>JAQSUU010000544.1:2944032-5888065 GCA_038087645.1 Saccharum hybrid cultivar R570
CGCGGGCGTGGTGCCATCGATCTCCCCTGCAGGACCCCAGGCGAGGTAGATCCCCTCTCTGAAGGCCCCGCTCGGGCCCTTCCTTCCGCTGGCTCTCCTTCCCCCTCGACAGGCGCCGAGACTTCCCTCGATGCCTAGGAGGTTGACCCCCCACCAATGGGCTCCAGCAGGGGCCGTACATCGGGGAGGTGCGCCAGAAAAGTCGTGGTATCATACCACGACCCGGCGTCGTCATCGCCGCTGTCCTCATCCTTCCCCGAGACCGTCTTGGAGGGGGATTCCTCAATCAGGAGACCCTCGAGACTCTGCTGGTGGCGGCGCTTATTCAACGCCTCATGCTCGAGGGCCTTCCTGACCTGACGCTTCTTTGCAATGTCCTTCTCTTCCTTCTTCTGGGCCGCTGAGAGGTGAAAGCCCAAGTTTGGTTTTGGTAATTAATGACACCAAGTTGCTAATGCCATGTGTTAAGTGTTTTGAGTTAGGCATAAGCAACACATGTGATGAAGGTGTATGTGGCAAGGTGTGGTGGCCACAAGATCACAAAGAGATGGTGCATGGACATGAAATGATGATCATGATGAAGATGCACATAAAAGGAAGGACATGATGATCAAGTGGAGAAGGATCTAAGAGCTCAAGGCAAAGGTATAACCATAGGGTTTTCCTTTTGCCGGTCTAAGATGAGTAGAGAAGTGATTGACCGGGTTTAGGATACATGGCCGACTATCAAGAGGGGCAATCACGGTTAGCTCGGAAATCAAGTGCCACTAGATCAATGTCTTGAGCATATGCATTAGGATCTAGTAAAAAGCTAACATAACGCCTTGAGAAATGATTTATGAAATGCTAACACACATGCACATGGTGGTGTACACTTGGTGGTGTTAGCACAGTTTGTGAAGGCGGTGGAGTTTAAGCGGTAGAGAGGGGTTTGGGTTCCTCTCTCCCTCCCGCCGAGCTTGCGAGGCGGGATTCGACGCTTTTTGGAGAAGTGAAATGCCTATTTTCTATTGCGCCGGAAGTCGGAAAAGAAACGGAGGCGAACGGAGGTCACAGAGATGACCGGACGCTGGACCGGACGCGGTCTCTGTATGACCGGACGCGTCCGGTCAGTGTTCAGCGTCTGCGTGGTTTTCAGTTTGATGATCGGACGCGCAGCGCGTCCGGTCACTGATGACCGGACGCGTCCGGTCATCCAGGGAGCTTACTGGACTCTAATCGGACGCTGGCACTGTGGCGTCCGGTCAGTTCAACAGCGCGTCCGGTCAGTTCTCCTGAGCGAATCAGAGCGTGCGATCGGCGCGTCCGGTCCCTCACGTAACCGGAGCGTCCGGTCAGGCGTCTAGAAGGGTAGAGCGAAGCGGAGTAACGATCGGACACGCGGCGCGTCCGGTCACGTGCGATCGGACGCGTCCGGTCTCAACGGGAGCATACTGGAATGCGACCGGACGCGGGCACTATCGCGTCCGGTCAATCGGTTCAGCGCGTCCGGTCATGGCAACGGCTAGTTCTGACACGCACTGTTTCTTGCTGTCGTGTAGTGACCGGACGCGTCCGGTCACCCTGACCGGAGCGTCCGGTCAGTGCGTTTTTCGCTGCGTCATCTGTAACGGCTAGCTACGTACCCCTTCGCTATAAATAGAGGTTGGCCGGGGTTTGAGGGTAACTCTTGCACATTTTGAGATATAGAGACATACTTTGAGCTAGAGAACAACTCCTCCACTCATCTCTTTGCATAGTTGCACATCTTGAGTGAGATTGAGTGAGATTCAAGTGCATTGCTTGAGAGTTGCATTCTAGAGGCACTTGATCTTCGAGTTGCTGCGGATTTCTTGTTACTCTTCCGTGTTTCCCGACACGGTAGACGGCTTGGAGCAGCAGAGGTGATTGAGCTCGCAATTGGAGATTGTTGGAGCCTTCACCAAGTGTTGTAAGGGGTTCTTGATCCTTCCCCACGGGAGTTCGCAAATTGGATACTCTAGTGGAGCTCGTGGCTTGGAGGATCCCCATCTTGTGTGCGGTTGTGCGGCGCCCGCTGAGGGCTCGACTCTTGATAGTCGATTAGCTCGCGAACCGACAAGTGGGTGTATCGCCACAACGGGGAGTAGCTTGCTGGGAAGCAAGTGAACCTCAGGATAAATTCTTGTGTCATTCTCTTCCCGAGAATTTCTCTTGTATGATTGATTGATTGGTATTTCTCTTCTCTTCACGGCGGTATAATCACTCGAAGCTCTTCTCTCGTATTACTTCTCGTTTCTAGCTTATAGTTGTTGCTGTGTTTAGTGAATAGCCTTGTACTAGACTTGTGTAGGTGGCTTGCTTAATTAGTTAGAGCTGGTGCTTTTGCCTCGCCACCTTTCGTACTAACTCGTGGTTAAGTAATTCTTGTAGAAGTTTTAATTAGGCTATTCACCCCCCCTCTAGCCTATTTGGACCTTACAAGAGGCGTCTCTCCTCTCGAGCAGCCTGATCCTCCGGAACCGGCGGCCGCAACTCATTGACCACCGACAGATCCTGCACGAAGGCCTCGACAAACTTAGTCAAGAGAACTGGGAAGCAAAAGGACCCGAGGCTATTGGAACGACGCTTACCAGAGGCTTGAAGCCCTGAGTGGGGCGCATCGGGACCCTGTCGATGTCCTCCTGCTTGAAGCTCCCCACCATCCACCGTGCGTGTCGGGCAACTTCGTTGAGGGGGAGGGACTCGTGCGACATCCGACTCCCCTGCAACGAGGCCTCTGGCATCATCTCGTTGATCCGGAGTCGGTGCTGCATCAGCGGCAGCACCCTCTAAAGGTGAAACACGGCGGCCACCGTCCCCACCGTCAAACCACGCTGTCGAAGCCTCCTTAACGCGTCGAGGAGCAGCTACAGCTTTGACTTTTCCTCCTCGACGACACCGTATGTCCAGTTGTCCTCGTGTGACATTAGGACCCGATCGAAAAACTTCGGTAGCCAGTCGTCGTCGTTGCGCAGATAGAACCACCCGTCGTGCCACCCGTTGTTCGACGAAATGAGCTACGCCGAGATGTACTGCTCGCCTCGACCCACTCAGACTTGAAGGGTGCAACTCCCTGCATGCACCGCGCACCACACTCCTCGCTCGCCCGCCTTCTTGGTGAAATGCTCCGCCTTGAAGAGATGGAGCCATAGGTTCCAGTGCGGCTCCATCCCTAGATACCCCTCGCAGACCGCCGCAAAGATGGCAGCCTGCGAGATGGAGTTGGGGGTGAGGTGATGAAGCTCCACCTTGTAGTAGTGGAGGAGCGCCCGCATAAAGCGGCTCGGCGGCATCCCGAGCCCCCTCTCGTGGAAAGCAACGAAGCTCACCACGTATCCCTCCGGGGACGTCGGCTCCCGGTGGTCGGATGGCGGCACCCTCCACTCCGGCTGGCTTCGGCTCGCCCTCGATCGCAGAAGACCATCGCGGACCAACTCCTCTAGTTTCCTCTCCATCACTGAGGAACGAGCCCATGCATCCGTAGGAAGGATCTGGCTCTTTCTCGCCATGGTTGTCGAAAACGACGTACGGTGGCGGCAGGGGAAGAGGTGACGGTGGCAGTGAAGAGCGGCTGAAGGGCGCACAAGGAGAAAGAGGGCAAAAACAAATGGCCTATGGGGGGCACTCGGAACCCTAGACCTCGTACTTATACCCCGATGGAAGACCAATGGGTGGATCCGGTGAAAAGGTAGGAATAGTTCTCGCATTCAATGTCCTTACCTAACCGCTTCCTCAAAACCCATAGGTAAGGGCACGTGTCCATCATTCACTTCGTAACCGTCATGCCACACCGTCCACTACCGCGCCATTCTCACTTCTCCTATTAAAAAGATGTGCCCCAACAGGCCAGAAGGGGATCCATGGACAGATATTTCCAGACGAATGGATAACAGGCTCTAAGCCCAATATAAACCTCGAGGGATCAAAAGCTGGCCCTCGACCGGGGTTCGACAGCTGTCCTCAAGTAACGGTGTCAGGGATAACTCAGGACACGCCCATACAAGGCCAGGGCTCGAGCCACTCTCTCGAGGCCCCCTAGACGTATTCGAGGCTAGAAGAGAGGTCGACGGTGGAATCCCCTTGGAGGGAGGCATCGAGCCCTCAGATCCTATCGCATGGGACCGAGATCCGCACAACTACTCTTTGGCATTTTTGGAGAGCGCCTCCGTGGTCGCTAGCCGACTCCTACCGAATGGAGCACGGGCTCCCACTCGAATTCCCTGCTAAGAGCTCACCGGAGATCATCGAAACTCGCCCGACAAGGGTAGTACGATATTCCCCACCCCTCCTCCTTTCCTAAAAGGAGCGTGAGGGTCATACGATGAAGACGAGCAAGACCCTGATCGTCCTCGTGCGCACAAGGCTCGAGGCTCGACCGCAAAAAAAGCTAACCTTGAACAAAAGGGGACCGAACACGCCATGATAGCTCAAGCGCGGGAGCACTCCCTAGTATAACGCGCTAAAGACCTCAGAGGAGTCAAAACACTCCACCGAGACCTCGAAGGCTACACCCGGTGGGTGCGCTCGCACGCACCCACCAGAAAGGCTACGACGCTACGACTCCAGTTCATCACTCACCAAGCCCCTGCAAGAGTGGCCGCACTCACCCAAAGGCTCGGGGGTTACTGTCGGGTACCTAAACAAGGGGTACCCACAATCAATGATTAAGAAAGACAAGCCCTTAAGAAAAACTACACCAAAGGCTCCACCCACGAAGGCGGAATGAGCCGAAACAACGAACGAAATGCCTCGACCACGTCCCGACTCGCACGAGACTCGCTTTGGAGCCTGTTTAGATAGACGGCATTACCATCAAAATCATCATAACTTTATTTTCTATAAAAAAATATGGATCAATCAATTTGCTCTTCTAGACCAACCCAAGAAAGTAATGTAGGTTTACTTCTGTTACACTGGGACAGGAGTCCAGGATCATGAGAATCAAACCAAACCATCAAATGCAATTCTCACTTTCCAAAAAGTCAAATTATTTCAATTTTGATCTAGTTTATATAAAAAAAGGTTAACAATTATGGTACCAAATAAATATAATTAGATTAGTTATGAGATCTTTTTAATAATAAATCTGTTTGGAGACATAAATGTTGATATTACTTTTTATATAAAATTGGTCAAGGTTAAAAAAGTTTGATTCATTCCAAACCTAAAATTACATTCTTTTTGGATAGATGGAGTATGCCTTCTCTTGCTTTGAAAAAAGGTTAATTCGAACCATGGCACCATGCCATTATAACAAACATGGTTTGAAGGTCAGTTGTTACCATTTGTCTATTTTGAATCATGTTGATACAGTTCCGTGTCACTTCCTACGTTTTTAACGTGTTGGGCCACACGCAGGGATTGTATTTTCGTATTGCCCAAACTATCCATCTAATCTATCTCTTTGGACAACCATTCATGTGCCTTCCTCTCCTCTTCCATGGATGCCAACCTTGGGATTCTTAGACACCGGCTACCACCGAGGCACAGGCGTAAAAGGCAGGGTGTAGGACCTCTGTTGGAGGCAGCACGTTAGAGCATCTTCAATAGTTTCTAAAAAGTAAATTAATAAGCTTTTTGAGTGACTAAAAAAAGTTGGGAGCATATTTGTTGTCGTGTTGGCTTGCTCCAACAGTTTCTATAACCTCGCACATAAAAGGTAGAAGGTGGTTTTACATTAGGAATCCTGAACTATTTTAAATCACCCCAAACTATTTTTATACTTTCTTTCTCTCTTGTATATTTGCATCATGAACCTTGTCCTGCTCCTTATTCTTTCTCACATACTTCCTGTCGAGTACCTAAACAAGGGGTACCCACAATCAATGATTAAGAAAGACAAGCCCCTAAGAAAAACTATGCTAGAGGCTCCGCCCACGAAGGTGGAATGAGCCGAAACAACGAACGGAACGCCTCGACCATGTTCTGACTCGCACGAGACTCGCTCGATGGGACACCTCGACCACCGAGAAAATCTCTGACTCGCACGACCCTGGGTCGAGTCGGTTGACCCACCTCACTCACCAACTCTGAGACAAAAGTCAAAGCATTTAATGCAATCGCCAACCACTTCCTGCCCCCATGGCTATAGCGGTAACCAGCATGGAAGCAGTACTAGTGTCAAATCTCACTTTTTACTGCCCATCCCGGGATGGGCGGTGAAAACTTGTCACTATACACGCCATGCCAAGCACTATTCCACCACTGATCCCCCTCGAGGGAGAATACGATGAGTATCGTACCCCAAAATTTCTGGGACTCGGCCTTATCTATTCCCCGTCGACCCACCTCGACCCATCCTCGACCCGGCCTCGATCAACCGCCGGTCAACAAGGAAGCAAGGCCTGCATGCCGCAGGATCCGGAGTCTTTTCACCGTCTCATCCTCTACGTCACCCTAGTGTCCGGGGATGGCCGGCCATTCTCGAGGCACGTCGCTACAGCGGCCTCCACAGCGCTCGACAAAACTTCACTTCTAAGGCATCCTCCGGTGTCTCTGCCTCCTCTTGACCCTATAAAACGGCAGGCAGGGGACTCTACGAAGGGGGACGGACAAGCAAAAAACCAGTCACCATCCCACCGTAGAAGATCAACATCTCAAGCAATCTCCTTTGTACTCTCACTTTTTCTCTTCGAGACCTAGGATTAGCTCCCTCTCTCACAGCTTGTAACCCCTACACAAGCACTTAGGTGCAAGGAAATACAATACTTCCTCCCCGCTGGACGTAGGGCCTTTTTGTGCCCAAACCAGGATAAACCCCCATGTACTCTCCTTGCATCACCATCCAGATTAGGGACACACAGCACTGATTCACTCGTTGGCTTAGGACCCTCGCAGGACCAGACGCCGACACTTCCACCTTTGGATTGGCCGAAGATATGCGCACGCATATATCTGCGCGATTAGGTCGGTTTTCCTAAAGTTTGGGAATTGTGATAGAGAGTTGTTGGAAAGCAATTTTTTAATCTTACCAAAAAAGATTGGAAGTGGGTCTTGAAAACTCTTGGAGATGTTGATAGCAGTGAGGAAGGTCCAATGGCATTTGGCACTGGTTGTTCTTAAGGTGACGAGGGCGGGGGCGAGTGTAGGGTCAAGATGGTGGACTAGAGAGGGTGAATAGTCCTTTGTAAAACTTAATCACATCGGCTAACTGAAATAAATACAGAATTAAAACTATCAGTCTAGCCAAGACTATACCCCTTTATCTAAGTTCACAAGACCTTATAAAGATCCTAAAGAGGCAACAAAGGTGCCAGGCTAGCTAGTACTCACCTATCCAATTCTAACCTGCACGGTCACACAAACCTATGCAATTAGTACTTCAAAGAAACCGGGGAGCACTTACACAATCTAGTAAGCAAAAGCACAAAGCCACCTAAGTTCACTAGCAGTGCTCAATAACACGGCTACACAAGCCAAATTAGAGAGCGCAAATTACTTAGCTACACAAACTAAGCAATATGACTAACAAGGTTACTCAAACCAAATTAGTCACGCAAGAGCTACTTCTATACTACACAAGCAAGAAGGTAACTAGCAAGCTACACAAGCTAACTAATTATAAGAGCAACTACACAAGCACAATGTATATGAATGTAAATGCAAGCTTGTGTAAAGGGGATGCAAACCAACGGAAAGATAAGGATGACACGGTGATTTTTATTTCAAGGTTTACTTGGTTGCCACCAAGCTAGTCCCCGTTGTGTCAACCGCTCACTTGGTGGTTCGGCAGCTAATTGGCATCACCCGCCAAGCCCACACGTTGGGCACTGCAAGAACCTACCCACAAGTGAGGATAGTCACTAACATCAAATATAAACCGTCAACATAACCTACATATATATACTTAATTCCATCACCAAACATAGGTATAGAGGTTTAAACTAATGAATTCCATGAGCTTTGGTGAATATTTGTATGCAGGAGGATTTATCCAGAAAGCAACCCCATGACTACTGTCATACACCCCAAACAAGCCACCCAATGGCAACAAGTGATTCTATCCACGAAAACTGCGAAAGACAACTCTAGAAGGTTCCAGAAGACACCATGATGAAGCGTGGGCTCAGAGGCCACTGTAGTAGGCTGCCCGGCCCATGGGAGAGGCCGCCCGGTGTAACACCTCGGTGTTACTGCGTAAACAACTCATAAAATCATTCATGAGCATCATATTTATTTAATATTGCATGTGATCTGCTGTGTAGATAAAATCTTGAAACCTAGAATAATCAATAAAATGTTGAAATGAATGGCAGTCCAATGTTGTTGTGTTTATCAAGTGAGGTCGAAACCAAATTTTCATGAACAAAAATGCTATAGAACGTATGTATGGCATCGTAATAAAGTTAGAAGTACACATTTTGTAGGTGGCAATGCAACTTTTGTTTAGCAAAATAATAATGTTAGCTAATATTTCTAATAGCTTGGAAATTGAACTTGGAATCAAAAATCAGCCTAGACTTAGAATAATTTTCAACTCTGAGAATAGCGTGACAATGCAATATTGGGAAATAAATGCTATGAAATTTAGTTAAGTAATGGTACCATGTTTTAGTCTCTATAGATAGCCCAATTTGCCCTCTTTGGCATGGTGTGGTTGGTTTGGCTCCAAGCCCGGTAGTTTAGCTTTTATCCGCGCTTAAAAAATCATGCACGACACATATCTCGGGCCGTTGGCAGGGGCACACGGTCACCACGCGTGGCTACCCCGTGTTCCTACGAGCGGCCATGCCCTGGACCATGCTACCACCCACTGGCTGGCCAAGGCCGGCTTGGCCTTGCTGGGACTTGGCTGTGGGTCGGACGCAGCTGGCCACGGCGCATGCTCGGCCAGTTGCTGCTCGCTGCATCGCTACCGCTGCTTTGCTATCGAGCGGGCCTCTGCGCCCTGTCGACCTCGCTGCCGTCCGATTGTTGTTGACCCCCTCTTGTCTACACGCGTGTGGGCTTGTCCCACCTGTCGCTGCCTTAACCTCGTGTCGCTTCCGTGCCCTAGCCCCAGCGCCACTGCTGGCCGACCGGCCACTGCTAGCACACGCCCGCCACCCTATCGCCCAATCGTGCACTTTTTGGTGTTGGCTCTAGCGCGGGTCGCACCGACCGTGTTCTGCTAGGGTGAGGACAGACTGAGCCGAAGGTGACCCGAGTGCTGACCTATCCTTTCCCTCTTCCCCTGCCGCCAAGGCCACCTAAGCCACTTCGTGTAATTCGTCAAAGAGGGACCGCCAATGCCCAATTCACCTTGCCCTCGACATTGCATTGAAGTCAGCCAATCGGCCGACCCCGCCCCACCGAGCTCCAATTTTGGAGCATTGCCCCGCCACCGTGCCGTTAAGGCCAAGCCACCCATCACCATGGGCAGCTCCCATCGGACCGCCTAGAACCAAATCTATTTTTAAGTACCTAGTTTTCAGTCTTGAATTCTCCTGAGTTTTTGATAAGACTATTTTGATATAAGGATTTACTCTTAACTTGAAACTCGTGGGTAGAATATGCTTGATCTAAGTCTAGGTAATTGACGGATATGATATGAGAATGTCTGAACTACTATTTATCTTGTTCCTAGTGGTACTAAAGTTCTGAAGATTTACCTTTCAAAAAACACAAAAATATTACATGATGAGTTCCTATATGACAACGCTTGAATTTTCACCAGAGCCATACAAGTTATTTAGGCTAGAAAAACTTCCACATATATGTTGCTTATTTTTGCATTGAGTTTTGTCAAGCTTTGTTGATGTCTTATGAGAGGTTTGTCATGCTCTTAAAATCAAGATCACGTACACACCACCCACATATGCACTACTCCTACAATGGGGGTAGACGCAAAAATATGCCTTCCATCTAGATCCACCAAAAAATGTTCTACTCCTACACTAGGGGTGAACACAAAAACATGCTAGGTTTTCCATCCACCCAATAAATGCTCCAAAGTTCTTGTTGCTATCTCTTAAAGTTTTGTTGTAGAAAAGAGGCATGGACTATGCAAAAGTTATTCATGAAAAAAAGAGAAAGAAAGAAAGAAAAGGGTTGAGAAAAAATAGACAAGTGTCCGAGATCTAAAACAATGGGTACTTAGATGCCCGCCTGAAAAAAAGAGATGAATAAGATAGCCCCTGCTCTCTAGCAAGTGCTTCAAAAATTCAAAAGAGAGATATGTTCTCAAAGAGCAAAGTAGAATTAGATTAGCCACCATATATCCACACACATGCACATCTTGATTTGATTGTATGACTCAACTCTCTTTGGATCTATTGCTTGACTTTACAATATATGCATTGCAGTATGCTCTAGCTTTCTCCCTATCTATGAACTCCACATAAGCCTTAGTGGAAGGAAGAAGAAAAGGCATAACATCTTTATTGCCTTGGTGAGAATCCACAAATACCGCATATATTAAGAGATTTGAGAGTGTCATACAACGGAGCCTCTGAGTTTTATTTTGAAAACTTATAAAAAAAACTCTGAAACAATGATGAAATAGAGAACTTGAGACATAGTGCTTGACCTGATCGTTTAGTCTTTTAATTACTCAAGGCCTAAGTGAAGGCTAAGAAGCCCCATGGTTGAAGGTATTATGAGTAAGTTTGAAAATTAGATCGGTTTATTCTAATCCAGAGGAAAAATTTTTATTAAACGCATGTATGCTTTTGATGTGTGAAAACATTGTAGAAACTCCTAATCTATTGCTGAGTTGAGTTTTGCTAAGGGACTAGTAAAGGTTAAGCTTGGAGGAGCTTGTTGACGGTCACTAACATCAAATATAACCATCAACATAACCTGCATATATATACTTAATTCCATCACCAAACGTAGGTATAGGGGTTTAAACTAATGAATTCCATGAGCTTTGGTGAATATTTGTATGCAGGAGGATTTATCCAAAAAACAGCCCTAGGACCACTGTCATACATCCCAAACAAGCCACCCAATGGCAACAAGTGATTCTATCCGTGAAAACTACAAAAGATAGCTCTAGAATGTTTCAGAAGACACCACGATGAAGCATGGGCTGAGAGGCCACTGTAGTAGGCCGCTAGGCCCATGGGGGAGGCCGTCCGACCCCCTATGGCCCCCACCTGGTAGTCCACTTCTAGAAGCTTCCTCCGTCGCCTCCTCAAATTACATCTATGTCGTCCTTCAAGTTGGTTTGATCAAGGGCTCACATTGCACCCCCAAGACTATAAATACAGGCCTGCACCCCCTCCCTAGAGTCATCCTAAAACCCTAATTCATATTCTTTAGTTAGGATCAATTGAGAGGGGTCCCATGAAAAGATCTACCTCTCAGAGCCAGCTATCAAGAGAAGATTAGTCCTCTTTAGGATCTAGTCTTTAGAAATAGAAAGAGGAGAGAAGGGAAGAGTTTGGAGGAGGTGTCGGCCTGTTGGTGCTTCCTCTATGGCTTGTACCTAGGCGAAAGTTAATCTACATCTGTGATTTCTTTGGTAATCGACTTCTTATTCAAGTAAGCAATGTGTTTATATTGTTCTCTGGTTTGCGAGTCTCTTTTAAGCGCTTTAATCTATGGCCATTAGGTTAAAGTATAATTCATAGTGTAAGTGTGGTGCTTAGACTCGGTTTACTCTGAATGTACCCTTATTTTTGGATCGGTGGTACCTCAAGAATGTGACTTTTATAGCTTCGTTGAATCATCTGTAGTCCACCTCTCGTTAATAGGACTAGCAGGGCTTTTAGTTGCTTATAGGGAAGAAACTCTGCATTAGTTCCTTACAAGACTTATCCCCAGATAGAACAGTAGAAGACATAGCTTACCAAGATTAGAACTAGAAGACCTTAGTGATCTCCTCTACACTCTCGACCTTCTTACATCTTGTTGCTGCTTCAGGTTAAGTTGGACCGTAGTTAGCCTCACACGTTTCCCTGTGGATACGATATTTGAATACCTCAGGGTGAAAGCTATAGCGATATCCGTGCTTTGCGGATTTATCTGTGTGCGTTAATTTATACCAACAACGCTCAACTAGAGTTGCTCTTCGTAGCTCCCAGGAGGCGAGCAGAACACCCCTCACAATCACTTCTCCGGAGCACCACACAATCTTCTTTCGTGCTTCAACGGAGACCACTACCAAGTCATCTAGGAGGTGGCAACCTCTAAGAGTAACAATCACCACCGGCTTGCAACTCGAACACCTAGTGCCACTCGATGCAATCTCACAATGCAACGCACTAGAATCACACTCACTCGTAATCGATTTGCACTCTTGCAAGCACAAGTGTTGGGTATCAAAATACCTAGGGTACCCAACAGGGGGTAAAATACGGCACCCCGCACGAGTGATAAAAGAGCCCTGCCATAGGGGACCCAAAGAGCACTGACAGCATGTCAGCCGCTCAAGGCACGAACGACAAACTCTATCTCGCCTGAGCCTTGCGGAGAGGCCTCGGGCACTATAGGGCATCCTGGGAGACATCTCTCCGCCTCGCCCGAGCCCCCCGGTGTCATAAAAAATGCCCGACCCCCCACTGCATGTTTTCGCCTCGCCCGAGGGGCATGTGTAACCCTTAGGCAAGGCGGAGAGCCACAGGGCCCCCAACACGGAGCTCGCTCCATCGACATGATAGAAGTGACCGTGCATAGTCAACAGGAACATGAAAACCATGCCCTGACTTGATATGACTCCGGTCATTCTACCATGGTGATATCCATGCCTCACAGCGACGGGGGTGACGGTAACTATGCCACCTAACCTCCTCACTACGAAAATCCGGGCGCACGCGCTGCCCATCCTCACGACAAAGGGACGAACAGGTCAAAACATGGCCACGACACGTCACACCAGTGGATGGAAAGGCCAAAAGATCAACGCCCTACACATCTCCACGCTATAGGGGAACTATTTCCACCGGATAAGGAGGAGGACGGCTACGCCCGAGGCCACCTTTTTTGTTTTTCTTTTTCATTCTCTCCGTTTCACCCCTTTACCATGAATGTAATCCGAGCCCTCCCCTTGGAAGCTATAAAAGGGGTGGCAGAGGTGAAAAAAAGGGAGGAAGGAACAACACCTAGAATCCACCTCAATCAAAACCAGACTTCACGCACCACCACCCACAAGAGACCTGGGATCTGCTCTCTCTCTCTCTCTCAAAGCTTGTAACCCCTACTACGAGCACCCCAGTGCAAGGTAACATGAACCGTAACGAAACCCACTGGACGTAGGGCCGTTCATGCCCGAACCAGTATACATCCTTGTGTTTGCTTTGCACACCATCAGGGTCTAGACACGCAGATACAAATTCACTAGTCGCTCTATTTAGACACCCGGTCCTCTAGACACCGACAACAAGCGAGTTAGAGGGCATCCAAGCACTCCCACACAAGCCACATAGGTGTGAGGTGCTCAGCAACTAGCCCAAGGTCGGCCATGACTTCTATTTATAGCTCCAAGGGCCTTTCAATCTCCTCATTTTTGGTAATTGATGACAACTCTACAAAGATATAAAAATTAAGCACTTTTGCATTCATGTTGCTTGCCCAAGCAATTTTACTATGTGTAAATAATTTTGGACAAGTACCATAAACCCGAATTGGTAGTTTTAGCTCCCCCTACATATATGCTAGAGTGTTTGGTTTGAAGCTTGCACATATGCATAGATTGAAATTTTGGGAGAGTAATTACTACCAAATGATGTTAAGGTGTATAGAATAAACCTTTAAAGCATGATACCAATCGGAGTTGCACCTTTAAGTTCATCCTTAGAACCATGGTTAGGTAGATATCACTTGAAAACAAAAACACTAGATACCTCATAAGATCAACATTAGAATCAAGGTACTAAGCATTACTTGAGAAACATACCAAGTGTCTAGCTATCATCCTATGCATTCTAGTTTTCATTCCATCCGTCAAATTTTACAACTAGCATACACCACACAAGCATGCATATCAAATTTAAAACTTATGTAATGCAAGCAAGCACATGAATATGCACATATCAAATGCAACCAATTAATTTCATGAGCTTGCTCCCCCTACTTGTGTGCTTTTCTTGTCCAAGAATTTTGATCTTTCTCCATTCTTCAATGTTGCTCCCTGTCACACCCTAAAATTTCTTATTTTGGGTTGTGAATAGAAAACACCACATAAAATGAATGGATTTATTATTTGGATAAAATTGGTCAACATTAGTTTAGATTTTCGTATATTCTTCTTAAATAAAAACAGTGTTTTTCAAATATTTTAGAATTAATTTGATGGGCTTTTGTTGATGTGATGGTTGCTTTTGGTGTTTGTGAGTGCAAATGGTTTCAAAATACGATAGGACGACATTTCTTTCTCTCCTAAAAATTTTCTAACCTTTTCTGAAATTAAACTCCTTTTTTCGTGAACTTAATCTTTTCCTATGGATCATTCCAAAATCTCTTTCATGTAATCCAATCACTCTTTTTTGCTTACTAGTCGTCAACCTATCTCTACGGACCTCTCAGGAATTTTTCTAGCTTTTCCAGAACTTGTTCCCACTTTTCAGAGAGCGTAATGTAATTTTTATATACTTTGAAATATCTTATCATGAGCTCCAAACACTTTATTTGGACTCCATGTGTTCCAAAATGTCTTTGACACTTATCCCCAAATTTTTGGATCTTTCGAGTATTTTTCGTGGCTCAGATAGTAATTCTAGACTTTTCTGGAATTATTTTTGTTTGTGAAATTAATTAATTCCAAGAATAATTAATGATAACTCTAATCCGACTCTAACTAAACCTTTTGGTTCTTTGAGTAATGGATGAAGGCCCATGCAATTCTCTCTGTGATTCATACTTGCCCTATCTATTCTTTTATTTCGTTCTTTGGGTCTATGCTTTGACGTGACCATGACATAATGCACGAAGCAAATAACCAGGCTAATGCTGCTATCACATAACAATCCTAGTAATATATCTTTCTATTTTTGTGTGTCACGCACACCAAGGACACCAGGTCCATCACGCCATACATGTCCATCTATAAATAGAGAGAGCTCCTGCCCTAGGTCTTTTGTGAGTCTTCGTGAAGCTCTTCCACCAAGACACCATCGACCACCGCTGGCCGTGCCTAGGTGCCATCCATCGCCCTCGCCTCTCAAGCTCTTGGAGCGCCACTGTCATGAGAAGATCATATCATTGCCGTATCCTTCATCTCTGGCAAGGAAGGTCGCACGTCGTTCCCGTCCTGTTGTCGTCCGGCTTGTCATTCCTCATCACGATAAGATGCATGCTGCTCCACACCGCCATCCGTGTTCAAGTGTGGACGTCAATCTCCAATTTGGATCGAGCTACCGGTTCGCCAGTCCGGGCGTGCCCCAGTTGCCCTGTTGTGCTCATCATCTTCTCGAGATCGGCCGGTAACATCCATCGTCGCTGTCTTATCGTTTCATTGTCTGTGAGAATAATCCAGCACTTTTCGTTGCTCTCTATCCGTAACTATCTCGATCTCATCTACTCAATTGTTACTCCTCGTTGTTTCTATAACAGCACGCCAACAAATCAAGCTTCCCTTCTCCTAACGTAGTGCGCATATTTGATCGAGGCCCCTACAGACTGCAGCATGCATGCCCTTCAGCGGTGTGTAGGCCGACGATCCCGTAGCTGTGCGTCAGCTGCATTCTGCATGTCTCCTGTCCACATTGTTGTCTCGAGACCAAGCAGAGGTGCCAATATGGTAGTGGCCATGAAGTCGAGCTCATCACCAACGTACTGCATGAATGAAGAATGAAGAAACAACGAGTTGGTGCACTGAAGAGTAGGCCATGTCGCCATGAAAAGCCAACATGCTGCTCCTTTCCTTGCATGTAGGTCCCTTCTTTGCCCCTGATCTTATCTTAATCAGCATTGTTTTCATCTTATAGGACCATGGTAGGCAAATAAGCTACAAGTATTCAGCAACATCTGACATATTAATTGTTTCTGAATTTTATATTTAAATATCAAATTGATTAATGCTTGTTCAACGTCTTTTGTATTTAAAGTAACTTGCCTCTATACTTTGGTATTTAATACGTACTAAATGTTAATATAATTAATTACTAACATAAATATGTTTTTAAATTATAATTTGCTTAGCTTCAAAATGAACTATCTGTAATTCGAGTAGATGCTATCAGACGCATTTTTCTTTTGCAAAGTTATAGTTTAATTTGATTAAATAATACATGCATGTTTATAAATAAAGCATGATTAGCTTTAACTTGACTTTTGAAATTAAATATGTTATATGATATGATTAATCTGAATTAGTAAACTTTTCATAGTTTTGATTAATTAAAATTAATCAAGCTTGTAGTTGTTTCTTTTATAATATAAAATTCTCGGTAGCCATTTCTTTTTAACTATGGTTTCGTTTTCAGCGTCTCTTGCGTTCCTGTGACCGTAGCAACGAGCCCTTTTAGCACGCTGTTTTCAAGTTTTTACTTGATTGGTGTATTGTTCTTAGTCTACCTTGTTTGCTTGTATGTGTGCTCGACTTGTTTGGTGCTTGCCACGAGTAGAAAGAGAACCACTGGTGAGTGTTGGAGATCCAAAGTTGATGACCGAAAGCTAAAGTATGAGGATGTTTGACCAAGTATAAAAAGGCAAGTATAACATGGGACCATCCTTGTTGTCCTAATCACTGAAATTATTATACATATGCATGTGTCCTCCTTGACAACCAAAGAGATTATAACTTAGCTATTGATATCTTGTTTCCTTGTCCTCCTTGAAAGCTAAACTAATGAATTATGCGATCAACCTTTAACGATGATTTTACTACTGTTGAAAGGGGGCTAGAGCAAGGGGTTATATTGTTGCTCTGGTTTCTCTCCATAAGGACTTACCTGTAAGTGATAACCGGGATTGACAGTACAGCTGTGAGGACTATATGGCTCTGGCTTTAGTTGTTTAAAGGACATTTTCTAGTTTGTTAGTGGTTACCTTAAATGGCGTAAGAATGGCTTGACACATTGGGTGTAGTACAACCTCTAGTCTTATGAGTATAGCCGTGAAGGAAGTGTGCCATTTGAAAAGGGGTTCCTACATTTGCCTACCGAGTGAATCTAATGGCCTTAACTTGTTAGATGAACCTTTAAATGGCTTTATATGGTTTCCTATGTTTAGGGATTCATGACCCTCTAGCATATGAGAATCATGACTTATAGTGAAAGTGTATACCTCTACGCAGAGTTTAATAAACCGGTATACTAGCCATGCTCATATAGCCATGCTCATAATATGGGAATAATGACTTATAGTGAAAGTGTCCTGCCTTGATGCTACTCAATTGCTAAGTAAATGATGAATAAAAGCTAAATACAGTCAAACAGTGTCTAACCTTTTGTGCCTCATGAACCCTGTGTTATACTTGTGGAGTACGACATGTGCTCACTCTTGCTATTTCCCCCACACTCTAGTGTGTAGTAAGGTGCTACTTAGAAGAAGGATAAAGGTGTAGTGGAGTTTCCAGAAGTCTTTCAGAAGTGCTTGGCATACGGAGCCCCCAGTTAGCCATCCCTGAGAAGAATGGAGCCCGACCAGAAGTTTAGCACCCGTTCTGTGATACTCTGATGGTTGTAAGTGTTATTATAGAATGTATTCCGCTTTATATAAATATTGTTTTGATATTCTATTCTATTGTTGTATGTGTGGACTTCCTGGGCACACATATGACGAGCCTGGTTTTGTTCTTTGGAAAACCAGGTGTGACACTCCCTCTTTGTCCATTGTCCATGTCCAAATCAACTTCTCCCTATGTCTTTCACATCTTTGTGCACTTCTCTCCAAAGCTACTTCTCCTCAAAGCTTTCATATCTTTGTACTAATCTCTCTCCCTTTGTCATCAATTTTTATAAAAAAGGTGTGCATCTTATTGATACAAATGATTACATTAGGGTAGATGGTTGACACTTGAATCTTGCATTTTTATGGACACTTCTAAATATGTTGGAATGACACCACTTGTATAACTCTTGAGATACCACATATAGGATCTTTGACCTTGATACCAATTGGTTGGGCACCTCCACCTATATCATAGCATGGGTCATCCACTTGATAAACTTGAGCTCTTGTATGTGAGGGAACTTGTTTCACTTGATGATCACTTAAAGAGGATCACTTGTGGAACCACCATTTGATGTGCTAGATACCACTTGTAAAATGTGATAATCTAGATATACCACATGTAAGAACTAGCATGGAACCACTTGTATGATTTGTCAATTATAACTATTTCTTGAACAGTTGCTATCTTCATCAGTACCACTTATAGGATATCACTTGTAAGTTGATCTAGACACCACTTTGTAAATACCACTTGAAGAGATCAATTGAGTCTAGATACCACTTGAAATAAACAAACTAGATATACATTTGCATTGTTGTCTTTTTCTTGTACTCTTATCATTGTCATGAGCTTCCAATATGAATTGAACAAAATTGATTTGCCTAAGCTTCCAAGTATAGTTTGAACCCTTTCTAAGCTTCTTTACACTCATTTTGACTTTATCTTATCAAGGTTGTACTTATCACTTATTGGCAATCTAAAAAAAATTAAGTACTTTGGTTCACTCGCTCATGAACAAACTCATACTCATACCACTAGATCAATTAACCATTCAAGCAATAGTGGTAGGTTATGAATTTAAACATTTCATTTGTTATGCATGCTCCTAATAAGCATATACTATATGCACTTAACTGCATACTAGTAAGGGATGAAAATGATCATACACATTACAATGATACCTTTGCTATGTTGGAGTAGAGGATAGTCTCCAATTCATTACTCCAATAGCAATATGAAGTCTAATTTATAGCTTGGTGAAGACCAATCATCATAGATAGAGTCCATTCTTCACCCATATGATTTAAGAACCACTAATGATCAAGTGCACTTTCTTGTTATGGTTGGCTTGCTTCTTCATTTCATCTTTGCTTGCATGAGAGCATCAATGTGAGAATATCATTTGAAATATCATGACTAGCTCTCTTTTGGGTGTTGCTTGCTTTTCTTGACCAATCCTTTTGATTGCTTCAACTAAGCATCTCAAATGTTGCTCGGATCACCACTTCCATGTTAGCCTTCCAAGCACCACACTTGGTTTACCTACAAAAGACGGCATGCCCCTACACTAGGGAGAAGTGACCTCTCTCTAAAGAACCATTCTTGATACCCACTTAAAATATCTTGATTGATTGATCCAAGTGATGGACTTATCTTGATGATTAACCTTGAATCCTTCTTTAAGTCCTTTTTTTCTACCAAATGATCTTCAACAAGCACTAGAACTTAAACTTCATCTTCATCTTGAGCTTGGTCTTGATCTTCAAATGAGTACCAATTGTGTGCCAAGTACACTCCAGAATCAAACGGTCTTGTACTCTTTACTTGTCATGCTTCTATATCATCTCATGTAACACCCTCGGTGTTACCGCATGTTTGAACACACCAAAACATGTCATGAGCATCGTATTTAGGTGTTTTAGCTTGTGTCGTAGTTCATAGAATCATTTTGTTAATTCTAATTGGCTAACAAAAATGTTAAATGGAAGTTGCCACTTTGACCGTGTTGTATCACTTAAGGTTCAAAAATGAATTTTATTTAGCAAAAATGAATTTTATTTAGCAAAACTAGATTTGTAGAGTGTAATGCAACCCTTGCGGTGGATTAGTATTTTGGCTAGCTAGTTTTTCGAGTGGCTTGGAAATTGAATTTGGAAAACCTAAAATATGCTTAGGATCATAGCTTGCTTGCTGTATGACGGCGCTGTTTTGGCGACTTCATTCCTTGATAGTGGGCTTAGGAGCAAGGTCAATTTTTGGTTGCTCTAGGAAGCCCTAGGTGCCCTCTTGGGTGTGGTGTAGTTGGTTGAGCCGAAGCCCAGCCTGGTTGGTGGTTTCACGTGCTTTAAAATTCGTGTTCGTAACCCTGTCTCGGTTGTCAGTCTCTGTGTTCGCGGTCACCATCGTGGGCCGCCCTGCGCCAGTGCCTGGCCACGCTGTCGGGCTAGGCAGGCTGGCATGCCCTGGTCTGTCTGTGTCCGTCCGCTGTCCCTCGCTACCCCACGCTGCCCGCTGCTCTTCCCCCCCCCCCCACGTCACGCGCTGCGATGCGGCCATTGCCAGGTCTTTGATGTCGCGCCATGCCCTGTCTCCTGCTCTGCTGTCGGTCGGCTGACCACTGCTCGCGCGCCACTTGTTTACTGAATTGCTCGCGTACATTCGACGTGATCTCTGTGCGTGTGTCGCCCTGCCCAGTCGACCCCATCCCACCCTGCGAGGTGACCCGAGGGTTGACCTCCCCTCTCTCCTCTGCTGCCATGGCCGTCGGACCCGCACCATCCCCTCCAGCATGCTAGAGCCACCTGGGTCCGCTCTGCCCTGTTCATTGCTTTGCTGTGAAGCTGCCAGCTGACTGACCCGCCCCTACCTCGAGCCTTGCCCCTCTGAGCCCCAATTTTAGGAGCGCTGCCCCGCCACCACGGCGTCATGGTCGAACCGCCCCTCGCCGTGGGGCCATCCCCCCCAAACCATCTCGAGTCAAATTGGCTACACCACCTGACTCGCCTCGGATCCCTCTTCACCCTGCGCGCCTCCACTGTACCTCTACCGCCTCATCGTAGCAGCTGGCGCGGTCGTGTCCACCTCAGTGCACCGCCGCACCGCCCGGTCGCGCGTGGCCAGCTCAACTCCGTCATCCTTTCCTCCAACCGTCACCTTGGCCAGGTATTTGGTAGGTTCCTGGTGCTCATGAGCTAGTTCGTTAGGCCTGTAGCTGCCCTTGTGCACCTGAACGCCTGTGCCGCTGTCGCGGGCGGCCATGTACCATGGCCGCTTGCTCCTGTGCGCCCCACTGCTCCGCATTGCCGCTTAGGGTAGGGGTTACGGTCGTGGCCGGAGGTCGACTCGTTGGCTTGGTTTGTGCGAGCCCTAGTTTGCTGGCATAGCCACGTTGTGCCGGCCAGCGCCGTGCCGCTGAGCGCGGGGACGTCGGGGACTTCCCCATTGAGAAGAAGGGAAAGGGAGAGGACCTTTTTGCATTTAACCCGACTGTAGGAATAGTGTTTTCAACGCTCGTGCAAATTAGGTTAAGTTTGGGGTCTCTTTTGCAACACCGCCAGCGCACGCGGGCTCCCCCACGTGGGCCGCATCGCGTGGGCCGAGCATGCGTGTGCGCGCTACGTGAGTGGGTCGCATAGTTGGGCCACGCCGGGAGGGTGGTTTGCTTGTTCTCATGATTTTAGAAATGCCTTGGTGATTTAGTTTTAGAGCTAAACTTTGATGATTTTTAACGACTTATGTAGACATCCAAAAAATTGTGAAACCACTTTAGTTGAGTCCCTAAATTCATGTTCTATCAATTGGTGAAATTCTGTTGTGCGTTGCTATGATGATGCTAGGCCGATTAAATCAATGCATAAGGCAACGAATATTAATGCAACTAATCTTGTAGGAATTTTTGTGGCAAATCTAGAATAGCTCTAGCTTTGAAATTTTTACAATAGCTTCATGATGTTATTAGATGCTTGCTGTAATTTTCTTAGCCTTTGAATAGCTTGTTTGATAGGGTAGCTAAGTTTCCCTAGTAGTGCAAAGTAGTAAATCAGCAATCAAAAGATGATATGCATTTTAGTTGCTAGAGGTTGGCTAGTTCAGTAACTTTGGTTTAGTAGTAGCAGTGGGTAACTTAGCATATTAGCCATTAGAGTTAGCTAACTATCTTAGTAGATGTTGTTATAAGAGTTATTGTTGTCACCGTATTAAGTGTCATATTATCATTGCATGCATGTAGATCATGAGGAAGTTGAGTACGTGGTCGCGGAGGAGCAGGACTATGAGGAAGTCATCGAGGAGTACGAGGAGGAGATCTTGCACCTGACCAAGGCAAGCCCCGGAGCATAACCCTTATTTTGTAAATCATTATATATATATTTAAATGTTGTGCATTTACATTACAGGAAGTTTATGATACCCATATGCATATTATATCTACCCATGAGTCTTACTAGTATAGGATTGTGTAGCTGCCTTGCCTAGGTTTATCGGTAGCATGGGTAACCTGTCGTTACTCACAATAGATGGTTATTTAATATTATTGTTATAACCTTGATAAAATGATGGAAGGGAAATGGTGACCGGGCAGGGATTTGATATGGGTATTGGTGGGTGTAACAAGCTGTGTCCCACGACCACGGGGCTTAGCTGGGTTACACTGTTTCTCTGTCCGTGTCGATTAAGGACCGTTCATTGCATAGACCCTGGTCAAGTCACAGATTTATTATCCTAAGCACATACTTGCTTATGAGAGAGGGAAGGCTTGTTACTCTCTTGTCATGGGCTCTTACTCTTTCTAGGCCGACTGATTGGAGGCGGGGATATGTGGAGGTCTAAGCACCGCATTGAGGCCGGGCCTCAAGTGCGGGAGCTTGGAGTCCAAGTTTGGACGGGGACCTGGAACCCGTGACAGGAGTGGAACGGGTTGGTCTCGCTTGTGCCTAGGATGCAAGCGAGGCGTGTGTTTTCGGGGTACCCAGCTGGGCACATTGATTCGCAAATCACCGTTTCTACGTGACGGTATGACTTGACTACGCTCTGGCATCATAGTAAGAACTGGCAATTGAAAGATGGAGAAATGGTTCTGATTACTTAACCCTGCTTGATTATAGGCTAGGTGCTTACATAGAAGGTTGGATAATAAATAAAATACGGCTATTAAAAGTAAGAAATTAAGGACGCACTCTTGGTGTTGTTTTTCGCTAACAAGAAACCCACAAGCCATAAAGCCTATCATAATCCTTGAGAGTCAGGAAATATATTTCCCAGTCGGGTAAGTCTTGCGAGTACATTGTGTACTCAAGGTTTATTTTTACCCCTGTTGCAGGTGCACCTTGAGGAAATAGGCCTTGTGTGGAGGATTCTTCTGGTGGGCACAGATGGATTCTCATTCGTTCCGCTAGATGTTTATTTCATTCCACTGTTTACTTATTCACACTCTGAACCCTGGTATTATAATAAATGGTTTCTGAAACTCTATGTTGTATGAAATGGACTAAGTATTGTAAGTTTGTACTCATTATTGGATCCTGGGTGTAAAAGGTGGATTGTTTGAGTTCTCTCGTTGGGTGTGCTCGACGGAATCATCAGATTTAGCTCACTTTTAGGGCACTTAGTGTCTAGTGGAAGACAAGCGCCCTGAAAGCGTGTTAAATCGGGCAATTCTGCCACATCTTAGAACCAAACTTAGGTGCCTCAATCACTTATAAACATGTTTTCAACCTAAGAACCTTTCAATCAAATTAACTCCTAATCAATCCAATAGATGTCACTTTTCTAATAGATTTTGTACCCTCTAAAGAAAAATGCATGTCTCCCAATGTACAGACCCAGATGCCACAAAATTTGGTAGAAATGTGGTTCACTAAGTCATCTAGAAGCTATAAAAATTTAGGCTTCAACTTCTAGATTGCTACTAAATTTCAATTCTTACACCACTGCTACATGCTAAAAACTGCTGCACTATAGCTGATTAGATCTACTCCAAAACCAAAGCATCTCTTATCCAATTTTCATAAAATTTGTATAGCATCTTATACCATAAGTCTAGGAATGCATACCAAATTTCAAGCCAATCCAAATAGATATGATTACTCAAACATGGCTAAGATCACAGCTCACTCAGATTTTACAATATAGGACATATTTCAATTACTTGAGCTATTCTTCAATAAATGTGAATCAAACTTGAAACTAACTTGTTTGGATACTTTTACAAGACATATATCTATTCAATCCACTTACTCAAATTCATCTTATGACCTTATCCATTCAAACCAACTCAAACTTGATCAATAAGCTATTTATCCATTCAAACATCTCATAGCAAGCAACATTGCATATTTATCTAATTTAACCAACTCATATACACCCAAATGAAATGATCAACAAGAGATATACCTTGGTTGGCTCATGATCATCCAATTAGCAAGCTTCAACTCATATCTTTGCAAGCCATCAAATATATCAATAAATCATCCACAATATGAATGTTGCACTTGTACATTGATAGCTCTTGGACTTCACTATCTAGTCATGGCATTGGGATAATAATCATCACTTGTCAATACTTGGCTCAATCACATGAGCAACACAATGAATACCACTTGAACCGAGCCACCAATGTCCATGGTACCTACAAACAATCATCCATTTTTTGATGATATCCAAACTAGTTTGGGTCATCTCAAGTTAGGAGCAACATACTTAGGCATAGCCTTAGTATGAGTAGCAGGATGTTTTGCAGTTGCAACCAATGAGGTATCATTGCTATCCTTTCTAAGCATATTATTATCAACAATTGAAATAGGCTTAGAATTGTTACCTATGGGACATGAATTAGCCATGTGTCCCCTTTCTCGGTATGAGTAGCAAACTCTCTTTAATTGAGCCTTTTCTTCCTTGCTCGTATGTTGCTTCTCATTGTCATGCCTCTCATGAGTTGTTTAAGCATTCTTCTCAAGCTTGGTGGGACATTTCGAGGCAAAGTGTCACATATCTTCACACTTGAAGCACTTGATGTGAGCATACACCTTCTTCTCATCTTGAATCTTGCTCATCATCTTGTCATCTTGATTAAGCATTGGATGCCTTGCCTTTTCACCCCTTCTTGTTTTCTTCATCTTTTTCTTTAAGTCACCACCATCTCCATGGTTGATCTTGACTTGCTCTTGGGGTGTCTTCTCTTGCTCAACTTGTGGCTTTGGTTGAGGCTCTTCTTGTTGCTTCATCAATTGCTTGGTTGGGCACATTGAGGTGAGATGTCCCCAATGTGGCACTTGAAGCATTTGACACGCTTTAGCCTCTCTTCTTCCTTCTTCAACTTGAGCTTCTCAAGGTTGGGGCAACCCTTTTCAAGATGTCCCATTTCATGGCATTTGTAGCATATGGAACGAGAGAGCTTCTTTTGTAGTAATTCTTCATCCTTCTTTCTCTTTTTCTCTCCCTCTTGGTCATGCTCTTGTCGAATCTAATGCCACTCATATCATCATAGCTTCTTCTGTTGTTCAACATACGCTTGAAGGTGATTTTGGTGTTGTAGCACCTCTCTAACTTGTTGCTCAAGTTCTTCAGTTTATTTTTGAGCTTATTGTTCTTCTTCAAAAGGTTAGTCTCACAAGACATAGAAGTAAAACAAGCATCTATTTGTAAAGAGCATGACATAGCTAATAAATCATCACAAGAGGTGAATACATGCTTCTTCCCTACATCACAAGAGTCAGTCACATGTTGTAATTGATCACTTGACTCATGTGATGAGATCTCATTCTTTTTAAGTTTCTTTGAAAACACTTTAATGAGAGAAGCATGTTGTTCTAATAATTCTTCACGAGACACAAGAAGCTTCTCATGAGTCAATTTTAGCTCATCATGTGAAGATTTAAGAACATTAAGTAAGCCCTTATATTTTGTTGGTGGTTCTTAACTCACACTTTATACCACCGACACTTATATAAAATTTGTCAAAAACAACACCAAACCTAGAAATAGGACTTTGAACTAACAATTTCCATAGATTTTGGTGAATTCTTTGTTTTATAGGGACAAACATGAAAACATACCAAGTTGGGCCAAAAGTGAAGGGAAATATAAAAGAAACATTCAATCTTCAACTTGGCCCCAAGAAAGCAAAGGAGAAAGACAAAATAGCCCATCAAAAATCCAATTCTGGGCTGAGCACCGATGTGAGAGTGGCCTAGGCCCATAGAGCAACCGGCCAGAGGAAGGCGGTGCAGGGCGGTGCCACCCAGGGTGCGGGCGCACCTGGGGTGCGGCCGCACCCCCACCTGCGCCAACCGCCTTCCACCGCCACGTGTCACTCCCTAGTGACTCCTCCATGACGGTTGCATGGGTGCATGCAAGGAAACCTCCCCCAAACCGACCATCCCATGACTATATATAGATGGGGGAGGCTCTCACATCATTCATCAACACAAGAGACAACACCATGTGACAAGAATAGAAAAGCTACACTCCTATTTTTAGTTTTAGCTAACTATAGTGTAGGGAGTGAGTGAGTAAGAGTGGAGAAGTACTAGAGTTGTCGGCTACCTCCTCTTGTGTACTCGGGGCCCCTTGTACACTTAGCAGAAGGAATGCCGAGAATCATCGGCTCCTCTCCACTTTTACCTCTATGATCCAAATACTACTTGGAGTATAAGGTTCATGTTTATCTTCGGTGGTGAGTTCTACTTTAAGTTAATTTTGTTCATTATTTACTTGTGGGTTTGTCATCCGACCCCGAGGCAGATGCTCTAGTAGAGGGCCCTAATAAAGATGGATAACCCTGATCACGCTAGAGTAGTAGTCAATAGCATAGACGAGGTGTCTAGGCTAGAGGCTACCTTCGTTTGCCTCGTACCCTACGGTTGAGGGGTAGGCAGCGGGTGGTGATAGCCCTGTCCATCTCTCATAATCCCCCACATCCGGGTACGGTGTAGAACCATAGGCCGGGATCACCTGGCAGACCAGGTGTGCTCTGGTGCCCGAAGTAAATATATAGTTGCAAAGCTATCTTAACTTAGGATCTCTATCCCTAGAAAACATTGCTACCCAAGCTACCTTTCTTCTTGTTACCTTAGGTGAACTAGCTAAGAGACTTTTACACATCCGTTCCTCATAGAAATATGATACCCTGGATACTTCTAGGTGAAATGCTACAACGGTAATTCCGTGCGCCTACAGATTATTTCTCTATACGTTAAGAAATACCAACATGTTCTTCACATGAATTCTTTAGAAATGAGTTTTCATTTTCTAATTTCATTATTTTAGCTTTCTCATTTTCTAAAGACAAGGTCATGCTAGCAAATCTACTAACAAGCTCATCATATGAATCAACATGATCAACCACGTTAGCACTAGATACCTTAGCATCACCTTGTGACATGAAGCAATGTGGTGATGTTGAAGAGCTTGTAGAAGCATCACTCTCATAGCCCAAGCATGAACCATCATCATCATCAAGTGTGCATGGGGTAGGATCATCATGTGCATCACTTGAGGCATCACCATCAATTTTGTCAAGTGAACTTGTAGTGGATCGATCATCATCACTTGACCATGAGGTGGAGCAATCTTCCACAATCACTAAATTGTGGTCATGCTCGACACTCATGCACCTCCTCCTTGGGCTCCTCCTTCTTGAACTTGCCATCATCCCATGTGGAGGAATCACCAAAGGTGTACTTGATTGATTCCCATATCTCATGAGTGGTTCCCATGTAGTTTATCTTTTTCATCAAATCAAAGCTCAAAGAATCCATTAGATAACAACAAGCATGTGCATCAAGTTTAAAGAGAACTCTTTGAGCTTTGGTGAAATTTCTATGGTCCAAGACATGAGTGAGACCACTAGTGATAATCCACCAAAACATAGGTCCCTTTGCACGAAAACGATAAAGCATGTGATTTTTCCAAAGTGCAAAGTTTGTGCAATAAAAAATGTGTCTCACAATCATCTAGCCCACTAGACGCCATCCTCTCGGGTCGGTAAGACCACAAATGAAAGACCTCGATCCGAAACCACGTGTAGGGTCGAGATGGCAGACTAGAGGGGGGTGAATCCTTTCTAAAACTTAATCACGCCGGCTAACCAAAAAAATATGAAATTAAAACTATAGGTCTAGCCAAGACTACACCCCTCTATTTAAGTTCACAAGCACCTTATAAAGATCCTAAAGAGGCAACAAAGGTGTCGGGCTAGCTAGTGCTCACCTATCCATTTCTAACTTGCAAGGTCACATAAACCTATGCAATTAGTACTTCAAACAAACCGGGGAGCACCCACATAATATAGTAAGCAAAAGCACAAAGCCACCTAAGCTCACTAGCAATGCTCAATAACAAAAGGCTACACAAGCTAAATTATAGAGCATAAATTACTTAACTACATAAACTAAGCAATGTGACTAATAAAGTTACTCAAACCAAATTAGTCATGCAAGAGCTACTTCTATGCTACACAAGCAAGAAGGTAACTAGCAAGCTACATAAGCTAACTAATTACAAGGGAAACTACACAAGCATAATGTATATGAATGTAAATACAAGCTTGTGTAAAGGGGATGTAAACCAATGGAAAGACAAGGATGACACGGTGATTTTTATTTCGAGGTTCACTTGGTTGCCACCAAGCTAGTCCCCGTTGTGTCGATTGCTCACTTGGTGGTTCAATGGCTAATTGGCATCACCCGCCAAGCCCACACGTTAGGCACCACAAGAACCTACCCACAAGTGAGGGTAGCTCAATGACACGCTCAACTAGAGTTACTCTTCGTGGCTCCCGCGGGGCGAGCATAACACCCCTCACAATCACTTCTCTGAAGCATCGCACAATCTTCTTTACGTGTTTCGACAGAGACCACCACCAAGTCATCTAGGAGGTGATAACCTCCAAGAGTAATAAGCACCACCAGCTTGCAACTCAAACATCTAGTGCCACTCGATGCAATCTTACAATGCAATGCACTAGAATCACACTCACTCACAATCGATTTGCACTCCTGCAAGCACAAGTGAGTTAGAGGGCATCCAAGCACTCCCACACAAGCCACAAAGGTGTGAGGGTGCTCAGCAACTAGCCTAAGGCTGGCCACCACTTCTATTTATAGCCCCAAGGGCTAAAAGAGCCGTTGCCCCTTCACTAGGAAAAACACGCACTGACCGGACTTGCTGGTCATAACGATCGGACGCGTAGGTCATAGAGTCCGGTCGCTAGAATGATGCCACGCGTCCCCTCCTTTCGAAGCCAACTGTTGGGCTCCAATGGCTAGCTCCCGTGCGCGCATACTCCTGACCGGATGCGTCTAGGTCCAACGACTGGACGCGCCGAGGCCAAGTCCGGTTACCAACACATCTCTACACAACTGACTGGACTCTGCTTTCTCCCATGATTGGACTCAACTCTCCTAGAGTCCGGTCACTTCTAGAGAGGTTCCAAAGAGCTCTTTTTATGACCGGACACGTCAGGTCATCACTGACTAGACCCTCCTAGCATTTAGTCGCTTTTGCATGTGAAAGAAACATTGATCGGACTCGCAGATGCTGACCGGACGGGTCCGATCACAGAGTCCGTCACAGACCTTTTATCGCTAAAACGGCTATAACTCTTAGCTTCGGAGTCCAATTTCGATGATCTTGGACATTTGGAAAGCTTACTCAGAGGGCTACACATCCCACTTGCATATTTGATCCAAAGCACAATGGATCAATGTAGAATTCCAATCCAAGGACCATCACAAAGTTCAGAGCACACCAAAAAATCTCTCTCTTCTCCAAGTTGATCCAATTCAACTCCAACAGCTTCTCCTTTGCAAATGTGTCAACACCACCAAGTGTACACTACCATGTGCATATGTGTTAGTATTTTCACAATCATTTTTCAAAGGATTAGTCACTCAATTCATCACGCCACTCGATCCTAGCAATGATGTAAAGTTAGATCACTCGAGTGGCACTAGATGACCGATATGCAAACAAGTTTGCCCCTCTTGATAGTATAGCCATCTATCCTAAACCTGGTCATAAACTTCTGTACACACCTATGACCAATGAAATGAAATGCCCTACAAATATACCATTGCCTTGCGCATTCTATTCCATCTCCTCCAATGTTGATGCAACACATGCACCAACTTGATCAACAATGATCTCCACTTCATATCATCACATGACCTTATTGGTTCATTGATCTTAACTTCACTTGCTCTTCACCATTGCCTTCGTTCATTGGCGCCAAGTCTTGCTCGAGCTTCACCACCATGTGGTCCATCGCTCCAAAGCCTCCAACTTGCCCTTCACGCTTGCAATCAGTCCATCAAGCCAAGTCTTGTCTTGATCTTCTCCACCTTAGTCACATGACTTAATGTCATGTCTCATATGCAATGAGCTCCTTCATCACATGTGTGAGCCTTGCAACATATCCAAGCCATTTTCACCTCCATCGCATGTGTTGCTGACACAAGTGTTCCTATAGACTAATCACCTATGTATCTCATAATTAAACACATTAGTCCACCTAGGTTGTCACTCAATTACCAAAACCATACAAGGACCTTCCAACGAGGCTAGCCGCACCGACACCGGAATGGTTTGAAATAGTTGAGTAGTAATGGTAAATCTTCTGACCATAATATTTATAATGATATAGTTTGAATTAATCTTTGAAAAATATCCATCGTGTTACATCCAAGCAAATAGGCATCACGGACTGGGTTGCTTCTTCTTGTCTGGTAATCGCACAAGCCGACGCATTAGACATCCTAGTAGCCAAATTAGTCCAAATAGCAGCGGGAAGAAGGCAAGCAGAGAGATAGGGGCCGAGGTCTGGCTATGAATGGTTTTGGTGTGGATCGTGAAGCCACACTGATGGAAGGGCTCACATATGGATGGGAGACGCCCCACCGTCAATAGACAATAAATCAAGAACGCATTGTTGCTGCTGCTGTGCAATACTTGGAGCACTTCTTCCCCACTAGGCCACCACCTTATGGCTCATTCGGTTAGCCCAGAATGTGGCAGAACCTCATAAATAATATGGCCCACATGCACCTGTCATTATCGCAAAGACTTCTGACAGCTATGCATGTGTACCATAGAAATTAAGAAGTCTGTCGGGTGTCCTCGGGAAACCCGAATCATCCATAATCTTTCGAGCAGGATCACATTACAGAGGTATTGCAATATTACAATAGTTTATATAACAAAGTACATCAGAGTAAAAGTGCGGAAGTCTTACATAACATAAGTTTACAAACCATTTGTTCCAAACCTTACAAACCTAAAGTTTAGTTATTACAACCATAGTAGTGGAGTAGCATTAGTAACTTTATTACAAACACCAAAACATAGCACTCTACCTAAGAGCCAAGCATACTACTCGTTGTCGCTTACCGCAAAGACGGTCATGCAGTAGGGTCCGAAACAAACCTACTCATGAGATGAACCTGTAACAAGGGTTTAACAAACCCTGAGTACAAAAGTACTCCATAAGACTTAACCGACGAAAAGGGTGGAGAAGACTCAGGAATGCAGGCTTAGGGGAATCAAGGTGCGAATGTAGCAAGAATCAATGTTCTTTTGCATAAAAGCTACTAAAAGTGAGTCCTTAAGATCAACTTTTTAATTCATCGTTAGTTATTACAAAATGTAAGTGACCCTAGTCTAGATCAGGTAACTCATACAACTTCTTTCTTAATCTCTGACCAAAGTTCCACTTATTAACTATGATGTAGGTCAGGTGATCGAGTCTCCATGACCGAGGAGCAACGACGATTCGAATCGATTATACCCAGCTGGGGATCCCTAACCACACGACATATGTAGGACTCTAACCGACATATATCAACCTTCAGTCGGATCCTCCAAAACGTGGCTGGGTCCAGCACCACCCGAGAGTATAGTACACCTCCAATCCAGCCCTTGGCTACAAGGGTACACACTACTCTCGCCATCTCTCCACTCCTAGTGCGTGGTCGGCCGTTCACATGACAGAATTACCGAGGTCTTAGGCTTACCAGAGCATGTGGTCAGTTGCAAAGTCTCAAAAGACAGGCAGGCCTATAACGGTACGGTCCTTAACCGACACAATTGGAGACACTACATTAGTACTCCTTTCCCGATGCAAGTCCATCGACCGATCTCAAATTAACATCATAATTCATTCATTCAGTTGTTCCACAACAACCCTTCAAACTTTGTTAAACATTTTCAAAATTTTCTCATTAAGCAAGGCTAAGCATACTAAGTATTTTCAAATAAAATAGTAACAAGGATAATATTGAAGTATCAAGGATGGTAGTGCGGTAATTAGGTTATCACTCAACTCCTATTACCGAATGCAACAAAGCATTAACAAAGGGAAGTAAAGCTTTTGAAAACACAAGGAAGGTTTAAATGCATTCGGGGGTTGCCTTGGTCGACGGGGATTTCTAGTTCTAGGTCAGTTCCACAGATATGAAACCCCACCTCACTGATGTTTGCTCTTCTTCGAGGACGGGTTCGGCAACGTTAACCTCCTCGTTCACGGGGACTACACGAGGTGATAATGTATGCTCAATATGATGAATTGTGAAACATGATGCTTGGTAGATGCATAACAAGATTACGAAGTTGAGTATAACTTTACTTCACGGTATAGTTGCGAAACAACAAAACTAACTACGAAGTATATTAGGGTTTCGACAAATTTTACTTCACATGAAACGTCATTAGGGTTCACTAATTACATGTTAAACATGAGCTCAAACACCAAGGTAACATGCCAAGGATCATTAAGTGTGAATGACCCAAGGTCAACATTTAATCCCAAAGTCCAACAAAAACCCTAAATCACTAAGCCCTAATTACATGATTAACTATTTAATTAATAAAGTAGAATATTAAGTATAAAATCAAATTTGTCTAATTAAGTCCAAAATTTTATTTTAGGAAGCTTACATCATAACTAAGTGGAAAACCAATTTTCATAATTTTTGGACAATTATTTAAGCCTAGAAAATTCATAGAAGTTGTATTTATTAATTAATTGAGCTAATTAATTAACACACTAAAAGTAATAAAAATTGGCATTTCATATTTTTCCTAAATAGTACACAGTACAGAGAGGCTACACAAAAAAAATTATCATTTTTAGAGCTCTAAATAATTCACAATGAAATAAACAAAAACTAACACTATTTAATATTTTTGAAAAAGAAAAACATTTTCTTTTCAGCCCACACTCTGGCCCAACCGATCGGGCCCAAGGTCTCACTCGGCCCGCCTCCAGCCCAACCTGGAGCACGACGGCCCGTGGCCGAATCGGCCCAAGTTGGCTTGGTCGGACATCACCGCTGGGATGGCGGCTCTGCTCGCCGCCGGTGAGACCTCCGGCAAGACGAGCACCATCACACGACTCACGGTGGCTACACGAATTGACCCAGGGTGAAAATGGGGCGGCTAGAGTTACAGGATGTACACGACACCGGCCATGGCTACCATGGCGGAACGACGACAGCGCACCGGGCACGTCAAGCCAATGGAAGCAAAATAGGAGCGCACAAAAGCTTGAGAAGCTCACCACAAGGCCGATGCGCTAGCTAGTTGAAGCAGAGAGAGAGAGCGGAGGTAGTCCATCGACGTCAGTGGCGAGGATGGCGGCATTCCGATGAAACCTGTGGATGAACGACTCAACAGTCAAGCACATGAGCATCACAACATCAAGGTGAACTCGGAACTGAAGGTAGATACGAGAGAGCGATTCTAGAGCGGGCTCGCCATGGAGAGGATGCTCACGACGGCGATGATGACCGACCGCGAAGAAGGCAAGTCGTGCCGACGGTTCTGGAGGCGAGGCGAGGCACGAGGGGTTCTGGTGAAGCGCAAAGTAATGGCGGAGATGATGGCACGATCAATTTGGAGAGAGGAGCAGCGAGGACGGCGAATTTGGCGGTGGCGCGAGGTGACGACGGCGGCAGACAAAGGAAGCAAAGAGGAAGACGACAGCCGCATTTTAAAGGAGAAGGACGAGCTACGGGACACGGACAGCTCCTGCCTACCCATGCGCGACAAGCAGCTGCGTGGCGTCGGCCGAAACCCGCGAGAATGAGCTCCGCGGCATCGGCGGCAAGCAGGAGGTGGAGCTCGGTTTCTTAAACCGATTTCAAAATATTTATGAAAATGCCACTGACTCCATTTTGCAAATTACTTTTAAATTTTCTATAAAAGTTGAAAATCTATAAAAACAAAAGTTGCTCAACTTTTCAAATCCTACAAATTTCTCAATAAAAACTTTTCAAATTCAGCTTAGATTTTGAAATTTGAATTCGAAATCAAAAGGGGACATTTTCTGGATTTTGGTAAATTCAAAATTACTTTAAATTTTATATTGAAACTTCAAAAACTCAAAACACCAAAGTTGTTCGTCTTGGCAAGACCTACAAATTTTATATTTTAACGATTTTCAAATTATGCCTCCATTTTGAAATTGGAATAAGGAAATGAAAAGGGGTCAAAATTGGGATTTGAATCTTTTCAAAATTACTCCAAATTTTATACTAAAACTTTGAAAACTCCAAAAACTAAAGTTGTACAACTTGACAAGCTCTACAACTTTGCTTTTTGGCCCACCCCCAAATTCTTTTTAGGTTTTGAATTACACAAAAGGGGTAAAATGGAGTTTTCCGGAAATCAGGGTTTTGAATCAAATTCAAACTTGATTTGATTTCTACTTTGATTGGTGATTAATTAGTGATCACAACTATCATCCAAATGTACCATTTGGTCAAATCACACTTGACCTTCCCAATGCTCCATTTGTTTGAACCAATTTTGAATTATAAATTCATTTTAATAAACCTCCCAATTTGAATTCGAATTTGAATTGGAAAACTTGGGGCGAGTTTTGGAACTCAAATTCAACCTCAAACTTGGAGTTCATTTTTAAATGTTGCACTTGAGTTTATCCCTTACACCTGACACTAGTGTAGAGCACAGCTTTACACCTCAAATTACATAGGGCATAATCCAAGTATTTGAAATGACATTCAAAACTAGGGTTTTGGATTCAAGTCAAACATCACAGGACTCAATCAATCTATGATTATAAATTTGTTTTAGTTAATGCACATCAGAGTTGACTAAAACATGAATGCTTTGTAATGCATATGATGACATGGTCAGTTTTAGTTACCATAACACCAGAAGTGTTACACAGAATGAGCCTAGAAGCCATTTCGGCTGATGCATCGTTATACAAATTAGCCGATCATTACAACTAGAAATCGTTCCAAGGAACTAAATGAGCACTTAGTCTTGTTGTGAGATTATTGGGGTGGGATCCGAATGACTGGCAGGGAATTTATGGAAAAGAGGGGAAAGGGTTAGGGGATGAGAGGAACTGAGGAAGCACGATGCTTTTTTGTGATTAGCTGTGCGAGGTCGATGGAGAACGAACACCGCACTGGCTGGACTAGTCCGCGAGACAGTGAGACCCAATAGAGGCAATGCAGGCCTATAGCGAGGAGAAGCCCGGAAGGCATGAAACTGGGACATCAAAGCATTTACAAGCATTTTTGTATTTTTTCAAAAAGGGGAGGGAACAATATTAAATTCAGGGTACAATTTCCCTTGTCTATATCAAGTCTTTGGTCATTAAGAAATATATACTAGAATAAATCAAAGTCTATTGAAGTTCTAGAAAAAAACATTTTTAACAAAATAGTAATTAATGATTTTACATAAACACAACAATAGGTTTCAAGTAAATGTGGTATAATAAACATTTTAAACATTAAATCGAGTGTGTGCTCTTTAAGGTCACGAGTTTAGCCGATAGATCTTCTTAATTCTGATATTATTGTCAGGAGTTTTGTTATCTTCAAAGTCTATTTAGATATAGGGTGTTAAAGTCAAAATCATCATAACTTTGTTTTCTTTAAAAATCATGGATCAATTTTCTCTTTCAGCCTAACCCAATAAAGTAACACTTAGGTCTCTTTTTGTTTGGACTGGTTGTTTGATTATGGGCGTTGCCTGCAAGATCAACACACTTCTGTTATTCTGGCATATGTTAATTGTGCATCTTATTAATTCAATTTTGATTCAAAGACACAGAGAAGAGCAATACGACCGTCTGTTGCTAGAGTTCGAGATATGTGAAATATAATGCAAGAACAACTTATTGGGTTCCTTATGGACAAGGCGTTTGAGGAGAGATATGAGTTTTATAGTTTATACGAAGACGAGAACAAATTCATACTACTTTATTTGTTATTCTAGACAACTTGTGTATGTATACATTATGGATGTTTGAGGTGTTCTGTGTAACTTCTCTGATGTGTTATACATCTGGTTCACTGTAACTGTGTTCTGCTGCGCTATATATCTGGTGTATCTGGAGCATTACTTAGTGCCAGGTGTGGTGCTCAGCCGATAGTGACAGGCACAAATTCACTGTCGGATGTGGTGCCCAGCCAATAGTGATGTCATGCACAACACAGCCGGGTTCAAGCACGAGCCAAAACAGTGATATATTAAGTTTTAGTGTCGGCTCAAGTGTCAACCCGGCAGCGATACTGAAAATATCATTGCTGGTTGATAAGCCGACCCGGCAATGATATCCGTAAATATCACATACCGGTTGTTATACCATTATCGTTCATTGCCGGATCGCCGACCCGGCAGTGGTAGGTCACCTCTATCACCGCCGATTAACCTCCGTCAGCATGAATTTTGGCACTGATGGGGCTTCCAACCCGACAATGATTATCAGATCTGACACAGTGAATTAGTAAAAATTGTGGGCCTGCAGATGGATCTCTAAGAGGGGAAAATGCAGTAGGATAGATTGCAATTTAACTCGTCCCTCACAATCACCAAGCCAAGGTGCTCTATAAACATCGGAAGGAGACGAAACGTTTCCTAATGCACGACAATTCTACGTACGTGACTCAGCCCTAGTGTGCTTTCCGACTACTCTTGGAGACCTGCTCTCAATGATCTATACTTAGACGTCGTTTTCTTCCATTGTCTTGGACCTCTGTAATCTTGCCATCCAAAAAGTACCAGCAGCAGACTGGTTTGCACGAGGGAGACAATGCTTTGGCGGCGGAAGGGTGAAGTGTCGAGGTCCTGGTGACCATGTCGAACACCATGGGCTCATTCCTCGATTGCTCATTGATCCAGTACACGCAGTTTGCCGTCACGCCGGGCGCATCCTTTGGCTGCAGCACCACAGGATGGTTCTTGCCGACGAACACTGAGTAGCCTCCCAGGTCCGTCACCGCGTCCCAGCATGGCCGGCGCTCGGGGTTGTACTTGAGGACGAAGATGTCGTCTTTCAACATGACGAACCGGCCACCGTCCGGCGTCAGCCAAGAGCGGGTGCTGGTGGCGTTCCGCCACACTTGGTACAGGTTACCGCCGAAGAAGAAGACATTCTTGACGCTTGTGAACTTGGACGCGGTGTCGTAGGGCGCGGCGTAGGCGGCGGGGGGGTCGAACGGGAGGCCGGCGCGCTCGGCCAGCAAGGGTTCAACGATGGGCCTCCGTCGCTGTCGCTGGGGGATGTGGAGCACGTGCACGTCTCCCAACAAGGTGACGCAGTAGACCTTGCCGCCGTCGGTGTCGTAGGCCAGGTCGATGAACTTGTCGCTCTCCCCAATGGCCACGTCGAGGATCATCCACTTCATGTTCATGTCCCTGTTTTGGCGTAGGCGAGCCGGCGCAGGCCGTAGATAGCAATGGCAACGTAGTCATCAGGCTTGGGGTTTGGCGCGAACGCGATCTTTGGCACAGGCTTGTAGTGGTTCTCGTTCCTCAGCTGCGGGAGGAGAGGGATCTCCTTGCCGTCGGGGAGACGGCTCACGAGGTAGATCCCATCCCATGGTAGCAGGTGCGAGCGTCGACGGCTAACCAACCGTTGCTCCAGCCGACGCAGAGGCTGCCACGTGGAAACGTGGTGAGGGGGAACAAGCGCTCCGCCGGCAGGAACAAGGCGAAGACCTCCGGGAAGTGCCGGCAGAGGCAGCGGGAGGGCGGCGCGCCACGCCGTACAGACGCCACGGGCGCGACTGTAGAATTCCAGCAGGTGGAGGCCATCGCCGATGAGGGCGAGGAGCTCCGGGGGAATGTCCGCCCAAGGACCGAATGGCGCCATGGTGACAACCTTGGATCGGATTTCCGAGGACGGCAGATAATCTCTCGAGCTAGGCTAAGGGCTACGGGCCGGGAGAATTCAGATTGGAGGAGCTTATAGTATGCTCCAAAGTTTCAGGACTTCAGGTGTCCTTTCCTATTTTGACTCTCCTCTGATCGGATGCAACTTGACGCTGACTCGAAGGCTGCTCCACGGCGTGGACCGTGTGGATTCGTAAGGAAGAGCGCGTGAAGGAGGAGAGCCACCAGCCCGTCCCACGGCCCAGTAAAAAAAGGGCACTTTTTTTTCCTACATAAAAACCTCAGCTAATCCCCACGCCGGCGCCGGTGCCCACGCTCGTCATGGATCGCCTCGAGCCCTCGATCTCCCGCACCCGCATCAGCGCCATCCTTGACGCGGGGGACGCCCGCGTGGGCGAGCATGTGGTAGTCGGCGGCTGGGTCGTCGAAGGCCGCGAGCAGGGCCGCGGTGCCTTCGCTTTCCTCAAGGTAAGCGACGGCTCCTGCCTCGCCGCCCTCCAGGCCGTGGTGGAGGCCGGGTTACTGCGCGGCGCACCGCTCGCGCGCCTCACGCCGATGGGCACCTCCGTGCTGCTCGAGGGGAAGCTGAAGAAGCCCCCCTGGAACTCCAAGGAGCGCGTCGAGCTCCATGTCGATAGGGTAATCGAGGTCGGGGAGGTGGACGACGCGTACCCGCTGCACAAGAGCATGACAAAGCCTGAGAATTTCAGGGACTTGGTACACCTCCGTGCACGCACCAACACGGTATGAAATCTTTTGCGTTTTGGCTTAATGTGTTCGCTTAATTGATCATCACAGGCCTTACCTGAGAACGCCGAGTTGTGTTTTGTTGTCAACTTACTTATGATCTTTCAATCCCTATATTGCAGCATATCTTTATCTTTCCAATGAGATTAATTGCATTAATTTTTTATTCTGATTAATCTTTTGCAGGTAAGCACCGTTGCTCGGATAAGACATTACTTGGCCTATTTGACGCACGAGTTTTTTTCACAAGAGCGGTTTCTTTTATGTCAATACACCCATAATAACCACAAGTGATTGTGAGGGTGCTGGTGAGATGTTTCAGGTCACAACTCTGTTCAGCCAGGGTGATGGAACTATTCCACGCAAGGATGATGGAAAAATTGCTTTTGAGAATGACTTCTTCAAGCGTCAAGCTTTTTTGACTGTGTCAGGCCAACTTCAGGTTGAGACTTATGCCTGTGCTCTAAGTAGTGTGTACACCTTTGGACCAACGTTCCGGGCAGAGAACTCACATACGTCGAGACATTTAGCAGAGTTTTGGATGGTTGAACCAGAAATTGCATTTGCAAACTTGCAGGTGAGATGCTTGACAAACTCTAATATTGCTTGACCACTTTTAACTAAATAGGACGTGAAGTTTTGTATATGAATATGAATTCTATTAATGCACCTGTGTTCAACTGTGTCAAAGGATGTTATGAACTATGCGGAGAGCTACATACAATACCTATGCAAGGGGTTACTTGAGTATTGTGAAAAAGAACTGGAATTCATGGATAAGAAATGTGCTGAAAATGGTACAACTGCAACTGAGCGTCTGAGGCTTGTTTCTTCAACGCCTTTTGAACGCATTTCATATACAGAGGCTGTGAATATCTTAAAAGATGCCAAAGAGGGGATGTTTGAGAACGCTATTGAATGGGGCAATGATCTAGCATCTGAGCATGAAAGGTATGTATAGCACAGTTGGTCTTACACTCTTACTTCTCAATTTTCTACAGCCTGCTTTTCCTTGTTTAGATTTGCAAATTGTGTTCTTCATTTATGATGAAGGTATTTGACTGAGACGGTATTTAAGAAGCCCGTTATTGTTTATAACTACCCCAAAGAAATAAAGTCATTCTATATGAGGCTTAATGATGACCAGAAGACTGTCGCTGCTATGGACCTTCTTGTTCCAAAGGTAAATATTGTATTCAATAATTCCATATGTGGTCTCGGTGTTATGCGGACGACCTCCCTAATAGGCATGTGCCTTACTTGGTAGCATAGCATGTGAACTACCTTTCTATATCACTGAATTCCTTTTTGCCTCTATATAACATATAAAAAGAATATTGTGTTTTGTAACATTCCAATTTCCAAGAAGAGGACAATCTTCACAATTTTGATAGTCACATGTTGCTTAGTCCAGTAAGATTGAGCAATTCCTTTTAGGACTAGTTTGCCAAACCATTGTCGGTTGGCAGTATGCATTCATTATTGGATATGTTTAGCATGTCTATTTTTCTACTGTTTCTTGGGTTTTGTATCAATTTTTATGGAAAATTGGTTCTACTCTAATGGAACAGTTATGTATGCACTAATACTAAGATATCTTCATGTGTTTTCTGGATATTTTGTTTACTAGGTTGGTGAATTGATTGGTGGAAGCCAAAGGGAGGAGCGTCTAGATATCCTTAAAAAGAGGTATCATTGTCCATTTTGTAGTTCACCTTATATATTCATATAGTTCGTCTTATACTTATTTTGCTTCAAATTCCTACTTGGTTCATTTGTCCAGTTGTGCAGCTTGTGCTGATGGACCATGGCAAATCTAACTTTGTAAACTTAATTAACTGGCTGTTGGATATCGTTATTCTTCTCATTTCTCAAGAGCTTGGGGTTGCCCTGCAGCCTGCTGAGGCCTGTTTGCCATTGAGTCAAAACTTTCTGCTCTAATTTTCCCTTTACTTCAATGCAAGGCAGAGCTCCTGCCACTGGCCGTGTTTAGATGCGGAATTTGGTTGGCCGAATTGTGCACTGTACCAATTCGTTTGTATTTGGTAAAAAATGTCCAAACTTTGACTAATTAGGCTCAAAATGTTCGTCTCGCAAAGTACAACAAAACTGTGCAATTAATTTTTAATTTCATTTACATTTAGTACCCATGCATGTGCCGGCATTTTGATGTGATGGGAATCTTCTTTTTGCATAGTGAAATTTGGGGTTGAAATTTGGGATCTAAACAAGGCCTTTCTTTCAAAAAAGACACGCCAATCAATGTAGGCAACAGTCGCATCATTTAAATTAGTCTCATGAATGTGGTGTTCGAGACGAGTAGTAACCTGAAACCAGTTTGCATTCTGTTACTGAGATTTATACCATTTCATTTTTGGGATGTATTTCTTTTAGCCTTTCCTAGTGGCTAGTTCGTGCAAACCAATGGCGGGAGTTGAAATACTTTGAAGGTGCATAAATATGCCATTTATTACTGATGCTGAAAAGGCTCTAAGAGACTACTACATCGTATGCGTAGTGTGCTAGTGATGTAATTGCAGTTAAATTATGTCACCTTGTTGTGCAGGATAGTGGACTCTGGGCTGTCTGTCGAGCCATATGAATGGTATTTGGACCTCCGCCGGTTTGGCTCTGTAAAGCACAGTGGATTTGGCATGGGCTTCGACAGGATGGTCCTCTTCGCCACTGGTCTTGACTACATCAGGGATGTCATTCCATTCCCAAGATGCCCTGGGAGGGCTGATCTTTGACTACTTGCCAATGTCTGTCTTTAATTGAAGTAGAGTAAGTCCTGCAATTCATGAATCTGGTTTTGAAATGTTATTCATCATTCTGATAAGCCGGTTTCCCTGAAAATCTGCACCTTAGAACAAGGGTATGCTCATAGCATTGGGTCTGTTGGCCTTTTTTCTCGACAATAACTGTTGGGAGTCGATTTGTGTTTGTACTATTTTCTTGCATATATTAGAGTATAATTTCTTTTAACGTTATATTGGACTGGATCCTAAGCTTGGTGAAAGTTTTTTTTTCTTGGATTTCATCACTTAAATTATTGATCAAATTCTCTTTTCATTTGATGAATGTGGCAGGAGGCAAAGAGTGTCCGAAGGCTATGCTTGAGAATAGGATTCTACACCGAAGAGACTACTCAAAACCCAAGTCAAATAGTCGTTCACCTGCACCGAGATTTCAGAATGTAGCTAGACAGTACTTGATTTCCAAAGACTTCCCAGTCCTTTTATGCAGCTGTAAATTCTGTAACACATCTACATGACTACATGCATCCTTTAGTCTTAGGGCTTTAGCATGAAGAAGGCAAATGCCCTGCCAGAGCAAAGTGAAGCTAATAAGCATCATAAGCTAACTGCAAAATTTAACCACTAATCCTCAAATTATGTACTAGCTTAGCGTCAACCCACCACTTTTCAATTTTTTTTCTTTAAAGAAAATATTTACTATACAACAAATTATCGACATGTCATATCTTGTATCTTCCAGTGCACCTCTTTTGAAATAATACTGCCAAAATAGGTATGTCCATATGTGTACAAATTGTGGGATGCTTCCTGGTAGACCTGACCAACCTCGGGTTGGGTTTATGTAATTTTTTTCAACCTGTGTCTGATCCAACCTCAAAAAACTCAACCTATAAAATAGAAAAACCCGAGAAAAAGCTCAACTCGCCGGTGCATGGGGTCGGGCGGGCCAAAGATCTTGACTAGACCGTTTTTCATGTCTCGACCCAAACCCAACCCGACTTGGTGTTTGATTAGGTCTACTTTGTGGTAAACCCGGCGCGCTCATGTAAGCTCACAATTTGTTTTACTGCACCACCCTTAAAAGAGAAAATATAACTTGTTTAGGGTTTTATTACTACATCCGGCTTTGAGAAGCAAAGTAGCAAGTGAGTTTCCCATTCCTGATTCCTTCCGGTTCTCAACCCAATGTCGTAGAAAGAAAACAATTTTCCCATGCACACACATAGCACTTTTCAGTGGTGGTCTTCCCATGTCTGCACTAAGGGTGTGTTTGGAATCGTTATAAAAAAGGATTAATTGAATTTGTGTCATTATAACTTCATCGTTTTTGAAGCACACCACAATGTTTTCAAGGCGGTAAGGCGAGGCGAGGCGTGGCGAGTGACTACCGCCTTACACTTAGGCGACTAAAGCGTGAGGCGAAGCGACTCCTTATGAATTTAAGAAAATCTAAAACAACAGCTTAGAGCAGTAGTTGATGAAGAAAAAGAGAAAAAGAAAAAAGAAAAAGAAAGGAGGAGGAGTAAGAAGTGGGCTGGCCCAGCCCAACAGACGGCCCATGTGCCCCTCCCCCTCCTGTTGTGGCTTAGAAAGTCTTTTATTATTGATTCCCCTCCAGCGCTCCTCTCTCGTTGACCCTATCCTTCTCTACCGCTTGTCCTCTGTCACTCGTCGTCTCTCCACGGCTCCACGCTTCTCCCCTCTCTCTCTGGTGCCCTGCTCTGCTCCCCTCCCTCTCTCTCCGGATGCGCTACCAGCTGCTCTGCTCCCCTCCCTCTCCTCCGGATGCGCTGCCGGCTGCTCTGCTCCGCGCTGCTCCTCTTCCAGGTCTACAGTCGCCGCTGTCCCCTTCCAGACTATGGCGAGGAGATGGCGGAATCGAGCAGACGGCGACGAGGAATGGCGGAATCGAGGGGGTATCAGCACGCGCATAAGGCGACATGGCGCCGCCTTACCCCTAAGGCGAGCCGGGAGTGCCCCGATGCTTAAGCGTCGATTAGGTGACGATTAGGCGACGCCTTAAAAACATTGGCACACCATTACTATTCAAGAAACTATGTCACTGCCATTGCAACTCTGCAGATGTTTGAGATACACCATTATATACGCTTGGAGACAACTTAGGCCCACTGTCAGGCGTATAGAGGGGTACCGTATATCCGTATGGACAAGATTGCCCCCTTATTCTTCTCTCTCACCCTCACTGACACATGGGGCCCACTTGTCAGTCTTCCCCACCGTCTTCCTCCATCTCTATCTTCTCCATCTCAGGCGACGGTGGCACAATATCCCCCTCTGTCTTCTCCATCACTGACTTGGCGCCGGCCATGCCGACTTCAGCACGCCCTCGGCTCCACCCGGTCACTTTGGTCACCTGGCAGCAGGGGCACGACCTGCCTGCCCATGCGCGCACCTAGCGGCAGTGTAGAAGCGGCGCGGTGGCTTGCTTGCCCACGCGCTCACATCGCGGCAGTGCAGCAGCGGCGCGGTGGCCTGCCCGTGCGCTTGCCTGGTAGCAGCGCGGTGTCCTGCTCGCTCACGCGCTCGCCAGGCGACAACGCAACGCCCACACGTGCATGCTCGCCGGCCATGGGGGCTGGGCTTGAGGTTGCTCGACTGGGGGACGGGGCTCTGGCTAGCCAGACCGGGGCAGGCGGCCTGCGGGCGGCGGTGCGGCGTGCTGGGCTTGCAGTGGCACTGCACCGGCCTGCGAGTGGGATGCGGTGGAGGTGGGGGTCGGGCAGGGTGGCACTGTCCAAGGGCGCGTGGCACCGCTGCAGGGGACGACGGTGGCTTAGCTGCAGCAAGGGAGCAGCGGAGGCTGGAGGCACGCTGGCCGGCGGGGACGCGCTGGCTCGTGGCGCAGAGCGGAGGGGGCGGCCAAGAACGAGGAAGAAAGTGTTTGGGAGAGGGATGACAAGTGGGCCCGATATGTCATAGAGTGGGATAGAGGGAGGCTAGCAGGGGCAAAAGTGTCCATACGAAAATACATTAGATTTAGTATGCCTGAAAGTGGTCCCAATATGCCTTTCGGTGTACATAATGGCGTATTTCAAAGTAGGAAACAATTGCAATGGCACTAGCATAGTTTCTTAAATAGTAATGGTGTGCTTCAAAAACGGTGAAATTATAATGACACATATCCAATTAACCCTATAAAAAAGAGTGCGTTTGGAATTTTGGATGCCAGAAATGCTTTGGGTTTGGGTTTGGATGCCAGAAACAATTTTAGATTCTCACACGAATCTCTAGAATATCCACCAAACATGCTACAGCGTGAAATGTTTCACCAAAAGTCACCTGAAATGATTCTCATTTTTTACACTACAAGGGAGAATCACCCAAGTGGGTGTTTTGCCTGATTTTTGATTCTCCTAGTGTTCTTTCAAGAATCCAAATCTAGATCCCAGCCAAACGTTTTCAAAGAATGTGATAAAAAATCACAAATAATGCTCTGTTTGGCATAGCTCTTTGAGCTGGTTCTCTCTTTAACATAGTAGGAGCTTTGCTTAACAACTTTTCAGAGAGAAGTAATTCTCTGCTGATTTTGTGAAGTGATTCTCTGAGATGAACTAAGAGGTTAGAAGCTGAAAAAGTAGCTTCTCCAGATTCTGTGAATTGATTCTCTATCGTGATTTTGAGAGCGTATGCTAAAAAATCAAGAGAATCATTTTTAACCATAGAATCACTTCTATCAGAGAATCAGCTTCCATAGAGAATCGGAATCAGACGGAGTTCTACCGAACATGCCTTAGGAGAAACCTGAGCTAAAATGTTTCTAAATCCAAATTATTACCAAACGAGCCCTTATTTGGGCCAGGAATCACAGCTGGGCTATGTTCCTGGGAAAGTGTTTAGATGTAAGAAAATTTGGAATTTTGCTACTGTAGCACTATCATTTGTATTTAGCAATTAGTATCAATCATGGACTAATTAGGCTCAAAAGATTCGTCTCGTGATTTACAACCAAACTATATAATTAGTTATTTCTTTTAACTATATTAAATGCTTTATGTATACGTCTAAAGATCGATGTGACGGAGAGAGTGTATAAAAATTTGAAATTTGAAGGGAAGTAAACGAGGGCCAGCCGTTGGACCATTCCGCAGACGCATCGTAATCGAGAGGGCCCCTTCGTAAAATCCCCCACCCAACAATGGATCGTAAAATTCCCCAGGACGGGAATCGCCTGCATCCGCTCTCCCCAAACCCTAGCATCCCGAATCCGCCGGTCGCCATGGCGCCGTTCCGGCGCTGGGCTGACCTGCCGCCAGATCTCCTGTGCCGCATCGGAGACCGGCTCGACCTCAAGTGGTATGCCAGCGCGCGGGGCGCCTGCATGGCGTGGCGCTGCGCACTCGCGCCACCGTCGCCCGCGCTCCTCGTGGTCGCCGACGACGCCCGCTGGTGCCCCTACGCCGCCTCCCTCCCCACGCGGAGGTCCTTCGAGCTCACCGCCATCGTCTCGGGAAGCCGCTGCGTCGGCTCCAGCAACGGCTGGCTCGCGCTCTCCATCGTCCTCTTCAGCGGCCAGACCGTCTTCGTGCTCCTCAACCCCATCGCCGCCGTGGAGATCATCCTCCCGCCGCTGATCTACGAGAGCCGCTGGGTTTCCAAGGTCGTGTTCACCCCGAGCCCCGCCAAGGACGACTTCGCCGCGGCGGCAATCTGCGACATCGACAGGATCGCGTACGTCACCGCCGGTGCCAGGAGGTGGGCCGTCATGGAACCCGTCCGCCTCACCAGCGGGGACCAGCTCACCGACGTCGTCTACACCGACAAAGGTAAGGTCTACTGCCTCACCAAGTGCGGGGACGTGCATGTGGTCCGTCTCCCTGAGCGCCGGCGCCGGAAGCCTGCCAACGCTGATGAAGCAGGGCCCTCGGAGCCAGAGTTGTCTGTTCTCCAGCCACCACAGCCTATTGAACGCATTAATTTCCGACCACTGCGATGGCAACATCAGCGCAATTTTCGGATGTTGCGCTATGAACAGGCCCGAACAAGAGATCAGGATCCAACTATTCCACTGAGGGTAACCTTCTGTGCAGAGATCCCATCCTATAAGAAAGTTCCACCTGAATCGCAAGGACCACACCTAAATGCGCCAGCCACTGTTGAGCCCTTGTTGTCTGAGGCCAACCTCCCATTCAACCCTGCCACTGTCTTTGCTCCACCTTATGACACTGTGTCGTCGTTCACTAGTGCGAAGAACTTGGTGTTCTGTGAGGGCAATCTGTACCAAGTTTGGAGGAACGCAAGCTGCACTGTTACTCTGCAGCTGCCTGCAGGAGGTCAGCGTCGCGTCTCGGAAAATGAGATATTGGTGCTTAGGTACTATCCTCGACGGCAGCCTTGCTGGGATGTGGTGAAGGACCTGGGAGGTCACTCTCTTTTTGTGGGAAGGAACAATGCAGTGTCAATGTATGCAGAGGGTGTGCCAGGACTGAAGGGCAACTGTGTATACTGGATTGGTGGGCGTGGTAGGGATCAAGGCATGGTTTTTGACATGGAATCTGGGAGGTCCACGCCGTGCAGGGCTCCTCCGGTTGGCTTTTTACCTGGGCATCCGCATAGCACAATCTGCTGGTACTTCTTGAGCGATGTAATGAGCATCAACAACAGCTACAACACTAGCGTCAGCAGCAGCAGCAGCAGCAGCAGTGGAGGAAGAAAAGTTTATCAGACTCGAGCAAGAGCACGAGCAGATCTTGCAGACATGGAAGAATGATTGCGTCGCCGAACTTCTCGGCGACATAATGAGGACCACCAAGCACCTTGGTGGAAATTGAGTTTATTGCTTGTGGTCTTGGGAGTCAGAGCTTGATTTCAAGGCGAAGCAATATCTTGCAGAGAAGGCTGAGGAACTTCCTCATGTGTAGCCTGGTTCCTGAAATAATGTTCAGTTTGTTTACTTGCCTGTAGCCTTTATAATGTTTGTATGCTTATTCGATGTAACTGGATAATAATTGTTTGTCTTTCTATACTCAATTTTCATGTTGTTGTGTTGAAATAACTCAATGGATTGTGTAATATTTTTGGTGTTGGTAATGTTCTGAATTTTATTACCGGTTTCTGTGGTGCTTGCTCTTTTTTTTTTATCTAAAAAGCTTGTTGCAGAATAAGCTTTGAGATTGCACTGATCCTTTATTTCTCTTTATATATTTTGTTTGCGTACACACACCAAGTGCACTGCTATATGCAAGAAGCAAGGGCTATGCTGTGATAGATGCTCGGAACTGTTGAGGTAACCGAATAATTATTGTCTCCTTTTTATGTTTAATTAATTTTCATGATGTTGTGTTGAAATAATTTGATGGATTATGTAATATCTGGGCATTGGTAACGTACTGAATTCTATTATCAGTTTCTGTGCTGCCTAAACAAAACTTTCCACTGGTTCACTTTACCTATTTCGCTAAGAGGGTTACGCCCCAACGAATCTCTTGTGGGTTTCAAATCCATGAGAGTGGCTGTTTTTTTACTGTTGGTTTGCCAGACCTTAACACACCCTCCTCCTTTCCCCGGGCTTGGGACCGGCTACGTTGAGACGACTTAAGAAAGTCTTCCAGTTCACTTTACCTATTTGTTTGAACATATTCTTACTATGGTTAAAGTAGAAGGTGATGATTTCCTGGATTAACCTTACTTCATTTGCTTGTATTCTTGATCCTGATACAACCATGAGAACAAACTATGACAAAATACAAGCAAGTAGCAACATTTTCATCCAAAACATTTTTTTTATGTAGAATTGTGGATCCATTAGCATATCTTCCTAGAAATATGTTATAGTGGAAATACGCTGGCAGGTGGCAATGCTTTACTGTTATTTCATCGTGACGAGCTTATTATAATTGCTTTCTGATATTGGAAGCTTATAAATTATAATTGCTATCTGATATTGGACATGAACAACTGGACAAGGAAGTGTAAGTGTGACTTGCTGCGTTAAAGGTAGGTTGGATTATAGTTCTGAAAGGTCACTCACATGTAGTCAACAAACCTGCTAGCTTGTGCAACTTTTGCTATCGCCCTTAGTTTTTCATTGTGCTTTGGTAAAATCTTCAAGGAAGATGTTGCAGTAAGAAGCTTTGGGGTTTATTAATGTTGCAATGTATAATTATGGCATACAAGTCTTGTTTTTGTTTTCTGTCAAGATTCATATATATTCCTTGTGATGGACTGATACAAAATGTCCATTATGTAACTGCATTCGTCTAACAAATGCTGGTTTTGTTCCTTCCATTAAAAGTTCATTCCTGTTCATTCATTCTGCAGAAGCATATTGATGGTAATGAAAATGTTAACTTTCCTTGTGTGCATATATACAAGTGTTGATCCTACCTCTAATAGTGCTCATTGCACTCTGAATAAGCACCTGTTGTGGACACTCGACAGTGCAATCCAGGGTCTACGGGAGGAGAATAATCAGATCCTTAACCAGATTGCTGCAAATATTGAAACATTCATTCAAGGCCCGTATTTATTTATACTTGTCATGTTTGTGGCCTGAACCTGCCACTTTCATTTATACTCGACTGTCAGTCACAAGGTACGTGGTGCCTGCAAACTATTTGAATCTAGTTATGGCTTTTAGTTATTTGAATCTATTTGTTATCTCCATAGTCCTGAGCGGATTTAACTGAGCAGCGGTGTCTGTGGATGAACGCTAAAACATAGTGCCTGCAGCGACCGGGCAACCTCATCCATGGCCGGTCTCTGACCGGGCATCACTGACGTGCAGCGCAGGGCGAGCTCGAGAGTGGCCTGCATCCCCTTCTGCGCCGCCGCGCTGGCGATGCTGGGGTCAAGTATCTGCGACACTCCGTCAGTCACGTTGGCCCGCCGCCGCACCCACTTGACGATGTCGACGGAGTCGTCGTCGGACACTGGCTGCTCTGCTGGTTTTCCGGTGACCAGCTCCAGTAGGATGACCCCGAAGCTGTAGACGTCCATGAGGTGCGTTGGTTTCTTGGTGCAGTTTTGCTCTGGTTTCAGAAAAGAAAAAAAAAGGAGCAGAACAACTTCAGTGAAATCTGTTCACTAATGGTTTTCATTCGTATTTATATATTCATCAATTGAACTGCAAAAAAGCATACCTGGTGCAATGTAGCACTTGTAGTTCAGATCCGAAGACATGGAAGATTGGTATGCCATCTCCCCGACGACACGATCAATCCCAAATCCGGTAACCCTGGGCTCGAATTCGTCACCGAGCAGCACATTGCTCGACTTGAGGTCTCTATGCAGCACTTGAGGAGCATGATCATGGTGAAGGTGTGCCAGCCCTTGAGCTACTCCCAGAGCGATCCTCATCCGGTCCTTCCAGCAGACACTGAATTTTGGCTCGCAGATGAGATCCTGCAAGCTTCCTGTCTGCAAGTAGTCATATATGATGCTGACCTCGCCCTCTGAGTAGAAGAATCCCAGCATCTTGGCGATGTTCTTGTGCCGGATTTTCGCCAGTGCTTTCATCTCGTTCTTGGCTACTCTGAATGTTAGCTTGCCTGATGAATTCAGCAGCCTCTTCACCGCAACGTTTTGCCCGTCTTGGAGCTCGATCAGGTAAACTCTTCCAAACGCACCTCTACCGATGATGTTCTTGTCGTGAAATCCAGCGAGCAGCTCCTCTCCGGTGATCCTGACAGGGTGAAAGAGCACGAGCTTCCACGGGGAGGACTCGCTGCCGTGTAACCTCTTGCAGACCACGAATGCTCCGACGGCGAGCAGCGCCACGGCGGTGAGAAACGACGCCACGGTTGCGGCCACCGCCAGTCCCTGATGACGCTTCCGCGATGGCGCGTCGCAGTCTTTCGGCAGTCCCGGGCCGCACAGCCCCGGGTTCCCCTGGAGGAACACGGCGGGAAGCTCGGAGATGAGAGACAGCGGCACGCGGCCGGAGAGCTGGTTGTACGAGACGTTCAGCAGGGCGAGCTTCAGGTTCTGGAGCTCCGTCGGAATGCCGCCGGTGAGGGCGTTGCTGGACAGGTCGATGTACGTCAGCACCTGCAGGTCTCCGAGGGACGCCGGTATCGGCCCGGTGAAGCCATTGCCGGCCAGATACAGCGACACCAGCCTCCTGCAGTTCTTGAACGCCGGGATCGTACCGGAGAGCGCGTTGCGGGAGATGTTGATGATGCTCATCGCGGGGGAGTCGCAGAGGTTGTCCGGCAAGCTGCCGTTGAGCGCGTTCAGGGAGGCGGAGAAGCGGTACATGGTGCGGACCTGGCCGATGCTCTGAGGTATCCCGCCGGAGAAGCTGTTGTTGTCGACCTGAACCTGCTCGAGCCGAGACTGGCCGCCGGGGAACTCGGGCAACCGGCCGGTGAACCGGTTGTTCTGAGCCCGGATCACGCGCAGGTCCGGCAGCGACCAGAGCCCCGCGGGGAGCTCCCCGCTGAAGGCGTTGTTGTGGACCTCGAACCTCTGAAGCATCGTGCACCTAGCGATCTCCTCCGGGAACGGCCCGGACAGACCGTTCTGTGACAAATCCAGACTCATCAGCTTCTGAAATTTGCCGCCGAACCCGGGAGGCACGACGCCGGCCAGGTTGTTCATGGACAGATCAAGAAGCTCCAGCTGCTCCAGCCCGAGGAAGGATTCCGGGATGACGCCGCTGAACCCCGAGCCCTGCAGGAACAGCCACCTGAGGCTGCTCATCCCGCCGATCTCCCGCGGCAGCTCGGACTCGAGGAACTGGTTCCTGGACAGGTCCAGGAGGTGCAGGCCGGTGAGGTTGCCGAGCAGCGCCGGGTGGAGCACGCCGGAGAGCAGGTTGCCCCCGAGGTCGAGCACCTGGAGGCCGCCGCCGAGCGTGGCGAGGCCGGCGGGCACCTGCCCCTCGATGCTGTTGCGGCTGAGGTCGAGCGACACGAGCGAGGTGAGCAGCGCGAGCTGCTCGGGGAGCGGGCCCCAGAAGGCGCCCGCGCTGAGGTTGAGCGCGGCCAGCGAGGCGCACCGCGACAGCTCCAGCGGGATGGTCTGGTTGAAGCCGTTGGACGCGAGGCTGAGCGCGACGAGGCCTGGCACGCGGCAGAGCGAGGCGGCCGAGAGCTCGCCGGACAGGCCGAGGCCCTCGAGGGAGAGGGAGACGGAGACGGTCGCGTTTGCGGCGGCGGCGGCGGCGGCGGCGCTGGTGCAGGTGACGTGCGGCCAGTTGCAGTAGGGCGTGGCGCGCGACCAGGAGGAGAGCGCGCCCGATGGGTCCTGCAGGGACGCCTTGAAGTCGAGCAGGAGCTCTTGAGGCGTCTCTGCCGCCGAAGATGGCGACGTTGAGGCGGCGATCAGTAGTGACACGAGGAGGAAGAGAGGGAGGCAGGTGGCGGCGGCGGCCATGGACGACGGATCGGAGCACGGGGCTGGTGAGTGGAGTGTGCGAGCGAGCTGCCGTCGACTGTGTTGTGCGCCAGGCCAAAAGCAACCGGAACGCAGTCTTCACTCGCTCATCATTCGCTTTCGCTCAACAAAATGAAAACAAATCATTCACCACTCATCACCATCGGCTCGTCTAATCCTCGTCAACAAGATCAGCACGTCTGGTCATTGCACGAGTAGACTCAGGGTGGTTGGGAGTAGAGTACTAGTAGTGGAGTAAACATTTCATCGCCTGCAGGATGGCAGTACATTCTGCCGGCGAGCTCTCGCCTTTTGCATTATTTCGTTTGGACTTTGCGATACTGGCACTGGCACTTTTGGACTTGGAGTGGCGCCTTTGTCCTGCGTGTTGGAGGCGACGTGACGTTCAGGTAGTATCCATTCCTCCGGACGAGCAAACTGTTGGCTAAGGGCCGGTTTAGATGCAAAATATTTTGCAAAATGATACTGTAGCAAATTTTATTGTTATTTAGCAATTAGTGTCCAATCATGATCTAACTAGGCTTAAAAGATTCGTCTCGTCTATTTCGTCTAAACTGTGTAATTAGTTTTATTTTCCATCTATATTTAATGTTTCATGCATACGTCCAAAGATTCGATGTGACGGGGAATGTTGAAAAATTTTGTAAAATTTCTGGCAACTAAACAGGGTCTAATTTATTGTTTGAGAAAAATATTATTGTTTTATTAAAAAAAGTACGGCGCAAGTGAACGGGATAGCTCTGCTCCCAGCGGAAGGTGGGTGAAGGATATGTCAATGGAGTCAGCTCCCACGGCCTTTGGCCGGATAGCAGAGTAGTTAGAGTGATTGATCATTGTTACTCGTTACAGAGTGAGTGATCATTGTTACTCGTTACGGAGTGAGTGATTGATCGTTGTAACTCGTTACAGAGTGAGTGATCATTGTTACTCGTTACCATTGTTCCCTGCTATAATCTAAGAACGCTACTCCGCAACAACCTATGATGTAAAGGTGAAAAAAAGAGACATGCTTTGCTGGGAACATCGGATGAGATAGCTTTCCAATGAAAATTTACCGCACAATCATAGTGAAGAGTTAGCCACAAATGCACCCAGAAACAATTAGGGCTCGTTTAGTTCCCAAAGTTGGGAGGGCCAAATTTACTGTAGCGCTACTGTAGTATTTCGTTTGTATTTGGTAATAATTGTCCAACTGTTGACTAATTAGGCTCAAAACGTTTGTCTCGCAAAGTACAACTAAACTGTGCAATTAGTTTTTGATTTCATCTATATTTAATACTCCATACATGTATCGCAAGTTTGATGTGACGAAGAATCTTCTTTTTGTATAGTGTATTTTTCAGGAGTTTTAGAGAAACTAAACAAGGCCTGAGTAGAACAACCCCCTGCATCCACAAATTGAAACAAAACAAATAAAGAAATACTGCACAAGAAATCAGCAAGCAGATACGCAGGGTGACAGTAATACATTGGGCTGCCACAGTCCACAGTCCACAGCCCACAGAGGTACTGTCCTTGTCTTCCGGTTCTCTCGTCACCTGACTTTCATGGCTCAATGGTCAATGCGAGCAGTCCTTGGATTTTAGCAACCCGTGAGTTCCGCTGATTCCATGATAAAGGCAGTGTTTAGTTCCTTCAAAATTCCAAAAATTTTACTAGATTCTCCATCACATCAAATCTTTGGATGCATACATGGAGCATTAAATGTAGGTAAAAAAATAACTAATTGCACAGTTTGTTTGTAAATGTCGAGACGAATCTTTTGAGCCTAGTTAGTCCATGATTGGATAAATTTTACTAAATAACAACGAAAAGTGCTACAAGAACTTTACACACACTTTACAACCATCTAAACACACCCAAAATGCACTTCTCTGAGAAAACATGTACTCCCTCTGCCTAAATGTTTGTCTCTAGAAAATCGTGTTTCCCTCACAAACACGTTTCCCAGACGACATACGTATAGGGACGGAGGAAGTACAGTACAGCGGACACCCAGGAAAGACAGGTCTCCAGTTTTCTACACCAGACAGGCTGCTAAAAAAGCATTTGAGTAGAAACACGCACAAACATTTGCTGATGTGCAGACGTGCAGTAGACAACCAAACCTCACAGGTAAAGGTTTGAGATCTCTAAAGGTTTCTATTTACAAAATTGAGACAAGAAAGCTACCCTCGTGTAGAAGTAGAAGCTCGTTACTGAAACTATGGGTTTGGATATTATCACAGATCACACACACCACTTGACAAGGAAACCGTGGAGGCTAAATAATCCATCAATAAATAATAACAAATGTTGCAACGTTCCTATCGCGTTCGTCCTTTACTACTACTATTTATATATTTTACTCTCCATCCGCGAACTCCGAACAGCCAGCCAGCACAGCATGTGTGCCGACGGTGAAAAAACAGCACAGAAAACCTCTCACAGAATATTGCTCAAAGGTTGTGGTCCACAAAAAACCAGCCTGCTACAAACTAACATCTGCAGCTACTTAAATATTTACCAAAAGCAGCTGAATGAACTAGGAAACAGTCATCAATCGCGAGCTCTTTCTGCGAGATTCATCAGGAGCTGCGGCATGCTGCAGCTGAGCAGTCACGCCATCGCACCATCATTTGGTTTTGGCTCCGTGCGTGTGTAGGTGAAGCTTCGTGTGGTCGGGGTGATCGACTGATTGCCAGGAGCTGCAGGTGCAGTTTGACTAGGTTTTCCAGCATCTGCGGAATCAGCAGCACCGCGCTTCCACTGTAAACTCCGGGCAACACCCCTGAGTGGCAGTCGTCCACGGATTGCACCAGGAAACGTCGGCCTTGGGTATGCAGTTCTAATGAGCCTTGAAGCAAATGGTGATCCCCAAGAAGCACGGGCCAAGCCAGGCAATTGGGTTGTTTCAGTGGAGCTTTTCCGAACGACCTGTGTCAAAAATGATTATAGTACTTCTAAGATCTAGATGCTGAGAATAGATCAGAAAGAATGCTCAAAAGCACAAAATCGATGGCATATAGTGCCCTGAGTATAACTTCTCTCATCATAATTTTACCAGTATATGAAAAGGTAATAAATGCTACTGGCACATTTTTGTGCTACCATCTTATGAATAATAGAAAACACAATACACAACTCAAAATTAATTGTGCGCGCGCTTAAAGCGACTCAACTAATGACATCCCTAGACATGATAAGATCTTCAACCGTAGAAAGTACAGCAAAAACAAAGCGGCAAATCTTAACAAAGAATCTAGGCCATGTCACATGTGTAGCAATCCATAAAGGTCCCTAGAAAAAACCTTAGGCCATGTTTGGTTCCCAAGAAATCAAGAATTGAGAGGAATTGGAAAGTAATCTAATAATGAAATGGAAAGCACTTTCTAGAAGATATTGGTTTCAATTCATGGGATCCAAACAGGCCCTGTACAATTACAAAGAAGTTAGGCCGAAGTAATATTATACCTTCAAAATGCGTGACATAAATGATGTCCCGTTCAGGGTTAACGCCTGCTCTGCTGATTCTTTGTGCAAAAACTCAATATACGCTGAGCTGATCAATCAACAGGAGATGGAAAAAACTGAGAATATAATCTAACAAAGCTATTATTTTTTTAAGAATTTCATATAAGACTTAGAATTCATACCCAGTTGACTGACCAGTGACACCATCGGTCATAATATGGGTCTTTAAGACCGCTCCAAACTTATTGAAGTGACGAGAAAGAGCATCTTTTGATGCACCAAAATGTACCTAAAAGAAACAGAAAAACAACTAGTAAAATCCAAGTCTTCAGCTATATGAACATAAGGGGAAAAGCAGAGGAACACTTACATTGGTAACAAAGACAGTTCTAGAATCAGGGCCACCTTCGGGTTGACCTGTAGTATTCGATCCAGCAGCTAAAGGGAAAAAAGAACAAAAACTTCCTTAATCATAAAGGGGGAATTGAAAAGCAAAGAAACAACATGAAAAATGTAGTAGTTTAACAGGGTTGAAAAGATGGATGGATCAAATGATGTTACAATAGTGACCTTTTAAATGAAAAAAAATGGTCTTCGTATCAAAGCCTAATGCACCTGAATATTAAGCAGATGCCAAATCTCTGCAAATTTTTTCATCTAGTATACAAAAATAGTGTTTATGAAAAAACAAGTGCCCATCGAAACAAATTGCAGGAAAACTAAGTCTCAAAGACCAATATCACTAAAAGTCGGTTAATAGTAGTTTTCCGATGATATTGTATAACTCGTAGCTAACCCTTCCAAATTCCTTCTAGATTTTTTAAAATTGATATAAAGCACAACAGGAAACATGAATCAAAGCACCCATCATAGGCAAAAAAAAGGTATAAAAGGACTGCTTTTCAAACATATCTGCCCAAAGTAAACCAACTGAATCAGTTATCACTCATAAAGCAAGCAGTTTTACATACCACCTGATGAAGCCTTCTGTGCCTCGAGCATTGAACTTGGCTGTATCAAATCCTGGATTGTATTTTAAAAAAATAGAATCGATGAATCACAAATCACCCAGAAAATAAAATGCAGCATCACAAAATGAACATTTATAGACAGTAAAAATGAAGGAAGAGCACGAGTAAGATACAAGGCTATAGTTCAAAATATTGACGCAGTCCTTGCCAGATGCAAGTGTACTGCAGTCCAACAAACAGATGAGAATTACTGACTACTGAGCTCAACATACTTTCAACTGACTTAACGAGTTCCATGAGTAGAATTTTGGACTCTCTGCTTGGTGTTTTGATGATTTTTGTGTCAATTGGCATGGCGTCGTATGCTGGTCTGGATGCATTGACTTGAAACATTAAAGAGTAAATGACACCACATGTACAACTTATGAGGTGGGTACATGTGGTGGGTAACTTCCATTAACCTGTTTAAATGGTTCATGTAGGTAAAAAATCTGACAAAAAAGGAGCATGCGCTGGCTGGGGTACCAACATGGGTAGATATGCCTAGCTTTGTTCCACTCTTGTTATAATTCTCTAGCTAGTTAGACAGATGATTTGAATGTTTTGCTAATGGTGCTAGATAGAATCTTGCATATCATTGTTCTAATTATCTGTGTTTTGTACATTAAATTCCAGAGGAAGATGGTGTAAATGTAGTGGCTGGCAAATTAGTGGCACACAGACATGACATGGTTTCTGATTTTGACCTATCATGCATAATTTAAAGAAATCTCCTGACAAATTTGAGCACATTTCAAGTTCTATAAGTTTACCCACCTCGGTACTTTGCTAGTTCTTGTACCTGTGGTGCATTTTACTCAACATTAAATTTAGGGATGACAAAACCTCTAAGCACTGAACATATGATGAAATGAAATAGTTGCTAATTTTACAGTAAATCACATATATAATTTGTAGGAATAGGAGCCATTGGAAAATACAGATAAAAAAACTTACTTTGGACTTATCAGTCATCATGGATATATCATTAGCATGTGCAATCTTCACATGTGATTTCCTTGCATCAGCAACCTTCTCCATTGGCACTTGAGGGTCAAATGCAATGGCATCCCTAGTTGCATGAGTTGGAAGCTTCTGTGTGTTAGTGTTACCAGAAACATTTAGGATCTTTTCAGATGGTCTTCGTCCTGAACCAGCATGTGGCCCCTGAACTATCAATCTTCTGCTTCTTACTTCAGAAGCTCCTCTTACATACCCCAGTACTAATGACTCTTTACCTCCACTAGCAGGCAATGCACTTCGGCGAGAACCCAATCCATTACACCTAACTGCACTGTTGTGATCATACTCATCAATATTGGGAACAGAACCTGTAGCTTCCTCTGTTCTCCGATCACGCATGTAAACATCACTGCCACCATGTTCATTTCTTTCATAAAATTCAACTTGATTTTCTGCTTGTATGTTATCTATATTCTCATATTCTTTGCCTTCAAGATCTTGTTCTCTACGAGCAGGTGCTTGTTCAGTAGAATTTATTGTGGGCATTCTGCCCAATCTACTAAAAACACTTCCAGAAAAGCTATCCTTGAGAGCATCTTCAGCAGCCTCAGCTGCAGCTCTTAGTGCTGCTGTGGCACCTGGTATTCTCAAATCTGAATTTGTTTTCTGTAACTTAATATGAGTAATATCAAGTGTCGAATCTGATGCCAATGTAGACACTACAGAACGAAGTCGCTTGGAAGCTGGTTCTGAACTAGAAGTAACTGGCTGCACAGTTCTGACAGCATCACGAACAGCAAACTGAAGAAGCCGACGTGGTGCACCAACTGCTGGATGAGATGCCCTCTAGAAAAGTGAAAAAAAGTATTATAAAAAAAAGAACGAGGAAAGGGCAGGGGAAATAAGGAAGCTACTTCCATTGAGAGATCTTACAGCAGTTCATAGATCACATCAGTAATGGTATAATAATAAACAAGATAAAGCACACAACCATATTCCGAAAGACATTAAAATATTATCACAAACAACAAAGAAAAAGGGCTGGGCAGAAAAGGAAGCTACTTCCACAGAGCTTTTAAAATATTAGTAGCTGCAGACAAGCTAATTAGTTCATTAAAAAAATAAAGTAATTAGCTTGTCCTAAACATCACGTAATTTAAAACAGAGTAAGAAATAAAGAAGATAAAGCATACAACCATTGAACCATATTTTTCTTAAAGTTGGCCAAGCACTATAGTCAATCATTCTTTTGTAGATTTCTCGAATATACAAATATTTGGTTCACAGATTATCCTCACCTCTTTTGTAGATTTCTCGAATATATAAATATTTGATTCACAGAATATATACAAAGTAGATGCATATCAACATGGAATCAATTTCTACGTGACCAGAATGGCAGAATTACCATCTGTGGTAACAGTCAGTTTTGACATCAATCTAGATTCAAATGTAGAGGATGTTAAGCATCTACTTGCATAGTTTAGATAGAGGGTTCCAAAATACTCCCTACAGACTTAAGGGGCCGTTTGGATCCTTTCATTTGGAGGAATTGAAATCTAATTATTAGGCTATTTGGCTTGGAATTTGACATTCCACCACTTTCCAAAGTTCACATATAAGCTTATCTCAAATTCATAGGGTGGGAGATGGAAATTGATTCTATAGATCACCATTCTATGTTTCTACTTTGCAACTTATAACACGCTCTTCAACTCGCTCCCCTATGGTATAAATACAACACATAAGTATCTCTCTCGTATAGACAACACTAATATACAAATATAATCCATATACAACCATATTAGCTTAATTAATATGTATATAAATTATGATTATCAAAATGAATTCAATTCCGAGGATCCAAACAGGCCTAGTGTTTTTTGGACATTCACGTGATCTTCAAAACTCAACTTTCACTAGTACATTTTATTTTATCATAAGATAATCATAGAACAGAGTAAAAGAGTAATCTTACGAAACTACATTTCAAGACAAATCTACTAATACCACTTTTAAGTATCCAAACTCAACCCATAAAAAGTTGAACACAACCGAAGATTGAAACAACTGACTTAAACATCACTTATTTGTGACTAGAGAAAGCACATGCTATAAAATGGAACAGACGTTGCATATCAATAATGGTAACTGTTATCTTCTTGCTAGTAGGACCTAAAACTTGTAGCTTGAACTTTGAAACCTGATCATGTACTGCCTTTATTGGGACAATGTGATGAGCTTTCACCCTTTCCTTTTGACTTGCACAATCTGGTGTGTATGTTATAATCAGGTTATAGGATTTCCATTATTGGGACACACTACAATTTTTTTAGAATACTATACTAACAATCATGAAAGCAAAACAGTGGAACATTCAAATTATATTGGGGCAGACACACAGAAAGGGAAAATGCAGATAATGCTACTGCCACTTAACAGAATGCAATGACTCATACAAGTTACCCTCAAGGTTTTGTTTATGGCTTCACCAGAGATGAAAACATTATGTTCTAGTTATAAAACCCAAACGGACTACATGTGGTGTAAACAGGGAAATGCACTCTGTTCCATATGTAGGCAGTAATATTAACACAGAAATAGAAATCTATTACACTATAAGAATTTAGCATATTTCGAAGACTATAAGAGAGTAAGAGACATGCTAGGCATATTCATATGTTTTCATATGAGACCATCTGTTATGAAAGACAATTAGCAAATGCATATACAAAAAGAAGAAATGGGAGAAACTGTGAATGCTGCTCAGATATGCAAAACAACAAGCATGAACTAAAGTGGATTAGAAACCTTGGTAGACCGCACATCTGCGTCTCTGCTCCTCTTTCTGTGGTTATGCATGTCAGGAGAGCGGGTTCGTCTTACAGAATGTGATTTATGAAAAGCCCTTTCATCTGCATGTGATTCATGAAAATCTTTTTCCTCTGCATGAGAAACATTGGCTACAACGCTTCTAAGAGGAACTGCTTCTGATTGACCTTGACCAATTGTTCCCCAATCTCTTTTTTGATTACCCCAATCTCTTTTTTGATGGGTTACCGCTGTCTTCTGGGTTTCAGCTTCAGGTTCATGATTCACTTGTATGCTGCTTGTCACACTGCGAACAGGCAATTCTCTGGCAGCATTGCGAGTGCTTCTAGCATCATCTTTAGAAGAGGCAGCTTTAGGCTGAACATATAGGTGCAAATTTGAGGACAGATGATCCCATAACCTGCAAGATTGTACATAAATTCATGGTGTTGTCAGAGGAAATGCATGGTACATGAAAAGAAAATGAAACAGGAAAGGTTAAGGTGAACGAAGATAACCAGGATACAAATGCATCATTGTCGTCGCCTAAAAAAACCTGTAGCTCCTTGGCAGCCTCATCCATGCGCCTCCCATTTCTTAGCAAAACTACAACATACTCCTGAGCAACAACAAGATATAGATAGATAATCAATAATAATGGGCAATGGATTTGCCACAGCGAGAAAAGAACAAGCCTAATACCAATAATATATATTGTCCGTCACAATACTGAAAACTGAAAGAAAGCAACCAAGTACTTTAACCTCCACTCCTGACACACCAGCGGTGCTAAAAGGTGCACAACAATCCACACACACTTCCTTCAAAAACAACGCGTAGCTCATTGCATAGGCAGCCAAATGCCAGCCATCCCCACTACACAATCCAATATCTAAAACGTGGGGGTGGGGGGTCGTGTGCCTCCAATCTCCAGAGCATATGAACCACGCTAAACCCCATAACATGCCCACAGCCTACGATTCTAAAGGAAAGCAATAACCCAATATCCGATTCGTAACGAGATTCCGCAAAATCCAGAGAGCCGCGCGCCGCCCGCCGCCCGCTACGGAACCGCATTCCACAGATGGGCATGTGCGACGCTAGGGTTTTAGCAACGGATCGGGTATCGCGCAGCGGTATGGGAGTGAGAGAGGAAAGGGGGGGCGCTCACGGCAAGGGTGTCGTCGGAGTAGTCGCCCATGAGCTCCCTGAGCTTCTCCTTGACGCGGTCCTGCAGCATCGTGACACCCTCGCCGGTGAAGTTCGCCTTGAACGTCCGATCCTCGCCGCCGTCCATGGGGGAACCCTAGCGCCGCCGCCCCTCCCGCCCCAGCCACAGCCCCCACAGTTTGAGGCGGCGAACGTGGCCGCGTCGTACGGTCGCGTACGAGGCGGAAGCGGCGGGGAGGGAGGGTGTGGGCGGATGGATACGGCGGGGAAGGGCGGCACCCGAACGCGAGCGGCGTCGGGGTCTGTACTCTCTGGAGTCCGGACCGTCCCCCCCCTTGTGCGGTGCGGCCGTGCGCGTGTGGGGAGAAGGGAGGTTGCTTGCTTTGGTAAGGTTCTCTCGTGCAATTTTGGGCCCGAACCCTGGACGAACTGATGCGGCGCACGCGCGTAGCGTACGGCGGCATCCGGGCGGGTCCGGCTCCGGTCGCGGGCCAGTGGGCTCTCCCGGTTTGATAACTGGCAGTGTCTTGGGCTGTGGCAAACAGGATTTGTCAGGCCAGGTCGGCTGTTCCGGAGTTGGGTTTTGATTAGTTTAGCGAGCCGGCCGGGGCCAATGCATCTATGCAGGGCTCATCAAGGACGCGCAACTGTTTCCCGCAGCCACGGTCTAGCGGTCTAGACACGCCAACGATCCAACCTGTCCGGCCCACAAGTCCAAAAAAAACCACATGGCTAAAAAAACAAAACTCATTTTTGTGCGAAGCCAAAAACTCGTTGTCTTTAGGCTTCAAAAAAAATCGTTGGCTTTATGAAAACCAGCAAGGTTGTTCACTCAAATAGCAGGAACATCTAGCTTGGTTTATTGTAACACTATTAGGCCTTGTTTGGATGCGCATGTTTTATTAAAATCCACATGTGTTGAAGTGGATTGAAGTGGAATTAAACTAAATTTCATTCCATTCCACTCCAACGCACGTGGATTGAGGTAGATACACATGCATCCAAACAATGGATTAGTTGAGTGGCCGTACATCGCTAGGAGTAAAATATACACAGAATTCCATGATATAACATTTCTCATATTTGTTTGTTATATTTTCCTTGACATAACATTGTTTGTATCTGTTTGTTACCTTTTTCTTGACATGTGTAACATTTTTTCCTTTCAAGCAAACCAGTACCAAAGTCTGCTTTATTCACGAGCAGAAGTTTTTTGAAGTACCACCAAAGTGCAATCTATTCACGAAAAACTTTTTTTGAAGTACTTCTACTCATTAACCTTAGAAGCAAGGAAACATTAGAAATAAAAACATCACGTTACAAATAAATATCCAATCATGCATATTATATCGAAATTATATTATATTGCAACGAGTACATTAACTTTGCAACAGCTCCAATTGATCCTATATTGTTTTCTCCCATTACTCTCAAACATCTTCTATTACCATATGTAAATGCATAAGTCAAATATAAATAACAAATGACACAAATGTAAGATATAAAACATTTGATAGACAAAAGACAATACCTTTTATGATGTTAGGACCTTTTTGTAGATAATAACATTGTGTGTGTGTGTACCATTAATTGTTGTGTTCTATTTCTTCTACTTAGCATTGTCTGGGATGATAAGTGGTACTAACGACCATGGGACAACCGTGGTTCAGGTAAATACATAGTAGCATTAGGGATAGTTTTGTCTCTGTGTCTTTGTGACCATCATGGCAAAGCTGAGACTAACGTGGAACTTCTCTTAAACTGGAATGAAAACATATCCTGTCATCAAAGGGGGCATAAGGGTGCACGTGGTACCAAATTTCACTTTCTAGTATGGCCCCACCATAATTTCTGTGTCGATGATATTTTGTTTCAACCACCAAGCCACTAGTCTCGTTCTATTGCAAAGTTTGTTCACGAGATCGATGTTAGTAAGCAATATGATCGGGCATACCATTTTAAGCTTTGACGTGTGGGAGGAAGCCTGTTGGGAGTTAGAAACTCGGATGGGCAGTAGTTATGTGGATCCTACACCGTAAAGCAAAAGCTATGGTACGCCGTTGTAAGGTCCTAGATGGCTAGAGGGGGGTGAATAGCCTATAAAAATTTCTACAAAAAAAACACTAAGCAAACTTGTTAGAATAACAAACGGCGCAAAGCGAGTTTTGCTTAGCCTACGGTTGTGTTGCAAGCCTCCTATCCATAAGTCTAGTAGATTATGATCTCTAGTTCACACAAGGGCTATGTCACTAATTTTACACTAGTGAGCAAGCTAACAACTACTAGCAAAGGCTATCACTAGAGCTACACAAGATAATCTAGTAAATGTAAAAGCAAGAGATAGGATTGTGAATCTTATACCGACGGTGGAGTGAAGATGTTGCCAATCACCAAGATGATATACAACCAATCAATATTGACAACAACACAATATGAAGACCAATCACCGGGAGACAAGAGACACAATATTTTTGTTCACCCGGTGTTCACTTGTGCACCGATAAGCTACGTCACCGGTTGTGTCGACCAACACTTAGATGGTTTCTCGGTGTGACCCTCAAGTCACTTGCCCCTCAAGGCACGCCCCACAAGGCACCGCAAGACACCACTCTCAAGTGAGGTAACTCAATGACACGCGCAATGTAATAGAGTTGCTTTTGGCGTCCCGCCGAGGAAAGCACAAGAACCTCTTACAATCAACCGGAGGTGGCTAAGAACAATCACCTTCTCTTGCCAACGCCTCCAACAATCTCCAAGCCAGCTAGGAGCGATACTCTCCAAGAGTAACAAGAAATCCACCGGCTAAACCACCCACAAGTGTCACTAGATGCCCTCAAGCTATGCAATGCACTTTGGGATCACTCAATCTCACTTTTGATTTGCAATCAAGCAAGAGAGATGAGTGGGAGGAGATGCTCTAGCTCAAAGGATGCACAAGAATGTTAGAAATCACAAGAGACCTCTCCAAGGGCCGGCCAACAAGTATTTATAAGCATCCCATCCAAAAGAGCCGTTATACCCCTTCACTGGGTCTATTCGGGATGACCGGACGCGCCGGTCATAACTGACCGGACGCGCTCAACCGCGTCCGATTCTCCAATGGTCACTGACCCCAACGGTCAAACCAACGACCAGACGCGCCTCTCAAAACGACCGGACGCGCTCCAGTCAATGACCGGACGCGCCGATCGCACAACACCGCGCGCCCGCGAAGTAACGACCGGACGCGCCCCTCGCAACGACCGGACGCGACAGTGCTCGCGTCCGGTTTGAGTCCAGTAAGCTCCTTCAATGATCGGACGCGTCCGATCATGTGTGACCGGACGCGCCTCGCGTCCGATCGTACTCAGTTTCCTCTGGACACCTGACCGGACGCGCCGGTCCCGCGAGTGACCGGACGCGCCGGTTGCAAACCCTAGCACCTGCGCCTGCGCTGTACTGACCGGACGCGTCCAGTCATACCATGACCGCGTCCGGTGCAGCGTCCGGTCACCTCTGTGACCTCCGTTCGCCTCTGTTTCTTTTCCGACTTCAACGCCTTCGCAAATGTGCCAACACCAACAAGTGATCACCACCTTGTGCACGTGTGTTAGCAATTTCATAATCATTTTCGAAGGTTTTCCAGTTAGCTCACTAGGCCCTACATGCAATGCACTTCATGAATTCACCTAGTGGCACCCGTGCATCGAATAACCGATAAGACTTCCCCTCTTAATAGTTCGGCTATCGATCCTAAACCACTCACACCCTCTATGGTGTCTTGAGTGCAAAACAAAATGGCCCTATGGTTATACCTTTGCCTTGAGCTCATTTTGTTTCTCCAAAAGATATGATTCACTTCATATCATCACATGACCGTCTCGATCCATCGACCTTAACTTCACTTGCTCTTCACCGTTGCATCGGTCCGTCGGCGCCAAGTCTTGCTCAAGCTTCACCATCGCATGGTCCTTCGATTCGAAGCCTCGACTTGCCCTTCACCCTCACAACTGGTCCATCGAGCCAAGCATCATCTTGGTCTTTATCATCTTGGTCACATGAGTCAATGTCATGTCTCATATTCAATGACCACCTTTATCTAAATCATCCACTTAGATACAAAGGTTAGTCCTAGGTTTCATCAATTAGCCAAAACCAAACTAGGGACTTTCAATCTCTCCCTTTTTGGTAATTGATGACAACCCTCACAAAGATGATTTTGGTAATAAAAGTTTTGAACTTGTCATACTTGTCCAATCATTATGCTCATAAATAAAATTTGGACAATTATCACAAGCTCGGTTTTGGTAGCATTAGCTCTCCCTACATATGTGCATAGAGTTTGGATTGAAAGCTTTGCACATATGCATGAATAGAAGTGTTGAGAGAGTAATTCTACCAAAATGATGCTAAGGTGTAAGAAATGGACCTTTGAAGCGTGATACCAATCGGAGTTGCCTTTACACCATCCTTAGCATCAAGGAGTAACTAGACATCCATCACAACTCAAGAACCCCGTGAGATCAACATTATATGTAAAGGTTCTTGGACCACTTGTACCACTTGTAGAGCTTTAAGCATGTCTAGATATCACATGTAAACTATTCCTATACATGCTAGTAGATCATTTCATCATTCAAGTTCTATACTAGCATTGCACCACACAAGCACGTATATTGAATTTTAAAAAACATGTGCAATGAGCAAGTCATATGAGAATGCACAAACAAATGCAACAACTTTGTTTATGAGCTTGCTCCCCCTACTTGTGTGCATCAAAATTTTATTTACCCCTTTATCATGTTGAATCATCTTTTTCTCTCCCCCTTTGTCAACAACTTACCCAAAAATAGGATCAAATTGTGGAGAGAAAAAAATGTTTGATGGAGTAGGTTAGAATTTAATTCGATACCACATGTAAGGTTAAAAATTTTATCAAATTTGGTTCAACCTAGAATACTTGCCAAAGATATTTAATTTGATTTGAACCAAAAACAAGCTTCTTCACTCCTCATAATAAGGGTTATCTTGTCTATGTTGAATTAAACACTTATAGCAAATCTTCTAGATTCAACACTAAGTTTACAAGCTCACAAACATGTCATATGCCACCACTAGATCAAAATAAGCATAGAAGCAATAGTGGTAACATATAACTATCAAATTCATTTGATTTATCATGAATGCTCATGTGTACCACTTATTATGTCTACATGCTCTAGCAAGTCCTTAGCATAGGATGAATGACATGTCAATCAACTTTACCTTGAAATGTCGAAGGAGAGGCATGTCAATAAGTGGGTGGGGTGCATTCAACTCATGTTTGAAAAATCAAGAATGTTCAATTCATTCCTTAGCTTGCAAAACCTCTTTTCATCAAGTGGCTTGGTGAGAATATCAGCAAGTTGATCATCGGTGCCAACACTTTCAATGGCAATATCTCCCTTTTGTTGATGATCTCTAATGAAATGATGCCTTATGTCAATATGTTTTGTTCTTCCATGTTGAACCGGGTTTTGTATCATCTTGATTGCACTTTCATTATCACATAGCAATGGCACATTCTTGAAGTTGAGGCCATAATCCTTCAAAGTTGATTTCATCCATAGCAATTGTGCACAACAACTCCCCGCACTCACATATTCGGCTTCGGCGGTAGAGATTGCCACACTATTTTGTTTCTTTGAGGACCATGACACAAGTGATCTTTCAAGTAATTGACATGTGCCACTTGTGCTCTTTCTATTGATCTTGCAACCCCCATAGTCGGAGTCCGAATATCCAATCAATTCAAACTTTGATCCCTTAGGATACCATAGTCCAACATCTCTTGTTTGCTTCAAGTACCTCAATATTCTCTTTGTGGCCGTGAGATGACTCTCTCTAGGTGAGGCTTGATATCTAGCACACATGCAAACACTAAACATGACATCCGGCCTTGATGCGGTGACATAGAGTAGACTTCCAATCAAAGACCGATATTCCTTTTGATTCACCATTTTTCCATCAAAATCACTATCCAAATTGCCATTTGTACTCATTGGAGTTGAAATTGGCTTTGCATCTTGCATTCTAAACTTCTTCAACATGTCCCTTATGTATTTCCCTTGACTCATAAATGTTCCATTCTTCAATTGTTTGACTTGGAGACCAAGGAAGTAGCTAAGTTCACCAATCATAGACATTTCAAACTCTTTGGTCATCATAGCATCAAATTCTTCACAATATGATTGATCGGTTGATCCAAAGATGATGTCATCAACATATATTTGCACTATGAATAGATCATTCCCAATCTTCTTGATGAATAGAGTTGTATCAACCTTGCCCATCTTGAATCCCTTAGAGAGAAGGAAATCCCTTAGCCTCTCATACCATGCTCTAGGTGCTTGCTTTAAGCCATATAAAGCCTTCTTCAACTTGTACACATGGTTGGGTTTCTTGTCATCTTCAAATCCGGGAGGTTGCTCAACAAAGACTAACTCATTGATAATCCCATTGAGAAATGCACTTTTGACATTCATTTGATATAGTTTGATGTTGTGTGCACAAGCATAAGCCAAAAGAATCCTTATTGCCTCCAATCTTGCCACGGGAGCATATGTCTCATCATAGTCAAGACCTTCTACTTAAGTGTAACCTTGACCAACTAGTCTTGCTTTGTTTCTCACCACAATGCCATCTTGATCTTGCTTGTTTTTGAACACCCATTTGGTTCCAATCACATTGTAGTCATTTGGCCTTTCTACCAATTCCCAAACATCATTTCTTGTGAAATTGTTTAGTTCTTCTTGCATAGCCATGATCCAATCGACATCCTTCAAAGCTTCTTCTATTTTCTTTGGTTCTATGGTTGACACAAATGATGCATGCTCACAAAACATAGCCAATCTTGATCTTGTTTGCACACCACTTCTAATATCACCAATAACACTATCAATGGGGTGATCTCTTGCAACATGTTGTGGTTGGTGTACTTGCACTTGATTGCTTGAGCTTGGTTGATTACTTGATGTATCTTGATGAGATGAACTAGCACCATGATCTTGCACTTGAGAGTCACTAGCTAGCTTGAATGGAGAACTTAGCACTTGATCTTTATCATCATCTTGAATATCAATAACTTGCTTTGCTCTAATGTCCCCAATGTCCATGTTCTTTATTGCTTCCACCAATTGAGTTCCACCAACATCATCTAGATTCTCTTCTTCATCTTGTGACCCATTGGTTTCATCAAATTGCACATCATGGACTTCTTCTAGAATGCCACTTGAATTGTTCCAAACTCTATAAGCTTTGCTTGTAGTTGAATAACCAAGTAGGAACCCCTCATCACATCTCTTGTCAAACTTTCCCAATCTAGTGCCCTTTTTCAAGATATAGCATTTGCAACCAAACACTCTAAAGTAAGAAATATTAGGCTTTCTTCCATGAAGTAGCTCATATGGGGTCTTCTCTAGCAATGGATGACAATATAGTCTATTGATGTAGTAGCAAGCGGTATTGATTGCTTCATCCCAAAAAGATTGACTCACATTGTACTCATGAAGCATTGATCTAGCTATATCAAGCAATGTTCTATTCTTTCTCTCAACTAGGCCATTTGATTGTGGAGTGTACTTGGCTGAGAATTGATGTCCAATGCCATAGTGATCACAAAGTTCTTCAATTCTTGTATTCTTGAACTCACTTCCATTGTCACTTCTCACTTTCTTGATTCTAATCTCAAACTCATTGTGAACTCTAGTGAGAAATGTCTTGAAGGTGTCAAACACTTTACTTTTGTCACTAAGAAAGAATACCCATGTCAATCTTGTGAAGTCATCCACTATGACAAAACTATACTTATTACCACCTAAGCTTGAGTATGTTGTTGGGCCAAATAGATCCATGTGCATCAAATCAAATGCTTTGCATGTGCTCATTGTACTCTTCTTTGGATGTGAGCTTCCAACTTGCTTCCCGACTTGACATGCACTACAAAGCTTGTTCTTCTCAAATTCAACATCTTTCAAACCATTGACAAGATTGTGAGTTGTAAGCTTCTTCAATTGTTTCATGCCAATATGACCAAGCCTTCTATGCTAAAGCCAACACATGCTTGATTTGGAGATTAAGCAAGTTGTCAAAGAAGTTTCTCTAGCATTGAAGTCAACTAGATAGAGATTCTCATATCTAAAGCCCTTGAATGTCACATTTGAACCATCCATACTAATGACTTCCACATCATCAACCCCAAAGATACATTTGTAACCAAGATCACATATTTGTGCCACGGATAGAAGATTGAAATCCAAGCTTTCAACTAGCAACACATTAGAGATACTCAAGTCATTTGATATTGCAATCTTGCCTAAGCCAATAACCTTGCCTTTCTTGTTATTGCCAAATGTGATAGAATCAACACCACTATTATTGTCATTGATTGAGTCAAACATTCTTGATGTACCGGTCATGTGTTGAGTGCACCCACTATCAATAATCCAATGCCTTCCTCCGGCTTTGTAATTGACCTACAAGCAAATCAATGAAGCTTAGGTACCCATTTTTGCTTGGGTCCTTGTAGGTTAGTAACTAAGCTCTTTGGTACCCAAATAGCCTTCTTCTTTGGGCCAACAATGGGTGTACCAATAAACTTAGCTTGCACACCCTTCACACCTTTGGTAAGCACATAGCAAGAATCAAAAGGTATAGCATTAACAAATTTCTTGCTTTGGTTTTTTTATTGCAATTATGCTCTAGGTGCCCAACTTACTTGCATCTATTGCAAAACCGACCATTGCACTTCACAAAGCTAGGCTTTAGAATTGCAAAGGCTGACTTGCCTTTCTTGGGGGTGTAGCCCAATCTCTCTTTGTTAAGAGAGAACCTTTGGCTACCCAAGCACTTAAGCAAGCAGGCCTCACCACCATAGGCCTTGCTTAGGGCGTGAGTGAGCTCATCCACCTCTCTCTTGAGAGTCTCATTCTCAACCATTAGTGAGGTATCACAAGTGAAACCATCACTAGTAGTGGAGGTAGAGTTGGTGGTGGTGGATGAAAAGCTACAAGAAGGATTAGCATTTGTCATGATGATAGGTTTATAAAAAGATTCATCAATTATATCACATGTAACACCTATATCACATGATACAACAACCTCCTTCTTTGCTTGTTGCTCAAGTAGCAATGAGTAAGCTTTTTTAAGCTTGGAATGAGCTTTACCAAGATCCTCAGGGTCTTCCACTAGACTCTCATAAGTGGTCTTAAGCTCACCAAGAACTTTTTCAAGTATTGCTACTTTCATTGAAAGCTTCTTACACTCCTTGTTCTTGGCAATAGCTATGTCTCTAGTTTATTGCATCAAGTCATATAGTTGTTCTTTAGTTGGTTCATCATCATCATCATTTTCATTATCATTATTATTATCATTATCACTATCATGAACATATTTCATTTCACTTTCATCATCACTCTCATCATATAATACCTTAGCTTCTTTGGCCATGAAGCACGAAGAGGATGAATCAAATAGTGAAGGCTTCTTCTTGATAGCAATGGAAGCAAAAGCCTTGTTGGATGATTCTTCTTCTTCATCATCATCATCACTTTCCCAAGTGACCACATAGGCTCCGTTCTTGCCCTTCTTGAAAGTCATCTTCGCTTCTCTCTTTTTCTTCTCAAACTTGCCCCTCTTGTTGTTCTTCTTCTTGTCATAGGGACATTCGGCTTGAAGATGTTCGGTGCTATCACAATTGAAGCACTTCCTTTGTTGCTCATTGCTCTTGAAGTTGTCATTTCTCTTTTTGAAGCCTCTTCTCTTAATGAACATATGACCCATTTTCTTGACTACAAAAGCAAATGCCTCATCATCAATTTCATAATCTTCATCTTCACTATTGTCTTCTTCTTCAATGATGGTAGCTTTGCCCTTGGAGGAGATGGCCTTGAATGCCACGGTCTTCTTCTTCTTCTCATCTTCTACCTTCTCCTTGTCATCAACATCTTGATCATATTTGTCATAGGTCAATACTTCACCAAGCAAATCATTAGGCTTCATTGCTTCAAGCCCATCTCTTTGCAACATCATGATCAACATCTTGAATATTCTAGGTAAGCTCAATAAGAACTTGTGACAAAAATCTTGGTCTTGTGTCTTGTGCCCTAAGCTCTTGAGATCATTGACTATCACTTGCAATCTATGAAACATTTTAATGATTGTTTCATCATCCTTTTTCTTGAAGTTCTCAAACTCACTCTTGAGCCCATATAGCTTGGCACTCTTCACAACCTTAGTACCTTCATATGTCTCACTCAACCTTGTCCATACTTCACTAGCCAATTCTAAATCCTTGATGCCCTCAAATACTTTTGTGCCAATACCATTGTATAATGTATTGAGAGCCATTCTATTGCATGTTCTATTTGCTCTATCCTCATCGGTGAGATGATCAGGATCAATGATAGCAAAATCATTCTCGATGACTTGCAATACTTTCTCATGAATAGACCCAAGGTACATTGTCATTTTTCTCTTTCAATGAGCAAAAGAACTAACACCATCAAAGAACGGTGGCTTGCCCCCAACATGATTGAACACAATTTGAGCCATTTTTCACACCAAAGGATGTTAAGCCTTGATTAAAACGGTGACCACGGCTCCAATACCACTTGTAAGGTCCTAGATGGCTAGAGGGGGGTGAATAGCCTATAAAAATTTCTACAAAAAAACACTAAGCAAACTTGTTAGAATAACAAACGGCGCAAAGCGAGTTTTGCTTAGCCTACGGTTGTGTTGCAAGCCTCCTATCCACAAGTCTAGTAGATTATGATCTCTAGTTCACACAAGGGCTATGTCACTAATTTTACACTAGTGAGCAAGCTAACAACTACTAGCAAAGGCTATCACTAGAGCTACACAAGATAATCTAGTAAATGTAAAAGCAAGAGATAGGATTGTGAATCTTATACCGACAGTGGAGTGAAGATGTTGCCAATCACCAAGATGATATACAACCAATCAATATTGACAACAACACAATATGAAGACCAATCACCGAGAGACAAGAGACACAATATTTTTATTCACCCAGTGTTCACTTGTGCACCGACAAGCTACGTCACCGGTTGTGTCGACCAACACTTAGATGGTTCCTTGGTGTGACCCTCAAGTCACTTGCCCCTCAAGGCACGCCCCGCAAGGCACCGCAAGACACCACTCTCAAGTGAGGTAACTCAATGACACGCGCAATGTAATAGAGTTGCTTTTGGCGTCCCGCCGAGGAAAGCACAAGAACCTCTTACAATCAACCGGAGGTGGCCAAGAACAATCACCTTCTCTTGCCAACGCCTCCAACAATCTCCAAGCTGGCTAGGAGCGGTACTCTCCAAGAGTAACAAGAAATCCACCGGCTAAACCACCCACAAGTGCCACTAGATGCCCTCAAGCTATGCAATAAACTTTGGGATCACTCAATCTCACTTTTGATTTGCAATCAAGCAAGAGAGATGAGTGGGAGGAGATGCTCTAGCTCAAAGGATGCACAAGAATGTTAGAAATCACGAGAGACCTCCCCAAGGGCCGGCCAACAAGTATTTATAAGCATCCCATCCAAAAGAGCCGTTATACCCCTTCACTGGGTCTATTCGGGATGACCGGACGCGCCGGTCATAACTGACCGGACGCGCTCAACCGCGTCCGATTCTCCAACGGTCACTGACCCCAACGGTCAAACCAACGACCAGACGCGCCTCTCAAAACGACCAGACGCGCCGGTCCCGTGTGACCGGACGCGCTCCAGTCAATGACCGGACGCGCCGATCGCACAACACCGCGCGCCCGCGAAGTAACGACCGGACGCGCCCCTCGCAACGACCGGACGCGACAGTGCTCGCGTCCGGTTTGAGTCTAGTAAGCTCCTTCAATGATCGGACGCGTCCGATCATGTGTGACCGGACGCGCCTCGCGTCCGATCGTACTCAGTTTCCTCTGGACACCTGACCGGACGCGCCGGTCCCGCGAGTGACCAGACGCGCCGGTTGCAAACCCTAGCACCTGCGCCTGCGCTGTACTGACCGGACGCGTCCGGTCATACCATGACCGCGTCCGGTCACCTCTGTGACCTCCGTTTGCCTCTGTTTCTTTTCCGACTTCAACGCCTTCGCAAATGTGCCAACACCAACAAGTGACCACCACCTTGTGCACGTGTGTTAGCAATTTCATAATCATTTTCGAAGGTTTTCCAGTTAGCTCACTAGGCCCTACATGCAATGCACTTCATGAATTCACCTAGTGGCACCCGTGCATCGAATAACCGATAAGACTTCCCCTCTTAATAGTTCGGCTATCGATCCTAAACCACTCACACCCTCTATGGTGTCTTGAGTGCAAAACAAAATGGCCCTATGGTTATACCTTTGCCTTGAGCTCATTTTGTTTCTCCAAAAGATATGATCCACTTCATATCATCACATGACCGTCTCGATCCATCGACCTTAACTTCACTTGCTCTTCACCGTTGCATCGGTCCGTCGGCGCCAAGTCTTGCTCAAGCTTCACCATCGCATGGTCCTTCGCTTCGAAGCCTCGACTTGCCCTTCACCCTCACAACCGGTCCATCGAGCCAAGCATCATCTTGGTCTTCATCATCTTGGTCACATGAGTCAATGTCATGTCTCATATTCAATGACCACCTTTATCTAAATCATCCACTTAGATACAAAGGTTAGTCCTAGGTTTCATCAATTAGCCAAAACCAAACTAGGGACTTTCAGCCGTTTTCATCAGTTGTTGGATTTCATCAACTATTAATCTTCACAACTCATTAGTCCGCTATAACCTACTATTTAAAACACTAGCTAGGGCCAATTAGCAAGAGTTGTCTAACAACTAGTCGTAAGTTTGATTAAAACATTAGCCCATTTTTGCTCCTGGACTAGAGTTAAAAAAAATTCACTGGCTAATAACATTAGATCTATGTGTAATTCATCACGCGTGCAGGGGAGATGAGACACATATTGTGTGCTTATGTTGCCATCCGTCCACCTTCTCGGCCATAGTTCGTTTTAGCTGTTGACAACCAAAAATGTCCATTTGTGAAGTTATCAAAATGTGTAACAGATTTCACCATTGCGTTCCTCTCATCTAGATGGTCAAAAAACATATATGGAACGTCTAATTTGGGGTCCGAATGAGGGAGTTATGGCTCCGAGAAAATATTTGTCTGGGCTACCGGTACTTCCGGTCTGAGACCGGAACTTCCGGTGGCTAGCGGAGGAAGGTGCGGTTTTGTGCAAAAATGAACTACCGGTACTTCCGGTCCGAGACTGAAACTTTCGGCGGGGACCGGAACTTTCGGTGGAGCCTGACCGGAAGTACCGGTAGGTGTTTATTCCGAATCTGAGTTTCAGATCTCGAACCGATTTGTTTCTAGATCGGTTTTTGGACGTAGAAAACTTGAAAAATAAGCCTTGGAGAGGTTTCCTACTAGGATAAGACCACCCTCCTTTATATATATAAGAGGATCATGGCCAATTGATTTCTCATCTATCCAATCGATATACAAATAAATCAATCTACTCCTTTTACCCCTTTTCTCTTCTCCTTCAACCTCCATGCTCTTCATCCATTGATCCACGACCAAGGATGACGTCCTAGGCTTGCCGGCCAACCTAGGGCAACCCGGTAACATCCTTGCCCTGACGGGGTCCCTCCCGGGCGAGAGTTTCGACGGTTTCTTTGCTAGTTTGTGTGAAAACTAGCCGGTTCTTCGTCACGTAAGCGCGATTAGTTATCCTTTGGTGGTTTGCTTATAAACCTCTCCGTGCTTCACCATGAAAGAGTGATATCTTGCTGTGTTCTCTGGTCCATAGTGGTCCGGGCGTCCATTGCCCTTTTCTGGTGTGTGTTCGGACCACATCTGACGTCAACACACTTTTTGGCGAATCTCTTTGCCCTAGCCCTATTCTTCGTTGATCTATCTTTTTGTGGTTGCCATTACCGTCCAATCTAGCATGAAAGCTCACATTATGTGGTTCCACCACAAGACATGCCGATGAATGAAAGAATTGGCTATGATGATGTTAATTACTTAGCCAATTACTCTCCAAATTTAGCACCCTATGTTAATGCTCATATTAACAATTTGGCTTCATGTGTAGCTCAAAGCTCAAGCCTGAAAGCCCAAGTTTGGTTTTGGTAATTAATGACACCAAGTTGCTAATGCCATTGTCTCAAGTGGTTTGAATTAGACATAAGCAACACACGTGATGAAGGAGCAAATGGCATGGAGAGATGGCCACAAGACCACATGATTTGGTGCATGAAATGATGAGCAAGATCATGAAGAAATGCACATAAAATGATGGACATGATAATCGAGTGAAGGAGAAGGATCTAAGAGTGCAAGGCAAAGGTATAACCATAGGGTTTTCCTTTTGCCGGTCTAAGATGAGTAGAGAAGTGATTGACCGGGTTTAGGATACATAGCCGACTATCAAGAGGGGCAATCACGGCTAGCTCATAAATCAAGTGCCACTAGATCAATGTCTTGAGCATATGTATTAGGATCTAGTAAAGAGCTAACACAACGCCTTGAAAATGTTTGTGAAATGCTAACACACATGCACATGGTGGTGTACACTTGGTGGTGTTAGCACATTTGCGAAGGCGGTGGAGTTTAAGCTGTAGAGAGGGGTTTGGGTTCCTCTCCCCCTCTCGCCGAGCTTGCGAGACGAGATTCGGCGCTTTTTGGAGAAGTGAAATGCCTATTTTCTACTGCGCCGGAAGTCGAAAAAGAAACAGAGGCGAACGGCGGTCACTGTGGTGACCAGACGCTGCACCAGATGCGGTCGTGGTTTGACCGGACGCGTCCGGACAGTTCTCAGTAGTTGTCAGGCACGCGGGTGTTAGGGTTTCTGACCGGACGCTGGTCTGGCCTGACCAACGCGTCTGGTCAGTTCTCCTGTGCATAGAAGAAGAGCGCGCGATCGGCGCGTCCAGAGGGGCAGAGCGCAACGGAGTGCTGATCGGACACGCGACGCGTCCGGTCACGTGCGATCGGACGTGTCTGGTCACGGTGGGAGCTTACTGGACTCCGACCGGACGCCAGGTGCAGCGCGTCCGGTCAAATGCTAGAGCGTGTCTGGTCACAACAACGGTAACTTCTGACGCGCACTGTTCACGCTTGTCCTGTAGTGACCGGACACGTCCGGTCACCCTGACCGGTGCGTCCGGTCAGCATGTTTTTAACTGTGTCATCCAGTAACGGCTAGCTGCGTACCCCTTCGCTATAAATAGAAGATGTCCGGGGTTTGAGGGCAACTCTTGCATATTTTGAGACCTAGAGACATCCTTTGAGCTAGAGAACAACCCCTCCACTCATCTCTTTGTTTGGTTGCACATCTTGAGTGAGATTGAGTGAGATTCAAGTGCATTGCTTGAGAGTTGCATTCTAGAGGCACTTGATCTTCGAGTTGCTACGGATTTCTTGTTACTCTTCCGTGTTTCCCGACACGGTAGATGGCTTGGAGCAGCGGAGGTGATTGAGCTCATAATTGGAGATTGTTGGAGCCCTCACCAAGTGTTGTTAGGGGTTCTTGATCCTTCCCCGCGGGAGTTCACAAATTAGATACTCTAGTGGAGCTTGTGGCTTGGAGGATCCCCATCTTGTGTGCGGTTGTGCGGCGCCCGCCGAGGGCTCGACTCTTGATAGTTGATTAGCTCACGAACCGGCAAGTGGGTGTATCGCCACAATGAGGAGTAGCTTGCCAGGAAGCAAGTGAACCTTGGTAGAAATCTTGTGTCATCTCTCTGCCGAGGATTTCTCTTGTGGTTGATCATTGTGATTGATTCTTCGAGTGCATTACTTCTCTACATCGTTGGTATAAGAATCAAGTCACTTGCTCTTTACTTTCTTGTACTAATCTTAGTGTAGCTTTTATTACATAGGAGTAATTAGCTTAGTGACTTAGTCTTGTTGGTGTGTATTAGAGATCATAGCCTTGCTTCACTAGAATTGTATAGGTGGCTTGCATAGTGTAGTCAAGCTAGTGCTAGAATTAGCTTAGCCATCTTTTATACTAACATGTTTATTTAGTGAAGCTTGTAGAATTTTAAAATAGGTTATTTACCACCTCTAGCCATTTGGACTTTACAAAGCTGAATCCATAAAATTTCAGCAAGGCATGCTAATGTTAATGCTTAAAATTCGGCTTCATGTGTAGCTCAAAGCTCAAGCCGAATTGATGAGAGGTGGATAAGTGGCAATACTCGTAATTCGGCTTCAAGTTTTACTACTAATTCTAGTCGAATCAATGAGAATTCAACAAGGAGCATGAAAGTTATTGCATATGATTCGGCTAAACATAATTTTCTTAAAACAAGCCAAATCGATGAAGATTTAGCCCACACTAGAAATTCATATGGCTCCTCTAAATGGAAGGTGCCCGCATATCATAGACCGTATCCATTACACATTGATTACTTGAAAACTCCTGATGGTTGGTGGATACCTGATTTTTATGAGTTTAGTGGTGAAGATGATAAGACCGCTGTAGAACACATTAGTATATATTTCTCACAGCTAGGTTTTGCTGGTAAAGAAGACTATATGAAAGTACAAAATTTTTCTTTATCCCTTACCGGTATTGCCTTTGCATGGTTTACATCTTTGCTCCGGTGCACTATTGATTCATGGTCTCAATTCGAGGAGAAATTCTATGAATTTTTTTGGAAAGACCAATGAGAAAAAGCCAATCACAATTGAAACATTGGCTAAAGCAGGATTGTTAGACCCTCAAAAGATAAGTCTGACTACAGAAAACATGGAAAGCGTCAGAAATCAGCTAGACTTGATTTTTAGGAGCTAAAGGGCCCGTGTACTTATCTAGTGACTATTATGTCATTAGTGAAGATCAAGTTCCTGCAAAAAAAGAATGAAGCACTGCCTGCCTGCTCAAAGTCGGCTAAGCTGACTTCTCAGTCGGCTAGGCCGACTACCCATGCTGCTTCACATGAGTTGGCTAGGCCAACACTTACACCGGCTAAGCCGTCTGCCTCTACTGCTAGTGCCCAAATCGGCCTAGGCGACTCCTAGTCGGCTAAGCCGATTTCTTTAGTTCCTACAGTTGTCGATGCATCTCTGGATGATTTGGCACTTGTTGATCGTTCCTCAGAGACAAAGAATCACATTATTCAAATCAAGGATATACATTTCTCCAACATGATCAATAAGGTACAAAACACAAATATTTTGCTTAAATTCCAATCCGGTCACACTATTTTAATTTCTGCATCTATTAGAGATATCCCTATAAGTAGTTGTAATAGACTGATTGATAATGACAATTTATTAGTTAATAACAAAATAAATTCAGATTCTATCGGCCAACACATTCTGCCATATGGCAAGGCCGATAATTCTAGTTTGTCAAAGCCAAGGCCTTCAAAGAGCAATTGCAAAGCTGTGGCCGAATTGATTGATAATAAATCTGATCCTTTCGTTAGTCTAGCTTTGAAGCCAACTCCACAAAAGAATTAGCTTAATAAATTAAAATATAGTTTTAACTTTACTTTTTATAATCATGTCTTTGATATCTTGATCAAAAAATAATTTTATTAGAATCATTGATCACAATGTTTTGTCGTCAATTCAAAACTTAGAAGAGCTTACATATTGCAAGTGGCATAATTCGTTTGATCATAATACTTGTAATTGCAATATGTTTCGTTGTGTAATCCAATCGGCCATTGATAAAGTCCGATTGAAATTTTCTAAAGCTCAACAGATGGACCAATTGGATTCAATTGGTCTTGATGGCAAACAGGTTTCGAATCGGCTTGCATTATTGGCCGATTCACCAAAAGCTCTTATGATGACTGAGAATCAAGTAATAGAACTCATAGATCAAGAAAGTCATCTAGGAGAGCCAATTGCTACTGCTGCTGTTGAGTCGGCTCAGCCACCCTTAGGAACGGCTAAGCCGACCCCTGCTATCTCCGAGACGGCTAAGCCGACCCAGTTGAAAGGTCTTGATGGCTATAGGGGGGTGAATAGAATTTTAAAACTTTCTACAAAGACAAGCTAAACAAGTTTATTAATATAACAAATAGCGAGATGCGAGTTTTTCTTAGCCTATGGGGTGTTTGCAAGCCACCTAACCAATTCATAATTCTAGTATTTGCACTCAACCGCACAAGTCAAACCGAGAAGGCAACTACAACTACAACTAGCAAGCTACACAAAAGAGCTACTCTAGCAAAGCTAACTAGCTAGCAAAGATAACTAAGAAGGTAATGCGAAGTTGAGTTAGGAGAGTTTCACCGAGGGGCGAAGTATTGAGCCAACCAATATGATCAATAATGAATACCAAGATAACCGAACACCGGGATCAATCAATCACAATATGAAAGTGATGACACGAAGATTTATCCCGAGGTTCACGTGCTTGCCGGCACGCTAGTCCCCGTTGTGTCCCTCTTCACCACGTGGTTCGGTGGCTAATCGGTCTCACACCGAGCCTCTCAAAAGGCGCCATAAGAACCTACGAAATGGCAAAAGGTTGCAATGACACAAGCAATTCACTAACGTTGCCTTTGGCGCTTCACCGAGGTAGGCACAAACCCCTCACAATCACCGGAGGTGACCAAGAACAATCACCAACTCTTGCCAACGACTCCAAGCTGCTCCAAGCCGTCTAGGTGGTGGCAACCACCAAGAGAAACAAGTATGTCAAATGTTCGAGAGAGGAGCCTTGAGCTGGCCAACAAGTATTTATAGACGTACCCCTTCGAATAGAGCCGTTAGAAACTTAAACAGCCGAAAACGTGCTGACCGGACAGGCTGGTCCAACTGACCGGACACGCCGGTCGCACAACGGCTAAGTCGCGAAGCACTGACCGGACGCGCTGGTCCAACTGACCGAACGCGCCGGTCGCACAACGACTAACTGCGAAGCAACGACTGGACGCGCTTGACGCGCAGACCGGACGCGGTGCAAATGACCGGACGCGCTGGTCCCGTGACTGACCGGACGCGCTAGTCAAGCCTGAGCAGCGCACAACAACACAATGACCGGACGCCACAGTGCCAGCGTCCGGTTGGAGTCCAGTAAGCTCCCTAAATGATCGGACGCGTCTGGTCGACAGTGACCGGACACGCTGCGCGTCCGATCATCAACCTGAAACAAGCGCAGACACTGAACGCTGACCGGACGCGTCCGGTCAAATAGAGACCGCGTCCGGTTCAGCGTCCGGTCACCTCTGTGACCTCCGTTCGCCTTCGTTTCTTTTCCGACTTACGGCGTAGTGGAAAATAGTCGTTTCAACTCCTCGAAAACGCCTGAATCCCGCCTCGCAAGCTCGACGGGAGGGAGAGAGGACCCCAAACCCTCTCTACCGCTCAAACTCCACCGCCTTCGCAAACGTGCTAACACCACCAAGTGATCTCATCAAATGTGAGTGTGTTAGCATTTTCACAATCATTTTTCGAGGCGATATTAGTTCTATCCAAATGCATATGATTATGAAATGCACACCTAGAGGCACTTAGGAGGTCAATAGCCGCGTCATTCCCCTCTTTATAGTATAGCTATCTGTCCTATAATGTAACCACACCCACTAGGTGTCTTGGTTACTAAAACACAACCCTTAAGCATATACCTTTGCCTTGATCACGTAGGGTTGCGTCCAAATCCAAGTGTGGCCATCATGATCACCATGTCCATCTTGCCACCAACCTTGGAATGTACTAATCCTCATATGCTACATACAACTTAGGCATAGGATTAGTACTTAGGCATTGTCACTAATTACCAACACCAAACATAGGACTTTCAATCTCCCCCTTATTGGTAATTGGTGACAAACCTTTCACAAAGATATTATGATAAAATTTTGATTGAACCCATGTCACATTGTCCAAGTATATTACCATGTGTAAGAATTATGGACATGTGATCATGAATTCAAATTGATAGCAATGGCTCCCCCTACATGTATGCTATATGTTTGGATTTTGGAAGCATACCTGTTAGATAGGAAAGATTAGGAGCATTGACTACCAATAGGTGCTAAGTGTTTAAGATTATAGACCTTTAAAGCGTGATACCATCGGAGTAGCGATAAACACCATCTTAGCACCTTGTGTAGTTAGATACCACTTGGAAAAGCACAAACATAACTAGAAACCTCGTGAGATCAACATTATAAGCAAGGCTCTAATACACTTTGAAAAACATGAATCAAGAAAAATCTAACTACTTCCTGTTCATGCTAGTATCTCAATACATCATTCAATTTATACTAGCAAGTCACCACACAAGCAAAGTATCGGAGAAAAAGAAATGCATAACTATGCATCATACATATGAAGTGCACATGGAAATGCAACATTCATGTTTAAGAGCTTGCTCCCCCTTGTTGTGTGCTCAAAATTATCTTTGTGAACAACATTTTTCTCATTTTTCTCCCCCTTTGTGCTTCTCCTCCTTTGAGTTCTATCTTTGTGAACAACAATTTCTCCCCCTTTGGCACCAATAACCACAAGGGACCAATTTTAGATAGATTATCATGTTGAAATATGGGGTGAGGATCAAGTTTGTGATTCAACCTAGATTGCTTGCATAAATAAAATGATTAGCTTCTTCACACCTCACTAGAAGGGTTATCATGCACCATGTTGAAGCAAATATTTAGGCAAGTTTTCTAGATTAAACACTTAGGATCACAAGCTACTTAAACAAATTATATGCTACCACTAGATCATACAAGACATGGAAATAATAGTGGCACCATATAAACTTCAAATTCATTTAATTTTCATGAATGAGCCTAGAACATGTAAATTATGACTAGATGCACTAAACAAGTCCTTAGCATAGAATGTATGATATGTCAACCAATTGTACCTTGGGGCTCGAAGGAGAGGCATGTCATATATGGGGTGCATCAACTCATGTTGGAGAAGTCAAGTATGTTCAACTCATTCTTTAGCTTGTGAAATCTCTTCTCATCAAGTGGCTTGGTGAATAGATCGGCTAATTGATCTTCGGTGCCCACACTCTCAATAGCAATGTCATCCTTTTGTTGATGATCTCTAATAAAGTGATGGCGAACATCAATATGCTTTGTTCTTTGATGTTGAACCGGATTGTTGGTGAGCTTCACGGCACTTTCATTATCACATAGCAATGGCACATTCTTAAAATTGATTTCAAAATCCATCAATGTTGCCTTCATCCACAAGATTTGTGCACAACAACTACCCGTGGCGATGTATTCGGCCTCGGCGGTAGATAGTGCAATACTATTTTGCTTCTTGGATGACCATGAGACAAGTGATCTTCCCAACAATTGACAAGTCCCGGAAGTGCTCTTTCTCTCCACTTTGTCACCGGCATAGTCGGAATCTGAATATCCAACTAGCTCAAAGATTGCACCTTTGAGATACCATAATCCAACATCTTGTGTATGCTTTAAGTACATCAATATTCTCTTTGTTGCCTTCAAATGACTTTCTCTTGGTGAGGCTTGAAATCTTGCACACATGCATACACTAAATATCACATCGGGCCTTGATGCTGTCACATAGAGTAGGCTACCAATCCTTGATCTATATAGCTTTTGATCCACCATGTTACCACTCTTGTCACTATCTAAGCTTCCACTAGTGCTCATTGGAGTAGTGATTCCTTTTGCATCTTCCATACCAAACTTCTTTAGCATATCCTTTATATATTTGGTTTGGCTTATAAATGTTCCTTCCTTCATTTGTTTAATTTGAAGTCCAAGAAAGAAACTAAGTTCACCAATCATTGACATTTCAAATTCCTTTGCCATCATTTTCCCAAACTCATCACAATAATCTTGATTGGTTGAACTGAATATGATATCATCAACATATATTTGCAACACAAACAAGTCTTTCCCAATCTTCTTGGTGAAGAGAGTTGTATCAACTTTACCCATGACAAATCCTTTGGATAGCAAGAAGTCCCTCAATCTTTCATACCATGCTCTAGGTGCTTGCTTCAATCCATACAAAGCCTTCCTTAACTTGTATACATGATTGGGTTTCTTATCATCTTCAAAACCGGGAGGTTGCTCCACATACACCTCCTCTTAGATGTACCCATTGAGAAATGCACTCTTCATATCCATTTGATATAGCTTGATATTGTGTGCACAAGCATAGGCAAGTAAGATTCTAATTGCTTCCAATCTTGCAACCGGGGCATATGTTTCACCAAAGTCAAGATCCTCGATTTGTGTGTAACCTTGAGCTACTAGTCTTGCTTTGTTCCTTACTACTATCCCATCTTGATCTTGCTTGTTGCAAAAGACTCATCTTGTTCCAATGACATTGTGATCCTTAGGCCTCTCAACTAATTCCCATACTTCATTTCTCTTGAAGTTATTGAGCTCTTCACGCATTGCATTTATCCAATCCAGATCTCTCAATGCTTTATCAATGTCCTTGGGTTCTTCCATTGACACAAAAGAAGAGTGAGCATAAAAAGATACCAATCTTGATCTAGTTTGAACTCCCCTTTGTATGTCACCAACGATGGAATCCAATGGATGGTCTCTTGGAATGTTAGTTGGTTGAAGCACTTGGACTTGATTGCATGGATGTTGATGTTGATCATAAGTTGGAGATGATGAACTAGCCACTTGTTTATCTTGTTGCACTTGAGATGATGTACTAGCTTGATTTTGCATTAGAGAACCACTAGCTTGAGTGATTGGACTTTGGAGCACTTGATCTTTGTTGTCATCCACATCAATCACTTGCTTTGGCCTAATATCACCAATGTCCATTTCTTTCATAGCATTAGTCAATTGAGTTCCTCTCACATTATCTAAGTTATCTTCCTCATCTTGAGAACCATTTGTTTCATCAAACTCAACATCATGCACTTCTTCAAGTAAACCACTAGCCAAATTCCAAACTCTATAAGCTTTGCTAGTAGTTGAGTAACCAAGTAGGAATTCTTCATCACATTTCTTCTCAAATTTGCTTAATCTAGTGCCCTTCTTCAAGATGTAGCATTTGCAACCAAATACCCGAAAGTATGCAATGTTGGGCTTTCTTCCATTTAAGATCTCATATGGTGTCTTCTCTAGAAACTTGTGGCAATAGAGGCGGTTGCTATAGAAACAAGCCGTGTTGATTGCTTCGGCCCAAAATGAATGACTCACATTATACTCATTCAACATTGATCTTGTCATATCAATTAAGGTTCTATTCTTCCTCTCAACTAGGCCATTTGATTGAGGTGTATACTTGGCCGAGAATTGATGCTTGATTCCAAGCTCATCACATAGCTCATCAACTCTTGTGTTTCTAAACTCACTTCCATTGTCACTTCTTACTTTCTTGATTGTGGTCTCAAACTCATTTTGCACTCTCTTGATGAACTTCTTGAATATGTCAAATACATCACTCTTGTCCACAAGAAAGAATACCCATGTGTATCTAGTGAAATCATCCACAATCACAAAGCCATACTTGTTGCCACCAATGCTTGTGTATGTAGTTGGCCCAAATAGATCTATGTGCAACAACTCAAATTCCTTGGAAGTACTCATAATGCTCTTCAATGGATGAGTGTTGCCCACTTGCTTTCCGGCTTGACATGCATTACATAGCTTATCTTTCTCAAATATGACATCCTTCAAGCCTCTAACTAAGTCATGCTTTACTAACTTGTTCAATTGCTTCATACCAACATGACCAAGTCTTCTATGTCATAACCAACCCATACTTGATTTGGTGAGCAAGCATGTTGAAAGTTGAGTGTCACTAGCATTGAAATCAACCAAGTATAGATTCTCATATCTAAAACCCTTAAAGATCAAATTAGAGCCATCAACACTAACTATCTCCACATCATCAACACCAAATATGCACTTGAAACCAAGATCACACAATTGAGCAACCGAGAGAAGATTGAAGTTCAACTTTTCAACTAAGAGCACATTGGAAATGCTATGATCATTTGAGATTGCAATCCTTACAAGAGCCTTCACATCACCCTTGCTATTGTCACCAAATGTGATACTATCAATGCCACTATCATTTGATTTGAGAGAGTTGAACATTCTTGAATCACTAGTCATATGTTGAGAGCACCCACTATCAAGCACCAAATGCCTTCCTCTGGCCTTATAATTGACCTACAAAACAAATTAATGTTTCTTAGGTACCCATACTTGCTTGGGTCCTTGGAGGTTAGTCACTAAGCTCTTTGGTACCCAAATGATCTTCTTTGGACCCACAATTGGTGTACCAACAAACCTAGCATGCACACCTTTCTCACCATTGGTAAGCACATAACAAGAATCAAAAGGAATGTAAGGTACATTAGCATTTTTCTTGTTCTTGTTCATTTTGTTGCAATTAATATCTAGATGCCCAACTTGCTTGCATCTATTGCAATAATGACCATTGCCCTTCACAAAGCGAGACTTTGGAGTAGCAAAGGCCACCTTGCCCTTCTTGGGAGTATAGCCCAAACCCTCTTTGTTAAGAGAGAACCTTTGGCTACCCAAGCATTTTAGCAAGCGGGCATCCCCACCATAGGCATTGCCTAATGCGCGGGTAAGATCGTCCACCTCTCTCTTGAGAGTCTCAACCACAAGTGATGAATCACTAGTAGTAGAAATAGAGTTGGTTGTGGTGGATGATGATGAGCTACATGAAGCATTAGTAGGACCAACAAATAAAGAATCATCAATAATATCACATGTTAGTTCAATATCACAAGTGACAATCACTTGCTTCTCCTTAGCTTCCTTCATGAGCTTCTCCAATTTGAGGTCCTTTTCCTTGATGAGCTCAAGTAGAGTAGAGTGGGCTTCCTTAAGCCTAGTGTGAGCAACTTCAAGATCCTCGTGGTCTTCCTTTAGACACTCACGAGAGGACTCTAGCTCATCAAAGGATTTCCTAAGAGCTTTGAGCTCTTGTTCAAATCCTTTGCACTCCTTACTCTTTTTGAGAGCTACAAGCTCCTCCATCAAGACATCATTTTCATTGCTCTTGGCAATGAGCTCTTGCTCTAAGATCTTGCACTTCTTGGTTGTCCTCTTGTAGCCCTTGCTCATTTGATCTATTATGCCTAATAGATCATCCTTGGAGTAGTCCTCATCCTCCTCATTATCACTCCTACAATCATCACTAGCACAAGAATCATCATCACTATCATCATATTTTATCTTGGTAGGTTTGGCCATAAGGCATGTCGATGTAGTGTCGAAGATGGATGGCTTGTTGGAGAGGGCGATGCTTGCAAGGGTTCGCTGAGTGGTCCTTTCATCATCACTAGAGCTTTTATCATCATCACTATCGGAGTTGTCACTATCCCAAGTGACTACATAACCATCACCTTTCTTCTTGTTGTTGATAGTGAAGCTCTTCTTTTCTTTCTTCTCCTTCTTGTTCTTCTTCAACTTCAACTCCCCATCATGATATCTTTTGTCTTCATAGGGGCACTTTGCCACTATATGATCAGGGCTATTGTAATTGTAGCAAAGCACCTCCTTTGCCTTTATAAAGTCTCTTCTCTTTCTTGCACCATATCCTTTCTTCTTCATGAACCTCCCCATCTTATGCACTAGGAGGGCCATAGTCTCATCATCGAATGGATCATCATCATCGCTCTCCACCTTACTCTTGCCCTTAGAGGATGAAGCCTTGAATGTGGTGGTCTTCTCTTGCTTAACCTTGATCTCCTTCTCATCTTCATCTTCTTCATCATCATATTGAGCATCGGTCATGACATCTCTAAGCACTTGGTTTAGAGTTACCTTGTCCAAACCCTCTCTTTAGATCATCTTTCTCAAGATAGCAAACTTCTTAGGTAAGTTCATCAAGAACTTATGTGAGAAGTCCTTGTCCTTGACATCTTCTCCTAGGCTCTTGAGATTATTGACAATAACTTGTAGCCTATAGAACATCTCCGGTATGGACTCATCATCCTTCATCTTGAAGCTTGCAAACTTATCCTTGAGCATATAGAGCTTGGCACTCTTTACCATTGAAGTGCCCTCATATGTTTCCTCTAATCTTGTCCACACTTTACTTGCCATTTTAAAATCCTTGATTTGCTCAAAGACCTTTGCATCAATCCCATTGTAGAGAGTATTGAGAGCCATAGTGTTGCATTGGTTGTTGATGCGATCATTGTTGGTGAGGTTGTCGGGATCAATGATAGCATAATCATGGTGTGTCACCTTTCAAATGTTCTCATGAATAGAGCCAAGATATTGCTTCATCTTTCTTTTCCAAAGATCAAAAGATGAGACACCATCAAAAAATGGAGGTTTGCCCCCGACATGGTTGAACACAACTTGAGCCATCTTACACCGAGGTTGTTAAGCCTTACAAACGGTGACCACGGCTCTCATACCACTTGAAAGGTCTTGATGGCAAGAGGGGGGGTGAATAGCCTTTTAAAACTTTCTACAAAGACAAGCTAAACAAGTTTATCAATATAACAAATAGCGAGATGCGAGTTTTGCTTAGCCTATGGGGTGTTTGCAAGCCACCTAACCAATTCACAATTCTAGTATTTGCACTCAACCACACAAGTCAAACCGAGAAGGCAACTATAACTACAACTAGCAAGCTACACAAAAGAGCTACTCTAGCAAAGCTAACTAGCTAGCAAAGATAACTAAGAAGGTAATGCGAAGTTGAGTTAGGAGAGTTTCACCGAGGGGCGAAGTATTGAGCCAACCAATATGATCAACAATGAATACCAAGATAACCAAACACCGGGATCAATCAATCACAATATAAAAGTGATGACACAAAGATTTATCCCGAGGTTCACGTGCTTGCCGGCACGCTAGTCCCCGTTGTGTCCCTCTTCACCACGTGGTTCGGTGGCTAATCGGTCTCATACCAAGCCTCTCAAAAGGCGCCACAAGAACCTACCAAATGACAAAAGGTTGCAATGACATAAGCAATTCACTAACATTGCCTTTGGCGCTTCGCCGAGGTAGGCACAAACCCCTCACAATCACCGGAGGTGGCCAAGAACAATTACCAACTCTTGCCAACGACTCCAAGCTGCTCCAAGCCGTCTAGGTGGCGGCAACCACCAAGAGAAACAAGAATCCCATAGTAAATCAACCATCAAGTGCCAACTAGATGTAATCTCATAATGCAAATGCACTTGGATCACTCAATCTCACTTCGAATATGCAAAGAAGCAAGAGAGATGAGTGGGAGGAGAGTTGCTTAGCTCAAAGTGCTCACAAGTATGTCAAATGTTTGAGAGAGGAGCCTTGGGTTGGCCAACGAGTATTTATAGACGTACCCCTTCGAATAGAGCCGTTAGAAACTTAAACAGCCAAAAACGTGCTGACCGGACGCGCTGGTCCAACTGACCGGACGCGCCGGTCGCACAACGGCTAAGTCACGAAGCACTGACCGGACGCGCCGGTCGCACAACGACTAACTGTGAAGCAACGACCGGACGCGCTGCAAACGACCGGATGCGCTGGTCCCGTGACTGACCGGACGCGCTGGTCAAGCCTGAGCAGCACACAACAACACAATGACCGGACGCCACAGCGCCAGCGTCCGGTTGGAGTCCAGTAATCTCCCTGAATGACCGGATGCGTCCGGTCGACAGTGACCGGACGCGCTGCGCGTCCGATCATCAACCTGAAACAAGCGTAGACACTAAACGCTGACCGGACGCGTCCGGTCAAATAGAGACCGCGTCCGGTTCAGCGTCCAGTCACCTCTGTGACCTCCGTTCGCCTCCGTTTCTTTTCTGACTTACGGCGTAGTGGAAAATAGTTGTTTCAACTCCTCGAAAATGCCTGAATCCCGCCTCGCAAGCTCGACGGGAGGGAGAGAGGACCCCAAACCCTCTCTACCGCTCAAACTCCACCGCCTTCGCAAATGTGCTAACACCACCAAGTGGTCTCGTCAAGTGTGAGTGTGTTAGCATTTTTACAATTATTTTTTGAGGCGATATTAATTCTATCCAAATGCATATGATTATGAAATGCACACCTAGAGGCACTTAGGAGGTCAATAGCCACGTCATTCCCCTCTTTATAGTACGGCTATATGTCCTATAATGTAACCACACCCACTAGGTGTCTTGGTTACTAAAACACAACCCTTAAGCATATACCTTTGTCTTGATCACGTAGGGTTGCGTCCAAATCCAAGTGTGGCCATCATGATCACCATGTCCATCTTGCCACCAACCTTGGAATGTACTAATCCTCATATGCTACATACAACTTAGGCATAGGATTAGTACTTAGGCATTGTCACTAATTACCAACACCAAACATAGGACTTTCACCAGTGGTCGGCTAAGCCGTCTGGAGAGGCTGCTGTTGCTCTACCAGAGGTAGAGTCGGCTAGGCTAGCCCAGGAGGCAGCTAAGCTAACCTTGTTGCCTCTAGAGGTGCCAGAGACGGCTAAGCCATCCCAGGATACAACTAAGCCGCCTGGAGCACCCCTTGTTGCACAGGAGAAAGATGTGGAGCCCTTAAGTGATGACAAGGTTGTTGTCCATCAATTGCAAGTTGAAGATATTTCAATGAATAACAATGTCACTATAATTTCAGAAGATACTAGGGGTAGGTGAAATCTCTCTAGACTATAGCAAAAGCCGATTGACTCCATCGAGCAAGGGGAATCGGCTAAAAATCCTCCTTTGGAACATATTTGTCAAGATGAAAAGAAGGAAGAAGGATGCTCATAAAGCTAATGGAGGTAAGGGTCATGGCAAACAATGGACTAGAAGGCCAGAGCTTAGCTTCGATAAACTTCTAGCTAATATAAAAAGATAGGAGAAGCAAATATTATCAACCGGCCAAAAAAAGTCCCATCATCAAAATTGCCTCCAACGCGCAAGTCTCAAGAGTGGAATTGACAAGGAGATAGATCTCACACAGCAGCAATATATTCTCCTTTTGAGCAGCCAATTCCCATGTCAAATGGATCACAGTTCGTATATTTTCATCCTTATTTATCTTAGGGCTGGTTCGATCAAGAGGCACATATTTCACCATATTTCAGGCCACAACATGTAGAATATGCAGCTCCTAGACATTCAGAGAAATCATCATCTTATAAAGACCGATTTGATCAAAATCGGTCCAGAGCTCAAGCAAAGAAGAAAGTGGTAAAACAAGTTTACCGCGTAAAGTATGATGGCCAGAAAGAAAAAAGTTCAGATCTAAATTCAATTATTGAAAAGCCGATTACGTTGTTGAAAAATCCGGCTAACGATGGCAAAGAAGTAGAGAAATCATCTATTGATGTTGTAGGTGCCAAATTTGAACAAAAGAAGATGAAAGTGACTAAAATTAAGAAAGAATTGCCGCTGTCCAAAATAGAAGCGAAACCGATATGCTCAATTGGTTTACCAAAGTGGCAAGAAAAAAAGTTGCAAAAGTTTAGTGCAGAGAAGCTTAGAGAAGAAGGCTTTGCTTGGGTTCCTAAAGGAAGTATTCAAGCTCATAAGGATGATGCTCAAGTAAGTGGTGCGACAAAGACAAAAGAAAGAAGAAGAAAATTCGAGAAGCAATTGCCAAGTTGGAAGTTTGCACCAGATTATCAGAGTCATTGGTCTTGGCATCAACCATGTTCTCTGCCTATGCTTATGTGGAATTCATCCCCTGGTATGCATGGTTATCCCTCAGCTCCTTATTTTGATCCTTGATATGGATCTGTATGTTTCGGAGGGTTGCCAAATTATTTTGCTTATTAATAATCAAGAGCTGAAATATTTATTTTGGTTAGGCATGCTCTTATAGATGAATTCATATGGTCGATATTTTGATATCGCCCTTAGTGTAAAAATATAGCCGATGAGTGCTTGTGACCATCGTGCTATTAGAAAGCCTTATGAAATTTACTTTGATGGCTTTCAGGCCCGGAGGGCATGACATATGCATTTTGGATTTACTTCATGGATGTAACAATATAATTAATCGGCTTGCAAATAAGGCAAAGGTGTTGGCATAATCATATTTTCTCACAATAATGCTGTTTGAGACATCAAACCGATTAAAATTACATTTGCACCAAAATTCAAGTCGAATGTGAAGTTTTCTTATTCAGCTTGGCTTATATTGCAATCCATGAAGTATGACATGTTGAAGCCTATGGTGATTCTTTACTAGTGGTGCAACAAGTTGCTGGTGAATTTCAATGCTTAGAAGAGTCACTAAAAGTTTGTCTTGATGTTTGCCTTTATATTATTGGTTCTTTTACCTAATTTTAAATTTGACATATTCCTAGGCATGAAAATCAAAATGCCAACATGTTAGCGCAACAAGCATCTAGCTATGACGTCGGTGGGCGTAATTTTCATATTCAAGAATAGTCGATGCATAAAAAGTTTAGACTTTTTCGATGCAGATGCAGACTAGTCGGCCAAGCCGACTGACCAAGTTGACTTAGTCGACTCCCTCCTTGCTGCAACCAAGTCGGCTGAGCCGACTACTATAGCCGGCCAGGCCAACTTCCCCAGTCAGCTTAGCCGACTGCCCCTGTCGGCTCAACTAACTCCCCTATGACCAGCATGGTCAATGAGCATGACGAGCTCTCAAATCGGCTTGGCAAAACTTCCAGTGATGTTGGGACCAATTTGTATGTTTGGAGGACTTCTTGATTGATATATCTACGTGATCCAAGTGTTAAAGTTGATAAAAAGTGTTCGGCGAAATGCTTTTCAAGTATGTGTTCATAATGATGAGCTTTATCGAAGGACCGCCGAAGACTTGCTGCTAAAGTGCTTGAGATCTGATCAAGCAAGAGTGACTATGGGAGAAATCCATAAAGGTATTTGTGGTACGCATCAATCGGCCCCGAAGATGAAGTGGTTATTGCGTAGAGCCGATTTCTATTGTCCTGCTATGATGACCGATTGTTTTTGATACTACAAAGGTTGCGAAAAGTGCCAAAGGTTTGGGAATATTCAGCTAGTGTTTGCTGCTATGCTTTATCCTATTATCAATCCATGACCTTTTCGTGGTTGGGGGCTAGACTTCATTGGCCAAATACATCCCCCATATTTCAAGGGACATCGCTTTGTGTTGGTTGCTACAGATTATTTCACTAAGTGGACCGAAGTTGTTCTTTTGAATAATATGACACATAAGGAGGTTATTGAGTCCATCACTGAGCATATCATTCACGGCATAACCTAAACATTAACTACAGATCAAGGGACATCATTTATGTCAAGGAAGCGAGGGACTTTGCTGAATTATATAAGATCAAGTTGCTCAAATCATCTCTATATTATCTCAAGCTAATGGCCAAGTTGAGTCTAGTAATAAGACTTTGATTAAACTTATCAAGAAGAAAATTGAGGAGAATCCAAGAAGGTGACATGAAGTATTGTCTAAAGCTCTATAGGCACATCGCATTTCAAGGCATGGTGCTACAAAAGTTGCTCCTTTTGAGCTAGTATATGGTCAAGAGGCCGTGTTGCCCGTCGAAGTGAATTTGGATGCATACATGCTTGCTAAACAAAATGATCTATCAGCTATTATGTATCATGATCTAATGATGGATAATATTGATGAGGTGACTGATGTGAGATTAAAGGCTCTCAAGGAAATAGAGAAAGACAAAGTTCGAGCTACCAAGACATATAACAAGAAAGTCAAAAGCAAATCGTTCCAAGTGGGTGAATTAGTATTACCTATTGGGACGAAGAGCAATCAGTTTGGTAAGTGGTCACCAAATTGGGATGGTCCTTATAAAGTGATCAAAGTCACGAGCAGTAATTCTTATTTGCTAGAGACATTGCAAGGTGAACGCCTCAAAGTAGCATTTAACGGGAGATACTTGAAAAAGTATTTTTCAAGTGTTTGGCAAGAAGCCTAAGTGTTCTCCAAACAATGGCCTATACATGTATCGCTCTTAGAATAAAAATGATCGATGTATACATCGCCCTTAGTCACCATGCAGCCGATGAGATGTGTATCGTTGTTGTTTGGTTTAATTATGTTTGTTTGATCAAGTGTTTTCAGGTTCATGCATCATAAACCTGAAAACAGGAGGGCATATGTTGACAACCAAAATGTCTATTTTGTGAAGTTGTCAAAATATGTAACGAACTTTACCATTACGTTTCTCTTGTCGAAATGGTCAAAAAAACATATATGGAACGTCTAATTTGAGGTCCGGATGAGGGGGTTATGTCTCCGAGAAAATATCTGTCTAGGCTACCGGTACTTTCGGTCCGTACTTCCGGTCCGAGACCGGAACTTCTGGTGTGGACTGGAACTTCCGGTGGCTGGCGGAGGAAGACGCAATTTTACACGAAAATGAACTACCGGTACTTCTGGTGGAGCCTGACCGGAAATACCGGTAGGTGTTTATTCCGAATCTGACTTTTAGATCTCGAATCGATTTGTTTCTAGATCGGTTTTTGGACGTGGAAAACTTGAAAAATAAGCCTTAGAGAGGCTTTCTACTAGGATAAGACCACCCTTCTCTCTCTATATATAAGAGGATCATGGCCGATTGAGTTCCCATCTATCAAATCGTCATACAAACAAATCAATCTACTCCTTTTACCTTTTTTTCTCTTCTCCTTCAACCTCCATGTTGTTCATCCCTTGATCCACGACCAACGATGACGTCCTAGGCTTGCCGGCCAACCTAGGGCAACCTGGCGACGTTCTTGCCCTGACGGGGTCCCTTCCGGGCGAGAGATTCGACAGCTTCTTTGCTAGTTTGCCTGAAAACTAGCCGGTTCTTCGTCACGTAAACGCGATTGGTTATCCTTTGGTGGTTTGCTTGTAAACCTCTCCGTGCTTCACCACGAAAGAGTGATACTTGCTGCGTTCTCCGATCCGTAGCGGTCCGGACGTCAATGCCCTTTCTGATGTGTGATTCGAACCACATCCGATGTCAACACTAGCATTAACCTCCAATCAACCCAAGTGCTGCCTAGCAGCTACCTGATGGCAAGAGCTCGCGGCCACAACCACAATCCACGAACAATCCACCAGCGTCCACAAGTTCAGAATCCACTTTTCCAAAAGCGCATGATCGATCATGCGGCCCGTGAACCGCCAACCAAATCTTCGTCTCTCCGAGGGAGAACCACCAGATCGCATCTAGGACCGCAGTGGCAGCAGCAATGCACTGGTTTCATTGCTAGTTGCTACGCCGTGCCAATGTGCAATAGGCACCGGCCTTTCTACGGGCCTATTCCTAGCTTTTACCGCAAGTTGCAGCTGGGAGGCAGTACCTACTGTGAACTTGCCGACTTGTTGAGTGCATTAGCACTCTGACAAGTTTTGCACGAGTGACAAGATTAAGGACGCCCCGATACACTCGTGCCAACTGCCAAGTCAAATCCGTTGCTTTGTAGGAGTACATAGCTCACATGCAGCGCAAACCGATTACAGGAGAAACCGCCTGAATTTTTTTTTTAGAAAAAAGATCGCCTTACCAGTTTATCAGGGACTGGGAGATGAGCTTAAATATGGTAACGGGCAACAAATATCCGCGTACCCACGGGCACCCGACCCGGCGGGCACGGATACGGGCGCGGATAGAAAGTTGTGCCCAACGGGCAAAGCTTCACGGATAAGAAAAAAACATACCTGCATCCGCAAACCCGTCAAACCCGCACTGACAGGTGGGGTCACTACCAAAGAGGTATATAAACTCAGATTTAGGGTTTCCTCCTCCCAATTTCCAATCCCACCAGCCGCCGTCACTTCCTCTCCTCACCCCCGCGACCCCACCTCCGCCCTCTCCACTTCGCGAGTCGCGAACCGCGACGCGTGGTCGCGCCTCCTCCTCCTCTAGTCCTCCTGAAGCTCGCGGACCGCGAGTCTGCGACGCGCGGTGTCGGCTCCTCCTGAAGGGGCGTCCGCCACTCCGACCTCCCCCTCGCCGGCCGCGGAGACCGGCGAGCGCGGCTTCTCCACCCGCGGTGCGCACCCTCCGGCTCCGACCTCTTCGCGCCTCCCAACTCCGACTATTTGCGGCGCGCCCTTCCCATCTCCCCCCACTCGCGCACCACCAAGGCTCCGACCAAGGACGCCATCTTCGCCGCGCAGGACGCCATCTCCGCCCGCTGTCTGTCGTCGTCTTCCACGCCGCTGGCGGGTGCACGGGCATGCCCGCGGGCGAGCCTTGCCCGCGGATAGCGGGCACGAGCACAAGTTGCTGCCCGTGGCGGGTAGCGGGCGCGGATGCGAGCATGAGATTATGCTCGCGGGCACGGGCGTGAGAAGCTAGTATCCGTGCGGATTTTGCCCGTTGCCATTCGTAGATGAGCTAGATAGCCAACCAGGCGTGCAGTTGTTTTCGGCTGTGATGAGCAGCCCTCCACTAACCTTTTCAGCTTTCCCGAGTGCCTGTCCCTCCCCACTTCCCCACCAGTCCACCACCACCAGGCCTGGTGCCTCTCACCTTTGTGAGAAAAAAAAGGACTCTGTCCAAGTCCGTTTAATTAACCTTGTTGCAAATTGCATACCTGCATTAGCTTAGAAGCGAGGCCAATCTCGTGTATATAAACGAGACATGGCTTCGACCGGGTTCTGCAAGAAGCTGCTGCTGACTCACAAGATGACAAGAGAGGAATACTACGTAGTTCTTCGTTCCTGCCATCTGAGCAGTTGAGCTGGAGCCGCCTGGAGGAGGGCGCGTGACCTCGGAGCAGAGAAAGAGCTAGCTAGCGGCACCACGGAGGCAAGGAGTGAGGTTGGCTTCTCTTCTTTGGCAGTTCTCTTGTGCCCTGGCTACGATGTGGGAAGGCGTGCTGTCGCTGGTGCGGCAAGGCCTGCGGCGCCGGCCGAGGCGGCGGACGACCGCGCGGGTGGTGGACGAGAGCGCGCTCGGCGAAGCCGCGGACGCCGGCGACGTGGCGGCGCGCGGTGCCCCCGTGCCCGCGCCCGGCACCCAGCTGGCCAGCGCGGTCCTGGCGATGGCGCGGGGCGCCGTCCGCCTGGACGGCGAGGGCGACCGCGGCGCGGAGGAGGCGTGGGCGGCGGCGAGCGGGTGGCGCCCGGCGCGCGCGCCCGACGAGGTCGGCCACCTCATGGTGCGCGAGAGCCTGCGCTACGTCATCTACGCGTGACGCTGACGCGCGCGCTCTCGCTCTCGCTCGCTCGCCGTGTGCATGTGTATGTGCAGGAGCAGACGTACGCACCATTGCTCGTGCCGTGATTAACCGTATCTTGCACCAGTATATATATATATATATATATATATATATATATATATATATATATATATATATATATATATATATATATATATATTAATATTAATAAAGAGGTAAAATTTCAGGTGTTTTTTTTTCGTCCAGCCCATTCTATTTAGCCCAACCGTTAAACCCAGTCCTCGTTTCCGTTCAACTCAGCCCAACTTACACACGCATCTGTTTCCGTCGTTCTTTCCTCCCCGTCCCATCGTTCCTTCCTTCCTTCCTTCCCCGTCCGTCGTTCGTGAGTCCCTCGCTTCGATCGGCGTGCGGGCGAGCGTCTCGAGATGGATGGAGGCGTGGGCGGCGCGCGCCGGGAGATGGACGTCGTCGCTGGCGCCGGCCGGAGCAACGTCTCCTCGTCCTCTGGATCCAGGGCGGGCCCCGCGACCATCCATGCCGGAGCCGGAAACCTAGGGGCGACCCCCGCGACCATCCACGCCGGAGCCCGCAACCTAGGGGCGGCCCCCGCGACCAACCACGCCGGAGCCATCAATCCAGGCCGCCCGGCCGCCTGTCCCGGTCATCGCAGTCCCCCAGGCCGGACTCGTGGCAATCCAGTCCATTCAGGCCGACCGGCGCGTTGAGGAGCGACGCCAGGATTCTGTTGCTCTGTGTTGGTAAGGAAAATTGAATTGAACACAGATTGGAATTGGCTTGGGTCAGGGATGTCCACGATGTGTTCAAAATCAGGTTTCTATCTTTTCCCCCTTTTTCTCTTATATATAGCTTTTAACACAGATCTTTAATGTCTGGGGTGTTCGTTTGACTCAGTGTGTTATATCATTGAAGATCATATCTATTCTTATCTTTTGTTATCTCAGATGTATTTCAGTGACGGATTGTTAATCTAGAAGTCTGAATTTTTTATAGGCTAATTGATGTGTGTTTGCTCTATTCAGATTGGAGCTGTTATTTTTTTAAGCTATTGCGTTATTTCTTGGTTTAGCATTGTACTAATTTTAGCATTTGTTGTTTTTCCATAATATGGATTCTTCAAATATTAAATCAGACAGTGTTGAAAATTTAGACGTCCGACCTTTAAAGAGATCAAAATCTTCAGAATTGATGGATTCTGAGTTAGATAAAGATGTGAATGCCTCATCTCCTCCATCGCCATCCATTCAGGTATGAAACGCAAATAACCCACTCTCCTTGCAGCCCAATAATTGTCAATTGCACCATGTCCATACATTCTACTAATTTTGGTTTTTTTTTGGTCTTGCAGAATATGGATCCTTTCAATATTAAATCAGACAATGTTAATAATGCAGAGGACCGACCTTTAAAGAGACCCAAATGTTCAGAACTCCGAGTTAGATATGAATGAGAATTCCCCTGCTTCTTTTTTGCTGCTTAGATTTTGGTTGGGATATCCTCAACGTGCAAAAGTCCCTGACCTCACCGAGCAAAGTACACACCTCACCTTCGAATTTGGAATTTCGATTTTATGAGTTGATGGTTGGATTCCCGATTTTGCTAGAACATGTTCAAGTTGCATGGCTTTAGGTGTCTCTCGACAATGGCCCTGTTCATTCGGCTTATAATCCGTCTTTTTCAGCTTGTTTTTTCAGCCAGAACAGTATTTTCTCTCATAACAAATCAACCAACAGTGTTTTTCAGCCAGCTTATCAGCACAGCCGAACGGCTCCAATGACTACATATGGCTGTGGAGGATTCAGTGCCCACAAACAACAGTCAGTACTATATGCAACCTAGCAATCAAGAAAGAAGTAAACAAATAGGTCATTGCACTTGCACCATACGTCTGAAGCTATTTATTTTTTCTTAGTTTCTTTCAGTGTGATCAAAATCGATGCTATTTGTTATAGTCGAGCATAGCTCTGCTTTAAAGTTATGTGATATTTCCTATGGTCTTAATCTTTAGTCTGATGCTTGCTGCCTTAATGTAATCAGAAATCAGATTAGCATGTATTATTCTTTAATAAGAGAAGATGATGTCATTCTTTTTCCTGAACTGGATTTAACTTCATTCAGATATCGAATTTCATTGTTCAAGTTGGTCTGTTTCTCTGTTTGTGCCTTCTGGCTGTCAGCTGTTGGTGATTTTAGGTTGCTTCATACAGTTCAGTCACATAATTCCACCATGACCAGAAAGTCAAGATGACAGTCACAGAATAGAGCATTCAAACTCAGGAATTACTGTAACCCATCCAAAAGCAAAAACAACAGAATAATAAAAAACAAAATTAGTAACAATTGAACAACCTGGTTCCAACTCCTTACGATGTTGATTTGTGCTACTTTTTGTTCGGTGTCGCCGTGGCAGTGCTGCTCTTCCCCTTCACCGACGTGTCCTGGTTTCCAAACTGCTCTCAACGCTCCCGACATTAGCACTCATGCCGCTGGCAAACTTGAAGGTGATCCAACTGAAGCTGTTGCCATCGCTGCTGCATCGCCAACCAGAGCAGTGGACTTGTTGCGCCTTCTATGCAGCGGCGACAACCAGAATGTAAACCTTGCAGTTGCAGGTATATTTGATAATAAACATTGTAACATTGTGGTAAAGGGAAATAATTAAAACACTAAGTACCTATGTAAACGGTAGTGTTCAGTATTCAGTTGCATCAGATAGTGACTTTAATAGGTAAATACCAGAATTATACTGTCAGTTGGACCAATTTAACAAAATTGTAGGATTTTTATTCACTTTTATTCTTTGCAATCATTTTCCATATTTAAAATAGCCTTCGTTTCACCGTAGCAACGCACGGCCATATTTACTAGTATATATATATATATATATATACTATACATAGGCCCGTTCACTTTCCATGCAAACCCAAAATATTTCCTCTTCCACTCATCATATCAAATATTTGAACGCATGCATGAAGTATTAAATATAGATAAAAAAATAACTAATTGTTAAGTTTGTCTGGTTTTTGCGAGACGAATCTTTTGAGCCTAATTACCTTATGGTTAGATAATATTTGTCAAATAAAAACGAAATGTGCTACAGTAATTTTTCGCCCACTTTACACAACTAAACACACCCATAATGTATAGACTGTCGTCGCCATCAAGTTACTCTACTCTGTGCATGATTACTGATTAGTTCTTTCGTGGTTGGATGCGCGTGCGTGACACGGTATAATAACCGAACCTACCAAACCGGCCTTGGTTCGTCAGTTCGGATTAATCAAGTCCCCCATCTCCCCGGGCCGGCGAACGTCGGCAATGGGAACCGCAAACCTGAGCACCGTACCCGAGCGTCGAGCGAGCATGCGCAGGGCCGTACGCCCGTATCGTTCGTGTTCGTGCGGCTGACTCTGCACGAGGATTGCACTGCACGTAGAGGAACGCGGAGCTGATGGCGAAGAGGTGGCCAAGAATCTCGCTCGTCGGCGCCTCCACGGCAAGACCGGCGGCCGCCCGTGGCTCGTGGCTCGTGTACACATCGGCCTGTTCGTTTCGCTGGTTTATTGTGCTGAAAGCACTGTTCGCTGGTTTGTTGTGAGAGAAAAACACTGCTGGATGGCTGCTGATTCTGCTGATAAGTCCAAACGAACAGGGCAACATGCTGGCAGTGAGCAAGTTGCTAGACCTTTTACTGGAAACCGAAAAGATGATGACGGGGCTCACACAAGGATGAAGTGACAGTTTTCTTCGCCGCTAATTATCGGGTCCGGCCGGTTGGACCCGAACACAGTGCCGATCATCTTTTTTGTTTCTGCGGCGTGGAGTAGTTTCCAATTATTAATTCAATACTAGGTGGGTGTTTAGAAGCAAAAAAATCTTAGAATTTTGCTACTGTAGCACTTTCGTTTGTATTTATCAATTAGTGTCCAATCATGGACTAATTATGTTCAAAAGATTCGTCTCGTGATTTACAACCAAATTTTTGTAATTAGTTACTTCTTTTACCTATATTAAGTGTTTCATGCATGTGTCTAAAGATTAATGTGATGGAGAGAGTGTAAAAATTTGGAATTTGAAAGGGAAGTAAACAAAACCTAGGTTGTCTAATAATGTTTGATCGGACAGGACACTAGTGTACTCCCTCGGTTCGCAATTATAGGTACGTTTTGGATTTTGTAAACATAATTTTTGGTATGTACCTAGATATATAACATATCTAGCAACTCTTCTGCTGGCTCGCTAATGCTCTGGTGATGATGTCTGGCCGGGTGTGTTCGTCCGAACACCCCACTTTTGGGGCTGCGTAGCGACCGGGCCCAACCAGCAACAGGGTCTGCTCCATCCACGCTCTCTCCTCCATCTCTACACCGCGACAGCCGACAGAAATCCCCAACTCCCCACTTGCTTCGCTCGTCGCGGCTCACCGCGCCATCCGCCCGCCCCAAGCCACCTCACCGCCACGCGGCGCCCCTATTCTGTGTAGCGCTGCACCCACTCCGCCTCGCTACACCCCATCCCCCGATGCGTCGTGCCCCGTCCCCTGCCACGTCGAGGTCCTGCCGATGTCGCCGTTCCCCTAGCCGATGGAGGAGCTTCTTATGGTGTCGCCGCATTCGCGAGTTTCCCGCACCGCTGCTGCATAGGCGAGCTCCATGCGCCGCCACCAACATCCACGTCAGCATCGAGCTCCACAACGACGAGCCTCTATTCCTCCAAGCTGCAAGGTGACATTGCGCTAAAAGCGCATATCACAAGCGTATGTTTCAAGTGTTTCAGATGTTTCATCTGGATATTGCATGTGTTTCATATAGATGTTGCAAAAATAGATTGGGATGTTGCACATGTTGCAATAGACATACCCGTATGTTTTAAATGTATGTTCTAAATGTTTCATCTGTTTTTTAGACGTATGTTCCATAGGTGTTTATTTGATGCTACATATGTTTTACACATATGTTGCAAGTGTTTTATCTGGATGTTATATATGTTTTTGCAATGGCTTTTCATGTGTTTTCAGGTGTTTTTGTAATTGTTTTAGACGCATGTTTTAAGTGTTTCATCTATTTAGATATGTATGTTACAAATATTTTATGTGGATGTTTCAAAAGTAGATCCAGTGTTACACATATTACAATGGCGCCAGTGCCTGGCGGACAGTTGTCTGCTGCAGGGCTTCGGCTCCTATCTTGCGTGGCGCGCCTTGCCCTCTCCTCTCCTCTCCTCTCCCTCCCCTCCCTTCTGTTCCCTCCATCTCGCCTCGCCGTTGGTGTTGGCGTTGGCGTTGGGGTGGGGTCGTCGAGGGTGCTGTGTTTGGACGCATACGCTGGTGTGGATGGGATGCAATACGGCGCAGGTGCGGGAGCAGCGTCCGGACGAGTCCTGCGGCGGGATGTACGGGCGTCGGCTCCGTTAAAAAACACGTAGTTAAAAGTTTTTGTCAACTCTTTAAGCATCTTAGCGACTATAAATAAAATTCTCCTAAATCCTCTAGCATGTCACATCTTGTCACACCGATGTACTCCCTGTGTCTAGAAAAACATGCAATTCTAGCACAGTGTCACGATTTAGTATATTAAGTTTGACCAATTATAGATAAAATAGTAGCGATATTTATGATATCAAGTAAATATCATTAAATTCATTACGTGTATTTTCATAATAAATTAATTTAGAGCTATAAATATGTATACTATTCACTAGAAATTTAGTTAAGCGTGAACTACTTTTTTTCTAGGACGCAACAGATAGTTGCATATTTTCGTGAACAGGGGAGCCTATGACACGGCAAATCACGCAACAGGCCTGGTGCGACCAAAAGATTAAATTATTCCTATCTAGCCCGGCAAAACGATCGTACGCAAGAGAGCCTGAAAAATCCTGCGCTAATTGCTGGCTGGTGCTGCAGAGCTGTTGTTTTCGGCTGTGACCAACCCTCTTCCACTAACCTCAAAGCCTTTTCAGCTTTAGCGAGTGCTCGTCCCTCTCCCAGCAGCACCCCACCATGCCTTGTGCCTTTCATGTGTGTTTCGTTAGCTTATTACAAGTGAGATCAATCCGATAACACGACATACCTTCCATGGAGGCGAGCTTTCCCGGCCAAATGTTCTCGCGAGTCTGTTGACACACAAGTGAACTTACATGACATGTGTTGGCATGTATAAAGAAGATAGCGCGTTTTGTGTAATCTTGGGCCAAAAGGAAAGGACCACCCGAGCAATTGGTTTCATGGTTTGTTGGCAGTTCAGCAATCTTGTGTCGCTGATCTGATCTTCCTGGCTTCCTATGTCTATGTCGGTTGTCGGACGTGCTGTCGCTTGTGTGGCAAGGGCGCAAGGCCTACGGCGGCGGACCGCACGATGGTCGACCAGAGCGCGCTCGGCGACGGGACGGACGCGACATCCGTCAACGTGGCGCGCGGACACGCGCCGGCGCCTAGCGCCGTGGCCAGAGCACCCCTGTCGATGGCGTCACGGCGTGTGCCGTGTGGCGCCGTCCGCACCTGCGGCGAGGATGCCGGCAGCGCGGAGGTAGCATGGGCGTCGGCGGCGAGCGGCGAGCGGCTGGCGCAAACTGACTTTCTGTTTAGTTTCATGAAGCAGAAAGGGAGCAGAGCATGAAGCGGAAAGGAGTAATTGACATGTTCTTCTGGAGAATTTGGTCCCTGTCCCCTTTTCTGCTCCATGGTCTGTTCGAAACTTAGCAGCTAGCACATGGATTTTCACGCTTGATTTCGCGAGACAGTCAGATCATCTCAGATCATCATACCAACAACAGAGGCCTGACGGCCGGAGTACCCACTGGAACTGGCCACCCTTCCCGGCGCTTCGAAGGGATTACAAGTTGCTGACCTTTTGTGAGGAAAAGAAGACGATAAGATTTTACCCTCAAAAGGGAACAGGCGCAAACCGAACATCTCCTTATCACGTGCATGTGGCTGTCCATCACTGTGCTTATCATGAACAATGCTGGTGATAAGATCAGAATCAGGGGGTGTTTAGATGTAAAAAAAATTAGAATTTTGCTACTGTAGCACTTTCGTTTGTATTTGGCAATTAGTGTCCAATCATGGACTAATTAGGCTCAAAAGATTTGTCTCGTGATTTACAACCAAACTATGTAATTAGTTATTTTTTTACCTACATTAAGTGCTTCATGCATACGTCTAAAGATTGATGTGATGAAGAGAGTAAAAATTTAGAATTTAGAGGGGAAGTAAAGGGGCAGATATGCAGGTCGTTTTCGGCAATCGAAAGATGGGTCATGAATGGACTAGTCGCTGATCGAGGTCCTGGTAGCCTTGGTAGGCCTAGGCGCCTAGGCCTCTGGTTACCATGGACATCATGCAATGCCATCCTTCGCCTTGGCCATTCAGTATCCAAGACCGGCATTCGGTTTCTATTAGGTTGTGGTAACTGGCAAGTACGATGAGTCTCCTCTGCAGTTGAATCACTAATTCACTGGTAGAGTGGCAGATGGGTCTGATTATAATGAGGCTTGAGGCCTACCTAACTCAACTGCAAGTTCCGGCAAGCTCTGGGTAAATAAACGACCTGGATGAGGGTGTTATGACCGGCGTCTCGTACAAGAGGAGGAGAGCGTCAAGTGGCTAGGAGCAGCCGGTCGGTGTTTGGGGCTAGAAGCCCAATTATCTTCATCAATATTATTATTAGAAATATTATTATTATTATTAGAGAGTATTTTGTAAATTATTAGGAGGAGAGAAGGATATATATATTTGTAAGACTCTATGAGATAATCAAGCAGAAACATATCAACTGTTTTCGGCTTCCCTTGGGAGTCGGGAGTCCTAACCCTAGCTGCGTATTCGCGCGCGCACGCCACCACGACGCCCCCGCGTCGCCTCCCTTGTGCGCTGCGCCATCGTCCTCCTCCAACCCACACATACAACCTCCGATCCCTCTCCAGCAGGACTAGGGTTTGTAGCAGCCTGGTATCAGAGATCTCGGGTACGATGACCATGCCTCTTGCTACCTCCGGAGTCTCGGCGGCGACCACGCTGCCGGCGTCCACCGTGCACGACGACGTGCGCTGGGCGACAGCCATCGCTCCCGACGCACTGGCCCTGCTAGAGCGCCTGCGCGCTGGTGACCTCCCGGGTCGCTGGTGTGAGGACGCCGGCCTCCTTCTGCACGGCTCACGCATCTTCGTCCCAGACGTCGGCGAGCTACGTCACCAGGCTCTCCAGCTGGCCCATGGCGCGGGTCATAAGGGCACCCAGAAAACCTTGCACTGTCTCCGCGCGAATTTTTACATTCCAGGTGATCGTTCCTTGGTGCAGGATTGGGTGCGCTCCTGCACCACGTGCCAGCGCAACAAAGTCGCCCGCCCTCCAGCCGGCGGGGTTGCTGCAGCCGCTCGACGTTCCGTCCCAGGTGTGGGCGGATATCTCTATGGACTTCATCGAGGGGCTGCCGAAGGTCGGCGACAAATTGGTCATCCTCACTGTCGTCGACCGCTTCTCCAAGTACGCGCACTTCATCGCTCTCGGCCACCCCTACACGGACACGACCGTCGCCCGCGCTTTCTTCGATGGCATCGTCCGGCTTCACGGGTTTCCGACGTCCACCGTCAGTGATCGGGACCCCGTGTTTACCGGCCATGTCTGGCGTGACCTCTTCTGGATGGCGGGCATCAAACTCCGTATGAGTACGACATTCCACCCACAGACGGATGGCCAGTCGGAGGTGTTGAATAAGGTAATCGCAATGTATTTGCGCTGTGTCACAGGTGACCACCCGCGTGCATGGGTGGACTGGCTGTCGTGGGCGGAGTATTGTTACAACACGTCCTTCCACATCGCTCTTCGTGCTATGCCGTTCGAGGTGGTGTACGGCCGTCCTCCTCAGCCCATCCTGCCGTACAGGCCGGGCTCGGCCAGCACTGAGGCGCCCGACGACCTCCTCCGCAGCCATGACGAGGTCCTGGCTGAGGTCCGTCAGCGTCTTCTCCAGGCGCAGCAGTTGGCGAAGAAGTACTACGACGCCAACCACCGGGAGGTGGTGTTCGACGTCAGTTCGTGGGTTTGGCTGTGCCTCCTTCACCTCACGACGCAGTCCCTCGACCTGCGTTCCAGGCGTAAGCTCGGGCCGCATTGGGCTGGTCCCTTTCGCGTGCTTGAACGCATTGGGAGCATCGCCTATCGTCTTCAGCTGCCAGAAGGGTCGCGCCTCTATGATGTGTTCCACGTCGGCCTATTGAAGCAGCATCGCGGCGACCCCCCAGCTATGCCCGGCGTCCCGCCTTCGACATAGGATGGCCGCGCTTTGGCTGACCCGGAACGAGCTCTACGTGCACAGCAGCGGCGAGGTGTCTGGCGGATTTTGATCAAGTGGCGCGAACTGCCTGAGGTCGCTGCTACCTAGGAGCTCCTTGATGAGTTCTGAGATGTTTACCCCGCGTTCTAGCTCGAGGAAGAGCTGTTTTCGCAGGCGGGGAGAGATGTTATGACCGGCGTCTCGTACAAGAGGAGGAGAGTGTCAAGTGGCTAGGAGCAGCCGCCCACCAGGGCTCGATCGGTGTTTGGGGCTGGAAGCCCAATTATCTTCATCAATATTATTATTAGAAATATTATTATTATGAGGTAGTATTTTATAAATTATTAGGAGGAGAGAAGGATATATATATTTGTAAGACTCTATTAGATAATTAAGCAGAAACGTATCAATTGTTTCTGGCTTCCCTGGGGAGCCGGGAGTCCTAACCCTAGCTGCGTATTCGCGCGCGCGCACGCCCCCACGCCGCCTCCCTCGTGCGCTGCGCCCTCGTCCTCCTCCAACCCACACATACAACCTCCGATCCCTCTCCAGCAGCACTAGGGTTTGTAGCAGAGGGTTAACGTGGCCTCCGAATCAGTAGGATTGCAGGGGCAAATATAACCCCGAAGCTTAGAGAAGAACTCATCGACTCTGTATGCCAATTTAACAACTGACAGGTCAGGAATACCAGCAGCTGCATAGTACGGTGCATATGAGAGAACACACCTATTGAGATTAGTAAGAGATCACAAGTCCATCCGGAAACACATCCATCCGACCATTTCATGTGACACGCCATCATGATTCAGGGAGGGTTGTCGCACTTTTCATATTTCTCAGCCTTTCACAACAGAACAGTCACGGGCGCACGGCTCATAGGCTCAGACAGATTGCATACAACTATGTAATCTGAGTTGCTTACACATGACCATAGCCTTTTTATCTGTGAGGACATGATCAATAGCCTTGAGAAGAAGAAATGGAGAATATATTACCCATCCCACATATATGTACCGAAACGTCAGTAGGGAGAGCTCACACAGAAGTGTCGTATGCTGATATGCATTCCGCAGTCCGCACAAGCCCCTAGATGCGAATTCACTGAACAAATAAACTACTGCTACAGGTGGGGAAGAATATCTGATTAGTAGATCGACGCTCCAGCTCGAGCCATGAGGGTCGCCTGCATTGCAAGCTCAGGCCAGGGAACGCCAAGCGCAAAGCATTGCCAGTGTGATGAGGATCGGGATGTGAGCAGCACAGGCATGCGTCCTGCTCGCGGGTGACTGGGTCGGAGCTGTACTGTTTGATCTGGCAGGAGGCAAAGGCGGCTGTGCCACGTCGGACTCAATCAAGGGCGGAATGGGAGCCAATGCTGGTGGCTGCGCACTCTTGCTGATGCTTTGCATGAGATCACCAGGATGAGCAGGGGCCATGTAATTCGGCGTGCTGTTCCCCATGTTCATGCAATTGTTCACTGCAAAATGGAATTCATCATGTGAGTACAGTAGGCTGACAGCTGCTGGTATTGTGGATGCTTTGTGACCTAAACATGGTATACTGTCATGGATGCAGGATACACAAAAAGGGAACCTAAACTTACACTTGTATCTTCGAGCTGTAGCAGGGAAATCCGTGATTAGCCCATCCACTAGAGCACCCTTAACATAGGCATTGATCTGTGCTGTAGCATCTGAGAAGAAGTCGTATGGCTGAGACGGGAACTCGTTCATAAGAGTATAAACGTAGACCGAGAGGCCAGCCGTCTGCAGTGTCTGGACAAGATTGGTTTCATACACTGTGAAGTAGTGGGTTTCAGGGAAGACAGAGCTGGTATCAACGGAAACGGCACTAGCAAACTTTTTAATGTCCGCGAGCGAGGAAGGTGCAGCGTCCCCGACTTCTTTGTTGATCATGTACACAAGGTCGTACTTTGTTTGCTCCTTGAACTTCTCTAGAACTGAACTATCGGTTGACTGAATCATAACTTTCTGGGCAGTTTGGTCATGGTAACCAGCGTCGTCAAGGGCTTTGATAACTTTATCGACCATGTCAAACCCAAGTTCTCCTGCCATGAAGGCAGCATGCTGCAAAATATGAATATCAAAGTTAACTCAAGCGTGAAGATATTGCTGGAACTAGTAAGAATTTGAATTTTACAGGTTTGATTTGTGTTGGTATGCTTCAATACTAAAATGTGGAGTAAATGCTCAAAGCATGGCAGTTCAAACTAATGGCACAACGGAACAAAAGGGGTAGCGAATATCACCATAGCAAAGCAATGAAATCAATAAAATTAAATTCTCAGCTTCTCACCTCTACACTGATCATGATTCCAGACAAATCTTTATCTTTTGTAAAGTCCAAAAAGTCTGATAGCCTCATGAACTTTCCTGCATTCCTATATCTCGGATTTCGATCCAATGCGAAGTCGGTCCATGGGGTGGATATTTTGGCTGTAACAATGGAAATGAACTAGTCTCTTAGTAAATGATCAATGGTAATTTGGTAGTGAAGTAAGCAATAGAAGGACAGCGAAGTTGTCGAGCAGCTTAACAAGATACAGAACGAGCCAACAAGAGTCAATAAATAGGTTACTTAAGATCATTTCATTCATATTTGCCTAGCACTCCGAATATATTTTGCAGTTCATGCTAATATCATAAAACATTTCAATTCAACTTACGTTTCAGGTTCTTTACAATGTCATCCCAGGTGAGGTTGAAACTAAAAACCCCTGGTGCAATCTGAATATCCTTTATCGTGGCAGTCTGAGAGATGAATTGCGATCTTGCAACAGTAGTATCGGTCATTAGGTCAATGGAAGACATGCATATTGGTATTCCATCTTTGGTCACTTGAACAGGGCAATCAATGACATCTGCACCATCATCAACTGCTTTTTGATAAGCTAGATCAGTGCACCCAGGGTAATCCCCACTAGCACCATTGTGGGAAATAATTAAAGGCTTTCCTGCAGTAAAAATGTGAGAAGGGCGGTCAGCAACGAATAAATATAAACCATGACATAATAGGAACAAAAGTGCTAGATATACCATGATCAGTGTTGCTTTTGTTCAAATTGGTAAAACATCCTGCACATACAAATATAAAACAAGGATGAGAAGCTACAATCCATTCCAATCTATCAGATATAGTATGAACAGTTGATCTGGGACTAAAGAAAAAAAAATGCCGTTTCCAAAAGTTACTTTGGAAACAAAAGTTAAGAAGCACACCCTGTTTGGAGGCTGCAGCTTTTGGAAACTGGAATGATGTGCAGCACATATTTTTGATGTGAAACATACAGTTTATAGATGTGTAAGCTATGAAGCCCATTAGATAAAAGAAACATTCTATCATTTATGTTTTTGCAGTCTAACACAAATTAAATGACCCAGAGCCTGTATGCTCTTCCCTTTATCTTGTACGCATATGATTCCTTTCAGTTTTTTATACTAATATACCAACAGAAGTAAGGTCCTCCTCTGGTGTCTTGCCTCCTAGAAAGAAAAAAAAATGCACTACAATTTGAGGAGCAGATGTGTTTTGCTGCCCGCACCCCCCCACCCCCCCACCCAAAAAAAGAAGAAGAAGAAGAAGGACTCACCAATTGCCTCTGATGCTGTGACAGGGAAATCAGTCAGTACACCATCAACTGAGAAGACATCATTATCAATGAATGAGAGATATTCTGCTAAGGGATCGTAGCTGTGGTTGTAACTGAGCAGAAAATCATTTGCAAAATCAGCAGCATAAATTTCCAACCCTACTTTATGAGCATCGTCGACAACTGAAGTATATGGTTGCAGATAATTATCTGGTGAATTAGGCCAAATATAACTCTTTGGGACAAGTATCCCAGATGCAAATGTCTTGACAAATGTAAGATTTTTCAACATGGAACCATATGTCTGGTTCGTAGATGGCTCGAGAGTGCTCTCATCAAGAAAGCGGAACACGAGCTTTGTTTTGTTGCTAATTCTTCCAAGTATGCTGGAGAGGAAGCTCACTTCAGGTGATGAGACATAATTGACAACAACACGCTTAGATACAGAAATGATATAATTCCTCATGCTTAGGTTGAACTGGCTGTAGAAACTGTCGTGCTGCAATGGCATTAAGAGGAGGTTACGGCGACAGCAGAAAAGAGCCCCGACGTAAAATACCTTATGGAATGAGATTCTTATTTGTACCTGAACATTGAGCCAAATTCCAGGAGGTTTGAATTTGGACTGCACATCTTCAACAGCAAGTAGTGGAAAGAAATTTGAATCAAATCTAGGCGTCCGAGAATTGATTGACTGCTTGACTGCTCAACATATACAATCCCATGGGTTAGACAAATAAACCAACCAGGAGGGGTTCATATCCCTCCTTTCTACTTTTTTCTCTCTTAATGAAGGGAAATGAAGTGCAACTCTCCTGCATCTTCGATGGGGGAAAAAAACTTAGAACAATATGATATCACTTACGAGTCACTTGCCCAAGCTCGGTGCCATTGTAGTCCACCGAGAACCATCCCGAGGTAGGCACACCATTGACGAGGTAACTCTTCTGACCCTGCGCATAGAAATCTGGAATGTTTGTGCAGTTATCCATCTTGATGTCCGGCAGGCAAATGCCAATCTCATCCTTGGTCAGCCGCACATCGCAGTACAGTATTGTATCCGGCGAGCTAGCGACTAGCGCAAATTGATAAGCATATTCGCTTGAATCAGGGAATAGCCCAGAAAATCCACCCTTGGCTACGATTGCTGGAGCCTTGCCTGAAAAAAAAATATATATTGGGCATATTTGTTAGCCTAGAGGATGCCTGAAATGGATGGATCCTAATTCCGATCTGGAATCCATCCAAGAAGCAGAATTTGTTATGCAAAATAGGACCCTCTATGTTTCACCGAAACAATTAATAAGAAAAAACGTATAAAGGTGTACTGACTACTGCATACTAGTAGCAGAGTCATGCCGATCCTTCATCCGAAAAGCCGGCAGCAGGTCCCAAGTAATAACGACATGAATATCAGCTGAAAAGGCTAATCGACCAGAAAGAGGGGAGAAACATCTTGGTCAACCCAAACAATCCCCTGACCAAAAATCCAAAATCCGCAGCTGAGTGTTGGAATTCCGGCGAATACTAGAATGGACGAGAAACGAACGGGGCTATCGTGTGCCATAAGCGAAACAGTTGTGCTCAAAAGAAGGGGGAGGGGGCCATGCAAAGAAAAACTGGGCTGCCGGCGTACTAAAGTTTCAACCTGGAAGAAGACTAGAAGAGGAGCATGAAAGGATTTACCGCTCAATGTCTTCCAAGACGAGGCCTTCTGCGCGGCGGCGACGCCCAGCCACAGCAGCAGGAGCGACGCAAGAACGGAGCAGGCACGGCCGCTCCTCATTGCCTCCGGCAGGGCAGAGAGAGCTCAGCGCAAGCGCCCAGCTCCGGAAACAGCGCTCTGGACCGACAATGCCGCCCCCCAAGAGGCCAAGAAGGCAGCGGTGATGCCTGATGGAGAAATCGCTGAGCCGCCGGCACCGCCGCAATGGCTTTGTTGTATTTAAGCCTTGCAGACGGAGACGATGAACTGGAGTCCGGAGGGACTATGAGGAGAAGTAGTGGTGAGCTGCGTTGGAACTTGGAAGAGAGGAGAGGGCGGATGATGGCCGGATGTGAGAGGAGAGGCAGGCAGTGAACATGCAGCAGGGGAAGGTGGTGGCGGCCTGGTGACCCAATCGTAGTGGTGGTCAAATAATTTATTAGACAGCTGCCTCTAGCCTCCATTGATGCCACCAGGAGTCCAGGACTGTTTGGTCGTTATTACGAGTACCATTGCCATTTTCTTCATCATCATTTACCGAAGTGTACTACGTTATGCTTTAGTAAGGGTAGTACTAGTGCTCTATGCTGGCCATAAGAGACATGATGCAAAGCGTTAAGTTGTTTAGGTGGCTTGCTCGAACTGATCTTGCTATAGATAACAAAGAAACCGTAGCTAATCATAGCGTAAGTATCCATGTACTGTAGCACTCTATCGCTAATCACTGGTACTACAAAGCATCGGATACTTCCTATTGCGATTACAGTCAGCTGAGATGACGAGACGATGCAGGAGTACCTGGACGCCTGGCAGCCTGGGCCTGGACTCGACCCAGCTCCCTGACACAGGGTCCCCGCGGAATAACCCCTACGTGCAGTGCAGTGCAGGTGGAGCAGGCCCACGCGCCCCGCCCGTCGCCCGATCGGTGCGCCGCGCTCGCGTCGCTCCCCGTGCAGGTGCTCCAGCATCCTGCAGTCATGTGCAGGCGTCCAGGTCCAGCGCTACAACCGAAGGATTTGCGATTTGGAGGAGTAGGACGCGCACGTTGGCTGGAGCACCGCCCGCGGCGAGATTGGGGCCGGAAATTGGACGTGCGCGTGCGGCTGTCGATCCGGGCGGAACGGCCCGGTCGGCTGGCGTTTTTCCGGCGGGATTCCACGCATGGGGAAATCGCGAAACTGCCCGAACGGGGCGCGGCTCGGCAGTCGGCACCCCCGGTCCCCGGAGGCCGGACCGGACACACAGGTTCGTTCAGTCGCGCAGGAAGTGCACAGCAGGTAGCTCTCTCAATCAGGCCTCGGGATACCACGAAATGTTCTGCCTCCTCACGGGGCCAAAAAGCAGGACGAGGGAGTAATGTTCTGCCTGCTCGCCCGCTGCCACGGCCCAGGGATCATGAGTGGCGCAGGTGGCCAGTGGGCAGGAATCCCATGACGAACAGCACAAAAAGCAGTCCCAACGGCAACCAACCAAGTCCGCCGGGCTCCAGCTAGCGCGCAACAGACAACAGTGACGCCCCGTTGGATTCATTCAGGTTTCCTTCCCTGTATCCTGGAATCAAGCAGGCAATCGGCCACCCTGTCATGTGGGACCTGCAAGTTAACACTCCAGCTAATGGAGAGCAGGAGGAGCGAGCATCATCAAGGAAAAAGAAGAACCCCAGCTAATGCACGACAGCTCTCGTCGCTGCCCATGACGACGCATCACGGTGTCGTCCTCTCGTCCCTCACGGCCTTTTGCCATTTGAGGCCTGAGGAGCAGATGCGTTGCAGCGCGTACCGAAAACGACTCATCTCGCCAGCGCTCGTGGACGGCGACGGAAGTGAACTACCGCCGGTGGATTACTGGATCAATGCCAGTGCTACTCCGTTCTCTTCACGTCAAACCCCACACGGCTTTCAGGTTTTGGAACGTTCAGATTATGGGTGATGTCGTGATGATAGCGCTAGGCCTGCGTACAAGGGAGCTATTGCTTATTGGTATTATCATACCAAGTTACGTTCATATTATGAACGGAAGAGTCTTCAAGCGAGTTCAGACCATTTGCACAAAATGTTATGGTAGTACAGCTGGGCACAGCAGCACAAATGTTTGTGGACGCGGTACAGCTTCCCGAGTCAGGTCGTCACGGAACTGGAAGTGGAACGCGCTAACGAAATCATTAGATTCTGCCGTTCCGGTGGCGGTGCGCGAGATTGGCCGGTGGCAGAGCAGGGCCCTCCTCTTCCTCTACCTGATCATGGCCGGCCGGTGTCCTTTTCTGTTTTTTTATTGGACGCCACATGGCATGTTGGGAGGCGTCTGCGTCTCCTGGGGGAAAAAAATAGAACTCTTAATTAAATGATGGTCCTAGGAGCAGGCAGTTAACGATAAACGACCTCCACATGGAGGATGGAGCAGCGGAATATTGATGCTTCGTCTTTAGATTGTTCAGCACAGCGTCCGATCGAGCTGAAATGGCCACAGATCGACTTGTACACATGTGCCAATCTCACCTCGTTTACCATACGGAACCTGCACCGTCGTCTTCGGTTACCTTTCGAGGAATGGTATTTGAAGAGGATGGGTCCTGACGCCCTGTTCCCGTTGGCGAGGAAACAGGAGCTTGCAAAAAAGAAAAGAAAGAAACGGGTACACCAAGGGGCAGATTGGCTTGTGTTCCCGGCTGACAAAAACCTGGGCCGTGCCAAGGTTCCGGAGCATCATCATAAGGAAAAAGAACTCCAGCTAATGCACGACAGCTCTCGTCACTGCCCATGACGACGCATCACGGTGTCGTACTCTCGTCCCTCACGGCTTTTTGCCATTTGAGGCCTGAGGAGCAGATGCGTTGCAGCGCGTACCGAAAACGACTGGTCTCACCGGCGCTCGTGGACGGCGACGGAGCACTCGCTCGCTCGTCCCCGTTTAGCTGAATAGCTCATGCTCATCCTAGCTGATGGGGACGCTACGGCCGGTGGCTTACTGGATCACTGCCAGTGCTACTCCGTTCCCTTCTCTTCATAATCATAACCAATACCAGTTACGGTGGAGCAGTCTTCGAGCAAGTTCAGACCATTTTCACAAAATGTTACGGTCGTACAGCTGGGCAGCAGCACAAAATGTTCGTTTGTGCACGTACTACTCATTAGGTTCCGGTGGCGGTGCGCCGAGTCAGGTCGTCACGGAACTGGAACGCGCTAACGAAATCATTAGGTTCCGGTGGCGGTGCGCGAGACTGGCCGGTGGCACCAGATCAGGGCCCTCGCCCTCCGGCCTCCTGTATGTGTTGATATCTACCTGATCATGGCCAGCCGGTGTCCTTTTCTATTTTGATTGGACGCCACATGACATGTCGGGAGGCGCCTGCGTCTCCTGAAAAAAATAGAACTCTTAATTAAATGATGATCCTGTCCTAGGAGCAGGCAGTTAACGATAAACGATCTCCATCCACATGGAGGATGGAGCAGCGAAATATTTCGTCTTCAGATTTATTTATTTTTTTTTGGAGGGGGGACAAGTCTTCAGATTGTTCAGCACAGCGTCCGATCGAGCTGAAATAGCCACACATCGACTGGCACGGAGGAGCACAGCCCGGTCCACTTCTGCAATCCCAACTCGCAGGCTGACCCAAATCTAAAATGGGTTTCCAATAGAATACAAGACCTATTTTAAGTATCAGAAGAGGTATAACTTAAATAAGAGCATTCTCTATCATGAAGATCCATTTGCAGAAAGTGTTCTCTCTTAGGTCTTGTTGTTAGAGAAAAAAAAATAGATATAGAATCTTTTTTTCCTGTAGCGCTACCCAAACGTGGAATATATCTTTATTTTAGGTAACGGTCGTGGAAGACAGTTTAGCATACGGAAAATGCACCGTCTTGGGTTACCTTTCCTTCCAGGCATGTCATTTTAAGAGGATGGGCCCGCACGCCCTGTTCCTGTTGCCGAGGAAACAGCAGCTTGCAGTAAATAAAAATACGGTAACGATATACACAGAGCGTTCGACCCGCGTCCACTTGCTCGATGTGGTCGGTCTTATCCACTCGCCTGGCTCTTCTTCTTTCCTCGCTTCCTCCGCCGCTCCAAGCTCGCACGCGCGCTTGCTCCTGTGCCCGCGCGCCTCCTCCCTTCGCGCCGCCAGGGAGCCTTCCTCCCTCCCTTCCTATCTTCCTCTCTCCGTCCCCTCCCTCCCTCCCCTTTCCCTGCTGCGACTTGTACGCCCTCCTCTCCACTGGAGTGGGGACGACGGCGGCGGCTTCCTGGGAGTCCGCGCGCCTCCCCTCCCTCCATGTTCTCTCGTGCTCGCGCGCCGCGACCTCCATGCATCTAGAGACGAGGACGACGGCGCGGGCTTCGACGAGGTAGGTGGGGAAGGTTCTGGATCTGAGGCGCCCCTCCCCCTCCTCCCCTCCTCTGGATCTCGATCTGGTCCCTCCTCTTCCTCCCCCTCCTTCTCCTCCTCCCCCTCTGGATCTAAGGTTTTGATGGCGGCTAGGGTTTGTGGTAAGTCAGATCTAAGCTACATGCAACAAATGATGTGAAATGTTTGCACGATTATCTGATGTTGCACTAGTTTTTTTCTGAGATGTTTCAATAGTATTTTTTTTCTTTGTTTGCAGCATCATCCCCCCACGTTTCCCCACGTTTCATTAGTATCGCTTCTGATGTTGCAGTAGCTTCTTCTCCTTTGTTGCAGTAGCTTCTCCTCCTTGTTGCAGTAGCTTTCTTCTCCTCTGTTGCAGTAGCTTTTTCTCCTTTGTTGCAGTATCTTCTTTTTCTTTGTTGCAGTAGTTTTCTTCTCCTTGTTGCAGTAGCTTCTTTTTTTGTTGCATTAGTTTTTTTTCGATGTTTCAACAGTTTTTTTTGTTTGTTTCACCAGTTTTTTTGTTTGTTTCATTAGGTGTTTTTCGATGTTTCAATAATTTTTTTTCCGTTTGTTTCACCAGTTTCCTCCTATTAATTTTATTAGGAGTCATTCGTTGTTTGCAATAGCATATATTCCCCTTGCTGCAGCTGGGGGGTGGAGTATGGTGGTGAGCTGGTGGCGGGGCGGATGTGCTGGGGCCGGGGAGGTTACGGCGGGGGGGGGGGGGGGGGGGGGGGGGGCAAATCCGTGCACGCTGGGGGGCGCGGGTTTCTTCTCTGTGCGGGGACGGGGCGGGGGGTTCGCGGGTTCCCGTGTGGTAGCGGGGCGGGGGTCGCTTTTTTTCGTTTTCATTTCTGTGGGGGGCGGGGCGGGGCTGTTGCGGCGTCCGGGCGCTAGCAGGACCAATAAAAATATAAACCAAGGGGCTGATCGGCTTGTGTTCCCGGGTGACAAAACCTGGGCCGTGCCAAGTTCCGGGTCTGTGACTAAGCTAAGTTTGAGACAGTGTTTACCTTGCAACCATGCTTAAACTTCCCCAAAATGCAGAGTACTACCACATACTCCCATCGTCCAAAAGGAACGCCATGCAATGCAAATGGTGTGAACAAATCGTGAATCCGGCGTAGTATGTCGGGCACCAATCGCCAAAAGCGTGGTAGTTGGCATCGAGCCAAAACCGAACGGCACCGTCACGTGCAGGTGCAGGTCTCGAAGAAGGAAGATCCTGTCACGAAAAGCCTCAACACTACTGCAGCACTGGCAAGTATACGTAGCAAACCTTCTCATCTCCGCACAAAGGAGGTGGGGCATGGAGGAAACTGGAATGGCTTGGCTTCCCATTTGCCGCGCGGGCCGATGGCTAAAGAAATCCCAAGCCTTCAGAGGGACCGTGGTCCATCGACAAGTACTCCGTATGCTCGATGTTGCTTGCTTTGCTCCCCGGCTTTGTCAGTTTGTCTCTCTCTCGTCGTTCGTTGACGCCTTCGCCGAGTACGACTGTTATATCAACCGAAAGTCATGCCCAACATACGGTGCGTTTCTGCGCCGCATCATCATGGCGTGCCGCGTATGTACGGGCAAAGAAAACAAACGTTTCCGAACACATGACGCGGATGCGGCCAGGCCGAAGCGTGGGCTGGGTTAAGCGGCTTCCTTAAATTGGGCCTGTTTGATTGGGCTGAGATGGACGGAAGCCCGAGTCGTTACGTAGGCCGGACAAACGGCGACGGGGTGACAACGGAGAGAGGAAACCGGCTGCCTAGTGCCCGGCAAGACGTGGCCGTCTAGTCGCCACTCGCCAAGTCGTGCGCCTCCGGTCACGGCCCTGCACTGTAGCACTCACCGTCGGTCTGCTCTAATGATTTGTTAAGCCGTGACACGCACAAATGGCGTTATTATGTACTCCTATATCTATATACTGGCTTTTCTTTAGCTGTCCATGTGACAATTTGCGTGTCGGCAAGGCCGCAAGGGCCGGGACAGCGAGACACCGAGAGCTGTAGGCCAATTCGCGGCGAGCACGTCGGTCGTCGGGGCCTCCACCGCCGTGAGAAGAATTCGCTGCTTTCTCCCGTTCTCCTAGACGGCTTGCGAGAATCCCAACCATATTCTGAGTTCTGACCCTTCATCACGACGTGCTCAGCACAAGAAACAGCACAAGGTAATCACTAATCAAGACCTAGTATCGTACGTGCCCATTCATCTCACTTGTGCGCCGTCAACGTCAATTTGTTTTACCGTGATTCTAGTGCCCGAAAGTCCGGCACGCGAGTGCGTCCGAACGCCGGTCCTTACGGCACTCCGCCGGTCCCCGCGCACGGAACCCCACCCGCCCCCGCGCATAGAACGGAATAGAACGGAATCCGCCCCTGTCCTCCGCTCTCCACTGCGCCCCTATCCCCTGTTCCCCAACACACCCGTTCCCTCACCGCGCCCCTACCTCAAAAGAGCATGAAACACTTTAACTGCAACATTGTAAAACATATGGAAAAACTATATAGTGCAACATCGGATTGTAAATACTGCAACATCGAAAAAATACGTAGTGCCCATTGAAAAACATGCACTGCAACATCAAAAAATATGTACTGCAACAACAAAAAAAAAATATACCGCAACATTGAAAAAAATATGTACTGCAATATCGAAAAACATGTACTGCAACATCGAAAAAATATGTACTGCAACATCGAAAAATATGTATTGCAACATCGAAAATTATGTGCTACAACATCGAAAATTATGTACTGCAACATCTCAAGCAGTAGTACTGCAATATCGCAAAACACATCTGTTGTAACGACCCAAAAATCCCATGGCAACATTCGAAAATCAACTATTGCAACATCCCAAAACATCCATTGCAACACGGGAGAAACAGCAAAAAAGCATACAAAACAACCCCTAGCCTATCACCTTCGAGCCCACAGGAGGGAGGAGGATGGTTCAGATCCAGAGAAGAACTGATCTACCTCGTCGAAGCCACTGCCGTCATCCTCGTCTCCGGTGGAGAGAGCGGGACGGGGTCACTGAGGAGCACGGGGTCGCATGGAGGTCACGCGGAGGGAAGGGAGAGGCAAGGAGGGAGGGAGGGAGGGGCAGGCGAGGCGACGGCGAGGTGTGCGTGGCCTCCGTTCCGGCGAGCGGGCGGGCGCTGCGGGAGTGAGCAATCAAGAGGATAAGAAATGAGTGCGGGAGCAGCGTGCGGTACGGGTGGGTTGGTTCGGCGCGCGGTCGGGTGCGGACGCGATGTGATAAGGGCACGTGGATTAGGTGCGTCCGGACGATCGGTTCACATCATTATCGTTTGTTTTAGGCAAATTTTATCGTGCCACGTTAAACCTACATGGAATTACCATTTTACACTACAAATGACCAAATTGGCAATGTACTATTATTATAAAAGCGTGATTTTTTTTGCTCATTTAAATAGCAAAAGTATAATATTCATCTGTTTTCTCATTTTAGGAGTGAGAGAGGAATATCATTTTTGCCTTGCATCAAAGTGTGCCAAATAACAATTCTCTTCGACTTCAATTAGATTTCGCTCCTTTCTAAGTAAAATCCACGGATGGTTCTTAAACTTGACCAGAGATGTTAAACCACAAACTCTTAAATTGTATTTTAAGATACACGAACTTGATTCGAATTACAAATGCGATTTTTTTTCTTTACATCCAAGTGGACCAACATAACAATTCTCTGCAACTTCAAGCGGATTTGACTCCTGCTCCCTTCATTCCAAATTACAAATCGTTTTTTCATTCCAAACATAGCACCTCTAGATTAACCCTCTTACACGAAACAAGAACGAAAGTGTAAAAGGGGTACTACGCCTGTGGCTCTAAAGAGCTCTTCCTGTCGGTGCATACTGCCGTTATGAGTTTAATTTTATTATATGTCGCACTGCTATGCAAGTTATTGAAAGTACTACTGTTGTCTTGACTATGATAGTGAGGCCGAGGCCTCGTTTAGTTCTAGTGTGTAAAATTTTAGGGTGTCACATCGGGTGTCGCATGTGGTGTTCGGATACTAATAAAAAAACAAATTACAGAATTCGTTAGTAAACCGCGAGACGAATTTATTAAGCCTAATTAATCCATCATTAGCACATGTATTATTGTAGCACTTTATTGTCAAATCATAGACTAATTAGGCTTAAAAGATTCGTCTCACAAAGTAGTCACAATCTGTGCAATTAGTTATTTTTAGTCTATATTTAATACTTCATACATGTGTCCAAACATTCAATGGGATAAGGTGTAAACTTTTTGAGAGAAACTAAACAAGGCCTGAGTCAGCTTCTGTCGCCTCCAAATCACATACAGTAATCGTTTGGCTGCTCAACGTTTCAATAATTCGTTCTTAAATCTATATACGCGAATTCTCAGTCACTCTGTTCGCTGGATGGTTTCTAACTGTATGTTCTGGCTGATACTGATTTGTTGTGAGAAAAAAACACGGTTGAATAGCTGGCTGATAAGCGCTGATAAGAAAAAGTGAACAGGGTGAGTATCAGACGAAACGTTGATCACCACCACCGTCTGAGGAAAAGAAAAAAGTCTACTTAACCCCCTGAACTATCAGCTAATGTCTAACCTACACCTCAAACTATAAAACCGTCTGTTTTACACCCTGAACTTTTCAAAACCGTTCAAATTACATCCTGGAGCGGTTTTGGACGGCGGTGTTGCTACAGTACCTATGGTTTTGATACAGTAACGACGGTTTTGACTTTTTCTATTTATTTCTGCTGAATCTTTGAAAAATCATAGTAAATTACAGAAAAAAATGATAAAATAGTAAATCTAATTTTGTTGGACTCCACATGAGTAGATCTACATAATGAATATATAATATAGTATGATTTAGTACAATTTTTTTTTCTATAACTTTAAATTAGTTAGAAAATCAAATTTTGCCTGTAATTAATTGGAATAATTCATAGCTACATCTTCTATGGTCCAATTATGGTGAAATTTTTATGATGGATTTATTATTATATGTTTGAACTATAGTAAAAATTTCATACTCATTGGATCATATATAACTTAGTTATAGATTTATTTAAGTTTATGTTTAGGTTTATGCTTGTTAAATATAAATAAATCTATAACTAAATTATACATGATCCAATCAGTATGAAATTTTTGCTACAGTTCAAGCATACAATAATTAGATCACTATAAAAATTTAACCACAATTGAACCATAAAAGTTGTAGCTATAAATTATTTCAATTAATTACAGACAAAATTTGATTTTCTAACTAATTTAAAGTTACAGAAAAAATTTGTACTAAAGCATACTATTTTATATATTCATTGTATAGATCTACTCATGTGGAGTCCAACAAAATCAGATTTTGTATTTTATGATTTTTCTGTGATGTACTATGATTTTTCAAAGATTCAGCGGAAATAAATAGAAAAAGGAAAAGTCAAAACCGTTGTTACTGTAGCAAAACCATGGTTACTGTGGCAAAACCGCCGTCCAAAGCCACTCCAGGGTATAATTTGAACGGTTTTGAAAAATTCAGAGTGTAAAACAGACGGTTTTATAGTTTGAGGTGTAAGTTAGACATTGGCTGATAGTTTAAGGGTTAAGTAGACTTTTTCTGAAAACATTCCCCCAAACGATCGTGTTAAAGTCTTCCGTTGACAACTTATAAGCATGACGGCATGCTCCTACCTACCGAGTACCGACACACTGACAACCAAATGCCAGACCGGGTGCTTTCACTACTTCTTATGTTTGACCACACTCCCATATATACAGTATAAATATATAAATTCTCCTGCGATCTATTCACAGCTTCGCCACGACCTGAGCTTTGTCTTCAGTTCAGCAAAGCCTTCATCTTGCTCACGGTTGCTTCTGGCAGTTGCATCTTGCAGCTGCAGTGCTTGGCAGCAATGGAGCCCAAGCCCAAGTCAGCCGTCCTTGCCATTGCGATGCTGTGCCTCGCGCTGCCCCGGGCCGCATTGTCCCAGCAGGCACCACACGTAGTCGAAACGCCGGCGCCCGCGCCAGCGCCGCACCACGTCAACCTCACCGAGCTGCTCGCCCTGGCGGGGCCATACGGGACGTTCCTGGACTACCTCACCCGGACCGACGTGATCCGGACGTTCCAGAGCCAGGCCAACGCCACCACCGACCACGACCACGACCAGGGCCACGGCGTCACCGTGTTCGCGCCGCAGGACTCGGCGTTCGCGGCCGTCGACGGGGCCGCGCTGTCCAACCTCACCGCGGACCAGCTCCGGAAGCTCATGCTGTGCCACGCGGCGCCCCGGTACCTCCCTCTCTCGTCCTTCGCGGCGCTGGCCGCGTCGGGGCCCGTGCCCACGTTCGCGCCGGGGTGCGCGCTGAACGTCACCGACGCCGCCGGGAGGATCCGCGTCGCGTCGGGATGGACCCGGGCGGCCAGGCTCGTCAGCAGCGTCTACTCCACGCCGCCGGTCGCCGTGTACGCGCTCGACAGGGTGCTGCTGCCGGAGCAGGTGTTCCCGACCCAGCCCGCCGTGGCGCCCGTGCCCGCGCCCGCGCCCGCGCCAGCGGCGCGCGGGGGCGACGCCATCGACGGCGTGCCGGCAGCCACCGAGCGTGGAGCCAGCAAGAGTTCGTCGTGCCGGTTCGGTGCAGGTCGCCTTCTCGTTGGATACTTGGCCTTGATGTCTTTCGGGTTTCTGTTAATGTAGAAGCCGAATTCATTTGAATCATTGGATACTTGGTCAGCTATTTTTGTTGTTGTTGAGAGGAGTGAGCTCTTTTGCACCTTTTATGTATCGCAGACGTGTCGATTCGTTTGTACCGTGACAAATTCCACAGGTTAATAAAGAGAGGACTCTAATGACTCATCTGGCTCTCCCGTCTCCAGAGCTGCACATTTCTCAGCTCTCAAGGCACATTGGATCTTCTACCAGTTGACACAGTCCTGCGTCCTCTGAGCCACTGGAAAAATAGGAAACGAGAGCTGACAGCTCGCACAAAGATCGCATCTCAGCGTCTCTCCCCCGCGCCTCTGTGTGCAGTCGCAAATAGCCGGCAGTTCACCGTGAACTCGCCTCCTCCGGTCTTGCCAACGGCACTGCGCTCTTCGACGCTTGCAACATGAAGTGCGCCGTCGCGTTGCTCGCGGCCGTGATGTCCGTGTTTCTGCTACACGCCGGCGCGCATCGGCCGATCGTCAAGCCGTCCCACGCAACGATGCTGCAGATGACCGACACATTGCCATTGCCGCCTACGCCACAGGCCAAGGCCAAGCGCACCGCCAACCTTACCGCGATCCTGACCCTGGACGGGCCCTTCCGCACCTTCCTCGGCTACCTGCAGCAGACCAACCTCGTGGAAGTGTTCCAGAGCCAGGCGTACCTGACGGACCAGGGCATCACCATCTTCGTCCCCGTCGACAGGGCCTTCGCCGCCGTCAAGCCGCCGGTAACGTCATCAAGAACCAAACCATCGCAGAGTACTCGTAGAATACGACGGAGCGAGGGTGTCTGACATCAGGATCCATCGATTTGCGTGTTGAACATATAAAATATATATGCAGGGGCTGTCGGATCTCTCCGTGCAGCAGCTCAAGAACCTGATGATGTACCACTCGCTGCCCAAGCACTACGAGCTCGCGGACTTCGAGCGGCTGAGCCAGACAAGGCCGGTCACGACGCTCGCCGGCGGGCTGTACACGGTGAACGTGACGTACGACGCGGGCACCGTCCACGTGCACTCCACGTGGGCCCACGCCAAGATCGTCGGCAGCGTGTCCGTGGACGCGCCCATGGCGATATACGAGCTCGACCGGGTGCTGCTCCCGGACACGCTCTTCCACGCCCAGCCACCAGTCGCGGACGTGCCGGCCACGCCAGCTCCGAGCAAAGAGGACTCCGGTGAGCCCGTGACGGAGCCCGATCCGGTCGTAACGGCGCAGTACGGCTCGCCGGGAGTGGCGGACGCCCCAGTCTCGGCGTGCGGAGACGACGACGGTCGGTTCGCGTGCTATGCGGCCGCTGCGGCTCTCGGCGCAGTGATGGCGCTGGTCGCATTGTGAATAACCGTGATAGCCTGATAGAGGTGCTTTTGAGCTTTATTAGTGCCAGAGTAGAATGTGTCACCGTCTCACCGATGTAGAATTCTTGCATGTGGTAACTGATAGGCGATGACTGATGGATAGGATTATATTGGATCGTCATTTTGCGATAGCATAGAAAGTTTAATATCCAGCACAATGAAAAGCAGATGTACATTTGGACGTGGCTTGCAATTCTGACCAAAGGAAGTAATGTACACGCAAAATGAGGGGGTGGGGGAGAAAAAAATCTACGTGGTGTTTCAGAAATGTGTCTAATTAAATACTCCATAGTTCCTCCATTTTACAAAGACAAATGTATTGCACTTAGAAAGTCAATTTTTTTACAAAGTTTAACCAACAATGTCAAAATATATATAAGTATAGGATATAAAATTTGCATAAAGATGTTTGTATTCAAAGTTTTCCTGAAGTGATACACACTCTTAAAAAACTTTTGGGTCGAGGGGGTGGGGGCACACGCCCCCCTCCCCCCGAGCATTCACTTAAGATAGTTGTGGCGTGGACGACCAGAACCGCATCCATGTCTACCGACCTGATGTGAAGTGGCTGTTGCAATCTCCTCCTATCCGCAGGCACACCCTGCTGCAACACGGCTAGGGCATCGGCGTCCTCATCGTCATCGAGGAGCGCTTGCTTCTCCTGGAAGCGGGTTACCACCGCGGCTGTCCTCCGCCTAGCCTCTAGAAAGGCCTGGTACCAGTCTCGAAGTTGCCTGCGGGTCAAGTGGAATCCTCTTGAAACGAACTCCTTGCTTAAAATAAAAAAGAGAAATAAAAAACTCAGTCTATTGGGGAGACACCCCTCCGAGCATTATGCTTAAGTGCGAGAGTAGAATGTGTCACCGATGTTGAATTCTAATGTGGATGTTTGACCTCATTATTGATGCAGGTTTGAGCTTTTAACGAGAACTTGGGCAGAAGAATCGATTAGGGTAGGGACATACATGTACGCACCATTAGAATCTCAGATGTGGATGTGACGAGCTGATTGAATTTGCTAACATCATATCGGTTCATCAGCTAGGCGTCATGCTAGCTCCTACTTTAATTAGGTAGTCCACACACACTAATGCAGAAACAAGCACTGTTGTGCACGTTTGAGCACAGCGACGTGTCAAACTCCAACTCCAACGAAACAAACACTGTATGTGTGCCAACGCGAGATATACCCGAAAACTGTAACAATCCGTTTCAAAAGAAAACGGTAACAACCAATTGCACCAACAAGAAAACTCTTGGCAGTTGGTAATGGGGCCAACGAGGAGAGGCCGAGCGGGACACTACCTCCCATCTCTTCCCTTGCTCATGTTGCTGGCATGGTTGGCTGTCGTCTTTGCGGCATAGAAGCCAACGAGTTGGAACACCCTGAATGGTACGTTGTCTACGTGATCTCAACAATTAAGGGCATGTAGTGTACATATCCCTGTGCCACGCTTGCTTTTTCCCATCGCAAAGGGTTAGTTTGAGCTTGTCATTCCTTTTTGCAGGCTTTTCAGGGCTATTCCCTATGAATATGCGCCTATGAATATGCGCTGATCACGAGCTCACGGCGCTACACCATCCTCTACTGCGACGTTCGGTTAACGAAGGACGGCGTCGGCATCTGCCTACCTCACGTGGATATGGGCAATGGAACCAAAATCGCGGACGTCTATCCACAGGAGAAGAAAAACTACCTCGTTAGTGGGGTGCCGTTCTGTGGGCGGTCGCAGTGGCATAACCAGGGGGCTAGTAGGGGCCGTGCCCCCCCAAGCACAGTAGGTTTTCTTTAATACCTATTTAAATATTTAAATTTACAACATAAAAATATCAGTTTTCACCCATTTTTAATAAAATATTATGATTTTGGTTATACATAGTGTAAAAATATTTAAAAGGTTATCGAAACATATAATTATGTATAATTGTATTTTGCTGTTGATGATGACTGATTCTATAGTTCCAAAATTTTGTACAAAAGCACATAGACAGCGATGAATTAACAGAACGATATTTAATATTTAACCGGTTAATATCATGGCAGAGGTATATATGTTGAGGCGCAACTGGTTTTGAATTAAATTTGATGGGTACACAGTTTGATCTCAAGACAATATAAAATTGTTGCAAGATCCTGATACAATTTTTTAGATGAGAAGTATTTTCAATTCTTTGGCTATTTTATTTATATATTATATATAGTGTAAGTATATATTATATATAATATAAGTATAATAATAAAGTACATGTTGATTGATATAAATAGTGACATATCTTCAACCTCCAGCTTCTCCTCAAAGTAACCATGGTACAAATTCTTGTAAAGGCTCTAGGGGGCTTCATGGGATCAGCGACGATAGGGGGGCTTGAGCCCCCCTCCACCGCTAGATCCGTCCCTAGATACAAATGTATGCACATGTGATGTTTTGAGAAGTCAAGCAGAGTCCTCAAATGACAAGGATCGACGAAATGCTTCGATTACTCACTGTTGAAGACATGTTAAGCAATTTCAATCCTTCTGGTACTTGCTCAATGTACATGTAACAATAGAAGAATCTTGGCCGGTCCACTCCATGTAGCAGTATATTGCAATGTATCCAGCCGGTGTTGTTCTGTTGGGAACTGTTGACAGTAGTTAACAACCATATTTTATAGACAAATAAACATGCAAAAGGGCATGTATGAGAGAACCAACAAAGGTTTAGGGTTTAAACTGATAAATTTCACGAGTTTTGGTGGATCTTTGATTTCTGTAGGGTTTATCCAGAAAACCATCAAGGGAGACCTATTCGTCAAAAGAAATCAAGAAATTATTCTGTGGCATCTACGTGGGAAGGTTCTAGAGGACTCTAGGAAACTCCACCGAGGGGAGGCCAGCCACCTCCATGCCGCCTGGCCTCTTGTGGGCCTCACGCACCAGCATCTTCCAGAATATTCCTCCACCACCTCCTAGGGTTGCATCCATGCCGTCCTTCAAGTCAGTTTGATTCAAGGGTTCATGTTTCACCCCCTGGGCTATATAAGCAGACCTCAACCCCCCTCCCTTAGGCATAAGTCATTTGGAGAAGACAAAAACCCTAATCATCCTCAGAGCTCTTCTAGTTTCTTAGGCATAGCTAGTTAGGCTAGGTCTAGAGAGAGGCAAGCAGATCTTCGCTTGGATTTCCGATATTGTCAAGAGCTTAGTTCGGTATAGTTCTTGTACCCCTCTCTCGTTGTATCTCTATTATTTTTATATACTTTGGTACAATTGTTAAGACAATATAGTATTCATCTTATTCATGTTTAAGGTTGCAATGTTTATCGTCTACTTTGATTATATGCTTAGTATAATTAGTTTATCATTATGTTTATGCATAAGTTCCTATAACGCTCACCCCAATGACCATAGGGTGGGTGGTAGAGACCATATAAGCGTGGTGCTTATATGCTATTTATCTGTGAATACACTCTATATTCTGGGTCATGTGGTAGATCACAGATGTGACACTCCCGTTAAGTCCTTTGTAGTCTACTCCCCGAATATAGGTCATAGAAGTAGGCCCCGATTACGAAGGAAGAGAGAAGTTTTTGTACTCAAACTTCCATAAGTAATACCCCTTATGTGTAGATATAATTGTAAGGTCCTAGATGGCTAGAGGGGGGTGAATAGCCTATAAAAAAATTCTACAAGCACCACTAAGCAAACTTGTTAGAATAACAAACGGCGTAAAGCGAGTTTTGCTTAGCCAAAGGTTGTGATGCAAGCCTCCTATCCACAAGTCTGGTAGATTATGATCTCTAGTTCACACAAGTGCTAAGTCACTAACTTACACTAGTGAGCAAGCTAACAACTACTAGAAAAGGCTACCACTAGAGCTACACAAGATAATCTAGTAAAAGTAAATGCGAGAGAGAGGATTGTGAATCTTATACCGACGGTGGAGTGAAGATGTTGCCAATCACCAAGATGATATACAATCAATTAATATTGACAACAACACAATATGTAGACCAATCATCGGGAGACAAGAGACACAATATTTTTGTTCACCCGGTGTTCACTTGTGCACCGACAAGCTACGTCACCGGTTGTGTCGACCAACACTTAGATGGTTCCTCGGTGTGACCCTCAAGTCACTTGCCCCTCAAGGCACGCCCCGCAAGGCACCGCAAGACACCACTCTCAAGTGAGGTAACTCAATGACACGCGCAATCCAATAGAGTTGCTTTTGGCGTCCCGCCGAGGAAAGCACAAGAACCTCTTACAAACAACTGGAGGTGGCCAAGAACAATCACCTTCTCTTGCCAACGCCTCCAACAATCTCTAAGCCGGCTAGGAGCGGTACTCTCCAAGAGTAACAAGAAATCCACCGGCTAAACCACCCACAAGTGCCACTAGATGCCCTCAAGCTATGCAATGCACTTTGGGATCACTCAATCTCACTTTTGATTTGCAATCAAGCAAGAGAGATGAGTGGGAGGAGTAGCTCTAGCTCAAAGGATGCACAAGAGTGTTAGAAATGCCAAGCAACCTCCCCAAGGGCCGACCAACGAGTATTTATAAGCACCCCAAACAAATAGAGCCGTTGCCACTCCACTGACCGTTTTTTTTCGGGACGACCGGACGCGCCGGTCGAAACTGACCGGACGCGCTCAACCGCGTCCGGTCGCCCTGCGACGTCCACGTGTCCCTCAAATTTCAAATGCGACTGTTAGATCCTCCAACGGTCACTGCGCGCCAATGGTCAAACGCTATGACCGGACGCGCTGCTCAACCGACCGGACGTGCCGGTCGCACACCACCGCGCGCGCGAAGCAACGACCGGACGCACTCCTCGCAACGACCGGACGCGCCGATCCGCACAGCACCCGCGCCCGCGAAACAACGACCGGACGCGCTCCTCGCAACGACCGGACGCGACAGTGCCAGCGTCCGGTCGGAGTCCAGTAAGCTCCCTCGACGACCGGACGCGTCCGATCACGTGTGACCGGACGCGCCCCGCGTGTGTCCGTCCTTGCGAACCGCAGTTCCTTCTGGGCACTTGACCGGACGCGCCGGTCCCGCGAGTGACCGGACGTGCCGGTTGCAAACCCTAGCCCGCGCGCTCGATACCGCGCTGTACTGACCGGACGCGTCCGGTCATACCGAGACCGCGTCCGGTGCAGCGTCCGGTCACCTCTGTGACCTCCGTTCGCTTCCGTTTCTTTTCCAACTTCTGGCGTAGTGGAAAATAGGCATTTCATTTCCCCGAAATCGCCTGAATCCCGCGCTCGCACGCTCAGCGGGAGGGAGAGAGGAACCCAAACCCCTCTCTACCCGCAAACCACAGCGCGACCAACGCCACCTTTGCAAATGTGCCAACACCATCAAGTGTACATCTCCATGTGCTTGTGTGTTAGCATTTTCTCAATCATTTTCAAAGGTTTTCCAGTTAGCTCACTAGGCCCTACATGCAATGCACTTCATGAATTCACCTAGTGGCACCCGTGCGTCGAATAACCGATAAGACTTCCCCTCTTAATAGTTCGGCTATCGATCCTAAACCACTCACACCCTTTATGGTGTCTTGAGTGTAAAACAAAATGGCCCTATGGTTATACCTTTGCCTTGAGCCCATTTTGTTTCTCCAAATGATATGATCCACTTCATATCATCACATGACCGTCTCGATCCATCGACCTTGACTTCACTTGCTCTTCACCGTTGCATCGGTCCGTCGGCGCTAAGTCTTGCTCAAGCTTCACCATCGCACGATCCTTCGCTTCGAAGCCTCGACTTGCCCTTCACCTTCACAACCGGTCCATCGAGCCAAGCCACATCTTGGTCTTCACCATCTTATTCATATGAGTCAATGTCATGTCTCATATGCAATGACCACCTTTATCTAAATCATCCACTTAGATACAAAGGTTAGTCCTAGGTTTCATCAATTAGCCAAAACCAAACTAGGGACTTTCAATCTCCCCCTTTTTGGTAATTGATGACAACCCTCACAAAGATGATCTTGATAATAAAAGTTTTAGACTTGTCATACTTGTCCAATCATTTTGCTCATAAGTAAAGTTTGGACAATTATCACAAGCTCGGTTTTGGTAGCATTAGCTCCCCCTACATATGTGCATAGAGTTTGGATTGAAAGCTTTGCATATATGCATGGATAGAAATGTTGGGAGAGTAATTCTACTAAAATGATGCTATGGTGTAAGAAATGGACCTTTGAAGCGTGATACCAACCGGAGTTGCCTTTTACACCATCCTTAGCATCATGAAGTAACTAGACATCCATCAAAACTCAAGAACCCCATGAGATCAATATTATATGTAAAGGTTCTTGGACCACTTGTAAAGCTAACCACTTGTAAAGCTTTAGGCAAGTCTAGATACCACATGTAAACTATTCCTATGCATGCTAGTAGATCATTTCATCATCCAATTTCTATACTAGCATTGCACCACACAAGCATGTATATTGAATTTAAATACATGTGCAATGAGCAAGTCATATGAGAATGCACAAACAAATGCAACAACTTTGTTTATGAGCTTGCTCCCCCTACTTGTGTGCATCAACAAATTTTATTTACCCCTTTATCAAGTTGAATCACCTTTTTCTCATCATAAATTTTATTTACCCCTTTATCAAGTTGAATCATCTTTTTCTCTCCCCCTTTGTCAACAACTTACCCAAAAAGAAAGGGGATCAAATTGTGGAGAGAAGGAAAAGTGTTTGATGGAGTAGATTGAAATTAATTCGATACCACATCTAAGGTTTTAAAAAAAAATTATCAAATTTGGTTTAACCTAGAATACTTGCCAAAGATATTTAATTCGATTTGAACCAAAGACAAGCTTCTTCACTCCTCAAAATAAGGGTTATCTTGCCTATGTTGAATTAAACACTTATAGCAAATCTTCTAGATTCAACACTAGGTTTACAAGCTCACAAACATGTCATATGCCACCACTAGATCAAAATAAGCATAGAAGCAATAGTGGTAACATATATCCATCAAATTCATTTGATTTATCATGAATGCTTATGCGTACCACTTATTATGTCTACATGCTCTATCAAGTCCTTAGCATAGGATGAAAGACATGTCAATCAATTTTACCTTGCAATGTCGAAGGAGAGGCATGTCAATAAGTGGGTGGGGTGCATTCAACTCATGTTTGAGAAATCAAGAATATTCAATTCATTCCTTAGCTTGCAAAACCTCTTTTCATCAAGTGGCTTAGTGAGAATATCGGCAAGTTGATCATCGGTGCCAACACTTTCAATGGCAATATCTCCCTTTTGTTGATGATCTCTAATGAAATGATGTCTTATGTCAATATGCTTTGTTCTTCCATGTTGAACCGGGTTTTGTATCATCTTGATTGCACTCTCATTATCACATAGCAACGGCACATTCTTGAAGTTGAGGCCATAATCCTTCAAAGTTGATTTCATCCATAGCAATTGTGCACAACAACTCCCCGCACTCACATATTCGGCTTCGGCGGTAGAGATTGCCACACTATTTTGTTTCTTTGAGGACCATGACACAAGTGATCTTCCAAGTAATTGACATGTGCCACTTGTGCTTTTCCTATTGATCTTGTAGCCCCCATAGTCAGAGTCTGAATATCCAATCAATTCAAACTTTGACCCCTTGGGATACCATAGTCCAACATTTCTTGTTTGCTTCAAGTACCTCAATATTCTTTTTGCCGCCGTGAGATGACTTTCTCTAGGTGAGGCTTGATATCTAGCACACATGCAAACACTAAACATGACATCCGGCCTTGATGCGGTGACATAGAGTAGACTTCCAATCAAAGACCGATATTCCTTTTGATTCACCATTTTGCCATCAAGATCACTATCCAAATTGCCATTTGTGCCCATTGGAGTTGAAATTGGCTTTGCATCTTGCATTCCAAACTTCTTCAACATGTCCCTTATGTATTTTCCTTGACTCACAAATGTTCCATTCTTCAATTGCTTGACTTGGAGACCAAGGAAGTAGCTAAGTTCACCAATCATAGACATTTCAAACTCTTTGGCCATCATAGCACCAAATTCTTCACAATAAGCTTGATCGGTTGATCCAAAGATGATGTCATCAACATATATTTGCACTATGAATAGATCATTTCCAATCTTCTTGGTGAATAGAGTAGTATCAACCTTGCCCATTTTGAATCCCTTAGAGAGAAGGAAATCCCTTAGCCTCTCATACCATGCTCTAGGTGCTTGCTTTAAGCCATATAAAGCCTTCTTCAACTTGTAGACATGGTTGGGATTCTTGTCATCTTCAAATCCGGGCGGTTGCTCAACAAATACTAACTCATTGATGATCCCATTGAGAAATGCACTTTTGACATCCATTTGATATAGTTTGATGTTGTGTGCACAAGCATAAGCCAATAGAATCCTTATTGCCTCCAATCTTGCCACGGGAGCATATGTCTCATCATAGTCAAGACCTTCAACTTGAGTGTAACCTTGAGCAACTAGTCTTGCTTTGTTTCTCACTACAATGCCATCTTGATCTTGCTTGTTTTTGAACACCCACTTGGTTCCAATCACATTGTAGTCATTTGGCCTTTCTACCAACTCCCAAACATCATTTCTTGTGAAATTGTTAAACTCTTCTTGCATAGCCATGATCCAATCGGCATCCCTCAAAGCTTCTTCTATCTTCTTTGGTTCTATGGTTGACACAAATGATGCATGCTCACAAAACATAGTCAATCTTGATCTTGTTTGCACACCACTTCTAATATCACCAATAATACTATTAACGGGGTGATCTCTTGAAACATGTTGTGGTTGGAGTACTTGCACTTGATTGCTTGAGCTTGGTTGATCACTTGATGTATCTCGATGAGAAGAACTAGCACCATAACTTTGCACTTGAGAGTCACTAACTAGCTTGTTTGGTGAATTGAGCACTTGATCTTTATCATCATCTTGAATATCAATTACTTGCTTTGCTCTAATGTCCTCAATGTCCATGTTCTTCATTGCTTCCATCAATTGAGTTCCACCAACATCATCTAGATTCTCTTCTTCATCTTGTGACCCATTGGTTTCATCAAATTGCACATCATGGACTTCTTCTAGAATGCCACTTGAGTTGTTCCAAACTCTATAAGCTTTGCTTGTAGTTGAATAACCAAGTAGGAACCCCTCATCACATCTCTTGTCAAACTTCCCCAATCTAGTGCCCTTCTTCAAGATATAGCATTTGCAACCAAACACCCTAAAGTAAGAAATATTGGGCTTTCTTCCATGAAGTAACTCATATGGGGTCTTCTCTAGCAATAGATGACAATATAGTCTATTGATGTAGTAGCAAGCGGTATTGATTGCTTCATCCCAAAATGATTGACTCACATTGTACTCATGAAGCATTGATCTAGCCATATCAAGCAATGTTCTATTCTTTCTCTCAACTAGGCCATTTGATTGTGGAGTGTACTTGGCCGAGAATTGATGTCCAATACCATAATGATCACAAAGTTCTTCAATTCTTGTATTCTTGAACTCACTTCCATTGTCACTTCTCACTTTCTTGATTCTAATCTCAAACTCATTGTGAACTCTAGTGAGAAATGTCTTGAAGGTGTCAAACACTTCACTTTTGTCACTAAGAAAGAATACCCATGTGAATCTTGTGAAGTCATCCACTATGACAAAGCCATACTTGTTACCGCCTATGCTTGTATATGTTGTTGGTCCAAATAGATCCATGTGCATCAACTCAAATGCTTTGCATGTGCTCATTGTACTCTTCTTTGGATGTGAGCTTCCAACTTGCTTCCCGGCTTGACATGCACTACAAAGCTTATTCTTCTCAAATTCAACATCTTTCAATCCATTGACAAGATTGTGAGTTGTAAGCTTCTTTAATTGTTTCATGCCAACATGACCAAGCCTTCTATGCCAAAGCCAACCCATGCTTGATTTGGAGACTAAGCAAGTTGTCAAAGAAGTTTCTCTAGCATTGAAGTCAACTAGGTAGAGATTCTCATATCTAAAGCCCTTGAATGCCACATTTGAACCATCCACACTAATAACATCCACATCATCAACCCCAAAGATGCATTTGTAGCCTAGATCACATATTTGTGCCATGGATAGAAGATTGAAATCCAAGCTTTCAACTAGCAACACATTAGAGATACTCATGTCATTTGATATTGCAATCTTGCCCAAGCCAATAACCTTGCCTTTCTTGTTATTGCCAAATGTGATAGAATCAACACCACTATCATTGTCATTGATTGAGTCAAACATTCTTGATGTACCGGTCATGTGTTGAGTGCACCCACTATCAATAATCCAATGCCTTCCTCCGGCTTTGTAATTGACCTACAAGCAAATCAATGAAGCTTAGGTACCCATTTTTGCTTGGGTCCTTGTAGGTTAGTAACTAAGCTCTTTGGTACCCAAATAGCCTTCTTCTTTGGGCCCACAATTGGTGTACCAACAAACTTAGCTTGCACACCCTTCACACCCTTGGTAAGCACATAGCAAGAATCAAAAGGTATAGCATTAACAAGGTTCTTGCTTTGGTTCTTTTTATTGCAATTATGCTCTAGGTGCCCAACTTGCTTGCATCTATTGCAAAACCGACCATTGCCCTTCATAAAGTTAGGCTTTGGAGTTGCAAAGGCCGACTTGCCTTTCTTGGGGGTGTAGCCCAATCCCTCTTTGTTAAGAGAGAACCTTTGGCTACCCAAGCACTTAAGCAAGCGGGCCTCACCACCATAGGCCTTGCCTAGGGCGTGAGTGAGCTCATCCACTTCTCTCTTGAGAGTCTCATTCTCAACCATTAGTGAGGCATCACAAGTGAAACCATCACTAGTAGTAGAGGTAGAGTTGGTGGTGGTGGATGAAGAGCTACAAGAAGGGTTAGCATTTGACATGATGATAGGTTCATTAAAGGATTCATCAATTATATCACATGTAACACCTATATCACATGATACAACAACCTCCTTCTTTTCTTGTTGCTCAAGTAGCAATGAGTGAGCCTTTTCAAGCTTGAAATGAGCCTTACCAAGATCCTCATGGTCTTTCACTAGACTCTCATGAGTGGTCTTAAGCTCACTAAGAACTTTCTCAAGTATTGCTACTTTCATTGAAAGCTTCTTACACTCCTTGTTCTTGGCAATAGCTATGTCTCTAGTTTGTTGTATCAAGTCATATAGTTGTTCTTTAGTTGGTTCATCATCATCATTTTTATTATCATTATCACTATCATGAGCATATTCCATTTCACTTTCATCCTCACTCTCATCATATAATACCTTAGCTTCTTTAGCCATGAAGCATGAAGAGGATGAATCAAATAGTGATGGCTTCTTGTTGATAGCAATGGAAGCAAAAGCCTTGTTGGATGATTCTTCTTCTTCTTCTTCTTCATCATCACTTTCCCAAGTGATCACATAGGCACCATTTTTGCCTTTTGAGGAGGTGGCCTTGAATGCCACAGTCTTCTTCTTCTTTTCATCCTCCTTCTCATCAACATCTTGATCATACTTGTCAAAGGTCAATACCTCTCCAAGCAAATCATTGGGCTTCATTGTTTCAAGCCCATCTCTTTGTAGCATCATGATCAACATCTTGAATCTTTTAGGTAAGCTCAACAAGAACTTGTGGCAAAAATCTTGGTCTTGAGTCTTATGCCCTAAGCTCTTGAGATCATTCACAATGACTTGCAATCTATGAAACATCTCTAAGATTGCTTCTTCTTCTTTCATCTTGAAGTTCTCAAACTCACTCTTGAGCCCATATAGCTTGGCACTCTTTACAACCTTAGTGCCCTCATATATTTCACTTAACCTTGTCCACACTTCATTTGCCAATTCCAAATCCTTGATGCCCTCAAATACTTTTGTGTCAATATTATTGTAAAGTGTATTGAGAGTCATTCTATTGCATGTTCTATTTGCTCTATCTTCATCGGTGAGATGATCGGGATCAATGATAGCAAAATCATTCTCGGTGACTTGCAATACTCTCTCATGAATAGAACCAAGGTACATTGTCATTTTTCTCTTCCAATGAGCAAAAGAACTAACACCATCAAAGAACGGTGGCTTGCCCCCAATATAATTGAACACAATTTGAGCCATTTTTCACACCGAAGGATGTTAAGCCTTGATAAAAACGGTGACCACGGCTCTGATACCACTTGTAAGGTCCTAGATGGCTAGAGGGGGGGTGAATAGCCTATAAAAAAATTCTACAAGCACCACTAAGCAAACTTGTTATAATAACAAACGGCGTAAAGCGAGTTTTGCTTAGCCAAAGGTTGTGATGCAAGCCTCCTATCCACAAGTCTAGTAGATTATGATCTCTAGTTCACACAAGTGCTAAGTCACTAACTTACACTAGTGAGCAAGCTAACAACTACTAGAAAAGGCTACCACTAGAGCTACACAAGATAATCTAGTAAAAGTAAATGCGAGAGAGAGGATTGTGAATCTTATACCGACGGTGGAGTGAAGATGTTACCAATCACCAAGATGATATACAATCAATTAATATTGACAACAACACAATATGTAGACCAATCACCGGGAGACAAGAGACACAATATTTTTGTTCACCCGGTGTTCACTTGTGCACCGACAAGCTACGTCACCGGTTGTGTCGACCAACACTTAGATGGTTCCTCGGTGTGACCCTCAAGTCACTTGCCCCTCAAGGCACGCCCCGCAAGGCACCGCAAGACACCACTCTCAAGTGAGGTAACTCAATGACACACGCAATCCAATAGAGTTACTTTTGGCGTCCCGCCGAGGAAAGCACAAGAACCTCTTACAAACAACCGGAGGTGGCCAAGAACAATCACCTTCTCTTGCCAATGCCTCCAACAATCTCCAAGCCGGCTAGGAGCGGTACTCTCCAAGAGTAACAAGAAATCCACCGGCTAAACCACCCACAAGTGCCACTAGATGCCCTCAAGCTATGCAATGCACTTTGGGATCACTCAATCTCACTTTTGATTTGTAATCAAGCAAGAGAGATGAGTGGGAGGAGTAGCTCTAGCTCAAAGGATGCACAAGAGTGTTAGAAATGCCAAGCAACCTCCCCAAGGGCCGACCAATGAGTATTTATAAGCACCCCAAACAAATAGAGCCGTTGCCACTCCACTGACCGTTTTTTTCGGGACGACCGGACGCGCCGGTCGAAACTGACCGGACGCGCTCAACCGCGTCCGGTCGCCCTGCGACGTCCACGTGTCCCTCAAATTTCAAATGCGACCGTTAGATCCTCCAACGGTCACTGCGCGCCAACGGTCAAACGCTATGACCGGACGCGCTGCTCAACCGACCGGACGTGCCGGTCGCACACCACCGCGCGCGCGAAGCAACGACCGGACGCGCTCCTCGCAACGACCGGACGCGCCGATCCGCACAGCACCCGCGCCCGCGAAACAATGACCGGACGCGCTCCTCGCAATGACCGGACGCGACAGTGCCAGCGTCCGGTCGGAGTCTAGTAAGCTCCCTCGACGACCGGACGCGTCCGATCGCGTGTGACCGGACGCGCCCCGCGTGTGACCGTCCTTGCGAACCACAGTTCCTTCTGGGCACTTGACCGGACGCGCCGGTCCCGCGAGTGACCGGACGTGCCGGTTGCAAACTCTAGCCCGCGCGCCCGATACCGCGCTGTACTGACCGGACGCGTCCGGTCATACCGAGACCGCGTCCGGTGCAGCGTCCGGTCACCTCTGTGACCTCCGTTCGCTTCTATTTCTTTTCCAACTTCCGGCGTAGTGGAAAATAGGCATTTCATTTCCCCGAAATCGCCTGAATCCCGCGCTCGCACGCTCGGCGGGAGGGAGAGAGGAACCCAAACCCCTCTCTACTCGCAAACCACAGCGCGACCAACGCCACCTTTGCAAATGTGCCAACACCATCAAGTGTACATCTCCATGTGCTTGTGTGTTAGCATTTTCTCAATCATTTTCAAAGGTTTTCCAGTTAGCTCACTAGGCCCTACATGCAATGCACTTCATGATTCACCTAGTGGCACCCGTGCGTCGAATAACCGATAAGACTTCCCCTCTTAATAGTTCGGCTATCGATCCTAAACCACTCACACCCTCTATGGTGTCTTGAGTGTAAAACAAAATGGCCCTATGGTTATACCTTTGCCTTGAGCCCATTTTGTTTCTCTAAATGATATGATCCACTTCATATCATCACATGACCGTCTCGATCCATCGACCTTGACTTCACTTGCTCTTCACCGTTGCATCGGTCCGTCGGCGCTAAGTCTTGCTCAAGCTTCACCATCGCATGATCCTTCGCTTCGAAGCCTCGACTTGCCCTTCACCTTCACAACCGGTCCATCGAGCCAAGCCACATCTTGGTCTTCACCATCTTATTCATATGAGTCAATGTCATGTCTCATATGCAATGACCACCTTTATCTAAATCATCCACTTAGATACAAAGGTTAGTCCTAGGTTTCATCAATTAGCCAAAACAAAACTAGGGACTTTCAATAATGATGATCTTAGCCATGATTACTAGGTGTAATTGCACTAATCAATGTATGCTTTGACTTGTAGTTAAGAATAACTTAGGAATTATTCCTCTAATATTCTAACTTGACCATGCTAATATCATAGATTGGAGTGCTCTGAGTGATTATCATTATCAAAACCCCGACCATTTCCATTCATCATTCTCCTTACAACTTGTATTAGCAAAAGACTTCCCCTCTTTATAGTACGACTATCTATCCTAAACCCGGCCATGTACTTCTCTGCACACCTTGGCCGGTGAAACAAACTCTTATTGCACATATACCTTTACCTTTAGGCTGGTCTCCATTTCCATTCATCCTTCTCCTTCATCTCATCACCAAGTTGAGCACTTACATCTTGTGGTTATTACCATACCCACCATGCTCCATGCCTTGCTCAACAACATCTTGTGGACCCTAGCTTAATCAAACTACAATGAAAGCATTAGTCCACTGGTTGTCACTCAATTACCAAAACCAATTTGGGACTTTCAGCCATCCACTGTCATTATGAATTACTTCGAAAGCTACAACATCACCGCCTGTCGAAATGATCGTTGTTTCATAGTTGGTTACGAATCTTCGTGGGTTGGATTGGCCATCAAATCAAGGTATCTTCAGCTTGTAGTTTGAAGTCCATGGGTGATCTTGTAACTCCTTGTTGAGGGGTGAAGTTCTATCACACCTCACAATTTGTGTGAGACTTATTCCCATGAAGAGGTTTGGGTTTCTTGAGAAAGTTGTGTCATTGTTTTTGGCTCCTAGAATGGTGCTATGTTATTGTGTTTGTCCTGTTCCATTACTTATGTGTTGAGTTTGTTGTATTAATTATCGACATCTCACATGGTGGATTTTATGGCAATGGGTGCTCGAAACCTGATGCGTTTTTATGCTATTGTTGGAGGAATGGCATGTGTCGATTTCTCTACTTGGGGAGTTGTCAATAGGCAAAAGCCAAACCCATTGGGTTTGTAGCGCGTGGGTCAAGGGGTGTAGTACCCTAATTGTACAAAGTTAGTCAAACTTGAGAAAGCTCGACTGACATGCATTCCACATCATTATTTTCTTTTTAGGACGGAGAGAGTAGCCCGTTTGGATCTAGGATTATGAGATTTTTTCTATTCGGATTCTCAGAACCCGGAGGATCCAAACAGGGCTTTAAATGGGCCAGTCATCGCTGCAGAAAAAAAAAGTAAACGAAGTGTTAAGCATCAGTCCCGATTCAAGTCGATTTTTCCATACCTCTCACGGGCCGGGATGGACTGGGCCAGATTTGCTCCGGTCAACGTATGGAGCAGCCCGACCAAACAACACGGCATGCCGAACAAACCAAAACCCAGGAGCCGGAAGCGCCGAAGCGGCTCCTCCCTGGCCTTTGGCCTTTGCTGCGACGGTTTCGCACGCTACGGCTGCAGCCCCGCGGAGATCACTCGCAGTCGCAGTGGCTGCCGCTGCTGCGTGGCGGTGGCAGTGGCAGTGGCAGTGGCAGTGGCAGGGCATGGACCAGTTGCGGCGCCGGGCACGTTCAGACTTGCGACCGCGGTGCAGTGCTGCTGCCAGAGTGCCAGTGCAGTCAGTCAGTGCGGTGTCCCCTCTCTCTCTCTCCTCCCACTCCCACCCACCCTCCTCGGCTCGGCATCGGCTCGTGAGATTCTCACTGACTGGACGGACGGACGGATTGGATGCCGTCGTGCCAAAAGGCATGATGCCGCATCGCATAGGCAGAGGAGGGCGTTCCTTCGGAATTCTAAAAATTTTACAAGATTCTTCGTCACATCGAATCTTTAGACGTACGTATGGAACATTAAATATAGATAAAAAATAACTAATTATATAGTTTGGTTGTAAATCACGAGACAAATCTTTAGAACCTAATTAGTCCATAATTAGACAATAATTGCCAAATACAAATGAAAAAGTTACTGTGCTTCCAAAAATTTTACAGTTGCAAAAAAATTTGCAAATTTTTTCAACATTCTCCGTCACATCGAATCTTTTGGACGCATGAATGAAGCATTAAATATAGATAAAAATAAAACTAATTACACAGTTTAGACGAAATGGACAAGACGAATCTTTTAAACCTAATTAGATCATGATTAGACACTAATTATCAAATAACAACGAAATTTACTACCGTGTCATTTTGACAAATTTTTTTTTATCTAAACCGGCCCGAGGTTGCGTTGCGTCTGGAACATATCTTCAGTTCATCAGTGGACAGTGGTACAGCCACGGCCGGCTACTCCTAGCCTTTTGCAGTTTTACTCGGCTAGTCGGACATCCCACAGCTGTGTCTGTGTTTGTGTACGAGAGCGGTGGTCTTTTACCCGGCCAAACCCACATTTTTTACAGCTTCCCTCCGCAACAGCCAGCAGCGGCGCAGTGGAGCCTGGAGTGCAGCCCCGTGTTTTGAAGCCGAGCAGAGCAAGATTCGTGTGTACTCGTACGTGCGATACGGGCGCGTGGTTGGAGAGAGTCGTTGGTCCGGTATTAAAGAGGGTACGTTGTCAAAAAAAAAAAAGAGGGTACGTGCGTACCGGCTGCATTTGGAGCATGCAGTTTCAATGCAACTTGGGGTGGGGCGCATCTCAGACGCTCGCTCGCATTCAATGGGCCAGGACGGGCCGCCACTCATCCAATCCAATCAGCCGACGCCCGCTTGCTTTGCTTGCGGCTCGCAACCGCTACAACTTCAAGTACTGCAGCTGCAGCTACCTGAATGATGAATAGCGTTCGATTTGATCGCTTTCAAATTTTGAAAAGGGCGTGCTTGAAATCCTCGGCGGTATGTCGTCCATTTCCATAGGGCTCTTTACTGGGCCGAGAACCACTCCATAGTTTCTTTCTTTTTTTTTGTTGCTCCGATAGACTGGAATTAACCGGAAGAAAAGATGGACAGATCTTTTGCTCTGGGTGTGTTCACTTCGCGAAAAGTAGGTGAGAAGTTACTGTAGCATCCTTCGTTGTTATTTGGCAAAATTTGTCCAATCATGGACTAACTAGGCTCAAAAGATTCGTCTTGACATTTACAGACAAACTATGCAATTAGTTATCTTTTTTACCTACATTTAATGCTCCATGCATGCGATGAAAGATTTGATGTGATGGGTGGAAGAGGAAATATTTTGAGTTGGGATGGGGAAGTGAACAAGGCCTCTGTAACCTCAAACAGCGTCCGTCCAGATCCGGCCATGGCACCGTTTAGATGCCAAAAATTTTGCTAAAATTTTCAGATTCCCCGTCACATCGAATCTTTGAACGCATGCATGAAGCATTAAATATAGATAAAAAAAATAAAACTAATTACACAATTTAGACGAAATGGACGAGACAAATCTTTTAAGCCTAATTAGACTATGATTAGACAATATTTGCCAAATAACAATGAAATTGTTACAGTAGCGTTTCACCCAAAATTTTACCAACTAAACAACCTCCGTATCTGTTCATTATGGCTGCTGCCGCCTGAACAGAGCTGCAGGCTCAGGCGCCATGCATGCATGGCGCATGGCACGAGTCGAGATCTACCGACGCAGTGCAGGGCTGCAGGCAGACGATCGACCGACGCACGTAGTACGGGACAGGAGCCTCTTGATTTATGGTGAGCATGTCGTACTCGTACATGGTACATCAATCCCGGCCTGTACTCGTCGGGGGGCAAGCCGATCAATTCATGGCTGCATCGCGTCGCCGTCGCATACAAAAAAAGACGGAGAGGAGGCACGGCCGGCCCCGCGCGCTCACTGCTCAGGTACCACCCTCTCCAATCTCCATCCTTCGATGTTTCCTCTCTCAATGTCCAATGCTCAGTATTGAGTAAAGTTTCGGCTTAACGATAAGGAACCTTAACCTGATCTTTCATTCACGGTGACGGATTTACCGTCATCCTACAACAGGAGTGACGTGCGGTGGTGGTGTACTTGAATTATTATTTGCAAAAGCCAACGGTTGGCGCGACAATTGTGGTTTGCCCTCGGTCTGGAGGCCATTGTTCCAGGTAGCAGTGACGAGTGGCTGCGGTCAAGAGACATGCTCAGCGCCGAGGCGCATCCCGCGTTCGACTCGGTGCTACTGCTCACTTCGTGGTGCGTTCGGAAGGAACGCAGCAACAGGACGTTCAACAGAGTCGCCATCGGCCTCCAGGCTTTGCTACTGGTGGTCTTTAGGGAGGCTGAGGACTGGATAGACGCAGGGTTCTCACACCTTACTGATGCTCTGAACGCGTGGTCGCAAAGCCATGCTGCTATGTAATCTCCAACGCTGTAATCCAGCAGCTAGGGGTTACCTGTCAGGCGTTTGCTGGCTTCTCGCCACTGGCCCGGGGTTTGTGTTCGTTGTTGTCAGTTTTTAAACTCCTATTCCTCTTAATGAAATACGGTTACGATACCTGATCGAGAGAAAAAAAGAGCCAACGGTCAGTTCTATCGATAATGCTTTAATGAGGACGTCCGTCCAGACGCCCCTGTTCCTGGGGTTGTGTATCGATTGGGCCTAATAGACAACGTGTTGTTTTTCCACTCCTGACACATTTTCTTTGCTCACGACAGCTACAGCTTTCATCGTGTCGTCCGCCCGTAGCGGCCACTGCGCCATCCGCGCCACAGTCGCGATGTGTCGTCCGCCCGCCTGCTTTGCCTTGCCGTCGGGCCCTATCCCGCGCCACGCCCGCCCTAATATTTGCGCCGTGCGCCGTGCGGGGCGTCCACTGCCACGACCCCACCTCGCTCGTCGCGGCCATGGCGTGCAAAGCGGTACCACCACCCCAGCGCCAGCAGGAGGAGGTCGCCGACGATTGCTCTCGACATCCCCTTAAACCCGAGTTTACTGGCTACGGTAGTCCCCCACTAGGTAGGCTATGGCCGTCACTGGCGGCGTCATGTTTCAAGTGTTTCAAGCGTTCCAGACTTATGTATCAAGTGTTTCATCTGGATGTTACAAAAGTATAGATCTAAGATGTTTCATATTGCAATGACAATATACGCATGTTTCAAGCCTATGTTTAAAGTGTTTCAGTTGTTTCAGACGTATGTTTCAAGTGTTTTCATTTAGATGTTGCATATGTTGTTATGGCTACACATGCATGTTTCAAGTGTTTGTTTTCATGTGTTTTAGATGTTTCAGACTTATTGCAAAAGTGGATCTGGATGTTGCTATGGTTATACATGCATATTCCAAGGGCATGTTTCATCTGTTTCAGTTGTATGTTGCAAATTTTTTATTTTTATATTTTAAAAGTAGATCGGGTATTGCACATGTTGCAATGCACGCTGATGGTTGGCGGACCTGCCGCGGCCGCTTGGTGCTATTGCGAGGGCGCCGCCGTGGTTCAGTGCGGGCGCGAGATGGGCGCGGCAGGCCTGGTGCGTCTGACAGGGTGCGGCCGTGGCTCACGTGCGAGCGCGAGGGCCAGATGCTGGTGCGCGTGTGAGCGGGCGCAGGGCGCGGGATGCGATGTTGGCAGGCGTCGGGTGCAGGCGCGGAGCTCCGTCCGGACGGAGGCTACCTCCGAAGCAGGATTTGGCACGGGGGCGAAGGGAACTGTGTGCGTTGACCACGGGTGTAGGAGCTGCGTCCGGACGTGCTGTTGGGGTCGGACATCCAGACGCTAATGCCTCTGTAACTCTATACCGCATCCAACACCTCACATATGATTCTCATGCTCTAGCTTCGCATCGTGCTATCCTTATTAAGCTCAAACTCGCAAATGTGCGTGGAACAAAAATTTGAAATTTTATGAATGAAACAAAGAATTATATGCATTCAATTTGAGAAAATCAAACAGTTAAGTTTCAAAGGTCGTATACATAATACACTTGATTTGATACATAAAAACTACTCCCTCTGTCATTTTTTAAGCGTGGTTATCGAGGAGTTGTATTCAACTTTGGCTAAATAGATACAAGAGACTACTAATATTTATGGTACGTAATAAGTATCATTACATTAATCATTATATTTTTTGTAATATTTTTATTTGGAGATATGAATGTTATTAGTATTTTCTATAAATCCAGTCGAACTTAATCTAAGTGACACTTAAAAAGGGTGAGAGGGAGTAAGTAAGCTTGCACTTTTCTATTTTTATCTTTAAACCTCGGTCGCTAGCTCGTGGAAAGAGAGAGCAGTTTTTGCGTTGCGGTGGAGTGGGTGGACAAGACAGGAGACGGGAACAATAAGCGAGAGGATAAGATTGACCAAGGACAGCTCATACATGTTAGAAACAATTAAAATGATAATCCCTTTGATTTGTAATCACGTAGTAATTGTTTTTTTAGAATTGTTTGTTTGCAAATTATTCTGCCACAAGTCACTATTTTGTTTTAGTCCTACCTCACGCCCTAGTAATCACATATATTTATTTGCTAATTATAAAATTTGATGTTGTCATGGTAAATATTTGTAACAATAAAATAAATATCTCTAAATCACATGTCATGTTTTGGGAATCCTGTGTTGTAAATTCCTACGTTCCAAACGCCTCTGTCTATATTGTTTCTGTGTTTTTTCATTCCTCTGTTTTTTTTACTGTATCTCTATCCTATTCCTGTGTTTTTTTTCTTTTTCTCCATTTTGTATTCCTCCGTTCTGAATAGGCCCCAACAGGGGCGTGTTTAGTTCCCAACTTGAGCACCCCCAAGTTAGATGGAAATACTGTTGTAGCACTGTAGCATTTTCGTTTGTATTTGGTAAAAATTATCCAAACTTTGACTAATTAGGCTCAAAATGTTCGTCTCGCAAAGTACAACAAAACTGTGTAATTAGTTTTAAATTTCATCTACATTTATTATTCCATGCATGTGCCGATATTTCGATGTGACGAAGAATCTTCTTTTTACATAGTGAAATTTGGGAAGAAGTTTGGAACTGAACAAGGGCAGGACGGACAAGAAGGAAATGCAGTTTGCAAAAGATAAACGCCGAGCATGCAACAGTTAATGGCCGTTTCTCTCTCCACAGTCCACACCCGCCCGTCTCGAGACCCAACGGATCCTTCCGTTCCGCACATCTCCCACCCTTCTCTTGGGTCCGGTTTAGTTTGTAAAAAATTTTGCAAATTTTTTCAGATTCTCCGTCACATCGAATCTTTGGACACATGCATGAAGTATTAAATATAGATAAAAAATAAAACTAATTATACAGTTTAGACGAAATTGACGAGACGAATCTTTTAAGCCTAGTTAATCCATAATTGAATAATATTTATCAAATAACAACGAAATTACTAAAGTGACGTTTACCAAAAAAAAATTTCGGGAACTAAACAGGCTCCGGGTCAAAGCGCCCCCTCCTCCTCCGCCCTCACCCTCACCCTGCTCTCTCTCTCTCTCCTCTGCTTCTGTTCCTTCCTCCTCCGCCCTTTATCTACTCCTCTCTCTCAGCGTAAAACAATCGTGCTGTGTGAACGATGAGAGAGAAAGAGAGAGGGAGCCAAGTAAATGCAGGAGGAACCTTCTTTTCCTGACTCCCTATGGCTGCACCCCATCATTTGTCCCTGATCCTTGTGCTTCGTTCCTGTTGCGCTTTTCTTGGGCCATCGGTGGACTGAGCCGTCGCAAATAAGGAGAAGAGAGGCTTCCCATTCCCACAACGGGGTGGAGCCTCCCCGCCACTGGCCTCCTCCGGCGATCTTCTTCCTCCAGTCACAGGTTCGTGTTCCATTTCCATTCCCCTCGATGGCTCCGTCAATGAAATGAACTCTCTGTTTCTCGGCCTGCCATTTGTCGCGAAGGGATTTGGTTGTATCTTATGGAGCCATCTCGCGTGTTTTCTTGTTGCGTGGCCTGAATTTGTCCGTTCTTATGAGGAAGATCCTGCTGCCATTCCGTCCCGTTTCGGTGAGCCTTTTGTTTTGTTTCCGCGATTTGGCCATTTTCGTGCTGACGGTGCACTGCATTTCGCGTAAAGGCGGAAGCTTTGCGCCGATCGACCAGTTGGGGAATGACATTGATATTGGTTTTCCCTATCTGATCTCTGGTTGGCGTCCCTCTTCTTCCTTTCGCTGTGTTTCTCGCGGAATCACTGGCGCATCCATCTCCTGCGGATTTCGCAATGAAATGCTCTGGGGAAGACTGAGCCTGGCCCTTGTGACACAATTTTTTTTTTCTTTCTTTGTTCTACCTTCTACGCCGTTTTGGCCCATCAGCATTTTTTGAATGTTTCTGCATTTCTTTTTCCTCACCCCTGGTGTTCTCTTCGAGTGGATGTTTCATCGTTGTCATAAAAAAAATTCTGAGTGAGTGTTTAGTTCCTAATTTTTTTTAAGATTTTCGTCCAATCGAATGTTTGATATAGGTATTGAACATTGAATATAGACGGAAAAAAATTAATTATATAGTTAGGTAAAAAATCACGAGACGAATCTTTATAGTCTAATTAATCTATAATTAACATTAATTAACAAATACAATCGAAAATGCTTAGTTAAAGCTAAAAATTTTCGCGAACTTAACGCACCGTGAATCTTCTTATCTGAAATAGGAGTATCATAAGTTGGAGTTGTCATTTTGAAGAGCTCTTGAGGGAAAGCTGTTCCCTATTGTTATGCGTATGCGCTTTGAGCTCCGAGCCACAGCCCACACGGGAAGTCCCCCAGGGAAAGGAAAGCACGCAACGGTTGGGGTCCATGCCATTTCTTTTTCCTGCTCTTGAAGTGAATGAGATGGAACAGCCACGTTCCATTTTTTATTTCTTTTTGGTTTTCTATTCATTCGTGGGGGAGTGTGCCGGTCGCATGTTACACCACTGTTATGAATTCCTTAAAAAAATACCGGGTATTATGAGTTGTCGTTTACTGGCATTTACGCGGTTTCTGTTTTGGAATCAGCTTCACAGAGAATTTTGAGTTGTGAAAAGAATCTCATGGTATTTGGAATATAGGAATACAGTGTCTCTGATTGAAAGTATAAAAGTTGCTGTTCTTCCAGTTGGAGAAGATTGCCATCTTTGAGAAATCTCTGGTACTTATTAGCACTACCACTGAAATCATTTTATTTTTCCTTCAAATATCCTTGTTGCAGGCTGTCATGTTTTGTTCTCCCGCGAGTTCTTGATGCATTTGGATAATGGTGCCCAAGACTCATGTGAACCTAACAAATTTCCATCCATTGTTTCCTTTTGTTTTGTTTTGTTTCAGTTGGACAATGTTTCTGCATATCTGTTCACCAATACAAATATCACTACCGTTGTCAGATTCCTGTTGTCTCTGAATATTGTCATTGTCTACCTCTGTAAAATTGAAGCTAATGTTTAGCCAAAATACTGACTACTACTGAGATAACTATTTTTCACCTCATCAGGTTGAACAATCCAAGCTGAGATGGAAGGCCATCTAGCAATGGAGTGGAAGGATCCTAATCCAGGCCCAGAATCCTCGATGGGCTTCCAAACCAGAGGTGTTCGACCAGACACCATAGGGGGGCACAGCAACGAGGACGTTAAAGCCGGATTTGAGAAGCATGGCTTGTCAGTCGCCATAAGCTCGCCTCAGGAGGAAGGTCGGTCACTGCCACTCACCCCACAGTTTGGCCAGAAGACCAGTCCTGGCAGCAGCCTCGCCGAGAGGATGCAGGCAAGAGCTGGATTCAAGGTGCCGAAGCTGAACATGCCTTTCAGCACAGCAGCCGGAGCTGATAATTCGGTACCAGGAACCCCATCGCCCTACCTCACGATCCCGCCTGGCTTGAGCCCAGCAACGCTGCTGGAGTCACCAGTCTTCGTTTCTAATGCCATGGTATGTGCTGTTCTCAAGGTTAGGGCGTGTTTGGTTTAGACTTGTTAAAGTTTAACTCCCATCACATCAATGTTCCCTCAAATACATGGAGTACTAAATGTAGACTAATTGCATGCATGTCGGCACAGATTAGGAGTAATTTACGAGACGAATCTATTAAGCCTAATTAATCCAAGATTGGAAACTTTTTATCAAATAAGACGAAAGTGCTACAATGTTTGTTAAACTTTAACTCCTCAAACCAAACACCTCTTATGATAGTGTGTGAACGCGTACCGGAATTACTATTGCTTTCGCCTATGGATGCTAAACTGGCAGTTCAAGAATGCTTGCTTTGGCTGTGTTTACTTCCTCAAAAAAGTACTGTGCAAACAAAAGATTCCCCGTCACATCAAACTTGCGATACATGCATGGAGTACTAAATGTAGATGAAATCAAAAACTAATTGTACAGCTTGGTTGTACTTTGCGAGATAAATGTTTTGAACCTAATTAGTCAATGGTTGGACACTATTTACCAAATAAAGCCAAAACGTGCTACAATACTTTTTTTACACCTTTTCGCGGAACTAAACATACCCTTTATTGAACTTTTGACCTCTTCGGGGGAGTTCGTGAAAGCTCTACTTTGTTTTCTAGCATCCAGTCTCTTCTTTCCAAACATGTTTTTGTTTGTTTTCTCAAAAGCAGAAAAATGGTATGATATCATTCAAATATTTCAAAGTTTCCTCGAAAGCAGAAATATGATGTTCGATCTCTTTTATTTCCATAACAATATAGCTATGTACACCCCACATTTCAGATCCAAACTTGTCCCCCCCCCCCCCCCCCCCCCCCCATGTACTACTTGGAACTCCAATATATATGCTATTATATTGGAGGAAGCTGGGATAGGAAATTCATATTCATATGCGTATGTTGAATCATCTTGTTATTCCTATGTAATTGAAGCAAATATGTTCGATGTCTTCAGAGTTACAACTAGGACAGTTATTTTACTACACTCTGATACTGAAGCTATTTCCTACTTAACGATGTTTTTGCTTCCTTGCATTTCTTCAGGGACAACCCTCGCCAACCACGGGGAAGCTATTCATGTTTGGTAGCACAAATGACAATGATCCTATTAAATTTGGAGGTCCTCCAGTTGGAGATGGCACAAATGACAATACTTTTTCTTTCAAGCCCTTAGATCTGAAATCCTCACACTACACTGCTGAAGCAATGAAGGTTAGTAACATTTGAATGGTTCATTGGTTATTCCTGATGACATTTGCTTGCGTGCTAATGATAGAAGGCTGGTAACATCTGAATAGTTCATAGGTTGTTCCTGATGACATTTGCTTGCGTGCTAATGATAGAAGCATCTCTAAACTTAGAAAGTGTCTGTATAAACATGCAGTTGGCAGTGATGTTTGCTTCAGAAATTTTACCCCGAGTCTAGATGAGAAATCGGTTAAATCATAAGAGTCTTGCTCTGGAAGTATTTTAGTGTTGCACTACCTGTAAGGCTGTAACAGATTACTTCATCTTTTTGGAATTGTTGAGCCACTTTTGTCTATTCTGTTTCTGTTAGCGTTAGTGACACCAGTTATAGCGAAGTGGCTGGTAATGTCGGTACTGTACTATTTTAATTTGCTGCATATTGTTTATACTAATTGGAGAAACACAAGGGACCAGCTAGATTCTACTAGAGCTAGATAATTTATAAGTTCAATAACATAATTCTCGTTGACAACTGAACAGTAGTTTAGTCGTCCTTCTGTTCCAACTAAACAGATAAGAAAATCATCCCGCTTATATGTTTCAAAAATGTGAATGAACCATTTTTATTTTCATTGTTCCTGATCCAATACTTGTTTGATTTCATTTCCTTACGAGTTAATTCATATTTGCTCCACCAGGAACAAAAGACTCAGTCTTCTGTCCAGACTGAAACGAAGACTCAGCCAGTACAAGAGACTAATTTGCTGGGCCAACTGAACCAGCAGAATCACAATGTGCAGACCAATATGAACAGTGGCGGTCCTCATGACTCCAAGCTCAGCCGTCTTGCATCTGGCACCGGTGCCGGCAACGAACACGTATCGCTCCCGGACTACGGCCAGACAGCTGAGGAAAGTGACGCGAGGGAAGACTACCCGGCAATGGCCGCAACAGCGCCAGCAGACGACGGGTACAGCTGGAGGAAGTACGGGCAGAAGCAGGTGAAGCACAGCGAGTACCCGCGGAGCTACTTCAAGTGCACGCATCCCAACTGCCAGGTGAAGAAGAAGGTGGAGCGCTCGCTCGAGGGGCACATCACGGAGATCATCTACAAGGGCGCGCACAACCACCCGAAGCCCATGCCGAGCCGCCGGCCAGGCGTCCAGCAGCCCGTGCACCCGTCTGGCGACGCCGTGCAGGCGGACGCAGCCGACAACCTGGGGTCACAGCAGGCGAACGCAGCGGAAGCCAACCACCAGCCGTGGCGTGCGGGCGTTCAGGATGGCATGGACGCCGCGACGTCGTCGCCCTCGGTTCCCGGTGAGCTCTGTGACTCGTCGGCGTCGATGCAGGTCGAGCACGCACCCCGAGGGTTTCGGTCCCCGGAGGGCGCGGATGTGACGTCTGCTCCGTCTGACGAGGTGGACGGGGACGACAGGGTGGCTCTTGGCAGCATGTCTCGCGGCGGTGCCGACGCGGAGGGCGACGAACTGGAATCTAAACGAAGGTCAGTATATCTGTGCATTGCTTGCTACTCATGCTCAATCCAGAGCTGACCGTCTGGTTATTTCAGGAAGCTGGAGGCATATACCATTGATATGAGCACTGCGTCAAGAGCTATTCGCGAGCCTCGCGTGGTGATCCAGACGACGAGCGAGGTGGACATCCTCGATGACGGCTACCGCTGGCGCAAGTACGGGCAGAAGGTCGTCAAGGGCAACCCGAATCCAAGGTTTGTCTGAAGCAACAACAGCTTTGTTTTTTCAGAGCTCCAAGAATGGCATTTGCTCAGCGTTAATTTGGTGGTGTGTCGCGTTCAGGAGCTACTACAAGTGCACGCACCCGGGGTGCACGGTGCGGAAGCACGTGGAGCGCGCGTCGCACGACCTCAAGTCCGTGATCACGACGTACGAGGGCAAGCACAACCACGAGGTCCCCGCCGCAAGGAACAGCGGCGGCCACCCGGGCACCGCGGCGGCGGCGACAGGCGCGGGTGGCGGCCCGCGCAGCAGGCCGGAGCACCCGTCGTCTGTGCACGACGGCCTGATGATGAGGCACCTGGGCGGCTGCGGCGTGCCGTTCGGCCTGCCGCTGCAGCCGCCTAGCAGGGACCCGCTGGCGCCGATGGGCAACTACCCGACGTACCCCTTCACTGCCCTCGGCGGCGGCCCCACGTCGCTGCCGAGCCTGCCAATGCCCGCGGGGAACCTCAGCGCCGTGGAGGGCCTGAAGCTCCCGATGCTGGCAACGTCGTCGTCCCTGCACCAGCACCCGCTGCTGAGGCACCGGCAGGCGATGCAGGCCGCCGCCCTCGTCGCGGCGCCCATGGCGGACGTGAAGGTCGAGGGCAACGTCGCCGGCGGCGTTACCGCTGCCCCGTCGTCGGTGTACCAGCAGATGTTGCGCAGCGGGCTGCGGCTGGGCCACCAGATGTAGATAATAAAGGCGGAGAGGATTAGAGTGATTCTCAAGTCATTATTTTCTTATTCTTACCAGTCGTATTAGGATGAGAGCTCGTGATAAGTATAAATAGCGTGGAAACAAACGCCCCTTGCTTTCGGGTTTTTTTTTTCAACCTTCCATTCCACTTCATTTTTCCCCAGCAATAATTTATTCTTTATCTACTGCCCCTCTTCATTTGAGATCCAGTTTTTGTTCAGCAGCTGGCATCTGGTTATTTGGTGTTCTGGTGCCTTCAATGTTTATGTCTATTATTTGAGAAATGGCTAACAGTTTCTGGGCTGGCAACTTGGCATCAGCCCAGAAAGCACTTTAGCCGGTTAGCCCAGCTGATTAGCTGCTGTTGTTCTGGTACCAAGCCCATCACACAATGCTCTTGTTGGGCCTCATAGAGACTGGGTTCTGGTGGACTTGTGGCTGTGGGGCTGTTTAGTTGGCAAAATTTTTGACGAAACGCTACTGTAGCAGTTTCGTTGTTATTTGGTAAATATTGTCCAATCATGGTCTAATTAGACTTAAAAGATTTGTCTCGTCCATTTCGTCTAAACTGTGTAATTAGTTTTATTTTTTATTTATATTTAATGCTTCATGCATGTGTTCAAATATTCGATGTGACGGGGAATCTGAAAAATTTGGCAAAATTTTTGGCATCTAAACAGTGACTAGTACCAAAATTCAGAAGTTGTTTGTCATTTACTCCCTTTTCACGTACTGTACCAGTATATATATTTCCTTTTATATATATATATATATATATATATATATATATATATATATTAAAGAAAAAAAGAGAGTAAACTGTCATCAAAGTCACCGAGAGCCACCGGAAGAAAGGCCATCGAGAAAGGGACGTGTTGGTGCCTGACACGTCCCTCTCTGTCAGCCTCACTGACGTGTACCGGCGCAGCAGTGCAGGGCACGGCATCCGCTATTCTGCTGTGCGTGCGTACCTGGCCAGCCCCACCACCCGGTTTTGATTAGTCAAGCACTCAGGCCGGAAATAACCCCCCCGCTCCGCATCCGCCGCCACACGTCGGGCAACGGCGGGGGCAGAAACGGAATTTTCCCCTTTGGCTTTGTTTACACACAGACCCCCCGCCGTCGACAGGTGCGCGCGTCCTGCCCGCACAAGTCGCGCCGCACGGACAGCGCGGGCAAATTACGTATCTATCCAGCCCCGGCTAAAACTCCTCGGCGAGAAAGGGCAGCGCAGGGCCGCTGGCAGAGCCAGCTGGTTGGGGTGGTGCCATGGCGATGGTTGTAGCCACCCCGTCCCGGTCTCCTCTCCCCCGTCCCTGTCTCGGCGTGTCCGTTTCCACCCTTTGTTTTTTTTTTTGAGAAAAGAAAAGTCGCAAGAGTCATTTGGCTACATGCTCTCGACCCTAAAAAAGGGGGAAGCAGCACCTTCTCCCGGTTTCAAAACCTATAACGTAGGGGGGGCTACAAACACGGGAGGAAGGCACTAGCCACTAGAAGGTACTCGTACTACTACTGGTTTCTTTTTTGAATTTATTAATTACTGCTCGTAGCTTCTCTGTAATGTAAAACTGTAACCACGTGCTAATGACGGCTGTTCATTTGATGTCGGGGTCGGGTCGTCTGCGGCTCTGTTGGATGAAGAGCCGCATGTGCGCCGATTCTCTGAACCTGCCCAGGCTCTGGGGACACACACGCCGGTAGGATTAGGTAGGTTCCGTTCCGCCTCCGACCTCCGTTTGTCCCCTCCCATGCAAAAATTTCCACCTCCTTAATTTCTACTCTAATTTTTGGAAATAAAGTAGCTCTTTTGTTTGTATTTGACAATTAGTGTCCAATCATAGGCTAATTAGGTTTGAAAGATTCGTCTCGTGATTTACAACCCAACTGTGTAATTAGTTATTTTTTACCTATATTTAATGCTCTATGCATGCGTCCAAAGATTCGATGTGACGGGGAATCTTATAAAATTTTTGGAAGTTTGAAGGATCTAAACACATCCCTACTCGCGAGTTTTCAGAAGCAGTGCATACTCCCTCCATCCTTTTAAAAAAATTATTCTCGCTTCCAAAAAATCAACAACTTTTAACTTTGACTAAATATATTTAATAAAATATTAACATTTATGGTATATATAATTAGAACCATTAGGTATAGATCATTGAATATACTTTTATAATATATACTTTTTTAAAGATATGAATATTACACGTATTTTCTATAAACCTAGTCGAGGAAATTTGACAACTCCTGTAGTGACTTTTTTTTAGGACGGAGTAATACAGGAGAGTAAATAAATACTAAAAACCCATTTTCCGCTAACTGCTTAGACGAGGGCATTGATCGTGCAAGAATCATCGGATCGGAGCACGCCTACCCTACGGTGGTAGTGGTATTGGTGACCGCAGCTGACGCGGCATGGCGGTGGGCGCCATCCACGCGCGCTGCGCGGGCCACCGATGGAGAAGTGCGGGGCCGCGCGCCGGCCCGGCAGGCACCTGCGCCCATGCCCGAGGCCTGACCAGCCACCACCGCCCACGTACGAGAAGCAAAGCACGGTAGAGCGCGTGTGTGTGCGCACGCGCTGGTCTGGTACTCTGGTTTGATCTCTGTGGTGGGGGTGGCCGGGTGGTGGTGCTGTGCGGTTACCCGTCCACATCGAGCCAGCGCCGGCGTCGGGAGGGGCAGCAGCCAGCAGGGGCTCGTGCCGAGGCCCAGAAACCCGCCCGAAACGGGCAGGGCAGGGAACAGCGGGAGAGGAGGTGAACGCCGGCAGCGGCAACCCAGCAGGGAGGGAGTGAAAGAGAGGAGGGAGGGGACGGCGAGCTCTCGGTTTCTATTCCTGTGCAAGGCTAAGGAGGAGGCATTGGGTTGGGCGAGGACGAGCTTTCGTTGTCACGATTGATTGTGGATGGACCCGTCCCCTCCACATTTATAATCTTGGTTTCGAGTCATTGGGTCCACGTACCCGATCAAGGCCCAAGGGCCATGATTAGCATTGTTTTTTTTTGTTGAATTTTTCCTTGCTAATAACATTCAGGAATGCTAGGATCAGGCGTCTGATCCGATAGGAATCCATCGGATGCCGCCAGTGGTGGCCCGCGACACCGGCTGAGCGACCCAACTGACTGGCACCACGTCGCTGAAAAAATACGGAATACTCCGCTCTCACTTTTCTTTTCCTCAAGCTTCCCCGCGGCGTCCGCACCCATTCCGTCGCGGCCCCGCACCGCGACCACATTGTTGTGGCGTGCTGCATCGCAGCCGTGCTGCTGCACCCGCACTGTCGTGGCGTGCTCCACAACGGCTCTCTCCACCGCACCTGGCCGACCGCCATCTTTTCTCTCCACCACGGCCTCTACTGGTGCTGCTGCTGCCGTCACGCGCGCCCAGTCTGCGCCGCTCGCTGCTCTATCCTATCCGTCGCGCGTGCCTACCCCTGCTAGTCGGGCCACTCCCTCCTGCGTGCGTTAGGCTGGTGGTGCTCGCGCGTCGCCGCTCGCCACCGGCTCCCACCCCGAGGCCGAAATCGACCGGCCCCCTCCCCTTATGTTGTAAATGTATATTTCAAGTGTTTCGAGGTATGTTGTGAATGTTTTATATCGATGTTGCAAAAAATAGATTCGGATGTTGCATATGTTGCAAGTTTTTCAGAGGCATGTTGCAAACGTTCGTTCAAAATGTTTCTGTTTCAGACATATGTTGCAAGCATTTCGATCTGGATGTTGCATATGTTTCACACATATATGTCACAAGAGTATGTTCGAAATGTTTTAGCCGTTTCAGTCTTATGTTGTAATAAGTGTTTTCATATTGCAAGTTGCAAGTGTTATATCTGGATGTTGCATATGTTTTACACACATGTTTCAAGTATATGTTCCAAATATTTTTTTTTTTCTGTTTTAGACATATGTTACATCCAAGTGTTTCATATATGAAGTAGAGAGTCATGGGGCACAATATAGATGAAGATCAATTTCTGAATATAAATAGTGTTTTTCAGAGTGCTTGTAACATGTTGATGTGCTCAACTATAATTTAATACAATTCTTCTTTCATCTAGAAAAAGGAATCATGGGGCATGGCCCGGGCGCCGGGGGATGGGGCACGGCGAGCCAAGGCTGGTGGGTGGGGCATGTTGGGGGCTAGCGGTCGAGGTGCACGGTCGTGCGGACAGGGTGTGCTTGTCCAGTCGTCCTGATCCCGGCTCGTGTGTCCTTCTCGTGCGGAGAGAGGAGGGGGGTCGGGGGGAAGGAGCGAGTGGGGGCGGGCGCGGGCGCGGGGAGGAGGCGCGGCGTCTGAACTCGCGGAGAGAGAGAAAGGGGTAAGGAGGAAGGAGCGGTGGGCACGGTGTTTCCGCGTGCGTGCGTGATGGAGGAGGCGCGACGCGGGTGTTTCGACGCGCGCTTCTGTCCCGACGTCCGGACGCTAATATCTTCCAATAACATTTGGGGTGGGTATATATATATATAAACATTTTGATTTACCACAATGTCGGTTGGTGTAGGGGGTTTGAAAGCATCTAGGCCCCGGTGTTGGTTTCGGCAATTAATGACAACACATAATTACCATGACTAACGTGTGTTTTGCAGAAACGTTGGTAAGTTAGGTCATGGAGATGATAACTGCTTTGGGCAATATGGCAGTCATGTCCCTTGATGGAAATCGTTTCGGTTTTCAAAGGATCAACGATAAGATTAAGGACGGTTAGTTCCGGATGTCAAGGTGTTGAGATACATCTGGAATAGTCATTAGGATCTTTATTTCTTCCTTTGACCGTACTATGAAGAGGGCATGAGCGAGTAGCTTGACCTAGGTGAGTCTTATGTTTAGGTGTGGTGCACACTTGTCAAACTTAGCACTAGGTAGCTCGAAAAAAGCTCAGAGTACAGTTAGAAGCGACTTGTTCAAGTTGCATTGCGTTTGGAAGACGTTTGAGCCGTTTACCTATGACCGGACGTGGTCCTGGTCATGACCGGACGCGTCCGATCAGTACAAAGTCTTAACTGCGTTTTCGGCTGACTGACCGGACGCGGTCCTTAAGAGGACCGGACGCGGTGGTCAGGCTGACACGTGTTCCAGAGGGTAAACAGCAATGATCGGACGCAACTGTGAAAAAGACCGACGCGTCCGGTCATGTTCCAGTAAGGTCCAGCGGAGACCTGACGCGTCCGGTCACCTATGATCGGATGCGGTGTTGCGTCAGGATAATTTTTCAGAGAGCTCTTGCATGATCGGACGCGTCCGATCATCCCTGATCGGCGCATCCGGTCATCTCAAACCGGCGCGTCCGGTCAGCATAGATCGGCGCGTCCGATCTCTCAGTATAAGTTTCCGTTTTCGACCGTTACAACCGACCGGCGCGTCCGGTCATATCGACAGGCACGTCCGGTCAGTGCGTGTCTGGCTGTTTTGAAAGGTAACGGTTGGATTTGTCTGAGGGGTCTATAAATACAATCCCTCCACCTCTTTTAGAGATCTCTTGCTCATTTGTTTAGCTGAGAAACACCTTTGAAGTGCAAGGGAGTGCAAGAGCCATAGTGAGGATTGAGATTTACGAATCAAAGTTTGAGAATCCTCTCTAGTGACAAGAGTCTAGCAAGTGTGCATCCATCTTCTCATTAGACTTGTCATGGTCAAGTGAGAGTTCTAGCTTGTTACTCTTGGTGATCGCCATCACCTAGACGGTTTGGTGGTGATTGGGAGTTCGGTGATCATCCGACGAGATTGTGGGTGACCCAACTCAAGTTGTGAGCGGTTTTGGGTGATTCGCCGCGACGGAGTGTCGAAGAATCAACACGTAGAGAGCACTTGATCCTTGCGCGGATCAAGGGGGAGCTACACCCTTGCGCGGGTGCTCCAACGAGGACTAGTGGGGAGTGGCGATTCTCCGATACCTCGGCAAAAACATCGCCGTGTTCCTATCCCTTACTTTCAAGCATTTACTTTCTTGCATTACTTTCATTGCTTGATTACTTTCCTAGAATTGCCTTGCTAGTCTAGGATTGGAACTTAGGGTGCATAACTTTTATCGGTAGAAACACAAGGAACACAAGTAGGCACTAGGGGTGAAGTTTGGCTTGTAGGATTTAATTCTTGCAATTAACTTTTAGAAAAGCCCAATTCACCCCCCTCTTGGGCATCTTGATCCTTTCAATTGGTATCGGAGCCGTGTTGCTCTAAATTTAGGCTTTACCACCTAGAGCAAGATGTCTAATGGGGAAGGACCACCTCCCACTTTTGAGGGAGACGATTTTCCATATTGGAAAATTCGTATGGAGGCGTACCTCGAAGCCATAGATGTTGGGTGCCTTAGAGCCGCAACCGAAGGGCTTCCCCCCATAAGGGACCCCGCTAACCCAAGTGGTGACGAGGAGAAATACGACCAGTGGAATGCAAAAGCAAAAAATGCAATCTACCGGGCACTAGGCAAAGATATCTTCAATCATGTGCGTAATGCCAAAAACGCTCATAAATTGTGGGAGAATCTTTGTGCTCTCCATGAGGGAACTAAGAGTGAGCGTGAGGAACGCTATCATATTGCTTTAAAGAAAATTAATTCTTTTGAGATGCTTCCTAAAGAAAGTGCTAATGAAATGTACACTCGCTTGAATGTTCTTGTAGAAGATCTCAATGCTCTTGGACTCACCAAAATGAGTCAATCGGATGTTGCAAGGAGGATCTTGAGTGTTCTCTCCGTTGAGAAGTATGGACATATTGTCACCGTACTTCACCAAAGTGATCTCTCCGCCGCAACACCGACCCAAGTATTGGGAAAGATCAATGCACATGAGATGTACATGCACATCACTCTGGAAGAGGGTTCATCATCTTTCAAGAAGAAGGACTTGGCCTTCAAAGCTAGCTATGAAAAGAAAAAGAAGAAGGGCCAAGCCATGATAGTGCAAGAGAGCACAAGTGAGAGTGATATTGATGATGAATCACTTGCACTCATGGTGAGAAGAACCACCAAGATGCTAAAGAAGCTCAACAAGAGTGGCATCAAGTTCGATGGCAAGAAGAAGAAATTCTTCACTAGTACCAAAAGGAAGCCAATCTCCGAAATGGATTGCTTCAATTGTGGAGAACTTGGCCATCTAGCTCACCAATGCCCAAAGCCTCCAAAAGACAAGAACAAGAATAAGTACAAGGGCAAGAAAGATGATTCAAGTGAAGAAGAAGATGATAAAAGAAAGAACAAACCATACAAGAAGAAAGATGGCAAGAAAAGAGAGTTCTACAAGAAGAAGAAGGGAGGCAAGGCTTATATTATTGGTGATTAGCTCACCGACATTGAATCATCATGTGAGTCCTCCGGCGATGAAAGTGATGATGAAAAAGAGAAGATCGCCGCACTTGTGGTTGGGCCATCATCATCGTCATCAACGTCTTCATCACCATCTTCACCGCCATCCTCACCGTCATCATCCACTTCCCACCTATGTCTCATGGCTAAAGGTGATCGAAAAGGTACAAAATAGTGATAGTGATGATAATGATAGTGATGATGAATATGATGCACCTTCTTATGATGAATTAGTAAAATTGTTAAACAAACATTCTAAAATCATAAGGAGGACTAGAAATGAAAATGATGAGCTTCAACATGAAAATGAAACACTCTCATCTAAGCTTAAAAGTGCACATGAGACTAGGGATGAGCTCATAGATCAAAATAAAACTATGTCTTCTTCTCTCAAGGAGCTCAAAACCTCTAACAAGGTGCTTAGAGATAAACATGATAAAATTGAGAAGAAGCATGGTGAACTCATGACTAGACTCAACTCTCTAAAAGAAGAATATACTACATTGAAAATCAACTATGATACTCTTATTGTTGCTAATGAGCTTGCTCTTGAGACACATGATGCTACTAACCAAATTGTTAAGATTGATATAGCTACATCATGTGATGATTTGATTGTTGAGAACTTTGAGCAAGGTTCTAGCGGCAAAGGCAAGAGTGTGGTTGAGGCAAATGACTATGATGAGTATGTCAAGCTCAAGAGTGAAAATGAGATGCTTAAAGTTGAGAACAAGAAGTTGTTGGCTCTTGAAAAGCAAGCTTCAAATGAGTCACTTATTGAAGAAAACAAGAAACTCAAGCAAGAGAAAGAGCATCTCAAGACCGGCCTAAGCAAGTTCACAAGAGGCCAACATTTGCAAAGTGAGCTACTCATGAACACCGTCATGAAGTTGGATAGGAGTGACATTGAGTATTTGGCAAATCAAGAGAAGAAGGTCAAGGCCAAACAACAACAAAGCAAGACTAAGCCCAAGCCAAAGAGATGTGTTGAGTGTGGACAAGAAGGCCATTTTGCTCATGAGTGCAAAACCCCACCACCACAACCCTTGCCCAAGCTTGCTAGACCCTTTGCTTTCAATGCTCACTACATGCTTAGAAAGGACTCTAGTGGAAAGATGAAAGTTATGTTCTTGGGTCCTCCTAACAAGAATAGGCCAAAGAAAATTTGGGTTGCCAAGTCACTAGTTAAAAAAGTTAAGGGTCCCTCTCAAGTTTGGGTCCCTAAACAAAAGGCTTGATCTCTTGTGTGTAGGTGAACTACAAGACCGGTGGATCTCATTGGGTGATTGATAGTGGTTGCACACAACACATGACCGGTGATCCTCATATGTTCACCTCACTTGAAGAGGATGGGGTATGCCAAGACAAGATCACATTTGGAGATAATTCAAAGAGCAAAGTCAAGGGTATAGGCAAGGTTGCAATATCAAATGATCATTCTCTCTCCAATGTGCTCTATGTTGCTTCTTTGAGTTTCAACTTACTATCCGTTGGGCAACTTTGTGATCTTGGCTACCAATGCTTGTTTGGTCCAAATGAAGTGGTTATTACCAAGATAGATGACAAGCAAGTGATTTTCAAGGGTTTTAGATACAACAATCTTTATCTTGTTGACTTCACCTCCGAAGATGCAAACTTGATTACATGTTTATTCACCAAGACCACACTTGGATGGCTTTGGCATAGAAGGCTTGCTCATGTTGGAATGAACACTCTCAACAAGCTATTGAAGAAAGAACTAGTAAGAGGCTTAAAGGATGTAAAGTTTGAAAAGGACAAACCTTGTAGTTCATGTCAAGCCGGCAAACAAGTTGCAAACACTCATCCAACCAAAGCCTATATGTCAACATCAAGAGTACTAGAACTTCTTCACATGGATTTGTTTGGTCCTACAACTTACAAGAGTTTGGGTGGAAATCTTTATTGTCTTGTGATTATGGATGACTTCTCAAGATACACTTGGACTTTCTTTCTTCATGACAAATCCGAAGTGGCAAGTTGCTTCAAGAAGTTTGCAAAGAGAGCTCAAAATGAATTTGAAGTCAAAATAAAGAAGATTAGAAGTGACAATGGAAAAGAGTTTGACAACACCAATATTGAAGCCTATTGTGATGAAATTGGAATCAAGCATGAAGTATCATCAACCTACACTCCTCAACAAAATGGTGTAGTTGAGAGGAAGAACCGGACCTTGATCACTCTTGCAAGAACAATGCTAGATGAGTACAATACACCGGATAAATTGTGGGCCGAGGCAATCAACACCGCATGCTATGCTTCAAATCGCCTCTTCCTACAAAAGTTTCTTTGCAAGACCCCTTATGAGTTGCTAAATGGGAAGAAGCTGGACGTCTCATTCTTCTGGGTGTTTGGGTGCAAATGCTACATCTACAAGAAGCGTCAACACCTAAGGAAGTTCCAAAGACGTTGTGATATTGGTTTTCTTGTTGGCTACTCATCAAAGTCCAAAGCATATAGAGTATTTAACCATGCCACCGGTTTGGTTGAAGAAACATATGATGTGGAATTTGATGAATCTAACGGCTCCCAAGGAGCAATTGAAAATTGTGATGATGTAGGTGATGAACCATTGAGGGAGGCCATGAAGAACATGCCGGTGGGTGACATCAAGCCTAAAGATGATGAAGACGATGTGCAAATTGTTAATCCACCATCATCATCATATGTGCCTCAAAATGATGACAAGAATGAGAGAGTTGAAAATAAAGACACCCATGTCTCTCATCATCAAGCCAAGGCACAAGCACAAGATGTTGATGCTCCTCATCTCACCCCTCAAATGGTTGATCGAAGAAACTCACCTCTACTTCAAGCACATCCACAAGATCTCATCATAGGGAGTCCTACAAAGGGTGTAATGACTTGATCTCAAAAATTTAATTCTTTTGTTGAACATCACTCTTTTGTCTCTTGTCTTGAACCTAAGAATATAGAAGAAGCTCTTCAAGATCTGAATTGGGTGAATGCCATGCATGAAGAATTGAACAACTTCGCCCGCAATCAAGTATGGACACTTGAAGAGCATCCAAAAGGTGCAAGAGTCATTGGAACCAAGTGGGTGTTCCGCAATAAGCAAGATGATCAAGGGGTAGTGGTAAGAAATAAGGCAAGACTAGTGGCAAAAGGGTTCTCTCAAGTTGAAGGTCTTGATTTTGGAGAGACTTTTGCACCCGTTGCAAGACTTGAAGCCATCCGTATCCTACTTGCATATGCATCACATCATGATATGAAACTATATCAAATGGATGTGAAAAGTGCATTCTTAAATGGCTTTATAAATGAACTAGTCTTTGTTGAACAACCTCCCGGGTTTGAAGACCCTAGATATCCTAATCATGTTTATAGGTTGTCCAAGGCGCTATATGGGCTCAAGCAAGCCCCTAGAGCGTGGTACGAGCGCCTTCGGGACTTCCTCATTGAGAAGGGATTCACCATTGGGAAGGTTGACACCACACTATTCACCAAGAAATTCAAAGAAGAGATCTTCATTTGTCAAGTATATGTTGATGATATCATCTTCGGGTCAACAAATGAAGACTATTGCAAAGAATTTGGTGAATTGATGTCAAAAGAGTTTGAGATGTCAATGATTGGTGAGCTAACATTCTTCCTTGGGTTTCAAGTCAAGCAAATGAGAGAAGGGATCTTTATCTCTCAAGAGAAGTATACCAAGGATCTTCTCAAAAGATTCAAGATGAAAGAATGCAAGCTAATCAAGACCCCAATGCCAACTAATGGACATCTCGACCTAGATGAGGGAGGTAAACCAATCGATCAAACTCTTTACCGTTCTATGATTGGTAGCTTGTTATACCTTACCGCATCTAGGCCCGACATCATGTTTAGTGTGTGCATGTGTGCCCGCTTTCAAGCGTGCCCTAAAGAACCTCACTTTTGTGCCGTAAAAAGAATCCTAAGATATCTTAAGTATACTCCAAGCATCGGACTATGGTACCCCAAAGGAGCTAGATTCCAACTAGTTGGCTACTCCGATTCGGATTATGCCGGTTGCAAAATTGATAGAAAAAGCACATCCGGAGGGTGCCATTTGCTTGGGAGATCCTTAGTATCATGGTCATCTAAAAAGCAAAATAGTGTGGCTTTGTCCACCGCCGAGGCGGAATACATTGCCACGGGGGCTTGTTGTGCACAAATCCTATACATGAAACAAACCCTCCTAGACTATGGAGTTGTTCTTAAAAAGGTGCCTCTTTTATGTGACAATGAAAGTGCGGTTAAAATTGCTAATAATCCGGTACAACACTCTCGCACCAAGCACATTGATATCCGCCACCACTTTCTAAGAGATCACGTTGCTAAAAATGACATATCACTAGAAGGTGTAAGAAGTGAAGATCAATTAGCGGATATCTTCACTAAACCTTTGGATGAAGCTACCTTTTGTAGGTTGAGAAGTGAACTAAATGTGCTTGATTCTAGTAACTTTAAAAGATGAGCTTGTGTTGTCCCTTGCATTGCATTGTATTATATGTCATGTTTAATTACCCGCAATGCATCTAGGGCTTGATTAACATGGTTACGATAACCCTCCTTTGGAGGAGTGAAGAAGCCTAACCGTGGATCAAACTTGACAAGCAACCTAGCTTTACTTACTTGTTTTGCATTGCATATGCATGGTTGTTGTTTTGTCGTTCCTTTTCGGTTAAGTTTTGAGCAACCTCTGTGTTCGTCCATGGGTAGAGAGAGCATTTTGACGCTCCCAAGGGATCAAAAACTCTATTGCATGGCCATACGTTGCTCCTCGGGTGTTTGTTGCCTATTTTCCTAAAAATAATATTAGCCTAAGGCAAACTATTTTGAAAAACTTGAGGGTTTGAGTGAGGTCACTCATATCTTGTTCCAATTGGTGTTTATTTGTGTCTCTTTGAATTGGAACTTGATTGGGAGAAGTCGCGTCAAAGTTTGAAAAGAAAAAGGGTGAAAAACAGTGACCGGACGCTGCACCGGACGCAGTGTTGCTTCACCACCGCGTCCGGTCCCGGCGACCACCAGCGCGTCCGGTCATCCTGGAGACCGTCTCCTGATCTAGTGATCGGACGCTGCACCGGACGCGCCCCTGTTGACCACCGCGTCCGGTCCCGGTAACCACCACCGCGTCCGGTCATCCGTCTCAGTTTTTCGGGCAAATCAAAACTGGACGCTGTCAGCGTCCGATCGCGGATAATCGGACGTGTCCGATCATTCCAGGAGCTTACTGGAATGTGACCGGACGCTACCTCCACCGCGTCCGGTCACATCGACCACCGCGTCCGGTCATCACGCATAAAGCGGATCTCGCCCCTTTAACCGTACGATTGGATCTCTTTTCTTTTTCATCTCACCTCGCCTCTGCCGCCGCCGTGACCTCGCCTTCTTCGCCGCCGCGCCCTCACCTCCGCCGCAGCTGCGCCCTGTGCCCTGCGCCCGCGCCACCGCCGCCACCGCTGCTCCCTATGCACGCGCCACCGCCACCACAGCCGCACCTTGCGCCCGTAGTCGAGCCTAGCGCCCAAAGTCGCGCCCTGCGCTCGCCACCGCACCCCCACTCGCGCGCCGCCGTTGATTCACCGCCGGCGACCTCCCCTGCGCCCTAGCCTCTCGTCGGGATCTTTTTGCCGTGCTTGATCTTCAAAGCCCTTGCAAAGACCCCAAACCCTAACCCTAGGTTGCTAGGTTTTCATCTTCGAATCCTCGCCATTGTCTCCGTCTCCACAAGGTGACATCTTCTCCTTGGATTAGGGTTTACCATTGATTTTTCGGTAATTTCTAATTCAATTGTCGTTCGATCGTCGATTGTATTCCAGGGTTTCGGTCGCCGTCTTTGGGTAACCCTAATACGTCGAGATCGTCTTCTAGTCGTTGGATCATCGCTCTTCAAGGTAGCTATCGCGGTCATCTCATATCTTACCTCATATGCTTGCTACCTCTAGGGTTTCGTACCTTTTAGATCATATATGTTGCTTATAGTAGATCCATCTATTCCGTTTTTTTAGCGAGCTTGTCGGTGTGTCAGGGTGTCTGCTGTTCTGCTGGTTAAATCCGAGGCCAAGCCTGCGGATATGGTTTGAGGCCAAGCCTCTCGAGTGTCAGTACATCATCTTTCAGAGGTTTTCCGACAGTGTGACAGCATGGTTCGTTGCAAGAATGCCGGTGGTGCTCCTAGTGACGGGGACGACAGTCCTCCTCGTCTGTCTGAGGTTGCGCGTGGAAAGCGCATAAAGATCATGGCCAGAAAGAAGAAGAAGACTCTCACTGATGCAGAGATAGCTCAGGCAGTGGCAGATGCAGCAGATGCAGTAGAGAGGGGTAGCAGAAGCAGTGGTATACGCATTGGAGACAGTCGTTTTCATCTTGAAGGACGACAGCTTGGTACAGAGACCACTGAGACCACTGAGAGCACAGAAGTGCCAATGGATGCAGATACTATGCCAGTGGATCCACCTGCAGCACCTTCAGAGGGGACAGCGGGACAGGCAGCTCAGACTCCATCACATCGCCGCTCCACACGCACACGGACTCAGGTGACTCCCAGGCCAGAGGGCCAGCGTCATGGAGGACGTCCACCTCCGAGAGTTAGAGGTACACCCCCAGTTGAGCACTTTGACTTGAGAGGTGCTACTGCACGTCAGGTGCAAAGTTTGAGATTTGTTGAGGTCAGCCGGTGGTTCCCACCTCAGAGAGACTCCAGAGCTTCAGAGGGATTCTATACTCCTCTCCAGGAGGATTTTTACAGAGCTCTTGTTGACAGTGGCATTGCTTTTCGACCACAGAGGGTCTGTCGTATTGAGTCACTTATTGAGGTAGTGGGTGAGCAGCTACGTCTGCACCTGTCCTATCTATCAGGCCTGTCAGATTTTCTTGGACGGACAGGTGCATACTGCGGCACTTGGGTTAGGGAGTTCTATGCTTCTTTATGGATTGATCCAGCCCATGAGTTCATACACTTTGCATTCAGAGGCCGCGACCGCAGACTGTACAGCTCTAGAGTACGAGAGATTCTCAGACTCCCAGCTTCAGACATGAAGATTCACCAGCTCTGCTATGGTCAGACAGCTCCACCTAGACGCCCTCATGGCGGTTCTATGCCACCTACTGACCTGATCTGACCCTGTTTTCGTGAGTCTTTTGGCGAAGGGTCTCGTCGCACACCTGCCAGTCTGACACCGATTGCCCGAGTCTTGGATGCTATTGTCAGACGCACTCTTCTTCCTAGACTTGGTTACAGAGAGGGACTGACCAGAATGCAGCTTTGGGTTGTTCACCATCTTCTTTCACAGACACCTTTTGACATTTGGGATCTTATGGTCAGTGAGATGGAGGACACCCTGGCAGAAGGCTTCAAGGGACACCGTTAGCTGCCCTATGCTCATTGGATTTGTTTCATCATCAGATCTGCTCTTGAGCTGCCTTCAGAAATAAGTGCTAAGATAACTGAAACCACTACTGTTTTTCCTGAGTATGATATTCGTCAGCTATGAGCTTCAGTTACTAGAGAGCAGGCCCCTGCACCAGGACAGAGAGAGAGACCTGAGGTGCCTGAGACAGCGGTTGAGCAGGATGCGACCATACAGGGTCTTGCTGAGGCAGAACTTGCAGATCTAGATGCTCAGCCCGCTGATATAGCTGAGGATGAGGCCTCTGACAGCACTGACGAGGACTATCAGCCCATCCCCAGGTATCGGTCTCCTCGGCCTCACGACCACGAGGCCGGTGGCTCTGGTTCAGCCTCCCGCTCAGACCCAGCCATGGTGACTATACTTGAGAGGCTGACCCAGGCACAGGAGCGACAGGAACAACAGCTACAGAGACAGGCTCAGGACACAGCTGCTGCGTTTGCACAGATACAGGCTCGACAGGATGAGTTCCAAAGACAGCAGCTTGAGATACAGCGTCAACAGGTCGAGATGCAGCGTCAGTAGTATGAGATGCAGCGACAGAGTGCAGCCAGCCAGCAGTAGTACTTGGAGCTTCTGCGTCACCTTGTCACAGTTGGGGCTCCTCCACCTGCATCTATCCTGACTTCAGCTTTACCATTCAGTGGACCTTCAAGTCAGGATCAGCCGAGCTTTCAGGTCACATCTCCACAGCTGCAGGTTCCTCAGTCATTTCAGTCCCTGAGCTACACGCCCATTCAGACGGGGTTTACTCCTTTAGACTAGCCTCACCCTCACATGTTGACCGGCACATCGTTCATTGATCTGAGTGCCACATATAGCGAGTTGACTGGTCAGCCGACACCCTCGCACACCACCTCTGCTACTTCTTCAGGGTTGTCAGGTTTAGAGGTAGTTCTCCTTCTAATGACAGGGACAGGCACTACAGAGACTGTTCCGTCGTCCGTTGCCTCGACGGATCCCCCAGCTTTTGGCTCACTTCAGGCTCAGGTCACAGAGACTGCTCCACTTGTCGCTTCTTCGGCAGCACCTGTTCCTGCTGATCAGACCCAGACCGCTTCACAGTCGCGTGCTTCTTCAGAGGGTTAGCCAGATAGCTCAGAGTCCGAGGGAGACATCTCACAGTTTGTGATTACTCCGCGCTCCTCGGCACCCGACACGACTCCGTCTGTTCCCCCGTCAGATCCTTAGATTAGTTTTTTTGGCGGTTGATGCCAAAGGGGGAGAGAGAGTAGATTCAGGGGGAGCTTAGGGGGAGTTTCTGTTAGGGTTTTCGTTCTTTTCTTGTGTGCTACTCTCATGCATCATGTTTCCTTTACAGTAATTGCATTCGTGTGACATGTGATCTTATGAGAGATCTTAAAGTCTTTATGGTTTATCTAATCACAGCTTTAAATCATGTCACTTGTTTGTTTAATAGCTCATAAGGTTGTGCTTCCGTGCCTTACTCCGATTTCATATGAGCTATGTTTTATGTGTACTAACTTTTCATGTCTTATCTTATAAGTACACTCAGTTGGCTTGGAACACATAAGCATTGTCTAACCCCTTGTGCTTACAGCTTTATGCTTATATGAACCAAGCATGATCGAAAACTTCAACTCATATCTTCTGAATCTAAGTGTTGTCATCAATCACCAAAAAGGGGGAGATTGAAAGCATCTAGGCCCCGGTGTTGGTTTCGGCAATTAATGACAACACATAATTACCATGACTAACGTGTGTTTTGCAGAAACGTTGGTAAGTTAGGTCATGGAGATGATAACTGCTTTGGGCAATATGGCAGTCATGTCCCTTGATGGAAATCGTTTCGATTTTCAAAGGATCAACGATAAGATTAAGGACGGTTAGTTCCGGATGTCAAGGTGTTGAGATACATCTGGAATAGTCGTTAGGATCTTTGTTTCTTCCTTTGACCGTACTATGAAGAGGGGCATGAGCGAGTAGCTTGACCTAGGTGAGTCTTATGTTTAGGTGTGGTGCACACTTGTCAAACTTAGCACTAGGTAGCTCGAGAAAAGCTCAGAGTACAGTTAGAAGCGACTTGGTTCAAGTTGCATTGCGTTTGGAAGACGTTTGAGCCATTTACCTATGACCGGACGCGGTCCTGGTCATGACCGGACGCGTCCGGTCAGTACAAAGTCTTAACTGCGTTTTCGGCTGACTGACCGGACGCGGTCCTTGAGAGGACCGGACGCGGTGGTCAGGCTGACACGTGTCCCAGAGGGTAAACAGCAATGATCGGACACAACTGTGAAAAAGCCCGGCGCGTCCGGTCATGTTCCAGTAAGGTCCAGCGGAGACCTGACGCGTCCGGTCACCTATGATCGGACGCGGTGTTGCGTCAGGACAATTTTTCAGAGAGCTCTTGCATGATCGGACGCGTCCGATCATCCCTGATCGGCGCGTCCGGTCATCTCAGACCGACGCGTCCGGTCAGCACAGATCGGCGCGTCCGGTCTCTCAGTACAAGTTTCCGTTTTTGACCGTTACAACCGACCGGCGCGTCCGGTCATATCGATAGGCGCGTCCGGTCAGTGCGCGTCTGGCTATTTCGAAAGGTAACAGTTGGATTTGTCTGAGGGGTCTATAAATACAACCCCTCCACCTCTTTTAGAGGTCTCTTGCTCATTTGTTTAGCTGAGAAACACCTTTGAAGTGCAAGGGAGTGCAAGAGCCATAGTGAGGATTGAGATTTGTGAATCAAAGTTTGAGAATCCTCTCTAGTGACAAGAGTCTAGCAAGTGTGCATCCATCTTCTCATTAGACTTGTCGTGGTCAAGTGAGAGTTCTAGCTTGTTACTCTTGGTGATCGCCATCACCTAGACGGTTTGGTGGTGATTGGGAGTTCGGTGATCATCCGACGAGATTGTGGGTGACCCAACTCAAGTTGTGAGCGGTTTTGGGTGATTCGCCGCGACGGAGTGTCGAAGAATTAACCCGTAGAGAGCACTTGATCCTTGCGCGGATCAAGGGGGAGCTACACCCTTGCGCGGGTGCTCCAACGAGGACTAGTGGGGAGTGGCGACTCTCCGATACCTCGGCAAAAACATCGCCGTGTTCCTATCCCTTACTTTAAAGCATTTACTTTCTTGCATTACTTTCATTGCTTGATTACTTTCCTAGAATTGCCTTGCTAGTCTAGGATTGGAACTTAGGGTACATAACTTTTATCGGTAGAAACACAAGGAACACAACTAGGCACTAGGGGTGAAGTTTGGCTTGTAGGATTTAATTCTTGCAATTAACTTTTAGAAAAGCCCAATTCACCCCCCTCTTGGGCATCTTGATCCTTTCAGGGTTTATATTAATATTATTGTTATTAGGCACAGTTAGATGACCACGTTGTTAGAAGAAATAGAGGCGAGCTGTTTGTTTTAATTGAGTTTTTTTTATGTTGCGTCAATATCTCACTAGGTGCTTCCGATGTATAGATACAACCAGATAGTATTTGCTTCTAATATGTATAGATTGAGCATGCTTCATTCTCCACCATTGTCGATTCTATTCTATATTGTGAATAATTAATATATCATGGCCCATTTCAAGTGAGGTTAATGTATGGATGTCATGCGAACAGGGACAACACTTCAATCATTCAATGTCTTGTACCTTGAAATCCCAAGGGAGTTGCTCACAAGAGACGATTGTATGTTTTGCACGTAAGCATATAGTAATCTGGAGTGGAAAAACGAAGAAGGGAATTGCTCAAAAGAGACGATTGTATATGTTTTCATATTGTAAGGTCTATTCCTCGGTGTCTAGTTTGCCACGTTTTGCCTTTTTAGATAAACTGTGCCTGCCACAGAAAGTGTAGCGAGTAAAATCGAAGCCACACTTACGATAAAGTTTGGCAAGAGAATAAGTCTATGATGTGTGGGATAGGGTGCTAAAAGAAGTGTAGTGCGTCACAGTTATGGCAGTGAACCAAACGATTACTTGAAAACTATGGCACGACTAACATGTGGCGTGATAAGTTATGATCATGAACCAAGTAGGCCCTAAATCTGATTTTGCCAACTGATTTAGGTAACATTACCTAAGCGAACTACATTTGAAGAACTACCGTAACGAGAGATGGATCCTCTCTCTTTCCTGCCACAGCTGGACGACACATTGGAGAGGAAGGAGAGGGACCCTAGGTGACGACAGCGGTGAGGAACAAAGGGTGCAACACTTTCTCCTTGGGGCGGTGGCGACCAAAATATATGAAAATTTATTCTCTAATTTCACTACTATAACATCCACAATATATAGTGCAACTAGAGCGAGCACAATTCAATTTATTTATGAGATACGAAAAATAAGAGCATGCTATATATTTACCTACTCATGTGTCAAGTTTATATTTATTGCGACATCTTTAGTGAAGTCGTAATTGACTAAACCGTTGATCTTGTATCCTATCCCATACTATTTTTTATCAGAACCAGAGTCGGCGCCGAATAGTGTGGAATAATCATTGTATTGTCCCATATTTGCTTTATCGGGCTTTGATACACTGGGCAATTGAGATATTCTTTTATCGGGCTTTGATACAATGGCCAATTGCCAATTGAGAAATATCCATACCGTTTGCATTCCTAGGATCCTAGGTGAAACCATTTGTTGTGTGCATCAAGAAACATGAGAGATAACTTTTCAGAATTCCTCCAAAATATGAACAAGACAGTTGTGCTTTCCCATGAAGCTGATATAAATGTAGCATTATTAACATTTTTATTAATTTACTTTGAACTATATTCCTTGTTTCTTTTGTACAAAATCCTTTTGTTACTAAAATTTCATTTATGAACAAGGCATTTCCATACCTCTAGAATCTAGCTGACATGTCTAAGTCGTGCCCCATACGTACCTCTAATAAACCTGTTTTTAATTAAGGAACTAGACCCTAAATTGAGTCTTAAATTCATCAGTGAAGAGGTTATTGTTGTTGAGAAGCACACAGGCTGTCGCTGGAGAAGATCAACCACGTACGTAGTAGCTAGTTGTGAAAAATACTCAAAGCATGAACCTCCAGAAGTTAATCGGATTCCACGTACGTAGCCAGTTGAGGCCCCGTTTGGTTCAAAGGATTTTCATAGGAAAAGTGAAGGAAACAGAAATGGAGGAAATGAACGGAGGAAGACCGTTTGGAACGGAGGAAACAACGATCCCTTTCCTTTGGAATACTGTAGCTAGATACTGATTTCACGGGAATGAAAGAATCCACTCCGGCCTCTTGTTTTCTCTTCCTTCGCTGAAGCCCGAGGCAACTTGCGGCAACAACGGAGGATTAAGCTTCAGCAATGGCCGACTCGTCGGAGTTAGCAGTGGAAAATTTCTCAAATCAAAACTATTTTCTGCAACAATATGTTTCTTAGCTTATGTATGTTTCCCAGGTCATGAGCATGGCGCCGAAAGAACTCGACCAGCTGCTCTCACTGACGTCCTTGGTAGGAGTCCGAAGGCTGTAACCTCCCAGTCCGCTGCTCTCATTGGCTTAGTCGCTCGCCATGGCCTTGCCGAGAGGAGAGAGGGAGCAACGAAAGAGAGCTAGGAGATGAGGATGACTGGACGAAAGAGGTGACCCGGCCACAAAAGAGATAAGCACATAGTACTTCTAAATAAAAAATACAATAAAATATAGAAAGGTAGCTGTGAACCGGCCAACTAAAAGCTCATGCCCAAGTGTGCTAAGATGAAGTTAATCAGTCGTCTGTCAGTCAGTATTAAGCACTAATATGTTTCTTAGCTTATGCATGTTTCAAGTTCCTGTGACTAGAATTCCTATGTTACAAACACCTCTTTGTATCTATTTCTGTATTTTTTTAATCCTCTGTTTTGGGACTACACCTTCATCCTATTCCTACGGGTTTTTTTCATTCATCTGTTTTCTATTCCTGTAGGCTCTGAATGAATTGTGGGGAACTCTATGTATGTACCACGCCTTCCCACATGCTTGCACTGTGGCAGATGTACGCATTATTTAGCCTAAGTAAGTACACATATACCAACATATCATTTTTTTAGTGGACCAACGTATCATACTTAGGAGTGAGCCATATAATAACAATATTATTGCTTGCGGGGAACATAGTTTGCGTCAATCCATAACATAAAACGCAAGCATCCGTATGGTTATCACTTGTCGCACCTTCTCCGTCCAAATTACATGATGTTTGACCGTTCGTCTTATTTATTTTTTATATAAATATTATTTGTTTATTATGGCTTATTTTATCATTAGGGATACTTTCATAATGGCTTATTTATTTTAATATTATATGTAAAAAAACTGAATAAGACAAAATGATTACGTATAATATCTAAAAGTCAAAAGCGTCATTTATTTTGGGACGGGGAGTAGCTCAGTAGCTCTCCTGTACTAAGGACATGATATTTTTCTCATGATTTAATTTGTACATACACGTGACGTGTCTAGGATATGACAAGGATCGTCGATCGATCAGGTCCGACCAATAATAAGCGTAATCACTTTCATGACACATGCTATTCTCACCCAGCCTCTCTCTCTCTGCTGATATATGGAGTAGTAGAAACGTTGCAATCTTTTGCTTCCATGGCGAAATAAGAGGACGCATGCACTGCTTGTTTATTTTTGGTCTATGACTTGTCCACTGCAACAAGGCACATCTCAGCTAGTCTACTCACTCTCTTCATCAAGGTACTTTAAATCCAGTGATAAAGTTTAGGGTGTTAATTGGGGTGTTACATCGAGTGTTTAGATAGTAATAATAAACAAATTACAGACGTTCTCGGGTATCCGCAAGACGAATTTATTAAGGCTAATTAATCCATCATTAGCACATATTTACTGTAGCACAACATTGTCAAATCATAGACTAATTAGGCTTAAAAAATTCGTCTCGCAAATTAGTCGCAATCTATATAATTAATTATTTCTTTAGTCTATATTTAATACTCTATATACGCATTAAACATGGACTTACGGGAGGAACTAAACAAGCCCATATACTGCGTACTAGACGAGCAAACTTTGCTCAGGCCTCGTTTAGATGAGAGAATTGGGGAGAAAAACACTGTATCAGAATTCCTGTAGCATTTCGTTTGTATTTGGTAAAAATTATCCAAATTTTGACTAATTAGGCTTAAAATGTTCGTCTCGCAAAGTACAACAAAACTGTGCAAATAGTTTTTGATTTCATCAACATTTAGTACTCCATGCATTTGCCGACATTTTGATGTGACGAGGAATCTTCTTTTTGCATAGTGAAATTTGGGGAGAATTAGGGAACTAAACATGGCCTCATTGCCATTGCCAAGGGCCAAGAGGCCAGCAGGCGCTAATGGAGATGTCGGACCAGACAGGTCCAGCGACAGATTTCTATCTAGCGGCGACAGATGCGGCGGCCGGCAGATGATGGCCGTGTTTAGTTGAACCAATTTTGGATGTCTAAAATCTGCATAGTGCAGGATGTTGTACTGTAGCATTTCGTTTGTATTTGTGATTTTTTGTCCAAACATTGACTAATTAGGCTCAAAAGATTCGTCTCGCAAAGTACAACTAAACTGTGCAATTAGTTTTTGATTTCATCTACATTTAGTACTCCATGCATGTGCCGGTATTTTGATGTGATGGAGAATCATCTTTTTGCATAGTGGAATTTGGTGAAAATTTTGGCATCTAAACAGGGCCGATGGATGAAGCAGCCAATGGCCGGCGTCAAATCAGCAGGCTGTACTCCGTGGCTCTCAGCTCCAGTTCGACCATCAATCGATGGCCGCCAGCCGGCTCGGCGGGCCACTGCTGCTCGGCGTAGGTACGGACGCCACAGTGAAAGGCCTGACACAAAAGCCTGTGGCCTGTGGGCGGCCCAATGGCGTCGCCGCACGCTGCTGCACGGAGATCGCTGTACAGTAAATCTGATCTCGGGGTGCCAATTATTGAGGAGCTCGGCCAATCGCGACTACCCACTAGTAATTAGTATCTCTCTCACCGCTACGGAGGATCGCGATAACAGACGAAAAATCCAACACTCCGTATATCCGATTTAGGCGGTCTTCGAATGAAATGATAATAAAGAGGTAATTGTAATGGCCATGCATGAGCGTGAGGTTAGTTTGTGGGGGCACGGCTCTGTGCTTATGAATCTTTATTTATCTTATGATGACGACCTTGCTGGAGAAGGAACATCGTCGGAATCAAGTTTCACATATGCACTATAGTAAAATTAATCTTTATACAAATATTAATACGGATTTACGAGACGGAGAACAAAATAGGATCACATTTTTGTAGGGTTGGAACAAAGGGATGGCTCGATCGAGCTCTCCCCTCTAACATCGCGACCCCCCTTGGGGGAGGGCGATCTACAGGCTGCCGAGCCATCCCTTTTTCGTCAGAGGATACGCTTGATGGATATAAACCCTGAGCCCCCGAGCAAATTGGAGAGTCAGTCAGGGGATCACTAGGACTATTGTCTTCTTCTCAGGGACGTAGCATACCTCTATGTTAGGCTCTGTTCACATACAGTTTGTTGTCAATCATGATAATCGATCGGCATCCTGTATTGAAGTTAGCTACCAATTGAGGCCGATCTACTAATAGAGGCATTACGAGGAAAAACAGTAAATTCATATTTCTTTTCCTCCTTTTTATAGCTATCCATGAGTTTGTTAAATTAAATTTGTTAAATGTAAGGATCTCAAAAAACTCATGAATCATCTCAGCAAGCTCATCACGTGTAACACAAGATCCAAGAGGAGATTGATATGTGTCGGTGTTCGGACCGAGGGGGTCCTAAACCAACGAGTAAATGCTGCGTGACTCTTTCCTGGATGGTGATGCAAGGAGAACACACGGGGGTTTATCCTGGTTCGGGCAAAAGAAGGCCCTACGTCCAGCGGGGAAGAGAGGTTTGTATTTCCTTGCACCGAGGTGCTCGTGTAGGGGTTACAAGCAGGCGAGAGAGGGTGTCGAGCCCAAGTCTCAAAGAGAAAAAGGAGAAAGATGGTTGCTTCGCGTTTTTTCCGTGATGCTTCGCCCCCCTATTCGTCGCCCTGGCCCATCCTTTTATAGGGCGAGAGGTGGTCAAGTCGAGGGGAGCCTTGAGGCGATGTTTCGTCGATTCCTGTTGAGTTGACTGTAGCGACGTGGCTTCGGGATGGCCGGCCATCCCTGGGTACCCTGACGTGGTGCGGGACAAGAGGGTGAAATGACCCAGAGCGCCATGCCATACCGTCCTTCGAGCTAAGTCGAGCGTTGGGGCCGGGTCGAGGCCGGGTCGAGGTCGGATGGATAAGGCCGAATCCCTGGTATCGCGGGGGACGGACCTTGTCTTATCCTCCCTCGAGGGTGATTGACGGTGAATAGTGCGCGGTAAGGTGGATACAGTGACGGCTTTCACCTCCCATCACGGGATGGGCGGTAAAACAGTGAGACTTGACGTGGGTATTGTTCCCGTGTTGACCCATGCCGTAGCCATGCCGGTCGGTGGTAGTAGGTAACCGCATTGAATGCTATGGCTTTTGTCCTGGGTAGGTAAAGAAAGGGTGTCGAGCCCCGTCGAGCGGGCCTCGTACGAGTCGGAGCCGGGGCGCGGTCGAGGCGCCCCGTCGAGCGGGCCTCGTACGAGTCGGAGCCGGGGCGCGGTCGAGGCGCCCCGTCGAGCGGGCCTCGTACGAGTCGGAGCCGAGGCGCGGTCGAGGCGCCCCGTCGAGCGGGCCTCGTACGAGTCGGAGCCGGGGCGTGGTCGAGGCGCCCCGTCGAGCGGGCTATCTTTCATTGTGGTCTCGGTTATGTTAGTGTTTTGGCGATAGGTGTGGGTACCCCCGTACTGTTGGTACCGACAGTAGCCCCCGAGCCTTTGGGTGAGTGTGTGATCACTCTCCCAGAGGTTGGTCAGAACTGGAGTCGTGGCATCGTGATTTTTTCCGGTGGGGGCGCGCGAGCGCACCCGCCGGGTGTAGCCCCCGAGGCCTCGGTGGAGTATGGAGACTCCTCCGAGGTCTTGTTCGCGTTTGATTGGGGGACATTTCGTTGCGGTCAAGCCCCCGAGCCTCGTGCGCGCGAGGTCGATCAGGGTCCCGGCCGTCTTTCGCTGTACGACCCTCACGCTCCTTTTTCGGAAAAAAGGAGGAGGGGTAGAGAATGTCGTACTACCCTCGTTTGGGCCCGAGTTACGACGATCTCCGGTGAGCTGCTAGCGGGTGAATTCGAGTGAGAACCCGTGCCCCGTTCGTTAGGGGTCGGCTAGTGGCCCGGGGGCGCCCTAAAAAATGCCAAGAAGCGGTCGTGTGGATCTCGATTCCCTTCGACAGGATTCGAGGGCTTGATGCCTCCCCCGGAGGGATTCCTACCACAACCTTCTCCTTCGGCCTCGAATACATCCTGGGGTGCCTCGAGAGCGTGGCTCGAGCCCTTGGCCATGTACGGGCGCACCCTGGGTCGTCCCTAACTCTGTTGCTCGAGGGCAGCTGTCGAACCCCGTTCGAGGGCCAGCTTTCGCTCCCTCGAGACTTATTGCGGGCTTCGCACCCATTTTTGCGGTCGGGACCCCGAGCCTCGCACGCACGAGGTCGATCAGAGTCCCAGCCGTCTTTCGCGACCCTCACGCTCCTTTTTCAAAAAAAGGAGGAGGGGTGGAGAATGTCGTACTACCCTCGTTTGGGCCCGAGTTACGACGATCTCCGGTGAGCTGCTAGCGGGGGAATTCGAGTGAGAACCCGTGCCCCGTTCGTTAGGGGTCGGCTAGTGGCCCGGAGGCGCCCTCAAAAATGCCAAGAAGTGGTCGTGTGGATCTCGATTCCCTTCGACAGGATTCGAGGGCTCGATGCCTCCCCCAGAGGGATTCCTTCCACAACCTTCTCCTTCGGCCTCGAATACGTCCTGGGGTGCCTCGAGAGCGTGGCTCGAGCCCTTGGCCATGTACGGGCGCACCCTGGGTCGTCCCTAACTCTGTTGCTCGAGGGCAGCTGTCGAACCCCGTTCGAGGGCCAGCTTTCGCTCCCTCGAGACTTATTGCGGGTTTCGCACCCATTTAAGACATACCTGGAGATATTTCATTGGCCGAGCGCGTTTTTTTTCGGGAGACGAGATCGGCGCGGTATCGGCGTATGGTTACGACGTGGGGAGCGGCCACGTGCTCAGTTCCTGCGAGATATAAGGAAACGGTTAGGTGAGCGTGTTTATCGCGGAAAACTGCTCCTTACTTCTCGCGCGGCCGTTGGGCTTCCGTCCGGGCATATAAAGCTAAGGCCTTGGGGTCTTCGTTCCCCACCGGTTACTTGCATCCCTGCAATCCTTTGCCTTAGACATCCCCTGCCACATCGCGTTCTCCGCGCGTCTTGCCGCAGCCACCGCATCCTTTCCTTCCTTCCCCCTCCCGACGACATCGATGGCAGGAAAGAGCCAGATCCTCCCCGCCGACGACTGGGCCGCCTCCTCGGTGACGGAGAGGAGGTTGGAGGAGTTGGTCGAGGACGGGCTGCTGCGGCCGAGGACGAACTTGGCGCAGCCGGAGTGGGTGGCGCCGCCCCCCGCCCATCAGGAGCCAGCGCCCCCTGAAGGGTACGTGGTGAGCTTCGTCAGCTTTCATGAGCGGGGGTTCGGCGTGCCGGCGTCGGTCTTCATGCGCGCGCTCCTCCACTACTACCGGGTGGAGCTTCATCACCTTTCCCCCAACGCCGTCGCGCAGGCCGCCATCTTCGCGGCGGTCTGCGAGGGCTACCTCGGGGTGGAGCCACAGTGGAACTTGTGGCTTCACCTTTTCAAGGCCGAGCTCTTCGCCAAGAGGGCGGGGGAGAAAGGCGTCCTGTGCGCGGCCCGAGTGGGGAGCTGCGTGCTGCAGGTGAGATCGGGTCGGACGGATCTATACATCCCGGCCCGCCTCATCTCCTCGAACAGTGGGTGGCACGAGGGTTGGTTCTACCTCCGCAATGATGAAAATCAGTTGCCGAGGTACACCGGCCGCGTGCTGACTGCTCGAGAAGAGCATTGGTCGTACGGAGTGCCCGAGGCCGAGAAGACGCGCCTAGATCCGCTGCTGGCGGCGCTGCAGCAGCTTCACCTTCGGGGCCTGACGGCTGCGGCGGTGGCTGCGGGCTTCCATCGCCGCAGAGTGATGCCGTTGTGCCAGCGACGTCTCCGCCTGGACCAGATGACTCCGGAGGCGAACCTCGAGGGTACCCGGATGTCCCACGAATCCCTCACCCTTGAGGAGGTCCTCCGGCGGGCTCGCCGGATGGTCGGGAACTTCAAGGCGGAGGAGGCCAATCAGGTTCCCATGAGGCCTACTGAAGGGTGCGAATCCGTGGTACGTATCTCGGGGCTGAGGTATTGCTATTCTTGTTTTTCTGTGGATTTTGCTGATGCGGTCGAGGCCGGCGTGTAGGATTTGTCGGCGTTGCGGGAAACGCGCCCACCAGTCCCGGAGGACCGGCCCGCCCGGGAGGCTCGACGCCTGCATGCCTCCCAGAAGAAGCAGGCCAAGGAGACAGCCAAGAAGCGGGCGATCCGCAAGGCCAAGGAGGCGGAGGCGTTGAAGAAGCGCCGGCGCCAGCAGACCATCGACGGAGTGCCCCTGTCGCCGTCGCCTTCCGAGACAGTCTCGGGGGAGGACGACGGCAGCAGCGGCGAAGACGATGATGCCCTGTCGCGGTATGAGATTGCGACCAGGCTTGGGGACCTTCCCGACATTCGCCCCCTGCTGGAGCCCATCGGGGGGGCGTCCTCCTCGGTCGTCGTGGTCGAGGAGGTCGAGGGGAAGAAGGTGGAGAAGGAATCTGGCCCCTCGAGGGGAGGGGCCGTTTTACCCTGGACCCGGCGAGAGGGGTCGACGGGGACGTCCGCACTAGCCGGGGCCTCGCAAGCTCCGGCAGGGGCGGAGACGGTGGTACCGGCGTCGTCATCGGCGGCGGCGCCGGCGGGAGTAAGGACCCGAGGCCAGCTGGCCTCGGAAGCACAAAGGGCGCAGGGCGGTGTGTCGGCCGGGGCTCCCAGGAGCGCTCGGCCTGCTAGTGAGGCCGCCGCGAGGCCACCAGCGGCCGTCCCGGGAGGCTCGAGCCGCGCGGGGTCGAGGTACTTGGTGCCGATTTCCGGGTAAGTATCTCAACTTGGTTGTCCTGCCTTTCCCAAAGTCCGTTGGCTGACAATTCTTCTCACTTCGCAGGCTGAAGCGGAAGGCGGAGCCAATGGGGCCTACCCCTGTGAAGTCGCTGCGAGCCGGCGCCGTTGTCCTCAATCGGACGGCGGAGCAGGACGCGGCCTGGGTCCGTCAGGTCGAGGCCGCGAAAGGGCGCCTGCGACATCAGCAAGGGTCAGCTGACGCCGCGGCGGTTGCCGGCCCGGAGCCCGCCGTCGAGGGGGCCGAACCGACCAAGGCGGCGGCTCTTGACGTGGTCGAGGCGGGGCCCAGGTCGTCAGGGACGGCCGAGGCTGCCGTTGCGGTCGCGACGGGCGAGGCACCCGTCCGCGACGCGGAGCGGGCGGGTGCTGACGTGACCAGGGAGGAGGTCGCGTCGGTGTCAGGGCAAGAGACGGTCCTGGCGATGGGGTCGCAGCCGCGACAAGGCCCGTTGGCGGAGCCAGCGGGCATGGTGGAGGTCGGGGCGGTCGAGCCCCTATCCGGAGCACCCGAAGAAGAGGCGCCGGCTCCGGCGGTGCCGACGGTCGAGGCGCGGATACCGGAGCCGTCGTCGGTCGAGGCGCCGGCTCCGGAGGCGCCGGCGGTCGTAAGTGCCCGCCCTCACGCTCCCCTCGACAACATCTCCCTGGACAAGGGAAAACAAACGATGGGGGTCGAGGGGGGTGAGGTCGCGGACCAGGCCGGTGTCGCGACGGCCGTTGGAGAGGTGGATACCGCGGGCGAGGCCGGTCCTTCCGCGGGACCGGGAGACGCCCCGGCCGGGTCATCCTCGTCGTGGCCCGACATCGCCGCGCTGGCGATAGCGCGGGCCGAGACGGAGCTGCCGAAGTGGGGGGGCCGTCCCTTGAGTTCAGGGACGCTACGAACCCCGACGCCGAGCCCATCTTTGTCTTGAGCGACAAAGATGAGGTGCACCGATGGGAGTACCTCGAGGGCGTCCGCCAGCACCTCGACCGGTTGCTCCGAGTGGCGTCCGGTGCCGTGTGGAGTATGGGGGATGCCACCGAGGTATGATCGACCCGTCGGCTTTCTTGATGTGTTTTTTCCTCGGATTTGTGACCTTTTCGAATTGCGTTCAGGAGCTAAAGGAGTACTCCCGCCGCAAATCGCTCTTCATCCGGGACGAGAGTGGCGTGTGGGGCGCGCTGTCCCAGCAACGTGTTCTGGTCGAGGAGGCCCAGAAACGGCTATCCGATCGGAACGCCGAGATGGCTGAACTGCGCGTCGCATACGCCACATTGAAGGAAGAGGCGACGCAGGCATGGGCGGCCGAGGCCGTGATGCGCACAAGCCTGGACAAGGCTCGGGAGGAGGCTGCCCAGGCGCGCAGGGACCTCGAGCCCTTGTCTGCGCGGGTGAAGGAGCTCGAGGAGGATGTTTCCTAGGTCAGTCTTCAGCGCGACGCCTTCCATGCCGAGATCACGACGCTACAGGGAGCCGTCCAAAAGAAGGACGCAGCTCTCGAGTCTGCTCGGCAGGAGGTCGAGGCGCTAAAGGCAGCCATCCGTGACAAGGACAGCGCCTTCCTGGGGCTCGAGCGAACGTGTGGGGGGCTCCGCGACGAGGTCGTGGGCCTGCAGACCCACGTCGAGGGTAAGTGTGGTTGTTATAGTCACGACGTTGAAGGCCCCGCGTTGGGCACTAATTTGTTTATCGTGTTTCAGAGCTGGAGAGAGAGAACCGAGAGGCCCAATCGTGCGCCAACTCCTTCTAGAGCCTCTTCGAAGCCGAGGTCCGGAGGACCCAACTTCTCCAGGGCGCAATCACCACCGTGTGTGATGGCCTAGGGGTCGAGCCCGACATCGACACCGGGGAAGATGTTCCGGGGAACTCCTTCGTCCGACGGATGGTGGCGCTGGGCCGCCTTGCCCGGGAGAAGATACGGAACGGCCTCCATCACGGCGTGAAGAGGGCGCTGGCCGTCGTCCGTTTGGGGTTTGTGTTTGACATGAGGCTCGTTGCTGAGGGTTTCATCACAGACCCCGATCGGACGGACGAGGAGAACGAGGATGCCTGCGTGGAGCTGATCGAAGCCGCCGAAGAGCCTGGGAGTCGTCTGGCCTCGCTTTTTGAAGCCGAGGTGGTTCCTCCTGCCGACGACGAAGGCCTGTGAGCCAAATCTGGGCATGAAGGCCCATGTAATAAGTTAGTATTTCGAATTTTGATCGTGGTGGCCGCGGAGGCCTAAAAGGCTCGAAACATAAACCGGTTCGCGGTTGATTCAGTTTTACTCGAGCTTTTCTTCCCTTTATCGCACGGATCGTGTTCTCGCGTGATTTACTTAGCGCGCAGCTACATCCTTCGGCGTAAGGGAGCGAGTGGAGGTACCGTAGCCTCGGAGGCGTAAGTGATCTCGCGGCTCGACTGCCCTCGAGCTTCAGGGTGATGTTGCGGCCTAGTAAATCGTGTGAGAGCCTGATCTAAGCGACAGGGGGTATGTTCTTTTTTAATTTTAGGAACTGTTGTTTAGATCTTCTCAGCGTGAAGGCGTACCTCTAAAAGGCGCAAGGGTCGAGTGGAGGTACCGTAGCCTCGGAGGCGTAGGTGATGCTCCAGGCTCGAGAGCCCTTTCGAACCTTAGGGTGCTCTTTCAGCGAAGTCGATCTAAGAAACGGTTCTTAAATTTTAAAAAGAGCACAAGTTTTTTCGGTTTTTCGGGGACCGGGGGTTCCCCCCTTGCCAGCCCCCGAGGGAGGGTCAACGCTAGGAGTGCAGGGTCGATCCTTCCTCATTGCGAAACGAAAAATTTTGAACATCGCTGTATTCTTTATTGATGAAAAAGGAAATACAGAGCCTCGAGGCTTTTTAAGGAAAGAAGCGACGTAGCTGTTCAATGTTCCAAGCGTTGGTGAGGATTTCGCCCTTCTCGTTGGATAGCTTGTAGGTGCCCGGCTTTAGTACTTCTGCGATGATGTACGGCCCTTCCCATGGTGGTGTGAGCTTGTGCCGTCCCTTGGTGTTCTGGTTCCGCCGTAGCACCAAGTCACCAACGTTGAGGTCACGCTTGCGGACGTATCTGTCGTGGTAGTGTCGGAGACCCTGCTGGTACCTGGCAGAATGCAACAGAGCCACATCTCGGGCTTCCTCGAGCTGGTCGAGGGCGTCCTGTCTTGTGGCGTCGTTGTGTCCTTCGTTGTATGCCTTCAACCTCGGGGACCCGTATTCTATATCGGTTGGTAGCATAGCCTCAGACCCGTAGACTAAGAAGAACGGAGTGAACCCCGTGGCTCGACTCGGCGTTGTTCTTAGGCTCCACAGGACCGAGGATAGCTTGGCAGCCCATTTTTTTCCATGTTTGTTTAGTTTGTTAAAGATTCTGGGCTTCAGGCCTTGTAGAACCATGCCGTTGGCACGTTCCACTTGCCCGTTTGTTTTTGGATGAGCCACGGCCGACCAGAGCACACGGATGTGGTGGTTGTCGCAGAAATCCAAAAACTTTTTGCCAGTGAACTAGGTGCCATTGTCTGTGATGATACAGTTGGGGACCCCGAAGCGATGAACAATGTTAGTGAAGAAGAGTACAGCTTGTTCGGACCTGATGCTGGTGATAGGGCGGGCCTCGATCCACTTGGAGAATTTGTCGATTGCGACGAGCAAGTGGGTGAAGCCGCCGGTCGTCCTTTTCAGTGGTCCGACAAGGTCGAGCCCCCAAACGGCGAACGACCATGTGATTGGGATAGTTTGTAGGGCATGTGCCGGAAGATGAGTCTGTCTCGCATAGTACTGACAACCCTCGCAGGAGCGTACTAGCTTGACAGCGTCGGAGACCGCGGTCGGCCAATAGAATCCTTGTCGAAAGGCGTTTTCGACGAGGGTTCGAGGCGCAGCGTGGTGACCGCAAGCCCCTGAGTGAAGATCGCCGAGCAGATTTCTGCCTTGCTCTTTCGTGATGCAACGTTGGAGGATACCGGTAGGGCTACGACGGTAGAGCTCCCTGCTGTCGCCCATGATCACAAAAGTTTTGGCCCGGCGTGCGATCCGTCGAGCCTCAGTCCTATCCGAGGGGAGGTCCCCCTGGATGAGGTAGTCGAGGTACAGGACGCGCCAATCAGGTTCGAGGTCAGACGGCGGCGTCGAGTCTTCCACCTGCATGGCTTCAGCCCCGGTCGAGGGGGCTTCTGCCTCAGGTGGAAGGTCGATCGACGCCCCATCGACCCCCTCGTCTGGCCTGAGGTCAACGGATGGGTGCTGAAGGTCTTTCGCGAAGACGTCCGGTGGAACCGTGGCTCGACCGGACGCGATTTTTGCCAGTTCATCAGCGGCCTCATTATACCTGCGTGTGATATGGTTGAGCTCGAGGCCGTGAAACTTGTCCTCGAGGCGCCGTACTTCTTGGCAGTAGGCCTCCATCTTGGGGTCACGGCAGCTCGAGTTCTTCATGACCTGATCGATCACGAGTTGAGAGTCGCCTCAGACGTCGAGGTGTCGGACCCCGAGCTCGATGGCGATTCTCAACCCCATGACGAGTGCCTCGTATTCGGCGACATTGTTAGACGCAGGGAAATGAAGCCGGATGACGTAGCGCATGTGAACCCCGAGGGGTGAGACGAAGAGCAAGCCCGCGCCTGCTCCCGTTTTCATCAACGACCCATCGAAGTACATGGTCCACAGCTCCGCCTGGAGCTGTGCGGGTGGGAGTTGTGTGTCAGTCCACTCGGCTAGAAAATCTGCTAATACCTGTGACTTGATAGCTTTTCGCGGCGCATAGGACAATGCCTCGCCCATGAGCTCGACCGCCCATTTGGCAATCCTACCCGAGGCTTCCCGGTTCTGGGCTATCTCTCCCAAGGGGAAAGAAGAAACCACAGTAACCGGGTGACCCTCGAAGTAGTGTCGGAGCTTGCGCCGTGTCAAGATGATAGCATACAGCAGTTTCTAGATCTGTGGGTATCGACACTTTGTTTCTGAGAGCACCTCGCTAACGAAATAGACCGGCCTCTGGACGAGCAAGGTGTGTGCCTCCTCGGCCCGTTCGACAACCAGGGCAGCACTGACTACTTGTGATGTCGCGGCGACATAGAGTAGGAGTGGTTCCCCCGGGGTTGGAGGGACGAGGACCGGTGACCTAGAGAGGGTGGCTTTCAGTTTCGTGAGAGCCTCCTCAGCCTCGAGGTTCTAGGAAAAATGGTCCGATTTCCTCAAAAGGCGGTACAGAGGGAGTGCTTTTTCGCCGAGGCGCGAAATGAAACGGCTGAGTGCCGCCAAGCAACCTGTGACTCTCTGTACGCCTTTGAGATCTCGGATGGGGCCCATCTTGGTGATTGCAGAGATTTTTTTAGGGTTGGCCTCGATGCCACGTTTAGATACGATAAACCCTAAAAGCATACCTCGTGGGACGCCGAAGACACATTTCTCTGGATTGAGTTTGATGTTTTTTGCCCTGAGGCAATTGATTGCAACGTCGAGGTCGCTGACCAGATCGCCGGCATGTTGGGTTTTGACCACGATGTCGTCGACGTAAGCCTCGACGGTCGACCTAATGTGCCCCCCGAAAACATGTTGCATGCATCGCTGGTACGTTGCCCCTGCGTTCCGGAGACCGAAGGGCATCGTAACGTAGCAATACATGCCGAATGGGGTGATGAATGAAGTCGCGAGCTGGTCGGACTCCTTCATTTTGATTTGGTGGTAGCCGGAGTATGCATCTAAGAATGAGAGAGTTTCACATCCCGCGGTGGAATCAACGATTTGATCAATGCGTGGCAAAGGGAAGGGAACTTTCGGACATGCTTTATTTAAACCAGTATAGTCTACGCACATCCTCCATTTTCCACTCTTTTTTCTAACTAAGACAGGATTAGCTAGCCACTCGGGATGATGAACCTCCTTGATGAACCCGGCCTCCAACAGTTTGTGTATCTCCTCGCCGATGATCCTGCGCTTCTCCTCGTCGAAGCGGCGCAGGCGTTGCTTCACCGGTTTGGATCCGGCCCGGATCTCCAAGGCGTGCTCGGCGACTTCCCTGGGTATGCCCGGCATATCCGAGGGACTCCACGCAAAGATGTCGACGTTCGCGCGGAGAAAGTCGACGAGCACTGCTTCCTATTTAGGATCGAGGGTGGCGCTGACGTTCAGCGCCCTCCCCTTAGGATCAGCGGGGTCGAGGGGTACGAGCTTGACGTCTTTGGCGGGCTCGAAGCTGCCGGCATGGCGTTTTGGGTCGGGGATCGCATTGGCTAGACCGTCGAGGTCTGCGGCCAAGATCGCTGACCCAAAAACAGCCTCGCCGTGCTCGACGCACTCGACGTCGCACTCGTAGGCATGTTCAAACGAAGGCCCTACAGTGATGACACCGTTTGGGCCAGACATTTTGAGCTTGAGGTAGGTGTAGTTCGGGATCGCCATGAACTTGGCGTAGCATGGGCGTCCCAGGATAGCGTGGTACGTTCCACGGAATCCGACCACTTCGAAAGTGAGAGTTTCCTTTCGGAAGTTGGCCGGTGTGCCAAAGCAAACAGGCAGATCGACCCGCCCGAGGGGTTTCACCCGTTTCCCTGGCACGACTCCGTGGAAGCCCCCGGCGCTAGGCTGGAGGCGCGCTCTGTCGACCCCCAAGAGGTCGAGGGTCTGAGAGTAGATAATGTTGAGGCTGCTTCCGCCGTCCATGAGCACTTTGGTGAGGCGTGTGTTGGCGATGACGGGGTCAACGACGAGGGGATAGACCCCCAGGTTAGGGACGTAGTCTGGGTGGTCATCACGGTCGAAAGTGATGGCCACCGCACACCAATCAAGGAAACGGGGTACCGCCGATTGTACGAAGAAGACCTCGCGCCGTTCTCTCTTGCGCTGACGCGCAGAGAGGCAGGTCGAGGGTCCTCCGTAGATCATGTAGCAGTCGCGGATCTCGGAAAATTCCCCGTCCTTGTCGTCACCCTTAGGGTCCGCCCCCTTGTCGTCCTTCTTGGCGCCGGCACCCCCGAAGTACCTGCGCAGCATGTGACAATCCTCGAGGTTATGGTTAGTGAGTCCCTTGTGGTAGGGACACGGCTCTTTGAGCATTTTGTCGAAGACGCCCCCACCGGGGGGGCCTCGAGGTTTCTTGTGCTCGGTAGCAGCGACGAGCTCGTCGGCCGGGGCCTCGAGCTTGCCCTGCTGGCCCTTCTTCTTCTTGCGGTTGTTTCTCTTGGGGCCTCGGGTGGAACTCGCGGGGTCGTCGACCTTCTGCTCCTCCCTCGCCGGCTCGCCGCCAAAGATTGCACCAACCGCCTCCTCGCCGGCGGCGAAGTTGGTGACGATGTCCATCAATCCGTTGGCAGTGAGCGGGGTGTTACGGCCCAACTCCCGGACCAACTCCTTACAGGTGGTACCGGAGAGGAAGGCCGTAATCACGTCGGAGTCGGTGATGTTGGGGAGCTCGGTGCGCTGCCGGGAGAAGCGCCGGATGTAGTCCCGGAGGGACTCATCCGGTTTCTGCTTACAGCCCCGGAGGTCCCACGAGTTGCCAGGGCGCATGTAGGTTCCCTTGAAATTTCCCTCGAACACCCTCACGAGATCGTCCCAGTCGTGGATCTACCAAGGTGGGAGATCCTCGAGCCAGGCTCGGGCGGTGTCGGAGAGGAACAGGGGGAGTTGCCGAATGATGACCCGGTCGTCGGTGGCCCCGCCCAACTGACACGCCAAGCGGAAATCGGTGAGCCAAAGTTCGGGTTTGGTCTCGCCGTTATACTTGGTGAGAGTCGTGGGGGGACGGAACCGAGCCGGGGGCACCGTCTCACGGATAGCCCTACTGAACACCCGAGGACCTGGGGGTTCGGGTGAAGGGCTACGGTCTTCCGAGCTGTCGTAGCGTCCGCCCCTGTGGACGTGGTAGCCTCGAGCTACACCGTCACCGTGTTTGCGCGTGCGACGCTCGACGATGTTGCCACGGGTGTCTCGAGGCTCGCGGTCGTTGGCGATGGGCTCAGGGGCAGGTGCTACCCGGTTTCGCCGGGCAGGCTCGGGATGAACCGAGGCTTCTCTCTCCTGTCGGGAAGGCTCGAGGGTCCGCTCCGAGGCTGCTTCGCGCCGCCTCGAGGCAGAGCTCTCGGCCTGCTGCATGGCGGCAGTCTCGAGGAGTCCTTGGATTTCGTCTCGAGCCCGACGGGCGTCAGGGTTTGACGGCTCGGGCATGTTGCGCAGGAGCATGGCGGTGGCGACGACGTTTTGGCTGGCTCGAGCGAAAACCGGAGGGTCGACCGCCCGGTCTTCGTCGATGCGACGGTTGACGTCGCGAGCTCTCTCACGAGCTCTCCCGCCAAATGCGTGTTCCGCACGCTCACGCTCGAGGGTTTGCTGGAGAAGATCCAGGTTTTCGCGTTCCTCGTCAAGCTGGTCCTGCAACTCGCGAATCTGTTCGAGCTGCGCTCCTTGATCCGCAAGGAACTGAGGCTCGTTTCGCTCGGCAGGAAGCTCGACATGAGGGGGCGTGTGCCTTTCTTCGACCGGCTCTTCGTCCTCTAATTCCGAGGTGCTTTCAACGTCGATGTTGAAGCACTCACGAGTCGGATCATAGGTGTCGTCAGCCGAGTCGGAGTCAGGTGCGCCAAAGTAGTAATATGACGGGGGAATGTGTGGCCGTTGCCAACCATCACCGAGGTGGTGACGTGGAGAAGCAGTCACACGAGGTTCTGTTTTAGGTGTCTCCGTAGAGTCCCGATAATCAGAAGCCGGCGTGGATGCGACGAGGTCCAGAGTGGAGCGTAGATGGTGTCCGGGGAGTTCCTCATAAGCGCTCATGCGAGTGCTCACGGAGGATGCATACACCCGGGCAACCGAGTCCAGCCCAAACGGGAATGGTGATGGGGACGTCACTGCCCGTGGCGAAATAGATGCTACGGACAGAGGTGTCTCACCGGACGGGGGAGCGGCGGGATTCTTCGTCGGCACGCCACCCTCAGCCAGGCTTGTCCTTCCCAAATCTTCCAAAGGGAGATCTAGGCTGGCGCCTGTCTGGGGGGTGCCAGACCGGGGGATCCCATCACCCTCCGTCAGGTGGAGACGGTGGTTGTACCGGGCTCGCCGTCGCCGGGCGGCCGCGACCGCCTGGAGCGACGGTGCCGGTTGACTGCTCCCCCGGGCTGGGAGAGCTCGTAATCTTCGTCGGTTGGGTGCCTGGGTGGGAGTAGGACCATGTCGTAGCCAGAGCCGAGCGACATGAACTCCAAACTCCCAAACTAGATCACCGTACCCAATGGGATCGGGCGTTCAGGGTTAGCCATCCAGGAAGAACGGCGACAAAGCGAGGTTTGCACGCAGCGCTCCCCTACCTGGCGCGCCAACTGTCGGTGTTCGGACCGAGGGGGTCCTAAACCAACGAGTAAATGCTGCGTGACTCTTTCCTGGATGGTGATGCAAGGAGAACACACGGGGGTTTATCCTGGTTCGGGCAAAAGAAGGCCCTACGTCCAGCGGGGAAGAGAGGTTTGTATTTCCTTGCACCGAGGTGCTCGTGTAGGGGTTACAAGCAGGCGAGAGAGGGTGTCGAGCCCAAGTCTCAAAGAGAAAAAGGAGAAAGATGGTTGCTTCGCGTTTTTTCCGTGATGCTTCGCCCCCCTATTCGTCGCCCTGGCCCATCCTTTTATAGGGCGAGAGGTGGTCAAGTCGAGGGGAGCCTTGAGGCGATGTTTCGTCGATTCCTGTTGAGTTGACTGTAGCGACGTGGCTTCGGGATGGCCGGCCATCCCTGGGTACCCTGACGTGGTGCGGGACAAGAGGGTGAAATGACCCAGAGCGCCATGTCATACCGTCCTTCGAGCTAAGTCGAGCGTTGGGGCCGGGTCGAGGCCGGGTCGAGGTCGGATGGATAAGGCCGAATCCCTGGTATCGCGGGGGACGGACCTTGTCTTATCCTCCCTCGAGGGTGATTGACGGTGAATAGTGCGCGGTAAGGTGGATACAGTGACGGCTTTCACCTCCCATCACAGGATGGGCGGTAAAACAGTGAGACTTGACGTGGGTATTGTTCCCGTGTTGACCCATGCCGTAGCCATGCCGGTCGGTGGTAGTAGGTAACCGCATTGAATGCTATGGCTTTTGTCCTGGGTAGGTAAAGAAAGGGTGTCGAGGAGCCGGGGTGCGGTCGAGGCGCCCCGTCGAGCGGGCCTCGTACGAGTCGGAGCCGGGGCGCGGTCGAGGCGCCCCGTCGAGCGGGCCTCGTACGAGTCGGAGCCGGGGCGCGGTCGAGGCGCCCCGTCGAGCGGGCCTCGTACGAGTCGGAGCCGGGGCGCGGTCGAGGCGCCCCGTCGAGCGGGCCTCGTACGAGTCGGAGCCGAGGCGCGGTCGAGGCGCCCCGTCGAGCGGGCTATCTTTCATTGTGGTCTCGGTTATGTTAGTGTTTTGGCGATAGGTGTGGGTACCCCCGTACTGTTGGTACCGACAATATGTTTTTACCTCAGATGTAGATGCAGTAGGAAGAGGATTGAAGTTGGCGTCTTTGATCTTCTTGAGAGGTCCTTGTTGATCCATCTAGAAGCATGTTAGGGTATACTCTAGATCGGCAGCAGCCTGAATCTTTGCCCTCTCCTCTAGCATCTTGTGAATCTCCTTAGAAAGTTGATCGACCGAAGGCTTTCCATCGACCATCTTAATATATTTGTTTCGCTTCATTCTTAGTGTAGTCGCCAAAAAGTGTGTTGACGCTGATTCGTGTTACACATCGGTAGGGGCTAAACACGTAGCGAAGGGAGGTCCCAACAACGAGGTTGACCAGCAGGGATCGGTAAGGCCACCTAGAACACACCCACAAATCCCGTCGAGGGACATGTAGGACATTAAGGGGTTGGAAGAGGTAAGGGGTAAAAAGTAGTTCGATTGATAAAAGATCGATTGTGTAGTTGGATACCTCTGTTGGTCGTGTACCTCATGTTTTATATGGAAGTAGGGGCTGGAAAACCAATAATGTTGTTCAGTTCTATGTTGTTTCGTAGAGTTTTTCTTGGATTAGGCCAAAACTGACACGGGTCGATTCTAAAACTAGTCTGGACCCAATTTGAGTGTCAACACCAGACAACTAATAGTTAGTCATTGAAATTATCTCTCTAGTTAATCTAAATTAACATCCCAGCTAATAGCTCAAAACGAACTGCCTGACTAATAAAAGGTCATAAAGTGCTCCCCCAACTAAATGTACTTGGAGTAAAATGTTGTAGCAACTAACAATTAGATGCTCGAATCCAAACACCCCCTTGTTACCCATGCAATGAGCAAGAAAGATGTCGCTACAGAGTATGAATACCTTTGATCTATAAATTGTCCACTTCCTCTGACGCATGTACTCTACCACACATTTTGTACAGTGGAATTACCTAATACTACTAGAAGAGTATCAATATTGGCAAAGATCTAAGGTGAATAGTTGATGGCCAATAGGCAGAACACGACAAAAAGTATAAAATACTGGATAAACAATCCCCAATACCTCAAATAGTAGCAGAATATAATACAAACGAAACGACGATGCGTACTTTCATTGATTGCTCATATATTAGCCTTTTGATCTTAAAATTTCTTATAAACAACTATAATCTCCACTCTCCAGCAATCTAGCAACTTGTGAAATTCCACTCCTACCCAGGCTACCCCCACACTGTTTTTTAGATAGAAGAGGATCCTATCTCCATTGTTTAATTACAGTTACAGGTGCTGTGCAGTGTAGCCAGCCGTCTGGCTTGTAGCTAGGGAAAGGTGCATGCATTGAGTCGGTAGTGGGTGGGTGCGCGTGACGCCGCTGAGGTAGCAATTTTCTACTTTCCCCTCGACATGACCCAATAATAATATTGTATTGTATTGACCCCACACCATGATCGACCACGGCGATTAGATTAGCGGTCAGGGACAAGTTTAATCGCACCGTCTGGAGTCTTAGTTTAGTTAATTAATTCATTCATCACGGCCCGTCGTCGCACGCTCGCGACTTTATTGTACCTCCTAGCTAGCTTTGATCATTTCCGTGTGTCTTTTTCCTCCCGATTTTATTTTACTTATTTGAATGATGCATCCATCGTCTGGGCCGTCCAGTAATCATTGTTAATCTGGCTTTGGAGTAATAAAATAGATAAATGTAAGAATATTTATGTAGGAGTATTCATCAAATTTTAAGAAGCCTTGAGGCCCAACATGCACGCAATGTTTAATCTGGCTTTGGCTTGTGCCGACTTTCAAGGACAATCCATGTGGGGTCTCTGGGGCAGTACGAGCGACGTACGTGCACTGTCTGATACAGTGATACATGTGCGTACAGATACATATGGACGCGTGATTGCTTCTAGATCCAGACAATATCTTCTCAGCGGTTACACAGTGCGTACTACGTATATAAATAATATAATGGCTGGAAATAACAAATAAATTAAAATAAAGGTTTGTGTGAACTAGCTAATTGTAGCTTAATTGGTTATTATTAGGTTCCATGTATGTAGTGAAAACATGTGTATCCATGTAATCCTTGCTACGTCTATGCATGGGTACTTGTATTTTTGTCGGTTTAAAACAAGATATTCGTTCAATTTAATGATAATGGTTTTTTGTTAATCTTAAGATCTACCTACCCATTTTCTCATATTGCGTATAGGGGTGACGTGTGTGACTGCATGCAAGTGTTCATAAATATTATTCTTTATAAAGTCTATTATATTTTCTCACCGTACCAAAATAAATAACTTTTAAAAAAAATTTAGACAGATGATGCTGACGAATGAACCCACATTTACTCTCCTCTTCTCTTACTGGATTTGGCAGAAAATCGCACGCACCCACGCATTAGGTGAGTCTCGGTGGGAGTTTCATCATAGTTTCATTTCATTTATATTTAATGAGCTATCATATAAGCATTTTTATGATGTAGCAAGATTTTTAAGAAGAGAGAAGAAGTGAGTTTCAAGGATGAAACTCTCTTGGCATGAATACCAACTCTCTATGAGTAATAGAATTAAATATCTATGAAACTATAGAATAAACTCTTCATCGAGAGTTGGGGGTTTCGTCCATGTTTCATATTATTCTGCCTGACGTGACAGTCTTGAAAACATCGCCATGAAACTCTCCACTGAGAATGGCCTTATGAGGCAAAGTCCTATATTTTTTGTAGAATATTATTTTAGATAAATTTTAAATCTTAGAAAGTTATTTATTTTGGGATGAAGGAAATATTCCTAAATACTTGTGACTTGGAAACTTTCCTATACTTGTATATGAATTGCTAATAATGCTATATACACAACCAATTCATTCAATTCATGTCAGAAGTACTTGGTGGTCTGGGCATGGCACGGTCTTGTAGAAGTTCCTATGGTCACTATTTTCTACTGTTTCTATGCTTGAATAAATAGGCTTCTGTAATTGTCTTAAGTCAAACTTTTAAACTTTAACAAAATTTTAGAATAATTCGTCAAAATATATAACGTCAAAGTAGTATCATTAGATATATCATAGAATATATCTCATTTTACACCTCGTTCGCTTCGCTAAAAAGATAAGCTCAAAAGTATTGTTCGCTGATTTGTTGCGAGAAAAAAATATTATTCCTTCGCTGAAAAAGTACGGCTGATAAGACAAGCGAACAGAATAGATGTTGTACTATTTTTTATAAAATTAGTCAAACTTAATATACTTTAACTTGCATGGATTGTAGAAATTTTGGAGCCGTTCGGCTGTGCTGATAAGCCGGCTGAAAAACACTGTTGGCTGATTTGTTATGAGAAAAAAATACTGTTTCTGCTGAAAAAATAAGCTGAAAAAGACAGGTTATAAACCGAATGAACAGGGCCTTTTTCATTTAGGGACGGAAGGAGTACTAAAATATATTCAAATAAAGTATTATATTGTTTCCAAACTAATTTTCAACGCAGATTTCCATATATCTAAATATTTTACAAGTTATTAATAGGCACAGTTTAAGTTTTGCCATATCTGATCCTACAATGTAAACCGGTTACAGTATAAAAGTATAGGAGCAGGTAAATCTATCTTACTAATATTTGTGCATAGAGCTAGAGTGCAAAGTGTCCCGTCATGCTGAATTTTACCATATATACTACCTCCATTTCAAATTATAAAATATTTCACCTTTTCTAAATATATAGCTTTTTGTCATGCACTTAGAGCAACCCAAGAGACTCTTTATATCCTTCTTAATTTATAGGAGGAATAGAGATTTTGGTGAAAAAATATTTACCAACCTCCTTAATTGAATATTCAAATATAGACATCGTTTATTCTAAATTTCTCGCTAGCAGAAGATGGAGAGCGAGAATAGATTTTCTAGAGTATGCACAAGATATAGAAAAACTGTTGGAGGGTACAAAGATGTAGAAATAATTTATACTTAAATAAATCTCCAAATGATGATTTTGACCGTAAAATTTAGCAAGACTATTAGAGATGCTCTTAGATATACACTGTGTCTAGATATATAGTAAAAATAGTGTATCAAGAAAAGATAAAATATTTTATAATTTAAATTAGAGAAAGTATTATAACACAACCAACGAATAAATATGGGCACGAGGATAGGAGACATACTTGCATTTCAAGAAGCTAGAGCGAGCGAAAGCACGACGATTTAGACCATGTTTATTTCCACCTAAAAACTTTTCATCCTGTCACATCAAATATTTAGATATATGTATGGAGCATTAAATATAGATTAAAAAAACTAATTGCATAGTTTGCATGAAAACCGCGAGACGAATCTTTTAAACCTAATTAGTTCATAATTAGCCATAATTGCTACAGTACACATATGCTAATGATAGATTAATTAGACTTAATAAATTTATCTCGCGATTTCTAAATGAATTATGTAATTAGTTTTTTATTAGTATTCGAACGCCTCTTCCAACGTTGTATGAAACATCCAGACCACCTTAAAAACCTTTTACTCAGGAACTAAACAGGCCTCGTTGAAGTAGCTAGCGTGTGGGTACGTCACATGCACGCAGAGAGGCAGGTGGTCATGGTTATAATAGTGGTTGCCTGTTGGGGGAGCAGACGAGCAGTACGGGGTGCAAGTAATCCCTCAATTAATGTTCTTTTTTATATATATCTAACTTTATATAGTAGATTCTTAGTAAAGGTTTCACGTAAGTTTTATTTATATTTAATATTGTGTCACATCAATATATTTGAACTTAGCAAGTTAACTATGAAGTGAGGTTAGTCTCAGTGAAAGTTTCATATTAGTTTCGTTTACATTAAATATGTTATCACATAGACATTTTTTATAACATGTCAGTGTATTTAAGAAGAAAGAGAAGAAATGGATTTCATCTAGATGAAACTCTCTTGGTACGATTACCAACTCTCTCTGAGTCTTGCAATTAAATGCCTATGAAACCATGAAATAAAACTCTCCATTGACCGTGGATGTTTCATTCAAGTTTCATTTCGTTTTATATGACATGAAAATCTTGAAAACAACGCCATAAAATTCTACGCTGAAACTGGCATAAGAGATAGAAATAGTTTCATCTGGATGGAAACCATTTGTCACAGTTACCGACACAAAGACTAATGTGATAGCCTTGGTAACCACAACTTGAAACTCACCCCTAAGACTAGCTTTAGTTATGACGAGTTATTAATGGCATCAAGGTGAATTTTTTGGCTGCACTTTTCACGCTAAGGGTTAGGGCAACTCTAAAAATATTTTTTATATCCATCCTTCTTGACAGGAATATATATTTTTGGTGCAACAACTTCTTTATATGGATCTTCATATACTACCGTCCTCTGTTCTGGATTCTCGCTAACTAAAGATGAATAGTAGAATTCTTTAGAGTGTGTACCAGAAATAAAAAAAAGTTGTTGAAGGATAAAAAATATAGATTTTTATGTAATTGGTTCTTGAAATGATGATTTGGAGAGTGATTTTAACAAAGACTCTTAGACATGCTCTTACATTTTTATAAAATTTGTCTCCACTTTGTAAGAAAATACACTAATCATTTCTAGACCAAGGTTAAAGGATTTGTAATTAACCAGATTTCTCGCCGTGATTATAAACCGGACAAACCTTCAGACGTGACTACAGTTATACAGGTCATGGCGCCATGCTTTCTATACTGATCATGCATGTTCGTACATACGACACTGTTGTCTATCATGTGCCGTACAGTATCTCCCACAAAACGGATCACGGCTACGTGTACATGTGACTTCGGTTTTCAAATCCCAGTAGGCAAACTTTTGTTGCCTGAAAAAGGCAGAAGGGGTGGACCTGATTGCTTGGAAACGTGATTTTATTGATAAGAGTGCTAGAGCATGGGTATCCGTAACATTTTTGTTGCATTCATTAATTTGTCACGTAAAATGTTGTACTTGCACAGTACAAAAGGAAGTATCCGCTGCATATAGCACTAGACAACAGTCAACAGGTCACCGGTACTTTGTATATGTACTTAGTCCGCTAAAACTAACCGATTATAATAAACAATAACCAGTGGCGGATCTATGACAAAATCCCAGGAGAGTTGAACTTTATAGCTGGCTCGACCTTCGTCTTCAACCTCTGTCCAGTGTCCAACGTCTCCTTCCTAAGTTCCAATGGCAGAATTTTCATGGAGCTCGGGGACTGGTTTCTTCTTCCTCCTCTCTTTCTCTCTATTTTTCTTCTTTTCTCCACCACTTTTTCTCACTCACCCTCCCTATTTTCTATTGATGCATCAGTTGTAGGGGGCTGGAGCACCCCCAGCCCCCCTGTAGATCTGCCCCCAACAATAACGATACAAAACACAAACAACTATCACCTCTATCCTAGAAAATTTGACACTTCAATTTTGTCACAAGCAAACTTAGGTTTAACTAAGTTTACAGAGAATGGTCAATATTTATGGAATCAAATCATCAAATAGGTATATAATTGGAGATATAGTATATGATGAATTTAATGATCACATCTAAAAATGATGAATCTAATGATACTTATGTAAAATATTAATGTTTTCTTTATAAATTTTGTCAGATTTACGATATTTTGACTTGAAAACTAGAATGTCAAGTTTTTTTAGCCAGGGGTGGGGAGAGGGAAGTAAAGTCATTGTGAAAGTTAGGGGGGCCACAAAATTGGATCCTCCATCTTATTCTGGTGGAGTGGCCAAGAGTGCCCAAGACCACACATACCACATTGGCTACAATTATTTCAAAAGTACTAATAGAGAGTTTACCCTTTCCAAATAATTGCTAACTCAATTACTCTATATATTCATTCAGGGTGCACCTACAATTGTGAGCTAGTGAGTCATTGTGAAATGCTTGCTTGTAACAAACAATGCTTCTTTATAATGGTGTTTACTATCTTTGTCATAAAACATAATGAGTCTTGAGTCATCATATGTCAAACTATTCTAAGATTGACCAAGTTATATGTAACACCCTCAGTGTTACCGCGTTAAAAAATCACTAAACCATGTCATGAGCATCATGTTTATGTATTATTGTAGACGACACAGTAAGAAATTAAATTTTGTTGCACTAATTCTTAATTTTTAGCTCTAATTTATTCCTTGTCTAAATATTCCTCAGCACAGCTCAATTAACTGTTGTCATCCTGATCCAACTCCAGCGCTCGCAATTCATTTTCTTTCTAATTCTCTGATCGCGCTCACAGTACTTGCAGAGCGTGCCCGCGCTGCACGCTCAGGGCGACGACCGACCGCGGTAGCAGCGGACACCACACACAACATATGCGTTAGTCAATATATAATTAGCCACCGCACTCTGCAATATATAATTAGCCACCGCGCTCTGCAAAATAAATACCGCCCTGCCCACATGTCACGCTGCCTCCGCTGAGCACCAGAAAGCCAGCAAACCAGAGAACACGCAGAAAGCACTCTGTAGCACGCGCAGAAAACACTGTAACACGTAGAATTACTGTTCACCCGTAGAAGTTACTGTTCACCAGAGGCAAAAGTCCATCGCCTGTATGCTGAGAAATTGATTCACGCTTGTCGCCCCCCGGTCATCCTTCCCGTGCGAGCTCCGCCTCTATCCTGCGTCTCTGGTCCTTAAAAGGAGACGTCTCGCAATCGCGAGCTCGCCAGCCACCCACTTTGTTGTCCACCTCTTCCTCCCTGAGTCAAGTTTTCTTTGTTCTCCAGGAGAATCCCGAAGCACCAGTTGAAAGTCCCTAGTTTAATTTTGGCTAATTGATGAAACCTAGGACTAACCTTTGTATCTAAGTGGATGTTTTAGATAAAGGTGGTCATTGAATATGAGACATGACATTGACTCATGTGACCAAGATGATGAAGACCAAGACGATGCTTGGCTCGATGGACCGGTTGTGAAGGTGAAGGGCAAGTCGAGGCTTCGAAGCGAAGGACCATGCGATGGTGAAGCTTGAGCAAGACTTGGCGCCGATGGGCCGATGCAACGGTGAAGAGCAAGTGAAGTCAAGGTCGATGGATCGAGACGGTCGTGTGATGATATGAAGTGAATCATATCTTTTGGAGAAATAAAATGGGCTCAAGGCAAAGGTATAACCATAGGGCCATTTTGTTTTGCACTCAAGACACCATAGAGGGTGTGAGTGGTTTAGGATCGATAGCCAAACTATTAAGAGGGGAAGTCTTATCGGTTATTCGATGCATGGGTGCCACTAGGTGAATTCATGAAGTGCATTGCATGTAGGGCCTAGTGAGCTAACTGGAAAACCTTCGAAAATGATTATGAAAATGATAACACATGTGCACAAGGTGGTGATCACTTGTTGGTGTTAGCACATTTGCGAAGGCGTTGGAGTTTAAGCGGTAGAGAGGGTTTAGGTCTCTCTCTCCCTCCCGCCGAGCTTGCGAGCGTGGGATTCAGATGTTTTCGAGGAGTTGAAATGCCTATTTTCCACTACGCCGGAAGTTAGAAAAGAAACGGAGGCGAACGGAGGTCACAGAGGTGACCGGACGCTGCACCGGACACGGTCATGGTATGACCGGACGCGTTCGGTCAGCAATCAGGCGCGCAGGTGCTAGGGTTTGCAACCGGCGCGTCCGGTCACTCGTGGGACCGGCGCATCTGATCAGGTGCCCAGAAGGAACTGAAGTTTGCGAGGACGATCGGACGCGAGGCGCGTCCGGTCACTCGCGGGACCGGCGCGTCCGATCAGGTGCCCAGAAGGAACTGAAGTTCGCGAGGACGATCGGACGCGAGGCGCGTCTGGTCACACGCGATCGGACGCGTCCGATCGTTGAGGGAGCTTACTGGACTCTAACTGGACACGGACACTGTCGCGTCCGGTCATTGCGAGGGGCGCGTCCGGTCGTTACTTCGCGGGCGTGCGGTGTTGTGCGATCGGTGCGTCCGGTCGTTGATTGCAGCGCGTCCGGTCGTTTTGAGAGGCGTGTCCGGTCATGGGTTTGACCATTAGCGCAGTGACCGTTGGAGGATCGGACGCGGTTGAGCGCGTCCGGTCATCCCGAAAAAACCCAGTGAAGGGGTATAACGGCTCTATTCGGATGGGATGCTTATAAATACTTGTTGGCCGGCCCTTGGGGAGGTCTCTCATGATTTCTAACATTCTTGTGCATCCTTTGAGCTAGAGCTTCTCCTCCCACTCTTCTCTCTTGCTTGATTACAAATCAAAAGTGAGATTGAGTGATCCCAAAGTGCATTGCATAGCTTGAGGGCATCTAGTGGCACTTGTGGGTGGTATAGCCGGTGGATTTCTTGTTACTCTTGGAGAGTACCGCTCCTAGCCGGCTTGGAGATTGTTGGAGGCGTTGGCAAGAGAAGGAGATTGTTCTTGGCCACCTCCGGTTGATTGTAAGAGGTTCTTGTGCTTTCCTCGGTGGAGCGCCAAAAGCAACTCTAGTGGATTGCGCGTGTCATTGAGTTACCTTACTTGAGAGTGGTGTCTTGTGGTGCCTTACGGGGCGTGACTTGAGGGGCAAGTGACTTGAGGGTCACACCGAGGAACCATCTAAGTGTTGGTCGACACAACTGGTGACGTAGCTTGTCGGTGCACAAGTGAACACTGGGTGAACAAAAATATTGTGTCACTTGTCTCCCGGTGATTGGTCTTCATATTGTGTTGTTGTCAATATTGATTGTTTGTATATCATCTTGGTGATTGGCAACATCTTCTCTCCACCGTCGGTATAAGATTCACAATCCTATCTCTCGTATTTACATTTACTAGTTATCTTATGTAGCTCTAGTGTTAGCCTTTGCTAAGTAGTTGCTAGCTTGCTCACTAGTGTAAGTTTAGTAACTTAGCCCTTGTGTGAACTAGAGATCATAGTCTACTAGACTTGTGGATAGGAGGCTTGCATCACAACCGTAGGCTAAGCAAAACTCGCTTTACGCCGTTTGTTATTCTAACAAGTTTGCTTAGTGGTTCTTGTAGAATTTTTTATAGACTATTCACCCCCCTCTAGCCATCTAGGACCTTACAAGTGGTATCGGAGCCATGGTCACTGTTTTAATCAAGACTTAACATCCTTCGGTGTGAAAAATGGCTCAAATTGTGTTCAATCATGATGGTGTTAATTCTTTTGCTCATTGGAAGAGAAAAATGACAATGTACCTTGGTTCTATTCATGAGAGAGTTTTATAAGTCACCGAGAATGATTTTGCTATCATTGATCCCGATCATCTCACCGATGAAGATAGAGCAAATAGAACATGCAATAGAATGGCTCTCAATATATTATACAATGGTATTGACACAAAAGTATTTGAGAGCATCAAGGATTTAGAATTGGCAAATAAAGTATGGACAAGGTTGAGTGAAACATATGAGGGCACTAAGGTTGTGAAGAGTGCCAAGCTATATGGGATCAAGAGTGAGTTTGAGAACTTCAAGATGAAAGAAGAAGAAACAATCTTAGAGATGTTTCATAGATTGCAAGTCATTGTGAATGATCTCAAGAGCTTAGGGCATAAGACACAAGACCAAGATTTTTGCCATAAGTTCTTGTTGAGCTTACCAAAAAGATTCAAAATGTTGATCATGATGCTACAAAGAGATGGGCTTGATGCAATGAAGCCCAATGATTTGCTTGGAGAGGTATTGACCTTTGATAAGTATGATCAAGATGTTGATGAGAAGGAGAAGGAGGAAGAAAAGAAGAAGAAGACCGTGGCATTCAAGGCCACCTCCTCTAAGGGCAAAGCTTCAATTCAAGAAGAAGATGATAATGAAGAAGATGAAGATTTTGAAATTGATGATGAGGCACTTGCTCTTGTAGTCAAGAAAATGGGTCACATGTTCATTAAGAGAAGAGGCTTCAAAAAGAGAAATGAACATTTTAAGAGCAATGAGCAAAAAAGGAAGTGCTTCAATTGTGATAACCCCGAACATCTTCAAGCCGAATGTCCCTATGACAAGAAGAAGAACAACAAGAGGGGAAAGTTTGAGAAGAAAAAGAGAGAAGCCAAGATGACTTTCAAGAAGGGCAAGAATGGAGCCTATGTGGTCACTTGGGAAAGTGATGATGATAAAGAAGAAGAATCATCATCCAACAAGGCTTTTGCTTCCATTGCTATCAACAAGAAGCCATCACTATTTGATTCATCCTCTTCATGCCTCATGGCCAAAGAAACTAAGGTATTATATGATGAGAGTGATGATGAAAGTGAAATGGAATATGCTCATGATAGTGATAGTGATAATGATAATGATAATGAAAATGATGATGATGAACCAACTAAAGAACAACTATATGACTTGATGCAACAAACTAGAGACATAGCTATTGCCAAGAACAAGGAGTGTAAGAAGCTTTCAATGAAAGTAGCAATACTTGAGAAAGTTCTTAGTGAGCTTAAGATCACTCATGAGAGTCTAGTGAAAGACCATGAGGATCTTGGTACGGCTCATTCCAAGCTTGAAAAAGCTCACTCATTGCTACTTGAGCAACAAGCAAAGACGGAGGTTGTTGTATCATGTGATATAGGTGTTATATGTGATATAATTGATGAATCCTCTTATGAACCTATCATCATGTCAAATGCTAACCCTTCTTGTAGCTCTTCATCCACCACCACCGACTCTACCTCCTCTACTAGTGATGGTTTCACTTGTGATGCCTCACTAATGGTTGAGAATAAGACTCTCAAGAGAGAGGTGGATGAGCTCACTCACGCCCTAGGCAAGGCCTATGGTGGTGAGGCCCGCTTGCTTAAGTGCTTGGGTAGCCAAAGGTTCTCTCTTAACAAAGAGGGATTGGGCTACACCCCCAAGAAAGGCAAGTCGACCTTTGCAACTCCAAAGCCTAGCTTTGTGAAGGGCAATGGTCGGTTTTGCAATAGATGCAAGCAAGTTGGGCACCTAGAGCATAATTGCAATAAAAAGAACCAAAGCAAGAAATTTGTTAATGCTATACCTTTTGATTCTTGCTATGTGCTTACCAAAGGTGTGAAAGGTGTGAAAGCTAAGTTTATTGGTACACCCATTGTTGGCCCAAAGAAGGCTATTTGGGTACCAAAGAGCTTAGTTACTAACCTATAAGGACCCAAGCAAAAATAGGTACCTAAGCTTCATTGATTTTCTTGTAGGTCAATTATAAAGCCAGAGGAAGGCATTGGATTATTGATAGTGGGTGCACTCAACACATGACCGGTACATCAAGAATGTTTGACTCAATCAATGACAATAATAGTGGTGTTGAATCTATCACATTTGGTAATAACAAGAAAGGCAAGGTTATTGGATTGACGAAGATTGCAATATCAAATGACTTGAGTATCTCCAATGTGTTGCTAGTTGAAAGCTTAGATTTCAATCTCTTATCCGTGGCACAAATATGTGATCTTGGTTACAAATATATCTTTGGGGTTGATGATGTGGAAGTCATTAGTATGGATAGTTCAAATGTGGCATTCAAGGGCTTTAGATATGAGAATCTCTACCTGGTTGACTTTAATGCTAGAGAAACTTCTTTGACAACTTGCTTAATCTCCAAATTAAGCATGGGTTGGCTTTGGCATAGAAGGCTTGGTCATGTTGGCATGAAACAATTGAAGAAGCTTACAACTCACAATCTTGTAAATGGTTTGAAAGATATTGAATTTGAGTAGAATAAGCTTTGTAGTGCATGTCAAGCCGGGAAGCAAGTTGGAAGCTCACATCCAAAGAAGAGTACAATGAGCACATGCAAAGCATTTGATTTGATGCACATGGATCTATTTGGCCCAACAACATACTCAAGCATAGGTGGTAATAAGTATGGATTTGTTATAGTGGATGACTTCACAAGATTCACATGGGTATTCTTTCTTAGTGACAAAAGTGAAGTGTTTGACACCTTCAAGACATTTCTCACTAGAGTTCACAATGAGTTTGAGATTAGAATTAAGAAAGTGAGAAGTGACAATAGAAGTGAGTTCAAGAATACAAGAATTGAAGAACTTTGTGATCACTATGGCATTGGACATCAATTCTCGGCCAAGTACACTCCACAATCAAATGGCCTAGTTGAGAGAAAGAATAGAACATTACTTGATATGGGTAGATCAATGCTTCTTGAGTACAATGTGAGTCAATCATTTTAGGATGAAACAATCAATACCGCTTGCTACTACATCAATAGACTATATTGTCATCCATTGCTAGAGAAGACCCCATATGAGCTACTTCATGGAAGAAAGCCCAATATTTCTTACTTTAGGGTGTTTGGTTGCAAATGTTATATTTTAAAGAAGGGCACTAGATTGGGAAAGTTTGACAAGAGATGTGATGAGGGGTTCCTACTTGGTTATTCAACTACAAGCAAGGCTTATAGAGTTTGGAACAATTCAAGTGGCATTCTAGAAGAAGTCCATGATGTGCAATTTGATGAAACCAATGGGTCATAAGATGAAGAAGAGAATCTAGATGATGTTGGTGGAACTCTATTGGTGGAAGCAATGAAGAACATGGACATTGGGGACATTAGAGCAAAGCAAGTAATTGATATTCAAGATGATGATAAAGATCAAGTGCTCAATTCTCCATTCAAGCTAGCTAGTAACTCTCAAGTGCAAGATCATGGTGCTAATTCATCTCATCAAGATACATCAAGTGATCAACCAAGCTCAAGCAATCAAGTGCAAGTACTCCAACCAAAACATGTTGCAAGAGATCACCCCATTGATAGAGTTATTGGTGATATTAGAAGTGGTGTGCAAACAAGATCAAGATTGGCTATGTTTTATGAGCATGCATCATTTGTGTCAACCTTAGAACCAAAGAAAATAGAAGAAACTTTGAGGGATGCCGATTGGATTATGGCTATGCAAGAAGAACTTAACAATTTCACAAGAAATGATGTTTGAGAATTGGTAGAAAGGCCAAATGACTACAATGTGATTGGAACCAAATGGGTGTTCAAAAACAAGCAAGATCAAGATGGCATTGTGGTGAGAAACAAATCAAGACTAGTTGCTCAAGGTTACACTCAAGTAGAAGGTCTTGACTATGATGAGACATATGCTCCCGTGGCAACATTGGAGGCAATAAGGATTCTATTGGCTTATGCTTATGCACACAACATCAAACTATATCAAATGGATGTCAAAAGTGCATTTCTCAATGGAATCATCAATGAGTTAGTCTTTGTTGAGCAACCTCCCGGATTTGAAGATGACAAGAAACCCAACCATGTATACAAGTTGAAGAAGGCTTTATATGGCTTAAAGCAAGCACCTAGAGCATGGTATGAGAGGCTAAGGGATTTCCTTCTCTCTAAGGGATTCAAGATGGGCAAGGTTGATACAACTCTATTCACCAAGAAGATTGGGAATGATCTATTCATAGTGCAAATATATGTTGATGACATCATCTTTGGATCAACCGATCAAGCTTATTGTGAAGAATTTGGTGCTATGATGACCAAAGAGTTTGAAATGTCTATGATTGGTGAACTTAGCTACTTCCTTGGTCTCCAAGTCAAACAATTGAAGAATGGGACATTTGTGAGTCAAGGGAAATACATAAGGGACATGTTGAAGAAGTTTGGAATGCAAGATGCAAAGCCAATTTCAACTCCAATGAGTACAAATGGCAATTTGGATAGTGATTTTGATGGCAAAATGGTGAATCAAAAGGAATATCGGTCTTTGATTGGAAGTCTACTCTATGTCATCGCATCAAGGCCGGATGTTATGTTTAGTGTTTGTATGTGTGCTAGATATCAAGCCTCACCTAGAGAGAGTCATCTCACGGCCGCAAAGAGAATATTGAGGTACTTGAAGCAAACAAGAGATGTTGGACTATGGTATCCCAAGGGGTCAAAGTTTGAATTGATTGGATATTCGGACTCCGACTATGGGGGTTGCAAGATCAATAGAAAGAGCACAAGTAGCACATGTCAATTACTTGGAAGATCACTTGTGTCATGGTCCTCAAAGAAACAAAATAGTGTGGCAATCTCTACCGCCGAAGCCGAATATGTGAGTGCGGGGAGTTGTTGTGCACAATTGCTATGGATGAAATCAACTTTGAAGGATTATGGCATCAACTTCAAGAATGTGCCATTGCTATGTGATAATGAAAGTGCAATCAAGATGATACAAAACCTGGTTCAACATGGAAGAACAAAGCATATTGACATAAGGCATCATTTCATTAGAGATCATCAACAAAAGAGAGATATTGCCATTGAAAGTGTTGGCACCGATGATCAACTTGCCGATATTCTCACCAAGCCACTTGATGAAAAGAGGTTTTGCAAGCTAAGGAATGAATTGAACATTCTTGATTTCTCAAACATGAGTTGAATGCACCCCACCCACTTATTGACATGCCTCTCCTTCGACATTACAAGGTAAAGTTGATTGACATGTCATTCATCCTATGCTAAGGATTTGCTAGAGCATGTAGACATAATAAGTGGTATGCATGAGCATTCATGATAAATCAAATGAATTTTATGGATATATGTTACCACTATTGCTTATATGCTTGTTTTGATCTAGTGGTGGCATATGACATGTTTGTGAGCTTACAAACCTAGTGTTGAATCTAGAAGATTTGTTATACGTGTTTAATTTAACATAGGCAAGATAACCCTTATTATGAGGTATGAAGAAGCTTGTCTTTGGTTTAAATCAAATTAAATATCTTTGGCAAGTGTTCTAGGTTGAACCAAAATTGATAAATTCTAACCTACTCCATCAAACATTGTTTTCTCTCCACAATTTGATCCCATTTTTGGGGTAAGTTTTTGACAAAGGGGGAGAGAAAAAGATGATTCAGCATGATAAAGGGGTAAATAAAATTTTGATGCACACAAGTAGGGGGAGCAATGTAACACTTCAAGTGTTTAGTCCTTAATTGCATTGCATTTGCATGGCATAAGCATAAGCATGCATCATTCATGTTGTTATTTTATGTGATGCAACACATGTGATTATTTAGGGTTTGTATGATTTATTTCATGAAGTACTTAATAGTTGGGTAACAAAAAGGTGAGGTAGCCAACCATGACCTACAACACCTTAGTTATACTTAGGGTAACATTTGGAACAAGGTTCATGTTGACCAAAATTACTAAATTGCCCTCCAAGAGAAGTTTGACCACCCTTTGACCCTAGAAGGCTCTAGTTTGACCAATTAAAAAGTCTAATTTAGAGACCTTGCATGGAAGAGCACCCTTAAGCAAAGTTGTAGAGAATTTCATGAGGAACAAAAGTTCTAATATGGCCATCTCATGAAAATGATCAGAACATGCTCAAAAATGGCCCACAAGTCAGCTTGAGTGGGAATCAACACTTAGAAAAATTCTAAGTCTGGAAATTGGACTTTTCAGTTTCACTGTACCTCACTTTAGCAACTTGTAACTCACAAACTAGGCCAAACCAGTCCTAGAGCCAATTGACAAAGTTGTTGTCCACACATAGCTCTACAACATTGTCAATATCACCATCACCTGGTTCTCAATGGTTTAGGAGATTTGGTGCCTAGAAAATCGGGTTTCAGTCGGCATTGTGACTGAAACTAAGTTTCAGTTTCATCAAGCACCACTTTGGAGCTCTGTAGTTTCAAATCTAGGCCGAACCAGCCCAAACTCCAATTGACAAACTTGTAGACCTCATGTAGCTCTACAAAATTGGTGTAATCATCTTCGACTAACTCGAGCTGGATTAGGAGGTGTAGGAGCTTAAACTTCGGCTGTCAGTCGGTCATCGCTGTCGCTATTCAGCCGATTCAGTTTCGTCAGTCGGGGAGTGGCCGACCGACCGCAGGCCGTCGTCGACGCGTGGACGCGCGGTGGCGCCCGTACGCCGGCCCTGGCCCCACCAGTCAGGCCGCGACGCCTTCAAGACGCCACGACGCGCGAGCCGGCCTCCATTCCTCCGCCCCCTCTCTTCCAGTTGCCAAGAACACCGAAACCGAGCCGCCGCTGCTGTTCTTCTCCGGCGAGCTCGTGCCCGCTCACCACCGCATCGCAGTCCCCCAGACCTCGCCAATCTCTTCGCCTCACCACCCTCCATCTCTCTGACCCACCGAAGCTAGCAATTTGACTCGAGGTGAGCCGCATTTCCTTCTTCCCCATCTCCGAAAGGTCGCCGGAGCCCGCCATGGGACCTCACCGTGGTCGGGGTGCTTCGGGTCTCTCTCCGTCCTCCCTTCCTAGCAAAATGGAACCGCCTAGCTTCGGTGAAGCTCGCACCGAGCCTGGACCGCACCGTGCATCTTCACCGGCGACGGCGCGCCGCCACCGGACACCACCGGCCGCCGCTCGCGGTGACAAGCCCCTTCCACCCCATCCCCATCCGTTCCACGAGCACCAATCGACGCACCGGGTGACGGAGAACACGAGGCGGTGTCCGATTGGCCGAGCGAGCCCTTCTCCGGCGAGCTCGAGCTCGTCGGAGCTCGCGGGTCTCCGCCTCCCCTGTTCCTCTGTCCCTGACTGCGGGGGCCCGCCTGTCAGTTGCCAAGCGCGGGCGGGACGGCCGAGCAGGCCGCGCGCGCGCGAGTCGTGGGCCGAGTTTTCCGGGCCGGCCCAGTTCGTCTGAAACGAAATTCATTTTTATTATTTTGTCACTGATTTTTGTACAAGTTGGAAAAATATAGATCTAGGGTTTTAATGATCCAAAAATCATGAGATAAATTTTATTAGGGTCCCCATGATGTGTAGTATTTTAGAAAAATATAAATCTGGAATGTGATGTTTAATTTTTAGGAGAAATTAATAGATCCTTTAAATGTGTTTTGGAATGCATGCAAATTTGTTAAATTTATAACTTGAGCTGTAGTGTTCCATAAATCATCAAATTTGATGGGTAGGTTACTCTATGCTAGTCCTAGCTCTGGCAAAAATTTGGGCATCAGTGCTTAATTAATTTCCAAGTTATAATGCTATTTTGTGATTCTAGGAAATACTTAAATGAATTTTTGTAATTTTTCTACATGTGCAATGTTCATATAACTTTTTGTAGAATGTCTTGGTATCTTAAAGTGTCTAAGAAAAATATGAAATCTGTTGTTTGACACTTTTCAATAGGGTTTCCTAATTATGCAAAAATCAGCCTTATTAGCTTGTGAATTTTGTGTAGGGAGTTTCTGTGAATAAAACTTGTTCAAATTTTTACTGTGGTCTCTTTTTGGGTCAGAGAGTTCCCTGTAATTTTTGTAGAATTTTAGGAGCAGTTTATATTTATGTTTAAAATTCCACTTAATTACTTAAGTAAATTAAGAAATGGGTTTAAATAAATGTTCTAGGTGGGCACACCTTACTTTCTGGTGTCTTTGTGATATTTGTGAACTTGTAGTAGCATTAGTTTGGTTTTAGAGAATGTTTGCTACATCAATAAATATTTAACCTTTGTAATTTTAGGTTTTCTGGACAGCTAAGTAGTAACTCTAAATTTGGCTTTGATAAAAAGGGTTTCTGGACAACTTGTAAATACCAAAGTTGGAGTAAACTTGATGAACTAGCTTGTGTTAAAATTTGGAAGCAATTGGCTTAGTAGTTTGAGAGTTATTGTTGTTTAAAGTGGCGGTCCAAAATCTGCTACTCTCTGTTTTGGAGAGGACAGATTCTGGAACTTGTGAAGTTTGACCTGGAAAACTTAGGAGTTTGGAGTTGAGGTCTGAAAATGAATTGTAGTGCATTTCTTAGGCTTTCCAGATTGTCTTAGATCATATCTTTTGAAATTATAAATCTCCAGTTGTGATAAAAACACGTAGCTGCTGTCCAGAATGCTTACTGTGGTGTTTTGCTGATTGTTATGGTGAGATATCCTAAGACATGCTACTTTTGTAATTGTTAGGTGTTAGGGCCTTAACTGAGGATGAGCAACTTTATCTTAGGTTAAGTAACTTAGGTAAGTACTTCTCCACCGGAGAAGAGATTTGCACGTACTAATAAAGTAACTTGATTAGATTATCGTTTTTATTTCTGAAATGCATTTCATTCCGAGCATGTTGCACCTATTTATGCATCCATTATATTTATTGTGCACTCATGCAATAGGTGCACCGGAGGGGGTGACACTCCTCGAATTCGAGCCTGTAATTCCGGAGGAGAGCCAGGAGCAGCAGGAGCCCGAGGAACCAGCCGGCGACGAAGCTCCGTCAGAAGGTCTACCCGAGTGTCCAGACCACCGGCCCTCGACTTTTCTGAAAGGCAAGCCCCGGTGCATGCTGAACCCATCGTTTTATAAATATATCTTGAGTACTTTTAATTGTTTACTGCATTAAGTTGTAGGAGTTATATGAAAACACTTGTTGCATTACACCTGTCCTTGTCCAGATATCGTACTTAATCCTATATTAGGTTTAGGCACGTGTCAATGCTTAGCCCTGCTTAGTACGGTAGAAGTCGGGTGATTTCCGGTCATCCGCGAGATGTAGGAAGGAGTCACGAGTGGCTCTATGGCTATCGCGAATGGAACCATGCTTAAAAATGAAATTGAGACCGGGCGGGAGTTCGATAGTACAGCCGCAAGACACTTCCCGTCTTGGGTGTGGAGCTATGCCCGTCTGAGTCGTTTAAGGACCGATTCGCTGTACGTCCTTGAGTCATGTTGAACGCAGTCTAACACTTAGTTGGCCGGATAAGTCGTTCCGATCGCGAAGCCGAGTAATGTGATTCAGGCCGGGAATCGAATGGTAGGTTGCTTCTTGGAGGAGAGAAAGGATGTGCTTGGGGTCATTGGCGTGAGACCAAGGGGGGGTTAGAGTCCCTATCACCTGGCAGAGTGTCGCCCTTGGGGTCGCGACATCATTCGGACCCGCGATTCCTGAATCATATGACAAGGTGGCCTGTGCGACCCTGGCAGGGGTCTGCACGGTGAGTGTTAGAAATACCCCTCCAGCTGGATAGGAATTCGATTCGAATCGCCGTCGCTCCCGGTTAGTGAGCACTTGACTTGAGCAGCGGCAACGTAGAACTCATTAAATGAACTGGTGGTTAAGGGAATGATACAATGTTGCCATAATGATATACCTGCTATGGATATAATAACCATGTTGTTTGATTATAATCAAGTGTATGTTTAGTACAGGTGCTAAGATAGATGACAGGTAAATGCTAAAAATAACTGCTAGTACAGGTTATAAGAGTTTCAACTACTTATGCCTTTATGCAAAATGTGGTGTCAGCTAGCCTCTTGTGTAAGCCCTGCATAAACCTTGGTGTCGTCTTATTTCTGGTTTTCGACGGGTAAGTCTAGCTGAGTACATTCCAGTACTCAGGGTTTATTCCCTCCTGTTGCAGATGACATGCTTTACCAGGGATTCTGCAAGACGTGTCTCCACCCTGCGGGTGACGATGACTAGATCACAAGGGCGTGATCGTCTTTATGTACTTTCCTCATGCTTTTGCGAGATGTCGATCATCCAGACTGGCAGTATTTAAGTAACTAGTGTGTGTGTTATGCTTCCGCTACTTTCAAACTTGGTTTGTAATAATTGCTACTCCGTGGTGTAAACTTATTTCAGAACTACTTGTGAAATGTATCGTATGATGTTGTATGTTGAATGATGCGATCCTGGTTGTAAGCAGTTTGGTTTGAAATCCTTCGTGATTTCGATTGACTACCGGGATTATATGGGCTCAAGTTTGAAAATTTGAGCGCTTCGGTGCTTGTTTTCGTACTTGTGCTCTTATAATTTGGTCGGTTCTGTTACAGCTGGTACCGGAGCATAATTCAACATTAAACACATCTTATGAGTATTTAAAAACAAAAATATTTGATTATAAAAAAAGGGTTAAAAACACTAAAAATTATTTTTTTAGGTATGCCAGTGATCACATCCCTTAGCCCAAATAAGGACTCCTAGGTGGCTTATTATAAAGACTAACTTGGGGGCCTTGTTTGTTTTTATTTCGTCGTCCATACGGCGTGATATTGTATGGATGCCATCCACTTGGGTGGTAATGTATGGATCAATTCCCTCGACGCTCTGGTAAGTGTGAGTTGTGAGAGCATGATCGTCCAACCGGCGGTCTAGGGGAGAGTAGTTGTGGTGACTTACATCTTTACATGTTTAAACCATGTAACTATGTAAAAGCACTTAATTGTGGGAACCTTTATATCGGGTAGCTTGATACTGAAGTATATACATTTGGGGATGTATATATGGAAAGTATTTAAATTACTGCTTTCTTGTGTGCTTATATTGGGATTTGTTGGGCTGCAATGAAGTTTTCTGCAGGTACACTAACAGCGTAACGAGTAGACCGATAGTTTCGCTTATATGAGAGAACGTATGTATGCCACCGCCTAGCGTTAGAACTCTAGGTTTCTACTAAGGTGAGAGGACGTACGAAACGTGCATGCATCATGTTTAATTATATCATACATATCATTTACTCCCTCCTTAAAAATTTCTGTACTCCCGACTAAAGTAAATTTCGTATCCCCTAAATGATCCTCACTTTAAGTCGTATCTTATCTTGTTGCTACAGATGGCACGTACCAAGAGGACCGCTCGTAAGTCCACTGGGGGCAGGGCACCGCGTCACCAGCTCGCTCCACGTGAGCCCCGCCCTGAGCCTACTGAGGTGGAAAGGCTTAGGGCAGAGCTGGCAGAGGTGACTGCTGCTAGGGATGCAGCACGGCAACAACTGGAACAAGTGATTCATGATCGTGATCAAGAAACGCTTGCAGTCCAGAGGTTGACAGTGGCAAACCGCAACTGTCAACGCATGTTGGTCTGTGTGATGGAACAGAGGGATGAAGCCTGGCACGAGGAGAACGTTTTGAGAGCTCGCCAGTTTGAGCTCGAGCAACAGTTAGAAAATGCTGAAGAATACAATGATAATCTTCATGAAGAAGTGCATCGCCTGAATAACGAGCTTAATCCCCTGCTACCTAGAAACAACAATGTAGATGAAGATATGGGATCAGGCATCTTCATGGCTGAGGATGATGATGAAGTAGACGTTGATGGACCACAGGATGTCCCACCTGCAGAAGCACCAGAGGAAGAGCCAGAAGAAGAAGAAGACGAGGAGTTAGAGCCTGTCAGTGATGAGGACGGCGGGGAGATCCATGACACCGACTCGGAGGATGATGCTTAGAGTAGTCATCACGTGCCTATAATGTTAGGATCGTCTTTTGTGCCCTCCCTGTGAAGGAGTGAGGCCTTGTAATAACTTGACTTGGGATGTAAGGTTGAACCGTATGTTTCCTGAATGTAGTTTGAACCTATTAATTTCGATCACAACTTGATGTCTTATTATGTTGCGTTCGATGATGGTGTCACGGTTAGCACCCTTCGGTGCCGCGACGAAACCGAGAGCCTCCTATGGCGCGCGACATAAGGCTGTGCTGCTTGGCACGCGCAGGTATCGAGGTGGCTAGTCATGATCCACCATGGAACTCTTCATTGAGAAGTCTCTTTGTGGTCAGTTTGAAGTAGCCTTTCACAGTCAACTAAAAATCTTGAGATCGAATCCAAGTACCGTGCAAAAGGTCAAAAATCACGTAGATAGCAACGTAAACGGTCCGGTAACCGTGTGCTCCCTGTGAGTAAGCCTTCATCAAAGAGCATCTTGTTGGATTACCAAGTATGATCTCGTCAAATGACGCGCTTGAATGGATTGTGCGGTTGTGGTGAATTATTGTGCCTTAATTATTATGAGAAGTCTATTTCATGAAGTCAGTTTGACATATTTACAATAATTCATCTACAAGTTTCCCACATCGTCAGTGCTCATTGGCTATGCATTTTGCAGATGGCGTACAATCTTCGTCGGGGTCGTGGCAATGAGGATGAGGAACAGCCACCCCCTCCGCCACCACCTACTCCGGCCGAATTGATGCAGACAGTGGTCGAAGGGCAGCGCATGTTGGCAGATGCTATGCGCCAGCTGGCTAACCGGGAGGCTCGTCCTGGCCGCCAGGGCCCAGAGCCCAATCAATACAGTGATTTCAAGGACTTTCTGGATACTAAGCCCCCGCTCTTCAAGGAAGCGGAAGAACCACTGCAAGCTGATGAGTGGTTAAATACTATTGAGCAAAAGTTTCGTCTGCTTCGCCTGACTGATGAGTTAAAGACTGAATATGCTTCTCACCAGTTGCATGGTCCAGCGGGTATTTGGTGGAGCCATTATCGTTCTACGCTGCCTGCCCATGTACCGATTGCTTGGGATCAGTTTAAGGCGGCATTCCGGGGAAATTATATTCCTCCAGGTCTTATGGCAATCAAGCACACAAAGTTTATGAGGCTGTCGCAGGGCAATAAAAGCTTGACTGAATACCTGTAATCCTTCAACAACCTGGCAAGGTATGCCACTGAGTTTGTGGATACCGATGCCAAAAAGATTGCTAGCTTCAAAAGGGGCCTCGGCCCAAAACTGATGAAAACAATGGGCACTAGCAAATGTACTACTTTCAATGATTTCATCAGCGATGCTCTAACTCAGGAGAACAACAATGCTATCTATTCTGCTTCTAAGAGCCGCAAGAGGGCCATTGAGGCGAGTGCTTCACAGTCTCGAGCTCCAGCTGCCCCGAGAGCTCCTCCTCGCCCTCCTGCTCAGAATACAAAGTTCCGTCCGCCACAGAAAAAGCCTGCTGCAAAGACTGGGTTTCGTAAGGCATATACAGTGGCTCTGCCAAAGAGTAATGCGGGCCAAGGCAGCTCCAGTGTTCCTCCCAGCAATATGCCTTGCTGGAACTGTAACAAGCCAGGCCATTGGTCCAGGAACTGTCCGTACCCTAAGAAAAATGTCAACCAAGGTAGTCGTCAGGGACACGCCCATTATAACAGCATTGAGGAAATTCCATCTGGTGAGGTGGTCACCGCTGGTAAGTTTCTAGTTGACCAACACCCCGCAGTGGTACTTTTTGATTCAGGTGCTTCGCATTCCTTTATCAGTCCTAAGTTTGCATCTAAATTTGCACACAAGTTGCATACTGTTGAAGGTGTGGGTTATTGTATTAGCGCTGCAAGTGGGAATATTTCCACAAACAAAGTAGTGGGGAACCTTAAGTTTGAGATAGAAGGGCGAAGTTATTCGCTTGCCCTATTGGTTTTACCTGGTTTAGACATAGATGTTATCTTAGGCATGAATTGGATGAGTCAGAATGGGGTACTCATTGACACATCTGCTCGAGTAGTTATGCTCAGAGATCCTACAGATCAAAAGGGTTTTCTAGTACAACTTCCCAGAAAGGTTGAATTGTCGGGGGAAATTCATGCTGTGCAAGCAAAGGCGTTGGCCGAAATTCCAGTAGTAAATGAGTTTCCGGACGTTTTTCCCGATGATTTGCCGGGACTCCCTCCGGATCGGGATGTGGAGTTTAAAATTGAGTTGTTGCCTGGCACGGCGCCCATCTCTAGGAGACCCTATAGGATGCCTCCGAATGAACTCGCTGAACTTAAGGTGCAATTGAACGAACTTTTGAAGAAGGGGTTGATTCGTCCTAGTTCATCGCCGTGGGGATGTCCGGCTATCTTTGTAAAGAAGAAGGATCAGTCGTTGCGGATGTGCGTAGATTATAGACCTCTCAATGCAGTCACTGTCAAAAATAAGTACCCTCTACCGCGAATCGACATCTTGTTCGATCAGTTGTCTAAAGCTAAAGTTTTCTCCAAGATCGATCTAAGATCGGGCTACCATCAAATTAAAATTCGCCCGGAAGATGTTCCAAAGACAGCCTTTTCTACCAGATACGGCCTTTATGAGTATCTTGTTATGTCTTTCGGCTTGACAAATGCCCCCGCACACTTCATGTACTTGATGAATTCGGTGTTTATGCCTGAATTGGACAAGTTTGTGGTGGTATTTATTGATGATATCCTGGTATATTCTGTGAATGAGGAGGATCACGCTGAACATCTGCGTATAGTCCTCACAAGACTGCGTGAACATCAACTATATGCAAAGTTCAGTAAGTGCGAATTCTGGCTTCGTGAAGTACCTTTCCTTGGGCATGTGTTGTCCGATGGAGGAATTATGGTGGACCCCGCCAAGGTACAGGAAGTACTGAGCTGGAAGGCTCCTATCTCGGTTCACGAGGTCCGGAGTTTTCTTGGTTTGGCTGGCTATTATCGTCGCTTCATCCCGGATTTCTCTAAAATAGCCAAGCCGATGACTCGGTTGCTGCAAAAAGACACCAGGTTTGTCTGGACTCCTGAGTGTGATGCGGCTTTTCACCAACTGCGAACCCTCCTAACCTCAGCTCCGGTTTTGGCACAACCGGATATCGAGAAACCATTTGATGTTTATTGTGATGCCTCAGGCATAGGTTTGGGAGGTGTGTTGATGCAGGAAGGCCGAGTAATTGCATATACTTCTCGACAACTTCGGAAGCATGAGGTGAATTATCCAACGCATGACTTAGAACTGGCCGCAGTTGTTCATGCTTTGAAAGCCTGGCGACATTATCTGCTGGGCAATGTCTGCAACATCTATACCGACCACAAAAGCCTCAAATACATCTTCACCCAACCCGAGTTGAATATGCGTCAAAGAAGATGGCTCGAGTTGATTAAAGATTATAACCTTCAAGTGCACTATCATCCAGGAAAGGCAAATGTAGTTGCGGATGCTTTAAGCCGTAAATCTCATTGCCATTCCTTAGTTGAAACTGATTTTCACCGATCTCGCCTTCTACATCCAGCAGTCTTGTACAACATCACTGTCAGTTGTACTCTCAAAAACAGAATTATTGAACTCCAAAAGACTGACACTGGTATATTCCACATCAAGCGTAAGATGAAAGAGCAAGAGACTACACATTTCAGGATAGATGAAGAGGGTGTACTATGGTTCAAGGATAGGTTAGTTGTGCCTAAGGACCGGGAGCTTCGAAATGATATTTTGTCTGAAGCACACTCCTCTAAGTTGTCCATCCATCCTGGTAGTAATAAGATGTATTATGATTTGAAGCCATTTTATTGGTGGACCAAGATGCGGAAAGAGATAGCTGCATATGTTGCTAGATGTGACACCTGTTGCAGAGTTAAAGCTGTGCACATGAAAGCTGGGCTACTTCAGCCACTTTCCATTCCAGGCTGGAAATGGGAAGAGATAAGTATGGATTTCATTGTCGGACTTCCTCCCACTGTCAAAAATCATAACTCTATTTGGGTAATTGTTGATCGTTTGACCAAATCAGCTCACTTCATCCCAGTGAGAGTGGACTATCGTCCCACTGACTATGCTGAGTTGTACTTCAATCAGATAGTCCGGCTTCATGGGATACCTCGTACTATCGTATCTGACCGTGGTCCCCAGTTCACTGCTCGCTTTTGGGAGCACTTGCATCACCTTCTGGGAACCAAGTTAGTGAGAAGCTCTGCTTATCACCCCCAGACATCGGGACAGACAGAACGAGTTAACCAAATCTTGGAAGATCTGTTGCGAGCATGCGTCATTTCATCCAAGGGTTCTTGGGAAAAATGGTTACCTTTAGCCGAATTCTCGTACAATAACAGTTATCAAGAGAGTATTAAGATGGCCCCATTCGAAGCTTTGTACGGTCGAAAGTGTCGAACTCCACTAAACTGGGTAGAAGCTGGGGAGAGAAGGTATTATGGTATTGATTTTGTTCATGAAGCGGAGGAACAAGTCCGTACCATCCAAAAACATATGGCTGCAGCCCAAGCTAGACAGAAAAGTTATGCTGATCGTCGTAGAAAACCACTCGAGTTTGAAGTTGGAGACTTCGTGTATTTGAAAGTTTCTCCAATGAAGAGTGTCCAACGTTTTGGTGTTAAGCGGAAACTTGCACCAAGATACGTGGGTCCTTTCCAGATCATAGGCAAGAGTGGAGCTGTTGCGTACAAAATCCAGTTGCCTCCTGAAATGAGTGCCATATTCAACGTTTTCCATATATCTCAGCTTAAAAAGTGTCTTCGAGTTCCTGAGGAACAAGTTCCTTTAGGTGATATCAGGCTGGAATCCGACCTAACCTATGAAGAAAAGCCAGTCCGAGTGATCGATACTCAGGAACGAGTAACTAGAAGTAAAGTGGTTAAGTGGTACAAAGTGATGTGGAGTAATCAGGGAAGTGAGAGTGATGCTACGTGGGAACGGGAGGATTATTTGCGGGATGGTTATAAAGAATTCTATGAAAAATGGTACGCTTTCCAAATCTCGGGACGAGATTTTTATAAGGAGGGAGGGCTGTAACACTTCAAGTGTTTAGTCCTTAATTGCATTGCATTTGCATGGCATAAGCATAAGCATGCATCATTCATGTTGTTATTTTATGTGATGCAACACATGTGATTATTTAGGGTTTGTATGATTTATTTCATGAAGTACTTAATAGTTGGGTAACAAAAAGGTGAGGTAGCCAACCATGACCTACAACACCTTAGTTATACTTAGGGTAACATTTGGAACAAGGTTCATGTTGACCAAAATTACTAAATTGCCCTCCAAGAGAAGTTTGACCACCCTTTGACCCTAGAAGGCTCTAGTTTGACCAATTAAAAAGTCTAATTTAGAGACCTTGCATGGAAGAGCACCCTTAAGCAAAGTTGTAGAGAATTTCATGAGGAACAAAAGTTCTAATATGGCCATCTCATGAAAATGATCAGAACATGCTCAAAAATGGCCCACAAGTCAGCTTGAGTGGGAATCAACACTTAGAAAAATTCTAAGTCTGGAAATTGGACTTTTCAGTTTCACTGTACCTCACTTTAGCAACTTGTAACTCACAAACTAGGCCAAACCAGTCCTAGAGCCAATTGACAAAGTTGTTGTCCACACATAGCTCTACAACATTGTCAATATCACCATCACCTGGTTCTCAATGGTTTAGGAGATTTGGTGCCTAGAAAATCGGGTTTCAGTCGGCATTGTGACTGAAACTAAGTTTCAGTTTCATCAAGCACCACTTTGGAGCTCTGTAGTTTCAAATCTAGGCCGAACCAGCCCAAACTCCAATTGACAAACTTGTAGACCTCATGTAGCTCTACAAAATTGGTGTAATCATCTTCGACTAACTCGAGCTGGATTAGGAGGTGTAGGAGCTTAAACTTCGGCTGTCAGTCGGTCATCGCTGTCGCTATTCAGCCGATTCAGTTTCGTCAGTCGGGGAGTGGCCGACCGACCGCAGGCCGTCGTCGACGCGTGGACGCGCGGTGGCGCCCGTACGCCGGCCCTGGCCCCACCAGTCAGGCCGCGACGCCTTCAAGACGCCACGACGCGCGAGCCGGCCTCCATTCCTCCGCCCCCTCTCTTCCAGTTGCCAAGAACACCGAAACCGAGCCGCCGCTGCTGTTCTTCTCCGGCGAGCTCGTGCCCGCTCACCACCGCATCGCAGTCCCCCAGACCTCGCCAATCTCTTCGCCTCACCACCCTCCATCTCTCTGACCCACCGAAGCTAGCAATTTGACTCGAGGTGAGCCGCATTTCCTTCTTCCCCATCTCCGAAAGGTCGCCGGAGCCCGCCATGGGACCTCACCGTGGTCGGGGTGCTTCGGGTCTCTCTCCGTCCTCCCTTCCTAGCAAAATGGAACCGCCTAGCTTCGGTGAAGCTCGCACCGAGCCTGGACCGCACCGTGCATCTTCACCGGCGACGGCGCGCCGCCACCGGACACCACCGGCCGCCGCTCGCGGTGACAAGCCCCTTCCACCCCATCCCCATCCGTTCCACGAGCACCAATCGACGCACCGGGTGACGGAGAACACGAGGCGGTGTCCGATTGGCCGAGCGAGCCCTTCTCCGGCGAGCTCGAGCTCGTCGGAGCTCGCGGGTCTCCGCCTCCCCTGTTCCTCTGTCCCTGACTGCGGGGGCCCGCCTGTCAGTTGCCAAGCGCGGGCGGGACGGCCGAGCAGGCCGCGCGCGCGCGAGTCGTGGGCCGAGTTTTCCGGGCCGGCCCAGTTCGTCTGAAACGAAATTCATTTTTATTATTTTGTCACTGATTTTTGTACAAGTTGGAAAAATATAGATCTAGGGTTTTAATGATCCAAAAATCATGAGATAAATTTTATTAGGGTCCCCATGATGTGTAGTATTTTAGAAAAATATAAATCTGGAATGTGATGTTTAATTTTTAGGAGAAATTAATAGATCCTTTAAATGTGTTTTGGAATGCATGCAAATTTGTTAAATTTATAACTTGAGCTGTAGTGTTCCATAAATCATCAAATTTGATGGGTAGGTTACTCTATGCTAGTCCTAGCTCTGGCAAAAATTTGGGCATCAGTGCTTAATTAATTTCCAAGTTATAATGCTATTTTGTGATTCTAGGAAATACTTAAATGAATTTTTGTAATTTTTCTACATGTGCAATGTTCATATAACTTTTTGGAGAATGTCTTGGTATCTTAAAGTGTCTAAGAAAAATATGAAATCTGTTGTTTGACACTTTTCAATAGGGTTTCCTAATTATGCAAAAATCAGCCTTATTAGCTTGTGAATTTTGTGTAGGGAGTTTCTGTGAATAAAACTTGTTCAAATTTTTACTGTGGTCTCTTTTTGGGTCAGAGAGTTCCCTGTAATTTTTGTAGAATTTTAGGAGCAGTTTATATTTATGTTTAAAATTCCACTTAATTACTTAAGTAAATTAAGAAATGGGTTTAAATAAATGTTCTAGGTGGGCACACCTTACTTTCTGGTGTCTTTGTGATATTTGTGAACTTGTAGTAGCATTAGTTTGGTTTTAGAGAATGTTTGCTACATCAATAAATATTTAACCTTTGTAATTTTAGGTTTTCTGGATAGCTAAGTAGTAACTCTAAATTTGGCTTTGATAAAAAGGGTTTCTGGACAACTTGTAAATACCAAAGTTGGAGTAAACTTGATGAACTAGCTTGTGTTAAAATTTGGAAGCAATTGGCTTAGTAGTTTGAGAGTTATTGTTGTTTAAAGTGGCGGTCCAAAATCTGCTACTCTCTGTTTTGGAGAGGACAGATTCTGGAACTTGTGAAGTTTGACCTGGAAAACTTAGGAGTTTGGAGTTGAGGTCTGAAAATGAATTGTAGTGCATTTCTTAGGCTTTCCAGATTGTCTTAGATCATATCTTTTGAAATTATAAATCTCCAGTTGTGATAAAAACACGTAGCTGCTGTCCAGAATGCTTACTGTGGTGTTTTGCTGATTGTTATGGTGAGATATCCTAAGACATGCTACTTTTGTAATTGTTAGGTGTTAGGGCCTTAACTGAGGATGAGCAACTTTATCTTAGGTTAAGTAACTTAGGTAAGTACTTCTCCACCGGAGAAGAGATTTGCACGTACTAATAAAGTAACTTGATTAGATTATCGTTTTTATTTCTGAAATGCATTTCATTCCGAGCATGTTGCACCTATTTATGCATCCATTATATTTATTGTGCACTCATGCAATAGGTGCACCGGAGGGGGTGACACTCCTCGAATTCGAGCCTGTAATTCCGGAGGAGAGCCAGGAGCAGCAGGAGCCCGAGGAACCAGCCGGCGACGAAGCTCCGTCAGAAGGTCTACCCGAGTGTCCAGACCACCGGCCCTCGACTTTTCTGAAAGGCAAGCCCCGGTGCATGCTGAACCCATCGTTTTATAAATATATCTTGAGTACTTTTAATTGTTTACTGCATTAAGTTGTAGGAGTTATATGAAAACACTTGTTGCATTACACCTGTCCTTGTCTAGATATCGTACTTAATCCTATATTAGGTTTAGGCACGTGTCAATGCTTAGCCCTGCTTAGTACGGTAGAAGTCGGGTGATTTCCGGTCATCCGCGAGATGTAGGAAGGAGTCACGAGTGGCTCTATGGCTATCGCGAATGGAACCATGCTTAAAAATGAAATTGAGACCGGGCGGGAGTTCGATAGTACAGCCGCAAGACACTTCCCGTCTTGGGTGTGGAGCTATGCCCGTCTGAGTCGTTTAAGGACCGATTCGCTGTACGTCCTTGAGTCATGTTGAACGCAGTCTAACACTTAGTTGGCCGGATAAGTCGTTCCGACCGCGAAGCCGAGTAATGTGATTCAGGCCGGGAATCGAATGGTAGGTTGCTTCTTGGAGGAGAGAAAGGATGTGCTTGGGGTCATTGGCGTGAGACCAAGGGGGGGTTAGAGTCCCTATCACCTGGCAGAGTGTCGCCCTTGGGGTCGCGACATCATTCGGACCCGCGATTCCTGAATCATATGACAAGGTGGCCTGTGCGACCCTGGCAGGGGTCTGCACGGTGAGTGTTAGAAATACCCCTCCAGCTGGATAGGAATTCGATTCGAATCGCCGTCGCTCCCGGTTAGTGAGCACTTGACTTGAGCAGCGGCAACGTAGAACTCATTAAATGAACTGGTGGTTAAGGGAATGATACAATGTTGCCATAATGATATACCTGCTATGGATATAATAATCATGTTGTTTGATTATAATCAAGTGTATGTTTAGTACAGGTGCTAAGATAGATGACAGGTAAATGCTAAAAATAACTGCTAGTACAGGTTATAAGAGTTTCAACTACTTATGCCTTTATGCAAAATGTGGTGTCAGCTAGCCTCTTGTGTAAGCCCTGCATAAACCTTGGTGTCGTCTTATTTCTGGTTTTCGACGGGTAAGTCTAGCTGAGTACATTCCAGTACTCAGGGTTTATTCCCTCCTGTTGCAGATGACATGCTTTACCAGGGATTCTGCAAGACGTGTCTCCACCCTGCGGGTGACGATGACTAGATCACAAGGGCGTGATCGTCTTTATGTACTTTCCTCATGCTTTTGCGAGATGTCGATCATCCAGACTGGCAGTATTTAAGTAACTAGTGTGTGTGTTATGCTTCCGCTACTTTCAAACTTGGTTTGTAATAATTGCTACTCCGTGGTGTAAACTTATTTCAGAACTACTTGTGAAATGTATCGTATGATGTTGTATGTTGAATGATGCGATCCTGGTTGTAAGCAGTTTGGTTTGAAATCCTTCGTGATTTCGATTGACTACCGGGATTATATGGGCTCAAGTTTGAAAATTTGAGCGCTTCGGTGCTTGTTTTCGTACTTGTGCTCTTATAATTTGGTCGGTTCTGTTACAAGCAAGCTCATAAACAAAGTTGTTGCATTTGTTTGTGTATTCTCATATGACTTGCTCATTGCACATGTATTTAAATTCAATATACATGCTTGGGTGGTGCAATGCTAGTATAAAACTTGAATGATGAAATGATCTACTAGCATGCATAGGAATAGTTTACTTGTGGTATCTAGACGTGCCTTAATCTTTACAAGTGGTCCAAGAACCTTTACTATAATATTGATCTCACGGGGTTCTTGAGTTGTGATGGTTGTCTAGTTACTTCATGATGCTAAGGATGGTGTAAAATGCAACTCCGATTGGTGTCACGCTTCAAAGGTCCATTTCTTACACCTTAGCATCATTTTGGTAGAATTACTCTCTCAACACTTTTATCAATGCATATGTGCAAAGCTTTCAATCCAAACTCTATGCACATATGTAGGGAGAGCTAATGCTACTAAAACCGAGCTTGTGATAATTGTCCAAACTTTACTTATGAGCAAAATGATTGGACAAGTATGACAAGTTCAAAACTTTTATTATTAAAATCATCTTTGTGAGGGTTGTCATCAATTACCAAAAAGGGAGAGATTGAAAGTCTCTAGTTTGGTTTTGGCTAATTGATGAAACCTAGGACTAACCTTTGTATCTAAGTGGATGTTTTAGATAAAGGTGGTCATTGAATATGAGACATGACATTGACTCATGTGACCAAGATGATGAAGACCAAGATGATGCTTGGCTCGATGGACCGGTTGTGAAGGTGAAGGGCAAGTCGAGGCTTCGAAGCGAAGGACCATGTGATGGTGAAGCTTGAGCAAGACTTGGCGCCGACGGGCCGATGCAACGGTGAAGAGCAAGTGAAGTCAAGGTCGATGGATCGAGACGGTCGTGTGATGATATAAAGTGAATCATATCTTTTGGAGAAACAAAATGGGCTCAAGGCAAAGGTATAACCATAGGGCCATTTTGTTTTACACTCAAGACACCATAGAGAGTGTGAGTGGTTTAGGATCGATAGCCGAACTATTAAGAGGGGAAGTCTTATCGGTTATTCGACGCATGGGTGCCACTAGGTGAATTCATGAAGTGCATTGCATGTAGGGCCTAGTGAGGTAACTGGAAAACCTTCAAAAATGATTATGAAAATGTTAACACACATGCACAAGGTGGTGATCACTTGTTGGTGTTAGCACATTTACGAAGGCGTTGGAGTTTAAGCGGTAGAGAGACGTTTTCAAGGAGTTGAAATGCCTATTTTCCACTACGCCGGAAGTCAGAAAAGAAATGGAGGCGAACGGAGGTCACAGAGGTGACCGGACGCGGTCATGGTATGACCGGACGCATCCGGTCAGCAGTTAGGCGCGTGGGTGAAAGGTTCTTATTTGGTTTTGGTAATTGAGTGACAACTTAGGTGGACTAATATATGGTTATGTGAGATACACAGGCAATTAGTCCATAGGTGATGGTGTCATGAAGGAGGCTATTGCACATGAGACATGACATGGAGTCATGTGACCAAGGTGGAGAAGATCAAGATGAGGCTTGGCTTGATGGACCGGTTGCTAGGGTGAAGGACAAGTTGTGATGGCTTGGCGCCGAAGGACCGAGGCAACGGTGAAGAGCAAGTGAGGTCAAGATCGATGAACCAATATGGTCATGTGATGATATGAAGTGGATCATATCATTTGTGATATGGTTGGTGCATGTGTTGCATCAACGTCGAAGGAGATGGAGTGGAATGCGCAAGGCAAAGGTATAACCTAGGGCATTTCCATTTCACCGGTCATAGGTGTGTAGAGAAGTTTATGACCGGGTTTAGGATAGATGGCCGTACTATCAAGAGGGGCAAACTTATTTGCATATCGGTCATCTAGTGCCACTTGAGCGATCTAACTTTGCATACGTGTTAGGATCGAGTGGCGAGGTGTAACAACCCAGAATTTCCAGGAAACAAAAATCACAACCATAAATTTTTTTTAAATAAACCTATGTTTGGTGAAGTGTCATATAGGAAACCTAACCTAGTTGCACAAGTAGCACCTAATTTAGCTAACTACATCTTTGCATTTAACCATACATGCTTGAGTTGGATTTTATGTTCTTTGGATTGAATTAAAAGCAACAACATTCTTGAATTAATTGCCTAAGTAAATAAAATATAGAAATATAAACCTATCAAATTGTTGAAAACCAAAAGTATATTTTTGTGGGCCCCATTGTGTTAACCAAGTGGAGGAAATATATTGGTATGCATACACATGCCTTGGCTTAATGGGAATAAAGGAGAGATAAATAGAAAAGCTTGATATTTAAATCAGAAAAAGGAAAAGAAACCCTATGTGGCCCAGCCAACCCCGCCAAACCGGCCTGCCAAGCCAGCCCAAGTCGCACAGTGCGCGCCCAACCATGCGTGGGCCGGCCCAGCAGGCCACCGCTCGCCAAACACCGCACTCGCGCGCACACGCGCTCACCGCGCGATGGGAGACCCGGTAAGCCGCACACGCCTAGGCCCGCGTCGAGCGCCAGAGAGCAGCGCGCCTCCAATCCCTTGCGTCGCTGACCAACGGGCCCCACGGCTCATCCCCTTCCTCCCGCTCGACCGGCTCCTCTGCTTCGCCCAAACAGAAATCAGAGGGGAAGCAGGGACACGCAACGCGCGAGGGAAGATTCCCTTTGCCCCCTCTACTAGCCGTGCGCGCCAAGCCACTAACCCGGTCCCACACGCCAGTCGCTGGCCCTCGCCAAACACGCACCACGCGCGTGAAGCCGATGCCGCCATGGCCACGAAATCGGTTGACACCGCCTGACACTGCCTGACACCACCAACCGTCTGTGGTATTCGATTATGGCATCTCCAATTCGAATCACGCCTCTTCCAATCACCCTAGTCCAGCCCAGGACAGCATATCGACCCTCCGTGCCTACCGATTGCCATCGCACCGTCCGCCTTGCCATGGGCGAGCACGGGGTATAAAGCTCCACCCCATGTCATGCCCAAGCCCCTTCCAATCTTTTCACCACTGCCCTAGTGGTACCACCGCACACACTACATCTCAAGAAGGGGAGAAAGGGGGGAAAAGGCCGCCACCGGAGCCGCCAGCCGCCACCGAGGAGCCACCGGAGCCCAGAGCGTCGACCGAACAACCACGCCGATGTTGCGGTTCTCCCTGCATGGCACTGACTCTACATTGCTCTGAATCACCTCCGCACCAATATCCTTTCGTCATCGCCACCTACGGTGAGCCCACCGTCTCGCCCCGCTCGCCGCCGGTTGTGCTTGGCATAGAACCATCTCGCCTGCTAGTACCGTGGATCATCTAAATTCATGGCCCTCATGCTTTGATCGCTCACTCACGCACACCTTGTGCGCACACCCGTTGGCCTGGCCGAGCCTCAGAGTTCGGAAATGCCGCGACACGCCCCTGCACCGCGCACAGTCGCCATGGACACACCCCGCCATGGCGAGATCTCGCTTTTGGTATGCTGGGCAGTAGAGGAAGGGAGAAAAGGCGCACAAGGACATGTACACGCCCGCACTCATGTTTCAAAACCAAGCACCACGGTACCGAACGTCAGGGGAGCAGGAACGCGCCACCGCGAGCAGCGTCTAGAGCGCGCTCGCCATGGCCAGCGCACGGCCATGGCGAGGTTGTTCCTTCCAAATCAAGTCAGTAGAGAAGAAAGGGAGGGGCTAGATCGAATCGCCTTGGCGAGGGACACACCATGCGCACCTTGAGAGAAGGAGGGATCCCCGGAGGCCTGATCGGCGGTGTTCCGCCCGGTCGGAGCCGTCGAGCTGCCACCATCACGGGAGGTTCTGCTGGAGCTCAATGTCGTCGTCTTGACCTCACCATCGTGCTCCTTTTGCGGCCGTGAAACGGTAGGAGACCTTATCACCCGAGCCAAGTCATCGTGGAGGCCTTGCCGCCGCTCACCGCACCGGTCGAGCCGCCACCGCCATGAACAAGGCCCCTAGACACTCCAATCCGCACTGCTGACCCCTCTAATGAGTTCCATGAGACCACACGGTGCCCTCGGGCCAACGAATTTTGCCCTTGAGCCCTCAGAGCCCGAGCTCGGCTGCTCGCCGCCGGCGAGAGCGCGGCCGAAAAAAAAAGAAACAAGGGAAGAGGAGCAGAGAAGCGACTAGGTGCCTTCGGTGCACCTGGTGCACAAGGACCAGAGAAGGGAAGGGGGAGAGATGGACCGGGTCCACCGTGGACCGCGTTCAAGACTCGTGGACCGCCCGCACGAGACCACCGTGAGCCGAGCTCAGCAGCCCGAGCCCGTTTGTGAATCCGAATGGGCGACGTGGCCGCACCAGCGTCTGACATGTGGTGGGCCCAGCCCGGCCAGTTCGGCCCATATCCGGTCCAGCCCAGGCCCACCGAGGCCCGGTCTCGGCCCGGTCAGCATTGACCGTTGACCGTTGACCAGTCAAACGGGCCCACCTGTCAGTGACTCGATCGGTTTCGGCCAATCAGAGCGTGACACGTGTCACTGCCTGGTTTTTTCTTTTCTTTTTCTTTTCCAGAAAATCATTTAATCTTTAGAAATTCATAACTAATTCATTTTAACTCAGAAAAATACCAAACCAGTTTCTAAATTTTTCTTAAAATGAGCTCTACATCTTAGGCTTATGTTTGAGTGCATTTGGATCTTTTGAATTTCTATTGCTTCTTTGTGCACCTCTATAGGAGTCGTTAATGCGGCTCTACGTTACGTTTAACAGAGCCGGAGGACCTGCCAACTGAGGAGTACGACCCCGACTACAGCGAGGACTTGGGTGACGACCTGCCAGGTGCCACGCCCCACCCATCTCCGTAGAACCTATTACGCATGCAAATATAGAATTGATAGCGCTTTATTTTTTTTGTACTTTATTATTGATGATAGGCTGCATGGTAGATGCTTTACTTTGAGCCTTTTACCTTGTCGTAACCTTACTCCTGCTCACCCTGCTGTTAGGTTAGATGCTCGCATGTTACATATTACTGCTTTTGCTCTTACTCGCATTATATCTGTGATGTGATACCGGTGAGAGAGAGACGTATATGTATAAGGCACATAGTGCCAAGAACTTGATAAACCTGACTAAAGAACTGGGGAGATCTTGGCGTGCGTCTTGGGTGAGTGGTGAGGGTTGAGTCGATCGGACAGGATCCTACGATGAGTCTTTGGGGCAAGTCTTGCTGGAGGGGTGCGACCTGGGCATCCCACACGAGAGATACCTGTGGCGGGTATATTTGAGAGGTGAACTGGGGTGTTGGTTATCCCTGGTGGAGGTGCTGTCGTGGCACGGGGAAGACGGTGTCTCCCCCTTGAGAAGACATCCTGTCTGGTCACCCTAAGGACTGGTATGTCTTGAGAACCGGAACCATGGGACCTTCGTGCACACCACTCGCTCCCAATGGGCGGGAGACGATTACCCGACTGACTAGGGTGGTACCACTACTACTAGGTTGGAAGGTGATAGTGTAGGAAGGTACGGGCATGGGGACCCACACCCTCCTAAGACAGCGTAGTGACCCTGGGGGCCCGGTACTACGTCTCACAGTCTCAGCGTTTCGGTGGATGCCGGGGTAGCCCAGGGCTGAGTGGTAGGGTGGTACTGTACCGGTTGGAAGGCAGTTGGAATCAGCCTAGACAAGCCAGATCATCAAGGATGGCGATCTTGTGGATTACCAGGTGTACACGCTCTGCAGAGTTGATCGATCTATACATATAGCCGCGTCCGCAGATATGGACATTCCCATGACCTACGCTTCACTTGATTAGATGAGAGGAGTCCTTTCTACCTTTCCCCCGGGTTCTGTGTCGGATTCCGGCTTTGGCCGTTGAGACGAGATCTGAGCGGGAGTCAATCTCGTCGCCTAGAGGGAGAGTGAGATGAGATGTGTTGTGTGTGGTGGGATTGGGAAAATGTGTGACCAAGATGAGATAAAAACTGAGGAATATCTTATTAAAATATTAACTACTTGCATAGGAAACCCACAGCCTAAGTAGGTCTCTTTCTACTTCCCTCAATGCATTCCACTTTCCACAAAGCATTGCAAGCATAGGGTGGGCGATGCGTGGCTAGTACCAAGTGTACTGATAGATTTTTGACAGGTTCCGAGCCCGAGTACGACTACGAGGGTGATGATTGGGAGAATTAGAGGGTCTGTTCTACGCTCAAGCTGGATCCAGAAGATCTTTTCCGCTGCTATCTACGTCGGATGCTGTTCCGTATGCTTGTGTGAGTGTGTTCCGCCCTGCGAGGCGAAGAGAATAAATTATGTAAAACTGCCTTTTGTACTCTGATATTCATGCATGACTTTATGTATCGCTGAGATTTGGGTAAAATGACGGAATGTTTCGTCATTTTATACTTCATTTCTGTGGATTTCCCTTCGTGGAAATCAAGGACGTTTCACGAGGCAAGTTGAGTGCCTAACCCTTTGAAAATGTTTGTGAAAAGCTAACACATATGCACATGGTGGTGTACACATGGTGGTGTTGGCACATTTGCAAAGGAGAAGGTGTTGGAGTTGGTGTTGATCAACTTAGAGAAGAGAGAAATGTTTTTCGGTGTTCTTCGGACACTAGGATGGCTCTTAGAGTGGAATAATGCTTTGATCCATTGTGAATTGGATCAAGTGCTTTAGTGGGTTGTGTAGCCCTCTGAGTAAGCTTTCCAAAATGTCCAAGATCATTGAAATCGGAGTTTGGAGCTAAGAGATATCGCCGTTTTACCGAAGGGTGGTCTGTGACCGGACTCGTGACCACCGCGTCCGGTCAGTTTCGACCACCACGTCCGGTCAGTGTTTTTCGTGGGCGAAAATGACCGGACGCTGCAGCGAGTCCGGTCAGTGATGACTGGACGCATCCGGTCACTTTGGGAGCTTGCTGGAACCTCTCTGTTCGCTGTTTCGCTGTGACCACCGCGTCCGGTCCCGTTAGTGACCACCGCGTCCGGTCAAAACAAGTTTGTACGCGCGAAAACTAGCTGTTGGAGCACGCTACTGACCACCGCGTCCGGTCATCCCGAAAAGGACCCAGTGAAGGGGTAACGGCTCTATTTGATCGGGGGGTTATAAATAGATGCCTTGGCCGGCCATGGCCGGCAGCTGAGCACACTTTGGCCTTGGTGGCTTATGTGGTAGTGCTTGGAAGCCCTCTAACTCACTCATGCTTGATAGTGTTCATCGGATTGAGTGAGAGAGCGATTCTAGTGCGTTGCATCGAGAGGATTGCATCGAGTGGCACTAGGTGATCGTGTTGCAAGCCGGTGGTGCTTGTTACTCTTGGAGGTTGCCACCTCCTAGACAGCTTGGTGGCTTGCGACTCCGTTGAAGCACGCGTGGAGATTGTGCGTGGCTCCGGAGGAGAATTTGTGAGGGGGATTGTGCTCACCCCGCGGGGATCGCGAAGAGCAACTCTAGTAAAGCTCATGGCTTGGAGGATTCCCATCTTAAGAGTGGATGTGCGGCACCCGCTGAGGGTTTGACTCTTGATAGTCAATTAGCTCGTGATCCATCAAGTGGGTGTATCGCCACAATGGGGACTAGCTTGGTGGCAACCAAGTGAACCTCGGTGAAAAACCGCCGTGTTAACATTGTGTACATCTTCTCGGTGGTTTGCTTTCGATTCACAAGCTTGTATTTACATTCATATACTTGTGCTCGTGTAGTTGCTCTTGTAACTAGTTTGCTTGTGTAGTTAGCTAGTTACCTTCTTGCTTGTGTAGCATAGAAGTAGCTCCCGTTGCGTGGCTAATTTGGTTTGTGTAACCTTGTTAGTCATATTGCTTAGTTTGTGTAGCTAAGTAATTTGCGCTCTCTAGTTTGGCATTAGTTGCCTTGCTATTGAGCATTGCTAGTGAGCATAGGTGGCTTCGTGCTTTTGCTTACTAGAATTGTGTAGGAGCTCCCCGGCTTTGCTAAAGTACTAGTGCATAGGTTTGTGTGACCTTGCTCTAGATTTGTTTAGGAGAGCTCTTGCTAAGGAAAGCACCTTAGTTACATAATTAGGATCTTTATGAGGTGCTTGTGAACTTAGATAGAGGGGTGTAGTCTTGGCTAGACCGATAGTTTTAATTCCGCATTTGTTTCGGTTTGCCGACGTGATTAATTTTAGAAAGGACTATTCACCCTCCCTCTAGTCCGCCATCTCGACCCTTCAATTGGTATCAGAGCCCGGTCTCTCATTTGTGGTCTTCACCGACCCGAGAGGATGACGGAATATGGACTAGATGTTGATTGTCCTCACATGTTTGATGGCACACACTTTACACGATGGAAAAATTGGATGATATGCAATTTTAAATTTATTTGCCCTCAAATGTGGTGGATGGTAGATGTAGGCTTTTCTCATGTGTTGGATGAAGATAATCTAACTCAAGCACAAGAGAAACGCCTAGATCTTGACATCCAAGCTACTAACATCATGTATAGATCTTTGGATGATAGCATCTTTGGTAAGATCATGGACCTCAAATCCGCTCATGAGATATGGGCCTATCTCAATGAAAAGTATGGAGCTATCACCGATGATGACGATGATGTCAAGCCCAAGGAGGTTGCACATTATGATGTTGAGCATGACCACAACACGATGGTTGTGGAGGATTGCTCCACCTCATGGTCAAGTGATGATGATGATTGATCTACCATAAGTTCACTTGACAAGGATGGTGATGATGCATCAAGTGTTGCAAGTGATGTTTCTACCCCAAGCACACTTGATGGTGACAACGTTGATTCATGCTCGGGCCTTGATGATGCTACTACAAGCCCATCCACTACATCATATTGCTTCATGTCACTAGGTGACATAAAGGTATCAAATGATAATGTGATTGATCATGTTGATTCATAGGATGAGCTTGTTAGTAGACTTGCTAGCATGAACATGTCTTTAGAAAATGAGAAAGCTAAAACCATGAAATTGGAAAATGAAAACTCATTTCTAAAAACCACATGTGAACAACAAAAGCATCTACTTTATGTTACTACTTGTTCACATGAGGAGCTAAAATTGGCTCATGAGGAACTTAGTGTTGCTCATGATAATTTGGTACAAGAACATGCTTCTCTCTTTAAGATGTTATTAAAGAAAATTAAAATTAATGAGAGCTCATCACATGGATCAAATGATCAATTGCAAAATGTGACTAACCCATGTGATGTAGGGAGAAAGCATGTATCCACCTCTTGTGATGACTTATTAGATATGCCATGTTCTTCACATATATATGCTTGTTCTACTTCTATGCCTTGTGAGACTAACATTTTGAAGGAGAACAATGAGCTCAAAAGTGAAGTGAAGAAATTGAGCAACAAGTTAGAGAAGTGCTACAACTCAAAAGTCACCTTTGAGCATATCTTGAAAACTCAAAGAACTTTGGTGACAAGAGTGGCCTTGGTTTCAACAAGAGCAAGAAGAATATGACCAAAGGGGAAAAGAAAAGAGAAAGGAAGATGAAGAAGCTAGCTCGAGAGAAGCTCTCTCATTTCATGTGCTACCGATGCCATAAAGTGGGTCATCTTTACCAAACATGCCCCAACTTAGAGAAGCTCAAGTTGAAGAAAGAAGAAGAAAGGCTCAAACGCAAGTGCTTCAAGTGCCATACATGGGGTCACTACACCTTAATGTGCCCAAGCAAGAAACTAGTGAAGCAACAAGAAGAGCATCAACCAAAGCCACACGTTGAGCATGAGAAGAAGAAAAAGAAAACAAGAAGGGGTGGAAGACTAAGGCATCCAATGCAAATCCAAGATACCAAGATGATGAGCAAGAATCAAATTGAGAAAAGAAATTTGGTTCACATCAAGTGCTTCAAGTGTGAAGATATAGGACACTTTGCCTCAGGGTGTCCTACCAAGCTTGAGAAGAATGCTCAAGCAACTCATAAGAGGCAAGGCAATGAAGAGCATCACATGAGCAAGGAAGAAAAGGCTCAACCAAAGAGAAGATGCTATTCATGCCGGAAAAGGGGACACATGGCTCATTCATGTCCCCTAGGTAATAATTCTAAGCCTAGTTCAATTAATGATACTAACATGCTTAGAAAGGATGGCAATGGTACCTTATTGGTTGGAATTGCAAAACATCCCGCTACCCATACTAAGGCTTTGCCTAAGTATATTGCTCCTAACTTGAGAGGACCCAAACTTGTTTGGGTACCATCAAAAAGTGAATGATTAGTTGTAGGTACCATCGGCATTAGAGGCTTGATTCATTTGGATTCATATTGGTCATCATATGTTGAATCAAGTTTTAAAGCTTAGTGCAAATTCTATCCCAATGCCAAGTTAAAATAAGTGGAGTCCAAATGCTACAACATACAAGTGCAACACTCAAGATTGTGATGATTTATTGGATATATTTGATGGCTTACAAATATTTGAGTTGGAGCTTGCTAAGAGGATGATCATGTGATAACCAAGGTATATCTCTAGTTGATCATTTTATTTGGGTGCATATGAGTTGATTGAATTGGATATATATGCAATGTTGCTTGCTATGAGATGATTGAATGGATTAAATGCCTAGCAATCAAATTTGGATTGATTTGTGTTGGATAAATTCATTAGATGACATTTAGTAAGTGGATTGAATGGATATATGTCTTATGAAAGTGTTCAAACAAGTTAGTTTCAAGTTTGATTCAATTTGGTGAAGTATAGCTCAATATATTGAAATCTGTCCATTATTGAAAATCTGAGCTAGCTGAGATCAAGTCTGAGTTTGAGTGACTAAATCATATTTGATTGGCTTGAAATTTGGTATGCATGCTCTAGACTTATGATATGAGATGCTGTATAAATTTTATGATAATTGGATGAGAAATGCTATGGTTTTAGAGCACATCTTGTCAGCTATAGTGCAACAGTTTTTAGCATGTAGCAGTGGTGGAAGATTTGAATTCTGGTAGCAATCTAGATGTCAAATGAATCTCAACTTTTTATAGCTGCTAGATGACTTAGTGAGCCACATCTCCACCAAATTAATCTATAAGCATGACAAGAAAAGAGTACAAGGGCATTGATTGTGGAATGTACTTAGTGTACAAATTTGGTACTCAAATTTGAAAATGAAGATCAAACTCAAAATGAAGATGAGGTTCAAGTTCTAGTAATGATTGGAGATCATTTGGTAGAAAGAAAAGGACTTAAAGAATAATTCAAGGTTACTCATCAAGTTAAGTCCATAGATCAATCAATCAAAGGCAATTCAAGTAAGTGTCAAGGATGGTTCTTTGGAGAGAGGTCACTTCTCCCTGCTGAGGGGGCTTGCCGCCCGTGGGTGGGTAAACCGAGCACCGGCTTGGAAGGCTAACATAGAAGTGATGAATTCAAGGGACATTTGAGATGCTTAATTGAAGCAATCAATAGGGTTGATCAAGAAAAGCAAGCAACACCTAAAAGAGAGCTAGTCATAGTTATAAAATTGGTATCATAAATACTTCTCTGATGCAAGCATTGATCAAAGAGAAAAAGCAAGCCAACCACAACAAGAGATAATGCACTTGATTATTAGTGGTTCTCATTTCATATGGGTGAAGAATGGATTTCTCTATAATGATTGGTCTTCACCAAGCTTATAAATTGGACTTCATATTGCTATTGGAGTAATGAATTGGAATCTATGTGACTATCCTCTACTCCAACATAATAAAGGTATCATTGCAATGTGCATGATCTTTTCATCCCTTACTAGTATGCGATGAGTGCATATAGTACATGCTTACTAGGATCATGCATAACAAATGAAATGTTTAAATTCATAGCCTACCACTATTGCTTGAATTATTTAAATGATCTAGTGGTATGTGTATGAATTTGTTCATGAGCTAGTGAACCCAAGTACTTGATCTAGTTTGGATTGCTAACAAGTGACAAGTACAACATTGGCAAGATAACCCTTAGTATGAGGAGTGAAGAAGCTTGTCATTGGATCAAACCGGACTTAGAATCTTAGGCAAATCAACTTAGTTCAAGTCATACTAGAAGCTCATGACAATGATATGGGTACAAGCACAAGACAACAATACAAATGGATATCTAGGGTGTTTCAAATGGTATCTAGACTCAAAATATTTCTTCAATTGGTATTTACCAGTGGTGTCTAGATCATGATCTACAAGTGATATCCTACAAGTGGTACTCATAAAGATAGAAAATGTTCAAGAAAAGATCATATTGACAAATCCTACAAGTGGTTCCATGATAGAGGATTCTTCAAATTGGTATCACACACTTATTCGTGGTATTTCTACACATGATATCATTTATACAAGACGGTGGTTCCACAAGTGATCCTCAACTTTAAGTGATCATCAAATAAAGAAAGTTCCCTCACACACAAGAGCTCAAGATTATCAAGTGAATGACCCATGCTATGACATAGGGGGAGGAGCCCCACCTAATGGTATCAAGGTCAAAGATCCTAAGTGGTATCTCAAGAGCAACATACAAGTAATGTCATTCCAACATGTGCGGTGATGTCCATCAACAACGCAATATTTAAGTCTCAACCATCTACCCCAATGCAAGCCTTTGCATCAATGAGAAGTACACCCTTTATGGAAATTGATGACAAAGGGGGAGAAGTTGGAACAAAGATATGTTAATACACCAAGAGAGAGAGGTTTGGGAATGAGTTTGGACATGGAGATGGACAAAGAGGGAGCAACATTGAAGAAATGAGAAGGATCAAAATTCTTGGATAAAAGAAGCACACAAGTAGGGGGAGCAAGCTCATGAACATTGTTTGGTTGCATTTGACATGTGCATATTCATGTGCTTGCTTGCATTGCATAAGTTTTATATTTAATATGCATGCTTGAGTGTTGTATGCTAGTTATTGAACTTGAATGATGATATGATAACTAGCATGCATAGGATGATAGCTAGACTTGTGTTTATCATGAAAAACTAGAACCTTGCTTATAATGTTGATCTCACAGGGTTTCTAGTATTTTTGATGTCTAGCTACTCATGATGCTAAGGATGATGGCAAACTTGTGATTTTCAAATGATATCGAGCTATCAAATGGTATCGAACTACAAAGGTTTATTCTATACACCTTAGCATCACTTAGTAGTGCTAACCCTCCCACAAATTTCATATTTATACATATGTGCAAGCTTGAAACCAAACCATTTGAGCACATATGTAGCGAGAGTTATCACTACCAAGTCGAATTTTATGGTGCTTATCTAAATCCTAACATAGAGCTTAAATGTTGGATAAGTGGCATAAAGTCCAAAAGAACTTAATTTCTATATCTTTATAGAGTTGTCATCAATTACCAAAAAGGGGGAGATTGAAAGGTCCTTGTTTGGTTTTGGTAATTGAGTGACAACTTAGGTGGACTAATATGTGGTTATGTGAGATACATAGGCAATTAGTCCACAGGTGATGGTGTCATGAAGGAGGCTATTGCACATGAGACATGACATGGAGTCATGTGACCAAGGTGGAGAAGATCAAGATGAGGCTTGGCTTGATGGACCGGTTGCTAGGGTGAAGGACAAGTTGTGATGGCTTGGCGCCGAAGGACCGAGGCAATGGTGAAGAGCAAGTGAGGTCAAGATCGATGAACCAATACGGTCACGTGATGATATGAAGTGGATCATATCATTTGTGATATGGTAGGTGCATGTGTTGCATCAACGTCGAAGGAGATGGAGTGGAATGCGCAAGGCAAAGGTATAACCTAGGGCATTTCCATTTCACCGGTCATAGGTGTGTAGATAAGTTTATGACCGGGTTTAGGATAGATGGCCGTACTATCAAGAGGGGCAAACTTGTTTGTATATCGGTCATCTAGTGCCACTTGAGCGATCTAACTTTGCATACGTGTTAGGATCGAGTGGCGAGACAAGTTGAGTGCCTAACCCTTTGAAAATGTTTGTGAAAAGCTAACACATATGCACATGGTGGTGTACACATGGTGGTGTTGGCACATTTGCAAAGGAGAAGGTGTTGGAGTTGGTGTTGATCAACTTAGAGAAGAGAGAAATGTTTTTCGGTGTTCTTCGGACACTAGGACGGCTCTTAGAGTGGAATACTGCTTTGATCCATTGTGAATTGGATCAAGTGCTTTAGTGTGTTGTGTAGCCCTCTGAGTAAGCTTTCCAAAATGTCCAAGATCATCGAAATCGGAGTTCGGAGCTAAGAGATATCGCCGTTTTACCGAAGGGTGGTCTGTGACCGGACTTGTGACCACCGCGTCCGGTCAGTTTCGACCACCGCGTCCGGTCAGCTGCGATCACCGTGTCCGGTCAGTGTTTTTCGTGGGCGAAAATGACCGGACGCTGCAGCGAGTCCGGTCAGTGATGACCGGACGCGTCCGGTCACTTCGGGAGCTTGCTGGAACCTCTCTGTTCGCTGTTTCGCTGCGACCACCGCGTCCGGTCCCGTTAGTGACCACCGCGTCCGGTCAAAACAAGTTTGTACGCGCGAAAACTAGCCGTTGGAGCATGCTACTGACCACCGCGTCCGGTCAGTTTTGACCACCGCGTCCGGTCATCCCGAAAAGGACCCAGTGAAGGGGTAACGGCTCTATTTGACCGTGGGGTTATAAATAGATGCCTTGGCCGGCCATGGCCGGCAGCTGAGCACACTTTGGCCTTGGTGGCTTATGTGGTAGTGCTTGGAAGCCCTCTAACTCACTCATGCTTGATAGTGTTCATCGAGTCGAGTGAGAGAGCGATTCTAGTGCGTTGCATCGAGAGGATTGCATCGAGTGGCACTAGGTGATCGTGTTGCAAGCCGGTGGTGCTTGTTACTCTTGGAGGTTGCCACCTCCTAGACGGCTTGGTGGCTTGCGACTCCGTTGAAGCACGCGTGGAGATTGTGCGTGGCTCCGGAGGAGAATTTGTGAGGGAGATTGTGCTCACCCCGCGGGGATCGCGAAGAGCAACTCTAGTAAAGCTCGTGGCTTAGAGGATCCCCATCTTGAGAGTGGATGTGCGGCACCCACTAAGGGTTTGACTCTTGATAGTCAATTAGCTCGTGATCCATCAAGTGGGTGTATCGCCACAACGGGGACTAGCTTGGTGGCAACCAAGTGAACCTCGGTGAAAAACCGCCGTGTCAACATTGTGTACATCTTCTCGGTGGTTTGCTTTCGATTCACAAGCTTGTATTTACATTCATATACTTGTGCTCGTGTAGTTGCTCTTGTAACTAGTTTGCTTGTGTAGTTAGTTAGTTACCTTCTTGCTTGTGTAGCATAGAAGTAGCTCCCCTTGCGTGGCTAATTTGGTTTGTGTAACCTTGTTAGTCATATTGCTTAGTTTGTGTAGCTAAGTAATTTGCGCTCTATAGTTTGGCATTAGTTGCCTTGCTATTGAGCATTGCTAGTGAGCATAGGTGGCTTCGTGCTTTTGCTTACTAGAATTGTGTAGGAGCTCCCCGGCTTTGCTAAAGTACTAGTGCATAGGTTTATGTGACATTGCTCTAGAATTGTTTAGGAGAGCTCTTGCTAAGAAAAGCACCTTAGTTACATAATTAGGATCTTTATGAGGTGCTTATGAACTTAGATAGAGGGGTGTAGTCTTGGCTAGACCGATAGTTCTAATTCCGCATTTGTTTCGGTTTGCGACGCGATTAATTTTAGAAAGGACTATTCACCCCCCCTCTAGTCCGCCATCTCGACATTTCAGTGGGTGCTAGGGTTTGCAACCGGCGCGTCCGGTCACTCGCGGGACCGGCGCGTCCGATCAGGTGCCCAGAAGGAACTAAAGTTCGCGAGGACGATCGGACACGAGGCGCGTCCGGTCACTTGCGGGACCGACACGTCCGATCTGGTGCCTAGAAGGAACTGAAGTTCGCGAGGACGATCGGACGCGAGGCGCGTCCGGTCATACGCTATCGGACGCGTCCGATCATTGAGGGAGCTTACTGGACTCTAACCGGACGCGGGCACTGTCGCGTCCGGTCATTGCGAGGGGCGTGTCCGGTCGTTACTTCGCGGGCGCGCGGTGCTGTGCGATCGGCACGTCCAGTCATTGACTGGAGCGCGTCCGATCACTCGGGACCGGTGCATCCGGTCATTTTGAGAGGCGCGTCCGGTCATGGGGTTTGACCGTTGGCGCAGTGACCGTTGGAGGATCGGACGCGGTTGAGCGCGTCCGGTCAGTTATGATCGGCGCGTCCGGTCATCCCGAAAAGACCCAGTGAAGGGGTATAATGGCTCTATTCGGATGGGATGCTTATAAATACTTGTTGGCCGGCCCTTGGGGAGGTCTCTCGTGATTTCTAACATTCTTGTGCATCCTTTGAGCTAGAGCTTCTCCTCCCACTCTTCTCTCTTGCTTGATTGCAAATCAAAAGTGAGATTGAGTGATCCCAAAGTGCATTGCATAGCTTGAGGGCATCTAGTGGCACTTGTGGGTGGTATAGCCAGTAGATTTCTTGTTACTCTTGGAGAGTACTGCTCCTAGCCGGCTTGGAGATTGTTGGAGGCATTGGCAAGAGAAGGAGATTGTTCTTGGCCACCTCCGGTTGATTGTAAGAGGTTCTTGTGCTTTCCTCGGCGGAGCGCCAAAAGCAACTCTAGTGGATTACGTGTGTCATTGAGTTACCTCACTTGAGAGTGGTGTCTTGTGGTGCCTTACGGGGCGTGCCTTGAGGGGCAAGTGACTTGAGGGTCACACCGAGGAACCATCTAAGTGCTGGCCGACACAACCGGTGACGTATCTTGTCGGTGCACAAGTGAACACCGGGTGAACAAAAATATTGTGTCACTTGTCTCCCGGTGATTGGTCTTCATATTGTGTTGTTGTCAATATTGATTGTTTGTATATCATCTTGGTGATTGGCAACATCTTCTCTCCACCGTCGGTATAAGATTCACAATCCTATCTCTCGTATTTACATTTACTAGTTATCTTGTGTAGCTCTAGTGTTAGCCTTTGCTAAGTAGTTGCTAGCTTGCTCACTAGTGTAAGTTTAGTAACTTAGCCCTTGTGTGAACTAGAGATCATAGTCTACTAGACTTGTGGATAGGAGGCTTGCATCACAACCGTAGGCTAAGCAAACTCGCTTTACGCCGTTTGTTATTGTAACAACTTTGCTTAGTGGTTCTTGTAGAATTTTTTATAGGCTATTCACCCCCCTCTAGCCATCTAGGACCTTACACCAGTCTACTGCAGTGAGTATCCCGTGAGTCCCTCCAGTATTTCCTTTGTCTCCCTAGTATCGCCATCCTTCTTCAATATTCTTTGATTAAAGACCAACAAGTCTCCTCTAGTATAACCATGAGCATGTCACGAAGGATCAAGTCATGAGTTAATTAATCCCCTTTGATTTTCCAGAGATTATTAACAACCATCTTACGTGATCAATATCTCCACCATACGATATCCGAATCACTCGATTCTTCTTCCCAAAATCATTATCTGCCTGTTAGTGTAGTTAGATCATACCTATCTGTGGTGATGCTAAAGTCTATTAAATCAATCAAAACCGCTTAATATTAATATGATAAATCTAGTATAAATTTTTATGGCAAATGAGTAATAGCTTTAGCTTTGAAACTTTTGCGGGAGCTTCATGGTTTTATTAGGTGCTTGCTGTAGTTTTGTAGTCTTTGAATAGCTTACTAGATGTGATAGCTAAGTTTTCCTAGCTGTAGTAAATATTAAATTGGAAACAAATGAACAATATGCAATTTAATGAGTAAAGATTAATTGGATTAGTTTACTCTTGCTTAGTAAGAATAGTAGACAGCCTGATATGTTAGTCATTAGAGCTAGCTTAGTAGCTTAGTAATAGTTGTTGTTATTTTAAGAGCTGCTGTTGTCATTGCATTAAGTCATGTCATTATTTCTTACATATAGATCATGAGATAGTGGAGTACGTGGCTACGGAGGAGCCAGAGTACGAGGAGATCATGGAGGTGTACGAGGAGGAGGTCCCCATGTAGGAAGGAGCCCCGGAGCCGTCAACCACTAACTTTGCTGCACACCAGGATGTCCAAGGCAAGCCCCAGTGTATAACCTTTATTTTGAAATGATATAGGATATCTATGTTATATGTGCATTTACGTTTCAGGAGTTCTGTTGAAACCCACTTGCATAAATATTACTACACAAGAGTCTTACTAGTTTAGGCTGTGTAGTGCCATGCTTAGGTTTCGTTAGCATGAACAACATGATGTTGTTCACGATAGGTGATCATTATTATCACTATGGTTAACATGGAAATAAAGGCAGGTGAAATGGTGATCGGGCAGGGATGTGGTTTGGTAGTGGTGGATGTGACAAGGGGTGTCCTGCGGCCAACAGGGCATCACTGGGTTACATTGTTTTCCTGTCCGAGTCGGTTAAGGACCGGTCGTTGCAATTAGATGATTGTCAGATCACAGATCTCCTTATCCCAAGCATATACTAGCGGATGGGGGCTAGAAAGACTTGTTATTCTCTTGTCATGGGTTTCGGCTCCATCCGGACCAACTAAAGGTGGATTATATATGGGTATTAGGAGGTCTAAGCACCGCGAGAAGGCGGGGGCTTGGAGTCCTAGTATGGACGGGGACTCGGTTCTCTTGACAGGAGGATAATGCGTTGTTCCCGTTTGTACCTCGGTGCGGGTGGGGCGTATGTTTTTTGGGGTACCCAGCTGGGCTGCATTGATTCGTGAATCGCCACGTAAGCAGTCCGATATGACTTGATCCGGGCATCGTAGTAAGAACTGAAAGAGAAAAGGTGAATAAGGATGGATTTGTATTGACCAACTCTTGTTTGAAAATAACATAAGTGCTTACATAGATGGTTAGCTGATAAACTAAAAGATGGCAAATAAAAGAACTGCAATAAGGATCCACTAGTAGTAATGCTTTTCTGCAAACTTGAACTAGTAGCCAAAAAAGCCTATCATGATCCTTGGAGTCGAGAAATTATTCCTAGTCGGGTAAGTCTTGCGAGTATATTGTGTACTCAGGGTTTATTCTACCCCTGTTGCAGGTGCTGCTTGAGGCTTTGTGTGGAGGATCGTCTGCTGGGCTCAGATGGATCTTTGCTTTGCTCACTAGATATTTATTTCTGTTGTTTTAATTCCGCACTCTGAACTTGGTATTGTAATAACTTATTTCTGAAGACTAGGTTGTATGGAATAAACTAAGTATTGTACTTGTTTTCATTAGTGGATCCTGGATGAAAATGTGGATGGTTTCGAGTTCTCCCATTGGGTGTGCTCGATAGAAACGGCTGGAATAGCCGCTGGCAGAGTACTTAGTGCCTAGAGGAAGGCAAGTACCTCCGTTAGTGTGTTATTTTGGGCGGTTCTGCCACATTATGGGAAAGAATGATAGTCAAATGAGCATCATTAGATACACTATGAAATGTAATTTCATAGTTTACCTCCTTGGTGTTGTACATAAATGTTAATATTCTTGTTTTTAACTTGTGGAACTTAAATTTGTCTCACATGATGACTTAGAGGCCACTTAGATATACAAGCCTGGTAAGGTCGTTGACTTCACTACCACACATTTGAAGCCTTACTTTTATGTCCTCAACAATCTACTTCGCCTCACATTGGACTCAAAGATTGGAGATTCCATTCATATTATGCTTGATGCTCCTAAGGTTCTTTGTTGTTTTGGTGCTGGTGGTGATCGTTTTTCTATCACTGACTTTATGTGGCGCAAGATTGAGCAGGCTGCCAATGACCCCCACAAGTCTTTGCCATTTGCTCTGTTTCTCATGTATATCATTGAGCATGTGGTGGGTCGTTCATTCCATCACAATGCAGTGGACAGGTCCTACTCCGTGCGTCATTTGGGCCAAAAGGGTATTGGTGGGGGTTCCGCTCCTTCTCCTACTCGTGGTCCGCCCACTCGTACTTCCTCACGCGGTGCTTACCGTGGTGGTGCTGCCACTGCTCCTACTCGCTCCTCCTCAGAGCGTCGTCAGCGTGGTGGAGGTGTCATCAAGTATGCGTCGGGGAAGCTTTGGGAGGCTTTCTACTACAAGGCCGAGAAGGATGATCATCGCCTGAGGCGTATTAAGCAGCACCTGCAGATTGATCCACCTGAGAGTCCTCTTCGTGAGTTTTGGGATCCCTTTGCTAAGTATAATGAGTTGTATGGTGCTCCTGTCTCTGGACTTAGTGAGGAGGCTGGCCCATCCGATGACCCACGTGGTAAGAAGACGGTTCCCGCCTTGCCTAGATTGGTTGACTACTCGACCGACGACGACGACAGCAGCGACAATGATGACGATCGCGACTACACAGAGCCTTATTAGTTTTCGCTACCTTGCTCGTTTCACGATGCCAACCCTTTTTGGCATTTGATGCCAAAGGGGGAGTGTTAGGCTTATCTTTATTGTAATAGGTAGTTAATGGTCGTGTAACAATTCCAAACCTTGTGGTAAACTACGTATGGTGGACTATGAACTATGTGTGTGATGATGGATGATTGTAGGCTAAACATTTATGCTTATTTGATATATCATGTTGTGGTTGCCTAGATGTAATATTGTGATGATGATTGTTGGCTTAGAATGGCTATGTTGTTTTAAGTCCTTTTCTTTCTACCTTAGCCATTCTTATTTTTGTGTGATATGTTATGTCATTTGCATCACGATATGTTTCTTGTCACACACACACTTAGGCAGCCCATGAATTGAAAAATTTAGGGGGAGCTTCCCTTATGTATGCATATTGATTATGATCAATGTTGAGATTCAAGTTCAATGCATACACTAAGGGGGAGCCTCTCGTAAAGTTTGGAATTCAAAAAGCTTCAATTCTTTAAATCTTATGTAAGCCTAAGTTGGTTGTCATCAATTACCAAAAAGGGAGAGTTTGTAAGTGCATTCGCCTCCGATGTGGGTTTAGGATATTTAATGACAATCAAATTAGGGACTAACATGTTTATCTAAGTGAATACGTAGGTGTTAGTCTGATGAAAGAATTTGAATGGTCACATTTGGTGATGATAGCACCCTCAATTCCATTGATTAGAAAGCATTCCGTCTCAAGTGGGTCGATTAGATTTTATATTTTGTCTTGAGTTATAGGAAACGCCACACTATCAAGAGGGATACAAATTAGGCTATCTAGATGGAGAATCAGTGCTCAATATGTGTTTGGTTATGCGTTTGAGAGACACCTTTGCACTCACGGACACTTAGGAAGGTGTTTTATGCCTGGGAGCACCGGTAGTACCTGTAACACCCCAGGTGTTGATCACCAATTAAGTAGTGGGTTTAAGCTCAAACATGATAGATTAAGTGGAGATGACAATGTCAAGGTCAACCTATGGAGATGAGCCTGACCTAAAGTTGGATGTTGCACCATTGCTTTACATATAGGTCCATTTTCAAAGATATATGCTTGGATGGTGTTATTGCAATATCTTCATGTGTCTTACCTTGGTACCTATCTATGTGGATCCCTAGAAAAGTTTCATGAAGTTTGGAATCAAAAAGTCACTTGAAATGATAAGTTATATCCTGGTTGGAATGGTTTTACTAAGTGTTTGAATTGCACTATTAAGTGAGTGGAATTATAGATCATCAACCAAACCTTTAAAACTTATCCAAATGGCTCTAGATGAACTCTACAACAAAAGTCATGAAGGGTTCATGTTGAGCAAAAGTCAAGAAAATGCCCCAATTGGCCTAAAACCCTAGTTTAGGCTTTACCGAGTTGATGCTTTGACCAAAGTGAAAGTTTGACTTCTGTACCAGTTATGAGGTTTGACCTTAAACAAAAGTTGTAGTTCATCTTGTATAGAACAAACTTTGTTTAATGGTCAAGAGCTAGTTTGGCCTGTAACCTAGTCAAATAGAGATCACAATGTGGAATCAGCTGCTGTTTTCAGCACTTAGAAAAATATTCTAAGTCCTTGTTGTGACAGCAGCAAGTTGGTTACTTTGCGACATTTTATCGTCCAAATTCATATGGTAACTCAATTAGGATCCTTAATAAGAGTTGGAGTACTGTTCTTGTGGAACACAATGAATCAAGTGTCATTACATTTGGAGTATATTTGGATCTCCAAAAGCAATTGCTAAAACAGCATGTTTGCAACTTTGTCGCTCAAATGACATTGAGATTGGCATGTCACGTCCTCCAAAAATTGTTAAGCAACTTGGTTTGACCCCTTAACAAAAGTTGGAAACAATTTAATGGAGGACGACATGTAAAAATTTGGAATCAATTTGACTAAGTTTGGCATTGCAAAATCCCAAAACCGAGCCCTAGTTTAACGTGTTGACGCTGGTGATTTGGGGACTGATTATCTCCTAATCGGTAGATTAGATAACTTTGGTGCTTAAATAAAAATTGTAGAGTATACTCAGGTGAACAACTTTGACAATTGGTCCATAGCCCAGTTTGGCCCATAGCTAGCCCAACCATTGCCTCCAAGTCAGACGGTTTCACGCAAACCACGTGCTCGACGCCGGGCTCCAGTGAACGACGCGTGGCCAGGACATGGAGGTCATGCGCGGGCGGAGCTCCTGCCTTGCCTCCACGCGCCCTGACCTCCTCCCTGTGCTAGTTGTAGCGCCCGTGATGGCCTCAGCGTTCACCATTCCTTCCCACTCTCACGCATCCATTCCTCGTGTGCACACGGGCACGGTGAGCACCGCCATAGGAGCCACCGAGCGAAGCTCCGAGCAGCCGCTGCCGTTCCCGGCGCGTCGAGCCACCACGGCCGCAGCTGCGTGCGCCAACGTCTTCGCCAACCCCTCCTCCCTCTAGTGCGCGCGCCTCGGAAGCCTTGCTCGCAGCCGGAGTGCCGCTGCGTGAGCCGGACCGCCATGGCCGCCATGGCCGAGCTCCAGCCGCCACTGCGCTCTGCTGTTCTGCACCTCCTCAATCTCCACGAGCACCGCCAACAGCTCCACCCTGCGACGCCGAACTCGAAGCACTTCTTCTTGGTCTCTCCTCGCCGTCGTATCGCGTGGTCACCGAAGCCGGGACCTGTCGTGATGCCGTGCACGCGGCCGGGAGGTCACACTGCATCTCCGGCCAGGATTCGGCCCTCCTCGGGTGCGGCGAGGCACGCTGGTGCTCATGTCGCCCTCATCCACCGCCGTCGGCGACCCCCTCGCCGGAGCCGCGTGGAGCGACCGCCTCCCTGCTTGGCGCCGGAGGAAGAAGACGACCGACGCTTGTTTCCCCCCTGTGACCCTCTCTCATATGACAGGCGGGCCTGGCTCAACCAGGGGTCCCACTTGTCGGTTTAAGAAGGTGGTCGCTTGGGTGTGTTTTCGGGTGCACCTAGCATATCTAGGGTTAGGTAGTTAATTGCGTTTTTGAATTTCAGAAATTATATAAATCTTCTAAAATGCATATCTCTTGCTAGGTAATTCCAAAAATAGCAAAAGTGGACTTTTTGGAAACCTTGGGAAAAGATCTATGCAGTGAAGTCATCACATGTTACATGTTTGTAGATATTTTCTGATGTCTTTATTTAAGCCTTAAAAATGCTCTAAAAATGCTTACCAACTTGAGCAGAGCCATATCTAGAGTTTTAGAACTCCAAAAATAGTGATTCTTATTTTGTTAATTTTGTGATGACTTGCTCTTGCTAGGAAAAATATTAAACACCCTAGATGTTTACTGTTTTCTTAAGATTGTGATTTGACCTTGATAAATAAGGAAAACTACATGATATTACTTGTTATTTTATATCTTGAGTTGTGTTGCTCCAATTGATGTGAAATTTTTATGGTAGTCTCGTCATGATATGTATGTACTGTGGTATAAAATTCTTGGTCACTACTTATTGGATGATCTAGTTATTGATTTAACTTGTTTAGGGCTTGATAAATAGCTTATAAATAATATATAAATGATAAAATAGAAAATGGTGTCCCATCACCTTACTATGATGTTGCTCTAGGATTTTGGTTCATTCTATGGCCATGTATTCACAGAAAATATTGAGTTTTAGGTTTTACCTGTTCTCACATGATTTATTTCAATAGCTGATTGTCTTTTTCATAGAGGTTGGTATACTTGTCCAAATGACTTGAAATTTGGACAGTAGACTATTGATAACATATGTAGGCCACTGTAATTTTGGTAGAATTTATTGTGCACTTTTGTTAGGTATTCATAATTCCACCTAATTATCTAAATAAATTAAGAAAATATATTAAAAGAATTTATTTAGTAATTGACACTATGTTTTCTGATGTTCTTTAGTCATGTATGAAAGGTTGGTAAAGTTGGTTTTGCCCAATTATATGTTTGCAATGGATGTTAATAATTGTTTCTTGCAAATGAGGTTTCTGGACAGATCTGGGAACTTGGCAAAGTTCTTCATGATGATGTTCTTTGTTGTGAAACTTATTTATACAAAAGTTGTAGATAATTTATGTATCTAGCCTCTGTTAAAATTTGGTGGCATTTAACAATGTGGTTTAGGAGTTATAGCTGTTTAAAGTTAGAGTACAGAATTGCTTGCTCTCTGTTTGTCAGGAACAGATTCTGGAACTTTGAATTTTTGACTTATTTAACTTATGAATCATGCTGTGATGATTATAAATGAAATATAGATAATGTTATAAGCTTTCCAGAATGTCTTCTTGCAAGTCATTTGGATTTAGAGATCTCTAGTTATGATTAAATTACTTAGCTGCTGTTCTGATGCCCAGAATGTGGCAATTTCTAGTTCTAGTGCTTTGATTAACTTGCCATGCTTGTGTATTGAAGTGTGACACATGTCTTTGTTGGTACTTGGTTTGGTACCCTAGGATCTTATAAGACTTGTGTCTTGATTGATGCATTTGCAATCTTCTATGTTATGCCTTTGTGAGGATTAAGTTAATTAGCTCTAGGTGTTTATGAGAACCTTGGTATGCTTGTTTGATTACTCTGTTTATTGCACTTCTATGCATTCATACATATGCATTATTGCATCTCATTTAGGTACGCTAGCTGAAGCACGTGAAGGACTTGATGTGGAGCCAAACCTGAAGATGGAGTTGGTAGATCCATCCCGAAGATAGAAGGACCGGACAAGTGGTAGATTGGAAGATACTCGCCAAGCAAGTTTTATCTGACATACTCTAACTTGAGTCGGATCCCAGGCAAGCCTCGGAGCATTATAAGCCTCCTATCTTCAAAGCAATTAATTCTATATATGTTATAAGTATTGTTGCATTAAGTGATAGGAGTTGGTTGAAAACTCTTGCTGCATTATATCATTCCTTGTCCAGATATATGAATCCTTGAATCCTACATAGACTAGGATCGATTAGATGCTTAGCCCTGCTTTAAGCGGTAGAAGTCAGGTGATTTCCTGTCACCTGCGAGATATAGGAATATTCATATATGGCACGGTTGGCTATATGTGCTATCGTGGAATGGAACCATGTGTTAATAAAATGAAATGAGACCGGGCGGGATGACGATAGAGAAGCAACAAGGCATGAAGGTCTTGGGTGTGGATCTATCTCCGTCTGAGTCGTTTAAGGACCAATTCGATGTACGTCCTTGAGTCATGTTGAACGTAGTCTAACACTTAGTTGGCCGGATAAGTCGTTCCGACCGCGAAGCCGAGTAATGTGATTCAGGCCAGAAATCGAATGGTAGGTTGCTTCTTGGAGGAGAGAAAGGATGTGCTTGGGGACATTGGCGTGAGACCAAGGGGGGTTAGAGTCCCTATCACCTGGCAGAGTGTCGCCCTTGGGGTCGTGACATTATTCGGACCCGCGATTCCTGAATCATATGAAACGGTGGCCTGTGCGACCCTTGCAGGGGTCTGCACGGTGAGTGTTAGAAATACCCCTCCAGCTGGATAGGAATTCGATTCGAATCGCCATCCCTCTCGGTTAGTGAGCACTTGACTTGAGCAGCGGCAACGTAGATTCCATTAAATTGAACGGATGGTTAATTGGATCACGATGGAAAGGTTGCCTCAATTTATACCTGCTATGGTTAATATTGTTTGCTCCTAATAAAGTGAGTGCCCTAGTACAGGTGCTAATATAGATGACAGGTTAATGATGATTAACTTGATGCTTAAGCATTAATAATTACGTATCCATAATAAGCTTTTATGCAAAATGTTGTCAAGCTAGCCCACTTTACATCAGCCTTGCATAATCCTTGGTGTCACTTTATTTCTGGTTTCTGACGGGTAAGTCTAGCTGAGTACCTTCTTGTACTCAGGGTTTTATCCCCACTTGTTGCAGGTTGTGATGTATCACGGCGACTGCAAGAGTTGGTTGGCTCCTGCCGTAGAGGCAGAGTGTGATCATGGGCATGATCCTTCTGAGTTATCTTCTCTCTAATGCTTTTGTTGGAAGTCGACTTTAGTACTGGCATATATTTGAAATAAAGGTGTTGTTAGTTTCAAATTACTTTGCTTCCGCTACTTTTGAACTTAAGTTGTAATAACTATGTTGAACTCCGATGTAAATTGATTTACTTGTGAAATGAATGTAACATGTGACTTGTTATGTTGAATCACTACGATCTTGGCTTGTATGTTGGTTGGTTTTAAATCCCTCGTGAATTCATTGGACTACCGGAGTTATATGGGCTCAAGTGCGAGAATTTGATCACTTCGGTGATTGTTTTTGTACTTGTGCTCTTATAATTTGGACGGTTCTGTTACAGCTGGTATCGGAGCAAGATTCAACATTAAACTTGTCGTATGTGTATTTAAAACAAAGGTTTTGTTTTATAAAATTAGTTTTATCAACTTATAGCTATATATAGGTTTGTGAAACCTGAATTCTAAACCTAGTATGCCAGTGGTCAATTTCCTTATGCCCATATAAGGATTATTAGGTGGCTTATATAAGTATTAACTTGGGGTTTTTAATTTTGCATCTGCGCCCAGGCCAAGGTATGTATGTGTGATGACTCTCCCACACTATGCTACCCGGTGTGTCAGATTAGAGGTAGCCTTCATATATGAAATAGCCATATATGTTGCTAGTTTACTTTTATGCAACATCGCACCTACGCTCAGGTAAGTGTGAGTTGTGAGAGCATGACCGAACAAACTGCGGTCTAGGGGAGAACTAGTTTTGGTTACTGGATTATCTACATGTTACACACATGTATATATGAAGGTACTTAATTGTGGGTGATTGAATGATTCGGGTAGTTTTGGTGCTACATGTACTTATACAGGGGTATATGTATATAGGAGTGCTTAGAATTTTATCTTCCTATTTCATTGTGTGCTATATTTGGGGAAATGTTGGGCTGCAATGAAACTTTTCTGCAGGTACGCTAACCATAAATGCGTAAGTCGAATGTAGCTGGCGACTAGCTATATATCGAAAGAGTGCGTGTTATGCCACCGACATAGAACGTGATCGCCACCTTAGGTTGGCAATCTTGTGAGGATGAATAGGACGAAGCATGCATCTTCATGATTGTTGCCTTATGTATAGCTATGCTCCTCTCACCCTTGTTCTATAGTAAGTAACTTGTGATCAATGTAGTACGCTATCTTTCTAGTGTGGAGTTAGACATAAATGCCTTATTCCATGTTGCTTGAATAGGGGATGTTTGAAGATAGTGTATGCTTAGTTTTGTTAGAACTAAGTGTGGTTACATGCCTGAACCTATAGATGTCCTCTAGTTGAGCCAAGTAGTGGATGGGTTGTTCATACAAGCAATTGTAAATACTTTAGACCTTATTTCAGTAATTATGGATTCTCATGAATGAATTAAATTAGTGTTGGTCTAAGGTAACAATGTTTAGAGCTACTAGAATAACATGTTTGTGCGCTCTCTTGTAAAGTAGAACAAAGGCAAGCTTTGTTTTGCTTGTTGAATATTGGCTGCTAGAACGTTTTCTGTTGCAGTGATGCTTTCATGGTCATAATGGTGTTTTCTGTAGTTATGGAGAATACCAAAATTCTAGCTAACTTACACATCTAGCTTGTCCAAAAATTTCATGACACTAGGCCTTATGGTTTGAGAGTTATGAATTTTAGATGTTTGTTATCAGAATCTGCTCATGTTCAGAACAGATCTGAATGTTTGCTTTATTTGACCTATGTGCTTATGGAATCATGTATTGGAGATAATAGAAGAAGTGTAGTATTTTTTCTAAGCTTTCTAAAGTGTCCTATATCACTAATTTTGGTGGTCTAAATCTCTAGTTATGAGATTGCAAAGGGAAATGACAGAATATGTTCAAATCTGGGCAGAGATGTATTCCTTGTCTTGTTTGGCCTTGTTAGATATAAAATCATCTTAAAATGATAATAAGAAAGTTATAGACAACTTAATAAGCTTTACATAAAGTTAAAGCTTAGCCTTGTTGGATTCTTAGAACTCCAGTTACGCATTTTCGAAGTTCTTGTCAGTTTTCTGTCCATATTGGTATAGATTTGAAACATTAGCAATTTTGGTCATATTAAGCTATGAATTAGCTGTTGGTATGAATAACTAAAGTGTAGTCATCTTCTTAAGCTGTCTAGAAAGTCTAGGATCACCTTTATAGAAGGTCTACAACCTCAGTTATGGTTGAAACAAGTAGTCACTATGCTGCTGTCTAGATTCTGTGCACATGTTAAGTTAGTCACCTTAGCTAGCGTTTGTGTTCAGCTAAACTTGTAGTTAGTTCGTGCTTGAGATAAATGCTTATTTTGGGTGAGCCTTGTGCTGTGTATTGGTTGCTTAAACCCATTCGTTTGAATTTTCTCAAATGATTGCTTGATTGTGATGTTGTATGTATGCTTGTTATCTTGGTAGTGCCCGAGTTGTTACCTCATTTGTCCTCGGTGAGCATACGAGGGTCACATAGCTTTATCCTAGAACAAAGTTCACATACGTAATTGTATGGTTGTTGTCTTTCATTAGGTTTCTCTCTTAGGAGCCTGAGCCGGTAGACATGGTTGCTTGCCTTGAGTGCTTGTATCCATGCCTTTACTTGACCGAAAGCCCAAAGTTGAGTTCTCCTATATGTTTATATAAGCCATGGATGTTTTCCAACCCTTTTTGTGAAGACCCTTATCAACTGACCAACCAAGTTAACTTTCATCAATGCTAAGTGTGAGTGGAATCAAGCAAAAATCTCATGCTTAGTCACATGCGGCAATTGAGCTATGTTCTCTTGTGAGGTGTTTTGATCTATGGATCTCCTCATTGATTTTAAACCTTGTGACTACCTTTACTTGCTATCCCTCCTTGTATAATGCTTGTTGTTAATCACCCAAATTGTGTCACTTGAAATTTCACCTTGGTGGTGTGATCGGTAATGGTGTTATGAGTAGCAACTAACGGTGCCGCGCCGAAACCGAGAGCCTCCTGTGGGCGGCCGACACAAGGTTGTGCTGCTTAGCACGCGCTGGTATCGTGGTTTCTAGTCATGATCCATTGTGGAACAACATCAACGTGTTATTCTCATGTGAACTTTTCCTTGGTTATCTTTCCATATCGCATCGTAAGATCCATATCTTAGACCAAAAGTAGTAGAGCTTCCTCCTAAAGTTGCTAAGAGGATAACCTTTGAAGAACAGGCCATCGACATAAACTTTAACAGACTGCAATAGGTGGTAGACAAGTGACTTTGCTTAGTTGTCCCTGTATTGATGGCCACCATCTAGTGAGTAAAGTATCTCATCTCTGTTGGATAAAAAGGACACACAACATTTAATGTTGGATAAGTCATCTGTTGGATAAGAATCGATTGTCACATTACGCAAGTCTTAACCTTTGTATGCATAATGACCATACCATTGAGATCAACCATCTCTGGTGAGACTCCGTATCTGCTGACTTCAATGGCAACCATCTGATTTGTATCAACCACAATTATTGTGATCAAGAATGAAGATTTGGAACTTTTTAGTGTTGAGAGACAACTAATTAGTTACCAATAGGAAGGTTAATCTCTAGCTAGGTAACGATTCTTTGGTAGCTACGAAGGATAGGTCTTACAGAGCAATAACCAACAAGAAGTTAATCAACTAGCCAATAACTAGAGTGATACTCTATCATCCAGAGTCATTGCGACCAAGTCAATTCCATCTTGGACAATCACACAGATAGTGCAAGGTGTTCTATCAGCTAAAGTGAAGAAGTAGAGAAAGCATGCCCTAGTTTCCATTAGCATCCTTGTGTCCTTAGGTGCCACAAACGGTTTGTTCATAACTCTATTGGATGAAGTATTGAGGACTATTCAGAAGCAGTTCCTTATCCTTGTAGAAATGTTCTCTAGGCAGAGTATGCGTTTTGCCCTGCAAAAGTAACCTGCAAGTTCAAAGCGTGTGCATCCTCGGATTGGTATGAAAATTAATAGTCGAGATCTGCTGTTGGATGGCCCTTTTGAGGTCTTACAGATACTAGTTTATACTCTTTCATTTGCTTTTGCTTTCTCGTATCCCTAATGTACGAGCAGCCTTGGTGTTCTGCAAATCAATTTATACCATCGCAGGTCAAAAGCAATTTGAAAAGTGTCAAACAACAAATTTCCCATCTTTGAGCTGCTGTTTGATCCTAAAAAGGAAGCCTCAAGGTGAAAGTTGGCCTGACAAAGTTGTTATGCTGCAAGTCAACTCAACTTACAGTACAACTAAGTCACCCAGGAAAATTTTACTCAATCGTTTGGTGGTAGACTGCTTTCCGTGGTTTAGTAAATATTACAACTTTTGTTGTCCTTAAGGCCTCACTACATTTTGCTTTGGTACTAATTTTCCAATGATGACATACCTTAGTACCTTATAAATGTTTTTACCCAAGAGGTTGCATCTGCTTCAACTCAGACAACTATGGTCTTTGGATAAAAGAATCTTTTAGATAGCTGTTGGTAGAAATACGAAGCCGACAGAGTCAGCTATCACATTCACTAACCCCTTGATAGACTCAGATAATACAGTGTTGTCATCAGAGAAAGAGAACTGCACACATGGAACCTTAAGTAGTTTTCCATTAGTTGATATCGGAAGGATCGAACATTTCCGACCAACATAGACCTTGTCTATTGGTTAGTTAGTATCCTATAGCCTTAGAGAATGTTTGTCATCTATGATCTCACCCTTTTGGAAGGTTGTACTCAAGCCATTTTGGTAGAGAACTGCTTTTCAAAACCGTGTGAACATAGAGTCATTTCAACGAGCATACTTCTAAATATTTCGTTCTAGTGTCAAGTTCATACGAACTATGTTGTGTTCACTAAAGAATCAGATACTTGTTAGTGGTTAGCTCATGGACCCAATGATCTCTGTACATTGAGAACGAAGTACTGCGTTTCTTGGATTCCTCCCAAAGTAACAATGCTTCATGGAAGTCAATGAAGGAAATTCTTCAGACAAATTTTTCCATAAAGAGTAAGTATCAGAAAGTGCCTTTGACCAAATTGTTCACCAATGTTGAAGCTTTGTAGTTGAAGGCTATAGCACATGTTGGGAACTAGACAACGTGACTCTCTTCCTTAAAAGGTCTTCCATTCCGAATCTCGGGACGCGATTCTTTTAAGGGGGGAGGGCTATAACACCCCAGGTGTTGATCACCAATTAAGTAGTGGGTTTAAGCTCAAACATGACAGATTAAGTGGAGATGACAATGTCAAGGTCAACCTATGGAGATGAGCCTGACCTAAAGTTGGATGTTGCACCATTGCTTTACATATAGGTCCATTTTCAAAGATATATGCTTGGATGGTGTTATTGCAATATCTTCATGTGTCTTACCTTGGTACCTATCTATGTGGATCCCTAGAAAAGTTTCATGAAGTTTGGAATCAAAAAGTCACATGAAATGATAAGTTATATCCTGGTTGGAATGGTTTTACTAAGTGTTTGAATTACACTATTAAGTGAGTGGAATTATAGATCATCAACCAAACCTTGCAAACTTATCCAAATGGCTCTAGATGAACTCTACAACAAAAGTCATGAAGGGTTCATGTTGAGCAAAAGTCAAGAAAATGCCCCAATTGGCCTAAAACCCTAGTTTAGGCTTTACCGAGTTAATGCTTTGACCAAAGTGAAAGTTTGACTTCTGTACCAGTTATGAGGTTTGACCTTAAACAAAAGTTGTAGTTCATCTTGTGTAGAAAAAACTTTGTTTAATGGTCAAGAGCTAGTTTGGCCTCTAACCTAGTCAAATAGAGATCACAATGTGGAATCAGCTGCTGTTTTCAGCACTTAGAAAAATATTCTAAGTCCTTGTTGTGACAGCAGCAAGTTGGTTACTTTGTGACATTTTATCGTCCAAATTCATATGGTAACTCAATTAGGCTCCTTAATAAGAGTTGGAGTACTGTTCTTGAGGAACACAATGAATCAAGTGTCATTACATTTGGAGTATATTTGGATCTGCAAAAGCAATTGCTAAAACAGCATGTTTGCAACTTTGTCGCTCAAATGACATTGAGATTGGCATGTCACGTTCTCCAAAAATTGTTAAGCAACTTGGTTTGACCCCTTAACAAAAGTTGGAAACAATTCAATGGAGGACGACATGTAAAAATTTGGAATCAATTTGACCAAGTTTGGCATTGCAAAATCCCGAAACCGAGCCCTAGTTTAACGTGTTGACGCTGGTGATTTGGGGACTGATTATCTCCTAATCGGTAGGTCTTATGACTTTGGTGCTTAAATAAAAATTGTAGAGTATACTGAGGTGAACAACTTTGACAATTGGTCCATAGCCCAGTTTGGCCCATAACTAGCCCAACCATTGCCTCCAAGTCAGACGGTTTCACGCACACCACGTGCTCGACGTCGGGCTCCAGTGAACGACGCGTGGCCAGGACGTGGAGGCCATGCGTAGGCGAAGCTCCTGCCTTGCCTCCACGCACCCCGACCTCCTCCCTGTGCTGGTTGTAGCGCCCGTGATGGCCTCAGCGTTCCCCATTCCTTCCCACTCTCACGCATCCATTCCTCGTGTGCACACGGGCACGGCGAGCACCGCCATAGGAGCCACCGAGCGAAGCTCCGAGCAGCCGCTGCCGTTCTCGGCACGTCGAGCCACCACGGCTGTAGCTGCATGTGCCAACGTCTTCGCCAACCCCTCCTCCCTCTAGTGCGCGCGCCTCGGAAGCCTTGCTCGCAGCCGGAGTGCCGCTGCCTGAGCCGGACCGCCATGGCCGCCATGGCCGAGCTCCAGCCGCCACTGCGCTCTGCTGTTCTGCGCCTCCTCAATCTCCATGAGCAACGCCAACAGCTCCACCCTGCGACGCCGAACTCGAAGCACTTCTTCTTGGTCTCTCCTCGCCGCCGTATCGCGTGGTCACCGGAGCCGGGACCTATCGTGATGCCGTGCACGTGGCCGGGAGGTCACAGTGCATCTCCGGCCAGGATTCGGCCCTCCTCGAGTGCGGCGAGGCACGCTGGTGCTCATGTCGCCCTCATCCGCCGCCGTCGGCGACCCCCTCGCCGGAGTCGCGTGGAGCGACCGCCTCCCTGCTTGGCGCCGGAGGAAGGAGACGACCGGCGCTTGTTTCCCCCCTATGACCCTCTCTCATATGACAGGCGGGCCCGGCTCAACCAGGGGTCCTACTTGTCGGTTTAAGAAGGTGGTCGCTTGGGTGTGTTTTCGGGTGCACCTAGCATATCTAGGGTTAGGTAGTTAATTGCGTTTTTGAATTTCAGAAATTATATAAATCTTCTAAAATGCATATCTCTTGCTAGGTAATTCCAAAAATAGCAAAAGTGGACTTTTTGGAAACCTTGGGAAAAGATCTATGCAGTGGAGTCATCATATGTTACATGTTTGTAGATATTTTCTGATGTCTTTGTTTAAGCCTTAAAAATGCTCCAAAAATGCTTACCAACTTGAGCAGAGCCATATCTAGAGTTTTAGAACTCCAAAAATAGTGATTCTTATTTTGTTAATTTTGTGATGACTTGCTCTTGCTAGGAAAAATATTAAACACCCTAGATGTTTACTGTTTTCTTAAGATTGTGATTTGACCTTGATAAATAAGGAAAACTACATGATATTACTTGTTATTTTATATCTTGAGTTGTGTTGCTCCAATTGATGTGAAATTTTTATGGAAGTCTCGTCATGATATGTATGTACTGTGGTATAAAATTCTTGGTCACTACTTATTGGATGATCTAGTTATTGATTTAACTTGTTTAGGGCTTGATAAATAGCTTATAAATAATATATAAATGATAAAATAGAAAATGTTGTCCCATCACCTTATTATGATGTTGCTCTAGGATTTTGGTTCATTCTATGGCCATGTATTCACAGAAAATATTGAGTTTTAGGTTTTACCTGTTCTCACATGATTTATTTCAATAGCTGATTGTCTTTTTCATAGAGGTTGGTATACTTGTCCAAATGACTTGAACTTTGGACAGTAGACTATTGAGAACATATGTAGACCACTGTAATTTTGGTAGAATTTATTGTGCAATTTTGATAGGTATTCATAATTCCACCTAATTATCTAAATAAATTAAGAAAATGTATTAAAAGAATTTATTTAGTAATTGACACTATGTTTTCTGATGTTCTTTAGTCATGTATTAAAGGTTGGTAAAGTTGGTTTTGCCCAATTATATGTTTGCAACGGAAGTTAATAATTATTTCTTGCAAATGAGGTTTCTGGACAGATCTGGGAACTTGGCAAAGTTCTTCATGATGATGTTCTTTGTTGTGAAACTTATTTATACAAAAGTTGTAGATAATTTATGTATCTAGCTTCTGTTAAAATTTGGTGACATTTAACAATGTGGTTTAGGAGTTATAGCTGTTTAAAGTTAGAGTACAGAATTGCTTGCTCTCTGTTTGTCAGGAACAGATTCTGGAACTTTGTATTTTTGACTTGTTTAACTTATGAATCATGCTGTGATGATTATAAATGAAATATAGATAATTTCATAAGCTTTCCAGAATGTCTTCTTTCAAGTCATTTGGATTTAGAGATCTCTAGTTATGATTAAATTACTTAGCTGCTGTTCTGATACCCAGAATGTGGCAATTTCTAGTTCTAGTGCTTTGATTAACTTGCCATGCTTGTGTATTGAAGTGTGACACATGTCTTTGTTGGTACTTGGTTTGGTACCCTAGGATCTTATAAGACTTGTGTCTTGATTGATGCATTTGCAATCTTCTATGTTATGCCTTTGTGAGGATTAAGTTAATTAGCTCTAGGTGTTTATGAGAACCTTGGTATGCTTGTTTGATTACTCTGTTTATTGCACTTCTATGCATTCATACATATGCATTATTGCATCTCATTTAGGTACGCTAGCTGAAGCACGTGAAGGACCTGATGTGGAGCCAAACCCGAAGATGGAGTTGGTAGATCCATCCCGAAGATAGAAGGACCGGACAAGTGGTAGATTGGAAGATACTCGCCAAGCAAGTTTTATCTGACATACTCTAACTTGAGTCGGATCCCAGGCAAGCCTCGGAGCATTATAAGCCTCCTATCTTCAAAGCAATTAATTCTATATATGTTATAAGTATTGTTGCATTAAGTGATAGGAGTTGGTTGAAAACTCTTGCTGCATTATATCATTCCTTGTCCAGATATATGAATCCTTGAATCCTACATAGACTAGGATCGATTAGATGCTTAGCCCTGCTTTAAGCGGTAGAAGTCAGGTGATTTCCTGTCACCTGCGAGATATAGGAATATTCATATATGGCACGGTTGGCTATATGTGCTATCGTGAAATGGAACCATGTGTTAATAAAATGAAATGAGACCGGGCGGGATGACGATAGAGAAGCAACAAGGCATGAAGGTCTTGGGTGTGGATCTATCTCCGTCTGAGTCGTTTAAGGACCAATTCGATGTACGTCCTTGAGTCATGTTGAACGTAGTCTAACACTTAGTTGGCCGGATAAGTCGTTCCGACCGCGAAGCCGAGTAATGTGATTCAGGCCAGAAATCGAATGGTAGGTTGCTTCTTGGCTTACAACTCAATCACCTAGTGTCACTTAATGCAATCCGCATGATGCAACGCACTAGAATCGTTCTCTCACTCGATTAGATTATCATTATCAAGCTCAAGTGAGTTAGAGGGCTCCCAAGCACACCAACACAAGCCACCAAGGCCTAAGGGTGCTCAGCTACCGGCCAAGGCATCTATTTATAACCCCACGATCAAATAGAGCCGTTACCCCTTCACTGGGAAAAAATTCGGGATGACCGAACGCGCCGGTCGAACTGACCGGACGCGCTGCACCGCGTTCGGTCGCCATGCGCTGTCCACGTGTCCCTCCGTGTTCAACACCAAACGCCCGATCTCAATGGTCACTGCGTGACAACGGTCAAACGCGATGACTGGACGCGCTGCTCAACTGACTGGACGCACAGGTGCACATAGCACCCGAGCGCGCGACAACATGACCGGACGTGCTCCACGTAACGACCGAACGCGACAGTGCCAGCGTCCGGTCGCGGTCCAGAGAGCTCCCATCACGACCAGACGCGTCTGATCGCGTGGGACTAGACACGTCGCACTTCTGATCAGCTCTTCACCACGCTCTACTCCTCTGGGTGCCCGACCAGACACTCCGGTTCCGCGAGGGACCAGACGCGCCGGTTGCAAACCCTAACACCCGCGCGCCTGACTGCTGCGTTGAACTGACTGGACGCGTCCGGTCAAACCGTGACCGCATTCGGTTTAGCGTCCGATCACCCTGGTGACCTCCGTTCGCCTTCGTTTCTTCTCTGACTTTTGGTGTAGTGGAAAAAAGTCATTTCAACTCCTCAAAAACGCCTGAATCCCGCCTCGCAAGCTCGGTGGGAGGGAGAGAGGGACCCAAACCCTCTCTACCGCTCAAACTCCGTCGCCTTCGCAAATGTGCCAACACCACCATGTGATCAACAACATGTGCAAGTGTGTTAGCATTTTCACAAACATTTTCTTCGAAGGAATTAGGCACTCAACTTGCCTCGTCACTTGATCCTAACATGTATGCAAAGTTAGATCGCTCAAGTGGCACTAGATGACCGATATGCAAACAAGTTTGCCCCTCTTAATAGTACGACCATCTATCCTAAACCCGGTCATCATCTTCTCTACACACCTATGACCGGTGAAATGGAAAAGCCCTATAGGTTATACCTTTGCCTTGCGCATTCCATTCCATCTCTTCCGACGTTGATGCAACACATGCACCAACCATATCACAAATGATATGATCCACTTCAAAACATCATGTGACCTTGGTCCATCAATCTTGACCTCACTTGCTCTTCACCGTTGCGTCGGTCCATCGGCGCTAAGTCTTGCTCAAGCTTCACCGCCTCACAGTCCATCGCTCCAAAGCCTCTGACTTGCCCTTCACACTTGCAACCGGTCCATCGAGCCAAGCCTCATCTTGATCTTTGCCACCTTGGTCACATGACTTTATGTCATGTCTCATATGCAATGAGCTCTTTCATGATACCATTACCTGTGGACTAATCCCTGTGTATCTCACATTAAACACAATTAGTTCACCTAAGATTGTCACTCAATTACCAAAACCAAACAAGGACCTTTCAATCTCCCCCTTTTTGGTAATTGATGAAAACTCTACAAAGATATGGAAATTAAGTTCTTTTGGACTTAATACCACTTATCCAACATTTTAAGCTCTATGTTAGGATTTGGATAAGCACCATAAAATCTGACTTGGTAGTGATAACTCTCCCTACATATGTGCTCAAATGGTTTGGTTTCAAGCTTGCACATATGCATAAATATGAAATTTGTGGGAGGGTTAGCACTACTAAGTAATGCTAAGGTGTATAGAATAAACCTTTGTAGTTCGATACCATTTGATATCTCGATACCATTTGAAAATCACAAGTTTCCCATCATCCTTAGCATCATGAGTAGCTAGACATCAAAAATACTAGAAACCCCGTGAGATCAACATTATAAGCAAGGTTCTAGTACCACTTGTAGACATACAAGTCTAGCTATCATCCTATGCATGCTAGTTATCATATCATCATTCAAGTTCTATAACTAGCATACAACACACAAGCATGCATATTAAATATAAAACTTATGCAATGCAAGCAAGCACATGAATATGCACATATCAAATGCAACCAAACAATGTTCATGAGCTTGCTCCCCCTACTTGTGTGCTTCTTTTGTCCAAGAATTTTGATCCTTCTCATTTCTTCAATGTTGCTCCCTCTTTGTCTATCTCTATGTCCAAACTCATCTTCTCATGATATCTTTGTTCAATCTCTTCCCAAACCTCTCTCTCTCTCTCTCTTAGTGCATTGACATATCTTTGTTCCAACTTCTCCCCCTTTGTCATCAATTTCCATAAAGGGTGTACTTCTCATTGATACAAAGGCTTGCATTGGGGTAGATGGTTGAGACTTGAATATTGCGTTGTTGATGGACATCACCGCACATGTTGGAATGACATTACTTGTATGTTGCTCTTGAGATACCACTTAGGATCTTTGACCTTGATACCATTAGGTGGGGCTCCTCCCCCTATGTCATAGCATGGGTCATTCACTTGATAATCTTAAGTCTTGTGTGTGAGGGAACTTTCTTCATTTGATGATCACTTAAAGTTGAGGATCACTTGTGGAATCATCGTCTTGTATAAATGATATCATGTGTAGAAATACCACGAATAAGTGTGTGACACCAATTTGAAGAATCCTCTATCATGAAACCACTTGTAGGATTTGTCAATATGATCTTTTCTTGAACATTTGCTATGTTTATGAGTACCACTTGTAGGATATCACTTGTAGATCATGATCTAGACACCACTTGTAAATACCAATTGAAGAAATACTTTGAGTCTAGATACCATTTGAAACACTCTAGATATCCATTTGCATTGTTATCTTGTGCTTGTACCCATATTATTGTCATGAGCTTCTAGTATGACTTGAACTAAGTTGATTTGCCTAACATTCTAAGTCCGGTTTGATCTAATGGCAAGCTTCTTCACTCCTCATACTAAGGGTTATCTTGCCAATGTTGTACTTGTCACTTGTTAGCAATCTAAACTAGATCAAGTACTTGGGTTCACTAGCTCATGAATAAATTCATACACATACCACTAGATCATTTAAACAATTCAAGCAATAGTGGTAGGCTATGAATTTAAACATTTCATTTGTTATGCATGATCCTAGTAAACATGTACTATATGCACTAAGTGCATACTAGTAAGGGATGAAATGATCATGCACATTGCAATGATACCTTTGTTATGCTGGAATAGAGGATAGTCACATAGATTCCAATTTATTACTCCAATAGCAATATGAAGTCTAATTTATAAGCTTGGTGAAGACCAATCATTATAGAGAAATTCATTCTTCACCCATATGAAATGAGAATCACTAATAATCAAGTGCATTATCTCTTGTTGTGGTTGACTTGCTTTTTCTCTTTGATCAATGCTTGCATTAGAGAAGTACTTATGATACCAATTTTATAACTATGACTAGCTCTCTTTTGGGTGTTGCTTGCTTTTATTGATCAACCCTATTAATTGCTTCAATTAAGCATCTTAAATGTCCCTTGAATTCATCACTTCCATGTTAGCCTTCCAAGTCGGTGCTCGGTTTACCCACCCATGGACGGCAAGCCCCCTCAGCAGGGAGAAGTGACCTCTCTCCAAAGAACCATCCTTGACACTTACTTGAATTGCCTTTGATTGATTGATCTATGGACTTAACTTGATGAGTAACCTTGAATTATTCTTTAAGCACTTTTCTTTTTACCAAATGATCTCTAATCATTACTAGAACTTGAACCTCATCTTCATCTTGAGTTTGATCTTCATTTTTAAATTTGAGTACCAAATTTGTACACTAAGTACATTCCACAATCAATGCCCTTGTACTCATTTCTTGTCATGCTTATAGATCAATTCAAAACCAAACTTAGGTACCTCAAAAACTTATAAATATGTTTCCAACATGAGGACCTTTCACTTAAAGTGACTCTAGATCAATCCAATAATTGTCACTTTTCTGGCAAATTCTGTACCCTTCAAAGAATAATTCATATCTCCCAATGTACAGGTCCAAATGCCACGAAATTTGGTGGAGATGTGAATTATTAAGTCATATAGCAACTGTAAAAATTTGAGCTTCATTTGACTTCTATATTGCTACTATATTTCAAATCTTCCACCACTGCTACATGCTGAAAACTGCTGTACTATAGCTGACAAGATGTGCTCTAAAACCATAGCATTTCTCATACAATTATCATGAAATTTATACGACATCTAATATCATAAGTCTAGAGCATGCATGCCAAATTTCAAGACAATCCAATATGATTTAATCACTCAAACTCAGACTTGATCTCAGCTAGCTCAGATTTTCAAAAATGGACAGAATTCAATACATTGAGCTATACTTCACCAAATTGAATCAAACTTGAAACTAACTTATTTGAACACTTTCATAAGACATATATCCATTCAATCCACTTACTAATTATCATCTCATGAATTTATCCAACACAAATCAATCCAAATTTGATTGCTAGGCATTTAATCCATTCAATCATCTCATAGCAAGCAACATTGCATATATATCCAATTCAATCAACTCATATGCACCCAAATAAAATAATCAACTAGAGATATACCTTGGTTATCACATGATCATCCTCTTAGCAAGCTCCAACTCAAATATTTGCAAGCCATCAAATATATCCAATAAATCATCACAATCTTGAGTGTTGCACTTGTATGTTGTAGCATTTGGACTCCACTTATTTTGACTTGGCATTGGGATAGAATATGCACTAAGCTTTAAAACTTGATTCAACATATGATGACCAATATGAATCCAAATAAATCAAGCCTCCAATGCCGATGGTACCTACAAACAATCATCCACTTTTTGATGGTACCCAAACAAGTTTGAGTCCTCTCAAGTTAGGAGCAACATACTTAGGCAAAGCCTTAGTATGGGTAGCGGGATGTTTTGCAATTCCAACTAATGAGGTACCATTGCCATCCTTTATAAGCATGTTAGTATCATTAATTGAACTAGGCTTATAATTATTACCTAGGGACATGAATGAGCCATGTGTCCCCTTTTCCGGTATGAATAGCATCTTCTCTTTGGTTGAGCCTTTTCTTCCTTGATCATGTGATGTTCTTCATTGCCTTGCCTCTCATGAGTTGCTTGAGCCTTTTTCTCAAGCTTGGTAGGACACCCCGAGGCAAAGTGTCCCATATCTTCACACTTGAAGCACTTGATGTGAGCCAAATCTCTCTTCTTATCTTGAATCTTGCTCATCATCTTGGCATCTTAGATTTGTATTGGATGCCTTCCTCTTCCACCTCTTCTTGTTTTCTTCTTCTTCTTTTTCTTCTTCTTCTTCTTCAAGTCACCATCATCATCATCCTTGTGGTTGATCTTGACTTGAGATTGGGGTGTGGTTTCTTGCTCAACTTGTGGCTTTGGTTGAGGCTCCTTTTGTTGCTTCACTAGTTTCTTGGTTGAGCACATTGAGGTGAGATGGCCCCAAGTGTGACACTTGAAGCACTTGACATGCTTGAGCCTCTCTTCTTCTTTCTTCAACTTGAGCTTTTCTTCATTAGGGCAACCATTAGCAAGATGTCCCATTTTATAGCATTTAAAGCACATAAAATAAGAGAGCTTCTCTTGTTCTTGTTTCTTCATCTCTCTTTCATATCTTCTCTTCCCCCATCTTTTGCCTTTGATATTGCTCTTGTTGAAGCCAATGCTGCTCATGTCACCGTAGCTTCTTTTGTTGTTCAACATGTGCTCAAAGGTGACTTTTGAGTTGTAGCAACTCTCTAACTTGTTGCTCAAATTCTTCACTTCCTTTTTGAGCTCATTGTTCTCCTTTAAAATGTTAGTCTCACAAGACATAGAAGTAGAACAAGTATCTATGTGTGAAGAACATGGCATATCTAGCAAATTATCACAAGAGGTGGATACATGCTTTTCCCTTACATCACAAGGGTTAGTAATATGTGATTGATCATTTGACCCAAATGATGAGCTCTCACTAGTTTTGGTTTCTTCATTAGAAAACTTCTTAGTGAGTAAAGCATGTTCTTATGCCAAATTATCATGAGCAACACTAAGTTCCTCATGAGCCAATTTTAGCTCCTCATGTGAACAAGTAGTAACATAAAGTAGATGCTTTTGTTGTTCACATGTGGTTTTTAGAAATGAGTTTTTATTTTTCAATTTCATGGTTTTAGCTTTCTCATTTTCTAAAGACGTGGTCATGCTAGCAAGTCTACTAACAAGCTCATCATATGAATCAACATGATCAACCACATTATCATTTGATACCTTAGTGTCACCTTGTGACATGAAGCAATGTGGTGTAGTAGATGGGCTTGTAGTAACATCACCAAGGCCCAAGCATGAACCATCATTGTTACCATCAAGTGTGCCTGGAGTAGCATCATCATTTGCATCACTTGTGGCATCACTATCAATCTTGTCAAGTGAACTTATGGTAGATCGATCATCATCATCACTTGACCATGAGGTGGAGCAATCCTCCACAACCACCGTGTTGTGGTCATGCTCAACACACTCATTTACCACCATCTCTATGTGATCATCCATCTTCTTGAATTTTCCATCATCCCAAATGGAGAAGTCACCATAGAGATGCTTGAGTGCCGTCCACATACCATATGCACTCGTGTAGCTCATCACCCTACCAAAGATCTCATCTTTCAAAGCATTGGTTAGATAACATTGAGCTTGTGCATCGAGTGTTAGGCAATCCTCTTACGTTTGGGTAAGATTATCATTCTCATCCAAGTCATGAGTAAAGCCAACAACTATGATCCACCAAAACTTAGGGCCAAGAGCATAGAAATGATCAAGCATGTGATTTTTCCATCATGCAAAGTTAGTGACATCAAAAATATGCGTGTGGCAAACATCTATCCCACTAGACGCCATCCTCTCAGGTCGGTGAAGACCACAAAAGAGAGACCCGACTCCAATACCAATTGAAGGGTCGAGATGGCGGACTAGAGGGGGGTGAATAGTCCTTTCTAAAATAAATCGCGTCGGCAAACCGAAACAAATACAAAATTAAAACTATCGGTCTAGCCAAGACTACACCCCTCTATCTAAGTTCACAAGCACATCACAAAGATCCTAATTATGTAACTAAGGTGCTTTTCTTAGCAAGAGTTCTCCTAAACAATTCTAGAGCAAGGTCACACAAACCTATGCACTAGTACTTTAGCAATGCCGAGGAGCTCCTACACAATTCTAGTAAGCAAAAGCACAAAGCCACCTATGCTCACTAGCAATGCTCAATAGCAAGGCAACTAATGCCAAACTAGAGAGCGCAAATTACTTAGCTACACAAACTAAGCAATATGACTAACAAGGTTACACAAACCAAATTAGCCACGCAACGGGAGCTACTTCTATGCTACACAAGCAAGAAGGTAACTAGCAAACTACACAAGCAAACTAGTTACAAGAGCAACTCCACAAGCATAAATATATGAATGTAAATACAAGCTTGTGAATTGAAAGCAAACCACCGAGAAGATGTACACAATGTTGACACGGTGGTTTTTCACCGAGGTTCACTTGGTTGCCACCAAGCTAGTCCCCGTTGTGACGATACACCCACTTGATGGATCACGAGCTAATTGACTATCAAGAGTCAAACCCTCAGTGGATGCCGCACATCTACTCTCAAGATGGGGATCCTCCAAGCCATGACCTTTACTAGAGTTGCTCTTCGCGATCCCCGCGGGGTGAGCATAATTCCCCTCACAAATCCTCCTCCGGAGTCATACACAATCTCCACGCGTGCTTCAACGGAGTCGCAAGCCACCAAGCCATCTAGGAGGTGGCAACCTCCAAGAGTAACAAGCACCACCGGCTTGCAACTCAATCACCTAGTGCCACTCGATGCAATCCATACGATGCAACGCACTAGAATCGCTCTCTCACTCGATCGAATGATCACTATCAAGCTCAAGTGAGTTAGAGGGCTTTCAAGCACACCAACACAAGCCACCAAGGCCTAAGGGTGCTCAGCTACCGGCCAAGGCTGGCCAAGGCATCTATTTATAACCCCACGGTCAAATAGAGCAGTTACCCCTTCACTAGGCAAAAATTCGGGACGACCGGACGTGTCGATCGAACTGACCGGATGCGCTGCACCACGTTCGGTCACCATGCGCCGTCCACGTGTCCCTCCGTGTTCAACACCGAACGCCCGATCTCAACGGTCACTGCACGCCAACGGTCAAATGCGATGACCGTACGCGTCGCTCAACCGACCGGATGCGTAGGTGCGCACAGCACCCGCGCACGTGACAACATGACCGAACGCGCTCCATACAACGACCGGACGCAACACTGCCAGCGTCCGATCGTGGTCTAGAGAGCTCCCATCGCGACCGGACGCGTCTGATCACATGGGACCGGACGCGCCGCACTTCCGATCAGCTCTTCGCCATGCTCTACTCCTCTGGGTGCCCGACCAGACGCTCTGGTTCCGCGAGGGACCGGACGCGTCGGTTGCAAACCCTAACACCCATGCGCCTGACTGCTGCGTTGAACTGACTGGATGCGTCCGGTCAAACTGTGACCGCGTTCGGTTCAGCGTCCGATCACCCTGGTGACCTCCGTTCGCCTTCGTTTCTTCTCCGACTTTTGGTGTAGTGGAAAAAAGTCATTTCAACTCCTCAAAAACGTCTGAATCCCGCCTCGTAAGCTCGGCGGGAGGGAGAGAGGGACCCAACCCTCTCTACTGCTCAAACTTCGTCGCCTTCGCAAATGTGCCAACACCACCATGTGATCAACAACATGTGCAAGTGTGTTAGCATTTTCACAAACATTTTCTTCGAAGGAATTAGGCACTCAACTTGCCTCTCCACTCGATCCTAACACGTATGCAAAGTTAGATCGCTCAAGTGGTACTAGATGACCGATATGCAAACAAGTTTGCCCCTCTTAATAGTATGGCCATCTATCCTAAACCCGTTTATCATCTTCTCTACACACCTATGACCGGTGAAATGGAAAAGCCCTATAGGTTATACCTTTGCCTTACGCATTCTATTTCATCTCCTCCAACGTTGATGCAACACATGCACCAACCATATCACAAATGATATGATCCACATCAAAACATCATGTGACCTTGGTCCATCGATCTTGACCTCACTTGCTCTTCATCGTTGCGTCGGTCCATCGGCGCCAAGTCTTGCTCAAGCATCACCGCCTCATGGTCCATCGCTCCAAAGCCTCTGACTTGCCCTTCACACTTGCAACCGGTCCATCGAGCCAAGCCTCGTCTTGATCTTTGCCACCTTGGTCACATGACTCCATGTCATGTCTCATATGCAATGAGCTCCTTTATGACACCATTACCTGTGGACTAATCCCTGTGTATCTCACATTAAATATAATTAGTTTACCTAAGGTTGTCACTCAATTACCAAAACCAAACAAGGACCTTTCAACCGGTAGGTCAATTTCCCGCAAAACTCGTCTTCGCTGTAAGCTGTACTAGCGGTAGTACCGGTAGGCTATTTTCTCGCAAAATCTCCAGTAGGTTGACTGTAACGGTTGGAACCCTTGGGACGGGTATAACCGGTGGGTACTCATCGGTAGTACCGGTACCGCTTCGAAGATAAGTGTATAAATAGCTCTCTCCTTCATTTCTAACTGTTATCCATGTCATTTACTCCTACCTACCTTCAGACAAATAGCTCCCAAGCATTGACTCACCCTCTCTCTCTCTTCCTCTTTGCTCCTAAATCCAATCCCTTGCAAGATTTGAGTTGAGTGAAGAGATTTGAGAGTGGAAAGCTTCGATTCGCATCTTGAGCACTTGGTTCCCCTCCTAGTTGGCTTGGTTTGTGTTTGTTACTCTTGGGTTCTTAGAACCCTAGCTGGCTAGGCATTCTTCGAGGTTGCCCGTGTTGTTCTACTTGTGAGGGCACCCTGAAGTGTTTATATCACCCTTGTATTCTTAGTAGAAATCTTGGGCTAACCTTTGTGGTTGCTTGAGGGAGGCAAGGAGGTGGAAGAGACTCCGACCTTAGTGGTCACCTCAACAACGAGGACGTAGGAACTCCTTTGTGGGGTTATCGAACCTCGGGATAAATCGTGTGTCCTGCGTGCTTGTTGTTGTTGCTTGTGATTACTTGAGATATTAATTGTTCTTCGTGTTCTTCCTCTATCCTTATCTCTCTCATAGGTTGTGGGTGCCCGATCTACGATTTGGAGAAGGAACAAGCAAAAAGGGAGTTCATTAACTTCATCAACATCATCTTCGGTAGTTGGGTAAAACTTAGATCTGAAATCACAACTCGTAGATCTCTGATTTCGTAGCTTCAGTAGGGTACCACTAGTACCGGTGGTTTGCGTCGGTAGTATCGGTGATCTATCACCGATAGTACCGGTCCAAACCAACCAGTAGTACCGGTAGACATTTAGGTTCCGCTTTGAGTTTTTGAGTTTTAGGTTTTTTAGATTCGCCTATTCACCCCCCTCTAGGCCTATTAGATCCTTTCACCTCTTGTGTACCTTTCTTACCTTGTTGATCTAATAGATATCATGGACTCAAGATTTCAAAAGGACATAATAAAAGTTCGATGTTCCAAAGTTGAACCTAGCAAAAACTATCTTACCTATACACTATAGATATAACCTACTGGTTTATGGGGTACTCATGCATGTCGTTATGAAAAACATTTCATAGTAGGTGCTTTGGAGTAAACACCTCAATGCAATCTATCATATACTATTCTTTTTAGAAATCCAAAGTTAAGTATGGTCCATTAAAAGAAGCAAAAAATGGCATTTTAGATATGCAATAGAAGAATATGATGTCTATGTCCACACATATACAAGAAACCTATCTACAACAAAAATATTATGTTTTAAAAAATATGAACATACTTATATTGTCACCAAACATACATGAAGACAAAAAATTTACAAAATTAGGAAAAAAAAAGAAGGAAGCTTGTAGGTGACAATACATGATCTCAAGAAAATGATTTTGGAAGCCAAGACATACAAGATGATGTCCCTTGGTAGGAGACCTACCAATTCATTCTTTTAAACTCCAAAAGAGAAAATATAAAAGGAAATATTCCTTCTAGTCCAATTTATAAGACATTTCACCATCAATAGTGTAACTTTATAATCTTTGTAACTTGGTCAACAATTTTTTAAATATTGTAATACAAAGATAATGTTAGATTTGTAACCAAATATATTATCCAATAGTCATAAGTTTATAATCACAAATAATATAATATAAAATAAATGAGTGGTCAAAGTGTATTTTAGGAGACCATGTCAATGCAACTATACCTTATAAATTGGACCAGAGGGAGTATAACTTAATGGGATATCTAAGAGCAATTGACACCTTAGCATAGGAAATAAGCTGAAATACTCAATACAAATAATTTAAGACTCAGCCATAGATCTTGAGTTTAAGTACTAGTCAAAACATGGGGAAAAAGTTTGATGTACCCAATTCTCATGAAGATCTAACTTGGACTTGGACAAACTAGAGAAATATTACTGATATTAGTAGTGTCTAGGCTTACACTAGGGATTTTAGTGTCCCAACCAACTATATATTCGTCAACACATCCTCGAGTTAGGCTTGCACACAAAACTCAAGAAAAATGTAGAAGTTTTATACCAATTGTTCAGGGAGTGAGGGTAGAATACCCCATGCTATATGTGTTGGCATGGATATAGAGATCCAATCTCAGTCAGGAAGCCATTCATTCTATTGGGTGTGTGTGCTTGACCATTCCGATGAGCTTAGTTTCCACATTTGGAACAAGTGCCAATTGTTAATGATACATCCCATTGACATGCTACATACTAAAAGGCGCATATGGTGACAAATAGTTAACTAAGATTTTTTAGTATCCTTTCCCCTAAAAAACTTAGATTATATGCCAACCATCAATAACGCATCACATAGATAATCTACTATCATGGCGATAAACGCGTACCATTTTCCATATCTTTCAAAGGATTACAAGTCATTATATGCCTACTATTAAATAAACGCGGATGAATTACGTACCTTTAATTTCTCTTAAATTTTGTAGTTTGATATTATGCAAATAATTATATGAAGGCTATTAAATACAATGAGCGTCCATTTCCTTATATTTTTCAAATTGGATATGACATTGATGACTGTATGTCAGCCATAAAGTGACCCTTCGTAGTACTCTATCGCCGCAATAATAAATGAGTATCCCTGTCCTTGAAAAAAATTGAGATCAGATACCATATATATTATTGCACGCCATCAACTAGACGACGTGACATTGAGTTATATAGACGAGTATAAATTAGGGCCTTAGGTACTGAAAGATAGTTGACGGGTATGCTCCATCGCCCTAAGGACAAAGATTGGCACGGAGGCCGACGAGTCGCACCGAACCATCGAGGTGCCATCATTGTCAATCTCAAGCTTCGAGGGCGTGCGAGCGCTGACGGGAGGTCGAGACTCAACAAGGTTAGATTTTCCTTTTCTTCTCTTATGTATGCATATGGTTTGTGGGGCAGTCTAGGGTATGTTGTTGCCTACCCAAACATATCATTAGATCTGGTATTTTCGAAGGTTGAAGCTAAGGTTGATGTTAGACCTAGGGATGTCAACGAGAAATTCCCCGTCATGGAATGCCTCATCATCCTTGTCCCTTTTAAAGCTTGAGGGGGAGGTTTCCTCCCCATCCCCATCCTAGCACGGGGATTCCATATCTGATAGGGTCCCTGTCCCTCACGAAGCCATGGTGTGCTTAACTCAAGAAGGTGCTTGTGCTCTGCATCTACATCCGAGGCACCTGCATATGTGGTCGGTTAGCTGGTCCTACTTTTGCATCTGCGGCGCTTGCGCTCTCATCAACGGATGAATGATAGAGGAAATACCATTGGCGAGGCGCGATGCTTGGGTGGGAGATAGGAGGGGCGAGCAACAATGCTTTGGTGAGAGATAGAAGGGGCGAGCGGTGGCGCTTCAACGGTAGGGCAAAGGTAACACTTTGGCCTCGAGCGGAGGCGGCGCTTGGACAGTTGGGGATAGCCACGGACTCCCAACTTGAAGGCGGCGCGGAGACCTACGGGTCCCGACTCTGGAACAGGGGGGATATACTATGAAGATTCTTTTAGGGTTGAGGGAATGGACGGACGGATGGACTTCTATAGCATATGGACAGCTAGATGAATTCGTGACGAACTAGCTAAACAGGGTTCCGCAGGGGATGGTTACGGGGAATGCCCCCCCTTCCCTAGCACCGCTCGACCCAACGAGGATAGGTTTGTCTCCATTTAGTTTTCCATGGGGGTAATTTTGGCCCATCCATGTTCGCTAATGGGGTAATTCGCACGGGGAATCAGGGATCGAGGCCCCACTGCGATCTCTAGTTATACCTAAGCATTTTTTGTCTCGGCTTGGCCCACAACAATTACTATACATGGATTTAACATGAAAACACAAACACAATTTTTTTTTGCTTGATCATAGGTTACTTGATGCATTTATTTAATTATGCGGCCCGTTCTAAAAGGGATGGCCTCACATAGCGCATGGGATGGTCATGGGCACAATTTTTGGACCAAAAAACTAACTTGGATTTTACTTTTGTATTTTTCTAATTTTAATTAAATTAGTTATGAATTTTCAGAGAGTAAAATAGGTTTTTATTATTTTGAAAAAATATTAATCTCGTTGAAACCATAAATGGCTAGGGATGACAATGGGGTGGGTTTGGGTCGGATATCTCTATAGTTTCGAGTTCGGTGGTTTTCGCTATCTGGTTTCGCCAACAGATTGTCGGTATCTAGTTTTTGCCCGTGGATTTTCAATGTATGGTTTTCGTCCATGGATTTTCGGGTTCAAATACATAAAAGTTAGCGGGTTTGAGATGGATTTTCAATTTTACCCATGGAGCACCGTTGGAGCCCCGAATAATTGAGCCCACCGGTAGCCCATCGGCAACCCTAGGTATATAACGCTAAAGTAATATATGGCAAATATATGCGATATCAATAGTTCCTGTTGTCAAAGAATCTTGATTCTTAAACAAGTTCGTGGTATAACAAAATAAAATCGAATAATTGTGACTGGTTAAAAATAGTTTTCTCTAAATGATCAAATATGCCCACACTAGGAGTGAGTGTTGCGTACTTGCGTGGAAAAATAGACAAGCCAGCAGCGGTGGCATTCCTGGAGTATTAGTTAAAGAGGGGGACCAAAGGTTGGCGCTTGCCCCGGGATCAATGAGAGAGGCCTCGTTCGTCTGTGCTGATAAGCCGGCTAATAAATACTATTGATTAATTTATTGCGAAAAAAATACTGTTTAGCTGAAAAAACAAGCCGACAAAACGGATGGTAAGCGGGATGAAAGGGCTATAGGGGTAAAAGAGAGAAAGCACTCGAGCATGGTCGAAAAAATAATACAGTTGTGGTGTAGGATAGGACAGGCCGCAGAAAATACCACTCTCTCTTCTCCGTTTCTCTCCTCTCTCTCTAGCACACACTCTCTCTTGAGCTGCTGCTGTTAATGGTACAGCCAGGAGCCAGCCAGCCCCGCGCTTTGGCTCGGTGGAGAACCAGATGCCTTTGATGTGTGAGTGGTTGGTGTTTCCTTCTCTCTCCTTTAATTTTTTTTTTGGCAAGCAACGATTTCTTCTTCAGAGGTGTGTTGACTTCGCGAAAAGTAGCTGAAAAGTTACTGTAGCATTTTTCGTTGTTATTTGGTAAAATTTGTCCAACTATGGATTAATTAGACTCAAAAGATTCGTTTCGAACTTTACAGACAAACTATGCAATTAGTTATCTTTTTTACCTACGTTTAATGCTCCATGCATGCGTTGAAAGATTTGATGTGATGTGTGTAAGAGGAAATATTTTGGGTTGGAAGGGGAAGTGAACGCGGCCTCATCTCTTGGGAGTAAACAGTAGAGTATTGCAGGCAGGCAGAGGCAGCGTGGGACGGACTAGGAGAGAGAAAGTGGTGGTGATACATAGCAAGCCAACAAAAAAAATCGGCAGCCATTTCTTCCCCTTTAGCTCAGCCTTGCCTCTCGCTTCCCCTCTCCTCCCTCTCCTTCCAGCCACCCAGAACCAGAAATCGAAGCCTCCGTCACCACAGAGCTCCGTCCGAGGTCCTCAGCCTCCCCCCGTCTGCTCGCTGCGTGGATCTACCGGCAGCATGCTCGCTCCCGCACGCGCGCCGCTCGGGGAGCGGTTGTGAAGGGAAAGAAAGGTGAGAGAACTGCCGCCGGTGTTCTCGCTCCTGCTCCTGCGCCTCGCGGCAGCGGCAGCGTGCGGCTGTGCCGTCGTCTCCTTTCTCCTCCACTCCTCTCCTCGTCGGCTCGTCGCAGACGACAGACGACGCTGCCGCCTGCCTGTCGGAGCGCACGCACGGCCACGGCCACGGCCACGGCCATGGCCGCCCCGCCGCCCACGGCTCTCTGCGCTCGCCACTTCCGGCTCCACTTCCCATACTCCTCCCCCCGCTCCGCCCCGCCTGCCCACGGCCTCCGCCGCCGCCGCTTCCTCCTCTGAGAGAACTGCCGCCGGTGTTCTTCCGAGTTCGTGCGTGCGGTGTGATTTCGTAGGCGGTTCTCGATTTGCTCCACTTGAATCCGCGCGATTTTTTTCCTTTGCTCTTTCGATTTGCTCGACTGGAAGTTCGGCGTCTGCGGACTGGATCTCTCTGTTCGGGCGGAGTTGGGATTTCTCGCGTGCTTCTCTCGCTGCTTGTGAGCGCTAGATCTCCGCTGCTTTTCGTGCTTGCTCGTGTTGTTCTTGGCGACCGGCAAAGATTCTCGATCTCTGCATCTGCTTTCTCCAGATTTGGTACGGATTAGGCCCCCCGTTCTCGAACTCCTTCCTGTACGTGCTCCCAATCCTCCCATGCTGCTCGTCCCTATCCGAGCCACAGAAATCCCCGATTAGTCCAGTGATGAAGCAACAAAAAAATCCTTCCTTTTTCTTGATTGATTTCTCACCATATCTCCAGTTAATAAGCTCCCTTTCCTCTTTTCTTCTTTTGCTATTTATTTCCCCATCAAGAAAGCACTACCATACAAGCTACCCTCCAGTGCTTGGCAACTGTTCATGTCTCCTTCACTGCTGTTCCCCTTTCTGCGAATCCTTTGCAAGAGTTGCATGATCCGTGTAGGCTTCCCCTTAATCTGCCCCTGGACTAGCCCGTCTGCTTTCTTGCCCCGGGATGATATTTCATGTGCTTTGTGCTACTTCGGGAGCGGCTCCCTCCGCGCTTCTCCTCTACTCTCTCGCATCCATATCTGTCTTGCTGCATCTATCAGCATAAAATCATGCCATTAGATTCCTAAAGAACAGCTGGCTTGGTTGTGTGGACATGAAATAATATGTGCCTTGGCTTTCTTTCTGCAGGTGCCTGATGAGGTAGTGGGCGGCCAAGGAAGCAAAAGTTTCTTGCTCTCCACCTGTTGAACTTACCCAACTTGGTATGCTGGAGTGCAAGGATAAGAACAGGCCCAATTGCTTCACAGCTCTTGGGTTCTTGGTGCCGACTGTAGCAGCAGCAGATCTGGGGGGAGCAGCGAAGGCGTTCATCAGATGTTATCCAGTGAGCACCCTTCAGGCCCCTCATGTTCCTCCAAGTCTGCTGGCCCGGGTGTGAGCGCTGATCCGGCGACGTCTGCGGCCGAGGAGCCGGCGAGCCAGGATCCCAGAGATCTGGTCCAACCGTATCCCAAGTTCTCCATAAGGTGAGGAGAGATATATATACCTTTGATTCAGTACCTTGGGAGATGGATTATTTTCGGTGTTTAAGCTCTTGATGCTGGATCTCTGTCTTCCTGATGCGTCGATTAATTATAGGCTGCTGCTTTGAGGGGTCGGATTGGGTATGAATGGTTGCTTTCAGGGTTAATCCGTGTTATTGTCCGGGGGTGTTTAATTAGTTTAATTTTTCTGTTGATTAATATAAAGGTGGCCTTTTTTTTTCACCCCCAGAATCTGAAAATAAAAGGATGCTCCTCTGATGAATCTTTGTCCGCTGCCTACTAGTGTTTTTCTTTTCCATACGTGGTGGTTCTGCGATAAACAGGCAGGCGACATATTTTTGGAGATTTCAGTTTTGATATGACAGCATGTTCAGTAGGTCCACGTTGATGTTGTTTTTCTCTCTTCTTTTCAACATATTGTGGAGGGTTTGAATCTTATACAGTTCGGCAACACTATACATGAGTGTTCGTCATCTAGGCAAGTATTACCATATGCTAATGGGTCCATGTTTCTGCCCCTATTTCAGAGATTATGTTTTTGCTTCAAGGAGCAAAGGCATCAAGAGAAGCTGGCCTTTCCATCCACACTCGCTGGAGCTTTGCCTGAACCACGGTGTGAAGGATCCATTACCTCCATTTGAGCCTCCTGATTTGATCCGGTCACAGCCATTAAATACTTCCAGAGATTTTGAGCAATCTGCTGCGTGCCCAGAAGCCATCATTAGTGTTGGTCTGGTGAAGAATAGAGATGCTGGTTCGTCAAACGAGTATACAGGCGATATCAACTTCCAGTCATGCCAACCAGTAGATGAGTCACTTGCACCTACGCCATACACATCACCGGAGGATGGGAAATCTGGTATCGACCAAGTGGGAAGTACAAATGAATCAGATCATACTGATGAGGCTATACCTATAGATCTGCAAGATAATAGCTGTACAAAAGCAAGTCGGCGAACTGAGGTTGCTGTGCCCTTGCGGCGATTGAGAAATATTGACTCATCGTGCGAGCCATCTGAAAAGAAGTGCAAATTTGTAGTCAAGTTAGGTGCCTCGACAGATATTCGGCGGGCGGAGGATATAGCATCTAACTCTAGCTCAATTTCAGATCCAATGGCTTCAAAGACTTGTCCTGTTTGCAAAGTATTTGCTTCCACTTCGAACACCACATTGAATGCTCACATAGATCAGTGCCTTTCTGCTGAGTCTAATACTGAGCATGTTGAAACAGTCCTTGTGAAATCTAAAGTGAAGCCAAGGAAGAAGCGGTTGATGGTGGATATATACAAGACTGCTCTTCCATACACCCTTGAGGATCTTGATCGGAGGAATGGCACTAATTGGGCAGTTGAGTTGGCTATGTCTCCAGTGAGCAAAGAGGTTTGCACTGAGAACCGAAGCCCAGAAGTGGTATCATTTGACAGAAGAGATGATGAAAGAGAAGGAGATGTCTATGTTGATTCTAACGGCATAAAAATTAGAATTTTGTCCAAGTGTAATGATGTACCTTTGGTGAGGGATGACCTTGGTTCAAGGAAAGTTGCGAAGCATGAAACTGGAAAAGGTATACTGATGAGCAAAAGGATGCTGAAGTCAAAAGTTTTGAAGAATAAGAAGCTCAAGATGCATGGAAAGAAGTACAGCAAAACAAGCCATTTGAACTCCCAGGTACTGTCTTTAATTCACTCTACGTGTTGTTTGTCACTGTGAATCCAGTACTGTGTTTTTATTGATTGGCTTAACGTGATCGTGGACCATTATTCCATGGAGTGCATACCCATTATTTATCAGGCCTCTTAGATTGCACTTTATAATGTCTGGATTGATGAGGCTTTTGTTTCATGAATGAATGTGCTACGTACTACAGCTTATTTTAATTCCATTTTTCATCAAAGGTTTGTAAGAACAGATGTTAAGCTTGGATTATGTTAGCTTTGTAACTTGTTTCTCTGTGAAATTATGATTGTGGACCATAATCAGATGTTAGCTTTCAATTATGTAAGTCTTGGATTTTGTTAGCTTTCACAGTCATGGGTTAGTTTACGCTTGATATTCTTCTCCAGACCAATGTTCTTAAATGGAGATGCAAGGGTAAAGGCTACTTGTTTATCTCAACTGTAGAGCTCATTGCTTAATTACTGCTAAGTCCTTCGTTTCGTAGAAAATAACAGTGATTATGGCATTTTACTGAAAAACACTTTTAAGTCCTGGAGGGAACAGCCTTTAAAATTTAAATTTTGTGAACCCACTCCATGAGTTAGTTTATGCTTGATATTAGTTTTACACATGCCATATTTTTTGGTGGATGTCAAGATTATCTCTTATTTTATTAGGTATAAAACATTTCTTAATTGCATATGATAACAGTTGTTCTGTGGTTGACCTTTAAAAAATGTTTTTCCCCCCTTAATTTTGCACCTTTGACTTATTGCAATGAGATACACACAGGTTCAAGCATACCCACATGACGATATTAATGAGGAAACCTCTGAGGAGGAGCAGCAGGCGTGGAATCCTTCTGAAAGCACCAGCAATTGTGGTTCCAGGACTATGCAGCGGTGGGTGTGCTCCAAACGCTCGGATATCAACAAGAGTTTAAGCAGAAAACATAGTGGTAAAACATTTGATAAAGTGACACCTGGAGCACAGAAATCGGATAGGAGCATCATGCTTGGCTTTAATGATTCTCAAGTTCCAGAAAGTCCTGCTGGGGTGTTTTCTTCTGAGTCACCAGAATACATGGCGACAACTTCAGAAGCCATTGGTATTGAGCAGAGTAATGGTCCTTCAAAAGTGCTTAGATCGATTCCTACATGGTCTTCAAAAACTCATCTGCAGAGCACTGTCATGCCAAAAGTACCTAGATCAGCTGCTGCTCTTGCAAAGAGAAAAATTAAGGAGATTGGGAGGAGAGAAGCTACCAAATTAGATAATTATGATATAGTGAGGAATCACACATCAGCGAAAAGATCTGAAGCTAGGAGTCTTTCCTTCTCCACTGCAGGGCCAAGCAATGGACCAAACAGGTTAGCATCTACATCAAAGAAGATCCGGAAGCACCGATCTCCTTTGAGGACTGGCAAGCGTGCATTTTCACCTTCTAGTACTAGATTAGTTCATGGTTTTGGGGAAGAGCATGAACCTGATACCAGTCATGTAAATAAGAAATTCAGGGTTACTAGTAATGAGGGCCCCAAGAAGTTTTTGAAGCATACTGAAGAGGATACTGCAGATAATGACTTCTCTTTTGCAAGTGACATGCCAGTATCGGGACAACAGAATGATCAATATGATGTTGCACAGGAAACAGAGGGTACACAAATGGATTGTGAAGGTGAAGATGCTGAAACTGATGTGCCATATGATTCAGTATCCAGAAGTGATCCTGCTGACTGTTGCAACCAAATAAGTGATGTTTCTCTGAGTCCTGAAAATAATAGGACAGCAGATGATGATGTTTTGGTTGAAGGCTATAGTGTAGCCTTGGAGGATCCAGACTTCAGTGAGCAATTAGCACATGGCCATGAATCCAACAGTGCTGCCAATAATGAAATGGATGAATGGCAGATGGAGCCGACTTCAACAAAGGAATCTAGTCCCTGCTTAACTAGTAACAGGGACATGGGCCCTGGAGGTCCTCAGGATAACTCATCAATAACATCAAATGGAGAAAACTCTAATCAAGAGCATGGTCTGCCACTCGGACGGGACTCACTAGATTCTCCTATTTCGACTGCCTCAACTATGTCCCCTCAAGCTGCTTTGAAGGATTCAAGGACTAACGAGGAAGAACCTGGCCCATCTACTGGTAGAACTGTTGAAGAGCAAATCACTGGGTGCTTGAATCAAGAAACCAAGTCAATACCTGTGGCCACAGAAGGTGAACAACTGCCCAATGAGAAGCCTTTCCGTTGTTCTTGCCAGGAGAACATTTCCAGAGAGTCTCATCAAAGTGCTGTTGCCAGACCAATGCTGAATTTTACTGGAAAGCAGGTTCCGCAGTTGCACATTGGTTTGAGGGCATCATCATCTTTCAGCACGTACCAAAGAACCAGCACAAAGCCCAACCCTTGCTTAGATTCACATGATCATCTTTTAGCGGCTAAGGTTTCGGCTGAATCTACTATCAGCCTCCCTTCTTATGCAACAGATTGTATAAGCCCCTCATTACAAACTCAGCTTCCTTCACCATCAAATCCTATCCTGAGGCTGATGGGTAAGAATTTGATGGTGATGAACAACGAAGAGAGTCTGCATCCTCAAGCACCAAGTTCAGACTACATCTTGAGAGGGAATTACACGGCACCTGTTGGTTTTATGCCTCCAAACTACCAACATCTCAGTAATTCTGCATTTATCAACATGCCACCAACCACAGCCAGTCACCAAATTCCTCTGCCAAGTGTTCAAGCTGGCAGCTTTGTTGCTCCTCCATTGCATGGTGGTTCTGTGATGCAATCTGACCATCATTCCCAGCAGAAGTCCTACAGAAACATTATGCCTGTCATGCATCATCCAACCTACATGATGAAAGAAGTGATTGTGATCAATGATTCTCCTGAACGCAGAAGTGAGCCACAAGCTAGCATGCCTTTCCCCCCTGCTACACCTCCAACACTCTCGGTACCAAACAATATGCCACCCCATCCATTTTACCGCCTTCCACCGCAAAGCCCAGTTTTGCCAAGGGAGAGGGCTGTTGGATCCATGCCTGTATACACAAATGTTGGCTCAGTGGTTGGGGTCAATTCATCAAGTCAAGGAAGCCAAACGGAAGTAGCCAATCCGTACATGCCAAATCCGTTCTTCGTCCAGTCTCGAACTGGTTACATAAACCCGCCAGTGTACTATTCACAGAATTTGCGGTGACAATTTCTCGGTAACTCAAATGACCAGGAGAACTCCATTTAACTTGCCGGTCATCACTGTCAATGGGGGGGAAATGAGAGTTTCGTGATGGGTCTAAAATGCTGAGATTAGTGAACCTGCATGAGATGTCTGACTTTCATGAGGATTTTCACATAGGTTGCTTTAGTTTTTTTCCCCTTAAAGGTACAACATGTTTGCCGTCAAAAGTATTTTAGTTACTTTCTGCAAAGTTGCAGTAAATTATAGTATGCAATTCCCAACAGTTCTGCAAAGGAATATATCTCAGTATTTATCGAAAAAGCTAGCACCTTACATTCCCAGTTGCCTGTTTATAGCTTGATGTTTGTTCTTTTCCACTCTGTTCAGCAAATGGTTGTTAGCTCACCAGGGCAAGTCATGATAGTTAATGCAAGCCAAAGTAAACTAAGTAATACTTCACTGCATCGTTCAAAATACCGACAGCAGTATTTTGTATAGGTGTCGAAAAGATTTTTCTTTTCTTTTTTATAAAGACCATGTAGATTGAAACTATGTAAACATGGTACAAAGATTTTTCTGTTGAACCATATGAATCATTACAAATGATATCAAGCCGATTTGGAGCTTTGCATATCCTTCATTGAGGACAAAAGTTAAGGCGAAAAGATCACTTGGTTACTCTTGGTAGATGTTCCTGTATAAACTTCAGAGTATTATGTATTGTTCGTCGTTCATGGTGTCCCGAATCTGGACACTTTGTGATGATTTATTAAGACCATCTTAAGGAGTACTCCTAAACCACATGTGATACTAGATAATATTAGCCCAAGCGAGTTGTTTTATAAATCTCTACTCTGAAATGGAGCTTCCTGTTGCTTGCTAGTGCCATGCTGAGTCTGAAGGATCTGGTGTTTATATTCATTTCTTTTAAAAAACTGAAACTGTTGGGAAAAGTTTTTCCTGTTGCTTGCTAGTGCTGTGCTGAGGCATGGTTTAGTTTCTTTTCTAAAATTTTACAGCCTATCACATCGGATGTTTGACACGCGCATGGAGTATTAAATGTAGACTAAAAAATAACTAATTGCACAGATTGTGTGTATTTTGCGAGACAAATTTTTTTACCCTAATTAGTCCGTGATTAGACAATGTTGTGCTACAGTAAACATGTGCTAATGACGGATTAATTAGTCTTAATAAATTTGTCTCACAGTTTACAGGCGAGTTCTGTGATTAGTTTTTTTATTAGTATCCAAATACCTCTTCCGACATCACATACCAAAACTTTACGTCCCTGGAACTAAACGAGGCCTGAATCTGAAGGGCGTGTCATGTTTGAACAAACCTGCATCCCAGATTCCCAGTGGCTTTAGGTAAGATGGCGGCTTTGTTGAAGTCAGACTGGGTGTCTTGTTTCCGGCCACAGCTTGGCACATCTAAGATTGACCAGTTGAGCAGATGTTTGGTTGGCAGCACAAATCGTGGCAAGATTCACTTCTTTTAAATCATGCCTAACATACATGTAAATGACTTAAGACAGGCAAGATTTTCTTAGGCTTACTAAAATATGGTAAAATATTTTGACCACTTAACTTTAGGCAAATGTGTATGGTGGTAATTTGTGGTTGGGAACCAAACAATGCCTCTAATCTTAGACAAGTGTGGCTATAATAATTTCAATTAGCCACTCTCATCTCTGGCCAGTTGGACCTAACATCTACGCTTGCAGGGTCGCATGACCCTTTTTTCCCCCTCCTTTTGCTATTATCAGTAGCAAACGTTGAAATTGTGTGTCTATCAAATAGGGTGCACGAAAAACTTCATCAATGACCCACACATAATTATAGAAGCAACATAAACCTAAGGATGAGTCCTCCAAAACCAACCCTTTCAGTCCGGAGAGAATGCAATTCTCATTTTTCAAGAAATAAAATGATTTAAATTGACCAAAATTATATAACAAGTACTAATATTTATAATATAAAATAAGTATCATTAAATTAAACTAAGTACAAAATGTATTGATAATAAATTTATTTAGAAATAAAAACGCTAATACTATTTACTATAAATTTAGTTAAACTTTAGTTTTTCTGTGGTGGGGGTGGGGGTTTGGGGGGAATGGGACTGGGGGAGGGAGTACTACTCCTACCTATCCTATGCCTTCGGAATCCATTCTTTGAGATGTTGCCGACATGCTGCAGACCTTGGACTAGCCGAAACAAACGGGTGAAGAAATGTATGCACTGTAGGACCAGCAAGAAGTGGTGGTGGCCAGAACGGCCGGGTGCTTTTGCTGCAGCGTGGGGAACGACAGTGGCAGGCTCTGGCCGGTGGCGTCCGTCGCCGCAGCCTTTTCGCTCTCCTCCTGAGGACACATCGATCCATTCCTCCCCTGATCGGCCGATGATCCCCTCGTCCTCCCGCCGGGGTCCGGGCTGCGGCAGCTGGCACCCGATCGACCCGGCAGGCAGCTGCTAGCACCTACCACTAGCAAAGCATCACCAAGCTAGTAGGAGTACCAGTACGGCGCCCGTGTCCCATGACACGAATGGCCTTTGTCGGCAGCGTTAAGCGCGGCGGGCCGCCGGGAGAACTGGCCGGCGAAGGCGAGGCCGCTGCGTGTGCCTGCGTGGCTGAGGCTGGGAAGGAGGCACCCGTGTACCCGACCCGACGACTGATGCGGTGATGCCCGGTGCCTCGTCGCTCGCCGTTTGAGCCTAACAGGTGAGTAACAACCAGCGGTCCCTAGTCCGTACTGACGGCCGCGCCATAATTTGCTTAGCGAGCTGTCCGCCGGCCGTATACGTCGTGCTCGACCAGGGCTCGGACCACTCTCCATCTTGTTCTACTCCCTCCTCTCTCGCTCTCTGTTGTATGAACGGTGAACGAGAGCGAGGCTCTCTTTTGGTTTCGGCTTTTTGGGGGGCCTGGGCCTGGCCTGGATGGCGTTGGCATGGGTGTCCACCGTGAACGGCGGACCAACCCAATGGCCCATCCTACATACAGTGTGCAGACAGTACACCAGACAGACAGCGAGAGCCGGCGGGGAAAAGGGGGACGAACGAGGGCGACGGCCGCGGACCGCCCAGCAGTGCCCGTGGGGGCTGGCGGGGCCGGCAGCGGCAGCGATGCGAGAGCTGAGGAGAAAAAAGGGGGCCGTGTGGCCCGTGTCCCTCTCGCCGTCTCGATCGTGCCCAAATAATGAATGCCCTTCCTCTGGTCCGGGACGCAGCAGCAGGCCAGCAGTCCCTCGCCTCCCCGTTGCTCTGCTTCGTTAGGTTGCGTGGTAAATTCTCCTTCTGCCGACGCCGTATGGTATGAAGCATAGTAGCTCGTGGATGTGCGCACTGTGATCTGCTTGTAGTTGTAGCGCGGCAACAGACGCTGACGTGCTCTGTTGTATCCGAGAGTGGACTGACGGTGGCAAAACTGGCAAGTGCCTTCCTTCATGGCAGCACAGCGTCCGCCAACGGAAGTGGTTGCCTCCGATCAGATGCCATGTCCGCCATGCCATTGGTAGGCGTAGGTATTGGCCGTGAGCAGCTCGACCGAGACTATTGATCTGCAAAGTTCACATCACTGATCATACTAATACAGTAATACTACGTGGACATGTAGCACTCTCCAGTCTCCACTCTCTCTTTTTCCCCCTTGGCACTCCTTTTTTCCTGGAGGACAAAACATGTGTACACTAGTGCCTGGACTAAAACGACGGGTGGCTCCACTTTCGTGGGTCGTCGTAGCGACACACAAGGTCCACAGATTGGGAATCTTCCTAAACGCATGGTATCAGTCAGTCACTAGTGCTTTTATTTTAAATATAATGGTAGTCATCAGTTTGTGAAGAAAACAGACACGAAAGGGAAAGGGAAAGAAAGGACTCCAGCTGTTTTTTTATAAAAAATTTATTATGACATGGAGAAAAAAGGAGATGAAAATTGGGAAACAAGGTATCCGGGTATAAAAAGAAAAAAAAATACAGTAACTGATACGAATCTTGAAATAATGCCGGTAGCGGCTTCAGACAAGTCGTACATAAAACGGATGATCATTTATGGCCATGGCACGTAATTAGTACATAGTACATAGCATGACAAGTTGACACGGTAACACGTACTATGACATATGACACATAAACACAAATATTATTGTGTAATAACAGATGGCACACCCAAAGTTCCAAACAAAAATAACAAATTAAACTGACACCCAAACATTAGTGATAGAATAAGTGACTAGGTCCTCCTTATGTTGTTTGACCTTAAACGGGGCAGCTATAGGTGTGACCCACCTAAAAACAGGGTCCCATAAAATGGCGGTAATGCTAGATATATGGTGTCCGTACATCCGCACGGTACCGATGGTGGGCCGCGACGTAGCCCAACAACTCCATCTTATCTGCTCATCCACTCGCCCCCAACCGTTATATCTAAAAAAAAGAGGAAAAAACTCGCATCACCGCAGTGCCGCGACCATGTGGCGACGGCACTCTCCACCATGTCTCCCTCTCCATCGTACCTCCGCTCTACCGGCCTCCTTCGCGCCAGAGCATGGCAGCTCGTCTTCCTCCCTCTCCACCGCGCCTCCCACCCGCCGTGGGCTTCTCCAGCGCATGGACCCGCCACACCCTTCTCCGTGGGACCTGCCGTGACCTTCTCCACCGGAGCAGTGAGCTCCGCGCCACTGGCGAGCTATACATTGTGAACTCCACGCGCTGACGAGTCTCCATTCCCAAGTAGCATGGAGATGTTGCGCTAGATCGGGATGTCGCAAACGTATGTTTCAAGTATTTCAGAGGTATGTTGCAAGTGTTTTATATGGATGTTGCAAAAGTAAATTGGGATGTTGCATATGCTACTTTTTCAGAGGCGTGTTGCAAATGTTTGTTCAAAGTGTTTCATCTGTTCGAACATATGTTGCAAGCGTTTTTAATTTAGATGTTGCATATGTTTCACACATATGTTGCAAGAGTATGTTCCATATGTTTCAGCTGTTTCATTCGTATGTTGCAGTAATCATTTTCATGTTAAAGTGTTTTATCTGGATGTTGCATATGTTCCATATAGATGTTGCAAGTGTACGTTCCAAATGTTTTATCTGCTTTAGACTTATGTTACATTCAAGTATTTCATGTTGCAGGTGTTTCGTGTTTCAGAGGTATGTTCAGAGAGTCACGGGGGCACAACCCGGGCGCTCGGGGAAGGGGCGTGGCGAGCTAGGGGTTGGCAGATGGGGCGCAAGGCACGCCTGCAGTCCTGCGGACGGGGCGTGCTCGTCCTCGTCCAGGCTCCCAGGTCCCGTCCGCACGGAGAGAGGAGGTGGTCAGGGGGAAGGAGTGGTGGGCACAGTCAGGGTACGTGTGCGGGACAAGGCGAGGCAGACGGGGGACAGACGTGCGCATGCATCAGCGATACGGCGCAACGGCAGGCGTGAGCGGGCGGGCTAGACAGCAGCATGCGCGGGGCGTCCGGACGCGCTCATTTGCTCTGGACGTCCGGGTGCTACTACATCCCATAAAATGGAGAGGACCCATTTCTTGTTCGATAGACCTTTGTCCTGGCCAGTTCCCATCTTGTTTCTAGGTAAGAAATATGAAAATAACCCAAGCCAATGCTGAAACAGAACATGAAACAATTTGATTTGTCTAGTCGCTTTAACTCTCCACCCCCATCCCTACCCCTGCTTGTCTCATTTGTTAATATTCTATCACTCCATTTGATTACAAATATTTAAAGCTTTGACTAAATTTCAGTTACATTTTCAAATTTCAACCATTAGTAGTTTTCAAATATTTACGTTCGAAACGTAGATATCATGTACATAGTAACTGTCTTGAAAAGTATTTTCATATAGCAATATTTTGACAAGAAAATATAGTAGTCAAAATTAAAACCCAATCACAAAAACTTCAATTGTGGCAATTAATTATTATGACAGGAGGTAATAATATTCATATAACAAAATATGTACATCTAGACATAGATTTAGAAGTTAATTTGTTTTTAATAATATCATATGGGATAATTTTATATGCAATTTTAGGGGCTATTATATTATTTTCATGATAACAAAGGTGTGCATTTTTTGTTAAGATTTAGGTGGTTAGTTATTTTGAATGATGGTAGAGATACATAATTTAGATATGGATTTAAGGATTACTTTATAATACTTTTTTATAATAGTAGATGTGGATGCTTTGATGAAGATTTAACTCTAAAGAGTGTCATATATATGATATTTATCAGGAGAAACAAAACAGCCAATACAAAAGAGGGATAACATGGCATTAAACAACTTTTGAAAACAAGAGTACATCGAAAACCAATATGATCGTCTTCTTCCTTAGATTGTTTGCCATCCGTACTAGGGCCTAGAAACCAGATTGAAAAGGCAGGAAGGAAAAGAGTCACCTGCAAACACCTACACCATAAAAGGTTTTAAAGAACGCAAAATCCATTAGCAGCTAGTTACGAAATCTAATATCCACCGAAAAAACGTTGACTGGGGAAGCCCCAAAGAACACAAGATTACAAGCGTTCAACACCAAAACAGAGTGTTAGAGAAACCAACCTTACCGCACGACAGACTGTATAACAAAAGCCAACCAACTACTTTCTTTAATAAACACTAACTATCAAGATCCTAAGAGAACCAACGTATCTGCATAACATACCTTCATTGGCCTTTGGCGAGCGACAGGGGCCTTCCTCACTCTAACGCACCATCAAGGCCACTCTCTCGTTGATGTTGTCAGGAACCAAAGCTTTGTCATAATTCATGTTGTTATTTATAAAGGTAGAGATGGGTAATTTAGATACAGATTTACAAATTACTTGATACTATTTTTCACAACGTTGGAGTTATGTTTTGACAAGACAAAATAAATGTAATGACCATAGTTGCCAATGGTAACTAAAGTCCCTCAATTTGGTAAAAAAATGATTAGAGTCTATCGAATTGATAGCAAGATGTTTATGTTTTTCACGAGAATTTCTATGCTTTATCGATTTTTCTAGTGTGTCTTGTATGAATTGACGTGAATGCTTTAAATAAGTTTCCAACCTGTAATAGTAAGAGTTAAATGTTCTTCGTGTGTGTCTGTGTTTTGCAAGGAGAATCTTCTTTCTGTTTGGACTTTATTTTTTCTCGAAAACTAAGTTGCAGGATGGCACGGTAAAATGGCAGAAAAACGGATGTTGGACAGCAGATTTTGCTTTATTCCAACTTCTCAGCAAGGCAGCAACTGTAACTTGGGTAAAGCATCAAGCATGGCCCAATAGAACTCCACGAAAGCGGGCCGCGAGCAGCAAAGGCCGAAAACTAGCAATTCCCCATCAGGCATCAGCGCCGGAAAGAAGGTCCACATGGCCTTCTTCTTTCTCGGCGATACGGTCTACAACGAGCCGAGCCCATGTAATGTCCCGTCCCGTTCCGTCGAACCGCAGACAACGAAATCTGGGACGGAATCTCCCAATCCCGGCGTCATCGCGTTCGTTAATAACTACTCATCGTTCTTCTTCCTTGACGGACATCCTTTCCTTCCTCGGCTTGGTTTCGTGCTTTCCTCAACCTCCCCTCTTCCGTGGCGCGCAGTTTGTCCGCTGCTTCACGGAAATTCCTACGGGACTGTATATATCCGCTGCGCAGGCGGGGCGGCCCCGCCCCCGGCCATTGTTGTCTCCGCTCACCCGCCGCGTCCCAATTCTAGGAACTTTCGTCGCGTCAGGTGCGTGATTTCTCCACCGCTCTAGGTTGGTCCGATTTATTTTGGAATTTCCCGTGAAATTTCTGGTTCGTTGTGGCTTGTGACCGAGGGCGACGTCTTGTAGTGTAGTTTCTTGGAATTCTGTTTGGCCGGCTGCTTAGGAGGATTGTTGGAGTGTGAATCAAGGACGGGGAACTATAAAATTGCATGCGTTTGGGTAGGATGAAGCATAGAACCGAACCGTAGGAGCTTGATTTCAGGAGCCCAGCCGCCTTCACAATCGGGTTTCCTTTGTCTTTCAGCACATAGGGTTTAGACTTTAGACCACAAAATGGGTGAAATTAGCATGCCTGAATTGGAGTTTACAACTAGGGCAGGAAAAATAGGCCAGTATCTTCCAGAGCCGCCTCATGATTATGATCTGAATTGGGGCAAGGTACCTCAATTTGGAGATGCAAATAAGTTAGCCGATTTGCGGCTCAAGAACATTACAGTAGCCAACTTTGATCTCGGCGTTAGGACAGAGAATCCTATTCGATCCCCTCCAAAGTTGCCTTTCGATGAGAAGGCAGTGGTGGTGCCCAAGTTGGCTCTCCCCTGGCTAGGACCACTAGATAAGTTGTTTGTAGAGACGTCACCAAGGAAGCAGTGCAGATTAAGGAGGTGGAGAAGAGTAAGGAGGCAATCGCCTGACAACCCGCTGCAGCTCAACATCAATTTTTTGGTGCTAGCGACGGGCTATTCACTAGGCGTAATAGGGCTGAAGACCGTTGGAAATTGTAACAGGAAAAGGGTGTGGGTGAAGGATTTTGGTTTTGCAGGAAAAGGACGCAAGGCACACCGAAGGGCTATTAGGGACAGGAGACATGCTTCCTTTGCTGAGTCTTACTTGATAGCATCTGATGCAGGTGATGCTTTCAGTAACCACTGGCATAGAACAATGTCGATGAACTATGATGGGGATAGAAGTGAGGACCGGCAAAGTGAGGAGGTTCAGTCAGCATACAAAAGGGACAGTGACATTGGTGAGGAAATGATAATAAGTAGCGAAGAGCAAAATGATGAAAATGAATGGAGCTGGGTGAACAAAGATAGAAATGGTGATCCTCTTGCTGAATCTGTTTCTTCACTTCATACGACACAGCAAGTCCTTGAAAATGGTAAATATCTTATCTTTATTCATGTTTACCATGCACTTCTTCTTTTTTTATTTGCTTGTGCGCCTTCTTACACTATGTGTTTTCCAACCATCTTAGAAATATGTCAAGGCTTGTTAATACTTTTGCTTAAGGAACAGAGTACATGTACAGTATTTTTACGGTACTTGGAAACTTGGAATTTCATGTGTTCCAGCTTTGCTGGCTGAAGTAAATTTTCCACACAACATCTCTCTTTTTAAATCTGTTGCTTTTTTCAAACATGTCCATGCTGACTTTGATCATGCACCATGTATTTATTTACTAATAAATAGGTTGTTTTCTCTAGTTATATGTGATGATAGTTTTCTCATACCTCCCCATTAATAATGTACAAGTAATTGTGTCTTGTTCGGTGCTGCATTATGCAGCACTTATCAAAATACACATAAGGTCATGGTTATGGCTTCGTGCCTCCATTTACTATTTTTCTTTCAACCCATAGACCCAGACAACGATCATTTCTCATAGTACAAAGCATGCTTTCCACATCAGTGACAAATTGCGCTCACATCATTTTGGAAAGAAAAATAATGATTTGTTTCTTCACAATATAGTACAAGGGACAAGTGTGCACTGGAGTATTTTGACACTTTTGCCTAGCTCTAGTTCTAATGGATCACCTAACTCTAGTGGTTCTTTGTATAACAAAGCTGTGCCATCCCAGTTTTTTCCATAGATACCACTTGATTACCGTGATTTTTTAAAAATTGTTTAGTCTTTGAGCTCTAGTTTATGTTTGTATTAACCACCTCTATTTTTTTTGTGTGCTGCTTAGAGATACAAAAATTATCAGAACTTGCCAAAGAACTTGAGGCGGAGGAATCCACTTCTGGTAACAAAGACCAAGATGTGATCGTTTTGCCGTATACAGAGGTTGATATGTTGGAACTGAATGAGAAGATGGAACATCTTGAACAGAAAGTGAAAGAAACATCAAACACCATCAGAGAGAAAGACTTAAGGCTTTCCAAGCTTCAAGTACTCATCGGTACTGCAGATAGGGCAAAGCTGGAGGAGGAGGCAGCAGCTAGCATCGACCAGTTGGAGACAGAGCTCGAGCACCATCTCCAGGAGAAACTAGAAGCCGAAATCCAGTGTCTGGTGATGCTGAAAGCGAGGCAGAACTGGCAGGTCCGGGCAGAGGACCGGATGGCCCTGGAGGAGCACAGGGCGCTGTCTGGCGGGGACAAGACCAGAATGTTGCTCAAGCTACGAGAGACGGAGAGTAAGATCGTGATGCTGAAAGAGCAGGTGGACAAGCTGGAGGTCCGGGAGAAGGAGCTCTATCGGACGACCGAGGTCCTGAAGATGCAGAGCAGGACCTTCAAAGTGTCCCTCTTTGGCCTCCTCCAGCTGGTAATGATGTGCCTGTCCCTGAAGATGTTCTTCGCGAGGGTATCGGCCCCATTTGACGAGGTTGTGCCGACATGATGCTGTCAAGTCTTGTTTGGATGCAATCGTATTCATCTTAATCCACATGGATTGAGGTGGATAATAGTATAGCCAAACAAGCCCCTCAGTTGGTGTTCTCTTCAGTCTGTAACTTGGCTCACCGGGTTTGCGATGTCTTAACGTGTGTCTTACTTTAGCTGTAGGCCTGTAGCGAGTAGGTAGTATAGTTTCGTAATCGTACACTGAAGTGCAGGTTGTGAAAATGTAAGTGAGAAACTACGCGTGTTCTGTAAAAATGATAATGTAGGTCTGTGCATAAATTGGGTTCGATTGACAAGTTGGGTGACTGACGGTTTGCAGCTACTGAAAGGTTTCAGCTTCGGTTTCCTTTTCGCTCCACTTGTTTCATGAGGGAAACACAATGTCCCCAGCACGAGAGCGCATGTATACGAGCTGGCGCGCGTACGGCGTACGTGATCTCCCCCCTGTGGGCTGTGACTGAGGAGCGCGTGCAGAAGCGGCGGCGCGCCGTGCCGTGCTGGCGCGCGTGCATCTGCAGCCTGCAGGCACCGTGACGTGAACTCTTCTCATATGAGAGAGGGAGAGGGCGCCCATCGGGCCCATACATGCGTAGGCTCGCCCAACGGAAGAACTAGGATAGGCCCATGGTAGAAAATTAGAAACACACTCTTGATTTTTTTTGGGTCAATTGCTATAGGGCATCAGCTATTTTTCTGATAAATTTACTATAGGATATCATTTAATGTTGCTGATGGACACTACTTAATATTGCCTTTAATAGAGAATACTTTTTAATTGTGGCAATGAGCTCTTGGACAGTACAGATATTAAAATAATATTTTTTTAGGAGTGAATGCTGGAGAGAAGTTAAAATGATCATTATGCCCATAACTATTATACCACAATCCTTAATAGTTATCTAAAAAAATCATAATTTTTGCGTATAAAATCGGATAAAGATGAACTTTATATCAAACCTATAGAGCTCAATAAGATCTACAACTTTATAGTGATTTTTTTTGTCTAAAATTATTTAGAGTGCCAAAAATTCTCATTAACCTATAGTTTGAAATTAAAAAATTTAGAAGTTCCGAGCGACCTCGGATATTGGCATGGTGTATACATGACCTATACATGGCCAATGGCGCACGCTCGAAAGTCTCTAATCCCTCATGAGGACCCCACCTAAGCGTGCACAAAGACCATGGAGAGTCAAGCGGAGTAGACCTCATCGTCATTGTGCTCTGTGTCGGTTGAAACCCGTCGGAGTTCACCGTGGTGCCCTATTCTGTAATGGAGAGAAGAAAGAAGGGATAAATAGTGAAGATTATAGTGGTCTAACTGTCAAATGGGGAGATATGAAGCCAAGACATATGGGCTTCATACGGGTGGAACCAGAAACTATACATAGAGTTGCCTTCCAAAGAGATTCAACATATGCGAACTGAACGTAGCTCATCTGTTTAGGTTCCTGTGGTGTAACCTTAGCAACAGAAAACATGAACATGGCCACATTCCTTGTTTTGGAAATGTCGTTCTAGAAACATTCACGTTCCCGATTCGGGAACATTTACATTCCCACGTCATAAAATATCACCCTAAGTTCCTGTTCTCTTATGGGAACATGACTGCTACAAAGGGGGAACTTGAGCATCTAGGTTAGTTATCGATGTAGCTGCTTCTATTTTTCTGAATTTATTTTAATATGATCATCTGACAATGCTATTCTTGGACCATTTGGGAGAGCTCCAGCTCCAGCTTCTCCAAAGAGAATCACTTCCAACTAGCCAAACACTCAAAATACCAACTAATTCGGGTGGTGATTAGGACAGAATCACTTCTCCATTTATACTAGGAGCTGAGAGCTTAAAAACCTGCTTCATCCTGCTGCCTGTTATATTCTAGTGCGGATCAGTAAAGAATAAACTCTCATCAGCTCCCATCCTACTCCCTCCTAGGAATCCATTGGAATCACACCATTGGAGAATCAAAGAGTAGAGCTAAAAAATCAGGGAGCAGAGCTCTTCGAAACAGGACCTTCTTGTGGTAGGCGACCATGTCTGTAACAGAACCGCCCAATTATACGAGATTAAGTAAGAAAATCATCCAACGGACGGACAATTTACCAAACTTAAGCCCGTATAACCCGGTAGTCCGTGAAATCTCGACGGATTTCAAACCATTTCACATCACAGCCAAGATCGTAATAAGTTCAGCGATTACCTTCATAAGTTACACAGCAGTTTGCGGCACAAAATACATCGGAGTTTAAACATAGTTATTACAAACCAGTTTCGAATAAAGTAGCGGAAGCATTAGTTCAAAGCACACACACACACATCTTTTCTAAAATACAGTGCCAGCTCGCGATCATCTCCCACAAAAGCATCAGGCGAGGAGTAGTGAGTGACCATTGCCCATGGTCCTAGGCTTCGCCCATCGCAGGGTAGAGACAGTTGATACAATAACCATAGTACATCTGTCCATCTGCAACAAGTGGGAACAAAGCCCTGAGTACGAGAAGGTACTCAGCTAGACTTACCCGACAGAACCAAAACAAAAAGACTCCAAGGATCATGATAGGCTTTTTTGGTGGGGTAGCTGACTCATTTGCAAGAAAAGCATTTTTAGCTTACCAAATCATTTACAAAAGCATGTCATCTTTTAATTCTTTATTCTCCTGTCAACTATGTTTGCACTTAAGCTAAAGTAACCATGTAATTGAGCAAGCAAGGATCACCACTGATATTTAACAATAATTACCATGTCATTTTCCACATAACTATCCAAGTGTTGTATCCATATTACTACGATGAAGTAACTCAAGTCAAGTGCTCACTATCCAGTGAACGATGGCGATTCGAATCGATTATTGACCAGCTGGTAATTTATTCCTCACACAAACCTCACTCACCCGCTAAAGTGAGGTATTGGTCACCGAGTCAACCATTCAGGTAAAGTCGCGAGCTTGCCAGGAACCACATGTACCCGGGGGCCGCCCGACTGCTCTTTGGCCTTATCATCGCGCCCCCGTTTCCTGCCACTACTGCTCCGGTACAGTGCGTTGCGGGCAATCTACTCGGCCCGAATAATCTCCCGGCTTCGCGGTCGAAAGGTACTTTATCCGGCCAGCTAAATGTGAGGCATGCGTTCAACATGACCCGAGGCCCGACATCGGACGGTCCTTAATCGACACAGACGGAAGACACTACAGTCCAGAACCCTGCAAGCTTCCGCCCGGTCTCATATTCATTCCCACACTTAGTTATTCTCACAAGACATTCTTTCACATAAAACCAGGTAATCCCCTATAGCTCGCGGATGACAGGCAATCACCCGACTTCTACCGGCCTGAGCAAGCTAAGCAAGTATTGACCGTGGACACCAGGGTGACAAGGATCGGGTAAAACAAGGTGGAACAAGGTATAATGCAGCAACGTTTGCAAACAACTCCTAAACTTAATGCATCAGATTAAGTAAAATTAATAAATAATTATTTGCAAACCGGGGGAGAAATGCTCCGGGGCTTGCCTCGCTCGAAGGTACTGGGACGATGGTCAGGACACTCCGGAAGCTCTTCACCGGACTCCTCTTCTACTTCTGCTGGCTCCGGCTCCGTCACTTCGAGCTGCTCCTCTGCGTCCTCGGGAACAACTGCCGGAACCACTTCCTGCGATCCTGTATGATGCAGAAGTATGAGTGCAATATGCATCGGTGCATTGCAGAGGTGACATGAGATGATGATGATGCGGAATGCATGCGATGTAACGAATGTATTACGTCATCGGATTATGTGGAACTTATGACTCTTCTACAAGGTAGTCTACGTCATCCAAGAACATGTACTCGGAAACTACCAACACTAGTTCCTACCATGCGAGAGTATTAAACAATTAAGATGCTTCAAAGATACACCAAAGTATATTTTTCTAACTAACTTTGCATTAAGAATAAATAGAAACCCTAATTAGTCCTATGGTTGAACAGCAACACATATTTTAGTAGCTCAGAAAAATCTCATAAAATTACAGTGGATTACTAATATCAAGAATAGCTTGACACAAAAATTTTACTACATTTGGATAATTAGAACTGCCTATACAAAAATAACAAATTAAGGCCTAAAATAGATATTTAAAATACTTTACATTATGAAAAGTATCAAACAACAGATTTAGGAATTTTTCTACTATCTACTACCTAAACAAACACTATGGAAAAATTATCACTTGCATGTTTTATTCAAATTTATTTAAATAACAAAAATAACAAATATTGGTAATAGAAAGCATTTGAACTGCAACTATACATTTTTCTACAGAACAACCATGAAATAAAATTACCCTAGCAAGTACATGGCATAACAGGATTAATAAACTTGGAACTACATTTTTCTGATTTTTCTACATTTTCTTATCAATTTTTCAAGAAAACACCAATTTCAAGGCTTAAATAAAACACTACAGAAAAGTAATGAAATATTGACATGCAACATTTTTATATTGTAGATCTGATTCAAATGAGTATATAAAAATTTATTTCACAAATTTTGGAGCTAAAATGACCAAGAAATCATTTTCCAAGTGTTTTTCATCAAGAATAATAAAAGAAATAGAAAATGATTTTTCTGTTAAAGAGATTGGGCCGGCCCGTGGAAAAACAACCGGCCCGTGGCCGTTCCCGGCCTGCTTCGCGCGCGCGGGGGAACAGCCGAGCCGGCCCGCTCGGGGCGCGGCCCAGAGGCGCGGCCTAGTTCCCCGAGAGGAACCGAGCGCGGTCGCCGGCGTCCACGCGCTCGATGTCGCGGCGGCGGTTGCGGCCAACCGGCCATTGCCGGCCAAGTCCCGACCACCGAGCGAGCGCACAACAATCGCCAGGAACTCGCGAACTTGAGAAGAAGGATTGGGAAGACGGAGAGGGAGCGAGCGAGGCGATGAACGGAGCTCAAGGCCGGCGGCACCGACGCGGTGGCGCGGCGAGGAAAGCTCGATTGAGCCTTACCGATCCAAACGAGGAGACGTCGAGGCTCGTTCGGAGAAGAGGGGGACGGGGCGGAGCTTTGGGCACAGGCAATCGAAAGAAGGCGGTCTACCGATGCCGGAACGAGGCGGAGATGGGGGCGGTGCGCGGTGGCGAGCGGTGCTCCGCGGTGGAGGGCGCCGGAGGGAGGAAGAGAGGGAGCAAGTGATGGTTGTGCGGGATGGAGACCAGGCGCTCGGTTGATTTGAAGTGGAGCGTGAGCGCAGGGTCCACGGACGGCCACGCGGGGCGTCGCCGGCATGCGGACGCCACGCGGCGGGCACGCCCTGCCGGGGCGCCAGCGCGCGCGGGCGCGGGCGGGAAGAAGAGAGAGAGGAGGGGGGCCGGCTGGGCCGGGCCGAGGCGGAGGCGACGCGGGCGAGCGCGCGGGAGTGGCGCGGGCCGCATCCGGACGTGGGCCGAACAGGAGGCGGCGGCCTGCTAAGGAAAAACCGGATTTTTGATTTTCCAAATTCAAATTTAAATGCATTTCAACTTCAAACCACATTTTGAACAAGAAGAAAGCATTTTATGGATTTGGCCCAAAAATAAAAGTTGCTCAAAATTGAATTCTCTACAACTTTGATTAAGGGGTCATTTCAAAATTCTTAATAGATTTTAAATGACAAAATAAAAGCTAAATTAGGGAAAAATTTTGAATATTTTTCATAATTGTTTTTGAACAAGTGTTTGACCAAATTTGAGCTCCAAAATTTGAACTAAGGTTCCAAGTGATGTAAGAATTATGGTTGCAAGGCTTTTGATATAATGTGATTATCATATTATTATAGTTCATTAAATATAGCATGTTTAAGCTTTTATTTTAATCAAATTATACCATTATCATACATGATTATAATGATATGAATGCTATGCAATATGATTGCCATGCAAAAATGCATTGCGCAACACCGGAGTGTTACAGCCCTCCCCCCTTATAAAAATCTCGTCCCGAGATTTGGGTTACGAACCATTTATAATAAAAATCTTCATAAGCGTTCTTTAAGTATTCACCCGTTTCCCAAGATGCATCCCCTTCATCGTGATGACTCCATTGTATCTTATATGTTTTCACCACACTGTTTCGAGTAGCCCTTTCCCTGGTATCCAAAACTCGAACTGGTTGCTCACGATACACCAGATCTGACTTCAGTTTTATGCCTCGAGGTTCAATCCTTTCCTCTGGAACGCGCAAACACTTCTTGAGATGTGATACATGAAAAACTGGGAATATAGCACCCATTGACTCTGGTAAATCCAATTTGTAAGCCACAGGACCCTTCCGTTCCAGGATTTTATAAGGTCCCACAAATCTGGCGGCCAGCTTTCTGCGCACACCAAATCTTTTCTTTTTCATTGGCGTAACTTTTAGATAGACATAGTCACCAACTTCGAACACAAGCGGTCTCCTTCTCTTATCTGCATAACTTTTCTGACGTGACTGGGCTGCTCTCATATTCTGCTGGATGATATGAACTTTCCTTTCGGCTTCTTCTACGAAGTCAATACCATAATACCTTCTTTCTCCGGGCTCAATCCAGTTTAACGGTGTTCTACACTTTCGGCCATACAGAGCCTCAAAAGGTGCCATCTTGATACTCTCTTGATAGCTGTTATTGTACGAGAACTCTGCTAATGGTAACCATGACTCCCATGAACCTCTGGAAGACAACACACAGGCTCTTAACATATCTTCTAGAACAGCATTAACTCTCTCAGTTTGACCATCTGTTTGAGGATGATAGGCAGTGCTACGAATCAGACTAGTCCCCAAACCTTTGTGCAAGTGCTCCCAAAAGTGAGCAGTGAACTGTGACCCTCTGTCAGACACTATAGTCTTTGGTATGCCATGCAACCTCACAATCTCTGCAATATACTTCTCAGCATATTGAGGTGGTCTATATTCCGTTTTGACAGGCAAAAAGTGGGCTGTCTTAGTAAGACGATCCACAATTACCCAAATGGAATCGTGACCTTTTTGAGTAGTGGGTAGACCCGTGATAAAATCCATACTTATGTCATCCCACTTCCAACTCGGTACTGACAAAGGTTGTAGCATTCCGGCAGGCTTCATGTGAATTGCTTTTACTCTACAACATGTGTCACATCTGGCTACATACGCTGCAATTTCCTTCTTCATTTTGGTCCACCAATAACGAGGTCTTAGTTCTTGATACATCTTACAGCTGCCAGGATGAATAGACAACTTAGAGAGATGAGCTTCATCCAAAATTTTATTCTTAAGCTCTCTATCCTTTGGAACAACAAGACGGTTGTCGAACCACAACACATCCTGCTCATCCACCCTGAAGTGTTTCGAGGGTTCTTCTTGAATCTTCTTTTTGATGTGGAATATCCCCTTGTCTGTTTTCTGACCTTCTATAATCTTACTCTCCAAGGAACAACTGACCTGAATACTATGTAGCACGGCAGGGTGCATTAGATCGAAACCATCTTCCAGCAAGGGTTGCACATTCATACAATGTGACTTTCTGCTTAAAGCATCAGCTACCACATTGGCTTTCCCAGGGTGATACTGTACATTCAAGTTGTAGTCTTTGATCAGTTCTAACCATCTCCGCTGTCTCATGTTCAATTCTGGTTGGGTGAAAATGTACTTGAGACTCTTATGATCGGTGAAAATGTTGCACACGTTACCCAGTAGATAGTGTCTCCAAATCTTTAAGGCATGCACAACAGCGGCAAGCTCAAGATCATGTGTCGGGTAATTGATTTCATGTTTTCTCAACTGTCGGGAGGCATAAGCAATTACTCTTCCTTCTTGCATTAGCACACACCCTAATCCTGTTTTTGATGCGTCGCAGAACACATCAAAAGGTTTCTCGATGTCGGGTTGTGCAAGAATTGGAGCAGTGGTCAACAGTTTCCGCAAGGTATGGAAAGCTGTCTCACACTCCTCTGTCCACGCAAACTTGTGATCTTTCTGTAACAGACTTGTCATAGGCTTGGCAATCTTCGAGAAGTCTGGGATAAAACGGCGATAGTAACCCGCTAACCCTAGGAAACTTCTGACTTCTGACACTGTGGTTGGAGTCTTCCAATCCATAACCTCTTGCACTTTACTCGGATCTACAGAAACTCCATTCTCAGATAGGATATGACCGAGGAAAGGAACTTTCTTCAACCAAAATTCACATTTGCTGAACTTAGCATATAACTTATGATCCCTCAACCTGGTCAAGACAATTCTCAGATGCTCTTCATGCTCTTTCTCGTTTTCAGAGTATACTAGAATGTCATCAATGAAGACAACTACAAACTTGTCCAACTCTGGCATGAAAACTGTATTCATCAGATACATAAAATATGCAGGAGCATTTGTCAGTCCAAATGACATAACAAGATACTCGTACAACCCGTATCTGGTAGAAAAGGCGGTTTTCGGAACATCTTGAGGTCTAATCTTTATCTGATGATACCCAGACCTTAAGTCTATCTTGGAGAACACTCTGGCTTTAGCTAACTGATCAAACAGAACATCAATTAAGTTACTTTAAAAGCAACATCGCGTTCCATACAACCATGTTGCCAGCATACATACACTGGATTTTTATGCGTTCGGGTATCGCATACACAACCAAACTCCAAAGATCATCAGTCTCAAGGTCGAACAGGATACATCATGATACATGGAACCCAAAAGAAGGCCATCGCGTCACGCCTAGCTACTAACGCATGACACTATCCTACTCCTCGGGGCCATCGTCGATGTCGGAGGCGTCGCCATCGCTACCTTCAGCAGCGGCGTCGTCGTCGAGGTCCATCTGAGCGGCGTTCGGAGGAGCATACGGGCCCATCCCGTTGTAGAGGGCATGGAACTCTTCATGCAAGTTGGCATTGTACTCTTCTAGCTCCTCGACCCTCTGCCTCAGAAGGTCTCTCTCGTTCCAGGCTTCATTCCTTTCTTGTACTAGCTGCTCCAACAAGCGATCTGCATTCCTGTTGGCCTGAGTCAGCCTCTGTACTTGCTGCATGGAACTCTCGCCTCTCTCGAGAGCTCGGTCCCGCTGCAAGCTCATGTCGGCCAACTGCTCCTGCAAGCTAGCTATAGCACGCGCTTGCTTTTTCTTCTGCTTCCTTGCTTCAAGCCGATCATCACCACGTAGGCCAGTCAAGGTCCAATAGGTATTCTCCAGACCTTGATATGCTCTGATGGCTGCATACATGGCACTCATGGTGTGATTGTCGCTAGCCCGTCCTTCACTGGGGCCTCTAACCAGGGCACTTCCTTGCGGCTGTACCCAAATGGCGTCGCGAGGATCATCTCTCGGGAAGGTACCGGCCAAAGCTGCTGCTAGCTCATTGGGAAATCTGCTCATGATGTCTCGGATGACGCGAAAAGCTGCGCCCTCTGCACCCTCGACTGGAGTGCGTCCTTCGAACTCCAAATGCCAACCATCCCATTCTGGCGCATCACCAAGAGCAGGGACGGTGATCTCTACCACAGCAAGTCCATCTTCAGCTAGCTGGCTCTCGCTCCAAGAGTAAACTGGCTCTTGTCCCTCCGGGTACCCCACATCATGGAGCACTCTCCAAAGCAAGGTGGGCATGCCAAACTCGCTTAGAAAAGTGTGCGTGTTGCGGTGCTCCCGCGGGGCTAGCTGACGACGGGGTGCTCTTCCTCCAGTGGACTTGCGGGCAGTCTGCTTCGTGCGGGCCATCTGTAGCACAAGTTTTAAATTACCCGGTGAGAACATATTTTAGTTGAGGTCACTTTTATCGAAATGGGATAATCCTTTTATAAGGGGAGGAATGCATGCCATGAATGGAATGCACAAACAATATGATGCATGCACGAGTTTTACGTTCTCACAAACTTAGGAAAAAAAAACATCTAACGGTGAATTCGGTGGCATACAACGATCTCTCATATACGTAACTAATTCGGTCTACACGATACGCTGTTATGTACCTGCAGAAAACTCATTTCAGCCCATTCCCCATGAATGCATGAAAGCAGTAAACCTACCTACACGCTTTACACGAATCCCCAGATGCGTGTACAACGGTAGTGACTACCCAAACACATCGTCCTATTGACGGCATCGCCTCAACGGACGGAACACCCACACATGCGACACTTTTATAAAAACATGTGTAAAACATGTAATTATCCAAGTATCATATAAGCACTTTCCCTAGATCGGCGGTGTATCCGATCATGCTCTCACAACTCACACTTACCGAAGCGTAGAGGTAACTGATCCATACATTACCACCCAATTAAGTGGCACTCATACAATAGCACGCCGTATGAGCAACGAAAAAGAAATATGGTGCAGAACCCCAAGTTAGTACTTAAATAGCCACCTAGAGTCCTTAACTGGGCATACAGGATATGACCACTGGCACACTTTTTTTTAGTTTCAAAATCACACTTTTTAAGCAGGGTTTTGGTTTAAATACACTTATGAACAGTAATTACGCTAAACCATGCTCCGATACCAGCTGTAACAGAACCGCCCAATTATACGAGATTAAGTAAGAAAATCATCCAACGGACGGACAATTTACCAAACTTAAGCCCGTATAACCCGGTAGTCCGTGAAATCTCGACGGATTTCAAACCATTTCACATCACAGCCAAGATCGTAATAAGTTCAGCGATTACCTTCATAAGTTACACAGCAGTTTGCGGCACAAAATACATCGGAGTTTAAACATAGTTATTACAAACCAGTTTCGAATAAAGTAGCGGAAGCATTAGTTCAAAGCGCACACACACACATCTTTTCTAAAATACAGTGCCAGCTCGCGATCATCTCCCACAAAAGCATCAGGCGAGGAGTAGTGAGTGACCATTGCCCATGGTCCTAGGCTTCGCCCATCGCAGGGTAGAGACAGTTGATACAATAACCATAGTACATCTGTCCATCTGCAACAAGTGGGAACAAAGCCCTGAGTACGAGAAGGTACTCAGCTAGACTTACCCGACAGAACCAAAACAAAAAGACTCCAAGGATCATGATAGGCTTTTTTGGTGGGGTAGCTGACTCATTTGCAAGAAAAGCATTTTTAGCTTACCAAATCATTTACAAAAGCATGTCATCTTTTAATTCTTTATTCTCCTGTCAACTATGTTTGCACTTAAGCTAAAGTAACCATGTAATTGAGCAAGCAAGGATCACCACTGATATTTAACAATAATTACCATGTCATTTTCCACATAACTATCCAAGTGTTGTATCCATATTACTACGATGAAGTAACTCAAGTCAAGTGCTCACTATCCAGTGAACGATGGCGATTCGAATCGATTATTGACCAGCTGGTAATTTATTCCTCACACAAACCTCACTCACCCGCTAAAGTGAGGTATTGGTCACCGAGTCAACCATTCAGGTAAAGTCGCGAGCTTGCCAGGAACCACATGTACCCGGGGGCCGCCTGACTGCTCTTTGGCCTTATCATCGCGCCCCCGTTTCCTGCCACTACTGCTCCGGTACAGTGCGTTGCGGGCAATCTACTCGGCCCGAATAATCTCCCGGCTTCGCGGTCGAAAGGTACTTTATCCGGCCAGCTAAATGTGAGGCATGCGTTCAACATGACCCGAGGCCCGACATCGGACGGTCCTTAATCGACACAGACGGAAGACACTACAGTCCAGAACCCTGCAAGCTTCCGCCCGGTCTCATATTCATTCCCACACTTAGTTATTCTCACAAGACATTCTTTCACATAAAACCAGGTAATCCCCTATAGCTCGCGGATGACAGGCAATCACCCGACTTCTACCGGCCTGAGCAAGCTAAGCAAGTATTGACCGTGGACACCAGGGTGACAAGGATCGGGTAAAACAAGGTGGAACAAGGTATAATGCAGCAACGTTTGCAAACAACTCCTAAACTTAATGCATCAGATTAAGTAAAATTAATAAATAATTATTTGCAAACCGGGGGAGAAATGCTCCGGGGCTTGCCTCGCTCGAAGGTACTGGGACGATGGTCAGGACACTCCGGAAGCTCTTCACCGGACTCCTCTTCTACTTCTGCTGGCTCCGGCTCCGTCACTTCGAGCTGCTCCTCTGCGTCCTCGGGAACAACTGCCGGAACCACTTCCTGCGATCCTGTATGATGCAGAAGTATGAGTGCAATATGCATCGGTGCATTGCAGAGGTGACATGAGATGATGATGATGCGGAATGCATGCGATGTAACGAATGTATTACGTCATCGGATTATGTGGAACTTATGACTCTTCTACAAGGTAGTCTACGTCATCCAAGAACATGTACTCGGAAACTACCAACACTAGTTCCTACCATGCGAGAGTATTAAACAATTAAGATGCTTCAAAGATACACCAAAGTATATTTTTCTAACTAACTTTGCATTAAGAATAAATAGAAACCCTAATTAGTCCTATGGTTGAACAGCAACACATATTTTAGTAGCTCAGAAAAATCTCATAAAATTACAGTGGATTACTAATATCAAGAATAGCTTGACACAAAAATTTTACTACATTTGGATAATTAGAACTGCCTATACAAAAATAACAAATTAAGGCCTAAAATAGATATTTAAAATACTTTACATTATGAAAAGTATCAAACAACAGATTTAGGAATTTTTCTACTATCTACTACCTAAACAAACACTATGGAAAAATTATCACTTGCATGTTTTATTCAAATTTATTTAAATAACAAAAATAACAAATATTGGTAATAGAAAGCATTTGAACTGCAACTATACATTTTTCTACAGAACAACCATGAAATAAAATTACCCTAGCAAGTACATGGCATAACAGGATTAATAAACTTGGAACTACATTTTTCTGATTTTTCTATATTTTCTTATCAATTTTTCAAGAAAACACCAATTTCAAGGCTTAAATAAAACACTACAGAAAAGTAATGAAATATTGACATGCAACATTTTTATATTGTAGATCTGATTCAAATGAGTATATAAAAATTTATTTCACAAATTTTGGAGCTAAAATGACCAAGAAATCATTTTCCAAGTGTTTTTCATCAAGAATAATAAAAGAAATAGAAAATGATTTTTCTGTTAAAGAGATTGGGCCGGCCCGTGGAAAAACAACCGGCCCGTGGCCGTTCCCGGCCTGCTTCGCGCGCGCGGGGGAACAGCCGAGCCGGCCCGCTCGGGGCGCGGCCCAGAGGCGCGGCCTAGTTCCCCGAGAGGAACCGAGCGCGGTCGCCGGCGTCCACGCGCTCGATGTCGCGGCGGCGGTTGCGGCCAACCGGCCATTGCCGGCCAAGTCCCGACCACCGAGCGAGCGCACAACAATCGCCAGGAACTCGCGAACTTGAGAAGAAGGATTGGGAAGACGGAGAGGGAGCGAGCGAGGCGATGAACGGAGCTCAAGGCCGGCGGCACCGACGCGGTGGCGCGGCGAGGAAAGCTCGATTGAGCCTTACCGATCCAAACGAGGAGACGTCGAGGCTCGTTCGGAGAAGAGGGGGACGGGGCGGAGCTTTGGGCACAGGCAATCGAAAGAAGGCGGTCTACCGATGCCGGAACGAGGCGGAGATGGGGGCGGTGCGCGGTGGCGAGCGGTGCTCCGCGGTGGAGGGCGCCGGAGGGAGGAAGAGAGGGAGCAAGTGATGGTTGTGCGGGATGGAGACCAGGCGCTCGGTTGATTTGAAGTGGAGCGTGAGCGCAGGGTCCACGGACGGCCACGCGGGGCGTCGCCGGCATGCGGACGCCACGCGGCGGGCACGCCCTGCCGGGGCGCCAGCGCGCGCGGGCGCGGGCGGGAAGAAGAGAGAGAGGAGGGGGGCCGGCTGGGCCGGGCCGAGGCGGAGGCGACGCGGGCGAGCGCGCGGGAGTGGCGCGGGCCGCATCCGGACGTGGGCCGAACAGGAGGCGGCGGCCTGCTAAGGAAAAACCGGATTTTTGATTTTCCAAATTCAAATTTAAATGCATTTCAACTTCAAACCACATTTTGAACAAGAAGAAAGCATTTTATGGATTTGGCCCAAAAATAAAAGTTGCTCAAAATTGAATTCTCTACAACTTTGATTAAGGGGTCATTTCAAAATTCTTAATAGATTTTAAATGACAAAATAAAAGCTAAATTAGGGAAAAATTTTGAATATTTTTCATAATTGTTTTTGAACAAGTGTTTGACCAAATTTGAGCTCCAAAATTTGAACTAAGGTTCCAAGTGATGTAAGAATTATGGTTGCAAGGCTTTTGATATAATGTGATTATCATATTATTATAGTTCATTAAATATAGCATGTTTAAGCTTTTATTTTAATCAAATTATACCATTATCATACATGATTATAATGATATGAATGCTATGCAATATGATTGCCATGCAAAAATGCATTGCGCAACACCGGAGTGTTACAATGTCTGTCGAGAGCAAGGCTCATGTGGTGACTTATGAATCTCGAACTCTACCTGCCACTCAATATTTTGGCGGTACTTATAGTGGGGTAGGATGTTGTTCATAAGGCTGAGTGTACGTGCATGTATACGAGTGTTAATTTGTATTGCAATTCATAGCAAAGAAGATACTTGAATAATAGCGTCGTTCAATAAGCTTAATGTGATAAAGTACTTGTGACCACCAAATTATTATGACTAATTAAATACGTTGCGTAAAATGTCAAATATAATGAAACGTAAGTAGAAAAAGCTTAAATTTCATTAAATATGTCCTAATATGGTAAGGCAAAAAAATTTATATGACAAAATATTTTATTCTAATTGTGTTATGTCATTTTGTTGTCTAGAAGACAACGATAAACATATACAACAAGAATTTTTATCATGTATCTTTCTTAGTATAAATATATAGACTATTAAACTATATATTAAATGGGGGTGGGGCTATGGCCCCTGCCCCTCCTGGCCTCCCCTGGCCTCATATGTTAGCATTTGGGAAATAAAAGGTACCATCCGGATAGAGATTGACGATGTAAATGAAAAACATACTCTCTCAGTCCTAAAATACATGACGTTGTAGCGTTCAAAATTTGTCTCACAAAGCATGACGTTATAGCCATCAGGTTCATCCATGCTTGCTCGGCTACTCTTTCCGTCGCCAGGAGGTGAAAAAAAAACAGAGAGGTGAGTGGTGCTGTGATGGTGCTTTAGTCATGTCAAATCAGAAATGTAGCAAGTGTGTAGGGTAATCCATGTATTTATCCTCCTCACTGATCTACGTGACCAGCTCTATAACATCCACCTTTATGGAACAGAGGGAGTATAAGTTTAGACAAGATGACAAAACCGAACACTATATACACTTAGAGCAAGGCTAATATTTCGCCTGCTGCTAACTGTACAGAACCCTTGCAGCCATCTCTCAGCCCATCCATATAATAGTTGAGTCTTCACTATTGATACATGGTCCACTTATCCCTCTCACAATATTTCTTGATTTTTGTGCCTAAGCCGATTATAAACTTACAGTCCGCTTCTCCTCTCTCATCCACCCAGCGTACAGTTACTTACAACCTTTAGACTCTCAGTGAAATCACTAGCCACGGTCGAGGATGGCGGTGCTGCGAGAAGGATCAACGAGCACCGATTAGGACACGTGGATGGCATTGAAGGGCCGGGTGCTGCACGGGGACTATGCGCATCACGCATACGTGTATACTCGTAGAATTTTCCAGCCAGGCAGAGAGTTCTACTTCTAGCTGTCCAGTGCAGGTCGAGCCTGATAGATGTCCTCGTGTCGCCAACGTTTTCAAATTTCTTAGTAGGGAGAACCTGTGCTCCCGTGTAGGTGTAGATTACGGACAACACATTCCAACCTTGGAACGAACCGGTACCAATTCATGCCACAACTTCGTTGATGGCTTGACGCAAATACCATTTGGGTGGAATCTTTCTAACCCTGGCCTTTTTGGCTTTTCCTTATCTTTCTCTTCTCTTGTCCGGTTCGTATTTGTTGCGTGGAGTTTATCTTTACTTGGGATGCGTGGTGCAATTGTAAGTTTTCTAGTAATTTTCTTTTCTTCTCATCTGATAAATATCGCGGCTAATATCTTGTCATCCTTTTAGAGAAAACGAAGTTATGTTCATGTCCTTGGCTAGCTTCTACTCCGTAGCTAAGGTTCTAGACTTCTACTAGCTGCTAGCTCATCCAGACAATGTAACTTTACTGTTATGCCTATCCTATCGCCCAAACACCCGGCGCAACTTTACCACGCGCGTCTGGACGCCCTGCTCAAGTGCTCAACCACCCGCGTCCCTTCCGCCCCCGTCCCACGCGCAGGCTCCAGCGCGCCCCCTGGCCTAGTTCGCTAGCCCTTCGACGAGCCACGCGCCCCCAGCTCGCCCCCGCAGCCCGCCACGTCTGCCTTTGCACTGCCCACGTGCGCGACGAGCATGCCCCAGCACCCCCTAACTGCAGCACACCCATCCGCCGGCCCCCGGCTCACCTCCGGCCGAACAACATAAAAAGCTCGAATAGAACACTTGCAACAACACAGAACAACTGCTGCAACATTAGCCTGAAGCAGCTGAAACATTTGGAGCATATTATTGCCACATTTGTGTAAAGCATGAGACAACGCTCGAATAAAGCACTTGCAACAACATGGAACAACTGTTGCAACATGAGATTGAAGCAACTGAACATTTGGAGAGTATTATTGCAACATTTGAGTGAACCATATGAAACATTCGGATTAGAACGATTGCAACATACATCTAGAAACAGGTGAAACATTTTGAAACAATGCTTGCAACATGCCTTTGAAACGCTTGCAACATAACATGTGCAACATCCCCAGATCTACTTGTGCAACATCCATATGATTCAACTGCAACATACCTCTGAAGCGTCTGAAACAATTGAAAGATACAGTTGCAGCATAGGAGGGAGAGAGAGCCTGCACGGGGAGCGCCATGACCGTCGGATCTGAGGGCATTAGGAGCTCCCTATGGGGGAGGACGCCGGTGTCGGGGAGGGGCGCCGCTGGGGTGGGGGAGGAGGAAGTCGGGGTAGGGGAGGAGGACGCCAGGGTCGGGAAAGGAGACATCGGTGTGGGGGGAGGATGACGCTGTGGTGGGGGAGGAGGACGCCGAAGTGTGTGGGGGAGGAGTGTAACACCCCAGGTGTTTGGCTTCCTTAATTGCATTGCATTTCATGAGCATTAACATTAATCATCTCATTCATGAGTGTGAGCATCATTCATTTCATGCATGAGCTTACAATTTGTGAAACATACTTTTGAAACATTGCAACAGGTGTTTATATTTCATGTGTATTAGGAAGTGAGTAGTGTGCAACACACAAGTACCATATGTGCAATTTCCTTTTGAGACATGTCAATCACTTTAGTGTAACATAATTAGCAAGTGCTATGCAACACACTCATGCAACAGGTGCAACATGAGCTTGCAACATTTGGGTGAAAGTATTGAATTACTTGTTCCAAAGTATGTGACACTAGGAATTTGGTGCAACTAATGTGTAGAGTGGCTAATTAGATCTTATAACACCTTAATTACATTTAGGGTAAGTAGTGGAGCAATGTTCATGTTGACCAAAATTACCAAATTGCCCTTCTAAATGTTGTTGACTAAGTTTGGACCCCTAGAGTGATCTGGTTTGACCAATTAAAAAGTCTAGCTTAGAAACCTTGCATAGAGGAGCAACCTTAAGCAAAATTGTAGAGAATTTCATAAGGAACAAAAGTTCTAATATGGCCATCTCCTGAAAATGACCAGAACATGCTCAAAAATGGTCCACAAGTCAGTTTTAGAGGCTGTTTTGGGACTTAAAAATTTTGACTAAGTGTTGAGCTGTAACCGTTTCACTGTACCTCACTTTGACAGCTTGTAACTTACAAACTAGGCCAAACCAGTCCAGGCTCCAATTGACAAAATTGTAGTCCTCATGTAGCTCTACCATTTTTGTATTATCATCTTCTGCTAACTCGAGCTGGATTAGGAGATAATCTGCATCAAACTTGCTCTATCAGTCACTGAATGCCAGCTTTGTTTCAGTCTGTCAGACAGCGTGGCCGACCGGCCATAGGCCGTCGTCGACGCGTGGCCGCGTGGTGGCAGCCGTACGCCGGCCATGTCCCCACCGGTCAGGTCCGGACGAACCCCTACATCACCACGATGCCGCCCCCAACCCCATTCGCACCTCTGCTATCTCTCTCGCTCCTTCCACGCTCAGGCAGACGCACCAAGCTGCATCGCCGCCGCGTGCCTTGTCGCGGTCGTGAGAGCTCGCCGCCACATTCCTACCGGCCAAATCAAATCACACCCCTCACTCCATCACACTGCCCTGCACCTCCTCGACCAACCCGTGACATCAATCGAGCCCAAGGTGAGCCACATTGTCGCCTCCGCCCGTCCCAAATGTCACCGGAGCTCTGCCGTGGTTAAGGTCACCGTGGCCAGCACCGCACCGCACTCCTCCGCCTTCCCTCGCTCACGTCCCCTCTTCCCCATCACACCTAGATGCTCGGGGGATGACGCTACCACCAGTCCCGGCCCGGTCAGGCCGGAACACGGCCGCGCACTGCCACGCCATGGCCGACGGCCAGGTGCTCACGCGGCCAAGTTGCTCCACTCCATCCCAATCTGTTTGCGTAGCCTCGGAAGGTCCGCCAGGGTTCCTAGAAGCGGGTGCACCCCTCTACCGGCCATCTAGCGGCCGGAGCACGCCGGCGTACCGCCACGCGTTCGCTGCCGTCCGCCCTCACCGTCGGCAAGGGTGCTCCGGTGCGGTAGCATTAGGGAAAAGTGCATGTCTAGGTGCGGGTTTGTGTGGAGAGCACGGTGGTATGCTCGGCTTGGTCAGAGGAGCCACCGGCGGCGTGAATCCGCTCGCCGGAGCTCTCGGCTCGCCGCTCCCCTGTCCCCTCTCGCTGACCGCGGGCCCCCTCTAGCAGACGCACGCGCGCGGGCGGGAGGCCGAGCGCAGTGTCGGGCCCCCAATTTAGGGTCCACTGTGCATCATGTATCAGTCCCTGGATCAGTAGCTGATACGCACAATTCGAACAAGATTGATATCAAAAACTATACTTTTATTGCTAATAGAGAATTATATTACATGGTTCGGGTTTCATAGCTTGGGCCACTGGCCTTACATTGTATATCAGAGATCTAAGACAGCGGTCCTATAACAACGTGGCTCCATTCCTACAGGCAACTTGGAGTGCGGACGTAACCCTAGACTTATTCCTTAAGCGTATTCCTATAACCCGGTCATCGTAGTCCCAGTGTAACTCCTTCGTGTAGTTGTACGGCTCCGTCTTCGAATGTGCTCCAGGCGTCCTATCCTTGTGTAGTCCTTGGTAGCTTCATCCTCGGATATACTCATACAGCTTCATTCCTAAAAACATATAGTGGAGAAGGGGTGAGTACATACGTACTCAGCAAGCCCTAACTTTGGGTGGAGGAGAGGTGAATGGAGGCTGTATATAGAGGTGGTTAGTGGTAAAGGTGATAGAGTCGAGTAGTTATAAATATAGGTTGGGCCCTGGCAGGGTATTACCATTCTCACCAGTTCCCGGGTTGAATATAGATTATCAAATTCATAAATACATCTTACCAGAGTATCACAGTTGTTGTAGTCTAATCATTTGGGGACCTCATCCCAGCGGTTGCCCATTCCAAGGACGTGGCTATTCGAATAGATTCAATAAACTCTGCAGAGGTGTACAAATTTCCCCACATGATAGGCGTAGTCGATACCATCGTCATGGCTTAGACAGGCCTAACGAGACCTCATACCCGAGAGGGCGCTACCTTAGATTTCCATATAATTCCACCACGGACTACTCAGGGACCGGAACCCACACGCATTAGGATGATCACACAGCATCCTAGAATATCGAGTGGTTGGATGATCACACAGCATCCGGTGGATGATCACATAGCATCCAGATTAAATAATAAAAGGGTGCTCGCACATGGCACAACAATAAATTTTACATGGAAGACCACAAAGCAACCATGCCGATCAGACCACGGTAGATCACACAGCAGCCGTGTCCTCTCCTGTTAGTCCGTTGCCACTCCGGCCTCCTAGTGAAAATTATAATTCAATCTAACGGGGTGTGAGATCAAGTCTACCCATATAGACATGTGGCTGTACGGAATTCTGGCTAGGCGAGATGGCCAATGAACCGGTCCTTATGTGACCGAGGCGAGTATCTCCCACAGGATCCCACACAGGCTATCCTGCCAAGGTAACCCATACCACATGAATTACCCCCACTCGCCCCCTGTCGAGGTTTAGTCCAATTTTACCAACTTAAGTTTCATAGTTATTTTTCTCAAGTTCATATTTCTCATATCTCATCAAGGTACCAATACCTTCTCATAAATCACATAACAATATTAATCCATGAATGAGGATTTAATAAGTAGTATATGTTAAGATTAGCAGTTGGTAGGGTCGGTATGGTGGGTTATGGTGGAGGCTAGCAAAATGTAGAGGTGGTAGGAGGGGAGTAAACAAAGGAATGGAAATGTAGGAGACAGGTGGGGATTAGGACTTGCCTTTGCTCGCTGTCGAGTATATCCAAGGTTGTCGTTCCTTCATTGTTCCCGTGTTGGTGGTGCTTCTGGGTCCCGTGGGTCATCTCTGCGTATCCGATCCTACACGGACTAACGTCGACAAACAAGACACACAAACGAGAAAATAACAATCAATGCATGTCAAACCAGCACGGCAGCAATCGTTCCTAGACGGGTTGATCCTAGTTGGGCGATGAATCATTAACTAGCCTATCATTATTATGTCAATTTGAAGTAAGATTTGGATAGAGGTATTTCATCCAATCAAGGTGGCTCCTACGGGCTAGGTTAGAGTGGGTGGTTGGTTAGCCATACATGGACGTATTCCCGGGTATCGGGCATAGCCATATATAGTGTGTAGGTGATACTATCGGTACACTACTATATCTCTAGGTTTATACATATTCTATCGCGTAACATTATATTTTATAATACTACCGAGAATATTTTATATTAGTAAAGCGCATATTTCATTTTATTATTATATGTATATTATTATTACTAGCATGCGGATACTTTAATTCTACCGCGCATATGTTATATTACTATTGCATTTATATATTAGTACTATCTATATATGTTGGTTATATCTAATCCTAGCGCGTCCATCTTATAATTCTAACGCGTGTTTTATAATTCTATCAGGTATATCTTATGTTCCCCTATATCACTACTACGGTTATATTTATACGAATGCAATTGTATCACTAAGTATACGTTATGTTTATTCGTGTAGTTATATTTAAGTGATCGTTTGCGGAGCGTTTAATCTAATATATGCGTCTACAGCGTGATTACTAATAAAGTAAATCAAGGCAAACAAATCTAGAATTTAAATGGGCACCATTATTTGATGATTTATGGTGAAAGAATTATGCAATTTGGAATTAAGACGTGCAAGATATAAAATATTTAAATTTACCGGTTAAACGAGTATGAAATAATGCATACAAATTAATTCTACTATTTTTATCTATGCAATATGGGTGCAAACTATATAAATACGATCTAGAACTACTCTAGTTAATTTAGAAAATTTTCGGGAATTTTTATGTAATTAATAATCTTACCGTTTAACATACTGTGTACGTTTTTCTGGGTACGCGTAGCAGTTTACCCATAAGGCTGACGTGTGGGCCACTGTGGGGCTCGGCCTAGCACTGTGCTCGTGCACCTGCTCCCGCCTGCCTGCGGTCCTTGTGGACCGAGTGTTCACAGAAGAAAGGAGGGGGAGGAATCATTGACAGGCAGGCCCCACCAGAGGGTGTGTCGCTCGGCCATTGGCCACAACGACGTGGCTGAGGCGCTGGCATTGGATGCCATCGTCGGTCATTCCTATCCCCGTCCCCATCGAGCGGTCAGAGAGTGAGAAGGGAGAGCACAGAGGAGGCGGAGGGAGATGGTGAGCACGAGGACACAGGGCACCCGGCTCGGCGGCGGTGCTGCTCGACGGCGGCGTCCGCGTGGGTCGCGGCAAGAGCAAGGAGAGGGAGAGTGGGCAAGCAGAGGAGGAGAAAGGATGCGCCGGTAAGAGCAGAGCAAGGCTTGGAGCAGAGCACAGGGCGGCGGCGCTGCTGGGCCGTGCGGCGGAGGCGCGGAGTTCGGCTGCAGCGCGAAGGTGTTCCAGCGGCAGTCGGTTGGCAAGGACGAGCGCGGCGGCGGCTTCAGCGGGCAGAGGGCACGGCGACGGCGGGCGCTCGGTTTCGCGGTGGGCGAGCGGCCAGGGCAGCGGCTCACTCACTGGGCGAGCGGGCACGACGGCGCTCGGCGAAGCGCGGACGTCTTCGCCGCTGCGTGCTGAGCAGCAGGGAGAAGGAGAGGGCCGAAGCAAGCAGCTGGAGCGGCGAGCTTCTCCCCCACCTCCGAGCTTGGCGAGGTGCCCTCGACGACGGCCATGGCCGGCCTTTTATAGGCTCGCGGCGAGGCGGTTGGCCCGGAGAAATATCTCCGTCGACGTGCTCCACGTGCGCGACGAGGAACGCGATTCGTGGAAAAATATCTCTGACGGCCGTGTCCTTGCTATGCCCCAGCTGTCGACGAGGTTCGCGGCGAGGATAAGATTGATGCCGGAAACGACACGGAACATGGTCGGTTAAGCACAGTCCGACGCCGATATTTTCGTTTGGAGGATGACGACAACGCAGAGAGGCGGTTCGCCATGGGAATATCTTCGCGGTGTTCCTCACGTGCTCGGAAGCGGCAGCGCGGGCGCGGCTCTCGCGGTGGCGACGCGGAGAGGGCGCGGTGTGACGCTGCACGTGTATGAGCTGACGGGTTTCTCGTCGCGGCTCTCTGATTGCGTTGACGTGCTGTGTTGTACGCGAGCGCGAGAGGGAAGAGGGCAAGGAGTTGATGGGATAGCTCGATGCCGGGGTCAGCGAGACGCCTGTGCCCAGGTCTCCTTGTCTCCGGGGATGGGCCATGGCGAGATCAACACGGGGATGGGAAGGCAGTGCACGTTGGAGAAGACAGAGCTGACAGCCGGGACCCGCATGGAGGTGAGTGAGAAGGGAAAAGAAAGAGCTGCTGCTGCTCGGCTTGGGCCGAGCCGAGCTGCCGTGCTTGGGCTGAGCCCGTTCGGTAGGAGGGAGGTGTACTGTAGATGTTCTTTTTTCTATTTTGTAAATAATATATAATAAATAGGTAATGTATTTTCAGAAAATGTATATTCGTATGCCTATATTTATTATGATGTATTGCTAATTAAGAAAGTTAGAGAACGTAACGCAATTATGATGTATTCCAAGAAAATGCGACCATGTATGTATATATACCTACATACGTATGGACGACCCTAGCTAGTTACTCGGTTTAGCAGGGTATATATATACGTGTATATATGGTGTATGTGTGTATAACGAAAGCATGTGCATATATATATATACTTGTACGGATGCATGATAAATATATGTATATGATGTATCTATATCTAGGGCGTGTATGTATATTGACTAAAACTTGTATATGTATATACGTCAATTAAATGTAAACTAATATTACAAAGAAATATAACCCATATATGTGAGGAGTATTACGATAAAGCAGAGCAGGTAAAGATGTACGTTATATTACCACTATCATATATAAAGTAGGTTTTAATTATTTAAAGGAAGTTGTTTTTGGTGCCGCATATAAATTCTAGAGCAAGCAAATCACACAAGCAATCAAGCATCCCAATCAAACAAGCATTCAATCAATCACGCAAGCAAACAATCCAAAGTTCTATACTAAATGCATATGGTGAATTTTTATGCAGAGTTTTGGAAAACATTTTAAAGTGTTTTGGCGGGAAATAAACTAATCAAGTTTTATTTTGTTGTAAAGTTTTAAAAAGTTTAAATTTTTTAGTGATTTTTAAGATGATGCAAAAACACGGGTGTTATAGATCTACCCCACTTAGAAAAATCTCGTCCCCGAGATTCAAGTAAACTAGAGAGAGAAACTAGTGAGAGAGAAGAAACTAGAGAGGGAGAAAAGCCGCCTGTCTTTGTCCGGCTTACTGGCTACTCCTTCAGCGTTTCATAAATCCTCTTTCCATTTGGCAGTAGGTCGTCATTGTTGCAGAAAATATATTCTTTGTCTACCAAGGTAGCTAAGGCTGAGTAACATCCATTGTTGCATATATTTTCTAATATCCCACTCTTGTGATATCCATAAAAATCTTCTGACTTTCTGATCTTGTAAGAAATTCTAATTTCCTAGGCTCGGGCTACCCCACTTAGAAGATTCGATCTTCTAAGTGTTCTTTTATGGTCTTCTAGTTGTAGAGCTGCTTGGGAGGTCTTGATCTTCAGGTATCTTCTAGTTGAGCATATCACCCTTGTTTTGAGTTGCAGAGCTTGTCTTCTGATGATCTACCCTATCACGTTGACTTCTTGCATTTCATCCTTCCGGGTTTGTGGTGCCATTCTTCTGGTTTTGCTTCTTTTGAGCAATAATCACAATGTTCTTAGGATTCCATTTCTCATCCTAAAAACTTGCATCTTTCTGCTTTATTTGTTTCCACCATGTTCTTGTACTTTTCTTCCTTTTCTTGTATTGAGGTCCGGATCTACCCCACTTAGAAGATTTATCCTTAAATCTTCGATTATTTTATTTCTTAGATCCGATTACCTTCCATGTAGATTATTCTTTATCTTGTGATCACCCTTACTTGGCTTCTTAGTGCATGATGCTTTGATTGTGTACACCCTATTTATCTGATTTTTTTATCCATACACCCTATTTAACATCTCTTGCTTTGGTAAGCTTCAGGGTCGCGAGCCAAACACACAGATTTTGATTACCACAGGAGGAATACAACAATGGGGAAAGGGGGAGGTGCTGACTACGAGTACATCTCCCTTGGGAGGACTAGTCTACTTCGTCGAACAAGGAGGCTTCATTCCGACGTGCTGGAGATTCTTCCACTGAGCTTGGTGCAGGTTCTTCTTCGTTTAGCGGTGGTTGAGTGAGCGGGAGGAGAGGCTCGGCGTCGAAGTCTCTCGATGGTGGTGGTGCTGGGGGTACTGCAGGGTCCGTCCTTCTTCTTCCTGGCAGGTGGATGGGGATTCCTTCTAAAATCACGGGCTCTTGCCTATCAACGGCGACTCGGGATTGTGCTTCTACATGAAGGCTCCTGGCGTAGATCACAGCCACTTGGGCACGGTGGATGCAGTTCATCAGTCCGGTGGCTTGCCTATCGTACTGTTCGTCGAGGGAGAGCAGGTAGTCGGTCATGAACTTCATGGTGGGGTTGTCTTCTTGCTCTTGCAGGGCTTCCATGCGGGCGATCCAGGCAGGGCGGTTCTTCTCCCGTGGTGGGAAGAATCTCATGGGTGTACGAGTGATGGGCTCTTCGTAGAGCTGACACAGGTGTCGCAGGGCTTTACGGGCGACGGCTTGGTAGGTGTCGGTGAAGCGAAAACCGGTTGCAGTCATGCTCCAAGCTTCAGCTATGTCGGGGAAGTCTTCACTCTTTGCGACGTGGATGGTGACTTCACAGCGCTCGATGCCATGCTCTTCATACTCACGGCCTTCATACTCGGGACGCCTTTGTATTCCAAGTCTCTGCATGGTGGCATACAGGAGCTTGGGGAATCCTTCGGTGTGGAGGCAGTAGCTACTGACCCAAACACCTTCGGCCATTTGTGGGTGTGGGAGGAATCAACTGTGGTGGTTTGCGAGTGGAAAGCTGAGGGTGTGGTTGCTTTGCTTTTGCTCAAGGTAAGGAAAAGCTAGCAGTGGGATTCTTCAGTGGGCGTGGGTGATGATGAGGGCGGAGGATTTCCTTCTTTTATAAGGTGCCGGTGGTCTTCGTCGGTTTGTGGCTTACTGTAAATCCTAGAAAATGAAGCGGTTAGGGTCTGCTGGTGATGGTGGTATTGACTGCACCATTTTTTTCTTCTTTTCTCTTTCACTGACTTGAGTCCAAAAATCTCAGAAATACATTTGGCACCAACAAGATCTCTAGGATTTTTATTCCACTTTCCTGAGTTCAATAATTAACTCAGGGCTTTTCATATGGTAACGGGCGCGTTACAACAATGTACAAGATTATTGATCCTATCAGCATAGAAATTAGGGTAGCAAAGACGAACGTAACGGGTTCATCTACTTCTAAGCACATCTTGAGGGCTTCAACTTCTGGATTCTGACAGCGTACTTTTCTTTTTCTTGATATTTTCTTCGAAAATCTTCGGCTGGCAGCACTTTCTTCTAGCTTTTTTTTAGATTATTGGAATAAGTTGGCACTTGAGTAGGGGCTTATGTGGGTGATTACTCGGGGCGTGGGGTGTCTTCAACGTGAAGGGGGCAGTTGAAGGGGTGCTTTTATAGCAAACGATGGCGGGGCTTAGAGGAGCGGGGTGCGGTCGAGTGCGCGCCATCATCGGTGAGCATCGCGGACAGTGGCATTGTGGGGGACAGAGGGGACAGCAGCAGCAGCTTTCGGCGTTGAGGTGACAGCACAAGCGACGGTGTGGGGTGGTGGTGTGCGGTGCTATGGGGGGACAGCGGCGTGACGCTGAGGGGACGGCACCGGCAGGCAGGAAAAGTGCGCGGTGGCGTGGATGGTGGTGGCGTGCGAAATTTACGGTTTTCTCCTGTTGCCTACTGCGTATTATTTTTTTATAGCTCTAGTGTGACGAGGAACGGGCACTTGGTATTGTTACTGGATAGACAATGTGTTGGCTATACTATCACAAGTAGCAATCAGGTAGCTGCTGATTCCTTATTTCTATCTTGTCTTCCAAAAAATTATTTTCCAATAATCTCTGCCTTCTTCAAAATATCCTAGATAGTAGTCTTCCCTTATATGACTGCCAGAAAATATTCATGGAATGGGGGAGGGGGGAAAGCACAAGGTGAGGGGAGAGAGATCTAAGTGGGTAGTTGTAACAAACAACAAAGGTCAATCAAGGTGTAACAAGCATAAACGGCGTACGTTCTACTTTCACGTTCCTATCGTGGAAGGTTACTCTAGACCTATGAAAGATCTAATCTCCAAGCTACCATGTATTCTAGGTATGACCTAATCTACCCTAGCGATACTACTCATATTTTGAAGGGGTGAGAAGAGAGAAAAAGTTGTTTTTTGATATAGAAGGTCAGGGTAGGGTAAGAGTCAAGGGTTATATGCAAATATTTTTGAAAATAATTTTTTAGAAAAAGCATTCGTAACTAACGTCCATGCTAAGGGTTCGTCCTACAGTCCAAGTATAGCTCTGATACCACCCTGTCGGGCCCCCAATTTAGGGTCCACTGTGCATCATGTATCAGTCCCTGGATCAGTAGCTGATACGCACAATTCGAACAAGATTGATATCAAAAACTATACTTTTATTGCTAATAGAGAATTATATTACATGGTTCGGGTTTCATAGCTTGGGCCACTGGCCTTACATTGTATATCAGAGATCTAAGACAGCGGTCCTATAACAACGTGGCTCCATTCCTACAGGCAACTTGGAGTGCGGACGTAACCCTAGACTTATTCCTTAAGCGTATTCCTATAACCCGGTCATCGTAGTCCCAGTGTAACTCCTTCGTGTAGTCGTACGGCTCCCTCTTCGAATGTGCTCCAGGCGTCCTATCCTTGTGTAGTCCTTGGTAGCTTCATCCTCGGATATACTCATACAGCTTCATTCCTAAAAACATATAGTGGAGAAGGGGTGAGTACATACGTACTCAGCAAGCCCTAACTTTGGGTGGAGGAGAGGTGAATGGAGGCTGTATATAGAGGTGGTTAGTGGTAAAGGTGATAGAGTCGAGTAGTTATAAATATAGGTTGGGCCCTGGCAGGGTATTACCATTCTCACCAGTTCCCGGGTTGAATATATATTATCAAATTCATAAATACATCTTACCAGAGTATCACAGTTGTTGTAGTCTAATCATTTGGGGACCTCATCCCAGCGGTTGCCCATTCCAAGGACGTGGCTATTCGAATAGATTCAATAAACTCTGCAGAGGTGTACAAATTTCCCCACATGATAGGCGTAGTCGATACCATCGTCATGGCTTAGACAGGCCTAACGAGACCTCATACCCGAGAGGGCGCTACCTTAGATTTCCATATAATTCCACCACGGACTACTCAGGGACCGGAACCCACACGCATTAGGATGATCACACAGCATCCTAGAATATCGAGTGGTTGGATGATCACACAGCATCCGGTGGATGATCACATAGCATCCAGATTAAATAATAAAAGGGTGCTCGCACACGGCACAACAATAAATTTTACATGGAAGACCACAAAGCAACCATGCCGATCAGACCACGGTAGATCACACAGCAGCCGTGTCCTCTCCTGTTAGTCCGTTGCCACTCCGGCCTCCTAGTGAAAATTATAATTCAATCTAACGGGGTGTGAGATCAAGTCTACCCATATAGACATGTGGCTGTACGGAATTCTGGCTAGGCGAGATGGCCAATGAACCGGTCCTTATGTGACCGAGGCGAGTATCTCCCACAGGATCCCACACAGGCTATCCTGCCAAGGTAACCCATACCACATGAATTACCCCCACTCGCCCCCTGTCGAGGTTTAGTCCAATTTTACCAACTTAAGTTTCATAGTTATTTTCCTCAAGTTCATATTTCTCATATCTCATCAAGGTACCAATACCTTCTCATAAATCACATAACAATATTAATCCATGAATGAGGATTTAATAAGTAGTACTCCCTCCGTACTCGTATTAGATGTCGTTTAGGACATGATTGTGCTTACCAAGAAGTCATTAATTAGGGGGATATTCTTCCATGTTTACCCTTATTAAATAGGGCTGCGGGTATCTCCTACACAATAATTATTCATAGCTGGACTGGTTTGGCGGCCGCATATCAAGCCCTGCGGGCAAGGTTCGAATCCCACCTCCTATGCATAATTTTTGGTTGACGCGATTTTGCATGGGACTGTTGCAGTTTTGCACTTGCACTGTGACCGTGAGGGTGGGGTCGCGTTTGGCGCGTCGCTGCTAATTTGTTTGGCCGTTCGCGGTCGCGTTTGTGTCCGTTTTTTCGCGTTTGGAAAAGTTTGAGTACGTTCGCGCTCACGGCAACGCTGCTTTTGGCGTTGGTTTGGTTCGACGCGAGTGCGGAGCGGGCGGCCAGCGTGCGCAAACGAGAAGCACCGTGATTAATTCCATGTTGAGCGGAGCGGGCGGCGAGCGTGCGCGAACCGAAGCGCCAGGGGCAAACGTGTCCATGTGAAGGTGTTTACGGGCTCGGCGACATCCTTTGCGAAATCGGCAGCGTCTCCCAGAACGACATCTAATACGAGTACGGAGGGAGTATATGTTAAGATTAGCAGTTGGTAGGGTCGGTATGGTGGGTTATGGTGGAGGCTAGCAAAATGTAGAGGTGGTAGGAGGGGAGTAAACAAAGGAATGGAAATGTAGGAGACAGGTGGGGATTAGGACTTGCCTTTGCTCGCTGTCGAGTATATCCAAGGTTGTCGTTCCTTCATTGTTCCCGTGTTGGTGGTGCTTCTGGGGTCCCGTGGGTCATCTCTGCGTATCCGATCCTACACGGACTAACGTCGACAAACAAGACACACAAACGAGAAAATAACAATCAATGCATGTCAAACCAGCACGACAGCAATCGTTCCTAGACGGGTTGATCCTAGTTGGGCGATGAATCATTAACTAGCCTATCATTATTATGTCAATTTGAAGTAAGATTTGGATAGAGGTATTTCATCCAATCAAGGTGGCTCCTACGGGCTAGGTTAGAGTGGGTGGTTGGTTAGCCATACATGGACGTATTCCCGGGTATCGGGCATAGCCATATATAGTGTGTAGGTGATACTATCGGTACACTACTATATCTCTAGGTTTATACATATTCTATCGCGTAACATTATATTTTATAATACTACCGAGAATATTTTATATTAGTAAAGCACATATTTCATTTTATTATTATATGTATATTATTATTACTAGCATGCGGATACTTTAATTCTACCGCGCATATGTTATATTACTATTGCATTTATATATTAGTACTATCTATATATGTTGGTTATATCTAATCCTAGCGCGTCCATCTTATAATTCTAACGCGTGTTTTATAATTCTATCAGGTATATCTTATGTTCCCCTATATCACTACTACGTTATATTTATACGAATGCAATTGTATCACTAAGTATACGTTATGTTTATTCGTGTAGTTATATTTAAGTGATCGTTTGCGGAGCGTTTAATCTAATATATGCGTCTACAGCGTGATTACTAATAAAGTAAATCAAGGCAAACAAATCTAGAATTTAAATGGGCACCATTATTTGATGATTTATGGTGAAAGAATTATGCAATTTGGAATTAAGACGTGCAAGATATAAAATATTTAAATTTACCGGTTAAACGAGTATGAAATAATGCATGCAAATTAATTCTACTATTTTTATCTATGCAATATGGGTGCAAACTATATAAATACGATCTAGAACTACTCTAGTTAATTTAGAAAATTTTCGGGAATTTTTATGTAATTAATAATCTTACCGTTTAACATACTGTGTACGTTTTTCTGGGTACGCGTAGCAGTTTACCCATGAGGCTGACGTGTGGGCCACTGTGGGGCTCGGCCTAGCACTGTGCTCGTGCACCTGCTCCCGCCTGCCTGCGGTCCTTGTGGACCGAGTGTTCACAGAAGAAAGGAGGGGGAGGAATCATTGACAGGCAGGCCCCACCAGAGGGTGTGTCGCTCGGCCATTGGCCACAACGACGTGGCTGAGGCGCTGGCATTGGATGCCATCGTCGGTCATTCCTATCCCCATCCCCATCGAGCGGTCAGAGAGTGAGAAGGGAGAGCACAGAGGAGGCGGAGGGAGATGGTGAGCACGAGGACACAGGGCACCCGGCTCGGCGGCGGTGCTGCTCGACGGCGGCGTCCGCGTGGGTCGCGGCAAGAGCAAGGAGAGGGAGAGTGGGCAAGCAGAGGAGGAGAAAGGATGCGCCGGTAAGAGCAGAGCAAGGCTTGGAGCAGAGCACAGGGCGGCGGCGCTGCTGGGCCGTGCGGCGGAGGCGCGGAGTTCGGCTGCAGCGCGAAGGTGTTCCAGCGGCAGTCGGTTGGCAAGGACGAGCGCGGCGGCGGCTTCAGCGGGCAGAGGGCACGGCGACGGCGGGCGCTCGGTTTCGCGGTGGGCGAGCGGCCAGGGCAGCGGCTCACTCACTGGGCGAGCGGGCACGACGGCGCTCGGCGAAGCGCGGACGTCTTCGCCGCTGCGTGCTGAGCAGCAGGGAGAAGGAGAGGGCCGAAGCAAGCAGCTGGAGCGGCGAGCTTCTCCCCCACCTCCGAGCTTGGCGAGGTGCCCTCGACGACGGCCATGGCCGGCCTTTTATAGGCTCGCGGCGAGGCGGTTGGCCCGGAGAAATATCTCCGTCGACGTGCTCCGCGTGCGCGACGAGGAACGCGATTCGCGGAAAAATATCTCTGACGGCCGTGTCCTTGCTATGCCCCAGCTGTCGACGAGGTTCGCGGCGAGGATAAGATTGATGCCGGAAACGACACGGAACATGGTCGGTTAAGCACAGTCCGACGCCGATATTTTCGTTTGGAGGATGACGACAACGCAGAGAGGCGGTTCGCCATGGGAATATCTTCGCGGTGTTCCTCACGTGCTCGGAAGCGGCAGCGCGGGCGCGGCTCTCGCGGTGGCGACGCGGAGAGGACGCGGTGTGACGCTGCCCGTGTATGAGCTGACGGGTTTCTCGTCGCGGCTCTCTGATTGCGTTGACGTGCTGTGTTGTACGCGAGCGCGAGAGGGAAGAGGGCAAGGAGTTGATGGGATAGCTCGATGCCGGGGTCAGCGAGACGCCTGTGCCCAGGTCTCCTTGTCTCCGGGGATGGGCCATGGCGAGATCAACACGGGGATGGGAAGGCAGTGCACGTTGGAGAAGACAGAGCTGACAGCCGGGACCCGCATGGAGGTGAGTGAGAAGGGAAAAGAAAGAGCTGCTGCTGCTCGGCTTGGGCCGAGCCGAGCTGCCGTGCTTGGGCTGAGCCCGTTCGGTAGGAGGGAGGTGTACAGTAGATGTTCTTTTTTCTATTTTGTAAATAATATATAATAAATAGGTAATGTATTTTCAGAAAATGTATATTCGTATGGCTATATTTATTATGATGTATTGCTAATTAAGAAAGTTAGAGAACGTAACGCAATTATGATGTATTCCAAGAAAATGCGACCATGTATGTATATATACCTACATACGTATGGACGACCCTAGCTAGTTACTCGGTTTAGCAGGGTATATATATACGTGTATATATGGTGTATGTGTGTATAACGAAAGCATGTGCATATATATATATACTTGTACGGATGCATGATAAATATATGTATATGATGTATCTATATCTAGGGCGTGTATGTATATTGACTAAAACTTGTATATGTATATACGTCAATTAAATGTAAACTAATATTACAAAGAAATATAACCCATATATGTGAGGAGTATTACGATAAAGCAGAGCAGGTAAAGATGTACGTTATATTACCACTATCATATATAAAGTAGGTTTTAATTATTTAAAGGAAGTTGTTTTTGGTGCCGCATATAAATTCTAGAGCAAGCAAATCACACAAGCAATCAAGCATCCCAATCAAACAAGCATTCAATCAATCACGCAAGCAAACAATCCAAAGTTCTATACTAAATGCATATGGTGAATTTTTATGCAGAGTTTTGGAAAACATTTTAAAGTGTTTTGGCGGGAAATAAACTAATCAAGTTTTATTTTGTTGTAAAGTTTTAAAAAGTTTAAATTTTTTAGTGATTTTTAAGATGATGCAAAAACACGGGTGTTACACGCAGGCCGCGCGCGCGGGAGCGGGCCACACCGCTCGAGTTGGGCCGCGCTATCGCCTGAGTTGGCGCGCAAGCTGGGCCACGCTGGCGGGTCGGCCGGCCCAGTGCCCTTTTTGATTTTTGAAAAAATCCAGTTTCTTTATCATTTTCATAGATTTGACTGATATTTGTGATTTTCATATCTAGGGTTTGGTAGATCCAAAAATGGTGATCCAAATTTTGTTTGGCTCCAAATAAAGTGCAGCTTCTAGGAAAAATATCAAATGCTTATGTGATGTTTATTTTCTGGAAGAATTAATTAGGGTTTTGAAATATGTTTTAAATGGCATGCAAACTTGTTTAAATCATATATTGAGATTATTTGTTGAAAAAATTATGAAATTTGTTGAGTATATTCTTTCATGTATATACTAGCTCTGGTAAAAGTTTGGGTCCTATTGCTTGAGTAGTTTTCAAGTTATGATGTTATCATTTTATATTAAGAGATATTTTAATGAATTTTCATAATTTTTCTATAGTTCCAGTAAAGATAAAATTTTGGGAGTGTTGTTCTTAGGGTAGAATGATATTAGGAAAAATATGAAATCTGTTGTTTGACACTTTTCAATAGGGTTTTCTATTTATGCAAAAATCAGCCTTTTTGGTTTGTGAATTTTGTGTAGGGCTTTTCTATGAATAAATTTAGTTCAAATTTTTACAGTAGCCTCCTAGTAGGCCAGGGAGCCTCCTGTATTTTTTATAGAATTTTCTAAGTGGTTTGAATATAAGTTTAATTTCCCACTTAATTAATTAAGTAAATTAAAAAAAGGGTTAAAATAAATGTTCTAGGTTGGCACCCCTTACTTTCTGGTGTTTTTATGATATGTGGCAACTATTGGTATCATTGGTTTAGTCATAGAGGAAGTTTGACATATAAATAAATATTTAATCTTCTTATTTCTAGGTTTGCTGGACAGCTAGTAGCATTTTTGGGTTTGACCCTTAATAAAAGTGTTTGCTGGAAAACTTGTGAATACCAAAGTTATAGTAAACTTGATAAACTATCTTATGTCAAAATGGAGATGCATTTGTCCTAGTAGTCTAGGAGTTATAGCTGTTTAAAGTGGCTATCCAGAATGGCTGCTCTCTGTTTGGAGAGGACAGATTTCTGGAACTCTAGAAATTCGACTAGAAAAACCTAGAAATTAAGTGTTGAAGTCTAAAAAGGATTTGTAGAGCATTTTATAAGCTTTCCAGATTATCTTGGATTATGTCTTTTGGAGTTAGGAATCTCCAGTTACGTTAGAAACATTAAGCTGCTGTCCAAAATGTCTTGCTATGATATTTTATGCTTAGATTTGGTAACTTAAGTAAAATTGTTCTTGTGGTTGTTAGGTGTTAGGACCTTAACAGAGGAGGAACAACTATACCTTAGGTTGTATAGATTAGGTAAGTACTTCTCTACCGGAGAAGAGATTTGCACGTAAGATTAAAGTAATTTGAATAGAATAATTAACTTGCTGCAATGCATTCCATTCCGAGCATATTGCATTCATTATGCATCCATGAGATTTATTATGCATTCATGCAATAGGTGTACCGGAGGGGGTGACACTCCTCGAGTTCGAGGGAACAGTTCCGGAGGAGGACTAGGAGCAGCTGGGAGAACCCGACGAGGCAGCCATCGAAGGACACGCTGTTGACGAGCTACCTGAGTGCCCAGATCACCGCCCGTCTTCTTTTCTGAAAGGCAAGCCCCGGTGCATACTGACCCAATCATTGAAATATAATTCTTGAGTCCTTTTACTTGTTTACTGCATTAAGTTGTACGAGTTGTATGGAAACACTTGTTACATTACACCTGTCCTTGTCTAGATATCATACTTAAACCTTAAATTAGTTTTAGGCCCGTGTTAATGCTTAGCCCTGCTTAGTCCGGTAGAAGTCAGGTGATTTCCAGTCATCCGCGAGATATAGGAATGGGTTACGAGTGGCTCTTTTGGCTATCGTGGACGGAACCATGCCTAAAAATGAATTTGAGACCGGGCGGAAGTTCGATAGTGCAGCCACAGGACACTTCACGTCTTGGGTGCGGAGCTATGCCCGTCTGAGTCGTTTAAGGACCGATTCACTGTACGTCTTTGAGTCATGTTGAACGCAGTCTAATACTTAGTTGGCCGGATAAGTCGTTCCGACCGCGAATTCGAGTAATACAGTTCAGGCCGGGAATCGACTGATAGGTCGCATCTTGGAGGAGAGAAACATTGTGTTTGGGGACATTGGCGTGAGTCCAAGGGGGGTTAGAGTCTCTAGCACCTGGCAGAGTGTCGCCCTTGGGGATGCGACATCAGTCGGACCCGCGGCTCCTGAACTGTACCAAAGGTGACCTGAGCAGCCCTCGCCAGGCGTGACTCGGTGAGTGTTAGAAATACCCCTCCAGCTGGATAGGAATTCGATTTGAATCGTCGTCGCTCCCGGTTAGTGAGCACTTGACTTGAGCAGCGGCAACGTAGATCTCATTAAATTGAACAGATGGTTAAGTGAATGATATAATGTTGCCGCAATTTATCCCTGCTATGGATATAATAATATTATTATTTGATTACTCAAGTGAATATTTAGTACAGGTGCTAAGATAGATGACAGGTTAATGCTAAAAATAAATGCTAGTACAGGTTAAAAGAGTTTAAATTACTTATGCTTTTCCGCAAAAGGTAATGTCAGCCAGCTCCACTTATGAAAGCCTTGCATGATCCTTGGTGTCTCTTATTTTCCGTTTCGACGGGTAAGTCTAGCTGAGTACATTCTCGTACTCAGGGTTTATTCCTTTCTGTTGCAGATGACATGCTTTATCAGGGCTTCTGCAAGACCTACCTCCACCCTGCGGGTGACGAGGACTAGATCACTCGGGCGTGATCGTATGTTAGCTCATTTCCTTAATGCTTTTGTGGGATGGTGATTTGTAATACTGGCAGTAGTATGTGAACTAATACGTGTGTTATGTTTCCGCTACTTTATGAACTTGGTTTGTAATAATTTGCGACTCCGTGTGTTGTAAAAGAACCTCCGCTCTACTTATGAAATGTAACGTGTGATGTGTATGTTGAATGATGCGATCTTGGTTGTAAAAGAGTTGGGTTGAAATCCTTCGTGGTTTCGATTGACTACCGGGATTATATGGGCTCAAGTTCGAAAATTTGAGCGTTTCGGCGCTTGTTTTTATACTTGTGCTCTTATAATTTGGTCGGTTCTGTTACAAGGAGGACACCGCGGTGAGGGAAGGAGGACGCCAGAGTGGGTGAGGGCGCGCGACGGGGTGTGTGAGGGTGCCACCGCCGGCCAGGGAGGGAGCGGCGCGGCACGCGCAATGGGAGGGGCGAGAGGAGCGCGAGCCACGGGGCGAGGACGGATGAGTGGAGGAGGACGCCTTCGAGAGAGCGAGCGCGAGCGGATAAGTGCGAATGAGTGGGGAAGAAGGAGGAACGGTATCACAGGCAAGACGCACGGGCGCGCGGAGCGCAGCGCGGACGGGGTCCGTCCGGATGAACGGACGCCCTTAAAAGGAGCATTACCATTACTGTTATATAAGAGGACGTTTCGGTGTTCCTGATTGTGTGACACACCATTTGTCCGCTGCGTACTCCCTCCGGTCATTTACATAAAGGTGATACATGCTTCCTTGTAAAAACTGAGTTGTATGAAAATCGATCGACAACAGGATCGGACAGGTCAGGAGTCCCTGTTTTTACCAATCAGAACAGTAGTGTGTGAGGGAAAATAAGGATTGGACAGTAATTGTAGCAGGACTGAGCTTTATGACATCTGGAAGAAAGCACAGCTAGTGGCCTGTGCGTGCTTGAGAAGAGCTTGTATTTGATTTTGGACAGCCTTCCTCTAAAAATTGAGAACATAAATAGTTTGACTTTCCTCGAATTTGACCAAGTCTACAGATAGAACTACGAAGATTTATGACATTACATAGGTGTACTTTGAAATTACAATTAATAAAAAAAACTAATGATATGCATTTGTTATCATAAATGTTATTATTTTTATTATATAAATTGGGCAAACTTGAGATAGTTATAATTTGGGACCGAGGGAGTAATAAACTAGTGTGTGACCTTTAAATTCTTCACACCACACCATATTGTACTTTTTGTCACAACCCAGTGAACTCACACCAGGAAACCTGCAGGACCATTCGTTCTTATAGCCGATCGATCGAGTAGCCGGTACACATAGAGAACTCAGAACATTTTACATGCATAACCAGACACTGAGACACAACTCAGACAGAACTAGCAGGGGCGGACCCACAGGGTATGCAGGGTGGGCCACCGCATACCCTGGGTCCAGCCGTCATTGACACATGATATAAATTTAATGTGTTAAAAGAAAAGAAAGGATTGCCTTCAGGCTTCCGCACGATCTCCTCGTACCACGAACGGAGTAACCGCGCTTGCGCGTGTTCTTGTGTACTCGATTTCGAATCACAGCACGCGCCCCCGCCGCGCGATGATGCCCTATCCCTCCCTCGCCTGCGATTCATCCACTGCCCAGCATGTTCGTCCGACCTGTCCATCGCCGTGACAGGAAACCAATCAAGCATCAGTTGACCCCGATCGATCGCCTCTCCCTTTCAGCAATCCGGTCACGACAACCAAGCACGCGATTCAATTTTCCAACCTCGTAGATAGAGAACACAAGCAATGGCGTCTACGGATGTGCACAAGTCCGTCATGGACCTCGTGCTGCTGCTATTCGAGACGGCGTTGCTCACCTCCGGGGTCAGCCTCGACGACCCTAACACGTTCGTGGCCAGGATCCACAGGATGCTAAGCTCGGCCTCAACATCGGCGAGGATGCTGCCGGCGACGAGGACGCAGACAGGTTTTACTGAATTAGAATATGATTTTACCGGATTATTTACTGAATTGCATAAGATTTTTTTTTTGTGGCGCATACCCTATGGTAAAATCCTAGGTCCGCCACTGAGAACTGGCAATGGAATTGTGACCTCCTAACTCACACAGTACAAACTACGACAAAATGCAGTGACACTGACACCTCCTGTAATTTCTCCTCAAAATTGATACTGCTCACTTCGGCAGCACGGATTTTAAAGCAGGCGTATGCTGATGATGGGTGATGATGGCTAGGGCTGATTGTTGTTCTCCCCTTGCCCCTCCTTGGGCACCTCATTCAGGTCGAAGTCCCGCGGTGCAGGCGCAGGCGCCGGTGCTGGTGCTGCTTTGGTCGCCTGTTGCTTCTCCGGGAACCAATGCTTCCGCTTGTGGCCGCCGAGCGCCTGGCCGGAGGGGAAGATCAGGTGGCACTCGTCGCACACGTGCGGCGCTGCGGTCTGCGGCGTCGGCGCGGTCTGCTGTGTCGGCGCCTGCGCCGGTGGCGGCTGGGCGTCCTGGCGCTCCTGCAACGCGCCAGCGCTGGCGGGGATGGTGACGTTGCCGTAGCCGTTGCCGTTGCAGTTGCCGGCGCTCTGCTGGTCGCGGCGCGCCAAGATGTTGTGCATGGCCTGGGCCGCGGCGAGGTCGTCGTGCCGCGCGCTGGTGGTCTTGGCGCCCTTGACGTGGTTGGCCATGTGACCTCCTAGGGCTTGGTGGGTGGGGAACGACTTGCCGCAGGTCTGGCACGTGTGCTTCTTGTCCGACGCTGGCGACGGTATGCGCCTCGCCGGCGGCGTGCGGACGACGGCGCCTTCCGGCGGCGGCGGCGTCGATGCTGCCATCTGCTCGGGATTCGTGACCCGGCGCTGCTTCTTGGTGACCTTCTTGTCGCCGGCGCCAGAGTCGAGGCTGGGGAAGATGGGCTTGTTGTTCGCCGGGACCACGATCAGGACAGCTTCTGTTGTAATCACCAGGTCCGTGACCTGCTTGACCGCGGGCGTCTGGGACTCCGCTCTGAGCTCCAGGGCATTCTCCAGTTGAACGATCTGCTGCTCGGCCTCTGTGGGATGGTCAAGAAGCATGGGCTCCTCGACAACCGACATCTGGATCTGGTGACCAGAGACGGCGTCGGGGGCACGCACCGGTTCCACAGACTGCTGTTGCTGGGTTTCGGACGACGTGCGGCTGGAGGAGGCCAGCTCCAGGAGGATCATCGCAGCCTCCTCCTCCTCGCTGCAGCTGCTCGCCTGCGGCATCGGCGCCACGGGCGTGCGCCCGCGCTTCGCCGAGGCTGGCCACTTGGTCGAGAGCTCGGCCTCCCCCAACGCCTTCGTCGCAGCAGCGGCGGCGGCCATGTTGATAGCCGGGACGCCAGTCTCCTTCCGCGGCGCCTTCTTGGTCGGCTTCTTGTCTCCAGCCACGGCAGCGGCGGCGGTGGCGCTGGCCGTCGCCGTCGGACGGGTGGCCCCCTTGTAGCCCCTCTCCGGGTGTTTCCTCAGGTGCCCGAACATGGCCTTCTCCGACGTGAACCACTTGGGGCACTCGGGGCACTTGGTAGCCGTAGCCTCCGCGTTGCCGATTGTCCCCATCGTCGTCGGAGCAAGGCCGCTGCCTTGCCGCGGCGCCGGCTCGTCAGCCGTGCCTTGGGCTGCTTGGATCTTCAGCAGCGGAGCCTTCGGGGTGACCTCCGGCTCCCCGCCTTCTGCGGCATGAACAACTGGAGCCGCCGCCGCCGCGGCCGCCGCCTCAGCAGCCTGGAGCTGGAACTGGTAAGCTCGTGAGTTCATGGTGAGGTCGATCGCTGCTGATCAGAGTGAGAGGAGTAATGGTGCTGCTGCTGGGTGGGCAGGTGCGGCTGTATCTGTTTCGATCGAGGCGCCGCCGAGCAGACCTTCCTTCTGCCAAAAGCTAGTAACCGAAACGGACTCTGGCCTGAACTCAAGGGTCACCGACCCCATGCATCTGATCTGAGAGAAGTACTAGTCCCTCCCCCTTTGTCACCTGGAGAAGAAAATAAAGTGAACAAAACACATGCATGAGACAGCATGAGACAAACAGAATGAAGTAAAATACTGGCAGAAAGGTATAGTCAATTCTTGAGTTGGTAAAATTAAAAAGCTAAGCATAAAATAATAGGCAAGGTGTAACAAGAAAGTACTAATACAAGTGCAACATTAATCTTTCCAATTACAGACCACCCAAGAACTGAATTAACCCAGTGCACAGCGAGACAGTGATGAAGGCAACACATTTGGTGTAATGGTGTGAGAATCAGTGAAAATATCCATAGGCCTATAGTGAGGTAGTAGCTGCTGGCTCACCAAGCCACCTACTCCTAGGGCGCGTTTAGTTCCGAAAATTTTTGGCTTTTGGCTACTGTAGCACTTTCGTTTGTATTTGGCAAAAATTGTCCAATTATGGACTATTTAGGCTTAAAAGATTCGTCTCGCCAATTACAGGCAAACTGTGCAATTAGTTATTCTTTTTACCTACATTTAATGCTCCATGCATGTGTCGCAAGATTTGATGTGACGGGGAATCTTGAAAATTTTTTGTTTTTGGGTGGGATCTAAACAGCCCCTAGTTACTACTGCACACAAGAGTGAGAGAATGCACAATGCAGTGCAAACGTCAAACGGTGGTAGAAAAGGGAAAAATTCCATGTACTGAACTGCTGTAATGACAGGAGATCTTGCAGCCTTTGTATCCTCTTTTCTGCCAAAAGAGTACCAGGGGTGTGTTTAGTTCGTGTAAAAAAAGTACTGTAGCACGTTTTGGCTTTATTTGGTAAATAGTGTCCAACCGTTTACTAATTAGGTTCAAAACGTTCGTCTCGCAAAGTACAACCAAGCTGTACAATTAGTTTTTGATTTCATCTACATTTAGTACTTCATGCATGTATCGCAAGTTTGATGTGACGGGGAATCTTTTGTTTGCACAGTACTTTTTTTTTTTTGAGGAAGTAAACACAGCCCAGAATCCCAGAGATAAGAACCACTACTCCTACCTGAAGTGTACTCCTACTCCAGGCAGCTAGTACCACTACCACCCAGCAGAATTGGGGAAAGAAAAGCAACGGTTGTTTTGCAGTCTGCACAAGAGAAGAAGCTGAACGACTGCATTATTGCTGCATGTAGAAAGTACTCCATACTCGCACTATACTTGATGAGAAAATATCGTGCTTTCTGTTTAAATTCCGGGGCGAAAAACGGCAAGCAATGCAAGGATCTGCATCTCATGCACTACTGGATCATGGGAAAACGGAAGCAGATCAGTAAAAACGAGGAATGAAACATTCGTCATGCATAAACATGGAACCGATTGATGCATGCGCGATCCATGTATACTTGAAAGGAAAGTAACCCGGCCGCGCATGCATGCAGATAGGAAAGAACGATCGAGCTGGAAATCCAGCGCGAGCAAGGAAAGAAATCATCCATACTGGTGGAGCAAACAGATCCAGCGCCATCTCCAGCAGGACCTGGACATCAGGCTGCAAACTGTATTGCGACGGCGAGCTCAGATTGAAGATAAAGATAGAAGATGAGCTGATGAGCAGATGTGTGTGTTTGTGTGGAACCAGAAACCCCACCTGGAAATTGAAAGAAAAAAGATGGAGCTGAAAAGGAACCGGCCGGCCGGACTGGCGGCGATCGATCGACGACGACTGAAAAGAGGATAAAAGAAAGAATCTCGCGCTGCTCTACTTACTCACCTCAGTAGTAGTACTATCTCTAGAGCATGTGTAAGAGAGATGAGAAAAATAGGAGCGGAGGGAAGCAGGAAAACGAAACCGATCTCGCCCAAATCCCAAGAAGAACTTAATCAACCAACGAAGATGATAGGAATATCCGAATATAGGACGAACGAAAACAAATCAATCCACACAGCGAACGCATAAACTGCAGCACAACCATACCGTATATAGCTAGCAGCCGGAGCGCGGTTTCATCAGTGCCGCCGCAGACCTGCTCGCGCGCCGCACTAGCTTCCCCGCGAAACCTAGCCCCAGCCCCAGCCCCAGCTACCGGCGGGACGACGACGAGGGTTCCGATTGTCGTCAGGGAGGTGGCCGGGAAGAGCGAGGGGGAGAGGAGGAAGAAGAAAGGGCGGGGGAGGGGAGGGGAGGGATCGATCGATCTCACCTCTGCAGGGATGAGATGAAATATCCGCGGGTACGGTACGGTGGTGGAGGCAGGCGTGGAGCAGAGGGAGCTCGCTGGGCTCTTCTCCTTCCTTTATGTAACCGCCAGAATCCTGGAGCAACAAGAAAGCCACGAGAGAGGGGAGAGCAGCGGAGGCGATCGAGGTGTTTGGGAGGGAGGGAGGCTCAGCTGGCAACTCTCACACGCACGCACCAATCAGCCCTCGCCTCACCTCGGTGGGGCCTAGCCTCTAGCACTAGCACCGTATCTCTCCCAGAGAGAGAGAGAGAGAGAAAAGAGGGATCGGAAGTCGGAAGCGAAGAGGGAAGGGACCCGCAGGCGGGGTGTGTGCGGGAAAGCTGTAGCGAAGAAGGAGCGCGCGCCGGCGCCGCCGCAAATATGGTGGGACTGGTGGGGGGTGGGGACCGCCGATTGGGGTGCGAGATCAGGGCCCGAGCCCGATCGGTTGAGGCCGCTCCTGGAAAACTAGGCGTACGGACGTGCATGAGAAGTTGAAACCGTGAAAGTGAACCAAACGACCCAGCCTTTACACTGTTTGCTTCGTATACGCGTGCATGCCTTGGCCCTTTGGTTGCTTGGCGATGTTTGTTGAGATATCATTTTCTTTTCGAACGGAGGTAGTTTGTAGAATGTAGCTACCTCCCAGGTCCAGCTGGACGAAGGAACAATTTCGGCATTGCAGTCTGATTAGTAAGCTTATTACAGGTCAGTCCAGAAAACATTCCGCAACTGGACAATCTATGCCAAACGATTGTTTGCACCTTTTTCAGTCTCCGTGTCCCTCAGTGATCAGTATCCCTAGTTTCTTCAGGAAAGGTCGAGACTAATCTGCAACTCACCATTTTTCTTTTTATTTCCCCTTTAGAAAGCGAGGAATCATGCACTCAGAGTACTATGGTCCTGTTCGCTTGTCTTATAATCCGTACTTTTCAGTTGGTTTTTTCAGCCGAAACAATGTTTTTCTCTCACAACGAATCAGCGAATAGTACTTTCAGCCATGGTTTTTCAGCGAAGCGAACGGGCTCTGTATATTCGTCCTAAAAACATTAGGATGTACGTATTGTCAAAGGTATAGTCAGCCGTACTCCCTCGGAATAAACTGCTGTCAAATTCTGTTGAGAAAGAGAATAATGAATATTTGTGGAGTCCAACTCCAACATAGGACTAGCCAGCTGACCGTTGGCACGTGGCTACCATCTCACCAACTGTAAGTGTGTGATTTTTTTTTTTGAGATTGGTTTATTTTACTCATCTTATGATACCAATACCATGTAACAACTTCATCCTTCACCATCTGAAGAAATATTTGTTGTTGGTGAGGCTGAATGATTTGGTAACAACATCTGCATACATTTCGGATACGGAGAGGAGCCAATCACAAGCATGGTCAAGCACTCAAACTTGTACAGATACCTACACCGTCCTTCTCAAGGAGACATAAGAAGGAAAAACAAAAACGACCTTGTCCAGTTGTCCTCCCAACACACGCCATTTTTCTCCTCGAGTGATGTAGCCAGGCAGCCACCACTCCCCAGGTGCTTCAAATAGTCGCCCGGCCCCCCGGAGAGGCAGGCACACGCAAGTACGCAACCAGTCCCCTTCGCCGTTCGTTCATCCCTCCGATCCGCAAGAGGATTAGGAATTTAGGATCGGGGACCGGCCGGCGGAGACCGATCGACGACCTGCTCGGCCCACCCACCCGCCCCGCGATCGATCGATCGATGGCGCTCGGCGAGGGCGGGGATCACGGCGCCGCCACCCTGCCCCTCATCGCGGACCAGGCGAAACATGGCGGCGGCGACGGCATCGTCCGAAGCGGTGAGCCCCTCTCCCCTCCCCTCCTTTCTGTTGGCGTCCATGTCCGGCCGCCATTGGAGGCGGATCAGCTCCATATCCCCCGCGTCGCGAACGGGCTGACGGAACCTGCGGTTTCTGTCATTCGGGGGCATGCAGGGAGCATGTGGACGGCGGCGGCGCACGTGATCACGGCGGTGATCGGGTCCGGCGTGCTGTCGCTGGCGTGGAGCATCGCGCAGCTGGGGTGGGTGGCCGGCCCCGCCGCCATGCTCGTCTTCGCGGCCGTGACGGCGCTCCAGTCCACGCTCTTCGCCGACTGCTACCGGTCGCCGAACCCCGAGCACGGCCCGCACCGCAACCGCACCTACGCCAAAGCCGTCGACCGCAACCTAGGTACGTGTCGTGTCCACCCCCTTTTTTTTTTCTCTCTGTTTCTGTTTAGATACAAGACAGTCTACTGCTAAAGTTCCTTACAAATGGTCGCCTGCTGTCTACTTAGTGTGTCTTCGCATACACAGCATTATACTCCGTATACACAGCATTTTAGAGACGTACTAGTAAACAGTAGGCACTGTTTCCGTTAAACGTGACCGATTGAATCTGTACCAAATCCCCTTGACAACCCACTCTAATATAATTAGCTGGTGGAGCAAGCAAGGCCTTATTTAGTTCGTGGCTAAAAAGTTTTTGTGACACATCGAATGTTTCGTGGGATGTCGGAAGTGGTGTTCGGATACTAATAAAAAAACTAATTACATAGCTAGTCTGGAAACCGTCAGACGAATTTATTAAGTCTAATTAATCCGTCATGTGATTAGGCTTAATAAATTCGTTTCACGGTTTCATGTAAACTTTGCAATTAGTTTTTTTATCTACATTTAATACTTCATACATGTGTTCAAATATTCGATGTGACGGGGTGAAAAATTTTTAGACGAGAACTAAACATGGCCTAAGTTAAACCTGAAAGTATCCAACGTTGTAGGAGTGCTATTAATGTTCCTGAGGCTGCTGGCTGCCGAGCATAGGAGGAAATCTGCTTTGCTTGTATGAGGAAACTGGCATTCGCCTGGCGGGAAAGGGAGAGCTAGCTGCTCTCAGCCACAGGTCGCGTAGGCCTCTGTGGCTCCGTGGAACTCGACGGGTCGTGACGGCGACACGCGCGCAGCGGATAGAGACGGAAACAGGCACGAGGAGAGGAGTCCAGCGCCGCCACGGGAACACGAGGGGAAGGGTCGCGAAACCCGTGGCGACAACTGTACAGCTCGACCAAACTCGTGTGGCTGGCACTGGCAGTGCCCGTGGACGAGTTGGCGTTCGGAGCCCGCGAAAGCGCAGGCGAGCGAACACCTGGCTGTGGCGAGTAGTCTATTCGAGTCCGACACGACTGAACCAACTTCCCTCGCCCCCTTGAGATTTGAGAAGGCTTGGGTGTTCCAGCGCGCTCGTCGCAAGTGCCATCTTGACGGCGACGTGAGCAGTGCTTTAACCTCTATTTTTTTATTAGACGGACATAATATTAGGATTTACTAGAAAAATGTTCATGCGTTGCAACAGAAAAAAAAATATCAAACATGAGCTCTACTCCGGTACGCCCTAACAAAAAAAACTTTGTGAATCTCAAAGCAAAAGAAAAAAAGAAGTCCATACATCACATCTCGTATAATTTAGATTAGCGAGAGTAGTATTTTTACCGTTAACATGGCTGAAGCATCGAGGGGGCATCCTAGTCATTCTCTATGTACACCAAGTCATGAGCAATAGCCCGCTGCAATTGAGCCCTACACAATAGGCACGTGTTGTTACATGCCATCAACCACTTCGCAATGCAACTCCTGTGGAACTCGTGGCGGCAGGCGGGCATCACGCTGCACCAGTAGCCGTCCTTGAACTATCCCAAGCGGATCGTGCACCCCACTGACGTCGCATCCAATAGATGGTCATCGTCGCCACTGCTTGTACAAGAAGCGGCGGCATTCTGCTGGTTAGGGTACGTGACGTAGTTCAGCAGGACCATGGCCATGGCCGCCATCTGCACCACGGTCGCTTCCACCGCCGGCGCTACTTCCTCCTGTCGCCGGTTGTTGTCCAACCAACGTCGGATGTACGTAGCAGTAGGCGGTGATTAAGACGATGCCCAGAAAAACGTCACCAGGCCACATGAGGAAATGCATGGTAATTAAGATCGTCAAGCGAGCCAACTGATCATAAGATGCATGGGGGTAAAGTAAATGTAACCTTCAATACAGGACAACTGAATTGATATATGAGTCCAATCAAGAAGTGTTGATGCTGATTCTAGTCACACATTGATAAGGGCTAGATCGCCCGAGGCCGCACACAGTCTAGATATGCAGTAGAGGGAGGTTCTAACGGCAAGGCCGATCAACAGGTCGACGATGCCGATTACACGTTCGTTCTTCTCCCAAAAAACCTACAAACATTTCCTGAGAAGACCCATCAGGGAGACGTACATCAGAGGTGTCTTAGAAGACCACCTAAAACGCTAGCAAATCTCGTTGGGAGAAGCGCTGGACAGTAGGGGTTTGGAAGGGCTTGAGATAGAAGATAAAAATAATAGATTGATTTTTGATGATTGGTTGTTAGATCCCTTAATCAACCATCACCCATGTATCTATGAGGTGGCTGGTCTTTTTTGCAATTCTCTTATTAGAAAACTTATTAATAATTTACTATATGCGACTAATCTATCTGTTGGTCGAATATGTTAGTCCGCCATGAGGACAAGTATATATATCTCTAATAGTCGGACATGTACTCCAATTATAATTGGTCATGACGTGTGCACTTCCCTTTAATCTTCTAGTACTATCTTTTCTTGCCTCTTCGAGGAGCACCTGGACTATCCAATTTATTAAATATAATATTTCCTAATTGGCGATGGAGACCGATTTGGCTCTAGTATAGCAGTTGGACTCCTCAAGGATCCTTTTTATGTTTGCTTCGGCAGCTTTTGGAATCGGACTCCGTAGCGTATAGGACGAAAAAAAAAGAAAATTCTACATCTTTATTATTAGGTATAGATTATATTTCTTTTATGTTTGAATTAGAATTTCTATTCATATTTAGGATTGGAGAGGTGTATTTGATTAGGATTTTTATTTTTTAACATATATGAGCACGGACCCAATATATCTTGGATTCGGACTCTGTATTATGTCAAACAAGAGCTATTCTAACTCGTATGAGTACGGTTATATATATAAGTCCGGACGGAAGAAACTCTCCATTGTCCGGTAGTTAGAGGGAGACAGACCAAGAAAATGGATGGACGAAAAAAAGAGCCTGAAATTTTGCCTCTTTATATATATATATATATATATATATATATATATATATATATATATATATATATATATATATATATATATATATATATATATATATATATATACACTATCAGTTTATCAGTTCATAATGTTCTAGCATGTGCACACAGACGTAGATGAAATGGTAAGTCCAGTGGCTTTAATAGGTGCACAATGTTCTGTCATGTGTACACACTGTGTACATGTCGATGAAATAGCTAGGCCTCGTTTAGTTCGGTGAATTGGGGAGAAAAACACTGTATCAGAATTCCTGTAGCATTTCGTTTGTATTTGGTAAAAATTATCCAAATTTTGACTAACTAGGCTTAAAATGTTCATCTCGCAAAGTACAACAAAACTGTGCAATTAGTTTTTGATTTCATCAACATTTAGTACTCTATGCATTTGCCGACATTTTGATGTGACAGGAAATCTTCTTTTTGCATAGTAAAATTTGGGGGAGAATTGGGGGAACTAAACCAGGGCCTAGTCTTAATAGGTGCACATCGTGCACACCTACGAAGGGCAGTTAATTTACGGCAAATATAATGACGTTTTCAGCGGACTACAAACTTTGGTAAATTGTTTTTTTGTCGCTACGAAAAGGAACTGCTGCTGTATTGGCAAAGGATCCATCCCTGTCAACTTAGCACTAGTGAGCTGTAACAGAGACCAGATGCTTAGGTGTACCAATTATGAAAGCGCTTGACGCAGACACATGCATATCGACTACTCATAAATCTTGACCTGACAAATGTTAGAAACTTCGCTGTCACTCTCCTGTTTATTTTTAGGAGGTACAGCACTAACTGTACCGTCGTGTTTTTTTTTTGCGAAAACTGTACTGTCGTTGTTCAGTACAGTAGTGCATCCTCTGCGATTTCCGAACAAATCCTAACAATGAAACGCCCCTGACAGGTAGCAGCAGCTCGTGGGTGTGCATGCTGCTGCAGCACACGGCCCTGTTCGGCTACGGCATCGCCTACACCATCACGGCCTCCATCAGCTGCAGGTACGCCCGTTTGCATCCTCTTCTACGCAGACATGTTGCACGTGCTTTTGTCATCATTTGTCAAGAGTCAAGACCACCACGAGCGCGTGATTCTGTGGTTTTTTTTTTTTTTTTTTTTTGAGGGGAGCGTGATTCTGTGGTGGCGCCGTGGCGTTGACGGACCGCCGCACGTGGCGAGGCGGGCCGACGATGCGACAAGGCCTGCGGGACTAGCGAGTAGTGGCGCGGGCGGGTGGGCTGTTGTATTTCATCCACGCACCAGACCCCCGAACGTTCGGACGCAACGGGTCGATCCCGCCATGGGCCAAAAGCCAGCGTGTCGTACTGCCGTTACCTCACGATGCAAGGTCTACAACCACCCTCTAGGGCCGGGACCTTGGGTTTGATTTTCCCTTTCCTTTTTCTTTAGCAAACATACGTGCCCAGTAACATGTCAAATCAAAGTTATAAACACATGGTCATGTCTACCTCTACCATGCATCATCTTTCCCGCCTCCTTCAGACGAAAAGCTAATGTGGCTCATTTTTCTCCACGGTGGTTCTAACTTCTCTAACGGGGAATCTCACATGTTTCCCATCTATCTCCTTCATCTCTTAACTCTCCCGTTATTCCATTACTATAAGATGAGTATATATTCCTATCCATGAATCCGTCCAACCATCGAACTCGACTTCTTCCACTTTGCAATCCATCTCCATCAACGTGGGCTGCCCAAGCAACATCGTAGCGGTTGCGCTATCTACAGAGAGTACGTCTAGAGACTGAACTCCAAAGATGTTGCTACGCTTGAGTGGATGGAGAAGGCCATTGCCTCGCTGGTGCCGCTGCCTGTCGATGCCAATGCCCAATGTAGCAGCGTGCATATATCATTTCCATGCTACGGAAGTAGAGAGAAAAAAACACAGCACGACTTGTCTCCGCGTTATCATGGTCTGTTTGACGGGTAGTGAGCTATGGACTGTGTCACGGAGAGTAGTTCTCTTGAACTACGCGCGAGAGGACTAGCAAGTCAAAAAGGCAGCTCGAAGAGCGCGACATGGAATTCTTCTTTTGACCCTCAACAATTCTAGTAGTGTTCAATAGCATCTCACTGCTGGGCTGGCTGAATTTTCAGTCCGCAGGGGGCGGTGCTGATGAACCCACGCACCATATCAATGCAATCCACTATGGAGCTTAGTCTGTAGCATCAAGAGGGCAATACGGACTTGGCTCGATGCCGGTCCTTCTTGCTAAAAGGAAGGAATCAAAATGGTCCAGAATATCCACAAAAAAGGATGACAAAAACCTCCACGACAGCAACTCTTCTTCGATATCGTCGGGCAATGGCAACTGTACTCGTCAAAAAAGGAGAGAGGTGCTTCGGTCACTGGTTTCAAAATCGATCAAATTGTTTTCGAAACTTTTGCTTTGTTGTTAGCCCCACTGCTTTAATATCTGGTCTTTGTTTTTTTTTAACATTCAACGGGGGGATTCCCCACCTGATTTTATTTGATATCTGGTCTTTGTTATCATAGTTTACTGGATGTTATACCTAAGAATAGTTTTATAACATCTGAAATTTACTAAGAGCGCGCATTCCTTCCGGCTCCGGCTCTAGTACTAGCGGAGCCAGGAGTGCTAGGTTCACACGGCTCTCTTCTCCAACAGGCAAAATCATAAGGAATTAGAGCCGTTCTATCCTACAGTTTTGCACTGCTTTGAACAAGCTGATTGAAAGAAGGCCCATCAGACGGGCATGATTCCGGTGGTGCCGATGGGACTGAGCTCGTCGTGGTTGATCGCACATACTACATTGAGTTTGCGCCAGACTCGATGATGCTGAAGGCAGAGCTTGTTGCTCGGTCGTCGGTCGTGCCTGCACTCTCGCGGCCAATTGGCCCAGCCACTTGTTCATTGACTGGCATTGATGAAGACAACGCGCCAATTGTGCAACCACAATCGGATGATTGTGGCTTCGACCAGAGTTCGCCTAGGCTATCCACTATTGACCAGGCCGGGACTTACTTCCCATCCCCAGTGGATGCTGCCGTGGGTTCCGAGCTCGACGATGCGGTAGGCCTTGATGCTCCAGCGCCAACGGTGGTGCCGATGCCGACCGACGACTTCGTCAGCACCTTCAGGAAGCCTCTGTCGCAGCCCATTCTTTCATCCCCGCCATGATGAAGAGCTCAATCCCAAGAGGAGCGCTTGTCTTGTTGCGAAGAGTAGGTTCAGGGAGCCACAACCAAAAGCACATGCAAGGAAGGTCATGATGAAGCGCCTGGGCATTGAGGTAGAGGCGCAACTACCTGACAAAGCATCTTTCCATGAATTCTAGGAGGCCTTCACTCTAGCGCCCACGCCATCGAAGTGGGAGGCAATGAAGGTGATTTTCCCACTCAGGAAGCAGCGGGCCTTTCGGACCATTCACGCCGACTAGTACGACGATAGCTTTACCGTGCGCCATCTAGTCGCAAAATTTGGATCATATGTAATAGATATGCGTAACTTCAGTAGCTAGAGCTAGGCGTATCGCCTTCGATGGTCCCTCGCCACCGTCGTTGATCGTCTTTGTAATATTTTCAAAAAACTCCTTTACTCTTAACGAAAAACGGGCTACAACCCGATCGTGAAAAAAAAAGAGGGGCCCTAATAATCAACGTGCAAACAAGTCGTTTTTGTTCGTCCAGAACCTATTTAAGCCTACCAGAATAGCTAATGTTGGGCGCTATTATTGTCACTTTCGTAGTGGTCGTACGGAGCAGGATTGCAAGTTTCCAATTCCGCAACTTTGGATGGAAAGATTCTAGCCGCCTACTACTGGACTAGTGGCAGGGCCGCAGGGTAATCTCCGAGGCGCCAATGATGGGGGATGGGTTGGGCCTGGGCGGCCACTGATTTGCCCGAGCGGAAGCCGCACCATGTCGGGAACGTGCCGTTTCTGCGCCTGTAGCAGCTATCCGCGCGCCATAGATCACGCCGTCGCGGCGTCGACCGGATCCCTGCCGGTGGAAGACATGTGCCCCCACGTGCTGCAGAGGGCAGCAGGCTTGCTTATATCTCTCGCCAATAGCGAATGCCCACCAGTCCTTGCTCCGTGGCTCCTTGAGCGAAATGGAATTTTTGTCTGGATTTTTCCTGTATGACTACGCATGCCACGGAACACGCATGGAATACAAGTGAACAATTATTGAACTGTATAGTCCTCCTGCATTGCCAGACGCAAATGCAGTACCTCTCCCCGGCGAGGCGCTAGTACCATGCGGCCATGCGGGGCCGTGGCCCAAGTGGCGTGCATTTGTATTGGCTCGTACCACGCTTCGCGAGCAGATCGCGGACGTACTATACTTCCGTTCCACTCCCCAGCTCGGGGCCGATGCTGGCGGACTTTTCGCCCCCGAAAGGCTGCACGGCGCAGCGCACAGAATCGCTAGCTAGGGGGGAAACGGCGCCGATCTGGTGACCGAGACCACCGCGGGCCCTCCGTGTCGTCGTTCACCAGTCCTCTTCTGTTCTGCGTTATTATGCTCCGCCCGCCGCGGTCGTTGTTGTTGCGTGCTTAGCCATAGCCGTAGCAGCTCCTCCGGCACCGACTGACACTGCGCTGCGTCGCAGTGCACCGACCAATCGCAGCCCGCGGTCGTCGCTTCCCCGAGCAGAGCAGCCAAGCCAGCCTCTTGCCTCTCGAACGTACCAATCGTGTGGTGGAACGCCGCGCGCGGAGATCTCGGACGGGAGCGGGAGCGCATGCAATGGCGGTGCACCACTCGCTCGAGGTGCTCGACGGCCGCTGCGACGACGACGGCCACCCGCGCCGGACTGGTAACGCCCTCAACTCGCGCGCCCCGCCTTTGAACCTGCTTGCCTCTCCGACGCGTCTCTCTCAGCCAAGCACCGCGCGGGACGGCGTGTGCGTCGTACGTGCAGGGACGGCGTGGACGTGCGCGGCGCACATCATCACGGCGGTGATCGGCTCCGGGGTGCTGTCGCTGGCCTGGAGCGTGGCGCAGCTGGGCTGGGTGGTCGGCCCGGCCTGCATGTTCTGCTTCGCGCTCGTCACCTACGTCTCTGCGGCGCTGCTCGCCGACTGCTACCGGCGCGGCGACCCCGAGAAGGGGCCACGGAACCGCTCCTACCTGGACGCCGTCCGCGTCTACCTCGGTATACTATACCGCTACCGCTACACCATACTATACGTATACCTGTCGCCTCACTACTTGCTGCTAGCTTCTACTAGAACGAAGCACAGCAGCAGCTACAAACGAACTACGAGAGAGAAACTTCTGAATTGAACTTGCTTCGTGGTGTGGTTTTATGGCCTTGTTACTTCATAATAAGTAAATAACCCGTCTACTGTGTGTGCTGCTCTGTGGCGACATGCTCAGGCAAGAAGCATACCTGGGCTTGCGGCTCGCTGCAGTTCGTGAGCCTGTACGGCTGCGGCGTCGCCTATACCATCACCACCGCCACTAGCATAAGGTAGCCGCCGCTGGCCGGTAACAAAATTTCCCCTTTTTTCTGTCTCAAAACTTCCTTTCTACAGCTCAAGTTGTCCTGCAATCGTGTGCTTCCTTCCCTCTCTTTTTAGCGAGCAGGGCCCTAACGATGGTTGCTTTTGTTGCCCTTCTGGCGGTTACTTTCGCTGAAAATTTTTGTTCTTAACTACTTGTGCTGTCTTGTGTGTCCTGTGTCGGGCTGCTCTGCTGTTGGATGTCCATGGCAGGGCGATTCTGAAGGCGAACTGCTACCACGAGCATGGGCACGGCGCGCACTGCGACTACGGTGGCAGCTACTACATGCTCATCTTCGGCGCCGCCCAGCTCCTGCTCTCCTTCATACCTGACTTCCACGACATGGCGTGGCTCTCCGTCGTCGCCGCGGTCATGTCGTTCTCGTACGCCTTCATCGGCTTTGGCCTCGGCCTCGCAACAACCATTGGTATGCACGCACTCTGATTCTTTCACTAGATAATCCAATCTCTCACATCGTTTCAGTTGAACACTAGTACTACTTGTATACTACAGGGGGAAAAAACCGCTACTTTCGTTTGTTCAATTATCGGAACATAACTCACAAAAGTACAGCTAAACATTTAGATTTAGTGGCCGGGTTGTATATATGATATGAATGTTGGCAGCCACCAGATAACACGGAATTGTTTGTGTAGCTAACGGGACGATCAAAGGAAGCATAACAGGTGTTCAGATGAGGACGCCTATGCAGAAGGTTTGGCGCGTCTCCCAGGCCATCGGCGACATTGCCTTCGCGTACCCGTACTCGTTGATCCTCCTGGAAATACAGGTACATAACCGCACGGTCATTCTTTCAGAAACGCTGCTAGCGAGGACTTAGTAGTATCATCAGTATCAAGCACAGTAACAAATTGTTCCTTTTCACCTCCGGTAATTTAGGACACCCTGAAGTCACCACCGGCCGAGAACAAGACGATGAAGAGGGCATCCATGATCTCGATCCTTGTCACGACGTTCTTCTACCTCTGCTGCGGCTGCTTCGGCTACGCCGCCTTCGGGAGCGACGCGCCGGGCAACCTCCTCACCGGCTTCGGCTTCTACGAGCCCTACTGGCTCATCGACTTCGCCAACGCGTGCATCATCCTCCACCTGCTGGGCGGGTACCAGGTAGTACACTGACATTGACAGCCCTAATTAACATCAGAAACACAAAATCACAGGTGGACGCATGAGTGACCGAATGAGTGACGGGCGCTGCCGCGCTGTCTGAAATTTAAACCTGCAGGTGTACAGCCAGCCGATCTTCCAGTTCGCGGACCGGTTCTTCGCGGACCGGTTCCCGGACAGCGGGTTCGTGAACGACTTCCACACGGTCCGGTTCGCGTGCCTGCCGGCGTGCCGGGTGAACCTGCTGCGCGTGTGCTTCCGGACGCTGTACGTGGCGTCCACGACGGCGGTGGCCGTGGCGTTCCCTTACTTCAACGAGGTGCTGGCGCTGCTGGGCGCGCTCAACTTCTGGCCGCTGGCCATCTACTTCCCCGTGGAGATGTACTTCATCCAGCGGAACGTGCCCCGGTGGTCCGCCCGCTGGGTCGTCCTGCAGACCTTCAGCGTCGTCTGCCTCCTCGTCAGCGCCTTCGCGCTCGTCGGCTCCATCGAGGGGCTAATCACCCAGAAGCTAGGCTAGGCTAGGCTAGTCCAGTCCAGTCCAGTAGAACACCCTATGTGTTTTGGGTTGCTTTTCTTCTTGATGTAATGGTATAACCGTATAATGCATGGAGGGCAGCAGCAGTAGGATAAAGCGAATGGGAGATTGTTTATCTCCAAGGGCCGGGGATGATGACGAACAGCAGCAGCATGCACTGGTAGTAGCAGGTCATCGTCAGGATCAGGGAGTGGCAGCGGGATCAATTTATTTTTCAGTGCCTTCCTCCTGCATTGGATTGTAAGATGCACACAGTGTTACCATGGATACATGTCGTATTGATACCGCCGAGTTACCTCAGACGTTCAGAAGAAGGTTTGGAACCTGTGTCACTGAATGCCGCGTATGTAGTTTCAGTTTCACTTTCAGACTTTCAGGGACTCCTCTGCATGTCTCCTCGCGATTTCCTGGCCCTCAATTTGCACCTCGTAATTGATTCAGTTTGTGCCACCATGTCCATTTGAATTGAGCATGCATAAGCCGTGGACCAGCACGACTGGTTTTTACTGGAACAGTGGGAAAGAACATGATTCAGGGGGGTTCTTGAAGCTGCGTGCCCTTGGCCTCCGTGTTCTTTCTGACGCGGATTGGGAGGATAAAATAGCAGCCTCATCTCAAGAGTGAAGAGTGTAATCAAAATGCACCGCATAGAAATACCAGAGCCTCCTGCTGTCCGTAGAGCAGTGTGTCTTTTTTTTTTTTTTGAACAAGTAGAGCAGTCAGCAGTGTCTCACCTCACCTCTTTAGATTGGAGATTTATGAATACAAAGTACTCCTACAACTCTGACAGTAGTATTAAATCTGTAACTGTAATCGAAGATTAGCAGTGTGGATGTGTGATTAGTCCCTTGAAGTCCACTGAAAATTCTCCATTCCAATTGCCACTGCCAATTTGACAACGGGAGCAGAATGAGCTGACCGTCTGCTTTGACTGACGGAGGCGACGAACTGAAGAACCACACACGCATAACGCATCTGGCACGGGCGCACGGGCAGGCTGTGGACTGCACTGCCATCGTAAAGTACACGTCCGTCACCCCGTCGACGCGCCACGCCACGCCACGCGCGGCGTCGATTAGCGCCGGGAGTCGACGCATGAGACGCAAACGCGCCGGGCGCCCGTCGAGGGGGAGGAAAGCGCCTTTGGTTGGACCGGGGGTTGACCCGGCGCTGTGCGGGTGGGCAACCTGTCCCTGCTCCCCGGGGGCGGTCACGCGTTGCGCGGGCGTTGAATTCTTTATGCCGCTCATGCCTCCTTCGCCCGTGCGCGCCGCGGCCGCGCTTCCCGTGCGCGGGGCGCATGCCGCCGGCAGCGGCAGCAGCAGCGGGAGCCGAAGCTCGCACGAGCGGGTGCGCCCGCGCGCCTATTTATGCGCCCGGCGCGCAATGTGAGCGCCGCACTAGGGCACTGCCTGCTCACTCCGCGGAGCCGTGGCCTGGCGTCGCAGCAGGGGGCGTGCCACTCCCCACTCTTCCGAGACGGCAGGCGCGTGCGAGAAATATCAGAGCCGGAAGGCGGAGCGCGAGGATGGGGCGGATCCCGTGCTGCGAGAAGGACAGCGTCAAGCGCGGGCAGTGGACGCCCGAGGAGGACAACAAGCTGCTCTCCTACATCACCCAGTACGGCACGCGCAACTGGCGCCTCATCCCCAAGAATGCCGGTACGTCGTAGCGAGCGTCCAATGTCCGCGTGTAGTTCCTCTGAATTGTGATCGAGTTCGAGTGATGGGATGGCAGGATTGCAGCGGTGCGGGAAGAGCTGCCGGCTCCGGTGGACCAACTACCTGCGGCCCGACCTCAAGCATGGCGAGTTCACGGACGCCGAGGAGCAGATCATCATCAAGCTGCACTCCGTCGTCGGCAACAGGTGGCTGTCGTCCTCCCGCTCCCCTCTCGTGCTTGTTCGGATGGGCACTAGAGCGTGTATGTCGCGATGCTCTGACTACCAGCAATGTGCAACGAACGCGCGCGTGCAGGTGGTCGGTGATCGCGGCGCAGCTGCCGGGCCGGACGGACAACGACGTCAAGAACCACTGGAACACCAAGCTGAAGAAGAAGCTGTCCGGGATGGGCATCGACCCCGTCACGCACAAGTCCTTCTCGCACCTCATGGCCGAGATCGCCACCACGCTGGCGCCGCCGCAGGTGGCCCACCTCGCCGAGGCCGCGCTGGGGTGCTTCAAGGACGAGATGCTCCACCTCCTCACCAAGAAGCGGCCCACCGACTTCCCCTCGCCCGCGGTGCCCCCCGACATGGCGATCGCGGGCGGCTCCGGCGCGGGCGCAGCGCCCTGCGGCTTCCCGGCGCCGCCCCAGACTGACGACACCATCGAGCGCATCAAGCTAGGCCTGTCCCGCGCCATCATGAGCGAGCCCGGCGCGCCCCCCGGCAAGCAGCAGCAGCAGCAGCCCTGGGCGCCGGCCGACATGACAGAGGGGCTCGCGGGGATGTACGCCACGTACAACCCCGCCGCGCACGGGCAGGAGGAGTTCCGGTACGACAACGGGACGGTGCCGGAGTACGTCCTCGGAGGAGGCGCCGGCGCCGGCGACGCGGACCAGGGCACATCGATGTGGAGCCACCAGAGCATGTACAGCGGGAGTTCGGGCACCGAGGCCGCGCCCAGGCCGGCGGCGGTGCTGCCGGAGAAAGGCAATGACAGCGTCGGGAGCGGCGGCGGCGACGAGGAGGCGGACGACGTCAAGGACGGCGGGAAGGGCGGCTCTGACATGTCCGGCCTGTTTGGCTCCGACTGTGTACTCTGGGACTTGCCCGACGAGCTAACCAATCACATGGTGTGACCAGTACAGTCGTGCGAAATCACCAGGATCAAAGAGCGTTTCATCAAGGAGTATATAAACTAAAAAAGAAGCACCAGAACAAAATATTGCCAAAAGGTTTTATACACTCGAATAAGGAATATGGAAACCATGTATATATTTTTGCCATTTGATAAAGAGAATGTGCATATAGAACCGAGGAGACCATGCAATTTTAGTTTGGACTCCTCTGTTTCAGGGGCAAGTGCTCAGAGTAACGACAGTAACAGTGCAAAACCTCAAATTGTTTTGTCCAATTCAACTCGAGTTGTCTAATTATGTCACTACAAAGAAAATTTCCCCTTCCTTGGTTTTTAATCCTTCTTTATGTGAAATTGTTTCATCTGAAAAATTCAGAGTACTCCGTATGATTCTGTGGATTACAGAGAGAGTTCTTCAGAAGGAATCCCGCCTTCTTTCTTTCCTGCCTCTGATCGGACGGTCATGACGGGCCCGTGTGGGGTTGATATCATCCGACGGTTACAGAGAGCGCACCCCAAGTTCACCTTCCTTTTCCTGGTCCTGGAAATCTTCCAGAGAATCCCGCTCCACGGTTTCGTCTTCCTGTTCCATGGCGGCGGCGGCGCAGCTGCACGGATCGGCTGCGGCCACGGCGGCATATAGCCGGACTCGAGCCTCCTCAGTTCCTTCCTCATGCCGGTGGCCGCAGAGCCTTCTAGCTGGTTCCCCGAAGGTATGCCTCGGACTCGAGTGCTAAACCCTAACTTGGTAGTCTTGAAGCTCTTGCCCCTGTGTGTACGATCGTTTTCTGCGAGGAACCTGGTATAAGGGTTACATGGACATTCGTCAAGACCATATGGAAATGAGATCCGATGGGATCGCGAAGAGGTGAGGGAGAGGAATCAGAAGAGGTTATGTGATGACTTGGTGTTGGTGGGCATTTGGGCAGAAATTGAGTTCTTGTTTCGTGGCTTGAGATCTATTTGTTACTACAGTAGGGTTGGTTTATGTATAAAATGATGAGCTGAAGGCAGTAGCGGTGTGGCCGTGTTCTTCCGGTGTCCTCTGTCTCAGCAAATTTCCAATTCCCTGCTGAATTGAGCTCTTGGTCTCGAGGAGTCAAGGATTCTATCGGCAATTATGTGTTTGTCAGAACCTAGAGCCTAGAAGGACTGTCTTTTGACTCTCCTGTCCTTAAGTGGACAAAATTGATCCTGGATTGTGATCTGAAACATATGAATATTTTATTTTCTCTGAACAATGTGCTTAATATGTTATGGATATAGGTATTTCCATGCATTCTGTGTGTATGTTGATATTTGTATTTTTTTCTCAAAATATTATAATAAGGCGTTGATGTTAACCGCAGTATTGACCTGCGCTCTTGCCACAAGTTTGCTTGGTTATAATAATCAGAGGATCGGTTAACATGTTTTGTTTTTCTCCACAGCTTTCGATTTCTACAAGTGGAGTGTGTATGAAGCCATTTGCTTTTGCTGCTAAACTTTCAACAAAATGTGCCAATGAGAATGCTCGAGTTGAAGAGTTAGATTTGCAATCAGACCAGATGAAGGAATTACAGGTGGAGGAGCATGTTATTCCTCAGAAGAGGAGTGCTAAAATCCATGACTTTTGCCTTGGGATCCCTTTTGGTAAGTTTGAGTTTCAATAATGTATAACTTTACTGTGTGCTTAGATGGATATAAATCGCACACAGGAGACTTCTATGTTGTATCAAGTGCCAGTTTTCTGAAAGATGTTTGGCAGCTTTCAAGGAATTAAGAGCTGGTCATAGCATAAATTGTTCAAAGTTGTTATAAATGTGTTGATTGCAAACATAGTTTCATTTCCTTGATAGCAAAGCTGTTCTAAATTCATTATCTAACATGTTATGTTATATAGAGATCTGATGTGGCAAATAATAATCTTAAGACTACTGAAAATCAGCAGCATCATTTCTTCTTTTCTTGTGCTTCCATACTTAAAACTTGATGACAAATTTTTCTGCTTTCTTGTGCTTCCATACTTAAAACTTGATGACAAATTGTTTTGCTGGCCTTGTTCTTCTCACACGCGTGGCATCCGGTATTTCTGAGCGGTTCAGTATTTTTAAGTTTTGGAAATATCAACTTGGTTGTCATTCATGTATTGACATACAGATAAGTGAAAGAATGATACTTCATTTGGTAATGCAGGCGGTCTTTTATTCTCTATGGGGCTTCTAGGATACATCTTCTCCAGAAGCACCATAAGTCTTGTCTTGGGTATTGCGCCAGGGCTCGCCACGCTGCTACTTGGTACTCTCAGTCTAAAGTTTTGGAGGAGCGGCAGATCCAGCTTCCTTCTTATCTTGGCCCAAGCAGGTAGAATGAATATCATCATCCTAAGCTTTGTGTTACAAAGTATCCGAGTTACAATGTAATCGCATCGCATTGAAACTAGGTGTACCTGTGTCCCATTGCTTATCAACCTGCTCTTCCTGTGTTTTTGCAGCAATTTCTGCTTTCCTGGCATGGAAGTACTCTCATGCTTACTTCTTGGTAACTCCTTTAACTCGTACACAATATATGGTACAATTACTGTCTTAATATAGTGTTAATCTTTACTTCTGTGTGCAGACAAATAGACTCCTTCCTTGGGGCTTCTATGCTTCACTGAGGTAATTTTCTCTATACTGTCCATCTCCATCCAACGCCGTTTTCCCCTTTGTACAAGATCTGATGTTCTCTCCTGCTTGAAAATCATGCAGCACTGCAATGGGTTGTTTCTACGCCTATGTGCTGCTTGCAGGAGGAAACCCCCCACCTAAGAAGTTGGCAGCCATTCCACCGCAGTAGAAAGAGGAATTTGGTTTAGGATCAGTGTGGGTTGACCTTTCTTTCATCATGTGTCAGCTAGTATAGTAAAATTTTGATTGTCTTCCTATGTATATTCTTCAATCTTCGTTCACTGCTGGCTGGGCCTTTGGTTTTGTATTCTGGTAACCTGAAACTTTGAGCAAATAAAGATTCAGAGGACAATGGCCCTGCCTCCAGTGAACATGCTGTTTCCTTCCACATGAATGAACGTGATAAAGATAAGCTTGCTCAGCATCTACTTGATACATTTGAACTCCACCCGAGAAATCTGAGGTGTTTTGTAGTCAAGATGAGCTCGTACCTTCAGTACTCAAATGAATGGACATAAGTTTTCTTGTGCAAACTACAGCATGCTTATGCAGTCGTTTTAACAAGCTGCACACAACACAAGCATTAGTTACAATCTCTGGTTATGCAGTCAAGGTACACAAGAACACGCAAAAAAACATACTCTCGGCGTCGGAAAAAAAGAAAAAGAAAAAGAGTACACGCAAGCACACGAAAAATGGATACTCTCGGCGTTTTGGGGAAAAAAAGAAAGGAAAAAGAGATAGTCTCGATTCCTGTGAATTTTAGTTTTATATAAGGACATATTTTGCCAGGAACAAGAAAAGGCACGTTACCGTATTTGAATGGGTTTGCATTTTGCAAGAAAAGTATAGGTTTTTATAAAGGAAAAAGTCCACATTGCCTCACTCAACTTTTGCGAAAGCCTGCTTTTCCTCCATGAACTCTCAAACTGGGTAAACCACCTCCATGAACTTTTAAAACAGTTCGTTTTACCTCAATGATCGATTATAAGCGGCTTTCAAAGGTGGTTTTGTCTTTTTCTTTTTTATTTATTTTGGCGGAATCTTTGAAAAATCATAGTAAATCATGAAAAAATCATAAAATGAAATAATCCAATTTTGTTGAACTCTACATGAGTAGATCTACAGTGAACATATAATATGATACCCTTTAGTATAAATTTTTTTGCTATAGCTTTAGATCTATGTTTTTCTATAATTAATTTATAGCTGCAATTTCTATAGTCCAATTTGTGGTGAAATTTTATGGTGGACTAATATTGTATGCTTGAACTGTAGTAAAAATTTCATACTCATTGGATTATGTATAATTTAGTTATAGATTTATTAATAAGTATGAAATTTTTACTAAAGTTTAAACATACAATAATTAGACCACCTTAAAAATTTCACCACAAGTGGACCATAGAAACTGCAACTATGTATTAATTACAAGAAAGCATAGATCTAAAGCTACAACAAAAAATTTATACTAAAGCATACTATATTGTATGTTCACTATGTATATTTACTCATGTGGAGTCTAACATAATTCGATTTTCCATTTTATGATTTTTTTGTGATTTACTATGATTTTTCAAAGATTTAGCTAAAATAAAAAAATATAAAATCGTCTTTGAAAACCGCTTATAACCGGTCAGGGGATAAAACGAATGGTTTTATAAGTTTAGGCTATCCGGTTTTAGAGTTTAGGAATAAACTCAGATTTTCACAAAAGTTAAGGGAGGCATGTTGACTTTTTTTTCCTTTTCATAAAGCTCAATCAAATGGCCCAACAAAGGCCCAACTAAGCCGCTCGAACCGCCTCCCACCCGTCGGCCAGATCAGCCTTCAAACTAGGGTTTACTCCTCCCGCTCCGAGAAAGCCAACAAGCGTCTCAGCTCCGCCGGCTGCCTCCGCGCTTTCTCCCCGCCGCCGCCGCTCCTTCCCTACGCCAGGCCCGCCAAGATGAAGCTCGTCAGGTAACTCCCCCGTACTCGTTTTCCCTTTGTTCGGATTGGCCCTCTTTGCCCTTCCTCGCCACTCCGTTTGGTACGAACCTCGCCTAATTTGGTGCTCGATTTGGGGTTTCGCCGCAGGTTCCTTATGAAGCTGAACAATGAGACGGTCACCATCGAGCTCAAGAACGGCACGGTTGTACACGGCACCATCACCGGTACGCTTCGACTCTAACCTCTAGCGGGGCCGCCGGGAAACCTTCAAATTTCTGCGATCTGAGGATGCTTCAAATTTTAGGGTTTTTGTCCGATGCTTGTATGCTTACTTTCTTAGGATTTGTTCAGCTCGATCTGAATAGGTAGTGTGATTTGCTTGTGTACCATGTTGTTTGTCTGGGAGCCAACTGTTGTCTGACTTAGTTTTAGAGACAATAGAGTTGAGCATGCCTTTTGTGTACAGCTCTTGTATCTGTTATGCGCCACAAGTCTTTTTGAATGAAACCATGTGTAGTTTACGCTATCCCACTGAAATTTGCTATTTGGGTATATTCAATTATACTTGGATTTTTACTCCTTTGTTCTGCCTGGTTCATAGCCTCATAGGAGATTTGCTTAACCCTAAATTTCCTGTAGAATTTCTTTAATCAATAGAGCATTCCTGTCAAGCGATGTCTAGTAGGTAGTGATAGTTGAATTTTTCAATTGGTTCCCTTAAGTTCTAGATCCATTATTGCTATGGAATAGTCACCTGGTCAGATGTCTGTTAAAACAATGGGCATTGCATCAGTTGGTAATTCAAGTGCGCACTTGAGTTTGCAATTGTTTTAGCTTCTCATGGACTTGTGCCGTTTCCTTGGGGAATTTAATACATGTGAAACATAGATGATCTCATATACTATTTCATATACTGAAATACATAGATGATGCTAGTGGAGAATATCGATTTTTCTTCCTAAGAAGGGTTTCTTGGGAAATCTGGATTGGAATGCTAGAACTTTCTAGATCTTTGCCTGTAAACTACATTTTGATGTTAGGGGTATGCAAAAGTTCATTCACAAGAGGGGAATATACACAATGAAAGGCTTATTTTGAACTTTCCTTTTCTTTCTGCTACAATTCAGGAAATCACTGTTTGATTGCAGTTTTGGTCCCTGAACGGTTTATTCTCACAATATTATGATCCACACATATTTTTTTGCTAATACTGATGAGATTAATTTTGGATCATGGTTTAGTTTTTACACCATATCTTCTGATTCATGCACATTTTTCGTAGGTGTTGACATAAGCATGAACACTCATCTGAAGACAGTGAAGCTTACACTGAAAGGGAAGAACCCTGTAACACTTGACCACCTCAGCGTGCGAGGAAACAACATTCGCTATTACATTCTTCCTGACAGCTTAAACTTGGAAACTTTGCTGGTAGAGGAAACCCCTAGGGTCAAGCCGAAGAAGCCAACTACAGGTTTGGTTTCCAGACCTTTGTTCTGATTGAGTCTAATTGTTACTAATGATACCAACTGACTGGTCAATGTTTGTTCTATTCAGGAAAGCCCTTGGGGCGTGGTCGCGGCCGTGGTCGTGGACGTGGTCGGGGCCGGGGGCCACGCTGAGCTTTACTGTTCCCCTGCTGTCGGCTCTCTTGCCTGACGAGTTTCCCGTACAATGTAACCTCTTTCCCCTGCACACTATGTGAAAGAATGTTGCATTGTTACCCTTCCGATGAACGTGGATGAAATATCTCAATCTCAGTAGTTCTTGTTGTGGTGATCACCCTGTCTACTTGGCCTATCATTCATGTCTGTCTTAGGTTTACACTGTAGTTAATTCGTAATGTCTTTCCCCTGGCATACATATAAGATGCCGCAGAACTTTGGATATCTAAGGTTGTATGCTTGTGTTTTCACATGAGGATTATTGATCTGGAGCTATGCCTTGCAGTTGTGTCTGCCTCTATTTGATCTTTAGCAATGCTTGAAGCTAAATTCGCATCGATCGGAGATACTGATTTTGCTGAAGGTCTATCTACAATTTTCTCTCATACGACGTGCTGTTGACCTGTATCGAGTTTTCTGCTGTACTGACGAAACGTGCTCGGTAATGGAAAGGATGCCGGGATCATCTGAAGATGTTGAGCTTGAATTGCCATGATCGCTAGCTGTTGATTCTTTTGTCTTAGGATGTTTCGTTTTGGTAACAAAATGACGCCCTGTTCGTTTGGACTTATCAGCAGAATCAGCAGCCATCCAGCAATGTTTTTCTCTCACAACAAACTAGCAAACAGTGTTTTTAGCACAATAAACCAGCGAAACGAATAGACTGGACGTTTTCTTTCTAACGTTTACATGGTTCAGAGTTGGTCAAAGTCGACAAGACCAGCTTACGAACAGAGATGGAGATGTTAGAGTGGCGTGACATTGATGTGATTGGACATAGTAAACAGTCATACTCCGTGCCCATTACTCACCTTGATTTCTCCCACTTTGGTCGGCGTCACCTGACAGTGTTCACTGTTGAGTAGCACTGGATACTACTTCCGCATAAAATGATTTTGACCCTTAGTTTCTCTTCTAACATTCGGTCAATTGCTACAAAATCAATATAATCTCAGAGATACTTTTAACCAAAAAAACAGTTGATGCAAGTTTTATATCCTTAACTTATTTTTATAATTTTTTTCTCTAGTGTTATTATTGAGGGAGTACTCCCTCGGTTTTAAATTAAGGGTGTGTTTAGTTCGCGAAATTTTCTACAGTAACACTTTCGTTGTATTTGTTAATTAGTGTCTAATCATGAACTAATTATGCTCAAAAGATTCGTCTCGTGGTTTTCTACCAAACTATGTAATTAGTTTTTTTCGTCTATATTTAATATTTCATACATGTGTTCGATCATTCCATGTGACCGAGAATCTTGAAAATTTTTTAGAACTAAATACGGCTAAATCAACTATTTTGCGCCGGCTGGTGCGATGTCCGCCGGTGGTGTCACCCTACCCACTCCCACCGGTCATCGCTATCACTTTCAGTTTCAGGCTTTCCAGCAGGAGCATCGTGCGCAGTGACGGATCTAAGGCTATCTGCAGTGGCTTCCGGTACGCCTCCGGCAAAGAGCCACGCAAGTAAGTAGCGTAGAAAATCAGCCGCAGCGGTGTACGCAATGACGACGCTAAAGTCCTGACTCCCGCTATTATTGGCGTTGTCCCGGAGCTACGGTATTCTGCTGCTGCTGCCACTGCGCGCCAGCGGCCCCACTGGACAGCGGCAACGCGAGCGCGCACGCCTGGCTGGAAAGCGAGCGTGAGAGAGAGGGGTGTGGGCTCTGCTAGTTTAATCTTCTAAAAAAATGTTTTAACTCACAAACTACAAATCCAAATTAAATTTCGATTGCACTATTAAATTCGTTACAATAAATTCTTCAAAACTAGATCTCACATGGATATATTTAGATAAAATTTATAGAAGATGACAAGTGGGACCGTTTGCAGTAGTTGGTATAGAGTAAGAAATATAGAGGAAAATGAGTGCGGAAGGAATGAGTATAGAGTAAAGAATTTTGATGACTGAGACAGAATATTCCTTATAGAGTATGAAAATAGAGGAACATGAGTGTGGATAGCCTAAGAGCAAGTATTATAAGTGGCGAAGAGCCGGCGAGATGAACTCCACTTCATCACTAAAGTTGTCACGTTAGAGCATGGCTAATAAGAGCGCCAGCGGCTGGCTGTGAGTCGCGCCATGTCATCTAAAGTCTTTATCAGTAAAAACTCGTATAATAAGGTGGCTGTTAGATTGGCTTTACCGAAGATTTAATATTTGTATGTACACAGCATCACCTGTGATCTACTGTGGCCACCCATGGACCAAACATAAAAGATATAGAGGAGCTGACCACTGACGCATAGGTCTTTATAGGGTGGATGGAGCACGGGATCAGGAGGGGAGAAAGCAAGCCATGCAAACGCCGGCTATGTCGCTCGCGCAGGCTGGAAGCGAGCGCTTCTTCCTCGAGAGTTGTGATTCAGCCGGGCTGCTGGTTAACCGCCCGCTCCACTCTCTTTCTTCGTTTCTCACTCCTCCAGCTACGATTTTGATGACATGGAACGCCTTACAGCCTGCTGACTGGGACTTATTATACTTGCTCTTAGGAAAGAGAGGGTTGAGCGGGCGCTAACCTTACCGCCGGGCGCAACACACATCGAGGGTCATGTGCCGGCTTGCAGCCTGTGCGCAGGCGGAAAGCCCTCTCCCTCTCTCTATCAAGCATTAAATGCAGAGCTTTTTTTTACCGCCTATTCTCTCAGCCTGTTTAGTATATGACCAAAGCTATGCACATACGTGGCACTGGTACCGGCCTTCTTACAGCCTGCCGCCGGCGTTTCTATTAGCCTTGCTCTAAGGAGGGCTGGGGCTACAGCCCCTCTAATAACTTAATTTACCACTAAAAAAATACTATAGCAAAATCTCAAATTACTATTAAATCTTCGTGCAAATTAACATCTCTATTATTTTAACCCTCTCATCCTGCATCCGCCACTGATCGTGCGGTGTCGTCCGTGCGCCGCCGCACGAACCGTCGGCAATCGATCGGCGGGGCCGGGAGCCGCGGAGCGGTGGCCGGTGGCCGTCCGTACTGCCGTGCCGTGCGCTGTCGTGTCGATGGCCTCTCCCGAACCAGTCGCGAGGCGGCACACCACGGCCTGCAACTGCAAGCGTCTTGCCCAACTCGTGGATTGGTGCCGTTCAGCCACGCTAGGCGAACTGCTACCATCCCTAGCCGGCATGGGCGTCTATGGCCTTGTTCTCTTCCCCATCTCAACCCAAAATATTTCCTCTTTCATCCATCACATCAAATCTTTCGACGCATGCATGTGACATTAAATGTAGGTAAAAAAGATAACTAATTACATAGTTTGTCTGTAAATGTCGGGACGGATCTTTTGAGCCTAGTTAGTCCATGATTGAACAAATTTTACCAAATAACAACGAAAGATGCTACAGTAACTTTTCATCTACTTTTCACGAAGTGAACACACCCTATGATTGTGTTTTCAGTGCTGCAAATGCGACCACCTGGATCGCAATCCGGTCCCCAAAAGCCTCAAAAGTGAAAACACCGCGGCCTGAGACTACCCGCAGTCATACTCTAAAGTGATACTCTAAAGTTTTAAGTATGAATATAGAGTAAAAATTGCTGCACTGGGTACTCTAAAATGATACTATATCCTTCTCTCACTCTATATTTAGAGCGATACAGTGCTTACTCTATAGTGGGCAGTGGCGGACCCCACTAGCTAAACAAAGGAAAAAAATGTTATAACTCGCAAACCAAAAATCCAAATTAAATTTCGATTGCACCATTAAATTCATCTCAATAAATCCTTCAAAACTAGATCACACATTGATATATTTAGATAAAGTGACAAGTGGATTCCACAGTGAATAGAGTGGATAGAGGATGATATAGAGGATGGATGGGTGCGGAAGAATTGAGTATAGAGAAAAGAATCTTGCTGACTAAGGACGTATAGAGGATGAATATAGAGGTCAATAAGTGTGGATAGCCTCGTGACAGCGGTACCGATCATATCCTCTATCCCATCCACCTGTAGCTTGTAGAGTACACCCTCCATCCCTACATGTTTATCTCTAGATCGTATTTCCCTTACAGACACGCCTCCCGGGTTAAAAAAAAGACTGACTAGTAGTTGCTATCGCCGAATAAATTTGTCCCACATGCCCTGGGTTTACGCTCGTCCCTCCCATCAGCCGTCTGTGCCTTCTCCTGGCCACACTTTATACAGCTTTACACGGCGATGATTCGTACCGTCGGAGAAAAAGAGAGCCCCTAGTCCATACAGTCCGCGGCGATCAGATTCTTCTTGGCATGGCACAAAGGCAAAAGGCACATCATCATCACGGGTAATCACTCACAGGCTCACAGCTCTGACCTTCCCTTCGCTGTAGCTTCACCTGTACAAGCGATACCGTCGCCATACCGCCGAAGAGACAGGGCGTAGAGCGACATTGCCTAGCATATTTCCTTCCGATAAGAACCCCCCTCCCTAACAGTCAGTCAGGTGCCCACCCGGAGACAGGCGCCATGTGCAAGCTCAAGTTCACCAAGGAGCGTGTGGGGTGCTACCTGCTGGTGATCCTGGTCATCTGCCTCCTCATCGGCGTCCTCTTCGGCCTCGGCGTCTTCAGACACGGCTACGACAGGATCAAGGACCTCGGCCGCAACCACACCTGCTTCGACTGCAACACAACAGCCAGGTACCAACTGACTGACTGAGCCACAAGGCAGGCATGCCCTGCATCTGCCTGCCTGGGGGATCTTGGTCAGCGCCGCTCGGTGCAGGCGTGGGTGTAAAGACGTGCTAGCTCCTCCGTGGAGGCAGCAGAGCAGTAGCAGACGCTGTAAATTACTTGATCGGTGTGTAAGTTTCTGTTGCTTGTTGTAGAGTGTAGTAGACTACAAGTTCAGACAATTCCATGGTGACTTTGGCACCAACTCTTCATTTTTGGTTGTCTGCTTAATCGGATCTATATCTTGGCATAAGTACATGAACTGATGTAGTATTGGATTGGACAAGTGATTTTGAGAACCAGAAACAAGAACAGCTTGGTTCATTTAAAAAGAAAAGGGGGGAAACAAGAATAGCTTACGCCCTAATTGCTTGGCTTATAAGCAGTACTTTTTCAGTCAACGAATTTTTTTTCTTTCACAATGAATCAGCGGCCCCGTTCGCGTATGCTGAAAAACAAGCTAAAATACTGTTTTGGCTGTTTTTTTTTAAGAAAAACATTTTTCCAGCTGAAAAAAAGTTGAAAAATACGAATTATAAGCCGGCTGAACAGGGCCAGCGAAAAGTACTTTCAGCCAAGCGTACGCGTTAGCCATCACCTCAAATACCTGCAAACCTCGTTTCTCTCTCTATCTTTGTTTTTTCTTTCTTTCTATCTCCTTCTTTCTTTACTTTTTTTTTTTTTTTTGCTTCTCCTTCTCTCGGCTGGAAGCCTTTGTGAATTTAACTACAAAACGAGCAAGATGCGATACCTGCAAACCTTGTTTTCTTTCTTTCTTTCTTTCTTTCTTTCTTTCTTTCTTTCTTTCCTTTTTTTAATTTTTTTACTTCTCCTTCTCTCGTCTGGTTACTTCTTTCTTTTCTTTTTCTTTTTTCAATTCTTCTTTCTCCTTTTTATTTTTAACTTTTTTTTACTTCTCCTTCCATTGGCTGGAAGCCTCTGTGAATTTAATTTAACTACAAAACCAGCAAGATGAATCAGCGAAGCACACACAAAAGGTGTCCTAATTTTTCCTTACAGGCAAAACTATGACTTTACATATCGCGGAAACCTGAGTATTTTACTATTCAGTGATTGGCCCCATCATAGTTTGATAAGCTCATGTATCCAAGACGCATATTTGCCGAAACAGGGAGTTCCAACATATTCAAATAAGACAAACTAATATCATACCAAACAATGCATCGAGGTATCTTATTTACATTTACACATGCAAATGGACAGAATTCGTGAGTGCTTAATGACAGAAAACAGTAAAGAATCTAGTGATTTACAGAGAGTTTGTAAACACCTGACATAAATAAACTGAATCTCTTAAATCGTTCAGGTACAGAATCCATTGGTGCGTCAAATAACAAAGCACTCTGGAACAGTAACTATTTTACGCTCAGAAACATGAAGATAACACAGCTGGTATGTGACACACGATAGATATGCCTTTGTACATAAGGGCGTTAGCAGATTAGCTGCAGCAGCCACCACCTTGAGAAGACGAGCTACCAGCGCCTCCAGATTGGCCAGGGACTACATATCCAACTTTGATTCCATAAGACTGCGAATTTGACAAAAGATGTATGAGATCATACTCATGTGGCGGTAACAAGATACATACTGTAACAAAGCAAAATGTTATGGAGAGCAGGACAAGGTTCCTGGTAGGGCAAATGGCATTTTCACTATCAGAGAATTGCTAGTTTCCATAAAAATGCTCTCTGCTAATCCTTGGACACTAAAAAGTGAAAATCTATCTCTTTCAGCATCAAGAACACCTCCCCCGCAAAATTATATTAAAAAGTTTATCCACTTATGCCATTTCAGAAAAAGCTACCTCTCTGCCATTCATTATATAAGTTAAGAGTACAAGGTCTTAGTTAACAGCAAGTTTCAAGAGATCACAAGGACAAACAGGCACTCTGCATGTCGATATTGTCCTTTCCAGTTTCCATGTTTGGCTATCCCCACTCCAACCTTTCAGTTTATAAAGGTCGTAAGGAAAAAGGGGATAGACTTTCTATGACATAGGTAATAATGACTTATGCATATCGTAAGGCAACCCATATATAGTACTCCTAAATGGAACATAAAGGTACATGAGTATCTGACACTCATCTCAGCGAAGGTTTTGGGCTGTAATACATTGGTTAAGAATCTACACAAGTTCTTTAAATGGTACTTAGAGTAACATCGAAGGGGCTCACTACATTTTCCTTAAGCACAGCAAAAGTAATGGTTTGAGATTAAAAGGTACCTCATTAGATACATCGAAAACACCATCTTGGATTTTCTTGTAGATTGCTCCAGCGGTCTTAACAAACGCCTGCATTTAAAAGTTGATACTTCATGAGCAAATTGGAAAATATTTTAATTGCACATTGATATACAAAAGAATCAAGCATCACCTCCTCGACATTCTGCGCGGTCTTTGCAGATGCCTCCATGAAGATAAGGCCATGTTCCTTTGCAAACTGTTCGCCTTCCTCATAGCTCACAGCACGTCTATGAGACAGATCACACTTGTTCCCGACAAGCATTATCGTCATGTTAGCATTCGCGTGCTGCCTCGCATCCTCCAACCAGCTTGCAAGGTGGTTGAAAGTCTCCCTCCTGAGATCAGTTCAACACATGGATTTGGATGCAATTATCAGCATGATTCAGGAAACCGCGCGCATAGGCCACCCAAGCAACTTCGAATTTATTTATGGGGATATTCACCTAGTGATATCGTAAACCAAAAGAGCACCAGCAGCACCTCTGTAGTATGATCTAGTTATGGACCTGAATGACTCTTGACCAGCCTGTATAATGTTAAAAGGCAGCGCAATCAAGTCAGATGAATGAGAATGATGCATGTGGCCACGTGGGTATTCCATATTATTAACATTAATTATGGCACGGCGCCAAGGGTAACTAAAATCATCAAACAGTCCCATAGTTCAAGGCGCTAATAATCCGATAATTTCAGTGTTGCAGGGCATGCTGAAAAAGAACAAAGAGAATATCCAGAATATTGCAGCTTCAGAGCTCAGCAAGATGCAATGTTTTCATCTTGAACTACAGACCCCCAAAACAACTTTATGCCACACCAACTGGACATCTTAAATTCCAGTTTGCAACCAAAATTGAGGGTGTGTTTAGTTTCCATTTTACCCAAAAAAAATTGGGTTTTGGCCCATCATTTTGCAGAATGAAACTAAACACCATGCAAAATTTTTAGCAAAAAGGTATTCATTCTCCATTTTGGATTTTGGCCTCAAGAGACCAAAAAAGCCAAAAGCCCTCACCCACCCTATGAAAAATTTAGCATTTTGGACGGAACTAAACACAACCATGAAAATTTTGGCATTTTGCATTTCATTATTCCAAAATAGTTGGCATTTTGCATTCCATGGGAACTAAACACAGCCTGAGTAGCTCAATTCACATAAGCAACTGCGGAAGCAATTATTGTTTCCTTAATTAGTAGTGGTAAATCCTACGGCGACCTGAGCAGTAAGTATCTGAGGGATGCGTAAGAACGAAGCAAAGTAGCGGAGGTAGAGACAGAGGGGGCACCGACCGTGTCCCAAATCTGGAGCTTGATGGGCTTGTTGTCGATGGTGATCATCCGGGCCCCGAACTCGACGCCGATGGTGAGGTCGTGGACGGGCTGGAATCGCTTGTCGGTGAACTGCAGCAGCAGGCACGACTTGCCGACGCCTGCAGCAAAGCAAAGCCAAGCAGGGTCAGCACGGGAAGGCCGTCAGCATCGTCGCAAGCGGGCAAGTGGATTAGATTGGATCTCCATCTCGCCGCGGATCCAATCGGGGAACGGAAGAAAGGAGGGGGACGACGGGACGGACCTGTGTCGCCGATGATGATGTACTTGAAGAGGTAGGCGTACGACATCTCCGGTGGGCGGTGGCGGACTTGTTCCTCCGGGGGCGGGGACGAAGAAGAGCTGCGGGGGGATTTCGCGTGCGGGGGGAGGGAATCAGAGGAGGATGAAAGGAAGAAGGGGGTTGCAGTTGCAGGTTGCTTTTGCTTAGCGAGGAGGGGAGGAGAAGACGGGGAGGAGGAGGAGACGTGCTTACGTGAAGGAAGCGACGGGGATGACACCTAGTTGGGGGCGGTTTGTTCCTGTTCCTTCGGCTGGGCATCCGCAGACCGCAGGCGGGGGTGACGTGCGGACTGTTTGGATTCCTATCTCCGTTGCCGGATGCCGGCTTGGGGGAAAAGCTGCCGTGCCGTCTTTGGCGTCTTGTGCCGTTGTGCGAACCTCTAGTAGATCTCCAATTTCTCCATCCATCCAATTGACTTGAGTCCGCCCCATCTCCGCGAGTCCAGAAGCATCCAATCCAGAGAGAGACGGACGGGTGAATTCGCGACTCTCATTCCCAGTCCCCCTCCGTTCAGCCCAATGAGAAAGCCAGCCCAATTTAGGCCCTGTTCGGCTGTGCTGATAAGTCGGCCGAAAAACGTCGTTGGCTGATTTGTTGTGAAAGAAAAACACTATCCCGACTGAAAAAACAAGTTGAAAAGTACGGATTATAAGCCGGATGAACAGGGCCTCAGGAATGTACGTCGCTTCATGTTTCTTTTTCCGAAACATAGCAATCATTTTATTGCCTTCTCACGGGTTCACTAGAGGCCTGAGCTACCCAGAAACATAAAAACTCTAGGAAGAGATCAATGCAAACATGGGATCGATCTAGGTCCCAACTCAAGACAACATGAGCAAGTTCATGTACACATCTGTTACAAGATCGTAGCGCATGAACCACATCTACTTGCACAAAAATATGTAGAAATGAGAAATTTGGCTTCTCTAATAAGAACACCAGCAACTGTGAAATCATGGTCACTAGACCGAAGAACTTGTTCCAGAATTGTTGAGTCTGTTTCGAGGAGAATATGAGACATACCATGATCCATTGCTGTGGTTAGAGCTGCAAGACAACTATGGATCTCTGCACTTAAGGCATCATGCAACACATTGATTATCTTCGCACCGGCCAACATTGCTAATCCATCATGATCCCTCCCTTATACTGAAACCCCATGCACCTTTCCTCTACGTCGCTTCATGTTACAAACACATGGTTTGTGCGCATTTGATAGGATAGTTCATAAGGAAAATATTTTTCTCTTTAAGAAAAGTATATATTTCAAAAAATATATATATTTTTAGGTTAAAACATCTTAAATACAACCTTAACTTGCTATACTAAAAATTATTATAACTAAGAAATACAAAAATAATAGCATGTACAAGAGCCAAAAGAAACCGGAGAGAAACGTTCTGAAACTACCTCTAGCCGATTTAGGAGCCAAGGCCAAGATCATGAAATGTATGAACGTTTCGCGTTTCATTACCGTTCGGCCTGACGGGATGGACCCGTCTGCCCCCGTGCCTTGCGCCCTGTGCCTCGTGCCTCGCGCCGCGCGCTGCTCTCGTCTTGTGTCGCTCGCACTACGCTCCGCCGCACCTCGGACCTCCATCGGGACTCGTGTTGCGCACGGCCGAGGTCCGACCTCCGTGTCGTGGCATCGAGCTCCGTACTGGCGTCAAGCTCCACGTCAACGAGCATCCATTGAAGGGCAGCAAGTAGATGAGCACATGTTGCAACCGTATGTTTCATGTGTTTCAGATGTATGTTGCATATGTTTCATATGGACGTTACAAAAGTAGATCTGGTGTTGTATATGTTGCAATGACTATACACGTATGTTGCAAGTGTATATTTCAAATGTTTTAGTTGTTTATGTTGCAAGTGTTATCTGGATGTTTTATATATTACACTGACTATACATTTATGTTGCAAGTGTATGTTTCAAATATTTCAACTATCTAAAACGTATGTTTTATCTGGATATCGTATATGTTGTAGTGCCTGTCGATGTAGGACCCCAGGGGTTCCCCGCAAGGAAGGGAGAAGATCTAGTCTGACTAGAACTCTTCGTATGTAATCCTAGTAACATTATTACCCTGTAATCCTACTAGGACTCTTACAATGTAACCGACTAGGACTCCTGCCCTCTAGACTATATAAAGGAGGGCAGGGCTCCCTAGATCGCCAGGACATCAGACCTCACGGTCTAAACCTTAAAGCGTAGGGCGCAACATACTATTATTCTCAAACTGGATGTAGGACGTTATTTCGGCGTACCAAACCAGTATAAATCATTATCTCTCTGCGTTCACCATCGAGTTCTGCATATGCCGAAGCCCTAATCTTCATCTCAGGTTACCTCGTGATGGCCTGCCGGTCTCCAAACACCGACCGTTGGCGCCCACTGTGGGGCCCTCAGCGCTATGGCGATCAAGAGTTCGATGGACCTTAAAGATCAACAGCACGTTCTCGATGACGGCCATGTGCATCAAATTGCTCGTACAGGCTATCGTTGCGGAGGTGCTCGTACACCAGCAGGCTCGCCGTGCTGTCTGATCTCAAGATGCAGCACAAAGAGCTCCACTACGTTCACGTGCCAGATCATGCTCAAGGACGTCCGCGGGTTGCTGCTCCTCGTTGCAGGAGCCAATCTCAAGTCTTCGATAGTACTCCTGATTGTTGTTTGGTCCGTGGTATACAAGCCGATGGATTTCAACAAGATTGCATGCCAAGCGGCGCTGTGCCACCACGTGATGACCCAGGCCCGTGTGGAGCCGGGTTGGACTCTGATTCGCACTCGGCAAACTCTGTTGACTTTGTTCTGCTGACTGATCTCGAGTTGGAGCTGACTCGGACACGGTTGTGCACGCAAGGCTTCCAAATTTGGATCATGCATGTACACATCACTCGGAGACATGCAACCTAGCTACGGGATCAAGCTGACTACAATATTGATTGGGCCAGCATGCAAGCGCGCTCCACAGTTCAGTACAACTATCTACTCGGATGCTACGCCGACTACCAGGTTACAACGCTCGATGAGCTACTCCGACTGTTACTCGGCATCCCGTCCAAGCTGCAAGCTGGAAGTGAGTTGTCTCCGACTACTGTCCAACTGCATCAGGTTCAACGATTACGACAACAATTCGGTGACAACTTCGTCTACTCGGACTCGACCGAGCACTTGATGATGATTTCCGGGTGCTCGACGACGTTTTCCGGGTACTCGATGACATTTTCCGGGTACTTGACGACGGCTTCCCAGTGCTCGGCAATGGCTTCCGGGTGCTCGGCAACGTGTTCCGGGTGGGTGATTGACAATCCAATCGGCTGACTAGTTTACTTCATCAACATCGACTACTACGACTTGTCGACTTCTCCACTCGGCTACGAATCAACGCTGACTGTTATAGTCTTCTCTCAACGGTCGCAAAAGTACTCGGGTCTCGTCGTCAAGGCATGCATCCGACATCAAGACCTGGTCGGATTACCGATAGCTTCAGTACATATCGAATCCAATTCGGTGCCAAACTCTATCTGCCTACATGACTTTCAAGCATAAAGCTCCAGACCGGATCGCTGAATCAGCTTTGCAAGGGTTCGACTAAGCTCGAGGCGACTTCGACTCCTCTTACCGGGTTCGAGTACCCACTCCGACTCTTTTCCGCCGAGTCCGAGTGCTGACTCCGGCTCCTTCACGCACCTGCATGTATCGCACGGAGGAGACGTGATTCGTCGAGGATTTCTTTATCCATCATGTCGGGGGCTTCCGCGGCCTCAGTAGCACGGAGAGAGAGGTTTGCATGCATACGTGTGCGTTACGCATACAAAGCCATGCAAGATGACTACGCCTCCAATGCCTCCATGTCTTGATGACTTGCCGGAACCTTAGCGCCAGCCGGGGATTGCATCTCCACTCTGACCATGTCCCTGTCGATTGGCCGGTCTCGCTACGGCAAGGGGCTTTACCGTTTCTAACAGCCTATTCATCTGCATGGCGTGGCAACACTGAGCGGCTCTGTATCCCAAAGATGGAGGACACATTGTCGGACAACCTCGAGAAGAAGCATCAGCAACAACGAGCATTAGTCGAGGCGCGCATTATTCGAGGCGCACAGGTACAGACGGGTTATAGCACCATGCGAGTTCCGTGGTCCAAGCGTACACGTACAAACATCATGCAGCCGCATCTACGCCAAGTGCTATAGCAAGGTGCCGAGCTGCCCACTACAGCAAGTATTGGAACCGAGTACTATTTTGGTGCCGAGTACCGTCCAAGCTGACCGCTATGTCGAGCTTCGGTCCTCGTCGTCGACACACAACAAGGGGCTATCATCGAATATGACGTGACCGTCGTCGGCAGCACGCTGTCGCCGGCATACTGCAGCCCACGTCATCAACTCGGGCTTGACCAGGTTCTTCGAGCCGAACAACCGGAGTCTATACAGTTCGACTTCTACTACAATCTCAGACCATCACATCTTGGCTCGTCCAAAGGTTTCAGCACAAAATAAGACAACCTGCCATTTGTCTTAAAGTTTAACCCGGGTTACTTCTAACATTACCCGGACGAGAAATATTCCGGTTACCTATGCCGATACTCGCTTCCGACTTAAAAGTCATTGGCCAGAGAACTACCAGCTAGATCATGCTGGTATAAAACTCTATGCACCCGAATACGCCAACTATGTTTATCAGTTGGCTCACATCCTACGACTATGCATAATCAGTCGCCAACTTTCGGCACTTAGTTTTTATAACTAAATGTATGCCAAGCCCGTAAGATATTACCTCAAAAGAAGGCGGCTGACAATGTTCTTCTGGTGCGTGAGCCTTAAGGGTCACAAGGTCACCTTATTATCAAGTGCTTTTTTGCACTTAAGGTCGCATATGTGGTCATTATTACGGCTACGCGACTACTCGGATAATCTGTCTTAGGTAAATCAAGGCGATTATACTCAAATATACGGCAAATATAGGCTATAGTTTTAATTATATTAACAGCCTACATTCAACTTGTCGGTGTTCGGACCCACGGGGGTCCTAAACCAACGAGTAAATGCTGCGTGTCTCTTTCCTGGATGGTGATGCAAGGAGAACACACGGGGGTTTATCCTGGTTCGGGCAAAAGAAGGCCCTACGTCCAGCGGGGGGAGATGTTTATATTTCCTTGCACCGAGGTGCTCGTGTAGGGGTTACAAGCATGCGAGAGAGGGTGTCGAGCCCAAGTCTCAAAGAGAAAAGAGGGAAAAGGCGGTTGCTTGAGATGTCGGTCTTCTGTTTTGTGTTTTTCGTTCCGTCTTCGTCCCTCCCTCCGTTGAACCCTGGCCTGCCCTTTTATAGGGTGAGGGAAGGCCAAGACGACGGGGAGCCTTGAGGTGATGTTTTGTCGATTCCTGTTGAGTTGACTGTAGCGACGTGCCTTGGGAATGGCTGGCCATCCCTGGACACCCTGACGTTGTGGGAGACAAGATGGCGAAATGACCCAGAGCGCCATGCCATACCGTCCTTTGAACTAAGTCGAGCGTCGGGGCTGGGTCGAGGTCGGGTCGAGGCCGGATGGATAAGGCCGAACCCCCGATATCGCGGAGAACGGGCCTTGTCTTATCCTCCCTCGAGGGTGATTGATGGTGAACAGTGCGTGGTAAGGTGGGTATAGTGACGGGTTTCACCTCCCATCACGGGATGGGCGATAAAACAGTGAGATCTGACACGGGTATTGTTCCCACGTCGATCCTGGCCGCAGCCATGCCGGTAGGTGGTAGTAGGTAACCGCATTGAATGCTATGGCTTTTGTCCTGGGGTAGGCAAAGAAAAGGTGTCGAGGTGCTCGGTCCGGGCTCACGCGAGTCGGAGTTCTCCCCAGCGGGCGGTCGAGCCTCGCGCGGGTCGGAGCGCTGTCGAAGTACCTCGCGGCACGGGATGGGGCGCGGTCGAGGCGCCCCGTCGAGCGGGCCTCGTACGAGTCGAAGCCGGGGCGCGGTCGAGGCGCCCCGTCGAGCGGGCCTCGTACGAGTCGGAGCCGGGGCGTGGTCGAGGCGCCCCGTCGAGCGGGCCTCGTACGAGTCGGAGCCGGGGCGCGGTCGAGGCGCCCCGTCGAGCGGGCCTCGTACGAGACTGACTGGGTACGCGGTCGCGGCGGGCTATCTTTTATTACGGTTTCGGTCGTGTTAGTTTTTTGGCGATAGGTGCGGGTACCCCCGTACTGTTGGTACCGACAGTAGCCCCCGAGCCTTTGGGTGAGTGTGTGATCACTCTCCCAGAGGTTGGTCAGAATTGGAGTCGTAGCGCCGTGATTTTTTCCGGCGGGGGCGCGCGAGCGCACCCGCCGGGTGTAGCCCCCGAGGCCTCGGTGGAGTATTGAGACTCCTCCGAGGTCTTGTACGCGTTTGATTGGGGAACGATTCGTTGCGGTCAAGCCCCCGAGCCTCGCGCGCGCGAGGTCGATCAGGGTCCCGGTCGTCTTTTGCTACGCGACCCTCACGCTCCTTTTCCGAAAAAAGGAGGAGGGGTGGAGAACGCCGTACTACCCTCGTTTGGGCGCGAGTTCTGACGATCTCCGGTGAGCTGCTAGCGGGGGAATTCGAGTGAGAGCCCGTGCCCCGTTCGTTAGAGGTCGGCTAGTGGCCCGGAGGCGCCCTCAAAGATGCCAAGAAGTGGTCGTGTGGATCTCGATTCCCTTCGACAGGATTCGAGGGCTCGATGCCTCCCCCGAAGGGATTCCTACGACGACCTTCTCCTTCGGCCTCGAATATGTCCTGGGGTGCCTCAAGAGCGTGGCTCGAGCCCTTGGCCATGTACGGGCGCACCCTGGGTCGTCCCTAGCTCTGTTGCTCGAGGGCAGCTGTCGAACCCTGTTCGAGGGCCAGCTTTCGCTCCCTCGAGACTTATTCCGAGGCTCGGGGCCCGTTTCTGCGGTCGGGACCCCGAGCCTCGCGCGCACGAGGTCGATCAAAGTCTCAGTCGTCTTTTGCGACCCTCACGCTCCTTTTCTGAAAAAGGAGGAGGGGTGGAGAACGCCGTACTACCCTCATTTGGGCGCGAGTTCCGACGATCTCCGGTGAGCTGCTAGCGGGGGGGAATTCGAGTGAGAGCCCGTGCCCCGTTCGTTAGGGGTCGGCTAGTGGCCCGGAGGCGCCCTCAAAGATGCCAAGAAGTGGTTATGTGGATCTCGATTCCCTTCGATAGGATTCGAGGGCTCGATGCCTCCCCCGGAGGGATTCCTACGACGACCTTCCCCTTCGGCCTCGAATACGTCCTGGGGTGCCTCGAGAGCGTGGCTTGAGCCCTTGGCCATGTACGGGCGCACCTTGGGTCGTCCCTAACTCTGTTGCTCGAGGGCAGCTGTCGAACCCTGTTCGAGGGCCAGCTTTCGCTCCCTCGAGACTTATTGCGGGCTTCAGGCCCATTTTCCACATACCTGGGGATATTCGTCCGCGGATCCCTCCCTCGTTTGTTAGCCGGGCGCGTCTTTTGGGGAGGCGAGATCGGCGCGGTAGTGGGCGACGTGGCGTGTGGTCACGACGTGGGGGACGGCCACGTGCCCGACTCCTGCGAGATGTAAGGAAATGGTTAGGTGAGCGCATTTAATGCGGGAAACTGTTCCTACCTTCTCGCGCGGTCGTTGGGCTTCCGCCTGGGCATATAAAGTTAAGGCCTAGGGGTCTGCGTTCCCCACCGGTCCCTTGCGTTCCTGCAATCTTCTGCCTCAGACAATCTTTGCCTTATCGCGTTCTCCGCCCGCGTCGTCGCCGCCACCACATCCTTTCCATCCATCCCCCCTCCGACAGCACCGATGGCAGGAAAGAGCCAGATCCTCCCCGCCGACGACTGGGCCGCCTCCTCGGTGATGGAGAGGAGGTTGGAAGAGTTGGTCGAGGACAGGCTGCTGCGGCCAAGGACGAGCCGGTCGCAGCCGGAGTGGATGGCGCCGCCCCCTGCCCACCGGGAACCGGTGCCCCCTGAAGGGTATGTGGTGAGCTTCATCTGCTTCCACGAGCGGGGGTTTGGTGTGCCGGCGTCGGACTTCATGCGCGCGCTCCTCCACTACTACCGAGTGGAGCTTCACCATCTTTCTCCCAACGCCGTCGCGTAGGCTGCCATCTTCGCGGCGGTCTGCGAGGGCTACCTTGGGGTGGAGCCGCAGTGGAACCTGTGGCTTCACCTTTTCAAGGCCGAGCTCTTTGCCAAGAGGGCAGGGGAGAAGGACGTCCTGTGCGCGGCTCGAGTGGGGAGCTGCGTGCTGCAGGTGAGGTCAGGTCGGGCGGATCTGTACATCCCGGCCCACCTCATCTCTTCGAACAGTGGGTGGCATGATGGTTGGTTCTACCTCCGCAATGATGAAAATCAGTTGTCGAGGTACACCGGCCGCGTGTTGACCGCTCGAGAGGAGCGCTGGTCGTACGGAGTGCCGGAGGCCGAGAAGCCGCGCTTGGACCCGCTGCTGGCGGCGCTGCAGCAGCTTCACCTTCGGGGCTTGATGGCTGCGGCGGTGGCAGCGACCTTCCATCGCCGCAGAGTGATGCCGCTGTGCCGGCGTCGTCTCCGTCTGGACCAGATGACTCCGGAGGCAAATCTGGAGGGGACCCGGATGTCCCATGAATCCCTCGCCCTCGAGGAGGTCCTCCGACGAGCGCGCCGGATGGTTGGGAACTTCAAGGCGGAGGAGGTCAACCAGGTTCCCATGAGGCCTACCGAAGGGTTCGAGTCTGTGGTACGTATCCCGGGGCTGAGGTGTTGCTATTTTTGTTTATCTATGGATTTCGCTGATGTGGTCGAGACCGGCGTATAGGATCTGTCGGCATTGCGGGAAACGCGTCCGCTAGTCCCGGAGGACCGGCCCGCCTGGGAGGCTCGACGCCAGCATGCTTCCCAGAAGAAGCAGACCAAGGAGACGGCCAAGAAGCGGGCGATCCGCAAGGCCAAGGAGGCGGAGGCGTTGAAGAAGCTTCGACGCCAGCAGACCATCGACGGGGTCCCCCTGGCGCCGTTGCCTTCCGAGACGGTATCAGGGGAGGACGACGACAGCAACGGCGAAGACGACGATGCCCTGTCGCGATATGAGATCGCGACTAGGCTTGGGGACCTTCCTGACATTCGCCCCCTGCTGGAGCCCATCGGGGGGGCGTCCTCCTCGGTCGTCGTAGTCGAGGAGCCCGAGGGGAAGAAGGCGGAGAAGGAGACGGGCCCCTCGACGAGAGGGGCCGCTTTACCCCGGACCCGTCGAGAGGGGTCAACAGGGACGTCCGCACCAGCCCAGGCCCTGCAGGCTCGGGCAGGGGCTGGGACAGCAGTACCGGCGTCGTCATCGGCGGCGGCGTCGGCAGGCGTAAGAACCCAAGGCCAGCCGGCCTCGGAGGCACAGAGGGCGCAGGGCGGTGCGTCGGCCGGGGCTCCCAGGAGCGCTCGGCCTGCTGGTGAGGCCACCGCGAGGCCACCATCGGCCGTCCCGGGAGGCTCGGGTCGCGCGGGGTTGAGGCACTTGGTGCCGATTTCCGGGTAAGTATCTCAGCTTGGTTGTCCTGCTTTTCTCTGGATCCGTTGGCTGACGTTTCTTCTCACTTTGTAGGCTAAAGCGGAAGGCGGAGCCGATGGGGCTTACCCCCGTGAAGTCGCTGCGGGCCAGCGCCGTTGTCCTCAACCGGACGGCGGAGCAGGATGCGGCCTGGGTCTGGGAGGTCGAGGCCGCAAAGGGGCGCCTACGACAACGACAGGGGTCAGTCGACGCCGCGGTGGTTGCGGGCCCGGAGCCTGCTGTCGAGGGGTCCGAACCGGCAGAGGTAGCGGCGCTCGATACGGTCGAGACGGGGCCCAGGTCGTCGGCGACGGCCGTGGCTGCCGTTGAGGTCGCGACGGGCGAGGCACCCGTCCACGACGTGGAGCGGGCGGGTGCGGACGTGACCATAGAGGAGATCGCGTCGGCGTCAGGACAGGAGGCGGCCCTGGCGAGGGGGTCGCGGCCGCAACAAGACCCGTTGGCAGAGCCAGCGGGCATGGTGGAGGGCGGGGCGGTCGAGCCCCTATCTGGAGCACCGGAAGAAGAGGAGCCGGCTCCGGAGGTGCCAACGGTCAAGGCGCGGGTACCAGAGCCATCGTCGGTCGAGGCGCCGGCGGTCATTGGTGCCCGCCCTCACCTTACCCTCGGCGACATCCCCCTGGACAAAGGAAAACAAGCGATGGGGGTCGAGGGGGGTGAGGTCGCGGATCAGGCCGGTGCCTCGACGGCCGTTGGAGAGGTGAACACCGCGGGCGAGGCCGGTCCTTCCGCGGGACCGGGAGACGCCCCGGCTGGGTCATCCTCGTCGTGGCCCGACATCACCGCGCTGGCGATAGCGCGGGTAGAGACGGAGCTGCCGAGGTGGGGGGGCCGTCCCTTCAGTTTAGGGACGCTACGAACCCCGACGCCGAGCCCATCTTTATCTTGAGTGACAAAGATGAGGTGCACCGATGGGAATACCTCGAGGGCGTTCGCCGGCATCTTGATCGGTTGCTCCGAGTGGCATCCGGTGCCGTGCAGAGTATGGGAGATGCCACCGAGGTATGATCGATCCGTCGGCTTTCTCCGTAGTTTTCTTGGTGTCTTTTTCCCTCGGCTTTGTGACCTTTTTGGATTGCGTTCAAGAGCTGAAGGAGTACTCCCGCCGCAAGTCGCTCTTCATTCGGGATGAGAGTGGCGTGTGGGGCGCGCTGTCCCAGCAACGGGTTCTGGTCGAGGAGGCCCAGAAACGGCTATCCGATCGGAACGCCGAGATGGCTGAGCTGCGCGTCGCGTACGCAGTGGTGAAAGAAGAAGCGACGCAGGCACGGGCGGCCGAGGCCGTGATGCGCACTGGCATGGACAAGGCTCGGGAGGAGGCTGCCCAGGCCCGCAGGGATCTCGAGCCCCTGTCCATGCGGGTGAAGGAGCTCGAGGAGGATGTCTCCCAGGTTAGCCTTCAGCGCGACACCCTCAACGTCGAGGTCACGATGCTGAAGGGAGCCGTCCAAGAGAAGGACGCAGCTCTCGAGTCTGCTCGGCAGGAGATCGAGGCGCTAAAGGCAGCCATCAGCGACAAGGACAGCGCCTTCCTGGGGCTCGAGCGAACGTGCAGGGGGCTTCGTGACGAGGTCGTGGGCCTGCAGACCCATATCGAGGGTAAGTGTGATTGTCACGGCCACGACGTTGAAGGCCCCGCGTTGGGCATTAATTTGTTTGTCGTGTTTCAGAGCTGGAGAGAGAGAATCGAGAGGCCCAATCTTCTGCCAACTCCTTCCAGAGCCTCCTCGAAGCCAAGATCCGGAGGACCCAACTTCTCCAGGGCGCGATCACCACCATATGCGACGGCCTGGGGGTTGAGCCCGATGCCGACACCGGGGAAGATGTTCGATGGAACTCCTTCGTCCGCCGGATGGTGGCGCTGGGCCGCCTTGCCCGGGAGAAGATACGGGACGGCCTCCATCACGGCGTGAAGAGGGTGCTGGTCGTCGTCCGTTCAGGGTTTGTGTTTGACATGAATCTCGTCGCCGAGGGCTTCGTCACAGACCCAGATCGGACAGACGAGGAGAACGTGGATGCTTGCGTGGAGCTGATCGAAGCCGCCGAAGAGCCTGGAAGCCGTCTGGCCTCGCTTTTTGAAGCTGAGGTGGTTCCGCCTGCCGACGACGAGGGCCTGTGAGCCAAATCTGGGCATGAAGGCCCATGTAATGAGTTAGTATTTCGAATTTTGGTTGTGGCGGCCGCGGAGGCCTTAAAAACTCGAAACATAAATCGGTTCGTGGTTGATTTAGTTTTACTCGAGCTTTTCTTCCCTTTATCGCTCGGACCGTGTTCTCGCGTGATTTACTTAGCACGCAGCCGCACCCTTTGGCGTAAGGGAGCGAGTGGAGGTACCGTAGCCTCGGAGGCGTAAGTGATCTCGCGGCTCAACTTCCCTCGAGCTTCAGGGTGATGTTGCGGCCTTGTAAATCGTGTGAGAGCCTGATCTAAGCGACAGGGGGTATGTTCTTTAAATTTAGGAACCGTTGTTTAGATCTTCCTATCGTGAAGGCGTACCTCTAAAAGGTGTAAGGGGTGAGTGGAGGTACCGTAGCCTCGGAGGCGTAGGTGATGCTCCAGACTCGAGAGCCCTCTCGAACCTTAGGGTGCTCTTTCAGCGAAGTCGATCTAAGAAGCGGTTCTTAAATTTTTTAAAAAAAGAGCATAAGTTTTTTCGGGGACTGGGGGTTCCCCCCTTGCAGCCCCCGAGGGAGGGTCGACTCTGGGAGTGCAGGGTCGATCCTTCCTTATTACGAAATGAAAGTTTGAACATCGCTGTATTCTTTATTGACGAAAAGGAAAATACAGAGCCTCGAGGCTTTTTAAGGAAAGAAGCGACGTAGCTGTTCAATGTTCCAAGCGTTGGTGAGGATTTCACCCTTTTCGTTGGATAGCTTGTAGGTGCCCGGCTTTAGTACTTCTGCGATGATGTACGGCCCTTCCCATGGTGGTGTGAGCTTGTGCCGTCCCTTGGTGTTCTGGTTCCGCCGTAGCACCAAGTCGCCGACGTTGAGGTCACGCTTGCGGACGTGTCTGTCGTGGTAGCATCGGAGACTCTGCTGGTACCTGGCAGAATGCAACAGAGCCACATCTCGGGCTTCCTCGAGCTGGTCGAGGGCGTCCTGTCTTGTGGCGTCGTTATATCTTTCGTTGTATGCCTTCAACCTTGGGGATCCGTATTCTATATCGGTTGGTAGCATAGCCTCAGACCCGTAGACTAAGAAGAACGGAGTGAACCCCGTGGCTCGACTCGGCGTTGTTCTTAGGCTCCACAGGACCGAGGGTAGCTCGACGACCCATCTTTTGCCATGTTTGTTTAATTTGTCAAAGATTCTGGGCTTCAGGCCTTGTAGGACCATGCCATTGGCACCTTCCACCTGATCGTTTGTTTTTGGATGAGCCACGGCTGACCAGAGCACTCGGATGTGGTGGTTGTCGCAGAAATCCAAAAACTTTCGGCCAGTGAACTGGGTGCTATTGTCTGTGATGATACAGTTGGGGACCCCAAAGCGATGAATAATGTCAGTGAAGAAGAGCACAGCTTGCTCGGACCTGATGCTGGTGATAGGGCGGGCCTCGATCCACTTAGAGAATTTGTCGATGGCGACGAGCAGGTGAGTGAAGCCGCCAGTTGTTCTTTTCAGTGGTCCGACAAGGTCGAGCCCCCAAACGGCAAACGACCATGTGATGGGGATAGTTTGCAGGGCATGTGCCGGAAGATGGGTTTGTCTCGTATAGTACTGACACCCCTCGCAGGAGCGTACTAGCTTGACAGCGTCGGAGACCGCGGTCGGCCAATAGAATCCTTGTCTAAAGGCGTTTCCGACGAGGGTTCGAGGTGCTGCGTGATGACCGCAAGCCCCCGAGTGAAGATCGCCGAGCAGATTCCTGCCTTGCTCTTTTGTGATGCAACGTTGGAGGATACCAGTAGGGCTACGGCGGTAGAGCTCTCTGCTGTCGCCCACGATCACAAAAGTTTTGGCCCGGCGTGCGATCCGTCGAGCCTCAGTCTTATCCGAGGGGAGGTCCCCTTGGCCGAGGTAGTCGAGGTACGGGATGCGCCAGTCAGGCTCGAGGTCAGACGGTGGCGTTAGGTCTTCCACCTGCATGGCTTCAGCCCCGGTCGAGGGGGCTTCTGCCTCAGGTGGAGGGTCGAGCGACGCCCCGTCGACCCCCCCGTCTGGCCTGAGGTCGACGGATGGGTGCTGAAGGTCTTTCGCGAAGACGTCTGGTGGAACCGTGGCTCGACTGGACGTGATTTTTGCCAGTTCATCAGCGGCCTCATTATACCTGCGTTCGATGTGGTTGAGCTCGAGGCCGTGAAACTTGTCCTCGAGGCGCCGTACTTCTTGGCAGTAGGCTTCCATCTTGGGGTCACGGCAGCTCGAGCTCTTCATAACTTGATCGATCACGAGTTGGGAGTCGCCTCGAACGTCAAGGTGTCAGACCCCGAGCTCGACGGCGATTCTCAACCCCGTGACGAGTGTCTCGTACTCGGCGATGTTGTTAGACGCAGGGAAATGAAGCCGGACGACGTAGCGCATGTGAATCCCGAGGGGCGAGACGAAGAGCAAGCCCGCGCCTGCTCCCGTTTTCATTAATGACCCATCGAAGTACATGGTCCACAGCTTCGCCTGAAGCTGTGCAGGGGGGAGTTGTGTGTCAGTCCACTCAGCCAGGAAATCTGCTAATACCTGTGACTTGATAGCCTTTCGCGGCGCATAGGACAATGCCTCGCCCATGAGTTCGACCGCCCATTTGGCAACCCTACCCGAGGCTTCCCGGTTCTGGGCTATCTCTCCCAAGGGGAAAGAAGAAACCACAGTAATCGGGTGACCCTCGAAGTAGTGTCGGAGCTTGCGCCGCGTCAAGATGATAGCATATAGCAGTTTCTGGATCTGTGGGTATCGACACTTTGTTTCTGAGAGCACCTCGCTAACGAAATAGACCGGCCTCTGAACGAGCAAGGTACGTGCCTCCTCGGCCCGCTCGACAACCAGGGCAGCACTGACTACTTGTGATGTCGCGGCGATATAGAGTAGGAGTGGTTCCCCCGGGGTTGGAGGGACGAGGATTGGTGAGTTAGAGAGGGTGGTTTTGAGTTTCGTGAGAGCCTCCTCAGCCTCAAGGTTCCAGGAAAAATGGTCCGATTTCTTTAAGAGACGGTACAGAGGGAGTGCTTTTTCGCCGAGGCGCGAAATGAAACGACTGAGTGCCGCCAAGCAACCTGTGACCCTCTGTACGCCTTTTAGATCTCGGATGGGGCCCATCTTGGTTATCGCAGAGATTTTTTCAGGGTTGGCCTCGATGATGCGTTTAGATACGATAAACCCTAAAAGCATACCTCGTGGGACGCCGAAGACACATTTCTCTGGATTGAGTCTGATGTTTTTTTCCCTGAGGCACTTGAATGCAACATCGAGGTCGCTGACCAGATCGTCGGCTTGTTGGGTTTTGACCACGATATCGTCGACGTAAGCTTCGACGATCGACCCAATGTGCTTCCCGAAAATATGTTGCATGCATCGCTGGTACGTTGCCCCCGCGTTCTGGAGACCGAAGGGCATCGTAACGTAGCAATACATGCCGAATGGGGTGATGAATGAAGTCGCGAGCTGGTCGGACTCCTTCATTTTGATTTGGTGGTAGACGGAGTATGCATCTAAGAATGAGAGAGTTTCGCATCCCGCAGTGGAATCAACGATTTAGTCAATGCGTGGCAAAGGAAAGGGAACTTTCGGACATGCTTTATTTAAACCGGTATAGTCTACGCACATCCTCCATTTCCCATTCTTTTTCCTAACTAATACAGGATTAGCTAGCCACTCGGGATGATGAACCTCCTTGATGAACCCGGCCTCCAACAGTTTGTGTATCTCCTCGCCGATGACCCTACGCTTCTCCTCATCGAAGCGACGCAGGCATTGCTTCATCGGTTTGGATCCGGCCCATATCTCCAAGGCGTGCTCGGCGACTTCCCTGGGTATGCCTGGCATATCCGAGGGATTCCACGCAAAGATGTCGACGTTTGCGCGGAGAAAGTCGACGAGCACTGCTTCCTATTTAGGATCAAGGGTGGCACTGATGCTCAGTGCCTTTCCCTTGGGATCAGCGGGGTCGAGGGGTATGAGTTTGACATCTTCGGCGGGCTCGAAGCTGCCGGCATGGCGTTTTGGGTCAGGAATAGCATTGGCAAGACCGTCGAGGTCTGCAGCCAAGATCGCCGACTCCAAAATAGCCTCGCCGTGTTCGACGCACTCGACGTCGCACTCATAGGCATGTTCATACGAGGGCCCTACAGTGATGACACTGTTTGGACCCGGCATTTTGAGCTTGAGGTAGGTGTAGTTCGGGATCGCCATGAACCGAGCGTAGCATGGGCGTCCCAGGATAGCGTGGTACGTTCCACGGAATCCGACCACTTCGAAAGTGAGAGTCTCCTTTCTGAAGTTGGCCGGTGTGCCAAAACAAACAGGCAGATCGACCCGCCCGAGGGGTTCCGCCCGTTTCCCTGGCACGACTCCGTGGAAGCCCCCGACGCTAGGTTGGAGGCGCGCTCTCTCGACCCCCAGAAGGTCGAGGGTCTGGGAGTAGATGATGTTGAGGCTGCTTCCGCCGTCCATGAGCACCTTGGTGAGGCGTGTGTTGGCGATGACGGGGTCAACAACGAGTGGATAGACCCCCGGATTGGGGACGTAGTCCGGGTGGTCGTCACGGTCGAAAGTGATGGCCACCGCGGACCAATCAAGGAAGCGGGGTACTGCCGATTGTACGGAGAAGACCTCGCGCCGTTCTCGCTTGCGCTGGCGCGCAGAGAGGCAGGTCGAGGGCCCTCCGTAGATCATGAAGCAGTCATGGATCTCGGGAAATTCCCCGTCCTTGTTGTCACCCTTAGGGTCCTTCTTGTCGTCCTTCTTGGCACCGGCACCCCCGAAGTACCTGCGCAGCATGTGACAATCCTCGAGGTTATGGTTAGTGAGTCCCTTGTGGTAGGGACACGATTCTTTGAGCATTTTGTCGAAGACGCCCCCGTCGGGGGGGCCTCGAGGTTTCTTGTGCTCGGTAGCAGCGACGAGCTCATCGGCCGGGGCCTCGAGCTTGCCCTGCTGGCCTTTCTTCTTCTTGCGGTTGTTTCTCTTGGGGCCTCGGGTGGAACTCGCGGGATCGTCGACCTTCTGCTCCCCCCTTTCCGAGTCGCCGCCAAAGATTGCACCAACCGCCTCCTCGCCGGCGGCGAAGTTGGTGATGATGTCCATCAATCCGTTGGCAGTGAGTGGGGTGTTACGGCCCAATTCTCGGACCAACTCCTTACAGGTGGTGCCGGAGAGGAAGGCTGTAATTACGTCGGAGTCGGTGATGTTGGGGAGCTCGGTACGCTGCCGGGAGAAGCGTCGGAGGTAGTCTCGGAGGGATTCATCTGGTTTCTGCTTGCAGCTCCGGAGGTCCCACGAGTTGCCGGGGCGCATGTAGGTCCCCTTGAAATTTCCCTCGAACACCCTCACGAGATCGTCCCAGTCGTGGATCTACCGAGGTGGGAGATCCTCGAGCCGGGCTCGGGCGGTGTCGGAGAGGAACAGGGGGAGTTGTCGAATGATGACCCGGTCGTCGGTGGCCCCGCCCAACTGACACGCCAAGCAGAAACCGGCGAGCCAAAGTTCGGGTTTGGTTTCGCCGTTGTACTTGGTGAGAGTCGTGGGGGGCGGAACCGAGCCGGGGGCACCGTCTCATGGATTGCCTTACTGAAGACCCGAGGACCCGGGGGCTCGGGTGAAGGGCTACGATCTTCCGAGCTGTCGTAGCGTCCGCCCCTGTGGACGTGGTAGCCTCGAGCCACACCGTCACCGTGCTTGCGCGTGCGGCGCTCGACGATGTTACCACGGGTGTCTCGAAGCTCGCGGTCATTGTCGGTGGGCTCAGGGGCCGGTGCTATCCGATTTCGCCGGGCAGACTCGGGGTGAACCGAGGCTTCTCTCTCCTGTCGGGAAGGCTCGAGGATCCGCTCCAAGGCTGCCTCGCGTCGCCTCGAGGCAGAGCTCTCAGCCTGCTGCATGGCGGCGGTCTCGAGGAGTTCTCGGATTTCATCTCGAGCCCGACGGGCGTCGGGGTTTGATGGCTCGGGCATGTTGCGGAGGAGCATGGCGGCGGCAACGACGTTCTGGCTGGCTCGGGCGAAAACCGGGGGGTCGACCACCCGGTCCTCGTCGATGAGACGGTTGACGTCGCGAGCTCTCTCGCGAGCTCTCCTGCCAAGTGCGTGTTCCGCACGCTCACGCACGAGGGTTTGTTGGAGTAGATCCAGGTTTTCCCGTTCCTCGTCAAGTCTGTCCTGCAACTCACGAATCTGTTCGAGCTGCGCTCCTTGATCCACAAGGAACTGAGGCTCGTCTCGCTCGGCAGGAGGCTCGACATGAGGTGGCGTGTGACTTCCTTCGACCGGCTCTTCGTCCTCTGATTCCGAAGTGCTTTCAACGTCGATGTTGAAGCACTCGCGGGTCGGATCATAGGTGTCATCAGCCGAGTCAGAGTCAGGAGCGCCAAAGTAGTAATATGACGGGGGAACATGTGGCCGTTGCCAATCGTCACTGAGGCAGCGACGTAAAGAAGCAGTCACACGGGGCTCTGTTTTCGGTGTCTCCGTAGAGTCCCGATAATCAGAAGCCAGTGTGGATGCAACGAGGTCCAGAGTGGAGCGTAGATGGTGCCCGGGGAGTTCCTCATAAGCACTCATGCGGGTGCTCACGGAGGATGCATACACCCGGACAGCCGAGTCTAGCCCAAATGGGAATGGTGATGGAGATGTCGCTGCCCGTGCTGAAATGAATGCTCCGGACAGTGGTGTCTCACCGGATGGGGGAGCGGCGGGATTTTCCATCGGCATGTCACCCTCAGCCAAGCTCGTCCTTCCCAAACCTTCCAAAAGGAGATCTAGGCTGGCGCCTGGCTGGGGGTGCCGGACTGGGGAACCCCATCGCCCTCCGCGGGGTGAAGACGGTAGCTGTACCGGGCTCGTCGTCGTTGGGCGGCCCGCGCCCGCCTGGAGCGACGGTGCCAGTGGATTGCTCCCCCGGGCTGGGAGAGCTCGTAGTCCTCGTCGGTTGGGTGCCTGGGCGGAAGTAGGACCATGTCGTAGCCAGAGCCGAGCGACATGAACTCTAAACTCCCAAACCAGATCACCGTGGCCAACGGAATCGGACGTTCGGGGTCAGCCATCCAGGAAAAAAGGCGAGAAAGCGACGTTTGCACGCAGCGATCCCCTACCTAGCGCGCCAACTGTCGGTGTTCGGACCCACGGGGGTCCTAAACCAATGAGTAAATGCTGCGTGTCTCTTTCCTGGATGGTGATGCAAGGAGAACACACGGGGGTTTATCCTGGTTCGGGCAAAAGAAGGCCCTACGTCCAGCGGGGGGAGATGTTTGTATTTCCTTGCACCGAGGTGCTCGTGTAGGGGTTACAAGCATGCGAGAGAGGGTGTCGAGCCCAAGTCTCAAAGAGAAAAGAGGGAAAAGGCGGTTGCTTGAGATGTCGGTCTTCTGTTTTGTGTTTTTCGTTCCGTCTTCGTCCCTCCCTCCGTTGAACCCTGGCCTGCCCTTTTATAGGGTGAGGGAAGGCCAAGACGACGGGGAGCCTTGAGGTGATGTTTTGTCGATTCCTGTTGAGTTGACTGTAGCGACGTGCCTTGGGAATGGTCGGCCATCCCTGGACACCCTGACGTTGTGGGAGACAAGATGGCGAAATGACCCAGAGCGCCATGCCATACCGTCCTTTGAACTAAGTCGAGCGTCGGGGCTGGGTCGAGGCCGGGTCGAGGCCGGATGGATAAGGCCGAACCCCCGATATCGCGGAGAACGGGCCTTGTCTTATCCTCCCTCGAGGGTGATTGATGGTGAACAGTGCGCGGTAAGGTGGGTATAGTGACGGGTTTCACCTCCCATCACGGGATGGGCGATAAAACAGTGAGATCTGACACGGGTATTATTCCCACGTCGATCCTGGCCGCAGCCATGCCGGTAGGTGGTAGTAGGTAACCGCATTGAATGCTATGGCTTTTGTCCTGGGGTAGGCAAAGAAAAGGTGTTGAGGTGCTCGGTCCGGGCTCACGCGAGTCGGAGTTCTCCCCAGCGGGCGGTCGAGCCTCGCGCGGGTCGGAGCGCTGTCGAAGTACCTCGCGGCACGGGATGGGGCGCGGTCAAGGCGCCCCGTCGAGCGGGCCTCGTACGAGTCGAAGCCGGGGCGCGGTCGAGGCGCCCCGTCGAGCGGGCCTCGTACGAGTCGGAGCCGGGGCGTGGTCGAGGCGCCCCGTCGAGCGGGCCTCGTACGAGTCGGAGCCGGGGCGCGGTCGAGGCGCCCCGTCGAGCGGGCCTCGTACGAGTCGGAGCCGGGGCGCGGTCGAGGCGCCCCGTCGAGCGGGCCTCGTACGAGACTGACTGGGTACGCGGTCGCGGCGAGCTATCTTTTATTGCGGTTTCGGTCGTGTTAGTTTTTTGGCGATAGGTGCGGGTACCCCCGTACTGTTGGTACCGACACAACTTGTCCTAAGTCAATTAGGACGCATACGCCAAATTTTGATTCGTCCTAAATCAATTAGGATGCGGTCGCCAAATTTTGATTCATCCTAAGTCAATCAGGACACGGTTGCCAAATTTCGACTCGTCCTAAGTTAATCAGGACGCGGTTGCCAAATTTTGACTCGTCCTAAGTCAATCAGGACACAGACGATCACATGAACACGACGATCGGCGCTTCGCACATCAGCTACAGCCAACACGTGACATGGGGACAAAGATCTATTATTATATTTATCCACTTGGGTTCTAAGCTAATGCTCGGGGCTCAGATTCACAGATTCAACCGACTGTTTCAAGCCGAGACGCAAGCAAGCCACAAGCAGGCTATTCAGTCATGGCAAGCAAGATGGCAAACCGCTAGCATGCACGTACATGTTTATGTGTGCTTCCGAGCATGAGCCAGCCGTGGAGACATGCAAGTAGTCGCTTTGCACCTACAAGGCTACAATGCATGCACGAAGCAACTCGGCGAAGAATGACACGACGATTCCAGCCACGGCAGCATGTTTCAAATCTCAAAACTCACAACATATTGAGGACAACTGGACATAATCTTCGGCATCTCTAGATTGGATAACAAGAGGGCGTGCGTACATGCAGCAACATGAAAAAGCTAATTATCAACAGCTATGCATGCTATACGTACTCATCACTTCATCCAACATTGTTAGGCTTACTTGGCTTCACTCCGACTACGCTCGGGGGCTCGAACTCAAGGATGCAAGATCAAGCTTTCAAGAACTCAACTACTCCTGCATCTCTGAGTATATTCTTTTCAAATCCTAGCGCCGATTACAAGTACTCGGACATAGGCTCGAGGGCTGCGGGATACATATCCTCAGAGGATGTTTTTAAATTCCTTTGTCAAGGAATTGTAGAAAAGAACCTCCAACTCTTTGTTCCAAACAGCAAGAGACTTGGGGGCTACACCCAGTGGATGCACTTTTTTCGAAAAGTGCACACCACTAGAAGATCTTAAGAAACACCACATTGTTTCTCTCAAGAAAGCACTCGGACGACTCTTATTTCTACTCGGCAAGACCCGGAAGAACAAGAAGAGGCTTTCAAAGTTCAACCATACGGTGCTCGGGGGCTTGTCGATGCTGGACCCCAGGGGTTCCCCACAAGAAAAGAAGAAGATCTAGTCCGACTATGACTCTTCGTATGTAATCCTAGTAATATTACTACCATATAATCCTACTATGACTCCTACAATGTAATCGACTAGGACTCCTGTTCCCTGGACTATATAAAGGAGGGCATGACTCCCTAGATCGCAAGGACATCAGACCTCACGGTCTAAACCCTAAAGCACAGGGCGCAACATACTATTCTTCCCAGACTGGACATGGGACGCTATTCCAGCGTACCGAACCAGTATCAATCATAGTCTCTCTGCATTAACCATCAAGTTCTGCATATGCCGAAGCCCTAATCTTCATCCCAGATTACCCCGTGACGGCCTGTCGGTCTCTAAACACTGACAGTGCCCATAAACATATGCTGCAAGCGTATGTTGTAAATGTTTTATCTGTTTCGGACGTATGTTGTAGCAAATGCTTTATGTTGCAAGTGTTTCATGAGCAGGTACAACAAGCGGACGCGGGCGAAGGTGGTCCCCTCCAGCGCAGCGGTCCCTGCGTGCGCGGACAAACGAAGCGGACGCGGCAGCATACGCGGAGCACAAAGCTGTATCCATGGGCATGGCAGCAGGCGCGGAGCACGAAACTGTATCCATAGGCAGCCAACAGGCGCGAAAGCACGAGGCGAAGCGGAGCACGAAGCTTCATCCATGCGCAAGCAGCAGGCGTGGAGGACGAGGCGAAGCGGAGCACGAACCTGCATCCATAGACGTCCTGAGGGTATCATTATTGAAAACGGACGGGCAATAGGCGCGGTCGTTCGGACGTGCGGCCGCTGGTCTCTCGCCATTTAGTCATGCAACCAAATGTCCACCTAGAGTCTTCTAACTAATTAGTTTTTTTGCACAACAGATTGAACTTTTCTTTTTATTCTATGAATACCTCTCATTTAGTTACATGTCAGCTTCTTAATTTCTCTCTTTGGTCGTATGAATGTCCATAAATATTTTATATTAGTTTATCCTCTTGATTAGTTTCCTCCCATGACTGATGAAGTCCATTCGTTGCTAGCCTTATTAACGAGCGAGCGCGCAAGTCTCGTCTACCTACAACTGATAGTCATCCTTGGGTAGTAGGTGTAGAAGTGACTAGGGAAGGCGTCATGGAACTGCCTAAACTGCCCGAACTCCCGACGTATGCTGCGAGGTCGCTACGAACTCCTGGACCTCCTCCCGGGTGGCAAGGTGATCAATCCGCTCAGCCAAGCTGAACATCGAGGTCTGCACTGGGTCGATGAAATGCTGCTGCAACCTGTAGGAAGGTCTGCTAGCGCATAAATTGCACATCAAAGTTCCTCTCCAGCGGCTCGAATAATTTGGAATGGAGGGAGTAACTGATTTTTTTCTTAGTAAACATACCTTAAACCTCATAGTTAGTGAGGTAGATCCAAATGTAGCCTTACCTTTGCCCTGTCCTCCATTTCCTCTTTGACTCTCCCAATCTGTGTAGCCACTAACGGCCATCACACCACCGATATCGCTAAATTTCAGCGAAACGAACAGGGCACGCTAGCAATAGAGGTAGTTGTCCTCTACGGGTACTGTTATAAGGTGGGGGAACAAATATAACATTTCGAAGCATAGCAAATGCTATTGTATGCCTCTACTCAATCAGTGAAGAGACTGATTTACGGAGAAGAATGTAACGCCCCGACCCGAAAAACGGCTAAGATCCACTCTACACGTTGAATGGACCGCACATATGTATTAACTCGCTTGCGCTTTCGTCCTCGTTTCGTGCAAAAGGTTCGAACCGGAGTTAACACACTCTTCAGGCCTGGTTTTTAAGTTGGTTCAGCTCCTCCTCAGGTTTCGATGTGGGACTAATGTCCTGTAGCTATAGTGCTTTTCGCTGCTACAGTGACTGGCAACCCAGCCCATCAGGTCGGCCCAACTTGGCCCATTTAGCGGGTCTCACATACACCTACCCGAGGACTCGATGTCCTCATCGAGTACCGAACCAACCTACCCAAACGGTACAAATGTCTAGAACCGACTCTCCTGACCCTTTTTGTATTCCCAGCTCCCCAGCCCAAGTGCCATGCCCTTGCCGAGCCATGCGCAACCTGTCCGAGCTCCCGAGCCATATGTCCGTGAAACCGCGAGAATTGGCTCTGATTACCATTTGTAACACCTTGACCCGAAAAACGGCTAAGATCCACTCTACCGTTGAATGGACCACACCTATGTGTCAACTCGCTTGCGCTTTCGTCCTCGCTTCGCGCAAAAGGTTCGAACCGGAGTTAACACACTCTTCAGACCTGGTTTTTAAGTTAGTTCAGCTCCTCGTCAGGTTCGATGTGGGACTAATGTCCCATAGCTACAGTGCTTTTTGCTGCTACAGTGATCGGCACCCCGAGCTATGGTAACTCGGCCATTCGGCCTAGCCCATCAGACCGGCCCAACTTGACCCATTTGGCGGGGTCTCACATACACCCACTCTCGAGGACTCGACGTCCTCGTCGAAGGCCGAACCAACCTACCCAAATAGGATAAATATCCAGGACCGACTCTCTTGGCCCCGTCCGTATTCCCAACTCCCTAGTTCAAGTGTCATGCTCTTGCATAACCATGCGCAACCTGTTCGAGCTCCCGAACCATACATCCGTGAAACCGTATTCCCAACAGTGCAAGTGCCATGCTCGAGCTCCCGAGCCATATGTCCGTAAAACCGTATTCCCAACAGTGCAAGTGCCATGCTCTTGCATAACCATGCGCAACCTATCCGAGCTCCCGAGCCATATGTCCATGAAACCGTGAGAATTGGCTCTGATTACCATTTGTAATGGTAACGCCTCGACCCGAAAAACGGCTAAAGATCCACTCTACACATTTGTAATGGTACTCAGCCAATCGGCCTGACCCATCAGACCACCTAACTTGGCCCATTTAACGGGGTCTTACAAAAAAATGATTAATTTCTATCTCTTATACACCATTAATAATCCTCTACTCATATATGACTATGAAATTGTTGTAGCAACACGTGGGACATCATTATTATAGGCACCACGTTCTTTCTTTCGCAATCCTTACGAGGCCACCGCCACATCCCAGCAGCGGCGGAGTACTCACTTGCACCGTTGGTGGATGAAACGTGAGCACCGTGCCCGACATGAATCCCGCCGTGTGTTGTCGGTGTGGTGTGATGCGGTGGCCTCCTTGTCAACTGCGCCGGGAAGGTGTGCCGACCGTGCATCAGCTCCACGAGTTGCAAAATGCAAAGCAACCACCTCAAATCCTCGATTATACCCTGATGAATAAAACGAGATTACTTCCACGACGTGTCGACTCGAGGCTACACCGTGCGGTGCCTAACACTGCTTACGTGGCCATTTTTTCTTTAAAAAAGTCACGAGCTGTTGAGGTGGCCCGAGCCTCCCTAGTTTCTGCAAGCTAAAACCTCTCTGAAACCGCCACACGTCGCGCGAGTAAAAACCCCCGCCCCACCCCCTCTTGACCGCCTCGCTCCCATCCCGCCGCGCGGCCCCCTCACGCACCCCCTCGCTTGCCGACACATGGACCCCACCGCCGCCCCCAGCTCCGGCGGCACCCCCGCCGACGCCGACGCCACCGCCCCAACCAACACCACCGTGACGCTCCCGCCGCTCACCCTCCGCGACGTGCCGCGCCTCCCCTCCGCGCTCGCCTCCGCCTCCGCATCCCCGTCGGTCCCGAACCCCATCTCGCGCCACCCCTACTTCCACCCGCCGGCCACCTTCTACATCTCCCCGGGGGAAGTCACCCTCCGCCACGCCTTCTTCGACCTCGCCTCCGCCGCGCCGTCCCCGCTCGTCGCCTACCGCCGCGCGGGGCCCCGCGGGGACATCGCCATCGACCCGGCCGCGGCGCGCGCCGCGCTCGTCACCTGCGGGGGCCTCTGCCCAGGCCTCAACACCGTGCTCAGGGAGCTCGTCGTCGGGCTCCACGAGCTGTACGGCGTCCGCCACGTCTTCGGTGTCGCCGCGGGCTACCGAGGGTTCTACGGCGCCGACGAGGATCACGTCAGGCTGGACCCCGCCGCCGTCGACGACTGGCACAAGAAGGGCGGCACCGTGCTCAAGACCACTCGGGGTGGCTTCGATCTCGGCAAGATCGTCGACGGCATCGTCGCGCGCGGGTACACGCAGGTGAGAGCAACGCTCAGCACAGGCACCGCAATGTAAAATTGGGATTTTGCATTATTTACAGTTTACAAACTTAAATCCCAACAGTGAATCTGGGCAGTTCATGGGTTTTACCTATCCTATCCTATTTAGTTCGAGATTTCAGGGTTCAGAATGGCTAAGTAGGCTATGGGTTTTTGAGCTGTTTACTCACTGCGGGATCAAAATTCAGCTATGCCAATCGTTTCCCTGCTTAGGCCCCGTTCATCTGGCTTATAATTCGTCTTATTCAGCTTGTTTTTTCAGTTGAAACAATATTTTTCCCTCACGAAAAATCATTCCAGCCGAACGGGACCTTAGGTCTTACACGTATTTTGAGTGCTCTAGCAAATGCCCGTGCTTCGTTATCAAGTATAAACTAAACTGATCACGTCCAAATATTTCTTTTTTATCGAAGATATATGCGATCGGCGGGGATGGAACCATGAGAGGAGCTGTGGCAATCTTTCAAGAGTTCAAACGCCGTGGTCTGAACATATACATTACTGGGATCCCAAAAACTGTGGACAATGACATTGGCATCATAGACAGGTCATTTGGTTTCCAAACTGCTGTGGAGATTGCTCAGCAGGCAATTGACGCTGCTCATGTGGAGGCTGTTAGTGCTGTTAATGGTGTAGGCCTTGTCAAACTTATGGGAAGGAGTACAGGTCATATCGCCCTTCATGCCACTCTGAGCAGTCGGGACGTTGACTGCTGCTTGATCCCAGAGGTTGATTTCCACCTGGAAGGCAAGGGTGGCCTGTTTGAGTTTCTGTATGAACGGATTAAGAAGAAGGGGCATGCTGTCATCGTTGTTGCTGAAGGAGCTGGTCAGGAATTGATTCCCCGGACTGATGATCAGAAGCGAGAGCAGGATGAGTCTGGCAACATTGTGTTTCTTGATGTGGGACCCTGGCTGAAATCCGAGCTGGGCAGATGGTGGAAGAGAGAACATCCCAATGAACTGTTCACTGTGAAGTACATTGACCCTACATACATGATTCGAGCGGTTCCTGCAAATGCCACCGACAATTTGTATTGCACTTTGCTGGCGCATTCCGCCATCCATGGGGTCATGGCTGGGTTTACTGGCTTTGTACCTGGTCCAGTAAATGGGACCTACAGTTACATACCACTGGAAGATGTCGCTGTGGCAAAGAACCCTGTCGATGTGAATGATCACAAATGGGCATGGGTTAGATCAGTTACGAATCAGCCAGATTTCCTGAAACCCCAAGCATAATATCTAAAGTCTAGTGGCTGCTCCTCCCTGGACCCATTAAAGACTTTCTTCTGATCCAGTTGCCTGCCTCCCTAGTTATTTTATGTTCAATAAGGTGGTAGCTTTATGCTCTCCATTATTTTGTGTGCTTGTGGAACACTTTTGAGAATGTGTCGGTAGCAATTGTTGTGCTTGTACATATGTTGATATTATCATTCTCATGAATAAACGATGCTTTGGGATGAAATTACGATTTTACTTTGAATGAAATGTTGCTTTTATATATATATATATATATATATATATGTCATTTGGCAATGCTAGGCGATGAATGTGACTTGATCAGATGCAGTGCATACAAATAGAAATAACTGTGCAAGTATCCAACGAGCAAGTTGGCCTATTAGGTTGGTTAGAGCGTCGTGCTAATAACGCGAAGGTCCCAGGTTCGAGACCTGCATGGGCCAATTTGGTTTTTTTTCCTCTTTTTTTTGTTTTTTCCTTTTTTTTTACATTTCCATCTTGCCACTGTAACTTCCTGCTTTTTTTTCCCTTTTTTTTACATTTTCATCTTCCCGCTGTAACTTCCTGACTCCAGTCTCCATTTCTTTTCCTTTTTTTTTTTACATTTTCATCTTGGTTTTTTTTGTTTTTCCTTTTTTTTTACATTTTCATCTTGCCTCTGTAAGTAACTTCCTGACTCCAGTCTCCATTTCTTTTTCTTTTACATTTTCATCTTGCGGCTGTAACTTTCTGTCTCCAGTCTCCAGAACATAACCTTTTTTTTACTCCCCCCCCCCCCCCCCCCCCCCCCACCACTTTTTTTATTACATTTTCATCTTGCCGCTGAAACTTCCTGACTACAGTCTCCAGAACAGAGCTTTTGTGGCATTTTCATTTTGCAGCTGTATACCACTTCCTGACTCTAGAACAGAACTTGTGGGCGATCAAATGGCAAACAAACTTTTTCGCCCTTGTTTTTGACAATTTAATCTTGCAGCTGTATCACTGTATGCCGTGTCCTGACTCCAGAACGGAACTTCTGGCTGAACAAATGGCAAATAAACTATCCTACAGGCTAGCCGGATAACTTGTCGGTCTACCGTTCTCACTAGGTTGACATAAGTTTTCCTCAACTTTAATTTGCATTCTTATTCATCATTTCTTCAATCTAATGCCAAATTCAAGTGTGACATTTTCACCCCAGTCAGACTAAAAACAAGCGTTCATCATTCTGGTCTCTTCAGAGTAAGTACAGCCAGTTGTTAGTAACGGTATCTTTTTTTTTTAAAGGGGCGGCAAAAGCTTTGCTGTTCATTTTATTAGACGAAGAAAAGCAAAAAGTAAAAGAGAGTTACAAAATATTTACAATACCAGACCCCTGGAACAGCCCATATCTACAGAGTACCAACTAACCTCCTTACACAGGGGAGGCTAACCCAGGGGGACCTCTGAGCACAACTACATAAAGAACAACAACAACAACCACGGCCCTCCAACCATAAGCCTAGATCGAGAACCAGATTAGTGAAAACTTCCAGTACTATTTGACCCCAAATCATATTGCTGAATGTCCTCCTTGCATAGTAATGCCACTTGTCTTGGTTGAAGAGTTTTTTTGTTGAAAGGTTCTTCTATTTCTTTCTTTCCAAATATTTCACCAAAAATAGATCATGATGCCGTCAAATTTCCTTCTCTGTGATTTCTCAAACTTCATCCTGCATTTACACCAAAATTTTTTGAAGAGATCCCGAGGCGCCTATGTTATGAACGACGTATGGAATATGAAGTAAAACAAAATCAATCACAGCGGAGACACACGATTTAACGTGGAAAACCCCTCCAATGCGAAGGGGAAAAACCACGGGCACCAGCCAGCAACAATCTCACTATCTCAAGAGTTTTGGGTTACACGCCTATGGCGGCTTACAAGAGAATCAAGTCTCCAAGAAACCCTAGCAAGGGTATATATGTACCGTACCACGGGGGCTCCGCCCCCCGCACCCCCCGTGTGTGCACGGGCACGGCCTGATGGGCCGGCTTCAGACTCCGCTACGCTCCGGCCCAACCTTCGGCTTTTACGGGCCTCCGCTTCGCTCCGTCAGAAGCCCGGCCTATATCTTACAGTGAATTTGGAACAACTCCAACAAACTCCACCTTGAGACAAATTCATCTTGTATCATAAATCAACCAATCATCCTAAACAACAAAAGATAGAAAACCACTGGTGCCAACAATAGTCTCTTGGACTATTCAATTAAACCAACTAAGCTTGAGCATAACTCAAACTTAGCAACAGGAACAGACTTTGTCATCATATCAGCAGGATTATCATGAGTACTAATCTTGCATACCTTCAGCTTACCTTCTTCAATCACATCTTGCACAAAATGATACTTGATATCTTGTGCTTAGTTCTCTCATGGAACATCTGATCTTTAGTGAGGTAAATTGCACTTTGACTGTCATAGTGCAAACTTATGCAAGATTCAATTCCACTGAGTTCAGCGTACAAACCTTTCAACCATATTAATTCTTTGCACGCTTCATAAATAGCCATATATTCTGCTTCAGTAGTAGACAAAGCAACAACAGACTGTAACGTAGCCCTCCAACTCACAGCATAACTGCCAACAGTAAACACATAATCAGTAATTGATCTTCGCCTATCCAGATCAGCAGCATAATTAGAATCCACATAACCAATGAGACCCTTATCAGTTCTTCCAAACTTCAAACATGAATCTGCTGTGCCTCTGAGATACCTGAAAATCCACTGAACTGCCCTCTAATGTTCTTTGCCAGCATTAGACATATATCTACTAACAAGACTCATAGCATATGATAAATCTGGACGAGAGCAAACCATGGCATACATCAAAGACCCAACAACACTAGAATAAGGAACCCTTGACATGTACTCAATTTCTACATCTATACTATGACACTGAGCAGCTGACAACTTAAAGTGAGGTGCAATAGGGGTACTAACAGCCGTAGCATTTTGCATGTTGAAACACTGAAGAACTTTCTTGATATAATTTTGTTGACTAAGAAATAGCAAACCAGATTTCTGTCTCTACTAATTTTCATACCAAGAATTTTCTTAGCACTACCAAGATCTTTCATATCAAACTCACTACTTACCAACTTCTTTAACTTAGTGATTTTATTCTTGCTCTTGGCAGCAATCAGCATATCATCAACATATAACAGCAAATATATAAGTGATCCATTAACATGCTTGATATAAACACAACTATCATATCTAGATCTTTTGAAACTGTGTGACAATATAAATGAATTAAATCTTTTGTTCCACTGATGAGGGGACTGTTTCAAACCATACAAGGAGCGCTTCAACTTGCACACATATTTTTCCTTGCCAGGCACTATAAACCCTTCCGGTTGGTCCATGTATATGTCCTCTAGCTCTCCATGCAAAAACGCAGTCTTCACATCTAACTGCTCAAGTTCAAGATCATGTGAAGCAACAATACTCAAGAAAGTACGAATTGAACTGTGTTTTACCACTAGAGAGAACACATCATTATAGTCAACACCCGGAATTTGACTGTAGCCTTTTGCAACTAACCTTGCCTTATACTTTGGAGGCTTGCTTGGAGATAAACCCTCCTTTCTCTTGAAGATCCACTTGCAGTTTATGGTCTTCTTTTCCTTAGGTAAAGGAACAACCTCCCATGTACTGTTCTTCTCAAGAGATTGTATCTCCTCATGGATAGCAGAAATTCAATTATCACTATCAGCACAACGAACAACTTCTTTATAGGTTGCTGGCTCATGAACATTCTCCACCTATTCAGCACAACTTAAAGCATAGTAAGACAAATTACATTCTTCGATAAGACGTTTAGAAGGTACAACTGTCCTTGTTGACTTGCGTTGAGCAATAGGTAATTCCTCCTGTAGCTGCAAACTAGGAGGAGTTTGCTGAACATCATCATGAGCATCATCATCAGCAACATCATTATTATGGTCATCCTGCTCATCAGCAGGCTCCACCTGCACACCTATATCATCATCAACATGCTCCACCTGTATGTGCATACTCTGCAGCTCTTTTTCTGGAACATAATCTGAGGGAAAACTGTCAGTAAACATCACAGATTCATTAAATACAACACTCCTGCTCATAAAAGTCTTCCCTATTTTAGGATTTCATGACTTATAGCCTTTGATTCCCGAACCATAACCAAGGAAAAGACACTTAACAACTCTAGGCTCTAATTTTCCATTGTCAACATGAGCATAAGCAGTGCATCCAAAAACTTTTAACTGTGAATAATCAGCAGGCGTACCAGACCCAATGTTAGCCTAAACATTAAACGGTGAACGGTCGGTCACCCATCGTTTAGCAAAAAGTCGGTATACACGGCCGTTTAAACGGCCTTTTAAACGGTCGAAACGGTTTTGCACGGCTTTACACGGCTAATCGGCCTACACGGTTACCCATTGAGTAGCGTTTACACGCCGTGTAAACGGCCTACACGGCCGTGTAGGTGAACAGTGACCAGACCATACCTCAATAGAAGTTTTCTTATTTAGTGGAATAGAAGGTGACCTGTTTATCAAGTAACAGGCAGTATTAGCAGCTTCAGCCCAAAAACGCTTGCTCATCCTTGCATGAGACAGCATGCAACGAGCCTTGGAGATAATGGTCCTGTTTATCCGTTCTGCCACACCATTCTGTTGTGGAGTATGGGGTATGGTGTGATGCCTAACAATGCCTTCCTGTCTGCAATAATCATTAAAGACATGCGAACAAAATTCTCCACCATTATCAGTACGACGTAATTTTACCTTTCTTTCAGTTTGTCTTTCTATCATTACTTTCCAGTTCTTAAAAGCAGCAAAAGTATCATCTTTCTGTTTTAGAAAATAAGGCCAAACCCTTCTAGAGTAATCATCAATAATTGTAAGCATGTAACGAGCACCACCTAGTGAGGGCTTCTTAGAAGGACCCCATAAATCAGCATGAACATAATCAAGAGTACCTTTGGTGGTGTGAATAGAAGTGTTGAACTGTACCCTCTTATGCTTGCCGAAAATGCAATGCTCACAAAAATTTATCTTACTCGAAGTGCAGCCTTTCAGTAAGTTTCTCTTTATCAAATCTGCCATACCATGGTGACTCATATGTCCCAAACATATGTGCCAAAGGTTAGTTTTACTAGGTTCATCATTAGTAACAGCAGCAGCAGCGAAATCAGAACCATGTAAAGTACACCCTCTAAGGACATATAACTTTACAGAATTAAGATCACCTTTCAAACAGACAAGAGAACCTTTTGATACCTTCAGAATGCCATCTGAACCGGAATATTTGTAACCTTTTGCATCAAGCGTGCTCAATGAGATAAGATTCCTGGACATCCCTGGTATATACCTGACGTTTTTCAGCGTGTGTGTCATGCCATCATCAGTCTTGATCTGAACTGATCCAATCCCCACGACGTCACATGGGTTATCATCTCCCATCCGCACAATATCCCCTTTCTGCACAGACTTATATGAACTAAACTAATTTCTGTTAGTGCAAATATGAAATGAACATGCGGAATCTAGAATCCATTCATCATGACCAGCAACACAACCAGCAAGCACTATCAGACAATCTCCAGAATCATCATCAGACGCAGCAGCAGCAACAGAGACCTTACCAGCCGACTTGTTTTTTCTCTTCTCCTTATTCTGTACTTTTCTGCAATCCTCAACATTATGATTTGTCAGCTTGCAATAAACACAGAACTTTTTATTACCATGCGGCTTGGACTTTGAACGGCCTCTCCTCTCGTAGTTCTTTCTACCATCAATGCTATCATATGAGGATCTGTTATCAGTTCTGCCTCTCACATGCAAAGCTTCGCCCTTTGAGGACGACGTTCCGTCATGCTGCACTATAACTTTCATCTTCTCCTTAGACTGGAGAGCCTCATAAACTTTCTTTAGGGTTAGTTCATCACGGCTCAAAAGTATGGTGTCACGAAAATTTGCATACGAATTTGGCAAAGAACATAACAGTAGAAGACCTAAGTCCTCATCATCATACTTCACCTCCATCGACACTAGGTCGGCCACGATCTTCTTGAATTCAGCGATGTGGGTCATCACCGAATCCTCCTCCTTCATCCTCAGAGTGAACAACTTCATCTTCATCTGCATCTTACTGGTTAGATCCTTGCACATACAGATCGATTCCAGTTTCAGCCATAGTTCTGCAGCAGTTTTCTCTTTCAAACACTCCTGCAAAATATCATTATGAAAATGTAACTGAATTAGGGCGAGAGCTTTCTGATCCTTGCGGATCTCCTCAGGAGTCCAATCGGCCTTCCTCTTGCCGAAGTTATCCAGCGCCTCATCGTAGTCATGAGTCTGCGCCAGAATTCCCCGCATCTTGACTTGCCACAGCGAGAACCGCGTGTCGTAGTTCAGCAGCGGAAGATCGAACTTTATCGACGTCGTCATGAACCCTACAGCAACCAAAGCTCCGGTACCACTTGTTATGAACGACGTATGGAATATGAAGTAAAACGAAATCAATCACAGCGGAGACACACGATTTAACGTGGAAAACCCCTCCAATGCGAAGGGAAAAAACCACGGGCACCAGCCAGCAACAATCTCACTATCTCAAGAGTTTTGGGTTACACGCCTGTGGCGGCTTACAAGAGAATCAAGTCTCCAAGAAATCATAGCAAGGGTATATATGTACCGTACCACGGGGGCTCCGCCCCCCGCACCCCCCGTGTGTGCACGGGCGCGGCCTGATGGGCCGGCTTCAGACTCCGCTACGCTCCGGCCCAACCTTCGGCTTGTACGGGCCTCCGCTTCGCTCCGTCGGAAGCCCGGCCTATATCTTGCAGTGAATTTGGAACAACTCCAACAGCCTATTGTGCTCAAAATCGACATTCCAAACCACTGCTTTAATAATTCCCAAACTTCTTTTGTGAATGGGCAGTCCTTGCATAGATGTGTTGGTGTTTCGTGCTCAATGCCACATAATTTGCAAATCGGATCATGTTGCCAGTTGCGCTTACTTAGGTTGTTGGCTGTCAGGATCTTCTTGTGAAGCAATGTCCAGGCGAAAAAAATGACATTTGGGTTTAGCTTTCGCCTTCCAGATCGGCATGATTTTCATTTTACTGAAGGTGCCCTCAAACTGAATACGGTAGGCACTCTTTGTAGTGTATTCTCCGTCTACAGTCCATCGCCATCGTATTGAATCTTCCCTAGAATTATCCAACGTGACTTCCCTGGTGAGTTCCCAAAGTGCAACAAATTCAGTCACCTCTTGTTGGGAGGATATAGGAGAAACATGATCAACCCATTTATTACGTTCCAGGGCTTTGTTGACCCGGACATTTCTTCTTTTGGTTTTCTTAAAAAGAGTTGGAGCAATATTTTTTGGAGCTGTTCCTTGTAACCAAGAAGACTGCCAAAAGCTAGCAGTTGTTCCATTTCCCACCGTTACCAGGGTTGAGGCATTGAAAAGATCCCGATCCTCCTGATTGCAAGGTACATCTAAGTTTGTCCAAGCTGTCTTTTTCTTTCCACTGGTACCACATCCATCTGAGTCTTAAAGCGCGGGCAAAACGATCAAGATCAGTGACACCAAGCCCGATATCTAGCTGAGTCCTACAGAGTCAGATGATGAGAGCCTTACGAAATCCAGGGGCCCTTCTTTTTTTATAGGATAGTAATTGAACCACTGGAGAATGTTTTACAGGGTGAAGTGAATCAACCACCTCAAGCAATTGCCATGGACAAAATATATCTACACCATGTACATCAAATTACAGTCTCAGCTGCCTGATGCTAGCTACTAGCCCGTGCTCAGTGTTTCCTTCATTTATGGGATTTGTCACTTATCCTTCATGTATATGCTCCATGCACCTTCTTCCCCTTTCTCTCTGGTCTACTACTAACTGATGAACGCGCTGCGGCTGAAGCTTCAGGACAGTCAAGATTCAGGGGAAGTTGGCTCGATTTCTATTGGCAGACCTCTCTGAAACTCCACATACGGGTATGCCATTGGAATGTCATCGCCATCAATTCTCCATCTGCAAGGCGCCAAGTTTTCAAGAACCGAAAAGCGATGATCAGCTAATGGCATTTCTAAAACAGTAAGTAATTTTTACTACTCTGAAAGAATAATAACAATGGCTAGTCATTTGTCACATTCAGATGGTTATTTTGGACAAAATTTGGTAGTCTGATCACATTGCAGAATTCTATATCTTGTATGATACCCCTCAACTTGCCAGACCTACTTGTCGAAAACCTAATGCTGCCAATGTTTGTTGTGTTTGTTGTCGTCTGATATATTCTACAGTTCTGGATCCAAAATTACTTAACATTTATTTTGTGACCTGTGGTCCCTGTCGATAAAAACATAAATTAGAGAGACCAGTTCTTATCTTAACCTTGTTGCCATCACTTGCTATATTTTTTTCTTACTATTGGTCCGACACTAATGACCTCATTATTCTGGGTCCTTGTCCTTTTTTGCCTCATCATATTCATTTAACAGTGTTTTCATAACCTTCTTGCCATTACTTCCTAGCATGTGGTTCAAATGTTCAATGATTACTGCATTATTTTGCTTTTACGTTAAGGCCTGACAGATATTGTTCTATTTGGATTAACACTGTCCTGCCACATTTTTTCCTTATGTTGGCTAGAAATTTGCATGATGTTGATGCATACTGTGCTTTGACTAATACTATCCTTTGTTTTTACCTATAATTGAGGACAAGGTGATGGAGGAAAAAAGCAGCCTCTACTTTAGCAAGCTCTGATCCTGGGCAGAGCCGGGGGCCACCACCGAACGGTGTAAACCTCTTGCTTGTCCCTTGGCTTGTGCCCTGGTATATATCAATCAGATGAGTCACACATATGAATGGAACCATGAACATCACTAAAGAAAAAAAATGAAGCAAAGCCCAGAGGGCTGGCTTTCAACGAACGGAATCATGGTTAGGACCATTAACAACAAGCACTACATCAGGCAGCATGCTTGGCATCTGAAGATACCAGAACAGTTGTGAGTAATTATGTCACAGATGGACACACACTAATTAAAGGTAGCAATTAGTTAGAGTACACACTTTAAAGGAAGATTCCCTAAAAGCCCCTGATAAGCTTGTTTGATAGGCCCTCTGCCTTTTATTTGTATACGGAGTATTTCAGTTTTGAATAAGTAGCATATATATTAGCGTCATAAAGCTAAGATTAACTATTTATGGACCATGAATCATTGGATCATTGCCATTATTATAGCTAGATGGCAGGTGCAGAACAGTGATTAGGAAGGAGTCTCAGTGAGAAAGAACGCAACGTACGTACCTCCCATCTACAGGGCTGAAACTGTTGTGCGTTTCCATGAAGTGAGGGGTTCAGATGAACAGCACTGAAGACTGGTAGGACCTTCCAGCCAGATGGAATCAGATACTCTGCAACAGAGCAAAAGAGAGAGCCACTTCCTTTTGAGCATCTTCGTTTAGCAAAAGCTAGGAGGTATTCTGGGCATAACAATGCTTAAAAATCAGGCTTAAAGGTGCGACCATCCCCTCTGCCTGATCCATTATCATGTGATGAGCACAAATGGAATCTGCCGCGAAAGTCTCTCTCGATGCAGGAGGGGTTCATTCATCTCACCTTTGTATTTGACATCTTTGAGCGCCTTCCGGTGCACAAACTTGACAATGTTGCCACATCTCAGCGCCTCGTTGATAACCTGCAAGAAGGGCAACCACCACGTCAACATCACAACGGCATTTCCACATACATATATACTTGCAACACAAAATTAAATTATCATGTTTTGTAGATTCGCCTATTTAATTGTGTGGGTTACTGCACACAAAAATTTATTGTCCCTGGAGTGGAGGATTACATACTACTGCCATGTCTAATAGTACTAGCATGTATATATTGAATGAATGATCATCTATCTCACTTGTTGAGTATATTCCATCTTCTTGTAGTCTTCTGAAGTCAAGCACTCCTCCTTCCCTTTGTTGGATCTTATGCTGTCGTGCTCCCTCTGCATGTTGTTCATGGATAGTTTATTTATTAGTGGCCACAACCAGCATAAAAATAAACTAGCAGTGCCTTCACAGTAGTGAAAAATAAAGCAGGCATAAACTACCTTAACCAGGTCCAGATCTTGAGCAGACTGCCCAAGGAAGTAAACGACCATGGAGATGAGCAGCGAGGTGGTCTCATATCCTCCCAGCAGGGAGTCCAGCACGAAGCTCACTTTCTCCTCGTCAGAGAGCTCGTTGCTTGACAGCAGCACGTCAAGGAAGTCGCCCTTGTTGCATGACCCAGCACTCCTCCGCTCCTTGATGATGCCCTTCACAGTGTTGGATATCCTCTCTCTTGCCTGCCATTAGGATTCATATTAGGAGCAGCAGACAACAAAATAAACCACGGTTATATAGTGTATTCTTTAATACTGATGTAAGCATATATAGTGTGTATACTAATGAAGAGATCGATCGATGTCCTTTGTTAATGCAAGCATGGCATGTGCTAATAAAGACATGCTGGATGATTACCTGGACAGCCTTGGCATATGGGGTCCCTGGGATGTAGAGAGGGAAGGAGATGAGGCCCTTCATGAAGGCCAGGAAGTCCTCCAGTATCCTCGCAGTGACCGGCTCCTCTGGTGACAGCCCCAGCACCTGCTTCACTATCACGCTGAATGCAAACTGTGCTTCTCAAGGACAGAGCAGAGGACACGGCCGGCCGACCCAGAGGAAAATGGAAAAAAAGAAAGAAAGAAAAAACGAGCCTTGTAGTCAAACAAAGTCACCATGGCAAAAGATCGATTCATGCAGAGGTAACATGACCATCCGTTCGGTGCATAGCTGCTAGCTAACCTTTCTTGCCTCCTCGCAGAAGGCGACGACCCTGACGCCGCCGCCGTCGTGTCGCCATGCGCCGACGACGTGCAGCGCGATCTTCTCGATGTCGCCGAGGTAGCTGGGCTTGAGCTTGGTGGAGGTGACGAGGGCGAGGGCGAGGTTCCTGAGGCGCTTGTGGTCCTCGCCCAGGACCACGAGCATGGAGGACTTGCCCAGGATGCCATGGATCGGCCTGGGGTAGCTGCACTGGAACAGCCGCTCCTCGTTCTGCAGGATGAAGTGGTTGAGGTCCTGGTCGCAGGACACCACCGTGGGGGTGCAGAACAGGTGGGACTTGAACACCTGGCCGTACCTGCAGTGCATGCATACCGTCCCGTCATCAACGGCCGGCAACAACAATGCTGTCACTAGCTACTAGGACCATGCATGCTTGTAAATCCACGTTTATTAACCTTTATTACTGCTACTACCTCGCTACCTCTCCTTTTGTTTTTTCACTTCACCGTGAGACAGTCAGACTGTCACGGGCTCGGAACAAGGCAACCAAAACAAAAACATGAGAGATGCATGATAGATGAAAAGGCTGCTTAGACATGACAGCGGCAGCATCACCTTTTGCTGTCACATGAAATAATGGCGCAATACTTAGGTCCGGTTTGGGTTGCACGTGTTAAAGTTTAACTCTCATGATATCAATGTTGCGGTAAATACATAGAGTACTAAATGTAGACTAATTGCATGTATGTCGGTATAGATTAGAAATAATTTACGAGACGAATCTATTAAGCCTAATTAGTCCAAAATTAGAAATTTTTTGTCAAATAAGACGAAAGTGCTACAGTATTTACCCTTAATTGGACGGTAAGGTGATTAATAGCAAGATTTCATTCTCATATGGCCGGCCGGCCGGTTCGCTAGCTATGCTAGCTGTGCCTGTGCATGGATGGTAATTAACGACGACACTGGTGGACATGACTAGCTATTTACAGCAAGTACCTGGAACAGTGATCCTCCAGGAAGCCGCCCAGCGTGTTGGAAGCGTGCGGCGTGAGGAACCGCAGCGTCTCACCGAGCAGCGGCCACCCGAAGCTTCCCTTGGGGGCCTTGGGATTCAGAAGCAAGGGCAGGAAGTGGCTGAGCACCAGAGCCAGGAGCGACGCGAGCAGGGTCGCCACAGCGGCCAGCACGAGCTCCCCCGCCATCATCGCCCACCACCACTCCTCCCTAGTTTCATCTCATCTCACAACTGCATGCATGGATCGGCCGGAGCCTGCAAGAATCTCTTCTCACCTATCTATCTACAGTGTAGTTATGTATATATGTAAGTATATATGAATGCTTTGCTTGCTTCCCTTAGCTTTGCTCAACAATGCTCACACACAGGCCGCTGGCCAGCTCCCTCCCTCTCTCTAGAACGGAAGGTGAGGGGGGAGCTATATAGTAGCAGAAGGCAGGAAGGACCTTGGCAAATGGAGAGGAGGGAAAGGAGATAGAGAGAGGGAGGGGGGAAAAAATAAGGCTGCCTTTTGTTTCCTTTCTTTTGGCCGCCTTCTTTTCATTTATTTATGTATTTATTTATTTAGAGTAGTGTTCTTCCCCTGAGCCTGAGCTGTAGTACTAGCATGCATGATCTCTGTTTCTCTCTAAAAGAAAAGGGTTGTATGATCTCTGTTTTTACTGTTGCCAAATTACCTCCATGACGCAGTACAGCACAGTAACGAGTAGCTTTTATCAAGGAGCAGAGGGGAGCTATAGCTAGGACTAGGAGGATGGTCCAGCGTAGAGTAGCCTAGCATCTAGGCTGGTGCAGTCAAACACGCAGGTAGAGACAGACAGACAGAAAATCTACTCCTACTAGTCTACTCCTACTACTAGTATTGGGAGTGCAGGTGCCTAGGCTGCGGTGCTGAAGCTCTGGGAGTACAGTAAAATGTTGAGACTGACTCCCCGGCGTCCGCTACCGCATGCTGAGGATGGATTTAGCGGAAAAAGGCCCGCAACCGGTATCCTTCAGGACCGGCTTTCGTCCGCGAAATTTGGCGTGGTAAGATTATCTCCAACAAGGTAACCCATACCCAAAATACGTCATCTACAGTGTGTTTGCCTATCCAAAATCGTCTCCAACAGACGATTCAGATGGAAGACTCATTTTGCCTATCGTGCGAGCCGAGAGGCAAAAATGCGTCGTCCAGAGGGAGGGACGCAAATGTCCAGCGCCCGCAGTGGTGGGCCCGCGTCGAGGCGAGGAGCAGCAACGGGACACGAGGAGCAGCCATCACCTCGCCGGCAAGTCGGACGCCGTCACCTCGCTCCTCGCCGACAGCCTAGGCCAGGTCGCCGCGGGCTACTTTTCCCCCATGGCGGTGGCTCCTCCATCGAGTCGGCGGCCGCGGCTGCTCCCCGCCTCGTGCAGATGCGTATGCGATGGGGAGCGAGGAGCAGCCATCGCAGGTCGTTGACGGTGCGGGGGGAAGCGGCGGCAGGGAGGTGGGACCACGGCGGGGAGGGGAAGTGGCGGCGGACTCGCCGGAGATTTGGATTGGGCGACCGGCGATGAGAGAGAAGTCGGCGCTGGCGATGGAGAAGTTTTGGGTCCGCTGCTGCGTTCCGTTGTTGGAGGCGGATAATTTTGCGTCACGCAGCGTTTCACTGTGCGCCACCCAAACTCTCAAATGCCTCTCGTATTTGGGTTCCATCTATTGGAGACAGTCTAACGGGCGTGTGCTATCCATGCGTGGGGCCCGCCGTTGGTGCGGACGGACGGGGATGCCGCTGCTGCGACAAAGAAGAGGACGGGGACGCCGGTGCGGATGGACGTGGACGCACGAGGTCGACGAAGAAGAGGACGGGGTCGCCGGTGCCGACGGATGCGGTGCGCTCGTCGAGGTCATCTTCCGCCGCCGCTGCAGATGCGAGCTCTAGGTGCGAGCTCCGCCACGCCTCGCCTACGAGCGCTGTCGCGCTGGCCCGCGAGCGCCGCCGTGCTCGCCTGTGCGTGCCGCGCTCCTCGCCCCGGCTCCGGCTACCACGCGCACCGGAAGATGGAGATGGGGCAGGGGCGCCGGTCGGGGATGGAGACGAGGCAGGGGCGTCGGCCTGCTCTAGCCCCGGCTCCGGCCACCGCGCGCGCCAGAGAGGAAGGCAGGGGCGCGGCCAGTGAGGGAGGCGGGAGCGGAGAGAGAGAAGGAGGGATGGAGGGGCAGCGGGGCAGTGGCTGGGGAGTGGAGGCGGCTGGGAGGAAGAAGGGGGGAGAGAGGAGCCGGCGGAGGAAGAGAGGAAGGAGGGGAGAGAGAAAAAATTAAAACAATTCTGACATGTGGGCCCACACAGTGGATAGAGGATGATATAGAGTATGGATGGGTGTGGAAGAAAGGAGCATAGAGAATAGAATCTTGATGACCAGACTGAAATATTCCTTTTAGATGATGAATATAGAGGACGACGAGTGCGGACAGTCTGAGCGAATGTGGAGATTTGCAAATTGCAACTTAAGACTTGTAATAAAAAAAAGGATGAAATACAAACGGTGAATTCTAATCCTTGGCGCTATGTAGTTTGCTACCTTGATCTTAGTCAAATTGGACGCATCGACAGAGACGCAAGAGTGTTGTTCCTAAAATAGGTTTTTGTTTAGAAACACGATCGGTTTGGGTCAATAGGTCGGCTGTGTTTAGTTCTAAAAATTGGAGAGCCAAAAAAAAATACTGTAGTGATACTGTAGCATTTCGTTTGTATTTGATAATAATTGTTCAACCGTTGACTAATTAGGCTCGCAAAGTACAACCAAAATGTGCAATTAGTTTTTGATTTTATCTACATTTAGTACTCCATGCATGTATCACAAGTTTGATGTGACGGGTAATTTTTTTTACATAATACACTTTTCAATGGAACTCAGCACAGCCGTTGTGTCATCTGCGGTAACAGTAGTAGTACATTGATTGGGGTTGTGTTCCTTTCGTGAAAAGTAGCTGAAAAGTTACTGTAGCATCTTTCGTTGTTATTTGGCAAAATTTGTCCAATTATGGACTAACTAGGCTCAAAAGATTCGTCCCGATATTTACAGACAAACTATGCAATTAGTTATCTTTTTTACCTACATTTAATGCTTCATACATGTGTCGAAAGATTTAATGTGATGGGTGAAAGATGAAATATTTTGGGTTGGGAGGGGAAGTGAACAAGGCCTGGATTGACGGGTGCAGCAATGATTTTGTTCCATCCTATAATTGGTGTTTTTTTCTTCTGATTATTATATTATTCCTTATGCCAATACGATGGTCAATTTACTCCTTTGTGCAAGTACAATCCCATTATCCTAGGTCAATGTGTGCCTCTCTAGGATGAAATCAGTAGCTCCGTGGAACCTTGCATATAAGAAGGATACCTATAACACAGTAACCATCATTTATCTTATTCTATATGTGTCCCATAATATGTAGGGGAATTTTCATTTGGTATATTTTCTCCTGTCAAAAGATGATATCTTATTCTATAAATGTTCTACGCGTAAGATGCTCTTTGTATATAAGGTGTTCTTTAGCTTTTTTAAGCAGTAGTTTTTTTCATCTAGATATAAGTTTTATAATAAAAACTAATATATACGTAAAAAAATACATAACTTATACTAATTTAAAACGGTGAGAGTATATGTGTTTCTCAAAAAGTAAATTAAACAAAAATATACAGAGAAGAAGAAACAGAGTCTTCTGGTCTTTTGGTACCATGTGGACATTGGCCCTATGTCGGGTACCACAATTAGGAGTACCTAAATTAAGTGGAAAAAACCACCCCCAAAGAAAAAAGCAAACCAAATAATAATCTATCCCGACTAAGGGAAAAAATCAACTAAATAAACCTACGGGCTAAATTCTCCCTTACTAGGCCTCCAGCAAGGCGTGCGAGCAAACCGGCCCATCTCCCCACTTCAGCCGAGGCCCTACGCAGAGGGGTCTCAGAACACTTCCGACTCGCCCAAGGCCTCAGCTCTGGGGTCTCGGACACAGGCCAACCTACGACAACATCACCGCCTCGTCCGAGCCCCCAGAAGACGACATTATCTGTCTCCGCCTCGCCCGAGACCGGCCTCTGACGCCGCTCCCCCATTGACGCGCTCGAGACCCCCTGTGACGTCACCCATGTTCTAGCACCTTCCCAACCGAACAAGCTAGAAATAACCGGGGTCAAATCACCACGTCGTCGCCTATAACAGGCATGAGGGGAAGAACTGTCGGCCACTATGCCACCCATACTGGCGTTGTACGCACGATTCGTGTCTGCGCGGCGTACGAAACGCCACTTTGGACCACTATTCCCACGATCGGGATGAGGTCGCACCGTAATTCCCGCATCAGAGGTCTCGGCCCTCTATGCCAGTCAAACTACAAGGACGAGCATGCCACGCCAGCCACAGGACCAGGTATGACAGGGCACGTGAAGGGTCGAGATGGCGGACTAGAGGGGGGGTGAATAGTCATTTCTAAAACTTAAGCGTGTTGGCTAACCAAAACAAATGCGGAATTAAACTTATCGGTATAGCCAAGACTTCACCCCTCTAACTAAGTTCACAAGCACCTCACAAAGAACTTAATTAAGCAACTAAGGTGCTTTCCTTAGCAAGAGCTCTTCTATTTAATTCTAGAGCAAGGTCACACAAACCTATGCACTAGTACTTTGCAAGCAAGGGAGAGCTCCTACACAATTCTAGTAAGCAAAGTGCACAAAGCCTAAGCTCACTAGCAAAGCTCAATAACAAGGCAACTAATGCTAAATTAGAGAGCGCAAAACACTTAGCTACACAAACTAAGCAATGTGACTAACAAGGTTACACAAACCAAATTAGTCACGCAAGGGGAAGCTTCTAGCTACACAAGCAAGAAGATAACTAGCAAGCTACATAAGCAAACTAGTTACGAGAGCAACTACACAAGCACAAGTATATATGAAAGTAAATACAAGCTTGTGTTGCACGAAAGCAAACCACCGAGAAGAGTAGACAATGTTGACACGGTGATTTTCTCCCGAGGTTCACTTGGTTGCCACCAAGCTACGTCCCCGTTGTGTCGACCAACACTTCGTGGTTCGGCGGCTAATCGGTCACACACCGAGCCTCTCAAAAGGCACCGCAAGAACCTACCATAAAGTGTGGTAGCTCAATGACACGCTCAACTAGAGTTGCTCTTCGCGATCCCCGCGGGGTGAGCACAATCCCCCTCACAAAGCTTCTCCGGAGCCTCGCACAATCTTCTTGCGAGCTTCGACGGAGCCACAAGCCACCAAGCCGTCTAGGAGGTGGCAACCTCCAAGAGTAACAAGCACCACCGGCTTGCAACACGATCACCTAGTGCCACACGATGCAATCTCTCAAAGCAACGCACTAGAATCGCTCTCTCACTCGATCCGATGAACACTATCAAGCATGAGTGAGTTAGAGGGCTCCCAAGCACTACCACACAAGTCACAAAGACTATAGTGTGCTCAGCTGCCGGCCACAGCCGACCAAGGCATCTATTTATAACCCCACGGTCAAATAGAGCCGTTACCCCTTCACTGGGCAGATTTCGGGACGACCGGACGCGCCGGTCGTAACTGACCGGACGCGCTCAGCCGCGTTCGATTCTCCAACGGTCACTGACACCCAACGATCAAACCAGCGACCGGACGCGCCGCTGTCATGACCGGACGCGCACTTTGCAACGACCGGACGCGACAGTGCCCGCGTCCGGTTAGAGTCCAGTAAGCACCTTCAACGATCGGACGCGCCCCGCGTCCGATTGTCCTTGCGAACCGCAGTTCTTCTCTGGGCACTTGACCGGACGCGCCGGTCCCGCGAGTGACCGGACGCGCCGGTTGCAAACCCTAGCCCGCGCGCCCGATACCGCGCTGTACTGACCGGACGCGTCCGGTCATACCGAGATCGCGTCCGGTGCAGCGTCCGGTCACCTCAGTGACCCCGTTCGCCTCCGTTTCTTTTCCGACTTTCGGCGTAGTGGAAAATAGGCATTTCAACTCCTCGAAAACGCCTGAATCCCGCACTCGCAAGCTCGGCGGGAGGGAGAGAGAGACCCAAACCCTCTCTACCGCTCAAACTTCATCGCCTTCGCAAATGTGCCAACACCAACAAGTGATCACCACCTTGTGCATGTGTGTTAGCATTTTCATAATCATTTTCGAAGGAATTAGGCACTCAACTTGCCTCGCCACTCGATCCTAACACATATGCACAGTTAGATCGCTCAAGTGGCACTAGATGACCGATATGCAAACAAGTTTACCCCTCTTGATAGTACGGCCATCTATCCTAAACCCGGTCATAAACTTCTCTACACACCTATGACCGGTGAAATGGAAATGCCCTAGGTTATACCTTAGCCTTGCGCATTCCACTCCATCTCCTCCGACATTGATGCAACACATGCACCAACTAATCACCAAATGATATGATTCACTTCATATCATCACGTGACCGTATTGGTTCATCGATCTTGACCTCACTTGCTCTTCACCGTTGCATTGGTCCGTCGGCGCCAAGTCTTGCCCAAGCTTCACCATCGCATGGTCCTTCGCTTCGAAGCCTCAACTTGCCCTTCACCTTCACAACCGGTCCTTCGAGCCAAGCCTCATCTTGATCTTCTCCATCTTGGTCACATGACTCCATGTCGTGTCTCATATGCAATGAGCTCCTTCATGACACCATCACATGTGGACTAATCTCCTGTGTATCTCACATAACCACATATTAGTCCACCTAAGTTGTCACTCAATTACCAAAACCAACCAAGGACCTTTCAGCGCGTCGCTACAACACCAAAGGACATAGACCACTCCCTCAACAGTGGCGCATGAAAGGATCAAGATGCCCAAGAGGGGGGGTGAATTGGGCTTTTCTAAATTTTATTGCAAGAATTAAAACTTACTAAGCCATAATTCACCCCTAGTGCCTACAAGTGTTCCTAGTGATTCTACCGATAAAAGTTTTGCATCCTAAGTTTCAATCCTAGTCTAGCATGGCAATTCTAGGAAAGTAAACCAAACAACAAGAGTAATGCGAGAAAGTAAATTGCTTGAATGTAAAGGGTTAGGAACACGACGATATTTTCCCAAGGTATCGGAGAGTCGCCACTCCCCACTAGTCCTCGTTGGAGCACCCGCGCAAGGGTGTAGCTCCCCGTTCATCCACGCGAGGATCAAGTGCTCTCTACGGACTGATTCTTTGACACTCCGTCGCGGTGAATCACCCACAACCGCTCACAAGATGAGTTGGGTCATCCACAAGCTCCGCCGGATGATCACCAAGCTCCCGATTACCACCAAGCCGTCTAGGTGATGGCGATCACCAAGAGTAACAAGCAAGAACTCTCACTTGACCACAACAAGACTAATGAGAAGGTGGATGCACACTTGCTACTCTCTAGACACTAGTGAGGACTCTCACACTTGAATTCTCAAGACTCAAATCTCACTAGGGCTCTTCCACTTCCTTGCACATGAAAGGAGTTTCTCAGCTGATCAAATGAGCAAGAGTCCCTCAAATGGAGGGGTGGAGGAAGTATTTATACTCCCCTCAACTCCCTCAATCGTTATCTTCGAAATTAGCAACTTTTGTGACCGACAAACGCGATGACGCCCACCGACAGACGTGCCTGTCGCTCTGGAGGGATGCGTCTGACGCCTCTGAGGAGTGCGTCTGTCGCATGTAATCGAATCAAACCGGTTCACTAGCCGTTAGGGCTCGACAGACGCTGGCCAGCATCTGTCGCCCTAGCAACTGATGCGTCTTACGCTATCGAAGAACTTCAGAGCATTCTGGACCGTGTCTGTTGGCCACCAGATGCGTCTGACGCTCAACCCTTACTGCGTCTGTCGCTCGTAAGCAGGCCCGTCTTAAGGGGAGGGGCGGCCTATGCGACGCCCAAGGGCCCATGAGGAGGGGGGGCCCATGAGTATACCTGTATACAGTAGATATATCATATATGCAGTATTCAGTTCAGCCCATTAGCCGGCAAGGAATCTGAGCGTATCGATCGGTGCTGGTTCGATCGCTTCTCCAGGCCCTTCGCCTTCGCGTCGCACGGCACGGTGACGGCGATCTAGGGCGCGAGTGCCGAGCGCCGAGCGTCAAGGCGTGGCACTCTGCAGCCGTCCGCCCGTCCGACGTCCAGCACTCCAGCGAGCAGGCAGGCAGCTACGTAAGTGATTGAGTGATAGTTTCGTTGCCTCGTTAGTATCAGCTACGTAAGTGATTTCTGATCGAGTGATAGCTGATCGTTAGTATCCAGGCGGTCCAGCTCTTCCCTGTCCTGATCGAGTGATAGTTTCATTGCCTCGTTAGCATCAGGTACGTAATTTATTTCTGATTTGACTGCAGTTCAAACTTTTTGGTAGTGTAGCTTCAGTTTATTAGTTACAGGGAGTACATCGATTAGGGGCCTTAGGGATTTGATTTCTAATTCAATCTTTATGAACTAAATATATGCTACAAGTTATCTCTTATTAATAGTACGATATATTTCAATTGTCATGTTAAAACATTAGAATTGTTGGGCCCTTAGTGTCTTGCTTGTCCAAGGGCCCTCGAAATTGTTGAGACGGGGCTGCTCGTAAGCACGTAGGGCGCGTCTATCGCCTTTTATCCTCGCGTCTGACGCTGACGTCAGCGTCTGTCGCCCTTTGTCCTCAGCGTCTGTCGTCCATTTATGGGCCGAAACGACTTCTGATTCAAACGCTTCTTGAACAACTTTTGTTCTAAACAATATCAGGGCCACCTTGGAGCCACCTAGTGCTAAGTTTGACAAGTGTGTACCATACCTAACCACTAGACTTACCTAGGTCGAGCTACTCATCCATGCCCCCCTTAATAGTATGGCCAAAGGAGAAAAACGAAAGTCCTAACGACTATTCCAAACGTAACTCAACTTCTCGATGTTCGGAACTAACCGTCCTTAACCTTGTCGATCATCCTTTGAAAACCAAAAACGATTTCCATCGATAAGGGGCATGATCACCATATTGCCCACGATTTCCATTACCATGACCTAACACTCTATTGTTTCTGCAAAACACACGTTAGTCATGATACTTAACCGTTGTCATCAATCATTGAAACCCACCCTAGGGGCCTAGATGCTTTCAATCTCCCCCTTTTTGGTGATTGATGACAACCCCTGAGTATGAAGATAAGATTTGAGGTTTTCGAACATGCTTGTTTCACATATGCAACTTTCAAAGATAACAAGAGATTAGGATTGCTTATGTGCTCTAAGCCAACATGGCAAACTCATAAGATTAGACATGAAATGTTAGAACACAATGATATAGCTCATAAGAGATCGGAGTAACAACGCGGAAGCAAAACATTATGAGCTAGAAACAATCAAGTGACATGATATAATAGAGACAAGATAACCAACATATCACTAAAGTAACTCGCAAGCACATAGTCACATAATGCAAGAAGTACGAAAAAAAGACATGACGATGCATGAAGATGCATGAAAGTAGCACACACATAAGAATCAAAACCCTCTCACAAAGCTCCCCCTATCTACATACTCTCTCCCCCCTTTGGCATCAAGGACCAAAAAACTATGAATCGGAGGAAGGAGAAGCAGACGAGCTGGCCACAGGAGTGCGGTGAGCAATAATAAACAGATCTGGGGCATCATCTGGACTGCTCTTAGGAGAAGGCTGTGGCTGAGCTGCGGAGCCTATCGGACCCTCAGAAGCTGGAAGTGTAGGTGAAGCGGTCCAGGTCTGCTCAGCTGTTGTGGTATCTGACTGTGGAGGGGGTAGAGGACCGATATGTTGTCCCTATGACCCTAAAGCAGTAGGAATCTATGTAGTGGTCACCAGGGGCTCGGTCTATGTGACAGGGACTAGAAGCAGATCTATCGAAGCAACAGACGACGGGATCGACTCAGTAGTGCCTGTCCCTGTCACTCCCTCAGGAGCTGAAGCTAGAACTGGAGCTGGCTATGGTGCTGACACGTCTGACACTGAGGTGTCTGCTGTAGAGTATGTCGGTGTTGGCTGCCCAGTGATCTGACTATAAGTGGCATGGAACTGACTAGTATCGGGCATAAGCAGCTGTGACTGTGTCAAAGGTGTGAACCCTGTCTAAATAGGAGTGAATCCTAGGGACACAAACAACGGAGGCACCTGGTGAACAGGAGAAGTGAACAAATGTGCCTGACTGCCAAGCTGAGACTGACTCTGAAGCCCGTTGGTCTATGATGCTGGAGTCATCTGAAGAAGGCTCTGAGGTAGTTGAATGCCTGCAGCCTGAACCAACTGGGTGATCAAACCTAAGTATTGCTGCTGGCTCTGTTGCTGCTGTCTTTGTAGCTCAAGAACCTGTCTCTGAAACTTATCCTGGCGAGCCTGCACCTGTGCAAGAGCAGTGGCAGTCTCCTATCGGTCCTACTAACGGTGTCGCTCTGCCCGCTCCTAGTTCTCTGTCAGTCTAGAGAGAATGGAAACTAGAGCGGGATGAGTGGCTGACCCTGAGCCTCTAGCCTCTCTGTCGTGCAAGCGAGAAGAACGATACGTAGGCAACGGCTGGTAGTCGTCGTCCGGGCTGTCTGTGGGGTCTAAGTCTAGCTCAACCTGTGCTGTCCCTGCTCCCTGAGTCTCCAGCTGCTCTAACTCGACCTCTGCTAGGCCCTGCACGATAGCATCTTGTTGTGCAGCTGTCTCTAGAACCACTGGCCTGCGACTTGCTCTCACTGGTGTAGCTGTGACTGTGCGGACAAGCTGTGAGAAGTCATAGGTAGGGTACTCAAAGGTAGTGGAGCTTCACTCCTAAACACTGGCTGCCGGCATAGGCTCAACTCCCATGTAGATAATAAAAGAGATCCAATGGGCATAGTTCATGTGCCTCTTCGCACTGAAGCTCTCATATATGGTATCTTCCAGCTCACATAGCATCAAGTCCCATATGTCAAATGCGATCCCCCTCATAAGGTGTGACAAGAGCCACTGCTGTAGTTGAGTGGTCCTGTCCCTAAAGTTCAGACGAGGAAGGATCGTCTACCGAATGATAGCATCAAGTAAGCGAACTGGTGGCAGCATGTCAACAGGTCTCCTGCTAGAACCCTCCCCGAAGCCACTGCCAAACAGGCACCTAACAACGTCGATAGGTGGCACAATCCTGCCGTGAGCGCGCCTGGGGGGGTCAACTCCTGGATAGCATAGCTGATGGAGACGTACAGTCTGGAGTGGAATCCTTAGTAGCTCTCTAGCTCTGGCACTAGAAATCTCTCGCTGCTCACCCAAGAAACTAAAGGAAATCCCAGTGTGATCTCGGTGGATCCAAAGGGTAGCAAAGAACTCTCTCACCCAGGACAACACATACGAGCCACTCTGCTAAACTAGGTTAGTCAAGCTAGGCACTGTCTGAAGGTATGTGCGAACCTCTTCTCCATCCAAGTCAACTATACTCTGAAGTAGAATAACTCTTTGAGCTATGACTGATATGTTGGCATTTACATACGCCATGTGAAAATCCTCCTGGAGAGCTATGTAGAAGTGATCAACTCCTGGCTGCCTCTGAAGTGGGAACCACTCGTGAAGCTAAACTAAGTCTGAATCTAACGAGCTGAAGCCTTCCGCAGGTCGTAGTGAATGACCTGAGACCTAGGGTTTGGACGACCTCCATGTCTCGGTCTCTCTGGAGGGGCTGCTAGTGTCGTCTAAGAATGCGTGGTGCATCCAGAACGACGTCTGGGTGGTGTCTGCTGCTCCTGCTCTGCTAGCTCCTTAGGCTAGTCTTCTGTCGCCTCTATGGCCTCGATACCAAGTACACGTCTAGAGAGCGGGACTCATGTACAAGACTCACCGATAAGAATACCACTGCCCCTACCACCACTTTCTGCTCTTTTTGTCGCTTGGGCTACTGCTAGGGCTTCCTTTGTCTCTCTGTCTTTTCTAGTGCGCTTCTTCATGCTGATAAGCTTACGCTTTCCTCAAGCCACCTCTGTAAGACGAGGAGGACTATTACCCCCGTCACCTCCGTCACCTCCAGGAGGAGAGCCTCCGACATTCTTGCACCTAGCCATGGTGACAAGATACACTATCACACTCACAAGTGAAACTCCCACTGTCTCTCTGGCACTGTCAGATCTGACTGTCATTCTCTAGAGAAACAACTGACACTCTGAGAGATGGTGTACTCAACTGATAGTCTAAGAGATGGTGTATTGATGTCTTGTGAGGCTTGGCCTCAATCCGTATCTGCAGGCTTGGCCCCGGATTCAACTGCCACTGACAATGGTGCCAAACCACACAACACAGAGAACCGACTCGCTGCACTGGATAGAATAGAGAGTGTTACAATAAGCAATATAATTTCTAGGGTTACGAGATCCTATCGGAAGCAAGCAATTTTAGGTACGATTTGAGTGAAGCGAAACATTTTCTACCTTAAAGCAGAGGAAGTCCTGTGAATTAGAGAAGAAAGTCGACGATGTAGAGAACCACACCTAAGAATTGAGGCTTGAAGACATACGCGATCAACGGGATGAGCTCAGAGGCATTTCATCGAGCACCTGAAGAACACAGGGGCAAGATCAGAGGAGGGAGAGCTCACCCAAAGGCTGACAACCAGATCACGAAGGAGGGCTACAAAGGATGGCGAGGTGGTGCTTGACGGCGACAATCCCAAGCAGCGCTAGGGCAAGATGGTGGCGGCGCTAGGGCAAGGCAGTGGCGGCGCTAGAGCAGGGCGGTGGTGGCACTAGGAGTGCGATGGAGTGCGCACAAGGAAGAGGTGGCACAGAGAGAAAAGCACAGGCACGCGATCCACAATGGTGAAGTGGAGAGGGTGGCGCGACACACTTCTAGGGTTAGGGCATGGGGAGTCGGCGGCGTATGGAAGATGAACATGGTCACGTGAGGATAAAGGAGGAAGGAGGTGCTCTACATATTGAATAGATTTTTGGATCAAAACCACCTCAGATCCAAGCGACAGACGCACTAACGGGGGGTGTCGAAAGCAGCACAGTAGCAGCAGACGCTCCACAGAAAGCACGATTTCTCCAAAGACCCGACAAACGCGTCCGTTGTTCTACCATCGGACGCTAGTCAACGTCTGTCGCTCGCAGTCAACAGCTCCTCCACAGTCGACAGACGCGATGACGCTTTTGCAACAGACGCGTCCGATGATACTATTGCAGCGTCTGTCGGTCGCCCGCGGCAGACTCCTCCATTTGCATGCGATAGACGCGTCTGACACCAAAAACCAGTGTCTGTCGCAGCGTCTGACGCCCTGAAAACATGTTTTCAATCAACTTTTTCGTGACGCTTTCTCCCAACCAGGTTCCAAGCCAAATAAAAACCAAATAAACACCAAATGGAACCTGATATGAGTGACCTCTCTCAAACCCTCAAAATTTTTAAAATATTTTGCCTTAGGCTAGTATCATTTTTAGGAAAATAAGCAATAAACACCCGAGGAGCAACGTATGGCCATGCAATGGATTTTTTACACCCTTGGGAGCGTCAAATGCTATCTCCATTCATGAACGAACACAGAGGTTGCTCAAAGCATAACCGAAAAGAAACGACAAAGAAACAACCATGCATATGCAATGCAAGAAAGTAAAGCTAGGTTGCTTGTCAAGTTTGATCCACGATTAGACTTCTTCACTCCTCCAAAAAGGGTTATCGTAACCATGTTAGACAAGTCTTAGATGTATTATGGAAATTTAAACATGACATATATTACAATGCAATGCAAGAGACAACACAAGTTCATTTCTTAAAGTTACTTGAATCAAGCACATTGAGCTCACTTCTCAACCTACAAAAGGTAGCCTCATCCAAAGGTTTAGTGAAGATATCCGCCAATTGATTTTTACTTCTTACACCTTCTAGTGATATATCATTTTTAGCAACATGATCCCTTAGAAAGTGATGACGGATATCAATGTGCTTGGTGCGTGAGTGTTGTACCGGATTATTAGCAATTTTAACGGCACTTTCATTATCACATAAAAGTTGCAGCTTATCAAGAACAACACCATAGTCTAGAAGGGTTCGCTTCATATATAATATTTGTGCACGACAAGCCACCGTGACAATGTATTCCGCCTCGGTGGTGGACAAAGCCACACTATTTTGCTTTTTAGATGACCAAGATACAAGTGACCTCCCAAGCAAATGGCACCCTCCGGATGTGCTTTTTCTATCAATTTTACAACCAGTATAATCCGAGTCGGAATAGCCAACTAGTTGGAATCTAGCTCCTTTGGGATACCAAAGGCCAATGCTTGGGGTGTGCTTAAGATATCTTAAAATTCTTTTTACGCACTTAGGTGAAGTTCTTAAGGCTTGAAAGCGAGCACACATGCACATACTAAACATGATATCAGGCCTAGATGCGGTAAGATACAACAAGCTACCAATCATAGAACGGTAGAGAGTTTGATCAACCGGTTTACCTCCCTCATCTAGGTCGAGATGTCCATTTGATTGCATTAGGGTCTTGATTGGCTTACAATCATCCATCTTGAACCTCTTGAGAAGATCCTTGGTATACTTCTCTTGAGAGATAAAAATCCCTTCTCTCATTTGCTTGACTTGAAAACCAAGGAAGAATGTAAGTTCACCAATCATAGACATCTCGAACTGATTCGACATCAATTCACCAAATTCCTTGCAATAATCTTCATTTGTTGAGCCAAAGATAATATCATCAACATAGACTTGACAAATGAAGATCTCCTCATTAAGCTTCTTGATAAATAGTGTGGTGTCAACCTTTTCAATAGTGAAGCCTTTCTCAATGAGAAAGCCCCGGAGGCGCTCATACCATGCTCTAGGGGCTTGCTTGAACCCATATAGCGCCTTGGACAACCTATAAACATGATTAGGATATCTAGGGTCTTCAAACCCAGAAGGTTGATCAACGTAGACTAGTTCATTTATGAAGCCATTTAAGAATGCACTTTTAACATCCATTTGATATAATTTCATTTCATGATGCGATGCATATGCAAGAAGGATACGGATGGCTTCAAGTCTTGCAACGGGTGCAAAGGTCTCTCCAAAGTCAAGACCTTCAACTTGAGAGAACCCCTTTGCAACTAGTCTTGCCTTGTTTCTCACAACTATGCCTTGGTCATCTTGCTTGTTGCAGAACACCCACTTGGTTCTAATGACCCTTGCACCTTTTGGATGCTCCTCAAGTGTCCAAACTTGATTGCGGGTGAAGTTGTTCAATTCTTCATGCATTGCATTCATCCAATCCAAATCTTGAAGAGCTTCATCTACATTCTTAGGCTCAAGACAAGAGATAAAAGAGTGATGTTTAACAAAAGAAGAAAGCTATTGAGATCGAGTCATTACACCCTTTGTAGGACTCCCTATGATAAGATCTTGTGGATGTGCTTGAAGTAGAGGTGAGTGTCTTCTATCAACCACTTGAGGAGGAGATTGGGGAGCATCAACATCTTGAGCTTGTGCCTCGGCTTGTTCATGAGAGACATGAGTGTCTTTATTTTCAACTCTCTCATTTTTATCATCATCTTGAGGCACATATGATGAAGATGATGGATTGATCATTTGAGTATCGTCTTCATCATCTTTAGGCTTGATGTCTCCCATCGGCATGTTCTTCATTGCCTCCCTCAATGGTTCATCACCTACATTATTACAATTCTCAATTTCTCCTTGGGACCCGTTAGATTCATCAAATTCCACATCATATGTTTCTTCAACCAAACCGGGGCATGGTTAAATACTCTATATGCTTTGGACTTTGATGAGTAGCCAACAAGAAAACCAATATCACAACGTCTTTGGAACTTTCCTAGGTGTTGTCGCTTCTTGTAGATGTAGCATTTGCAACCAAACACCCGAAAGAATGAGACGTCCGGCTTCTTCCCATTTAGCAACTTATAGGGGGTCTTGCCAAGAAACTTTTGTAGGAAAAGGTGATTTGATGCATAGCGTGCGGTGTTAATTGCCTCGGCCCACAACTTTTCCAGTGTGTTATACTCGTCTAGCATTGTTCTTGCAAGAGTGATCAAGGTCCGGTTCTTTCTCTCAACTACACCATTTTGTTGAGGAGGTATGTTGATGAAACTTCATGCTTGATCCTTATCTCATCACAATAAGCTTCAATATTTGTGTTGTCAAATTCTTTGCCATTGTCACTTCTTATCTTCTTTATCTTGACTTCAAATTCATTTTGAGCTCTCTTAGCAAACTTCTTGAAACAAGTGGCCACTTCGGATTTGTCATGAAGAAAGAATATCCAAGTATATCTTGAGTAATCATCAACAATCACAAGACAATAGAGATTTCCACCCAAGCTCTTGTAAGTTATAGGGCCAAACAAATCCATGTGTAGAAGCTCTAACACTCTTGATGTTGACATATAAACTTTTGTTGGATGAGTATTTGCAACTTGTTTACCGGCTTGGCATGCACTACAAGGTTTGTCCTTCTCAAACTTGACATCTTTCAAGGCTCTCACTAACTCTTTCTTCAATAACTTGTTGAGAGTGTTCATTCCAACATGAGCAAGCCTCCTACGCCAAAGCCACCCAAGTGAAGTCTTGGTGAACAAGCATATCATCAAATTTGCATCTTCGGAGGTGAAATCAATAAGATAGAGATTGTTGTATCTAAAGCCTTTGAAGATCACTTGCTTGTCATCTATCTTTGATACTACCACTTCATTTGGAGTGAATGAACATTGATATCTAAGATCACAAAGTTGCCCAACGGATAGTAGATTGAAACTCAAGGAAGCAACATATAACACATTTGAAAGAGAGTGATCATTTGATATTATAATCTTGCCTATACCATTGACTTTGCTCTTTGAATTGTCCCCAAATGTGATCTTCTATTGACATTCCTCATTTTCTTCAAGTGAGATGAACATACGAGGATCACTGGTCATATGTTGAGTACAACCGCTATCAATAACCCAATGAGTTCCACCGGTCTTGTAGTTCACCGACACACAAGAGATCAAGTTTTTTATTTAGGAACCCAAACTTGAGAGGGACCCTTGACTTTCTCAACTAGTGACTTGGCAACCCAAATTTTCTTAGGCCTATTCTTGTTTGAGACCCAAGAACATGACTTTCATCTTTCCACTAGAATCTTTTCTTAGCATATAGTAAGCATTGAAAGCAAAGGGTCTAGCATGCTTGGGCAAGGGTTGTGGTGGTGGAGTTTCACACTCATGAGCAAAGTGGCCCTCTTGTCCACACTCAACACATCTCTTAGGCTTGGGTTTTGATTTGTTTTGTTGTTGTTGAGTTTTGACCTTCTTCTCTTGATTTGCCAAGTAACCAATACCACTTCTATCCCTCTTCATGACGGTGTTCATGAGTAACTCACTTTGCAAGTATTGACCTCTTGTAAACTTGCTCAAACCGGTCTTAAGATGTTTTTTCTCTTGCTTTAGCTTTTTGTTCTCCTCAATGAGTGACTCATTTGATGTTTGCTTTTCAAGAGCCATCAACCCTTTTAGCTTCTTGTTCTTATCTCTAAGCATTTCATTTTCACTTTTGAGCTTAACATAATCATCATAATTGTCGGACTCAACCACTTTCTTGCCTTTGCCACTAGAGCCTTGCTCAATGCTCTTAATAATCAAGTCATCACATGATGTGGCTATATCAATCTTAACAACTTGGTTAGTAGCATCATGTGTCTCAAGAGAAAGCTCATTAGCAACAACAAGACTATCATAATTAATTTTTAATGAAGTATAGTTATCTTTTAGCAAGTTGTACCTAGTGTTGAGCTCATCATGCTTCTTCTCAAGTTTATCATGTTCATCTCTAAGCTCTTTGTTGAAGGTTTTGAGCTCCTTGAGAGTAGAAGTCACAATTTCATTTTGATCTTTAAGCTCATCACTAGTCTTTTGTGCAATCTCAAGCTTTGATGAAAGTGATTCATTTTCATTTTGAAGCTCATCATTTTTATTTCTAGTCTTTCTTATGACTTTAGAGTATTTGTTGAGCAATTTTACAAGTTCATCATAAGAAGGTGCATCAAATTCATCATCACTATCACTGTCATCATCATCACTTTTATTATTTTGTACCTTTCGTTCACCCTTGGCCATGAGGTATATGTGAGCAGTGAATGATGACGGTGAAGATGGCGGTGAAGGTGGTGGTGAAGATATTGATGAAGATAATGATGGCACAATCATAAATGCGGCGACCTTCTCTTTCTCGTTGTCGCTCTCATCGCCGGAGGACTCACATGATGACTCAATGTCGGTGAGCCAATCACCAACAATGTAAGCTTTGTCTCCCTTCTTCTTTTTATGATATTCTTTCTTCTTGCCATCCTTCTTCTTGTATGGCTTGTTCTTCTTCTTTTCATCTTCTTCATCACTAGATTCATCTTTCTTGCCCTTGTTCTTGTTCTTGTATTTATCTTTTGGAGGCTTAGGGCATTGATGAGCTAGATGACCAAGTTCACCATAATTGTAGCAATCTATTTTGGATATAGGCTTTTCTTTTGCTACTTGTGAAGAACTTCTTCTTGCTATCGAACTTGATGCCACTCTTATTAAGCTTCTTTAGCATCTTGGTGGTCTTTTTTACCATGAGAGCAAGTGATGCATCATCAATGTCACTCTCACTTGAGGTTTCATGCACAATCATGGCTTGGCTCTTCTTCTTTTTCTTGTCATGGCTAGCTTTGAAAGCCAAGTCCTTCTTCTTGGAAGATGATGAACCCTCTTCCGGAGTGATATGCATGTACATCTCATGAGCATTGATCTTTCCCAATACTTGTGTCGGTGTTGCGGTAGAGAGATCGCTTTGGTGAAGCACGGTGACAATGTGGTCGTACTTCTCAACAGGAAGAACACTCAAGATCCTCCTTACAACATCCGATGGACTCATTTGAGTGAGCCTGAGAGCATTGAGATCCTCTATAAGAACATTCAAGCGAGTGTACATGTCATTAGCACTTTCTTTGGGAAGCATCTCAAACGAATTAATCTTCTTTAAAGCAATATGGTAGTGTTCCTCACGCTCACTCTTAGTTTCCTCATGGAGAGCACAAAGGTTTTCCCATAATTCATGAGTATTTTTTGTATTACGCACACGATTAAAGATATCCTTCCCAAGGCCCCGGTAGAGTGCATTTATTGTCTTTGTATTCCACCGGCCGTACTTCTCCTTGTCACCAATGGAGTTAGTGGGATCCTTGACTTCCGGAAGCCCTTCAGTGGTAGCTCTAAGACACCCGACATTTATGGCTTCGAGGTACGCCTCCATGCGGATTTTCTAATATAGAAAATCATCTTCTTCAAAGATGGAAGGTTGTCCTTCCCCATTAGACATCTTATTCTAGGCGGTAAAGCCTAATTTAGGAGCAACTCAGCTCCGATACCAATTGAAATGATCAAGATGCCCAAGAGGGGGGATGAATTAGGCTTTTCTAAATTTTATTGCAAGAATTAAAACCTACTAAGCCATAATTCACCCCTAGTGCCTACAAGTGTTCCTAGTGATTCTATCGATAAAAGTTTTGCACCCTAGATTCCAATCCTAGTCTAGCATGGTAATTCTAGGAAAGTAAACCAAGCAACAAGAGTAATGCGAGAAAGTAAATTGCTTGAATGTAAAGGGTTAGGAATACGGCGATGTTTTCCCGAGGTATCGGAGAGTCACCACTCCCTACTAGTCCTCGTTGGAGCACCCGCGCAAGGATGTAGCTCCCCCTTGATCCACGCGAGGATCAAGTGCTCTCTACGGGCTGATTCTTTGACACTTCATCACGGTGAATCACCCACAACCGCTCATAAGATGAGTTGGGTCATCCACAAGCTCCGCCGGATGATCACCAAGCTCCCGATCATCACCAAGCCGTATAGGTGATGGCGATCACTAAGAATAACAAGCAAGAACTCTCACTTGACCACAACAAGCCTAATGAGAAGGTGGATACACACTTGCTACTCTCTAGACACTAGTGAGGACTCTCACACTTGAATTCTCAAGACTCAAATCTCACTAGGGCTCTTGCACTTCCTTGCACATGAAAGGAGTTTCTCAGCTGATCAAATAAGCAAGAGTCCCTCAAATGGAGGGGTAGAGGAAGTATTTATACTTCCCTCAACTCCCCCAACCGTTATCTTTGAAATCAGCAACTTTCGTGACCGACAGACGCGATGACGCCCACCGACAGACGCGTCTGTCGCTCTGGAGGGACACGTCTGACGCCTCTGAGGAGCACGTCTGGCGCATGTAATCGAATCAAACCGGTTCACTAGCCATTAGGGCTTGACAGACGCAGGCCATCGTCTGTCGCCCTAGCAACGGACGCGTCTGACGCTATCGAAGAACTTCAGAGCATTCTGGACCGCGTCTGTTGACCACCAGACGTGTCTGACGCTCAACCCTTACTGTGTTTGTCGCTCGTAAGCGCGTAGGGCGCGTCTGTCGCCTTTCATCCTCGTGTTTGACGCTTTTCTACAGTAAGAAACCACACGACAGACGCTGACGTCAGCGTCTGTCGCCCTTCGTCCGCAGCGTCTATCGTCCGTTTAAGGGCCGAAACGACTTTCGATTCAAACGCTTCTTGAACGACTTTTGTTTCAAACAATCTCAGGGCCACCTTGGAGCCATCTAGTGCTAAGTTTGACAAGTGTGCACCACACCTAACCACTAGACTTACCTAGGTCGAGCTACTCATCCATGCCCCCCTTAATAGTATGGCCAAAGGAGAAAAACGAAAGTCCTAACGACTATTCTGAACGTAACTCAACTACTCGACGTCCGGAACTAACCGTCCTTAACCTTGTCGATCATCCTTTGAAAATCGAAAACGATTTCCATCGATAATGGGCATGATCACCATATTGCCCACGATTTCCATTACCATGACCTAACGCTCTATTGTTTCTGCAAAACACACGTTAGTCATGATACTTAACCGTTGTCATCAATCATCGAAACCCACCCTAGGGGCCTAGATGCTTTCAGCGCACATGCCTAGACATGTAGCAACAATATCAGAAGTACCAACGCCATGTCTCTACAGTGCAGACCACATCGCCACCGGATAAGGCCCTCACGAGGCCTCTGGACTCCTTCTCCAACATGGATCACACCACGTACCAACATTTTGTAACCCTGCAGCTCCTTGAGGCTATAAAAGGAGCATGCAGGGACCGTTCCGAAGAGGGATAGACAGATAGATGAACAAAAACTCTCCTGGACCTTGCGAGGGTTCCAGCAGAGTCGCACACACACTCTCCACTCACACCGTGAGACTTGGGAGCTCCTCCCTCTCTCACCCACTTGTAACCCCTACTACAAGCACTTTGGTGTAAGATAATACAAAACTCATATCCCCACTGGACGTAGGGCATTTCTCGGCCCGAACCAGTATAAATCGTCTGTGTTCTTCTTGCACACCATCCGGATCCCCGACGCGCAGACACACATTGCTCGTTGGTGCTAGAACTGTTGTTTCTTATTTCGACACCCTGTTTAGTTCACGATTTTTTTTGGAAAATGGTACTGTAGCACTTTCATTGTTATTTGACAATTAGTGTCCAATTATGGTCTAATTAGGCTTAAAAGATTTGTCTCGTGAATTTCGTCTAAAATGTGTAATTAGTTTTATTTTTATCTATATTTAATGCTTCATACATATGTCCAAAGATTTGATGTGACAAAAAATCTGAAAAAAGTTTACAAAATTTTGGGAACTAAACAGGCTCAGTGTTTACTCCCGACAGCCACTGTTACCAGGCCAGTGGCCACCCCACCCTGGGTAACCTTCGCTGTGCTGCCAATTATTTGCCCTACTCTGTCAAAAAAATTTGCCCTAATCCAAACAACGGTCACCAGAATGCATCCAACCAAAGCGAAACTATATTTTCACGCTACCGATAGAGTATGGTTAATAATCTAACCAACGGTTAGCTATATATTATTATCACATCATCCATAATCTTTTAATCATCAGCCTATTCAATGGTTGGTCATTGATACAATGATACATATACTACATCATTAATATTTGACCCACCTTACTCATTAAAATTCTTGAAGCCATGCATAACTGTAAAATCCGCTTCTCTTCTCTCTCTAGATCAACACAAAATATAACGTGACACCTTCAACGGTCTGCTTATATCATCTTATTATACACGTTCTCTTATATGGACAGTGCCTATAGCTAGAGCCAGCAAATTTGTGATGAAAACAATGTAGGGCCTCGAGAACTCATGCCACCTTTCGATTGAGCAGTTGTAAAAGAATTTTGTAAGGGTCGTACTGGAGCTTTCATCTTTGAGTCTCTTATTCGTGTGTTCCAAATGAGGCTCGAATACGTAAGTTTAATTCAAATGCTTATATTGCCAAACGCACAATTTTTGCTCTTGAGAAATACCGTCATACACAACCATGCATAATCTCATAAATACTCCCTCCGTCCTATAAGGAAAGACGCTACTACTTCCACCTAAAAATAAACTAATTCCTAAGATCACCTTAAGTCAAACTATCTTAAATTTGACCAACTTTATATAAAAGGTTAACTACATTTGTGGCACTAAATAAGTATATTATGAAAATATATTTCATGATGCATCAAGTGATACTAATTTGGGGTTATAAATATTGGTGCCCTTTTTATAAAATTGGTTAAACATAAAATGACTTAACTTAGGACAACTTCAGAAGTTGATTTAATTTAGACTGTGGGAGTATTAGGATTTCTAGAATACATTCGTGATAAGCAAATGGTCTAAATACTCTTTAAAGACGTTGGTAAACTGTGTCAATTCATGATGATAAAATCTTTTTTGAGACAACTTTAAAAATACTCCCCCATCCCAAAGTAGATGACCTTATAGGTTTGTACATGGAAATTTTCAAGGAATGAAAAAAAGGTCTGGTGCACAGAAAACAAGAAGGAGAGAGATAGAGATGTATTTGCAAAACAGAAAGGTGTGTGAGAAAAAGAGAAAAGTACATTAGGATCTTATAAGGTCGTGTTTTGAGATAAAATTTAAATTATATAAGGTTAGTATCTATTTTCGAACAAAGAGAGTATACAAGATCTTACTTCATTGAACAGAGAGAATATGTTTATAACCATGCGTAATAATGCACGGCAATGTACATGTAGCGTTATAAGGCAATGGTACGTGTGAACCACTCTGCAAATTACTGTGCCTTTTAGTCAAACATAAATTTGGGCTACGACACCTGGGCAACCGGGCATTTTCTATCCGAAAAACAGGCAAAGTCAGAGCAAGGTTGCGGTGATTTTCACCGGGCTGTACACTCGGCACGAGCGCACCTAGCCAGATGTACTTGGAGCACTTGGCCCAAAGGACACGACGACACGAGCAACTGTGGAGCAAAAAATATTCCTCTCCTTGATGACTGTGAAGGGGTGGTGGGTAGAGCAAAAAATATTTAAGGAGCCGCACGAGTGGCAGCGGTTGCAGTACAGAGAGAGAGGTCCACCTTAGCCTCATCGATAGGGGTGCCCACCCACGGCCTTCCCTCGTGTTTAATACCGTATTTACCCTTCTGCTTCCCTTCGCGAGCTTGGGGCCGGATGGCTGTTGGTCAGATCTGACCTCGCCTTTCCATTCCATGGCCTTTATTTCTTCCCCTCTTGTGCTACTGGACGGGCCGATCTAAGGTCACCTTTTCCCCTTTGCTTCCCCCGGTTTCGACCGCGGCCAGCTTTGTTTAACAAGAGATTTTGCGCTTTTGCCAAAACAATGGGCGATGCGGTTCGCGTGCAATCTAAAGTATTGCCCGATACGATTCAGGCTCCAATTTTGTCGTTCCAGCGGCTCTGTTGACCTTCAATCAAATCAGAGCATCTTCGGCGAGGCTTTTATGCTTTATAGAACTTCCATAGGCTGGTACTCCTCCGTCCCTAAATATCTGTCATCGCTGGTGTACGTACCATAAGTTTGACTCGATTTGTAGAAAATACGTGCAACATTAATATCTTTAAATAAGTTTATTAAAAAACTAGATTCAAAGACCTTTCAAATGATACTAATTATGTACCATAAATATTAATAGTTTTGAATATATATTTAGTCAAAGTTGTTTCTCGGGAAACGAAAACGACAGATATTTAGAGACGGAGAGAGTAAGTGTCACACCACTTATATCATGCTCCGACTGCATGAGCCGTTCGTGTCGCGGCACAAGCTTAGATGTGTGGTGTAACACTCTAGGTGTTTAGCTTTCACATTTGCATTTGCATTTCATAAGCATGAGCATCATTCACATCAATTATGCATTGTTTGGCTTCAAACATGAGTACGCAACATACTCAATTTTGCTTGTTTCATAATTGATTGCTTATGAAATATGGTTGGTGCAACATGTGGATGCAACATGAGTTTCTCATACATTGAAACATGACAATATTGTCAGTGTAAAATGACAAGCTTAAGTTTTGCAACAAAGTCATGAAACATATGTAACATGGTTTTGAAACAAACGAAGTGACTTGCTTGTTTTGTTTGTTTCAACATATGTGATACTTACAAGTTGGGGTAATAAACGTGTAGAGTGGTTAATTATAATCTAATACACCTTATCTACACTTAGGGTAATTAGTGGAGCACTGTTCATGTTAACCAAATTGACTAATTTGCCCTTTAGGTGAAGTTTGACCATGTGATGACCTATAGAGTGTTTTTGTTTTGACTGTTTAAAAAGTCTAGCCTAGAGATCTTGCATGGATGTGCACCCTTAAACAAAGTTGTAGCAAATTTGTTATGGAACAAAAGTTGTTTTAGGGTCATCTCATGAAAATGGCTGGAACATGCTCAAACAAGGCCCACAAGTCAGTTGAAGTGCTGTCCAACACTTGAAAAAATTCCTAAGTCAAAAATGTAGTTCACAGTTTTCATGTGCCCCACTTGGGAGCACTATATCTCTCAAACAAGGCCAAACCAGCTCAAACTTCAATTGACAACTTTGTAGTATGGATCTCCAAATTTGTCAATAACATCATGATCTAAATCGAGCTAGTTTGGGAGTTAGAGGGTGATCAAAGTCGGCTGTCAGTCGGTCACCCTGGGCTCTGATTTAGTCGGTTTTAGAGTTGGGATCGGTCATGGCCGACCGATGCCAGACTCTGGCCACCGCGTGGCTCGCCCACACGCGCATGGAGCGCCATGGCATCACCCTCGTCTGTGTGAAGAAGAGAAAAACTGCGCCCACGCTGTCCTCTACCTCCTCATTCCAATCAACCTTCTCTCATTCTCTCCGAGCAGAGAACCGAGCCACCATTGCCGCCGCTCGCTCCGACGAGCTCGCGCGCGCTCACCATCGCACCCCCGTCTGCCAAAATACGTTTGTAGCTTCGCCTTGAGCTCCTCTACCTCCTCGTCCTCTCTACACAGCGAGCCGCACTGGGGTAAGGCCGCATTGCTTGCTCCTCCGCCACAGCAACCTTGCCGGAGCTCCTCCGCGTGAGCGCTCGCCGTGGTCCCGCTCACCTAGGCACCTAAAGCACCGTAGGGCTACCTAGGTAGAGTCGTCGTCGCATCGTGGTGCTTGCGCGCTGCTAGCCGAGCCTTGCCTTGGCCGGACCTGGCCGGCGTGCCACCGTGGAGCTGTGTCCGGGCGCCAATGTCGTCGGCGAGGTAGCTCCAGTGAGCCCGAGGCTGCACGAGCTAGGTCTGTCGACGTGGGGGTGGTGAGCTGTACACGTTGGTGACTTCACCGTCATCCCTTCCTCCCCTGTCTCTGTCTCTCTGGGCGGTGGGCCCCAGGTGTCAGCAGGCGGGAGCGGGCGAGATACCATTAGCGGGTTGTGCCGGTTTACTGGGCCGACCCAGTAGCTGGATGGAAGTTTGTTTAGGGCTTCGTTTTCGTTTTGTTTTATTCTTTCTCACAGATTTGATGCTAGATTCAAAATTTCATATCTCCATAATGGTAAATCCAAATGATATGATTCTAATTTTGTGGTGTTTCTAGTAAAGTCTAGTTTTTATTAAAAATATAAAATATGCTATGTTTTGTTATGAAAAATGAAGCTTTAAATTATCTCTTTTATTCATAAAGAATTAGGAGGAAATTGTATCTACTATTGTATAGCTCCAAATGACTTGAAATTTTTATGTAGTGTTGTTTATGCCTTGAATAGTTTGTAGTTTAAATTTCATCAATTTTGGATAATGTCTGTGGAGTTATATATTTATCTTGTTTGCTTGGGTGAATCTTGTGGAAATTTTCATGAATTATCTGTAGATACAGTAAGGGTGAAATATGGTGAGTGTTATTCTAATATTAGAAAGAACCCAAGAAAAATATGAAATATGTTGTTTGATAATTTTCAATAGGGTTTCTTAATTATGCCAAAATCAGCCTTTCTGTCTGTTATTTTTAGTGTAGAAAAATATACTTACTCAAATGCTCTAAAAATTTTATGATAGCCTCCTGGATATATGTGGTAGCCATTGTAATTTTTATAGAATTAATTGTGGAGTTTTGATATGAGTTCCTTTATTCACCTAATTATCTAAATAAATTAATAAAGTGCATTAAAGAAATGATTTAGATGTTGGCACCACACTTTCTGGTATTCTTTTGATATGATTCATAAGTTGGTAAACTTGGTTTAGTTCAAATGTATTTTTACTACATCACTAAATAATTAATTTAGTGAATCTGCCAACTCTGGATAGATTTTGGGATGTTGATTAATTACTCTATGTAAATAATGTTTTCATGGCTTGTGGTCTTTAGCAAAGTTATTGTAAATTTCATTATATAGTTGTTGTTAAATTTTGGTGGCATTTGGCTTTATGGTTTAGGAGTTGTAGCTATTCAAAGTTGGTTCTCAGCTTTGGTTGCTCTCTGCTTGCACAGAACAGATTCTATGTTTGCTTTAATTTAACCCAGTAAACTTTGGAATCATGCTTTGATGTTTTTAAATGAATTGTATACGATTTCATAAGCTTTCCAAAATGTCCTCTTGCAAGTCAATTGGATTTGTAGAGCTCCTGTTGTGATCGATTTAATGAACTGCTCAATTCTATATTTAACCTGAATCTTTCGGATTAAGTATGTCTTTACTATACTTAAAAATGTTGAGATGTATTAGGAGTTGAAATTGATTAAGATGAGTTTAGGTGCAAGTGTTAGGCCTTTAACTGAGGATGAACACCTTGATCTTAGGTTATGCAAGTTAGGTGAGTAATCTTGCTCTTTAAAAGAAAGAATTGACACTTGTTCTAAAGTGATTTGAATGGAGCGTTGCACCTGCTCGGTCAACGAATATCTTATAATGTTTTGTTAATGACTGTCATTCATATATCATAAGCATCATGTCACTCCTATGCATTCCTTGTATTCATCTTCTGTATATACATGCAGTAGGTGTACCGGAGGGCGTGACGATGCATGAGTTTGACGGGACAAGCCAGGAACCGGAGGGCGTGACGATGCTGGAGTTTGACAGGACAAGCCAGGAAGCTCCCGAAGTGCAGCAGCCCGAACCTGAAGCTCAGGACGTGCAACTCGTAGTCGAGGAGCCAGGAGAGTGGTGGTTGAGTGCCCAGATCGCAAGGTGTGCAACTTTGTTAAAGGTAAACCTCGGAGCATTATAAGTCTCCTAATTTCTGAAATATAATTAAGTATTATGTTATATCTTTTGTTGCATTAAGTGGTAGGTGTTGGATGAAAACACTTGTTGCATTGATATACAATCCTTGTCCAGATACTCCTACTTGAATCCTATGTAGCTCAGGATTGAGTAGAATGCTTAGCCCTGCTTTAAGCGGTAGAAGTCGAGTGATTTCCTGTCACCTGCGAGCTATAGGGCTATACATATGGTACGGATGGCTATATTTGCTATCATGGAAAAGAACCTGGTTTAATTGAATAAAGACAGGGCGGAGGCTTGCCGCTGTGCAGTGACTCCGTCTGTGTCGATTAAGGACCGATTCTCGGAGCCTTTCCTATTCATGTTGAACACATGCCTCTCTCTTAGTTGACTGGGTCTGGAGACCGACCACGAAGCCGAGTAGTTCAACTCAGGCCGGTCTCCGGTAAGTATAAAGTTCACCTCAGAAGGGAGCCGTAGGCGTGAGTCTAAGGGCAGGTGATTTAAAAGTCCTGATCGTCTTGACAGAAGGGTAATCACTGAGAGTGCTGGCGCTGATCGAACCCGCGAATTTGGTCCTGAGTTGTACCAAAGGTGACCTACGGCTGCTCTTGCAAAGTATGCCAGGGTGAAAGTTAGGAATACCCCCTCAGCTGAGTTGTAATTTGATTCGAGTCGTCGTCTCTCACCGGTTAGTGAGAACTTGACGGACTTATCTCCAAAGTAGATACACTAAATAAATTGATGGTTCAAGAATGATGATATGAGGATGGCCTGATTATACCTACTATGGTTAATATTGTTTGCTCCTAATAAGTGAGTGTTCTAGTACAGGTGCTAATATAGTTGACCGGTAAATGATAATGAATTTGATGCTAAGTTTGAATTGGTCACTTATACTCATAAGTTTTTTTATGCAAATGTGTCAAGCTAGCCTACCTTATAAAGCCTTGCATGATCCTTAGTATCCTTTATTTCTGATTTATGACAGGTAAGTCTAGCTGAGTATCTTCTCGTACTCAGAGTTTATTTCCCACCTGTTGCAGATGACCTGTTCTATTCTAGGTGTTGCAAGTACTGTCTCCTCCCGGCCGGAGATGAGGACTAGACCGTTGGGCGCGATCTCTGTTAGTTATCTTATCTAAGATGCTTTTGTGGGATATGACTATTATCTGGCAATGTATTTAAACTTATGAAGTTACGTATCGAATTATGTTGCTTTCACGAAATAAACTTGGTTTGTAATATTTTATTTTGAACTCCGATGGATGTAATCTGTATGCTACTTATGAAATGTTGTAACAAATGATGTGTTGTGTTGAATCACTACGATCTTGGTTTGTATGTCGAAAGTTGTTTGAAATCCCTCGATATTTTCTGGACTACCGGGATTATGGGAGGTTAAGTACAGAAATTTGATCACCGTGGTGATTATTTTTGTACTTATGTTCTTATAATTTGGTCGGTTCTGTTACATGTGGTTCATCTTTCACCATTTTTGTTAAGGGCAGTGTTAGAAACCACGGCTAACTTCTATATTTGTCAACTCATATAGATACGACACATGAAAACATATTGACGCCGATTTGAATCACACGTTGGTAGAGACTAAATCGCTTGAGGCCGCACATCCAAAGAGTTTGCTCTCTCTTACTCGAGATATTTACCTATTAGCATGACCTTAACCATTCTAGATTAACTATAGGTTAGGATTGGATCTAGGTTGCAAAAAAATTCTGGATGTGTAAGTTAGAGCATATTAGGAAAACCTTAAGTGCAATCTTGCTAGAGTAGTTTATGGTATTCTAATGGATTTATGTTTGAAATTAGGCACCCATTTCACTCCACCTCCCTCTTGGCTGTTTACTAGACCTAACATCCAAGTAGAGACTAGGACACGTGCCCAAGCAATGGCTAACGAGTTAAATATAGGTTTAAGGTGTTATTTTAGGCTTTTCTTTTTTCAAAATAAGGGAGGTGGTAATTTTTTAGAAAATATAATGGATCAAATAGTTATTATTATCTAATCATAAGGGATGTTTGGTTCCTATCTACATTCTGCCACACTTCATCTTAGGCAAGTTTGACCTTGCAAGTGTTTGGTTGGTAACTAAATTTTGACAAGTTTCTTTTGAACTTCACATGTCATAGAGTTAAAAAAGTGTGCCAATATTATCTTAGGTAATGACAATGTATAGTTTCAAATTTTTTGACAACAGTTTTTGTGGCTTGCCACACTTGTCTAAGCTTAGTCGTGGCAATCTATGGCTAGGAACGAAACGGCCCCATATTATATCGAATTGATGGCTAGATGTATCTTATTTTTATGGTAATTTCTTAAATCTATTCTTTTTCTATGGCATCTCGATTGAATATCAAAGTTAAAAAGTTTGATCGGTAAAAATTCTAAATAACTTATATTTATGATCATTGGAAGTACTATTCACATTTCTAAATGACTTGATTGCGACTTTGATTTGATATCTTTGCTTGCTTCAGAGTTAAGTATGATGTTAAGAACACCAGGATATATAGCTAGACGCTAGACCCCTCTCTGGATACCCTGGTGTCTGATCACGTAGCCTGCAGAAGCAGAACGTATGGCTTTTGGCTTAGAGATGATTTAGTTTATGATATATTCAGGATGTCAATGTGTGCTGCTTATTCCCCACTTGGCTTCAGAGATTTGAGGCTGACCTAACATACCTTGTAAAATTTTTATTAACCTCTGATCATGTCACACTCTCCTACTTTTATGGTAATTATTAATAGTATTATATATATAATACAATTCTAATTTTCTTTTAAGACAAACTATCTTAAATTTAGACCAGATTTTGAAAATATTATCAACAATGATGAGATCATAGGTACACAATAAAATATGTTACATGATGAAGTTATTTGGTATCATAAATTGATATTTTTTTATGTATCTAGTTAAACTTAAGATGATTTAACTTCAAAGAAAACTCGGTATTCATTTTTAGAAATTACTGGTGATAACTCTAGGACATTTGTTTTGTAATTTTGTAATGTTTGTTCGATCTTCTAACTAATTAGAGGCATGCACACAAGCTAATTAAATGATTTGATGTGAAATTGAATGACTCATTGTTGCATTCAATGGAAGAAATTTGTGTCTATTTAGAAACAAAAAAAATGATTCGAGACTTTACCAATGTTCACCAAAACACTAAACGGTTAACGGTCAGGTACCTATCACTTAGTGTTTATTAATTTAGGCTACACTACCACTACAACAGGATAACGTCTGATTAAACAAACACAACCGGTCATTGTGTAGTGTTTAAAAGGTGTGTGAATGGACTACATCCAGTGGGCAACGTGCCTATGGACAATGAAAATTTTATGGTGATTTCAGATGTGCTCATAGGATAGGTGTGTTTGTAAGAATATATGTGTTTAATATGTACATAAATGGTCTATGTTTGTCCAATGACTAAAAAAATACGAATAGATGTTCCTTTGGGATGTGCTCGTGTGTTCACGAGAATGTATGTGTTTACTATGTACATAAATGGTCTAGATTTGTCCCGTGATTAACAAAAACACTGATAGATGTTATTATGTTATTAAAAACTATATGGAAACGCTCTTACAGGGCGTCCGTCCGGACGGACGGACCCTACACTCGCCCACGCCGCCTCTGCCCGCGTCGCTCGCTCACTCTACTCGTGGGATGGACCCGTCCTCACCAGCATTGCCTCCGTTGATCGCCCACGCCACGCACGGCGAGCCTGACACGCTAGGCGCTCGCTAGCTCGCTCTCGGGCTGCCTCTGCCTTTGCCGAGGTCTGTGTCGCCGACGAGCTCCACAACGATGACCTCCGTGACTTCGAGCTCCGTGCCGGCGTCGAGCTCCCCATCGACGAGCCTCCGTTCGTCCAAACAGCAAGCAGATGCTACGCTGAAAGCGCACGTTGCAAAAGTATGTTTCAAGTGTTTTATATGTTTCTGAGGTACGTTGCAAGTGTTGTATATCGATGTTGCAAAAGTAGATCTGGATGTTGCACATGCTATAATGGTTGTACACGTATATTTTAAGTGTATGTTCTAAATGTTTCATTTGTTTCAGACGAATATTGCAAGTGTTTTGTCTGGATGTTGCAAAAGTAGATCTAGATGTTGCACGTACATGCATTTTACAAGGATATGTTTCAAGTGTTTTCAGATGTTTTATACGTATGTTTGCAAGTGTTTTATTTGGATGTTGCTTATATTTGCAATGGTTTTTAAATGTTTTTCAGACGTTTTCGTAAGTGTTTTAGATGTTTGTTTTAAGTGTTTCATTTATTTTCTTTTGTATGTTGCAACTGTTACATCTGGATGTTTTAAAAGCAGATCGGGTGTTGCACATTGGATGCGTGTGAGAAGCCGCCGATGGCGCGGACGATGCTCGGGGCGGCGTGGGTGACGTGCTGGGCGGCGCACGACTACTATTGGTGTGCTCTCTTGCGAGCCCAACGCACTAGATGCTCTTTCGCTTCGTGCGGACAGTGTCTGGACGATAGTGTCTGAATAGGAAGTCCGGACGCTAGCAGGTTCGAAAACTATAAGTAATTTTCCGGTGTTCACCTGCTAGACACACGATGGAGCGAGTATCGTGGCTGCTAGCAGATCGGAACTGAACAACATACCGACCGATGACTGCACATGTGGGGCGGCTGGCTTAGGCAGCCCGAGCCAGGGCAGCTTTGACGAACTGTTGCCGCATAAACCGAACAGCCGATCCGTCCCCCGGCACGCCGGCCCGGCGAGATGCCCCCTCGTGCGCCGCTTGTCCTCTTGCGCCTGCCCGTATCTTCATATGGATTTGCACGCAGAGCCAGAGTCCCCATCGTCGTCCTTGGACCCGTCCAGCGGCCAGGGCCAGATTTGGATCACTGGCGCTGCCTAATCGCGCCTTGTCCCGTGTGGAGCCCGTCCCTTGTTTCATCTCATCATCTGCCATTGCTATTTCTTAATCTCTAGCACTAGTGACGACAATCTGCAGATCATTAGGATGCTTGGACATGCACGGACGGACGTGATGTTCCTTGTCTGCCGACTTGTGCTCAGCTCAGCGATCCATCCATCATACTACGATGGATCGATCGATCTCTCTGTTTCCCGGCAGCTTCTGTCGCCTCATGCTCTTGTCCTCTCTCCCTGGCGGTTGGCGCGGCGGCTTCCGTCCGTGAACGTCAATGCCTAATGGGAGGCGAATATTGAGCGAGCGCGACTGCTGATGATCGACCGTACGGGCACTGCTGATGATGGTACGCGAAATAGAAATAGCAGTGGATCTGTATTTTGATCGTCGCAGATGCAAGCGACATGTCTGTCCTTGAGCAGCGCGGGCTTCTCTGAACCTACGATCAGCTCAGATCGATGTGCACATCGATGCATGCACCAGCATCCTCCTCGTCTCGGCCTGTTTAGTTGCAAAAAATTTTGCAAAATTTTTCAACATTCTCCGTCACATCGAATTTTTAGACGTATACATGAAGCATTAAATATAGATAAAAAATAAAACTAATTATACAATTTAGACGAAATGAACGAGACGAATCTTTTAAACCTAGTTAGACCATGATTAGACACCAATTACCAAATAATAACGAAATTTGCTACAGTATCATTTTGCAAAAAAAAAAACTTTGCAACTAAACCGGTCTGTTGCAAAACCTTATGTGCAGTGCAGCGCAGGCGCAAGGGCAAGGCAGGCGGGCCACCAAAACCTGGCAACTCTGAACCACCGGCCTTTTGCAGTTGCAGGGTGTGGATGTGTGATTCACGAGGCAAACCACACGGCACGTAGCGACGCCCGAGCCAATCACAACCAGAGACAGGCGTCAGCGAGCGGGCACCGCGCCAGCGCCAGCGCCAGACGTGCGTGCCCACGTCCTCGGCCCTGTTTAGATGCCAAATATTTTCCCAAATTTTACTATGCAAAAAGAAGATTCTCCGTCACATCAAAATGCCGGCACATGCATGGAGTACTAAATGTAGATGAAATTAAAAACTAATTGCACAGTTTTGTTGTACTTTGCGAGACGAACATTTTAAGCCTAATTAGTCAATTTTTAGACAATTATTACCAAATAAAAACAAAATGCTACAGTGTTGCACAGTTATATACAGTGATTTGGCAACCGCCGAATCGGCCGACCTAAACACGGCCCTCGTGGAGGTAGGACACACGGGCACGGTGTGGATGTCATCATACTTTGTCGCGGGTTTCTCGCCCTCTCGTCTCAAAGCATTTCAGGTTTGCTTCCTAGAGCCCGTTCGTTTCGCTGAAAAACTATAATTAAAAGTACTGTTTACTGATTCGATAGGAGAGAAAAGCACTGTTTCGATTAAAAAAACAAACTGAAAAGTACGGATTATAAGACAAGCGAATAGGGCTTAATTCTTCAATAGCATAATAGAGTGATACTCGTAGAGGAGCAAGGTGAGAAATAGATGAGAATCAATTCTAAATTGATTCTAGTGATGATTAAATAGGGAGTAGTGAGAAGTAGATTTTTCAGCTCTCAATATGTAGGGTAAATGGAGAAGTGAATCTGATAGCTCTACACTACAATCCAATTACATTTTGAGTGTTCAGTAAGGATCCATATAATCCACTCCGAATAAGCTAGGAGTGAAGCTATGTTAAACTGATCCTAAGTTGTTTCTTTCTATATTGTTTCTGGTGAAAGGAAAAAAATGGCTTAAGTACTGTAGCATAGGTCAGAGGTACGATAAGGTCTTTCAAATTGCTCTTAATCATAAATATGTTAGGGGATCTTGAGCAGCATCTAAGCACCTGTTTGGGACATCTTTAGTAGCTTTAGATCCGCAAGAAAAAACAACTCGAGATCCACTTTTCCCAACCAAATACTTCTAAACCCACGTAGATTTACAATGAGGTAGCGTTTAGTTGCAAAATTTTTGGCAAAATGGCACTGTAGCTATTTTCGTTGTTATTTAGTAATTAGTGTCCAATTATAGTCTAATTAGGCTTAAAAGATTCGTCTCGTCCATTTCGTCTAAACTGTGTAATTAGTTTTATTTTTTATCTATATTTAATACTTCATGCATGTATCCAAAGATTCGATGTGACAGGGAATCTAAAAAATTTTGCAAAAATTATTGGGAACTAAACAGCCCCTGAGTAGATCCACGAAATCTATAAACCTATCCCAAGACCCATGAATTTCATAAAGCACATCAAGGGGTGCTATGGAAACTCAAGTTTGAAAGAGTCCTCCGGGCGTGCCATGCGGCCATGCCCCTGCCCCTGTCCGCGCGCGCGTCTCGAGATGGCACGGGCACGGGGAGGTGCGTGCCAGTGCCCAGTGCCAGGCGGCAGGCGGCAGGCGGGTGCAGGGTGCAGGCGCGACCTCTCTGATCAGCTTTCGCCCTTAGCCCTTGTTTAATTTAGAATTTTTTCACCCTCTTTCCATTACATCAATTTTTAGCCGTAAATATAAATAAAAAAATAACTAATTACATAGTTTAGTTAGAAATGACGAGATGAATCTTTTAAGGCTAGGTGGTCCACGATTGAACAATATTTAGTAAATAAGACGAAAATGGTACTATTCATCGGGTTAAAAAAAAATTGCAACCTAAACCAGGCCTTACAGTGCGTGCGTGGGCGTGACCCCCGGTCCGTCCCGTCGGGACGCGCTGCGACGCGACACCCCCATGCGCTGGCCGCAGAGATCGAGCAGAGGAGGGGCCTTTGACCAGCCGTGCGCGCACCCGCACGAGGGCCGCATTCATTTCGTGTCGTCGCATCGGTCGGCGCAACGCCATGGTGTTTGCGGAGCCACAGCCGGAGCCGCTGTACTCCTCGGAGAGCAGAGCAAGGGGACGGTACGCCTGGCTAGCACCCTGCTCCTACGGCGGAGCCACAGCCGGAGTCGCTGTACTGCTCGTCTGCTCGCCTCCTCGGTCGTCCCCTGCTCCTCCTCCTCTGCCTCTGTGACTACCGAGGGGTTTCTTCTTGCTTCTTGGCGCACCACCGAGGGGTCAATGCACAAGACGACTGGTACGTGGTACGGGCGTTGTTTAGCAAGTGCTGCTCGGGAGTCGGGAGGGCAGGGTGCATGTACAGTACTCTGCTTACAGTATCATTTCAACCAGTGGCAACACGACAACGCGATCGATCTCCTCCATCTATCAGCATTCATTCATCGCACCCGGCCGTGCCTGCAGTAGATGCGTGTCTCCATATAAAAGTTAGGATATGATATGATGTGTCCTCGGTTCATGCTTAGGATGCCTCAACTTTTTCAAGAGAACACGTCCAGCTGCTTCGCCTTCATCCGTCCGCAAGTTCAACAGTCAGGTAGTGATCGATGTTTTCTTCCCATAAATCGCAGCGTTCATGACCGACGCGTGTAAAATTCAAGTTGCAACCGTCGTGGCAACCACCACTCTATCACATCAGATCCCTAGCTATCACTATCGGTATCGTCGTAGTTATACACGAAGGTCACTGTTACAAGCTAGGTTCCATGTCTTAGATCCTGTTTGGGATTGATTCAACTTTAAACTCTCTTATTACGGTTTTTGTTCCGATCAAACAGAAAGCCACATGAATCGGCAGTGATGCACTCCATCACTATCTATGCCGGTTCTAAAAACAACCGACGACAATGATTGTATGTTCTATGGTAGGGTGAGTTGTCTCATACGATGACCACGTCTAAAAATTATCGGATATTCTTAGAGACCACCTCGCTTTTAGCTCATCTCCTTAACAGAAAAGCTATATTCCGCCGGATTATGTTAAAAAGAAAATTTTAGAAGGGCTAAAATTTAAAAAGTCAGCTTCGTTCCCTTGACCTGATCAGTAAATTAAAGACATTTGATTGCAACCGCACTTTATTTGTACACAGTGATGTCGCATTCCCATGAGCGGCCATACCCATATATACCAGCAATAATATATGTAGGTTCGTCGTCCACTCTCGTTCATGCACGAATCGAAGCAATGGTAGACTTGCACTAGGGGACGTGCGTGCTGTGTGTACGTTGCATCATGCAATGCACGCGCGTACACACCCCGGCCCCACACTACACGTGGACCCCTACCCATACACATAACACACATGCGTGTGGCTGTAAGCGTCCGGTATACGTGCGTGCTAGCTAGTGTAGCCATCGATCAGTACGCGTACGTATACGAGCATTAGCATCGTCGGTGCATGCATGCACGGCGGCTGCGCCACGCCACGCGCGGAACGGGACGGGTGGAGTAGATCCACGGTTTCTACAACTGAAAAGTGGGCTGATGCTGTTTTGTTGCGAGAGAAAAACATTGTACCAATAGATCTATAGTTTTTACGGTTGATAAGTCGGCTGATGTTATTTTATTGTGAGAGAAAAACACGGATAAGTTCAAACGAGGAGCTAGCCGACGAGGGTGGTGCATGGGCTACACACACGGAGTACACGCACAGTGATGCAGACATGCATGCGCGCACGGATGTGAACAGGGCACAGCACCGCAGCCGCGCTTGTCATCTCGTGGCTCTAGCTACTAGCTCTGCACTGCACCTACTCCGTTGTTAGGCTATCCGCACTCGTCCACCTCTATTTTCATCTCTAAAAAAGAATATTCTATCCTAGTCATCAAAATTCTCTACTCTATACTCATTTCTCTCGTACCCATATTATCTCTATCCCATACTCTATACCCACTATTCCATATTTTATTCATCTCCCTCTCTCTTTCTCTCTCCCACTAACTTTCTCTCTCTCGCAGCTACAGTGTTGCTACAGTGTATACCGTGGTCTCCTGCGTGCGCTAGGTTTAGCGGTTCCTGTGCAGCCGGTACCATATCAGAGGCTTTGCAGGTGAGCGGTGCAAGAGCGCAGTACGCTATCGCTGGCGTACCGGTCCCTTTGCAGGTCAACGGTGCGGTCAGTCTTACTCCTACTTTCCCTCCATCCGTTCCTGCACATCGTAGCAATGGAACGTACGTGCTTCTGTACCTCTTGTTTCGTCTGCTTCTAGCCTTCGACCGTACGTTGTGACTTGTGACAACCATGTATAATGAGCAGCAGCAAATAAAAGATGTTTATTTCACACAACTTACGTTCTTCATTCCGATCCATCATCCCTGCAATGCCAAACTAATAACTTGTCAAGCAAACCGACAAATAAAAACTCATAGAGCTAGTGGAGCCATGTTCACTTGTTTTATAAGCTGTACTTTTTCAGCCTACGAACAATATTTTTCTCTCATAACAAATTAACGAACAATACTTTCAGCCACGTTTTTTAGCCAAACGAACATGGCTCTATTGGTGAACTTGCTTGTTCCGCTAGCTAGTTCTGTTGGTGAGCTGCACGGCCGGCCGGGAGCTAAGGAAGGCCGTTCCGTACGTGGGTGTACGCACTCGACCGTACCGATTCTTGGCCACGCATATTGTCCAATCTGGTCAGGGACCAATCATGCATACGGAGTACATGCATATATGTCCGTATACGTCGTCGCACTGGCATAATTCGATGAAAGGGACGATGCATGTGCTTGTGCACGTACTCCATCTAGCCAATAGCAGGCCTACGTGCACGCACGAGGTTAAGATCGATCATAAGTACTCCCTCTACCCCTTAATACGTGTCTCTAGTAAACCGTGTTTTCCTCACAAACACGTTTTCAGATGACATTTAAAAGGGAACGGAGGGAGTATATCATCATATCATCGACGCGCGATAGATAAGTAGGTATCCAACCACATGGCTATATATTGCTAGCCACCTTGTCTCTATTAGTTGTAAATCAACTCCTATAGGCCACACATTGTTGGTCTTATTAGCAAGGACCACGTCAGTACGAGACTAGCTAGCTAACGTGAAGATGGTCTTGGGTTGTCCGGCAGGGGTATTTTAGTCTTTTTGCCTCATTTGAACTCCTAGCCTGTGTTTGGTTGAGCTTTAAAAAATGATTCTGCTGTAAAAAAACAGAAAGCCAACCAAACAAGTGAAAACTGAAGTTATTTTTTCAGAAGCATTTGCTTTCATGCCGTCGGGTATGATGCAGTTGCTTTATGTACGACAACGGCAACACATATACATATATACAAAGTACTGCATATATCTAGATATGATCCACACATATGCATGCTAGTCGTCGTGGCTAGCCAGGTTCAAGACAAGCAACAACCCATGATGCGCCGACACGTAAAAGAGTAGTATAGACCGAGCTGGCGAACATGTCACCAACCGTGGTGTCCGCCAGATTTGCAACAACACGGCGACCAGTAAATTATGCAACGCTCGTGTCTCTCGATCTGTTGCATGCCATAAATTAACTTTGTCTAGGGTGCCATCATCGTTGTTCATGAAGCTTTTATATATCTCCCTCTCTTTCTCAAAGGGAAACTTTTCTCTGATCGCTCAGCAGGCTGCAAAAGAAGGTCAAGGACCACCAAAAACAATGTACATGGATTGGGTATGATGGATTGATGGGCCGTTCAAGTTGCCATCTTATAATCCAGGCAAGCCACTTGCTAATGGAATAGTGCAGTGTACGTGCAACTGTGTTACGTTGTCCGATCCGTCCTCTGGAACCTCCCAAAAGACGTGCCGATTTGACATATACAGGAGAGCCAAATCATGCGCATGCATGTCCTGTGGCCATCATCCATCACCTATTAGCAACAACCGCCATGGTCCATTTTTTTGCTACCACCATAAGTAATCCCAATCATACGTGTATGGTGTGGTGGTCACACTTGCTTTATATATATATATATATATATATATATAGAGAGAGAGAGAGAGAGAGAGAGAGAGAGTTTATTGTTGCATGATGCAACGGTTATGCTTCTACTCGAGTGTCGGACGCGCATCACAAAATTATTCGACCGCCCGTCTGCCCGTCGTCTTATCCACCCGCCGCTTCACTTCACTTCGCTGCTCGCGGCTCTCTTCCTCGCGGCTCCTCCACTCTCTCACTCTCGCGCGCCGCCGCCCTCCCTTCATCCTCGCCTTCCCTCTCTTCCTCCCTCCCTCCATCCCTCCGTGCCCCCTGTGACCTCCATGTCACCGAGAGAAGAGGGCGACGACGGAGGCTTTCCGACGAGTTGCGCCCTCCCTCCTTCCCTGCCTCCCTCCCTCGCTCCGCGACCTCCATGCCATTGGAGAGGAGCGTGACGGCGGCGGCTTCCGGCGAGGTAGGTGTGTCCTTTTCTGGATCTGAGCTGTTCTCCTCCTCCTCATCCTCCTCCTCCTCCTCCTCTGGATCTGAGCTCTCCTCCTCCTCCTCCTACTCCGATCCTCCTCCCTCTGGATCTAAGGGATGCGGCGGTGGTTAGGGTTTCGACGAGCTCTCGGGGGGTCAGATCTCGCCGTGTTGCAATGGTTTTATTTGGATGTTGCAGTATGTTTCAGTTGATGTTGCTGTAGTACTGCTTTGAGATGTTGCAATATGTTTCAGTTGCTTCAATCTCATATTGCAGTAGTTGTTTCATGTTGTTGCAGCAGCTTGTTCAGTATTGTTATAATAATATGTTCATGGTGTTTAGCTGCTCCGTCACAATGCTTCAGCTGTTGTTCTTTGTTGTTGCAATAATATGTTCATGGTGTTTTAACTTCTTCATCCCGATGTTGCAACTGTTGTCCCTTTTTATTGTTGCAATATATATGTTCATAGTGTTTCAACTGCTTCAACCTATTGTTGCAGCAGTTTATCCGGTGTTGTTGCAATAACATATTCATGGTGTTTCAGCTGCTTCATCCTAATGTTGCAGCGGCAAGCGGGGGGCGAGCTGGGGCGCGGGCTGTGGGGACGGGCTGCGGGAGTGAGATGAGGGCGCGCGCGGGGGAAATGGGTAGAGAAGACAAATGAAGGGAGCAGCGTGCGGGATGCGCGGGGGGAGGGGGTGGTGGCAAATGGTGAAGAAGAAGCGAGTGGGCTGGGGGCAGGGGGGTGGGCGATGAAGAAGTGAAATCGGCTGGGGGCGGGTGGATTTGCGAGGTGAGTTTCCTCGGTGCAACGCGTTCGCGGCACCGTCCGATGGATGAGTTTTCATCGAACGTCCGGGCGCCAACAACGCCCATGATGCAAACTACTAATCAGTCCACACAGCTGATGAGACCATTAGTCTTTTTTTTTTGAACCGGAGAGCCTCATTCTCGTGTAATGCGCACGAAAATACCGCGGTCTCCAGGTTTCAAACCTAGGATAGCCGGCATGGGCCTTTGGCCTCACGCACTGGCCACCACAGCCTGCCGCTCGGCTGACCATTAGTCTATTTGCTCGATCGATCCAGTAATCCTTATTGCACGTGCGAGGTGGTGGCCCTGCTGTAGCCCCGTCCGCCTAGTAAAAGCGAGCATGCACCTGTGCAGTGTTGCTGCTTGAGGAAGAGGCCAGCGCCAGCCGCTAGGGGCGACGTGGCAGTGCCGCATTCGACGAGATTGTGTGTTTAACAAATCAGTGGTCGTTAACGATTTGATGATTACATTGGGCTTCGTCTGCATTGCTATATGCCTATATGGTCTGTCATCGCTGTATCTTGTTTTTAGCTCCATGTGGGAAACATATCCCTTTGGATCTTTGTTACGTAGTACCCATGATTGAGGTGTTTAATTGCTAGCAAGTGGATAAGCTCGTAAGCTGAGCTAATTTTAGCTGGTATTGCTCCTCTCATTATTACTCCATATGCGCAGAGTATATAGCTAGTAAGCATAATATATGTTGAGGTTTGTTGTTAATAGGTAACTAATATCTCTGTTCTAAATTATAAGTCGTTCTAACTTTTATGAGTATATAACTTTTACTACACACCTAGGTACATATTATATATCTAAGTATGTAATAAAAGCCATGTATTCGAAGAAAAGGCAAAATAATTTACAATTAATTTGGAATGGAGAGGGTACCATATAATGTGTAGAGTACTAGAATTTTTGAGCCGTGTAGAGCTGCACCACTCGTGCATGCATCTCTTGTCTAAATGGAGCAGCCTGGCAGGAGAAGCTCCAAAGACGGTTTGCTCCACTTAGGAGTCCATCTCTAAAAGACAATTTTCAAAAGGTATATTCAAAGGTGATTTCTCTGGAAATCATATTGCTATGTTCAGAGAGGCGGTTCCTTAATGCGCTTGTCTCTTGAATCGTTTTTCAGAAGCGGGCCTTGACCATGGGCCCACTTCACGCAGTGCACATGAGGAGCTCACTACTGCTTGTCTCTAAAAATATCAGACACCTCTAAAAGAATCTTTTTAACTATTGTCTATTGTAGCTTCTACACTTTCTCTGTAAAACACTACACCACTCATTTAATTTGTTTTTTTTTGCCACATATACTTATTTGTTGACTACTGGAATATATATAGACCCGAAGATTGATGCAATCTTATCGTCAATTCAAGTTTTATATACGTGCATGTAGGGCGCGTTTGGTAATGCTCTACGTGTGTGGCTACCAAATGCCCACACGGTGCTCTGCCCCATAAATCCTACCGAGACAAGTGCAGGAGAGAGAGGGAGCCAAAAATAGTAGCTTCACCTGGATTCCTCTCGATCTCATGAGCCCAGCGTGGCTCTTTCTCCGATTAGCCCCGGCGGCCGGCGCGGGCAAGGTTGGCACGGCGCGTGGCGACGGCGGCGAGGCCAGCGTGGTGCAGGGAGAATGCGGCATCGAGCGCAGAGGAGAGGGAAGGGGCCGAAGTGCGGTGCAATGAGGGGTGGCCGACAATGGCGCCACGATGGGTGGGTTGGGCTTGTGGTGAAGAGAAGAAGGCGTGCAGGTAGGGCGAGGCGTCTACCCCGTGGAGAAGAACATGTGTGCGGTGAAGATAAGTAGAGAGAAAAGGAAAAAAGGAATTAAGGAAGAAAAGAAAAAAAAGAAAAGAAAAGATAGAAGGGTATTATAGACATTCTACTTTTTCAACAACCCAGAGAAACTATTTTACCAAACGTTTTTCTTAACGGTCTTGTAGTGACAATAAAGCTAGAGCCAGAAATTAAAAGTTGTTTTTTTATCAATAAAGTCATAACTTGGCTAGAGCTCTACTGAAGAGGTATGGTCAGTTTCAACGTATTGGATGAAGCACAGTGTGACACGTGGAACACCTGCTTCGCAGTCAGCAAGAACGACCACCTCCACTAGCAGCTAGGTAGCCAAGGCCTTGCACTGATCCTGGTCCCAGTTATTTTTTTTGGGAACGATCCTGGTCCCAGTTAGAAAAGTTAGCATACTCGCTCGGTCACGTCGCAGTTCGTACTTCAATCACAAGTTCACAACACAAGTGCGGCAGTGGCGCAGTGCCCATCGTCGTTAGTACCTCCACGGTGAGCTCATGAGCCCATGATTTCGTGCCTCTTTTTCCCTCAGGTACTACTGGCACTAGGGCTGTGTTCAGATCCGAAATATTTAGGGGAAATATTCCTGTAACACTTTCGTTGTTATTTGATAAAATTTATCCAACCATGAATTAATTAGGCTCAAAAGATTCATCTCAACCTTTACAGACAAACTGTACAATTAGTTATTTTTTTTACCTACATTTAATGCTCCATGCATACGTCCAAAGATTCGATGTGACGGGTGACAGAGGAAATATTTTGGAAAGTGAACGGGGCCTGATCATATCACCGCGCCATGCTGTGTTTTTTTACTAGTAGCCCCGATGGTTATATAGGATCAGATAAAAAAAGAACACGCTCTGCACTTGTCACAGTGACTTGCAGAATATATATATGTTTGAGGAGAGAGAAGATGATCCATGCTAAACAAAAGTAGAGGGAGAGAAAATAAAAGTGATGCAGGATAAAAAGAAAAAGTTTTTGGGCAAACCACAAGTAATGATAGTTTGCATTGTGTGAATAGTGATCTCAACGTTACCTAGTTTACGTGGATCACTTCATTCAATGATGCCCATGTGAACTTTGTTGCTACGCTGTGACGCGCGTTACTGCTTTGAGCATTTGGGTTGGTTGTCGTTCAACCCAAACCTTTGCTGCACTCAAGGTCAAATTCTACTTTTTATAGCCGCACAAGGGATTCTCTGTGGTGGCCATCCGGTCCCGTACGAGGTCAAAAGAAAGCGGGCCGGGGATGCACTGAATCGGGGCCGGGGGCCGGGGCAAATGCAAATCTGTTGGCCGATCGAAGAGATAGCCCGGATCGGATCTTGGCCGGTGAGTGACCACAGACGCACGCATAGACGGCGCTCGCGCGCGGCGCCGCAAAACGCCATGATCTCTCATTCTCTCGCCTCTCGGCAGTCGGCACCCCGTGCGCAGCGCACTAACGTACTTACTTTCGGTCGTCATGACTCATGCCTGAGCATTGCATTGACTAATCACGACGCACACATGCATGATCACGTCGTACGGCGGCATCACGGGCGGAGCCGGCCGGCCGGCCGGCCGGCTTTACTTCACCGACCGATCGGCACTTCGGCAGAATTAGCTTCGTAATGATGGATACTCAGGTTTGTTAAGACGGCCTAGCTAGCCCCTGCCCTCTGCCATCACTCGGTGGGTGTCGATATCGCGCTTTATTTCCATGGCGGTTGACGAGTACTAGCTAGCTAGCTTTTGACCGAAGCTAATCTAAGCTAGCTGCATGCGCTAGCTGGTTGGAGCGGCTGCCCAAGCGCGCTTTGCGTGGTGGTCGAACCCACCGGCCGCCCCGGCCGGCGCGCGGGCCGGGCCACGCACCACCCTCACCTCCTCGAGCCACGCCCACGCACGTCGCCGACGGCCACGGCTTTACACGGCCTAGCTAGCGCGGCAGCACGCATGCAGGCCACTGTGATGAAGCAATGCTGCCATGCATATAACATGCGCCGCACGCGTTGCTTTTGATCGACGATCCCCACACGTACACTGTTGCAGCGGCGCGGGCGTGCGCGCGCGGCACGTCGTCACTGCTGCTGTGCTGTCTGCGCGGCGCGATTTGATCGATGCATGCGCATGCATGGTTTCTTCATCTCGCGACGAGCTGGTTACTCCTACAGACGTACAGTGACGACGCGTTTACTGCTGCGCGACATGTTCATGTCTGCTAGCTACGCTACCCCGCCAGGCGGTAGCACGGTAGCTGCCCGCGTAGATCACTGTTCACTGCTCAAAAAATGTTGGGACGCTAGCTGTGACATGACTCGTGATACTGATGGTTTTCCACGGTTGGTTGCGGAAAAAATCAATAGAGACCGTCCCTATATGGCATAACTATAAGCATCTATCATATATATATATAGATTCACAACACATGTTCATGTCTATGTTTTTAATATATGATATAAGAGTAAGTACAATAATAACATTCTTACAGCTAAGAAGAATTTGATTCTCGTATGCAAGCAACAAAGTTTGGCATAAGAGACTGTACAATAGTAGGCCCAGATAGCAAGTAGAAGATGAGGTATATGAAAAGAGAGAACGTGGGGCAAGATCAAGAATCCATTGCAAAGCTATACTATAGCTTGTGGGTACGAATGCACCCTCAAAAATGAAAAACCAATACCAAAATCATTTTGTCACCACGGTTGCCGCTCAAATCTTCGCCACTGTTCACCTAAACGACCGTTTAGCCCATTTACACACCGTTTAAATGTTACACTGTAGCTCACAATTTTCATCTAATCAATCCTTTGTCCTATTTAAACAGCCATTTAGCCCAATTTAAGTCTCTGTTTAGCCGCATAGCATGTGACCGGTTGTTTACCGTTTAGTGTAACATTGATCATCACACATACAAGGCAAGCGTACCCCTCTCTAGTTTACTATAGCTTCGTCACTGGTAATAAGTAGTATCACATAATAATATACTTTTTATATACAGTACTCCCTCTGTTCCAAATTATAACTCGATTTGATTTTTTGGTACTCCTACATCGAATTTTTTATACATTTAGATATAACGTATGTCTAGATATACATAGGAAATTCAATGTCCCAAAGATTTAAAACGACTTATAATTTGAAACGGCTGAAATAGAAGACAACTATTGCATAACTTGGTTCTTACTATTTAACTATATACAAGCATTTAACTCTATCATGGGGCTTCTCTCAAAGAGTTATACTTTTTATTTCCAACTATTTACTTCTATATTTATGTACCATTGACATACCCTAGATGCATGTGCATAGACGCGTATTCTAAAGCTGTGGTAGATGTCCTCCATGAGACCGTCGCTACTGTTTTTTTACCCGGTTGGAAGAGGTTTGGACTTGCCTTTTCTTTAGCACTAGGTTTGGACTTCGGCTGAAATGAGGTGGGCGGGGCATCGGTGAGGTGGAGTTATGCAAAGAAGCCCAAGCCCATAATACGTTCTCAGAGCCAGCCTAGTACTTTGCCGGCCCAGCCCACTTACAGCTAGGGGTGAAAATGGTGAAGATATTTTTTTACCGTATTCGAGACCTAATCTTGTTTAGAGAGATTCGGATATGTCCGTATCCGAGTCTGGATATTTAACATCCGATACCGCATCCGTATTCGAATACTCAAATCGCATATTGGGCATGTACAACCCACACAGACAGGGGCTTGTCTGTGAGTTCTTAAAATCCACAACACTGACAACTAAATAGTCAGTTCCTACAACCCATAGACATGAGTCGTCTGTTTGTCTGTCTGCAAATGATTTAATGCTTACATGTAGCCATGATCAATCATAAATCTCATTTTACTGTACCATTGTGCTGCTATTTGATACAACGTGATTTCACACCCATATGCAATCAAAGATTACAAATATTCATACTATAATTGTAAAGAATTCTCTTTCACCCACAAGCAAACAAAGAGCCTCCCTGGCATTCTTTTTCAAATGAACATTCAGCTCGCTGTGGATCTGGGACATGATCACAACACCATAGTTCAATAATCCACCATCTTCACTTTGCATGCTTCCTGGTGGTGCACCATTCAGTCTGCCATTCAGAAGGAGGGACGGAGATGAATCAACCGGCCAGATCCACCAATAGAGAAATCATCCGTCCCAGCAGTGCCATACCTGTTAGTATCTTTAGATACATGTAGGGTAGTAGATCAGTGGGGAATACCGTTCTATTTGGAATAATCACATGGAACATGAACTGGAGAGAGAGAAAGATGGAGGAGAAGAGAAACTGACCGTCGGTGTAGGGGTAGCAGTGAGGTCCGGCGTCGGTGTCGAAGTCGGTGGAACTTTCCCATCGCTGGCAGCGCCTTCCCGATCGGTAGGGTTTCGAGGTGGGGTAGCTACTGTGGCGGTGAACCTCGTGTCATGTGCCCCTGGCCCCACCTCCTCTTTATAGGGCTGCGCGACAGGGGCCCACCGACTATGAGTCGGTTAAGCATCCCCGATCAGGACGCGGTCAAAGGGTCCGAGTTGGCCGTTGGGCCAATTCGGTTGAGATCTATTCTAACATTCTCCCCCTTGATCTCAACTTATCATTTAACTTTAAACTTTGACTTTAATTGCTTTCACTTTTATTTGTTCCATCACAAATCAGTGTATAGAGCATGCCTCATCGTCACGGTCAGTCGCCGATAGATTTAACAACTACAATACACATCTCTGATCTGAAACAGATTCTGTAACTTTGGGCCCTTTATTGTCCGGAAATCATAGGCTATACCATAAACCCATATCGACTGTGTGTTCTCTGAACACACTGGGTGGTAAGCCTTTAGTAAGCGGATCCACAAGCACTTTCTTGTTACTTATATGTTCAATATCTTTTAGTATGATTCTGAACTTTCTCCTTTACAACGTATAACTTTAATGTCAATGTGTTTGGCAGTACACTTGACCCGTTGTCTTAGGAGCAAACTACTAAATGGGTATTGCTGTAGACAACCATTATCAATTCCGGGTACAAGTTCCTTAATCATTTTGCCTGTCCCGTAGCCTTATATCATGCTATACTATAACCTTGCATCACTGACGATGCTAAAACTATTTCTTTGGAGCTTTTCCACAATAAAACTCCAACTGCGAGTGTTAGCTACTATGTGGGTTTCACTAAACATCTCGCCAAAATTTAACATTTGTACCCACAACTACTTGAGAGTACTTGTTCTTTCTTTCTTAGCATAAGGCCGACATTCTTAACTCCATTCCAGTGATCTATATCTGGACTGAACTTTTGCCAAAATAACCCGGATATATGAACTATGTCAGGGTAATATCTTATATGTGTACTCATTAAGCTTCCAACAGCTGAAGCATATAGGACGTCCTTCTATAACAATCCCACATTGCTTCTTGGAATATAAAGTTCTCAAAAATATTACCCTTGACCATAGGAACAAGCGTATGTTTGCCCGCATAGGTACTTTATTTCTTTAGAAACTTTTCTTAGCATGCCTATGCGATATTTCTAATACCCATTTTCTTCTATCTCGGTGGATTTCAATTCTTATAACGGGAGACATTTCACCGAGAACTTTCTTATTGAACCTTGAGGACAAGAGCTTCTTCTTCTCATGCAGTAGATTGACATCACTACTAACAAGTAAGATGTCATCCACATATACATAATTAGAAAATAAATTTCCCATTCTATAACTTTGTACAAATGCAATTGTCTTCTCATTTTCTTTAACCCAAAATTTTCAATTGACTCTTCAACTTTAAATGCCATTGTCTAGAGATTTACTCTAATCCATAAGAGATTCCTACAGGTGGTATCCCTTACGTTCTTTTCTTTTCATGACAAAACCTCTAGGTTGTGCCACGTAATCATTTTCATACAAATTCCGTTTGGGAAATATCGTCTTTACTTTCATCTGATGTAACTCAGATCATAATGTGCCACTAGCACTCATTGTAATCTATTCATTCGGTTTGCGCAAAACTTTTGATTCAAGTCGCATTCTACATCTTTACATATTCCCTTTGGAGTCACATTTAGTCTTGTAGACCCATTATAGCCTACTGTTTTGGCTCCTTAGGAATTTATTCTGAATCCTAAAATATTATTGGTATCATCAATTTCATTTTATCTTTCTTTGCTTCTTGCCACTTAGACGAGTGAACGTCTCTCATGGCTTCTTCAAATGAGGTGGGATTACCCTCCATTTGAATTTCACTAACATAGACTTTATAGTCATCAGAAATATCTGATTTTCTTATTCTTTGAGACTTTCTAGAGCCTTAGCTACTAGCATTTCTTGATCTTTATTGCCAAAAGACAATTAATTCTACAAGGTCCTGTGTAACAAGATCCTTGTTTATATTATTCATCCTCCTTGCGGAGTTAGGTCTCTTTGTACCATGCTCCCCCAGATTGTCCCATCTTTAAACTTTCTTATTTTGGGTTTAATCTGCTAAAACTCATATGGCACGTTTAGCACCGTCTTAATAACTCTGAATGCGTCCAGTATGAATACTGACCGACTATGCTATCTTTATATTGGAACTGTAAAATGTTCATGAATTTAGCTATTTCTTTACTTTAGGGGTATCATTATTATGACCATCTTACTCCCCCGATGATCACATTCATCTTTTATAGATCACTTTAGTATGCATCGCATTGTCTGAATTATGGGGAAGTATCTTTCTTAATTGTCTTTCTTAATTGATCTCACCTTTCTCCCCCTCAAAATGTGGTACGAACTTTTCTACCATAATTTCAAAAAACTATTCAGAACTCTTGTGAATGAGGAAACTTCGATTACTTACTTCACCCACATGATTACATCATGCAAATGAAATTATTTCTTAATTTGTATGGGAGTACTTTTTTCTCATTTCACTTCAAAAACTCAACAGAGTCTTTTATCATTAATACTTTCGCAAGTCACACTTGTATGTCATTCTTATCTCGAGGTTCGTCTATAACTTTATGTTCTCCTTAAACTCATTGAGTGCTTAATTACTATGACACAATAGAAGAGCACTGTCAAGCACATGAGTCATCACAACTTTCTCCTGCCGTGCAGGATAAGTACTATGTCAAACTTCTCCCGCCATGCAGGATTAATTAATACAAGTACTATGTCATCTTCACCCCGCCATGCGGGTATTTTCTCAAACTTTTCCCGTCATACGGGTACTATCACAAATTTTTTCCCGCCATGCGAGATAATTTTCTTGAAGGGACATAAATGTCAATATTGGCTCATATTCAATCATCAAATTTAGAAATAAATCCAAATACTCTTTAACACACATGCTTAATCCGACGTTGGTCAAATTAAACATGCATGTCACTTATTACATTTCATATCATGATGATAAAAACTAAAAACTAATTTTTATTATAATTATTATAAAGAGTACATAGAAGATATCTCCTAAACTAAGCTCTTATTGTTCTATTTCTTTTCTTGGATCAATATTCTAAAATTCTTTTCTTCTGAAGCCATTCTTTAAAGAGATCGCAGTCCCTTACACAATGGTCTTCTTTCTGTAAAAAAAATTATATTTTTCATCTTCTGGGTCATAAGTACCCAACTCATTTCCTTTTCACCCTTCAAGAATAAAGGCATGAAGTTCTTTGTCTGAAAATATTAATCAATAATCAACAATAATAAGCATGAAAATAACCCTACATTGGTCTGGTTAAAGACATGTACATTAAACTTTTAAATCTTTAAGTTCTATTCTATATCACCGTTGGGCAGAAATAGAACAAAACCATCAATCTTATACATCAATTTCACATCACCGTTGGGCAGAAATGGAATTAACATATGAAAACTCAATTATCTTATAACCCTCTTCAAAACTAAATTCTCCTGTTTGTTCGAATTTAATTTTGAAGATCATCATTATCATTGCAGCGGAAAACATGAAAATACATTACATTCTGCTCGCTCTGGAGCATCTTTTGTTTCTTATCTATTCTCTGAAATTGGTCACTTTGATGCAAAATTCATCAGAGATTTAAACTTTAAACATAAAACTTATAGAATTATAATATTGTTATAATCAACGTTGGTTAGAAAATAACAATATCATAATTTTCTTTAAACATAACCTCTTAAATAAATTTATAATATTATTATCATCAACGTTGGTCAGAAAATAACAATATTATAATTTATCTTAACTATACACCGACTATTCCTCCAATTAAGTATTGTCTTATTAGGAGGATAAACTTTTCATCATTTACTGAATAACTATAACTGTTCTTCAAATTAAATCCTCCCGTTGGTTCAGATTTAATGAAAAGACAATAATCTTTAACTTTGCAGCGAAAACATCAAAATATTCTTTAACTAATATTATCAGAAGCATTTATATGTATTAACTCTCCTCTGAACAAATTCTCCTGTTGGTTTGAATTTAAACGGAGATAACACATCATTCAATTGGAAAACACTTCTGAAAATATTAAAACTAAAAATAAGTTTCTGTTCTTTCGGCCTGCTTGAAGTAAAACCGGCCCGCGGCCCACTGGGGCGCTCGCGCTCTGTGGCGCGGCTCCGCGGCCCAGCGCGCCGACGCGGCCCAGCAGGAAGCTGCTGCTACTCGGTCCAGTTAGCTGTTCAGCGCGTTCACGCGCAGGCCCGCTGTAAGGTCCTAGATGGCTAGAGGGGGGTGAATAGCCTATAAAAAATCCTACACAAGCCACTAAGCAAACTTACGGCGCAAAGCGAGTTTTGCTTAGCCTACGGTTGTGATGCAAGCCTCCTATCCACAAGACTAGTAGATTATGATCTCTAGTTCACACAAGGGCTAAGTCACTAAACTTGCACTAGTGAGCAAGCTAACAAACAACTAGCAAAGCTACTACTAGAGCTACACAAGATAATCTAGTAAATGTAAATGCAAGAGAGAGGATTGTGTATCTTATACCAACGGTGTAGTGAAGATGTTGCCAATCACCAAGATGATATACAATCAATCAATATTGACAACAACACAATATGAAGACCAATCACCGGGAGACAAGAGACATAATATTTTTGTTCACCCGGTATTCACTTGTGCACCGACAAGCTACGTCACCGGTTGTGTCGACCAACACTTAGATGGTTTCTCGGTGTGACCCTCAAGTCACTTGCCCCTCAAGGCACGCCCCGCAAGGCATCGCAAGACACCACTCTCAAGTGAGGTAACTCAATGACACGCGCAATGTAATAGAGTTGCATTTGGCGTCCCGCCGAGGAAAGCACAAGAACCTCTTACAATCAACCGGAGGTGGCCAAGAACAATCACATTCTCTTGCCAACGCCTCCAACAATCTCCAAGCCGGCTAGGAGCGGTACTCTCCAAGAGTAACAAGAAATCCACCGGCTAAACCACCCACAAGTGCCACTAGATGCCCTCAAGCTATGCAATGCACTTTGGGATCACTCAATCTCACTTTTGATTTGCAATCAAGCAAGAGAGATGAGTAGGAGGAGAAGCTCTAGCTCAAAGGATGTACAAGTATGTTAGAAATCACGAGAGACCTCCCCAAGGGCCGGCCAACAAGTATTTATAAGCATCCCATCCGAATAGAGCTGTTATACCCCTTCACTGGGTCTTTTCGGGATGACCGGACGCGCCGGTCATAACTGACCGGACGCGCTCAACCGCGTCCGATCCTCCAACGGTCAAATCCTATGACCGGATGCGCTTCTCAGAACGACCGGACGCGCCGGTCCCGAGTGACCGGACGCGCTCTAGTCAATGACCGGACGCGCCGATCGCACAGCACCGCGCGCCCGCGAAGTAACGACCGGACGCGCCCCTCACAATGACCGGACGCGACAGTGCCCACGTCCGGTTAGAGTCCAGTAAGCTCCTTCAATGATCGGACGCGTCCGATCATGTGTGATCGGACGCGCCTCGCATCTGATCGTCCTTGCGAAACTCAGTTTCCTCTGAACACCTGACCGAACGCGCCGGTCCCGCGAGTGACCGGACGCGCCGGTTGCAAACCCTAACACCCGCGCGCCTGACTGCTGCGCTGTACTGACCGGACGCGTCCGGTCATACCATGACCACGTCCGGTGCAGCGTCCGGTCACCTCTGTGACCTCCATTCGCCTTTGTTTCTTTTCCGACTTCCGGCGTAGTGGAAAATAGGCATTTCAAGTTCCCAAAAACGCCTGAATCCCGCGCTCGCAAGCTCGACGGGAGAGAGAGACCCAAACCCTCTCTACCGCTTAAACTTCAACGCCTTCGCAAATGTGCCAACACCAACAAGTGATCACCACCTTGTGCACGTGTGTTAGCCTTTTCATAAATATTTTTGAAGGTTTTCCAGTTAGCTCACTAGGCCCTACATGCAATGCACTTCATGAATTCACCTAGTGGCATCCGTGTATCGAATAACCGATAAGACTTCCCCTCTTAATAGTTCGGCTATCGATCATAAACCACTCACACCCTCTATGGTGTCTTGAGTGCAAAACAAAATGGCCGTATGGTTATACCTTTGCCTTGAGCCCATTTTGTTCTCGCAAGAGATATGATCCACTTCATATCATCACATGACCGTCTCGATCCATCGACCTTGACTTCACTTGCTCTTTACCGTTGCATCGGTCCTCGGCGCCAAGTCTTGCTCAAGCTTCACCATCATATGGTCCTTCGCTTCGAAGCCTCGACTTGCCCTTCACCTTCACAACCGGTCCATTGAGCCAAGCATCATCTTGGTCTTCATCATCTTGGTCACACGAGTCAATGTCATGTTTCATATTCAATGACCACCTTTATCTAAATCATCCACTTAGATACAAAGGTTAGTCCTAGATTTTATCAATTAGCCAAAACTAAACTAGGGACTTTCACCCGCGACCCAGCTCGCGCGGCACAGTGTCTCGCCCGCGCCCAGGCCGCAACCTGGGCCTGGGCCAGGAATCCTGCTGCCCGCCTGGGCCAAAAGAAGGCCCGAGCACTCTCGGCCGTTGATCACGATCAGACGGTCGCCCTGAGTTTTCGCAGGAACAAAACCCCACCTGGCCGCAGCCCCCCTGTAACCCTAGTTCTCATTTGCTCTTTCTTATCCTCCTTCCTCACGACCATAGTCGCTCCGGGAGCATGGCCCGCGGCGGCGGCGAGCTGTTGGAAGCCCGGAGCATGTCCTGCCCGGCAACCTCCTCTTTCCTCCTTTCTCTGCGATGCAGTGGCGACAGTGGGTCATCTGCGGCGGCGAGGTTGTGGCCCCGCCGGAGCTGCCGTGGCTCCCCTGGCCTCTGCTCTTTATACTTTTCTTTTCCCCTTCCCCTTGTTCACACAATCGCGTGCAGCACCCGAAGAAGACGGAGCAGCGACGGCCGCGCGTGGCGGCCAGAGGAAGTGGTGAGGCAGCGCCGCCGTGGTGTCTCTCGCCGGCGCGCGCGTGCGGTTGGAGTCACGCACGGCACCGTTGAGGGGAACCGCGGTGGTGCACTTTGCATCTGCACGCGGTGCAGGAGCGCTGGCAAGCTCACAGCTCGACCGTGCGGTTCTACTTCTCGCCGACGACGGTCGAGACAGCGATAGGTAAACCAATCGGTAGGCTCCTGTCCCGTCCTTTATTAGGGTTCTTTTAGGGTTAGGGTTAAGGGTTCTACTGTCTCTGTCTGGATCGAGATCCGTCATATTCTCTTCTTTTCTGTGATTGTTCTTTCTCGATCCGATTCAAAACGGATCGACATCTTTGATTGCTGTTCTTTTCTACCCCATAAACTAGATCTACGTGCTAGAAACAACCTTGCTCTGGTACCATTGTTAGTATCTTTAGATACATCTAGGGTAGTAGATCAGTGGAGAATACCGTTCTATTTGGAATAATCACATGGAACATGAACTGGAGAGAGGGAAAGATGGAGGAGAAGAGAAACTGATCGTCGGTGTAGGGGTAGCAGTGAGGTCCGGCGTCGGTGTCGAAGTCGGTGGAACTTTCCCATCGCTGGCAGCGCCTTCCCGATCGGTAGGGTTTCGAGGTGGGGTAGCTACTGTGGCGGTGAACCTCGTGTCATGTGCCCCTAGCCCCCACCTCCTCTTTATAGGGCTGCGCGACAGGGGCCCACTGACTAGGAGTCGGTTAAGCATCCCCGATCAGGACACGGTCAAAGGTCCGAGTTAGCCGTTGGGCCAATTCGGTTGAGATCTATTCTAACAATACCCAATCATGGAAGAAGCCGGCGCAGCGTCGAACCTGTGGCTCCAACCGAAGGGATGGATATGCCGCCGCAGCAGCAGTTCTGACCAACGGAGATGGGCGCGCCGTTGCCATGACCAAATGGGCTGCGTGCTGCCCCTCGCCGTTGCTGCGGCCAGCGGTGATGCCCGCCGTCGCCGCTGCCATTCCCGAGGCCTTCCTAACCGTCGCGTCGTTGGGTACCGCCGCCGCTTCTGAGCCATCGGGCTCCGCCGTAGTAGCCGCGTCATTGTCCTCTGCTCTCGCTGCAGCGCTCGCCGTCGTCGATGCCGATGTTGGGAACAAAGGTTCCGTCGACGGATGGGCAGGAAGGATTTTGGCGCGAGGAAAGGGAAATCGGGCGTTACACATCTGGATCCCGCGCGCTCGGCTTGGAGACGACACACCCATACAACACGTCTCTCGGCCGGCGACAAGGGCTAGGAGCACGAGCCGAGAGCGTCGCCTCAGAGCATGGCTAATAAGAGAGTATTATAATCGGCAAGGAGCCGGCGAGATCCACGAGAGAGAAAGAGAAACAAGGAGAGAGATAAAAGAGGGAGACGGGCATAACGCCGGCATAGAGTGTGCGTATGCACAATTTTTGCAACTTTGGATCCTGTTACTACCAGTTTCTTTGCTCCCATTGGTTCTCATGGCTGCTGGAAGACGGTGGGCATTAAATGAAGGTGGATCCCGCCACCACCTCCTTCCTAGGTGTCAGGTATCTAAACTAGGGGTACCCAAAACCCATGACTAAAAGGAGCAAACCCTCCCCCCGAAAAACCACGCCAAGGCTCCGCCCGCGCAGGTACAATGAGCCAAAACCACATACATATGAAGACGGGTGAAAGTCCCTAGTTTGGTTTTGGCTAATTGATGAAACCTAGGACTAACCTCTGTATCTAAGTGGATGATTTAGATAAAGGTGGTCATTGAATATGAGACATGACATTGACTCATATGACCAAGATGGTGAAGACCAAGATGAGGCTTGGCTCGATGGACCGGTTGTGAAGGTGAAGGGCAAGTCGAGGCTTCGAAGCGAAGGACCATGCGATGGTGAAGCTTGAGCAAGACTTGGCGCCGACGGACCAATGCAACGGTGAAGAGCAAGTGAAGTCAAGGTCGATGGACCGAGACGGTCATGTGATGATATGAAGTGGATCGTATCATTTGGAGAAGCAAAATGGGCTCAAGGCAAAGGTATAACCATAGGGCCATTTTGTTTTACACTCAAGACACCATAGAGGGTGTGAGTGGTTTAGGGTCGATAGCCGAACTATTAAGAGGGGAAGTCTTATCGGTTATTCGACGCATGGGTGCCACTAGGTGAATTCATGAAGTGCATTGCATGTAGGGCCTAGTGAGCTAAATGGAAAACCTTTGAAAATGATTGAGAAAATGCTAACACACAAGCACATGGAGATGTACACTTGATGGTGTTGGCACATTTGCAAAGGTGGCGTTGGTCGCGCTGTGGTTTGCGGGTATAGAGAGGTTTGGGTTCCTCTCTCCCTCCCGCCGAGCGTGCGAGCGCGGGATTCAGGCGATTTCGGGGAAATGAAATGCCTATTTTCCATTGCGCCGGAAGTCGGAAAAGAAACGGAGGCGAACGCGGTCACAGAGGTGACCGGTCGCAGCACCGGACGCTGCACCGGACGCTGCACCGGACGCGGTCTGTTTCGACCGGCGCGTCCGGTCAGTGCAGCACGGGCGTCAGGCGCGCGAGCTAGGGTTTGGCACCGGCGCGTCCGGTGACCCACGGGACCGGCGCGTCCGGTCTGGCGAACAGCGAGTCACGAAGTCATCGGACGCGGTGCGCGTCCGGTCCTACACCATCGGACGCGTCCGGTGGTCCAGGGTGCTTACTGGACTCGCACCGGACGCGGTTACTGTGGCGTCCGGTGGTTGCGAGGAGCGCGTCCGGTCTTGTCTTCGCGGGCGCGGATACTGTGCGCACCGGCGCGTCCGGTGGTTCGCAACAGCGCGTCCGGTGGGTCGTTTGACCGTTGGCGCACAGTGACCGTTGGTGGATCTAATGGACGAATTTGAATTCGGTGAACACGTGGACGTCGCAGGGGCACCGGACGCGGTTGAGCGCGTCCGGTCAGTTACCACCGGTGCGTCCGGTGGTCCCGCGAAAATCATGAGTGGAGTTGTAACGGCTCTATTTGGATGGGTTGCTTATAAATACTCGTTGGCCGGCCCTTGGGGAGGTCTCTTGCTATTTCTAACATACTTGTGCATCCTTTGAGCTAGAACAACTCCTCCCACTCATCTCTCTTGCTTGATTGCAAATCAAAAGTGAGATTGAGTGATCCCAAAGTGCATTGCATAGCTTGAGGGCATCTAGTGGCACTTGTGGGTGGTTTGGCCGGTGGATTTCTTGTTACTCTTGGAGAGTACCGCTCCTAGCCGGCTTGGAGATTGTTGGAGGCGTTGGCAAGAGAAGGTGATTGTTCTTGGCCACCTCCGGTTGTTTGTAAGAGGTTCTTGTGCTTTCCTCGGCGGGACGCCAAAAGCAACTCTATTACATTGCGCGTGTCATTGAGTTACCTCACTTGAGAGTGGAGTCTTGCGGTGCCTTGCGGGGCGTGCCTTGAGGGGCAAGTGACTTGAGGGTCACACCGAGGAACCATCTAAGTGTTGGTCGACACAACCGGTGACGTAGCTTGTCGGTGCACAAGTGAACACCGGGTGAACAAAAATATTGTGTCTCTTGTCTCCCGGTGATTGGTCTACATATTGTGTTGTTGTCAATATTAATTGATTGTATATCATCTTGGTGATTGGCAACATCTTCACTCCACCGTCGGTATAAGATTCACAATCCTATCTCTTGCACTTATCTTTACTAGATTATCTTGTGTTGCTCTAGTAGTAGCTTGGCTAGTAGTGTTGTTAGCTTGTTCTCTAGTGTAAATTTAGTGACATAGCACTTGTGTGAACTAGAGATCATAATCTACTAGACTTGTGGATAGGAGGCTTGCATCACAACCTTTGGCTAAGCAAAACTCGCTTTACGCCGTTTGTTATTCTAACAAGTTTGCTTAGTGGTGATTGTAGAATTTTTATAGGCTATTCACCCCCCCCTCTAGCCATCTAGGACCTTACAAGTGGTATCGGAGCCGTGGTCACCGTTTTAATCAAGGCTTAACATCCTTCGGTGTGAAAAATGGCTCAAATTGTGTTCAATCATGTTGGGGGCAAGCCACCGTTCTTTGATGGTGTTAGTTCTTTTGCTCATTGGAAGAGAAAGATGACAATGTACCTTGGTTCTATTCATGAGAGAGTATTGCAAGTCACCGAGAATGATTTTGCTATCATTGATCCTAATCATCTCACCGATGAAGATAGAGCAAATAGAACATGCAATAGAATGGCTCTCAATACACTCTATAATGGTATTGACACAAAAGTGTTTGAGGGCATCAAAGATTTGGAATTGGCTAGTGAAGTATGGACAAGGTTGAGTGAGACATATGAAGGCACTAAGGTTGTGAAGAGTGCCAAGCTATATGGGCTCAAGAGTGAGTTTGAGAACTTCAAGAAAAAGGATGATGAAACAATCATTGAAATGTTTCATAGATTGCAAGTGATAGTCAATGATCTCAAGAGCTTAGGGCACAAGACTCAAGATCAAGATTTTTGTCACAAGTTCTTATTGAGCTTACCTAGAAGATTCAAGATGTTGATCATGATGTTGCAAAGAGATGGGCTTGAAGCAATGAAGCCTAATGATTTGCTTGGTGAAGTATTAACCTATGACAAATATGATCAAGATGTTGATGACAAGGAGAAGGTGGAAGATGAAAAGAAGAAGAAGATCGTGGCATTCAAGGCCACCTCCTCCAAAGGCAAAGCTACCATCATTGAAGAAGAAGAAGACAATGATGAAGATGAAGATTATGAAATTGATGATGAGGCATTTGCTTTTGTAGTCAAGAAAATGGGTCACATGTTCATTAAGAGAAGAGGGTTCAAAAAGAGAAATGACAATTTCAAGAGCAATGAGCAACAAAGGAAGTGCTTCAATTGTGATAGCACCGAACATCTTCAAGTCGATTGTCCCTATGACAAGAAGAAAAACAACAAGAGGGGCAAGTTTGAGAAGAAAAAGAAAGAAGCCAAGATAACATTCAAGAAAGGCAAGAATGGAGTCTATATGGCCACTTGGGAAAGTGATGATGATGATGAAGAAGAAGAATCATCCAACAAGGCTTTTGCTTCCATTGCTATCAACAAGAAGCCTTCACTATTTGATTCATCCTCTTCGTGCTTCATGGCCAAAGAAGCTAAGGTATTATATGATGAGAGTGATGATGAAAGTGAAATGGAATATGTTCATGATAGTGATAATGATAAATATGATAACAAAAATGATGATGATGATGAACCAACTAAAGAACAACTATATGACTTGTTGCAACAAACTAGAGACATAGCTATTGCCAAGAACAAGGAGTGCAAGAAGCTTTCAATGAAAGTAGGAATACTTGAGAAAGTTCTTGGTGAGCTTAAGACCACTCATGAGAGTCTAGTGGAAGACCATGAGGATCTTGATAAGGCTCATTCCAAGCTTGAAAAAGCTCACTCATTGCTACTTGAGCAACAAGCAAAGAAAGAGGTTGTTGTATCATGTGATATAGGTGTTACATGTGATATAATTGATGAATCCTTTAATGAACCTATCATCATGTCAAATACTAACCCTTCTTGTAGCTCTTCATCCACCACCACTAACTCTACCTCCACTACTAGTGATAGTTTCACTTGTGATGCCTCACTAATGGTTGAGAATGAGACTCTCAAGAGAAAGGTGGATGAGCTCACTCACGCCCTAGGCAAGGCCTATGGTGGTGAGGCCCGCTTGCTTAAGTGCTTGGGTAGCCAAAGGTTCTCTCTTAACAAAGAGGGATTGGGCTACACCCCCAAGAAAGGCAAGTCGGCCTTTGCAACTCCAAAGCCTAGCTTTGTGAAGGGCAATGGTCGGTTTTGCAATAGATGTAAGCAAGTTGGGCACCTAGAGCATAATTGCAATAAAAAGAACCAAAGCAAGAAATTTGTTAATGCTATACCTTTTGATTCTTGCTATGTGCTTACCAAAGGTGTGAAGGGTGTGCAAGCTAAGTTTATTGGTACACCCATTGTTGGCCCAAAGAAGAAGGCTATTTGGGTACCAAAGAGCTTAGTTACTAACCTACAAGGACCCAAGCAAAAATGGGTACCTAAGCTTCATTGATTTACTTGTAGGTCAATTACAAAGCCGGAGGAAGGCATTGGATTATTGATAGTGGGTGCACTCAACACATGACCGGTACATCAAGAATGTTTGATTCGTTCAATGACAAAGATAGTGGTGTTGATTCTATCACATTTGGCAATAACAAGAAAGGCAAAGTTATTGGCTTGGGCAAGATTGCAATATCAAATGACATGAGTATCTCAAATGTGTTGCTAGTTGAAAGTTTGGATTTCAATCTTCTATCCGTGGCACAAATATGTGATCTAGGCTACAAATGCATCTTCGGGGTTGATGATGTGGAAGTTATTAGTGTGGATGGTTCAAATGTGGCATTCAAGGGCTTTAGATATGAGAATCTCTACCTAGTTGACTTCAATGCTAGAGAAACTTCTTTGACAACTTGCTTAGTCTCCAAATCAAGCATGGGTTGGCTTTGGCATAGAAGGCTTGGTCATGTTGGCATGAAACAATTGAAGAAGCTTACAACTCACAATCTTGTCAATGGTTTGAAAGATGTTGAATTTGAGAAGAATAAGCTTTGTAGTGCATGTCAAGCCGGAAAGCAAGTTGGAAGCTCACATCCAAAGAAGAGTACAATGAGCACATGCAAAGCATTTGAATTGATGCACATGGATCTATTTGGACCAACAACATATACAAGCATAGGCGGCAACAAGTATGGCTTTGTCATAGTGGATGACTTCACAAGATTCACATGGGTATTCTTTCTTAGTGACAAAAGTGAAGTGTTTGACACCTTCAAGACATTTCTCACTAGAGTTCACAATGAGTTTGAGATTAGAATCAAGAAAGTGAGAAGTGACAATGGAAGTGAGTTCAAGAATACAAGAATTGAAGAACTTTGTGATCATTATGGTATTGGACATCAATTCTCGGCCAAGTACACTCCACAATCAAATGGCCTAGTTGAGAGGAAGAATAGAACATTGCTTGATATGGCTAGATCAATGCTTCATGAGTACAATGTGAGTCAATCATTTTGGGATGAAGCAATCAATACCGCTTGCTACTACATCAATAGACTATATTGTCATCCATTGCTAGAGAAGACCCCATATGAGTTACTTCATGGAAGAAAGCCCAATATTTCTTACTTTAGGGTGTTTGGTTGCAAATGCTATATCTTGAAGAAGGGCACTAGATTGGGAAAGTTTGACAAGAGATGTGATGAGGGGTTCCTACTTGGTTATTCAACTACAAGCAAAGCTTATAGAGTTTGGAACAACTCAAGTGGCATTCTAGAAGAAGTCCATGATGTGCAATTTGATGAAACCAATGGGTCACAAGATGAAGAAGAAAATCTAGATGATGTTAGTGGAACTCTATTGGTGGAAGCAATGAAGAACATGGACATTGGGGACATTAGAGCAAAGCAAGTTATTGATATTCAAGATGATGATAAAGATCAAGTGCTAAATTCACCATTCAAGCTAGCTAGTGACTCTCAAGTACAAGATCAAGGTGCTAGTTCATCTCATCAAGATACATCAAGTGATCAACCAAGCTCAAGCAATCAAGTGCAAGTACTCCAACCACAACATATTGCAAGAGATCACCCCATTGATAGTGTTATTGGTGATATTAGAAGTGGTGTGCAAACAAGATCAAGATTGGCAATGTTTTGTGAGCATGCATCATTTGTGTCAACCTTAGAACCAAAGAAGATAGAAGAAGCCTTGAGGGATGCCGATTGGATCATGGCTATGCAAGAAGAACTTAATAATTTCACAAGAAATGATGTTTGGGAGTTGGTAGAAAGGCCAAATAACTACAATGTGATTGGAACCAAGTGGGTGTTCAAAAACAAGCAAGATCAAGATGGCATTGTAGTGAGAAACAAAGCAAGACTAGTTGCACAAGGTTACACTCAAGTTGAAGGTCTTGACTATGATGAGACATATGCTCCCGTGGCAAGATTGGAGGCAATAAGGATTCTATTGGCTTATGCTTGTGCACACAACATCAAACTATATCAAATGGATGTCAAAAGTGCATTTCTCAATGGGATCATCAATGAGTTAGTATTTGTTGAGCAACCGCCCGGATTTGAAGATGACAAGAAACCCAACCATGTGTACAAGTTGAAGAAGGCTTTATATGGCTTAAAGCAAGCACCTAGAGCATGGTATGAGAGGCTAAGGGATTTTCTTCTCTCTAAGGGATTCAAGATGGGGAAGGTTGATACAACTCTATTCACCAAGAAGATTGGAAATGATCTATTCATAGTGCAAATATATGTTGATGACATCATCTTTGGATCAACCAATCAAGCCTATTGTGAAGAATTTGGTGATATGATGGCCAAAGAGTTTGAAATGTCTATGATTGGTGAACTTAGCTACTTCCTTGGTCTCCAAGTCAAGCAATTGAAGAATGGGACATTTGTGAGTCAAGGGAAATACATAAGGGACATGTTGAAGAAGTTTGAAATGCAAGATGCAAAACCAATTTCAACTCCAATGGGTACAAGTGGCAATTTGGATAGTGATCTTGATGGCAATATGGTGAATCAAAAGGAATATCGGTCTTTGATTGGAAGTCTACTCTATGTCACCGCATCAAGGCCGGATGTCATGTTTAGTGTTTGCATGTGTGCTAGATATCAAGCCTCACCTAGAGAGAGTCATCTCACGGCCGCAAAGAGAATATTGAGGTACTTGAAGCAAACAAGAGATGTTGGACTATGGTATCCTAAGGGGTCAAAGTTTGAATTGATTGGATATTCGGACTCCGACTATGGGGGTTGCAAGATCAATAGAAAGAGCACTAGTGGCACATGTCAATTACTTGGAAGATCACTTGTGTCATGGTCCTCAAAGAAACAAAATAGTGTGGCAATCTCTACCGCCGAAGCCGAATATGTGAGTGCGGGGAGTTGTTGTGCACAATTATTATGGATGAAATCAACTTTGAAGGATTATGGCCTCAATTTCAAGAATGTGCCATTGTTATGTGATAATGAAAGTGCAATCAAGATGGTACAAAACCCGGTTCAACATGGAAGAACAAAGCATATTGACATAAGACATCATTTCATTAGAGATCATCAACAAAAGGGAGATATTGCCATTGAAAGTGTTGGCACCGATGATCAACTTGCCGATATTCTCACTAAGCCACTTGATGAAAAGAGGTTTTGCAAGCTAAGGAATGAATTGAATATTCTTGATTTCTCAAACATGAGTTGAATGCACCCCACTCACTTATTGACATGCCTCTCCTTCGACATTGCAAGGTAAAGTTGATTGACATGTCATTCATCCTATGCTAAGGACTTGCTAGAGCATGTAGACATAATAAGTGGTATGCATGAGCATTCATGATAAATCAAATGAATTTGATGGATATATGTTACCACTATTGCCTCTATGTTTGTTTTGATCTAGTGGTGGCATATGACATGATTGTGAGCTTGCAAACCTAGTGTTGAAACTAGAAGATTTGCTATAAGTGTTTAATTCAACATAGGCAAGATAACCCTTATTAGGAGGTGTGAAGAAGCTTGTTTTTGGTTCAAATCGAATTAAATATCTTTGGCAAGTGTTCTAGGTTAAACCAAATTTGATAAATTTTAACCTACTCCATCAAACATTTTTCTTCTCTCCACAATTTGATCCCATTTTTGGGTAAGTTGTTGACAAAGGGGGAGAGAAAAAGATGATTCAACATGATAAAGGGGTAAATAAATTTATTGATGCACACAAGTAGGGGGAGCAAGCTCATAAACAAAGTTGTTGCATTTGTTTGTGCATTCTCATATGACTTGCTCATTGCGCATGTATTTAAATTCAATATACATGCTTGTGTGGTGCAATGCTAGTATAGAACTTGGATGATGAAATGATCTACTAGCATGCATAGGATTAGTTTTACATGTGGTATCTAGACTTGCCTAAAGGTTGTTTTTACAAGTGGTCCAAGAACCTTTACATATAATGTTGATCTCACGGGGTTCTTGAGTTTTGATGGATGTCTAGTTACTTCATGATGCTAAGGATGGTGTAAAAGGCAACTCCGATTGGTATCACGCTTCAAAGGTCCATTTCTTACACCTTAGCATCATTTTGGTAGAATTACTCTCCCAACACTTCTATCCATGCATATGTGCAAAAGCTTTCAATCCAAACTCTATGCACATATGTAGGGGGAGCTAATGCTACCAAAACCGAGCTTGTGATAATTGTCCAAACTTTACTTATGAGCAAAATGATTGGACAAGTATGACAAGTTCAAAACTTTTATTATCAAAATCATCTTTGTGAGGGTTGTCATCAATTACCAAAAAGGGGGAGATTGAAAGTCCCTAGTTTGGTTTTGGCTAATTGATGAAACCTAGGACTAACCTCTGTATCTAAGTGGATGATTTAGATAAAGGTGGTCATTGAATATGAGACATGACATTGACTCATATGACCAAGATGGTGAAGACCAAGATGAGGCTTGGCTCGATGGACCGGTTGTGAAGGTGAAGGGCAAGTCGAGGCTTCGAAGCGAAGGACCATGCGATGGTGAAGCTTGAGCAAGACTTGGCGCCGACGGACCAATGCAACGGTGAAGAGCAAGTGAAGTCAAGGTCGATGGACCGAGACGGTCATGTGATGATATGAAGTGGATCGTATCATTTGGAGAAGCAAAATGGGCTCAAGGCAAAGGTATAACCATAGGGCCATTTTGTTTTACACTCAAGACACCATAGAGGGTGTGAGTGGTTTAGGGTCGATAGCCGAACTATTAAGAGGGGAAGTCTTATCGGTTATTCGACGCATGGGTGCCACTAGGTGAATTCATGAAGTGCATTGCATGTAGGGCCTAGTGAGCTAAATGGAAAACCTTTGAAAATAATTGAGAAAATGCTAACACACAAGCACATGGAGATGTACACTTGATGGTGTTGGCACATTTGCAAAGGTGGCGTTGGTCGCGCTGTGGTTTGCGGGTATAGAGAGGTTTGGGTTCCTCTCTCCCTCCCGCCGAGCGTGCGAGCGCGGGATTCAGGCGATTTCGGGGAAATGAAATGCCTATTTTCCATTGCGCCGGAAGTCGGAAAAGAAACGGAGGCGAACGCGGTCACAGAGGTGACCGGTCGCAGCACCGGACGCTGCACCGGACGCTGCACCGGACGCGGTCTGTTTCGACCGGCGCGTCCGGTCAGTGCAGCACGGGCGTCAGGCGCGCGAGCTAGGGTTTGGCACCGGCGCGTCCGGTGACCCACGGGACCGGCGCGTCCGGTCTGGCGAACAGCGAGTCACGAAGTCATCGGACGCGGTGCGCGTCCGGTCCTACACCATCGGACGCGTCCGGTGGTCCAGGGTGCTTACTGGACTCGCACCGGACGCGGTTACTGTGGCGTCCGGTGGTTGCGAGGAGCGCGTCCGGTCTTGTCTTCGCGGGCGCGGATACTGTGCGCACCGGCGCGTCCGGTGGTTCGCAACAGCGCGTCCGGTGGGTCGTTTGACCGTTGGCGCACAGTGACCGTTGGTGGATCTAATGGACGAATTTGAATTCGGTGAACACGTGGACGTCGCAGGGGCACCGGACGCGGTTGAGCGCGTCCGGTCAGTTACCACCGGTGCGTCCGGTGGTCCCGCGAAAATCATGAGTGGAGTTGTAACGGCTCTATTTGGATGGGTTGCTTATAAATACTCGTTGGCCGGCCCTTGGGGAGGTCTCTTGCTATTTCTAACATACTTGTGCATCCTTTGAGCTAGAACAACTCCTCCCACTCATCTCTCTTGCTTGATTGCAAATCAAAAGTGAGATTGAGTGATCCCAAAGTGCATTGCATAGCTTGAGGGCATCTAGTGGCACTTGTGGGTGGTTTGGCCGGTGGATTTCTTGTTACTCTTGGAGAGTACCGCTCCTAGCCGGCTTGGAGATTGTTGGAGGCGTTGGCAAGAGAAGGTGATTGTTCTTGGCCACCTCCGGTTGTTTGTAAGAGGTTCTTGTGCTTTCCTCGGCGGGACGCCAAAAGCAACTCTATTACATTGCGCGTGTCATTGAGTTACCTCACTTGAGAGTGGAGTCTTGCGGTGCCTTGCGGGGCGTGCCTTGAGGGGCAAGTGACTTGAGGGTCACACCGAGGAACCATCTAAGTGTTGGTCGACACAACCGGTGACGTAGCTTGTCGGTGCACAAGTGAACACCGGGTGAACAAAAATATTGTGTCTCTTGTCTCCCGGTGATTGGTCTACATATTGTGTTGTTGTCAATATTAATTGATTGTATATCATCTTGGTGATTGGCAACATCTTCACTCCACCGTCGGTATAAGATTCACAATCCTATCTCTTGCACTTATCTTTACTAGATTATCTTGTGTTGCTCTAGTAGTAGCTTGGCTAGTAGTGTTGTTAGCTTGTTCTCTAGTGTAAATTTAGTGACATAGCACTTGTGTGAACTAGAGATCATAATCTACTAGACTTGTGGATAGGAGGCTTGCATCACAACCTTTGGCTAAGCAAAACTCGCTTTACGCCGTTTGTTATTCTAACAAGTTTGCTTAGTGGTGATTGTAGAATTTTTATAGGCTATTCACCCCCCCCTCTAGCCATCTAGGACCTTACAAGTGGTATCGGAGCCGTGGTCACCGTTTTAATCAAGGCTTAACATCCTTCGGTGTGAAAAATGGCTCAAATTGTGTTCAATCATGTTGGGGGCAAGCCACCGTTCTTTGATGGTGTTAGTTCTTTTGCTCATTGGAAGAGAAAGATGACAATGTACCTTGGTTCTATTCATGAGAGAGTATTGCAAGTCACCGAGAATGATTTTGCTATCATTGATCCTAATCATCTCACCGATGAAGATAGAGCAAATAGAACATGCAATAGAATGGCTCTCAATACACTCTATAATGGTATTGACACAAAAGTGTTTGAGGGCATCAAAGATTTGGAATTGGCTAGTGAAGTATGGACAAGGTTGAGTGAGACATATGAAGGCACTAAGGTTGTGAAGAGTGCCAAGCTATATGGGCTCAAGAGTGAGTTTGAGAACTTCAAGAAAAAGGATGATGAAACAATCATTGAAATGTTTCATAGATTGCAAGTGATAGTCAATGATCTCAAGAGCTTAGGGCACAAGACTCAAGATCAAGATTTTTGTCACAAGTTCTTATTGAGCTTACCTAGAAGATTCAAGATGTTGATCATGATGTTGCAAAGAGATGGGCTTGAAGCAATGAAGCCTAATGATTTGCTTGGTGAAGTATTAACCTATGACAAATATGATCAAGATGTTGATGACAAGGAGAAGGTGGAAGATGAAAAGAAGAAGAAGATCGTGGCATTCAAGGCCACCTCCTCCAAAGGCAAAGCTACCATCATTGAAGAAGAAGAAGACAATGATGAAGATGAAGATTATGAAATTGATGATGAGGCATTTGCTTTTGTAGTCAAGAAAATGGGTCACATGTTCATTAAGAGAAGAGGGTTCAAAAAGAGAAATGACAATTTCAAGAGCAATGAGCAACAAAGGAAGTGCTTCAATTGTGATAGCACCGAACATCTTCAAGTCGATTGTCCCTATGACAAGAAGAAAAACAACAAGAGGGGCAAGTTTGAGAAGAAAAAGAAAGAAGCCAAGATAACATTCAAGAAAGGCAAGAATGGAGTCTATATGGCCACTTGGGAAAGTGATGATGATGATGAAGAAGAAGAATCATCCAACAAGGCTTTTGCTTCCATTGCTATCAACAAGAAGCCTTCACTATTTGATTCATCCTCTTCGTGCTTCATGGCCAAAGAAGCTAAGGTATTATATGATGAGAGTGATGATGAAAGTGAAATGGAATATGTTCATGATAGTGATAATGATAAATATGATAACAAAAATGATGATGATGATGAACCAACTAAAGAACAACTATATGACTTGTTGCAACAAACTAGAGACATAGCTATTGCCAAGAACAAGGAGTGCAAGAAGCTTTCAATGAAAGTAGGAATACTTGAGAAAGTTCTTGGTGAGCTTAAGACCACTCATGAGAGTCTAGTGGAAGACCATGAGGATCTTGATAAGGCTCATTCCAAGCTTGAAAAAGCTCACTCATTGCTACTTGAGCAACAAGCAAAGAAAGAGGTTGTTGTATCATGTGATATAGGTGTTACATGTGATATAATTGATGAATCCTTTAATGAACCTATCATCATGTCAAATACTAACCCTTCTTGTAGCTCTTCATCCACCACCACTAACTCTACCTCCACTACTAGTGATAGTTTCACTTGTGATGCCTCACTAATGGTTGAGAATGAGACTCTCAAGAGAAAGGTGGATGAGCTCACTCACGCCCTAGGCAAGGCCTATGGTGGTGAGGCCCGCTTGCTTAAGTGCTTGGGTAGCCAAAGGTTCTCTCTTAACAAAGAGGGATTGGGCTACACCCCCAAGAAAGGCAAGTCGGCCTTTGCAACTCCAAAGCCTAGCTTTGTGAAGGGCAATGGTCGGTTTTGCAATAGATGTAAGCAAGTTGGGCACCTAGAGCATAATTGCAATAAAAAGAACCAAAGCAAGAAATTTGTTAATGCTATACCTTTTGATTCTTGCTATGTGCTTACCAAAGGTGTGAAGGGTGTGCAAGCTAAGTTTATTGGTACACCCATTGTTGGCCCAAAGAAGAAGGCTATTTGGGTACCAAAGAGCTTAGTTACTAACCTACAAGGACCCAAGCAAAAATGGGTACCTAAGCTTCATTGATTTACTTGTAGGTCAATTACAAAGCCGGAGGAAGGCATTGGATTATTGATAGTGGGTGCACTCAACACATGACCGGTACATCAAGAATGTTTGATTCGTTCAATGACAAAGATAGTGGTGTTGATTCTATCACATTTGGCAATAACAAGAAAGGCAAAGTTATTGGCTTGGGCAAGATTGCAATATCAAATGACATGAGTATCTCAAATGTGTTGCTAGTTGAAAGTTTGGATTTCAATCTTCTATCCGTGGCACAAATATGTGATCTAGGCTACAAATGCATCTTCGGGGTTGATGATGTGGAAGTTATTAGTGTGGATGGTTCAAATGTGGCATTCAAGGGCTTTAGATATGAGAATCTCTACCTAGTTGACTTCAATGCTAGAGAAACTTCTTTGACAACTTGCTTAGTCTCCAAATCAAGCATGGGTTGGCTTTGGCATAGAAGGCTTGGTCATGTTGGCATGAAACAATTGAAGAAGCTTACAACTCACAATCTTGTCAATGGTTTGAAAGATGTTGAATTTGAGAAGAATAAGCTTTGTAGTGCATGTCAAGCCGGAAAGCAAGTTGGAAGCTCACATCCAAAGAAGAGTACAATGAGCACATGCAAAGCATTTGAATTGATGCACATGGATCTATTTGGACCAACAACATATACAAGCATAGGCGGCAACAAGTATGGCTTTGTCATAGTGGATGACTTCACAAGATTCACATGGGTATTCTTTCTTAGTGACAAAAGTGAAGTGTTTGACACCTTCAAGACATTTCTCACTAGAGTTCACAATGAGTTTGAGATTAGAATCAAGAAAGTGAGAAGTGACAATGGAAGTGAGTTCAAGAATACAAGAATTGAAGAACTTTGTGATCATTATGGTATTGGACATCAATTCTCGGCCAAGTACACTCCACAATCAAATGGCCTAGTTGAGAGGAAGAATAGAACATTGCTTGATATGGCTAGATCAATGCTTCATGAGTACAATGTGAGTCAATCATTTTGGGATGAAGCAATCAATACCGCTTGCTACTACATCAATAGACTATATTGTCATCCATTGCTAGAGAAGACCCCATATGAGTTACTTCATGGAAGAAAGCCCAATATTTCTTACTTTAGGGTGTTTGGTTGCAAATGCTATATCTTGAAGAAGGGCACTAGATTGGGAAAGTTTGACAAGAGATGTGATGAGGGGTTCCTACTTGGTTATTCAACTACAAGCAAAGCTTATAGAGTTTGGAACAACTCAAGTGGCATTCTAGAAGAAGTCCATGATGTGCAATTTGATGAAACCAATGGGTCACAAGATGAAGAAGAAAATCTAGATGATGTTAGTGGAACTCTATTGGTGGAAGCAATGAAGAACATGGACATTGGGGACATTAGAGCAAAGCAAGTTATTGATATTCAAGATGATGATAAAGATCAAGTGCTAAATTCACCATTCAAGCTAGCTAGTGACTCTCAAGTACAAGATCAAGGTGCTAGTTCATCTCATCAAGATACATCAAGTGATCAACCAAGCTCAAGCAATCAAGTGCAAGTACTCCAACCACAACATATTGCAAGAGATCACCCCATTGATAGTGTTATTGGTGATATTAGAAGTGGTGTGCAAACAAGATCAAGATTGGCAATGTTTTGTGAGCATGCATCATTTGTGTCAACCTTAGAACCAAAGAAGATAGAAGAAGCCTTGAGGGATGCCGATTGGATCATGGCTATGCAAGAAGAACTTAATAATTTCACAAGAAATGATGTTTGGGAGTTGGTAGAAAGGCCAAATAACTACAATGTGATTGGAACCAAGTGGGTGTTCAAAAACAAGCAAGATCAAGATGGCATTGTAGTGAGAAACAAAGCAAGACTAGTTGCACAAGGTTACACTCAAGTTGAAGGTCTTGACTATGATGAGACATATGCTCCCGTGGCAAGATTGGAGGCAATAAGGATTCTATTGGCTTATGCTTGTGCACACAACATCAAACTATATCAAATGGATGTCAAAAGTGCATTTCTCAATGGGATCATCAATGAGTTAGTATTTGTTGAGCAACCGCCCGGATTTGAAGATGACAAGAAACCCAACCATGTGTACAAGTTGAAGAAGGCTTTATATGGCTTAAAGCAAGCACCTAGAGCATGGTATGAGAGGCTAAGGGATTTTCTTCTCTCTAAGGGATTCAAGATGGGGAAGGTTGATACAACTCTATTCACCAAGAAGATTGGAAATGATCTATTCATAGTGCAAATATATGTTGATGACATCATCTTTGGATCAACCAATCAAGCCTATTGTGAAGAATTTGGTGATATGATGGCCAAAGAGTTTGAAATGTCTATGATTGGTGAACTTAGCTACTTCCTTGGTCTCCAAGTCAAGCAATTGAAGAATGGGACATTTGTGAGTCAAGGGAAATACATAAGGGACATGTTGAAGAAGTTTGAAATGCAAGATGCAAAACCAATTTCAACTCCAATGGGTACAAGTGGCAATTTGGATAGTGATCTTGATGGCAATATGGTGAATCAAAAGGAATATCGGTCTTTGATTGGAAGTCTACTCTATGTCACCGCATCAAGGCCGGATGTCATGTTTAGTGTTTGCATGTGTGCTAGATATCAAGCCTCACCTAGAGAGAGTCATCTCACGGCCGCAAAGAGAATATTGAGGTACTTGAAGCAAACAAGAGATGTTGGACTATGGTATCCTAAGGGGTCAAAGTTTGAATTGATTGGATATTCGGACTCCGACTATGGGGGTTGCAAGATCAATAGAAAGAGCACTAGTGGCACATGTCAATTACTTGGAAGATCACTTGTGTCATGGTCCTCAAAGAAACAAAATAGTGTGGCAATCTCTACCGCCGAAGCCGAATATGTGAGTGCGGGGAGTTGTTGTGCACAATTATTATGGATGAAATCAACTTTGAAGGATTATGGCCTCAATTTCAAGAATGTGCCATTGTTATGTGATAATGAAAGTGCAATCAAGATGGTACAAAACCCGGTTCAACATGGAAGAACAAAGCATATTGACATAAGACATCATTTCATTAGAGATCATCAACAAAAGGGAGATATTGCCATTGAAAGTGTTGGCACCGATGATCAACTTGCCGATATTCTCACTAAGCCACTTGATGAAAAGAGGTTTTGCAAGCTAAGGAATGAATTGAATATTCTTGATTTCTCAAACATGAGTTGAATGCACCCCACTCACTTATTGACATGCCTCTCCTTCGACATTGCAAGGTAAAGTTGATTGACATGTCATTCATCCTATGCTAAGGACTTGCTAGAGCATGTAGACATAATAAGTGGTATGCATGAGCATTCATGATAAATCAAATGAATTTGATGGATATATGTTACCACTATTGCCTCTATGTTTGTTTTGATCTAGTGGTGGCATATGACATGATTGTGAGCTTGCAAACCTAGTGTTGAAACTAGAAGATTTGCTATAAGTGTTTAATTCAACATAGGCAAGATAACCCTTATTAGGAGGTGTGAAGAAGCTTGTTTTTGGTTCAAATCGAATTAAATATCTTTGGCAAGTGTTCTAGGTTAAACCAAATTTGATAAATTTTAACCTACTCCATCAAACATTTTTCTTCTCTCCACAATTTGATCCCATTTTTGGGTAAGTTGTTGACAAAGGGGGAGAGAAAAAGATGATTCAACATGATAAAGGGGTAAATAAATTTATTGATGCACACAAGTAGGGGGAGCAAGCTCATAAACAAAGTTGTTGCATTTGTTTGTGCATTCTCATATGACTTGCTCATTGCGCATGTATTTAAATTCAATATACATGCTTGTGTGGTGCAATGCTAGTATAGAACTTGGATGATGAAATGATCTACTAGCATGCATAGGATTAGTTTTACATGTGGTATCTAGACTTGCCTAAAGGTTGTTTTTACAAGTGGTCCAAGAACCTTTACATATAATGTTGATCTCACGGGGTTCTTGAGTTTTGATGGATGTCTAGTTACTTCATGATGCTAAGGATGGTGTAAAAGGCAACTCCGATTGGTATCACGCTTCAAAGGTCCATTTCTTACACCTTAGCATCATTTTGGTAGAATTACTCTCCCAACACTTCTATCCATGTATATGTGCAAAAGCTTTCAATCCAAACTCTATGCACATATGTAGGGGGAGCTAATGCTACCAAAACCGAGCTTGTGATAATTGTCCAAACTTTACTTATGAGCAAAATGATTGGACAAGTATGACAAGTTCAAAACTTTTATTATCAAAATCATCTTTGTGAGGGTTGTCATCAATTACCAAAAAGGGGGAGATTGAAAGTCCCTAGTTTGGTTTTGGCTAATTGATGAAACCTAGGACTAACCTCTGTATCTAAGTGGATGATTTAGATAAAGGTGGTCATTGAATATGAGACATGACATTGACTCATATGACCAAGATGGTGAAGACCAAGATGAGGCTTGGCTCGATGGACCGGTTGTGAAGGTGAAGGGCAAGTCGAGGCTTCGAAGCGAAGGACCATGCGATGGTGAAGCTTGAGCAAGACTTGGCGCCGACGGACCAATGCAACGGTGAAGAGCAAGTGAAGTCAAGGTCGATGGACCGAGACGGTCATGTGATGATATGAAGTGGATCGTATCATTTGGAGAAGCAAAATGGGCTCAAGGCAAAGGTATAACCATAGGGCCATTTTGTTTTACACTCAAGACACCATAGAGGGTGTGAGTGGTTTAGGGTCGATAGCCGAACTATTAAGAGGGGAAGTCTTATCGGTTATTCGACGCATGGGTGCCACTAGGTGAATTCATGAAGTGCATTGCATGTAGGGCCTAGTGAGCTAAATGGAAAACCTTTGAAAATAATTGAGAAAATGCTAACACACAAGCACATGGAGATGTACACTTGATGGTGTTGGCACATTTGCAAAGGTGGCGTTGGTCGCGCTGTGGTTTGCGGGTATAGAGAGGTTTGGGTTCCTCTCTCCCTCCCGCCGAGCGTGCGAGCGCGGGATTCAGGCGATTTCGGGGAAATGAAATGCCTATTTTCCATTGCGCCGGAAGTCGGAAAAGAAACGGAGGCGAACGCGGTCACAGAGGTGACCGGTCGCAGCACCGGACGCTGCACCGGACGCTGCACCGGACGCGGTCTGTTTCGACCGGCGCGTCCGGTCAGTGCAGCACGGGCGTCAGGCGCGCGAGCTAGGGTTTGGCACCGGCGCGTCCGGTGACCCACGGGACCGGCGCGTCCGGTCTGGCGAACAGCGAGTCACGAAGTCATCGGACGCGGTGCGCGTCCGGTCCTACACCATCGGACGCGTCCGGTGGTCCAGGGTGCTTACTGGACTCGCACCGGACGCGGTTACTGTGGCGTCCGGTGGTTGCGAGGAGCGCGTCCGGTCTTGTCTTCGCGGGCGCGGATACTGTGCGCACCGGCGCGTCCGGTGGTTCGCAACAGCGCGTCCGGTGGGTCGTTTGACCGTTGGCGCACAGTGACCGTTGGTGGATCTAATGGACGAATTTGAATTCGGTGAACACGTGGACGTCGCAGGGGCACCGGACGCGGTTGAGCGCGTCCGGTCAGTTACCACCGGTGCGTCCGGTGGTCCCGCGAAAATCATGAGTGGAGTTGTAACGGCTCTATTTGGATGGGTTGCTTATAAATACTCGTTGGCCGGCCCTTGGGGAGGTCTCTTGCTATTTCTAACATACTTGTGCATCCTTTGAGCTAGAACAACTCCTCCCACTCATCTCTCTTGCTTGATTGCAAATCAAAAGTGAGATTGAGTGATCCCAAAGTGCATTGCATAGCTTGAGGGCATCTAGTGGCACTTGTGGGTGGTTTGGCCGGTGGATTTCTTGTTACTCTTGGAGAGTACCGCTCCTAGCCGGCTTGGAGATTGTTGGAGGCGTTGGCAAGAGAAGGTGATTGTTCTTGGCCACCTCCGGTTGTTTGTAAGAGGTTCTTGTGCTTTCCTCGGCGGGACGCCAAAAGCAACTCTATTACATTGCGCGTGTCATTGAGTTACCTCACTTGAGAGTGGAGTCTTGCGGTGCCTTGCGGGGCGTGCCTTGAGGGGCAAGTGACTTGAGGGTCACACCGAGGAACCATCTAAGTGTTGGTCGACACAACCGGTGACGTAGCTTGTCGGTGCACAAGTGAACACCGGGTGAACAAAAATATTGTGTCTCTTGTCTCCCGGTGATTGGTCTACATATTGTGTTGTTGTCAATATTAATTGATTGTATATCATCTTGGTGATTGGCAACATCTTCACTCCACCGTCGGTATAAGATTCACAATCCTATCTCTTGCACTTATCTTTACTAGATTATCTTGTGTTGCTCTAGTAGTAGCTTGGCTAGTAGTGTTGTTAGCTTGTTCTCTAGTGTAAATTTAGTGACATAGCACTTGTGTGAACTAGAGATCATAATCTACTAGACTTGTGGATAGGAGGCTTGCATCACAACCTTTGGCTAAGCAAAACTCGCTTTACGCCGTTTGTTATTCTAACAAGTTTGCTTAGTGGTGATTGTAGAATTTTTATAGGCTATTCACCCCCCCCTCTAGCCATCTAGGACCTTACAACGGGGCACCCTCGACTGCGTTTTAACTCGCACGAGACCCGCTCGATGGGACGCCTTGACTCCAAGGAAATCTCCGACTCGCACGACCCTAGGTCGAGCCGGTCGACCCTTCCTCACCCACCTACTTACAGATAAAAGTCAAGGCATTTAATGCAACCGCCAACCACTTCCCACCCACGTAGCTACAACACCGCTAGCATGGAAGCAGTACCGGTGTCAAATCCCGCTTTTTACTGCCCATCCCGGGATGGGCGGTGAAAACCTGTCACTGTACAAACCATGCTGGGTACCGTTCCACCGTCGATGCCCCCTCGAGGCACAACATGACGACCGTCATATCCCGGGATTCCTGGGGCCCTGTCCTATCCATTCCCCGTTGACCCCTCACAGCTACGCCTCGACCCGCCCTCGACTAATCGCCGGTCAACAAAGGAACAATGCCTGCATGTCCGCTCGCCACAGGACCCAGGGTCTTTCACCGTCCCATCCCTAACGTCGCCATGGTACCCCGGGGATGGTCGGCCATTCCTAGAGCACGTCGCTACAGCAACCTTCACAGCGCCCGTCGAACCTTCACCTTTAAGGCACCGCCCTAGGGTTTCATCGACTCCTCTGCCTTCACTTGTCCCTATAAAAGGGAAGGCCGGAGACTCTCCTAGGGAGGGAAAAAACGAAGGACGAAAACCACAAGACACTCCTCAGCTTCTAAGATCAATATCTCAAGTAATATACTCTTTTCCTTTTATTGAGACTTGGGACCGTTTCCCTCTCTCACAGCTTGTAACCCCTATGCATGCACTTTGGTGCAAGGAAATACAAAACTCACCCCCCGCTGGACGTAGGGCCTTCTTTACCCGAACCAGAATAAATTCTCATGTATTCTCTTTACATCACCATCCGGATTAGGGAACACACAACACAAATTCACTCTTCGGTTTAGGACCCTCCCGGGTCCGAACACCGACACTAGGCTTGCGTGACATGTCGTTTCTTACAGCCGACAGTCGGCGGTTCTATTAACCATGCTCTAAGCCAGCCCGTTGCCGGCTAAATGAAACTGTCAGGTCACTTCCAGCCATCAGGAGTAGTCAGCTCATATAATGGATAGGCTAAGAGGTAGATTATAATAATAATTCAAGTATTTAATGGCTGCATGTACGGGCCCTCAGCTGCATGCACAACCCTGTGAAAAACGTCGGCTCTGCGCCCGCTGATGGCTGGAAGCAGGCGATTACTTTCTCGATTCGTGCGTGCAGCCCGGCGTTTCACTAACCGCCTGCGCTCTCTCTTCTATTCTCGCTCCTCCACCTCAGGTTCTGCTGACGTGGAACTTCATTTAGCCAGCTGACTGTACCTTAGGCCGTGTTCACTTCCCCATCCCAACCCTCTTCCACCCATCACATCAAATCTTTCGACACATGTATGGAGCATTAAATGTAGGTAAAAAAAACTAATTACATAGTTTGTCTGTAAATGTCGGGACGAATCTTTTGAGCCTAGTTAGTTCATGATTGGACAAATTTTGCCAAATAACAACGAAAGATGCTACAGTAACTTTTCACCTACTTTTCGCGAAGTGAACACACCCTTATTATACTTGCTCTCAGGAGTTGCTGGGCTCCCTCTCTCTCCTCATTCACTTCGGGACGGCGGGGGCTTTTTTTTTGCAAAAGGAACATCGTACAGACGGGCTTACTGCCGCGTTGTACATGTCCTCAGGGCATGTACAGCCCACAAACAAGGTCTGTCCATGCCCACAGACAGGGTGTCTGCAAGTTTTTAGAATTTACAACACAGCAGATATCTCATACAATCCGTAGACAGACTGTCTATTTGGCTATCTATAAGTTATTTAATGCTTGCATGTAACCATGATCAATCATAAATATCATTTCTATATACTATTGTGTTGCTAATTGATACAAAACAAATCCCATAAAATGATATATTAAATATAATGCAATATAATATAATATATTTCACAAATCAAATATAACACGTCTTCTTCCCCTCTTCCCCATAAATCAAATATGATTGAAACGGCTTGTGCATTCAGACCAGAAGCATTCAGAGGCAACATGACACAAGCAAAAGAAAAGTCACAAGCAAATGATCACAAGGTATCTATACTAGCAGCAGGAACTACTGATAACAGATACACTAGCTTCACGGCAACAGCATCCAGTAACTGATAATAAGACTCATGATCATCCAGTAACTGAGAAGAAGGCTCGTTATCATTCAGTCTCCTCGGTGGCAATCTTCAGTATCCTTGGCAGCAGTCTTACAGCAGGGGAAAACATAGATATTCACATTCCAGTGAAAATACGTACCAAAATATATAAATTCAGTCACTAAACTAGGTTAAGCTCAGTCACATTCCAGTGAAAATACGTACCAAATTATATAAATTCAGGAAAAAGCATCTTCCTCAAACACTTTATGGCAGCAACTCGCTCAGCCTTTTCGTCATCGGTCATTGAACTTGTATCTTGTGAGATGAGGCTGTTATATGCGTCCATCATCTTTGATTCTTTCTCAAGCTTCTTTGATTCCATCTCAAGCTTCCTCCCCTCAATCTCTAGCTTCTTTGACTCTATTCTCCTGTGCTGTTAGATGAGCAAGCTTTGTGATCTCAATCTTGTCAGAAGACAACTTTTGCTGCAATTCTAGCACCTTCATGCGTTTTGCATTAGCTTCTTCTTGGACCTTGCTGAGTTTATCAAGCTTTTCAACTGCGGATTCCTTTGATTTTCCATCATCATGCATTGCCTTTGACTTGTCTTTCGCAGCAAGAGCGGCCTTTTTAGCTGCCTTTTGTCCCTTTGGTCGCTTTGGCATCTCATCTTCAGTTTGAAGATTTTCTCCGTCTTCTTCGAGATGATATGACTTCCTTTTACGAAAGTTCTTCAGTTTTTCATTTAATGTTTTCCACTTCGGCACTTTATGACAGATTTTCTAAACATTCTTAAGGACAAAGGGTCCTAGCTTTTCATTTTTGTTGTCCTCCAAATAGAACTCATCAGCTGCATCAATCCACATTTGATTGGAGTAGCCACTTGTATACACTCTGCGAGCCTTCAAATATGCACATTCAAAGAGGTCACACCACCTATTAATCTTGTGCCATCAATTCTTGGCTTGCTTTGCATTCCTTTTCCTTTGCAATGGGGTGTTCTTGTTGTATGCCTTAATAATATCACCCCAATATGCTTCGTCCTTCCTATCGGCTCTGGTGGTTGAGTCCGTCGAATTTTCAATCCAAGCACTCATCAATACTTCGTCTTCTTCATGTGTCCACATAATCCGTTTCTCAGTCCTAACATTTTCATTCTCTCTCTCAACTACATTGGTCTCAGGAACCTTGTTTGATAGGATTTCCACGTCTGGGGACGAACTTCCTCCATTGGTCTCAGGAAGAGGTATATTGGCAGAGCTACTGTGAGCAGGTGCACCAACCAAATGGAAATTGTGAGGTTCGTTACCAAAGTACTCCCTCCAGGTTGGTAAAGAAAGTCGTTTTGGACAAGGTTTGGATTAAACATTGGGAATATAAATCATGAATAACTTTTAAATTGTTGAGTTTGAAAACGTGAAAACCACGTGAATAGATTTGTCTTGAAAAATACTTTCATAAAAATATACATATATCACTTTTCAATAAATATTTTTATAAAAATAAGAAGTCAAAGTTATGCTTTGGAGACCGTGTCGCTGTCCAAAACGACTTCTTTTACCAACTTGGAGGGAGTACCTCATGAAACCACCAGATGGATGTGCGTTTTTATCCCTGCAAAATAAAGTTCACAAAGCCATTCAGTTTCAAAATCACAGCAATACTGCTTCTGCTCTACTCTGAAACCCTTTAGTCTCAAAATGCATCCAATTTCTCTTACTGGTCACAATAAAAATGAGTCAACTGTACTGGTTGTCTTTCTACTACTAAAATTGGTTCCTTCTACTATCTTGGATTTTTTTGCAGCTTCTATTATCTTTTCAGTATTAGCAATGTGGCTTTTATTGCAGCTTCTATGATCCTTACATTCGCAAAGCACTTTTAGTCCAGTTGATGATTTCTTCAGTCATATTTGCAAACAGCACTGCTAGAGAATCTTACGGTTAACTCTTACATGCGTGCATCCACAATCAACATTCAGTAACGAAATTAGAGGTGAGCGATCACAAAAAGCATGGACTCACACTGAATTTAGCTTAGTTATTTTGTACTGTATTATCTAAACATACAATGATCATAAATTAGGATCCATACATGCTACATCAGCAAATAAGTAACATTTCCTTACAGCAGACATGATTCAGTAAGTTGCTACAGTAATACGGTTTTGTCTTTTTTATTTATTTTCGCTGAATATTTGAAAAATCATAGTAAATAATAGAAAAATCATAAAATAGAAAATCTAATTTTGTTGGACTCCACATAAGTAGATCTACACAGTGAATATATAATACGGTACGTTTTAGTACAAAGTTTTTGCTGTAGCTTTAGATTAATTGGAAAATCCAATTTAGACTAAAGTTACAGCAAAAACTTTGTACTAAAGCGTACCATATTATATGTTCACTGTGTAGATCTAATCATGTGGAGTCTAACAAAATTAGATTTTCTATTTTATGATTTTTCTGTGATTTACTATGATTTTTCAAATATTCAGCAAAAATAAATAAAAAAGACAAAACCGCCATTACCGCAGCAAAATCCACATTTACTGTAGCAACCGCCTTCGAAAACCGTCCAGAGGGTAAAATAGACGGTTTTGGATAGTTCAGGGGGTAAATTAGACTATTTCATAGTTCAGGGGTTACGTGTTCCAGAGCACATAGTTCAGGATGTTATTTAGACTTTTTTCTAAAAATAAATGTAAATATCAGTGATACGGTCCTATCCGATCCATTTTCATCTCTACTTAGGGCCGGTTTAGTTCCCAGAAAATTTTGCAAAAAATTTCAGATTTCCCGTTACATCGAATCTTTAGACACATGCATGAAGCATTAAATATAGATAAAAAATAAAACTAATTACACAGTTTAGACGAAATGGACGTGACGAATCTTTTAAGCCTAATTAGACTATGATTGGACACTAATTGTCAAATAACAACGAAACGTGTTAGACTACCTGCAGTGGGTACTCTAAAACGATACTCTAAAGCTTTAGAGTGTGAATATAGAGTAAAAACTGCTGCACTGGGTACTTTAAAACGATACTCTATCATTTCTCTCACTCTATATCTAGAGTGATACTGTGCTTACTGTTTACTCTATAGTGGCGGGCTCCACTAGCTAAACAAAGAAAAAAATACTATAACTCACAAACCAAAAATCCAAATTAATTTTCGATTTTACCATTAAATTCGTCTCAATAAATCCTTCAAAACTAGATCACACAAGGATATATTTAGATAAAGTGATAAGTGGGTCCCACAGTGGATAGAGTGGATAGAGGATGATATAGAGGATGGATGGGTGCGGGAGATTTGAGTATAGAGAAGAGAATCTTGCTGACTAAGACGTATAGAGGATGAATATAGAGGTCCATTTTGCAAAAAAAAAAATTGCAACTGAACAAGGCCAGCCCTGCGGGGATCGATCACGCACGCCGCCGCACTCCGCTGGTCAGCAGTCAGCGCGCCGCCTCGTCGGGAGTCGGGACTATTCTCTGGTGAGCTGGTGGTCATCCATCCTGGTCCTCCCTCGTCCTCGTCCTCGTCCTCATCTCGCTCCCCTTTCCTTGGCCGGCCGGCGCGCGGAGTGGAGATCGACGGACTTTGAATTCCCTCTTTCCTTCTTTGCTGTTTAGGAACCTTGCTTGGCTTGCTTGGACGCTCCATTCCTTCCAGTTCATCGCGGATTTGATTCCTGTGTAGAGGGGGTATGATCGTATAGCTCAATTGTCCCCTTGCGCCATTTTGTTCGTACCATCGTGTAGCCATTGGGTTCCTCGGAGGTGGAGATCTGGGCTGCCGTTTCCAGGTAAGCACCGTGATTTGCTTACTGTTTCTCCGCTATAAATCCTGGGTAATCTTCCTGATTTCACTGGGATTTCGCAGGACCCTGGGGCGCGTCCGCTGCGATGGGTCGAAGCGCCTGGGCGGTTCGGTTGGCTTCCCTTCTCGCATTTGGTTTGGTGCTCGTCTCCGTCGAGGCTAGCATCGGAGATGTTGATCCGCGCTACAGGTGAGCTGCATCTCTGTGTACTAATGAGTTATGTACCAAATATTTTCTGTTGCCGAAGGCATGGAGTAAATTCCTGCTTGATCTAGGTTCCTGTAGGAGGACTAGACTAGGATTTCCGAGTTCATAGTCCCACTGCTGTTGATTGTTAATCATCGATGGTCTGTTTATACCATGTAAGATAAAGATGTGCTACCGTTTGAATGTGGTTGGTGGCTACTCCCATGCTAGCTAGTTTGCTACATGAGGAATATATCAAACTGAAATAGGACTTCTCCAAAATAGATCACATGTACACAGCTGAATCTCTGCAGTAGAGGTCATTTGATTAAGCAACACTTGCTTTTTATGCCAAGTGGAACGTATATCGGTGTCTTGTGAGAAGAGATGTGAAGCAATAAGGGATGAACTTTACTAGAACAGCTTGATTGTGTGGTATTGTAAATTTGTAACAAGAGGTTGGTCCTAGGATCCTAGTAAACATTACAGCATCAACTTGGGAAGAAGCTTGTGCTTAATTATTTCTTATTTGGACTTGATGGCATATTAGGAATTAGACTTGCTTATGTACCTAGAAAAGCCAAATCGACTTACAATTTGAGATGGAGGGAGTACTATTCTATGAGAATGCTATAAGATTTGAATTTATTGAATCGGACCCTATGACTTGTATATCGTGTTGGTGACTTCACTAGGCTGTGTATGGGCCTGTTTAGTTGGAGGCCTGAGCATTGTGCCTGAGAAAAAGCGCTGGCTGAAGGAAGTCTGAACCTTCGATGAGTTTTGCTAGGCCAGGCTGTACCGTTTTTGGTTGGTACTTGAGCCTGAGATTGAATTAAGTGTTACTATACCTATGTGATGGCATAAAACTAAAATATTGCTAGCTCAAATTTTCGTTATCTTAGATGTATAGGACTGGTACAGTAATTTTAGAACATTTCACCCTTCATAGAGCATCATGTGTATGTATCCACTTTCGTGTGTTGAACTAGGGGGGAGGCATATACAAGGTGAAGTGAGATATGTGATAGCATCATTGAGATAGGTGAATCAGTAGCAGTTAACAATGCCTGAACTGTGAGTAATGAGTGTAAGAACAACCAAACATGGTAAACCACCACCAGGGAATCAGGGATGCTACAGGCCAAACACATTGTCCTTAGAGTTCAATCCAAACAGACCCTACATGCGTGATGATGCCTCGTCAGCATGACTTCGAAATTCTAACCGCATCAGCTTTTTAAGGACACTACTGTCCACTCCATTCTAGTGTTTTTTTAATTCCAGCATAGCACTTTCCAGAGCACTGCTGTTTCGGAGTTACAAGTGAATAATAACATGCTTTGTGGCAGTTTTTTTTGTTATATATACTCGCTCAGTCCGTTTTCTAAGGCATATGTGCGTTTCGGAAAAAGTCTACTATATAAGGCGCATGCAGCATCCCAAGAGTCATTAAGCGCAGGAATTAACGTTGTTGAAGCCAAGAGTTATTTGCATGGCGCCATATACCCAGTCCTGTAGACAAAGAAGTCTTCAAACTTCTGGAGGCTAACTACTCCCTCTGTCCCTTTGCTTCTGTCGTTTTAGCTTCTAGATAAGTTCACTGGAGACTCTCTGAATGTTGGCAGAGGAGGAGTCCAGGTGCATGCACTACGTAGGGAATCTGGACATTCAAATACTACTCCTCAGCGACTGTCAATGCGGGACGGAGGGAGTACTTATTAAGCACGGCGTGGCTAATTCGGCGCGGCAGCTTTCATGAGTAAAATCATCCTATGCACGAGCACAATGTTCCTCGTGAGCGTCTTGGTATCTGTAATTTAGGTTTCACGCCTTGGAAATTGGACATGAGGGAGTATCTAGTATTTCATAGCTAAATTGTAATTTTCATACCTATTCATTTCTCATGCTTTGGGCATACGTTCTGCTCAAGGTCCAAAAGATAACTTATGCATTCTGTTCCTAGTTTTTTGGGATGAATTTCACTACATTCGTGTTCGAGAAAATAATTTAACTAGATTCATTTGTTATGTAAATTTGTAAAGAACAGAGCTGTTCTATTTGAAGCTAATCCCAATGCGCAATGGTAGCATTATTTTCTCTTTTCATAAATTTATAATGTTGATGGCATATATTATTTGATTTCATAGAAAGTAGATCTATTTCTAAAAAGTAGGTAAACTACAGATAAAAGCAACATACTGCATAAGCATTGAGTCGAGTCGGTAGAGGCTAGTTGCCTGAAGGGAGTATTTGTGGCACGCTTGGTTTCCTGCTCTGTTGAGCCACAGGGTTTCCTTTTTTTTGTAATGCTAGTGTTATGGGTGTTGGGCCCAGGACGGCCCAGCCTGGGCTGGTGCGAACAGTACCCGCGGTACACGGCCTATAGTGCCCTTGCTAAGGAAGGAATAAGGATTAGGAAAGAGATTAGATTAGATCAATTAGAGGGATTTGATCAGTTAGAGATAGGATTAGATTTGGGTCAATTAGAGATAGGATTGGATATGATTTGTTATGATTTGATTGGGCCTTCCTTAGGTGGCCAGGAGTCCTCTCTCTATATAAAGAGAGGTGATGTACTAAGAAGAGGGGCAATGAAGAAAGAACAAACGATCCAATTCCCCCAAATACTCTAGTCTCCCTCCACGCTGACTTTGCTTTGCCATCTTCCTGGCAATGTTTATCCCCCAACCCCAAATGATCTAAGGACCATAACATATGTTGTTGGGGTAGGCATATTGTAAGATATGCCTAAAGGTAGTATAATCCCTTTTCCTGTTGTGGTTATATTCCATGTTTGCAGTATTTATTTCCTATAGGCTCCTTTCATTTTGCATATGCTACTACCAATATCACTCTTGGAATTTGAAAGTGATTTTAGTAACATTTCACATTATTTAATTTCATGAAACACTAGCTGAAAAGCCACATTATTTGTTCATCCTGTTCGATGTCATGCTGAGCCCTTTGCTTTATGAATTGCTTCAACTTACTACTATTAAGAGCTTATGAAAATCTTTATTCTTCTGATCAACCTTCAGAACTTGCGTGAGGGAGTGTCAAACTACAGGGATTATTGGGGAGAACGTCATCAGCCATTGTCAGTCCAAAGAGAATGACACTTCTGTTGGAGGCTCTTGGTATAACCAGGAGCAAATTTACATCCAGTGGAAACAACTGAACTGTAGGACAGACTGTCGCTACTTTTGCATGATGCAGAGAGAAGGGGAACGACAGTCACTTGGTCTGAGCCCTGTTAAATATCATGGAAAGTGGCCGTTCTTACGTGTTTCTGTGTTCCAGGTATGCCTAGTTCTGACGAGATCCCGAGTGTGAAACAACTATTTCTATCATTAGTTCTCGGCGACGTCTCAACTAAATCTGACATGCTCCATCAGGAACCCCTTTCAGCTGCACTATCTGCTGTCAACCTACTGATGCACTTCACTGGCTGGCTTTCATTTTTCCTTCTAGTGAATTACAAATTGCCTCTTAGACCCCAGGCCAAGAGAACTTACTATGAATATACTAGCTTGTGGCATATCTATGCAATCTTATCAATGAATGCATGGTTCTGGAGCACTATTTTCCATACTCGGTATGAAATTGCTCAGAGCCTTCAATATATTCTGCAATTTGGAGATATTTCTGTGATCTGTGATATCTAATTCATCGTTCTTATTCTGTAGAGACATTGACTTGACTGAGAAATTGGACTATTCTTCAGCTGTGGCCCTACTTGGCTACGCGTTAATCCTTTCATTGCTAAGGGCTTTCAATGTCAAGGATGAGGCCACCAGGGTGATGTTTGCAGCCCCTATCTTGGCATTCGTTACGACGCACATCTTGTATCTTAATTTCTATGAGCTTGACTATGGTAAAATATCTTTTCACCTGTTGCTAAACATTAGCCATCACTATACAAAGAGCAATCTGACTTGTATATCAATGCTTAGCTTTTAACAGATTTAGCAGTCTGCTGCAATCTCGTTTTACCATGTCTTTGTCTAGCTATTTATCTGTTTCCCAAAGCCATCGCAGAGTGTTCTCATTAGTGATCTAGCAATGTTTTTTCTTCCGTTTTGGTTCACAGAAACCGGCTGCATCTGTGCAAACATATTTAGATATGCTACTCATATGTTTATCTGACGAATCTTTTATATCAGGATGGAACATTAAAGTTTGTGTGGCGATGGCTGTGGTTCAACTTCTGACCTGGGCAGTTTGGGCTGGTGTAAGCCGGCATCCATCACGATTGAAGCTCTGGACAGTTGTTTTTGGAGGAGCACTGGCCATGCTTCTTGAACTTTACGACTTCCCTCCATACATGGGTTATGCCGACGCCCATTCGCTGTGGCATGCAAGCACCATTCCACTCACCTATCTCTGGTGGAGCTTCATCAAGGACGATGCCAAATTCCGCACGTCAATGCTCGTCAAGAAGGCAAAGTAATTAAGCAAAGGGCCACATTGTTAACATAGGGTCTGAGAGGATCAGATTCCATTGTCTACACGAGGAACATTTTGGGGGAGCACGTGTTATCATCGGACATCATGCATGAAACCTCAGTACATTTGCGCCCCTTGATGCTCCTGTCACCAACCCAAAAAGACATTCATCTCCATCCACAACTCACGGTTTTGGTCCACAAACTCCGCATATTCTTTAGGGCGCATGTTCTGCCATTACGATCTGTCTTTTTACCGACCTGAACGTGCGTGTCCTGTGATTAAATCGGCATCGTCTTATCATTTTAGTACTGGTTTGTGAGATTTTGTCACCGCCGAATCAGTTTTGTGAAATCAGACAGAACCATGAACATCAACCGTGTGTTTCCTATGATGTGTGGACCTTTGTAAATTCCCGGCTGATAGTTTTTGCGGCTAATAAGCTGGTTGATGCTGTTTTGTTGTGAGAGAAAAATATTGTACCATGGTTGATAAGCCGGGCCGATAAGTTCGAACAAACAGGCTGTGGTGCTTTTGACCCGCTACTGTTGCAGCGGTGCGCGTGCGGCACGTCACCGTGCTGTGTCTGCGCGACGAGTTATTGGTGAACAGGGCGACGTAGTACAGTGTGAGAGTGCTTGCTGCGCGACGTGTTCACGGGTGCTACCTCGCCAGACAGTAGCACGGTAGCTGCTGGCGTAGCCTGGTACTGGTCTTGCTGCGCGACGTGTTCACGTGTGCTACCTCGCCAGACAGTAGCACGGTAGCTGCTGGCGTAGCCTGGTACTGGTACTCCTAGTTGGTACGCAACACGTGGGCATCCATGACCCCAGGCGGCAGCCGGCAGGCGCCTCGTCGAGTCGTCGTCATGCAGTTTGTGCAAAATCTTCTGCAAAAATTGAGCCTCGACGTGCATGCATTTGCATACGATTCGATCGTGGGTTCTCCATGGGCCATGATGGCCAACGCCGCGTGACGTGATGCTTCGCACTTGCATGGGAAATGGAATCATGGGTTTAGCACGTGTAAATGTGTAAATATAATAATCTTCTCCAAACAATCAGTGCCGATTGAGGTCCACAATCACAACACACAATTGATCCAAAATCAATCTACTATTACTTTCCCTCACTGTAGTCTCTTCTAGTCTTATGTTGTCTCACGCCTCTCTTTACTAGATTCGTTGATGTTCTCGGTGTCCTTACTGATTCTGGATGCTCCTCAGAGTCTTTTTAGGAGGTCTTCACGAGGTTTTTAGATGAATAATGGTGTTAAATATGTGTGGCCATCATGCTGGCCGGTCTTGATGTGTAGATTTTCTCCTCTGTGTGCTAGACCATGTGTGGCTTGGAATTTACTAGCTCTTGCTGGTGCGTGATCTTAATTAACGTCAATGAAAACCTTAAAGTATATACTCGTCTTGTGCCTTCAACACCACTTCAATCCAAGAGTAGGGTGGTAATTTTAAATGGTTTTAATATTTCAGAGAATAAAATATCTCGTTATAAAGTCCGGTGAAAGAAAATCAGATTAGACCGATTAAAATCTTTTTTTCTTTCCTCAAAAGACGGATAGGAGGTTTAAAAAAAACGGATAGGAAATCCACTCGGAAGCAAACTGTGCAAAGAAGCCCAAGCGCATAATTCATTCTCACAGACAACACCGTTTCCCCAGCGGCCCAGCCCATATACCTGAGATGGTGAGCACGCACACGCCTGCGGCCCCGCCGGTCCGCCGAAGCGAAGCACGCCGCCTCGTCTGTGTCTCCGCCTCTCCGGTGGCCATCCATTCTCCTTCGAAGAAAACGGTACGGATATTTTCCGACCGTTTTTAAGACCGAATTCGTTTAGAGGGGTTTTAATTCGTCCGTATCCGAGTCCGGATATTTAACATCTGATATCGTATTCGTATCCGAATATTTAAATCACATATTTATGATGTCGATATCCAATCGTATCCTATTCGGCATTTTTTATACTATCCGTATTTAAATCTGAATCCGGACATAAATATAAAAACAAATACGATACCGGTGCGTATCCAATCCGTTTTCATCCCTGCTCCCTTCCCTCGTCGTTCTCTCCTCTCCTAGGCCGGCCGGCGCAGAGTGGACTTTGAATTGGCTCCTTCCTTTGCTGGTGAGGAAAACCATGGCCTGGCTTGCTTGGACCCTCCATTCTTCCAGTTGGTTGTGGATTTGTCGTTGTTTCGAGGAATATTTACATATTTACCATCATTATGATATGAGTGGTATCAAAAATACCATGTCAGTGACTCATGTGTCAGTGACACAGTGTAAGATGTCATCCGTAATAATGGTAAATATGTAAATGCCCCGTGTTTCGAAGGGGATAATACTTCCAGTTCATTTTCCACAAAATCTGGGGGGTCCAACTGAAAGTCTGCAATCCCTTTCCCCACGCGAAGCTCGCCGTCGGTCACGCACTATCCGTTTCATTCGAACTGTCGTGTTGCGAGAGTTCGCTGATGCTGCGATGGGAATTTGGTTGTTGATTTCTCGAACTCGTTTGGCAGATCCCTTCCTTAGTCTCATTGTTTGTTGTTGTATCAGCCGATCGCAGGGTACCATGAAGAGGTTGGTGTCGACCGCCCTCGCCGTGAGAGGGCTCCTGAGATCTCGCGGAGCGCCGAGCACAACTGCTGTAAGGCTCACAAATCCACCCCCTGATGGTCGCCATGCATCTTTCTTAGCTTCGTGTGCTAACGCAGCGAGATTATCCGGCAGAGCCACAATGATAGTGGTTTTCCTCTTTATCCTGTTCCAAAGCACTAGACTAAAACATGGAGTTTCAAATGTGTTACTGAGTAATTTACATGTGTAGTTTTCAGGCTTCCAATGAATTAGTTTTATTCTGGGATATGTGTTACTGAGTAATCAAATACAGTATTATATGTGTAGTTTCCAGACTTCCAGTTCTCCTGTTTCATAGCATTGGAGTTAACAGTCACCTTCAGATTTTTGGGGTTTAGTTTGTACCTTTGTAACTATAGAGATGGGTGAATTTCTTTATTGTTACCACTTTTGTTGCCTGTATTGACACACAAGAGCGTAATACATCTCATACCATCATATGGATGCTATACTTCCTAATGCTTTCCATGAAGTAATGTGTTATGCCATTTGTAAATGTACTATTGAGAAATGAGGGCAATTGTCTATTCCCGGCATAGATTACATATTATTTTCTCATCACAATCAAGAATTTGTTCTTTTGCTACTACTATCATTCTCTGTTTGCCACGTTGAGTTTTCTTCGCATGTTATTATTTAAGAAACTTATACACATATTTGAATTTCTATAACTGTGCTTTATGTGTGCGGTGTGCCAGCTTGTTTTTTTATAACCTATATGTGATTAAGAACACCCACAAATTATATAGTTTTACTCAATATGTGATATGAGCCATGAGTTCATATGAGGCTGGTCTTGTTGACCATGTGGGAAACAACACATTACTGTACATGATTTATTTACTGTTTGATTAGTGTTTATATTTTGCACCTCAGTAGTTTGTGTTTCTGTTTTAATTTTAGTGATCCTTGTCTGCATGTTAACGGGAAGAGCAGGTTATGTCCCGGCCAGCTTTCCAGCAGTTTATGAACTGTTCGTCACCACATGGTGGCGATCCTAATGCAAACACGAACTCAACTGCAGCACGAATAGCTGCTGATCCTGATACACATCAAGATTTTGAGCCAAAGAGCAGAAGTTCAGACATGTCTTTGCATGACATTGTTGCCCAGGTATTTACACGCACAGATGAGATTCAAGAATATTTGCGTTAAACATCGAAGAACCTAGCTTGTTATAAAACTAGGCATAACCTGAGGCTTATTGATGTATCTTTTGAGCTGCCATTTCTTCATCATAATAGCAATTTCTTTGGGCAGGATATCAAGGACAACCCAGTCTTGATCTACATGAAGGGTTTTCCTGAGTCTCCAATGTGTGGCTTCAGCGCACTGGCAGTTAAGGTCCTCCAGCAATATGGTAGGTTGGCTCTAATTAGTAGATTACAGACTGATTTGTTTCAAATGCAGGCGATAATCAATAGCACTTTCTAAATTTTCAGCTCTATGTTATCGATTTCAGGCGTCCCTATCTGTGGCAGAGACATTCTTGGAGATCTCAAGCTCAAAGAGAGTGTTAAAGCCCACACGTAAGTGTCTTTGTATACCTCCTGGATAATGTAATTTTAGACAATAAGTGGCAATACGCTTGTGTCTCAGAATGGGCAATGATCCATGTTAAGGTAGATTATTGAAATTTTGCATGATGTTATAAGGCAATGGAAATGATCTTCAAGTTTGCCTTCAAGAGAGAAGAACCAGCTTTAACTAAACAAGAAAGAAAGAAAAACAATAGAAAAAAAATGAAAATGAGTTGTGACTATATGGTTGCCATTTCATTTTGAGCCTCTTAGATATGATTTGGAACATCTTCATACCAAGCAGTGTTAATATTAACAGTTCGTGTCTTGTATTACTCCCTCCGTCCCAGAATGATAATCATATTTTGAACAGGGAAAAGTCAAACATACTAGATTTTGACCCTTAATTTCTGTGACAATATATTGTAATTTGCTAAAAAAACAATATCATCCCAGAGGCACTTTTGAATACGAATCTGTTGATGCAAGTTTTATATCCTAAACTCGTATATAATTTGACTAACTGTTGACCAAATTTTATATATTTTGACTTTTCCCTTACAAAATATGCTTACCATTCTCGGAAAGAGGGAGTGCATCATTATGCCCCGTTTCTTGTTATATTCAACATCCATATCATCCATATTTTGCTTTTCATTTAATTGACCTGCTGTGCATTGATATGCTTGAAACTAAGAAATGGATTGTCAGACACTGTTCAGTTGGTTCACATGCCCGAATCAGAAAATTGTTCACAGGAGTGTAGAAATGCAGGACTGGGCTGCTGTGTTCCAGACCTGGTTTGGGGCACAAAAATACATGGAAGCATATTTAAAGAAGTGTAAAAAATTTAGAGACAAGAGGATTCTTTTTAGCATGATGTAACTTGTCCATCCCAGTTGCCAGTCTAATCCTGGCTCTGCCCCTGGTTCACCCTATCAATCTCACTGTTAATTTTATTTTGTTGGTGCAGTAACTGGCCTACATTTCCACAAATATTTATCAAAGGAGAGTTTGTTGGGGGATCTGACATCATATTAAGCATGCACCAGGCAAGTTTCACCTTTTGATTTATTTCATTAGCATATTAGCCTATTGTCTTTACTAGTGGCTGATTTCTTCATCATAATTTTCTTCAGAAGGGTGAACTTAAGGATCTTCTTGGGGATATTGCACAAAGAGATGAACAAAAAGCAGATGCTCATGATTCATGAAGCAATCCACAGTAGGTTCTTTTACTGTGCTATCTACTTGGCCACAAAAATGTTACTTCTGAGTCTTTTGGCAACATTGTGAATTGTCCTACGCATTCGGATGTGTTCCCAGAATCCCAGGCTATAGGTTGTTTGATCTGGCATTCTGGCAGAGGCAAAATCATAATTGGATGCCCGTAAGCTGGGTTTCTCTGTCAAATGAATAAGTTCCACTTTTAGCAATGCTGTTCTTTGGTGCCTTTTATATGTACTATGGAACTTGAGTTCCAGGATTCATAGGTTGCGTTGCATTCCTTTTTTTTTTAATCGAACTGAATTTGTAATAACAGATAATGCTGTAAAATGGTTATACGCGCTACTGGTTTTCAAATGGGTGGTGCCCAACCTTTCCCTTCTTGCTACAACTGAGAGAGTGGGAAAAATTAATGTTTGTTAAAAAGATCCTGCATCCAACCTTGCTAGAACTGAGGGAGGGAGCACTCAACAGTCAACACTTGTGTGGACTCTGGGCTCATTCCGTGGAGGATGAGCCCCCTCCCCGGATGCACGACACGACGCGTGGTGGCGCTTCTAATCAGACGAGCAGCGTTCACTCGGGTCCCTCGACAGCTCGTACACACATCCAAGGCCGGCTGGCTCTCCTATCGGCTCGGCTCCTACATATACGATCTAAACTTCTCTAATAGATCCCGCACACAGTTGTATGCCGCCGCCGCCGCCTGACCCGTGCACGCAGTTGCATGCCGCTGCCGCTGTGCACGCAGTTGCACACGCCGCTGCTACACGTAGGCAGTTGCACGCCGTCACCGCCACCGTGCACGCAGTCACACAAGCCGCAGCTGCGTGCAGGTAGTTGCACGCTGCTGCAGCAGTCGATGAATCAATCAACCTCTATGGCCGGCGTTGGAGACCAAGAAGACATTACAATTGTCGACTTAATGGCAACATCTTCTGTGATGGAGGCTTCATGCGCATTACCAATTGATGGCATCGGTGGTACTCGTGGAGATGACGAAGACCAGCTAACACAAGTTGTTTATTCATTTAGATGATATCGCCTTTTCATCTATGTTGTTGTTTATTGCTCACGAATATAGTGCACATGTTTTCACATAACACTGTCAGTTACCATGGGAGTAGAGGCCATGGACAGTATTGATGGCAATGTTAATAGGTCTGGATCAATGGAGAATGAAGTACATGCTGAGGTAAAATATAAGTAACAATCTTGACAGGATATATGATATTTTGTTTTTGTTATGGTACAACTTTAAGTGACAATTGATATGTACAGGAGGTGGTTGATAAAGCTAGGAAAAATTTGATCACTCCTGAAGTTGGAATGACTTTTCCATCAGAGGAAAGGGCTTATGAGATGTACAACACCTATGCCGGTAAGGTTGGGTTCAGTATTAGAAAGAGCAAGACAAAGCACCGCCAAGATGGTACTTTATGTCAGAAACATATAGTTTGTAGTAACCAGGGACAGAGAGAAAATGAGTTGTCACAGAAGGACATCACAAGGACGGGCTGTGATGCTTGTGTTCAGTTTAGCATCAGCAGGGAAGGGATTTGGACACGTAGTAGAGCACAGCCATCATCTGACTAGTCTAAATAAGTCACACAAATTGAGGTCCCAACGACAAGTTATAGAGGCGGACATGAAGTTAATTGGGAAGATACGAGAAGTCGGAATGAAGCCAGCTCAAGTGTATGAATTCATGAAGGAGTTTTATGGAAGGGAAGACAAAATGCCTATGTCTAAGAACTTGGAGGCAGATACTTATCTAAGCGAGATGCATGAAAAATCCAACGAGGTTACTCCAATTCCAAATGAAAGTGTCCAAGAATCATTAAATGGTGTAATATCATTTAAAATTCCACAAGTAGTAAAAGGTCCAAAGAATACACGTTTCAAAAGTGTTGTTAAAAAGAAGACAAGGAAGAAGAAGAAGGGTGCTCAGAAGAAAGGTAGTGAGCCTGCCCACTATGTTAGGCTTATGTCTACAATTTATTTTTAATCTTCTATTATATTATATATTTGATTGTAGGTGAAGATCTAAACAATGATGTAGAAACTAGAGATGAACCTGCTGCTCCAATACAAATGACCGTAAGACAATAGCTATTTTCACAATTTATTCACTTACAAGCATTATTTGTGAACACTTTCTTATGCTGTGAAACATGATTTTAATCTTGGGCCATCTTCAACTATGGCAGCTCCATACATGCCACACTTCAATTCAATCCATATATACCAAGAGGATACACAAGTCTCTTAATTGGAGTTGATCAAGAAGCTGCAGTGCAAACTACTGTTAGGAAGTTGCATTTTGATGGAGTGGAAAATCATAAAAATATATGTAACTGTACTCTTTTACTGTCATGGGACCTTATGAAATGAAACATGTTCAGACTTCAGACTATTTCCTTTGCTTTGAAGAAGAACCTGTTCAGCCTTACATAATTGACTAAAACTCTACATTTTTGTAACATGTCTATACAATTTACTTTGCCAAGTTCTCATGTACTATCTATGTTTACATCTTTGGCAACCATCCTAGTTACTGTTAGGCACAAGACACAAGTCATATCTTTTGGAGCTAGACATCGTCAGATGCCAATACAAGAAAAAATTATCTTGTCCACCATCCTATCTTATGGTTGCCTCGCTGCTCTGGTAGGGAGGTTCTCATTCCCATTCGCACAATGCAAGATACAATGCAGGATGGTGCATGTTCTTCAATGTTCCTTGCAGCCGGCACCCTGCAACAAGTCAAACAAATGCTTCAGCTTCATTAGCAGGACGAGGATGCGGCAGCGACGGTGACCAGGTGGGCGTGCCTGCTCTTGACTGCGCTAGACAACCTGCTGCTGTCCTGCACGGCCGCGGACCCGCTGCTATCGGCGCTGCCGCTGCTATCGGCGCTGCCGCCGCCGCCGTCGCAGAGCTGCGTGCGGCCTTCGCGGCGGGCATCCAGGTGGGCGTGGGCGCATCTCCTCCTGGCCGATTTGGATCACCTTTTTTTTTTGTTTGATCACCCGATTTGGATCACCTGCTGCTGTGCGACGCGGCCGCGAGCCCCCGCCACGACATCCTGCTCCGCATCTGAGCCGAGGGAGCCACACTCATATGTGTGGAACCGAGGAGCCACAGTGGACTGTGTAGTTAAAGATGGCTGCTGTGCGACGCGGCCGCGAGCCCCCGCCACGACATCCTGCTCCGCATCTGAGCCGAGGGAGCCACACTCATATGTGTGGAACCGAGGAGCCACAGTGGATTGTGTAGTTAAAGATGGCAACGGGTACAAACCCGCTGGATTTTGCCATCTTAAATCCATGTCCATTAACATAAAATATGCCCAAAAAACCCATGCCGTCACGGGTTTAATTTTTTGTTCCCAAACCCATGCCGCTCGGGTCACGGGTACTTAACGGATAGCCCGTGCCCGCCACAGCACACCCTTAGATGGTCAACCAGTAAGTGAGCAGGTCTACTTTATAGCGCACCAAGATACTTGATGTTGAATCACTTGACGAGGTGGGACTAATGTTGTGCGTGACCGCGCCTCTGCACAACTATGCTTGCGAGTTGCGACAGAAACACTTGGCTCCAGCATGCACTGGCCCACGGTCTGCTAATGCTTAGTGCCAACACTCGCCATATCCTTGAGTTCAAATGGACTGAGTGCATGTACTAAGACACACTAGCTAGTTGCAGCTTTCACGCAAGGGGCTGCCCACGTAAGGAGTTTCTTCTAAAAAAAACGTAAGGAGCATGCAAGTTCTTTGTTTCGTTTATTTTTTTCTTGCATTTTGTGTATTCTAATTATATTGTGTGATGATACGATGGACCGGGTTTAAAAAACCCATGGGTATGTGGGTTTGGGTACTACATACCCAGACTCATGCCCACAAACCCGTTGGGTCTAGCTTTTGGCCCATTAACAAACTCACAGGTAAAGAAATTAACCCGTACCCTTACCCTAATAGAGAAAAAACCCATCGAGTTTCGGGTCTCGGGTCTCGGGTACCTATTGCCATCTTTACGTGTAGCCAAGGGAGCCGACGACCTCTGATTACAAGCCGAGGGATCTGAGTGAACGCTGCTCGTCTGATTAGAAGCGCCGCCACACGTCGTGCATCCGGGGAGGGGGCTCATCCTCCACGGAATGAGCTCAGAGTCCACACAATTTTTTTTTCCCATTTTTAATGGTCTTCTCTTAGAGTTAGACCTGATAATATGCCACTTTGCTGCGCCTTATAAAACATGCATCAAAGTTAGCAGACAATTGTCTAATTGGCTACCATAGTTCATTTGATTTTTTGAAGAGACGACAATACAAATTTTTATGCACTAGAAAGGAATATAACTTTACGAATAAAGTCAGTATTAGAATTGCAAGTGTAATAGCGAAAGGGCCTTTAGTTTGGTGGTAGGGTGTTTCCTGCACACGGGAGACTAGGGCCCTCTTTGGTAGCGCTCTAAGCAGCTCCGGTTCCCGCCTGCAATATTACTGTAGCGCACTATTTATGGGAGCCAAATTTCTCTCTCCTCCCTCCCCCTCTCACTGACACACAAGAGCAGCAGAAGCCCAAAATTTTGGCTCCACCGGTGAAGAACAACTCTGTGAGAGGGGAGAGGGAGGAGAGAGAAATTTGGCTCCTATGAACAGTGCACTACAGTGATATGACAGGCCGGAGCTGGAGCTGTTCGGAGCGCTACCAAAGAGGGCCTAAATCATTTGCAAGTGTGGCAGAATCGCCCCGTTTAGCACGCTTTCAGGGGCGCTTGTCTTTCACTAGACACTAAGTGCCCTGAAAGTGAGCTAGACCAGATGATTCCGTCGAGCACACCCAACGGAAGAACTCGAACAATCCACATTTTACACCCGAGATCCAATAATGAGTACAAACTTATAATACTTAGTCCAGTTCATACATCACAGAGTCTCATAAATAGTTTATTACAATACCAGAGTTCAGAGTGCGATAAATTAAACAGCGGAAGTAAAAGAACGTTTAGCAGAACGTAATGAGAATCCGTCTGTGCCCACCAGAAGAATCCTCCACACAAGGCCTATCTGCTCAAGGTGCACCTGCAACAAAGGGTAAAATAAACCCTAAGTACACAATGTACTCGCAAAACTTACCTGACTGGAAAAATATTTCTCGACTCGCAAGGATTATGATAGGCTTTATGACCTGTGGGTTTCTTGTTTGCGAAAAGCAGCACTAAGAGTGTGTCCTTAATTCTATTTTTTAGAAGTCGTATTTTATTCATTAACCAATATTCTATGTAAGCACCTAGGCTATACTCAAACAAGGGTTGAGCAAATCTAGACCATTTCTCCATCTTTCAATTGCCAATACTTAATACGATGCCAGAGCGTAGTCAAGTCGTACCGTCACACAGAAATGACGATTCGCGAATCAATGTGCCCAGCTGGGTACCTCGAAAAACACATGTCTCGCTTGCACCCCAGGCACAAATAAGACCAACCCGTTCCTCTCCTGTCATGGGTTACTAGGTCCCCGTCCCAACTTGGACTCCTAACTTCCGCACTTAAGGCCCGACGTCAATGCGGTGCTAAGACCTCCACCTATCCCCGCCTCCAATCAGTCGGTCTAGAAAGAGCCGGAGCCCATGACAAGAGAGTAACAAGCATTCCCACTCTTATAAGCAAGTATGTGCTCGAGATAATAAATCTGTGACTTAAACAGGGTCCATGCAATGAACGGTCCTTAATTGATACAGACAGGGAAACAGTGTAACCCAGTTATGCCCGTGGCCGCGGGACACAACTTGCTACACCCACCAATACCCATACCATATCCCTGCCTCGGTCACCATTTCCTTTCCATCGATTTATCTAGAATGTAATAATAATATGAATAACCATCTATTGTGAGTAACGACAGGTTACTCACGCTACCGATCAACCTAAGCAAAGCAACTATGCGATCCTATACTCGTAAGACTCATGGGTATATATATATATATATATATATATATATATATATATATATATATATATATATATATATATATATATATACACACACACACACACACACACACACACATGTGGGTATCATGAAATTCCTGCAACATAAATGTACAACATTTAAATATATATAAAGATTTGTAAAATAAGGGTTATGCACCGGGACTTGCCTTGGGCAGGCGCAAAGTCAGAGGTGTCAGTTATGGGCGGCTCCTGGAACTCCTCTGGTACGAAGATCTCCTCCTCGTACTCCTCGATGACCTCCTCATATTTTTGCTCCTCCACAGCCACGTACTCAAGTTCCTCGTGATCTACATGCATGCAATGATAATACGACACTTAACAAGATGACAACAATAGCTCTTATAACAACTACTGAACTAGTTAGCTAACTCTAATGGCTAAAGGCTAAGTTACCCACTACTACTACTAAGCCAAAGCTACTGAACTAGCCAAACCCTAGTAACTAAAATGCATACCATCTATCGATTGCCGATTTACTACCCGCACTACTAGGGAAACTTAGCTACCCTATCAAACAAGCTATTCGATGGCTATAAAAATTACAGCAAGCACCTAATAACATCACAAAGCTAATGTAAAGTTTCTAGGGCTAACTCTATCCTAGATTTGCTACAAAAATTCCTACAAGATCGAGTGCATTAAAATTCGTTGTCTTAAGCATTGATTTAATGGGCCTAACCTCATCACAGCAACACGTAACGGAAATTCACCAATTGATAGAACATGAATTTAGGAACTCAACTAAAGTGGTTTCATGATTTTTTAACAGCTACACAAACCGTCATAATTTAACAAAGTTTGGTTCAAAATTAATTATAGAAACAATTCATACCTCGCAAGGAAAAAAGGGACACCAATTCTCTCGCCTTGGCCCGCACGAGGCGGCCCAGCCACGCGCAGCGCGCGCCTGAACTCGTGGCCCAACCAAACGAAGCGGCCCGCGACGCGCGGCCCACGCGCGAACGCAGCCCAGGCGGGGGAGACCGCAGACGATGCCGGCGAAAATGCGATTTAGCCCCCAAACTAACTGCTAATTACACAACTAAACTCTTCCCTATTCCCATAGACCGTAGCTATGCAAGAACACCCTTCTCCTTTCCCATCCTTGCATCAGGGAGGTCCCCGATGTCCCTCCGCACGCCAGCACGGCGGTGATCGGCATTGGTCGGTCATGCCGGCCACCCATGAGACCTCTACGGCTCACACGGGGGAAGATGCTCACCTACCAAGCGACGCGCGACGATGGGCGGTGGTTCGGAGATCGGAGACGGAGTAGGGCGGCTCCTCCACGGTAGCGGTGACCTGCATCGGTGGCGGCCCCGTTCTGGTGAGCACAAGCACTAGGAAGGTGGTAGCGGTGGCATGAGAGCTCCAGCGACATACCTCGGACTTGGCCGAAGCGATGATTTAGCATGGGCCTGTCCGAAGCGAGCTGGCCATGAGCGCTCGAGGGGGTAAGACGGCGCTCCATGGCGGCACGAGCGCGTCAGCGAAAGCCCAGGGGTAGCAAAGGTTCGGGGTCAGGGCACAGGTGGAGCAGGGGTCTCGACGAGACCGCTGATGCACTTAGTCAGGCTTGAGACGAACAACACGGACTACCATGGCAGTCACGACCTAGTTCGTCCTTAAGAGCGAGGCGGACCGACGGCTCCAAAATTCGAGCACAGCGAGGCGGTGTAAGGTCCAAATAGGCTAGAGGAGGGGGTGAATAGCCTAATTAAAACTTTTACAAGAATTACTTAACCACAAGTTAGTACGAAAGGTGGCGAAGCGAAAGCACTAGCTCTAACTAATTAAGCTAGCCACCTACACAAGTCTAGTATAAGGCTATCCACTAAACACAACAACAACTACAAGCTAGAAACAAGAAGTAATACAAGATAAGAGCTTTGAGTGATTATACCGCCGTGTAGAGATGAGAAGTACCAATCAATCAATCACACAAGAGAAGTCCTCGGGAAGAGAATGACACAAGAATTTATCCCGAGGTTCACTTGCTTCCCGGCAAGCTACTCCCCGTTGTGGCGATACACCCACTTGTCGGTTCGCGAGCTAATCGACTATCAAGAGTTGAGCCCTCGGCGGGCGCCGCACAACCGCACACAAGATGGAGATCCTCCAAGCCACGAGCTCCACTAGAGTATTCAATTTGCGAACTCCCGCGGGGAAGGATCAAGAACCCCTTACAACACTTGGTGAAGGCTCCAACAATCTCCAATTGTGAGCTCAATCACCTCCACTGCTCCAAGCCGTCTACCATGTCGGGAAACACAGAAGAGTAACAAGAAATCCGCAGCAAGTCAAAGAACAAGTGCCTCTAGAATGCAACTCTCAAGCAATGCACTTGAATCTCACTCAATCTCACTCAAGATGTGCAACTATGCAAAGAGATGAGTGGAGGGGTTGTTCTCTAGCTCAAAGTATGTCTCTAGTTCTCAAAATGTGCAAGAGTTTCCCTCAAACCCCGGCCAACGTCTATTTATAACGAAGGGGTACGCAGCTAGCCGTTACCGGACGACGCAGTTCAAAATGGGATGACCGGACGCATCGATTAGGGTGACCGGACGCGTCCGGTCACTACAGGACAATCGTGAACAGTGCGCGTCAGAAGTTACCGTTGCTATGACCGGACGTGCTCTAGCGTATGACCGGACGCGCTGGTCAACTGACCGGACGCGCTGATCGCTCAGCACCGCGAGCCCGCGAAGCAATGATCGGACGCGCCTTAGCGAATGACCAGACGCGCCTCACCTGGCGCCCGGTCAGAGTCCAGTAAGCTCCCATCACGACTGGACGCGTCCGATCATACATGACCGGACGCGCCCCGCGTCCGATCATCACTCCTGCGCTCTCTGCCCCTCTGGACGCCTGACCGGACGCGTCGGTCCCGTGAAGGACCGGACACGCCGGTCGCGCGCTATGCTTCTGCACACAGGTGAACTGACCGGACGCGTTGGTCAGGCCAGACCAGCGTCCGGTCACTCACCCTAGGCACGCTGACCGAATGAACTGACCGGACGCGCTGGTCAAGCCGTGACCGCGTCCGGTGCAGCGTCCGGTCTCCATAGTGACCTCCGTTCGCCTCCATTTCTTTTCCGACTTCCGACGCAATAGAAAATAGGCGTTTCACTTCCCCAAAAAGCGCCGAATCCCGCCTCGCAAGCTCGGTGGGAGAGAGAGAGGAACCCAAACCCCTCTCTACCGCTTAAACTCCACCGCCTTCGCAAATGTGCTAACACCACCAAGTGTACACCACCATGTGCATATGTGTTAGCATTTCACAATCATTTCTCAAGGCGTTATGTTAGCTCTTTTACTAGATCCTAATGCATATGCTCAAGACAATGATCTAGTGGCTCTTGATTTCTGAGCTAACCGTGATTGCCTCTCTTGATAGTCGGCTATGTATCCTAAACCCAGTCAATCACTTCTCTACTCATCTTAGACCGGCAAAAGGAAAACCCTATGGTTATACCTTTGCCTTGCGCTCTTAGTTCCTTCTCTTCCACTTGATCATCATGTACACCATATTATGTGCATCTCCACCACTTGTGATCTTGTGGCCATCACTCCATGCCACATGCTCCTTCATCACGTGTGTTGCTTATGCCTAACTCAAAACACTTAACACATGGCATTAGCAACTTGGTGTCATTAATTACCAAAACCAAACTTAGGCTTTCAATCTCCCCCTTTTTGGTAATTGATGACAACCATCACAAAGATATGAAATGAAATCAATTTTCAATTTCGATAGTATTAGCTCCCCCTACATATGTGCTTTCATGAGTTTGGTTCAATTGTGCACATATGTATGGATTTGAATTTTGGGAGAGTTACTACTATCAAAATGATGCTAAGGTATATAGAATGGACCTTTGAAGCGTGATACCAATCGGAGTTGCCTTTATATACCATCCTTAGCATCGATGTAGCTAGACACCACTTGTAATACATCACTTGTAAAGATCACAAACACTAGAATACCCTGTGAGATCAACATTATAAGCAAAGGTGTCTAGATACCGCTTGTAAAGCTACTCTCAACAAATCATCATTCAAGTTCTATTTCTAGCAAATACCATTCAACCATGAAAATGAATTTAAGCTTTGCAATGCAACAATTCATCATGTTAATGCACATACAAATGCAATAAATAATTCATGAGCTTGCTCCCCCTACTTGTGTGCTCAAATTTTAATTTCTCTCCCCCTTACTATATCTTTCTCCCTCTTTGTGACTTTTCTATCTTTGTGCTTTCTCTCCCCCTTATTATATCTTATTTCCTCTTTGCAATATCTTTGTGACTTTTCTCTCCCCCTTTGTTAACAATCACCAAAAAAGGTGCCAATTTTAGTGAGAGACAAGTCAATCAATATGAGGGAGTCCAAATTATGGTTCAATCTAGATCACCTGCCTAGAATATGTAATTCGGTTTGATCCAAGGACAAGCTTTTTCACACCTCATAAAGTATAAGGGTTATCTTGACCATGTTGAATTACACATCATGAGCTTATTTTCTAGATTCAACAATAGGTTTGCAAGCCCACAAACATGTCATATGCTACCACTAGATCAATCAAACATAGAAGCAATAGTGGTATCATATATACATCAAAATCATTTGATTTTCATGAATGAGCCTATTTGTTATGCAAATATGTCTATATGTTCTAACCATGTCCTTAGCAAAGTATGAATGATATGCCAAACAACTTTACCTTGCTATGTTGGAGGAGAGGCATGTCATATAAGAATGTGGGGGTGCACTCATTCCAAGTTGGAGAAGTCAAGTATGTTCAATTCATTTTCAACTTGTAAAATCTTTTCTCGTCAAGTGGCTTTGTGAATATGTCGGCTAGTTGATCTTTGGTGCCAATGCTCTCAATGCTAATATCACCCTTTTGTTGATGGTTTCTTATAAAGTGATGCCTTATATCAATGTGCTTTGTTCTTGAATGTTGAACCAGATTTTGTGTCATCTTGATAGCACTTTCATTGTCACAAAACAATGGTATATTCTTGAACTTGATTCCAAAATCATTCAAGGTGGCCTTCATCCAAAGCAATTATGCACAACAACTACCGGCACTAATGTATTCGGCCTCGGCGGTAGATAGTGCAACACTATTTTGTTTCTTTGATGACCATGAAATAAGAGACCTTCCAAGCAATTGACAAGTGCCACTTGTGCTCATTCTATCAATCTTGCAACCACCATAGTCGGAATCCGAATATCCAATCAACTCAAAATTAGATCCCTTGGGATACCATAGTCCAACATCATGAGTGCCCTTAAGATATCTCAATATCCTCTTGGTTGCTTTCAAGTGACTTTCTCTAGGTGAAGCTTGATATCTTGCACACTTGCACACACTAAACATCACATCCGGCCTAGAGGCGGTGACATATAGCAAACTTCCAATCATAGACCGGTATAGCTTTTGATCTACCATATTTCCACTATCATCAATACTCAATTGATCATTTGTGCCCATTGGTGTACTCATTGGCTTAGCATCTTGTAATCCAAACTTCTTGATCATGTCCTTGATGTACTTGCCTTGACTTACAAAAGTACCATTCTTCATTTGTTTGATTTGAAGTCCAAGGAAGTAACTAAGCTCACCAATCATAGACATCTCAAACTCATTAGCCATCATATTTCCAAACTCTTCACAAAAATCTTGATTGGTTGATCCAAAAATGATATCATCCACATAGATTTGCAACACAAATAAGTCATTTCTAAGCTTCTTGGTGAAGAGAGTGGTGTCAACCTTTCCCATCTTAAACCCTTTAGAGAGGAGAAAGTCCCTCAACCTCTCATACCATGCTCTAGGTGCTTGCTTCAAACCATACAATGCCTTCTTTAGCTTGTAAACATGGTCGGGCTTTTTGTCATCTTCAAAACCGGGAGGTTGCTCAACATAAACTTCTTCATTGATGTAGCCATTGAGAAATGAACTCTTGACATCCATTTGATAGAGCTTGATGTTGTGTGCACAAGCATATGCTAATAAGATTCTAATTGCTTCTAATCTTGCAACCGGTGCATATGTCTCTCCAAAGTCAAGACCCTCAACTTGAGTGTATCCTTGTGCTACTAATCTTGCTTTGTTCCTCACAACTATGCCATCTTGATCTTGCTTGTTTCTAAAGACCCATTTAGTGCCAATCACATTGTAGTTCTTTGGCCTCTCAACAAGTTTCTAAACTTGATTTCTAGCAAAGTTGTTTAGTTCTTCATGTATGGCATTTACCCAATCGGAATCCTTCAAAGCATCTTCTAATTTTTTAGGTTCTTTAAGTGACACAAATGAGTAGTGCTCACAAAAGGATGCTAGTCTTGATCTAGTTTGAACACCACTTTGAATTCCACCAATGATTTGATCTAATGGATGATCCCTAGCAATGCTAGTAGGTTGGAGTATTGGGAGTTGATTGCTTTCACTTGTTTGACCTTGAACTTGAGCTTCATCATGAGTACCACTAGAGCTTGCTTGATTTGTATCAATTTGCACACTTTGGTTGTTCACATGAATACCATCATCATCATCAACTTGCCTTGGCCTTATATCACCAATGTCCATATTTTTCATTGCATTTGACAATTGATCTCCTCTCACATCATCAAGGTTTTGAGATTCATTTTGAGATCCTTGGGTTTCATCAAACTCAACATCATGAACTTCTTCCAAGGTGCCATTTGTGAGATTCCAAACTCTATATGCTTTGCTTGTGGTAGAATAACTAAGTAAGAACCCTTCATCACATTTCTTTTCAAACTTGCTCAATCTAGTGCCTTTCTTAAGAATATAGCATTTGCAACCAAACACTCTAAAGTATGCAATGTTGGGCTTTCTTCCATTCAATAGCTCATATAGTGTCTTTCCAAGCTTCCCATGGCAATAGAGACGGTTGCTACAATAGCAAGCCGTGTTGATAGCTTCACTCCAAAAAGAATAACTCACATTGTACTCACTAAGCATTGATCTAGCCATGTCAATCAAAGTTATATTCTTCCTTTCAACTACACCATTAGATTGAGGAGTGCATGTTGGTGAGAATTGATGTCTAATACCAAGATCATCACACAATTCCTCAATTCTTGTGTTCTTGAACTCACTACCATTATCACTTCTAATCTTCTTGATGGTAGTCTCAAACTCATTTTGCACCCTCTTGACAAAAGACTTGAATAGATCATAAACATCACTCTTGTCATAGAGAAAGAACATCCAAGTATATCTAGTGTAGTCATCAACAATCACAAAACCATACTTGTTGCCACCAATGCTAGTGTATGTTTTTGGCCCAAACAAGTCCATGTGCAATAGCTCAAATGCCTTTGATGTGCTCATTTCACTTTTACTAGGATGTGAATTTCCAACTTGTTTGCCGGCTTGACAAGCACTACATGGTTTATCCTTTTCAAAAGTGACATCTTTCAAGCCTCTAACTAAGTCATGCCTCAAAAGTTTATTCAATTGTTTCATTCCAATATGACCAAGCCTTCTATGCCATAACCAACCCATACTAGATTTACTAAGCAAACATGATGTCAATTGTGTCTCACTATCATTGAAGTCAACCAAGTATAAGCTACCATGTCTAAATCCTTTGAATATCAAATTTGATCCATCAACACTTATGACTTCAACATCATCACTACCAAATATGCACTTAAAGCCAAGATCACAAAGTTTTGCCACCGATAAAAGATTGAAATCCAAGCTCTCAACTAGCAACACATTAGAAATGCTCAAGTCATTTGAGATAGCAATTTTACCAAGCCCCTTGACCTTGCCTTTCTTGTTGTTGCCGAAAGTGATAGCATCAAAACCACCATTTTGACTTGAATCAATTGATTTGAACATACAAGAATCTCCGGTCATATGTTGAGTGCACCCACTATCAAGCACCCAATGCCTTCCTCTGGCTTTATAATTGACCTACAAGACAAGATCAATTCTTTTTAGGTACCCAAACTTGTTTGGGTCCTCCAAGGTTAGTGACCAAGCTCTTTGGTACCCAAATGACTTTCTTCTTTGAGCCCATCCATGGTGTACCAATGAACTTAGCATGAACACCATTTGTACCCTTGGTAAGCATATAGAAAGAATCAAACTTAATTGAGGATACATTTGCATTGGATTTCTTGTTCATGCAATGTTGCTCTATGTGACCAACTTGCTTACAACTTTTGCAATAGCTACCATTGTTCTTCACAAAACGAGTCTTGTGAGGAGCAAAAGCGGCCTTGCCTTTCTTGGGGTTATAGCCCAAACCCTCTTTGTAGAGAGAAGCTCTTTGCCTACCCAAGCATATAAGCAAGCGGTCCTCACCACCATAAGCCTTAGCTAATGTGTGATTGAGCTCTTTTACCTCCTTCTTGAGATTTTCATTCTCAACTATAAGTGTGGAGTCACAAGTGAAACCACCACTACTAGATGAGGATGATGTAGATGAACTACATGAAGGGTTAGTGGGAGCAACAATAATAGGCTTATGAAAAGTTTCATCAATTATATCACATGATATGCCTATGTTGCAAGTTTTAGCTTTCTCAACATTAGTTGGTATGTTTTCATATTTTTCAACTAGAGAGGAATGAGCTTCTTCAAGCTTAGTGTGAGACTATTGAAGCTTCTTATGGTCTACCCTTAGACTCTCATAAGATGCTCTAAGCTCATCAAGTTCTTGCATAAGGTTTTTCTTTTCCTTAAGCAAGCCCTTGCACTCCTTCCTAGATTCTTTATAATGTTGAGTGCAATCTTCTAGCATAGTGATTAGTTCATCTTTAGTGAATTCTTCTTCATCACTATCACTATCACTAGCATTATCGTGATCACTCTCATCGTCGGATGATACCTTAGCGGCCTTAGCCATGAAGCACGATGGAGTGTCGAAGAGGGAGACCTTCTCTTAGATAGCAATGCTAGCATGTCCCTTCTTCTTGCTCTTGTTGTCATCCTCATCATCACTTGAGGAATCATCACTATGCCATGTAGCAACATAAGAATCATTCTTCTTCTTATAAGAGCTCTCCTTCTTCTCTGGCTTCTTCTTTTGCTTCTTCCTCTCCTTCTTGATAGCATCCTCATCATCACTATCATAAGGACACTTTGCAATAAGATGATCCTTGCTATGGCATCTAAAACATCCCATGGTATGCTCATTCTTCTTGGATGAGTTCTTCCTCCTCCTTGCACGATAGCCCTTCTTCTTCATGAATTTGCCAAATTGCTTGACAAAAAGAGCCATCTTCTCATCAATGTCATCACTATCACAAGAGCTTGAGTCTTCATCACTTGATGATTCAATCTTGGATTTGCCCTTGGATGTGGTGGCTTTGAATGCCACACTCTTCTTCTTCTCATCATCTTTCTTCTCATTTTCCTCCTTCTTCTTCTTGACCAACTCATCCTTCTCATCATCTTCTCTATATGAATCATCGGTCATCACTTCTTGGAATATTTGTTGAGGAGTTGAATCCTTTAATGTAGTCCTCACTAGCACGGTGATCAATATATCAAATCTCTTGGACAAGCTTCTCAAGAACTTCATAGAGAATTGGTTGTCCTTGACCTCCTCACCAAGTGCCTTGAGCTCATTGATAATGACTTGTAACCTATGAAACATCTCCGGTACACTCTCATCATCTTGCATCTTGAAGCTTAAAAATTTTTCTTGCAAGATATATGCTTTAGCGGTCTTTGTGCCTTCGGTGCCCTCAAATGTTTCTTCTAGCTTGGCCCAAGCATCATGAGCAATCTCTATGTTCTTTACTTGCTCAAATGTCTTATCATCTAATGCCTCATGAAGAGCACTAATGGCAATGTCATTGCATTGGAGCTTCTTCTCTTTCACCAGTGTAGGTGCTTCCGGATTAGCAACCTCAAATTTTGTTTCGGTGACCTTCCACACTTCTCTATTGATTGACTTTAGGTGTGCGGTCATCTTAACCTTCCAATATGCATAATTTGTGCCATCAAAGTGAGGTGTCTTCTTGGTGTTGTTGATGTGCAAGCTTAATTGAGCCATTTCTTTTTCATCGTAGGTTGTTAAGCCTCAAATAAACGGTGCCTCGGCTCCGATACCACTTGTAAGGTCCAAATAGGCTAGAGGGGGGGTGAATAGCCTAATTAAAACTTCTACAAGAATTACTTAACCACAAGTTAGTACGAAAGGTGGCGAAGCGAAAGCACTAGCTCTAACTAATTAAGCTAGCCACCTACACAAGTCTAGTACAAGGCTATCCACTAAACACAACAACAACTACAAGCTAGAAACAAGAAGTAATACAAGATAAGAGCTTTGAGTGATTATACCGCCGTGTAGAGATGAGAAGTACCAATCAATCAATCACACAAGAGAAGTCCTCGGGAAGAGAATGACACAAGAATTTATCCCGAGGTTCACTTGCTTCCCGGCAAGCTACTCCCCGTTGTGGCGATACACCCACTTATCGGTTCGTGAGCTAATCGACTATCAAGAGTCGAGCCCTCGGCGGGCGCCGCACAACCGCACACAAGATGGAGATCCTTCAAGCCACGAGCTCCACTAGAGTATCCAATTTGCGAACTCCCGTGGGGAAGGATCAAGAACCCCTTACAACACTTGGTGAAGGCTCCAATAATCTCCAATTGTGAGCTCAATCACCTTCGCTGCTCCAAGCCGTCTACCGTGTTGGGAAACACGGAAGATTAACAAGAAATCCGCAGCAACTCAAAGAACAAGTGTCTCTAGAATGCAACTATCAAGCAATGCACTTGAATCTCACTCAATCTCACTCAAGATGTGCAACTATGCAAAGAGATGAGTGGAGGGGTTGTTCTCTAGCTCAAAGTATGTCTCTAGTTCTCAAAATGTGCAAGAGTTTCCCTCAAACCCCGGCCAACGTCTATTTATAACAAAGGGGTACACAACTAGCCGTTACCGGACGACGCAGTTCAAAACGGGATGACCGGACGCACCGGTCAGGGTGACCGGACGCGTCCGGTCACTACAGGACAAGCGTGAACAGTGCGTGTCAGAAGTTACCGTTGCTATGACCGGACACGCTCTTGCGTATGACCGGACGTGCTGGTCAACTGACCGGACGCGCCGATCGCTCAGCACCGTGAGCCCGCGAAGCAACGACCGGACGCGCCTCACCTGGCGTCCAGTCAGAGTCTAGTAAGCTCCCATTATGACCGGACGCGTCCGATCGTACATGACCGGACGCGCCCCGTGTCCGATCATCACTCCTGCGCTCTCTGCCCCTCTAGACGCCTGACCGGACGCGCCGGTCCTGTGAAGGACCGGACGCGCCGGTTGCGCGCTGTGCTTCTGCACACAGGTGAATTGACCAGATGCGCTGGTCAGGCCAGACCAGCGTCCGGTCACTCACCCTAGGCACGCTGACCGAATGAACTGACTGGACGCGCTGGTCAATCCGTGACCGCGTCCGGTCCAGCGTCCGGTCACCACAGTGACCTCCGTTCGCCTCTATTTCTTTTCCGACTTCCGGCGCAATAGAAAATAGGCGTTTCACTTCTTCAAAAAGCGCCGAATCCCGCCTCGTAAGCTCGGTGGGAGGGAGAGAGGAACCCAAACCCCTCTCTACCGCTTAAACTCCACCGCCTTCACAAATATGCTAACACCACCAAGTGTACACCACCATGTGCATGTGTGTTAGCATTTCACAATCATTTCTCAAGGTGTTATGTTAGCTCTTTTACTATATCCTAATGCATATGCTCAAGACAATGATCTAGTGGCACTTGATTTCCGAGCTAACCGTGATTGCCCCTCTTGATAGTTGGCTATGTATCCTAAACCCGATCAATCACTTCTCTACTCATCTTAGACCGGCAAAAGGAAAACCCTATGGTTATACATTTGCCTTGCGCTCTTAGTTCCTTCTCTTCCACTTGATCATCATGTACACCATATTATGTGCATCTCCACCACTTGTGATCTTGTGGCCATCACTCCATGCCACATGCTCCTTCATCACGTGTGTTGCTTATGCCTAACTCAAAACACTTAACACATGGCATTAGCAACTTGGTGTCATTAATTACTAAAACCAAACTTGGGCTTTCAGGCGGCCCTCAGGAGGAGGTAGGGTTGATCAACCGGGCCACACGATGACAGCGCCGAGAACATGAGGAATCGGATGGTGGTGCGCTCTCTCCTACTGACACACAAAGAGCGGCCCCCTCCCCACCAGCCATAGTGGACAGAGGGAGAGGGGAGGGGCTGGGTCAGCTCTGGGGTCACTTCCACGGCGAGGTAGGGTCGACGCGGATGGAAAACACACGCTGGAACCATGCCAAGGCGCACACGAATAGGGTGGCGGTGGCGTGACGCGTGCGAGCAGCCCTCGACCGGCCCGTAGTAGTGCTGGGACTGGCACGGACACAACGGCCACCGACCACGGCGGCAACCCTGCCACCGTGCGCCACGCGGAGGGGGCAGCGGGGCGAGGAGGGCAACCCACACGTGAAGTCAACGGCAGCAGCAGCCAGAATGGGGCGGCCACGAGTGATGACCGCGCTCACCTAGTGAGCGAGCCTAGTAACGTGCCGTGCACGAATATTAAAGCGTCAAAAATGCCTAACCGGTGACATCCAACTTCAAACCAATCTCACCCAACTCGAGACGACCTAAGAGACTACCAACCCAGGCTATCACACATCAACACTTCTTAACCTGAATCCACAAACGAAGGTGCTCAACACGGCAACGCCAAGTTGTCCCAGACTTGGAGTTTTTCTAAGTACTTTATGCTGGAAAGAAAGCCGAGATGCATTTCCAAACTACTAGAAATGTTAGCTATTGATTGCCAAACTCGTCCACGAACGTTGCACTACCATCTACACACTTTGCACTTCACACTTCGTTTAGGTGCCACATACAAGTTCTGTAGAATTTTTGCCCACGAAAATTGATTTTTCAACCTTAACGGATAATTGAGGGCTAACACGGCAACTTCCAATTACCAATGTTATTAGCTACTTAGGGTTACTAACATGGTTCTACAAACTTCGACACATACTAAAACACAAGAAATTATGCTCATGCCATGCGTTGGTGCAAAGTTACTCGCGGTAACACCTGAAAGCATCTAGGCCCCTAGAGTTGGTTTCGGCAATTGATGGCAACGCAACATTAACATGACTAACGTGTGTTTTGCAGAAACTTTGGTAAGTTAGGTCATGGGAATGGTGACTATTTTGGGCACTATGGTTTTCATGCCCCTTGATGGAAATTGTTTCCATTTTCAAAGGATTAACGATAAGATTAAGGACGGTTAGTTCCGGACGTCGAGGTTGAGTTACGTTCGGAATAGTCATTAGGATCTTCGCTTTTCTTCTTTGGCCATACTATAAAGGGGGCATGAGCGAGTAGCTTGACCTAGGTGAGTCTATTTGTTTAGGTGTGGTGCACACTTGTCAAACTTAGCACTAGGTAGCTCAGGTGAAGCCCAAAGATCAGTTGGAAGGAACTTTGTTCAGGCTGCGTCGCGATTTAGAGAAATTTGAGCCTTTTCTTCTTGATCGGACGCGGTCTCTGCCTTGACCGGACGTGTCCGGTCAGTACTGGCAGTCACAGCAGACTCAACACGATCGACCGGACGCGGTTCTCCCATGGACCGGACGCGTAAATCATGTTGACCAGAGACAGAGAGCGAAAGTGTCGTGATCGGACGCGGCTAGGAAATTGATCGAACGCGTCTACAGTGCGTCCGGTCCATTTCCAGAGAGGAACTTTGTTGACCGGACACGTCCGGTCATCACCGATCGGACTCGTCTGTGCGTCCGGTCACTCAGTAATGCTTTTTCAATTCGACTGTTGCCACCGACCGGACGCGTCCGGTCACATCGGTCGACGCGTCCGGTCAGTACGAAAAATGTTGAGTTGACACTTAACGGTTGAGATTGACTGTGGGGAGTATAAATACATCCCCTACCCCTCTATTTGAGGTCTCTTGCTCATTTGTTCAGCTGAAAAACACCTTTCATATGCAAGGGAGTGCAAGAGCTCTAGTGAGGATTGAGATTTGAGAATCCAAGATTAAGGTCCCTCATTAGTGACTAGGGAGTAGCAAGTGTGCATCCACCTTCTCATTAAGCTTGTTGTGGTCAAGTGAGAGTTCTTGCTTGTTACTCTTGGTGATCGCCATTACCTAGACGGCTTGGTGGTGATTGGAAGCTTAGTGATCATCCGACGGAGCTTGTGGATGATCCAACTCATCTTGTGAGCGGTTGTGGGCGATTCACCGCGACGGAGTGTCAAAGAATCAGCCCATAGAGAGCACTTGATCCTCGCGTGGATCAAGGGAGAGCTACACCCTTGCGCGGGTGCTCCAACGAGAACTAGTGGGGAGTGGTGACTTTTCGATACCTCGGGAAAACATCGCCGTGTTCCTAACCCTTTTACATTCAAGCAATTTACTTTCTCGTATTACTCTTGTTGCTTGATTTATTTTCCTAGAATTGCCATGCTAGACTAGGATTGGAACTTAGGGTGCAAAACTTTTAATCGGTAGAATCACTAGGAACACTTGTAGGCACTAGGGGTGAATTATGACTTAGTAGGTTTTAATTCTTGCAATAATTTTTAGAGAAGCCCAATTCACCCCCTCTTGAGCATCTTGATCCTTTCAACACCGAGGGTGTTACTGCGAGTGTGAAAGATGTAGGTTGTGTGTGCCCTATTGCATCCTCTAAAAAAAATTGCAACCATATTATTTCGTATACTGAGTAGCCAAGCTGTGAAAATTGAGTTTTGTTTAGGTTGGGACGCGCCGGAATTTGCAAGCGTAATATTTTGTAGACCAAGGGAGTAGCCGTGCTGGTCTAAGTAGCAGTGCAATACTCCCTCCGTTCCAACATCCTATGTATGGACTTATATAAAGTAATATCAATATTTCATATCTATCTCAATAGATTAAGAAAATGTGAGGCCCTTGCGCCACGACAAGTTAGAGTCACCCTCGCTCTCTATCTTCTGGCGAAAAATCCGAAACAAAGAATGTTTATATTTGGAGATCTATTTTTTTAAAAAAAAAAGTTATTGAAAAATATCTTCTTCTTTTTTACCAAAATCTCTATTCTATCGATTAGAAATGATATAAAGAGTATTTTGGAGTTACTATTAGAAACTAAACCAGCTGAACTACATCTGGTTGGACTAATGACGTAATTTCCACTAATGACTGATCTTCGAGGCCCAGCCCGATAAATTGCGTAATTCCAAGATGGGCCTGGGGTTGCAGCTCATATATGAGATTTTCTTGTTGGGCTGGCACGTCGGGCCATACGAAGAACAGAAGCCATATCCAATCCACAGATATCTTCGCTGACGGCCGTTGCCACAGGCATGAGCGTCCGGCTCCCCGGGGCCTCCAAGCCCGCCACCGCCATGGCCACCGCCGCGCTGTCCCTCCCACCACTCCCCCACCGAACTCCTCCTCCCGTCGCACCCTCCGTATCGCCTCCCAACTCCGCCTCGGCCTCCCTGAAGCGGCTCTGCAAGGAAGGCGACCTGCGTCAAGCCTTGCGCCTGCTCACGGCCCGGGCGCCGCCTGCTCGGGAGCACTACGGCTGGGTGCTGGACCTCGTCGCCGCCAGGAGGGCGGCCGCGGAGGGCAGGCAGCTCCATGCGCACGCCCTGGCCACCGGTTCGCTGGACGAAGACGATGATGGCTTCCTTGCCACCAAGCTTGTGTTCATGTACGGCCGGTGCGGGCGAGTGGACGATGCGAGCCGCCTGTTCAACGGAATGCCCGCGCGCACCGTCTTCTCCTGGAACGCGCTCGTCGGGGCGTACCTCTCGTCCGGGAGCGCCGGAGAGGCCATGCGGGTCTACGGTGCCATGCGGGCGTCAGCGGCCCCGGGGTCGGCGCCCGACGGCTGCACGCTCGCGTCCGTCCTCAAGGCGTGCGGGGCGGAAGGGGACGGGCGCTGCGGGGGCGAGGTGCACGGGCTGGCGGTGAAGGTCGGACTTGATAGGAGCACCCTCGTGGCCAATGCGCTTATCGGGATGTATGCCAAGTGCGGCTTGCTGGATTCGGCGCTGCGGGTGTTCGAGTGGCTGCAAGACGCAAGGGACGTCGCGTCCTGGAACTCGGTTATATCAGGATGCGGGCAGAACGGGAGGGCCTTGGAAGCTCTGGCGCTGTTCCGTGGGATGCAGAGTGCCGGGTTCTGTATGAATTCTTACACGGCCGTCGCGGTGCTCCAAGTTTGTGCGGAGCTAGCTCTGCTGAGTTTGGGAAGGGAGTTACATGCAGCACTCCCCAAATGCGGCAGCGAGTTGAACATCCAGTTCAACGCTTTGGTTGTCATGTATGCCAAATGTGGCAGGGTGGATAGTGCTCTCAGAGTATTCGGTCAGATTGCTGAGAAAGACTACATATCATGGAATTCGATGCTGTCCTGCTACGTCCAAAATGGTTTCTGTGCGGAGGCCATTGAATTTTTTGGTGAAATGCTTCAACATGGTTTTCAGCCTGATCATGCCTGTGTTGTGAGCTTGTCCTCTGCATTGGGACATTTGAGTAGGCTAAACAATGGTCGAGAGGTTCATGCGTATGCTATAAAGCAGAGGCTTCATACTGATTTACAGGTTGGGAATACATTGATGGACATGTACATAAAGTGTGACTCCATAGAGTGTTCAGCGAAGGTATTCGAAAGCATGAGTATTAGAGATCACATATCATGGACAACAATCCTTGCTTGTTTTTTCTCAGAGTTCACGACATTCTGAAGCACTGGAAATGTTTCTAGAATTGCAGAAAGAAGGGATTATGGTGGATTCTATGATGATTGGAAGTATTTTAGAAACATGCAGCGGTTTGAAAAGCACCTCTCTGCTAAAGCAAGTGCATGCTTATGCTATTAGAAATGGGTTGCTTGATTTGATACTGAAGAATAGACTGATAGATATATACGGGGAGTGTGGAGAGTTTGACCATTCACTAAATTTATTTCAGAGGGTAGAGAAAAAGGACATTGTTAGTTGGACTAGTATGATAAACTGTTGCACAAATAGCGGGCGATTAGATGAAGCTGTTTCCTTGTTTACGGAGATGCAAAAGGCAAATATTCAACCTGATTCTGTAGCACTAGTAAGTATTCTGGTGGCTATTGCTGGTTTGTCGTCGTTGACAAAAGGAAAACAGGTTCATGGCTTTCTTCTCAGAAGGAATTTTCCTATAGAAGGTCCTGTGGTTAGTTCCCTTGTGGACATGTATTCAGGTTGCGGAAGCATGAACTATGCTATTAGAGTATTCGAACGGGCTAAATGTAAAGATGTGGTTCTTTGGACAGCAATGATTAATGCTACTGGGATGCATGGACATGGCAAGCAAGCCATTGATCTTTTCAAGAGAATGCTGCAGTCTGGTCTGACTCCTGATCATGTATCTTTTCTTGCTCTGTTGTATGCTTGTAGTCATTCGAAGCTTGTTGAGCAGGGTAAACACTATCTGGATATAATGACGAGCAAGTACAGGTTAAAACCATGGCAGGAGCACTATGCCTGTGTGGTTGATATTCTTGGACGCTCAGGCCAGACAGAGGAGGCTTACGAGTTCATCAAGTCTATGCCTATGGACCCAAAATCAGTTGTGTGGTGTGCACTGCTTGGCGCATGTCGAGTCCACAAGAACGACCTTGCTGTGGTTGCAGCCAATAAGCTTCTTGAGCTGGAACCTGACAACCCAGGCAACTACATTCTTGTATCAAATGTTTTTGCTGAGATGGGCAAGTGGGACAATGTCAAGGAAGTCAGAACCAAGATGGCAGAACGGGGGTTGAGAAAAAATCCAGCTTGCAGTTGGATTGAGATAGGGAACAATATCCACACATTCACCTCAAGAGATTACTGTCATAGAGACTCAGAGGCAATCCATCTCAAGCTTTCCGATATAACAGAAAAGCTGCAGAAAGAAGGTGGGTACGTGGAGGACACAAGATTTGTTCTTCATGATGTGAGCAAAGAGGAGAAGATAGATATGCTGCATAAGCACAGCGAGAGGCTCGCGATAGCGTTTGGCTTGATCAGCACTCGTCCAGGCATGCCTATAAGGATAGCCAAGAACCTCAGGGTCTGCGGTGACTGCCACGAGTTCACCAAGCTGGTTTCCAAGCTGTTTGAAAGGGAGATTGTGGTCCGAGATGCCAACAGGTTCCATCATTTCAGTGGAGGCTCTTGTTCTTGTGAAGACTTCTGGTGAATGTGATTTAGGCCATAGAGCTAAGTAGCTAACTACATCAGCATCTTGTTGACTTAAAGAGGATGAAGCAGAGGCGAAATTGATGATACTGCTGAGGCACGGCTAAGACTAGAAATCACCTGTCCTGCCAAGAGGTCCCCATGGACTGTCATTCTGTGGATGGAGCAACCGAGAAGAAACATTCTGTTATTATTCAGTTTCAGTAGGGCCATTGCCATTTGGTTTGGGGTAATGCAATGCAAATGATCTTCTTTTAGTCAGTATACAACCTAACTTTCTTCAGTATACAGCAACCGAGAAGAAACATTCTGTTATTATGTCTAACTTTTTTTTTTGTCATCCCTACAAGTATTTGGTCATCTCAATAAATTTGAAGAGCTGAATGCACCCACCAAGCACCTTACTGTGACTGGCTGATTTGTCAAAATTAGAGGGCGCAACACGGTGCGACCGTGCGAGGCATCGACCGACTGGCCACTTGACCTGTTCTGTGACGCAGAGCACGGTGCAGACTATGTTGCTCTGAACCATTCAACTGTGACTGACTGACGTAGTCCGTTATAGGCGACGACGGGAGACTGCACTGGGAGGAGTCCAAGCAAAAAGTCGCAGGTTCGCCTTGTTGGCTTGTCTGATGTGTGGTGCTGACTGCTGACGACGGACGAGCTTGCTTACATCACTGAAAGGAACATGTGGTAGCGACGTACATGGGGGCTAGATCGCAGCAAGATAAGCAACCAATCATTCGAGCTCCTAAACCACCTGTAGAATTATTGATTATTCCGATTGGCAAAAAAAAAAACCTCCGTAGGAAACCAATTATGTGTCTTTTTCTAACAGTTGCTTATAATTTGTTCCTCAGCCGAACGCCGCCGCCGCCAACCAGCACCTCCCAGCCGGCTGGTTGCGGCTCGGGCTATACGCCTATACCGCCAGCAAGGGCGTGGCCGGGCCCGTCCAAGCTCGGCTGAGCGTGCCCAAGTTGGTAGCTACGGCAGCTAGAGCGTCCCCAAACTAACGCGGGATGGACAGGGACTGCGCGCTACTCAGGACCACCAGTATCTGCACCTGCACTGCACTGATCGTTGATTCGTTACACTTGGGATTGGGACGCGGTTTGCACTGAGGCTGAGGCTGACTGAGGCTAGTTGGCACTGGAGTTCGCCCCGGCCCGGCCCGGCCCGGCCCGGAGCAAGTCAAGTCGTCGTTTATGTCTAACCAAAAAGTCTTTCGATTAGAAATCGATCTGAATCCGACGACTGACGAGCCTCGAGAACGCGTCAACCGCTCACGGTTAGCTAGCTAGTAGGACTTGTCCACTTGGGTTGGAAGCTCATCACCTGCCATGAATGTTCTTCACTCTGCTGTCTGCTCTGCTCCATCGGCCATCGCGTCTTATAAGAGCTCTAGCCATGGCTACCTCCCTCACAAGTCGATCGGTTCTTCTCGGCCAGCTGCTCACGTCCACCTGCAAGCAACAGCGATCAGGGTAGCCACCCAGTCGTCAGCTAGTCCTGCCGGTCGCAGGCTCGCAGCTGTTCGTTTGCCCTGTCCCTCTTCGCCTCTGCTCTGCAGCAGCGCGTATACCTGTCTGTCGGCATTCAGCAGCACGACATGAAGGTAACCAACTAACTGACTAGACCACACTACCGTTTCGGTCTCTGCTCCTTCTTGCCCTGCTTTCCGTCTCTCTGTGTCCTCGTTCATCGTCGTCGCTTTTGTTCGCAGCAAAAGATCGTGATCAAGGTCAGCATGTCGTCCGAGAAGAGCCGGTCCAAGGCCATGGCGCTGGTCGCCAGAGCGGACGGTAGGCAACCATTCGACATCCCTTAACCTCCATGTTCATGTGCTTCTACACTTCTGCTCACGACCGCATTATGGATTGTTCGTTTGTTCTAACGATCCCCTGTTTTGCAGGGGTCAGCTCGATGGGGATCACCGGCGACGGCAAGGACCGGCTGGAGGTGGTCGGCGTAGACGTCGACACCGTCTGCCTGGTCACGTGCCTGCGCAAGAAGCTCGGCCACGCGGACATCCTGCAGGTGGAGGAAGTCAAGGACAAGAAGCCGGAGGAGAAGCCCAAGGTCGTGGAACTGCCGCCGTATTACTGCCCTTGTTATTACGGTTACTACTGCCACTACCACCGGCACTGATCGCCGGCCCCGTGGTGCCGAGTGCTGACAAGCGAAGTGCATGTGTGTGCAAAACAGCTAGTTTATTTTTTATTTGAAAGATTGCCAGTTTTTTTTTCATTGGATTCATATTGGTTTTCTGATTATATAAGAGGAAAATTATAAACAAACAATTTTGGTACTGTCCATTATTCGTTTGGAAAATCTGTTTCTTGTATGTACGAGATCCTGGCGCTCGGCGAGCCTCGGGGTGTATGTATAAATCGAGTGGATGCAAGTACTGCAATATACTTGATTTGTTCGGATAGACAATCAATTTGTAGTACTACTTTTAAAAATGTAAATATTAAAAGTTCGTAATTTTATGCCACAGTTACTGAAAATTTGTAAAATTTACAATTGTTTTTAATGAAAATAAATAAATAAATGCCACCCAAACACACAAAAAAAGCTGAAATATATGCTTAGGACATGTTCAACGCAGAGACAAGGGGTCGTTTGTAAATTCTTGAAATATGCAACACAGATAGCTAAACAGAAAACTTAGACAATGAGGGGTCTATTTGACTATCTGCAAGTCATTTAGTGCTTGTATATGGTCATGATCAGTCATGAATATGTTGCGAGTTAATATAAAATACATCAAACATAAATCAAATATAACATATTGCAACAGGCATGGACAACAGGCTACAGAGCCTGTATGTGTAATGTGTATTTTTTTTTGCGAAAAAACCCGCCGGACCCAATTTAATGAGAAGAGTGCAGACTCGGCGTCTCACGAGACGACGAGCTCGGCGCGTGCTCCCAAGTCTGTCACCGGCCGAGAGCAGCGTTGTATGGCACGCTCGTCTCCAGGCGAGGGCGTAGGATCAAGATGCGGGCGCACGATTTTGCCTCTTCTGCGCCAGAATTCATTCTATCCATACTATATATGCCACGCTCTTTTCTTCGCCGGAACCTTGTTCCTAGTTGACGACACCGAGGATGGCGAGCGCGGCTCCAGCAGCTGAGCTTTGCCGTGGCGCACGGGCGAGCTCCGCCCATCCGCAATGAGGCGCGCAGGCGAGCTCCGCTCTAGCCTTTGCGAGCCACATGGGCAAGCTCCTCTGCGGGCTTGTGCGTGTGCGAGCTCCGCCGTGGGCTGCGCTTGGACAAGCTTCGATCCCTGCCCCCTCTCCCTGCCCGGTTGCAGCGAACCGTCATCTTGTCCTCCATACTTTGCAAAAGGACCCTTCACCATCTTCCTAGGACTCAAACTCATGACATACTCCCTCCGTTCGGGAATGTCTGCCGTTGAAGAACCGGACTTAGGAATCAATGCAATTGCCAAAATACCTAGACACTCCTACGCAGCAATGGTTTACCTTCTGCACCTTTTGGATGGAACACCATTAATGTTTGCCTTTTAGCGTGAGAATCCAAGCGTGCCACACACACCATAGATTTTTTACATTAAACAAATCTCACATCCACTTTTTACAGTTACACATGCAACAGTGATGACCTGAAGGTTCTGCCTCCCCGACGGTGCGGTACAAGCGTACAGCTATGATAGAGGCTCATGGAATAGACAACGACAGTTAATTCAGGACACGTAACTGTTCTCCGAACGACAGTTAATCCGGGACAGAGGAAGTACAACTCAACAACTACATCTCCTTACCACTGCACCGATCATAGATCAGTTGGTTAGGTTCCTTATGACAGAACCTGCCCACCCGGGTTCATGCCCCCGACTTGGTACGGGTGCTCGCATTTTCCTAGATTCATTCCATAATTTAACTGCGATATGCTTTCAATGGTAGGCGACGTTCCCATCGATAGCGAGACGCCTGTGGTGACATCACGAATCTCAAGATCTACCGGCTCAGTCCTTCGAAGATGCTCATAGAGGTAAGGTTTGCGTACGTGTGTTCATAGGGATGAGTGTGCGTACGTGTTGTGGGCGTCTGCGTTGTGCTTAAAGTTGAAAACGGACGGGATAAATCATGTTCCGTCCACAACCGTATACCGTATTTTCCCATCCGTTTTCGTTTTTTCCGGGATAAACGGAAACGGGACAAAAAACGGGACGCAATCAAACGGGAGCAGGACTAAAAACGGTGGAGCGTTTGTCCGTCCGTATTTGCGAAATCCCGTTTTTGACCGGGATATCCCGTTTTTCGTCCCGTTTTTCATCAATCCGGGATTGAGCATGGAGGCCCAGTTCCAAGAAGCAGAGTTGTCGGCCATCCAGAAGCAGGCCCATTCATCGAGTTCGTGGGTGTACTCGTCATGTGTGTATGGACGCCATGTATATTAGTTTTTTTATACTAATAACTATGCCATGTGTGTGGTATGGCTGTCAGGTGGAGTATTAGTAATTACTAACTATTTCAGCTATATGTTATTAGTAATTACTAATTCAGCTAAACGCCCCGCTTGCACACAGCACACACACGTACTGACGTGTATGTATACTTACGTATTAGCTTCTTCTCACGCACTGAGCAAAAGCACATACAACCTTTTCATTTACATATTAACTTCCTGGTTGCACAAATAAATATATGCATATAATTGAGAATTTTAAAACAAGATGTCATATGCGCATTCACTCTGACTTAAGTTTCCGCTTACCGTCCGTTTTCGTCTATTTTCCGATCATATTTACCTGTTTTCGTATTACCGTTTATCCCGCTACCGTTTTCGCTCCCGTCTATTCCGCTCCCGTTTCTGTTTCCGTTTCCGTCTAAAAATATGGAAACGAAAACGGTAGAGACATTTTCCGTTCGTTTCAGTCCGTTTTCATCCTTAGTTGTGTTGTGTAATTCTTAAAAAAATACCCATGAATATATATAAGATTCTATCTTTTTTAACAAATATTCTGTAATATTGTATTGAATAATTTGACTACTTAATGAACTCAAATGAAAAGTTTCGACTACAAAGTTTTAAATCTTGCCAGCACTACAACTTTGGTATAGGATGGGTCTCCATCCCAGATTGTTTGAAAAAAAATAAAAAAATTGAATCTAAAAATATGAACTCAAAATAAATATTTAAGACATTAAATAACTTTAAATTAAAAACTTATCTATAGAAAAAATGTAGATTTGGTCAGCCACTGTAACTTTGATATTAACTATGTGAACATTTAAGGCCGTTTATAAATTCTAAATTTTGAATTTCAAAATCTATAAACTTATAACATATATTTGGAACTCTAAACAACTTCAAATAGAAAATTCTTCAACTACAGAGTTGTAGATTGTGTTGAAAACTACAAATTTGGTACAAACCATGTCAATATCCAAGGTTGTTTGAACAATTTGAATTTCAAATTTCAAAATACATGAACTTAAAATAATATTTTGGGACTTTAAACAGTTTCAAATAAAAAACTTTTCAACTACAAAGCTGTAGATCGTATCATTGGATACAATTTGATATAAAGTTTGTCTTCATCCGAGCTCATATGAAAAAGTTATGAATTATTTTTTAGATGTAGCTATTTATAGAGACGGGCATATTAAAATATCCATCTCTTAGAATGTCCGCTCCTGTTAATAGCAATTTTTAGAGACATGCATCTTAAGGTTCCTGTCTCTAAAAATCGATTTACGGAGGCGGGCGCCCTAAGGCTACTGCATCTATTAATCGATGATTTTCAGTGTAAATGATTTTTGGAGGCGTGAATTTTTCTAGAGGTCCCCTGACCATTTATGGAGGCGGTCGCTAGGTGTGCCCGCCTTTGCTAATCAAAGAGTTTGTCTCCTAAAATCATTTGTCTAGTAGTGATGGGCGGCCTCGAACCAGCGTATGTCCGCCATGATGGCCAGGAGAGGCAACAAGGCCTGGGGCTAAGGGCAATGACGGACTGGGGGCCATGGTCGATGTAGGGGATGGTGCCGATGGGTTGCGACAGATGTTGGCAGGAGGAAGGAAGAATAAGGTGTGTGTGTGAGAGAGAGAGATGACATGTGGGTCCCATCCAACGGATGTCCAATGGATCACAAACGGTGATTTTATCCTGTTAATTCGTGTCCCTCCAACCAAACAAAGAACATGGTCGTCCCCATCCCACAGCAAAACACTGAGATGGAACCATTTGGTTCCAAAAACCTAGAATGGATCATTGCGTCCCTCAAAATCCCGAAAACAAACACACCTTTATTTCTTCATTTGAAAGCCCTATGTTTGGTTTTGGTAATTGAGACAACTAGTGGACTAACCTCTTAATAAGTGTTGATTAGGCTAAGTTAGGTCCACACCAAGGTGGTGAGGAAGGCATGGAGATGGATGGAGGTTGATCAATCCGAATGGAGCAAGCTCACACTTAGCTTGGAGGAGATGGAAAGGTGGAAACAAACCTGTAGACACAGGTATATGTTAAGGGTTTTTGTTTTCACCGTCCAAGATAGAATATAGTGTGTGGTCGGGTTTATGATAGATAGCTCAAAAGCAGACATAGTTATTAGAGATGTCTGAGCCGACATATGGTGCCGCTAGGTGTAAATCTAATACAAATGCATGTAAATCAACACCTAGTGACATCTAGAACTGGTTGTTCTGAGCCGCGAGAATTTCAAAAGGGCTCATAGGAGATGTCTAGTGTGGTCACTAGAGGTCACACCTAGCAATGACTCTAGTGAGCACGTTTTTCGAGTGTTTGGGGCGATGCACCCACTGGATCGCTTTGGTGCCTCCACCGATGGTGCATTAGAGTGCCCGTACAATGCGACGGCTATTTTTTCTACCATTGGAAACTAGCCATTGGGAGCTTTGGTGTGAGCACTCCGATGCTCACAATGGCAGGCTCTAGAGGGTAACAGTTGGATTCTCAAGTGGAGCTATAAATAGATGTGTGGCTAACCTTGGCCACTCTCTTGACACCCCTAGCACTTGTGTACACCCTTTGAGAGCTAAGAAATGACACACCCCACACTCTTACATCACTTTGATTCACATCTGAGTGAAATTAGAGAGTCTCTAGTGCATTTGTATCGTCGGTTTGCATCTCGTGGCACTAGTTTAGCATGATAGTTGTTGGTGTTATTGTTACTCTTGGTGATTGCCGTCACCCCTAGCTGGCTTGGAGCTCATGGGATTATTGTGGGGCTTGAAGTGATTGTTGCTGCCACTGATTAATTGATTGTAAGGGGCTCTTGTACTCGTCCCTGACTCCCTGCAGGAGATCGCGAAGAGCAACTCTAGTGGAATGCTCGTGGCTAGTTGGAGTGCTCCTTGTGTTAGATCCTTGCATCACCTACATTGAGGGTCAAGCTCGTAACACTTGTTAGTGCGCGGATCATCACATCGAGGCTGCCACAATAAGGATGAAGGCTACAGGCAAGCAACCGAACCTCGGGAATAAATTGGTAGTTGCTTGTTAGTGCTAGCTCTACTTGTAGTGGTTAGTTTGTACAAGTAGCTAGTTAGTTGCTTCAGTAGTTTAGCTAGAACTATAGTAGCCTTGTGTAGCTAGTAGCTCTTGTGGGGTGAATTGAATTAAAAATAGATTCAATTGCTACTAAAATTATGTAGCAACTTCCTTGGATGAAGTAGAGATACAACAAGTAGAGGCTATTAGGATCATATTTTATACTAATCAATTTGCTCTAGTCTTGTGATATTTGTAGAAATTTTTTATAGTCTATTCACTCCGCCTCTAGCCATCTAGATCCTTTCATCATTGTCATCAAGCATTTAAACAATAAACAAGACCACCTTTGTCGTTTAGGCCCTAAACGATGAATTAAATGGTTGGACCATTTAAATCATCTAAATGTTCTAAACAGAATTGAATTAAACATTGTTAAATGAGCTAAATGATCATTTAGTTCATCATTTAGGCAATAGAAGGATTATAACTACCACATTTGGCAGCAGGTTCAAAATTTCAGCGAAATTTTGTTGAAATTTCACGATAGATGTGTAGTCATAAATCATGCTAATATTTGTTTAGATCTATTTTTTAAAAAATACTCCATGTGCAAGTCTCTAAAAAAATTTGGTGAAATTTCAGATGAATTTCACGAATTTCGGTAATTTCGAAGTGGCCAAAATTTTTTAATACCTAAATTGAAAACCTTGTTTGGCAGCCAACTAATTAACATCATATTCATATATGAGGTGGAGTGGATTTGTAACACTCCGGTGTTACGCAAGCATTTGCATGGCAATCATACTGCATGGCATTTCATGTCATCATAATCATGTGTGATAATGCTATAATTTGAATCAAATAAAAGCTTGAAAATAATATATGTAATGAACTATATTAATATGATAATCACATTACACCAAAAATCTTGCAACTATAAATTTTACATCACTTGGAACCTTAGTTCAATTTTTGGAGCAGCTAGATGACTCAAATTTTGTCGAAAACCTGTTCAAAAATATTAAGTAAAAATATTAAAAAATATCCCCTATTTTAGCTTTTATTCTGCCATTCAAAATCTATTGGGAATTTTTATTTGGCTCCTTAACCCAAGTTGTAGAGAATTAAATTTTGAACAACTTTTGTTTTGGGGGCAATTTGTGAAAATGTCTTTTTCATCTTCAAAATTTGAATTTGAATCAAATAATAAAATCTGGAATTTTATTTAGAAAAGAAAATCACTTTTTCAGCCTTATCAGGCCGCCGCCCCACTTCCGGCCCAGCGACCGAAGCCGGCCCGGTCCAGCCGACCGCGCGCTCGCCCGCTCGCCCGTGCGTCGTGGCCGCTCGCCAGCGCGCGCCGCGACACGCACGCGCCCGCGCAGACGCCACGCGCCCCGTGCCGGCATGCGCCGCTCGCCGTCGCCATCTGGCCGCCGGTGGCCCCCGCCAGCGCGCTGCCCGCTCTTCTAAGCCGCCTGCGCTCCGCACCCACTCCCCCATTCCGAATTTCCTCACCCCGGCCCTCCTCCGCTCTCTACCGCACAAACGCCGCACCGCGCGAGCACCGCCACCGCCGCACCCGCCGGCCAAATTGGCCGACGGTGAGCCGCCATTGCTCTCCTCTTCGCGCACCCAGCTTCGCCCCCTTCTCCGGCATCCCGTGCGCACCTTGTTGCCGCCTTCCGAGCCCAGCAGGTGCGGACCCCGTGTTTTCGCCGCCGACGGCTATGGCGCCACCGCGCGCGGCCTCCCGCGGAAGCGACTCCCCGCTACCCCTCTCGTTTCCCTAGCACCGAAAACGGGTTCGCCTTCTCGTCGCGGTTCTCGTGCGCGCCACGCTCCGCCCGCTCGCGACCGGAAATGGCCGTTGACCGTTGGCAGTCGCCGCGCTGCCGCGGCCAAGGTCGCCGGCGTGGCGTGGCCACGGTCGCGCCCGACCGCGCGGGGCCAGGCCGGCCTTGGGCCGAAGCCCGAGCCGGGCCGGCTCGCCCTTCTCTCCCCGCGCGCGTGAGCAGGCCGTGAACAGCCGTGGGCCGCTTGTTTTCCCGGGCCGGCCCAACGTCGTATAAAGAATTTCATTTCCATTTTCTTTTATTATTCTTGATGAAAGTGCTTTGGAAAATCTCTTAGCAGTCATTTCAGCTCCAAAAATTGTGAAATAAATTTATCTAGATTCCTTGGGACCAGATCTACAATCTAAAAATATTGCATGTCATTTTTGGAATACTTTTCTGTAGAGCTTTAATTAATTCTTAATATTGCTGATATCTTGTAAAATAGCTAGTAAATCCTATATGTATCAGAAAAATATGATTTTTAAGTTTGTTAATCTTCATATATCATGTACTTACTAGGAAAAATATGTTTCATGCATGTGCTGTGGGAAAATGTTGAGGTGTAGTTCAAGTGCCTTTAATGGCTGATTTTTGTTATTTTTGCTGGAGAGCAAACTTTGTATAAAACATGCATGTGATAATTTTTGTACAGTCATAGTATGCTATGAAGAACCTAGGAAAAATATTAATTCTGTTGTTTGACACTTTTCATAGTACAAAGTAATTTCATGCTCATTTTTATGCTATAGCTTGTCATTTTTGTATAGGATGGTTTACTTATCTAAATGCCATGAAATTTTTATGGTAGTCTGTTTAGAGTAGTATTATGCTACTGTAATTTTCTTAGATTTTTAGGAGCATCAGAAATATATGTTGCTATTCAAACCTATTATTACTTAGGGTTTAAGCAAGTGTTGCTTTAAGTGTGATTAAGAAATTAGTAAAGCTTTGGTGTATCTTTGAAGTATTTCATAAGATAGGTTAACTTAACATAATAGTAGTAAAAGAGAATGCAGTAGATGACATGTGCTTGTAGTGTATAGTTTCTTGGATGATGTTGACTACCTTGCATTTCAACATATTCATTGCATTCATCTCCTTCGATGCACACTTGCATACTCACTTACGCACATTGCATCATACAGGATCGCAAACCGAGAATCCAGTCGTCTTACCCGAGGAGCCAGAGGAGCAGATCGAGGTGCAGCAGCAGGAGGTGACAGAAGCCGAACAAGAGGTCGGTGAAGATCTCCCGGAGTGCCCCGATCACCGTCCGAGCTCCTTCGAGAGAGGCAAGCCCCGGAGCATTTCTCTCCCGGTTTGCAAATAATTTATTATTAACTTTACTTAATTTGATGCATTACGTTTAGGAGTTGTTTGCAAACGTTGCTGCATTATACCTTGCTTACCTTTGTTATATTATATCCTTGTTACCCTGGTATCCGCAGTCGAGTCAATGCTTAGCTTGCTTAGACCGGTAGAAGTCGGGTGATTTCCTGTCACCTGCGAGCTATAGGTGGTTACCTGGATCTGTTTGGATGACTATGAAGTCATGGTATAACTAAGTGTGAAATGAATTTGAGACCGGGCGGAAACTTGCAGGGTTTCGGACTGTAGTGTTTTCCGTCTGTGTCGATTAAGGACCGTCCGTTGTTGTCCCTCGGGTCATGTTGAACGCATGCCTCACATTTAGCTGGCCGGATAAAGTACCTTCCGACCGTGAAACTGGGAGATTATTCGGGCCGAGTGGATTGCCCGCAACGCACTGTACCGGAGCAGTAGTGGTAGGATACGGGGGCGCGATGATAAGGCCAAAGAGCAGTCGGGCGGCCCCCGGGTACAAGTGGTTCCTGGCAAGCTCGCGACTTTACCTGAATGGTTGACTCGGTGACCAACACCTCACTTTAGCGGGTGAGTGAGGTTTGTGTGAGGAATAACTTAACAGCTGGTTAATAATCGATTCGAATCGCCATCGTTCACTGGATAGTGAACACTTGACTTGAGCTACTTCATCGTAGTAATATTGATGAATCACTTGAATAGTTATGCGAAAGATGACATGATAACTACTGTTAATGATCAATGGTAATCCGTACTTGCTTAATTACATGTTACTCTAGCACCATTGCAAACATAGTTGGCAGGGTAATAAAAAAATTAATTACTGCATGCTTTTGGAAAGGAATTGCTAAGTTAAAAATGCTTTTCTTGCAAATGAGTCAGCTATCCCACCAGAAAGCCTATCATGACTCCTTGGTGTCTTTTATTTCTGGTTTATGACGGGTAAGTCTAGCTGAGTACCTTCTCGTACTCAGGGCTTTGTTCCCACTTGTTGCAGATGGACAGATGTACTATGGCTATTGTATCAACTGTCTCTATCCTGCAATGGGCGAAGCATAGGACCATGGGCAATGGTCATTCGCTACTTCTCGTCTGATGCTTTTGCTGGAGATGATCACAAGCTGGCACTTTATTCCAAAGGGTCGTGTGTGTGCGTGATTTGAACTACCCCTTCCGCTACTTTTATTTGAACCTGGTTTGTAATAACTATGTTTAAACTCCGATGTATTTTGTGTCACGAACTTCTATGTAACTTATGACGGTGACCTCTAAACTTAGTACGATCTTGGCTGTTATGTGAAATGGTTTGAAATCCGTTGAGATTTCACGGACTACCGGGTTATACGGGCTTAAGTTTGTTAAATTGTCCTTCCGTTGGATGATTTCCTACTTAATCTCGTATAATTGGGCGGTTCTGTTACAGGATTATTTTTCCAAATTCCGGTAGAATACTTATTTTCTATATGCGTAAATATGTACAGTTTCTAGTATTACTTTTATGTACATAGTTATGTATATTTTAGCATTACTATACAAATCTGTTTAGGCTGCTTAACTTCATTTAATTATAAACATAGTCTAAATGATCTAAATGTTATATAAAGGGAACGTTTACAGTTTAGTTTTTAGGATGACCCTGCCACTATAAAGCCCTTTCCAAATCTTTATATCAACTTTGGCGTATTGTTCTTAGAATTTGAATAAAGTCTTTGTTACCAAAAAAAAAAGACCCCTAAGCAAACTTGTTTGTACCAAAACTATGGCGGTGTTTAGTTCTCATGGAATGCAAAATGCCAACTATTTTGGAATGATAAAATACAAAATGTCAAAATTTTCATGTGTGTGTTTAGTTTCATCCAAAATGCCAAATTTTTTATGGGGTGGGTGAGAGTTTTTTGGCTTTTTTTTTGCCTCTTGAGGCCAAAATCTAAAATGAAGAATGGATATATTTTTACCAAAAATTTTGTATGGTGTTTAGTTCTATTTTGCAAAATGATGGGCCAAAACCCAAATTTTTTTGGGTGAAATGGAGAACTAAACACACCCTATATATACATCTTTACAAAAAAAATGTAAACTATAGGAGTACAAGACTACCGCAGCGGCAAACGCAAAAGCTTACTGCAGTACGCTTTTAGCGTAAAAAACACTACAGCAGGGGACGCTATGACTCACGGTATAGCTGCGGACCGGCCTCCATCCGCTGCATTTGCTAGACGTATGGAGCCATCGGTAAAGGACGGTGCGGGGCCCGCTCGAGGAGGACGACCGCGCGAGAGAGACGGCAGAAGAAAGAGAGAGTGCGTGGGAGAGCGTGCTAACTTTTTCCCATATGAAAAAATGTTATAACTCACAAATCAAAACACCAAATTAAATTTCGATTACACCATTAAATTTGTTTCAATAAATTCTTCAAAATAAGATCTCACATGAATATATTTAGATAAAATTTATTTATAATCATGTGAGCCCCACCGTTGGTAGTTGATATAGAGTATGATTTATAGAGAATGAATATGTGGAAGAAAATGATATAGAGGAGAGAATCTTAATGAGCAAGATAAAATATTCCTTTTAGAGAATGAATTTAGAGTACGAAGAGTGCGAATAGTCTAAACCATGCTGTAACCCGTGGTTAGTTGTCTAGTGACGTCGCTTGATGCTAGCCATAGGAAGATACAAACCTGCACAGGGGGCGCCCAGTTGGCCACCGAGAATCGGTACTGCCCCAATGTGTAGTGCTCGACAGGTGGACTTCGCAGAGATCCGGTGTCCACTGCCACACCGCTCGGCCTAGTTCGGCTGGCTGCCAGTCAGTATTTTCTTTCACATTATTTCAGCATCAGCAATCAACCATCAGTCAGACAACAATATTTTTCTCTCACAATAAATCAGCACCGACCACCGGCCAGCCGAACGAGGAAAGCAAGGTTTCTACGGTGGCATTCCATCCATGCAGGAAATCTGCAATTGCCTGGATGGACAAGACACCGGCGATCTGACAGCTACGTCGATTCAGCAAGGCTGTCGCCACTGTTACCGTGTGTTTGCGCCTGGCCGTCGATTCTGATAGGCTTGTATGCATTTTTAAATATAGATTTAAAAGGTGTTATCCTAAAATAACACCTTAAATCTATATTTAAATCGTCCACCGTGCCATTTTTAAAATAGCCTAAATTGACCTAAACGTATACCTAAATTATTTACTTTTGTTCAGCCTAAATTAAACTAAACATATACCTAAATTATATTTAGTCCCTACCAACGTGTGATTGGAATTGGCGTCAACATGTTTCTATACAGTATCTATATGATTTAATAAATATAGAAATTATATTAGTCGTGGTTCTAACATTGAAATTGCCCTTAAAATTGGTGAAAGACGAACCACACGTCTAAGGATGAGTACATTAGTATTGTCTCGTAGATAGTCTCATGCAGTGTCATGTAATTATGAGACGACTTAAGATGTAACACATACTCCCTCCGTCTCTTCAAAAAATGCAATCCAGGAGTTCAAAAATTTTCTCCCAAAAAACGCTAAAGTAGCTTACAAACCTACTTTGGCAAGCCTAGGGTGGAGGGCCCATACCAACAGTAGCAGTCTGCTGCCGGTTCACGCACGAGACAACTCATCATATAATAAATAAAAAAAAGAAAAAATCATCCCAAGACGCTTCACTCTCCTCCACTCGTTTCGGCAGGAGGCCACCAGCACCGGTCGCATGCCCATCCACCCAGCCCTACACGTGTACCAATACTGTTTGCAACTGCTACTGCTATATTTTGTTTATTTGTAATGATTATAAACATGAACAATCAGATCATAGGGCCATTTTGGTAATTTTCACATTGCATTGGTATGCGTGCTTGGTCCTCCAATTGCATTTTTTCACGAGACGGAGGGAGTACAATAATTTATCTTTTAAGTTGACTCATAATAATTTTAGAGTCCTCAATTCTTTTTTTTTGCGAATTACATATGCATACAACAAAAGAATTTTTGTGAGTCGCATGGCAACAACCACTTGTACGATGGTGTATAAGTTGTCTCGTAATCCTAAATTTTAGCTTAAGAGCACCTCTTTCTCTTACCTCTCTCTTCCACACACAAATTTTTTTTTTGATATGGCACTGCATGAGACAACTTATGAAACTAATTACGTGTACCAATGTACTTGCCCTAAGCGCGCGGCGTGACACAAATGGCTCATGCAATCAGAGCATGATATAAGTGACGTCACGCTTATGGAAGTTCTATAAAGCATAAAAGCCATGTCAAAGATGCTCTGTTTTGATGGAAGGTCAACAGAGCCGCTGGAACTGCAAAATTGTAGCCTGAATCATATCGGGCAATACTTTAGATGGCACGCGAACCATATCGCCCATTGTTTTGGGCAAAAGCGCAAAATCTCATTTTTAAACAAAACTGGCCGCGATCGAAACCGGAGCAAGCAAAGGCAAAAAGAAGAGACCTCACAGATCGGCTCGGCCAGCCCGGCGCATGTCCTAGATGGCCTCACCACGAACCCCTGTTTGTCCAAAACAAAGGTTCCTCTGCCACCCGTCGACCACGATAGACGTTGAAGCTTTGAAGACCTACACTTCAGGGTTGATTTTTATCGCAGTTGGGCCCAAGCGCGCTCATGTACTCGAGAAAAAAAAAAGAAAAGCAACTTTTGGTTAGGACTTCGGGTGCTTAAGGTTAAGACTGTGCTTGTGCTGCCAAAAGGTAGAATGCCCACCAAATAGGTAAAACCAAAGCTGCTTTTGCGTAGTATAATTTTCACGACACCTTAGACTCTACTTTTGGCTTTTAACTTTCTATACTTTTCCAAATCCGTGAAAATAGAGTAGCTCTGCTAATGGGTGAGATCCCAACCCATTTCCACCCCATTCCAAATCTATTACTTTCTCTGTTCCAAATTATAAGTCGCTTTGACTTTTTTAGTTTATTTATTTTGCTATGTATGTAGACATATTATTATACTTTTCCAAATCCGTGAAAATAGAGTAGCTCTGCTAATGGGTGAGATCCCAACCCATTTCCACCCCATTCCAAATCTATTACTCTCTCTATTCCAAATTATAAGTCGCTTTAACTTTTTTAGTTCATCTATTTTTGCTATGTATGTAAACATATTATTATATCTAAATGCATAGCAAAATGAATGTATAAAAAAAGTCAAGACGACTTATAATTTGAAACGGAGAGAGTAATTATTTTTCAACTCCAACCCACCCCATTCTAAATTAACTAAGACCCAACACAACCCAACCCACTCTACCCACTCTGCGCTTGCCTGCCTACCTGCTTCGTTCCTTCTGCTGCTGCTCCTCTTCCCTGCATTCGTTCCTTCCTTCAGCTACTGCGTTCGTTCCTTCTTGCTGCTGCTCCTCTTCCCTACGGCTAATGAAGGTGGTGGCAGTGGCGACGGGGGCATAGGGTAGTGCAGGTGCAGCTCGAGGTGGCAGCGACATCAATGGCGCCGCCGGAGCTCGAGGCCGTGGCCGTGTGGATGCACGTGGTGCCCGGTCCGCCAGTCGGGGCAAAAGGAGGTGGGCTGGGGCACTGCAGCTAGAGGCGCCGTGTGCAGGCCGCTGCGCCGCCGCCGTCGTGTAGCACCTCTTCCAAGCTGTCAGTGCCCGGTGCAGCACCTCTTCCATGTCCTCAGGGGCCTCGGCACCGTTCCCAAGCCCGGTGAGGTTCGGCACTGATGCCGCGGCCGTCATGATATTGGACGTATTGGAGGATTGGGAAACCCAACCCATCCCAACCTGATTTGTTAGCAAACCCAACCCGTTTAACCTCTACCACTACCACCCATCCAAACAGTTCCATAGCACAATCCAACCCAAAAACTCCAATTATTATCCGACCAATTAGCAGGTCTAAAATAGAGAGACGTTTTACAACTGTTTCGAGGGGGATAAAGAGAGTGAGTATACTTCCTAGTTGTTTTAACCAAACATATTTCAATTTTTATAGCACATAAGTCACAACAACCGTTCCACTAGGACTTGCAAACGGACCCTAACTGGCTTTCAACTTGTTATAGGTTACAACAACACGTACTGGTGGCACGCGCGCGCGGACTGCTGAAGATCGGGCGGCGAGCATTATTCATGCCATACTCGGAAGACTGTAAAACGATGAGAGCACGTCGGGCGGCAAGCATTTAATTATGATTGCAGCACGTACCCGACGGCTTCCAGAGAGAAGAAAACTAATAATTCATTCCATACTCGGAAGACTTTAAAAAAATTCTTCCAAAAATCCATCCCATACGGCCATACAAGAACAAAAAGAATAAGAACATATATGCATCGATCTTTAGCTAGCTGGATTATATAAACGTATACATATATATGCATATAGTTATGTACCATTGATTCCGACGCATCTTCTTTGTTCAGAAGCTTCTTCCTATGCCTTCCTGCATCAAGCAAAAACTCCACGAATTACTACAGATCAGAGCACATACCGGCCGACGGCTTCAATCTGCAGGACCCGATTGCTGACGGCTGCAATCTGCATGCAGGACCATGCACGAGTAAGTACCCACACTCCAATCCGCATCCACGTGCCCGCGCTCGTCGATGGCTTCAATCTGCTGGACCACTCGGTTTGAATCAAGCAAAAGCTCCACGAATCACTACAGATCAGAGCACGTACCGGCTGTGACGAAGTGGGATCGACGTACGTGCTCCTGGGCCACCTACTGGGGGTGATATCCGCGGCCACCACGGATGCGAACTCCAAACAAGAGATGATGGCCTTGAGGAAGCAAGCGGCAAGGCGTAGCCGAATCAGTAGATGACCACGTCGCCGGCCTGCTTGATCGCCTGCACCAACATATCGCCATCGACGTCGGGCGTGGAGGACACAAGTGCACGGAGATTAGTCAGATCAACATTGCACGCAGTGACGGACAACACAACACAAATCATCACCGTCGTTTCTTCCACAAAATCACACGCTCACAGATACAGGATCCCGAGATAACCTCCGCTCAGCGTCGAGCCCAGCGGCTGGCCGGACGCCACGGCAATGCTTGAGCCTTTTCGTTGGCCGATCCGCTCCGTCCCTACTAGCCGCCGCCGCGTAATCGCCGACGCGAAGGTCCGGCCGTGGACCGGAGGAGAGGCTAAGGCGGGATACGAACGGAGTTGTTTCCGTTTTTTTTTCCGGGATGAGGGGGTGCAGGGGCGGTTTCTTCTCCGTGAAAATGACGAGGGCGTGGCGGCGTGAGTTTGAAAGTGCGGGTGAGTTTGAGTTACTTCAAACTTTCATCTACAACCATCAGATCGTGTTTGGATAGTTTTGTAGCCTTTGATTTTAATAGAGATGAATTACCGCGTATGTTTTTCTGGATGTACAAAGGTTGGAGCCCTCCGCGGGGGGACACTTGTTTGGGTGGACCTAAAATAATTTAAGAATTCAATTATAGTAGAAAAGAAGAAGATAGAGATGCGCCATGCATGGTCGCCCCTCCTGGCCTTGATCTCGGCCGCGTACGTAGTAGCTGTGTCCCAAACTCCCAATGCAAGTCCCAACAGCCGCCGCGGCCGCCGCTTCGTCTCTGTGGTGGTGGTGGACCAGCTAGCGCTGCATGCGAGGCGCAGCGACCTCTCGTCTCTACCGCCAACACTTCGGAGTGTTAGTTGTGGTCTTGTGGAATTGGTTACTTTCTCACGACGACCGGCAAGGGTCCGCGTCACCGTGCTCATCGTCCACACCTTTCACGTCCCGAAGACACGCCCCACGATCCGATCCCATTGCCTTGCCGCCTCCAACTCTCATCTCATATATACTGTCGATCGACTATAACCGTGTGCCTCTTGTTTTCATCTTTTATTAGTTCCTTCCTGCAACCTATACCTACATATAGTCGTAGTCGTAGAGACTTAGTACTGCACTTCCAGATCAGATCGCGGCGGAGACAGAGCAGGCGATGGCGAGCGGCGCCGTCCAACCCCACGTGGCGGTGGATGTCAACAATGGGGAGGACGACGGCGAGGCCGAGGCGGCCGACCAGCTCTGGGCGACCATCGAGCGCGTCGCCTCCCCTCAGCGGCGCAACCTCGCCATCGTCGTGCCTGACCCTGGCAGTGGTAGCACCGGCGGCGGCGGCGGCGCCGGAGGATGCAGTGCAGAGGAGAAGAAGGGCGGCGAGGTCGTGGACGTGCGGAGGCTCGACCGCCATGGCGTCCAGCGCGTGCTCCAGAGGGCGTTGGCCACCGCCGACTCCGATAACGCCAAGCTCCTCCACGGCATCAGGGCCCGCTTTGACGCGTAAGTAATGCAGCTGATCTCTTCCTTCAATTCCCCGATTCGATTTGCACTTAAATTTTCTCATCATATACTAAACCGATTTGATCGATTTCTAATGATGATCTGCCTACTACGTGCTCTACTAAATGCCGATTCCAACTGTTTGGTTATCTCGTGAAGGGCGGGATTGGACGTGCCACGGGTGGAGGTGAGGTTCCGCAACCTGACGGTGTCCACGGAGGTGCACTACGGCCGCCGGGCGTTGCCGACGCTCATCAACTACGTCCATGACATTGCCGAGGTATGCATATGGTTGGTTTTTGTGGTTTAGATTACGTGTTGGGTAGGGCAAAGCGCGGATCTCATGCATCATTTGCTTGCTCGGATAGCGACTGCTGCTTCATGTCATCATATGATTAAACTGTCCACGTCAGGACTTTTTAGCTCAGCCTCAGCTCTAGTCTTAGGATGCGTTGTTGTTAGTTTCCTTTTGAACGCTATGGGTTCTTAAATCTTGTCACGTGCAGTTACGGCTACCAGATGCAACTAATAATTTTGACATAACACACTCATTAGTTAGTTAGTTGACGATGAGTTGATCAGACGTCGACGTACTTGATGAGGCATGCAGCTGCAGTTACGTTGCAGGCATCAATAATTCCATACGCTGGTAAAATATATATGCTCTAGCTAGCCTGTAGCATTTTCATTTATGACTATATATATATACACCATAATTTACATGACAATTGTGTACCCTTTTTTTTATCTTATTACACCTGCGAACCCTTTGCTAATATATATATATGTACCTTTTATCTTGGTGCAGAGGCTTCTAATTTGTTGCCATCTTTTACGTCCTAAGAAGACCAAGCTCACTATTCTTGATGATGTTAGTGGAGTTCTAAAACCTGGGAGGTGAGAAACAATACTTCTTACTGCGGGGCTCTATATGAATGCAAACACATGTCACTCCGAACTTATAAATAGTTAAATTTATATCCGCATATGTAGGCACAAAAGGTAGTATATTTGCATGCCTATTGTGCATTTGTGTGCTGACACTTGTTTCCTCTGGAACAATGTACTAGAAACGTATCTCATTTGGGGGTAGTTGATAAGTCATCCCCTATGTATCCCTGCTCTGTTTTCTCATCTATCAATATCTATATATACATATACAAATATAAAAAAGCACGAGTCCCGATCTGCCAATACTGGTATTTAATGCAACTCATCTTGATCATGTGGTTATCTCTCTTCCACTTTTGATGCCAACATTTTGATTTTTTTTTCTGTTGCAATAATAACCAATGTAGTACTATAGTAGAAACTTGTAGCTCGTTTTTTGTGTACCAAAAATAATTTATTTCAGAATTCTTTTGTGTCAAGGATTGCATGCACTCATTTATGAAGTTTGTAATAGGTAACTGCTGATGTTGTTTTCTTGTTTTGTTTTGTGTGGTGAAAGAATGACACTGTTGTTAGGACCACCGTCATCTGGGAAATCAACGCTCTTGTTGGCCCTTGCTGGTAAACTGGATCCTCAGCTAAAGGTGACCTTGACATCTTCTCCCTGTTTGTGTGAATTGTTTTAATTTTCTGGGGGCCGGGCTTGGGAGGGTTTTTTATTCCCTCACACAATCAAACCAGTTGCCTAATCTATCCCATTATTATGTTCTGTATCATTCTTGTCATTTCATTTACCTTCTCATATTCTGACAGAAAAGTGGAGAAGTGACCTACAATGGAACTTCACTTACTGAATTTTGTGTACAAAGAACTTCTGCTTATATCAGTCAGACAGACAACCATATTGGAGAATTGACAGTGAGGGAAACATTATATTTTGCTGCAAAATGCCAGGGTGCAAGTGAAAACTGGCAAGGTAAGGCTCCCATTCTTGTGCTTTGCAAATACTTTGTTTAGTTCTGTTGTGATCACCCAAGGACACAATTATAGCCAAGGGTACGAATAAACTTGCATCTAGACTTTTCAAGGCACTTAATTAGTTTATTACTAATTCACATTTGAATGATTTTGTCACCTATTATTATCCAAGCATTTCTACTTAATTAAGATAAAACAATTGGCTGTGGCTAGCTTATAACCTGCATGAGTGTGTCAAAGCATAAACTATGATAGAATTAACCTTTTTCCAGAAATTAAACGAAACTAAGCGGTAGCCAACAAAGATAATTCAGTTTTTTTCGTTTTATTTCATGACACGGTGAATTGCAGATTTGGTGAGGTTCATGCATCTTGCATCAAGTATCTAATCTAACAATCTACATGCAGATATTTTGACCTTTCCTTATACCAAGTATCACTGATGGTGAAATAATGCCCTTAAGATTGCAGAATCTAGCACTATATACTTTTGTTAAAGTTTAAGATCATTTCATGTTTATCATCAAGTTTGAAGTTCTCAGCTTTTATCTTTGAATCTTTTACGGTAGTATGTATCTATTGCGTTTTTGGTTAAAAAACTATATCAATGCTTCTAATAGGAGCACAATGAACAATTTTTTTAAACTGCTCCGTTTTGTTATCATGTAATGGCTTAGATGTCAGTTCAAAAAGTATCTATCTTACACACATTGTTGATATGTGTAGAGTGCTTGAATGAGCTATGCGATCTTGAAGGAAAGAGAGGAATAAGACCAAATCCAGAAATAGATGCCTTTATGAAGGTTCTTATCTAATTCACATATAAACATCTCATATTTCATTTTGTTTATCTACATAATGTTTTTGTTCTGTATGACCAGACAGCATCAGTTCGAGGACAGAAACACAATCTTGTTACAGACTATGTTCTTAGAGTGCTTGGACTAGATCTATGTGCTGATACTGCTGTTGGTACTGATATGGAAAGAGGTGTCTCTGGTGGACAGAAGAAACGAGTCACAACAGGTTTGTAGGACTGCAAATTTAATATTTTGTCTTGCATTCCCACAACTTTTTTGTTCCAAATAGAGCTAGTTCTTAGTGGTTTTGCGATGAACCTTAGTTCATGCTTTTTATGGGTTTGTAGATTAGAGATGGAGTTGAAGAGAAACTGAATGCTTTTTATGGATCCCCACAACTTTTCATGCTCTGGAGATATTATTTTTATATTGTTGTTGTTGTTGTTGTTATTATTATTATTATTATTACTATTATATTATTATTATTATTATTATTATTATTATTATTATTATTATTATTATTATTATTATTATTATTATTATTATTATTATTATTATTATTATTATTATTATTATTATTAATCCAGTGATTCACTGAAGCCTATTAAGTAGATCTTGCCTTCCTGACCAAACAATCTAGGGAATGATTTGGACAAAAAAGATATTCTGAACTTAAGGTACTACATCAACCTGTTAATTAATCTCAAAATACTCTTGTTGCCATGCTCCTATATGCATGGCGAATCCACATTTCCATTGCATCCGACACACTCTTTGGTCCTTGCTTTAGGTAAGTTAACCCAGTTGCCATGATCTTAGGCTTATTTGCCAGCCCCAATCTATTTCATCCCTCCCACTAAAACACCACATAAGGTGAGAAGAGTCATATTACAAATACCCATAACTAAGTGACAACTTTAATGGCTTCTGTAAGAAACTGATCAAAATACAATTTGATATTCTTTGTGGAAGATCTGTAACAAATGATGTACTTTTGCAGGTGAAATGGTTGTTGGACCAAGAAAAACCCTTCTCATGGATGAAATATCTACTGGTCTCGACAGCTCAACGACTTATCAAATAGTTAAATGCATGAGGAACTTTGTTCATGAGATGGAGGCTACTGTGCTGATGTCACTTCTTCAACCTGCACCAGAGACATTTGATCTTTTTGATGATCTAATTCTTCTATCAGAAGGACAAATCATTTATCAAGGCCCCACTGTGCATGTTGTGGACTATTTCAATTCGCTAGGATTTTCATTGCCCCCTCGTAAGGGAATTGCAGATTTTCTCCAAGAGGTATTGTATGATGACTGCTAATTCCAACATAAAATTTGGAGCATGCTAGAATCTACTTAAGTAACTTTGTTATATCAGGTGACATCAAGGAAAGACCAAGCTCAGTACTGGTCTGACAAGTCAAGACCTTATTCTTTTATTTCTGCATCGACAATGGCTTCTGTATTTAAAAAATCCGACCATGGCAGATCTCTGGATTCTATTTTAAGCAACTCTTATGATGGCACAAAATCTCCTAAGGTGCTTGCCAGATCAAAGTTTGCAGTATCAAAACTTAGCCTTGTTAGAACATGCTTTTACAGGGAGCTGGTTTTAATAAGTCGCAACCGTTTCCTCTACATTTTCAGGACATGCCAAGTATGTTTATGTTTCTCTTTACTTCAGCTGTGATAATTTATTTGAAAATGAACTTGTAGTTGACATGAGCCATATCTAGTATCACTGTGTATAAAGTTTATTTAACTTTGTATTGTCAGTTAAATAACAATGTATTGGTCTATGAAACAAAACATGCCCTAAGGGCGTAAAATGTCCTTTTTGTTGATCCAAGTCTCTCAATCTCAAGGCATCACATGGTTATATGATCCATCTCTTTACTTTCCATGGTAGTAGATAGATGAAGGTTACATTATGAGCACTTGATAATATAGAATCGATGCATAAATGATAACTGATGTGACCATGTGAGTAGTCTAAATGAAAATTATTGAAAGGTCAACAAAAATACTCGTTTTCTACTGTTGTTTTTATTCTGAAAAGAAGTTTTATGCACAGATTTTCTGACCTTATGTTATAGCATTTTAAATATTATTTAAGTCCAAGACTACATCTCTCCGTTCCTTTTCAGTTGTGGAAGAAAATATGCCCTAGTTTGCATCCATGGTCAATCTAATATGTTTTTAGGAGGTACTATTCTTTAAAGGCAAAACTACAAGAATGTTATGTGCTACATTGTCATTTCTTTACATTCTAACATTATTTGTTCCAAATTATTGCTATAATTCTATATGCATCTATAATAAATTTTGAAAACAGAAGAATATAGGGATTTACTTTTTGTTAATTACCATCTAATACTTTCTTTGTATGCACCATTCTACAATTTATTAAAGAGCTTCCTCACATGCATTTGAAAATAATGGCATAATTTTGTGCAGGTTGCTTTTGTCGGGGTAATCACTTGCACAATCTTTCTTCGCACAAGATTGCACCCTGTTGATGAGCAAAATGGCAATCTTTATCTCTCTTGTCTGTTCTATGGGCTTATACATATGCTGTTCAATGGTTTTACAGAATTGCCCATTACTATTTCACGGCTTCCAGTGTTTTATAAGCAGAGAGACAATTTCTTTCATCCTGCATGGGCTTTCTCAATCCCCAATTGGATATTAAGAATTCCATATTCTCTTATTGAGGCTGTAGTGTGGTCATGTGCTGTTTACTACACAGTAGGCTTTGCACCAACTGCTGATAGGTACCAACAACTACCTTACTAGCCCATCTAGAGGTGGAGTCATTACTGTTGTACTTGGACATGTCAGAATAATGCAAACTATGTGCAGGTTCTTTCGCTTTATGCTATTGTTGTTCTCTGTCCATCAAATGGCTTTGGGCCTTTTTCGGATGATGGGGGCTATAGCACGAGACATGACTATTGCTAATACTTTTGGATCAGCTGCCTTATTGGCAATTTTTCTTTTAGGAGGGTTCCTTATCCCTAAAGGTGAGTGTTTATATATTTATTTCCTATGGTATATTGAATTGTGCTAGACATCTCAGAAACGTTAGCTGTTTTCTCTCTCTAATGATCTAGATAAGAATGATTCTTACTTTTGGTGCAACATATTGTGACTTCGTTACTTCTGTGCTGCATAATAGAGACTATAAAACCATGGTGGCAGTGGGCTTATTGGCTTTCCCCCTTGATGTATGGACAACGTGCTATTTCAGTTAACGAATTCTCAGCATCAAGATGGTCAAAGGTCTGTACACTAGCAGGAATTATTATTTCTCACTATCTCTGTTTACTAGTAGGAATCACCTTTTCTTTCTCCTTATTTTTACTTTTCGAAGTGTGTCTAAGAAGGGTTACAATAACAAAATTGAATATTGAATCCTTGGATTTGTTTTGAACGTAATGAGGACAGAGATAGAGTTTTATTTACAAGAAAAAACACCAGCAGCACCGCTGTCTCAATAGCATCCACTACACACTGTGACAAAGCACAAAATACCTCACAAAGCCTCGCAATACAACACAGTTAAATGTGTGGTTGGGAAGCCTGTCTAAATTGAACTAAACACTCCTTTGACTTTTCTACTACCTGCTGTGTTGTTACGTGCTCATTCTAAAAAAACTATGGTTTCGTTCTATCCACAAATTCCATAAATATGATTTAGATAGCCATTCCATTGAACTCGAGCCATTTGTTTTCAGGACTGAATGCTTGAAATTACATATATAGTTCAAAATTGTTATTTGTGGGGGTCAAACATAATTTGGTTTGATAGCATGCATATCTATTGCATCATTCTCTTTTATTTTACTAGATGAATCATTTGACATTTATCGTTAGCTAAATTTTATTTTGACATGTATCATTATAGGTATTTGGTGCTGGCAACAATCCTGTTGGATCCAATGTTCTTACTTCACACAGTCTCCCTACACAAGATTACTGGTACTGGATTGGAGTTTGTGCTTTATTGGCTTATGCTGTCTTGTTCAATGCTTTGTTTACTCTTGCTTTGACATTCCTTAACCGTAAGTGTGGAAATGCAATTATAATTCTAAATCTGTCTTCAGTAAGTTGCCTTTTGATTTCTCAAAACTAAATTGTAATTGTTTTTGAAGCTCTACGGAAGGCACAAGCAATTATTCCATCCAATTCTGAAGAAACAAAGGATGCGTTGACTGATAGTGTATCAGATGGACATGCAATTGCAGGTGGTTTTCATTTTCTTAACAATCATGATTCTAGTATTTACTATAACATTTCCCCCCTAATGTGTTCAAAAAAGATATGTCTGTTTTTTTAATGTGTATGTTCTAACATCTTTCAAGATATGTATTGGAACTTGCTTATTCTTGTTGAACATTATAAGCATATGAAGTTCAATATTACTCCCCCATTAAAACATATAAGGTCTATTTTAATTTATACAAGTCCAACATTGTGTGTGTGTCTATATATATTAGTAACAATTAAATAAAATACAAGAACATTTAGCACATTAAAACTGTTTAACTGATTGATATTTCAAAGGGCTCATACACAATATGGACTTTGTACCTATATAAATTCATATTTTATATGAGAAATAATGGGCCAAAGATTAACTTTGACAGTCGGGTCAAAATAAAACATACCTTATATCTTTGAGTGGTGGAAAGTAATTATTTAAGAAGTAAATAAATTCTAATAGTTATGTTGCTATTATCTATTGATTTGTCTACCTTAATTAGTTACAGTGTGCATTTTTTGCCAAGCTAATTTTTTTTCTTCTGAACGTGAGGATAAAGTATTGTACTTGATTATAAAGTTATATTATTCTTGAATCGCAGAAAGTAATGGCAGAAATTATGAAGTCAAAGGGCAGATTGAAGGCGAACTCAACAAGGGAATGATATTACCATTTCAACCTCTAACAATGACGTTTCATAACATTAACTATTTTGTGGATATGCCAAAGGTTGTTCTTCTAAAACTTATTATTTATATTTTTATAGTTCATCATCAGCTAAGATGGTTTCTTCATGCATATAGAAAATGAAAGCAAGAGGTGTACCTAAGAAAAAACTACAGTTGCTATGTGAAGTAAGCGGAGTATTTAGGCCACGTGTCTTAACAGCACTGGTTGGCTCAAGTGGTGCTGGAAAGACGACCCTTCTTGACGTTTTAGCCGGTAGAAAAACAGGCGGATATATTGAGGGTGATATCAAGATTTCTGGCCATAAGAAAGAACAAAGAACCTTTGCCAGGATAGCTGGTTATGTTGAGCAAAATGATATACACTCGCCGCAAGTAACTGTTGAAGAGTCCTTGTGGTTTTCATCAATCTTACGACTTCCGAAAGATATAAGTACAAAAACAAGACACGTATGACTTGTACTAACTCTTTTAATCTAGGGTGCAATTAGTTATTTGAGATTATGCACACTTTAAACTATCTTGCAGGAATTTGTTGAGGAAGTTATGGCTTTGGTAGAGCTTGATCAACTGAGACATGCATTAGTAGGGAAGCAGGGTTCTACTGGATTGTCAACAGAGCAAAGGAAGCGCCTTACAATAGCTGTTGAACTGGTTGCAAATCCTTCAATTATTTTTTTGGATGAACCTACTTCTGGTTTGGATGCTCGAGCAGCTGCCATTGTGATGCGGACTATTAGAAATACTGTTGATACTGGAAGAACTGTTGTTTGCACTATACACCAGCCCAGCATTGACATCTTTGAAGCTTTTGATGAGGTTGGCATGCCTTTTTTTTGTTTTTTATTTGTCTTAGTTGCCCACCATTTTATTCCCTTTGTTAACTATTCTCCTAATTTCAGCTCCTCCTTCTGAAACGTGGAGGTCGCGTTATATATGGTGGTTCTCTGGGTGTCAATTCAATTGATATGATTGATTACTTTCAGGTTACTCTTTTTATCTCTATGCTTTATAAAAGATTTTAACAACTGAATTAGTTCTTATAAGGTTCGGTTTGCTAAAAAACTATACCAATTGACATTCATCTTTCACTGTACTAAAAATACCTATGAAGTGATGAAATATGCGGACTAAAAAATTCTTGATCTCTAAACTTGCTTACACCAACACTCTATTCTTAACAACATACATTTTGTTAATATTCTCAAAACAGTCCATTCCTGGTGTTAATCATATCTCTGAAGGCTACAATCCAGCAACCTGGATGCTTGAAGTCACCACACAGGCATGTGAAGAGATTCTTGGTTTAGATTTTGCAGTGGTGTACAAAAACTCCGATCAGTTCAGGTGATTTCTATTGAACATGAAGAAGTGCTATTGTTGTGGTTTTCTTGGCCTAAGTAATTTTCTTTCAATTTTCTTTTGTAAGGACACCAAATTTATGCAACTGTTGAGGCATTTTTTAACAAACCTGTTCACAATAATTTAGGGAAGTGGAAGAGTTAATTAAAGAATCAAGTATTCCAGCTATTGGCACGGAACCTTTGAAATTCTCATCAGAGTTTTCACAGAACTTTCTTACTCAGTTCAGAGCTTGCTTGCATAAGCAAAGACTTGTTTACTGGAGAAGTCCAGAGTACAATGTTGTGCGGTTATTTTTCACGGCAATTGCAGCTATCATATTCGGATCAATATTTTGGAATGTGGGGATGAAAAGGTAATTCTATCTCTTAGTCATATTACATTTGTTTTTGTTTGTTTTTAATTCACGTTTAAAATGAATATACATTGATTTCATTGGTTTATAGCTAGCGAAACGTGTTATTTTCATTTTTGTTGAAGTATAAATTTGCTGTTTATTATGTGTTGCCTTCAAAGGACTAGAATAACAAGAAACAAAAATAACCGATGAAAAAGGCATCGGTCATACAACAAGCATCGAAACTTCACCTTATTCATGTCCCTAGTAATACTCATGACCCAAGTGATGTGGCAAATGATCTTTCCTGCCATAGCATTGTCCATGTTACTGGTTTTTATTATCCCTCTGAAACAGTACAACGCCTATATATCTACCATAATGTCTTGTAGTTTCGCCAATAGCATAATTAATATATTGCTCATGAGTGAGTCGTAATGCAGATGGGAGGTGTATGAGGCTCTAGGAATATCTAGTTTTTTTTTTCTAAAAACAATTAATGTTATTAGATCCATCATGACAGATATTTTCATCTTGGACAGTTATGTTCTACAATATAGGAGTTAAGTAATGCAAGATGGTACCAGTATGGATCATAATTGTACAACATAAGATTGGTGTTACTAAATTCATCGTGGTAGATATTTTCCATAATATCTGTTTTGTCAAATAATTAATTTTACTGGAATCATTAGTGGATATGTCATCTTGGAGGCCGTGGCAAGGTCCTAAATAACTTATATTTTGTAATTGGGGTATATATTTCTTAATGTATCTTCTTTTATTAATAATTCCAATGGGGGTTGGAAATGTTCTTTTTCTTATGAAAGGATGGCAAAAGTTTTGCCATAATTTAAATTAATAAACAGAGAAATTGGCTCAGTTTTTTAGGGAAAACTAGGCCAAAAACCTTACAACCGTGAGATGGAAACTACTCAACAAACAACTAGGGATTAGAATGTTGAACTCTAGGATCCTGTATTTAATATCCACAGTTGTTTCTATGCTCATAAATAATTTGACTTCGGACTTGGTTTTAATGACTATGGGATAAAAATATTTACTCCCGGCTCGAAATGTACCTAGGATAATTTACACATTCAGTTTAGAGCACATGGTTCATAGGCTAATACCAGTGTAACTATGCAGAGACACAACAGAAGATTTGATGCTTGTCATGGGATCTCTTTACGCGGCATGCCTGTTTCTTGGTGTAAATAATGCCTCATCCGTGCAGCCTGTGGTATCAACTGAGAGGACTGTCTACTACCGGGAACGTGCTGCTAGAATGTACTCATCGTTCCCATATGCTGCAGCACAGGTTAGCCAAGCTCACAGCAATCTTTTCTGTTTTTCCTATCTAGAGATCCCAGTTTCTAATATTTCTTAAAATTATTAGGGTCTTGTGGAGATTCCTTACATTGCAGTTCAGGCACTGATATTTGGCCTCATCACGTACTTCATGATCAACTATGAGAGGAACATAGGCAAGTCATTCTTCATTAATGGACCGCATGCTTTCTACACATGATATTGCTTCTTGTGTGTTAACTCAACCTTTTACTACAGGAAAATTGCTTTTGTATCTTGTTTTCCTGTTCCTTACTTTCACCTACTTCACATTCTACGGGATGGTGGCAGTAGGCTTGACCCCAACACAAGATGTGGCAGCAGTTGTATCATCTGCCTTTTACTCCTTGTGGAATCTTCTCTCTGGGTTCCTCATCCCCCAATCCGTAAGTTACTGAATTGCCAAAAGAAACATTATTACATTGTTATGCTTCCAATTGTTCTTCAGTTTTGAACATAAAAATCTTACTCAGCCAATTCTTATATTTGTAAACATGGTGATTTACCTGTTAACCTAGCTTTTCTAGTCAAAAAAGAAATCATTTTTCATATTGAAGAGGTGTGGGTAACCAGATTTTTTCAACATCAGTTTTCAATCAATCCAGATAGTGTGTCAGTGTGATGTTTATCTGTTTCTAAACGTTTTATTTAGGGTGTGTTCACTTTCTTCAAAATTCTAAAAATTTTACAAGATTCCCCGTCACATAAAATCTTTGGACGCATGCATGGAGCATTAAATATAGGTAAAAAATAACTAATTACACAGTTTGGTTGTAAATCACGAGACGAATCTTTAGAACCTAATTAGTCCATGATTGGACACTAATTGACAAATACAAACGAAAGAGTTACTGTGCTTCCAAAGACCATCTAAACACACCCTTACTTGTCATTCATCATGCAGAGGATCCCTGGCTGGTGGATCTGGTTCTATTACATCTGTCCAGTGGCCTGGACCCTGCGAGGCATCATTACATCGCAGTTGGGTGATGTGCAAACCAGGATAGTCGGCCCTGCTTTCGATGGGACCGTGCAGGAGTTCCTAGAGGAAAGCCTGGGATTTCAACAGGGGATGGCTGGTGTCACAGTTGCAGTGCTCATTGGCTTCTCTCTTTTCTTCTTTGCCATCTACGCGATTTCTATCAAGGTTATAAATTTCCAGAGAAGGTAATCAGCCTCCAGATCGAATTAAATAGCCTCCATAGTTTGCTTGCTACTTTGAGGTGCCAACATCAAGGTTCTCTTGCTACTTCGGTGGATGGATGAAGCACCCATTGATCGTATAGTGGACAAAATTTTCACAAGTACAGAGGGATTGTAGATAATTATAGTATGTCTTAGTTTCCTTAGAAAGAACACTTGAAACTTTGTTCTTTAGTTTATTCTTGTGCACAAATAAATTTTTATACTGCAGCCTGAGATATCTATTTATTACTATCGCAAACGAGCAACAATTGTTCCATTTGAGTATCTGGCTTTACTAGTATATAGCACCAGGGATGTCAAATCTCTAGATCACTAATTGCTGTTGGGAAGCATGGTTTTTTTTGGGCCTTATTTGGTATGAACCGATGCAAGATTATGCATCGACTTCTCTGTCCTCTCTACTGTAAGGGCCTGTTCGGTTGTTCAGGAATACACCTGGAATTGTTCCAACTGCTCAAATCTTGTATAAATTTGACGAGCAATCCAGGTTGGAATCATTCCAGGGAAGGATTTGCTATCAACCGAACGAGCCCTAAAAGTAAAACCGACTCATTGGATTCCAGGTAAGGATCATGACTCATGAGTCAAAAACGCTCGTTTTTGGTGGTGGAAGTGGAACCGGATGCTGCACGGCACGGCTAGCACGCGACAGCGCAATCCGACCTGAGATGTGAAATGTCAGGGTCCGAGCGACGGGGCGAGTGGCGCGGCGTGCGCGACTTGGCGACGACCCGGCCAAACTTTTGCCCAGCACAGGTGACTGTGGAGACCAGCTGACGCGCCCGCCGGGGAGCTGGGCTCGTCTTCGCTCTCTGCGTGTCGGCCAACAACCTACGAGCACGAGCTGGTTTCTTCTACAGTTCTACTAGTTCTAGACAAACGCAGCAACTCTTTCTTCCTGAGCCATGCATGCTCTCTTGTATTGAATATTTTGTCCTCTAAATAATTTTAAATGGAAAAATACTAACTATAAAGTTTCAGATCTTCTCGACCACTATTAAATTTTGGAATGTGTCTCCATCCATCACCGTTTGAAAATTTTAAAAGATTTTAATCCCAAAATCTATGAATTTCAAAATGAAACTCTAAATATTTTCAAATATAGAACTTGTCAACTGCAAAGTTGTATTCGTGTTGACAACTAAATATTGGTATAGATCATGTCAACATACAAAGTTTTTTGAAAATTCTAAATTTTGAATTTTGAAATCTGAGAAATCTGATTTTGAATCTCGGTCAAAAAGAAATCTGATAAAATAAAATGAATATTTAGGACTCTAAATGAATTTAAAAATCATCAATTACAAAATTATGGATCTCATTAACCTACAACTTTTGTATAGACTATGTCAACATCCCAAGTCATTTAAAAATTCTAAATTTTGAATTTCAAAACCTAAGGATTCAAACCAAATTTTGAGGACTCTAAATGATTTCAACACTTGTCAACTACAAAGTTGCAAATTTTATTGAGCAATACAATTTTGATACTTCATCTGTGTTCATGTGAAAAAGAATATTTATAGAGGAAGGCCTCTTAAGCCGTGTTTGTAAATTAATTTACACAGGTGACATTCTAAAAAGCCTGCCTCTATTAATTTATAATTATAACCACTTTTAGATGTGGTCTTATCAAGAGATCTGCCTCTAAAAATCCATTTATACAACTGTTGTTTCATTGGACTGTCTTCATAAGGCCCTGTTTGGATCCACCAACTAAATTTTAGCGGGCTAATTTTAGTTGTGGTGGATCCAAACAACCCATCCCATTAACAGCTAGAAGGCCTCGCAGCTAATTGTAACCACCGCTGGTCACTTTTGCTGACTCCCAAAGTTTGGTCTTCAGGAACCCGCAATACCGCTTCGCGACTGTTCCCTCGCCCTCACGTCTCGTGACTCGCAGTGCCGCAACCACCGCCCTCGCCCCCCTGCCTCCACCACCGCTGGTCCCCCTGCCTTCCCCCTCTGACATCTTGCTAGAGGCCAGAGGGAGTGGGGATCCATCGTTTTTAATAAGTTTTTTTTCTAGTAGATCGAGTCCTTAGGGTTAGGGTCTCTCCATGCCAAGTTTTTTGGTATTGAAGATTTATCTCCTCCTCCTCTCTGGCGACGATGAGGGGGCAAGCTAGATTTGTTTTCTCTATGGCAGTTCTGTTCAAGACGAGGGCGACAAGTATGGCGTCAACATCTTCCTCGGCATGATGACATGAGATTTTTCTTTCCGAACGGCGACATCAAGGCGGAGATGATGTCGCCACCATGGAATAATTTTTTCCGGTCTCTTCTCCATTTTGTTGTGGTTAGATCTAGCCATGATGAAGGACTATGGAGAATATATTTCAGATCAGTCTTCCTTGTTTTTCGGTGGCAGAAAGAAGAAGGAAAACATAAGAAAGAAAAGTTCCTTAAGTCTGCATGCAGGAATGTTGGCCGTCGTTCGTTAGGCATATGTTCTCAGGCCTTTTGCTGAGTGTTTGCTTGTGCAGTCATCCAAACGTAGCGTCATACAAGTTTAGATTTGAGTTTTGGAGCTATTCACAACATAGGTACAATTTATATGAAAATCAGTTTCTAGATATATGTAGTGTACTCCAGAGTGCTTATAACGCGATGATCTATCCAGCTATAATCTAATATAATTCATCTTTTGTCTAAAAAAAAGCTAATGGTAACCGGCTAATCCCATTAGCTGTTCCAACCCAGCTGAACAACCAATGGCAACTAAAATTGGATATTTAACAAACTACCCATCACTTTTTTCGGCAGCGCGCTCGTTCCGCCGCTCCGCGCTTGCGACTCCCCACCGCTCGTGTTTCTTTTCTTCGAGCCTGTGATAGCTTCTGCGAGCACCGAACCCTAGCTGCCGCAAGCAGACCGCCACCGCCACCCACGCCGTCATAAGCAAACCTCCGCAGGATGGACAACCATGATGAGTTCACTGACGAGGAAGCCACCTGGGATCCACTATTTACTATCTCCACCCCCTCACCCGTCGCGCCCACCTTTAGCATGCCGAGAGGCTCCTCCTTCAGGCCTGGTGTCGGTGAATTGACCTTAACTCCGCGATTCCCGTCGACAACATGTCCTTTATGGACATCCTTGGTGCTGTAGAGGTCTCGCCAGATCTGGCTATTGTTGGCAGCGGGCGTGGTGGGTTGTGCTGATGCGTCATAGGAACAAGATGAAGAAGTTGATGAGGTTTTTGGCCAAAAAAAACTCAGGCACAGAGACCTAAATGCTTTCATTATCTAGCATGTTTGTGTGTTGTATGAGTGTGTCATGCATTTGTTCTTAGGGGATGAAGATGCAAATATGAATACTTTCCGTGATCAAATTGCTAATGCCTTGTTTGCTATGAGAAAGTAACTGTAATACCATTTGTATGGACTGTGAACATTTCCTATTTGTTCAATTGGAAAACTGTGAACATTTGTATGGATTATCAACCACGACCATGCATCTCTCAAATTTATTGGTATTTTTTAAGAGGTCTAGTTCATATGAAGGAAAGATTTGCAGAAAAATTAAAACATAGATGGTGTATCAGTCACCGGAACTGTGGATCTCAACAGCAGAAACTAGGAACTAGAGGCAGGAGAACCTAAAGAATGACAACTAGAGAGATGGCTGGCTGGGAAGCCTCCTAACGTATTTATAGAGCCATTACACATTCCCTACATGCTCTTAGATATTTTAGTTGAACCACTTAACCCGGGGGCAAAATGGTCCAATTTGAGATCAAGCATCCGGTGGCCATGGGCTCTTCATGACTTTGCTTCACCTCAATGCAAGCTTCCCGATGACGCCACACGCCTCCTATTCCTGCCGAAACTCCAACCAGATTTTGGTGTGGCCCAAACCTGAGAAACCATCCAACCAGTGGTTTTGAGGCCGCCAAAATCACCTGGAGAAGCGTATCTGCTACGCCTCCTCCACGATCTCGAAACGTGTCACTGTCATCCTTGACCGCCCAATCACCAAATCCTCTTGCGCCTCCGCTTGACTTGGTCAACCGCTGTCTTGACTTGGCCAACACGGTCTACTACTCTTCATGAGCTCTTGCTTGTTGATGTCCCCAAGTGTCAGCCACCACAGGTAGTCTTTCGGCCATCTTGGTCTCTCAGCCGAAGCCTCATGTCCGTCCTTCACCGTTCACCGCTTCCAGTTCATCGGCACGGCCTGTCTCTACTTGCCTTCTCCATGTCCGTCGACCATCTCTGTGCTCCACACCTGCACACAAACACAACCAAGAGACATATTGCACACGCACTTACACAACGGTTAGTCTTCAAACTCAACCAAAGCCGATCATCTCCGACAATCACTCATCACAAACTCGACACACAAGGGCACATATCACCGTTGTGTTCGCACTTACTACTGAAACCAAAACATCAGCTTTTAGCACAACAAAATAAACCACCTACTAAGCTCATGATTCGGTCTGGATCTTTGTCACTTCTTGAGCACACAGCTCATATACAAAATAACATGGACAACAACAGTGAGGAGAAACCAGTGGCAGAACCAGCATCATGCCGGGGTGGGGGGGGGCAGTCTGGCGAGATAAATACGAGAACCAGCAAAATGTGATAACACATAGATGTGACTCTTTTAGAAAAGAGGATAAAACAAACTTTTTTTTCATTTGAGCCACACTTTGCGCGTCTTCGTAACATAGAAATCATCTATAATGGCTCACGTCCATTGCCATCTCCATCTACCTCTTAAAAAAATCAATTGTCCTTTTAGTAGCAACCATTATTTCCTAACTGAATTTGCATAAGCATACAATGATACAAACTGAATTAAAAATTTGCACGGACGATCATTGCAAATTAGCAATTAAAAAAAAAGAAATCGTACCATGTAAATTATACTTACTTTGCCTGTGCTTGTGCGTATAGCGTGCGGCTCTCTTGCTTCTTGATTGCGGTCATCACAGACGAGTAAACACCCGGTCCGTCGTCTATGATGTAAGCATCCTCACACACGCACAAATTCTCCGTCTGTGAATCTGTGATGAAGTGGAGGTCCGTCTGCCATTACACGCTCTGGTTGGCTCCCCTTGATTCCCATCCTGCATCCGCCACTGTATGAGACGTAAGACGTTTTGATACGTTGAAACTTGAAAGAAAATTCCTGGTTCTACGCACCTTCGGATTGGTGATGAACTCACGGCATTTTGTGGAAAATCTATCCGGATCGCGCGTGCTTGATGTGAACTGCGCGGCTGTACGTCAGTTGAGTCAGTCGTTGGCTTGTAGTTGGCACAGTAGTCCAACGATTTGGCAGGGAAAGATGTACTCCGTGGTCGCCGTGCTCGATCGTGTTGCTGTTGCCCTCAGAGAGAAGCGACAGCCGCGTTCGCCGTGCTCGATCGTGTTGCTGTTGCCCTCAGAGAGAAGCGACAGCCGCGTTCAACTTTGTCTAGCGAGTAGCGTCAAAAAAACTTTGTCTAGCGAGATGTTGACAAAAACACACCGTTGGCTCGGCTCGGTTATGGAGACAAAAACACACCGTTGGCTCGGCTCGGTTCCTGCCTCCTCGATCGGATCGATACGTGGTCTCCTCTAGTCAGGTTCTGTACCCGTCGGTCGTAGTACGACCTTGGATCGCCGGAGTAGCTCGTTGTTGTGGTAGACTCGTCGTCATACGTTCTTACACCGATATACGTATGGTTGCCCCTTTTCTACGGTTATAACTAGTATCTCTTCAATTAGCCGCCTTTTAATTTGCAGTTCGGCTGGGGCGTCATCGTCTCTCGTCGCCACATTTTGGCATTTTGCCCGCTCGCTCGAGCGTGTGTATAAATGAACGAGCCCCGAGAGCGTAGCTTTGCTCATTCACAACCAAGGCTTAATTAGTAGGTTAGCTGCTCTTGGTCTGTAGTTGCACCAGCAGCGCAAAAACACGTCACAGTTTCTTTCTTTCCCATCACCACATTCATTCGGAGCACGTAAATCGGCTGCGGGCGACCGGCGACGACGCGATGTCCAAGGTAGTAGCCAAGGCCTTCTGTTTTTCTCTTTTTACTTTGATTCGCCATGCATGTGCTCCCATATATGTCAAAAAAATATTATTCTCACTTTTAAGAAAATTTAGACAAACTTGAGAAAATTAACTTGGTTTAAATTTAGAATTATATATATAATCCTTTTTGGACGAACGGAGTATGTATGAACGAGTGCCCTGCCATAAGAAACTGATCCTAGCTTTGCTTGGGCTCGTCGTTGTTGTTGCAGCAAAAGACTGTGATCAGGCTGGGCGTGCCGAACGCCAAGAACCGGTCTAAAGCCATGCAGCTGTCGTCCAAATCTATCGGTACACATCCGTCACACATTCACACTACCTAGCTAGCGATTATCTTGAACTTCGTGTGCATGAGTTCCTAACACCGCGCGCCTCTATGCATGTATATGCAGGAGTGAACTCGGTGGCGATCACCGGCGAAGCCAAGGACCGGCTGGAGGTGGTAGGAGAAAGCGTCGACATCCCCTGCCTGATCAACTGCCTGCGCAAGAAGGTCTGCCGCGCCGACATCGTTCTGGTGGAGGAAGTGAAGGACAAGAAGAAGGAGGAGGAGGAGAAGAAGAAGAAGGAAGAAGAAGCCAAGAAGAAGGCGGAAGAAGAGCTCAAGAAGCTCTGGGCGGCATGCCCGCTGCCGTACTCCGGTGGTTATTCATGCGGGCCGCCGCCGACGACGTTTGTGTGCGAGGAACAGCCAGCAGGCTGCCACATCATGTGATCTGAAGCCTACTTAGGATGGATTTTGCCCGGCGTGTATGCTTATAATATGTTTGTGTTTTTGGTTCTGAACTTTTGCCACGTCGGTCGGCTTCTCTCCGTGAGCCGTGCTGTGCGCATGTGCACAAACGTGATTCTGGTTTGCTTTGGCTTCTTCAGTGATCATGAAATTATTTAGATCACTTCTATATATACATATTTCTGAATTTGTTTTAAGTTAAAATATTCTAAATTTGACCAAGTTTTCATAAACGAAAGCACTGACACCTACCACATCCTAGAAGTAAAACTATGAAAGCATATATCATATAAGAGGTCAATGATGCTCATTTGAATTCGTAAGTACTTTCTCCATCCCAAATTATAAGTCATTTAACTTTTTTGAAGAGTCAAAGCATCTCAAGTTTAACTAAATCTATATACTCTAGTAAAGTTAAACATCACTAGATGTTCTATCTCTTTAGGTAAGGTGTCCACATCATTCTTCACTAAGTGTCCCACTTACTTGCAATCCTTATGAATTATAAAAATTATTCATATCATCTCTATGTGCAATACTTTTAATCTTTAATCTATCAATGTAAAAGTAATCTACATATCATATTTGTTTCATCATCCTATCCTTCTATAATGTGATCTAATATTCTATTGGCTTTTATTCCATTTGCTTACTATTTTTTACCCAAAGCAGATGCAATAAACTAACATGCAAGCTCAGCTCATATATATATATATATATATATATATATATATATATATATATATATATATATATATATATATATATATATATATATATATATATATATAGAACTGCTACCCTATAGTTGACTACAGAATAACTTATTCTGTAGCCACTTTGAGTTACGATAATTACTATGTTAATTTACGAGATTATAGTAACCCCTTACTAAGTGGTTTACTACAACGTTACGGTAAATATCTCCACGTGTTATAGTAATTCAACTATCGTAAATATGTATTGACATTGTCGTAAATTAGTATATAAAATTATCGTAAATGGAGGTGGCTACAGAATAACTTATTCTGTAGCTGGCTATAGAGTATATATATATATATATATATATATATATATATATATATATATATATATATATATATATATATATATATATATATATATATATATATATATATATATATATATATATATATATATATATATATATATATATATATATATATATATATATATATATATATATATACTAGAAGAATACCCCGCATGCAAGCTCAGCTCATATACATATACAGACAGAGTACCCAAGGCACTATATATAAAAAATAAAATAATAACATTTATGATACCAACTAAGTATGATTAGATTGTTCATTAATTATATTTTCATAGTATATACCTATATGATGTCATTAATATTTATAGTTCTCTCTATAATTTTGGTAAACTTGAGATATTTTGACTCTTCAAGAATGTTAAAATGACTTATAATTTAGGACAGAGGAAGTATTATTGAATTTTTCTATAAACTTGACCAAATTTAAAATAGTTTGAATTAGGTCAAACTAAAAAATACTTATATTTGTGTGCACAGAGTGGCTACATATGTCTAGAAGCTAGTATCATCTTACTATCTACTCCATCTGTCCTGTAAATTTAAGTTACCCTAAGTTAAATTATTCCAAATTTGACAAAAAAAAACTACAACAAAAAATAAGAGTAAAATTCATCAGCACTCCCTAAACTTGGATGGTGGTGTCATTTAGGTTCCTAACTTTCAATTCTTGATATTTGATCCCCAGAACTTATGTTGCGATGTCACTCGGGTCGCCAACTCTCAAATTTTTATATTTTGATCCCTGAACTTGTACAATAGTGTCATCTAGGTCTTTGAACTTGCAAGTCAACACACAATTAGTACGCCTCGTCTGTGCTAGCTGTGTGTTTTCATGCAAGTCCAAGAACGACCTAGATGACACCAAAATACAGTAGAAGAAAAGTAGTATAAGAAAGTAAAGTATGACCATTGATCTAGATACAAAAATTAGCATAAGAAAGAAAAAGAACATGATAATATTATATTTGTTTTGTGTTTATTGTTTATTTTCAATTAGCCATCACCAGTGGGATCAGATGTGGTAGAGGGGCTTGAGCCCCCCGGGCCGCATCGCTGGATCTGCCTCTGGCCATCACCCTTTATATTTATAGGGCGGCTGGCAGAACTGTCCAAAACAACTTAATTTCGGAGGCACTTGTCTTCCACTTGACACTAAGTACCGCGAAAGTGAGCTAAATCGAACAATTCAGTAGAGCACGCCCAACGGGAGAACTTGAAACAATCCACATTTTTTATCCAGAATCTAATAATGAGTACGAGCTTACAATATTTAGTCCATTTCATACAACATAAAGTCTTGGAAATTATTTCTTACAATATCAGAGTTCAGAGTGTGATAATTAAACAGCAGAAATTAAATAAACATCTAGCGGAAAATGATATAAGGATCCGTCTGTGCCCACCAGAAGAATTCTCTACACAAGAGCTGCTCCTCAAGCTCTACAACAGGATAAAATAAACCCTGAGTATACAATGTACTCGCAAGACTTACCCAGCTAGTGGGAATATATTTTTCGACTCTCAAGGATATGATAGGCAATATGACTTGTGGTTTATTTTGTTTTGCAGAAAGCATTACTAGCATTTTGTCCTTAAGATAAAGTTTTATTAATAGTCATGATTAGTTCATTATCCAACCATTCTATATAAGCACTTGTTCTACTTTCAAGCAAGGGTTGAGCAATCAGAATCATTTTACCATCTTCCATTTTCAGTTCTTACTACGGTGCCTGACCATAGCCAAGTCGTATCGTCACATAGAAACGACGATTTACGAATCAATGTAGTTCAACTGGGTACCTCGAAAACACATGCCTCGTTTTTACCCAGGCACAAATAAGACCAACCAATTCCACTCCTGTCGAGAGGTCTAGGTCCCCGTCCAAACTTGGACTCCAAGCCCCCACACCTGAGACCCGGTCTTAGTGCGGTGCTTAAATCTCCACCTTTCGCTGCCTCCAGTCAGTCGGTCCAGAAAGAGCCGAAACCCACGACAAGAGAGTAACAATCATTCCCGCTCCCATAAGCAAGTATGTACCTGGAATAATAAATCTGTGACCTGACTACCATCTACAGTAACAGACGATCCTTAATCGACACGGGAAGGGAAAACAGTGCAACCAAGCTATGCTCCATGGCCGCGGGACACAACCTGTTACACTACCAATACCCATACCATATCTATGTCTGGTCACCATTTTTCTTTCCTTCATTTTATCATGAGTGTAATACTAATATCACCTACTTGTGAGTAATGGTAGGTTACTCACGCTACCGATAACCTAAGCAACAAAGCACTACTCGAACCTGCACTAGTAAGACTCATAGGTATATATATATACACACACACACATGTGGTTTCCATAACATCTCCTGCAACTTAAATGCACAACAAATTATATATAGTGATTAGCAAAATAAGGGTTATGCACTAGGGCTTGTCTTAGGCTGGCGCGGTGTTAGCTGCGTCAGTCAGCTCCGGGACTCCCTCCTGTATGGGGATCTCCTCCTCATACTCCTCAACCACCTCCTCGAACTCCTCCTTACCGGTGATCACGAACTCCACCAACTCGTTCTCTATATGCATGTGATGATGATGCAACCATTTAGAAATCAGACAACAACAACTCTTAACATAAGAACACATAAGCTACGCTACAAGCTAGCTCAATGACTAAGATACTAAACCAACTAGCATCTTCATCAAACCAGATACTAAGTTCACCCTAACAAATGCTTGATTTTATAAATCGATATTATGCTCTTATTCTCATTAGTTTTAATGGATATTTCACAATCATAAGAAACGATCTATTCTAGGGCCACAAAAATTACAGGAAGCAAAGCTACTATAAAAATTTCATGATCAAAGCTATTACCAATTTGCCACAACAATTCCTACAATTATTGATCTAAATAATATTAAACACTTTCAAATGATCTAATAGGCCTTAGCATCAACATAGGCATGTATAAACTAACCTTACTATCAGATAGACAACATTTTTAGGAACTCAACAAATTTATTTTACAATTTTTGGACACCTAAATGAATTGATATTAATTATCAAAGATCAGCTCAGAAATAAAATTACAAAGCTATTTCTAATTCCTTAAGAAAAAGAAAAATGAATCCCACTCCATAGCCCACCACCGCGCGGCCCGCGTGGACGCAACCCACGTGAACCGGCCCACGGCAGAGGCAGCCCTCGCGCGCTGGCGTTTTGCATAAAGGCCCTCGCGAACTCCAAAAAAGCGCGGCCACCATGCGCACTATTCACATGGTCAGCACTTATGCACGAAGGACCCTGCACTAACTCGCCTTTGCATCGGAAGGCACCCGACGTGCTCGCGCTCGCCGACGCGGCATTCGCCGGCACCAAGCGGCTACGCTGGCCAACCGGGAGCCCCTACAGTGCAGCTAAGAGGCCGACGCACACCTGCAGGTCCACGCGCACCTCAGGGCAGCGAAGCGGAGACCGGAGGTGAAGAAAGGTGGCCCCTCCACGATGGCGGCTAACCTGCAGTGACGACGACCGTGTTCCGGTGAGCTACTGCACTCGCGGGGCAGTAGGGGTAGCGGGTGAGTACCAGGAGCTCACCACGGTCCTGGCCGAGGGGATGTCTCGGCCGGAGACCACCCAAACCGAGCCGAGGGGTAGCGGCGTTCCGGAGGCGGTAGGGGTTCAGCGGTGGTGCGCAATGTGAAGGGAAACTCGAGACGAGGTTGCGGATGCACCCAATTGGGCTCTAGGTGGTAGGCTAGGGGCTGCCCTTGGCGAAGGCCGACTTGGCCCTTAACGACCCGGCAGCGAGGGAAACGGCCAATTGAAGGTTGGTCGTGCTCCATTCAAGACCTGATGGGATCGGACGGTGAGAGGACTTCTTGGTGAAGCCACAGTTGGGGCGAATTGAACCGAAATGACTTCCGTCTGCCGGATTTGTGGGGTGCGGCTCGGCAGACGCAGGCGCCACTGAAGAACAGGGAAGGCAGAGCTCGGGCCCGTCGCTGCCTTGGCGGGACGCGGCAGACTGCCACGAACGGGACCCACGTGCTACGAGACAACTCGGCCAGGACATACGTGCGCGCATGTAGTCGGTGGGGTAGCATGGCATGCACGCCTGCAGCACCATTAATGGCGAGGCGACGACGCGAGACAGCCTGGGGCAAGCCACGTGCTTGGAGACGGGACATGATGCGGCAGTAGTGCAGTGCAGCTGCAGTGGCAGCAGTAGCGCGGTGGTGTGACCGCTGGGCGGAGCAGTGACGCGATGGGGCGGCCGCGCGAGTGCAGGGGAGGGCAGTGGCAGGGCGGCAGCGGGCCAGCGGTGGCCGCTTGACGCGACGAGCGAGCAACAGCGGCTCCGCGTGGCAGAGGCCAGAGGCGGCTAGGCCGCAGGCCAACCGTGGCCAAGCCAGGGACGACCTAGCCCCACCCGTGTGCGGCCACATGCGCGCGTGGCTCGACCGGGCCCAACCACGACGAGCACAGGCACACGGTGACCACGCACACAGACCGAACAGGTGACGTGCACGAATTTTAAAGCGTGTGTAACAACTAATCTATGCGAGTTGAGACTAAACCACCTCTACTGCGTTGTAGAGGAGACATTAGGCTATCAAAAAGATCTTACATGTGACACCATTTTCCAACTAAATTTCCCAGAATAAATTCCCAAACACAGCCTTGCCATTCTGTTTTTCAGACTTGGGAAATGTTCTTAGTCTTTGCTAAATTTGTTTTCAAATCCAATCTTCAAGCTATTAGAAATGCTAGCTAGTAACATTATTTAGCTAGACCAAAAGTTGCATTATCAAATATAAAGTTTGCACTTTAAACTTTATTTAAACATCACATATATGTTCTCCAGTATTTTTGCTCAATAAAATTGGTTTTCAACCCTATTTAATATAACACGAGTTATTGAATATTTTGTATGCATCATTGGTATTAATCATTTTTTGTGAGAAGAAATTTATTTTTATATGTCATCACATGCATTAACACATAAATATGATGCTCATGACATGATTTAGCAAGTTGTTTAAATGGTAACACCGAGAGGGTGTTACACTGGTCTTTCTGATATACAGAGAATAAAATAGTTAAACACAACAGATCTAACCAAATTCATCTAAATCCAGATGAACTAGACCTGTTCAGTCTAATAACCGGAGACATACGCATCGAAATACAAAAATGCTACATGCAGGGCGTCTGTCCGTCCGGACGCCCCTTCATGGGCCTACATACTAGCCCGATAGACCTCTGCTTTGCGCTTGCTCATTTTTTTATTACGGTATATCCGCGTCTCGTTGCACCGGTTGGAAAAGGAAAGGACAAGGTGACGAGAGACCTGCTCCGCGCGTCGAAGGTCACCCCACCTACTGCTCCGTCGATCGCCCTGCTGCTCTTGCTCTGCGGCCCGCTCCGCCATCGACGGTCACCCCACGCTGCTCCTTCTCCTGCTCCATCGTGCCGCCTCACTACTTCTACTATGCGGCCCGCTTCGCCTGACGGCGTGGGCACCGCCACACCCACGCGTGGGGACCGCTCCCTTGGCTACCAGCTAGCCATTGAGGCCGCCGCACAAGGAGAAGCGTCGGGCCCGGGCACGGAAGCCCTCCAGCCTCGTCTCCTGCTATGGCTGCGGCGCCCAGATGCAGACGGCAGAGGAGGCCACACCGTGATACAATGCATGTTGCAAGCGTACATTTCAAATGTTTTAGATGTTTTAGAGGTATGTTGCAAGTGTTTTATAAGGATGTTACAAAAGTAGATGAGGATGTTGCACATGTTGCAATGGGCTATACACATATATTGTAAGTGTATGTTTTAAATATTTCGTCTGTTTCATATGTATGTTGCAAGTTTTTCATTTGGATGTTGCAACACTAGATCGGGATGTTGCATATATATGCAAGTGTTTCAGATGTTTTTATAGGTATGTTGCAAGTATTTCATCTTGATGTTTGCATTTGTTTGCAATGGCTACACACGTGTTTTCAAGTGTTTTTTGGTGTTTCGCAAGTGTTTCAGACGAATGTTGCAAGTGTTTCAGTTGTTTCGGACGTATGTTGCAAGTGTTTTATTTGAATGTTGCAAAAGTAGATCGGGTGTTGCACATGTTGCAATGCGCGTGAGAAGAGGAGAGGGCACGAGCGGTCTCTACGCATGGTTTGGCGGCGCAGGCCCCGCATGGGCGTGCGAAATGTAGGCTCGGGTGGGGGCATGTTGGCCCGAGCGCGGAAAACGGAGTGCAGCGCGGGGCGTCCGGACATCCGGGCGCTAGCACTTAAGATCAAAATACCTAGTCACGTATCCATTGTAACTCAAATTTCATAAACTATACCATACCTGAGGTCGAGTATCACACGTTATTAACACCCCTTGTGGATCCTGGGCTTGTCTTGTTTCCATCAACGCTTCATTGCCAAAGTGCTCTAATCATGTTGCACGTACTGCACCTTGACTATTATTGATTTAAATATTCTGTACATGTTTTCCGCCTGCATGCTTTAGTTAGAACTTATAAGCAGGACTAAGCACCAAACTTTCACAGATATTGCCGATTTTCCTAGATCCACTCTATTAATTATTAAATCAAAGTAATCAGCCAAACACTATATTAATAAAATCATATAGCAGCCAAACTAATCAAAGTAATGCACAGAGGATTAACATAACAAGACTGTCGAATTTGGCTATTTAACATTTGAATAAAATATGACTCAAGCCAAATTTGGGTATTAACAATAAGAAAGACTCCTCTATCTATCTGTCTGTCTATCTATCAAGAATTAAAGAGTATGTAGCGAAATCATGAGATTTCATTAGCTTCTTAAAATTGAATTGAATATACAAGTACATGCATACTACGACAATTGTAATACTGACTTGAAAGGGTTTATATATTTATCAGGTCATATAATATAGATCTAAGTCGACTTTGAGCGTCGATCCATTTGTCTGATGATACTGTGCAGCCCAATTGTGCCACCAAGCTGATTCAAAATGTCGTTATTGGGTCTCCGTCTCTGTCTCTTGACGTGTGGGGCGAATTTGCTCAACATTTTGGCCATTCGCTTGTGCTCCTCCAGCAGTTCCACCACTTGGCTGACGGGCATGCCGGATCCCCGAGCGACCCGGTTGATCCGTGACCGTGACTGCTGCTGTTTCGTCATCATCAGCTTCATCGGGTCGGCCCCGTCAAGCTCTGCAGCACTCATGGAGTCCATGATCGTCATGTACCTCTTGATCTTGGCCTGCTGCCCTTCCTTCTCCAGCTGCTTCTCCTTGTCTCCCAATAATCCAGCTGGTAGGAAGGAGACGAGATGCCTTAGAGGACCCATGCTCTGCACTACCCGGAACAGCTGGTACAGAGCCCTGAGAGTGAAGCCGCTGGCTCCTTTAACCATCATCAGCTCGTGCAGAAGCTGCTCCAGTCCTTGTTGTCCTTGATCAGCAGGCATGGGCATCGTCGTCATGGTGTCCTCGATCTTGTCCATGAAGCCAGGCGAGTCTCCCATGCCTAGCAGACGACTCACAAAGGACCTGGCGACGAAGGCCTCCAGGTCCGCGACATGCTCCCCGGTGCCGATGAATATGACGGGGCTTTTCGTAGCTGCTACCGCGCTGAGCGCGCCGCCGCCCTTGGCGTGGCCGTCCATCTCGGTGATGATGACGGCGCCGGCCTCGGCGCTCTGCTTGGACGCCAGCGCCTGGTCGAACGCGGCCTGGCCGATGCTGGCGTCCATGACAAGCACCACCAGGTCCGGCCGCGTGGCCTCCGCGAGCTGCCGCGTCTCCTCCAGGAGAGCGGCCTCCTGGCTGTGGCGCCCGCTCGTATCGACGACGATGAGGTCGCATCCCTCAGCAGCTTGGTCGTCCTTCCTGAACCTGTCCACGCCCTCGACGGCGACCCTCACGGGGTCCGACTCCGTGTAGCTCCCGTAGAAAGGGATGCCGGCCTTGGCCGCGTTCTGCCTCAGCTGGTCCAGGGCGCTGGCCCGGAACGTGTCGGCGCACACCAGCGCGGGGCTGAACCCGTCCGGCGATGGTAGTTGTTAGGGGCGGCAATCACCGCCGACGCCATGAGCTCACCGGCGCTCTGCGATGCTCAGAGCGCGGTCACCGCGGACACGACGGCGAGACAGACAAGAACACACGCGAGAGAGAGTGGTTTTCAACTGCAACAAGCGCAGACTTTTCTGATGCATTCGATTGTACTTATCCCGGGCTCTGATCCGCAACTCCCGCCATGGCGTGCAGCTGCACGGTACGCCGTCATTTGCGAACGTCCGTGCGACATGCACGGCATGCACGCCATGGCGGAGCCAGCCCCCTTGACGCGGTCATGGCGCAGCGGCGTGCAGCCTCCGCCCCTGCCCACGATTCTACGCGAAATTACAAACATGTTCACAACTTAATTGAACTATCTAAGTGCACCTAACATGGATACATTGATCTGTCACGATTACAAGAGGTTTGAAACAACAGTAGTCCGCGTACTTGACGCAGGTGGTGGTCTTGCCGGAGCCCTGCAGGCCGACGAACATGACCACGCTGGCTGGCTTCCTCCTTTCCTGGGGAGGAAGCAGGGCGGCTCCCCGCTCCCGGCCGCGGGGTCCAGCATCCTGCGCAGCTCGTCGACGACCGCATGCTTGATGGCGCGGCGCCTGTCGGTGCTGCCGGCGAGGGACTGGAGGTTGACGGCGTTCCTGATGCTGGCCTGCACGGCCTGGACCGTCTCGAAGCCGACGTCGGCCTGCAGAAGCGCGCGCGAGAAGTCGTTCACCACGCCGTCGCCTTGGCCATCCACGCCAGCGCGCCGACGAGGTTCTCGCCCAGCTGCGCCAGCACCTTCTCGATCGGCGGGTCGGGTGACGGTGACGGTGACGGCGACGGACGAGTGGGGCGGTTCTCCGATCCGATCGATCCTCCGGCTCCGAATGAACCTCACGTACGTACGTCCTCACCATCGGCGGTTAGTAGGGCCACTATAGCTCTTTTTCAGATGGATGGATCGGAGCAACACAACACGACTATACACGAGATATATATATTGTGGCTTCTTCGATCGGTTTAATACTTTAATGAGTCCTGGTTGCTTGCGAGGTGATCGATCGCGTTGGATCGGTGTGGGTGGGAGTGGGGGAGACCGACCTGAAAACGAATCGGCTAATTCTGTACCGAGCCGGCGAGCCCGTATGTGTTGCCCGGCCCTCAGCGGACAACGGTCAGCACGTGCCTTGCCTTGCCTCGAATTTTGATCGTACTTGAGATACTTCGGTTCTCCAAGAAAATTGAAACGACTTAAAATTTGGGACGAAGAGAGTATTATTATATTTTTTTCATAAACTTGCATTGATCAAATTTAAGATAATTTTGAATTAGGAAAAACTCAAAAATACTTATATTTGTGGACAGAGTGGCCACATATGTCAACAAGCTAGTATCATCTTACTATCTATTTAGAAATTTTGAGTTGCCCTAAGTTAAACTATTCCAAACTTGGCAAAAAAAAAGAGAGTAAAATCCGTGAGCGCTCCCTAAACTTGCATGGTAGTGTCATTTGGGTCCCTAACTTTTTATTCTTGATATTTGAGTCCCGGAACTTACGTTACAACTTCACTCGGGTCCCAGACTCTCGAGTTTTGATATTTTGATCCCTGAACTTGTATAATAGTGTCATCTAAGTTCCCAAACTCGCAAATCAACACACAATTACCACACCTCATCAGTGTTACCTTTGTGTTTTTTGTGCAAGTTCGGGAACCTAGATGACATCAACATAAGTTTGGAATAGCACACATCCAAATATCAAAACTCGAGAGTTTAGGGACCTGAATGACACAACAATACAAGTTCATGACTCTGACGAGAGAACTCGTTGATTGATTAATCGGAGATCAGACGTACATATATGTAGCTGCCTCCACGTGCGCAAAGCAAGGAAAGAAACTTGCTATTTATAGTAGTCTAACAGACTTCAAATATCAAAAACTAAGAGTTAGGGACCAAAATATGACAACAGCCTACAAGTTTAGGGACCGCTAGTGAATTTCACTCAATAAAACATTTATAAATTGGAGGACACGTAGGCATAGCACCTTCATAAAGCTTCCGTTAAGGCGAAGCAAAGTCGTGAAGGAGTTAGATCCGTCCAACGGATGAAGAAATAACTGGACTGTTTGCCTCTCATGAGTATGTGTCTAGTATTTGGTGCTATGGGTATTTAGCCTAAAAAAGTGTTAGGGGCATTTTAGTCTTCACCATGGACCTATATGTGTGGACGTGGCTAGTTGGGAGAGATATCTTGCTAACCCTATCTTTGTTGCTCTAGATTACCCAAGTGCTTAAGAAGAAAGGGAGAGCGGAGTAGAGAGAGTTGAGCACCTCTTGCTATATTTTTTTTATTCTTTAACGGAATGATAATAAAGGGAGGTGTCTAGCCATGCTCTTGTACAAGAATTTGTGATGCAATCTATGTCCTTGTTCCTTCAAATCCAAGTAAAATCTGTTCTCTCTACCGCTTCTTCTCGCGTCTTTCTTTGTTTCTAGAATTTCAGGTTATTTTTTATTATTTTCTGTTATTCATGTTTGGCTGAGATTTGGATCGGATGTTTGGGACCAAATTGATGCTGTGACATGAGTGAGCAATCTAGGATGCACCCCCACAACACACACACACAAATACCCTCACGAGCACCTCCAATCTAAGTTTCTTGGATTTTTGCTTTTCTTAGGGTTTCCTCATTTTGTAAAATCAGTGCCGAAATTCCAATCTTTTCGGGACTCTTTGCTGGTTTGGATTTACTATGAGTTGGTGATGCCGTGGTTAAATTCGCACTCTAATCCAACTTGATTTGATTTTTTCGTGATTTTTGGAGCAGCCCTGTGCTCAGCCTGCTTCCTGTGTTGTTTCTGAAACATGGCTTCCTGTGCTGTTTTTGAAACGTTATTTCTCGAATATACAAAAGATTTGCGTATCATTGTAATTAAGAAGAAGAGTTGAACCATACAAACCACTCACTCTTACGAGCGCCCTAGGAGGTCTACATGTTGACCTTCCTAGTATACAAATTCAACTTTCGACATCATATAAATAGTACACAACCAAGCTGCGATCTGTGCGCTCCTACTCCGTCATCCGAGAAGAGCGTGCCTGGGTACGAGCGGCTCTTCTACCAGCCCTGTTGTTGGTCGCTGAAAATAACTCGTCCAGAGCTGCAACTTGGCTCGACGTCAAGTTCTATGTGAAAATGGCGTCATATGCTCGCTTGGACATGGATGAAGTTGGTGTCGCCTATGACAAGTAGCCCATTCTTTTCATGAGGAGTACCTTGCCCCGCTTAGAGGTCGATATGTGCGCTAGCGGTTGAGCAGCAATCCGTCTGCTCCTGGTAGGTAGGGGCCTTCTGGTTGCTGCCTTCTGCCTTGGTGGAGTGGTGATTAAGGGCAACCTTCGCTTGAGTTGCACCTCTTTGGTAAACCGTGCAAGACGTCGAGTGGCCTCGCGTGGTGTGGGCGTCGTGCCGCTGGGGTTGGGCGTGGTTTGGCTATTCGGCTGGACGTCCTTCGTCAGCGTGGAAGGGTCAGGTGTTGCTTGGCCTTCCGGAAGGCCGTCCTGCGTCGGCGTAGAGGTCCCCACCATGTGCTTGGCCGCTCGAACCCAGGTGGCCAGACCTCGCCATCCTCCCTTGGCGCCTCAGCACCAGCGACAACAGGTTGTCCCTTCTGCGGAGGTGTACCCTGCAGAGGCGACAACGAAGGCGAGTCCGTCGTGCACTGAGGAGTCATCACCGGAGGACGGGTGTCCACCAACGAAGCTTGAACCTCCTGAGGCAGTGGTGTGGCAGCTGGTCGGCTCGCAACGAGCGAGGCGGGAAGCTCATCCAGCATCGGGTCAACCGAGATTACCCAAGCGGGAGGCCCTGCGCCCTCGCACAGCGCTTTCACCAGCGAATCTGGCTCGAGGAAGCAACATGAGGCAGTCAAAGCAGTGGCATCGTCGGCAGGCGTGCCCATGCTGATGTTTAGCTCTGACTCACCTCAGCGTCGACGTCATCTTTGACTTTGATGGATGCCGTCAGCACCCCCCACGACACCCTGCACGGTCCCATTTGAGGTCGAAGGACTGTCGAGGGGTGCATGCTGGAAGGCTAGTGGGTTGTTGGCACAAGCTAAGTGGCGAGGCAGGCCACCACCCTTCGACGTCGACTTGGACCGCTTGCAGTCCCAGGCGAGGGTGGCGGAAATCGTGGCAGCATAGGCAACGCCATGGCAACTGGCAAGACGTTACTCAGTGCGAGTAGGAGAGGCAGTTGAAGCATCTGTCGTGTAGCTATGTAGGTATCTTCCGAACCTGTGTGCGCAGACCTTAGTCGCGGCGAGGCTCAACCGAGGCAACCGCAGGTCTTGTCTCCTGCCGGGGTAGGATCTCTCGCCACCCATCAGCGTTGGGGCGGAGACCCGTCTGTGGATGTCGAGGCGTTGGCGAGCAGGGACCCGACATCCACTGGCCGAGCAGGCAGGCCGTGCACCAGCCTAGGGTGTGGTCACCTGCAGCTCCTCTGCCTGCGCATAGGTCCTTGTCCAGCGTCCGTTCCGCCGTGCCCTAGAGCCATGACCGAAAAAGTCTAGGCGCATAGGGACACAGTGGCCGACTTCGCCGGGCAACGAGCGGCCTCCAGGTAGGTTGTGGGATGGTCATCATCGGTCTCCTCACCATCGTCGTCGCCCCAACGTCGGGTCTTCGTGCGCCCTCCCGAGGAGCAACCAGGGAAGAATGGTGCCGCGACCGGTGAGAGGGAGGAATTGAAAGCTTCCGGTGGCGCCGTAGTGATGTCGGTGGTGGCGAGGGCAGGGCTCACCCTAGCTCTGACTCCCACGTGCTGAGCAACCACGATGGTGGTGGCCTCATCCAGTCTCGGCGGCGTGGGGTGGCCGAGGTGGCGTCACCTCCGCTCCGCGGCATAGGGGACAGGAGGGTGCCAGTGACAAAGGCTGCCCTCAACGCACATGGGGTCATCACCAGTGGCGGCGACGATGGCAACGCTGGTAAGGACGGCACTAGCCCCATGGGCTAAGGTGGCGGTCGTGAGACGTCTTGGAGCTCATGTGACTGGGGGTCGGAGGCAAGGGAGCCGGCCACCGTCGTCGGGATGCCGGGCATGGGCGGGGTGGCCGCGGAATCAGCTCCTGCGCTAGATCCCACAGGGAGTGACAGGGAGGGGAGGGGAGGTGGAGGGGGTCGGAGGAGGAGGGGGGCGCCGGCGCCTGGATGGCAGCGGGCACTGCTTTCCGGCGGCGGTGGGGAGGGGCTTGTTGCTAGGGTTGGGGGTGCGGGCATCGGGTGCGGGCTCCCTCAAACCCGCAGTCTGGTGCTCTTTGTTCCTGTTTCTGAAACGTCAGTTTCATGGACTTTGTTGCTTTGTTCGATTACCATAAACATGCCTCAACTGTGAAGGCGGTCGGTTATCTGTTCGCTTAGTGTCCGAGTTAGTTAGGAAAAACGACAAAAAATGCCATACCAAAAAGGAGGCAGGTAAAGCACGACGGGTCACGCGGTAGGCGAGCGCGCGACCTGCCCGTGTGATGTGTTCGACCCCGGACCCACTGTATGCTGCGCTCTCATGGGAGTCCCTCCCCTCCACAACATGCAAATGTCGCTATCCCTACGACGTCATCCTGACATAGCCTAGTAAAAAAAGCAAAACATTATTTTAAATTGCTATAACTCTTGAATGGTTTATCCGTTTTCAATTTTGACTGCACTGGTGTGTTTTACGTGGCAAGACGAACAAAACTAGACTCCACTAGCATATGTTTTGAAGAATTTTATTCTAGTAGCAATTTATGTCTAAATATGTGCTAGGAGATTTATTAAGGAGTTGCTACCATGTAATAATAAAGTTGCTATTGCAAAAATATACTAAAGTTGTTACGTAGTATGCACATCAATCGTTTTATAAAATAAAAAATTGTTACATAGTAGTGCATAAATTGCTAACTGGGCAGGGATTATTATGCAACCCAATGTAGGAACCGAGAAACATGACCAGCTACCCACTCAAGGGTATTTATTAAGAGAGTAGCGGCCCAAAACAAGAGAATGCTTTTCTTTTGTGGCAACTTATGTGTAGAATAGCTACCCTTTGTGACAACTTATACATTGCAGGTGAGACAACTAATATGCAGGATTTAGAAAGGCATTTGAACCTAAAAGGATGATTGAAAACTGAGATTAAAAAGTATTTAGAAAACTTGATTGAAAACTGAAACTAAAGAAACATTGAAGAAAGCTTGACTGAAAACTAAAAATAAAAAACATTGAAAAAAACTCATAACTCATTTAACTAAAACTAAAAGAAACAATGAAAAAACAAACAAACAAGAGAATGCTTTTCTTTTGTGGCAACTTATGTGTGTCATGGCTATCTTTTTGTGACAATGAGGCAACTAATATGCTGTATTTAAGAAGGCATTCAAACCTAAAAGGATGACTGAAAACTAAAACTAAAAACATTAAAAAAGACTGAAAACTGAAACAAAAGAACTTGACTGAAACTAAAAATAAAAAAGACATTGAAAGAACTCATAACTTATTTGGGAGCGTATGCTATGGAAACTAGCTTCTTGTGGAAACTATGGAAACTTCAATCAAGTCCACAGGATTCTAATCCGATGGCCTCAGCTGAAGGTGGGTTGTGCTTCATCTGAGATCATCGGATTAGAATCTTGGTGGGAGGGTTTAAGTGAATAAATGACCCACCTTCATCTGAGATCATCGGATTAGAATCATGTGGACTTAGATTAAAGTTTCCATAGTTTCCACAAGAAGCTAGTTTCCATAGCATACGCTCCCAACTTATTTAACTAAAACTAAAAAACAATGAAAATAATTGAACTAATGAACTGAAATTGACAACAACAAAAAAAACTGAAATTGAAAAAATATAAAAATTAAAGTAGATAAAATGAAATAAAAATGAAACTAAAATTAGCAGAAACAGAAACTAAAATTGACAACCAGAAAATAAAACTAAAATTAACAAATAGAAACTAGAAACTAAAGTAGACAAACTAAGAAACAAAAAACTGAAATATAAGAATGTAAAACTGAAACTGAAACATAAGAATTATTATCAGGCGCGACAGTGGGCTGTTGCTACTGCATATACATAGGCCAGATCTGGCCATGATATGATCCTCGTGCACGTTCCAGGCTACACAACCAGGCCCACGAGAGCTTTTTCGTTTTTTAATGTGGGCTGTCGCTACTGCATGTGGATGGGTAGGCCTGGCCAAGCCACCAGGCCACTCGCGCGGAGGTCGCGCGCTACGCACCAAGCGCGACCAGCAGCGCGTTAGAATTTGCGTACCAAAAAAATGGATGGTTGAAATTTTACCTTTTTATAGATATACCAGGAAATATGTCCGTGCGTCGCAACGGAAGATCGAAAAGAAAGTAATGAAATCAAATGAGACAAACCGATAGGCGCGCTGCGCCATGCCGGCTCCTGCTGAACGCCTAAACAATACTCCCTCCATTCCATATTATAGGTGATTTCAACTTTCTTAGTATTTTAAGTTTGATCAAAGTTATAAAAAAATTACAAAGATTTATGACATCAAATAGTATACTATGAAAATATAATTAATGACGAATGTAATGATACTTATTTTTTAAAAAATATTATTTTATTTTATATAAATTTAGTCAAACTTAAGATGTTTTGTTCTTTAAAAAAGTTAGAATGACTTATAATTTGAGATGAAGAGAGTAGTAAACAGTGGCAGAGGTGTTCTCATGTTCTAACACGCTGATGCGGATAAAATAACTGATTTTGTTGTCATTGTATGTACATGTCTTGATAGGCATACATTGCGTAATGTTTGAGCCACTTCCATAGCATACGTCTGTTTTGTGGATTCTAGCCGTGTACATGAGTGTCTGAATTTATTTTATGAGTATTTGGCATGTCTGATTTGTAGCCATGTGATCACGTCCTTCTAGATCATTATAAGGCAGAAGAAATGATCGGATATTGATGATCACCCATTGCATATCAGATTAGATATAAAGGGATGGGTAAGCCATTTGTGATGTAATTGCAGCAATCGTACTAATGGAAAGACCTGAAAGAATGGCATTATTTACATTTTAGCATTTAGTTGCCATAGTAACGGAGCATGGTTCATCAATTTACATAATAGTAAAGGTGTTCTCATTCAAAAACATTCAAAGAATACATGGTCAAAGTCACTGGAAAAGCTGTTTGGAATGGGCAGTTCCATTTTTGGGCATGCTAGAAACCTGAACATGAAACAAAATGCAAAGAGAGTTTCGGGCAATGTAGTCAGAACATTGGCAAAAAGCATGTGCATCCTATATCTGAATAAATACAGTGGGAAATAATTACCTATGGAAGAATCTGTATTACATTTACTGCCCGCCCGCACCTAGTTATCTTCAGGAGAAGAGTTGTAAGCCAGTAAGCGAGCCTTTTCCATGTGCTCGGTCTGCCGTGGCCCGTGGGTATGAAGATCTCTGCATGGACTGGCATATACAGTATAGATCTTTGAGTAATTAGAAGCGATGGTGTTTTTCATGAAACCACACCCAATTTAATCGAAGCATAGAATGTTAATATAATGGGGCTACAGAGCAGTATCTTCAAAAGGAATAAATATACAGTAAATTAAAGAGACTGATTTACAGAGTGCAGAAAGAACAGGTGTAGCAAAAAAAAAAAAGCAAAGATTGGTGAATCAGAAAATCGGAATGTTTACTTTGCATAGAGATAATAGTATGCATAAAGAGAAACATGCATGCAGTGAAAGTCTCAAAAAGAAACCTAAACACATGACAGTGTCCAAGCAAAAGTATGTAATTGCTTTTTTCGAAAATTAAAACTTCACAAATGAAGTAATTGAATAATAAGGTTTACCATCACGATTGCTGGGCATAGTGCTTTTGATCTCCACATAACAATGCACCTAATTGCTCTGCATTGAATACAAAATCTCTATTTGCAGAAGAGAGTTAAAAATCATAAGTAGCCCTGACCTTACTGTTAACCTGCATGGAAGCCATATCTGCATAACTATGGAAGCCATATCTGCATAACTATGTCAATACACATCAATTAGGACCTCATTTGAGATGAATAATACATGTACCAGGTGAAGTTTATTGATCCTAAGCATGGCCATTCAATTTTGAAAGCAATAGTTAGAAATATGTGATTATTTGCAATTGGATCTTAACGTGCAAGTGCAATACAACAACAAAAAAAAACAATTTGGAATGAAATGCTATCTTTGCAAGGATATGAGCATTACATCATATAGTAACTGAAGGCTTGTCAATCCTCACCCTAGCTCGAAATAGCAAATTCATGTCGGCGGAATTCACCCTGAGGGCGTGTGGGGAAGGCTGCCAGAAGCTTAATCTGTCTGTGGCCTGTAAAATTTTGCATGGGCATAACTGCAGAAGCACAAGGATTCAGTGGTTTAGGCAGCAATCGGGCAAAGTTTCGAAGAGATCAAGACCACTTCAAGTGGGGAGTTGGAGGTAGAGTCACGCTCACCAGCTTAACGACTTGGTCATCCTGTAATCTTTACCAACGGCACAGTAAGCACACAGATTTAGTAAACAATAAAATCCCACCTAGTTGGAATATAGAAGAGGTACAGGTTGAATGAGCAACCTGAGTAAACATCGGTGGAAAGGGATAAAACACTGAAAATTGATGGTAAGATGTTGCTCCAATCTGACAGCAGCTTGAACCATTGCACTATGAATTCTTAATAGGGAAAAAGGTAAGAGTATCAGGAATCTGATGATTCTGAATTCTGTGTCATAATGTAAGAAACAACAGATTATGTAAATACAAAATTAAAAGGAATATTCAGGTGCACAATTTGCCGACACGAATATAATCTGAATATACGTTGATTCCTTCAACTGATTTGAGACCATTAATTGCTGCACACCAGAAACATCAGAAGAAAAGCTTGAGACTGATGAACAGGTTTTTCTTTTCTGCGTCATGGCCCCATCTTCCAACAATGCAGTGGATATAACTATTTTGCTTCTGAACAAATGGTTGTAAAGATTCGGGGAAACCAAATATCAGTGAAGCGAACAGTACAGACCGTAGTACCTGCTGCAATAAAAAGCGGAAGAAATTCGAGTGGAATATGGAGAAGCTCATGTCAAACATACCCTGGATTTTTCTGAAGGAATTCAATTCCAATCAAATTCCGATTCCGACTCGCTCGGACAATCCCGTCTTGTGCCGCTGCGCCTCCGCCGCTTTGCACAGCGCCACCAATGGCAGCTAAGACGACGGGCTGGGCGTTCGGCGCCGCGAGAGCCGCCCGCGACTTGCAGCGGAGTCATGCACGACGGCGGCGGCCTCGAACGCTGCTTAGGAGTCGGCGTCCATGCCGGCCTGGAGGAGGAACGCGGCGGAGCGTGACGGCGGCGGCCTCGGGCTTGGCTTTTTTTTATATATAACGAAGCTGTTCGGCTGGAATTATAAGGCGGCTGGAAAACACTTCTGGCTGATTTTTTTGAGAGAAAAATACTGTTTCGGCTGAAAAAATAAGCTGAATAAGACGGATTATAAGCCAGATAAACAGGACCAATATCGAAGAAAAGAAAGAAGAAAAGAAATGACGGGACGGAGCGACGAGGAGCCGAAGGTCGTCGTGACTTTTCCGTCCGAGTGAATGGCCGCAATTGGGCGAACGGTTAGGCCAGTTTAGAATAGGACGGACGAAAAAAAAAGCATGTAATTTTGACTTTTTATTATTATTACTGGCAAAAATGTCTGTACGTTGTAACGGGATTTAGAATCTATAACTGGATTGCCTGTGGCTCGAAAATCTATTGATACATTAGACATGAGAGGATTTAAGATTAATTATTATGTTATGTTTCTCAATTAATTTTAAGATTTTATTTCAGTCACACTACTTGAACTCGTACAGGATTAGGAAAAAATATCATGGATACGATTCATACTTTAATATTAGAAAAAATAGAAGGCATAAGTGTGTTGTTATGGATTTTAATTCTATAAGAAAAAGTCACACTACTTAAACTCGTACAGGATTGAAAAAAATGACCATGAAAATGATTCGTACTTTAATATTAAAAAAATAGATGATATAAGTGTGCGTTGTTATGGATTTTAATTCTATAAGAAAATATTTAGTGATGAATTCAAGTAGTTTAGGCCTACTTATTTTTCTCATAACTTGTTTTACGTGTCGGTTTTTGGTTTTAAGCTTCAGAAAATATATATAGAAATGCATAGTGGTTGTAATAGGATGTATAGATTCTCAGAGTCACCTAATAGATCATATGGCATATGTAGAGAAACGGATCTAATTTTTATGATTACCAAAAAGAGTAATAGACCATAGAAACGTTTTATATTCTATTTAAACTTTGTACTTGTCTGAACACACTTATATATATATATATGATATTTTAGAGAATTATTATTTATTTAAATAGTAGGTAACATAATTGTCGTGAGCTATTTATAAATGTGCGCCTCCTTTCTTTACCTTGGAGCTGGAGGTGACGTATCTGATTTGGACTCAGGCAAGCGACTCGGAACGGAGATTAGAACTCAGACATTAAAATGGAAAAACATAAACTAAAACAAAGTCGTTATCTTAGTTGGAAGAAATATTTTGTTGGCAAGAAATTTTGCCTCTTTAGTATTACGAATCTATTTAGATTAGGATTCATACTCTATATTCGTCTAGACGCGAGCTATTCTAACTTGTACATAAATAAAGAAGCGGTGCAAAATAAAGAATGTAATTCTTATCCTTTCCTATTTATTATTAAGAGTTCTGTTTAGAGTACTCAGCCGTGGAATCTATTAGATTAGAATTCCTACTCCATATTGGTCTACGTGTAAACTATTCTAACTTATATGGGCACGGGTTATATATATAAGTCCGGATAAAAGAAACTCTCCATTGTTCGGTAATTAAAGGAAGACAGACAAAAAAAATAGATGGACGAAAAAAAACCCTAAAATTTTGCCTTTTAATTATTAGGTATAGATTAGGGATACATATATAGGTAGTGTGTTCGTGCGTTACTACGGGACAACTAAACTTTTACACTAAAAACATACAGATCGTACGATAAAATAATAATATTATAAAATTAAAGACCGATGTTAACGTGACATTTAATTCAAAAAGCTAAGTTTGTGAAATTAACACAGTCACGAAAAACGTGACTTTGTATGCTCACAAACTCTACTGCATAGATATTTTCTGCGATGCGGCTAAGATAATGTTTTATATCAGCAAGAAGAGATCTCTGATATCTGTTTCTTTCGTGCGCTAATAAATCCACGAACTCCATACCATCCTGTTCACAGATTCGAGTATATATATAAATATCAGTACCAATCACATGTGTAATACTACGTGTCTTGAAAAATCTCTCACAAAACTTTAAAACAAAGTATGTTATACTCATCATATAAATATGTGTTGCAAATATCAGATTCGTTAAGATTGATGATGTATATATTGTGTAACCAAAAACAACTTTTAGCTTGTTCAAATTTCATAGTAGCATCAGACCTCCTTAGGGTGCGTTTGGTTGAGAAGCTATGACTTCTGAAAAACTACACCAGTCTCTCTCAGTTACGAGCGGATCCTAAACGTACCGCCTGAAAGTCCTATGTTTGGTGTTGGTAATTAGTGACAATGCTTAAGTACTAATCCTATGCCTAAGTTGTATGTAGCATATGAGGATTAGTACATTCCAAGGTTGGTGGCAAGATGGACATGGTGATCATGATGGCCACACTTGGATTTGGACGCAACCCTATGTGATCAAGGCAAAGGTATATGTTTAAGGGTTGTGTTTTAATAACCAAGACACCTAGTGGGTGTGGTTACATTATAGGTTAGATAGCCGTACTATAAAGAGGGGAATGACGCGGCTATTGAACTCCTAAGTGACTCTAGGTGTGCATTTCATAATCATATGCGTTTGGATAGAACTAATATCGCCTCGAAAAATGATTATGAAAATGCTAACACACTCACACATGACGAGTTCACTTTGGTGGTGTTAGCACGTTTGCGAAGGCGGTGGAGTTTGAGCGGTAGAGAGGGTTTGGGGTCCTCTCTCCCTCCCGCCGAGCTTGCGAGGTGGGATTCAGGCATTTTCGAGGAGTTGAAACAACTATTTTCCACTATGCCGGAAGTCGGAAAAGGAACGGAGACGAACGGAGGTCACAGAGGTGACCGGACGCGGTCTTTGTTTGACCGGACGCGTCCGGTCAGCGTTTAGCGTTTTGCGCGTGTTTCAGTTTGTTGATCGGACGCGCAGCGCGTCCGGTCACAATCGACCGGACGCGTCCGGTCGTTCAGGGAGCTTACTGGACTCCAACCGGACGTTGGCACTGTGGCGTCCGGTCAGTTCTGCAGCGCGTCCGATCGCTGTTTCGTTGTGCGTTGCTCAGGCTTGACCAGCGCGTCCGATCAGTTACGGGACCAGCATGTCCGGTCGCACCCAGCGCGTCCGGTCTGCGCGACTAGCGCGTCCGGTCGGTGATTCGCAGCTTAGCCGTTGTGCGACCGGCGCGTCCGGTCAGTGTGACCAGCGCGTTCGGTCAGCGCGACTTCGGCTGTTTAGTTTCTAACGGCTATATTCGAAGGGGTACTGAAAGTCCTATGTTTGGTGTTGTTAATTAGTGACAATGCCTAAGTACTAATCCTATGCCTAAGTTGTATGTAGCATATGAGGATTAGTACATTCCAAGGTTGGTGGCAAGATGGACATGGTGATCATGATGCCACACTTGGATTTGGACGCAATCCTATGTGATTAAGGCAAAGGTATATGCTTAAGGGTTGTGTTTTAGTAACCAAGACACCTAGTAGGTGTGGTTACATTATAGGATAGATAGCCGTACTATAAAGAGGGGAATGACGCGGCTATTGAACTCCTAAGTGCCTCTAGGTGTGCATTTCATGATCATATGCATTTGGATAGAACTAATATCGCCTCGAAAAATGATTGTGAAAATGCTAACACACTCACACTTGACGAGATCACTTGGTGGTGTTAGCACGTTTGCGACGGCGGTGGAGTTTGAGCGGTAGAGAGGATTTGGGATCCTCTCTCCCTCCCGCCGAGCTTGCGAGGCGGGATTCAGGCGTTTTCGAGAAGTTGAAATGACTATTTTCCACTACGCCGAAGTCCGGAAAAGAAATGGAGGCGAACGGAGGTCGCAAAGGTGACCGGACGCTGAACCGGACGCGGTCTTTGCATGACCGGACGCGTCCGGTCAGTGTTCAGTGTCTGCGCGTTTTTCAGTTCGATGATCGGACGCGAGGTGCGTCCGGTCACTGATGATCGGACGCGTCCGGTCGTTCAGAGAGCTTACTGGACTGTAACCGGACGCTGGCACTGTCGCGTCCGGTCATGTTTCTTCAGCGCGTCCGGTCGTTGTTTCGTTGAGCGCCGCTCAGGCGACCAGCGCGTCCGGTCATTCTCGGGACCAGCGCGTCCGGTCATTTCCAACGCGTCCGGTCTGCGCGATGAGTGTAACATCCCGGTTTTTCAAGTGACCAAAAATACGAACTTTTTAAAAATTTTCCTATCAATGTGTGGAGCATGTAGACCTTAGGTCGGATCTGAGTCTAACCTGCTAACAATCGTTGCACTCATTTAGATTTGTTTGTAGGAGTGTGCTGAAGTTCTTTAATGGTTCAGGATTTTGTGTCGGAGTGTACAAATTCGTAGCAAGATCCTCTCGCATCATTTCTAAATTCATCTCCAAGCTCATGAACCCCTTCTCAATTTTCTTTAGATTTTAACTCGACCTCTTTCGGATTTCATTTTAAATTCCCTTGATCAACCCCTTGAAGTTCCATCCCGAATCTCGTCTTCTAATCCGTCTTAGTTCTCTGTTAAATTTCATCTTAACCCATTCTAGGAATTCCCTTTCTCAAATCCCCTTTGAAACTCATATCAAATTCCTTGTTTCTTAATTCGTAAATAGGAAACCGTTCTTGTGTATCTCATATCCAGCAAGCTGCACGATCTAGCTTGTGCATGCTCTTGTGTCAAGTATATACGTGTATATATGTACACAAATGCCCAGCCACAAGCATCGTTAGCCAGCTCGTGCCTATCTCTTGGCCACACGGCCAGCTAGCAGGCTGCACCAGCTAGCCTACATGCATGCTCCTGTGCCCAAGTGTATATGTGTACATGTACATATAAATTCCCAACCGCAAGCAGCTAATCAAGCACGCTAGTCCTGCGTCCTTGCACGTCGCGGAGACGCAAGTGCCGTCTGCCGGGCCAAGCTGGCGGCCCAACCAGCCCAAGCCGCCCACAGGGTTAGGAGCCGGAGCGAAGCGCCCCCAGACGCTGAGACACCGCCGCATCTCCTCGGACGTACGATTTCCTTCCCAGGCCCCACTCGTCAGCAGCGGAGGGGAAAAACAAACCGAAGACGCCGTCGTTCTCCATCGCCTTTCCACAGCGGACAGCGTCGTCTTTCTCATCCTCCGTATCCGCGCCGTCGCTTTCATCGGCGCCAGCTAGCGTAGGAGCGAAGCCAACTGCCCTGCCTCGGATGCCCTTGCGCTGTGTCAGCCAGCCCCACCACGAGCGCTGCCAAAGCACGGCGCCCTGACCACGCGGACGAAGCCGCTCGCCATCTGGAGTCCTCCCAGCCTCGCCATCAACCCTGCGCTTCTCCCCGCTGTGACTGGATGAATGCCGCGTGTCCCGGTGCGGGCACGGACGCCCAAGATGGCCGGCGCCCTCTGGGAACCCTACCTCCGTGAGCATAAAAAGGAATCGGCCTGCCCTCACCCTCTCCCTCCTGTCCGCCGCCACAAGACCGCTCCATCCCTTCCTGCCTCCTTTCCAGAGCGCCATAGCCGCGGCACCGAGAAGCTCAGCCGGTGCCGGCCATGGCCTTACCTCGACACAGCCGTAGCACCACAGCCGCGATCGCGATCCTGAGCTCCGCGCGATGCCCTTCTTCTATCGCCGCGTCTGAACCCCGACGCCTAGCACCGTGAGCCCAACCACCCTCTACGCTGCATCCCCGCCTCCGCTCCGAGCCTCACGACGCACCATCGGGGGTTACCGCGGAAGGTGTCTAGCATGTCTGCGACACCGATCATGGGCGAGCCTCGAACCTCGATCTCGCCGCACCGCTGGACGACCAGCGTGGCTGCGACGATGACCACCAGACCGCCGGTGAGCCCTTCCTGAGCCAAGCACCCACCTTTTCCTCCTCTGTCGCTGTTCTTGCCTGAGGATGGCCTCCGTGCCCTGATCTGTCTCGCAGGGAAGCAGGTCCCCCGCCTAGGTGTAGTAGTCCTGATCCGGCCACCACCCCATCGCCAAGAGGCCTCGCAGCCGCGGACCCGCGTCAAGCCCCGGTGTTGACGGCCACACCACTGCGGCGCGCCTATGTCACCCAGCCGAGTCGGCCATGACCGAGCCAACCACGTCCTGCCTCACCTCATCTTGGAGCCACGGCCGCCGCAGCAGCCCGATGACTGTGCCGTTCACGGACGCCGGCCGCGACGTCAACACAACCTTGCCCCTACCTGCACCACGCGCCGGCTGCCCGGAAACCCCTCGGTGAGCCACACGACCCAAGCTCCTTCATATTCACCGAGTTCATGGTTGTTGCCTAGTTGTTGTCTGCCTTGGCCATCGAGTTGGCGTGTCCACGGTTGGCACATCACGACAACGCCATGCCAGAGGCCACCCACGGCCTCTGCGCGGCCAAGCGCCATCGCGCACTCGTGCCGCATGAACACCGACCGGCCTCCATGCAACCGCACTGGCGCTCTCGCACGAGCCATCCCAGCGTACTCTCATGAGCGGCGCACAAGTTTGTGCACAAGCACGCACTGCACCTTGGCCGCCACCGCCGTGAACCTACATGCGGTCGCCCTGGCCCGAAGCTTCACCTATGAGAGCACGAACCGCCTCCATTCCTCATCGTCACCACGGCCATGGCCTCACTTTCGCCTGGCTGCACGGAGCACCGCAGCCTACCACACCCGCACCGCCTCGGCGCCTGCATGCACACCGGGGCATGGACCCCCGCAGCCACCGCAGAAAGGAGCGAGCCGTCGGCCATGGTCGCATCAAGCACCTGGTGGGCAGTGGAGACTTGCCTTTCCCCCTTTTTGCTAATCCGGCCCGGTAGCGAGTTGCTAGCAGTCCGAGTGACAGCACGAGCACGAAGTATCCACCGCTGCCACCGCAGACTTTTGCTCGAGCACAGCAGAAGCAAGAAAACCACCGGCCCACCACTGCTTCCAGCCCCCGCACAGGCCTAGCGGAGCCCCCCCTTCCTTGCTGCCTGGTTCAGGCCCAAGTGGCCGACCAGCCCACCAGCAACGCCAGGCCTAGCTCGGCCTATGGCCCACGTGCAATCCCCTCCATCATCCTTGCTGTTGGGCTGCCAGCAGCAGAAGTAAGCCCAACCGAACCCTGAGCCTTTTTCGTTTTATCTATTTTTATATTTCCTATCCACATTCTAAAATTCCTAGGAAATTCATCCTAGCTCCAAAAAAATTATGAAGCCACTTTCATAATTTTTCTAAAATCTTTCTCTACCTCCTAGTGCAGTTGAGAGTCTAGTTCAGTTAGGTTTTGTTGCGGTTTTGTTGCTTCTCAATTCTATTCCTTCGAATCCCGTCGATTACTGTGGCGGGTGAATCAAGGGAAGGTGAATCCCTACCCCCTTTTCCTTTGGCTCTCCCATGTTCGAGCCCTCGTATGTACCGTCTTCGACCGCAACATTTGTTTGGTTCTTACGGTGATGACCGCACCGCTAGGAACCTGAGAGATGTCTAGTGCATTTAGTACACCCAGGTTGTGGTACCCTACCAAGAGTTTGTGCACTTGGTGTTCTCGAGTTTGTCGCTTCTTTCCAATGCCCTGTCTTCTGTCGTGGCGTGTGTATTGGAAGAAGTAGACCTTCGTCCTTTGTTGTTCTTGCTATTGTTGCCCCGTTAGCCTGCTCTGTTCGATCCCGTCTTGCCCGTGATGATTGGATCAAAGATCGGACTAATCCCCTTTTTGTAAGCGAAGCTATGGTCTATGTCGTACCTCGGACCCGTGCGTGTTGATTCGATCGATCGTCTAAAACCATCTTCCTTGAAGATGCGTCTAAGAACATGACATGGATGTGCCTAGCTAACCCCGCTTCCTTTGTGTGGTTGAGCGGCTCGCTTCTCGGTTCCTGATGTTAGAGTATTGTGTGGATCGAGGGAACCGTTGTTGTCCAATCCCTTCGCGTTACCGCTTTCTATCATAGCAGGCGAGCCGAAGTACATTGGAGCCAAGTCACAATAGTGTTTTTCGTTCTTGTTTGTTTCTCGTGTCCAATTGTGACTTGCGGGATAAGGCTGCAAGAGTCAAGCCCCGTCATTCTTCTTTCATTGAGCCCGTCTTCCGATCCCCGTCATTTCCATGATGCCCGGATTGAAAGATTGTGAGCCATGGTGTTTGCTCTGGATAAGCTCTGGCTTAAACCGTTTATCGTAAAGCCACATTGGCTTGGCCATGACTCAAGCTTGTGCTTAGCAAACCACCACTCGTGTTTCTCTGGCCCGAGGAAATCGGACAACCGCCAAGAAGGCTAAGCTGCAAGTCTTTTAGTATCTCGTTGGTGTTATTGGATCTTCCTGCGTCTTGTCGTCTTCTCGGGTGTTGCGTGTTCTCTTGCTTGCGTGTCGCTTCGTGGAGTAGCTGATGATCGGATCAAGAGAACATGGACGACGACAAGGACTGTGGAACGGAGTCAACTGAGGAGGAGAGGACCCCGCTGAAAGGTCCTTGTTTGGTTTTGGTAATTGAGTGACAACTTAGGTGGACTAATATGTGGTTATGTGAGATACACAGGAGATTAGTCCACAGGTAATGGTGTCATGAAGGAGCTCATTGCATATGAGACATGACATGGAGTCATGTGACCAAGGTGGCAAAGATCAAGATGAGGCTTGGCTCGACGGACCGGTTGCAAGTGTGAAGGGCAAGTCGGAGGCTTTGGAGCGATGGACCGTGAGGCGGTGAAGCTTGAGCAAGACTTGGCGCCGATGGACCGACGCAACGGTGAAGAGCAAGTGAGGTCAAGATCGATGGACCAAGGTCACATGATGATATGAAGTGGATCATATCATTTGTGATATGGTTGGTGCATGTGTTGCATCAATGTCGGAGGAGATGGAGTGGAATGCGCAAGGCAAAGGTATAACCTAGGGCATTTCCATTTCACCGGTCATAGGTGTGTAGAGAAGCTGATGACCGGGTTTAGGATAGATGGCCGTACTATTAAGAGGGGCAAACTTGTTTGCATATCGGTCATCTAGTGCCACTTGAGCGATCTAACTTTGCATACGTGTTAGGATCGAGTGGCGAGGCAAGTTGAGTGCCTAATTCCTTCGAAGAAAATGTTTGTGAAAATGCTAACACACGTGCACAAGGTGGTAATCACTTGTTGGTGTTGGCACATTTGCGAAGACAGTGGAGTTTGAGCGGTAGAGAGGGTTTGGGTTCCTCTCTCCCTCCCGCCGAGCTTGCGAGGCGGGATTCGGCGCTTTTTGGAGAAGTGAAACGCCTATTTTCTATTGCGCCGAAAGTTGGAAAAGAAACGGTGGTCACAGAGGTGCACCGGACGCAGCACCGGACGCTGCACCGGACGCGGGCTCTGTGCGACCGGCGCGTCCGGTCAGTGCAGCGCGGGCGTCAGGCGCGCGGGCTAGGGTTTGACACCGGCGCGTCCGGTGACCCACGGGACCGGCGCGTCCGGTCTGGCGAACAGCGGGTCACGAAGTCATCGGACGCGGTGCGCGTCCGGTGACACACCATCGGACGCGTCCGGTGGTCTCGGGCGCTTACTGGACTCGCACCGGACGCGGGTACTGTGGCGTCCGGTGGTTGCGAGGAGCGCGTCCGGTGATGTCTTCGCGCGCGCGGGAACTGTGCGCACCGGTGCGTCCGGTGGTTCGCAACAGCGCGTCCGGTGTGTCGTTTGACCGTTGGCGCACAGTGACCGTTGGAGGTTCTAACGGACGAATTTGAAATCGCTAGGGCACCGGACGCGGTTAAGCGCGTCCGGTCTGTTACGACCGGCGCGTCCGGTGCTCCCGCAGAAAACGGACAAGTGTGTGCAACGGCTCTATTTGACTGTGGGGTTATAAATAGACCTTGTGGCCGGCCTTGGCCGGCAGCTGAGCACACTTTGGCCTTGGTGGCTTATGTGGTAGTGCTTGGAAGCCCTCTAACTCACTCATGCTTGATAGTGTTCATCGGATCGAGTGAGAGAGCGATTCTAGTGCAATTGCATCGTGAGGTTGCATCGAGTGGCACTAGGTGTTCGTGTTGCAAGCCGGTAGTGCTTGTTACTCTTGGAGGTTGCCACCTCCTAGACGGCTTGGTGGCTTGTGGCTCCGTCGAAGCTCGCAAGAAGATTGTGCGAGGCTCCGGAGAAGCTTTGTGAGGGGGATTGTGCTCACCCCGCGGGGATCGCGAAGAGCAACTCTAGTTGAGCGTGTCATTGAGCTACCACACTTTATGGTAGGTTCTTGCGGTGCCTTTTGAGAGGCTCGGTGTGTGACCGATTAGCCGCCGAACCACGAAGTGTTGGTCGACACAACGGGGACGTAGCTTGGTGGCGACCAAGTGAACCTCAGGAGAAAATCACCGTGTCAACATTGTCTACTCTTCTCGGTGGTTTGCCTTCGTGCAACACAAGCTTGTATTTACTTTCATATATATACTTGTGCTTGTGTAGTTGCTCTCTTAACTAGTTTGCTTGTGTAGCTTGCTAGTTGTCTTCTTGCTTGTGTGGCTAGAAGCTTCCCTTTGCGTGACTAATTTGGTTTGTGTAACCTTGTTAGTCACATTGCTTAGTTTGTGTAGCTAAGTAGTTTGCGCTCTCTTTTTTGGCTTGTGTAGCCTTGCTATTGAGCATTGCTAGTGAGCTTAGGCTTTGTGCGCTTTGCTTACTAGAATTGTGTAGGAGCTCCCTCTTGCTTGCAAAGTACTAGTGCATAGGTTTGTGTGACCTTGCTCTAGAATTGATTAGGTGAGCTCTTGGTAAGCTTAGCACCTTAGTTGCTTAATTAGGATCTTTGCAAGGTGCTAGAGAACTTAGATAGAGGGGTGTAGTCTTGGCTAGACCGTTAAGTTTAATTCCGCATTTGTTTCGGTTAGCCAACGTGTTTAAGTTTTAGAAAGGACTATTCACCCCCCCTCTAGTCCGCCATCTCGACCCTACAAGTGGTATCGGAGCCGGGTCTCTCATTTGCGGTCTTCACCGACCCAAGAGGATGGCGACTTATGGGCTAGATGATTGTGTGGAACACATTTTTTATGGCACTCACTATGCACGGTGGAAAAATCACATGCTTGATCATTTTCGTGCTCTTGGCCCTAAGTTTTGGTGGATCATAGTTGTTGGTTTTTCTCATGACTTGGATGGGTGTGGTAACCGTACCCAAGCTCAAAAGGATTGCCGAACACTTGATGCACAAGCTAAGTTTTATCTAATCAAAGCTTTGAATGATGAGATTTTTGACAAGGTGAGGGGTCTCTCAAGTGCACATAGCATGTGGACGGCGCTCAAGCATCACTATTGTGGCTCCTCAATTTGGGATGATGGAAAATTCAAGAAGGATGATCACATAGTGATGGAGGTACATGAGGATGTCGAGCATGACCACAACAAGGTGGTTGTGGAGGATTGCTCCACCTCACGGTCAAGTGATGACAAAGATGATCATATCACAAGATCACTTGACAAGAAGAATGATAATGCCACAAGTGATGCACACATTGATTCTACCTCATGCACACTTGATGGTAAAGATGATGGCTATGAGAGTGATGCTTCAACAAGCTCTTCAACATCATCACATGGTAACACTAAGATACATGTTGGTGGTTTTGTTGTGGATTGTGATGATCCAAATTTAGAGCTTTTATATAAACTCTCAAGAGCCTTGAAAAGGGAGATGAGAAGAGTAAGTAAATTGGAAAATGAAAACTCTTTTCTAAAGACCACATGTGAACAACAAAAGCATCTACTTTATGTTACTACTTGTTCACATGAGGAGCTAAAATTGACTCATGAGGAACTTAGTGTTGCTCATGATAACTTGGTACAAGAACATGCTTTACTCACTAAGAAGCTTTCTAATGAAGAAACCAAATCTAGTGAGAGCTCATCATTTGGGTCAAATGATCAATCACATATTACTAACCCTTGTGATGTAGGCAAGAAGCATGTATCCACCTCTTGTGATGATTTATTAGATATGCCATGTTCTTCACAATTAGATGTTTGTTCTACTTCTATGTCTTGTGAGACTAACCTTTTGAAGGAGAACAATGAGCTCAAAAGTGAAGTGAAGAATTTGAGCAACAAGTTGGAGAGGTGCTACAACTCTAAAATCGCCATTGAGCATATCATGACCAATCAAAGAAGATATGGTGATAAGAGTGGTATTGGCTACAACAAGAGCAAGGGCAAGATTAAGAAGAAGCAAGATGCAAAGAAGCTATCCCAACTCATGTGCTACCAATGCCATGAAGTGGGACATATTGACAAGTGTTGCCCTACCAACAAGTCTCAAGTTGAGCCAAAAGCAAAGCCCCAAGATCAAGTCAAAATCAATCACGAAGATGTTAGTGACTTGATGATAAAGAAGAAGAAAACAAGAAGGGGTGGAAGAGCAAGACATCCAATGCAAATTCAAGATGTCAAGATGATGAGCAAGAATCAAGATGAGAAGAAAATACATGCTCACATCAAGTGCTTCAAATGTGGAGATAAGGGACACTTCACCTCGGGGTGTCCTACCAAGCTTGAGAAGAAGGCTCAAGCAACTCGTGAGAGGCAAGGCAATGAGAAGCAACATATGAGCAAGGAAGAAAAGGCTCAATCTAAGAGAAGTTGCTACTCATGCCGGAAAAGGGGACACATGGCACATTCATGTCCCCTAGGTAAGAATTCTAAGCCTAGTTCAATTGATGATACTAATATGCTTAGAAAGGATGGCAATGGTACCTCATTGGTTAAAATTGCAAAACATCCCGCTACTCATACTAAGGCTATGCCTAAGTATGTTGCACCTAATTTGAGAGGACCCAAACTTGTTTGGGTACCATCAAAAAGTGGATGATTGTTTGTAGGTACCATCGGCATTGGAGGCTTGATTCATTTGGATTCATATTGGTCATCATATGTTGAATTAAGTTTTAAAGCTTAGTGCATATTCTATCCCAATGCCAAGTCAAAATAAGTGGAGTCCAAATGCTACAACATACAAGTGCAACATTCAAGATTGTGGTAATTTATTGGATATATTTGATGGCTTGCAATTTATTTGAGTAAAAGCTTGCTATTGGATGATCATGAGCTAACCAAGGTATATCTCTCGTTGATCATTTTATTTGGGTGCATATGAGTTGATTGAATTGGATAAATGTGCAATGTTGCTTGCTATGAGATGATTGAATGGATTAAATACTTAGCAATCAAGTTTGGATTGATTTGGGTTGAATAAATTCATGAGATGATATTTAGTAAGTGGATTGAATGGATATATGTCTTGTGAAAGTATTCAAACAAGTTAGTTTCAAGTTTGATTCATATTTGATGAAGAATAGCTCATGTATTGAAATCTGTCCTACATTAAAAATCTGAGCTAGCAGTGATCTTAGCCATGTTTGAGTGATCAAATCTATTTGGATTGGCTTGAAATTTGGTATACATGTTCTACACTTATGAAAGAAGATGCTGTAGAAATTTCATGAGAAGTGGATAAGAGATGCTTCGGTTTTGGAGTGCATCTTGTCAGCTATAGTGCAGCAGTTTTCAGCATGTAGCAGTGGTGGAAGATTTGAAATCTAGTAGCAATCTAGAAGTCAAAAGAAGTTCAAATTTTTACAGTTGCTAGATGACTTAGTGAAGCACATCTCCACCAAATTTCATGGCATTTAGATCCGTACATTGTGAGATATGAATTATTCTTTGAAGGGTACAGAATCTGCCAGAAAAGTGAAAATCATTGGATTAATCTAGAGTCACTTTTAATTGAAAGGTCCTCAAGTTGAAAACATGCTTACAAGTGGTTGAGGTACCTAAGTTTGGTTTTGAATTGATCTAGAAGCATGAAAAGCAATGAGTACAAGACTTTTGTATTGTGAAATATACTTGGTATACTTATTTGGTACTCAATTTGAAGATCAAGATCAAACTTAAGATGAAGATAATGTTTAAGTTCTAGTGATGATTAGAGATCATTTGGGAGAAAGAAAAGAACTTAAACAAGAAGAAAGAGTTGGACTCAAATGTAGATTCAAGGATTATTCATCAAAATTAAGTTCATCATCTAAATCAATCAAACTATATCATTTCAAGTGAGTATCAAGAGTGGTTCTTTGGAGAAAGGTCACTTCTCCCTAGTGAGGGGCTTGCCGCCGTGTGTAGGTGAAACCAAGTTTGGAACTTGGAAGGCTAACATGGAAGTGGTGATCCGAGGAACTTGTGATGCTTAGTTGAAGCAATCAAAAGGGTTGATCAAGAAAAGCAAGCAACACCCAAAAGAGAGCTAGTCATATATTTCAATTGGTATCATAAGTACTTCTCTCATGCAAGCATTGATTAAAGAGAAAAAGCAAGCCAACCACAACAAGAGATAATGCACTTGATCATAAGTGGTTTACATTTTCATATGGGTGAAGAATGGATTTATCTATGATGATTGGTCTTCACCAAGCTTATAAATTGGACTTCATATTGCTATTGGAGTAATGAATTGGAATCTATGTGACTATCCTCTACTCCAACATAGCAAAGGTATCATTGTAATGAGCATGATCATTTCATTCCTTACTAGTATGCGGCTAGTGCATATAGTACATGCCTATTAGGATCATGCATGACAAACAAAATTTTAGATTCATAGCCTACCACTATTGCTTGATTGTCTAAATGATCTAGTGGTATGAGTATGAATTTGTTCATGAGCTAGTGAACCCAAGCACTTGATCTAGTTTGACTGTTAACAAGTGACAAGTACAACATTGGCAAGATAACCCTTAGCATGAGGTGTGAAGAAGCTTGTCATTGGATCAAACCGGACTTGGAATCTTAGGCAAATCAATATAGTTCAAGTCATACAAGAAGCTCATGACAATGATAAGAGTACAAGCACAACAATGAAAATGGATATCTAGTTTGTTTCAAGTGGTATCTAGACTCAAATTGATCTTCCAAGTGGTATGTACAAGTGGTGTCTAGATAATGATCTACAAGTGATATCTTACAAGTGGTACTCATAAAGATAGCAAATGTTCAAGAAGTGAATATTATTGTCAAATCCTTCAAAATGGATCTATACTAGAAAGCTCTTTCAAATGGTATCACATTCCTACTCATGATATATTCACATGGTATCATTCATGCAAGACAATGGTTTCACAAGTGATCCTCAACTTTAAGTGATCAAATCAAGAAATGCTACCCTCATCCTCAAATGGTATCTCAAGTGAATGACACATGCTATGACATAGGGGAAGGAGTCCCACCAATGGTATCAAGGTCAAAGATCCTAAGTGGTATCTCAAGAGCAACATACAAGTAATGTCATTCCAACTTATGTGGTAATGTCCATCAAAAATGCAATATTCAAGTCTCAACCATCTACCCCAATACAAGCCTTTGTATCAATTAAGAAGAACACCTTTTATGGAAATTGATGACAAAGGGGGAGAAGTTGGACAAAGATATGAAAGCTTTTTGAGCTTTGGGGAGAGATTGGAAAGATTGGACATGAACATGAACAAAGAGGGAGTAACATTGAAGAATGTAAGGGGAATGTAAGGGGATCAAACATTCTTGGACAAAGAAAGCACACAAGTAGGGGGAGCAAGCTCATGAATTTTGATTGATTACACTTGATATGTGCATAATTCATGTGCTTGCTTGCATTGCATAAGTTCTTAAATTCAATATGCATGCTTGTGTGGTGTATGCTAGTTATAGAACTTGAATGATGATTTGATAACTAGCATGCATAGGATGTTAGCTAGACTTGTGATTATCATGCAAAAACTAGAACCTTGCTTATAATGTTGATCTCACGGGGTTTCTAGTGTTTTTGATGTCTAGCTACTCATAATGCTAAGGATGATGGCAAACTTGTGATTTTCAAATGGTATCAAGCTACTAATTGGTAGCGAGTTACAAAGGTTTATTCTATACACCTTAGCATCACTTAGTAGTGCTAACCCTCCCACAAATTTCATATTTATGCATATGTGCAAGCTTGAAACCAAACCATTTGAGCACATATGTAGGGGGAGTTATCACTACCAAGTCGGATTTTATGGTGCTTATCCAAATCTTAACATAGAGCTTAAAAGTTGGATAAGTAACATTAAATCCAAAACAAGTTAGCAATTTACACTTTGTGTGAAGTGCTAGCTTGAAAAAGCTTAATTTCCATATCTTTGTAGAGTTGTCATCAATTACCAAAAAGGGGGAGATTGAAAGGTCCTTGTTTGGTTTTGGTAATTGAGTGACAACTTAGGTGGACTAATATGTGGTTATGTGAGATACACAGGAGATTAGTCCACAGGTAATGGTGTCATGAAGGAGCTCATTGCATATGAGACATGACATGGAGTCATGTGACCAAGGTGGCAAAGATCAAGATGAGGCTTGGCTCGACGGACCGGTTGCAAGTGTGAAGGGCAAGTCGGAGGCTTTGGAGCGATGGACCGTGAGGCGGTGAAGCTTGAGCAAGACTTGGCGCCGATGGACCGACGCAACGGTGAAGAGCAAGTGAGGTCAAGATCGATGGACCAAGGTCACATGATGATATGAAGTGGATCATATCATTTGTGATATGGTTGGTGCATGTGTTGCATCAATGTCGGAGGAGATGGAGTGGAATGCGCAAGGCAAAGGTATAACCTAGGGCATTTCCATTTCACCGGTCATAGGTGTGTAGAGAAGCTGATGACCGGGTTTAGGATAGATGGCCGTACTATTAAGAGGGGCAAACTTGTTTGCATATCGGTCATCTAGTGCCACTTGAGCGATCTAACTTTGCATACGTGTTAGGATCGAGTGGCGAGGCAAGTTGAGTGCCTAATTCCTTCGAAGAAAATGTTTGTGAAAATGCTAACACACGTGCACAAGGTGGTAATCACTTGTTGGTGTTGGCACATTTGCGAAGACAGTGGAGTTTGAGCGGTAGAGAGGGTTTGGGTTCCTCTCTCCCTCCCGCCGAGCTTGCGAGGCGGGATTCGGCGCTTTTTGGAGAAGTGAAACGCCTATTTTCTATTGCGCCGAAAGTTGGAAAAGAAACGGTGGTCACAGAGGTGCACCGGACGCAGCACCGGACGCTGCACCGGACGCGGGCTCTGTGCGACCGGCGCGTCCGGTCAGTGCAGCGCGGGCGTCAGGCGCGCGGGCTAGGGTTTGACACCGGCGCGTCCGGTGACCCACGGGACCGGCGCGTCCGGTCTGGCGAACAGCGGGTCACGAAGTCATCGGACGCGGTGCGCGTCCGGTGACACACCATCGGACGCGTCCGGTGGTCTCGGGCGCTTACTGGACTCGCACCGGACACGGGTACTGTGGCGTCCGGTGGTTGCGAGGAGCGCGTCCGGTGATGTCTTCGCGCGCGCGGGAACTGTGCGCACCGGTGCGTCCGGTGGTTCGCAACAGCGCGTCCGGTGTGTCGTTTGACCGTTGGCGCACAGTGACCGTTGGAGGTTCTAACGGACGAATTTGAAATCGCTAGGGCACCGGACGCGGTTAAGCGCGTCCGGTCTGTTACGACCGGCGCGTCCGGTGCTCCCGCAGAAAACGGACAAGTGTGTGCAACGGCTCTATTTGACTGTGGGGTTATAAATAGACCTTGTGGCCGGCCTTGGCCGGCAGCTGAGCACACTTTGGCCTTGGTGGCTTATGTGGTAGTGCTTGGAAGCCCTCTAACTCACTCATGCTTGATAGTGTTCATCGGATCGAGTGAGAGAGCGATTCTAGTGCAATTGCATCGTGAGGTTGCATCGAGTGGCACTAGGTGTTCGTGTTGCAAGCCGGTAGTGCTTGTTACTCTTGGAGGTTGCCACCTCCTAGACGGCTTGGTGGCTTGTGGCTCCGTCGAAGCTCGCAAGAAGATTGTGCGAGGCTCCGGAGAAGCTTTGTGAGGGGGATTGTGCTCACCCCGCGGGGATCGCGAAGAGCAACTCTAGTTGAGCGTGTCATTGAGCTACCACACTTTATGGTAGGTTCTTGCGGTGCCTTTTGAGAGGCTCGGTGTGTGACCGATTAGCCGCCGAACCACGAAGTGTTGGTCGACACAACGGGGACGTAGCTTGGTGGCGACCAAGTGAACCTCGGGAGAAAATCACCGTGTCAACATTGTCTACTCTTCTCGGTGGTTTGCCTTCGTGCAACACAAGCTTGTATTTACTTTCATATATATACTTGTGCTTGTGTAGTTGCTCTCTTAACTAGTTTGCTTGTGTAGCTTGCTAGTTGTCTTCTTGCTTGTGTGGCTAGAAGCTTCCCTTTGCGTGACTAATTTGGTTTGTGTAACCTTGTTAGTCACATTGCTTAGTTTGTGTAGCTAAGTAGTTTGCGCTCTCTTTTTTGGCTTGTGTAGCCTTGCTATTGAGCATTGCTAGTGAGCTTAGGCTTTGTGCGCTTTGCTTACTAGAATTGTGTAGGAGCTCCCTCTTGCTTGCAAAGTACTAGTGCATAGGTTTGTGTGACCTTGCTCTAGAATTGATTAGGTGAGCTCTTGGTAAGCTTAGCACCTTAGTTGCTTAATTAGGATCTTTGCAAGGTGCTAGAGAACTTAGATAGAGGGGTGTAGTCTTGGCTAGACCGTTAAGTTTAATTCCGCATTTGTTTCGGTTAGCCAACGTGTTTAAGTTTTAGAAAGGACTATTCACCCCCCCTCTAGTCCGCCATCTCGACCCTACACCCGCTGACTGAACACCAACGGATGGAGAATTGTACCTCTACTACATCTACTTCACAGGTGTCATGGCAGCAGCCTCCTTTAGAGAATCCTATTAGACATTGCATAATATCTAGAACTGCTAGCGCTTTATAATTATTCCTTTGATAGTACTTTGATGCATGCTACTACCTAAGCCATTATTACCCTGATGCAACCCACTCTACCACGTCACCCTGCTTTGCGCTTTTGCTCGCTTATATATGCTTACTTGCCTGCTTGCTTGCATATTACACCACTATACTTATTATTAACTCCACTTCGCATTATATCGGGGATGTGATGCTGGTGGTGAACCCCCTGTGAAGGGTTTAGCTATGGGTGCTGGACTTAGTGGTGTGCGAGCGTGCTGCGTGTGTCTTGGGTGCGTGGAGAGTGAGGGTTGTGTCGACCGAGCTGGAATAACGACGAGCCTAGGGCAAGTCTTGCTATGTGGTGCTACCTGGGCACTTGGATAGGGAATACCTGTGGCGGGTAAAATGATAATTGGAGGTGTCCTTGGGTGTGAACCTCGGAGAGGTGGAGCCCGGGGTAGAGGTGCTGTGGTGGCACATAAAATGGAAACCCTGATGAAGACATTCTGGCTTGGTCAATCCCTAAGGACTTACTAGTACTCAGACTCACCGGGAATCATTTACATCCCACTCGCCCTATATGGTGCGGGACAGTCGGACTACTTGGTAGAACAATGCCACTACTGCTAGGCGAACGTGTGCAAGGAGGTACGGGGTGCGCGGTTGCCCCCACACCCTTCCGAGACTTTAGGAGGCCTTGTGGACATGGCTCTTGACATCCGGAGGGCCCCGGCTCTGTCTACGACTCACAGTATCAGCCATCCCAGACTAGACTTGGGATGTACCAGGGCTGAGAGGTAGGGTGGCATCGTTCTAGGCAAGCAAGCGGCCGAAATCTGCCTAGACGGGGCACCGTCGAGGATGGCTGTCTTGTGGGTATGTAAAACCTCTGCAGAGTGTTTGGTTGATCGATCGATACGTATGCTGACTTGTCGGCTATGGACCTTTCCTGGGTTTCGCTTAAACTAGATAGGAGATGAGTCCTTCTTTTCTCCCTCTAGGTTTGGGGTATTTTCCGGCCGTGAGCCAGGGGCTGCGGGCCGTTGAGACAAGTGCCGAGAGGGAGTCGGACTGTCGACCTGAGTGTGTGAGATGAGATGCGGTGATGGTGGTGTGGTTATGGTTGGGATGGATGGTGGATGGATACGGATGGATGTAGATGTGTGTGGTTGGGAATGTGTTAAAAACTGGATATTATTATTACATTACTAATGTTACTTACTTCTCATGCGCTAAGGATGCAAACCACAGCCAAATGTTAGGATCGCAAGATCCTCTTGTTTTATCTATTCCACTAAAGCTCATTGGTGCTGACCATGGCCTGCACACATCTGGCGGTGTGCAGATTTTCTTGACTTGCGGTAATAGCGAAGTTAGAAGGATTAGGTGGTCTCGTTCCTACGCTCAAGTTTGGTTCAGAAGATGAAGTCCATGCCGCTGACATTCTACGCCAACTCTGATGGTTGCCCGAGAAGGAGGAGTCTTCACCGGCTGACGTGCTACGATGACTCTGATGAAGACGCGTGTGTTTCCGTTAGAATACGATGTAATAGGTGTGTTAATCAGTGTTGTAAAGCTTTGTAACTTGTCGTTTCTACGACGTATGACTATGATATCAGCTGATAATTGATAATGTGATGGATTGCTCTTGTGATCTACTGCATTATAAATCGTATCTGTGGATTTTCCCTTCGAGGAAAATCGAGGTCATTTCAATGAGCGCGTCCGGTCATTGCTTCGCAGTTAGCCGTTGGGCGACCGGCGCGTCCGGTCGTTTGGACCAGCGTGTCCGGTCAGTACTTCACGAGTTAGCCGTTGCGTGACCGGCGCGTCCGGTCAGTGAGACCAGCGCGTCCGGTCAGCACGATTTCGGCTGTTTAAGTTTCTAACAGCTATATTCGAAGGGGTACGTCTATAAATACTCGTTGGCCGGCTCAAGGCTCTCTCTCTCGAACATTTAACATACTTGTGAGCACTTTGAGCTAAGCAACTCCCCTCCCACTCATCTCTCTTGCTTCTTTGCATATTCGAAGTGAGATTGAGTGATCCAAGTGCATTTGCATTGTGAGATTGCATCTAGTTGGCACTTGGTGGTTGATTTGCTGCGGGATTCTTGTTTCTCTTGGTGGTTGCCGCCACCTAGACGGCTTGGAGCAGCTTGGAGGCATTGGCAAGAGTTGGTGATTGTTCTTGGCCACCTCCGGTGATTGTGAGGGGTTTGTGCCTACATCGGCGAAGCGCCAAATGCAACATTAGTATATTGCTCGTGTCATTGCAACCTTTTGCCATTTGGTAGGTTCTTGTGGCGCCTTTTGAGAGGCTCGGTGTGAGACCGATTAGCCACCGAACCAAGTGGTGAAGAGGGACACAACGAGGACTAGCGTGCCGGCAAGCACGTGAACCTCGAGATAAATCATTGGTGTCATCACTTTCATATTGTGATTGATTGATCCCGGTGTTCGGTTATCTTGGTATTCATTGTTGATCATATTGGTTGGCTCAATACTTCGCCCCTCGGTGAAACTCTCCTAACTCAACTCCACTTTACCTTCTTTGTTATCTTTGCTAGCTAGTTAGCTTTGCTAGAGTAGCTCTTTTGTGTAGCTTGCTAGTTGTAGTTGTAATTACCTTCTCAGTTTGACTTGTGCGGTTGAGTGCATATACTAGAATTGTGAATTGGATAGGTGGCTTGCAAACACCCCGTAGGCTAAGCAAAACTCGCATCTCGCTATTTGTTATATTGATAAACTTGTTTAGCTTGTCTTTATAGAAATTTTTAAAAGGCTATTCACCCCCCTCTAGCCATCAAGACCTTTCAAGTGGTATCGGAGTCGTGGTCACCGTTTGTAAGGCTTAACAACCTCGGTGTAAGATGGCTCAAGTTATGTTCAATCATGTAAATGGCAAGCCTCCATTCTTTGATGGTGTCTCTTCCTTTGATCATTGGAAAAGGAAGATGAAGCAATATCTAGGCAATATACATGAGAAGGTTTGGGATGTGACCAAAGAAGGATACATCATTCTTGATGAGGAAAACCTCACTCCCAATGACCGCATCAACAAACAATGCAATACGGCGGCACTTGACACAATCTACCGTGCTATTGATGACAAAGTATTTGAGCAAATCAAAGATCTTGAAAAGGCAAATGAGCTTTGGATAAGGCTTGAAGAAACATATGAAGGCACTTCAATGGTAAAAAGTGCCAAACTGTATATGCTCAAGGACAAGTTCTCCACATTCAAGATGAAGGATGATGAATCCATCCCGGAGATGTTCTATAGGCTCTAAGTTATTGTCAATGATCTCAAGGGGCTTGGGGAGAAGGTTGAGGACAAGGACTTCTCACACAAGTTCTTGATGTGCTTACCCAAGAAGTTTGCCACCTTGAGAAGAATGATCTTTAGAGAGGGATTGTACAAGGTCAAACCAACCAATGTGCTTGGAGATATAATGACCGATGCCCAATATAATGATGATGAAGATGAGGTAGAAGAGAAGAAGGAGACCAAGGTCAAGCAAGAGAAGCCCATTACATTCAAGGCTTCATCCTCTAAGGGCAAGAGCAAGGTAGAGAGTGATGATCCATTCGATGATGAGACCATGGCCCTCCTTGTACACAAGATGGGAAGGTTCATGAAGAAGAAAGGATATGGGGCAAGGAAGAGGAGAGACACTATAAAGGCAAAGACCCTTTGCTACAATTGCAATAGCCCCGATCACATAGTGGCGGATTACCCCTATGAAGATAAGAGATTTCATAATGGAGACTTGAAGCTCAAGAAGAACAAGAAGGATAAGAAAGAGAATGAGAAGAAAGCAAAGAAGAGCTTCACTTTCAACAAGAAAAAGAAGGGTGGTGGTTATGTAGTCACTTGGGATAGTGACAACTCCGATAGTGATGATGATGAAAGCTCTAGTGATGATGAGAGGACCACTCGGCGAGCCATTGCAAACATCGCCCTCTCCAACAAGCCATCCATCTTCGACACTACATCAACATGCCTTATGGCCAAGCCTACAAAGGTAAAATATGATGATAGTGATAATGATTCTTGTGCTAGTGATGATTGTAGGAGTGATGATGAGGAGGATGAGGACTACTCCAAGGATGATATATTGGGCATAATAGATCAAATGAGTAAGGGCTACAAGAGGACAACCAAGAAATACAAAATCTTTGAATAAGAGCTCATTGCCAAGAGCAATAAAAATGATGCCTTGATGGAGGAGCTTGTTGCTCTAAAAAAGAGTAAGGAGTGCAAAGGAATTGAACAAGAGCTCAAAGCTCTTAGGAAATCCTTTGATGAGCTAGAGGCTTCTCGTGAGTGTCTAAAGGAAGACCACGAGGACCTTGAAATTGCTCACACTAGGCTTAAGGAAGCCCACTCCACTCTACTTGAGCTCATCAAGGAAAAGGATCTCAAGTTGGAGAAGTTCATGAAGGAAGCTAAGGAGGAGCAAGTGATTGTCACTTGTGATATTGGACTAACATGTGATATTATTGATGATTCTTTATTTGTTAGTCCTACTAATGCTTCATGTAGCTCATCATCATCCACCACAACCAACTCTACCTCTACTACTAGTGATTCATCACTTGTGGTTGAGAATGAGACTCTCAAGAGAGAGGTGGATGATCTCACCCGCGTATTAGGCAATGCCTATGGTGGGGATGCCCGCTTGCTAAAATGCTTGGGTAGCCAAAGGTTATCTCTTAACAAAGAGGGTTTAGGCTATACTCCCAAGAAGGGCAAGGCGGCCTTTGCTACTCCAAAGCCTCGCTTTGTGAAGGGCAATGGTCGTTATTGCAATAGATGCAAGCAAGTTGGGCATCTAGAGATTAATTGCAATAAAATGAACAAGAACAAGAAAAATGCTAATATACCTTATATTCCTTTTGATTCTTGTTATATGCTTACCAAGGGTGAGAAAGGTGTGCATGCTAAGTTTGTTGGTACACCAATTGTGGGTCCAAAGAAAAAGGCCATTTGGGTACCAAAGAGCTTAGTGACTAACCTCCAAGGACCCAAGCAAGTATGGGTATCTAAAAGACATTAAATTGTTTTGTAGGTAAATTACAAGGCCGGAGGAAGGCATTGGGTGCTTGATAGTGGGTGCTCTCAACATATGACCGGTGATTCAAGAATATTCAACTCTCTCAAATCAAATGATAGTGGCATTGATAGTATCACATTTGGTGACAATAGCAAGGGTGATGTGAAGGATCTTGGAAGGATTGCAATCTTAAATGATCATAGCATCTCCAATGTGCTACTAGTTGAAAAGCTAAATTTCAACTTGTTGTCGGTTGCTCAATTGTGTGATCTAGGTTTCAAGTGCATATTTGGTGTTGATGATGTGGAGATAGTTAGTGTTGATGGCTCTAACTTGATCTTCAAAGGCTTTAGATATGAGAATCTATACTTGGTTGATTTTAATGCTAGTGACACTCAACTTTCAACATGCTTGCTCACCAAATCAAGTATGAGTTGGTTATGGCATAGAAGACTTGGTCATGTTGGCATGAAGCAATTGAACAAGTTAGTGAAGCATGACTTAGTTAGAGGCTTGAAGGATGTCACATTTGAGAAAGATAAGCTATGTAGTGCATGTCAAGCCGGAAAGCAAGTAGGCAACACTCATCCATTGAAGAGCATTATGAGTACTTTCAAGGCATTTGAGTTGTTGCACATGGATCTATTTGGGCCAACTACATACACAAGCATTGGTGGCAACAAGTATGGCTTTGTGATTGTGGATGATTTCACTAGATACACATGTGTATTCTTTCTTGGGGACAAAAGTGATGTATTTGACATATTCAAGAAGTTCATCAAGGGAGTGCAAAATGAGTTTGAAATCACAATCAAGAAAGTAAGAAGTGACAATGGAAGTGAGTTTAGAAACACAAGAGTTGATGAGCTTAGAATCAAACATCAATTCTCGGCCAAGTATACACCTCAATCAAATGGCCTAGTTGAGAGGAAGAATAGAACCTTAATTGATATGGCAAGATCAATGTTGAATGAGTATAATGTGAGTCATTCATTTTGGGCCGAAGCAATCAACATGGCTTGCTTCTATAGCAACCGCCTCTATTGCCATAAGTTCCTAGAGAAGACACCATATGAGATCTTAAATGGAAGAAAGCCTAACATTGCATACTTTCGAGTATTTAGTTGCAAATGCTACATCTTGAAGAAGGGCACTAGATTGAGCAAGTTTGAGAAGAAATGTGATGAAGGATTCTTACTTGGTTACTCAACTACTAGCAAAGCTTATAGAGTTTAGAATTTGGCTAGTGGTTTACTTGAAGAAGTGCATGATGTTGAGTTTGATGAAACAAATGGTTCTCAAAATAAAGAAGATAACTTGGATGATGTGAGAGAAACTCAATTGACCAATGCTATGAAAGAAATGGACATTGGTGATATTAGGCCAAAGCAAGTGATTGATGTGGATGACAACAAAGATCAAGTGATCCAAAGTCCAATTACACAAGCTAGTGGTTCTCTAATGCAAAATCAAGCTAGTACATTATCTCAAGTGCAACAAGATCAACAAGTGGCTAGTTCATCATCTCCAACTCATGATCAACATCAACATCCAAGCAATCAAGTCCAAGTACTTCAACCAACTAATATTGCAAGAGACCATCCATTGGATTCCATCATTGGTGACATACAAAGGGGAGTTCAAACTAGATCAAGATTGGCATCATTTTGTGCTCACTCTTCTTTTGTGTCAATGGAAGAACCTAAGGACATTGATAAAGCATTAAGAGATCCGGATTGGGTAAATGCAATGCATGAAGAGCTCAACAACTTCAAGAGAAATGAAGTATGGGAACTAGTTGAGAGGCCTAAGGATCACAATGTCATTGGAACAAGATGGGTCTTTCGCAACAAGCAAGATCAAGATGGGATAGTAGTAAGGAACAAAGCAAGACTAGTAGCTCAAGGTTACACACAAATAGAGGGTCTTGACTTTGGTGAAACTTATGCCCCGGTTGCAAGATTGGAAGCAATTAGGATCTTACTTGCCTATGCTTGTGCTCACAATATCAAGCTATATCAAATGGATGTGAAGAGTGCATTTCTCAATGGGTACATCTAAGAGAAGGTGTATGTGGAGCAACCTCCCGGTTTTGAAGATGACAAGAAACCCAATCATGTCTACAAATTGAGAAAAGCTTTGTATAGATTGAAGCAAGCACCTAGAGCATGGTATGAAAGATTAATGGACTTCTTGATATCCAAAGGATTTGTTATGGGCAAAGTTGATACAACACTATTCACCAAGAAGATTGGGAAAGACTTGTTTGTATTGCAAATATATGTTGATGATATCATATTCGGTTCAACCAATCAAGATTATTGTGATGAGTTTGGGAAAATGATGGCAAAGGAATTTGAAATGTCAATGATTGGTGAAATTAGTTTCTTTCTTGGACTTCAAATCAAACAAATGAAAGAAGGTATATTTGTGAGCCAAACTAAGTACATCAAAGATATGCTCAAGAAGTTTGGCATGGAAGATGCAAAGAGTATCACTACTCCAATGAGCACTAGTGGAAGCTTGGATAGTGACAAGAATGGCAACATGGTGGATCAAAAGCTATATAGATCAATGATTGGTAGCCTACTCTATGTGACGGCATCAAGGCCCGATGTGATGTTTAGTGTATGCATGTGTGCAAGATTTCAAGCCTCACCAAGAGAAAGTCATTTGAAGGCAACAAAGAGAATATTGAGGTACTTAAAGCATACACAAGATGTTGGATTATGGTATCCTAAAGGTGCAAGCTTTGAGCTAGTTGGATATTCGGATTCCGACTATGCCGGTGATAAAGTGGAGAGAAAGAGCACCTCAGGGACTTGTCAATTGTTGGGAAGATCACTTGTCTCATGGTCATCCAAGAAGCAAAATAGTATTGCACTATCTACCGCCGAAGCCGAATACATCGCCGCGGGTAGTTGTTGTGCACAAATCTCGTGGATGAAGGCTACATTGAAAGATTTTGGAATCAACTTCAAGAATGTGCCATTGCTATGTGACAATGAAAGTACCGTGAAGCTAACCAACAATCCGGTTCAACATCAAAGAACAAAGCATATTGATGTTCGCCATCATTTTATTAGAGATCATCAATAAAAGGGTGACATTGCTATTGAGAGTGTGGGCACCGAAGATCAATTAGCCGATCTATTCACCAAGCCACTTGATGAGAAGAGATTTCACAAGCTAAAGAATGAGTTGAACATACTTGACTTCTCCAACATGAGTTGATGCACCCTATGATATGATATGCCTCTCCTTCGAGCCCCAAGGTACAATTGGTTAACATGTCATACATTCTATGCTAAGGACTTGTTTAGTGCATCTAGTCATAATTTACATGTTCTAGGCTCATTCATGAAAATCAAATGAATTTGAAGTTTATATGGTACCACTATTGTTTCCATGACTTGTATGATCTAGTGGTAGCATATAACTTGTTTAAGTAGCTTGTGATCCTAAGTGTTTAATCTAGAAAACTTGTCTAAATATTTGCTTCAACATGGTGCATGATAACCCTTCTAGGGAGGTGTGAAGAAGCTTGCCCTTGGATCAAACCGAAGTATTTTATTTATGCAAGCAATCTAGGTTGAATCATAAACTTGATCCTAACTCCATATTTTAACATGATAATATATCTAAAGTTTGCTCCTTGTGGTCAATTGGTGCCAAAGAGGGAGAAATTGTTGTTCACAAAGATAGAACTCAAAGAGGAAGAAGCATAAAGGGGAGAATTGATAAAAGAAGGGGATCAACTAAAATTTTTGAGCACACAAGTAGGGGGAGCAAGCTCTTAAACATGAATGTTGCATTTTTATGTGCACTTCATATGTATGATGCATAGTTATGCATTTCGTTTTCTCCGATACATTGCTTGTGTGGTGACTTGCTAGTATAATTTGAATGATACATTAAGGTACTAGCATGAATAGGAAGTAGTTAGATTTTTCTTGCTTCATGTTTTTCAAAGTGGTACTAGAGCCTTGCTTATAATGTTGATCTCACGAGGTTTCTAGTTATGTTTGTGTTTTTCCAAGTGGAATCTAACTACACAAGGTGCTAAGATGGTGTTTATCGCTACTCCGATGGTATCACGCTTCAAAGGTCTATAATCTTAAACACTTAGCACCTATTGGTAGTCAATGCTCCTAATCTTTCCTATCTAACATGTATGCTTCCAAAATCCAAACATATAGCATACATGTAGGGGGAGCCATTGCTATCAATTTGAATTCATGATCACATGTCCATAATTCTTACACATGGTAATATACTTGGACAATGTGACATGGGTTCAATCAAAATTTTATCATAACATCTTTGTGAAAGGTTTGTCACCAATTACCAACAAGGGGGAGATTGAAAGTCCTATGTTTGATGTTGGTAATTAGTGACAATGCCTAAGTACTAATTCTATGAATAAGTTGTATGTAGCATATGAGGATTAGTACATTCCAAGGTTGGTGGCAAGATGGACATGGTGATCATGATGGCCACACTTGGATTTGGACGCAATCCTATGTGATCAAGGCAAAGGTATATGCTTAAGGGTTGTGTTTTAGTAACCAAGACACCTAGTGGGTGTGGTTACATTATAGGATAGATAGCCATACTATAAAGAGGGGAATGACGCGTCTATTGAACTCCTAAGTGCCTCTAGGTGTGCATTTCATGATCATATGCATTTAGATAGAACTAATATCGTCTCAAAAAATGATTGTGAAAATGCTAACACACTCACACTTGACGAGATCAATTGGTGGTGTTAGCACGTTTGCGAAGGCGGTGGAGTTTGAGCGGTAGAGAGGGTTTGGGATCCTCTCTCTCTCGCCGAGCTTGCGAGGCGGGATTCAGGCGTTTTCGAGAAGTTGAAACGACTATTTTCCACTACGCCGAAGTCCGGAAAAGAAACGGAGGCGAACGAAGGTCACAGAGGTGACCGGACGCTGAACCGGACGCGGTCTTTGCATGACCGGACGCGTCCGGTCAGTGTTCAGTGTCTGCGCGTTTTTCAGTTCGATGATCGGACGCGAGGTGCGTCCGGTCACTGATGATCGGACGCGTCCGGTCGTTCAGGGAGCTTACTGGACTGTAACCGGATGCTGGCACTGTCGCGTTCGGTCATGTTTCTTCAGCGCGTCCGGTCGTTGTTTCGTTGAGCGCTGCTCAGGCGACCAGCGCGTCCGGTCATTCTCGGGACCAGCGCGTCCGGTTATTTCCAACGCGTCCGGTCTGCGCGATGAGCGCGTCCGGTCATTGCTTCATAGTTAGCCGTTGGACGACCGGCGCGTCCGGTCGTTTGGACCAGCGTGTCCGGTCAGTACTTCACGAGTTAGCCGTTGCGCGACCCGCGCGTCCGGTCAGTGTGACCAGCGCGTCCGGTCAGCACGATTTCGGCTGTTTAAGTTTCTAACGGATATATTTGAAGGGGTGCGTCTATAAATACTCGTTGGCCGGCTCAAGGCTCTCTCTCTCGAATATTTGACATACTTGTGAGCACTTTGAGCTAAGCAACTCCCCTCCCACTCATCTCTCTTGCTTCTTTGCATATTCGAAGTAAGATTGAGTGATCCAAGTGCATTTGCATTGTGAGATTGCATCTAGTTGGCACTTGGTGGATGATTTGCTGCGGGATTCTTGTTTCTCTTGGTGGTTGCCGCCACCTAGACGGCTTGGAGCAGCTTGGAGGCGTTGGCAAGAGTTGGTGATTGTTCTTGGCCACCTCCGATGATTGTGAGGGGTTTGTGCCTACCTCGGCGAAGCGCCAAAGGCAACATTAGTATATTGCTCATGTCATTGCAACATTTTGCCATTTGGTAGGTTCTTGTGGCGCCTTTTGAGAGGCTCGGTGTGAGGCCGATTAGCCACCGAACCATGTGGTGAAGAGGGACACAACGAGGACTAGCGTGCCGGCAAGCACGTGAACCTCGGGATAAATCATTGGTGTCATCACATTCATATTGTGATTGATTGATCCCGGTGTTCGGTTATCTTGGTATTCATTGTTGATCATATTGGTTGGCTCAATACTTCGCCCCTCGGTGAAACTCTCCTAACTCAACTCCACTTTACCTTCTTAGTTATCTTTGCTAGCTAGTTAGCTTTGCTAGAGTAGCTCTTTTGTGTAGCTTGCTAGTTGTAGTTGTAATTACCTTCTCAGTTTGACTTGTGCGGTTGAGTGCATATACTAGAATTGTGAATTGGATAGGTGGCTTGCAAACACCCCGTAGGCTAAGCAAAACTCGTATCTCGCTATTTGTTATATTGATAAACTTGTTTAGCTTGTCTTTGTAGAAATTTTTAAAAGGCTATTCACCCCCCTCTAGCCATCAAGACCTTTCAGGTACATCTATAAATACTCGTTGGCCGGCTCAAGGCTCTCTCTCTTGAACATTTGACATACTTGTGAGCACTTTGAGCTAAGCAACTCCCCTCCCACTCATCTCTCTTGCTTCTTTGCATATTCGAAGTGAGATTGAGTGATCCAAGTGTATTTGTATTATGAGATTGCATCTAGTTGGCACTTGGTGGTTGATTTGCTGTGGGATTCTTGTTTCTCTTGGTGGTTGCCGCCACCTAGACGGCTTGGAGCAGTTTGGAGGCATTGACAAGAGTTGGTGATTGTTCTTGGCCACCTCCGGTGATTGTGAGGGGTTTGTGCCTACCTCGGCGAAGCGCCAAAGGCAACGTTAGTAAATTGCTCGTGTTATTGCAACCTTTTGCCATTTGGTAGGTTCTTATGGGGCCTTTTGAGAGGCTCGGTGTGAGACCGATTAGCCACCGAACCACGTGGTGAAGAGGGACACAACGGGGACTAGCGTGCCGGTAAGCACGTGAACCTCGGGATAAATCTTCGTGTTATCACTTTCATATTATGATTGATTGATCCCGATGTTCGGTTGTCTTGGTATTCATGGTTGATCATATTGGTTGGCTCATTACTTCGCCCCTCGGTGAAACTCTCCCAACTCAACTCCGCATTACTTTCTTAGTTATCTTTGCTAGCTAGTTAGCTTTGCTTTAGTAGCTCCTTTGTGTAGCTTGCTAGTTGTAATTGTAGTTACCTTCTCGGTTTGACTTGTGCGGTTGAGTGCAAATACTAGAATTGTGAATTGGTTAGGTGGCTTGCAAACACCCTGTAGGCTAAGCAAAACTCGCATCTCGCTATTTGTTATATTGATAAACTTGTTTAGCTTGTCTTTGTAGAAAATTTTAAAAGGCTATTCACCCCCATCTAGTCATCAAGACCTTTCACCGCCCCTCATCCAAGGTAGGACCTTCTCGTTGGACACCAGATGACCAGCAGTTTCGATGCCTCTTTGGCCAGGTTGAATAGTTCACGGAGCCCAGACCGCATGGATGGTGCCTCCCTTTCCTTCATGCGTGTCAGCAGATTCCATGGATGATTCTAACTACTAAAGTATTGAGTGGATAACTCATCCTCTCATGCTGACTGAAATCATTGAACTGTACTATATTGAAGTGTTCTACACCTTCTGAAATGTGCAACTATAGAAGCCAAGGACCCAGTATATGGATAGGAAGAGCACATGCACAACCAAAATAGATAGATACTAAATGGGGAAGTATTTTACTTCTATACTTTTGTATGCTAATATGCGGTACATGATTTATAATCCCAACATTCAAAAATATTATTCTAGTAGAATCTGCTGACCACCCAAACAATGTTAGAAAAAAGGGGTTACGTTGATGCTCAGAACGTACAGCTCAACTCAAAAGGAATTGACGTTTCGTTCCTACTGTTGATATCAGTTCATATCTAATTATTATACTATTGATATCAGTTAATATCTAAAGCTAAAAAATTCAATGTATAATATTTTCCTTATTTTCCACACCTTAAGGATCCACGTTCACCACCTATGCACGCGGTCGCGCGACGCCCGGGCCGCCCTTGCCGAGCTTGTCCTCGTCGCGCCGTCTTCAAAGCTCAACGTGAACACTTAACACTGTAAACATCTTATTCCTGTAGAAAAAGATGATGATATAGTAGTCCGGTGAAGTACCTTAATATAATTCATTAATTGGACCAAGATCCAACTATCAAGAGCTATCCAGCCTACAAATTTGAAGACAATATATGCAGTCACCCTGAAAACAAAATACAGCTCACTTCCATCAGCTTGCTTAAGAACGCCCCCCCTGAAAACAGTGTGCCTAAACTTCTATAAAGTGCAGTGCGCCACTCAAACTTTAGCATTATTAGCACAGATGTAAATAGTCATCTTGCAATCTGCAAACAGTTATAGAATAAAAGTCCACCACACTTCTAGATAGTGCACAATACAGAGTCTAAATAATTGGATTGAACACATACTGATGAAGTTAGCATGGTACCAGATGTGACAGATCCTTGCATAGTTTTTGTGAAAACAATATGTTTACATTTCCTGATATCCTCGATTATGATTGCTGATCTACAAGATTGATAGCTGAGTTAGTACAAGTACCATGATATATTGATAACTGGTATAGGAGCTCTCGGAGTAATGCATTTTCTAGAAACCTGATTAAATAACGTACAATACCAAATTGCAGGCAGGTAGGCATCACCGAGCACTGTGCACAGCACAAAAATTCTGCGCCAACATATAGCAACTATAGTAAGGAAAAAAAATTTCTATTGACAAATACAATATAATTAGTCAAGTAGATAAGATAATTACCTTCAGAGTTACGCTCTTGTTCTTCAGACTTTAGGAATTAGGAATCAGGAACACGAAGACAAGAATTATGCAACCTGCGGCCTGCTTTGCTCCTTCCTGGCCTCTTGGAGGCCTCCGCTGATCCGCTCTGCAGTCTCCGTGTGGACTGCTGACAGCAGTATGCACAGATTGACGGATCAGATAATCAGATGATAGCTAATCCTGGAATTGGCAGGTCTGATAGGCCAGATTATTTGGGCACCATCGGATGCAGTTAACCAAATCACAGATCAATCAGATCAAATGAGACGGGTGCAACATGATGGATTGGATCAAGTGGAGGAAAGAGGGAACCAAGATCGGAAGTGACTGGACCTGGCCATTAGCAGAGATGTAGCAGATGTGCTTGTTGCCCCCTGTTGTTGGCCTCACCACCACCATAGCTCTTGCCGCCAGGCAACTGCTATCTGATTTGTGGCAATTCCAATCACGAACGTCTCAGCACAGCGTCGCCACCCCTCAAGTCCAAATCCGGCAGGACGACGACGCTCTCGCCGCACCACCACCTTGCGTGCACAGCACCACACTGTCACCACCCCACCCTCAACCTCAACCTAAACCTCAAGACGCCATGGCGGCCGATAGAGATCAGGCACAAGAGAGAAGGTTGGGTGCGAGAGAAAACATAATGATATCTGTGGAGTTGGCGACGTCGACGGAGCCTTGATCGCTCGCCACGCCTTTAGTGGATCCGTGCCACCACGCGATGGGCTGCCGTGGCCGCTGCTGCCGCGGCTGAAGAGCCATTGCCGCCTAGCCTGGTACCCTGCCCTGGGGTTCGTCCGTGGGAGAGATGAGAGGAGTCCGCAGGGCACACGTGTGGGAGAGGGGGAGGGGAAGACCGTGCGTGCAAGGGAGCGCGGAGCCAGGTCCACCACACAGTCGGGCGAGCGGGGTGAAGGATGCGCGCGAATCACACCGGGGAGGCAGAGCGACAACGCGAAATATCATCGCACAAAACGATTGTCTTAGTTTTTAGTTTTATTCTTTTTATAGTCGTAGGAGATATGTATAGTCTACCAAAGTTTAAGAGTTTAATAAAAACCTACACATAAACAGACAAGGATTAAAATTCCTCCGTCTTCTTTCCTTCCACGGTAGAGTCTCTGTGTTTTACAACACGGCAGGCGGCGGCGTCATCCTGGCTCCGGCACCACATCTTGCCCGCTCGCGCGCGCGTATATAAATAAAGGAGCCCCGAGAACTTGCTCGTTCACAAGCTTTGCTCTTGGTGCGTAGTTGCACCGGCAGCGCAAAACATATATAGCGCGACGATCAGCGTAGCTGCGTAGCCACCATCATTTGCGGCACGTAAATCGATTGGCTGCGGGCGACGCGATGTCGTCCAAGGTTGGCGATCGGCTAAGGCCTTCTGTTTTGCTCTTATTTTGATTCGCCATGCATGTATGCGCTCCCATATATATATATATATATGGGAGAAATCAGACAATTTCTAGAATTCTCACCGATGCTCTCTTGTTGAGAAGTCAGACAATTATCACTGATGCTAGCTTGGGCTCGTCGTTACGTTGTTGTTGCAGCAAAAGACTGTGATCAGGCTGGGCGTACCGAACGACAAGAACCGGTCTAAAGCCATGCAGCTGGCATCCAAATTTGTCGGTACACATCCGTCACACTAGCTAGCTATTATCTTGAACTTCGTGTGCGGGATCCGTCCACATATCCATGAATAATACACTCTTGTGAATGAGTACTTACCATACCGCGCGCCTCGATGTATGATGTATATGCAGGAGTGAACTCGATGGCGGTCACCGGGGAAGCCAAGGACCGGCTGGAGGTGGTAGGAGAAAGCATCGACATCGCCTGCCTGATCAATCGCCTGCGCAAGAAGGTCTGCCGCGCCGACGACATCGTTGTGGTGGAGGAAGTCAAGGACAACAAGAAGGAGGAGGAGGAGGAGGAGAAGAAGAAGAAGAAGGAAGAAGAAGCGAAGAAGAAGAGGAAGGTGGAAGAAGATAAGGAGGCGGAAGAAGAGAAGAAGAAAAAGGAAGAAGAGCTCAAGGAGCCGTGGGCGGCGTGCCCTCCGCCGTGCTCTGGTGGTTATTACCCGGGGCTGCCACAGACGTTTCTATGCGAGGAGAACAACAGCCAGAAGGCTGCCACATCATGTGAAGCTACGTACTACTACTTAAGATGGATTTTGCCCGGCGTATATGCTTAGACCACGTTTAGTTCCTAAAAATTTTCAAGATTTCCCGTCACATCGAATGTTTAGACATATACATGGAACATTAAATGTAGATAAAAAGAAAAACTAATTACATAGTTTGGTAGAAAACCACGAGATAAATCTTTTGAGCCTAATTAGTCCATGATTGGACACTAATTAACAAATACAAACAAAAGTGCTATAGTAGACAAATCCAAAAATTTTCGCGAACTAAACACACCCTAATATGTTTGTGACGATTTTGGTTCTGAACTTTTGCCACACTGGCTAGCTTCTCTCCGTGAATCGTGATGTGCGCATGTGCAGAAACGTGGTTCTGGTTTGCTTTGGCTTCTTCAGTGATCACGAAATTTAGATCACTACTATATATAAGTATTTCTAAATTTGTTTTAAGTTAAAATATTCTAAATTTGACCAAATTAAAGCATCGACACCTACCACACATCCTAGAAGTAAACTATGAAAGAATATTTCATATAAGAGGGGAATGATGCTCATTTGAATTCTTAAGTATTATTATTGTATTTTTGTATAAACTTTGTCAAATTAGGATAGTTTGACTTACGACAATGGAGCCGTTCGGCTGGAATTATAAGCCGGCTGAAAAACACTGTTGGCTGATTTTTTGTGAGAGAAAAATACTGTTCCGGCTGAAAAAACAAGCTGAATAAGATGGATTATAAGCCAGATGAACAGGACCAAACTCAGTAATACTTACATTTGTGGAAGGAGTGGCTACATATGCCTACATGCTATCCTCGCAAAAAAACAATATATGCCTACTTGCTATATCATCTTACTATCTACTCCATGTCCTGTAATATAAGAAACTTTGAGTTACCCTAAGTCAAATTATTCCAAATTTGACAAAATTTATATAAAAAATATGAGCAAAATTTATGAGGACTCCCTAAACTGGCACGTTGTATAATCTGGGTCCATACACTTGCGAAATTAGTGCTGAAATTCCATTCCAATCTTTTCGGGACCTGTTTGCTAATTCGCACTCTAATCTTTTCGTGAATTTTTGGAGCAGCCCTGTGCTCAGCCTGCTGCTTCCTGTGCTGTTTCTGAAACGTCAGTTTCTGGTAATCCGTAAGAGCCGAGTGGCATCAATTTTTGGTTCAGTTCGATAGCTGTCTACTGAATTTTCGTGTACGCGTTAGTTTGTCTTGTTGCTCCCAGCTCCCTATTGGAGTTCAGGATTGATTTTAATCATTGAGAAGCTCTTGCCTTTTGAGTTCTGCTTGCAGGTGGTCAGCACCAAAATCAGATCAAGCACATATTTCAGCAAGGTTAAAGTTGTCACTTATCTAAACTTTCTTTTCTTTGTTACTGTGTCGTCAAGTACTCTCTCCTAGTTCTATCTACTAATTTCTTTGTGGATTGGTTCCTGCATGGATGGTGTAACCCATAGGAGTGAAGGTCAGTCTAGGTTTCATAAGAGTGAAAGTGAGAAAGGTGGAGGGGAGAGACGTACCACACGAGTGAAGGTGAAAAAGATGAGGCAAGAGACCTGTGAAATTGATGTGCGGACGTATTGACGCACTTAGGAGTGAAAGCAAACGTGAAAGATGGGGTTGAGAGACCAAGGAAGAGGACCGCGTAGGAGTGATGGGCCGGCTCATTGAGGGCCCGTTCGTTTAGGCTGATTTCCGGCCGGAATGCTTCCTGGTGATGGTTGGACGTATAAAATACAACGACAATCCTGGCCGTATCGGTTCCGGCACTGGATTCCGTTGGAGCCGAACGTGCCCTGACTCCTGAGGTACTTGAGCAACAGACCACGGGATCTGTCCACTTTCTCTTCCTTTGGCATTGAAGTACTTAAGCAACAGAGCACTGGCCACTGTGTGTCGGCCCACTATCTTTCAAGTATGCTCTTGTTTAGTTCCCAAATTCAACTCCTAAATTCTACTATGCAAAAAGAAGATTCCCATCACATCAAAATGGCGGCACATGCATGGAGTACTAAATATAGATGAAATTAAAAATTAATTGCACAGTTTTGTTGTACTTTGCGAGACGAACATTTTGAGCCTAATTAATCAAAGTTTGGACAATTTTTACCAAATACAAACAAATTGCTACAGTGCGCATTTAATACCAATTCGGGTGAACCAATTCCGGAACTGAACACGGGCTATAACTCATGCGTGTACGAGTAATTTTCGAGTGGGGAAAGACTGCCCGTTGACTCTGCGTGTTCACAGTCGCACCGTACCACCCTGATTGCCAACGGTACCAAACGGCTGTATTTCCTTTTAAAAATCTGCGTTGCCGCGGCCGCGGTTTTGGAGGAGCTCAGAGGTCCGGGCAGAGAGAGGCCAGCGGGCAGCGAGCGCGTCACCCAACCAAAACCAACTACCTGCTTCTCTCGTCAAGTCATTGTATACTAGGACTATTTTTTTTCCCAGGAACAGGAAGACGCCGTCCCTTTCGATGAGAAACGAACGGACGGACCAGTAATGCTCCTAAGTCAGTCGTCGTCCTGTCCTTGCCTGCTTGGGAGCCAAAGACCGTCCTGGCGAAGGGTCGTCCGCCTTCACCTCTTGCCTGTTGGCTGTTGCTGCTCGCCCGTCTATAAATGCCGCGCGCGCACCAGTCGCAGTTGCTCATCACAAGGCAGCTGCCGGTTGCTCCTGCAGAGTGCAGAGTGCAGAGCATCGATCCATCGGCATTCGGCGCGGCCATCCCGTCCGTTCAGCCTCTCCTGCTCGGACTTGTCGTTCCCCACATCTGATCGTAATCCTCAGCGGCGGCGCGTAGATCAGCATTCAGCAGCAGCGCGATGAAGGTAACTGACTGAAAGAGCTGCCATCTGAATAAGCTTTCAGCTCCTCGATATTCGCTGTTCGTGCCCCCTTCATGTATGCATGCGACTCATCAATCTCGTGTTCTCGTTGCTGCAGCAAAAGATCGTGATCAGGCTGGGCATGGCGAGCGACAAGTGCCGGTCCAAGGCCATGGTGCTGGCCGCCAAAACAGATGGGGTGAGCAAGATGGGGATCACCGGCGACGGCAAGGACCAGCTGGAGGTGGAGGGCGACGGCATCGACACCGTCTGCCTCGTCAACTGCCTGCGCAAGAAGATCGGCCGTGCCGACATCGTCAAGGTGGAGGAGGTGAAGCCCGAGGAGAAGAAACCAGAGGAGAAGAAACCGGAGGAGAAGCCCGAGGTCGCGCCGCTGCCGTACGGCTGGTGGTACCCCAATTACTACCACTACCACCCGCAGTGGCAGTGGTGACTGGTCACTAGCTCGCCCTGATCATTTGAACTGCTTATCAGTCATGGTATAGTATTTTTCTCTTACGATAAAACAGCAACAGCCGGCTTATCAGCCGTAAAAACCATCATCCGAACAGGGTGTTACACGCCGTTCATGCTATCAGCCGTTTTGACGGATTGGTATATAGTTGCCATTCAACCCTATGATTGTACCGGTGTGCGAATGAAAACATGAAAAAGCAACAAAAGGGGAAAAAAAAGAAAATTGGCAATCCGCGCTTGCTGGTCTCTCTTTAGTTTTTATTTTTCAAATTTTTTTAGACAAATGGTTCCACCAGATTTTATTTGAATTGGACGCCAAAGTTCTGGCAGATTCCCTAAAGAAAGTTGTTGCTTGTCCATGTTCTGGAGGTAATTAAACCCTAAAGATTTGATCAGTGGAGCAGCTAAGTCTCAAAAACACCTTTTACAAATCCACAAAGAGAGATCTGACACAAGGAAAAACGAAATGAAGAAATCCATACACCCAGCATAGTTCACAGGAGTGTAGTGCGCAAGTGTATGTTTTTTAAAAAAGAAACACAAGTTCATCCTTCTTTTCAATTTCTCATCTTTTTTTCCCGCCAAACTCATTCCTATTTCATTTCCGTCAAATACATAATATATCGTCACCAACTGTACCCCGGATTTTCAGCGATATTAAGAAACATACTTCATCCATAATTATCTCCCTTTCTCGCTCTGTACGCAAACCAATTTCTATCTCTGTAGTATGCACAGATTTCATTAGGAAATATATAGACGACTCTTTTTAGGTAGAGGATAGTGTTCTAGCCTTTTGCATCAATGATCAATGTATGCACTCCACCAGGCAACATATGACCAAGGTAAGGCCATGTTTAGATCCCAAAGTTTGCCATCAAATTTCACTATGCAAAAAGAAGATTCCCATCACATCAAAATGTCGGCACATGCATGAAGTACTAAATGTAGATGAAATAAAAAACTAATTGAATAATTTTGTTGTACTTTGCGAGATGAATATTTTGAGCCTAATTAATCAATGTTTGGACAATTATTACCAAATAAAAACAAAATTACTACAGTGGTGTACGGTGCAACACAGTGATTCGGGATGCCCCGGCATCTAAACAAGGCCTAGAATGTAAAGCAGTTCAACATCTAAATTGTTAGTCTTGTTGCGGTCTGCACAAACTGAAGCCGTCTACTAGTAGTTTTCCTTTGTCACCCTCACCATTCGACCTCAGAGAACCAGTCAGTATTTGCTGGAGGTGCTGACGTGAGGGTTGGTGACGGCAAGAAGATAGAAAGACTCAGAAAAAGGTCCACGGTGGACAAAAACTAATAGCAAGTGGTATGTCGTTCGTCACAAAAGAATGCAGTGCTTGATAAGTGAACGTGACCTCTAAAAATGACTCACGCACCAGCATCTTTCTATATGTTTTATCATGTGCAAGTACCTGTACCATAGATGCATCAGGTGGAAATAATGCATTTAGAATGGATTACTTCTAAACGAACATTTATCGGAATGAGACCGATCGTTGACAGAGCATTCACATCGTTCCCAATTTTAAAATTACGCATATTTATGCTCGTTCAGCTATAGATACCAGTGTTTTAAATAGTCAGCTAAGATATTTAGCGACCTATGTCCTGAAACAATAAATAGTTGTTTATCACGGGCTATAGCGGCACCTAATAGCTAAATTGTATATTAAAAAAACTAAATTCTTCTCAAACAACTATAACCCATGCTATAGCGGTAGCTAATAGCTAAATTGTACATTAAAAATAGCTAAATCTTCTCACACAGCTATAACCAGCAGGCTATAGCGACAACTAACAGCAAAATTATACATTGAAAAAATAGTTAAATCCTTCTCAAACAGTTATAGTTGAAGATTTAAAACATTATAATAGATATTGGACGTCGGTGTTATACACTAAGAAGATTATGTTCCTCAGTTTTTTTTAAACCGATCCGCACCAACAAAGATACGCACGTCAAGACTCACGAGCCAACTGCCTGCAGATGTTGGCCATCGTTCGTGGGGGCATTTGTTCTCAGACCATTTGCTAAGTATTTGCCTGTGCGGTCATCCATACTGCAAAGCATCTAACGGGTTAAGTTTTGAGTTGTGCTATTCACAGTGTAGGTACTATTTTGTAATCCAGAGTGCTCTGTAACGTGTTAATGTACCCAGCTATCGTATAATACAATTCTTCTTTCATCGAAAAAGAAAGCAGAGTACACCTGGAAATTTGTTACATATGAGCTCCGTGGAAATAGCGACGGGAAGAAGAGGTTACCTTACGCGGAGCTTTGCCTAGCCTTGCTAGACAGTCAATGCAAGAAGCCAGAAAAATATACGTTGTTTGATGTTTGGGTTTTGTCATTGATGCTTTGCTACTTTGCTGTGAAAGGAGTCCCATGCTCAGCATCTATATCAACGAGGGTGTGTTTGGTTGGATAGCTAATTTTTAATCTAGCTTTCTAAAGCTATTTTTTTTTTCTGTCGGGTTGGCTGGAAGTGGCTAGGCCCTAAAGCTGGCCATCTGTATCCTATAGCGTGGCCAAGCCCTTGTTTAGTTACCCCGATCCTCCCCAAATTTCACTATGCAAAAAGAAGATTCCCTGTCACATCAAAATGTCGGCAAATGCATGGAGTACTAAATGTTGATGAAGTCAAAAACTAATTGCACAGTTTTGTTGTACTTTACGAGATGAACATTTTAAGCCTAGTTAGTCAAAATTTGGATAATTTTTACCAAATACAAACGAAATGCTACAGGAATTGTGATACAGTGTTTTTCTCCCAATTCACCCAACTAAACGACGCCCAAGATTGAACGACCGAATCGGTCGTTTTTCTGGAGCCTGGCAGGGCTCGGTGTTCAGTAGAATCACCGCCCGGTACGAGCGGAGGACGGTGCTCCGGCCACCACCCCGTCGATGGCCGACGCGCCCAACTCCACTCCACCATCCTCGTGCCCCCCGCCCGCCATCTCTCAGATATCGTAGACAGATGGGCACCGCCGGCCAGCTCCGTCGGCGGACCCGCGCGCGGACGCCGCCACGGCCACGACTGGAAGCCGGCGGCAATGACGACGACGTGAGGTGCGAGGCGTGCGGGTCCGGGGAGGCGGCCGCGGAGCTGATGCTGTGCGACGGGTGCGACTGCGGGTTCCACATCACTTGCCTCCGCCCCATCCTCCCTCGCGTCCCCTCCGGCTACTGGTACTGCTCGTCCATGCCCGGCGAGGCGCACTGGAGGAGGAGGCGCAGCCGTCCGCCCGCGCTGCCCTGGCGCGCGCGTGCGCCCCCGCGGACTTCCCTGAAGGCGAGGACGCCACCATGCCGGCAGCCGGAGGGCAGTCCCCTGCCGCAGACGAGTTCGCGGCTACGTCGGCGACCTCCGCGAGCGTGCCGTGGCCGCGCTGGCCGCCCTCGCGTCCTCGGACGCCGTGCGCCCTTCCCTGGCGCAGGAGACCAGCACCGGGGTGCCGCACCTGTGCTGCTCGCTGGAGTCCAGGTCCGGCGCCGGCGCGTCCGCCACCACCGAGCACGCGTGTGCGGCGCTGCTCTTGTGGTCCGGCAAGGGGAAGATGCTGGGCGTGTTCCCGCGGACGTGACGCTGACATCGTGTTCCTCTAGAGCTGCCTCAACTCAGTGTATGTATGTGCTGCTACTCCTAATGCTATTGTGCTATAAACCAAATCTGATTCCCCTGCCCCGGTTCACCTGCGTCTTGCTTGTGTGATGAACTGATGACGATGGTGATGATCTTGTAGATGTGGCCGTCTCCCGCAGGCACACCGTTCGTCGTCCAGGGTGTGCTGCCTACGACAGCCATGGACCTGCTCATCAGGTGTTCGATGAATTGCCTCAAAGTAGTGAAGTTACTTGCAATTGACTTGTTACGGGTAGTCTTCCCGTAGTGTCTTAAAAGGGTACGGGCGCTTCGGAGCAGTTTCATCGAACACACAGGCTGTGTTTAGTGGGCAAGAGTGCCAAAGCTACTATAGTGTTGCTATATCATTTCGTTTGTATTTGATAATAATTATCTAACTGTTGACTAATTAAGCTCAAAACATTCGTCTCGCAAAGTACAACTAAACTGTATAATTAGTTTTTGATTTCGTCTACGTTTAGTACTTCATGTATGTACCACAAGTTTAATGTGACGAGAAATCTTCTTTTTGTATAGTGTCAAATTTAGGAAGTTGGGAGCAACTAAACACAACTTAAGTTGGATAAATTGACGTTTCAAAAAAAGGACAATGGCGGGACCAGAATAAAGTAAGAGTTGTTGCTCGTGACGTGGGATTAAAACAGTCTTAGCTGCCCCGTGTTGGAGAAGCCTCTAGACAATCCAATATTCCAATGTAGCTCTCTTCTAGGCAAGGCAAGGCGATGTGAGCAAGAAAACTATAGGTGCCCCAACTTATCAATAATCCATTTGAGATCATTTTCCGCATAAAGGAAATAAGCCAATTTAGCAAGAAAATATGCTATTTTGCATTTTCTAAGGAAATAAGACAAAATTTTGTTGCAACTACAGAGAGCCAAATTCATCATTTTTGTGTGAACGTAAAAGTCACTTAACCAGAAACCGACAAACTAAAATGGCATCAAGAGAAATGAAAATTTCATTTAGTGGCAGTGAGGGAAAATATAAAAATTAGATGGCTTTAAGGGAAGCCATATAATTTTAAGTGATATTCAGAGACACATAATCCAAGTGCCTTTTTTTTGGTAATAACACGAGTGGCTAGGGCCCCTACTGATAAACTTAAGTTAAACAGGCAGAAAAGATACACGTAAAGCCACCAAAATAAAAAAAAACAAAGAAAGAAAGGAAAAAATCAAAGAAAAAGAAAAGATTCCACAAGTGATTAAGGTGTTGTTTGGTTCCACATAGGGAGTGGCAACGTAAATGGAAAGAGCTGCGGGCGCTATCTGTTATGCCATAACGAAACACTTGATTTGTTTGGTTGTCGCATGCGACGAGCGAGCGGAGCGCAGATGCAACCCACGAGCAGCGTAAATGGATGAAGCCTGGAGGTGGGCGGTAACAACGTTTGGAGCGTCGTCCGTATCGGATACCTCCGTGCACGGTTCTGTGAATGCTAAAACAAACACGCAGTAACAGGAGCCGATAGCGGTGGAAGCGGTTACGGGGACAAAAGTGCCGAAACAAATAGCACGTAAAGCCATAAATCAAACAGGGGACTAAACTTCATTTGATCCTATGAACTAGCAGGGAAAATTCTTTGAAAAGAAGTTGCTTCGATTCAAGCATCTCGGCTTCCCTCCGAAGATGAGCTCATTTCTAGCTGACCATATTGGCATTCATGAAGAAGCAAGAGCCCAACTGATCTTTAGTTGTGTCAACTGCTTGCTATGCACCACCACCATCCTGAAGTCTTATCCTAGGAGGTTCCAACAGATTTTGGCAAACTTGCATTCTAGGAATATATGCTCCACAGTTTATTCTATAGTATTGGCAAAGAACACTGTTGTAACTTTCTAAGTTCATGTTTTTCCTTCTCGAAATGTTTCTTGTACTCAGCATCCTTTAGTAGAAGCCAGAAGAACACTGTGTGTTTTGGTTGATAGGATGAATTCCATAGTCATTTGTAGCTTCCATGAATTTGAACATTTTCCATCAACTTCTTGTAGAGCTTGGAGGATGAGAAGAGGTTGGTACCCCACATATAACCCCAGCAGTCATTTTCTCGGTTGATTTGTACTTTCTCCTTCCAGAAAAAAATAATTCTAGGTGCATTCTTGATTAATGTGTCTAAATTAAGTTTGACCGAATATATAGGTAAAATATTAATATTTATGACATCATATAGGTATAGTATGAAAATATATCTCATGACAAATCTAATGATACTTATATGATATTATAAATATCGATATTTTTATTAGTATTTAGTCAAACTGAAGATACTTTGACATGCTACTATGCTAGAATTGTATTCTTACGTGGACGGAGGGAGCAGTTCCTGTAATATTGCAACAAGTTCCTACAATTACTGGAAGGCTATTTCAGAGATAAGAGTATTGAAGAGACATCAGTTCAGGTCCTACTGCCCAACTGTCTTTTGTACCATGGTGTTCTTGTTTTTGGCAAAAGAATGAAGTTCTGGCTTCAAGGGACTCAGCGGTTCATTGTTCCAATTCTCTCCACGTAGGTAACAACTCCTGCCATTCCTGACCTAAACAGTGGCAACTTGTTGGACGACTTCTAAGGGCTTCTCCAGTGGAAAAGGAAAAGCGACTCATCGTCTGAGATGGCACAGCGATGATTCAAACCGACCGCTAGAGGAGACGACTAATGGAGAAGAGAGAGAAATGTAGATGAAAGATTATGAGTCAACTCTTGGCAAATAAAAAAAACAAATTCTGGACAGAGTTCGATTGGGCGATAAGAGCGGTGGACCTTTGGCTCAATGACGCTTGGCCGGAGATGCCGCCTGTCAGCCCGTGATGGACACGGTGCGTGTTGTGGCCTCGCCGGTGTCACCCTCGAGGTCGCGTTTGGCGTCAAGCGGGGCGCGCAGCGGGGCAGGAGTAGGAGCAGCGCGGGGTGACCGTCGACAGCGAAGCAGAGAGCATAGCAGGGGAGCGGGCAGGCGGGCGGTGCGGTGGAGGCACCCGTGGCGATGGGGAACGCTGCGACAACCGATGCGAGATGTGGAAATGTCGCTCTATATTTTTTTTATTAGTGAACGAATGAAGGTAGACGACAGGAGATCTATTGGGCTGGTCCACAGGCCTGGGAAGAAACGTCCGGGGCGGGAGGCGTCTGACCAGAGCCCTCGCCAGAGTATTTCCGTAATTTTTTGTCAGACATTCATGTGCTATGAACCATATACATAAATCAGCGGGTATATACGTAATGGGTACTGAAATTAAACAGTGCCGCCTGCCTGTATTTGTATGCTCTACGTACTTCTGTACTTGTGTGCTCTGACTTACACAATCAGTGGTTCCGTACTCTTACGGTCTTGCTACCACTGAACTGGTACTGGGCTACCGGTATTGGAACAAGGACGCCCTCTTGCGCTTGTGTTTGACCGACGGAGCCGAGGATTTCTCCGAAGCGCGTGTGCAGCGTGTGGAGTGGCCCGACCGGGATCCCGTCGAGTCAAGTCATCGCCCACGCGCCCACCATCAACAGCGTGGCCAGTCGGGATCTTTTACATTGCTCTGCTCTGACCCGGAACCTACCTTCTTGATTGTCCTTATCCTCGTACAGTCGTACTCCCTCGAGATATACTACTATCAGTCGCTAGTGGGAGAGGCGAAGAGCCTATTTGCCAGAACTCTTCGGCTTAAGGGCTCCTCGTCCAACTGAATTTTACATAGAAGTGATTATAGGCTGATTTTGCAAAGTGATTTTATAAAACGAACTGGAGGCTTAATAATTAGAAGCTGAAAAAACTAGTTTCTTTTGAGTTATTTCTCGCACAAAATTATACTTTACATCCTACGTAGAATTTATGTTAACCTAGAGAAACAGTTTTATCCACATGATCATATCTCTCAAATAATTACTTTCTAAAGAAAATTAGAAACACCCTTAAGTTACGTGTTTGTTCCTACTCCCTCCATTCTAGTAAATTTTAGCTTTTATAGATATATAGTTTTTGTTATGTACCTAGATATATATTATGTATAGATACAATGTATCTACAAAAGCCAAAATATATTATAATTTGAAACGGGTTGTATATAAAGCATGGTGGTGGGCATAGCTGCTGCCTGCAGCGAGCTTATTAACCATCTCCTCCTTTAGTCACCCAAGCACATTATTTCCACTAAACTTGTCACCACTGTTTACACGGAAATTAAACCACCTGCAGGCAATGAAGGTAAGCAGCACTAACCATGCAGCTCTGTTAATTTCATCGTCGTCCGACCTGTGGCACGTAGACTGATCACATTTATTTCTCTTGTCCGCCGATGTTCTTGTTGCAGCAAAAGATGGTGATCAAGGTGAGCATGCCGTGCGACAGGAGCCGATCCAAAGCCCTGACGCTGGCCGCCCGAGCAGACGGTACGCGCGCGTTCTACTGCCGTGTCGTGTCTCTCTCTGCTCACGTGAATCGCAACGGTGATCGGTAGACTAGCTAACAGTGCCGGTGCAGGGGTAATCTCCGTGGAAATCACCGGCGACGACAAGGATAAGCTGGAGGTGGTCGGCGACGGCGTCGACACGGTCTGCCTAGCCAGCTGCCTGCGCAGGAAGCTCGGCCACGCTGACATCCTGCAGGTGGAGGAAGTGAAGGACACGCCGCCGCCGCAGCCCGAGCCAGTACCGCCGCAGCCACTAGACTACACGTGTCAGTGTCACTTCTACCACCACCATCCGCCGTTGCCAATGGTCATCTGCGAGCGGGAGGAACGACCAGGCAATTGCGCCATCATGTAAAAACAGTCCGACATGAATGATTAAGGCTGTGTTCAGTTTTCACCAAAAAAATTTTCACCCCATCATATTGGATGTTTGACACATGCATAGAGTACTAAATGTAAATGAAAAAAAAAATAATTGCACAGTTTGGTTGGAAACCACGAGACGAATCTTTTAAGCCTAATTAGTCCATGATTAGCCTTAAGTGCTACAGTAACACACATGCTAATGATGGCTTAATAAATTCATCTCGCGGTTTTCAGACGAGTTATGTAATTAATTTTTTTAATTAATATCCGAAAACCCCTTCCGACATCCCATGAAATATCCGATGTGACTCCTAAATTTTTTTTTCATGAACTAAACAAGGCCGAAGATAGATGCTGTCATGTCGGGAATCCTAGTTTCTGTAAGTAAATAAACAGTAGTTCTGTTCGTTTCCGTCTTTACGGTTTCAAAATTTTCCAACCGCTTTGAGTGCTTTCACGTGTAACTGGACAATTTAACAAACTTAGTCTACACTATTGGATACCACTTGTGTCCTTAACCGTGTGTTTGGTTTGGGGATGGAGTGGAATGGGTTGGATCCATTTCAGATTCATGGGATGGGATGAACCCACTTCTTGTTTGGTTTGGAGGATTGGGTTGATTCCACCTCTGTGTTTGGTTGGGAGGATATCTACAAGTGAGATAGGTCATTGACATGTGGGCCCTGTTTGTCAGCGGATGTTCCCTTCTTATCCTCTCGCTGAGGCTACGTGCACCGCTCGCTCGTGCGACAGGACGATGGCGGAGCTCGCCTAGCACCGCCCGTCGGAGGTCGCCCAGCGCTGCCCGTCGCAGCTCGCCCAACGCCGCCTGCCGGAGCTCGCCTCGTGTCGCCTGCCAGAGCTTACTTCGCGGCGCCGAGGGCTGCGAGCTCGCCCCGCGCCCCACCCCGCCCCGGTGACCGCACCCCGCCCCGCACCTCGCACCTCCCTCGTGCCCTCGCGGCCTCCGTCCCACTTCGACCCACTCGGCCCCCTCGATTTCGTGGTATCTGGAGAACCCGCATCTAGGGAGTATATTCCCTACTGGGTTGGACCCAGATTCACCATCCTCCAAACCAAACAACAGCTCATCTGGGTCCATCCTGGGATATCCCGGTCCATCCCGCAATCCAAACACACGTTAAGAGAATTGGAAGCAAAATTAACGTCACGCCAACATCAGTGTTTGACGTACACCGCCATATGCCATGATGAATCAATGATTTGCACTTTCTCCCTCTAATAACATTGGTTTCTTCAAAAGAAAGCAGTAGATGTCAGGCCAGTCTGAATGGAGTTTCATGGACATTAATTATGTTGATGTGGCGTCATATTAATGAAGAGAGAGGTGATAAGAGTTTCATGGGAGTAGAGAGAGTTTTATGGGGATGAAACTCTTCTGCACTGTTTCCAAAATCTGGATGTGTTGAAAACAGTGATATAAAATCCCCAGTGAGACTGGCCTCACGCGGCTCCACAGAATGACACTGAATTTCTTTCTCTGCTTGGCAATGTTCTTGCAGTCGTGTTGGTTTCTTTGTCCTCGGAGTTGGTGCGTCCACAACTAACCAAACAAGCGACCAATCAGATTTCACTTTCTACAGATGCAGAGCTACTCTTTAATTTATTTCTCGAAATCTCCACATTCTGATCGGAAATAACTAGGCACCAAATTTCTCTGTTTTATCAGGGGGTGTATCTTTTGTATATCGATAGCTGATTGCTACAGGATACCTTTTCCGCTTGGACTTTTCTCTCTTTGAAAGCTACTTCCAAGATTTTCTGAGTGAATAAGATTTTCATAGATATCTCCTAGTGCTTTATCTCTTCTATATCTCTACAACTAAAAAGAGTCAAATGTTATCGTCACATCGGACCACTCCTCTCCCACGACCCTCGCGCTGTCTCCCCCGCGAGAAGAAACCGCCCCCGCTTCCCCACGCCTCCCATGTCGCCGCCGCCGCCAGCCTCTGCCTCGCTCACGCCGCGCCCACTCCCACGCCCCCGCTCCCTGCTCCCTCCAATCCCCTCGATCCGGTGCTCCTGGCCGCCGTCACGCCGCCGCCGCGGAGAGCGCCTCACCCCGCGCTCGCCCAGCCGCCGCGCCCGTGCGTCCCCCGTTTCCATCGCGGCCACGCGCTCACAGCTGCAATCGACTCGACCCGACCGAGCTCCCCGTCCCAACAAACCCTCACAAATCCCAGTTCCCCATCGCCACCACCGTACACCGGAGCTTTGAGCTCGCCGCGTGGGGAACGTCTGTTTCTCTCTCGGTCCAGCGGTGGCGGAGCACGGCGAGGATGAGCTCCTCCGAGAGCGGGAGCGCCACGAGGATGAACTCCTCCGAGAGCGGGAGCGATTCCTACTGGCGGCAAGCCTCCGCGCTGCGCCCATGGATGGGCTCTCCCTCATCGACGTCTCAGGTGAGGCGAGGTTGGCCCCTGCTCTCCCCTCTTTTTTGCCCTCAATTTGCTGCGATCGGCTCCTGATCTGTCGAACGTTCTTTGTTGCTTGTCACAGATCTTATGAAGAACCCCGTGGAGCTTGGGTGCAAAGATCCAAATCACCAAGGACATCGATCCGGACACAACTGGCCTCCTACACCCGTTGCTTGAAGGTTTTTTCTTTCTGTACTTAATCCCTACCCAAGTATGTGCAGTTTTCCATGACCATGGATGATTGGAGTGTACAGAAAATGAATTTGCACTATGTCAATCTTCATTTTGGTAGCACAGAGCACTTTGCACTATGACCATTTCTGTTCACTGATCTGTTGCAGAGCTCGCCCACAAGTTTGTTTTATTAGTTCATTACGAGATGTGATTACTTTTATCAATTTGCAAATAGTAGCACAAAAGAGATGTAATTTTTTTCTTATGTTTAATATGAGCCTTTTCTACTAAATTTCTGACTTTCTATCAATGGATTTAGCAATTACTGGACCCCGTAATCATGTTACTGATGGATTGCTCATTTAACATGCATGTGTACAATTGTAGATGGAAAACGGCTGTTCAGATATATTTGCCTGGAAGAAATAGCTGCTCATGATATTGTATCCGCGAGAGATATCTGAGTAGAGTTGGATTCACTAATATAACACGGAAATCTGGGACTCAATTGTTTAATTTCCTAGCAGTCGTTCAGATCCAGGAGTGGGATCTTGCTACAATGCCAATATTTCAAATTATGCCAGTTCCACCACACCAGGTTTGATCCCTTCATTATTTCGAACAACGTTTTTGAACCATTTGCACTTGCATTGCATCTTGTAGTAGCTAAGCGATCATAATGTACAATCTCTTTTCATTTCAGAATACAAGTTCTACACTCCCACAACAGGATGCGCTTTGTGCGGTGGCATTCATGGATGATCACTATCCTGTGCAGAGTGCCATTTTCTCTCCTGAATAAGGTACCAACCATTATTCCCGAGATCCCCACTTGCCTTTGCTTTTGTTTTAAGTTCAGTTTACCAATTGTAGGCTGTAGCCAGACACTTTTCATTCAGTTCTGTTTAAATTTTGTTAATCGGAACGGTGTCTCGTTACATTGTTAGTATAAAAAATTAAAAACAGGTGAATTGTACGAATGACGCTATTAGTTTTCTGCCTGTTAGCATCCGTTCCTTCGACACCACGATGTGGAACATCCGGCCCCATGGCCAGTGTTTTGATTTGTCTTTTGTTTTTCCAACAAGATGCACAATTCTGAAATTAACACATGACAGGAAGTAACCATCAATTGTGTAGCCACATCTAAAACTAAGTAGTGGCCTCATAGCTGACTCTATACAAGGTGCTTTTCCTGAGGAAATAAAAAAGAAAAAAATAGAAGCTTGTCATCATATGGAAAAGTAGATACATAATGAGAAATCACATCTGGAAAAGCAGTCAAGTTCTTTATTCCACATACCAATTAAGGTTTCAAATAGTTAGTAATTGAAACTCAGACCTGCAAATAATTAAGATGTCAGGAATATACCAAATTCTTTAGTCAGCTAAGCCTTAGAACATTGAAAAAATTAGTCAAAGATCTGGGGTGATTAACTACCGGTTCTCTTATAACATTTTAAACAAAGAGAATGCACCAAGGACAATAAGAACTCACATTGTTGCATCAGAGGAGTGAAGTTATAATAATTTATACCTAGATAATTATGACTTGATCTGTCTCATTGTCAGCCTGCACAAATTACAGCTCAGTTAGTACTGAAGTATAACCAAATAGCAAAATCGTATCCATTCATATGTATGTTCTACCTCTTCTTCGACTGAAGATAGAACTGGGCAATATCAATTGATTGTTTCCTGCTTATATTATTCTCTGGTTGACTGACTTTAATGTGTAGTTAAGATGCGATGAGTTCGGGACAATGATCTCTGTAGTTCAAGATGCTGATGAAGATGTGCCTCCTATTTTCCATTAGTGACAAAAAATCCAGAACGATTTTCCAACACATGAAAGATGCATTGGGGCTCAACACTACCTTACTCACTGGTCACTGGTCAGCAAATCTAAAACCTGTTCTTTTGAGTTTTTGACCCCTTTTTTTCTCCCCTTTTGAATGCTCTTTATGTACCAGATTGTAGGGATAGGGACTCCCAGAAACAATGCTTGAAAACTGAAATGGTTGTACATCGCTATTAATATTGGTGCAATAAAACGGGTATTGAATCAAAGCTGTGCAACTTGTATCCTTCAAAAAAAAATTCTCTGTTTTTTTTGTTTGATACTATATTGTAGGTTTCAGCTGCAACATATATGACAGAATTTTTTATCGATTATGTAATTTGTATCAAGTATGTAATGTATGTTATTATTTTTTATTTCAGTCTAGGAACCACGCTCTTCATATATGACAGAATTTTTTTATCAATTGAAGATGGAAAGCCACTGAAAAATTTCTCGCTGCAGCTGGAGCACGTCTCCCTCATCTCATCTCCTTCCTCTCTGACCGCTGCCCCGGAGTCCCCGTTGCTGACCTTACGCCCTTCGATGCGCTCCTAGAGGAGGGGGGAGGGGTTGGGCTGCTACTGCGGTGAGCCGACCCTGCCGCAGCCTGACTATTGATTCCTATATATTGCTGATGGTCTACAACTATTCGATGGGAGTACATCATTTTCTTTAAATAACTATTATGTATCAGTTATCTCGAATACTACTAAGGCACTGGTCGCTAATATTTGATCTCTGGAACTATTGCCTTTCAAACTGCAAATGGAAGGAACAAGCAGGGAACATTTATGTTAGGTCTTCTTTTTTCACAACCGTAAGACAGGTCATTCAATTGCAAGTGCAGTGAGTAATATTAATATTAGGATGTACTCCCTCCATCCCAAAATAGATGACAATTGTCAAGATTCATAGCTAAAGTGACATCTATTTTGACACGACTGTGTTGTCTGGTAGCTTGCACTTTTAATGAGTTAAAACTATACTTGCAAGTATCATGAGGGCATATTTCTAGAATCTGACATGCTATGATTTCAGAAATACAGGCTACTCCCAGGGCTGGAGGACGACCATGCAGTTTCTTTGCACCCATACAACTTGCACGAAGCAATGAGGTCCTGGGATCAAGTGACTGGGAGGTCATATTAGTTGGAGAGGATGATCAAGGAGCAGAGCTTGTTTACAAGGGAGCACGGGATGATGCTTAGATGGTGTTGAAAACTTTATAGATGTAGAGGTTCACTGGAACCGGAAGCTGCTCGGGAGGTAGTAAACCAGACAGCCATCAACCTCAAAGAAGAGTTGATGCTTTCTTTGCCAAGCAAATTTAAAACCTGTATAAGGTGGAGAAAACTTGATTTTGTGGTTTCCTGAGAACATAGTTTTCCTTGTGATATGGTTTGAAGTTTACCGTAAAAATTTTCCCTTGAAATGGCATTATTTACTCTACTTCTGAGTTTATTTTCATGTCTATTAACATATGCTTCTATTTTCATTATAATCGATTTATCTAAATGATGTTTGAGATGAGGGCACTTTACACTTCTTGAATAGCTTTGCAATATTGTCCGAAGCTATGAGATGATTGATGGCTTGCAATAATCCTTTCATTAATTTATTTTTCTAAGTTTAATTGTTTATTCAGTCTTTTATAGGCATGCCGGTAGATAATGGATGACAAAATTCAAACATCCATAATTTATCTCTTTGACTAAGAGCGTTGATTTTGTTTTATTTTATTTTAATTGATATATTGTCCTTTTAATTTTTACCGTAGCGTTAGCACGGACATCGATGGCCCCTTGACGCATGAGGTGGCTGGGGTCGACCGGAACATCACCGACACGGCGGCGGCATGGCACACGGCCGTCCTGGCATTGCGAACACGACTAGGCAACCTAGGGGTCTTCTTCGGGCACGGCTACATGCACCGCATGTCGTTTGGCAAGGCGGAGCTTGCTGTGGGGACTTTAGGGTCTCTACCGGCTTGTGATGGCCAGAACGGAGTTTGCCGTGGCAGTGCTTCGGCCATGGCGAGCGTTCGGGGCGGTTCACTGGCCCCGGTGTTCCCGAGCATTGTGGGCAGTCTGTGCTTTGTGCTCGTGTGAGTGCACGTGTGTGCATGCTGCGTACCGTGACAGAGAAAAGGTGGGGCCTTGGGCCTCTCAGGTGGAGAGACCACGACGGTGGCCAAGGCGAGCGTGGTAGGCGTAGGGGCTTACCGTGGCTTCGGGGTGGCTAGGATGGTGGTGCGGCGGCGAGGTGTGCCCGTGGCGAGTCAGTGCAGTGCAGGTAGAGCAGCAACGCCGGTGTAATCGATCGTCGTCCCTGTTCCCGGCGTCATCGAGCGGCTCCATGTTATCTTATTGTGCGATCCCTGTGTTTTAAATACATAATGTTAGCTATCTCGTAGCAGCGCATGGGCACGCTACCTATAACTACTAAAAAGACTCAAACTAAATCGTCCACCCGGGCGAGCGAAACTACCCCGCTCGCATGTATGCCCGACGCTCGCATACACCACTCCACCGCGAGTAGGACCCGGCGGCTCCACCACCACCAATTGAGAAGGGGCGATCGAAACTACCCCGCTCGCATGTATGCAGTTGAGCATTTGCCATTTGCGTATGAGAGAGCCGGGCATCATACAACTCGCTATTTTTAGCAGCGTGAGAGCAACTCCAAGAGTTTAGATAAATTTGGATCTCTAAAATGGTTCACTAAATTTGGCTTTCTATTTTAAATGTCTTGACCTCAGCAGTAACGAATCAAATTTTTTTTGATTTCCTGTTCAGCTCATGCTTTTTTTGTTCCATCATCAGCAAATGGTTTGAGCCGAGATGGCTAGGGAGGGTCCCTCGCATTTCTTCCGAGCGGAGATCACGGGATACAAAAGAGTGTTGGAGAGGTTTTTGGGTAAATAGCTAAATTGGGTTTTACGGTAAACACTCTGAGGTGAGGATCTATTAGAGCAACTCCAAGAGATCTTATAAAACAAAATAGTCAAATAGCCTATTTTAGCCGTTGTGTAAAATAGAGAAGTGCTAAAAAAAAGAAGAGTATACAATAGTCTAGCTAAATTGCCTCTTGTATATTTAAAACATGCCACCTGGTGGCCTCACTTTGATAGGATTGCATGCACTTCGGCGCACGAACTATGCCTAGCGAGATTTCAGGTATACCTAACTTGCTATTTTTTTGAGTAAGTACCTAACTTATTATTTTACAATACCAAATAGCATATCTGTTGGAGCTCATTTTTTTTTCTCAAAAATTGTAAATATAGCCTAGACAATAAAAATAACACATCTCTCGGAAGAGTATTTATCAGTGCCACATAGTGGCTTGAAATCATTCATGCTATGATTTTATATGGTTATACACATCTCTAGCAGTACTAACTAGATGAAGCGATGGTATCTACAATTGTTGTATGTAAAGTATGTAGTTCTACACTAAGTAGGTCAAGACGCTGAGAGCGACGAGGCCACCGTGGTTCCACATCAAACATTATTATGGTATTATATTTTTCCCGTTGCAACGCACGGACATTTATCTAGTATACAACTAAAAAGAACTGGATGTTACCATCAGATTAGTACTAATCGCTTCACCTCTCCGTAATCGCACCGATCGCTAAACAGCGGTTTCCGTCCCAGGTCTTCTTCCGTCACCATGACTTGTCCCAACAATCCACCCACCCACGAGGGCACACCACAGACCCGTCGGCCTCCGCACCCTTCCCCGCCGTCGACGCCGCCCCGCCCCTGCTCCATTGCGCCGCCACCAAGCACTTGCTCCGCCCAGCCTCCACGACCCTTCTCGCCGCTACGAGCGTCGCAGCCCGGGGCAGCAGTTGGACCCCGACGCGCCTCTACCTCGTCGCCGACCGCAGCCGACGCTATTTTCGGCGCGCTCAACCGCGACCGAGGGAGCCGCCACCACCGGTTCCTCCACGACGTCCGGCTGCTCCTCTTCATCGACGGGCACGCCACGCCGAAGCCCACGCCAACATCGCCGCCGCCACGACCAGGAGGACCCCCCACCTTCACCGTCCCCAAGCAGTAGTAAACTTCATTTGCTTCATGCATGATATAGCACCTGTGCTTATGCTGATAATGAGGCAATAAATTGTAAGACGGAGTAGTAATGGTGTTTATTTCTTTTTTTTTCATCTTTGGAAGCGATTCTTCACTAACTAGATGGCATGCATGACAAGTGTCTTCTCTATCGGATTCCAGCCGTAATAATAGCAGTTAATCAGATTGAGTGCATATTTATGAATGATGATATTGCGTTCATATTTTTTTTAGGTCAATAGGTCCTACTGCTCTGCTGTAAATCAGCTCTTCAGGTGTTGTCTCTTCCTGTGGAGTAGATTCTCAAGCAACTTGGCGCGTTTGGAGAATTCAAGGTTTGCAAATTCCTTTATTTTGACCCCTCCACTCTGCATAAGCTTTCTTGCATATGTTTTCTCAATTAACTCGCTTGAACTTGTGCAACAAAATCAAAAGTAAAGACTACACATATAAATAGATAAAGGTTGTATGTACTGATTGGGTGTTAGTCAAAGACCAGAGCTCGTGCTTTCCTTCACAGTGAGTGTTTGTGTTTGTTAAGATCTTTTTGAATTTGAATCCATTGCTTTGCAAACCTACCTGCTGTCAATCTTGCAGCAGCTCTGAACCTGCATGCTACCTCTAATGGTTTTCACCATATAAATGAAAATGTGCACCTTGGAAATAGAAGCATCGAACTAGAATTACCATATCATTTTTTCCCGTACCATATCATTTGGCAGCAGCAGAAGAACATGGTCATGAGCTTACAAAAATGGAACGAGGGAGTATATTTTATAACCAGGATGACATTGTACATACTCTGTTTGAGGAAGGACACTTGGCATCAACACCTACTTGAACTCGCTCTGAGATCATATTGGGAGCAATGGCACAAATGAGTTGATTTAGCAATTTATGTTTTTCGTACAGGCAAAATTTTGTTTTTTTTTTGCCACAAGCAATAGCACTTATCTTGATTTGTCGGACTTATTTGTGCTAACTGTTAGGCTCAACCTTAGTTGTAAACTTATTTCTTCAAATATGCTCAGCAATGTTTACAAATTGACAAACATCTAATGACTGGCCACACCAGAAAACAATTCAGCAACTATTGTTTTGCCTTCACTTTCTGAACTTCCATGTACCATGACTGAAACTGTCAATTGACGTTGTTAAAATTAAACTGAGCACAAATCTTTCAGTATATCTTGTCATTTAACATTTATGATAATTTTTTAACAAAAGCTGAATTATGGCCATAATTGTATATCTCAGTTTTTTCTCATGCTGCAATCCAGAGAGGAATAGGCAAACACCAAGTAACTTTCATTCATTCATATGATTGAGTATATGAGATACACCAATAGTTTTTTTAAAAAGACATTGCTAACAATCCGATAAATACTAATATGAAAAATATGTTCTACAGTTTTATAGGGTTCCATTAAATGGAGAATAGCGGTTCACATACACCACTCGGAGACAATACCAATAGTACCAATGGAAGTACTCTTACGAAACACCATTTTACTACATTACAATTTTACATGATGTAACATGGCTAATTCATGACTGTGAACAGGCAGATCTAGAGTTCGCAAAAGGGAAACGGATAGCGCTCAATGGCACGCAATGTCTCAAGAGAAAAGGGACGATACAAATAGAAACGTCGAGAAGCATATAAAAGAAGAACGTATTGAAACTACCAATGGTAGTATAGTAAAAATGATGGTGAATGATAATATACATATTACTATTGATGTTTCTTATATTTCATGTGTCACAATTGGTAGATGGTGTGAATGCATCAAACAAGGAAAATATGGATCCTAATGAAACAGATGATTGGTTGCATATAAATGATTCATTGCATGCAAACAACATTGATGATGAAATTATATCCAATCAGTTACTAGGTAATTAAATTGTTGTTAATATGGCACCGATGCCTATATTTTTGTGTTGGTGAATCTATCAGTAGCTTTATAGATGACAAGAGGATTGTCGACGGATATCTGGTGTGTTCTGGTCGTTTTGCTACTATTTTAACTCAAACACAACTATATAGGTGGTGAGCCACTCTAACAAGTCCCCGTTGTGTCGACCTACACCTCATGGTTCGGCGGCTAATTGGTAATCCAAAGCTAAGCTCTCCAAGAGCACTATAAGAACCTACTGCAAGTGAGGTAGCTCAATGACATGAGCAATTCACTAGAGTGGCTTTTGGCGCTCCACCAAGAAATAAGCCCAAGAACCCCTCACAAATCACCAGGAGGTGGCCAAGAACAATCACCAACTCTTGCCATAACTCCTTCGCTGCTCCAAAGCCATCTAGGTGGTAGCAACCACCAAGAGTAATAAGAATCCCACAGCCAAATGATCTTCCAAGTGCCATTAGATTCAAACTCACAAGGAAATGCACTTGGATCACTCAATCTCACTTTGGATTAGCAACCAAGCAAGGAAGATGAGTGGAAAAGAGAATGCTCAGCTCAAGAGGATGTCAAGATGATCAAAAGTCCAAGAGAGGTCCTCTAGAGCTGGCCAACACCTATTTATAGGGGTCCCAAAAGAATAGAGCCGTTATGCTCTCATTCCAGCTCACCCCGAGCACACCGGACGCGCAGGTGCCAAAGCACCTGACGCTGCTCAGCATTCGGTCGCACTGCGCCAAAGCTCCGGATGGACGCCATGCGTCCTCACTTGAATGTGATCCATTGATCACCAACGGTCACTAAGATCGAACCCTTACGTTGTCAGACATCACCAGACACGCTGGTGCGAAGCACCTGATGCTCCACCATGTGGCGTTCGATCGACAACATAAAGGTACTAGAGAGGGAAATTGACCACCGGACGCTGATCTGACGTACCCAGCATTTGGTCAGTGCATCACGCTGTGCTCGCCTCTCTGCTATGCTGACGCCAGGCACACCTGACGCTGATGCCATGCGTCTGGTGGTTATCACCGAGAACGCACCGATCACGCAGGTGCCAAACCCTAACTTCGCGTCATAGCTTAGAACTGACCAAACGCGCCACCCTGCATCTGGTGCTCACGGCACCAGCGTCCGGTGCGTGTTTCTCAGCGAGAAACACCACCGCAACTTTGCCACCTCTTCAACCCTTGCTCAAATGTGCTAACCACATTGTTAATACCTTTTTCATGTGTGTTAGCATATTTTCACAAACATTTTCAAGGGTTATGTTAGCTCTCCACTAGGTCCTAATGCATATGCTTGAATGAATTCACCTAGTGGCACTTGTTAGACCGAAATAGCCAAAGGATTTCCCCCTTTATAGTATGGCTATCGATCATAAATGTGATCACACCCTCTATGGTGTCTTGATTACCAAAACCAAAACCCTAAGAAATACCTTTGCCTTGAGCTCCATAGGGTTTGGCTTTTCTCCATCCTTTTCTCTAAGTTTAGCCCATGATCACCTTGTGGTCATCACCATGATCATCTTGGGCTCCTCCACTTGGCTTGTGCTACCTTTAGCTACTAAACATGCTTAAGCCCAAAGGTTAGCACTAGTGTTTCATCAATTAGCCAAACCAAACTAGGGACTTTCAATCTCTCCCTTTTTGGTAATTGATGACAACCCATTTACAAAGATATTATGATAAAATTCTTTTTGAATACATGTTGCTCGCCCAAGCTTTTTACCATGTGTAAATGATATGGACAAGTTTCATGAACTCAAGTTGGTAGCAATTGCTCCCCCCTAAATATGTGCTAAGAGTTTGGATTTGAAAGCTTTCACATATGCTTAGATAGGAAATATAGGAGTCAATTTCTACCAACTGATGCTAAGGTGTAAAGAATGGACCTTTGAAGCGTGATACCAACTGAGTTGCCAAATTACACCATCCTTAGCACCATTGCTTAGTTAGATACCACTTGCAAATACAACAATGACTAGATACCTCATGAGATTAATATTAGATGCAAGGCTCTAGTATCACTTGAAAAACAAGTAAATGCAAGGCATATCTAACTTATAACTAGCATACACCACACAAGCAAGGCATCAGAGAAGAAAAGCTAAACACTAGCTAAAGCTTATGCAAGCAAGCATATGTGATGCACATTCAAATGCAACATCTAAGTCTATGAGCTTGCTCCCTCTACTTGTGTGCTCAAAATTTTAATTTTAATTGATCCCCTTCCTTTCATTATCATGTTTCTCTCCTCTCCCATATCCATATCTTTGTAACTCCTTCTCCCCCTTTTTCATCAATGACCACAAAAGGTGAGCTCAAATTTTAGATAGGTTATGTGAAACCATTATATGTGAGGATCATTTTTCCAAATTTGGTTCAATCTAGATTACTTGCCAAAGTAATTTAACTCAGTTTGATCTAAGGACAAGCTTCTTCACACTTCCAAATAAGGGTTATCTTATACCATGTTGAGTTAAACACTTTTAGCTCATTCTCTAGATTAAACACTAGGTTTGCAAGCCCACAAACATGTCATATGCTACCACTAGATCATTTCAAGCATAGAAGCAATAGTGGTACCATACAAGCATCAAATTCATTTTCTTTCCATGAATGAACCTAGATATGCAAGGAATGACTAGATGTACTAAACAAGTCCTTAGCAAAGGATGAATGACATGTCAACTAATTTTACCTTGCTTTGCTCGAAGGAGAGGCATGTCATATAATGGGGGTGCATCAATACATATTTGAGAAGTCCAGTATGTTTAACTCATTCCTTAGCTTGCAAAACCTCTTCTCATCAAGTGGTTTAGTGAAGATATCGACAAGTTAATCATCGGTGCCAACATTCTCTATGCAAATATCCCCTTTTTGTTGATGATCTCTTATGAAATGATGTCATACCTCCATATGCTTTGTTCTTTGATGTTGAACCGGATTGTTAGTGAGCTTCATGGTACTCTCACTGTCACAAAGCAATGACACTTGTTTGAATTTGATTCCAAAATCCTTCGTGACACTCTCATTGTCACAAAGCAATGGCACTTGTTTGAATTTGATTCCAAAATCCTTCAATGTGGCCTGCATCCATAGGATTTGTGCACAACAACTACCGGTGGTGACATATTCGGCTTCGGCGGTTGAAAGTGCAAACCTATTTTGCTTCTTGGATGACCATAAGACAAGTGACATTCCCAACAATTGACATATGCTCGAAGTGCTGCTTCTTTCAACTTTGTCTCTGGCATAGTCCGAATCAGAGTATCCAACAAGTTCAAACATTGCACCCTTGGGATACCATAGGTCAACATCTTGTGTATGCTTCAAGTATCTCAATATTCTCTTTGTAATCTCCAAGTGACTTTCTCTTGGTGAGGCTTGGAATCTTACACACATGCATACACTAACACATGACATCTGACCTTGATGCAGTCACATAGAGTAGGCTTCCAATCATAGACCAATACATCTTTTAATCCACCATATTACCACTTTTGTCACTATCCAAGCTTCCATTTGTCCCCATTGGTGTACTAATGCCCTTTGCATCTTTCATGCCAAACTTCTTGAGCATGTCCTTTATGTACTTGCCTTGACTCACAAATGTGCTATTTTTCAATTGCTTGATTTGAAGTCCAAGGAAGTAACTAAGTTCTCCAATCATAGACATCTCAAACTCTTTTACCATCATCTTGCCAAACTCATCGTAATAGTCTTGATTGGTTGATCTAAATATGATGTCATCAATATATATTTGCAATACAAACAAGTCTTTGCCAATCTTCTTAGTAAATAGAGTGGTGTCAACCTTTCCCATGATGAACCCTTTAGAGAGCAGGAAATCTCTCAATCTCTCATACCATGCTTTAGGCGCTTGTTTCAATCCATACAAAGCCTTCTTCAACTTGTACACATGGTTGAGTTGCTTGTAATCTTTAAAACTGGGAGGTTGCTCTACATAAACTTCTTCATTAATGTAGCCACTCAGAAATGCAATATTCACATCCATTTGATAGAACTTGATGTTGTGAGCACAAGCATAGGCTAACAAGATCCTAATTGCTTATAATCTTGCAACCGGGGCATATGTTTCACTAAAGTCAAGACCCTCTACTTGAGTGTATCCTTGAGCCACTAGTCTTGCTTTGTTCCTTACTACTATCCCATCTTGATCTTTCTTGTTGTGAAAGACCCATTTAGTTCTAATCACATTATGATCCTTAGGTCTCTCAACTAATTCCTATACTTGATTTCTCTTGAAGTTATTGATTTCTTCATGCATGACATTTACCCAATCGAGATCTTTCAATGCATCCTCAATCTTCTTTGGTTCTTCAAATGACATAAATAAGAAATGCTCACAAAATGATGCCAATCTTGATCAGTACACCTCTTTGAATATCACCAATGATGGAATCTAGGGGATGATCTCTTGCAATGTTGGTTGGTTGTAGAATTTGCACATGATTGCTTGCACTTGATTGACCACTTGGTTGAGATGATGAACTAGCCATTTGTTGTTGATCTTGCACTTGAGATGATGGACTAGCTTGATTTTGATCATGAGAACCACTAGTTTGCACATTTAGACTAGAGAGCACTTGATCTTTGTCATCTTCAACTTCTATCACTTCTCTAGGCCTTATGTCACCAATATCCATCTTCTTTATAGTATCAGACAATTTGTGCCTCTAACATTTTCTAAGTTCTCATCTTCATCTTGAGAGCCTTTAGTTTCATCAAACTCAACTTCATGCACCTCCTCAAGTGTACCACTAGCCAAATTCCAAACTCTATAAGCCTTGCTAGTAGTGGAGTAACCAAGCAAGAAGCCTTCATCACACTTCTTTTCAAACTTGCTCAATCTAGTGTCTTTCTTCAATATGTAGTATTTGCAACCAAACACCCAAAAATATGCAATATTGGGTTTTATTCCATTCAAGATCTCATATGGTGTCTTCTCTAGAAATGTATGGTAATATAGGTGGTTGCTATAGAAACATGTCGTGTTGATTGCTTCGGCCCAAAATGAATGACTAACATTGTATTCACTCAACATTGATCTTGCCATGTCAATCAAAGTTCTATTCTTCCTTTCAACTAGCCCATTGGATTGTGGTGTGTACTTGGCCGAGAATTGATGTTTGATTCCATATTCATCTCATAGCTCATCAACTCTAGTATTCTTGAATTCACTACATTGTCACTTCTCACTTTTTTGATGGTGGTCTCAAACTCATTTTGCACTCTCTTGATGAATGTCTTGAATATATCAAACACATCACTCTTGTCAACAATAAATGCCACCCAAGTGTATCTAGTGAAATCATCCACAATCATAAAGCCATACTTGTTGCCATTAATGCTTGTATATGTTGTTGGCTCGAACAAATCCATGTGCAATAACTCAAATGGTCTTGGTGTGCTCATTATACTCTTCTTTGGATGAGTGTTGCCCACTTGTTTTTATGCTTGACATGCACTACATAGCTTATCCTTCTTAAAAGTGGTATCCTTCAAACCTCTAAGTCATACTTCACTAACTTGGTCAATTGCTTCATACCGACATGACCAAGTCTTCTATGCCAAAGCCAACGCATGCTTGATTTGCTGAGCAAGCACGTTAACAATTGAGCTTCACTAGTGTTGAAATCAACCAATAATAGATTCTCATATCTAAAGCCCTTGAAGATCAAGTTAGATCCATCAACACTCACAATCTCAACATCATCCACCCCAAATATTCACTTGAAACCAAGATCACACAATTGAGCTATCGACAAAAGATTGAAGTTCAAGCTCTCTACAAGTAGCACATTGGAAATTCTCATATCATTTGAGGTTGCAATTCTACCAAGCCCCTTGACATCACCCTTGCTATTGTCACCAAATGTGATATTTAAAATACCACTATCCTTGGATTTGATTGAGTTGAACATCTTTGAATCACCGGTCATGTGTTGTGTGCACCCACTATCAAGCACTCAATGCCTTCCTCCGGCTTTGTAATTGACCTATAGAACAAATCAATGTTTCTTAGGTACCCATACTTGCTTGGGTCATTGTAGGTTAGTGACTAAGCTCTTTGGTACCCAAATAGCCTTCTTTTTTGGGCCCACAATTGGTGTACCAACAAACTTAGCATGCACACCTTTCTCACCCTTAGTAAGCACATAACAAGAATAAAATGAAATGTAAGGTACATTAGCATTTTTTCTTATTCATTTTATTGCAATTATGCTCTAAGTGCCTAACTTGCTTGCATCTATTGCAAAACTGACCATTGCTCTTCACAAAACTAGTCTTGTGAGTTGCAAAGGCTGCCTTGCCTTTCTTGGGGGTATAGCCCAATCCTCCTTTGTTGAGAGAAAACCTTTGGCTACCCAAGCACTTTAGCAAGCGGGCCTCACCACCATAGGCCTTACCTAAGGCGTGAGTGAGCTCATCCACCTCTCTCTTGAGAGTCTCATTCTCAACCATTAGTGAGGCCTCACAAGTTAAACCATCACTAGTAGTAGAGGTAGAGTTAGTTGTGGTGGATGAAGAGCTATAAGAAGGGTTAGTGGGAGCAATAATAATAGGATCATAAAATGTTTCATCAATCAAATCACATATTAGTCCAATATCACAAGTGACAATCACTTGCTCCTCCTTGGTCTCCTTCTCCTTACCAAGCTCAAGTAGAGAAAAGTGAGCCTTTTCAAGCTTTGTGTGAGCTAACTCAAGCTCCTCATGGTCTTCCTTTAGACACTCATGAGATGCTTAGAGCTCCCTAAAGGATTTCTCAAGAGCTTTGAGCTTCTTGAGTAAATCTTTGCACTCCTTTCTATTTTTTTCATAGCTGGTGCTAAGTTGTTCATATATATCAATGAGCTCCTCCTTAGAATAGTCCTCCTCTTCATCACTCCTGCAATCATCACTAGCACATGATTCATCATCACTAGCATCATATTTTACCTTAGTGGGTTTTGCCATAAGGCATGTTGATGGAGTGTCGAAGTGGGATGGCTTGTTGTGGATGGTGATGCTTGCAAGTGCCTTCTTGATAGACCTCTTATCGTCATCACTTGAATCATCATCACCACTATCATCATTGCCATCACTATCCCAAGTGACCACCTTCTTCTTCTTCCTAAATCTCATCTTCTTTTCCTTCTTCTCACTCTTGTCCTTCTTGTCCTTCTTCTTCATGTCATTCTCGTCACTATCTCTCTTGTAAGGAGAATCGGCCATCACATGATCTAGACTCTTGCACTCAAAGCATAATCTCACATTGTCCTTCATGTGATCTCTTCTCTTTCTTGCACCATAGCCTCTCTTCTTCATGAATTTGCCCATCTTGCGCACAAGAAGAGCCATAGCCTCATCATCAAAGTCATCATCATCTTCACTTGATGCCACCTTCTTGGACTTGCCCTTGGATGAAGAAGAAGCCTTGAATGCCACACTCTTTTTCTTGTTCTCTTTCTTGTCTTTCTTCTTTTTATCTTCGTTGTCACTATTATTGTATTGAGCATCGGTCATGACATCTCCAAGTATCTCATTGGGAGATACACCGATCAATCCTTCTCTAAAGACGATAGTTCTCAATGTATTGAATTTCTTTGGCAAGCATATCAAGAACTTATGAGAGAAGTCCTCATCCTTCACTTTCTCATCAAGACTCTTGAGATCATTCACAATCACTTAGAGCCTATAGAACATCTCTAGAATAGTCTCATCATCCTTTATCTTAAAGTTGGAGAGCTTGTCCTTTAGCATGTATAGCATGGCACTCTTTACTATTGTAGTGCCCTCATAAGTTTCCTCCAATCTTGTCCAAACTTCATGAGCCCTCTCAAGATCCTTGACTTGCTCAAACACCTTGGAGTCAATGCCATTGTAGATAGTGTTGAGAGCCATAGTGTTGCATTGCTTGTTCACTTTCTCATTATCGGTGAGGTTGGTGGGATCAAGAATCACATAATCTATCCCGGTCACATCCTACACTCAATCATTGATTGAGCCAAGATACATATTTATTTTTGTCTTCCAATAATCAAATAAACTTGTGCCATCAAAGAATGGTGGTTTTTCCCCCACATGGTTGAACATAACATGAGCCACAATTTGAGCACCGAGGTTGTTAAGCCTTCAAATAACGGTGACCACGGCTCTGATACCACTTGAAATGTCCTAATTGGCTAGAGTGAGAGGGTGAATTGTCACGCCCCCAACTAGGGCCTAGGCAAGACAGCCACCGCACGGTTATAAAAATTATTATAACCCTGCAACGCGTATAATAAACATAGACGAGAAGTGGATCAAAAACCATTCTTCTTTATTGATTAATATTTTTGATACATTTTATATGATTGAAAGTACAAGTATTCAAACTACTAGCTACGCCTAATCGTTCCCCTTCCCGCCTAGCTTAGTCCACATAATCATGAGCTGCAAAAACATAGTTAAGAGCAAGGGTGAGTACGATAGATCATACTCAACAAATAGGTGCATGATATTAACAAAACCAGCAAAATACGCGGAAGAAAGAAATATTTAACACATTATCCATACAACATTTTGAAAACATACAATAGTGTTAATTGGTGCCACACATGACCGCAAGCTTCCCATCCCAGGAGTCACAGCGGTGAAATTTCACACTTTATACTCTATAGAGGGGTACATAGACATCAACGGCCTCTGCATGGGTACATGCATGTTCTCGAAGAGCAGAGCTCTTTGGCCCTCTGGGAATCGCATCTCTTAACTTACTAGTGCATGGTCGCTCCTACGGATCCATCACCAAGCACCTTGTTCGGAGCAAGAGCCATTCCTATCAGAGAACTCAGACAGTCTCATTCCTGCACCGTGACCGGCACAATATGATTGCCGTCGCAACACCAGCTTTATAAAATAAATTTCAGCAGCCTAACGGCGTAAAATCGGTGCATGGGCAATTTAAGCATCACAACAACTTAAATGAACACAATATCACGGAATATAAATGACACGTGAAATATAAATAGCACCGCGAATATAAACAATACATGGAATATAAATAGCGTATGGAATATAAATAGTGCAGAAGGTAAATACAACACCACCACGGAAATATAGAACACACGCGAAAGGAAAAGGCAACCCCACAATATGAATACAAAACGCACACGAAATATAAGAGCAACACCACAGCTGAAAATATAAAATGCACACGGAATGTAAATAACTTGAATATAAGTGTTAGCATAGTGTTAGCGTGTTAGTAGATAGGCTATTTGCCTTGTTAGTCAGTGCAGAAAAATAAATAGAGAGTAATAACATGTAGGCTGCTTGCCTTGTTACAAATAAATAAAATAGCTCTCTAGCAGTATTTCGGCAGCACCTCTGCTGCCTAACAAAGGGTGCGTTCAGTTGGCGAAAAATGGGTAAAAAGTTATTGTATCATCTTTCGTTGTTATTTGGCAAAATTTATCTAACCATAGACTAACTAGGCTCAAAAGATTCTTCTCGACATTTACAGACAAACTATGCAATTAGTTATCTTTTTTACCTACATTTAATGTTCTATGCATGCGTCAAAAATTCAATGTAATGAGTAGAAGAGGAAATATTTTGGGTTTGCACGTGAGGTGAACACACCCAAAATCTAGGACATGTTCGTATCCTATCTCAGTGGTAATAGGAGCCACCGGTACAGAAGCGTCGGTTACTGCTACGAGTGTGTATTTAGTGATGAAAACGGACGGAATTTTTCACGTATTGTCCCGTTCCGTTTTCTATATTTTTCCATCCGTTTCCGTATTTGCAAGATCCTATTTTCGTATTTGCGGAAGTAGAAAATGGTGTTTTCCGTTCGTTTCCGAGTAATCCCGTTTTAATACGGAATAGACCCGTATGTATCCCGTTTTCAATCTATGCTCAACATGTTCAACAATTACATGTCCTTATATTATGTTAATATAACTACGAATCACCAAATATGCATGTTATGTTCACGTACATAGCATGCAAATGAATATTAAACTTTGTATATATTATTACATGACTTTATATATGTATACTTTGAGAATATTAGATTATGTGATCTTAATTTAATCTTCCGGCTCTCCATCCGTATTTGTCCGTTTCCGTATGTCCGCATATTCCGATTCCGTTTTTGAACCCGCATTTTCCGAACCTGCTCCCGTTTCCACCAAAAAAATATAGAAACAGAAGTAAAAATAGGGTTTTTTCGTCCGTTTCCGTCTGTTTTCATCCCTAATCGACTCCACAGTCACTGGATATATTTCTACATAGCCTTGCCGTACTGAGGGCCTGTTTAGTTCATAAAAAGTGAACCCAAAAAGTGCTACAGTACCTGTCACATCAAATCTTGCGGCATATGCATGGAGTACTAAATGTAGACCAAAGAAAAAACTAATTACACAGTTTAGTTGTAAATCACGAGACAAATCTTTTAAGCCTAATTAGTCTATGATTGGACACAAATTACCAAATAAAACAAAAAGTGCTACAGTAGCCAAATTCAAACTTTTTCACCAACTAAACAGCCTCTGAAAGTGCTCGTCCACACGAGCCTGACACCGCTCGTAGCCTTTTTAGCTAGGCGAGCGAGCTCGGCTCTGCCCAGGTGCTGGAGGCAGAGAGGGTGCAGGGCTATTTATAGGGTCCTGGAGATCATCTCCCGACCACACGAGAAGGCTCGAGCAACGGCACCTAGGTGCGTTTAGTTTCCAGCTAAAAGTTTTTCACTGCATTACATTAAATATTTGATACATGCATTTAGTACTAAATATAGATGAAAAAAAATTAATTGCACAGTTTGGACAAATCTTTTAAGCCTAATTAGTCTATGATTAGCCTTAAGTGCTACAGTAACATATATGTGCTAATGACGGCTTAATTAGACTTAATAAATTCATCTCGCAGTTTCCAGGCGAATTATGTAATTAGTTTTTTTTATTAGTATCCAAAAATCCCTTCTGACATGCCATGAAACATCCGATGTGATACCAAAAACTTTTCACCTACCAACTAAACCCCCATTTAAATAACCTAGAGTGACCGAACGGATGAGATTGACCAGTTTTTAAAAATTATTGTTGTAACATATACGGACTCTATCTAAAAGAAAAGGAGAAGGAGGAATCATAATCCTAATCCGTCTATATGTGGGCTCTTACCAAAACTCTTAGACCTTGACATGCCTATATATACGTGGGAGCTATAAGTTATAATCATAAATATTGAAAAGAATAAAGAATAGCCTCCCTATCTCTTGTGTCTATGTGTTCTACTTTCATCTTGTATGTTGATCATGAGAGACGGAGAGAAAAAGTCCTAACCGCTGGCAACATGTTTTATAATACATTATCAGCACGATAAGCTCTACGTCGACGTTGTTGAAGTCACCGCTGATCTTCGACGTCGACGCTCGCATCGACGTACTTTGACGACGTCGACATCCCGACGTTGTTAGCGGAACGGATCTGCTACCTCTACCTGCTACCGATTTGCACTACATTAGCATGCATCGTCTCCATCAAGCAGGCAGTTCTACGACAATGCCAAACGCCCTGCGCGGTATGTATCTATTAATCACTGCTCAACGTGACATGTGACGTAGATCAAATTGGCATCATCTACGGGGTATGAAACACATCTTGCAGATTGTTTGTGTAGCCATCGAGCTGGTCTATATATTATGTGCGCATAGAATTGTACATGAAGTGCATATACTCGAAGTATATACATATAGTAATGGAATCTACGTGAGTTGAATCTAGATTTTTTTAGAAAAAAGGATACGGTAACATCTGCCTAGTTATTATTATTGGCTTGCATGCCACCGGACCAGGAGTCCATGTCACCGCACATGACCCGCATGCCCAGGCAATACACCTCTTGCATGGTTCATGGGCCATACTCGGCTTGAAGCCGTTGCCACACACATCGTACGCTCCAGCTACGTGGCCTGCACGTCATGAGCGGAGCGGACTCCTTGTGTAAGTATATCTAAAATATGAGTACATACAGAATTGCATCTAGGGTTATACAATAAAGAAAAGAATAAGCATGTGGTTTACACGCCACCAAGTCCTAGGCACTATGCTCTTGCACCAGCATGTGCGTCGCCCCGTGCGTGGTGTGTAGGCAGTGGCGGAGCCTGAAGTGAAATATAGGGGGGCAATTTGTCAATTGAATCTATAAATACATAAGTGGTGAAAAAAAATTAATGTTAGTAGTTATAATTAAGTCATAGTATGCAAAATACATTTGACAATAAAATAGCTGAGCATAAAAAATTCTCTAAAATCGCAACATAAGATCTCGATTGACACCAAAATATTACTCAATTAGCCACTTCCAGTATGCATACTATGTAGATTTTACTGATTGAAAAATCAGAAAGGAAAAAGATAGAAGAATCAACCAAAATCAAAATGGCGCATATAGCAACAAAAGCGAAGAAAATAGGCTACTGTAGTAACAGCGGTGAAAGCACAGCTACACAATTGTATTTTTATTTTTTGGATGGAGGGAATGCTACATGATTGCTATGTATAGGGCATGCATGGTTGACCCTGGCCGCTGGCCGGTCCCTGGCTCACTCATAGACTTATTACAGCGCATGCATGAACGGGGGGCTTCAGCGGAGGCAAGGGGGGGCATGGCCCCCTATGGCCCTCACAGGGCTCCGCCAGTGTGTGTAGGGGCTAAGACTATCCACACTCATGGTCCTCTATATTCATCCTCTATACATCCTAATCATCAAGATTCTCTCATCTATATCCAATTCTCCTGCACCCATCCATACTCTATCTCATCCTCTATACTAAGGTGGGACCCACACCTCAGATTTGTCGCCTTTTTTACCTCACTCCCTCCCGACGATATCTCTCTCACCCCAGCGTCGGTGGACTCACTCCGCCCCGGCCCCAGTGAGCCGCCTCCTCCGGCCCCGGCGAGCCACGGAGGTGGAGGGAGGAGGGAGCAGCGAGGGCGGCGGGCCCCACGCGGGCACGGCCACGGTGGCACGGGCGAGCAGGGCGGGCTCCTCTGCCTCGCCTCGCCTCTCTCTCCCACGGTGCGGGGGCGAGCACAGCGCGGGGGTAGGCTACGGCCATGGCGGGCGAGCCCGGCGCGCAGGCCACCGCCTTGCTCCCCTGCTCCACCGATGGACGGATCTGGCACCGTCGGCGAGAGTCCCAGGCCTCCGCGGTTCCTGCCCCCGGGCCGGCGCGAGAGCTGCGGCGGGCAGGCGACCTCGCAGTCGCTCCCTCCTCGGCGCGGGCGAGCACGGCGCGGGGACGACCGCCTCCTCCGGCTCCGGGGACGACCGCCTCCTCTGGCCGTGGGTGAGCCGGGCGCAGGCGCGGGGAGCGCAGCCACCTCCGGCTGAGGGCGAGCCAGGCGTGGGCCGCCGGCACGGGGAGGAGCTCGCCGGCGAGTGCGGCAAAGGAGCTCACGCGTCCATCCTCTGCTCCGTCCCCTGCTCTCTCCGCGGTGGTGGGCGGTGGGCCCCACGCGCCACGTCCGCGTGTAGCAGACATCCGCGAAAACGCTATGAATAGCGGATGACGCGCGCGTAGCGGATCCTTTCCCGTATCCGCTGCAGGGCGTTTCTCCGGTATATGCTCCTCTATCCCCTTTAGTGGATGCTATGCCATATCCCAGTGGTCAGTCTAACGGGCCTGAACGCCATCTCCCTTGCCGAGAATACCACGCCGGTCGCCGAATCGCTAGTTTGCTCACATCAACATTGGCCCGTATGCCATGCCCATCTACATAGAAGAATCTGCATCCTTGAATATAAAGGAAGGGATTGTCATTGGCATTGAATATAAAGACCATGATGAATCTCTGTACAAGAGAAAATCAAGTAGATCTACCACACAGTACACACATACCAAGTACGTACGTATATAGGTTGTCATCCTAAAGTCATCGGCACCTTTCCGTGCGTGTGGCATTGCATTGGCCGTTAATCGAATTACGCCACAACGATCACGTACAGGTCATCGTATCGACTGACCGAATTATTGCTGTCGCGCCGCATGCGGCTACCGCCCCACACGGCGACTTACACGTACGTACGGTGTCCTGGCTGGTCACGACAATCAAGCATAACCGGGTTTGAAACCAGATATCCCACGACCATGACCGTTGAAATTGAAGTGGGCCTACTAGTCGTTGCATAATCGACCGAAGGTGGAGCCAGCTAACCCTTAAGGTAGAATAGAGCGTGTATTTTTTTCTCGATGACAATGAGAGAATCGATCCGGATAGATATAAATAAAGAAAAATTAGCTTGTCAAGCTGAAATTTGACGGCAAATGAATTATTAAGAAATTTAGATTTTTCCTACAGAAAATAAAATTGTCTAGGCGTGATTTTACAGTATTTACTTTCTACTCGTGTACAGAGGACGCGTGCTGATGTTTCAGTGCTACTTTGAATGTACTTATTTATAGTTATAAGATATATGGGCTCTCTAAATCCTGCAGATCTTAGACTTATCACTTTTGAGAGACTTATTTTTTTCTAGCATAATAAATTTTTGGGATGAATGAATGGTTGATATTAATTTTGAAAATTAGCATGTACCATGATTATATCCTGAAAAATGCTAGGATGCATCTAAGAATATTTTGCATAACCAACTATCTTTTTGCACCTTGCTACTTGTTTACATGTAGTAAACTTATATGCACATGGTCCAATTTATATTAATATGCATGTTCTAAAGGAAGAAGAAATATCCTGGAGTTACTCTGAATAGTTGAATTATTTGTTATGGTCATTATTAAATCCATATAGGATATTTTGTTACCATTGAAGTGTAGTGAATTTAGGATATATATATCTCATGATTACTCTCTAGAATGAGTATATGGTCGAGAGAAATAACAAATGCATTGTGGGACTCACTACATGAGAAAAATCCCAAATTATAACTATTGAATATCATATTCATTGAAAGCGGAATTTTCAAGCTTATATGCCTATGGATTGAGGTATAATGATGTTCTATAAACAATGGCCTTGTTCGGCTGGCTGGTTGCCAGCCAGCCAGCAGTGTTTTTCTTTCACACCAGTTCAGCACCAGCCACCAGCCACCAGCCAGCCAGCAGTATTTTTCTCTCACAATAAATCAGCCTCAGCCACCAGCCACCAGCTAGCCAAACGAGGCCAATAACTTGAAGCTTTGTATTAAATGTCTAGAAGGCAAGATGTTAAATAAGATTTTATCAATGAATGTTCTCGAAGAAATGTCTCTTGTGTATAGTATTTCAAAGAGCAATGCAATACATGAAGTATTTGAATTTATCATCAGAAATTACTCAAATAGAAATTGAGTTGGAACTTTTAGACAGCTTTATAAACCAGGATATTGTTAGCTTGCATATGTTGCACCCCTTGAAGGCTTGTAACTGTATATCATAACTTTTGAATAAAGCATGAAACTACTGCATGTCATGTATAGAAGTAAAGACATGCAAGAATGAATATTATCTAGAATATTTAAGGGTTTTTATTAAAGAAGAACTTGAATCATGTGCTTACATATTTGTTTTATCTTTAAAATTACTATACTGAAGTATTAGTAGTAGCGGTGGTGCAATCAATTTTAATTTCAGTTGGATTAAGTGGTTCTCGTATACTCATAGAAGAGTTAATGGTGAATCTATTATCTTGAAGACTAATTTGAAGCATTTATATTGCTAGTTGTAATTTTTACTTGCAGTAATATATATTAATCTTGTATGGAATGAATTATGTTTTACATAAAACCAATTGTCTATTGCCTATCTAAATAAACTTTGCATTAATTTATCCATAAAAAAGCCTCAATTAACCATGAAGGTTATCATTCTTTGTGCATTACTACCATGTAGGTAGAAGGGGAATTAAATTTCCTAGAAGCACATGAACAATTGGACTATACTGGCATATAAAGCAAACTTAGAAGGATCAATTTAGCTAAGAAATATTATAATCCATAAACCAAGTATTTAATACTTCAGCCCAGAAACTAAAAGTTTATGTCCTGCCCTAAATATGTTGTTATACACTGAATAGTGCACTTGATATGTTGAATTTTATGCCATAACTAATGAATACTAGAAGTATGATTGGATCCTATGGAACATTAGAAATGACTATTCATAGATGATGTATGAAGCATATTACTACTCGAAGTAATTATGGCATGAAAAGGGGAGGAATTTTGGGTAAAGGCATAAGAAAATATGGGTAATATATATTTAATAGGCATAGCCTTCCTAAATCTATTTTTGAGTGCATGTATAAGGACTTGAAGTTCTAGTCGTGTTCTTTCTGGCCGAATTAACTTTCTTTACATTGCACTAGTTGCAAATAAGCTTGTAGCTTTGCATTTTGTTGTTATCTATTACGTTGGATTGAATACTAATATTCTACATTACACTTGAATGTGTATCACTATGTTGTGCTCTCATCGAGCTGCAACTATCTCCACTCCTGCATGAATATTAGCAAAGAAGCTATATTTTGTAGCTAGTAGCTACTTTTCCCCATAATTAGATTGGCTAGCTAGTATGTTATGTGTATAGTTCCTGTTGAACTAAGAAATATCTTGCTTTCAATGGATTGCATGTATAAGCAATAAATTGGTCTAGGACCAAATAGCCTAAGATTAGGGGGAGTTGCTTAAATTGAAATTGACTAAATGGAGAAGTGACCCATTGGAAGGGCCTGAATTATAGTAGAAATTAAGTTAATAGATAAAACACTTAATGATGATTTGGAATTCATGAAGAAAAAGGCATTTGGAGAATATTTGTATTAATGGCAATTAGGAAGTCTAGAAGAAATTTTATGTGATTTTGAATGTTGCATATTTTATACACTGAAGTATATGGTCCATTTTTTGTATGAGTATGGATCAATTTTTTGGGCTAAACAATAAAGAAGCTAGATAATGAAGTAGTTTTCTAAATTATGATATATGCAAATCAAGGGGAGAACACCCAGATTTTATAGGAATGATGAATATTCTTTATTGCACTTTATGTATTCTAGCTCACTGCATATAATATATAATAACCCCTATATTTAAATATGTGCATGAATATTTCTCATAAAATTATCATAAGCATACATGAATGGGCCTCCACTTGTAGTTGGAGATACATGAATTTGAATTATTTTAAGCCCATCATAGAGGATATCTTTTTGAAGTATGCTATTAAAGATCTAATATTAGCATTAGGGGAAGCGAAAGCCTACATGTTGAATGCCAAATATTACATGTTGAATGCCAAATATTATTTTCATAGAAGGAAAATGGTCCTAAGAGAAAATATTTCTTGAAACTTGAAGCAGGAATAGTATTACGCACTAAATCAAACAATAGTTTGACTAATGCTTTTGTGAAGCATGAAGCGGAGCATATGTCAGATATTTTGAAAAATGAGAGGAGTAACCTGAAGTTATAAATCAGAAGTTATGTTTACTTGTAGTAAATTAAATATTGTATACTATCAAACTAAAATCTACGGGGACGCCTGTGGGTTCTAATTTAATGTATACTTGTTAAATGAAATAAGAACAAACTCCTCCATTCTCATGAAGAGAACACCTTATGAAGAAGGTCAAGCACCTCATGAAGAGGATCACCACGAAGATGAAATCCAACACACTAAGCGCACGTATCATAGTGTTGGGTACATAGAATAATAAATCATCTCTTGTTTGAAAAATAACAAAAAGATAGAATAATCTCATATTATGAGAATATTAGGAGAAAATAATAGTTGTCGATAATGCTACCTCTATAATTGCAAATATTTCTCTTATGAGAACTCGGATCCAAAAAATAAAGTCCATGGCAAAGTCGCTTGAAGCGATTATATCGGGTCAATGAAGAAAGCAATTGAAGATGAATCTCCTACTAAGAAGAAATGTTTTGCTATATCTCTGGCAAATAAAATGAATGAATATAAAATATGCAGTTAGTAAGTGGATTATGGTAATCCATATAGTTCCTGAAGAATAGAAATCACAACATATGAAAATTAAATCTCATACTAAGTATTAAGAAGTCTAAAGTAGAATATATTCCTGAATGAATATCGAAGTCTCGAGAAGAGCATGTCCTAGAAGGAATGGAGTCATTGAATGACTTTGTAGTGAATAACACTATCATTGTGTATATCTCATAATAATCTCTCATGCAGTAGAGAATGTATCTCATAGAAGAGAAATATAATTCACCCAAAATAAGAATAGGTCCTTGAAGGAATTAATCCATGATAGATTTACCAGTCGATTCTTTGAAAACACCATTAATCTCTAAAGTGAATAGAGACCCGAGGAAAGGAAATGAGGAATGCTAAATACCATGAAGGTAACATACAAACACTCAGAAAAGTGTATATTGTAAAGCTAGCAACAAGTATTGATATCCTCTAAATACCATAGAAGGTATAAGAATAGTGGTGATTTTGAAAATTGAATTATCCCGTAAATGCCAAATGTGAAACTGGATTTATTATTTAGTGGTATAATCAAAATCCTGAAGATTTGTAGAACATACAATTCGAAAATCCACTAAGAAAGAATTTTAAGTATTTAAACTCTAGTATGAGGTTGATAAACTATCCATAAGATATTAAATATTGTAACTTATTTATCTCCATAATCTTCTGAAAAAGATTTATTATCCTAAAGGATAAATTTTATTTGTTTTGCATAACTAATAAATGGTCATTATACATAAAGCATATTGCTCTTGTTTACTCTATTATAACTCATAGAAGAATTATGAGCCAATTTTTGAAAGATATAGTATTGTGGTACTGCATGTAAGAAAAATAGACCCTAGGCCCATTTAGTTTAGATTTTGGTGTTTGATGACCAACACAACCAAATTGGACTAACGTGTTTCACAAGTATTTGTTTTGTAGTCCAATAGGATGCAAACGTGATTTGGACGAAGGCGATGTGATGATCCGATGATCAACACCGCAAGCAAGACCTTAGAAGCACTATAGAAGACCCAAGAGACAAAGCAAAGTCTAAGCATGAAGATAGGAACCAAGCCGGATGTAAGATCGTGAAGAAACAGACTTGGCAGAGAGGACCGGACTCTGCCACGAAGGCACCAGACGTGTCCGATCAGTTGCCCGGCAACAAGGCGCTAGTTGCTGGAGCACCGGATGCTGAATAGTTGTGTGCACCGGACGCACCGGTATTCACACTGTAGCAGCTTGCTCAGACGCTGGCGCTAGTTGCTGGAGCACCGGACGCTGCACAGTCCCGCATCGGACGCAGAGCCTTGAGCGTCCGACGCAGTCCAGAGAGGTTCCAGAGCGGCTTCAGCGTGATCAGACGTGTTCGGTGGCGCGTGACTGGACGCAGGGCAGTGTTCGATCAGTGGAGCGCACGAACGGCCAGTCGACCATTGGAAAACGACCGGACGTGTCTGATGCAGACCACCTGCGCATCCGGTGCATAGAAGGGAAAACTGCTTCGTCTCCAACGGCTAGTTTCGACTTGGGGCTTATAAATACATGTCCCAACCGGCCATTTGAGGTGTGGAGATCCGAGAAAACATACCAAGGATGTTGCTACATCATTTTAGTGATCTCCACTTACATAGTGCTTAGTGATTCATAGGTGATTAGTGTAGGTGCTTTGTGAAGTACTACTATTCATGTTGCAAATTCATTACAGTGATTCCATACGAGAAGGATCCTACAAAGAGGAGAAAGAAAAATTAGAGTGGCAAATAGAGTCGAAGCTGAAGTTGAAGCCATTGGAGAACTCCCATTAGATTTAATGATGGCTTTGTACTTAAGTTTACATATGTTCTTTATGTACCCTCTTTGTGTAGAAACTTAATAAGTGTCTCACGTTTAGACGATGATGGATTTGATTGCCATTTTGGTAATGGCCAATGTAAGATTTTGTTTAATCATAAGTGTGTTGGTCTTGCCTTCTGACAAGACGAGTTTTATTTATTATCACTTTGTGAGAATGTGAATGTTGTGAGCACTAAGAATGAGAATATCTCCTTATCTATGAATGTAAGTAATAAGCGGAAGAGAATTCATAATGTATCATCAAAATTATGGCACTGTCGTTTAGGCCATATTTCGAGGAAGATGATAGAACAATTGATTAAGAAATCAATTCTTCCATCGTTAGAATTTTCAGACTTAGAACAACACATTGATTGTATTAAAGGGAAGTATGTTAAGAAAATAAAGAAAGACGCCAAATGAAGAGCAAAAATTTTAGAAATAATTCACACAGACATTTGTGGTCCTTTTCCTGTGAAAAGTGTGGATGATTATAATTCATTTATAACATTCATAGATGATTATTCTCGTTATGGCTATATTTATCCAATTAAGGAAAGATCAGAAGCATTAGATAAATTTAAGATATTTAAGGCTGAAGTAAAAAATTAGCATAATTTAAAGATTAAGATAGTAAGATCCGACCATGGGGGAGAATACTACGGTCGACATACCCCATATGGCCAAGTTTCTGGACCTTTTGCAAAGTTCTTATAGGAAAATAGCATAGTTGCCCAGTACTCTACACTGGGCGAGCGTCAGTAGAATGGAATAGCTGAAAGATGCAATTGTAGCTTAACGAATATGGTGAGAAGTATGATAAGTTACTCCACTTTACCGATAAGTTTGTGGATGGAGACGTTAAAAACCGTCATTCATATTCTCAATCGAGTACTAAGCAAGTCGATGCCCAAAACACCATATGAGTTGTAGACAGGAAGAGAACCCTTACTTAATCGATTACATGTGTGGGGCTGTCCAGCTAAGGCTAAAGTATTTAACCCAAACATTGGGAAGCTAGACTCTAAGAAAGTAAGTTTCTATTTTATTGGCTATCCAGATAAGTCAAAAGGTTATCGTTTCTACTGTCCTGACAGATATATGAAGTTTGTAGAAATAAGACATGTTATGTTCTTGAAGGATGAGATGGTCAGGGGGAGCATGGTAGCGTGAGAAATTAACCTTGAGGAGAAGCGGGTATACGTGCCTACTCCGATGGTTTAGGAGCCATTTTTCTTCCTACCTGTTGCTGCTGCACCAACAGTGCCAGGTACTATAGTGATAGCACCTATTGTTAATTCTCCTGTGGCGACAATAAATAAACGTGAGGAAACTGTCCTTTAGGATCCTATAGAATACGTTGTCACACATGAGGAAGAGGAATAACAGCCTCACATGGAACAAGTGCCAACTAATGAGGCCCCTAGAAAGTCTCAAAGAGCAACAAAATTAGCTATTCCTGATGACTACGAAGTCTATGCTAGTAAAGAGTTTCAAATGGAGGGTAAAGAAGAATTTCAAATGGAGGGTAATCCCACCTTATTTGAAGAAGCCATGAGAAACGCTCACTCAGAGAAGTGACTTGAAACCATGCAAGATGAAATCAGATCAATGAGCACCAACGATGTTTGGGACTTAAAAAAATCCTAAAGAAGCCAAGACAGTAGGCTATAAATGGGTCAACAAAACTAAATATGACTCCAAAGGGAATGTTGCAAGATTTAAAGCGCGACTTGTGGCGAAAGGCTTCATGCAAAGAGAAGGAATAGATTACAATAAGACATTTTTTAGTTTCATGTAAGGATTCTTTTAGAATCATAATGGCGTTAGTGATACATTATGATTTAGAGTTACATCAGATGTATGTAAATACGGCTTTCCTTAACGAGAATTTAGTTGAATATGTTTATATGGCACAACCAAAATGTTTTATCGTGAAAGAAAAAGAACATATGGGATACCGTCTAAAGAAATCCATTTACGGATTAAAACAAGCCTCTAGACAGTGGTATTTAAAGTTTGATAAAAAAATAAGGAAGTTTGGGTTTAAAGAGAATGTAGAGGACAATTATATTTATACAAAGTTCAAGAATGGGAAATTCATTTTTCTAGTCCTAAATGTGGATGACATCTTACTCGCTAGTAGTGATGTTAATCTACTACTGGAGACAAAGAAATTCTTGTCCTTAAATTTTGATATGAAAGATCTCGGTGAAGTTTCGTTTGTTTTAGAAATAGAGATTCACCGAGATAGAAGAACGAGAGTTTTAGGATTATCGTAAAAGGTATACTTAGAAAAGGATATAAAGAAATACAGTATGCATGCGTGTAAGCCTTTACCTGCTCCCATAGTCAAGGGCGATAGTTTTGGAGAATTCTAATGTCCTAGGAACCAATATGAGATCGATTGAATGAAAGCATTTCCATATGCTTCGGCTATTGGAAGCTTACAGTATGCTTATGTACACGCACTGACTTAACTTTTATTACCGGGATAATTGATAGATGTTATAGTAATTCAGGAATAGAACACTGAAGAATGATAAAGAAAGCTATGCGTTATGTGCAAGACACAAAAGGCCTCATGCTGGCGTACATAAAATCTGATTCCCTTCGTATAGAGAGGTATTTTGATTCAAATTTTGCGGGAGGTGTAGATGATAGAAAATCCACATCAGGCTATGCATTTACTCTCACAGGAGGAGCTATATCGTGGAAAAGCTCCAAGCAAACTGTCACTGCATCGTCCACTATGTATGCTGAGTTTGTAGCATTTTATGAGGTCACGGGACAGGTGAACTGGCTAAATAAATTTATGCCTGGATTGAAAGTGGTCGACGACATTCATAAGCCACTCAAGTTGTGCTACGACAATGAGCCAGCAGTATGTTATGCTCATAACAATAAGTCAAGTGGTGCTGCCAAACACATTGACATAAAGTTTTATACTGTGAAAGACAAAGTCCGAGATCATTCTATTAGTTTCGAGCATATAAGTACAAAGAAAATGCTTACGGATTCGCTAATAAAAGGCTTACTGCCCAATGTGTTCAGAGAACACTTAGCTGGCATGGATTTACGGGAAAGCCTATTATTTCTAGACAATAAGGGCCTAGTTGAGAATCCGTTTCAAAACAGAGAAGTGTATTGTCGCTGTTAATCTGATGATACTAACCGTTATGATGAAGCACGCTCTATGCGCTAATCTGTGATGGAATGGGAAAAGTGAGATCAAGGGGAAGAATATTAGATTGATCTCCACCTGGCTCGGTCCAACGACCGAGCCAGACCCTAACTCGTGCCCTGATCGGGGGGCGCCCAGCCGGACACATGGCTGGTGGGCCCCGTCGCGTAGCGCTATAAAGAGGAGGTGGAGGCCGGAGGCTCATGCTACAAGGTTCGCCACCGCCCACAATATCCCACTTACAAACCCTAACCGATCTAGAGGGAGGATCTGATAGCGACCGCCGCCTCTGCACCACGCCTGGCGTCCACACCGCCGTCAGACGCCACTGCTACCCCCTTCACCGACACTGTCGACATGGCTTCCTCCTCCACCAAGCTCGCTGATGGTCGGTAACACTTCCCCTCTCTTATCTTCTCTCTCTTTCTAGTTCATGTTCCAGGACGATTTACTTGTTTACCCACTGATCTACACCTAGTCGTTCCGCTAGTTTTAACAAATGACTCTTGTAATTTCATTGCCTTGGTAATGAAATTCGGTTTTACCGGTGTGGGAAAAAAAAAGATAGAGGATAGTGTTCTAGCCTTTTGCATCAATGTATACACTCCACCAGGCAACATATGACCAAGCTAAAATGTAAAGCAGTTCAACATATAATCGTCAGTCGTGTTGCAGTCTGCACAAACTGAAGCCGTAGTAGTTTTTCCTTTGTCACCCTCACCATTTGTCTTCAGACTTTCAGAGAACCAGTCAGTATTTGCTAAAGGTGCTGACGTGAGGGTTGGTGACGGCAAGAAGACTCAGAAAAAGGTCCACGGTGGACAAAAACTAATAGCAAGTGGTAAGTCTTTCGTCACAAAAAGAATGCAGTTCTCGACAAGTAAACGAAACTAGAGATGTCACCTCTGAAAATGACGCACGCACCAGCGTCTTTCTATATGTTTTATCATGTGCAAGTACCTGTACCATAGATGCATCAGGTGGTAATAATGCAATTAGAATGGATTACTTCTAAACGAACATTTATCGTAATGAGACCGATCAATTGACTCGTGCGTTTTACATCGATCGCAATCTTAAAATTACACATCTTTATGCTCGTTCAGACTCTGTAGATACTGGATATCGGTGTTATCCACTAAAATGATGACGTTTATCAGCTTTGCAAAACCGATCCGCACCAACAAAGAGACGCACGTCATGACTCGTGAGCCAACAGAAAGCAAAGTACACCTGCGCTCTGTTTTTCAGCACTACTTCAGCAGCAGTGAACGAACAATATTTTCCTCTCACAACAAATTAGTATAAGTTAAATTTCAGCGAAACAAACAGGGATTATCCTGTGAAGCTCCGTGAAAATAGCAACGGGAAGACGAAGGTTACCCTTCTGGAGCTTGCCTAGCCATATTAGAGACATACAAGAACTCGGTGGCGATCACCGGGGAAGCCAAGGACCGGCTGGAGGTGGTAGGAGAAAGCATCGACATCGCTTGCCAGATCAATCGCCTGCGCAAGAAGGTCTACCGCGCCGACATCGTTGTGGTGGAGGAAGTCAAGGACAAGAAGGAGGAGGAGAAGAAGAAGAAAAGGAAGAAGCAGCAAAGAAGAAGAAGAAGGCGGAAGAAGATAAGGAGGCAGAAGAAGAGAAGATGGAAGAAGAGCTCAAGGAGCCCTGGGCGGCGTGCCCGCCGCCGTGCTCCGGTGGTTAATACCTGGGGCTGCCGCCGACGTTTCTATGCGAGGAACAACAGCCAGAAGGCTGCCACATCATGTGAAGCTACGTACTACTACTCAAGATGGATTTTGCCCGGCGTATATATGCTTAATATGTTTGTGACGATTTTGGTTCTGAACTTTTGCCACACCGGCTAGCTTCTCTCCGTGAATCGTGCTATGCGCATGTGCACAAACGTGGTTAAATTTTTGGATTTACTATGAGTTGGCGATGCGATGCCGTGCTTAAATTCGCACTCTAGAGCAGTAGTTGTAAGTTGCATTTGCAACCCCTTCGTTGGTGTTTTCTTTTCTCTCTTTAGTCTCGCTTGTCGGCCGGCGTGCCACATTAGTTTTAGTCGCAGGTTAAATGGTTTAGCTAGTCGTCATAGTCGCGTTTTCAGTAGCCAAGTTGTAAACTTTGTAACAGTTGTTTTTCTTATTTTCCTCGTCTAATAAAATCACGGCAAATCTCTTGCCGCCTTTCTAAAAGAAAAAATCACACTCTAATCCAACTTGATATGATTTGTTTTGCGTGAATTTTTGGAGCAGCCCTATCCTCTTTAGGTAGAGGATAGTGTTCTAGCCTTTTGCATCAATGTATACACTCCACCAGGCAACATATGACCAAGCTAAAATGTAAAGCAGTTCAATATATAATCGTCAGTCGTGTTGCAATCTGCACAAACTAAAGCCGTCTAGGAGTAGTTTTCCTTTGTTTTTTTTGAAAACTTAGCAGGAGCTCTGTCTCTCAATTAAGAAAAGATAGAGGTTTATGTACAGAAAGCCCGGAGGCCTAAAACACCCAGAGGGCATAGCCAAGGTACAGAAGAAGAACGATCTCCTCTCCCCTTAGGGAAAACAGATGGGGGCTAAGTTATGCTGCTAAAGACCCGTGAGCGAAGATCAATGTCTTCTTTGGTTTTGGAGGCCACCTGTCTTGCGTCCATGGCAGTGTTTTGAAAAATCCTTCTGTTTTTTTCTTTACAAATGTTCCACATCGTGTAAATCACCACTCCGTTGAAGTGTCGTCGTCGTTGCCTTGGGATTATGGCAGCCGCTTCCTCCCACCAAGCACGAATTTGTGTTGGCTGGACCTGTGGCTGGATTAGTTGTACATCAAAATGTTCCCAGGTCAGCACAAGGTTCCAAATCTCTTTGGCTAGAGGGCACAACAGGCACAGGTGAAGGCCCGATTCTAGTGGTCCGTTGCACATGGCGCAGTGGTCTTGGTGTGGCCAGTTCCTTAACTACAAGTTGTCAGCTTGAGGATTTTGTTTTGCACAAGGATCCAGGCGAAGAATTTACATTTGTTCTTGGTATGTACTTTCCATATAAGGTCTGACTAGAATCTTCTGTAGCATCCTTAGAATTGTATACGGTATGCCGAGCGGGTGAAGTATATGCCATCAGGCGTCCACTTCCAGGTAATAGAGTCTTGTACTCCTAGCTGTAGCTGGATGTTTTGTATTCTGATCCATAAGGATATGAATTCCTCTAGGTGTGTGTGGCCGTTGTGATCTTGCCCCTGAGAGATCGAATCCAGCCGTCGTTTTGGAGCTCCTATTGGACCGATCTATTCTTTCTTCTTACTAGCTCAAAGAGTTACGGTGCAAGGTTCCTGGGAGCCTCTCCCTCTAGCCAGCTATGGTGCCAAAATTGTGCTTTTGTGCCGTTTCCGACTGTGACAATAGTTGATGCATTGAACAATAATCTGTCAGTGGGTTTGCAAGGCAACTCAGAGCCAGCCCACGGCTTGGAGGGATCCACCCAATCCTACCACAGCCAACGTAACCGAAGTGCTCTACCAAACTTGTCTAGGTCGGCACCCCGAGACCACCAAGTTCCTTAGGTTTGGACACAGTTGGCCAATTGATGAGGCAATGTCCTCTGTTCGTGTTTTCCGATAAGTTACTCTACTTTACCGATAAGTTTCCATTCATATTCTCAATCGAGTACCAAGCAAGTTGGTGCCCAAAACACCATATGAGTTATGTACAGAAAGGACACCCTCACTTAATCACTTACATGTGTAGGGCTGTTCAGCTGAGGCTAAAGTATTTAATCAAAATATTGGGAAGCTAGACTCCAAGACAGTAAGTTTCTATTTCATTGCCTATCCAGATAAGTCAAAAGATTATCGTTTTTACTGTCCTAATAGATATACGAAGTTTGTAGAAATAAGACATGCTTCTTGGAGGATGAGATAGTCAGGGGGAGCATGGTAGCGCGAGAAATTAAGCTTGAGGAGAAGCGGGTATACGTGCCCACTTTGATGGTTCAGGAGCTATTTTTCTCGCTACCTGTTGTTGCTGCACCAACAGTGTCGGGCACTGTAGTAATAGCACCTATTGTTAATTCTCCCGTGACGACAATAAATGAACATGAGGAAACTATCCTTCAGGATCCTATAGAACCCGTTGTCACACATGAGGAAGAGGAGCAACAACCCCACATGAAACAAGTGTCAATTAATAAGGCCCTAGGAGATCTCAAAGAATAAAAAATCAGCTATTCCTGATACTACGAAGTCTATATTAGTGAAGAATTTCAAATGGAGGGTGAAGAAGAATTTCAAATGGAGGGTGATCCCACCTCATTTGAAGAATCCATGAGAAACGTTCACTCGGAGAAGTGACTTGAATCCATGCAAGATGAAATGAGATCAATGAGCACCAATGATGTTTAGGACTTAGAAAAAATTTCTTAAGGAACCAAGATAGTAGGCTGTAAATGGGTCTACAAAACTAAATATGACTCCAAAGTAAATGTTGAAAGATTTAAAGCGCGACTTGTGGCGAAAGACTTCACGCAAAGAGAAGAAATAGATTACAATGAGATATTTTCTTTAGTCTCATGTATGGATTCTTTTAGAATCATAATGGCGTTAGTGGCATCTTACGATTTAAAATTACATCAGATGGATGTAAAGATGGCTTTCCTTAACAAGGATTTGGTTGAAAATATTTATATGGCACAACCAAAAGGTTTTGTCGTGAAAGGAAAAGAACATATGAGATGACGCCTGAAGAAATCCATTTATGGATTAAAACAAGCATCTAGACAATTATATTTAAAGTTTGATGGAATAATAAAGAAGTTTGGGTTTAAAAAGAACATAGAGGACAATTATATTTATACAAAGTTTAAGAATGAGAAATTAATTTTCCTAATCCTATATGTGGATGACATTTTACTTGCTAGTAGTGATATTAATCTACAATTGGAGACGAAGAAGTTCTTGTCCTCAAATTTTAATATGAAATATCTCGGTGAAGCTTCGTTTGTTTTAGAAATAGAGATTCACCGAGATAGAAGAATGAGAGTTTTAGGATTATCGTAAAAGGCATATTTAGAAAAGGTTCTAAAGAAATATAGTATGCATGTGTGTAAGCCTTCACCTGCTCCCATAGTTAAGGACGATAGTTTTGGGGAATTCTAATGTGTCACAAATCAATATGAGATGGATCGAATGAAAGCAATTCTATATGTTTCGGCTGTTGGAAGCTTACAGTATGCTTAAGTATGTACACACACTGACTTAGCTTTTGTTACCGGGATACTTGACAGATATCAAAGTAATTCAGGAATAGAACAGAATAGAACACTGGATAATGGTAAAGAAAGGTTTGCGTTATGTGCAAGGCACAAAAAGCCTCATGCTAACGTACAGAAAATCTGATTCCCTTCATATAGAGGGTATTCAGATTCAAATTTCGCTAGAGATGTAGATGATAGAAAATTCACATCAGGCTATGCATTTACTCTCGCAGGAGGAGCTATATCGTGGAAAAGCTCCAAGCAAACCGCCACTGCATTGTCCATGATGTATGCCGAGTTTGTAGCATGTTACGAGGCCACGGGACAGGTGAACTAGCTGAAGAAATTTATGCCCGGGTTGAAAGTGGTCGACACATTCATAAGCCACTCAAGTTGTACTGCGACAATGAGCCAGCGGTATATTATGCTCACAACAATAAGTTAAGTGGTGCTGTCAAACACATTGACATAAAGTTTTATGTGGTGAAAGATAAAGTCTGGGATTATTCTATCAGTCTTGAGCATATAAGTACAAAAAAAATGCTCGTGGATCTGCTTACAAAAGGCTTACCGCCCAATGTGTTCAGATAACACTTAATCGGTATGGGTTTACGGGAAAGCCTACGATTCCTGAACAATAAGGGTCTAGTTGAGAATCTGTTTCAAAACAGAGAGGTGTATTGTAACTGTTAATTTGATGGTATTAACCGTTATGATGAGGCACACTCTATGCGCTAATCTGTGATAGAATGGGAAAAGAGATAAGTATTTGCAACCCCTTCTTTGGTGTTTTCTTTTCTCTCTTTAGTTTCGCTGGTCGGCTGGCGTGCCACATTAGTTTTAGTCGCAGGTTAAATGGTTCAGCTAGTCGTCATAGTCGCGTTTTCAGTAGCCAAGTTGTAAACTTTGTAACCGTTGTTTTTTCTTATTTTCCTCGTCTAATAAAATTACGGCAAATCTCTTGCCGCCTTTCTAAAAGAAAAAATCGCACGCTAATCCAACTTGATATGATTTGTTTTTCGTGAATTTTTGGAGCAGCCCTATGCTCAGCCTGCTTCCTGTGCTGTTTCGGAAACGTCAGATTCTGGTAATCTATAAGAGCCGAGTGGCATCAATTTTTAGTTCAGCTCGTTTTGCTGTCTCTGACTGAATTTTCGTGTACGTGTTAGTTTATCTTGTTGCTTCCGGCTCCTTATTGGAGTTCAGGATTGATTTTAATCATTGAGCAGCTCTTGCCTTGTTTCAGTTCTGCTTGCAGGTGGTCAAACAAAATCAGATCAAGCACATATTTCAGCAAGGTTTCAGTTGTCACTTCTCTTAATCTTTCTGTTCTTTGTTACTGTGTCGACAAATACTCTCTCCTAGCTCTATCTAATTTCTTTGTGGATTGGTTCCTGCATGGATGGTGTACCCATAGGAGTGAAGGACAGTCTAGGTTAGGTTTCATAAGCGTGAAAGTGAGAAAGATAAGGCAAGAGACCTGTGAAATTCATCGAAGGAGTGAAAGCAAAGGTGGGGGACTGGGGGTTGAGAGACCAAAGGAAGAGGACCGCGTAGGAGTGATGGCCGGGCTCATTGAGGTACTTGAACAACAGAGCACGGCGTCTTGTCGTCTGTCCACTATCTCTTCCTTTGGTATTGAAATACTTAAGCAACAGAGCACTGGCCACTGTGTGTCGGTCCGCTATCTTCTTCAAGTATAACTCACGCCGTCACGCGTGTACTAGTTTTTTTTTTTGAGTGGGGAAAGACTGCTCGTTGACTCTGCGTGTTCACATTCGCACCGTGCCACCCTGATTGCCAACGATACCAACGCTAGCTGTATTTCCTTTTAAAAATCTGCGTTGCCGCGACCGCGGCTTTGGATTGGAGGAGCTCAGAGCTCCGGGCAGAGGAGTCCAGCGAGGCAGCGAGCGCGTCACCCAAAACCAACTGCCTTTGTCTCTGGTCTCTCGTCAACTCAATGTATACTATGTTTTTTTTTTCAACAAAAGGAAGACGCCGTCCCTTTCGATGAGGAACGAACGGACCCGTCTCTGACTCGCTAGCTCTGATGACTGATGGCAACATACGCGTACAGTAATGCTCCTAAGTCGGTCGTCGTCGTCGTCGTGTACTCGTGTGCTTACTCGTGTGCTTGCTTACTCGTGTACTCGCGTACAGTAATACTTGGGAAGCCCGAGGTCGTGCCGCTGCCGTACGGCTGGTGGTACCCCAATTACTACCGCTACCACCCGCAGTGGCAGCGGTGACTGGTCACCAGCTAAGATGTTCATGATAGCAGCCGTTTTGACGGATTGGTAATTCACATTCGGCCCTATGATGATAAGGTATGCGAATACATGAAAACATGAAAAAGCAATAAAAGAAAAAAAAAGGGGGGGATTGGCAATCATTTTCGTGCTTGCTGGTCGGTCTGTCTTTAATTTTTATTTTTCAAAATTTTTTAGACAATAGGTTCCACCGGATTTTATTCGAATTGGACACCGAAATTCTGGCGGATCCCTAAAGAAAGTCTTTATTGTCCATGTTCTGGATGTAATTAAACCCTGAAGATTTGATCAGTGGAGCAGCTAAGTCTCAAAATCACCTTTTAAAATCCACAAAGAGAGATCTGGCATAAGGAAAAACGAAATGAAGAAATCTGGGGTGCTAGAAATAACAAGATCTTCAAAGGAATTGGCCAAACATTCAAGACAGTAAGGATGCCTTCAACAAGGAAATGGCCTTAACTTCGTTAAGAGTCAAAGAAAGTTGCTCAGAAAATTTCAATCTATGGATCCAAAACTGGTTGTAATCTTGAAAAAGGATAGCATTTTTTTCCTTACTTTTTTTATATCCTAATTCGTTTCTTCAGTTCTAGCTCTTCCTCTTTTTGTACTGCTACTTGCAGCTTTATTTATTTAAAAAATGAAGAAATCCATACACCCAGCATAGTTCATAGGAGTACAGTGCGCATGAGTGTGTTTCATAAAAGGAAACACATCGTTCATCCTTCTTTTCATCTTTTTTCCCCACCAAACTCATTCCTTTTTCATTTCCGTCAAATACATAATATCGCAGTTCAAATTCTTCAGGAAATGAAACATTTTCTGCACTTCATATGGGTCTTCAGGCTTAACCAATTTTTCCAACAAAATATGCCCATCTATCTGTCGGTCTTATACCAACCTTCGCAAATTGAAACAGTTCTGTTTTGGCCTGATCAGTATTGGTTTTCAGAACCAGACACTCAGCCATTAATTGTATTCGCAGATAGTCACCCACTGTACCCCGGATTTTCAACGATATTCTGGTAGGTTAGCTAAAGGAACTTGTCTGTATTCTGAAGGTAAATCCTGAAGATTTGATGAATGGACCGGTTAGCTAAAGAAACATAATTCATCCATAATTATCACCCTTTCTCGCTCTGTACACAAACCAATTTCTATCTCTGTACAGAACAGATGTCATTAGGCAATATATAACGACTCTTTAGGTAGAGGATAGTGTTCTAGCCTTTTGCATCAATGTATACACTCCACCAGGCAACATATGACCAAGCTAAAATGTAAAGCAGTTCAATATATAATCGTCAGTCGTGTTGCAGTCTGCACAAACTGAAGCCGTCTAGGAGTAGTTTTCCTTTGTTTTTTTTTTTTTGAAAACTTAGCAGGAGCTCTGCCTCTCAATTAAGAAAAGATAAAGGTTTATGTACAGAAAGCCCGGAGGCCTAAAACACCCAGAGGGCATAGCCAATGTACAGAAGAAGAACGATCTCCTCTCCCCTTAGGGAAAAAACAGAGGGGGACTAAGTTATGCTACTAAAGACCCGTGAGCGAAGATCAATGTCTTCTTTGGTTTTGGAGGCCACTTGTCTTGCGTCCATGGCAGTGTTTTGAAAAATCCTTCTATTTCTTTCTTTCCAAATGTTCCACATCATGTAAATCACCACTCCGTTGAAGTGTCGTCGTCATTGCCTTGGGATTGTGGCAGCCGCTTCCTCCCACCAAGCACGAATTTGTGTTGGTTGGACCTGTGGCTGGATTAGTTGTACATCAAAATGTTCCCAGGTCAGCACAAGGTTCCAAATCTCTTTGGCTCGAGGGCACAACAGGCACAGGTGAAGGCCCGATTCTAGTGGTCTGTTGCACATGGCGCAGTGGTCTTGGTGTGGCCAGTTCCTTAGCTGCAAGTTGTCAGCTGTGAGGATTTTGTTTTGCACAAGGATCCAGGCGAAGAATTTACATTTGTTCTCGGTATGTACTTTCCATATAAGGTCTGGCTAGAATCTTCTGTAGCATCCTTGGAATTGTATGTGGTATGCCGAGCGGGTGGAGTATATGCCATCAGGCGTCCACTTCCAGGTAATAGAGTCTTGTACTCCTGGCTGTAGCTGGATGTTTTGTATTCTGATCCATAAGGATATGAATTCCTCTAGGTGTGTGGCTGTTGTGATCTTGCCCTTGAGAGATCGAATCCAGTCGTCGTTTTGGAGCTTCTGTTGGACCGATCTATTCTTTCTTCTTACTAGCTCAAAGAGTTACGGTGCAAGGTTCCTGGGAGCCTCTCCCTCTAGCCAGCTATGGTGCCAAAATTGCGTTTTTGTGCCGTTTCCGACTGTGACAATGGTTGATGCATTGAACAACAATCTATCAGTGGGTTTGCAAGGCAACTCAGAGCCAGCCCACGGCTTGGAGGGATCCACCCAATCCTACCACAACCAACGTAACCGAAGTGCTCTACCAAACTTGTCCAGGTCGGCACCCCAAGACCACCAAATTCCTTAGGTTTGGACATAGTTGGCCAATTGACGAGGCAATGTCCTCCGTTCGTGTTTTCTTCCCCCCTTCCATAGAAAAGACCTACGAATTTTGTCAATCTGTTTTCTAGCCCAGGCAGCTAGTGGGAAGACGGTCAGGTGGTATGTAGGCATAGATGAGAGGACCGAAGTTACCAACGTTAGCCACCCTGCCTTGTTTAGTAGCTTGCCCTTCCAGCCGGGTAATCTTCGGCCAATCCGTTCAATTAGAGGCTGCATGTGCACTTTTTGGAGTGGCCTTGTGTGCAATTGCAGACCTAGGTAGCGGCAAGGGAAAGATCCTCTGGTCCCCGAGAAAGCCGAGAGTACATGGTCCAGGTCAATCTCCTCGCATCTGATCGGGTGGACGAAACTTTTATCCATGTTTATGCTAAGGCCCGACACCTTGCTGAAGGTGTCCAGAATGGATTTGACGGCTTCAATGTCTTTTTTTTTTTGGCTTATGAAGATCGCCGCATCATCGGCATACATGGACGTCCTCCATTTTGCTGTGGCAAGAGGCAGTTGCGTAAGGACATTGCGGCCAGTAGCTAGGTTGAGCAGTCGCTGCAATGGGTCCATAGCTAGGATGAAAAGCATGGGCGAGAGTGGGTCGCCTTGGCGCACTCCTCTAGCATGGTGGAATTTTGGCCCCGGCACGCCATTTAGCATCGCTCTAGAGGTGGCGGTGCGAAACAAGATAGATACCCATTCACGCCAATGAGGTCCGAAACCGAGAGCCTACAGTACCTCTAACAAGTAGCTCCAATTAACGGTGTCAAACGCTTTCTGAATGTCGAGTTTCATGAATAGTGTTGGAGTCTTTGACTTGTGCAGGCTTCTAACAGTGTTTTGGACATAGAGGAAATTATCGTGTATGCTTCTTGAAAGCATCTAGGCCCCGAGGTTTAGTTTCGGCAATTGATGACAACGCTTTATTACCATGACTAACGTGTGTTTTGCAGAAACTTTGATAAGTTAGGTCATGGAGGTTTTAACTGCTTTGGGCACCATGGTATTCATGCCCCTTGATGGAAATCGTTTCGGTTTTCAAAAGAGTGACGTCAAGATTAAGGACGGTTAGTTCCGGATGTCGAGGTGTTGAGAGACATTTGGAATAGTCGTTAGGATCTTCGTTTTTTCTCTTTTGGCCGTACTATAAAGGGGGGCATGAGCGGGTAGCTTGACCTAGGCGAGTCCTATGTTTAGGTGTGGTGCACACTTGTTAAACTTGGCGCTAGGCAGCTCTAGAATAGCTCAAAGTTCAGTTGAGAGCAACTTGGTTGAAGTTGTAACGCTTTTCGGAGAGTTTCGGGTCGTTTTCCCGTGACCGGACGCGGTCCTCGGCATGACCGGACGCGTCCGGTCAGTTCAGTTCCACGGCTGGGGTTTCAGCTCTGAGCACCGGACGCGGTCCTCGCGAGGACCGGACGCGGTGGTCAGAAGTCAACACGTGTCACTTAAGGGAAACACCCGATCGGACGCGACCTGGGTGTGATCGGCGCGTCTGGTCATAGTCCAGTAAGGTCCTGAGACGACCGGACGCGTCCGGTCATCACCGATCGGACGCGGTAGCGCGTCCGGTGCGAGTACAGTAAGCTCCATGCACGATCGGACGCGTCCGGTCACCCCTGACCGGTGCGTCCGGTCATTTAGGTGTTTTTCGGTTTTTGACCGTTACGAGCGACCGGCGCGTCCGGTCAGTACGACCGGCGCGTCCGGTCAGCTCGAGTTTTGCTGAGTCAGCAGGTAACGGTTCGTTTCGTCTGTGGGGTGTATAAATACATCCCCACCACCTCTTTTAGAGGTCTCTTGCTCATTTGATCAGCTGATAAACACCTTTGAAGTGCAAGGTAGTGCAAGAGCACTAGTGAGGATAGAGATTTGAGAATCAAAGCTTGAGAGTTCCTCACTAGCGATTAGAGAGTAACAAGTGTGCATCCACTTTCTCATTTAGGCTCGTAGAGGTCAAGTGAGAGTTCTAGCTTGTTACTCTTGGTGATCGCCATCACCTAGACGGCTTGGTGGTGATTGGGAGTTTGGTGTTCATCCGGCGGAGCTTGTGGATGACCCAACTCATCTTGTGAGCGGTTGTGGGTGATTCACCACGACGGAGTGTCAAAGAATCAACCCGTAGAGAGCACTTGATCCTTGCGCGGATCAAGGGGGAGCGACACCCTTGCGCGGGTGCTCCAACGAGGACTAGTGGGGAGTGGCGACTCTCCGATACCTCGGAAAAACATCGCCGTGTTCCTTGCCCCTTTACATTCAAGCATTTACTTTCTCGTATTTACTTACATTGCTTGTTTACATTCCTAGACTTGCCATGCTAGACTAGGATTGGAAACTAGGGTGCAAAACTTTGTTTCGGTAGACTCTCTAGGAACACAAGTAGACACTAGGGGTGAATTCCAGCTTGTAGGTTTTATTCCTTGCTTTTATTTTTAGAAAAGCCCAATTCACCCCCCCTCTTGGGCATCTTGATCCTTTCAATTGGTATCGGAGCCGTGTTGCTCTACTTTTAGGCTTTACCGCCTAGAGCAAGATGTCTAATGGGGAAGGACCACCTCCCACTTTTGAGGGAGACGACTTTCCATATTGGAAAATTCGTATGGAGGCGTACCTCGAAGCCATAGATGTTGGGTGCCTTAGAGCCGCAACCGAAGGGCTTCCCCCCATAAGGGATCCCGCTAACCCAAGTGGTGACGAGGAGAAGTACGACCGGTGGAATGCAAAGGCCAAAAATGCACTCTACCGGGGCTTAGGCAAAGATATCTTCAATCGCGTGCGTAATGCAAAGAACGCTCATGAATTGTGGGAAAATCTTTGTGCTCTCCATGAGGGAACTAAGAGTGAGCGTGAGGAACGCTATCACATAGCCTTAAAGAAAATTAATTCTTTTGAGATGCTTCCCAAAGAAAGTGCTAATGACATGTACACTCGCTTGAATGTTCTTGTAGAGGACCTCAATGCTCTTGGGCTCACCAAAATGAGCCAATCGGATGTTGCAAGGAAGATCTTGAGTGTGCTTCCCGTTGAGAAGTATGGACATATTGTCACCGTGCTTCACCAAAGTGATCTTTCCACCGCAACACCAACGCAAGTTTTGGGGAAAATCAATGCTCATGAGATGTACATGCATATCACTCCGGAAGAGGGCTCATCATCTTCCAAGAAGAAAGACTTGGCCTTTAAAGCTAGTCATGACAAGAAGAAGATGAAAGGCCAAGCCATGATGGTGCAAGAAAGCTCAAGTGATAGTGATGTTGATGATGAATCACTTGCACTCATGGTGAGAAAGACCACCAAGATGTTAAAGAAGCTTAACAAGAGTGGCATCAAGTTCGATGGCAAGAAGAAGAAATTCTTCACAAGTAGCAAGAGAAAGCCAATCTCGGAGATGGATTGCTACAATTGTGGTGAACTTGGTCATCTAGCTCATCAATGCCCTAGACCACCAAAAGACAAGTACAAGAACAAAAACAAGGGCAAGAAAAATGATTCAAGTGATGAAGAAGAAGAGAAGAAGAGGAACAAGCCATACAAGAAGAAGGATGGCAAAAAGAAGGAGTTCCACAAGAAAAAGAAGGGAGGAAAGGCATACATTGTTGGTGATTGGCTCACCGACATTGAATCATCATGTGAGTCCTCCGAAGATGAGAGCAATGATGAGAAAGAGAAGGTTGCCGCATTTGTGATGGGGCCATCATCTTCACCAACATCTTCATCACCACCTTCACCGCCTCCTTCACCATCATCGTCCACTACTCACCTATGCCTTATGGCCAAGGGTGAACGAAAGGTACAAAACCATGATAGTGATGATGATGACGATAGTGATAGTGATGATGAATATGACTCACCTTCTTATGATGAACTTGTAAAATTGTTAAACAAATACACTAAAATCATAAGAAGAACTAGAAGTGAAAATGATGATCTTCAAAATGAAAATGAATCACTCTCATCAAAGCTTGAAAATATTCAAAAGACTAGTGGTGAGCTTAGAGTTCAAAATGAAGTGATGTCTTCCACTCTCAAGGAACTCAAAACCTCCTATAAAGAGCTTAAAGATCAACATGATAAACTTGAGAAGAAGCATGATGAGCTCATCACTAGACACAATTCTCTAAAGGACAAATATACCACATTAAAAATTGATTATGATAGTCTTGTGGTTGCAAATGAACTTGCTCTTGAGACACATGATGCTACTAACCATGTTGTTAAGTGTGATATAGCTACATCATGTGATGACTTGATCATTGAAAACATTGAGCGAGGTTCTAGTAGCAAAGGCAAGAGTGTGGTTGAGTCAAGCAATCATCATGATTATGCCAAGATTAAGAGTGAAAATGAGAAGCTTGCAAGTGAAAACAAGAAGCTAAAAGGTTTGATGGCTCTTGAGAAGCAACCAACTAATGAGTCACTCATTGAAGAAAACAAAAAGCTCAAGCAAGAAAAAGAGCATCTCAAGACCGGCCTAAGCAAGTTCACAAGAGGCCAATATTTGCAAAGTGAGCTCCTCATGAACACCGTAATGAAGATGGATAGAAGTGGTATTGGGTACTTGGCAAATCAAGAGAAGAAAGCAAAAGCTCAACAACAACAAAGCAAGTCAAAGCCCAAGCCAAAGAGATGTGTTGAGTGTGGTCAAGAAGGTCACTTTGCTCATGAATGCAAAACTCCACCACCACAACCCTTGCCCAAGCATGCTAGACCTTTCGCTTTCAATGCTCATTATATGCTAAGAAAAGATTCAAATGGAAAGATGAAAGTCATGTTTTTGGGTCCCCCAAACAAGAATAGGCCAAAGAAAATATGGGTTGCCAAGTCACTAGTGGATAAAGTCAAGGGCCCCTCTCAAGTTTGGGTCCCTAAACAAAAAGCTTGATCTCTTGTGTGTAGGTGAACTACAAGACCGGTGGAACTCATTGGGTTATTGATAGTGGTTGCACTCAACATATGACCGGTGATCCTCGTATGTTCACCACCATTGAAGAGAATGGTATATGTCAAGAGAAGATCACATTTGGGGATAATTCAAAGAGCAAAGTCAAGGGTATAGGCAAGATTGCAATATCACATGATCACTCACTCTCAAATGTGCTCTATGTTGCTTCATTGAGTTTCAACTTGTTGTCCGTTGGGAAACTTTGTGACCTTGGCTTCCAATGCTTGTTCACACCAAATGAAGTGGAAGTTTCAAAGATAGATGACAAGCAAGTGATATTCAAAGGCTTTAGATACAATAATCTTTATCTTGTTGACTTCACCTCCGAAGATGCAAATTTGATGACATGTTTGTTCACCAAGACCTCACTTGGTTGGCTTTGGCATAGGAGGCTTGCTCATGTTGGAATGAACACTCTCAACAAGCTATTGAAGAAAGAACTAGTGAGAGGATTGAAGGATGTGAAGTTTGAAAAGGACAAACCTTGTAGTGCATGTCAAGCGGGCAAACAAGTTGCAAACACTCATCCAACCAAAGCTTTCATGTCAACTTCAAGAGTGTTAGAACTTTTACACATGGATTTGTTTGGGCCTACAACATACAAGAGCTTGGGTGGTAATCTCTATTGTCTTGTGATAGTGGATGACTACTCAAGGTATACATGGACTTTCTTCCTTCATGACAAATCCGAAGTGGCAAATTGCTTCAAGAAGTTTGCAAAGAGAGCTCAAAATGAATTTGAAGTCAAGATAAAGAAGATTAGAAGTGACAATGGGAAAGAATTTGACAACACCAACATTGAAGCTTATTGTGATGAAATTGGAATCAAGCATGAGGTGTCTTCAACCTACACTCCTCAACAAAATGGTGTAGTTGAGAGAAAGAACCGAACTTTGATCACCCTTGCAAGAACAATGCTAGATGAGTACAACACTCTGGAGAAGTTGTGGGCCGAGGCAATCAACACCGCATGCTATGCTTCAAATCGCCTCTTCCTACAAAAGTTTCTTGGCAAGACCCCCTATGAGTTGCTTAATGGCAAGAAGCCGGACGTCTCTTTCTTCCGGGTGTTTGGTTGCAAATGTTACATCTACAAGAAGCGTCAACACCTAGGGAAGTTTCAAAGACGTTGTGATATTGGTTTTCTTGTTGGTTACTCATCAAAGTCCAAAGCATATAGAGTATTTAACCATGCCACCGGTTTGGTTGAAGAAACATATGATGTGGAATTTGATGAATCTAACGGCTCCCAAGGAGCAATTGAGAATTGTGATGATGTAGGTGATGAACCCTTGAGGGAGGCCATGAAGAACATGCCGGTGGGAGACATCAAGCCAAAAGATGATGATGACGATGTACAAATTGTTGATCCACCTTCTTCATCACGTGTGCCTCAAGATGATGACAAGAATGAGAGAGTTGAAAATGAAGACACTTATGTCTCTCATGAACAATCCGAGGCACAAGCTCAAGATGTTGATGATCCTCATCCACCTCCTCAAGTGGTTGATAAAAGAAATTCACCACTACTTCAAGCACATCCACAAGATCTCATCATAGGGAGTCCTACAAAGGGAGTAATGACTCGATCCCAAAAGCTAGCTTCTTTTGTTGAACATCACTCTTTTGTCTCTTGTGTTGAACCTAAGAATGTAGAAGAAGCTCTTCAAGATCCGGATTGGGTGATTGCAATGCATGAAGAATTGAACAATTTCACCCGCAATCAAGTATGGACACTTGAAGAGCATCCCAAAGGTGCAAGAGTCATTGGAACCAAGTGGGTGTTCCGAAACAAGCAAGATGACCAAGGCATAGTGGTGAGGAACAAGGCAAGACTAGTTGCAAAGGGGTTCTCTCAAGTTGAAGGTCTTGATTTTGGAGAAACCTTTGCACCCGTTGCAAGACTTGAAGCCATTCGTATCCTCCTTGCTTATGCATCACATCATGATATGAAACTATATCAAATGGATGTGAAAAGTGCATTTTTAAATGGCTTTATAAATGAACTAGTCTATGTTAATCAACCTCCCGGGTTTGAAGACCCTAGATATCCTAATCATGTTTATAGGTTGTCCAAGGCGTTATATGGGCTCAAGCAAGCCCCTAGAGCGTGGTATGAACGCCTCCGGGACTTCCTCATTAAGAAGGGCTTCACCATTGGGAAGGTCGACACCACACTATTCACCAAGAAGCTTAATGGGGAGATCTTCATTTGTCAAGTATATGTTGATGATATCATCTTCGGATCAACAAATGAAGATTATTGCAAGGAATTTGGTGAATTGATGTCAAAGGAATTCGAGATGTCAATGATTGGTGAGCTCACATTCTTCCTTGGCTTTCAAGTAAAGCAAATGAGAGAAGGGATTTTCATCTCTCAAGAAAAGTATACCAAGGATCTTCTCAAAAGATTCAAGATGGAAGAATGCAAACCAATCAAGACCCCAATGCCATCAAATGGACATCTCGACCTAGATGAGGGAGGTAAACCGGTTGATCAAACTCTCTACCGTTCTATGATTGGTAGCTTGTTATACCTTACCGCATCTAGGCCCGATATCATGTTTAGTGTGTGCATGTGTGCTCGTTTTCAAGCATGCCCTAAAGAACCTCACCTAAGTGCCGTAAAAAGAATCCTAAGATATCTTAAGCTCACCCCAAGCATTGGTCTTTGGTATCCCAAAGGAGCTAGATTCCAACTAGTTGGCTATTCCGATTCGGACTATGCCGGTTGCAAGATTGATAGAAAAAGCACATCCGGAGGGTGCCATTTGCTTGGAAGATCTTTAGTATCTTGGTCATCTAAAAAGCAAAATAGTGTGGCCTTGTCCACCGCCGAGGCGGAATACATTGCCGCGGGGGCTTGTTGTGCACAAATCCTATATATGAAACAAACCCTCCTAGACTATGGAATTGTTCTTGAAAAGGTGCCACTTTTATGTGACAACGAAAGTGCCGTTAAAATTGCTAACAATCCGGTACAACACTCTCGCACCAAGCACATTGATATCCGCCATCACTTTCTAAGAGATCACGTTGCTAAAAATGACATATCACTAGAAGGTGTAAGAAGTGAAAATCAATTAGCGGATATCTTCACCAAACCTTTGGATGAGGCAACCTTTTGTAGGTTAAGAAGTGAACTAAATGTGCTTGATTCTAGTAACTTTAAAAGATGAGCGTGTGTTGTCCCTTGCATTGCATTGTATAATATGCCATGTTTATCTTTATCGCAATGTTTTTAGGGCTTGGCTAACACGGTTACGATAACCCTTCTTTGGAGGAGTGAAAAAGCCTAACCGTGGATCAAACTTGACAAGCTTTCTAGTTTTACCTTCTTGTATTGCATTGCATATGCATGGTTGTTGTTCTTGTCGTTTCTCTTCGATTAAGCTTTGAGCAACCTCTGTGTTCGTCCATGGATAGAGAGAGCATTTTGACGCTCCTAAAGGTTCAAAAACTCTATTGCGTGGCCATACGTTGCTCCTTGGGTGTTTATTGCCTATTTTCTTAAAAATAATACTAGCCTAAGGCAATCTATTTTAAAAATTTTTGAGGGTTTGAGTGAGGTCTCTCATTTCGTGTTCCAATTGGTGTTTTTCTGTGTCTCTTTGAATTGGAACCTGATTGGGAGAAGTCGCGTCGTAGTTGGAACAAAGAAGGGCGAAGAACAGTCACCGGACGCTGCACCGGACGCTGCACCGGACGCAGTAGTGCTTTACCACCGCGTCCGGTCCCGGCGTCCAGCAGCGCGTCCGGTCATCCAGAAGACCAACTCCAGATCTAGTGATCGGACGCTGCACCGGACGCGCCTCTGTTGACCACCGCGTCCGGTCCCGGTTACCACCACTGCGTCCGGTCATTCGCGATGTATTCCCGAACTTCCAACGACCGGACTCAGACCGCGTCCGGTCAGTCCACACCGGACGCGTCAGGTCACTCCAGGAGCTTACTGGAGTATGACCGGACGCTGCACCACCGCGTCCGGTCATATCGACCACCGCGTCCGGTCATCGCATGTCGCGCGGATCTAACTCTTTATAAAACCGATTCGTCCTCGACCCGTCTTCCTCACCCGCACGTGCTTCCGCCGCCGCCTTGCCCTATTCGCCGTCTCGCCGTTTCCGCCGGCCCCTCACCGTCTTCCCTGCCGCCGGCGATCTCCTGTCGTGCACGCGCCGCCCCTTCCTCGCCCGCACGCGCTCGCCGCTCGCGCGCTGCTCGCTGCCACCGCTCCCGCGCCACCCGCAGCCGCACCAGCCGCTCTCGCGCCACCGCCGCGCCGCCGTCGCCCGACCGCGCCACCACCGCCGGTGAGCCGCGCTCCTGCAAGCCAGCTTCATCTCCGACATTGGTACGACTCGTGCTTGCCTCCGATCGTTTTTCATCGATCTGCCCTAACCCTAACCCTAACCCTAGGGTTCGTCGGTCGATCGTTCGTCAACGAGTTTCGTCGCGAGTCGTCTTCTTCGCGAAGAGCTTGTCCGGTGGATTCGGGGAATCTCGCGATCTAGGTCACCTCATCTTGTCACCGTCGTCTCGTCGATCCGAGGTAGCTTCACGTCTCGATTCTCATCGTATCACATATGCTTGCTTTCTCTAGGGTTTCGTACCTTTTAGTCGTATATGTGCTTATAGTAGATCTCTCTATTCCGTCGTTGCAGCGAGTCTGTCCGTGTGTCGGGTGAGATCTGTTTGCTAAATCCGAGGCCAAGCCTGCGGACACGGATTGAGGCCAAGCCTCTTAAGTGACAGTTCATCATCTTACAGAGGTTCTTAGTCACTGTATCAGCATGGTGCGTTGCAAGAACGTCGGTGGTGCCTCTGGTGACGGGAACGACAGTCCTCCTCGTCGGTCTGAGATTGCACGTGGGAAGCGTGTCAAGGTCTTGGCCAGAAAGAAGAAGAAGACACTCACAGATGCAGAGATTGCTCAGGCTGTAGCAGATGCAGCAGAGCAGGCAGAGAGAGGTGGCAGGAGCAGTGGCATACGCATAGGCGAGCGTCGCTTTCATCTTGAAGGTCGACAGCTCGGCACAGAGGCCACTGAGGGCACTGAGGATACTAGAGCTGTAGAGGATATGTCAGTTGATCCACCCACAGAGACCACAGAGGCTCCAGAGGCTACAGCAGATACAGAGGAGCAGCCAGCTCAGTCTCCAGTACGTCGCCGCTCTACACGCGCCCGTACTCAGGTGTCTCCTCGGCCAGAGGGTCAGCGACGTGGAGCACGGCCTCCTCCCAGAGCTAGAGGTTCACCCCCGGTCGAGCACTTTGACTTGAGGGGTGCTTCAGCACGTCAGGTGCAGGGGTTGAGGTTCGTGGAGGTCAGTCGGTGGTTTCCACCTGTGAGGGATCCCAGAGCTTCAGAAGGATTCTATACCCCTCTTTAGGAGGATTTCTACAGAGCTCTAGTTGACAGCGGTATTGCCTTCCGACCACAGAGGGTCTGTCGACTTGAGTCACTAGTCGAGGTTGTGGGAGAGTAGCTACGTCCGCACCTGTCCTTTCTGCCAGGCTTGTCAGATCTTCTTGGACGGACAGGTGCATACTGCGGCACATGGGTCAGAGAGTTTTATGCTTCACTATGGATTGATCCTGCCCATGATTTCATTCACTTTGCATTCCGAGGCCGCGATCACCGCCTATACAGCAGCAGAGTGCGGGAGATTCTCAGACTCCTAGCTTTTGACACAAAGATACATCAGCTATGTTATGGTCAGACTCCTCCTCCGAGACGCCCTCACGGCGGGACAGTGCCACCTACAGACTTGGTTCGACCCTGCTTCCGTGAGCCTTTTGGCCAAGGGTCTCGATGCACGCCCGCCAGTTTGACACCACTGGCCAGAGTTTTGGATGCTATAGTCAGACGCACACTTCTTCCCAGACTTGGCTACAGAGAGGGACTGACTCGGATGCAGCTATGGGTTGTTCACCACCTCCTCTCACAGACACAGTTTGATATATGGGATCTCATACTTAGTGAGATGGAGGACACCATAGCTGAGGGATTCAAGGGAAATCGTCAGCTGCCCTATGCACACTGGATCTGCTTCATTATCAGATCATCTATTCAGCTGCCAGCAGAAATCCGAGCTGAGATATCAGATACTACCACTGCTTTTCCTGAGTATGATATCCGTCAGCTTTGGACGTCAGTCACCAGAGATCAGGCCCCAGTGCCAGGACAGCGTGTGCGACCTGAGGTTCCTAAGACAGCAGCTGAGCAGGACGCCACAGTTGATGAGCTTGCAGAGGCAGAGCTTGCAGATCTTGACGCTCAGCCTGCTGATCTTCCTGAGGATGGAACATCTGACAGCACTGATGAGGACTACCAGCCCATCCCCAGGTACCGGTCTCCTCGGTCCCATGACCACGAGGCCGGTGGCTCTGGTTCAGCCTCCCGCACAGACCCAGCCATGGTGGCAATTCTTGAGAGGTTGACCCAGGCACAGGAGCAACAGCAACAGCAAATACAGCGATAGGCTCAGGACACAGCTGCAGCACTTGCACAGATTCAGGCTCGTCAGGACGAGTTTCAGCGTCAGCAGCTTGAGATCCAGAGGCAGCAAGTCGAAATGCAGAGACAGCAATATGAGATTCAGCGACAGACTGCAGCTAGTCAGCAGCAATACTTGGACCTCCTGCGCCACCTAGTCACGGTTGGGGTTCCTCCGCCTACTTCCGTCCTGACTTCTACTTTACCATCTTCTGATCCATCAAGTCAGGGACAGCCGGGTTTCCAATTCACATCTCCACAGCAGCAGGTTCCCCAGTCTTTCCAGTCCCCGAGCTTCACTCCTATTCACACGGGGTTTACACCACCAGACCAGCCTCGCCCTCACCTCCTGACAGGCACATCTTTCGGTGATTTCAGTGCTACCTACAGCGAGTTGACTGGTCAGCCGACGCCCTCGCATACTACAGTTGCTACTTCTTCAGGGCTGTCAGCTTCAGAGGCAGCTATTCCTCCAGTTACAGGGACTGGTACTACAGAGACTCTACCTTCGTCAGTTGCCTCCACAGATCCTCCGGCTACTGGCTCGCTACAGGCTCAGGTCACTCAGACGGATCCTATCATTACTACTACGACAGTACCTGTTCCTGCCATTCAGACCCAGACAGTTACACAGCCACATGCTTCTTCAGAGGGTCAGCCAGATAGTTCAGATTCCGAGGGCGATTCTCTACACTTCATGATTACTCCGCGCACCTCGGCACCCGACACGACTCCGTCTGTCCCCCCGTCAGATCCTTAGATTAGTTCTTTTTTGGCGCTTGATGCCAAAGGGGGAGAGAGAGTAGTTTCAGGGGGAGTTTTGAGAAAGGGTTTTCGTTCTTTCTTGTGTGCTTTATTCATGCATCATGTTTACTTTTCAGTCATTGCATTCGTGTGACATGTCGTCGTGTGATAAACCTTGAGCCTTAATATTTCATCCCATCACAGTGTTAGCGCTTGTCACCTTTTTAATTATAGCTCCAAGGTTGTGCTTCCGTGCCTTACTCCGATTACTTATGAGCTATATCCGTTTGTGTACTAACGCTTTTTGTCTTATCTTATGAGTACACTCTTTTGGCTTGGGACACATAAGCATTTCCTTTCTCTTCTCAGCTTATTGCTTGTTGCTTATGTGAACCATGCATGCTCAAAAACCTCAACTCCAATCTTTAATATCTGAATGTTGTCATCAATCACTAAAAAGGGGGAGATTGAAAGCATCTAGGCCCCGAGGTTTGGTTTCGGCAATTGATGACAACGCTTTATTACCATGACTAACGTGTGTTTTGCAGAAACTTTGGTAAGTTAGGTCATGGAGGTTTTAACTGCTTTGGGCACCATGGTATTCATGCCCCTTGATGGAAATCGTTTCGGTTTTCAAAAGAGTGACGTCAAGATTAAGGACGGTTAGTTCCGGATGTCGAGGTGTTGAGAGACATTTGGAATAGTCGTTAGGATCTTCGTTTTTTCTCTTTTGGCCGTACTATAAAGGGGGGCATGAGCGGGTAGCTTGACCTAGGCGAGTCCTATGTTTAGGTGTGGTGCACACTTGTTAAACTTGGCGCTAGGCAGCTCTAGAATAGCTCAAAGTTCAGTTGGGAGCAACTTGGTTGAAGTTGTAACGCTTTTCGGAGAGTTTCGGGTCGTTTTCCCGTGACCGGACGCGGTCCTCGGCATGACCGGACGCGTCCGGTCAGTTCAGTTCCACGGCTGGGGTTTCAGCTCTGAGCACCGGACGCGGTCCTCGCGAGGACCGGACGCGGTGGTCAGAAGTCAACACGTGTCACTTAAGGGAAACACCCGATCGGACGCGACCTGGGTGTGATCGGCGCGTCCGGTCATAGTCCAGTAAGGTCCTGAGACGACCGGACGCGTCCGGTCATCACCGATCGGACGCGGTAGCGCGTCCGGTGCGAGTACAGTAAGCTCCATGCACGATCGGACGCGTCCGATCACCCCTGACCGGTGCGTCCGGTCATTTAGGTGTTTTTCGGTTTTTGACCGTTACGAGCGACCGGCGCGTCCGGTCAGTACGACCGGCGCGTCCGGTCAGCTCGAGTTTTGCTGAGTCAGCAGGTAACGGTTCGTTTCGTCTGTGGGGTGTATAAATACATCCCCACCACCTCTTTTAGAGGTCTCTTGCTCATTTGATCAGCTGATAAACACCTTTGAAGTGCAAGGTAGTGCAAGAGCACTAGTGAGGATAGAGATTTGAGAATCAAAGCTTGAGAGTTCCTCACTAGCGATTAGAGAGTAACAAGTGTGCATCCACTTTCTCATTTAGGCTCGTAGAGGTCAAGTGAGAGTTCTAGCTTGTTACTCTTGGTGATCGCCATCACCTAGACGGCTTGGTGGTGATTGGGAGTTTGGTGTTCATCCGGCGGAGCTTGTGGATGACCCAACTCATCTTGTGAGCGGTTGTGGGTGATTCACCGCGACGGAGTGTCAAAGAATCAACCCGTAGAGAGCACTTGATCCTTGCGCGGATCAAGGGGGAGCGACACCCTTGCGCGGGTGCTCCAACGAGGACTAGTGGGGAGTGGCGACTCTCCGATACCTCGGAAAAACATCGCCGTGTTCCTTGCCCCTTTACATTTAAGCATTTACTTTCTCGTATTTACTTACATTGCTTGTTTACATTCCTAGACTTGCCATGCTAGACTAGGATTGGAAACTAGGGTGCAAAACTTTGTTTCGGTAGACTCTCTAGGAACACAAGTAGACACTAGGGGTGAATTCCAGCTTGTAGGTTTTATTCCTTGCTTTTATTTTTAGAAAAGCCCAATTCACCCCCCCTCTTGGGCATCTTGATCCTTTCACTTCTTTTTTTGATGAAAGCACTTTGGCATGTTGAAACCAGAGAATCCAGTAGCGGCGCAAGCCTGTTGGCAAGCAGCTTGGAGAAGAGCTTGGTGATGATATGGATTAGGCTGATTGGCCTATAGTCTGTGACTCGCCTGGCATCTTGCCTCTTTGGAAGGAGGGCAATGTTTGCTGAGTTAAGTAGATCAAAACCTTGTGAGTTCATATCAAAAAGGGTGTTGATGGCTGCTGCTACATCAACCTTGATGATTTCCCAGCAGGATTTGAAGAAGGCCCCTGTGAAGCCGTCTGGGCCTGGCGCTTTATCTCCTGGCATGGAATAGATTGTCTCATTGATTTCCTCTTGGGTGAAGGTTGCTTCCAGCTGAGAGAGGTCGCGGGGATTATAGCCGAGTGCAAACCATAGGAAGGTGGACAGTCTTGGAACCATAGAGCCAAGGTGCTTCTTGAAGTAGTCGCCAACCACGGTTTCTTTATCTTCGTGTGTGAGTGTAATCCCGTTGTCCATATCCAGGCACTGGATATAGTTCTTCCTGGCCCTTGAGCTTGCGCGAATGTGGAAGAGTTTTGTGTTGGCGTCACCACATTTAATGTTGGTGAGGCGGGATTTTTGCCTGATTCTGGATTTCTCTACTGCAGCAAGACCCAGACTGCGAGCTTTCAGCCGACGTCTCAATTGTAGCTCTTCTTGGGTGAGGGCTCTGTGTTCTTGTGCAGCCTCAAGCTGTAGTAGGATCTCCTTGACGAGTGCGAGTTGTAGCCTTAAGTCCCCTATTTTTTCTTTTCGCCATCGCTTGATACCCTTCGCTACCCGGGATAGTTTGACGTGCAGGCGCTTGAGAGGTTGGGTAGAAGCCACCGGCTTGTTCCAGATATCTTGGACCAGCTCTTGGAACCCATCCATCTTCGTACAGAAATTTTCAAAATGAAAGCACGAGTTTTGGTGATGCTGCAGCTCTCCTAGCAAGAGGAGTGGAGTGTGGTCCGACATCAGGGACGGTAGCGAATGTAGGAAGCATGACGGGAAGAGTAAGTCCCAATCAGCTGTGCAGAGGAGCCTGTCAATCCTAGTGAGTGTCGGGCTGTCCTTCTCGTTGCTCCAAGTAAGGCGACGCCCATTCAGCTGGATTTCCTTAAGTAGGAGGCTGTCTATAGTTGCTTTGAAGGACCCCATCAAGCGCTTGTTGAGGTTTGTGTTATTTTTATCTTCTGCTTGGTATATGAGGTTGAAATCCCCAAGTATGAGCCATCTGTCATGATCGGGCGAGGAATGTTCTTTAGTTCCTGTAAAAATTGCAACTTCGCGTCATCCCCCTGCGGTCCGTAGACCACGGTGATTTGCCATTTTGTGTCGTCAGCTCTCATGGAGATTGTCGACGTGATAGCATTGGTGGTGAGTTGGGTATCTGACAAGGTAAAGTAGTTCTCAGCTACGGCAAGGAGAATTCCTCCTCTGGTTTGGGTGGCCGGCAGGACGGCATAATTGTTCACAAAGTTCTGCCCAAGGGTGTGTGTCACTACTGCATCGTCAACGACCTGTAGCTTTGTTTCTTGTAAGAAAACAATAGTAGAGTCGGTGTCGCGGATCAGCTCGCTAACAGAGTCGCGCCTCGCGCCATCATTCAAGTTTTCTAAATTGATTCAAATTCAAATTTTGAAGATGAAAAAGACATTTTCACAAATTGTCTCCAAAACAAAAGTTGTTCAAAATTTAATTCCCTACAACTTTCATTTAGGGCACTTTTCAAAATTCTAAACAGATTTTGAATTAATGATTTAAAGTCCAATTTTTAAATAAAAATTCATTTTTCTAGAATATTTTTAAAAGCAAAATTTGGGGAGATTTTGAATACAAAAGTTGTCCAAAAATCATGCTAATTAATTCTAAGTCATTTAAAGTTAAAGCCAAACAAGTTTTACCACTCTTAGCAAGCAAATGCAATAATTTAGGGTTCAAACAGATGTTTTTCACACTTCAATTTAATTTCAACTTATATTGCATGTGATGATGAACATGTATGTGATGCTAATGATCATGTTTTGGGATGTTAATGCATGCTTAACACCCAGGGGTGTTACAAGTTACTCTAATCATTGTGGAATAGTAGCCACCGGATCTAAACAGATTTCTTAAAAGACTTACCCGCTTCTAGCATTATGATATATTGGTAATTTAGAACTTGGTTTTAGGGATTTAGTGTAGTTTATGGTTATAAGCTTACCAATATAAGCTTATATTTAGTGTGGTTTATGGTTATAACCAAAATATAGTTTCGTGGTAAGATGCAAATAGAAATTTGGTCAGTACTGGTCTCCAGGACCCTTCAGTATCGCAGACTGTCATCACAAGTTTTTCTTAAGCGCTAAGAGGATAGAGTAGGTGACAAGAAGAGTCAGCAAGAGGTCCAGTGGTCCGCCTTGTAGATGGTTACTACTATTGCTGGCTCCCAGGTCCCAAGTCTCAAGTTTTGGATCTCCAGTGACCCGTACCACTCAAAGCTGGTTCTGCGATCATACAAGTCTTCTTTTAGTTCGAAAATATGTATTGTATTGCTGTGTTTCGCTGGTGTGGTTCAGGTTCAACTTGCAGCTAGTAAACGGACGGACCAACGCGCCTTCTGAGAAGCGCACAGGCCAGGCTAGTGGACGATAAGAATTTGCTCGCCTCGGATCTTTTTTTTTCTCGAATGCGCAGGAGATCTGCGTATCATTGCATTAAGAGGAGGAAAGAGTTTTCAGTACATCAACGCGCATCAGGCGCGCTAGGCGGATAACAGCTGGACCAACCTAGCAAAATGTTCCCTGAACCGATATTACATGAATGGATCAACCAAAATGCGCTCACTGTCGCGCCCTACGGGTCCTCCCGGAAGAGGTCACACGCGCGCCCATTGTACGCTGGGAACAGCGCGCCCAAGGCCTCCACCTGGCTCAAGGACAAGGTCCCAGAACGCAAGGCGTCGAGTATCCCCTTGGGCTCAGGTGAAACCGGTGCGGTCGGCGGCGCGATCCCCGAATGCTAGTTGAGGAGAACCTCGCCCCGCCGAGAGGCCGGAATGTGCGCCAACGGTTGGGTGGCAATCCGTCTGCTCCTGGGCCAGATAGGCGGGGGCCTCCTGACTGGCGTCCTCTGCCGTGGTGGAGAGGCGATCAGGGGCGGCTCCCGCACGACACGCACCTTGTCAAGGAACCGTGCGAGGCGCCGAGCGGCCTCACGCGATGACGGCGTTTCGTCCCCATTTGGGACGCCGGGTTGACCCTCCCGAGGAGGTGTCAGCAGCGCGGACTCCTGCGCCGGTGGTTGAGGCAAACCGTCCCGCGCGGCCGCCTCCACCTCAGGTGGCAGACTCGCGACCTCCACAGGGGCCACCTCACCCGCAGGGGGCATGAGCTGTGGCAGCTCCTGCGCCATCGCCGTAGCCGGCTCCGCAAACCCCGGGGTGGCGTCGCTCCCCACTGTAGATGGCTCCACGGAGGTGGCCTCCAGAGCGCCGCTCACGACGAGCCCAGCAACGAGCTCCTCCAGCATCGGATCGTAGGAGACAACCAGAGCGGGAGGCCCAACGGCCATGCACATCGCCAAATGGATCTGGCTCAGGGAGATATGGTGCGGCAGAAGGAGCGGGAGGCTCACAGACGTGGTCGGTAGGCATTGCCACCGCGATGTCATCTCCCTTCCGTCGGCGTCGACGTCGACGTCGGCGACGTCTCCGCCGCCTGCGCCCCCCACCAACGCTCACAGCCGCGCCAGGCACAGTTGCGGACGCGTCAGGCACGGCAGCAGCCGCGGCCGACGCAGCACGGTCCGCGCCCGAAGTGCCGCCGCGGGCACGAAGCCGGTTACCCGGGGCAGGCTCCCGGACGCGCCGACGTGGCCATCCATCAGGGGCACTGATTGTGCCGGAGCTAGAAGGGGCACGATGAAACGAGCTCCGAGAGTCCATGCGCCGTGGCTGCTTGCAGTCACGCGCAACGTGTCGAAGACCCTTGCACCGAAGACACCTTTGGGGCAGCTTACAGGTAGCCACCCGGTGCGCGGAGGAGAGGCAATTGAAGCACTTGCCGTGTAGATCGGTCGGTATGTGCCTCAGGGGTCGATGACTGGCCGACCGGCCTCCACGAGCTAACCCTGGAGGCACAGACGAGTAGGGCGCCGGTTGCGTCGCCTGCCGGCGGAGGATCTCCCGCCACCTGTCGGCGTCGGGGGAGGATGCCCAACCGCGACGCCTGAGGCGCTGACGCGCCGGGATGCGGCCCTCAACTGGCCGAGCCGGCATGCCGTGCACTAGCTGCAGGCGCGGCCAACGGCGCTTTCCCCGCCTACGACCCACACCCTGGCGAACCGGCACCACACTGCCATGGCCCGAAGTCGAAGGACTGGCGCGCGTCAAAGTCTGCGCTGGTCGCGGCCATGTCGGGTGCAGCAGTTGCGTCTCCCGAAGAACCACGTCCCGATAGGGCGCGGAGGAGGCCGGTGTCGTTTCCGCATCGAAGACGTCAATGAGGTCCTCGTCCGCCCAACGGCGGGTCTTGGGCCGTCCCGTCTTGCTGCCCTTTGGAAGGAAAGGCGCGACATTGCGGGATAAGGTGGACGACGAGCTCGCAGCAGGGGCGGACGGGTGGACGAGGAAGTCGTCGAGGTCTGAGGCGGCGGGCGCAGCAGCCAGCCGTGGCCGCGTGGATGCAGCATCTGCGTCCACGACGTCGTCATCGCTTTCTGGGACGTCCTCGACGACGACAAGAATCTCATCCAGCGTCACGCCCACCGGCTCCGATGACGGGTTGGTGCTGCTGCCGGAGGCCGCTGCCGCGGCAGCGGTGTTTGGCGTCAACGACGGCGCAGACGGAGAGGGAGCATCAGCGGGGCCCGGCCACGACGGTGGTGAGAAAGCGGCGCTGCCCGGCGTCGCCGACAGAGGGCACGGGGTGGCGGCCGCCGCTAGCGTGGGCGCCCCCAAGCTGTAAACCGCAAGGGCGGCTTCGGGGGAGGCGCTGGAGCCCGCGGCAGCGCCGCCCCAGGACACCGTTGGCGGCGGCGGGGACGGGGGGTCCCGCTGGGGGCGTCGAAGCCGGAGCCCCCGGTGGTAGCCTCGGAGGCGGCCACAGAGGCAGCCGCGACAAGGCCAGCCGACACCGGCGGCACAGCCATGGCGCCAGGCGGGGAGGAGGTCCCGGCCACCGAATCTGGCCGCGGCGCAACCACGACCGCCGGCGGCCCATCCACAACGGCGGCGGCTGACAACGGCGGCGGCGCCGGCTCATCTGCGACCGCGGGGCCTCCAAGGGTGGGGATGAGAGGGGAGGGGAGGGGGAGGGGGAGGAGGGGGTGGCGGGCGCCGGCACCCGGGTGGTGGCCGGCGCCGCAGGCGGCACGCGGCGGCGGCGGCGGCGGCGGCGGGCCCGACAGGGCGGGATCGCCTAGGGTTCGCCCGGTCTCACCTTCTTTCACGCTGCTACATTGGCAAGTTGGATCCAAAAAAATCCTCGCCTCGGATCTCACACGGTAACCATCGCCAAGAACGCGTCTCAGTCAGTTGATGATGATTCGTTCCCCGCTACTGACACCAGCGTTCGCTCCCCGTTTCCCTCCCTCCCACTCTATATAAGAGCCCGGCGCCGGCCAGTCACAAGTCACAAGAAAGCTCCATCAGTTAGCAATAACTAGCCACCCAACCCAATTCGCCTCGATTGATCCAACGATCTGTCGCCACAGTTTTTGCTGATTTTCTCGTCGGTCAAGGAGAGATCACCGCCGGCAGGCAATGAAGGTAAGCAGCAGGGGCTGGACAGTTCCTTCGATGAATTCAGAAACCTCTGTTTCAGCTTTATTTTCAGAGCTCTGAAACTGATTTGCGTTGCTCTCTCGCTTCTGCATTGGTTGCCGCTTGCAGCAAAAGATCGTGATCAAGGTGAGCATGCCGTGCGAGAGGAGCCGGTCCAAAGCCATGACCCTGGCCGCCAGAGCAGATGGTATGGTACGCCGTCAATTGTCTCAGTACAAAGGTGGTCACTCATCAGTGCTCTGCTAACAGCGGCGCTCTTCGTGAAATGTGTGCAGGGGAGATATCGATGGCGATCACCGGCGACGCCAGGGAGAAGCTGGAGGTGGTCGGCGACGGCGTCGACCCGGTCAGGCTGGTCAGCTGCCTGCGCAGGAAGGTCGGCCACGCCGAGATCCTGCAGGTGGAGGAAGTGAAGGACAAGAAGTCCGAGGAGGAGAAGAAGAAGCCGGAGGAGCCCAAGCCGCCGCAGCCCGTGTCCGTGCACCCGCCGCCGCATTGCTATCCCGGAGGCTACCACTACTACCGCCACCCGCCGCCGCCGCCGCCGCCGATGGTCATCTGCGAGGAGCCGAGCGGTTGCCCCATCATGTAATTAAAACAGACAGCTGACATAAATAACTGAGATCGATTTGTCATATAGGTAGACTGTTATTCTAAAAAATATATATAGGTAGACTGTTTTTTTTTCAGCAACTTGAATGAGCTATGAACGATTTGTGCAAATAAAGTTGATTTTGCGGAGCCTTTATTTACGGTTTCAACTGGTTTTATTCTGCATCTCCATTTCTCAGTTGGTAGCTTGTACGTGAAGCGTGCATGTGCCGAAAGTCCGAGGACTTGCTTCGGCACGATTCAATCCGTGATCGCATTGTGATTAGATCATCATTACCTGGTACCGTGAAAAAGGAGTAACTGAAAGTCCAACGACTTTCGAAGGGCTAAGTTGCTAACGTCATCTGTCAGAAAGAAACTGACGTCACCCACGAACATCAGCGCTGTTGGGCGTCCGCTGACACAGACCATGATGGATGGATCATTTGCGCTTCTTCTGTCTTACTAACCTCTTTTTTCAACAACGCAATAATGCCGTTTCCACATAGCTGGCCAATGCCGTGTTTTTTTTGGCATAAGCCAATGCCGTGTTGGTTTCGTTATCTTCATGAGTTGGTGATGTTCACTGTTCGCAAGTGAACCAGCAAATGACCAATCAGATTATAGTTTATACAGAAACAGTCACTCGTCATCGTTTCCCAGAACCGAACCCCAAATTCTGATCAGGAATCAATAACCACCCAGTAAACATCACTTATTTTCTCTTCTTTTTATTAGGATAATCAGGAGGGGTTGACTAGTCTATCAACATGTGCTCTTCCACTAGACATAACCATCAGATGTTTGTTTTTTTTTCTTTTTGGAAGATGACAATACCTCGTTTTAAAATGTACATTCATTATAAAAGAATTTCACTAATAATATCTTTACAATAAAGCAGAGTAGCATGACGGAACAACATGTATGTTTAATTTAAATTATTTTTTAATAGTAATAGTAAATAGAATTGGGTAATTATAAACATGTATAGGAATAATTTATAGTTCTTTAAATAATTTTCATAATACCTTACATTGTTATTTTAGATGTATATTTGAGGGGATATTTTAGTTTATTTGAATAATGGTTGAAGTGGTAACTTAGGGCACCCGCAATGGTTAGAGCTAGGTACTAGCTCTATGTCAACTTCTCTAATAATGCTAACTTTTAGCACGTAACTTTTAACATGTATAGCCTCACATGACGCTCTCACATAACCTGCAATGTGTGTAAGAGCTTAGCTCTGGATTAAGAGCTAGCTTTTATCTCTCTTCTATTAAAATATGAGAAAAATGCTTAGAGCTAGCTTAAGAGTCAATCGTTGGAGCTGCCCTTAGATGCAATTTCATGCGGGTTATTTAGATTGTTAGAATAATGGGATTGTGGATAATCTAGATGCAAATTTAGGGGTTACTTTAGATTAAGTCTCATAATAGCATAAGTGGATAATTTATATGCAATTTTTAATTTAGAGGTTATTTTGTGTTGTTTTTCATAATGGGAATGGTGGGCAATCTTTTGAAAAACAAAATAGATTCCATTTCTATTATCATCGAGGTTGATTAAGTCTTCGGAATTGATTGTTGTGAGATTTTCATGAATTTACATATGTTTCTAGCTTGTCTCGTGAGGAGTAACGTGTAGGCTTCTAATTAGTAATAGTAAGATTGCTGCATGCTATTTTTTCACCGGTTCCTTTTCTCTGAGACAACAACTTTTCCCATATAGTGAAATGTTTCACTTCGCGATCGTCCATTCGTCCTACTTTGACTGAAGCAACTTGTGGTTGCCAAATAGATTGAAAGATGAAAGATACAGCCCATTAGAAAATTCAACCATTATTACAAAATGGTCGTATCAGCTCAGGGCTATATTCCCTTTATTTAGGATTGGGTGTTGACCAAATCGCCGTCGTCATAGATATCTACTTCAAGACAGAATAAAACAATCAAGACTAATTCACGGTCCAGTAATTTAATTAACATTGCAAGTGGAATTCAATGTAGGTAAGGATCGCTTTGGAACGAACGGGTTTACACCTCGGTTAGTATGTTCAGACTGTGCGGTGCAGCTTCTGAAAGTAACTTTGTACATTTCCCGGCACCTAAGCGTTAACAGAAAGTGTGTGCTTAGCGCACTAATAATGAAGAGCTCAGTGCTGTAGATTTGGTTTCATGACAAAGACACACTTAGGAGACAAAAAAAAACTTAGCACAACCGGAGACAAACTAAGGACCTCTGGTAACTAAAGCTAAAAGAACAAGGAAGCCAACTGAATTTGACCCCTGGAAGGCAGCACCTGCCAGCTACCCTTTGCACTGATGCTGATTTGTTGTGAGAGAAAAACACTGTATCATGGCTGATAAGCCAGGTTCATAAGTTACTGGCGTCATCTGTCAGAAAGAAACTGACGTCACGATTCAATCCGTGATCGCATTGTGATTAGATCATCATTAGCTTTAAAAGGAGAACTGAAAGTCCAACGACTTTCGAAGGGCTAAGATACTGACGTCATCTGTAAGAAAGAAACACGTCACCCACCAACATCAGCGTTGTTGGGCGTCCGCTGACACAGACGATGGATCATTCGCGCTTCTTCTGTCTTGTACTAACCTCTTTTTTCAACAAAAGGTGGAGAAAGTCGCAATAATGCCGTTTCCACACAGCTGGACAATGTCGTGTTGGTTTCGTTATCTTCATTCATGAGTTGGTGATATTCACTGTTCACAAGTGAACTAGCAAATGACCAATCAGATTACAGTTTATACAGAAACAGTCACTCGCTATGCCAAAGGATGCTAGCCCGAGGAGAAGAAATCAGAGGAGAAGAAACCGGAGGAGAAGAAGCCCGAGGTCGTGCCGCTGCCCTACTGTTGGTACCCCAATTACTACCACTACCACCCGCAGTGGCAGTGGTGACTGGTCACCAGCTAAGCTCTTCATGATAGCAGACGTTTTGACGGATTGGTAGTTGCCATTCGGCCCTATGATTGTACGGGTCTGAGAATGAATGAAAATAAGAAATGCAACAAAAGAAGAAAAAAAAAGGAAATTGGCAAAGCTTACTTGTCCATGTTATGGAGGTAATTAAACCCTAAAGGTTTGGTCGGTGGAGAAGCTAAATCTCAAAACCACCTTTTAAAATTGTCAAAAGAGAGATCTGACATAAGGAAAAAACGAAAAAAAGGAGATTGGCCCTGTTCACTTGTCTTATAAGCCGTACTGTTTCAGCGAAACAACAGTGTTTTTCTCTCACAAGAAATCAACGAACAGTACTTTCAGCCATGACTTTTCAGTGAAGCGAACAGGAGCATAGCTCATAGGAGTACAGTGCGCATGTGTGTGTTTCGTAAAAAGAAACACATAAATCATCCTTCTTTTCAATTTCTCATCATTTTTCCCCGCGCGCCAAACTCATTCCTATTTCATTTCCTTCAAATACATAATATCGCAGTTCAAATTCTTTAGGAAATGAAACATTTTCTGCACTTCATATGGGTCTTCAGGCTTAAACCAATTTTTCCAACAAAATGTTACTAGAAACAACCAAATATGCCCATCTATCTGTCAGCCTTATACCAACCTTCGCAAATTGAAACAATTCTGTTTTGGCCTGATCAGTATTGGTTTTCAGAACCAGACACTCAGCCAGTAATTGTATTCGCAGACAGTCACCAACTGTACCCCGAATTTTCAATGATATTCTGGTAGGTTAGCTAAAGGAACTTGTCTGTATTCTAGAGGTACATCCTGAAGATTTGATGAATGGACCGGTTAGCTAAAGAGACATAATTCAACCATAATTATCCCCCTTTCTCGCTCTATACGCAAACCAATTTCTATCTCTGTACAGAACATATGTAGTTAGGCAATATATAAATGACTCTTTAGGTAGAGGATAGTGTTCCTGACGTATTGGACAGGTTTGCTCAAGGAAGACCTGTAGGACAAGTGATCCAGGGAGCGGAGGAGGTGAAATCGACAGCACTCTTCTTCCACAAGCAAGACCTGCAGGCGCGCTCGCAGGAGGAGCGTCAGTTGGTGCCATTCGCTGGTTAAGGCTCAGGACTGCTGGGGTGGATGAGCGCCTCTTTTGTTGCTGGTCTTTGTGATGTTTGGAGAGCCTTGATGTACTCTTCAGTTCTATTTTGTCGTTATTATGTACTGTTGGTAGTGGCTGCGCATTCAGGCATGTGTTCCCTGGGCGATCATGTGCTTGAATGGTTTCTTTGTCGTTTATGTTAATCATGTGGTTCTGGACAATGATGTTGGATTGATCTCCACCTGGCTCGGTGTTGGACCGAGCCGGACCCTGACTCGCGCCCTGATCGAGGGCGCCCAGCCGCACACATGGCTGGTGGGCCCCCGTCGGGCAACGCTATAAAGAGGAGGTGGAGGCCAGGGGCTCACGCTACGAGGTTTGCCGCTGCCCCAAGTACCCACCTACAAACCCTAACCGATCTAGAGGAAGGCGCTGATAGTGACGGGAAGTGCCACCGCCGCCTCTGCACCCTGCCTGGCCTCCACACCGTCGTCGAACGCCACTGCTACCCCTTCACCGACACTGTCGCCATGGCTTCCTCCTTCACCAAGCCCGCGATGGTTGGTAACACCTCCCCTCTCTTATCTTCTCTCTCTTTCTAGTTCATGTTCCAGGAGCGTGTGCAGGAGCGTGGGCCTCCAAAGGGCACCACCACGGTACCGCTTGACGGCGCCGCGCGCGGCTCCGGCAGCACGCGTGCACTGGCGAAGGGTGCCATGGCGGCGCCGCCATCTCCTTTGCCGCACCCGCCCTGGAAGCGTCTGCTGCGGCGATTGTGGCATGCGGCGAAGAGAGAGAAGGGGAAGGGGAATGAATGGATTAGGGTTTGGGGAGAACGCCGGGCGTCGGTTTTGTTTGGTCGAGAGCCATGGGGAGCCGTCTGATCCAGATGGATGGCTCCGGGCGGCCGAGCTAGCTTTTGGCCTAGGCGGGAAGAGGGATTCTCGGCCCAGGCCCAGGTTGCGGCCTGGGCACGGGGGAGCGCGGGCGCCGTGGGCCAAATTCGCCTCTGGGCCTAAGAACAGTATGAAAAGTTTTAGTTTTATCTATTTTTAGAAGAAATAGTTGAATGAATTTTAGTCAAATTTGGAGATTTAAATCTCTATCAAAATTTGAACCAACGGGATAATTTTTTCAGATAGTAGATGAGTACAGAAAAATGCTTCTAAAAAGTAGATAAATTTCATTTAATGTTTCCGCTGCCATGAATATGTTAATCCTCCAATTAAATTGGAATGAACGGAAAAATTTTAATTGGAGAAGTAGTCATATTTGTTTAAGTTATATTATGATATTGTTATTTTTTCTGACCAACATTGATGATAACAATATTATAATAATGTTGTATTTATGATATTGCTATTTTCTGACCAAAGTTGATAATAACAATATTATAATTTTATTTATGAGTTTTATGCATTAGTTCTATTTCTACCCAACGGTGATGTATAGTTGATGTAGAAGCACATTATATGTTTTAATTTTGACCAACGTTAAATTACGGCATGCAATTTATTATGTCAAATGTTTCTCACTTTGTCTGATGTTGTTTTCAAGATACAACCCAATAATGTTTGTCTCGTCCATTCCGCCTCTCCATGAAAGCAACTATAACGTATGGCGAGAGAAGCTTGAGATAGCACTTGCGCTGTTTGACAATGATTTAGCGCTTATCTCTCTATGTCCCACTGAGCCTGAGGACCCAGTGAGGACAGAAAATGAGATTGATCCAACTTTCGCTACTCGACAGCGTGACCATGCATTAGTAAGAATGAAGTACGACCTTGATCGTGCGAAGTGGGATAGTTCAAACTGCAATTGTTTGATGGTGATTAAGGGCTCCATTGAGGATCCTTTAAGGGGATCAATCCCAAAATATACCACTGCCGGTAAGTATCTAAAGAAGGTGGAGAGTCAGTTTACTGGCTCTTCAAAGGCTTATGCAAGCACTCTTATTAAGAAGTTAGTCAGTGAGAAATACACTGGTGGAGGGATAAGAGAGCACATACTGAAGATGAACATCACGACATCCAAGCTCAAGCCAATGGACATGGGGCTTAAGGATGAGTTCCTAATTCATTTGATTTTTGCTTCTTTGCCTAAAGAGTATGAAACCTTTGTTGTTGATTACAACTTATAACAAGACAAGTGGGACATTGAGAAGCTCATTGCCATGTGTGTGCAAGAAGAGGAGAGGTTTAAGAGCTCACATGGTGACTCCGTCAACCATGTGAAGGAAAATAAAAGGAAGAACTTTAACAATAAGAATGCTAAACCACAAGGGAAACCTCATTGGAACAATAGCTCCTCTTATAAGTCACAAGGAAAGGCCCCATAAAATAATCACCATCAGAAATTCAACCATGTTCTAGTAGAAGGATACCTGTAAATGGTGCAAGAAGACTGAACACTACCAAAAGGATTGTTCAGAGTTTCTGAAGCACCTGATAAGAAAAGGTGAGGACATTATTACATTTGTAGATGAGTCCTTGTATTTAAGTTATGCAAAATCTACTTGGTAGATTGATTCAGGTGCAACTATTTATGTTACAAATTCATTGGGATTCCATACGAGAAGGATCCTGCAAAGAGGAGAAAGAAAAATTAGAGTAGCAAATGGAGTCGAAGCTGAAGTTGAAGCCGTTGGAGAACTCCCATTAGAATTAAATGATGACTTTGTACTTAAGCTTACAGATATTGTTTATGTACCCTCTTTGTGTAGAAATTTAATAGGTGTCTCACGTTTAAACGATGATGGATTTGATTGTCATTTTGTAATGGCCAATGTAAGATTATGTTTAATCATAAGTGTGTTGGTCTTGCCTTCGACAAGATGAGCTTTATTTATTATTACTTTGTGACAATATGAATGTTGTGAGCACTAAGAATGAGAATGCCTCCTCGTCTATGAATGTAAGTAATAAGTGAAAAAGAATTCATAAAGTATCATCGAAATTATGGAACTATCGTTTATGCCATATTTCGAGGGGTGATAGAACGATTGATTAAGAAATTAATTCTTCCGCTGTTAGAATTTTCAGACTTAAAACAACGCATTGATTGTATTAAAGGGAAGTATGTTAAGAAAATAAAGAAAGACGTCAAACGAAGCGTAGAAATTTTGAAAATAATTCACACAGATATTTGTGGTCCTTTTCCTATGAAAAGTGTGGATGGTTATGATTCATTTAAACATTCATAGATGATTATTCTTGTTATGACTATATTTATCCAATTAAGGAAAGATCAGAAGTATTAGATAAATTTAAGATATTTAAGGCTGAAGTAGAAAATTAGCATAATTTAAAGATTAAGATATTAAGATCCAACCATGGGGAGAGTACTACAGTCGACATACCCCATATGGCCAAGTTCTTATACCTTTTGCAAAGTTCTTACAGAAAAATAGCATAGTTGCCATGTACTCTACACCGGGTGATCACCAATAGAATAGAGTAGCCGAAAGACGCAACCGTACCTTAATGGATATGGTAAGAAGTATGATAAGTTACTCTACTTTACCGATAAGTTTGTGGATGGAGACGTTAAAAACCGCCATTCATATTCTCAATCGAGTACCAAGCAAGTTGGTGCCCAAAACACCATATGAGTTATGTATAGAAAGGACACCCTCACTTAATCACTTACATGTGTAGGGCTGTTCAGCTGAGGCTAAAGTATTTAACCTAAATATTGGGAAGCTAGACTCCAAGACAGTAAGTTTCTATTTCATTGGTTATCCACATAAGTCAAAAGATTATCGTTTTTACTGTCCTGATAGATATACGAAGTTTGTAAAAATAAGACATGCTTCTTGGAGGATGAGATAGTCAGGGGGAGCATGGTAGCGCGAGAAATTAAGCTTGAGGAGAAGCGGGTATACGTGCCCACTTTGATGGTTCAGGAGCTATTTTTCTCGCTACCTGTTGTTGCTGCACCAACAGTGTCGGGCACTGTAGTAATAGCACCTGTTGTTAATTCTCCCGTGACGACAATAAATGAACATGAGAAAACTATCCTTCAGGATCCTATAGAACCCGTTGTCACACATGAGAAAGAGGAGCAACAACCCCACGTGAAACAAGTGCCAATTAATAAGGCCCTAGGAGATCTCAAAGAATAAAAAATTAGCTATTCCTGATGACTACGAAGTCTATATTAGTGAAGAATTTCAAATGGAGGGTGAAGAAGAATTTCAAATGGAGGGTGATCCCACCTTATTTGAAGAAGCCATGAGAAACGTTCACTCGGAGAAGTGACTTGAATCCATGCAAGATGAAATGAGATCAATGAGCACCAATGATGTTTGGGACTTAGAAAAAATTTCTTAAGGAACCAAGATAATAGGCTGTAAATGGGTCTACAAAACTAAATATGACTCCAAAGTAAATGTTGAAAGATTTAAAGCGTGACTTGTGGCGAAAGACTTCACGCAAAGAGAAGAAATAGATTACAATGAGATATTTTCTTTAGTCTCATGTATGGATTCTTTTAGAATCATAATGGCGTTAGTGGCATCTTACGATTTAAAATTACATCAGATGGATGTAAAGACGGCTTTCCTTAACAAGGATTTGGTTGAAAATATTTATATGGCACAACCAAAAGGTTTTGTCGTGAAAGGAAAAGAACATATGGGATGCCGCCTGAAGAAATCCATTTATGGATTAAAACAAGCATCTAGACAATTATATTTAAAGTTTGATGGAATAATAAAGAAGTTTGGGTTTAAAAAGAACATAGAGGACAATTATATTTATACAAAGTTTCAGTTGTATAAAACCTTTTGCAGGTGGTCAAACAAAATCAGATCAAGCACATATTTCAGCAAGGTTTCAGTTGTCACTTCTCTTAATCTTTCTGTTCTTTGTTACTGTGTCGACAAATACTCTCTCCTAGCTCTATCTAATTTCTTTGTGGATTGGTTCCTGCATGGATGGTGTACCCATAGGAGTGAAGGACAGTCTAGGTTACGTTTCATATGAGTGAAAGTGAGAAAGATAAGGCAAGAGACCTGTGAAATTCATCGAAGGAGTGAAAGCAAAGGTGGGGGACTGGGGGTTGAGAGACCAAAGGAAGAGGACCGCGTAGGAGTGATGGCCGGGCTCATTGAGGTACTTGAACAACAGAGCACGGTGTCTTGTCGTCTGTCCACTATCTCTTCCTTTGGCATTGAAATACTTAAGCAACAGAGCACTGGCCACTGTGTGTCGGTCCGCTATCTTTTTTGAGTGGGGAAAGACTGCTCGTTGACTCTGCGTGTTCACATTCGCACCGTACCACCCTGATTGCCAACGATACCAACGCTAGCTGTATTTCCTTTTAAAAATCTGCGTTGCCGCGACCGCGGCTTTGGATTGGAGGAGCTCAGAGCTCCGGGCAGAGGAGTCCAGCGAGGCAGCGAGCGCGTCACCCAAAACCAACTGCCTTTGTCTCTGGTCTCTCGTCAAGTCAATGTATACTATGTTTTTTTTCAAAAAAAAGGAAGACGCCGTCCCTTTCGATGAGGAACGAACGGACCCGTCTCTGACTCGCTAGCTCTGATGACTGATGGCAACATACGCGTACAGTAATGCTCCTAAGTCGGTCGTCGTCGTCGTGTACTCGTGTGCTTACTCGTGTACTCGTGTGCTTGCTTACTCGTGTACTCGCGTACAGTAATACTTGGGAAGCCCGAGGTCGTGCCGCTGCCGTACGGCTGGTGGTACCCCAATTACTACCACTACCACCTGCAGTGCTAGTGGTGACTGGTCACCAGCTAAGGGTGTGTTCACTTCGCGAAAAGTAGCTGAAAAGTTACTGTAGCATCTTTCGTTATTATTTGGCAAAATTTGTCCAATTATGGACTAACTAGGCTCAAAAGATTCGTCCCGACATTTACAGACAAATTATGCAATTAGTTATCTTTTTTACCTACGTTTAATGCTCCATGCATGCGTCGAAAGATTTGATGTGATGTGTGTAAGAGGAAATATTTTGGGTTGGAGGGAGGAAGTGAACGCGGCCTAAGATGTTCATGATAGCAGCCGTTTTGACGGATTGGTAGTTCTCATTCGGCCCTACGATTGTAAGGTGTGCGAATACATGAAAACATGAAAAAGCAACAAAACAAAAAGGGGGGGGGGGGGGGTTGGCAATCATTTTCGTGCTTGCTGGTCGGTCTCTCTTTAATTTTTATTTTTCAAAATTTTTTAGACAATAGGTTCCACCGGATTTTATTCGAATTGGACACCGAAATTCTGGCTGATCCCTAAAGAAAGTCTTTATTGTCCATGTTCTGGAGGTAATTAAACCCTGAAGATTTGATCAGTGGAGCAGCTAAGTCTCAAAATCACCTTTTAAAATCCACAAAGAGAGATCTGGCATAAGGAAAAACGAAATGAAGAAATCTGGGGTGCTAGAAATAACAAGATCTTCAAAGGAATTGGCCAAACATTCAAGACAGTAAGGATGCCTTCAACAAGGAAATGGCCTTAACTTCGTTAAGAGTCAAAGAAAGTTGCTCAGAAAATTTCAATCTATGGATCCAAAACTGGTTGTAATCTTGAAAAAGGATAGCATTTTTTCCTTACTTTTTTTATATCCTAATTCGTTTCTTCAGTTCTAGCTCTTCCTCTTTTTGTACTGCTACTTGCAGCTTTATTTATTTAAAAAATGAAGAAATCCATACACCCAGCATAGTTCATAGGAGTACAGTGCGCATGAGTGTGTTTCGTAAAAGGAAACACATCGTTCATCCTTCTTTTCATCTTTTTTCCCCACCAAACTCATTCCTTTTTCATTTCCGTCAATTACATAATATCGCAGTTCAAATTCTTCAGGAAATGAAACATTTTCTGCACTTCATATGGGTCTTCAGGCTTAACCAATTTTTCCAACAAAATGTTACTAGAAACAACCAAATATGCCCATCTATCTGTCGGTCTTATACCAACCTTCGCAAATTGAAACAGTTCTGTTTTGGCCTGATCAGTATTGGTTTTCAGAACCAGACACTCAGCCATTAATTGTATTCGCAGACAGTCACCAACTATACCCCGGATTTTCAACGATATTCTGGTAGGTTAGCTAAAGGAACTTGTGTGTATTTTGGAGGTAAATCCTGAAGATTTGATGAATGGACCGGTTAGCTAAAGAAACATAATTCATCCATAATTATCCCCCTTTCTCGCTCTGTACACAAACCAATTTCTATCTCCGTACAGAACAGATGTCATTAGGCAATATATAACGACTCTTTAGGTAGAGGATAGTGTTCTAGCCTTTTGCATCAATGTATACACTCCACCAGGCAACATATGACCAAGCTAAAATGTAAAGCAGTTCAATATATAATCGTCAGTCGTGTTGCAGTCTGCACAAACTGAAGTCGTCTAGGAGTAGTTTTCCTTTGTTTTTTTTTTTTGAAAACTTAGCAGGAGCTCTGCCTCTCAATTAAGAAAAGATAGAGGTTTATGTACAGAAAGCCCAGAGGCCTAAAAACACCCGGAGGGCATAGCTAAGGTACAGAAGAAGAACGATCTCCTCTCCCCTTAGGAAAAAAACAGAGGGGGGGCTAAGTTATGCTGCTAAAGACCCGTGAGCGAAGATCAATGTCTTCTTTGGTTTTAGAGGCCACCTGTCTTGCGTCCATGGCAGTGTTTTGAAAAATCCTTTTGTTTCTTTCTTTCCAAATGTTCCACATCGTGTAAATCACCACTCCGTTGAAGTGTTGTCGTTGTTGCCTTGGGATTGTGGCGGCCGCTTCCTCCCACCAAGCACGAATTTGTGTTGGCTGGACCTATGGCTGGATTAGTTGTACATCAAAATATTCCTAGGTTAGCACAAGGTTCCAAATCTCTTTGGCTAGAGGGCACAACAGGCATAGGTGAAGGCCCGATTCTAGTGGTCCGTTGCACATGGCGCAGTGGTCTTGGTGTGGCCAGTTCCTTAGCTGCAAGTTGTCAGCTGTGAGGATTTTGTTTTGCACAAGGATCCAGGCGAAGAATTTACATTTGTTCTCGGTATGTGCTTTCCATATAAGGTCTGGCTGGAATCTTCTGTAGCATCCTTGGAATTCTATGCGGTATGCCGAGCAAGTGGAGTATATGCCATCAGGCGTCCACTTCCAGGTAATAGAGTCTTGTACTCCTGGCTGTAGCGGGATGTTTTGTATTCTGATCCATAAGGATATGAATTCCTCTAGGTGTGTGGTCGTTGTGATCTTGCCCCTGAGAGATTGAATCCAGCCATCGTTTTGGAGCTCCTGTTGGACCGATCTATTCTTTCTTCTTACTAGCTCAAAGAGTTGTGGTGCAAGGTTCCTGGGAGCCTCTCCCTCTAGCCAGCTATGGTGCCAAAATCGCGCTTTTGTGCCGTTTCCGACTGTGACAATGGTTGATGCATTGAACAACAATCTGTCAGTGGGTTTGCAAGGCAACTCAGAGCCAGCCCATGGCTTGGAGGGATCCACCCAATCCTGCCACAGCCAACGTAACCGAAGTGCTCTACCAAACTTGTCCAGGTCGGCACCCCGAGACCACCAAGTTTCTTAGGTTTGGACACAGTTGGCCAATTGACGAGGCACGTTTTCTTCCCCCTTCCATAGAAAAGACCTACGAATTTTGTCAATCTGTTTCCTAGCCCAGGCAACTAGTGGGAAGACGGTCAGGTGGTATGTAGGCATAGATGAGAGGACCGAAGTGACCAACGTTAGCCGCCCTGCCTTGTTTAGTAGCTTGCCCTTCCAGCCGGGTAATCTTCGGCCAATCCGTTCAATTAGAGGCTGCACGTGCACTTTTTGGAGTGGCCTTGTGTGCAATTGCAGACCTAGGTAGCGGCAAGGGAAAGATCCTCTGGTCCCCGAGAAAGCCGAGAGTACATGGTCCAGGTCAATCTCCTCGCATCTGATCGGGTGGACGGAACTTTTATCCATGTTTATGCTAAGGCCCGACACCTTGCTGAAGGTGTCCAGAATGGATTTGACGGTTTCAATGTCTTCCTTTTTGGAGCTTATGAAGATCGCCGCATCATCGGCGTACATGGACGTCCTCCATTTTGCTGTGGCAAGAGGCAGTTGCGTAAGGACATTGCGGCCAGTAGCTAGGTTGAGCAGTCGCTGCAATGGGTCCATAGCTAGGATGAAAAGCATGGGCAAGAGTGGGTCGCCTTGGCGCACTCCTCTAGCATGGTGGAATTTTGGCCCCGGCACGCCATTTAGCATCGCTCTAGAGGTGGCTGTGCGAAACAAGATAGATACCCATTCACGCCAACGAGGTCCGAAACCGAGAGCCTGCAGTACCTCTAACAAGTAGCTCCAATTAACGGTGTCAGACGCTTTCTGAATGTCGAGTTTCATGAATAGTGCTGGAGTCTTTGACTTGTGCAGGCTTCTAACAGTGTTCTGGACATAGAGGAAATTATCGTGTATGCTTCTTTTTTTTTTGATGAAAGCACTTTGGCATTTTGAAACCAGAGAATCCAGTAGCGGCGCAAGCCTGTTGGCAAGCAGCTTGGAGAAGAGCTTGGCGATGCTATGGATAGGCTGGTTGGCCTATAGTCTGTGACTCGCCTGGCATCTTGCCTCTTTGGAAGGAGGACAATGTTTGCTGAGTTAAGCAGATCAAAACCTTGTGAGTTCATATCAAAAAGGGTGTTGATGGCTGCTGCTACATCAACCTTGATGATTTCCCAGCATGATTTGAAGAAGGCCCCTGTGAAGCCGTCTGGGCCTGGCGCTTTATCTCCTGGCATGGAATAGATTGTCTCCTTGATTTCCTCTTGGGTGAAGGTTGCTTCCAGCTGAGAGAGGTCGCGGGGATTATAGCCGAGTGCAGACCATAGGAAGGTGGACAGTCTTCGAACCATAGAGCCAAGGTGCTTCTTGAAGTAGTCGCCAACCACAGTTTCTTTATCTTCGTGTGTGAGTGCAGTCCCGTTGTCCTTATGCAGGCACTGGATATAGTTCTTCCTGGCCCTTGAGCTTGCGCGAATGTGGAAGAGTTTTGTGTTGGCGTCACCACATTTAATGTTGGTGAGGTGGGATTTTTGCCTGATTCTGGATTTCTCTACTGCAGCAAGACCCAGACTGCGAGCTTTCAGCCGACGTCTCAATTGTAGCTCTTCTTGGGTGAGGGCTCTGTGTTCTTGTGCAGCCTCAAGCTGTAGTAGGACCTCCTTGACGAGTGCGAGCTGTAGCCTTAAGTCCCCTATTTTTTCTTTTCGCCATCGCTTGATACCCTTCGCTACCCGGAATAGTTTGACGTGCAGGCGCTTGAGAGGTTGGGTAGAAGCCACCGGCTTGTTCCAGATATCTTGGACCAGCTCTTGGAACCCATCCATCTTCGTACAGAAATTTTCAAAACGAAAGCACGAGTTTTGGTGATGCTGCAGCTCTCCTAGCAAGAGGAGTGGAGTGTGGTCCGACATCAGGGACGATAGCGAATGTAGGAAGCATGATGGGAGGAGTAAGTCCCAATCAGCTGTGCAGAGGAGCCTGTCAATCCTAGTGAGTGTCGGGCTGTCCTTGTCGTTGCTCCAAGTAAAGCGACACCCATTCTTATGGATTTCCTTAAGTAGGAGGCTGTCTATAGTTGCTTTGAAGGACCCCATCAAGCGCCTGTTGAGGTTTGTGTTATTTTTATCTTTTGCTTGGTATATGAGGTTGAAATCCCCAAGTATGAGCCATCTGTCATGATCGGGGCGAGGAATGTTCTTTAGTTCCTGTAAAAATTGCAACTTCGCGTCATCCCCCTGCGGTCCATAGACCACGGTGATTTGCCATTTTGTGTCATCAGCTCTCATGGAGATTGTTGACGTGATAGCATTGGTGGTGAGTTGGGTATCTGACAAGGTAAAGTAGTTCTCAGCTACGGCAAGGAGAATTCCTCCTCTGGTTTGGGTGGCCGGCAGGACGGCATAATTGTTCACAAAGTTCTGCCCAAGGGTGCGTGTCACTACTGCGTCGTCAACGACCTGTAGCTTTGTTTCTTGTAAGAAAACAATAGTAGAGCCGGTGTCGCGGATCAGCTCGCTAACAGAGTCGCGCCTCGCGCCATCATTCAGGTTTTTCTAAATTGATTCAAATTCAAATTTTGAAGATGAAAAAGGCATTTTCACAAGTTGTCCCAAAACAAAAATTGTTCAAAATTTAATTCTCTACAACTTTCATTTAGGGAACTTTTCAAAATTCTAAACAGATTTTGAATTAATGATTTAAAGTCTAATTTTTAAATAAAAACTCATTTTTCTATAATATTTTTAAAAATAAAATTTGGGGAGATTTTGAATACAAAAGTTGCTCCAAAAATCATGCTAATTAATTCTAAGTCATTTAAAGTTATAGCCAAACAAGTTTTACCACTCTTAGCAAGCAAATGCAATAATTTAGGGTTCAAACAGATGTTTTTCACACTTCAATTTAATTTCAACTTATATTGCATGTGATGATGAACATGTATGTGATGCTAATGATCATGTTTTGGGATGTTAATGCATGCTTAACACCCAGGGGTGTTACAAGTTACTCTAATCATTGTGGAATAGTAGCCACCGGATCTAAACAGATTTCTTAAAAAACTTACCCGCTTCTAGCATTATGATATATTGGTAATTTAGAACTTGGTTTTAGGGATTTAGTGTAGTTTATGGTTATAAGCTTACCAATATAAGCTTATATTTAGTGTGGTTTATGGTTATAACCAAAATATAGTTTCGTGGTAAGATGCAACAAAAGATGATATGATTTAAGCTAAGGTTTCAACAAAATACAAATTAGAAACCCACTAAGGTACAATGCAAAAGGATGAAAACACATATAGAATAACCGGTAATTTATCACAACCAAATATAGATTATACAGTATTTAAATGAATATTTTTGTGAAAGGAAGAAAGAGAGAATAAAGATAAATAAGTTTGATTAGTCGTACTGCTAAATTTATTCACGGAACTTTCAATACTTATGATAAATTGATAATAGAAGATTCTAGGATGTGCTGTACACGGGTTGATGTACTAGTCTGTCAAAACGTTTCTACATTGTACATATGGCCTTGGCAGCATATGAACAAGCTGGCGATAAACAATTCAATTTCAGACTCAAAATCTCATTCTGCTACGAATATTATGGATGGCAGATATTTAATTCTTCAGCGATGAAATCTTAAACAAAGAATTTGTCAGTCTTGTGGCAGCCTTGGCAAATAGAAATTTGGTCAGTACTGGTCTCCAGGACCCTTCAGTATCGCAGACTGTCATCACAAGTTTTTCTTAAGCGCTAAGGTGATAGAGTAGGTGACAAGAAGAGTCAGCAAGAGGTCCAGTGGTCCGCCTTGTAGATGGTTACTACTATTGCTGGCTCCCAGGTCCCAAGTCTCAAGTTTTGGATCTCCAGTGACCCGTACCACTCAAAGCTGGTTCTGCGATCATACAAGTCTTCTTTTAGTTCGAAAATATGTATTGTATTGCTGTGTTTCGCTGGTGTGGTTCAGGTTCAACTTGCAGCTAGTAAACGGACGGACCAATGCGCCTTCTGAGAAGCGCACAGGCCAGGCTAGTGGACGATAAGAATTTGCTCGCCTCGGATCTCACACGGTAACCATCGCCAAGAACGCGTCTCAGTCAGTTGATGATGATTCGTTCCCCGCTACTGACACCAGCGTTCGCTCCCCGTTTCCCTCCCTCCCACTCTATATAAGAGCCCGGCGCCGGCCAGTCACAAGAAAGCTCCATCAGTTAGCAATAACTAGCCACCCAACCCAATTCGCCTCGATTGATCCAACGATCTGTCGCCACAGTTTTTGCTGATTTTCTCGTCGGTCAAGGAGAGATCACCGCCGGCAGGCAATGAAGGTAAGCAGCAGGGGCTGGACAGTTCCTTCGATGAATTCAGAAACCTCTGTTTCAGCTTTATTTTCAGAGCTCTGAAACTGATTTGCGTTGCTCTCTCGCTTCTGCATTGGTTGCCGCTTGCAGCAAAAGATCGTGATCAAGGTGAGCATGCCGTGCGAGAGGAGCCGGTCCAAAGCCATGACCCTGGCCGCCAGAGCAGATGGTATGGTACGCCGTCAATTGTCTCAGTACAAAGGTGGTCACTCATCAGTGCTCTGCTAACAGCGGCGCTCTTTGTGAAATGTGTGCAGGGGTGATATCGATGGCGATCACCGGCAACGCCAGGGAGAAGCTGGAGGTGGTCGGCGACGGCGTCGACCCGGTCAGGCTGGTCAGCTGCCTGCGCAGGAAGGTCGGCCACGCCGAGATCCTGCAGGTGGAGGAAGTGAAGGACAAGAAGTCCGAGGAGGAGAAGAAGAAGCCGGAGGAGCCCAAGCCGCCGCAGCCCGTGGCCGTGCACCCGCTGCCGCATTGCTATCCCGGAGGCTACCACTACTACCGCCACCCGCCGCCGCCGCCGATGGTCATCTGCGAGGAGCCGAGCGGTTGCCCCATCATGTAATTAAAACAGACAGCTGACATGAATAACTGAGATCGATTTGTCATATAGGTAGACTGTTATTCTAAAATATATATATAGGTAGACTGTTTTTTTTCAGCAACTTGAATGAGCTATGAACGATTTGTGCAAATAAAGTTGATTTTGCGGAGCCTTTATTTACGGTTTCAACTGGTTTTATTCTGCATCTCCATTTCTCAGTTGGTAGCTTGTACGTGAAGCGTGCATGTGCCGAAAGTCCGAGGACTTGCTTCGGCACGATTGTTTAGATGGTGTAAAAGTTGGTGTAAAGTTCCTGTAGCACTTTTCGTTTTTATTTGGTAAAATTTATCCAATCATGGACTAACTAGGCTCAAAAGATTCGTCTCGACATTTACAGACAAACTGTGCAATTAGTTATTTTTTTTACCTATATTTAATGCTCCATGCATGCGTCTAAAGATTCGATGTGACGGGGAATCTTGTAAAATTTTTGGAAGTTTGAAGGGATCTAAACATGCGTGATCGCATTGTGATTAGATCATCATTAGCTGGTACCGTGAAAAAGGAGTAACTGAAAGTCCAACGACTTTCGAAGGGCTAAGTTGCTAACGTCATCTGTCAGAAAAAAACTGACGTCACCCACGAACATCAGCGCTGTTGGGCGTCCACTGACACAGACCATGATGGATGGATCATTTGCGCTTCTTCTGTCTTACTAACCTCTTTTTTCGACAAAAGGTGGAGAAAGTCGCAATAATGCCGTTTCCACATAGCTGGCCAATGCCGTGTTTTTTTGGCAACAGCCAATGCCGTGTTGGTTTCGTTATCTTCATGAGTTGGTGATGTTCACTGTTCGCAAGTGAACCAGCAAATGACCAATCAGATTACAGTTTATACAGAAACAGTCACTCGTCATCGTTTCCCAGAACTGAACCCCAAATTCTGATCAGGAATCAATAACCACCCAGTAAACATCACTTATTTTCTCTTCTTTTTATTAGGATAATCAGGAGGGGTTGACTAGTCTATCAACATGTGCTCTTCCACTAGACATAACCATCAGATGTTTGTTTTTTTCTTTTTGGAAGAAGACAATACCTCGTTTTAAAACGTACATTCATTATAAAAGAATTTCACTAATAATATCTTTACAATAAAGCAGAGTAGCATGACGGAACAACATGTATGTTTAATTTAAATTATTTTTTAATAGTAATAGTAAATAGAATTGGGTAATTATAAACATGTATAGGAATAATTTATAGTTCTTTAAATAATTTTCATAATACCTTACATTGTTATTTTAGATGTATATTTGAGGGGATATTTTAGTTTATTTGAATAATGGTTGAAGTGGTAACTTAGGGCACCCGCAATGGTTAGAGCTAGGTACTAGCTCTATGTCAACTTCTCTAATAATGCTAACTTTTAGCACGTAACTTTTAACATGTATAGCCTCACATGACGCTCTCACATAACCTGCAATGTGTGTAAGAGCTTAGCTCTGGATTAAGAGCTAGCTTTTATCTCTCTTCTATTAAAATATGAGAAAAATGCTTAGAGCTAGCTTAAGAGTCAATCGTTGGAGCTGCCCTTAGATGCAATTTCATGCGGGTTATTTAGATTGTTAGAATAATGGGATTGTGGATAATCTAGATGCAAATTTAGGGGTTACTTTAGATTAAGTCTCATAATAGCATAAGTGGATAATTTATATGCAATTTTTAATTTAGAGGTTATTTTGTGTTGTTTTTCATAATGGGAATGGTGGGCAATCTTTTGAAAAACAAAATAGATTCCATTTCTATTATCATCGAGGTTGATTAAGTCTTCGGAATTGATTGTTGTGAGATTTTCATGAATTTACATATGTTTCTAGCTTGTCTCGTGAGGAGTAACGTGTAGGCTTCTAATTAGTAATAGTAAGATTGCTGCATGCTATTTTTTCACTAGTTCCTTTTCTCTGAGACAACAACTTTTTCCCATATAGTGAAATGTTTCACTTCGCGATCGTCCATTCGTCCTACTTTGACTGAAGCAACTTGTGGTTGCCAAATAGATTGAAAGATGAAAGATACAGCCCATTAGAAAATTCAACCATTATTACAAAATGGTCGTATCAGCTCAGGGCTATATTCCCTTTATTTAGGATTGGGTGTTGACCAAATCGCCGTCGTCATAGATATCTACTTCAAGACAGAATAAAACAATCAAGACTAATTCACGGTCCAGTAATTTAATTAACATTGCAAGTGGAATTCAATGTAGGTAAGGATCGCTTTGGAACGAACGGGTTTACACCTCTGTTAGTATGTTCAGATTGTGCGGTGCAGCTTCTGAAAGTAACTTTGTACATTTCCCGGCACCTAAGCGTTAACAGAAAGTGTGTGCTTAGCGCACTAATAATGAAGAGCTCAGTGCTGTAGATTTGGTTTCATGACAAAGACACACTTAGGAGACAAAAAAAAAACTTAGCACAACCGGAGACAAACTAAGGACCTCTGGTAACTAAAGCTAAAAGAACAAGGAAGCCAACTGAATTTGACCCCTGGAAGGCAGCACCTGCCAGCTACCCTTTGCACTGATGCTGATTTGTTGTAAGAGAAAAACACTGTATCATGGTTGATAAGTCAGGTTCATAAGTTACTGGCGTCATCTGTCAGAAAGAAATTGACGTCACGATTCAATCCGTGATCGCATTGTGATTAGATCATCATTAGCTTTAAAAGGAGAACTGAAAGTCCAACGACTTTCGAAGGGCTAAGATACTGACGTCATCTGTAAGAAAGAAACACGTCACCCACCAACATCAGCATTGTTGGGCGTCCGCTGACACAGACGATGGATCATTCGCGCTTCTTCTGTCTTGTACTAACCTCTTTTTTCAACAAAAGGTGGAGAAAGTCGCAATAATGCCGTTTCCACACAGCTGGACAATGTCGTGTTGGTTTCGTTATCTTCATTCATGAGTTGGTGATATTCACTGTTCACAAGTGAACCAGCAAATGACCAATCAGATTACAGTTTATACAGAAACAGTCACTCGCTATGCCAAAGGATGCTAGCCCGAGGAGAACAGATCAGAGGAGAAGAAACCGGAGGAGAAGAAGCCCGAGGTCGTGCCGCTGCCCTACTGTTGGTACCCCAATTACTACCACTACCACCTGCAGTGGCAGTGGTGACTGGTCACCAGCTAAGCTCTTCATGATAGCAGCCGTTTTGACGGATTGGTAGTTGCCATTCGGCCCTATGATTGTACGGGTGTGAGAATGAATGAAAATAAGAAATGCAACAAAAGAAGAAAAAAAGGAAATTGGCAAAGCTTACTTGTCCATGTTATGGAGGTAATTAAACCCTAAAGGTTTGGTCGGTGGAGAAGCTAAATCTCAAAACCACCTTTTAAAATTGTCAAAAGAGAGATCTGACATAAGGAAAAAACGAAAAAAAGGAGATTGGCCCTGTTCGCTTGTCTTATAAGCCGTACTGTTTCAGCGAAACAACAGTGTTTTTCTCTCACAAGAAATCAACGAACAGTACTTTCAGCCATGGCTTTTCAGTGAAGCGAACAGGAGCATAGCTCATAGGAGTACAGTGCGCATGTGTGTGTTTCGTAAAAAAGAAACACATAAATCATCCTTCTTTTCAATTTCTCATCATTTTTCCCCGCGCGCCAAACTCATTCCTATTTCATTTCCTTCAAATACATAATATCGCAGTTCAAATTCTTTAGGAAATGAAACATTTTCTGCACTTCATATGGGTCTTCAGGCTTAAACCAATTTTTCCAACAAAATGTTACTAGAAACAACCAAATATGCCCATCTATCTGTCAGCCTTATACCAACCTTCGCAAATTGAAACAATTCTGTTTTGGCCTGATCAGTATTGGTTTTCAGAACCAGACACTTAGCCAGTAATTGTATTCGCAGACAGTCACCAACTGTACCCCGAATTTTCAACGATATTCTGGTAGGTTAGCTAAAGGAACTTGTCTGTATTCTAGAGGTACATCCTGAAGATTTGATGAATGGACCGGTTAGCTAAAGAGATATAATTCAACCATAATTATCCCCCTTTCTCGCTCTGTACGCAAACCAATTTCTATCTCTGTACAGAACAGATGTAATTAGGCAATATATAAACGACTCTTTAGGTAGAGGATAGTGTTCCTGACGTATTGGACAGGTTTGCTCAAGGAAGACCTGTAGGACAAGTGATCCAGGGAGCGGAGGAGGTGAAATCGACAGCACTCTTCTTCCACAAGCAAGACCTGCAGGCGCGCTCGCAGGAGGAGCGTCAGTTGGTGCCATTCGCTGGTTAAGGCTCAGGACTGCTGGGGTGGATGAGCGCCTCTTTTGTTGCTGGTCTTTGTGATGTTTGGAGAGCCTTGATGTACTCTTCAGTTCTATTTTGTCATTATTATGTACTGTTGGTAGTGGCTGCGCATTCAGCCATGTGTTCCCTGGGCGATCATGTGCTTGAATGGTTTCTTTGTCGTTTATGTTAATCATGTGGTTCTGGACAATGATGTTGGATTGATCTCCACCTGGCTCGGTGTTGGACCGAGCCGGACCCTGACTCGCGCCCTGATCGAGGGCGCCCAGCCGCACACATGGCTGGTGGGCCCCCGTCGGGCAACGCTATAAAGAGGAGGTGGAGGCCAGGGGCTCACGCTATGAGGTTTGCCGCTACCCCAAGTACCCACATACAAACCCTAACCGATCTAGAGGAAGGCGCTGATAGTGACGGGAAGTGCCACCGCCGCCTCTGCACCCTGCCTGGCCTCCACACCGTCGTCGAACGCCACTGCTACCCCTTCACCGACACTGTCGCCATGGCTTCCTCCTTCACCAAGCCCGCGATGGTTGGTAACACCTCCCCTCTCTTATCTTCTCTCTCTTTCTAGTTCATGTTCCAGGACAATTTACTTGTTTACCCACTGATCTATACCTAGTCGATCTAGTTTGGAGAAGAAAATAGGAGATGATTCAATTTTTTGATCTGGATGAAACCATAACCCTAACTCTAGATGAGAGGACGGAGAGGAGGAAGGGACCTACCTAGGTTCTTCTGGTGCCGTCGCTACCGCCGGAGCGTGGGAAGAAGGGCCGAGCCGCTGGCTCGCCTGCGCTCCGCTGCACCGTGTGCATGAGCGTGGGCCTCCAAAGGGCACCACCACGGTACCGCTTGACGGCGCCGCGCGTGGCTCCGGCTGCTCGCGTGCACTGGCGAAGGGTGCCATGGCGGCGCCGCCATCTCCTTTGCCTCACCCGCCCTGGAAGCGTCTGCTGCGGCGATTGTGGCATGCGGCGAAGAGAGAGAAGGGGAATGGGAATGAATGGATTAGGGTTTGGGGAGAACGCCGGGTGTCGGTTTTGTTTGGTCGACAGCCATGGGGAGTCGTCCGATCCAGATGGATGGCTCCGGGCGGCCGAGCTAGCTTTTGGCCTAGGCGGGAAGAGGGATTCCCGGCCCAGGCCCAGGTTGAGGCCTGGGCACGGGGGAGCGCGGGCGCCGCAGCGTGCGCGGCTGGGCCGCGGGCCAAATTCGCCTCTGGGCCTAAGAACAGTATGAAAAGTTTTAGTTTTATCTATTTTTAGAAGAAATAGTTGAATGAATTTTAGTCAAATTTGGAGATTTAAATCTCTATCAAAATTTGAACCAACGGGATAATTTTTTCAGATAGTAGATGAGTACAGAAAAATGCTTCTAAAAAGTAGATAAATTTCATTTAATGTTTCCGCTGCCATGAATATGTTAATCCTCCAATTAAATTGGAATGAACGGAAAAATTTTAATTGGAGAAGTAGTCATATTTGTTTAAGTTATATTATGATATTGTTATTTTTTCTGACCAACATTGATGATAACAATATTATAATAATGTTGTATTTATGATATTGCTATTTTCTGACCAAAGTTTAAAATAACAATATTATAATTTTATTTATGAGTTTTATGCATTAGTTCTATTTCTACCCAACGGTGATGTATAGTTGATGTAGAAGCACATTATATGTTTTAATTTTGACCAACGTTAAATTACGGCATGCAATTTATTATGTCAAATGTTTCTCACTTTATCTGATGTTGTTTTCAAGATACAACCCAATAATGTTTGTCTCGTCCATTCCGCCTCTCCATGGAAGCAACTATAACGTATGGCGAGAGAAGCTTGAGATAGCACTTGCGCTGTTCGACAATGATTTAGCGCTTATCTCTCTATGTCCCACTGAGCCTGAGGACCCGGTGAGGACAGAAAATGAGATTGATCCAACTTTCGCTACTCGACAGCGTGACCATGCATTAGTAAGAATAAAGTACGACCTTGATCGTGCGAAGTGGGATAGTTCAAACTACAAGTGTTTGATGGTGATTAAGGGCTCCATTGAGGATCCTATAAGGGGATCAATCCCAAAATATACCACTGCTGGTAAGTATCTAAAGAAGGTGGAGAGTCAGTTTACTGGCTCTTCAAAGGATATGCAAGCACTCTTATTAAGAAGTTAGTCAGTGAGAAATACACTAGTGGAGGGATAAGAGAGCACATACTGAAGATGAACAACACGACATCCAAGCTCAAGCCAATGGACATGGGGCTTAAGGATGAGTTCCTAATTCATTTGATTTTTGCTTCTTTGCCCAAAGAGTATGAAACCTTTGTTGTTGATTACAACTTATAGCAAGATAAGTGGGACATTGAGAAGCTCATTGCCATGTGTGTGCAAGAAGAGGAGAGGTTTAAGAGCTCACATGGTGACTCCGTCAACCATGTGAAGGAAAATAAAAGGAAGAACTTTAACAATAAGAATGCTAAACCACAAGGGAAACCTCATTGGAACAATAGCTCCTCTTATAAGTCACAAGGAAAGGCCCCATAAAATAATCACCATCAGAAATTCAACCATGTTCAAGTAGAAGGATACCTGTAAATGGTGCAAGAAGACTGAACACTACCAAAAGGATTGTTCAGAGTTTCTGAAGCACCTGATGAGAAAAGGTGAGGACATTATTACATTTGTAGATGAGTCCTTGTATTTAAATTATGCAAAATCTACTTGGTAGATTGATTCAGGTGCAACTATTTATGTTGCAAATTCATTGGGATTCCATACGAGAAGGATCCTGCAAAGAGGAGAAAGAAAAATTAGAGTAGCAAATGGAGTCGAAGCTGAAGTTGAAGCCGTTGGAGAACTCCCATTAGAATTAAATGATGGCTTTGTACTTAAGCTTACAGATATTGTTTATGTACCCTCTTTGTGTAGAAATTTAATAGGTGTCTCACGTTTAAACGATGATGGATTTGATTGTCATTTTGTAATGGCCAATGTAAGATTATGTTTAATCATAAGTGTGTTGGTCTTGCCTTCGACAAGATGAGCTTTATTTATTATTACTTTGTGACAATATGAATGTTGTGAGCACTAAGAATGAGAATGCCTCCTCGTCTATGAATGTAAGTAATAAGTGGAAAAGAATTCATAAAGTATCATCGAAATTATGGAACTATCGTTTATGCCATATTTCGAGGGGGTGATAGAACGATTGATTAAGAAATTAATTCTTCCGCTGTTAGAATTTTCAGACTTAAAACAACGCATTGATTGTATTAAAGGGAAGTATGTTAAGAAAATAAAGAAAGACGTCAAACGAAGCGTAGAAATTTTGAAAATAATTCACACGGATATTTGTGGTCCTTTTCCTATGAAAAGTGTGGATGGTTATGATTCATTTATAACATTCATAGATGATTATTCTCATTATGACTATATTTATCCAATTAAGGAAAGATCAGAAGTATTAGATAAATTTAAGATATTTAAGGCTGAAGTAGAAAATTAGTATAATTTAAAGATTAAGATATTAAGATCCGACCATGGGGAGAGTACTGCAGTCGACATACCCCATATGGCCAAGTTCTTATACCTTTTGCAAAGTTCTTACAGAAAAATAGCATAGTTGCCATGTACTCTACACAGGGTGATCACCAATAGAATAGAGTAGCTGAAAGACGCAACCGTACCTTAATGGATATGGTAAGAAGTATGATGAGTTACTCTACTTTACCGATAAGTTTGTGGATGGAGACGTTAAAAACCGTCATTCGTATTCTCAATCGAGTACCAAGCAAGTTGGTGCCCAAAACACCATATGAGTTATGTACAGAAAGGACACCCTCACTTAATCACTTACATGTGTAGGGCTGTTCAGCTGAGGCTAAAGTATTTAATCCAAATATTGGGAAGCTAGACTCCAAGACAGTAAGTTTCTATTTCATTGGCTATCCAGATAAGTCAAAAGATTATCGTTTTTACTGTCCTGATAGATATACGAAGTTTGTAGAAATAAGACATGCTTCTTGGAGGATGAGATAGTCAGGGGGAGCATGGTAGCGCGAGAAATTAAGCTTGAGGAGAAGCGGGTATACGTGCCCACTTTGATGGTTCAGGAGCTATTTTTCTCGCTACCTGTTGTTGCTGCACCAACAGTGTCGGGCACTGTAGTAATAGCACCTATTGTTAATTCTCCCGTGACGACAATAAATGAACATGAGGAAACTATCCTTCAGGATCCTATAGAACCCGTTGTCACACATGAGGAAGAGGAGCAACAACCCCACATGAAACAAGTGCCAATTAATAAGGCCCCAGGAGATCTCAAAGAATAAAAAATCAGCTATTCCTGATACTACGAAGTCTATATTAGTGAAGAATTTCAAATGGAGGGTGATCCCACCTCATTTGAAGAAGCCATGAGAAACGTTCACTCGGAGAAGTGACTTGAATCCATGCAAGATGAAATGAGATCAATGAGCACCAATGATGTTTGGGACTTAGAAAAAATTTCTTAAGGAACCAAGATAGTAGGCTGTAAATGGGTCTACAAAACTAAATATGACTCCAAAGTAAATGTTGAAAGATTTAAAGCGCGACTTGTGGCGAAAGACTTCACGCAAAGAGAAGAAATAGATTGCAATGAGATATTTTCTTTAGTCTCATGTATGGATTCTTTTAGAATCATAATGGCGTTAGTGGCATCTTACGATTTAAAATTACATCAGATGGATGTATAGACGGCTTTCCTTAACAAGGATTTGGTTGAAAATATTTATATGGCACAACCAAAAGGTTCTGTCGTGAAAGGAAAAGAACATATGGGATGCCGCCTGAAGAAATCCATTTATGGATTAAAACAAGCATCTAGACAATTATATTTAAAGTTTGATGGAATAATAAAGAAGTTTAGGTTTAAAAAGAACATAGAGGACAATTATATTTATACAAAGTTTAAGAATGAGAAATTAATTTTCCTAATCCTATATGTGGATGACATTTTACTTGCTAGTAGTGATATTAATCTACAATTGGAGACGAAGAAGTTCTTGTCCTCAAATTTTAATATGAAATATCTCGGTGAAGCTTCGTTTGTTTTAGAAATAGAGATTCACCGAGATAGAAGAATGAAAGTTTTAGGATTATCGTAAAAGGCATATTTAGAAAAGGTTCTAAAGAAATATAGTATGCATATGTGTAAGCCTTCACCTGCTCCCATAGTTAAGGACGATAGTTTTGGGGAATTCTAATGTGCCACAAATCAATATGAGATGGATCGAATGAAAGCAATTCTATATGTTTCGGCTGTTGGAAGCTTACAGTATGCTCAAGTATGTACACACACTGACTTAGCTTTTGTTACCGGGATACTTGACAGATATCAGAGTAATTCAGGAATAGAACAGAATAGAACACTGGATAATGGTAAAGAAAGGTTTGCGTTATGTGCAAGGCACAAAAAGTCTCGTGCTAACGTACAGAAAATCCGATTCCCTTCATATAGAGGGGTATTCAGATTCAAATTTCGCTAGAGATGTAGATGATAGAAAATTCACATCAGGCTATGCATTTACTCTCGCAGGAGGAGCTATATCGTGGAAAAGCTCCAAGCAAACCGCCACTGCATTGTCCATGATGTATGCCGAGTTTGTAGCATGTTATGAGGCCACGGGACAGGTGAACTAGCTGAAGAAATTTATGCCCGGATTGAAAGTGGTCGACACATTCATAAGCCACTCAAGTTATACTGTGACAATGAGCCAGCGGTATGTTATGCTCACAACAATAAGTTAAGTGGTGCTGTCAAACACATTGACATAAAATTTTATGTGGTGAAAGATAAAGTCCGGGATTATTCTATCAGTCTTGAGCATATAAGTACAAAGAAAATGCTTGCGGATCTGCTTACAAAAGGCTTACCGCCCAATGTGTTCAGAGAACACTTAGCCGGTATGGGTTTACGGGAAAGCCTACGATTCCTGAACAATAAGGGTCTAGTTGAGAATCTGTTTCAAAACAGAGAGGTGTATTGTAGCTGTTAATTTGATGGTATTAACCGTTATGATGAGGCACACTCTATGCGCTAATCTGTGATAGAATGGGAAAAGAGATAAGTATTTACAACCCCTTCTTTGGTGTTTTCTTTTCTCTCTTTAGTTTCGCTGGTCGGCCGGCGTGCCACATTAGTTTTAGTCGCAGGTTAAATGGTTCAGCTAGTCGTCATAGTCGCGTTTTCAGTAGCCAAGTTGTAAACTTTGTAACAGTTGTTTTTTCTTATTTTCCTCGTCTAATAAAATTACGGCAAATCTCTTGCCGCCTTTCTAAAAGAAAAAAATCGCACGCTAATCCAACTTGATATGATTTGTTTTTCGTGAATTTTTGGAGCAGCCCTATGCTCAGCCTGCTTCCTGTGCTGTTTCGGAAACGTCAGATTCTGGTAATCTATAAGAGCCGAGTGGCATCAATTTTTAGTTCAGCTCGTTTTGCTGTCTCTGACTGAATTTTCGTGTACGTGTTAGTTTATCTTGTTGCTTCCGGCTCCTTATTGGAGTTCAGGATTGATTTTAATCATTGAGCAGCTCTTGCCTTGTTTCAGTTCTGCTTGCAGGTGGTCAAACAAAATCAGATCAAGCACATATTTCAGCAAGGTTTCAGTTGTCACTTCTCTTAATCTTTCTGTTCTTTGTTACTGTGTCGACAAATACTCTCTCCTAGCTCTATCTAATTTCTTTGTGGATTGGTTCCTGCATGGATGGTGTACCCATAGGAGTGAAGGACAGTCTAGGTTAGGTTTCATAAGAGTGAAAGTGAGAAAGATAAGGCAAGAGACCTGTGAAATTCATCGAAGGAGTGAAAGCAAAGGTGGGGGACTGGGGGTTGAGAGACCAAAGGAAGAGGACCGCGTAGGAGTGATGGCCGGGCTCATTGAGGTACTTGAACAACAGAGCACGGTGTCTTGTCGTCTGTCCACTATCTCTTCCTTTGGCATTGAAATACTTAAGCAACAGAGCACTGGCCACTGTGTGTCGGTCCGCTATCTTCTTCAAGTATAACTCACGCGTGTACTAGTTTTTTTTTTTGAGTGAGGAAAGACTGCTCGTTGACTCTGCGTGTTCACATTCGCACCGTACCACCCTGATTGCCAACGATACCAACGCTAGCTGTATTTCCTTTTAAGGCTGTGTTTAGTTGTGTAAAAAGGTGTAAAAAGGTGTAAAAAAAGTATTATAGCACGTTTTGGCTTTATTTGGTAAATAGTGTCCAACCGTTGACTAATTAGGTTTAAAACGTTCGTCTCGCAAAGTATAACCAAGCTGTACAATTAGTTTTTTATTTCATCTACATTTAGTACTTCATGCATATATCGCAAGTTTAATGTGACGGGAATCTTTTGTTTGCACAGTACTTTTTTTTCGAGGAAGTAAACACAGCCTAAAAATCTGCGTTGCCGCGACCGCGGCTTTGGATTGGAGGAGCTCAGAGCTCCGGGCAGAGGAGTCCAGCGAGGCAGCGAGCGCGTCACCCAAAACCAACTGCCTTTGTCTCTGGAGGCTGTTTAGTTGGCAAAATTTTTGGCGAAACGCTACTATAGCAGTTTCGTTGTTATTTGGCAAATATTGTCTAATCATAGTCTAATTAGGCTTAAAAGATTTGTCTCGTTCATTTCGTCTAAACTGTGTAATTAGTTTTGTCTCTCGTCAAGTCAATGTATACTATGTTTTTTTTTCAACAAAAGGAAGACGCCGTCCCATTCGATGAGGAACGAACGGACCCGTCCCTAACTCGCTAGCTCTGATGACTGATGGCAACATACGCGTACAGTAATGCTCCTAAGTCGGTCGTCGTCGTCGTGTACTCGTGTGCTTGCTTACTCGTGTACTCGCGTACAGTAATACTTAGGAAGCCCGAGGTCGTGCCGCTGCCGTACGGCTGGTGGTACCCCAATTACTACCACTGCCACTGGCAGTGGTGACTGGTCACCAGCTAAGCTGTTCATGATAGCAGCCGTTTTGACGGATTGATATATACAAGCCCTTGTTTAGATGACCAACTCGGGGTGGCCGATTCGGCACAGTGCCACCCTCGAGCACTGTAGCACTTTTGTTTTTTAGTGCAAAAAATTATCTAAAAATTGATTAATTAGGCTCTAAATGTTCGTCTCGCAAAGTACAACAAAACTGTGCAATTAGTTTATGATTCCATCTACATTTAGTACTCCATATATGTGCTAACATTTTGATGTGACGGGAAATCTTCTTTTTGCATAGTAGAATTTGAGGGTGAATTATGGAATCTAAACGAGGCCCAAGTTGCCATTCCGCCCTATGATTGTATTGTACCGGTGTGCGAATGAAAACGTGAAAAAGCAACAAAAGGAAAAAAGAAAGAAAGAAATTGGCAATCCTTTTCGTGCTTGCTAGTCTCTCTTTAATTTTTTTTCTTTTTCAAAACCTTTTTGACAAAAGGTTCCGCCAGATTTTATTCGAATTGGACACCGAAAATCTGGCTGATTCCCTAAAGAATGTCTTTATGGTCCATGTTCTGGAGGTAATTAAACCCTAAAGATTTGATCAGTGGAGCAGCTAAGTCTCAAAATCACCTTTTAAAATCCACAAAGAGAGATCTGGCATAAGGAAAAACGAAATGAAGAAATCTGGGGTGCTAGAAATAAAATGATCTTCAAAGGAATTGGCCAAACATTCAAGACAGTAAGGATGCCTTCAACAAGGAAATGGCCTTAACTTCGTTAAGAGTCAAAGAAAGTTGCTCAGAAAATTTCAATCTATGGATCCAAAACTGGTTGTAATCTTGAAAAAGGATAGCATTTTTTTCCTTACTTTTTTTATATCCTAATTCGTTTCTTCAGTTCTAGCTCTTCCGCAAATATACTGCTACTTGCAGCTTTATTTATTTAAAAAATGAAGAAATCCATACACCCAGCATAGTTCATAGGAGTACAGTGCGCATGAGTGTGTTTCGTAAAAGGAAACACATCGTTCATCCTTCTTTTCATCTTTTTTCCCCACCAAACTCATTCCTTTTTCATTTCCGTCAAATACATAATATCGCAGTTCAAATTCTTCAGGAAATGAAACATTTTCTGCACTTCATATGGGTCTTCAGGCTTAACCAATTTTTCCAACAAAATGTTACTAGAAACAACCAAATATGCCCATCTATCTGTCGGTCTTATACCAACCTTCGCAAATTGAAACAGTTCTGTTTTGGCCTGATCAGTATTGGTTTTCAGAACCAGACACTCAGCCATTAATTGTATTCGCAGACAGTCACCAACTGTACCCCGGATTTTCAACGATATTCTGGTAGGTTAGCTAAAGGAACTTGTGTGTATTCTGGAGGTAAATCCTGAAGATTTGATGAATGGACCGGTTAGCTAAAGAAACATAATTCATCCATAATTATCCCCCTTTCTCGCTCTGTACACAAACCAATTTCTATCTCTCTACAGAACAGATGTCATTAGGCAATATATAACGACTCTTTAGGTAGAGGATAGTGTTCTAGCCTTTTGCATCAATGTATACACTCCACCAGGCAACATATGACCAAGCTAAAATGTAAAGCAGTTCAATATATAATCGTCAGTCGTGTTGCAGTCTGCACAAACTGAAGCCGTCTAGGAGTAGTTTTCCTTTGGTTTTTTTATTTTTGAAAACTTAGCAGGAGCTCTGCCTCTCAATTAAGAAAAGATAGAGGTTTATGTACAGAAAGTCCGGAGGCCTAAAACACCCAAAGGGCATAGCCAAGGTATAGAAGAAGAACGATCCCCTCTCCCCTTAGGGAAAAACAGAGGGGGGCTAAGTTATGCTGCTAAAGACCCGTGAGCGAAGATCAATGTCTTCTTTGGTTTTGGAGGCCACCTGTCTTGCGTCCATGGCAGTGTTTTAAAAAATCCTTCTGTTTCTTTCTTTCCAAATGTTCCACATCGTGTAAATCACCACTCCGTTGAAGTATCGTTGTCGTTGCCTTGGGATTGTGGCAGCCGCTTCCTCCCACCAAGCACGAATTTGTGTTGGCTGAACCTGTGGCTGGATTAGTTGTACATCAAAATGTTCCCAGGTCAGCACAAGGTTCCAAATCTCTTTGGCTAGAGGGCACAACAGGCACAGGTGAAGGCCCGATTCTAGTGGTCCGTTGCACATGGCGCAGTGGTCTTGGTGTGGCCAGTTCCTTAACTGCAAGTTGTCAGCTGTGAGGATTTTGTTTTGCACAAGGATCCAAGCGAAGAATTTACATTTGTTCTTGGTATGTACTTTCCATATAAGGTCTGGCTAGAATCTTCTGTAGCATCCTTAGAATTGTATACGGTATGCCGAGCGGGTGGAGTATATGCCATCAGGCGTCCACTTCCAGGTAATAGAGTCTTGTACTCCTGGCTGTAGCTGGATGTTTTGTATTCTGATCCATAAGGATATGAATTCCTCTAGGTGTGTGTGGCCGTTGTGATCTTGCCCCTGAGAGATCGAATCCAGCCATCGTTTTGGAGCTCCTATTGGACCGATCTATTCTTTCTTCTTACTAGCTCAAAGAGTTGCGGTGCAAGGTTCCTGGGAGCCTCTCCCTCTAGCCAGCTATGGTGCCAAAATTGCGCTTTTGTGCCGTTTCCGACTGTGACAATGGTTGATGCATTGAACAACAATCTGTCAGTGGGTTTGCAAGGCAACTCAGAGCCAGCCCACGGCTTGGAGGGATCCACCCAATCCTGCCACAGCCAACGTAACCGAAGTGCTCTACCAAACTTGTCCAGGTCGGCACCCCGAGACCACCAAGTTCCTTAGGTTTGGACACAGTTGGCCAATTGATGAGGCAATGTCCTCTGTTCGCGTTTTCTTCCCCCTTCCATAGAAAAGACCTACGAATTTTGTCAATCTGTTTCCTAGCCCAGGCAGCTAGTGGGAAGACAGTCAGGTGGTATGTAGGCATAGATGAGAGGACCGAAGTGACCAACGTTAGCCGCCCTGCCTTGTTTAGTAGCTTGCCCTTCCAGCCGGGTAATCTTCGGCCAATCCGTTCAATTAGAGGCTGCACGTGCACTTTTTGGAGTGGCCTTGTGTGCAATTGCAGACCTAGGTAGCGGCAAGGGAAAGATCCTCTGGTCCCCGAGAAAGCCGAGAGTACATGGTCCAGGTCAATCTCCTCGCATCTGATCGGGTGGACAGAACTTTTATCCATGTTTATGCTAAGGCCTGACACCTTGCTGAAGGTGTCCAGAATGGATTTGACGGCTTCAATGTCTTCCTTTTTGGGGCTTATGAAGATCGCCGCATCATCGGCGTACATGGACGTCCTCCATTTTGCTGTGGCAAGAGGCAGTTGCGTAAGGACATTGCGGCCAGTAGCTAGGTTGAGCAGTCGCTGTAATGGGTCCATAGCTAGGATGAAAAGCATGGGCGAGAGTGGGTCGCCTTGGCGCACTCCTCTAGCATGGTGGAATTTTGGCCCCGGCACGCCATTTAGCATCGCTCTAGAGGTGGCTGTGCGAAACAAGATAGATACCCATTCACGCCAACGAGGTCCGAAACCGAGAGCCTGCAGTACCTCTAACAAGTAGCTCCAATTAACGGTGTCAGACGCTTTCTGAATGTTGAGTTTCATGAATAGTGCTGGAGTTTTTGACTTGTGCAGGCTTCTAACAGTGTTTTGGACATAGAGGAAATTATCGTGTATGCTTCTTTTTTTATGAAAGCACTTGGGCATTTTGAAACCAGAGAATCTAGTAGCGGTGCAAGCCTGTTGGCAAGCAGCTTGGAGAAGAGCTTTGGCGATGCTATGGATTAGGCTGATTGGCCTATAGTCTGTGACTCGCCTGGCATCTTGCCTCTTTGGAAGGAGGACAATGTTTGCTGAGTTAAGCAGATCAAAACCTTGTGAGTTCATATCAAAAAGGGTGTTGATGGCTGCTGCTACATCAACCTTGATGATTTCCCAGCAGGATTTGAAGAAGGCCCCTGTGAAGCCGTCTGGGCCTGGCGCTTTATCTCCTGGCATGGAATAGATTGTCTCCTTGATTTCCTCTTGGGTGAAGGTTGCTTCCAGCTGAGAGAGGTCGCGGGGATTATAGCCGAGTGCAGACCATAGGAAGGTGGACAGTCTTCGAACCATAGAGCCAAGGTGCTTCTTGAAGTAGTCGCCAACCACGGTTTCTTTATCTTCGTGTGTGAGTGCAATCCCGTTGTCCTTATGCAGGCACTGGATATAGTTCTTCCTGGCCCTTGAGCTTGCGCGAATGTGGAAGAGTTTTGTGTTGGCGTCACCACATTTAATGTTGGTGAGGCGGGATTTTTGCATGATTCTGGATTTCTCTATTGCAGCAAGACCCAGACTGCGAGCTTTCAGCCGACGTCTCAATTGTAGCTCTTCTTGGGTGAGGGCTCTGTGTTCTTGTGTAGCCTCAAGTTGTAGTAGGATCTCCTTGACGAGTGCGAGCTGTAGCCTTAAGTCCCCTATTTTTTTCTTTTCGCCAACGCTTGATACCCTTCGCTACCCGGGATAGTTTGACGTGCAGGCGCTTGACAGGTTGGGTAGAAGCCACCGGCTTGTTCCAGATATCTTGGACCAGCTCTTGGAACCCATCCATCTTCGTACAGAAATTTTCAAAACGAAAGCACGAGTTTTGGTGATGCTGCAGCTCTCCTAGCAAGAGGAGTGGAGTGTGGTCTGGCATCAGGGACGGTAGTGAATGTAGGAAGCATGATGGGAAGAGTAAGTCCCAATCAGCTGTGCAAAGGAGCCTATCAATCCTAGTGAGTGTCGGGCTGTCCTTCTCGTTGCTCCAAGTAAAGCGACGCCCATTCAGATGGATTTCCTTAAGTAGGAGGCTGTCTATAGTTGCTTTGAAGGACCCCATCAAGCGCCTGTTGAGGTTTGTGTTATTTTTATCTTCTCCTTGGTATATGAGGTTGAAATCCCCAAGTATGAGCCATCTGTTATGATCGGGGCGAGGAATGTTCTTTAGTTTCTGTAAAAATTGCAACTTCGTGTCATCCCCTGCGGTCCGTAGACCACGGTGATTTGCCATTTTGTGTCATCAGCTCTCATGGAGATTGTTGACGTGATAGCATTGGTGGTGAGTTGGGTATCTAACAAGGTAAAGTAGTTCTCAGCTACGGCAAGGAGAATTCCTCCTCTGGTTTGGGTGGCCGGCATGACAGCATAATTGTTCACAAAGTTCTGCCCAAGGGTGCGTGTCACTACTGCATCGTCAACAACATGTAGCTTTGTTTCTTGTAAGAAAACAATAGTAGAGCCGGTGTCGCGGATCAGCTCGCTAACAGAGTCGCGCCTCGCGCCATCATTCAGGTTTTTCTAAATTGATTCAAATTCAAATTTTGAAGATGAAAAAGGCATTTTCACAAGTTGTCCCCAAAACAAAAGTTGTTCAAAATTTAATTCTCTACAACTTTCATTTAGGGCACTTTTCAAAATTCTAAACAGATTTTGAATTAATGATTTAAAGTCCAATTTTTAAATAAAAACTCATTTTTCTAGAATATTTTTAAAAGCAAAATTTGGGGAGATTTTGAATACAAAAATTGCTCCAAAAATCATGCTAATTAATTCTAAGTCATTTAAAGTTATAGCCAAATAAGTTTTACCACTCTTAGCATGCAAATGCAATAATTTAGGGTTCAAACAGATGTTTTTCCCACTTCAGTTTAATTTCAACTTATATTGCATGTGATGATGAACATGTATGTGATGCTAATGATCATGTTTTGGGATGTTAATGCATGCTTAACACCCAGGGTGTTACAAGTTACTCTAATCATTGTGGAATAGTAGCCACCGGATCTAAACAGATTTCTTAAAAAACTTACCCGCTTCTAGCATTATGATATATTGGTAATTTAGAACTTGGTTTTAGGGATTTAGTGTAGTTTATGGTTATAAGCTTACCAATATAAGCTTATATTTAGTGTGGTTTATGGTTATAACCAAAATATAGTTTCGTGGTAAGATGCAACAAAAGATGATATGATTTAAGCTAAGGTTTCAACAAAATACATATTAGAAACCCACTAAGGTACAATGCAAAGGATGAAAACACATATAGAGTAACCGGTAATTTATCACAACCAAATATAGATTATACAGTATTTAAATGAATATTTTTGTGAAAGGAAGAAAGAGAGAATAAAGATAAATAAGTTTGATTAGTCGTACTGCTAAATTTATTCACGGAACTTTCAATACTTATGATAAATTGATAATAGAAGATTCTAGGATGTGCTGTACACGGGTTGATGTACTAGTCTGTCAAAACGTTTCTACATTGTACATATGGCCTTGGCAGCATATGAACAAACTGGCGATAAACAATTCAATTTCAGACTCAAAATCTCATTCTGCTACGAATATTATGGATGGCAGATATTTAATTCTTCAGCGATGAAATCTTAAACAAAGAATTTGTCAGTCTTGTGGCAGCCTTGGGAAATAGAAATTTGGTCAGTACTGGTCTCCAGGACCCTTCAGTATCGCAGACTGTCATCACAAGTTTTTCTTAGGCCTTGTTCACTTCTCCATCTCAACCCAAAATATTTCCTCCGTCACCCGTCACATCGAATCTTTGGACGCATGCATAAAGCATTAAATGTAGGTAAAAAAGATAACTAATTGTATAGTTTGTCTGTAAATGTTGGGACAAATCTTTTGAGCCTAGTTAGTCTATGATTGGACAAATTTTGCCAAATAACAACGAAAGATGCTACAGTAACTTTTCACCTACTTTTCGCGAAGTGAACACACCCTTAAGCGCTAAGGTGATAGAGTAGGTGACAAGAAGAGTCAGCAAGAGGTCCAGTGGTCCGCCTTGTAGATGGTTACTACTATTGCTGGCTCCCAGGTCCCAAGTGTCAAGTTTTGGATCTCCAGTGACCCGTACCACTCAAAGCTGGTTCTGCGATCATACAAGTCTTCTTTTAGTTCGAAAATATGTATTGTATTGCTGTGTTTCGCTGGTGTGGTTCAGGTTCAACTTGCAGCTAGTAAACGGACGGACCAACGCGCCTTCTGAGAAGCGCACAGGCCAGGCTAGTGGACGATAAGAATTTGCTCGCCTCGGATCTCACACGGTAACCATCGCCAAGAACGCGTCTCAGTCAGTTGATGATGATTCGTTCCCCGCTACTGACACCAGCGTTCGCTCCCCGTTTCCCTCCCTCCCACTCTATATAAGAGCCCGGCACCGGCCAGTCACAAGTCACAAGAAAGCTCCATCAGTTAGCAATAACTAGCCACCCAACCCAATTCGCCTCGATTGATCCAACGATCTGTCGCCACAGTTTTTGCTGATTTTCTCGTCGGTCAAGGAGAGATCACCGCCGGCACCGGCAGGGAATGAAGGTAAGCAGCAGGGGCCGGACAGTTCCTTCGATGAATTCAGAAACCTCTATTTCAGCTTTATTTTCTGAGCTCTGAAACTGATTTGCGTTGCTCTCTCGCTTCTGCATTGGTTGCCGCTTGCAGCAAAAGATCGTGATCAAGGTGAGCATGCCGTGCGAGAGGAGCCGGTCCAAAGCCATGACCCTGGCCGCCAGAGCAGATGGTATGGTACGCCGTCAATTGTCTCAGTACAAAGGTGGTCACTCATCAGTGCTCTGCTAACAGCGGCGCTCTTCGTGAAATGTGTGCAGGGGTGATATCGATGGCGATCACCGGCGACGCCAGGGAGAAGCTGGAGGTGGTCGGCGACGGCGTCGACCCGGTCAGGCTGGTCAGCTGCCTGCGCAGGAAGGTCGGCCACGCCGAGATCCTGCAGGTGGAGGAAGTGAAGGAAAAGAAGCCCGAGGAGGAGAAGAAGAAGCCGGAGGAGCCCAAGCCGCCGCAGCCCGTGGCCGTGCACCCGCTGCCGCATTGCTATCCCGGAGGCTACCACTACTACCGCCACCCGCCGCCGCCGGTGGTCGTCTGCGAGGAGCCGAGCGGTTGCCCCATCATGTAATTAAAACAGACAGCTGACATAAATAATTGAGATCGATTTTGTCATATAGGTAGACTTTTTCTTTGTCAGCAATTCAAGGATTTGTGCAAATAAAGTTGATTTTGCTGAGCCTTTGTGGTTTCAACTATTCTGCATCTCCATTTCTCAATTGCTAGCTTGTACGTGAAGCATGCACGTGCTGGTGCGCTTTGGCACGATCCAATCCGTGACCGCATTGTGATTGGATCATCATTAGCTGGTACCGTGAAAAAGGAGGACTGAAAGTCCAACGACTTTCGAAGGGCTACTAACGTCATCTGTCAGAAAGAAACTGACGTCACCCACCAACATCAGCGTTGTTGGGCGTCCGCTGACACAGACCATGATGGATGGATCATTTGCGCTTCTTCTGTCTTGTACTAACCTCTTTTTTCAACAAAAGGTGCGCAATAAGCAATAATGCCGTTTCCACATAGCTGGCTAAGGCTGGACGAAAAACTCGAAGCTCGTTAGCTCGCTCGGCTCGTGGCTGGCTCGGCTCGGCTCGTTATGATAATGAGCCGAGCCGAGCCAGGATTTTAGCTCGTTAGCTATAACGAGCCAACTCGAGCTGGCTCGTGAGCCGCTCGCGAGCCAAACGAGCCGTAGTTTTAGAGAAAAAGTCATCATAACTTATATTAGTTTTGTATTACTTCATATTTTGCACTTCACAAATAGATGATATGTTAGCTCATATGAATTTTTTGTTCGATTTAAGGCTATTGAATATATTATTTTTATATTATTAATATTTTTATGTTTTAGATAAATACAAATATTATATTTTGTATTTTTTTTCTCTGGCTCGCGAGCCTAACGAGCCAGCTCGAGCTCGTAACGAGCCGAGCCGAGCTGGCTTTCTGGCTCGTTAAAATAACGAGCCGAGCCGAGCTGGCTCGTTATCCTAACGAGCCAGAACGAGCCGAGCCGAGCCGAGCCGAGTTGGCTCGTTAGCCAGCCTTATAGCTGGCCAATGCCCTTTTTTTTACAACAGCCAATGCCGTGTTGGTTTCGTTACCTTCATGAGTTGGTGATGTTCACTGTTCACAAGTGAACCAGCAAATGACCAATCAGATTACAGTTTATACAGAAACAGTCACTCGTCATCGTTTCCCAGACCAGAACCCCAAATTCTGATCAGGAATCAATAACCACCCAGTAAACATCACTTATTTTATCTTCTTTTTATTAGGATAATCAGGAGGGGTTGACTAGTCTATCAACATGTGCTCTTCCACTAGACATAACCATCAGATGTTTGTTTTTTTTCTTTTTGGAAGAAGACAATACCTTGTTTTAAAACGTACATTCATTATAAAAGAATTTCACTAATAATATCTTTACAATAAAACAGAGTAGCATGACGGAACAACATGTATGTTTAATTTAAATTATTTTTTAATAATAATTGTAAATAGAATTGGGTAATTATAAACATGTATAGGAATAATTTATAGTTCTTTAAATAATTTTCATAATACCTTACATTGTTATTTTAGATGTATATTTGAGGGAATATTTTAGTTTATTTGAATAATGGTTGAAGTGGTAACTTAGGGCACCCGCAATGGTTAGAGCTAGGTACTGGCTCTAAGTCATCTTCTCTAATAATGTCAACTTTTAGCACGTAGCTTTTACACATGGATAGCCTCACATGACACTCTCACATAACCTGTGATGTATGTAAGAGCTTAGCTCTTGATTAAGAGCTAGCTTTTATCTCTCTTCTATTAAAATATGAGAAAAATGCGTAGAGCTAGCTTAAAAGTCAATCGTTGGAGTTGCCCTTAGATGCAATTTCATGCGGGCTATTTAGATTGTAAGAATAATGGGATTGTGGATAATCTAGATGCAAATTTAGGGGTTACTTTAGATTAAGTCTCATAATAGCATAAGTGGATAATTTATATGCAATTTTTAATTTAGAGGTTATTTTGTGTTGTTTTTCATAATGGGAATGGTGGGCAATCTTTTGAAAAACAAAATAGATTCCATTTCTATTATCATCGAGGTTGATTAAGTCTTCGGAATTGATTGTTGTGAGATTTTCATGAATTTACATATGTTTCTAGCTTGTCTCGTGAGGAGTAACGTGCAGGCTTCTAATTAATAATGGGTGTGTTCACTTCCCATACAAACCCAAAATATTTCCTCTTCCACCCATCACATTGAATCTTTAGACGCATGCATGGAGCATTAAATGTAGGTAAAAAAGATAACTAACTATATAGTTTGTCTGTAAATGTCGAGACGAATCTTTTGAGCCTAGTTATTCCATAGTTGGACAAATTCTGCCAAATAACAACGAAAGGTGCTACAGTAACTTTTCGCTCACTTTTTCCCAACTGAACGCACCCAATAGTAAGATTGCTGCATGCTATTTTTTCACCAGTTCCTTTTCTCTGAGACAACAACTTTTTCCCATATAGTGAAATGTTTCACTTCGCGATCGTCCAGTCATCCTACTTTACTTTCTAGTAAAGAGTGACTGAAGCAACTTGTGGTTGCCAAATAGATTGAAAGATGAAAGATACAGCCCATTAGAAAATTCAACCATTATTACAAAATGGTCGTATCAGCTCAGGGCTATATTCCCTTTATTTAGGATTGGGTGTTGACCAAATCGCCGTCGTCATAGATATCTACTTCAAGACAGAATAAAACAATCAAGACTAATTCACGGTCCAGTAATTTAATTAACATTGCAAGTGGAATTCAATGTAGGTAAGGATCGCTTTGGAACGAACGGGTTTACACCTCGGTTAGTATGTTCAGACTGTGCGGTGCAGCTTCTGAAAGTAACTTTGTACATTTCCCGGCACCTAAGCGTTAACAGAAAGTGTGTGCTTAGCGCACTAATAATGAAGAGCTCAGTGCTGTAGATTTGGTTTCATGACAAAGACACACTTAGGAGACAAAAAAAAACTTAGCACAACCGGAGACAAACTAAGGACCTCTGGTAACTAAAGCTAAAAGAACAAGGAAGCCAGCTGAATTTGACCCCTGGAAGGCAGCACCCGCCAGCTACCCTTTGCGCTGATACTAATTTGTTGGGAGAGAAAACACTGTATCATGGCTGATAAGCCGGGTTTATAAGTTACTAGCGTTATCTGTCAGAAAGAAACTGACGTTACGATTCAATCCGTGATCCCATTGTGATTAGATCATCATTAGCTTTAAAAGGAGAACTGAAAGTCCAACGACTTTCGAAGGGCTAAGATACTGACGTCATCTGTAAGAAAGAAACACGTCACCCACCAACATCAGCGTTGTTGGGCGTCCGCTGACACAGACGATGGATCATTCGCGCTTCTTCTGTCTTGTCCTAACCTCTTTCCAAAAGGTGGAGAAAGTCGCAATAATGCTGTTTCCACAGCTGGACAATGTCGTGTTGGTTTCGTTATCTTCATTCATGAGTTGGTGATATTCATTGTTCACAAGTGAACCAGCCAATGACCAATCAGATTACAGTTTATACAGAAACAGTCACTCGCTATGCCTAATGATGCCAGCTCAGTTGGCTAGTAGTTTCAGAGGCACCCCTCAGGTCCTAAGTTCGAACCCCCATGGGGCGGATTTCAGGCTGAGGGTAAAAAAATCACCTCGCTCGCCCCAGGTCAAAGCACAGGTTAAGAGATGGTTAGGGTCTGGGCTCCCTGTGTGCGCACAGGTTAAGAGACAACTCTCTTACGGAGCTTGGCTCCCTATGTATGGATGGGACGAGGACTCAGAGATTTTCTCGATTTGCGTTAGAAGATCTTCTTAAAGCTGAAATACCCGAAGGCTGTCTAGCCCCGCGGATCGAGTTTTTTTAACAGTCACTCGCCATCGTTTTCTAGAACCCCAAATTCTGATCTCAGGAATCAATAACCACCCAGTAAACATCACTTATTTTATCAGGAGGTATATCTTTTTTTTCTTTTTCTTTTTTTTAGGATAATCAGGAGGGGTTGACTAGTCTATCAACATGTGCTCTTCCACTAGACATAACCATCAGATGTTTGTTTTTTTTTCCTTTTTGGAAGAAGACAATACCTTATTTTAAAACATACATTGATTATAAATGAATTGTACTAATAATATCTTTACAATAAAACAGAGTAGCATGACGGAACAACGTGTATGTTTAATTTAATTTTTTAATAATAATAATAGTAATAGAATTGGGTAATTATAAACATGTATAGGAATAATTTTAGTTTTAAAAATAATTTTCATAATACCTTACATTGTTATTTTAGATGTGTATATTTGAGGGGATACTTTTAGTTTATTTGAATAATGGTTGAAGTGGTAACTTAGATGCTATTTCATGCGGGTTATTTAGATTATTAGAATAATGGGATGGTGGATAATCTAGATGCAAATTTAGAGGTTACTTTAGATTAAGTCTCATAATGGTATAAGTGGATAATTTATATGCAATTTTAATTTATAGGTTATTTGGTGTTGTTTTTCATAATGGCAATGGTGGGCAATCTTTTGAAAAAGAAAATATATTCCATGGCTATTATCATTGAGGTTGATTAAGTCTTCGGAATTGATTTTTGTGAGAATTTCATGAATATACATATGTTTCTAGTTTGTCTCGTGAGGATTAACATGGAGGCTTCTAATTAGTAATAATAAGATTGCTACATGCTATTTTTCATATAATATTTTTCCTCTTTGTAGCTATTTCCTAGATTTTCTTAGAATGTTATATTTGCAAGTGTAGAATATGTCTGAGCGTGTTAAGAAAAAACCAATGTTAAATCATTTTTCGTAACTAACCAGGACTTCTCCTACCATTTGTTATATTACCAAATATCTAAAACCGAAATCAGATGTACACACAGTTCCTTTTCTCTGAGAACAACCTTTTCCCATATAGTGAAATGTTTCACTTCGCGATCGTCCATTCGTCCTACTTTACTTTCTAGTAAAGAGTGACCCAAGCAACTTGTGGTTGCCAAATAGATTGAAAGATATAGCTTATTAGAAAATTCAACCATTATTACAAAATGGTTGTATCAGATCAGGGCTATATTCCCTTAATTCAGGATTGGGTGTTGACCAAATCGCCGTCGTCATAGATATCTACTTCAAGACAGAATAAAACAATCAAGACTAATTCACGGTCTAGTAATTTAATTAACATTGCAAGTGGAATTCAATGTAGGTAAGGATCGCTTTGGAACGAACGGGTTTACACCTCGGTTAGCATATTCAGATTGTGCAGTGCAGCTTCTGAAAGTAACTTTGTACATTTCCCGGCACCTAAGCGTTAACAGAAAGTGTGTGCTTAGCGCACTAATAATGAAGAGCTCAGTGTTGTAGATTTGGTTTCATGGCAAAACAAAGGCGCGTCTAATTGCTCCATGAGTACGTGTAAAAAGGTCATAATTCTTCACTTTGCGTTAAGTTCTTTCCTCGTAAGTTCCTTGTTGCCAATTAACTTCCTATGTGGTGCCGAATGAATAGGATTTATGGTGAACAATGGGGGCGTTGCTCTGGCGGAGACCGAGAGAATACTGAAACGACCTCAGATACAATTCTAATTGAAAAAATTCCTCATGCACAATCAGTGTTGCTTTAGTAGTACCACGCTGTACCAGATATTTTAGTTAAAACAACATAATTACAATCACGTCGTGACAAATTAACTGTCAAGAATCCAGTGTCTAGCCTACGGTACCACCTGTTTCTTTCTTTCTGTTTCTGAAGCTCCACACCTACAATTTATATCTCAGCTAACATGTCAAACATTCAAGTCGTAGTCAAGCGCCAAGGTTTGTTTACACACCTACATGCATCAAATTCCACAACATACACCTCATTGCAAACCAAAGAATCAACGATCAGCCCTGTTTCATTTGAAAGTAATCAAACACGCGTTCGGAAAAGTGCAGTGACCAAGAAGAGTTCCTCAACGTCAATTCTTAAACTAAGCTTAGCACCACGGCATGTATAGAAAGGCTACTCGGTTGTTTCATTTGGTTGAGATCTTCTAGTAGACAAATTAAATTGCATGTACTCTTCTTAGCACTGGGTATTACTCTTAGTGTGGACGTAAAGTACATTCCTCGGGCCTACGGTAGCTGTCCTAATCCTAGTTGTATATAAGTTGGATAAGGGGTCCTCTCTTCCCACAACAAACTCTGAGCTCCTTCAAGTTTCCGAGTTGTCAGACCACAGACAAACTCACATTGGAAATCAGCAACAGTCAACAGAGTAACAATAATATGAAGGTAACAATTCTTTTTCTGCCAGGAACTCCTTTTTTATGCCTCCAACTGAAACACATTCTTGCGCAATTTTTCCTTTTTTCAGCAAAGAATTGTGATCAAGGTGCAGATGACCTGTGACAAGTGCCGAAAAAACGCTCTGGCCCTAGCTGGCTCGACATATGGTAAGCACTGCCTACTGGCTATACAGTCTCTGCAAGTGACCCATCTGATGAGCAGTATCTCAATCTGACCGACTTGCTTCTCATGCCTGAGGACGAGTACTGCAGAGCAACTGATCGTATCAATATGTACTGTGCCGGTGTACGTGATTGCAGGAGTGCAATCCGTGGGGATCGAGGGTGAGGAGAAAGACCAGCTCGTGGTGATCGGCGACGGTGTGGACGCCACCTGCCTGACGAGCTGCCTGCGGAAGAAGGTGAAGGTGGGCAGGGTGGACATCGTGAAGGTGGAGGCGGTCGTCGACGAGGAGGCGGTGACGAAGCCAGCGGCCGAGACGGCCGCCAGCACTACCGATCCTAATCCCGTGGCCGGGTGGCCGCCGCAGTGGTATCCCGGCTACTACTGCCCAGCAGGGCCGGGCGTCGTCCGCCCGTACGCCGGCCACTGCTACCCCGTCGAAGACCCTTGCGCCGACGAGGATCCGTGGTGCACCATCATGTAGCAGGGCACGGATCGATCGAGTATCGTATAGCTGGGCGACGCACGCGAAGGGGCAGGTGGCAGGCGGAGCAGTGCATGTGAAGGCCAAGCGAAGGGTTCAAACGAACATGTTTTTTTTGAAAGGGATTAAAGGATTAAACCCTACAAGGATCAAATGGTAGCACAGAGATTCACTCCTTCCCGGTAGGGGTTAAATCAGCTTGGGGATTAGACCCCCTGCAACCGAACATAGCCTAAATATGAGATCAATTTGCTCTTCAACGCTATCTTAATATTGCTAATTAAAGACTCTAAAAAAGTTTCCATGATAATCTCCATAAAAATAGTAGCAATAGGTACTTCCTCCAATCCCTCCATCCCATAATAAGTGCACTTCTAAAATTCAAAATTTGTCCCAAAATAAGTGGGTGTTCGGTTCCCACAGCTAAAGTTTAGTCCCTATCACATCGGGTGTTTAAACACATGCATGGAGTATTAAATATATACTAAAAAAATAATTAATTGCACAGATTGTGGCTAATTTACAAGACGGATTTTTTAAGCATAATTAGTACATGATTTGATACTGTGGTGCTACAGTAAAAACATGTGCTAATGACGGATTAATTAGGCTTAACAAATTCATCTCTCGTTTTACCGATGGAATCTGTAATTTGTTTTTTATTAATATCCAAACACCTCATATGACACCCCATGTAATATCTGATGTGACACCAACTAAACTTTAGTCCCAGCATCCAAACACCCCCTAAGTCCAAGACAACCTATCTCTAATTGACTTTTTCTATTTTCTCTCTTCCTGAGGTGCAATGATTACACTTTTATAGGGGTATATATGTAATTTCTCATTAATATTGATCTCTTCACCAAAACGCTAGAGATACACTTAATTTGGAATGGAGAGACTTATTTTTGGAACGGAGGGAGCAGATCGTGAAATTCTCAAAGAAATAAAAAATCTAGATATTGGTTCGGTAAGCTCTAATCTCTCCGATTCACCATTGACAATAATAACTAATAGATCTATTTTATTTTTCTAAAAAATATTCATATTTACCATTATAGAAAATAATATAAATTAGCTGCTAAATGTATATCTAAACTACTTCTAAATGAGGCCTTATTGATAATTAAATTTACATCAACGACTTAGAGCCTATTTGGAATGCATAAATTTCATAGGAATTATACATATATTTCACAGGAATCAGTTCAGGAACAGAGAAAAATTCCCACGTTCCAAACGGAGCCTCAGTGATCAAAATATTTATTTATTAGGAAAGGATTAGAAGTTCAAAGAATCAGAATACTATATTTATTATTTTCTATTCTCTGTATATATAAGAAAAAAATAGAAGACAAGGTAACGGGAGGAAAAAAAAAGAAGAAACAAAAAAAAGTTACGGAGAGTATCTCCAAGAGTTTGCCAAATTAACTTGGCATCCATCTATTTTTGGCAAAACAGAAAAAATTGTGCTCCAACAGTTTGGCATCCAACTTGGCAAATTTTAGCAACTTGGAAAATCTCCCCCCTCCACGCGCATATTTGCGCGCTGAGCGCAAACGCGCATCGCTCGCGCATCCGGCTTCGCGTGCATATTTAAGCGGGGCTTTTCGTTTCTTAGCGGGGCTCTTCGTTCGCTTAGCGGACCTCTTCTTATTTTACCAAGTCCAAATGGCAAACTCTTGAAGAGAGTCTATTTTTTCACTTGCCATATATTTTAGCAAGTTTACGATATTTGTCAAGTGAATTTTGACAAACTCTTGGAGATGCTCAGGGAAAAGGAAACAGAAATAGAAAATAGAAAAACAAAAAAGGAATTGGGAAAGGACACGGACAGGCACAACATTTTTTACAGAAGAAACAGAAGTTTCCATCTAATAGCAATACGGAAAAATCATAGCAGGAGATTCCAAAACGCGTGGTTGGATGAAAAGAATTTTGGTGGACCCTTGCTATATAGAAAGTAAAATAAGATTTTGTCTAATTTATTTTATATTTGAATTAGAATTTCTATTCCTATTAAGCTTATTCAGACTTGGAAAGATCTATTTGTCCTAACTATCTAGGGTCATATAAGTGTAGACAAAAGAAACTCTCCATTATTCGATAGTTAGAGGAAGACAGAAAAAAATGGATGGACGAAAAAAAAAGAGCCTAAAATTTTGTCTCTCTATTATTAGGTATGGATATCCATGAAACCAAACAAACCTTCGTGGTTCTAAGTTTTTTTTAAAATAAATTAGTGGTTCTAAGTTGGCTTTATACGTGTTGGTTTTAAGCACTGCATGTTGTTTGATTGAATTTAGTCTTGGTGGAATTCGTCCATTTAGCTTTTTTAGATCGTCCATTTAGTTTTTTTTAGGGGTGTTCTTTGATGGCCCTAGGTTTTTGTTGTTTTAGTTTTGGCCCACTTTTTTATAAACTCAAAAGGCCTTCTCCAACGCTAGAGTACTTGCCAGATGGGCTTCTGTCCCGTATAAGATTGGAATACGGAACTTCACTCGTGAATTTGGGCTAGGCCTTGCCTGCTTTGGTTCGTTCTTCAGATATTGGTTCGGCTATAACCGCCTGCTAAGCAGTTGTGAAAAAATCTTCTAAAAAAGGTAACTTTGAATTTTGGTTATCAAAAAATAAACAAAATTTGAATTTTAACTACGAAGCTGAAGACATGAATTTGGTCTTGAATCCATGAAATCCATTTCGGAACATGTTGAGGCTATGCTTGGCGTTTTATGACAACCACACAATAGTCAAAAAGGGCTAGTTATTTGGTTTGTGGAACCAAATAGTCCATCATCATCTCACTCTATAGTTCTTTTTAATGGTTTATCGAATGGAATGAGCTGATCCACATCATCAATTTATTCCTCATAGTTAGTAATTAGTACCAGTATGGGAAATAAATCATTCCATTAATTTTGAGAGATGAATTCATGATGCATCACCTCATCTACAATGAGAACCAAATGCTCCAGAAATCTCAGAATCATCTTACTTTTGAATTTCGATTGTCCATTGTCCAGAAATCTTATATGGTCTTCTTCACCGGCTTAATTAAAAGTCTTACCAAACAAGCACGCATGCGAACAGCTTCTGAAGCGGAAAAAAAAAACAAGGGTTGTGTTCGGCAGCAAGAAGAAAACCGTTGCTGCTGCAGCGTACAGTGTTTTGCTGAGAGCAAAAAAGCACAGCCGATGCAGCAAAGCTGTTTTTGGAGGCTAGAAGGAAGCTGAAACCATCAGAACGTGGCTTTTTCTGATTTCTACGTTTTTTTAGAACTCCAAGCCCTGTCAAAAAGGACCTTATTAGTAGTATAATCCTATCTCGGAATTCAGCGAGTCCATGAACTGCTCGAGAACGGCAAGATTGCCATCCAAGAGGGCCCTTTTTCATTACATCATGTAGGTCTGCCATCGTCACGCAGGCATGCATCACCCACCGTATCTTGGATGCTGTCGACTTGTCACAAAGTAGTTTGCTCGGCTGATCCGTCGACCCAACGGCAGCCCACTTGCAACCTCCTCCAATAGAGATTAGAGACGCAACCTCTTTCACCCCGTCTCCGTCTGCTCCCCAGATTACCCACACTTACTGCCCTCACTTGTACATCATCAGTAGTAATTCAGAGTAGTGTAACCGCCTGGACGACAGCGAGATCTGCGGCAGCGGCAGGCAGGAGGACAGAATACTAACCCCCGAGTCCGAGTCCTTCCAAATGCCGGGCCAGCAAAGTCGCCCGCTGCACTGGCCGCAACGGAAATTTCCAGCTCATTCTTCCGTGGAAATCCCAGCCTTAAATCATGCGTCGGCGTCGCCATAATAATTAAGCAAATGGCATCATCCACTACCTGCTCTTATGCTTAACTTGAAGCTTGTCGAGCCAGGTCTTCCTAATCAAGTCTTTGTGTCACTTTCCTGCTCTCTGCAGGCACTGTGGGATATGGGATATCCTTCTCAAGTGGCCAATAAGTGCGACGACTTAGCTTGTTATTAACTTAACCAAGTCCACTGGCTGTAACTAGTGTCTCTGCTAACTGCGTCCGTGTTTATAAAAAGGAAGGCAACGGTAGTGTGCACACTACTACTGTCAGAGCCAAGGCAGAGTCTTCTGCTCAAGCTTGCAGAGAGAGAGAGAGAGAGAGAGAGAGAGAGAGAGAGAGAGAGAGCAGTGTGCTTGTTTGTTTCCTAGCCTGAGTCGTCGTTCGTCGTACGTCAGGAGAGATGAGGGTAAGAAATCCCTGATAGATAGTTCTGGTCTAGCTAGTAACTTGGATTTTACCCTTTTGTGCATGTTTTGTGATAACAACCACTAGTGAAACTGTTCTGCTTCTTTTTCCTGACTTGAAAACTGATCGTTGGAAACCTCTTTATTTGCAGAAGGAGATGATCATAAGGGTGCAGACGGGCTCTGAGAAGGGCCACAGCAAAGCTATCAAGGTGGCTGCTGCAATCTCAGGTAAACAGATTTTGATCGATTCCTTCGTAACCACCTAGGCCTAGGCCCCTCATGTTTTTTCAGAAAAGAAAAAGATGATCTCAGATTTTGATCGGTGGGTCGAGCAGGGGTGGAGTCTGTGACGATCGCCGGCGAGGACAAGAACCTGCTGCTGGTGATCGGCGTCGGCATCGACTCCGACCGCATCACCAAGAAGCTGCGCCAAAAGGTGGGCCACGCCGAGGTGGTGGAGCTGCGGACCGTCGACGCCGCCGCCGTCGCGGACGACCTTGGCGGCGGCCGCGCCATCGCCGCCGACCACGCGTACCGCTACCACGCGAGCCCGAGCCCCTACAAGCATCACCACTCGGGTGCTCGCGACCACTACTACGGCATGGACCACTACTACGCCGGCGGGTCCGCGTACGCACCGGCGCCGCCGCTCTACTACGGCGGCGCCGGGGGTGGGGGATACCCAGCGCAGTACCAGCAGCACGACTACTTCTACCACCCGGGGGCTGCCAACACGCACACGGTGGTGCACCACGAGTACGCCAGCGACCCCAACGGCTGCTCGATCATGTGATGATGCCGCCGATGGTGTTTCCTGTGATCTCTGATCTGGGAGGGAGGTGACCCCTGTCCCCTGCATGCCACCTGGTGTCGTGTCAGTGTCACACGTCGGTGCGGTGCAGTGACTTGGCGGGTGTTACAGTCACATGCAGACACCACGCTACTTGCTGCTTCTGGTTCTGTGTGACTAGTGTACAGCATGCATAAGCAGTGCATCCATGGATGCGTCAGTCTGTGTAGTGTGTGTGTACATACTTCAGCTGCAAGCTTCCGACTACTACGGTGCCAAGTGCAAGCTTTACTGCTTGATTGGGACGAAGTAATTGAAGGAAGAAGAAGAACGTGGCCTTTTTCTTCCGGCCAGTTTGTAACACTATTTCTCCCCTCGTGTTAATGAAAAAAAAAGCATGTGATCAGCACGTTCTCAAAAAACATGTGTGTACTGTGTAACCTCTGGCATAGGAGCAAACCTGAATAACTAATTGTCATATTATTGGTCCTTGAGACGATGATGCTCGTGATTGAATAATACTGCCTTTGCAAACAAAACTTTCAAATGCGAATGCCAAATTCCAAAACCTTCAAGAGTGCCTACATACTCTAGCTTTCAATGAAAAGATAGTAATAATGCTTTAAAGTACGAGTTTTTGCTTTGAACTTCCAAAACTAAAGCCAACAATTTCGATTGCAAGATATTCTCACATCCTAGTTTTCTCCTTTAAAACATGTTTTTCTCTTACCTGTGTAATCAGAAATGTAATACTCACTTTGTCCATGAATAAATAGATTCATAGAGTTGTCTTAAGTCAAACTTTTAAATTTTTAGAAAAAAAAACGTCAAGATTTATGACATCAAATTAGTATCATTGGATATATCATAGAACATATTTTCATAATATGCTCATTTTATATCATAGATGCTACGCGTTTCTATAAAGTTAGTCAAACTTAAAATAGTTTGGCTCGGACGGATTCTAGAAATTGATTTATTTAGGAATAGAGGAGTAGTATGTAAGTCTATTGGAACCAGTAGTTTCCTAAATGCTAAACACCAAACAGTCGGTAACATTACCGTTTAGGATGTTGTAGTATTAAGAAATCATGATGTCGAGAAATTGCAGTTTTTGAATGGAAAAATTGGTTGTGTAGCATCCAAAGATCGTGGGAATCAGAAAATACCATTGAAAAAGCTCCGTCACGTGAAATACCATCGAAACATGCAAACGTGAACTGAAATTAGCATTCCGTCGTATTCAGTCACTTTTGAGGCTAACACCGTCATCGCCACCCGCACGAGCATGCGCTGCGACACTCCTTCCTCCTCCTCCGTCCATCCCACGCTCGCCAGCTACAAGCAGCGACGCCTCACCATGCCGGCATGCCGCGCCGCCATCCGCGAGGAGCTGGAGGACTCCGGAGTCGAGGACGCGAAAACGGACTCGCGCTTGACGCTAGAGTTCATGGGCGGCGCCCGCGGCACGTTGTTGCCTGGCCGCCGTGATGCTGAGCGCAGACCTCGTACTCGTTGGCCTTGCTGAAGGCCGCCGCCTGCGCCGCGGCCGCGCCGTCGTGTAGGGGAACCCGGCGCGAGTCATGGAGTTGAGCAGCGCAGCGGCGCCCTCGAGCAGCAGCGCGCCCGTGCCGTCCACCCGCATGTTGGTCAACGCATCCGCTCATCACGTCTGACCCGCCCACGCTGCCGGCCGCTGCGCCGAAGTGCCGGGGATGGACCTGCCTCCGTAGGCCGAGTGTGGACGGAGAGTCGGAGACCCACCGTATGCACGGAGAGGAGCCAGTGGAGGGCGATGTCGGAGAGGAGCCGGAGCCTCCGTGCGATGGCACCACGGGCGTGATGTCGTGGCCGCCGGTCCCCAGGAACGAGCGCGGGTCCATCGCCCATCCCCGGCAGCCGGCGGCACGCGGTCCAGCTTCTTCACGTCCTCACCTGCGGCGTTGCCACTTGCCAGTTGCCACCCACATCAGCGGACTTTAGTCATTACACACAACAGCAGAGCAGCTGAAAACAGCTGCAAGACGAAGATGTGCATACCTGGGCTCGCCTTCTCCACACGGGGAAGGTCCTGGTCTCGACCACAGCCACGAAGGCCTGCGCGGCCAACGCGGTGAGCACGAAGCTCGCGAGAAGAGATCTCCCCATCCTCCGCTCCTCCTGCTGCTGCTGCTCATTCCTCTACCCATCCGGCGTCTTCGCGTTCGGCTTCCGCGCGGTCGACTCCGACTCCGACTCCGGCCCGATGCAGTACATCCTCGCTACGTGGTTCCGCTTCACCGGCACCGGCGCACTGCTGCTCGCCAGTCGCCACCCGCGGTCTGCGCTCAGCATCACGGCGGGCAGGCAGCTCGCGCTTGTGGACGGCGTGCGACGACCTCCAACGACCTCCAGGCTCCAGCTCCTCGTGGACGGTGGAGCGGCGAGCCGACGCTGCTCGCGGCTGGCGAGCGTGGGATGGACGGAGGAGGAAGGAGCGTCGCAGTGCTCATGGCTCATGTTCGTGTGGGTGGCGATGACGGCCGTTAGCCTCGAAAGTGACCGACCGTGACGGAATGCTAATTCAGTTCACGTTTGCAACTTTGGATGGTATTTCACGTGACGCAGCTGGTTGGGTGGTATTTTCCGATTTTCATGATCTTTGGATGCTACGTGACCAATTTTCCCTTTTTGAATCTATTGATGTGCAAAACCATGATTTGGAAAAGGGAGGTCTATAGTAGAGTTTGTAAAACTCCAAAAGGATTTATTTCGGGATATCAGCATTCATGGTTGACTAGAATAACTATATAGAAATACATTATGTTTTCTAAAAATAGTAGTTATGTTATGTGGAAGTAACTTTCACGACATAATTTTGCAATGTCACTCTACATGAAGTTTATATATTAATGGACCAATAAAAATAATTAACATATCTAGGGTACGAGTGGAGGTGTACGTGTACATGAATACGTGGAACAACCAGGAGTGATACTCGTACCCTACATAATCAATCGCTGTTATTGCTCCCTTATGAAAGAACGTATTTGTTTTGAAATTGAAATAAGTTTTTTTCATTAGTACGTCATGCCGCACGTACATATGCACTTGTATTGGAGCCAAAAGAAAATTACAACTGTACACAGGCAAAGCTTAGGAAAGGGGAGAGATAACGGGCACTCAACTCATAGGGAAATGCTAGGATGAATTTCATCATACGTCCGCACACCTGACAAGCCCGCCCCGACACCTGACCCGCCCCCATCCGCGCACCCTGCCCCATCCATATCCGTTCGCCCCCCATATATAGGCGCACCCTGCCCCCATCCCCATCTGTTCACGCAGGCGTACCCCCTACCCCGTCAAGTCCCCCCGAACGTCGGCCCCAGCATGCCGCACGCCACGTCCACCGGCCACCAGCTCGCCGCGCCCCATTCCCCGGTGCCCCCTGACTCTCCGAACAGCAGGAAACACGTGCAACATGAAACACTTGAATGCAACATACGTCTGAAACAGATGAAACATCTGGAATATACACTTTGCAACATATGTGTGCAAACATATGCAACACTGAGATAGAACACTTGCAACATAAAAACACTTGCTGCAACAGAAGACTGAAACAAATAAAACATTTGGAACATATTGTTGCAACATATGTGTGAATACATATGCAACATCTAGATCAAAACGCTTGCAACATACTTTTAGAAACAGATAAAACAGTTTGAACAAACGCTTGCAACATATGTAACATCCCTCGATCTACTTTTACAACATCCATATGAAACAATTGCAACATGCCTCTAAAACGTCTGAAACAATTAAAACATACATTTACAACATAGGGGGAGACAGAGGACTAGGCCGGTCGAATCCGGGCGACGGGGTGGGAGCCGGCGGCGAGTGGCTAGGCGCGAGCACCACCCAGCACCAGCACCAGCGGCACGCATGAGCACCACCATCACCAGCGCTACCCGCACCGAGTTTGGCTCGGCAGGGACAGTGGGAGATGGGGGTGAGGAGCGCCATGGCCGCGTGGGTGGGGGGAGCTCGGTCATCGGGGTGAGAGAGGGCGCCGCCGGGGTGGGGAGGGCGCTACGTCGGGGTGGGGGGAGAGCCACCCACTCCCCTGCAACACTGTCGCGCCACCTCCAGATGGATCTCGCTCATGCTCCTTGGATCTCGCCGGGGTGGGGGAGAGGGCCACCGGATCTGCGGGCATTGGGGGCTCCTGGTGAGGATGCCCGGATAGGGGAGGACGCGGGGGCGTTGGTGCGGTGCGGTAGAGGATGAGGAGCGTGGAAGGGGTAAGGATGAAGAGGAGGAAGCAAAGGGATAAGTACATGTGGGCGGGACCTAAGCTGCGGGGGTGAAAAAGACATCCGACGTTTATGCGGTCCATCAGAAGCACAACACGTAGCATTTCCACAACCGATAAGCCAACCTCTCATTTCAATTATCACTAAAAATAAACAATATATTTTTTGTTATTCTAAATCAAATTATTTTCAATTTAATTAAAATTATAGAGAAGAGTATTGGAATCTACGGAGAACTATAGTAAAGAGAGTAAATTACAAAAGTACATCTCATAATGTATCTAATGAAGTGTATTTGATATCGTAAGTATTATTTGTTTCTACAACCTTATAGAATAGAAAAGAACCCAAAATTTCACTAAAATACAGCAACCCTCGGCTGTCTCCTGCCTAATTAGAAGATTATATAAGAGCATATTTGATATCGTCTCCATCATTTTAGTCGCGTTATCGTCTCTGTCCGTCGTATGCAAGATTTTTATTTTCATGTGCACCGATTCTGATAGCATCCACTACTCTACTCATAATGCCGCCTTTCGTGTCCCCTCGCAGAGTCGCAGAATAGTTTTCTCGCCACTTGTCTTATATACTACGTACGTAACACCACTGCTGATGAAGAGAGGAGGCTAAGCACGCTTGCTCGGTTAGCGGAACCAACCAAAAGTTTACAAGTCCATTCTTTCAAGCACCCAAACCGTGTCCTCGACCTCGAATCGAAGTATAATTAAAATCAAACATGCTGACCCCAGCTTTCTGCTAGCACTGGTGTAGTATTTTCTTTTTGCCCTGCACTACGCATATAAACGATGACGTGGTCATGACAAGCCCGGGAGACGTCACGTATGGTAGGGCGGTTTGGTCAATTGGTCAGATTTGCGGCATCTACCTCTCCCACCAGCTGATCTAATAAAATTCTTCTTGGCCAAGCCCATTCAACGGACTTCTATTGCCATGTCTCGCATATACAAACCGAAATAGGAATAACAACGAACATGCCATGGCAGATGGAAGAAGCCAAAGTTAACGACGCAGAAATGTTGATCTTGGGATGAATACAGGATTACCCCACGGTCTTTTGTGTTCCAACGAATTGCAATGCATCTTAACATATACTCCTACTCCACACGGTGACGGCGGTACTTAAACCCAGGACAAGTTTGTCCTTAGTTTGTGGGCCCTGTGGCTGACGAAGATAAGCCAACTACTGAACGACTACCTAAATCCTAGATCATGACATCAACACCCAATCTTCGCGATTATTCTTGTAATAGTCTAAGTTACTTTGCATAAAGCTGAACCATTTGAGATGAATTGTTTGACTTTGGGAACAAAGTCTCCGACGTCGAGTCACCATCTGAAATTCTTAAATTCTGAACCGCCATATCTTTTTTTTCCTGAACTTTGTGTTAGCCTTTGCTGAATTCTTTCCAACCAACACCCTGTTCGTTGGATGGTTTCTACCATAGTTATTTGAACCAGACCGGACCGGTGGTCCGACCAGTAAAAGATCGAATGAGAGCCTCAACCGGTCCGGTCCACCTTAAAGGACCTATAAGCAATCGAACCGGTATAAAACCGGTGAACCGGCGGTTTTTCCCTAGAAACCGGCATAAAACTGGACACTGGACCATAAAAAACCGGCTGGTCAGCAGGTGTGCGATCGAACTCTGGTCTGTAGAGTCAGAGAATAACTTCTCCACCGCTGAGCCACGACTGCAGCTGTGTTGTTGTATCCTTCTTCATTCTATTTGAACCGGATTAAACCGATGGTTCAGCCGGTTCGACCAATCAAACCGTGAACCGAGGCCTTAAACGGTTCGATGTCCGGTCCGGTCCTAATAACTATGGTTTCTACAGCTGATAAGTCAGCCGGTGTTGTTTTGTTGTGAGAGAAAAACACTGTACCATAGCTGATAAGCCGGACTGATAAGTTAAGCCTGCAGTTATGAGTTTACTAGTCTAAATAGTCAGCGTAAGAAAGAATTGCAATACTCTAGCCTTCTTTGATAAAGCTACGGGTACTAGAATCTTTAAAATTGGTCATCTCTAGCTCTAGAAATATAGGAGGCAGTATATATGAGCCCGTCTGACCTGCTTCTGTTTCCGGTACACGTCCTGCCGGTACTCTGAATGTACCATACCTGGAGCAGCCAGAATACTCTCACCTTTCCTCAGCAATCAGCATAAACCTGGCTTTAGAATTGGGCTCCCTTTGAGCGGTGTTGCACAGCCATGAGGGTAAGAACAAATTTCTCCTCAAACTCTCAACATCTGTAGACGATGCACCTGTGTCTAGCATCAACTAACACCTGATTTGCTAAAATGTACTTGTTCAGAAGGAGATAATCATTCGAATGCAGCCAGATTCGGACAAAGCCCGTAACAAGGCTATGAAGGTGGCAGCTTCAGTCAGCGGTATGCTACTACCACTCCTCAGTAAACGAAAATCACTCCCAATTTGCTGCGCAATGACATGGAAGCGCGCGCGTGACATGGTCAGGGGTCGAGTCGGTGACTGTGGCCGGCGAGAGCAGGGACATGCTGCTGGTGATCGGCGACGGCGTGGACGCGGGCAAGCTGACGAGGAAGCTGAAGAAGGAGGTCGGGGAGGCCGACATCCTGGAGCTGCGGACTCTGCCGGCCACGGGAGGTACCAACGCGCTGGCACCGGGCAGCAGTACCGTCGTGACGCAGTCCGCGTACCAGCGGCACCCCACCACTCCCGGCCGGAGCGTGCCCGGAGGCGGCCGCATCGAGTGCCCGGTAGCCGCCGCCGCCGCCGCGCGGTGGCCGGGCGAGCACGGCAGGCGGGCGGTCATCGGCTACTACCACCGGACCCCCAGCCCGGGATACTACCACCAGCAGTCACCGATGGTTGGGCTTGGGCAAGGAGGGTACGGCTACGCGGGGGGCAGGAGCTTCGCGCTCGAGGTGGCGCGCAGCCACCCCGCGAACTACTCCCCGATGATCGCGCGGCACGACTTCAGCGCCGTGGGCCCCCCGAGCGATGCAGGCGGGCGGCGAGAGCACGGTGGCGGCGGAGGGCCCCAACTGCTGCTCGATCTTATAGCTAAAGCTGGACGAAAAGCTCGCAACTCGATAGCTCGCTTGACTCGGATCGATAGTGGCTCGGCTCGACTCGTTTAATTTCTCAAACGAGCTGAGCAAGCATCCTAGCTCGTGTCTTAACGAGCCAGCTCGAGCCAGCTCGCGAGCCTAACGAGCCAAAGTTGTTGGCCTTAAACTTTTATTAGTGTTATATAACTTTATGTCTTACATTTTATAATTTGTTGCTGATTGGACTTTGACTCTATAAATTTTAGATTAATTTGACTCTTTTTATTTTAAATGAATGTATGGATAATGGATGCATCATATATGGTATGGAGTATGAACCATAGACAATGTATGGTGTATAGTATTATAATATAATAGGACATATTATTTTTGTATGATTTATTAAGACTTATGAATAGACTAGTTTTATATTATTACCATTATCAAACTTTAGATAATACACATATTACATTTTTGATGTTTTAATAGGGCTGGCTCGCGAGCCAAACGAGCCAGCTCGAGCTCGTAAACGAGACGAGCCGAGCCGGCCTTCTGGCTCGTTAAGATAACGAGCCGAGCCAAGCTGGCTCGTAGCTCGGCTCGTTATCTTAACGAGCCGAGCCAAACGAGCCGAGCTGGCTCGTTAGTCCAACTTTACGTATAGCTTGTTTTTTTATTTCGTTTTTTTTTCTTCTTTTGCCGTGTTATTATTGCCAGATGACCGAAGCTGTACGTCGCGTGTGAGCTCATTAAAAAAAACTCAATCCACGGGGCAGACAGCCACAAGAAGATTTTTTTATGCAGATTAAGAAAATTCCTAAACCCATGTCTCATCCATGCACAGGGAGCCAAGCTCCGTGAGAGAGTCGTTTCTTAACCTGTGCGCACATAGGGAGCCCAGACCCGAGCCATCTCTTAACCTATGCTTTGTCCTGAGACGAGCGAGAGGATTTTTTTACCCTCAGCCTAAAATTCACCTCACGAGAGCATCTCCAAGAGTTTGTCAAAATTCACTTGGCAAATCTTGTGATTTGGCAAGTGCCTAAACCATATGGTAAGTGAAAAAAAATTGTATCTCCAATAATTTGCTATTTTAGACTTCGCAAAATTGAAAAAGAGACCCACTTCTCTTTTTTTTCCGGCCAGGATAGGAAACGCGCGTGGCTTGCCCCTACTTCTGCTCTCGCTTCTGGGCCTGCAGCAGCGTGCTAGCTGCTGCTGCGTGCTTGCTAGTTGCTGGCTCTGCTGCACGCTTGTGGCTAGGGCCTTGTTCAGTTGCAAAAAAAATTTGCAAAATGACCATGTAGCACGTTTTGTTGTTATTTGATAATTAGTGTCCAATTATGGTCTAATTAGGCTTAAAAGATTCGTCTCGTCCATTTCGTCTAAACTGTGTAATTAGTTTTATTTTTTATCTATATTTAATGCTTCATGCATGTGTCTAAAGATTCGATGTGACGAGAAATCTGAAAAATTTTGCAAAATTTTCTGGAACTAAACCGGCCCTAGCTCTACCGGCTAGCTCTGGCTAGCTGCTGTTGCACGCTTGCTAGTTGCTGCTGCTAGTTGCTGTTGCGCCTGGCTAGCTGCTGCTGCTATGGTCTTGTTTAGATCCCTAAATTAGGGATCCCCGAATCACGGTAGCGGCATTGTGCTGTACTGTAGCATTTTTGTTTTTATTTGGTAATAATTGTCCAAACATTGATTAATTAGACTCAAAACGTTCATCTCGCAAAGTACAATAAAACTGTGCAATTAGTTTTTGATTTCATCTACATTTAGTACTCCATGCATGTGTCAGCATTTTGATGTGACGGAGAATCTTCTTTTTGCATAGTAAAATTTAGGGTGAATTTGGAAAACTAAACGAGGCCTATATATGCGCAGATGCAGTAGCACAGTATATGCGCAGATGCAGTAGCACAACAGCTCAATTTGACGGCCAATACCAGATGCGCGTTGGATGTGCGTGGGTGAGCAGCGCGCTGGATGTGCTCAAAGGACAGTTTTTACCAAGTTGGTAAAAAATGTCAAACAAGATACCAAACTATTAGAGTGAGTTTTTTCTTGTTTTGCTAAATTTTCAAGGATGTCAACCTCATTTGGCAAACTGTTTGAGATGCTCGAGATGCCTCCAGAACTACTAGCCCATGAGCTAGCTTCCTTTGGCGCGTGTGAGCTCATGATATTTGCCGATGAGAATCAAAGGTTGCTCTTGTGCATAGGCAAGCACTGAGAGAAACTGATTATGGTTCTGTGAAATGTTTTTTTCTCTGGTTTCTAATTTTTATTCTGACTCGGAATTTTTATTCTAACCAAGCCCTTGTTTAGTTCCCAATTTCCCCCCAAATTGCACTATGCAAAAAGGAGATTCCCCATCACATCAAAATGTCGGCAAATGCATGGAGTACTAAATGTAGATGAAATCAAAAACTAATTGCATAGTTTTGTTGTACTTTGCGAGACGAACATTTTGAGTCTAATTAATCATTTTTTGGACAATTTTTTACACTAAAAAACAAAAGTTGCTACAGTGTTCCGGCAAGAACACTGTAGCAGCTAGAGCCGAATCGGCAGCTCCAATTCCGGAGCTGAACACGGGCCAACACACACTGCCGCTGCAAATTCGACTACGACCGGTGCTACTAGACCCAGTTTAGATCCAGAAAATTTTGCAAAAGAACAGTAGATTTCCCGTCACATCGAATATTTGGACGCATGCATGAAGCACTAAATATAGATAAAAAATAAAACTAATTACACAGTTTAGACGAAATGGACGAGACGAATCTTTTAAGCCTAATTAGACCATGATTGGACACTAATTGCCAAATAACAACGAAAATGCTACAGTTATATTTTGCCAAAAATTTTGGCAACTAAACAAGGCCCTAACCTAACCGCTCCAGCCATCTGCTCATCCGCTTCTTGTGGAAACGTAGTCAAGTCAAGCAATCCTTTTCGTGGCCGGGACCATGTTTTTGTCCTCTTGTAAAGTCAGCCAGGTCAATATCCCCTGATTATCAAACCCTAACGAAAAGACAAGACATCGGCTATATATAACCCATGTCGACCCCTAACAAAAACAAGTTCATTTTGATCCATTAACATTTGAGTTTCTGTTTTTATACAATTCTAATTCATCGGCTACGTTGTGCATTAAACATATTTCAGAAATTTTGAGTAAATCTGTTCGGCTAGCTGAAAAAACGGCTAATGCTGATACTGATTTGTTGTGAGAGAAAAACACTGTTATTTCGCTGAAACGGTAAGCGAATAGGGCGCTAATATAAAACTCTGAAAATATCTTTTCTCATTTTAACAAGGCAGCTTGAGCATTTTAGAATGGTATGTGTGGAAATATGGTGGTAAGACGAGGATACCATTACCATCATACGATGTGGTCTGGTTGATCTATCGGAGTCACACAGTCCCCACCAAATCATACGGCGCACAACAGTATGTAGGCTAACGAGTCAAACAGTCAAGACCTCACTGAATGATTTTGCCATGGTAAATATAGTCCTCATCGGATAATACGACGCTCACTGGTCGCTATGATAAAATCACTTATGTCCAAGAAACAGTGCCCGGATGATCCACTCGTGATTAACTCTATCGTCCAGTGTATGCTCCGATGTTGATTTCCAGCCTATTTCAAGTCTGGTCTTGACCAATCCAAATTCTTTGAGATCATCCATTTGAAACCATCTCAAAGGGGCCACTTACCATCATCAACTTGACTGAAAGAAGTTACCTCTTGTACATCCACATATTCTAGCTTCAACTCTTTCAAATTTAATGCTTGGAACCTGCCTTAATAGTACAACCAAAGGAAAAAAAAAAACAAAACCCTTCTACATACTACAACGAATGTCTTCATGCACACAGCCTACATTCCCTCTATAGTGTCCTTAGTCTCCATGAATATCTTTTGCACTATGCTTCAATCAAGGAACCAAGTCTTAGGGCCAAGGCACTTGTGGCCATTCTCATTGCAACTAACTTAAATGCAAACATCACCACAAAAAACACAGCTTAGTCACAACTTATGTCATATCAATCACTGAAACCCCAAATTCACCACATTGGTGCCTAGATGTGTTCAGCGTCCTATTACAACACACGGGTATGTTTATAGTATATTATTAAAACCAAAAAGGGTCTTTTCTATTCGTCGTATTTTTAATTCCCACAATGCCCTCGCATGCCTCTTTGTCCCATTCATGACCTAGATTCACAACACCATGTATTTACTTTAACCATGACATGAAGTCTGGTTCCAAAATGTTAAATAGTGACACGATCATTGTATAAATCTCCAAGCCTCAGATCCTTTAAATGACCCTGCAACATACTGTACATCTCGAACTTCGTTGCAAGCTTTGAGCATAATTGCTAGCTAGTATTTATTGCATATACGACTGGTATAGCTCCAGCTTTAGAACGAAAGGTTATAAAAATGTTGCACTTGAGAATAAAACATTCCACCAGGTAGAAATGCTCAATTATCTCATACTAGATATGTGCCTGTGTGTTGCACCGGGTTTACGTTTTTTTGCGCACACCTACGTTGACGCGTGTGGCTTGCGTCTCGGATGCAAATATTATGAAATCTACAAATCTAATTATATAGAAAATATAAAGCATGTTTTATGATTTTTATCATATTGTATTGATCTAGTTTATAAAACCTAATAAAATTGGTTTTATCTTTTTAAATACTTGTGTGATTTATTGTTATATAAATTTTTAAGGTTGAGCTAATTTGACAAAATGAATTTATCATATGGAAGCAGCAGTAGACATGCAAGAGTGTTGCTGCTAGTGTCCTTGTACTGCAAGCTACTCCCACTTTATCTATGGCCCTGTTCATCCGGCTTATAATCCGTCTTATTCAGCTTGTTTTTTCAGCCGGAACAGTATTTTTCTCTCACAAAAAATCAGCAAACAGTGTTTTTCAGCCGGCTTATAATTCCAGCCGAACGGGGCCTATATCTGTTGCAGACAAAGATGCCAGAAGGACACGTCTGTCTGTCGACAGAATTGTCCCAATTCATGGCCTGTTTGGTACACCTTGACTCTAGTTTAAACAGCTTCAACTATGATTTCTATAGTAAATGAGCTATTTTCTTTTGTTCCGTATGTTAGAATGGATAAGTGTTTGATAAACAGTTTTTTCGGGCTGAGAAAAACACTGAAAAACCTATAAGTGTTTGGTTGTGGAGGATGAGATTATTTTTGTTTATGTTTTGGTTCGAGCACTTAAAAATGTGGGACGAGACATTGACATTTGGGCTCCCGATCATTGTATAAATCTGCAAGCCTCAGATCCTCTAGATGACCCTGCAACATGTTGTACATCTCGTACTTCGTTGCAAGGTTTGAGCATAATTGCTAGCTATTATTAATTGCATATACACGACTGGTATAGCTCCAGCTTTAGAACGAAAGGTTATAAAAATGTTGCACTTGAGAACAAAACATTCCACCAGGTAGAAATGCTCAATTATATATAGTTACTGCCGAGTTGCTGTGTTGCCTCATCGAGCTAAAAAGGAAGGACACCAGTTCCCTAAAGATTATGAGCTAAGAAAAAGTAGTAGAGACTTGACGGCCCATCCATACGATCTAGACCAGCAGGAGTTGTGGGCAAGGCCTAGTAAGCACGTGTGACTTTTTCTTTTCTTCTGTTTTCTTCCTTTTCATTGACATTTTTAAGGTCTTTTTTTTACATTTTCACCGTCTTTTTTTTGTCATGAGAATAAATAGCTTTTATGAAACATAATAGTACCGACACAAAAGTTTACATATCGGCACACAGATCCATATCTCCTGCGCGCATGGTGCGCACGTGCTTACACACATTATCTAAAAATTGACAAATGCCACATACCAGTAAATTAAATGTATCGTTTCTTTTTGAAACGAGAATAATTAAGGGAATGGGTCGACATATCTAAATATTGACAAACGACATCGACCAGTAAATTAATAGTATCGTTTCTTTCCAAAGTATAATCTTAAAAAAATACGAGGCAATTTGTTCATTTCTACAGTGGAACCTATATATGCACGCCCCACATGATAGGCAAAGATACTGTACATTCTGAATTCAAGGTCAAACTAAACAGAGATACAGCCTAGGATTTTAGGTTTTTGGGTTTATTATATCTTTTGCCCGACGACCCTGTGCCGTCGCTTGGGCTCACAATCCTCTAAATCCATTAGCTTTATTCAATGTCTTAAGCATTGTACAAAGGGGAGCAAAGCGAAGGTGCGCAGGCTCGCCAAAGATGCTAATCTGCCACTGAATCCAAAACTGGTACCGTCCGTTCTGAAATTCAAAATTGGAGCAAAGACAGGCTTGAGGACTGGACCAGGCATTAACCCCCCAACCTAGCAGCATGGAGCATTGGTGCGGTAGGAGTGATTTGAAAACGGAAGATGCATATGCCCATCACCATTCGAGGTTGCACTGTGCCAGTGGCACTAATCAGCTGCCAGTTACTGTACACGCATTCTCATCTACTGCACCTGCACTCATTAAAAAACGAAAGCCATATGCTGCCTCTGCCACCACCGGACCTGCAACATGCCGGATCTACCCGAGTCGACCGTTCGAAATCCCTCCCCAAGCCCCCACATACGGCACGAAAAGGATACTCCAAACTCAAAAAAAAAGGAACGGAAAGTTTGAATGCGCTCCATGCTACTACTATCTGCCTAGTACCTCCAGCCGTCCAGCGTTTGAAACTTTAGCCGCGTTCACTTGTCATGCATACCCAAAATATTTTCTCTTCCACCCGTCACATCGAATCTTTAAACGCATGCATGAAGCATTAAATGTAGGTAAAAAAATAACTAATTGCATAGTTTGTCTGTAAAGTTCGAAACGAATCTTTTGAGTCTAATTAATCCATGGTTGGACAAATTTTACCAAATAACAACGAAAAGTGCTACAGTAACTTTCCACCCAAATTTTCTCAACTAAACACAGCCTTTAATCCCTGCTGTCTCCGGATTTAAAAAAAAAACCCACCACGCGACTGACTGCGGCCCGCGCGCACGTGAGCGCTCGCCCGCTCGGCCCAGAGGCCCCGAGGCCCGATCGGTCGGTGGAGATACGGCGCTGACACACGTAGCGATCCCACCGGCCGCCGCCGCTGCGTCGTGTTCGGCGGACCGCAGCAGACGCGCCTATCTTTCAGAGCGGCAGCCGCAGCAGCACGGTCACTCGGTCAGCACGGGCTCGCTTCGGTCCAGTTAAACTCGCTGTTAGTTAGCGGTAGCCCCCTGCGAGTTTGAAAACATTTCGAGCGGCCCCCCTGGGGAGTGGGGGAGTTTCCGTTAAGAGCCCCCCCACCGCCCTCTGCCTCGGGGTCGGAGCTTTTCAAACGCCCCTGGCTCTGTGGACCGCTCGCTCGTCCCTGCCGTTGCGATTGCGTGCGCGGAGCCGAGCAGCGATCCGCGAGGGGCTGGCGAGGACGGCGGACGGAGTCGCCGTCGCGAGAAGGCGATCGATCGACTTCGCCCACCCGCTGCCGTGCGTGATGAGGGCGATGGCCCCGGCTGCCGGAGCGCACGACGTCGGGATGGCGCTGCGCAAGGCCGAGGAAGCCGGTGAGTGACACTGTGACTGTGACTGTGCTCCCTGATCCCCGTCCCCGATCGCGCATGCGAATTGGGGGAGTGGGTGTTCCATTCGCATTTGCTTAGTTCTATTGTTCTGCCTCGCCGTGTCGTGCGTACGGCCGGGCGGGTGGTCCGCGCTCGCGGCGCTGGCCGCCGCATGCTTTTGGTGCTCCGGTGGTGACGAGCTGAGCTGCTGCGGCGGCGGCCCGTGGAGAAGCTAGGTCACGGCAGCTGCTAGCAAGTGGATTAGTACTGCACGGGAGTGTAATTACTGTGCTCTGCTGATCGTACTCCTCTGCAATTAAACACACTGCCTCCCACAAAGGCAAGCAATGCATATGCAAGCATGCAGGGTGTGTGCTGCATTCACTTAAACACGCACATTAATGCTCGATCTCTTCGATGTGATCCGGAGTGGTTGTGATTTATAGTACAGTAATATTTCAAAATTCCCTTACCGTTACTCTCCCGGCTACTGCTGCTCTGTTACAAATGCGGAAATGCGACCTCTCTGATCTGTTGTTGACAATGCTGCCACCGCTGCAGCTGCGCGGAGGTGCGAGGCGGCGCGATGGCTGCGGCAGATGGAGCCCGCGGCAGCAGAGTCCCTGCCGGAGAGGCCATCCGAGGAGGAGTTCTGCGCGGCACTGCGCAACGGCCTCGTCCTCTGCAAGGTTCTCAACCGCGTCAATCCCGGTGCCGTCCCCAAGGTGCGTGTCAGATGCCCAACAAAATTGTGGAGAAAATGTCACTAATTTTCGTGTCAGTAATAAGTTTTCCTTTCTTCTTCTGCCCGTAGGTTGTGGAGAATCCTGTCATCACGGTTCAGACGTTCGATGGGCCAGCACAGTCTGCAATACAGTACTTCGAGAACATGAGGAACTTCCTTGTTGCAGTTAGTGCGATGAACCTGTTGACATTTGAAACCTCTGATATAGAGAAGGTAAATAGTTGAGTTGCATTGATCCCATTGTTGCTATATATGTGTCATGGAAGTCTTGTATTATTATGGGCAGTTTGGTTTGCTCAACTGTAAGGCTTATTAGGGGTTAGCTGAATTGCTTTGTGACTTTTGTCCATTGGAAGAAAATGGGTGGCTGTTTCTCATGAAAACTGTAGTTATTCTATTTTTCTTACCCGAGTATTATACAGTGAATCCATATATAGGTTGAATCATTCAATCTAGAAAATCCCCATGATGTCGTTTGCTAGCTCATCGTAGATGCAGAATCCTATCTTAGGATTTCACCTTTCTGTTTAGATCAAACTTATGGCTTACCTCACTAGTCACTACATTAAACTAGTCTTGCCTGAATCCACCTATACAATGCTTACAGGGAGGTTTGTCAATGAAAGTTGTCGACTGCATACTATGCCTCAAGGGATACCACGAGTGGAAGATCTCAGGTGGCATTGGTATATGGCGGTATGGTGGCATTGTGAAAATTGCTTCCTCGAGTAAAAGGCCTGCTTCACATTTAAACAGAGGTGGAGGCTCAGACCAACAAATGCTGGAATTTGTGCATCTTCTCTCTGAGGTCTCTCTAGAGGAATCAAGAGTTGAAGAAGCTCAGCATTCTCTTTTTCAGAGCTTTGTTCTTCAAGTTGTGCGAGCATTCCTTCTGGAATGGGGTGAAGCTGAAGATTTGCCTCTAGATGATATGGTAGGTGAGTTCTGCTTATTCTTGTCTTCTTGTGTCCCTCTTAGTAGATGTCACGATGACTCCGTCGTCGATGCCAAACCTTGACCAGAACGACATTTGAATTGAACTTTCATATGGTGGTGAATATTGCAGGTCATTGAAACCGTACTTGAACAAGCTTGTAAAGAATTTACCATTTTGCTTGCTTCTCACAGGAATCAGGTACTGTATTGTTGATAAAAGATAGAATATTTAATTTCTATTGCTTGCATGTCTTTGTTATGATGATGTAGCCCCTATGCACGTAATATTGACACATTTCTTTCTCGAGAAAAAGCGTTTACAAAATTTAAAAATAGTCTTGTTACTGGTAGCCGTGAAAACTAAAACATCCATGACAATAAAGTGTTTACAAAATTCAAAAATAGTCTTGTCACGTAACATCCATTACTTACTTTAAGGCATCCATTTCTAACAGGTCAGGTCACTTCTAAGGAAGATGATGAAGGATGACAATGGAACTCTTTCTAAAATGGATTTGATCCAAACTATTTCAAAATGCCTGAAGGAGAATAGTGAGTGCATGTTCTCTTCATTGCGATTACCTCGTGGCAGCCATGAACACTTGGATGATGAGGGATTAATTGAAAGCCAACAAGAAGAGCTGGAGGTAAAGACCATGCCAAAATTATATGTGCCAGTGAGCTTGTTACCTGACAATATGTCGAATGCAGAATCAGAATTATTAATTGTTTCCTTGTAGCATTAACAAAAATCTTATCTACTGTCAGCTGCATGCTTCATATACTAGGAACCCCTTTTCTAGTTCTATATTAAATGACTTCTGTTTATTCTTGAAAACTGAACCCTTTTTTAACAACACGATTAAAAGATATGAAACTACAGTAATTGTAAAGCCATGTGTGCATTGTTGCACTACTAATTTAGTTTTTTGACATTTGAAAATTCAGAAGTTAAAGATGTCCTTTAATGAAATGAAGCTTCAAGTTGAATCGACTCGTGCTGACTGGGCAGAAGACTTGAGGAGGCTAGGTCGGTACTGGGTTTGGATTGAACTTAACATTTTAACCTTTAGTTCAGTCATCTCTGAAACCAACATTTTAAAAATGTAGAAAGCTACTTTGAGGCTCAGAACCATAATGCTTACCACAAGTTGCTTGAGGAAAATCGTAAGCTGTATAACCAAGTACAAGATCTTAAAGGTAACATGCAGATTCGATTTATTAATTTCATTTTAGTAGTAGCAAAGATATTTGGTTACTGACTATCCCAGAAAGTACATATTGTCAGGTAGCATTAGAGTTTACTGCAGAGTGAAACCTTTCCCAAAGACACAATCTGATCAAAGGTCTACTGTTGATCACATTGGGGAAAACGGAGAAATCCTAATTGCGAATCCTCAAAAGCAAGGGAAGGATGGACGGAAAATATTCACATTCAACAAAATATTTGGACCTAGTGCTTCACAATGTAGATAATCACTCTCTCGTAACTTTCATTGTGTATTTTTTGTGCCTACTCTCAATCTGCCTCATGTTTCTGACTTTTGTTTTTTTTTTTGGTAACAGCTGAAGTTTTTGCTGATACCCAACCGTTGATTAGATCTGTCATGGATGGATATAATGTATGCATATTTGCATATGGTCAAACGGGATCTGGGAAAACTTACACAATGGTAATTCTTCACAGGAAAAAATTCTTAGAACTTCATTAGTATTTTTGCTTCAAAGGACGACATTTGTGTGGAAAGTTCGAATCAGAGGCACAGTAGTGTAACAAGAGAGTAGTTATCTTTGGGTAGACAACTACAACATCATCTTCCTAGAAAATATTTGTTTTCATTGCATACCATGAAGTTTATTAATTTCATATAAGTTATTTTGTATGTCCTATTCAGAGCGGTCCAGATGTAACAGCAGAGGAAACCTGGGGTGTAAACTACCGGTCGTTGAATGATTTGTTTGAAATTTCTCAAACAAGAACAGATTCCATTACATATGATGTTAAAGTTCAGATGATTGAAATATACAATGAACAAGTGAGGGATTTATTAATGGCTGATGGTGCAAACAAAAGATATCCTTTTTATGTTAAGTTATATTATTATTTCTGAATAAATATAACAATATGAATAGAGTTGTCATAGTGAAAATAGTAACTGGTATGTATTTCATGCTGAAAATCTCCCTCTATTTAACATAATGTGAAATACATTAAATTTGCCTCACCTTTTTTTTCCTTTGCTCAAAAGTTTGTTTTCATGCATTTTCTTTATTTCCTTAACCATGAAACACATTAGAGATACGCAATAATTCTCATGTAAATGGACTCAACATCCCAGATGCAAATATTGTGCCAGTCAAGTGCGCACAAGATGTTTTGGATCTGATGAAAGTTGGCCAAAGAAACCGAGCAGTTGGATCAACTGCTCTTAATGAACGAAGTAGCCGCTCACACAGGTATTCTTGAACTCATGCACCGTACTTCGGCGCAGAATAAGGTGATATAATCAGTAGTCTTTTTAAACTTATCTGTCTTAGAGATACTCTCTCTTGATTTATCATTTTTAGATAATGGAATGTAGCATTCAGCATCAAAACCCAATTCTAGAAATAAAAGGTCATCCAAAGAACACAAAGAACTGCATTACCTCATTCTCCAGTTTATGCATTCTTTTGGTTATATGGTTGGTATACTTACTGTCACTGTATTGTTGGTAACTGTATTGCTTTTTTTTAGTGTGTTGACAGTTCATGTACAAGGAAAGGAGGTAATTTCGGGCTCAACTCTAAGAGGGTGCCTGCATCTAGTGGATCTCGCGGGAAGTGAGAGGGTAGACAAATCTGAAGCGACTGGAGAAAGACTAACTGAAGCCAAGCACATAAACAAATCGCTATCAGCACTTGGTGATGTTATATCTGCACTTGCCCAAAAGAGTTCTCATGTTCCATATAGAAATAGCAAGTTAACGCAAGTGCTGCAGGATGCCTTAGGTATTGTTAAAAGCCCTTGTATTGTTCGAAATGCTGTTGTCAAAATACTTTTCTAATCACTTGTTTCCCTGCAATACAGGTGGTCAGGCAAAAACATTGATGTTTGTGCATGTGAACCCTGAAACAGACTCTTTTAGTGAAACAATGAGCACTCTCAAATTCGCTGAGCGTGTAGCTACAATAGAACTTGGTGCCGCCCGTGCAAATAAGGAAGCAGGCCAGGTCAAAGACCTAAAGGAAGAGGTATGATGTTGTTTTATAATAATTGCCAAATAACATTAGAACTTTGATTTCAAAACTCATAGTATAAGAATTATTTTGTCAGATTGCCAAGCTTAAATTGGCACTAGATGAAAAGGAACATGAAGTGGCACAGTTTAAAGATATGGCAAACCGTGTGACCTCTGAGATGAGAAATGCAAGAACAAGATCACCTTTAACCGCCAGCATGTCCTTGAAACCTGAAGTTAGTCAAGGATCCAGTGTAGACACCTGTACAAGTGAGGTACTTTGTTTCTCTGAAATTCTTATGTTTATTTTTCACTACGATACTCTTACAGTTTCTTTAGAGTTGCAGCACAATTGCTCACATCTTAAAAGATATTTATATGTCATGTATGCATCATCCTAAAAATATAACTTGGCTCACTGACAGATAAGAAGTTCATCATCTGGCAAGCAAAGAAGGTTCCGTTCACCATTGTCTGCGAGAGAGCTAGATGATAAGTCACCTGTCATCAGCAGGGAATTGTACCTGAGTGCGCGAAAGTACAAGACTCCATCTCCTCCAGTTAGAAGCTCACTCTCTGCTGAGAGAGGCAGCTTTGCCAAAATCGTAGAGAACACTGGAAGCATCGACTGCACACCTATATCGAAGGTCGAAGTGCCTCCAAAAGTATTGTCCAGCAACTCGAAGAACACACCTTCATCTGTCCTGACAGCTCAGAGTCTACGGAAATTCCGGGACTCTGAAGAGAACAGAACCAAAATTCCGCCTATCCGGCAAAACATGGTGAAGAACAGGTCTGAGAGTACACCAAAGGCTCACAATGAAGAGAAATCGGCAAACAGACACTCGGGTACCAAAGTGAGGTCAGAGGTCAGGAGCACGAGGGACTCGTCCGAAATCGAAAACGAGTTTGCAGGCGATGAACCCACTTTCCACTTCAACCGAAAGGCGAAGAAGTTACCCACACAGCTGACAAGACAGTCCCAGAACATAGATATCAGGTATGGTTCAGCAGCTATTTCGGTTTCCCTCGTAGTTAGTACATCTTTTCACTACTCTTTGTGGTTACTGTGGTATACTTAGGGCGTGTTTAGATGTGAAAATTTTTGGGGAAAAGTTCCTGTAGCACTTTTCGTTGTTATTTGGTAAAATTTGTCTAACCATGGACTAACTAGGCTCAAAAGATTCATCTCGACATTTACAAACAAACTGTGCAATTAGTTATTTTTTTTACCTACATTTAATGCTCCATGCATACGTCCAAAGATTCGATGTGACGGTTACTATGCAAAAATTTTTTTGGCTCTTTTTGGGTACCCTTAGACATTCCCAAATGACTGACAGGTGATGAAACTCACATACTTGTGTTTTTCCTTGCAGTGTCAGGGCCTCTGTCCGGGAGATGGGGCCTCTGACCGAAGGAAGGCAACGCCGGAACTGGAGCAAGCCGCCGTACGCCGAGAGGACCAATATGCCGTTGCCGGACATCCGGCGCAGCGTCTCCCTGCCGCGCGGGAAGAACCTTGCTGCGTGAATCTAGCAAATTTCGTCAGCCAGGCATTCTTTCATTGGTTGTTTGTTATCCTGTGGTCCGATCCGTATGTAGGCTCTACGGCTGTGTAGAACACTTCATCAGGATGGCATCACACAAGTCTCTCGAGTTGTTTCCACGAAGCTCCCGTGAAAACACAAAGTTTACGTTCTTATGCGCGATGTAAAAATGTAGGGGTTAATGTTGTACTACAGCATCTCGTTCCAGTGGTGATTGAAAAACTGAAGGCGCTGCTTCCGTATCAATTTTTTTTTTTGGAATCGCTTCCGTATCAAATTTGTTCTTATATTATTAATAGCAAATATATCTATGTTGCAACGGAAAAAATGTCAAATATTAATTAATGACAAAAGACGATGAGAATGGTATTTATCGATTTATGCTCGATCCTCTCTATAAAATTTCAAATCTATAATTTATTTTATGATGACCATAAAATCTATAATATAATACTACATCTATTCCATTTTATCACGCTATGCATATTAAGATTCAAACTTTAAAAAATTTGACCAAGAATTAGACTAATAATTTTTAACTATTATAATACAAACTTTATGTGATTAGATTTGTAAGGAATTATACTATCAATGATTATAAGTTAATAAGCATAAATAATATAATATAAAGTAAATAAATGGTCAAAGTTTAATTTAGGAGATCCTGTCATTTTAACTTGCGCTAGATAAGATGGAATGGAAGGAGTATAAGTTAATGTTAGCAATAGTATGACAGTGTATCTATATCGAATTACAATATGATCCTGATAGATTTTTTCTCTGATTTCAAAGCACACAAATACTTAGACATAAATATATCATAACTTTAATTTTTTATACTATATATCCATGTGTTATTACAGTTAAATATTGAGTTTCGTGACTTTTTTTAGGGCTCATAAAAATATGTAATTCTAATATAGGATTAAAGTTAGCTAGGAGTTAGTTGCGGACATATCAAGTGTTGGTTTGTTAGCTGATTATTACGAATGAGACCTCTCTCAATTTTCTACATAATAGTCCTCGTTGGGATTTACATAGATACATTTATTTAGACTGAGTTTGGCAACAAAGTGCTTAGATTTCAATTCACGATTTGATTAGGATATGTTTATAATAAGGAAGTTTCGACAATTAAAAGTACATCAACAATTTAGTGATGTAAATTGTAACACCCCTGGTGTTACGAGCTTGCTTAGCACCTCGATTAAGGTCAAAAGAAATTAAGTAAATAAGTTCTCGGGTTTTAAAATTTTTACCTCATGTAAATGAAAAACAGATAATGCCGGTTAATTGGTTTTATGGAAAAACATGCTAATGAGACCCTAATTAGAAAATATAACAATAGGATGTTTTAATTGTTTAGCATGAAAAACAATTTTTATAAACAAAAATACAATATACTTGAGCATTGCGCTTAAGTAAAAATTTATGACTAAGTTACGTAGAGGAAAGTGCAACTTTTATTTTGAAGAATAAATATCGTTAACGAGCGTTTTGCAAGCTCGGTAAGCGGATTCGAAATCCAACTCCACCTAGACTCTAGATCTCGTCCAGGTCGGAAAGAGGTGATGACAAGGTTAATTTGACAATTAAATTCTATCATAAATGTCTAAGCACTAACATCATGTTTTTGCGTAGTTGGTGCGTAGTTGGTTGCTCCTCACCTGGCACTTGAACTTTGAGTAGGTCGTGGTGGTGTTGGAGATCGACTTGCTCTCGCAAAAATTACTCGAACATTAGTTGAAATGCGCTGCGAGCTCTCGTTCGATGCCCTACCCGTGAACTGACATTCCAGTGACGAACGTACCTTGGCATTCCTGTATCTCCCTCTCTGGTCTCTCTTTAGTCATGACGACCACTCCGATAGGTAGCTGGTGTAGTCGACTTCAGGCTAGTGTCCTTGTTTGATCCTTAACCGGGACAGAGTTGGCGTTGGGCGCGCTTTAAAATGCGTGTATGGCCTTGGTTCAGTCATTCGGGCTCATGGCCACGGTCACCACGCACTCGAGCACACTGCTGGCACCCGGCTCAGGCCACGGCAGGCCTGTGGCCGCTGGCCAACTCGCGCGTCCGGGTGGTGCCGCATAGCGTTTGAGCCGGGCGTTGGCTGGCCCCGGCTGGCTGCGGCCTGGCCTCGCTTCTGCGTTCGCGCCCTTGGCTGCTGTGCCGCACGTAGGGCTGCACCGAGGTCACGACTGCCGTTGTGTGGTCATCGTGGCGTTCGCTCCACTTTTCGATCCACCGACCGCGTCGAGTTCGTTGACGTGTGCCACTGCTCCCACACTTGGGCGTTGACCTGATCACAGTAGCGATGGTGACGCCCTCTGCCTCGTGTGTTCCTGCTGTCTCGGGCACGCCACGCCAAGCACCGCCTGGGTGGAGCCATGTACTACCGCGCGCTAGGAGCCGACCGGGCCAGGACCAACTGCTTGAAGGCACGTACGACCCCCTGGTGATCTTACTTGACCTTTCTGTGCCGTGTTGCGATCGCTGCCTCTGTCGCGCCGTGCCCGCACGCACCATTTTTGCGATGCGACGCGCCCTGGCCGCTCTGCCCCCTCCCTGTTTTTTTCAGCTTGCCCAGCTCACTCGTTCGCGGTGATTGCTTGTGTCTGCAAGTAGCCAGGCTAACTAGATAGCCAGCCAACCCACCTTGAGCCTTAGTTATGTTGTGTAGTTGACCAATTTTGGTTTCCGTTGTCGTCGGCCATCTTTCCGCCAGAGCAGAGCAAGGATTTGGGGTAAGCTCGGAGGGTTAGTAACAATTCAATTGCGTGTATCTATGAACTCATAGTTGTGTCCTCTAGTCGGTGCTCACGTTGTGCCATCCAGGGAGCTCGCTGGCGGCAGGGTGACGCCCCGGTGATCGCGGAGGAGCACCGCCAACCGCGCGCGCGCACGTGGCCAGGCCACCTCGGCACCCCTCCAACCCCAACCATCACTTGCGGCTGGACTTGTGGTAAGCTCCTGGTGCTCCCTCACCTCCCCGTTCACCTCGACGCCGTCCTAGCTGACCGGCGTAGTCGCGCCACGGCCGCGGACCACGCGGAATCACCCGCCGCTGTGGCCAGCATGCGTCTGTGCCCCGTAAGCCACCTAGTCGCTGCCCACCGCTACGCATTGGCCCAGAGGTGGACATCGGCCCTCTAGGCGCATCGTAGTGACCTCCAGTTGGCCGGCGCATTCGCCCGGTGCCGCCCGGAGCCGCGCTGTCATGCGCGGGGGCGCCGGGGACTGCCCCTTTGCAAAGATGAGGCACTTCGGGGTTCTAAACGTGAAACTCCACTCTGTTGCAATAGTGCTCGCAGACACTAAGTAATAACATGCTTGTCTGGGGGCTTCTTTGCAACAACACGTTGCAAGCGCGCGGGCTTCCTGCCGTGGGTCACTTGCTGGGCCGGCCCACTTCGCGCGCTGCCGCGCTCGCGCGGGCCGCTGGGCTGCTAGGCCGTTTTGGCTGCCGCCGGCCCTTTAGCTTTCTAAAGTGTTTCCTGATTTAGTTCTAGGGTAAAACTTGTAAATGCAATAGAAAAATGTGTAGGAATCCAAAAATTGTAATACGAGTTTTGGCTGGTTTCTAAAATCATTATTTAAATGTTAGTGCATTTATTTCACATAGTCTTATAATGTTGCAGAAGCTCGTTAATTAATTCGAGAGGCTTAACATTTCTATAAAAATGAACTTGTATGAATTTTCAAGGTTAATCTATACCAACAATAATTACAAAAATTTCACAGTAGGTTTCGGGCATTATTTAGTGCTTGCTATAGTTTTGTAACTCCATGATACTTAGTTTGTTAGAATAGTGAATGAGTCCTAGTTGGAATATATACATTAAATCGATGAAATAAATAAAGCAATATTTGGGTTTATATAACTAAAATACTTGCTGGGTAAATAATGTCTTGTTCAACAACGTGGGTACGTGGCCTAGTGCGTTAGCCATTAGAATTAGCTTGTTAGCTTGCAAAGCGTATCGTGTTCTCCTAGTTGCAATTATCGTGGTTTATTTACGTCTCTACGTTGCATTCACATATATCACAATAGAAACGATGATGGATCGCGAAGTCATCTGAAGGAGCCGAGGATGGTGTCCGAAGGCTCGTGCCGCCATGACGAAATGCTAACTTTGGTTATATTTTTACCCAGGCAAGCCCCGGTGTATAACCCCTATTATTATGCACTTTATTTTATGCTTGTGCATTAAGTTTAAAGGAGTTGAATGAAATCCACTTGCATATATATATCCTTATCCCATGAGTCTTCCTAGTATGATAGGGTCGTGTAGCGTGCTATGCTATAGGATCCCGGTAGAAGTCGAGTGATTACCTGTCACTCGCGAGAGATAGGAATTATATTATTGCTATTATTATCGTGTTATCCTCACATGGAATATATTTGAATAATAATTGGAGACCGGGCGGAATGAGCTTGGATGGACTTGGACCTGGTTAGACAATAGAGCGGGGCTCTGGTTGTATTTGTTCCGTCTGTGTCGATTAAGGACCGTTCGTTGCATTAGATTCCATAGTCAGGTCACAGACCTACTTGTCCCGAGCATATACTTGCTTATGGGAGCGGAAAGACTTGTTTCTCTCTTGTCATGTGTTTCGGCTCTTTTTGGACCGGCTTTTTAGGTGGTTATATATATATATATATTGGGTTGAGGAGGTCTAAACACCATACTGAGGCCAAGCCTGCAGTGTTGGGAGCTTAGAGTCCGAGCTTGGACGGGGACCTGGACCGCTTGACAGGAGTGGAACGGGTTGGTTTTGCTTGTGCCCGGGGCACAAGCAAGACATGTGTTTTCGGGGCACCCAGCTGGGCACATTGATTTGCGAATTGCCGTTAATTTGGTGGTCCGACATGACTATAATCTGGCATCGTAGTAAAAACTATGGTAGATTGTGAAATGGTTCTGATTGCTTACCATCTGCTTAAAAGTAGCCTTGGGTGCTTACATGGAACGGTCGATTAATGAACTAATAATGACTGCTAATAAAAAGAAATATAAGGATGCATCTTTAGTAATGTTTCTTGTAGATGCAATAAACCCACAAGCCAGAAAGTCTTGCATAATCCTTGGAGTCTTTTTTTCCTCCTGATGGGTAAGTTATGCGGAGTACAATTGAGTACTCAGGGTTTGTTCTACCCTTTTGTAGGTGACATGTGATGATAAGCTGACACTTGAGTGTGGAAACCTCCTGGTGGGCTCAGCGAGAATTTTCTTTACGATGCGGAGTAGAGTTTATTTATTAAAACTCTCACCAAAAGTTTTACAAAGAAATACTTATAACCTGTTATCGTTTCATGCATATAAACGTTCTTCATGTTAATGTTTAACTTATCATTAAATGGTTTCAATTCCGCTAAACTCTGATCACCTTTTATATTTCGCTGTTATAATCAAATAATGAATTACTCTAATGTTGTACTAAAAGTGATGTAATAAATGGCATGGATGTTGTAAGCTTTACTCTCTTATTTGTGATCCTGATGTAAAAAATATGGATCTTCGAGTTCTCTCTTGCGATGTGCTCGACAAAATCGTATAGTTTAGTGTTCTCCCTTGGGTACTTAAGGTCTAATGGAAGACGAGTACTCTTAGGAGGGCATTAGATTAGACGGTTCTGCCACATGTGGTATCAGAGCATAAATGAGAAAATAAAGCTTCGAAATCCTTTCTAAATTAAAAATTTGACAACAAATTCTTTTCAAAAAGTTAGGACGGTTGCATGTGAAGTTATATAAGTATGCCCTATTACTATGGTTATGTATCCAGGATAGATGGCACTCTGCTGACTTAGTTAGGCTTAATCAAGCTTTCTACAGGTACCTTAACCCGAGCCTAGTCCGATAGCGTCGACTAGTTACAGAGAGAGCACGACGTGCCAAAAGTATGAGAACTATTGTCCTATATGTCGGTAACAGTGTGAGGACGGATAAGACATGCATTCATGCATACCATATTGTGCAATTGTTGTTTAGGTCGACCAGTCGTTGTCCGTGTAGCCACGATGGTACTGTAGCCTCGTGCTTCGCGTACGCCTGTTGGTTCACGTTTGCCTTGGCTCATAGGTTTGTCGTGCCCTTTCTGCACTTTTGTCGGACCTCTGCCTTACGGTCGTACTAACCCTTTACAACCTCGGACACCGCTTGTCGCGTGCGTGTTAAGATCTTGCTGTTTAGTTTTATTGGGCTCCATGCATAATGAGCGCATTTATAGAATTCAAAAATGGGATAGAAATTTTGCATCTATAATATTAAATCCCCTCTGTCCCTTAATGAGCGCATTTATAGAATTCAAAATTTGTCCAAAATAATTGTAACTGATTATTACGAATGAGACCTCTCTCAATTTTCTACATAATAGTCCTCATTGGGGTTTACATATATACATTTATTTAGACTGGTTTGACAACAAAGTGCTTAGATTTCAATTCACGATTTGATTAGGATATGTTTATAATAAGGATGTTTTGACAATTAAAAGTACATCAACAATTTAGTGATGTAAATCTTTATTTTCAATGAGATATTAATGGTTTAGAGACTCATAATATTGTATTTATTATTTGCTTTTACTATACATAAGATGAAAAACATCAGAAGTGAAGGAATGGACAGAAAATTAGTTCCAAAAACCGAGTGAAACAAAAAAATAAAAACACAAAAATATGAGAGAAAATGGAAACAACTATAAGAGAGAAAAAAACAATCAAACAAAAAAAGTGAAAAAACGAGTAGAATGGTAAAAAAAATAAAATAAATCAGAAACACGCAAACTGAGGATAAGAAAAAACAGAAACAAATAAAAAATGTGAAGGAGACGAAAAATGCAAGATAGAAAATCGGTCTCAAAACCGGAGTGGAGAGAGAAATGAAAACAACTTTTAGAGAGAAAAACAGAAAGAACCGAAAAAATAAAAAAGAGCACAATGGTAAAAAACAAAAGTAAATTTAAATTATTATAAACATGAGAGCCAAGCATAACAAAAAAAAGAAAACAAACCGAAAACGTGGAGGAGAAAAAAATGCAAGACAGGGTACAAAACGAAAAATGGGATATAAATTTTGCATCTATAACATTAAATTACCTCTGTCCCATAATAAGCACATTTATAGAATTCAAAATTTGTCCAAAATAATTGTAATTCTAGGTATGACACTACTAACTTTAGTTGCCTTTTTTACTTTCTCTCATCTCTACATGCACCGATAATATTTGTATACGAGTATATGTGTAAAGTTTTTCACTAATATTGATCTCTTCAACTAAAACCTAGAATAACTATATATATATCTCAGGCCTCACAGGCGATCAGGTACTATTCAGCACGGCAGCTGACGTCATCCGTGCACTGTTCACCATTTCAACTGACGTTATTTGTACACTGTTTATTACCATAGTTGATTTTTTTTTTGCTCCACTAATTTTTTTTTCCGCACACACAAAAGCCCGGCGCAGCGGGGCGCCCCCACATGCTAGCTACACTTAGGGCGTGTTTAGTTCTTCTAGTTTTTTTTAACACCTATCACATCGAATGTTTGACACATGGAGTGTTAAACATAGACTAATTACAAAACTAATTATACAAATTGAAATTAATTTATGAGATAAATTTATTAAACATAATTAGTCTATTATTAATATCCGAATATTCTATAGTCAACCCCTGTTAAAGTTTAATGGGCGAAACACACGCGCCCTTGTTTTTGGAGCGGAGGCGTACAGAATTTTGATGAGGCGCCAACGGTGATAACGGCAAAGGAAAAAAAAATTAAACATCCCTCCAGCCCACCCGCTCCGTTCTCCTTCCCGCAGCCCCTGTCCTCGCCGCGGCGCACTCCGCTCGACTCTCCCGAGCCGCATCTCCACCGCCCCTCCCCCCACTCCTATTCCTTTGACATCAACACTTTTCTTAAACCCTAACCGTGGGTTCTGTTCTTGATTTTGATGGGATTTTCAGTGAAAAGGGAAGCAAGAGGGGCATTGGATCTGGGAGTTTGAGGTGAAGATGCGTGTGTTTTTTGATGCATTCTTATCCCTAATGCAGCACTCGTTGCTTTTGCTGAACTCCCAAACAAATGGCGGTGTCCATTCCTTTGCAACAGGTAGCGGCGGGAAGTTTCCGTCCCTTGTGGTGAACCAAACAGCACCTTAAATCAAACAGGTCCAGGATTGCTTGCAGCACGCTACAGTCACTCACACCCAGGCTATGGAGGAGGCACCAGCGACGGAGCGGAAGAGGCCGCGTGAGGGCGACGCGGTTACTTCCGCCGAGACGGCGGCCGGGGACCCTCAGTACACGTACCTGTCTATCGCCGACGCCCTCAAGGTTCCCGGCGTCAAGGTCTGCATCTTCGCCGTCGTCTCCGAGATCGGCACCGCCGTCCGCAGCCGTGGCACGGGTGAGCCTCACTATCAAGTCTCAACTCCTCCCCTTCTCTCCTTCCTTGAACCCGCTGTCGGCTTCATCTTAGGGTTTAGTCCGGATTTTAGCAGGATGAGAGTTGACGGTTTGTGCTTAAGCTGTTGCAGGATGTATGGTGCCTTCTTCTGTTATTCTTCAGTCTGATTCACAAAGTGTTCACCTAGCGTTTGTTCTCGATCGCAAATGCTGCGGAGGCAGGGAAATTTGTAGGGTTCCGTTGTGATTTTCGCTGTGAAATTAGAGAAGTGTATGAATAGTGTTGATTAGGATTAGTTCTCTGCTCAGATTGTTGTTTGCTTGTTGTGGGGGGACGCATGCTTTAGCTTGTCCACTTGTCCTCAGATCTCCTCTTTTGCAACTTTTTGCATGAAGCATTACACATTGAGAGGGACCTTCTGTTGTCACGTTCATTGCTAAGTCTCACTTTTGATACTCAAATCAATGCTAGAACCCTTGGTCATGGCTATAGTTTTTGCAGATTTCACTCTTACGTTGAGGATTGTGGATCAATCACGCACGGCTGGAATCTCTGCAACATTTTTTGCTGAAGACACTGCCCTATTGCCCCGTGTTAAGTCAACTGGGGATGTGATCAGTCTCCATAACGTCATGGTACAGCATAAAACTCTATTTAACTATGCCATTTTTCACTGGGTATTTCTCGGAGCTATAAACTTCCACATACCTTTTTATGCGTGGTTATTTAAGCATAACATATTTGACAACACCTAGTTCATGCCTACTTTGATCTGCAGATAACAATGCATGGGGAGTTCTTTGTTACATTCAACAAAAAGTTTTCTTCATTCGCGCTATTTGAAAGCAAAGTATTTGCTGAGTGCAGCCCATATCAGTCTTCTTTGAAATATCGTGGCAGCATAGATGACAAAGAACTTTTAACCCAGCAGAGAACGTGGCTTGCATATAATCCTCTAGGTGACTCCTAATCGATAATTACTTTTGATGATTTATTTGGTCCACCCATCTGCATGATATTTTCTGTGGTGCCTTAGTCGTGCTCATTCCACTCCAGTTTTATGTGTCAATGAAATATCATGGTGGTGAACATGTTCTTATCTAAATGAGAAGACAGCCTAACTATCATACTTGTGGGGCTGAAAGGCTAATTCAGTTTCCTATTTCTTGGTCCCACCAATTAGCATGATTCACTAGAATTTATGTAGGATCAAATAGTATACTGCAGGCATTCTATTTATGAACTCTTCTTACCCAATGGAATTAAGTATTTTATAAATTACTAGCAAATATGCCCGTGCGTTGCAACGGGGAAACAATTATTGTGTTATTGATGGCACAAGTGCAGCTGCGCAGTGAAGCCTTGTGTGGGCATAGTGGCCACGGTAGCACGAGCACCTAGTGTCATCAGGCTCTGCCAGGCAACCTAGGACGGCGGTGTGGCAACCACTGAGAAGACATAGGCTAGCACTGCGCAACAATGCGATGGGGGGGCACGGCACCCTTGTGCGTGTGGATCTAGACGGTCACGGTTGACCGAGTGTGCAACTCTTACGGTGCCCTTAACGATCGAGAAGAGCGGCGTGCATGGGAGATCTAATTGTTCCATCAGTGTACGAGATGACGCAACAGTTTGTGGAGGTTAGCATGATAAGGAGTAGTTGGATCACGTGATGGTCAATCGATTGCTCCACTATCGGTCTTTCCAACAGTTGGTCCTCATATTTTCAGTATGCTTAATGTATCTTTTGCCTTGCCTCATCGTTATCGTTCTCCTGCACCCTCGATCTTAAGGGCTACCATTCTTATAGGGTCATGAGTTTTAACAGAACTTGCATTATCTCATTTTAGCCCTTAGTTAAGGTCGGTCTCTGCCTGCCTTTCAATCAAAACAACAACAGTTTGAATTTTGTTGTCTACAACTGTTCCTATTTTGTTAGATTGTCAGCTTCTTGCAGTGAACTCATATTACTTTTTAACTATCTGCTCTCCCTACAAGTGATATATGCTATTCTCTTTCTTTAGGATATATACCTTTTATTATAGCATGTATTCTTTGTCTATCTTTGTTTCCGTGCAGAGATTCATGAAATACTTAACTAGTACGCCCCTAACAATGCTTTACCAGCAACTTTTGTAACATCTGTTTCTATCTAACTACTTTGCACCGCAGGTCTGAAAGATCTCGAATTGCAGTTAAGGAGTTTAAAGTCTGATTCTACTTTTGATCTAGTATGCAAGGTTAGTTCTTTATTCAATCATATTGAAACTGAAGACTTATTTTGGTACAGGGAGTGCTCCAAAAAATTCTCTCTGCCTTCTTGTAGGTTGTTCATGTCCATGAAGATAGTGGCAAATGGATTTTTTATGTTTGGGATGGAACCGATACCCCTGCAGCTGAGTTTCAGGCAATGTAGGATTATCTATGTTTATTTATTGTTTCTAATAAAAGTTTCAGCAATAACTAAGAAAACCATCTATACAATATAGGATTATTTAGTGTTTTTGAAATACTGTTGCAGCCTTTAATCTTTATTTGGTTGTTCTTATATAGTGCACTGAACTTAAGCATGGTCAACGAAAAGAAAATAAGTATTATCTTAGAAAAACATTTGCTGATGTCAGTCACGTCACTATTTTCACTTAACTTACCCTTTTTTTTGTGCCTCTGCTATTGATTGGTGAACATATAGTTTGGATGCTGAGGCAGTTCAATCACCCCCTCTACTTGAAGGACCACCTCTACTCAGGGAGGTCTTGTGCACAATGCCATGTGTCGGAACTGTTCTGAGAATTTATTCAAACAGGTTTATCAAGGAAGTATTACACATGCAAAATGGTATTTATTGGGCCAGGTTCTGCAATATTACTTGCAAGCAAGAGTTTGGCATTTGGAAAGGCATTTTGCTGCCCACTAGTAGAGTTCGCCTTTTATCTCATGAAGATGGTAGCGTTGTTGATCGTCTGAAGTAATCTTCTTTTCTGATGAATTTTAATGTTCTTTGGACATTATATAAGTAAATTTTACCAATTACATGAACACCTCCAGGATGTATGACAGCCGCAACACCAACAAAGTTCACCGCCGGCCGATGACAGGCTTCCCCTCTAATGTTACTGGTATAGAGCACCATCCGATAGTTTGCACTGCTCCTCTGAATCACTGATGGACATATTCTGTTTCATCGTTCAGATCATGAATTTAGCTTCTGATTCAGCATTTATAATTGATTAAAATAGCAATATTTAAGTTTGTTCATCAGGCCTTATCTTCATTGTTACCTGTAAGTGTATAATATAGCATCCCTCCGTTTTATTTGCATATGAATGTTGTGCATAAAAACAAACCTCAATATTTTTTTCTCGTGTGGTATGTATATATGGAGATCTAAATGAAGCACATGATCTTGTCAAAGTGCTTGTTTACATGTATTATATTGATGATGAAGTGCTGCATAAAGTTGTAATGCATTTTTGCTGCTATCTGTTGCCCACAAAGGCTTTGCCTCATGACAATTTGTTATCAATTCTGTCAGGTGTAGATGAGAAAGGAGGTTACTCAACGTTAATGGAGTCTTTAACTCATGATGAGGTATTACTTCTTTCCCATTTTTCTCTAGTTATTTATTAGTTTTATTTCTGTTTTTGATTTGGTCTAATATTATCCAACACCCCTGAGAACATGCGAGCATGTTTACTTTTAAGTGGTATCCCAGTGATTTATCTCTTCCTTTTCAAGAGAAAACTATATATTTTGCTTCCCTAATTAATACAGAACCGTGAGTGTTCTGAACTATGACTCTAAAGCTAACCAACTTCAATATCTCATTTTTCTTTGTACTAGGTGACACACAAATTGAAAACCTTGGTCCGTGTTGTGGGAGCATATCCATGTCAACCTAGTGTAGTCCATTTGTTGCTTTCAACTGGTACATATACTATGCGGTTGACTCTTGAGGATCCTACAGCGAGAATTCATGCGTTCGTCCATAAGGATGAGATGGTAATATATTAGTAAATAACCCTTATGCTTGATTTCCTTGTGTACAGTCTACAGACCGTCCCAGGTGTCCACATTCATCACTAGTGAAAAAAAAATCAGTGTTGGTGGTAAAAGGGTCATGGATGCTTAAACGTCAGCTGAATTAGGTGATCATGTCTTCTTCTGAATCCTTGGCAGGTTAAATTCTTCGGTGGTTTTCTAACAGCAGAAGCAGTAATAAAAAAGATGAACAAGCTACTGGGCAACCCAGAACAAGAAGACAGCGAGGAAGGTGCCCCCCTGACCAGGAATCCACCTTGGATATGGTGTTGCTTGAAATCATACTATAAGGACAAAAACGACATCTGGGGCAGCAGAACGTACCAAATCTATGCCACAGAGATCAGAGATTGAGCAGGGATGCTGCTCGAGTATGCGGGAACACTTGCTTTGAGGGGGCGTTTTGTAAGGATGCAGGGCGACACTCTTTAGTGGTAGGCTACTACTGTCAGTGTTATTCCCTTATGTAATGTAGGCCCCGTTTGGTTTAGGTGTTAAAATTTAACAAATACTGTAGCATTTTCGTCTTATTTGACAAAAAGTTTTCAATCTTGGACTAATTAGGCTTAATAGATTCATCTTGTAAATTACTCCTAATCTGTGCCGACATGTATGCAATTAGTCTATATTTAGGACTCTATGTATTTGAGGGAACATTGATGTGATGGGAGTTAAACTTTTAACTCATTCAAACCAAACGGGGCGTAGTTGCAGTGCTGTCGCTAGCCATCTGCTTATGTACAATCAATGAATACTATCCAGAACACTGGTGCCATCTGTAGTAGTCTGTATGTGCCAATTGTGCGATTGCACTCTTATCTTATGAAATGTTAATGCACGCATCAGTGCATCACCAACTTTTGGTTCGGAACGTGGACCCCTTCGTTTCTTGTTCGGCGCCTATGTGTTGCCTTGCGTGCAGTTTTCAGTTTCAGAAACGCGGTTGTCAGTTGTCATTTGTCACGCGCCCTCCCGGTCTCCCCCACTGATGCAGGCAGTCAGGCACTGCTAGCGCTAGACCGACCGCCAGTATCGTGGACGACTGGCACCGGTAGAGACTTCAGAGACGCCACCGGTAAAGCAGCGTGAAGGCTCGCAAGTGTATGACACCCAACGGCTAACGTCTCCACCCCAATCCAATTAGCCCACCTCTGCTCTGCGGGGTGCGGGCGCCTCAAATGGAAGCTCTGGCTATCGGATCCGCGCCTCCCCGGCCGGGCATCGCTGCCCTCGCAAGGTACTCCCACCTCCGCTGCCCCGGAACCCTCACCGTCACCGCCGCTGCAGTCACAGCTGCGCGCCGCCCCCTCACGGCGGCCTCCATGGACGCCGCCGGTGGCCGCCCGAGCCCCGCGCCTATCCGCTGCACCAGCGCGGAGACGGTCAGCTTTCCGCGCTCGATCCCCCGTGTCTACCGCTCTCGATCTCGGTTCGCCTCGAATTCCGAGTTGTGAGGTTCGGGTGGGTGTCGTGTTGCCGTGCAGGACGCCGAGGTGGATGAGGTCGCGACGAGCTCGCACGCCGCGGAGGCCGACGCGGGGGCCACCACGGACACGGAGCAAGGGGGCAACGGGAGCCCCGTGGCGGGCGCCGCTGCCGCCGCGGACGCCGCCGAGGTCGCCGGCGTCGACGGGATAAGGATACGGCGGCGGCCCGTGACGGGGCCCGCGGTGCACTACGTGGGTCCGTTCCAGTTCCGCCTCGAGAACGAGGGGAACACGCCGCGGAACATCCTCGAGAAAATCATCTGGGACAAGGATGTCGAGGTTTCGCAGGCACGTCTGGATGATTGGACGAGAGTGAGGTGATGATAAGCCTGCACGTGGGGTTAGCCTCGTGCTGACGCGGTGTGAATTTTTTTGTGCTGGCAGATGAAGGAGAGAAGGCCCCTTTACATGCTGAAGGGCCCGCTTGAGGCTGCTCCCCCAGCTAGGGACTTCGTTGGGTCACTCAAGGCGTCCTATGATCGGACTGCCTTGCCTGCTCTGATCGCGGAGGTCAAGAAGGCTTCACCAAGCCGGGGTGTTATCAGGGAGAATTTTGATCCGGTGAGTTTAGGGTATGGCTAAGTTTTGGCAGGAGTAAAATCCAATCATTTCATTTCTTGTTGTATATAAGTTCATATATTTGTTATATATATGCAAATTGATCCTTGTGTTTTGTCCGGGGAAGTCATTTGTGGAACTGCACTAGTTTGAACCTGATATACTATTATTGACTGAACTGATTGTTGACAGTAACATAATAAGTCAAATAGTAACTACTAATTAATAATACAACAGAACCGTGTGTATGCCAGGGTGCCATTCCTTTATATCACACATGTGCTCTGAACCTTCAGAGAGATGCAAAGATTGGAATAGCCAAGTATTGAAGTTGGCCCATATATGTTGCATGCCTGCTAAAAAACTGGGAAATAAGTGGGTAGAAGTCATCTGATTCATGTTGCTTTTGAACAATGCCTAGTGATAGTGATTGGTTTTACTTGTTGACATTCTGAATTCCGAATGGACATACACGATGTTGTTTTGAAACCAAACAGCTTCTCTTGCCGTCTGATAATGCTTGTTGGCACATAAACAGGTTCAGATCGCTCAGGCATATGAGAAAAACGGAGCAGCATGCCTTAGTGTTCTTACAGATGAAAAGTACTTTCAGGTCATTTATTTCTTCACCTTGGGAAGTCCTGTCTCATTTCTATCATCAATAAGTTATATATGCTGAAGACACTTGTTTTCCTTTAATATGTAATCAGGGAAGTTTTAACAACTTGGAGGCTATTCGCAATGCTGGAGTCCAGGTGCTGTCTCCAAATTACATACATACATTTGATTTGGGAAACCAAATGATATCCTGACAGGGCACTTTAAGTGCATGAATAGCTCAAGTTCTGAATTACTAAATGCAGTGCCCTCTTCTGTGCAAAGAGTTCATTGTTGATGCTTGGCAACTTTACTATGCACGGTCCAAGGGTGCAGATGCTGTTCTTCTAATTGCTGCTGTATTACCTGACCGCGATATCAAATACATGTTGAAAATTTGCAAAATACTTGGGATGGCTGCTTTAGTTGAGGTTAGCTGAGTTATTCTTGCTATATATTTTATATGTTGTTTCAACAGCCACCTCTTGTTTCTCTTGAGTGTTGAGTCATTTGAGTTAGTGATTCAACTGGACTGTGTTACTGAAGGTCCATGATGAAAGGGAAATGGACCGTGTTTTAGGGATTGATGGTGTACAGCTCATCGGCATCAATAACCGTAATCTTGGTATGCTGTTTTTATTGAACTTTTAACACTGAATTCAATTCCTAGTGATACCAGACAAGTCTTCTGTCTATTTTATCACCTGGAAGCTTGTTGATTCATTCAGGGTATTAAACCATTGGCTTTTGCATCTCAAACGCCACCATACTATGAAGATTCTATTGCGTGGTAAATTAGTGATTGGGGGCAAACGTATGGTCAATCTAGACATAACATGATAATGTGGTCACTGTTGGAATAGATTAGTATAGACATTATATTCTACTGTAATGCTCCATATCATGTTATTAGGCTGAATAAGTCATTGAGGACATTTCCTTTTCCAGAGACATTTGAAGTTGATATTACAAACACAAAAAAGCTTCTGGAGGGTGAACGAGGACAAACTATAGCTCAAAAGGATGTAATTGTAAGTATTTTCTTTGACATAGTCTAGTGAAAAGCAAAAAAAAAAAGAAAAATAAAGTATGCTTCCTCTGTCTCTGGTTACGTCTATTCGCACTCCATGTTACCTGTGCAGAGCTATTCACAATCACACTTTCACAAATCATACCTTGTTGCACAGATTCTTATACAAACAGATAGAATGAATCGGTGAAGTACAATGCTAACCTTGCAATGCTAAGATTCTACAACTTATGTTTACTTAGTAAATTGGGACATCTTCGCTACAATTGGGACAGTTATCACATTGTAATGTCATCTGAACAGGAAGTAGTACTTGCATCGAGCATTCATGTTCTTTTCAATGTTTCAGGTTGTAGGAGAATCTGGGCTGTTCACTCCTGATGACATTTCATTCGTTCAAAACGCTGGGGTCAAAGCGGTAAGCCATGAGACAGAGATACCTATAAACTGACACCAGGCTTAACTGGCGGACTTGCCATTCCTTGCTCTTCTTACTGATCTGACTCCTCCTTTGTGTCTGCTGCAGGTTCTCGTCGGGGAATCCCTCATCAAGCAAGAGGATCCAGGGAAAGCAATCGCTGGGCTTTTCGGCAAAGATATCTCGCACGCTGGTGCTACCTAAAGAAGGCGCAGAAGAGCAAGCAGAATAAGCGAGAAACGCAACTCCGGGGCTGCATCATTTTGTGCAGGGGAGAAAATGGAGCGTTGCAATCAGAAATCCACCCTTCCGCAGAGTTTTGATCGGTCGTTTTGTTTACCTGACCAGCAACTTCCCCATGCTGCTGTTTCTTTGTGACCGAACCATCTCAAAATAAATACAGATTTTAGTGCACAAGATATATGTTCAATAATAAGTTGGATGTAATTGCAAGCAACTTGATTTTGCCTATCTAGGCTTGATACGCACTGTTTTTTTTCATAATAATAAATCAAATAAAAACCGGGCTGCAACGATGTCAGATACAGCCCAAGTTTTAGACTCCAGAAGATGGGCCACATGGTAAGCGGGACTTCACCCATCCAGCAGACCAAATCAAGCCCAACCCACCGCCGCGTGCCTTCACCGCTGCACCCTCTCTCCAGCAGCGGCGGCGGCCATGCAGATGCAGGGCCGCCTCCGGCGCGTCCTCCGGGCGCCGCCGCCCAGAATCCTACTCTACCGCGCTATCTCTTCCCCGCCGCCCGGAGGCGACGGCGACGGCGGTGGCGGCAGCGGGGTGGCGGTGAAGCAGGTGACGCGGGGGAACATGTTGGAGGCCCTGGAGAAGCTGCGGGGACGCGTGCGGGAGGCCGCATTCGTGGGGGTAGACCTGGAGATGAGCGGCGTCACGAGCGCGCCCTGGAGAGACACCTTCGAGCTCGACCGCGCCGACGTGCGCTACCTCAAACTCCGCGACTCCGCGGAGCGGTTCGCCGCCCTGCAGCTCGGCGTCTGCCCCTTCCGATGGGACCCTGCCAAATCCGCCTTCGTTGCGCATCCGTGCGTGCCTCTTTGTCTCGCCCCAATCTCCTTCACGTTCTAGTAACCCACTAGTAGCTAAGGATTCTGAATATCTTACTGAGGTTTTGGGGGGTTGCGACTAGCACATTTTTGTGCCGCAGGCAACATTTTGGCCTTATTTCCTGTAGAAAGTTTCGTGGTGATATTTAGGAGGAGAGCCGCATTGGGGGCTGATTTTTTTAGCAGGTGTGAGAGAACAACAACTATTAGTTTGGCTTACTGTGCTTCGTGCAATGCTCTGCAGTGATAAGCTCATACTAGATAGCAACGGAAATGGAGTTCTGAGAAACCTAAGGAAAATGTTCAATTGTTGATAAAAAAAATGGATCATGAACATGTTTTACCTTGCAGAAACTTCCGATTGCCAAACTAGGTTGCACATCCACTCTGCAGAGCCTGTGTGGTAGTTTTGTCTACCGTGGTGCACACTCATGCTGCTCTGGCACCAGAGGCAAATGCGAATTTTCCTTTGTTAGGGGTGAGAACAGTACAAATTTGTCAAAATTTGATCGAATTTAAAAATTTCCAGTGGAAATTGTATTAACTTATGGGGTCCTGGCCCTGGTCCTGACACATGTCCAACACAGATTGCTCTGTATCTCTGTCTGTATCAGTCTTTTCATCATACAACATTCCCTCCTTCAGTATCTCAGTTGTGATGGTTTTCACTTTGCAGTAGATTGAGTTATTGCCTTATTACTGCTTTCTAATTCAACGTCAGTTGTTGATTGCTTGATCACTTGCTAAACAGCTTTGCAGTTGACTTATTTTCCAGGATATAACCTTTTTCTTCTTTTTTTGAAGAATCCCTTTTTCTTCTTGCAGGCATAACTTCTATATCTTCCCTCGCAAGGAGCTCCCTAGTGATTGTTCATCTCACGAATTTCTTTGTCAGACAACTTCAATTGACTTCCTAGCAAAGTACCAGTTTGATTTCAACACATGCTTCCGTGAAGGTGCTAAGCTGTTACTTTATGCCTTTTCTCTCTCAGTGGAGATTGCAAGATGTGCCTATCACACATTACTCGTTTTATAGTTCTTCACTGTCCAGTACATTAGAGATAAGACCATGCTCCATGCATGCTATTCCCGGAGCATTTGTTCATTTACAATATTTGGTTAATCTCAGGAGTATCTTATCTATCCAGAGCACAAGAGGAAGAAGCGCTACAGAAATTTAATATGTTGTATCATGGTCAAACAGCTACATCTTCCACTAATTCTGAAGAGGACAGAGACATACCTTTAAAAAGTGCTTCTGATATTCTTTTCACAGAAAGGATGAAATTGAACTTCAAGGAATGGCGTGATGTGATAGTTAGCAAGCCAATGGTTGACAACCATTTGTCAGGAAGCATTAAATGTTGTGCAGGACAATTCCAGACAGTTTTCTTCAAAATGCGCCCAGCTATTATGCTTAATGGATTCTCATCACATCAATTGAAGTTAATTCAACAGGTAGAACATAGTCTTTACCTTGGAATATAGTGATAGTTGGGCAGCTAATTTGTGAAAAGATACTGTAGTCCTTCCTGAGTTATATCATTTAAGAAATTCTGAATAGTGTTCTTATGTGATCCTCCTTTTTATTCTTTATTTGGTGTGTTAGACTTACACGTGCCTATGACAAAAAATAAAAAGAAGACATGCCCCTTCTAAAGTTGTCTCTTGCTACTTTATTAAATTTGTCCAATTTATTGTGTCCTAAAGCACTTACAGTAACCAATGGCCAAATTCTCATAACCTGTACAATGTAGCATGTGCTGAATGTGGGTAGGGACACTTTAGGAACATAGACATATCTCTTTTTTTTTAATTAACTATAACATTAAAGAGAATGGATACTTTTCACTTCGAAAACATCAAAGGTATGCATTAATCCTTGTAAGATAGCCCTTGTCCAAGTCCAACACTTTTGGCTGTTGTCATTTTTCTAGTAACTCTGGCACTTTGCCATGTTGAATTTACAATCTTTGGTAATTGGATTTAGGATATTTTCATACTAATTGTGTTTTGTTGCACAATGTTTTACTACATTAATAGTGCTTCTTGGTACACTATTTCTGTTTCTGCTCATATAGCATGTTTTCCCATGCAGGTTTTGAGAAAAAACTTTAGGGATCTTGTTTTTGTCTGTACATTTGGTGAGGATGACACATCTGAAAAGAAAGTAGTTTATTCAGACACTGATGATGACAGAATATTATTAATGGTAAGAGAATTTACTTGTTTTATTTGGAATGGTGCATGATTCATTAAATTTTCTATCTGCACTAAACCTATTGCAAAAGCTGGAGGTCATAGTTTGAATGATGCAATCCAAATTTTGGAACTGGCACTTGTCCTTTCCTTTTATCTTTAAATTGAAGAGGCTCATTCTATGAAAAATCACTATCTTTATGATCACTATTCCATTAATCTAAGCAGTAGGTGTTTCTACTTCAATGCAGAAAGATGTGCAGGAAGATCTACTAAAAAACAGGGAAGAAAGAGTTAAATCAGCAATAGGCATCCGCCATGTCATCGACCTTCTTTCATCAGAAAGGAAATTGATTGTTGGACATAGTTGTTTCCTAGGTAGTTCTCTTATGTGCGTACAGATACTTCCGATCATAAATATAAGTCATATTCGTTTGTCTCAACTCTCAAGTCAGACCTTTTTCCTTAACTTTGACCAGCATTTAAATAACATATTTTTATAGATATTGCTAGTCACAATTTTAAAATTTATGATTTTCTGCCATGGAAATTTCTGCTCAGATGTTCTGCGAATTTGGACCGATAGATACCAATTGAACTGTTGATTTCTCTAACTAACTTTCCTGCTTCTTAAAATTTTCTTTTGTGTTCAAACAGATATTGCACAAGTGTACAGCAAGTTTGTAGGTCCTCTTCCATCATCTATCAAGGAATTTGCATTAAGTTTCCACAAAATTTTCCCACACATTGCAGATACCAGGCATCTTATGTCTGTCAATCAAGCAGTTCAGAAACTGATGAAGCATAAAAGCAAATCACTATCTTCAGCTTTCTCATTGTTGTGCCCTGCATCTTATTCATCTGCTGAGAAGCCATCCAGTCATTCTCCTGTGACAATTGAAGTTGAAGGAGATGAAACGACGTACGTTTTGTCTGGATCCTTGATATTTGACACACTTGCATGCTTTTGATAACATTTAACACACTTGCACAAAACTTATTTGGCATGTACAGAGAACATTGCTGTGAGCTTTCCATTTAATTGAACCTAGTTGGTTCACAAATTAACATAGTGACCAAGTACTCTTTTGTTTGCTATGCTATCCTGCAGGTCTTCTTGCTTCATTTCAGGTGCCAAGCATGAAGCTGGGTATGATGCATACATGACTGGATGTATTTTTGCGCAGTTGTGCGCTTATCTTGGCATAAAATTTGAGCAGTTCTCACCTCTGGATAACCTAGCAACGAACACTAAGTTGCAGAAACACATCAATTTTTTGTCCCCTAGCTGGAACAGTGGGACAGTGATTGATTTGAGCACTGGCATGGAGAGACCAGAACCAGGTTATATGAGAAGGTACCCTGCTGCTGTGTATGATAACATCATTGTCATCTGGGGATTCCCGTCTAAGGTTAGACCAAAGGAAATTAAGGATTGCATCTGCAAAGTATTTGGTTCAGGTTCGGTTACAACCGTCTTCTCCATTGATTCCACTGCTGCCCTTGTGCAGTTCAAGAAACAAGAGTCCGTAAACGATTTCTTGGATTTGAAGGCTGTTTTGGAGAGGGCAGATGGTGCTATTTCAATTCTACACCCCCTGTCAACTATTTTGGAAGGAGGCCAAACACGAGCTGCAAAGTATGATACCTACAGAGACATCTGCAGCTCTTCTGAATCAAAATATCTCTTTGCTGATCAAGCTGAAGCAGTTTGTGCAACTTCAAAGAATCAACTCAAAGAAAATGTCGATGACAATCTTATATCTGGTGTTCTTGATGGAGTTGCACTCGCCTCTGTAACTGAGGGAGATGGAATAATATCGGTTTCCAATAATCAAGACGTTCCTGATGTTTGTCACGATATCTTAGATGCTCTACACGATGGCAAAGCATTGTTGGGCAGACGAATGTGAAGCTGTTATGGGGCATCAATTAGGGCCACAGGGCCACAGGATCAATTAGAGGCATTTGATGAGTTAGAGATAGGATTAGATTTGGGTCAATTAGAGATAGGATCGGATATGATTTGTTATGATTTGATTGGGCCTTCCTTAGGTAGCCAAAGAGTCCTCTCTCTATAAGAGAGGTGATGTACCCAGGAGGAGGGGAATGACGAAAGAACAAACAATCCAGTTCCCCCAAATACTCCCAAATGATCCAAGGATCATAACAGAAGCTAATTATTACCATCGACCTTTTTCAGCAGGTTATTGGCCTGGCCTTTTATTTGAGGCTCACTGATTACTCTGATGTTTTGATGAGTATTCATTTTACCATTATGTTTAGGCACAGTGCCATTTCTAGCATCCACACTGTGCAAGCTTTGAACTACAGAGTAAATCTATACCGAAGCCGCCTTCTTCTTGATGCCATTTACAAGGATGATTAATGCATTGTTACATCGTCTTTGCTCATTGAGAGGCGTTCTAACTATCTTGGGTGTAGTGGCTGTGAACTTTTATTGAGTAAAATATTGGCGGTCCCTAGACTTGTTACAGGGTACTCCTTCGATACTAGTAATTCAAGTTGTTTTTGGACAAGGCTCAGGTCAAACATTGAGAATACAAATCATCAATAACTTTTAAGTTATTGAGTTTAAAAATGTGAAAACCATATCAATAGATTTATCTTGAAAAGTACTTTCATAAAAATATACATATATCACTTTCCAATAAACATTTTTTTATAAAAAAAATAAGAAATCAAAGTTATGCTTTAGAGACCGTGTCATTGTCCAAAACGAGTTGAATTAATAATATGGAGGAAGTATATTTTAGTTCCTCAAACTCCCGGTGTATTTTCAGGTCTTCTACCCTCGAAACATGTCTTGGGTGTCATTTCTATACCCCTAATAATAATAAAGAGACAAAATTTTCACCATAATTTTTTTCACCATGAGCCCTCCGTCTTACATGATCTTACGTGTAAGATGTAACCGTTCATGACTCAATCTCACGTAAGACTCAATCTCGCGTATGCACACTTACCATCCTAAACGCACTCTACGACCACTCGCGAGCGTGGATGATGGCACGACGTACGTGCTCGCGTGCGTTCTCCCACACCCACGCCACCACCTTCCCGGGGCTCCTTCTGGCACACGGTTGGCCTTCTCCCTGGCCGCCGCCGTATGGCTGCCACTGAGGCCACGTCTGCAACCTGCGAGCGGCGCGGCTGCTGCGAGCGGAGCGCTCCAGCGACGCACCGGTACGCAGCAGCAGCTGCTGCTGAGGCCTCGGACCTCGGGCGCGGCTGCGCTCGCGCGGGCGTGGGGCGTTCCGCGTGCGTCATGCGGTCGCTGAGCGGCAAGCGCGACGACGGATGGGGGATGCCGATGCAGAGACTGTTGGGGTCGTCTAGGTCCTTGATTGGGGATTTGGGGCACAATCCAGTTCGGCCAACCTGTTTTTCACCCCTAGACGCCGACGACGAGCCTCTGCCCGGAATCTAGCGCTGACTTCCCGGCCGTCGTATGATTCGCGCGACTGAAGAACGAGAAGGAGTTGAATGTAATTAGAAACAAATAGCGGGGCTCCAGATGCAAAGATAACAGAGACAAAGAAATAGTGGAAGGGCTTAAACGGTTTTAGAAATAATTTTAGGTTTCCCTATGCAAAACATACATTTTCTATTTATTTTTTCCTTGGGCCTGTTGTATTGGGCCTCGGATTCGGTCCGAGTTGGCTGCGCTGTGGTCTGGGCCGAAGCCCATGGCGCAGCCGTACAGTAGCATTTTTCCTTTTTTTTCTGTTTTCTTTTCTTTTAAACCAGTTGAGAATTCTAAAAATTATAGAAAATCATAGAAAACTAAAAAAAACCAAACCAGTTTTGTTAAACTACTTTTGACTAGGGCTACACAGTAAACATATATTATGATATGCTTTAGTATAAAGATTTTGTTATATCTATCTATATTTTATATAATTAATTCATAGATGGAGTTTATATAGTCGTGTTGTGGTGAAATTTTTATCTATATATGTATGCTCTCACCGCGCGTTGTAGATATAGTTATTAAAAAGTCAATTTCAGACTCTTTTATTGATCCACTCTCCCTAACTACCTAATAGTGTAGTTTCTTTCATCCAAAATTATATAACATGTGCTCATGTGAGTTAGAATAGCTAACATCTAGTGTGATACTGAGTTCGATTCCGAGATATATTGGGTTGTGTATATGATCTGGACTGATGAACCATCTTTATACAATTTAGAACAAGTCATGTCTAAGAGATGGTTAAGTTTTGTGTTAGCCAATGGTGACAGCTTAACTTGGTCTGGGTAATTAGAGGGTCGTCAAAGGCCAAATCAGACCAGAGCCAGTGGCTAACTAGCGCAGCTGGGGCATAGCGCCAGCTGTGTGCAATTATTTCAACCCTCACCCTAAATGGCACGGACAATATAAAGGGGCTGGGAGAAAGGAAATAGGCACGTGACGAAAAAACCACGAAGATAGGAGGAAACAACTATTGAATGTGGAAAGTTAGTTGGAGAAGAATTTTAGCAACTTCTTATTTGTAATCTCTGTGTATTGCCACAAATAATGCAATAAATTATTCTCCCGTTGCAACACACGAGCATATTTGCTAGTCTATACCTAATAATAAATTGTGAAAAATTCTATATATTTTTTAGTTTCCACCATAAATTTCTGTCTGCCAGGTGGTCTGGGCTTTCTCGCGGCCCAATTTAGCCAGTCCAATGACCCACTCTAGCATGTGGTCCGAATAATTCCTGGTAGCAAAAAAATGTGCCACCGGTGAGATTCGAACCCTAGGCACTAGCATTGATAAACAAACTGCCTACCACCACACTACGACATGTCATGTGTTACAATAATACTTTTATATTTATTAGGTAAAACTTCTGCCATATAAATTTTCTTTCATTTGATTTTTTGTTGGCCTTCCATCCGATTTCTTTTTTTGTTGCATCAGTTATCCTCATATGTGGTTTTTTTGATTGATTTTTTAAGAATAATTATTATGAATTTTTGAACCCTGATTTTTATTTACAATTTTTCTACTACCAAGTTGTTAACATAATTTTGATTAGAAAATATTCAAACCTAGATTAACATGTGATTCACCTAATCAAAATGTGAGTAGAAAATTGAAATAGTTTATTGTCTAATCTGGTCTAAATCATCAACGACGGCTAGCATGCGAAAACTCAACTCAAGTGAGTTTTCCATCTAACTCTTTGTTGGCATTAATATGCTGCCGCATCAAGAAGGTGAGTCCGGACGCCATCCATAATAGCTCCACATCTATAAACGACACTGTCTCACCAAAAAGACGAGTCTAGATGTCATCGTGGCCGGCTCCCCATCTACACCAATGATATACGCCTAATGCACGTAATGTGGTCATCATAAGATAAATTAAAGCTTTTAAAGTTTATAGAAAGGGTAAAACATAAATACATATATATAATTTTATCATCGTTTGCTATTAACGTTTGATAGCTTTTTTTTCCTGTTGTAACGTACGGACATCTTTGCTAGTAGGTTCTAAAATCTAAAAATATCCATTCCAAAAAAATCTTAAAATACCATGTGAGCCCCCGTCTCCTAATTTGTTCGGACCTTCTCCATGCCTTGACTTGGTGGGCTGTTTTGGATTCTTGTGGCTTAGACCAGTGGGTCTCACATATGGATAAAGCCCACATGTTGACCTATGGTGAGATTGGGGGCTGCTAGGGTCCGAGCATTTGAACCGTATGCTCGCGTCGGCCGACAAATAATTTTCGCCAGGCTGGCAGGCGCAAGCATTAGTGGGTCATTTCTTTAGGGTGCGTTTGGTATCCTGCACGAGGCCTGGGCCAGGCCCCTCGGATGCATGCGCTCGCGTTTGGTTGGCGGGACAGATCATTGGGCCAGGCTCGCACGGTACTCAAAGCATGAAAGATGCTGCATCTAGAGAAACGCTAGAATCGGCCGTATCCAGTGAGCCAGGCTCGCGCGGTGCATGATTAGCACAGTTAATGACGTCATTAGCGTATAATTAGTGAATATTAAGTGATTTCAAATCAATTAAGATTGGATTAGGTAAATTAAAATTTATTATGGCACAATATCATAAATAATTAATATTTTAGTATTTATTTTGACATATATGTGTTACATGATTTATACTCATGCAGGCAACCAAACGACTTCTCTTCCGAACTAGGCTACCTGTATGCAATGAACCAAACATAAGAGGCTGCATGCGCTCAGCCTGGATGGGGTGAGCCAGGCCCATAGATACGGGCCAGGCTACCTACATGCGAGCAACCAAACAGGCCCTAGTGGTCGTGTGCGGCCCATGCATCTCGCGTTGTTGCGTCCAGAAAACCCTAGTTTGATTTTAATAATTAATAAAATTTAGAGACTAATCATTATGTTAAGTGTGTAGACATGAAATGATAGTCTCAGGATTGTAACGCCCTAGGTGTTAAGCATGCATTAGCAATTGCAAATCTTGAGCATAATCATCATTATGCATAAATAAGCATCACATGAAATAATAAATTGAAACAGATTTTTGAAACATGCATGTTGCAATATTTTATTTCAATAGATTTAATGTTATGTTGATGTTTGTCATGCCTTATATGTGTTTGTTTGAGTAGATAAACAACTTAAAGTGTTTAGCAAACATTTTGGAGCAAGTTTGGTATTCAAAAGTTTCTCAAAATTTGCTTTTAAAAATAAGTTAGAAAAATGAGTTTTTGAATTAAAATAAACTTTGAATCTCTAATTCAAAATTTATTTGGAATTTCAAATTTTGCCCTAAAGCAAAGTTGTAGAGAATTAAATTCTAAATAACTTTTATTTTGGGACCAACTTGTGAAACTGGATTTTTGTTGCTCAAAAATGTGAAAATGTTGCTGTTCTTCATAAAATAAAATGAAAAATGTTTTCTTTTCCTATTCGGGCCGCCGCCCCGCTTTCGGCCCGGCCGCTCACCCTGACCGTATCCTTATCGCCCCCGCGCGCGGTGTGCCCTGACCGGCCGCAGAGCTCGGCGGCCGCGTGTCAGGACGCCGTAGCCATCGCTCCCCGCGTGGACATTGTGGCCCACGCAACTGTGTTTGCCTTCACCCACGCCACCAACTCGCTCAGCCGCACTCGCCCACACCTTCTCCCTCTCCTCCTCACTTCGCTCTCGCCTCCTCAGCGCCAACGCAGCGCAGCGCCACCGCAAGCCGCCGCACCACTGCGTCGGCGTCAAGCGCCCTCCCCGCCGTGCCATTCCCCGATTCCGCTTGCCCACGGTTCCGTCTCGACCTCCGCCATCCCGTGCGCACGCTCTCGCCCTCGTTTTCGCCGCGGTAAGGCTAGAGCATGTGTTTCCCCTCCGCGGCAGCGCCATGGCCGCCGAGCTTGGCCCTCTGTGGCTAGAGCTCCCTTCTTCCTCTTCCCTCCATTTTTCTACGATTTTGCGCTCGCCTTGACCTCGCGGACCCCGCGCGCACCTCGCCTACCTTCGCCATGGCCGGGATCGGCGTACCACCGGTGAGCCGCGCCGGCGCATCGCCATGCAAGCCGTCGAGCTCAACCGCGAGCTCCTCTGGCGCCTAAGGCTAGCACATTGGGTTCGCCTCTTCGCGGGGATGCCACTGGTGGTGACCTCACCGCCGGCGAGCTCATCGGCGGCGAGACCAGCGCGGTCGGCGCCTCCCCTGACACTGTGTGGCTGGCAAGTGGGGCCGGTTGACCTGCAGGCCCCCCTGTCTGTCTCTCTGTGCCCGCTGGGTGCACTGCGCCGGGTGTACTTATCATTTCAGCGCGTGTTTTTGGAAAAGGATTTCAGAAATCATTTTCTAGAAAATAGTTAAATGCTTGTTTATTTCATAACTCGAAGAATATGGTCCAAAAATTATGAAACAAATTTTGTTGTGATCCTCATGACTAGATCTACAGTATAAAAATATTGCATGATGATTTTGTGATACTTTTCTATTGAGCTTTATTTAATTCTTGAAATTGATGTTTTCTTAGTAAACGCATAGTAAATAGAATAATTATCAGAAAAATATGATTCTAGTTTTGTTAGTCTTCTTGTATAAAAAATATATGTCATGCATGTTCTGTAGAAAAATTTTGATGTGTAGTTCAAGTGCCTTTATTGGCTGATTTTTATTATTTTTGCTAGAGAGAGAAATTTGTATAAAACATGCATATGATAATTTTTGTACAGTGTTTGTTTACTGGGTAGAACATAGAAAAAATGCTAAATCTGTTGTTTGATACTTTTCATAGAACAAAGTATTTTCAAGCTCATTTATATCCCTTATCTTGTTATTTTTGTGTAGGCAGTTTTACTTATCCAATTACCATAGAAATTTTATGGTAGGCTAATTATGGTGTGACTATGGCACTGTAATTTTTATAGATTTTTATATGCACTAGAAATATATGTTGCTATTGTAACCCTAGTTTAAAAGTGAAATAAAATAATATTCTTTATGTATGATTAGTTTAGTGGTGAAGCTTTGGTGTATCTTTGAAGCATCAAATCACTTGCTGATGTCACTTGTCTTGTTAGTGTAGTTATGATTGATAAAGTGTAGTAGCACTTGTGTTAGGGTTATATAGTAGTTAGTGGAGAAGTAGCAGGGATTTTTAGTAGAAAAGAATGCAGTAGATGACATGTATTCGTAATAACTAATCTTGGATGATGTTGACTACCTTGTAGAAAGGTTTTACCTCTGGTCTATTCAATAAGTTTCAATGTGTTCATCTGCATATCATGCCATCGTGATCATCACATGCCATCGCTTTCGATGCACCATTTGCATATTTACTTATACACTCGCATCATACATGATCGCAGGAGGACGTGCTAGTAGCAGTGCAAGAGGAACAGACCGGGTCCGATCCACAAGAAATTCAGACACAGGAGGTGGCAGAGGTAGAGGAGTAAGAAGAGGATCTACCTGAGTGTGTGGACCACCAACCCATTTCCTTCAAACGAGGCAAGCCCCGGAGCATTCTAAGTCTCCGACTTTATAAAAGCAATCCTTTATATATATATATATAAGTTTTATATATGGTTGCATTAAGTTATATGAGTTGGGTGAAACTGTTGATGTATTTATTACTATTCTTGCCTATATTATTACCTACTTACCCTGTTAAGTTTAGGATCGAATACTGCTTAGCCCTACTTAGACCGGTAGCGATCGGTGATTTTCGGTCACCTGCAATAATAGGTGGTTACTAGAATACTTTAGCTATGGGATGGATGATATCCTGGAAATAACCATGTGTTGATGGAAAATTAGAGACCAGATGAAAAAGTTGGAGGCAACCAGACATGGTTCTGGGGTGCTATTAGTTTTCCGTCTGTGTCGGTTAAGGACCGATTATTACTCGTCCCTCTTGTCGTGTTGAACGCATGTCTCACATTTAGCTGGCCGAATAAAGTACTTTTTGACCGCAAAGCTAGTGGCATTATTTGGGCCGGGATCTACACGGGTGCGCGTACTGGTGCTATAGGAGTATGACGGGGACGCGAAGAGTGAGCGTAAGGTGCATCCTGGCTGTCGAGCGGTCCCTGGGTACTATGGCTCCAGTTTGTCCTGTGACATTTACCTAGATAGTGTCATTGGTGATCTGTAGCTCACTTTAGCGGGTGAGTGTGGTTTGTATGAGGAATAAATCACCAGCTAGTTAGGAATCGATTCGAATCGCCATCGCTCTTGGATAGTGAGCACTTGACTCGAGTTATGACATCGTAGTAATGATGATGAAACATTGATGGTTATATGGATAATGTTGGAAATGCTAAATACAAGTGGTAACTGGATGTTATTGGTTAATCAAGTGATTGCTATAGCATAGGTGCTTGCTTAGATTAATAGTTATAATAAAGATAATGCAAAGTACTTAAAATAGTTTATTCATGATAGTTTATTACTATTCTTGCCTACATTATTACCTACTTACCCTGTTAAGTTTAGGATCAAATACTGCTTAGCCCTGCTTAGACCGGTAGTGATCGGTGATTTCCGGTCACCTGCAATAATAGGTGGTTACTGGAATACTTTAGCTATGTGATGGATGATATTTTGGAAATAACCATGTGTTGATGGAAAATTATTTTTAGGAACTCGAAGGACTTTTATTACGTATAAATATTTATCTATCCATCGAATCTTTGGGAAACCTTTGCGGCAAGCTATTCTCCAACTTCAAGATCGTCAATATTGCTCCCAACCACCAAATGGACCTTTTCATCTGCAAACAGGGGGGATGAAACCCCTCCTTGAGTACTGGTGAAGGTTCATCCACCTACAAGCTGTCACCCTAAACATAACCAACGAAGTAGTTATCCTCGCCGTAGTCAATGGTCTGTGTTCTAGGACCTACTCCTCAAGAATCACAAGGAAACCAGCAACAACTACCGTAGAATTACATGAGGTCATGAAAAAATACTGCAGGGCCGATGCTGATTTCAGAATGAAGTCCGAAGAAGGGTCAGATCCAGCGGTGGGGTGGGCGGGGCTCTAGTCCCTCTTTGGCCACTGAACTCATGGAGCCCCCTTAGCCCCCTCTGAATTTTTGCCATTGATGCGCCTTGAGGAGGCTGAAGCTGTCTGAGGTTGAAGAAGCCCCTAGACATTTTTCAGGATCCGTCCCTAGTCCGAAGCACAAAGATCCCAAACTAGACATCTACCATGGCCATAGCACAAACCACCATACCCTCAAGATGAGCTCATCAGTGTCAACGCCATGGACAACACAACCTTCGCTAAACCAAAAGCAACAATAGCCGCAAATGAACCTAGAGCCAACCCCACAAACAAACCTCCGTCAAAGGGCCCCTCGAAACTGTATTATCATTTTTGTGGCCTAGGCAAGGGCCACACCACAAAGCAAAGTGCTTGCTTTGCCAAAGTGAAAGAGTTTCAAGAATCCCAGCAGGCGGCATCTGCACCAAAACCAGTCAACCACACATGAAGGCAACCAAACCAAACACCTAACCCACCCTACCATTATACCCCATCAAACTACGGTTTACCTTCGCAACAACCATCCCACCCTTAATCAAGCTAGACAACCATCCACCACCCATATCAAACGTATAACAGCTTCGACACACACCACCACCCTTTCCCATACTACCCACACACACCCTCACAAGCCTACAAAGTAACACACCCACCGACTAAGAGTGTGTCCTTAGATTATTAGCAACCATGTTTTATTCATTATCCAACATTCTATGTAAGCACCTGTTCTATATTCAAGTAAGGGTTGAGCAATCAGAGCCATTTTTTCATCTTTCATATGCCAGTTCTTACTATGGTGCCAGAGCATAGTCAAATCGTACTGTCATGTAGAAACGACAATTCGTGAATCAATGTGCCCAACTGGGTACCCCGAAAAACACACACCTCGCTTACACCCCAGGCACAAGCGAGACCAACCCGTTCCACTCCTGTCAAGGGTTTTAAGTCCTCGTCCAAACTTGGACTCTAAGCACCCGCACTTGAGGCACGGCCTCAAAAGTGGTGCTTAGACCTCCACCTATCCCCGCCTCCAATCAGTCGGTCCGAAAAGAGCTAGAGCCCATGACAAGAGAGTAACAAGCCTTCTCGCTCCCATAAGCAAGTATGTGCTCGGGATAATAAGTCTGTGACTTGACCAGGGTCCATACAACGGAGGATCCTTAATCGACACGGATAGGGGGAAATAGTGCAGCCAAGCTATGCCCCATGGCCGCAGGACATAACCTGTTACACCCACCAATACCCATACCACATCCCTGTCTGGTCATCATTTTCTTTCCACCATTTCATTTTGAGATTTATGATAATAATAATAATCACCTGTTGTGAATAACGATAGATTACCCACGCTACCAATAAACCTAAGCAAAGCACCTATCCGATCCTGTACTAGTAAGACTCATAGGTATATATATATATATATATGGGTATCATAAAATTTCTGCAACGTAAATGCACCACATATATACAATGATTATAAAAAAAATACGGGTTATGCACCGGGGCTTGCCTTAGGCAGGTGCAGTGTCAGTGGTGTTAGTCACGGGCGGCTCCTGGAACTCCTCCAGCACAAAGATCTCCTCCTCGTAATCTTCGATGATCTCCTCGTAACTGTCGACGATCATCCTCTTTAGTGTAGTTAGTCTTTGAGAGCTTGTTAGTTTGGTTAATGCGGCTCTTTAGTTAGTCTTTGAGAGCACACTAGCTTACTGAGTAGTGACCTAGCTTGATGAGTGCCTAGTGATCATAGCTACTAGAATTGTTAGGCAAATGGCTTGCAACCCTTGTAGAGCTAGAATAAAATTGCATTACGCCGTTTGTTGTACTAATCAATTGCTCTAGTGATTCGTAGAGTTTTTAAATAGGCTATTCACCCCATCTAGCCATATTAGGACCTTTCAAGTGATATCAGAGCCATGGTCACCATTTGATTGAAGTCTTAACAACCTCGGTGTCAAAAAATGGCTCAAATTGTGTTCAACCATATGGGGGGCAAACCACCATTCTTTGATAGCACATGCTATGATTATTGGAAGAGAAAGATAAAGATGTATCTTGATTCAATCAATGACTAAGTGTGGGATGTGACTGAGAGTGACTATGTGATTCTTGATACAGACAATCTCACCAACAATGACAAGGCCAATAAGCAATGCAATACAATGGCTCTCAACACCATTTACAATGCCATTGATTCCAAGGTGTTTGAACAAATTAAGAATTGTGAGAGAGTTAGTGAGGTGTGGAAGAGATTGGAGGAAGCCTATGAGGGCACACCGGTGGTCAAGAGTACCAAGTTGTACATCCTCAAGGACAAGTTCACATGCTTCAAGATAAAGGATGATCGTCGACAGTCATGAACAACACCAGGTTGTTCTCTACATGCATGCGATAATGATGCAACATTTAGTATTTAGGCAACAACAACTCTTAAAATGCACCACACATGCTAAGCTACAAAGCTAGCTCTAATAACTAAGGTAACAAGCTATCTATCATCTCCATCAAGCAAAATATCAACTCATTTTGCAAGTGCTTCATTTTACGAGCCGATATTATGCTTTTTATTTATATTCGTTTTAATGGCTATTTCGCTAGCAATGAAATGGTCTAATCTAATGCTACGAAATTTACAGCAAGCACATGATGATACAACAAAGCTACTGTGAAAATTTCACGATCAAAGCTACTACCAATTTACCACCAAAATTCCTACGAATATTATCCTAATAATATTAAGCCTTTCCAATCGATTTAATATATCTTGGCATCATCCTAGAAACATATAAACTAATTATACGTCAGATAGATCATGAATTTAGGAACTTAACTAAAGTGGTTTCATAATTTTTGGACATCTACATGAATCACTATTAAATATCAAAGTTTAGCTCAGAAAGTCAATTGTAAAATCATTGCTTAATTTATTAGAAAAGGAAAACTCATTTCGTTGGCGCGGCCCACAAACATGCAGACGCAGCCCAAATCGCCACAGCGCGCGTGCTCCTGCGGCCCACGTGACGCGCAAGACGGCCCACGCAAGGAAACCCGCACGCGCCCAGGTGTTTAAGCAAAAATGCCCCTGCGCTAAAGGCAAATCCACCCGCAGTCCAAAGCACTATTCCTGAAGGGTTAGGCTATGCAAAAAGGACCCTGCAATCTTCCTCCTTTACCATGGCCAGGTCCCTCGCCACCCCTATGCGCGCCGACGCGCCGACACGAACACGGGGCCACCGCACCGGCCAACCGGAAGCCCTTCTGACGCGCCTAGGAGACCGACCCTTACCTATAGGACGATGCACAGCTTTGGGCAATGGCTGGACGAGCCGAGATGTAGTAAGGCGGCCTCCCCACGATGATGTGCACCCTGTAGCGGTGGCAGCCAAGTTTCGGTGAGCTACCGGCTTATGGAGGTGGTCGAAACAGCGGGTGAGCACCAGTGACTCACGCCAAACCTACCCGTGGTGGTGGTTCGGCCGAAGATGCTCCGAGCAAGGCTGGCCACGTGGTCCCAATTGCTACGGCGGTGCGGTCACGTCAATGGGAGCTAGGAGGCAGTAGGCGTTCTGCGGTGGTGCGCGGGGTGGAGCAGAGGTTGTGGCGAGGCTAGCGGCGCAACCAATTTGGCTCGAGGTGAACACCTTGGGCTACCGCGGTGATCACGACCGAGCTCAGCCTTAATGGCATGGAGAAGGGACATCTCCAAAATTGGAGTACGGTGGGGCAGTGCTCGGGGTGAGGTGGGGTCGATTGGCAAGGCCACAAGACCATGAAGAAAAGGATGCAATGAAATGGACGGTGGTGATCTCTCCCTACCGACGCACAAGGAGTGGCCCCATTGGTCATGGTGGACAGAGGAGAGGGGGTAAACTGAGTCAGTGCTCGGGTCACCTCTACAGGCGGGGTGGGGACGACACGATTGGGATGGCTTGTGTAGGAGCCACGCCAAGACATGCGCGTGCAGCGGTGAAATCGCGTGGCGTGTGCATGCAGCCACTGACCAACCAGCAGTGACGCTAGAGCCAGGGCACGGACATGACGCAGGTTGACTGGGTAGCAGCCGCGTCACCGTGCGAGCAAAGGGAGGGCAGTGGCTGCAGCGGTCAGGCCGAAGCGGCTCAATCGGCCACTCGTGACACCACGAGCAGAGCAGGGCCAGACGTAGCGCGGGATGGCCACAAGCGGTGACCACGCGCGACTAGTGAGCAAACCCGAAACATGCCGTGCACGAAATTTAGAGCACATGGAAATACTAGCTCGAAGCAAACGGAGCTCGACCACCTAAACCATACTACACGAGGTACATCAGGCTATCGACAGGAGCTAAAACATGACACCCTTCCTAAACTAGATCTCACTAAAAAAATCAATGAACTTCATGCGGTCATACTATTTTTGGACTTAAACATGACTCTAAATCTTAGACTAATTTTGTTGCAAGCTTGATTTCCAAGCTACTAGAAACACCAGGTAGCAATACCACTGTCGACGTGGGACCGATAGGGTTCCCCAGCGATATGACTACGAGTCGTGGGCTCTGGCCTGGCCTATGGACTAGAGCAAGGAGAGGTGCAGTATCCGCTACACCGAGTCTAAGTAGAATAGGCCAGACTAGCCGGATTCCTATGAAAAGTAACTTCTATGTTTAGTTCAGGACACCTTTGGATCCGACTAGGATTGTAACCGCACCGCAGCCTTCTCTATCGATATAAAGAGAGGGCGTGAGCACCCCTGTAATGGGAGACGATAGAACATAATCAATCCAACACAAAGGCTAACGCCGACTAGACGTAAGGCTATTACTCGATTACGATCGAGGGCCCAAATCAATATAAATCGACTGTCTCTGCACTACAAAGTCTAACTATCAGCTTCATCATCAGAAGAAGACAACTGAATATCGAGCTTCTCGCCGATAAAGTTGGCCAAATCTTCAACTTCAGGCTTAGCCTTCTCGATGGACTCCTTATAATCGTCATCTTTGGCTTCCTCCCTAAGTTTTTCTAGAGGGACCAATGGAGCAAGAACACGGATATGGGCTAAAACGTTCTTGACACACGTCTGGATCCCATTCTTGACAAAGCTCTAGAGGCGCACAGGAATCAACGGGATGAAGTCACCCTAGGTCCTTCCATCATCTTCAAAAGTCCAAATAAGCTTCATAGTAGTCTTGAAAGATTTCTACAAGGTGGCAAACCGTTGGTCAGATACCGTCAGCTTCTTGGACAAATCTTCAATAGTTTTCATTCCCTACATAAGATCTCGGTCAGCACCAAGTCTAATCAACTGGGCACAAGTGAGCTCTTCTTTGGCAGGAGCCTTTACCTCCTCAGCCTATTGTGATTAGATCGGACCGATATATTTATATCTTCAACATCATTCAAGAGCGTCTACTTATCTTTACAGAGGGCTGATCAAGTCAATAAGAGAAAATCAGACAAATGAGGCACAAAAAATAAGAAAAAGAGGGAACAAAGCATAAAAGAACTCAAAATACCGAGGCTTCGGACTATACAACAAGACACTTGACGAATCAAAGCAGCACACCGGGAGGGGTATTTATAGGCCAAAGAGTGGTGCACATAGATCGGTAGCACCAACAGAACAAGCCTGACAAAAGTCCCAGCGAAAAGATAGAAAGCAATAAGAGAGGACACATGCGTGAAGGAACAGTACTCAAGGACAAGCATATCCGAAAGAATATACCAACACTGTACACCTCGTGACTACAGAGAATTCAATTCAACCGCCAACCACCACCAACCTCGGACATAAAGCCGGTTACCTAAGAAGACAATAAAAAACCCTCTATCCGAGTTCTTAACGATCAAAAAGAACCCAAAAAGATGCTCGGGGGCTGCAGGGTACATATCCTCAGAGATTTTTAGTTTTTTCAACAATCAAAATTCAAGACCTTGCAACTTTTTGTTCCAAATAGCAAGAGGCTCGGGGGCTACACTCAGTGAGTTCAAAAAAGTGCACTTCACGCGAAAGACTTCTTCAAGACAGGACCACTTCAAGGCTTTACGTCAAAAGAACCTGGAACAAGCTTGATTCTTCAGGCAAAGCCGGAGAAACAAGGGGGGTCTTCAAGTTTAACCATGAAATGCTCGGGGGCTTGTCGACGCGAGACCACTAGGATTCCCTAGAGATATGACTACGAGTCATGGGCCCTGGCCTGGTGTAACACCCCGGGTGTTATAGTGCTAATTAATCTGCCATGTCATCATAATGCATTGCAAAGCATCCCTGTTAGGTTAAACTTGTTATGCATCAACTAAAACGAGTTTACTTATTCAGGTTGAATGTGTTTCTCAGTGGTGTGCTCCGAACCCGAAAACCCTAATTTCGAATGCCACCGCAAATACTTAGTCCATGCCCTGCGTAATTTGAGGTGTGCGACTGTGTTGCACACTAGTGTCAAGTGTAGGGTATGAGCTCAAGTACAACATTTAAAATGAAGATCCAAATTTGAGTTTGAATTGGAGTCCCAAAACTTGTCACGAGTTTTCCGATTCAAATTTAAATTCAAATCTGGGAAGAAATGTAAAAGAATTTTTAAAGCTAATTGGTCAACCAAGAGTGGCATTTGGTCAACCATGTCATGTTGGTCCAAATGATGCCCTTGGGTGAGGTTTTGATCACTAAGTAATCACCAATCAAAGTAGCAACAAATTTCGATTTAAAATTCCTCCGAAAACCCTAAATTTCAAAACCCTGTTTTACCCCTTTTGAAATAATTCAAAATCTAAGCAAAATTTGGAAAAAAGTTCAAAACCAAGTTTGTAGAACTTTTCAAGGGCTACAACTTTGGTGTTTTGAGTTTTCAAAGTTTTAGTGTAAAATGTGGAGCAATTTTGAAAATAAACAAATTTCAAATTTAATTCATTTTTGTCCCCAAACTAAGATTTCAAAATGGAGGCTGAATTTTAAAAAGTTTTGAACAGCAAAGTTGTAGGTCTGGTCAAGATATACAACTTTGATGTTGGGAGATTTTGAAGTTTCAATATAAAATCAAAAGTAATTTCTAAATTACCAAATCTGAAAAATGTGTCCCCTTTTGAGTTTAAATTCAAATTTCAAAATCCAGTTATAATTTGAAAAAGTGTTCAATACAAAACTTGTAGAGCTTGAAATTCTGAAGATTTCATAGATTGGAAGTTTTTCAAGTTGTTACATGATTTTGAGAGTAATTTAAGAAAACAGTTTGAAAATTCAAAGTTGGGGGGGAACAGCTACAGTGCACCGGCGAATCACACACCGGCAGCGCGCGGCATGGGCGCCGGCGAGCCGCCGACGTCGCGCTGGCCGCTTCCACGACCTTCCATCCTGCCACCGCGACCACAGGGACCGCTTCGCGCTCTCTAGCTGCTTCCTTGCTTCACAGCGCTATAAAAGGGACCGACACCGCCACTGTCGCCGTCCGGTTTCATCATCGCCGCCGCCACCGTCCTCATTGCTCCGGCCAAATTCGCCCTCCCTGCTCCACCGCATCCATCTCCATCTCGCCAATCGCTCCGCCATCACCTTGCGAACCTGTTGCGCCTCTTGGTGTAGATGCTACCGCTCAGGATCACCGGGGAACCATCGTCTTCCACCTCGGGTCGCCGTCGTCCCGGTTGAGCCCCGCCACCGTGACCAGCCGCCTCCAGTGCCTCTCCACTTCAACCGATCACGCCTCTGTGATCGTGGTACGCCCCTGATGCTCCCTGGCTAGATAGTTTAAGCTTTGCACCTTTGTGTCGTCGAGTCGTCGGTCACCGTAGTTGCCGAGCCGCCACCGTCGTCGGTGAAGTGTCACCGGAGCTCGAACCGTGGGGCAAATTAGTAAAATGGAGTCGTGGGAAGGTGTAGTTGGTGTCGGTCGGTTCAGTTGGTCGACCGAAGCCCCGGTCACCGGCCGGCCACCGCGCGAAGGTGAGTGAGCGCGCGGGAGAGAACGAGAGAGCGGAGGTAGGTGATGACAGGTGGGGTCGGCCTGTCAGTGAGAGAGAACGGGAGAGTGAGCGCGCGCGGGCTGGGCCGCGGTGCTGGGCCGCTCGGGCGAGTGCGAGCGCGCGTGCGGGCGCGCGTGAGCGGGCCGTCTGGTTGGGCCGGACCGCGGGGAAAAAGAAAAGTCAGCCCAATTTCGTTTTTGTTTTTCTTTTTCAAAGATATGAATAGTGTTATTATTTGTTTATTTCATTAAAAATTGTGTAGAGTTCCAAAATTCATGAAAATTTTTGTGTAAGCTTTTCAATGTATAAACTATCTAGGAAAAATGTTAAATCATGAATTTGAATACTTTGAGCAGTAGAATTAATTAGTTTCATTAAAGATTAAATGCAACTTCCAGTAATTTTAATAATTAATTTATTTATCCAAAAATTATGAAATTTATTATAACACTGTTGTAATTCATTCTTAACCCATAGAAAAAGTTTGAGCTTGATTAGGTAAAATTTGATCAACTTCTAATTATGCCCTAATTATTAAATAGAAAATAAATGTTAATTTGAGAACTTTAAGTGTTGGGTGCCTTTTGATTGAGTGAAGTCCTTAGGTCACTACCCTTTGGTGATCTTTGGCACCTTAATTTCATGATTGAGCTCGTTAGTAACTTGTTAGGTTAAAAGCTGGTATCGCTGGAATCGTCGCTTCTAGTTAGTAGGTTTTCTGTTTGCGACTGTACCGTAGAAGTAAGTTGTACTCCAGTAGTAACTCGTAGCATGTTATCATCAAGCATCATGTTTATCATCGAGCATCATGTTAAAGCATGTTATGTATTCGTGTAGTCTCCACTTTCGAGGAAGCCGAAGTCGTCGATCAAGCTTCCGGAGAAGAGCGATCGTCGGTGGGTTCCGGACCAGGGGGTGAAGTCCTCGAGTCTGAGTCGGTCGTCGTGTTTGAGCAAGGCAAGCCCCGGTGCATTTAAACCCTACCTTGAGTTTTACAAATGTTTTATTATTTATATTATGGTTGACTGCATTAAGTAATTAGGAGTTGAGTGATAACCTAATTGCTGCATTATCATCCTTGATTATTGTGATATCAACCTTGATACCTGATTTACAGAAAATGCGTAGTATGCTTCGCTATGCTTAGAAGTTAAGCTTTTAAATGAATGTTTACATAGCCATGACGGCATATCGAATGAATATTGAAATATGTGAATGAACTTGTAAGATCGGGCGGGTGGTTTGGCCACTGCTAACATGCATTGGGAAAGGAGTCCCACTGTATTGTTTCCGCCTTATCAGTTAAGGACCGTACGTTGTTGGCCCTCGCGTCATGGAGTTTTTATTAGTACTAGCCATGTACCCATGTCGGGTAAGCCTTACTTTGGTTAGTCCATTACGAGAACGTCTAACCTCGCACTGGGAGTGGAGAGATGGCGAGAGTAACGTGTACCCTCGGGGCTAGAATCGGGCCGGGTTCGAGGAGTACTGTGCTCTCGGGTGGCGATGGACACGTTCTGGTTTTGGGAAAACCCGAGTAAGAGTTGATATATGCAAGATTCAGTTCTACATATGTCGTGTGGTTAGGAATCCCCAGCTGGGTAAATAAAGCGGTTCGAATCGTCGTTACTCCACGAGAAAGGAGTCTTGGCCTTGCACCAACATCGTAGTTAAGAACTGGAATTGAAAGAAAGAATGAGAAAGGTTTTGATGATAATTACTTTGATCTAGATTAGGATCACCTAGAATTGGTTAATGAACCATCAATGGTAAAAGTAAAATGTTGAAGATAAGGACTTACTTTAATAAGCTTTTCTGCAAAAAGAAAATTTGATTCTTGATTACCCGTACCTTGATTCCCTAAAGCTAGCATGCCCTTGGAGTCTTTGTCTTAGTCGGGTAAGTCTTGTTGAGTACTCTCGTACTCAGGGTTTGTTAACCCCTTGTTGCAGGTGCGGTTCATGAACAAGTCTGCTTCGAGCCTTGTTGCATGACCGTCGTGGTTGAAGACAGTGACGACGAGTAGATTGTGTGGCCTTTGGGCAAGGCATCTCGCTTGTGTGTTGTAATAAAGTTACTACCGATACTTCTCTACTAATGGTTTGTAATAATGTTACATAAGGTTTGAAGTTTGAAAAACTGGTTTGTAATCTATGTTATTGTAAGACTTCCGCTACTTTACTCTGTTGAATATTTTGAATAAACTGTTGTAATATTGCAATACTCCTGTGATTGGATCCTGTTCGGAGGAAAGCAGGCCTTTTAAGTTATGGTGAACATAAGTACGACTATCAGAGGTCATTATGACAATGAAGTGTACTTGTGGGCCATCGTAATTAGGAGGTTCTGTGACAGCTGGTACCAGAGCATAATCACTCGGGTTATTGTAATATTACCTTGTAAAACTTCAGAATGATTTGGGTCAACAAACTTAATACTGATATTTTGGGTCCAAACTGCTTTTGCTTCTCTTAATCTATTCTATAGTTTCCTTAGCTCATATTTGAAAGCTTCGTAGTGAAGTATCATGTATAGTGCCCTATGTTATAAAGATTGCATGTGTTACTTAAATCTTTCTGTTAGATCGTAAGTACGATACATGCATCATGTGTTAATTAACCTGCTTAAGTTACCTTCCCTTTTAAAGTGGTTTGGGTTAAGTAAGGTTCAATCCTATTCATGCTAACCTTCAGATCCCCCTATCTGTTCTCATCGTCCTAATTCTGTCTTGTTTTAGGATGGCACGTGTGAAGACGACTCCTCGCAAGAAAACGGGTCCGCAAGGAGTGCCGCGTCATTAGTTGGCCGCCAGAGTTGATGGAGCAAGCAGTAGCCGTAATCCGAACCCGGATTCGGAATCAGAGGTTGCAAGGCTTACATCAGAAGTAGAGCGACTGAAGCGCAACATGCGTTTTTGGAAACAGTTCCAGAATGAGTCGCTGGAAAAGGAGACAGAAGCCAGGGCTCGTGTTCGTGAGTTGGAGCTTTATGTGACACACCTGGAGCAGTACAACACAGTCCTGCATGAGGAAGTTCATAGGCTAAATGATCTGATGAATCCCAATCATCAGCCCCAGGCAGTGGAAGATGATGTTGGTGCCGTGGTTGTTCCTGATGGAGAGGACAATGAAGAAGATCCAGAAGAAGATGAACCCGTGATGGAAAGTGGTGATGATGCAAGTCATGTCACTGGTGCAAGTGCTCCAGAGAATGAGGAGGAAGTGATCGTGATCAGCGATGATGATGAGGAGTGAAGGGTCGACATGGATGGTTGTGTAATATAGTAGTCTTTCCTGCTTCCTAAGAACCTTAGTGGGTGGTTTCTTGCTTGTGAGCAAGTTTGTAATGAAATAATGTAAGATGAGTTTGTATGTGTATACAAGTTCTGTGCTAACTGCTTTTTAATTCAATAAAGCAATGTAAATAAACATGGTTTGTGTACAACAGATGGACGGTACTGGAACCTCCCAGGGAGGGGACAATACTCCGAATCCCCCACCGTTTCCACCTACCTTGGCAGAAGCTATTGCCGCACTGGTTAATGCCACTACCCTGTTGGCTCAGAATCAGAATCAGAATGGGAATCAGGGTCGTCGAGGCCGTAACAATGGAGGGGAAACCACTTATGTGGATTTCACCGATACCCGTCCACCAGTGTTCTCAAAGGCAGATGAGCCGCTAGAGGCGGATGACTGGCTCCGTACCATGGAGCAGAAGTTTGAACTTTTACAGTGCACAGAGCACCAGAAGCCTGTGTTTGCAGCACAACAACTCAGAGGTGCCGCAGGGGCGTGGTGGGCGAATCTAGTCGCCGCACAGCCTGCTGGCCACCGTGTCACTTGGCAGGAGTTTCGTGAAGCCTTTAGAGCACATTATATCCCAGATGGTGTCATGGCCATGAAGCTAGAGGAGTTTCTCTCACTGAAGCAAGGGAACCAGACAGTTCTACAATATGTGGGCAAATTCAATCATCTGTCCCAGTATGCAGCTGAATATGTGAATACCGATGCAAAGAAGAAGAGTTGTTTCATGAGAGGTTTGAGTACCAGAATCCAGGAAGCATTAGTCACCTGCTATAATGCTACTTACCATGAGATAGTCAATGTGGCTATTGCGTCAGAAGAGAAGTCCCGACTGCACAAGGAGTCGAAGAAAAAGAAGCCAGTGTTTTCAAGTCCGTCTGGCGGCATTAAGAAACGCCAGAAGTTTGTTTATCACCCTCAGAACCATTTCCGCCCAACTTATCGTCCACCGCAGTACCAAGCTCAGCCGCAGACGTTTTTCCGTCCTGCCGCAACCCCGCAATTTTTACAGCAGCCGAATGCCCCTGGTATTCGAAACCAGACTCCAGTAACCCATAACTTTCCCTGCTACAACTGTGGAAAGCCAGGCCACTTTTCCAAGGATTGCCCATATCCAAGGCCGTACAATCCCAATTATCCCAGAGCTCCCGTACCACAACCGCAACAACTCCAGAGCAAGAATAATAATCTGAATGTTCAGAAGGGTAAGGGTGAGAAGAGGAAGACCGGACGTGTATTCTATACTCAAGCAAGTGCAATCCCAGAGGGAGAACCTGTTATGATGGGTATGTTCCCTGTTGCTAATCATCCAGCAGTACTGTTATTTGATTCAGGTGCATCGCATACATTCATAAATCGCACCTTTGTTGTTAAGCATGACATTCCAATTATGGGAACACAAGAGGATTTCTTTATCCAGTCGCCCGGGGGACGACTGTGTACTAAGGAGATGGTACGTGACGTACCTATAGAGTTAGGTGGGCATATATTCCCTACCTCAATGATAATATTACAGAAACAGGATATAGATGTAATCCTGGGTATGAATTGGATGTACCAAAGAGGAGCCCTTATAGATGCACTGCACAGAACTATAAGGTTGAACCTGCCAGATAATAAATCTCATCTTCTTATCCAACTTCCTATCCCAAAGAGAACAGTTGAAAGGGTATGTGCAACTTCAGTACATGAGATTTGTGATATACCGGTAGTCTGTGAATTTCTGGATGTGTTTCCAGATGATCTACCAGGTCTGCCACCGGACAGAGATGTAGAGTTTGTGATTGAGTTAAAACCGGGTACTGCCCCAATATCCCGGAGAGCTTACAGAATGCCACCCAATGAATTAGCAGAACTTAAGGATCAATTGCAAGAGTTACGTGACAAAGGTTTTATCAGACCCAGTTCCTCACCATGGGGATGTCCAGCTCTTTTTGTCAAGAAGAAGGATCAGACTTTAAGGATGTGTGTTGACTATCGACCGCTGAATGAAGTAACCATTAAGAATAAATATCCGTTGCCTCGCATTGATCTGCTCTTTGATCAGCTTGCGGGGGCAAAGGTATTTTCAAAGATCGATCTTCGATCAGGATACCATCAAATTAAGATTCGACCTGAAGATATTCCAAAGACTGCATTCACCACCAGATATGGACTGTATGAGTACCTAGTTATGTCTTTTGGTCTCACTAATGCACCGGCACATTTCATGTATCTGATGAATTCAGTTTTCATGCCAGAACTTGACAAGTTTGTGGTTGTCTTTATTGATGATATTCTGGTATACTCCAAAAGTGAAGAAGAGCATGTTGAGCATCTCAGAATTGTTCTGACTCGTCTGAGAGATCATCAATTGTATGCCAAGTTCAGTAAATGTGAGTTTTGGTTAAAAGAAGTGCAATTCTTAGGACATGTGTTGTCAGCCGAAGGAGTAGCAGTAGATCCTGGCAAGGTGAAAGATATTCTGAATTGGAAGCCACCAATCTCAGTTCATGAAGTCCGAAGTTTTCTGGGAATGGCGGGTTATTACCGTCGATTCATACCTGACTTTTCAAAGGTAGCCAAGCCAATCACAGAGTTGTTGAAGAATCAAACTAAGTTCATATGGTCTACAGAATGTGAGAAAGCTTTTAGAATTTTAAAGAGGTCATTGACAACTGCTCCAGTTTTGGCACAGCCAGATATAGAAAAGCCATTTGATGTTTACTGTGATGCCTCGGGTATTGGCCTTGGTTGCGTATTGATGCAGGAAGGCAGAGTCATTGCTTATGCCTCAAGACAGTTGAAGCGCCATGAAGAACATTATCCGACACATGATCTTGAATTAGCAGCTGTGGTTCATGCATTAAAAATATGGCATCATTACTTGTTAGGTAATACTTGCCACATGTATACAGATCACAAGAGTTTAAAGTATATCTTTACTCAGTCAGAATTGAATATGAGGCAAAGAAGGTGGCTTGAGTTGATAAAGGATTATGATTTAGAAGTACACTATCACCCTGGAAAAGCGAATGTAGTTGCTGATGCACTCAGTAGAAAGAATCATTGCAATTATACGACTGTGAAGCCAATGGATTACAGTTTGTGTTACGAATTGGAAAAGTTGAATATTGAAATAATTCAACAAGGTCAGCTGACTAGTGTCACAGTAGAATCAACACTCAAAGATCAGATTGTATCTGCTCAGAGAACAAATTCCGGAATCACTCACATCAAAGAAAAAGTTAGAACTGGTCAACAGACAGATTTCAGTATTGATGAGGCAGATGTGTTATGGTTTAAGAACCGGCTAGTGGTCCCAAAGGTTCCAGAGTTACGTCGGCTCATTCTTGATGAAGCACATAGTACAAGGTTTTCTATTCATCCAGGAAGTAATAAGATGTATCAAGATTTGAAACAAAGATTCTGGTGGACCAAAATGAAAATTGAGATTGCTAAGTATGTTGCTAGATGTGATACTTGTTGTAAGGTGAAGGCGGTACACCTAAAGTCGGCAGGAATGTTACAACCCTTGCCCATTCCATCCTGGAAGTGGGAAGATATCAGTATGGATTTCATTACTGGGTTACCCAAGACCTCAAGAGGCTTTGATTCAATTTGGGTCATTGTGGACCGTTTGACTAAGTCAGCTCACTTTGTACCTGTGAAGGTTGACTATAGAGCATCTCGATATGCAGAAATATATGTTGCTCGGATTATGAGTTTACATGGAATACCCAAAACAATTGTTACTGACAGGGGTACTCAGTTTGTTTCGCAATTTTGGAGACAGTTTCAAAAGTCATTAGGTACTAAACTTCTTTACAGCACAGCCTATCATCCACAAACTGGGGGACAGACTGAAAGAGTAAATCAAATTTTGGAAGATATGTTAAGATCTTGTGCTCTCACCTATCAAGATCAATGGGATGAATGTTTACCGTTAGCAGAATTCTCATACAATAACAGTTACCAAGAGAGTATCAAAATGGCACCGTTTGAAGCATTGTATGGCCGCAGGTGCAGAACTCCGTTGAACTGGTCAGAACCAGGAGAAAGATGGTTTTATGAAGTTGATCTGGTGAAGAAAACGGAAGAAAAGGTTAGGCAGATACAAAAGAATTTAAAAGTTGCTCAGTCTCGACAGAAGAGTTATGCAGATAAAAGACGTAGACCCTTGATGTTTAAAGTGGGAGATTATGTTTATCTGAAAGTGTCACCCATGAAAGGAGTTAATAGATTTGGAGTCAAAGGCAAACTCGCACCACGTTATATTGGTCCTTTTCAAATCATTGAAAAATGTGGGAAGGTGGCATATAGATTAAAGCTGCCTGAACAACTGTCAGCCGTGCACAATGTATTTCATGTATCACAAATGAAGAAGTGTCTGCAAGTACCTGATCAAGTGGTTGATGTTGAGGGAGTTGAACTTGAACCTGATTTGACATATTCTGAATATCCTGTCCGAGTTTTGGATCGAAAAGATCGTGTTACCCGGAGTAGAACAATTAAATGGTACAAGATACAATGGGATCAACATTCAGAAGAGGAAGCCACCTGGGAATCGGAAGGTTATCTGTTGGAGAATTTCCCGGAGTTCTTTGCTTCTATCTAGGTTGCAATTTCTTCTTTAAACTGTAACCTATCCTTTTAAAAAATCTTTATGATGCAGAAAACACCTACCCGTTTTGTAGACAAGTCTTGGACGTGTTTGCTTGACACGTTTCCTTTTCCATTACTTAACTCAAGGCTTTAAATCTCGGGACGAGATTTCTTTAAGGGGGAAGGGCTGTAACACCCCGGGTGTTATAGTGCTAATTAATCTGCCATGTCATCATAATGCATTGCAAAGCATCCCTGTTAGGTTAAACTTGTTATGCATCAACTAAAACGAGTTTACTTATTCAGGTTGAATGTGTTTCTCAGTGGTGTGCTCCGAACCCGAAAACCCTAATTTCGAATGCCACCGCAAATACTTAGTCCATGCCCTGCGTAATTTGAGGTGTGCGACTGTGTTGCACACTAGTGTCAAGTGTAGGGTATGAGCTCAAGTACAACATTTAAAATGAAGATCCAAATTTGAGTTTGAATTGGAGTCCCAAAACTTGTCACGAGTTTTCCGATTCAAATTTAAATTCAAATCTGGGAAGAAATGTAAAAGAATTTTTAAAGCTAATTGGTCAACCAAGAGTGGCATTTGGTCAACCATGTCATGTTGGTCCAAATGATGCCCTTGGGTGAGGTTTTGATCACTAAGTAATCACCAATCAAAGTAGCAACAAATTTCGATTTAAAATTCCTCCGAAAACCCTAAATTTCAAAACCCTGTTTTACCCCTTTTGAAATAATTCAAAATCTAAGCAAAATTTGGAAAAAAGTTCAAAACCAAGTTTGTAGAACTTTTCAAGGGCTACAACTTTGGTGTTTTGAGTTTTCAAAGTTTTAGTGTAAAATGTGGAGCAATTTTGAAAATAAACAAATTTCAAATTTAATTCATTTTTGTCCCCAAACTAAGATTTCAAAATGGAGGCTGAATTTTAAAAAGTTTTGAACAGCAAAGTTGTAGGTCTGGTCAAGATATACAACTTTGATGTTGGGAGATTTTGAAGTTTCAATATAAAATCAAAAGTAATTTCTAAATTACCAAATCTGAAAAATGTGTCCCCTTTTGAGTTTAAATTCAAATTTCAAAATCCAGTTATAATTTGAAAAAGTGTTCAATACAAAACTTGTAGAGCTTGAAATTCTGAAGATTTCATAGATTGGAAGTTTTTCAAGTTGTTACATGATTTTGAGAGTAATTTGAGAAAACAGTTTGAAAATTCAAAGTTGGGGGGGAACAGCTACAGTGCACCGGCGAATCACACACCGGCAGCGCGCGGCATGGGCGCCGGCGAGCCGCCGACGTCGCGCTGGCCGCTTCCACGACCTTCCATCCTGCCACCGCGACCACAGGGACCGCTTCGCGCTCTCTAGCTGCTTCCTTGCTTCACAGCGCTATAAAAGGGACCGACACCGCCACTGTCGCCGTCCGGTTTCATCATCGCCGCCGCCACCGTCCTCATTGCTCCGGCCAAATTCGCCCTCCCTGCTCCACCGCATCCATCTCCATCTCGCCAATCGCTCCGCCATCACCTTGCGAACCTGTTGCGCCTCTTGGTGTAGATGCTACCGCTCAGGATCACCGGGGAACCATCGTCTTCCACCTCGGGTCGCCGCCGTCCCGGTTGAGCCCCGCCACCGTGACCAGCCGCCTCCAGTGCCTCTCCACTTCAACCGATCACGCCTCTGTGATCGTGGTACGCCCCTGATGCTCCCTGGCTAGATAGTTTAAGCTTTGCACCTTTGTGTCGTCGAGTCGTCGGTCACCGTAGTTGCCGAGCCGCCACCGTCGTCGGTGAAGTGTCACCGGAGCTCGAACCGTGGGGCAAATTAGTAAAATGGAGTCGTGGGAAGGTGTAGTTGGTGTCGGTCGGTTCAGTTGGTCGACCGAAGCCCCGGTCACCGGCCGGCCACCGCGCGAAGGTGAGTGAGCGCGCGGGAGAGAACGAGAGAGCGGAGGTAGGTGATGACAGGTGGGGTCGGCCTGTCAGTGAGAGAGAACGGGAGAGTGAGCGCGCGCGGGCTGGGCCGCGGTGCTGGGCCGCTCGGGCGAGTGCGAGCGCGCGTGCGGGCGCGCGTGAGCGGGCCGTCTGGTTGGGCCGGACCGCGGGGAAAAAGAAAAGTCAGCCCGATTTCGTTTTTGTTTTTCTTTTTCAAAGATATGAATAGTGTTATTATTTGTTTATTTCATTAAAAATTGTGTAGAGTTCCAAAATTCATGAAAATTTTTGTGTAAGCTTTTCAATGTATAAACTATCTAGGAAAAATGTTAAATCATGAATTTGAATACTTTGAGCAGTAGAATTAATTAGTTTCATTAAAGATTAAATGCAACTTCCAGTAATTTTAATAATTAATTTATTTATCCAAAAATTATGAAATTTATTATAACACTGTTGTAATTCATTCTTAACCCATAGAAAAAGTTTGAGCTTGATTAGGTAAAATTTGATCAACTTCTAATTATGCCCTAATTATTAAATAGAAAATAAATGTTAATTTGAGAACTTTAAGTGTTGGGTGCCTTTTGATTGAGTGAAGTCCTTAGGTCACTACCCTTTGGTGATCTTTGGCACCTTAATTTCATGATTGAGCTCGTTAGTAACTTGTTAGGTTAAAAGCTGGTATCGCTGGAATCGTCGCTTCTAGTTAGTAGGTTTTCTGTTTGCGACTGTACCGTAGAAGTAAGTTGTACTCCAGTAGTAACTCGTAGCATGTTATCATCAAGCATCATGTTTATCATCGAGCATCATGTTAAAGCATGTTATGTATTCGTGTAGTCTCCACTTTCGAGGAAGCCGAAGTCGTCGATCAAGCTTCCGGAGAAGAGCGATCGTCGGTGGGTTCCGGACCAGGGGGTGAAGTCCTCGAGTCTGAGTCGGTCGTCGTGTTTGAGCAAGGCAAGCCCCGGTGCATTTAAACCCTACCTTGAGTTTTACAAATGTTTTATTATTTATATTATGGTTGACTGCATTAAGTAATTAGGAGTTGAGTGATAACCTAATTGCTGCATTATCATCCTTGATTATTGTGATATCAACCTTGATACCTGATTTACAGAAAATGCGTAGTATGCTTCGCTATGCTTAGAAGTTAAGCTTTTAAATGAATGTTTACATAGCCATGACGGCATATCGAATGAATATTGAAATATGTGAATGAACTTGTAAGATCGGGCGGGTGGTTTGGCCACTGCTAACATGCATTGGGAAAGGAGTCCCACTGTATTGTTTCCGCCTTATCAGTTAAGGACCGTACGTTGTTGGCCCTCGCGTCATGGAGTTTTTATTAGTACTAGCCATGTACCCATGTCGGGTAAGCCTTACTTTGGTTAGTCCATTACGAGAACGTCTAACCTCGCACTGGGAGTGGAGAGATGGCGAGAGTAACGTGTACCCTCGGGGCTAGAATCGGGCCGGGTTCGAGGAGTACTGTGCTCTCGGGTGGCGATGGACACGTTCTGGTTTTGGGAAAACCCGAGTAAGAGTTGATATATGCAAGATTCAGTTCTACATATGTCGTGTGGTTAGGAATCCCTAGCTGGGTAAATAAAGCGGTTCGAATCATCGTTACTCCACGAGAAAGGAGTCTTGGCCTTGCACCAACATCGTAGTTAAGAACTGGAATTGAAAGAAAGAATGAGAAAGGTTTTGATGATAATTACTTTGATCTAGATTAGGATCACCTAGAATTGGTTAATGAACCATCAATGGTAAAAGTAAAATGTTGAAGATAAGGACTTACTTTAATAAGCTTTTCTGCAAAAAGAAAATTTGATTCTTGATTACCCGTACCTTGATTCCCTAAAGCTAGCATGCCCTTGGAGTCTTTGTCTTAGTCGGGTAAGTCTTGTTGAGTACTCTCGTACTCAGGGTTTGTTAACCCCTTGTTGCAGGTGCGGTTCATGAACAAGTCTGCTTCGAGCCTTGTTGCATGACCGTCGTGGTTGAAGACAGTGACGACGAGTAGATTGTGTGGCCTTTGGGCAAGGCATCTCGCTTGTGTGTTGTAATAAAGTTACTACCGATACTTCTCTACTAATGGTTTGTAATAATGTTACATAAGGTTTGAAGTTTGAAAAACTGGTTTGTAATCTATGTTATTGTAAGACTTCCGCTACTTTACTCTGTTGAATATTTTGAATAAACTGTTGTAATATTGCAATACTCCTGTGATTGGATCCTGTTCGGAGGAAAGCAGGCCTTTTAAGTTATGGTGAACATAAGTACGACTGTCAGAGGTCATTATGACAATGAAGTGTACTTGTGGGCCATCGTAATTAGGAGGTTCTGTGACACCTGGCCCACGGACTGGAGCAACGAGAGGTCTAGCATCCACTACACCGAGTCCGAGTAGAATAGGTCAGACTAGCTGGATTCCTATAGAAAGTAACTTCTATGTTTAGTTTAGGACACCATCTTTGGATTCGACTAGGATTGTAACCGCACCGTAGCCTTCTCTATCGATATAAATAGAGGGTGTGGGCACCCCTGTAACGGGAGATGACAAAACACAATCAATCCAACACAAAGGCTAACACCGATTGGACATAAGGCTATTACTCGATCACGATCGAGGGTCCAAACCAGTATAAATTGACTGTCTCTGCATTCACCATTGAGTTCTAGCATACATCGAAGCCCGAACAACTATCCCAGGTACCCCTATGGCAGGCGTTCGGTGGTCAAACACCGACAACCACTTTGCTAAAACAAAAGTTGCATTACCACCGATACGTTTTGCACTTCAAACTTTATTTAGGGTTCACATATATGTTCTATAGCATTTTTGCTTAATAGAAATTCGTTTTCAACTGTAAGTGATATAACAAGGACTATTGCATCAACTTCCATTTAACATTTTTATTAATTATTTTAAGTTACTAAAATGGTTCTACACACTTCAACACATGCAAAATCACATAGACATGATGCTCATGACAGGCTTTGGTGAGTTGTTTTGTGCGGTAACACCGAGGGTGTTACACCTCCCAATCACCTTCAACAGTTTAGATCTCAAGCTACGAGACTACCCCCATACAGATGCAGTGGTGATTGAGATAAATGTGGTAGGTTAGAGCATACCAAAAATTCTAGTAGACACCAGTAGCTCCACTAACATCCTGCTTTCATCAACCTTTAATAACATAAAGTTTAATAGAAACCTCCTGTAACTCGCCTGTAACCCCCTCTATGGCTTCTGTGGCAAGAAAGTGAACACAATTGGCAAAATCTCCCTACCAATAACCTTCAGCGACCAACACAACTATAGGACTGAACATGTAACCTTTGATGTGGTCGACATGCAGTACCCCTACAACGCCATCTTCGGCTAAGAGGTCACCAACATTTTTAGTGACATCATCTACCCAGGTTATCTTTCCATGAAACTCCCAGCAACGAAGGGCATCATAACGTATACGATGACTAAGATGGCGTCAGAGTAGCCGAAGGTGCAATAGCACCGGGGCAAAGAAATGTGAACAATCTCTAGCCAAAAAGCAGCAAGAGCGACCAACCTTCGCCAGATAAGCCGAGGCTAGCCAATAGAGTCCAACCAGTCAAAGAAACAAAGAATGTCTCCCTCTTTCAGATCAACCCCGACAAACAACTCATCATATCCGCCCTACTGGACACTGAAACCGAGAACAACCTTGTAACTTTTTCGAGATAAAACAGTGACATCTTTGCTTAGAGTGTAGAAGACCTTTGCGGAGTAGACAGATATCATCAAGCACAGCCTCGATGTCGACCCAAACTACACCCCCATCAAACAAAAGCTTCGCAAAATGTCAAAAGAAAGACAACATTCAGCCAAAGCTGAGGTGCAACAGCTATTGGATGTTGGGTCATCCGACTAGTCAAATATCCCTGATGGTTATCAAATGTTGTCCTAGTCAAAAAGAAAAATAGAAAATGGAGAATGTGTGTGGACTTCACCAGCCTCAACAAAGCATGCCCAAAGGATGATTTCCCCTACCAAGAATCAGTACCCTCATAGATGCAACAGTTGGTTGTGAGCTCATTTTTCTCCTTGACTATTTTTAGGCTACCACTAGATCTAGATGAACAAGGAGGATGAGGAGAAAACAAGTTTCATCACACCCTTTGGAACATTCTATTTTCGCAGCATGGCCGATGGTCTAAGGAATGAAGGCTGCACCTTTGTTAGAATGATGATAGAAGTTGTCAAGGACAACAAAACTATCTCCACCTATGTTGATGACATTGTTGTCCAGAACAAGCTAAAGAGAGACCATATCAATGACCTTGCCAAAGCCTTAAGCAACCTCCATGCAGCGGGACTCAAACTCAACCCCGACAAATGCATATTTGGAGTAAGTAAAGGAAACTACTGGGCTACCTCGTATATGAGAGATCGAGGCTAACCTAGACAGAATAGAAGCAATATTCAACATGGAGCCACCAACTACAAGAAAGATGGCACAAAGGCTAGCAGACAGGCTCACAGCCATGAACAGGTTCATCTCATGGTTAGCTGAGCAAGGGTTACCTTTCTTCATGGTCTTAAGGAATATAGACTGTTCAACTGGGGACCAACTCAATAGAAAGCATTTGACAATCTCAAAAGTTACCTCCTAAACCGCACAACCCTTGCTAGCCCTTCGCCAGGCGAACCACTCCTCTATGTGTGGCTTTGCCTCATGCAGTAAGCGTGGTCCTAGTAAAGGAGTCAAGAAGAACACTAGCGAAGGTAGATCCAGGTTTACTTAATCTTTAAACCCCTCAAAGGCCCCAAAAAGTTCTACATAGAAATGGAAAAATAGCCTACGTAGTTGTCATGGCCTCAAGAAAACTCAACCACTAATTCCAGGCACACCAAATCATAGTACCTTCGAGCTACTCCCTTGACAACATGAAAGTCCTAGTTTGGTTTTGGAGAATTGATGAAACCCTATGTGCTAACCTATTTGATCAAGTGTGAATGAAATAGGTAGCATAATTCCACATGGTGAAGCAAGAGGTGATGATCATGATGGCTCAAGTGATCAAGGTGTTTTGGACTTGGAAATGAAGGAAAAGCAAAATGGACTCAAGGCAAAGGTGATAACCATAGGGCCATTTTATTTTGGTGATCAAGACACTTAGCGAATGTGATCACATTTAGGATTGATAGCCGTACTATTAAGAGGAGTGAAACTTGTTGTGAAATGTGGTTGTTAAACTACCACTAGATGCTCTAACTCATTGCATATGCATTAGGATTTAGTGTGGTGCTAACTCCTTTGAGAAAATGATTATAAAAATGCTAACACACATGCACAAGGTGGTGAACACTTATTAGTGTCAGCACATTTGCAAAGAAGATAAAGTTTGAGTGGTGGAGAAGGGTTTGGGATCCTCTCCCCCTCCCGCCTCGCAAGCTCGGCAAGATTCGACGCTTTTCGGGAAGTGAAACAGCTGTTTTTCACTGACCAGACACGGTCCTCGGGTGACCGGACGCGACCGATCAATTTTGGTGGCGCGCGCTGAGGAACAGACGGTCTGGTGCACTGACCGGACGCTGAGGGTGTTAGGTCACGAATATCGCGCTTGGGGAACCTCTCTGGACCATGACCGGACGCTGGCACTGTCGTGTCCGGTCGAGGTGCTAGCGCATCAAGGCTTGGCACTGTGGTGGCGCCTTTGTCTGACCTACGCGTCCAGACAGTCACGGGACCACCGCGTCCGGTCGACCATAGTGCGTGGCTATGCGCATGAGCGAGCGACCGGACTCTACTGTCGCATCAGGTCGTGTTGAGCGGTGCGTCCGTGTCGATCTATGTTGAGCGCTGTATCATTTCAAGTGACCGTTACGATCTAACATACGAGATTTAAAATATGACACGTGGCGTGAATCGGATGATCATGGTGGAGAGACCGAACGCTGTGGGCGCGTCTGGTCATCCCGATTTGTGCTGTGCAGTGAGCCCAACGGCTCTATTCGTGGGGGGCTCCTATATAAGCTTGTTGGCCGGCTCTTGTTCACTCTCTTGGCCATTTGTATTGACATAGCAACCTTGTGAGCATATCCAAACCTCTCCCACTCATCTCCATCATAGATTCTTTATCTTTGTGAGATTGGGAGAGAATCCAAGTGCATTGCTTGAGTGATTGCATCTAGAGGCACTTGGTGATTGTGTTTCATTACGAGATTCACTTGTTACTCTTGGTGGTTGCCGCCACCTAGACGGCTTGGAGCAGCGAGGATCGTCGAGCGAAGGAAGGTGCTTGTCTCCGGCTCCAATCGTGGTGATTGTGAGGGGTTCTTGACCTTTTCCCGAAGAAGAGCCAAAAGGTACTCTAGTGAAATGCACATGTCTTGTGTGATCCTCTCTTGTATTGGTTGTGCAGCACCCTATTGAGGGTTTGGCGTGTGATGCCAATTAACGCGTGAACCTCCAAGTGAGTGCATCGCCACGAGGACTAGCTTGCCGACAAGCAAGTGAACCTTGATAAAAAAAATTATTGTGTCATCTTTGTTTCTGAGGTGATTGGTCTCTATTGGTATTCTCTTTTGTGATTGACTAAATCCTCTACATAGCGGTATAATCTTTCATCATATCCTTTACTTAACATTGTTTAGTTGCTCTTGTGTAGCTCTCTTACTTATCTTTAGCCTATCACCTAGGAGTAACTAGTGACATAGCATTGTGTGCTACATTAGAGATCATAGAAACTAGAAAGGGTAGGTGGCTTGCGACCTTCTTATAGTGCTAGCGCAAAACTAGCCTCGCCATCTTAAGTACTAATCAATTGTTTCTAAGTGTTTTTGTAGATTTTTAAATAGGCTATTCACCTCCCTCTAGCCTTTTGGACCTTACACAACATTTTTAAGAACCCAAAGCCATTAGAAGAATAGGAAAGTGGGCCACAGAACTAAATGTCTTCATCATTGATTTTGTTGGTAGAACAACAATCAAATCCCAAGCCCTCACATACTTTGTTGTAGACTGGACCCCCCTGACCCACACACCACAGCAGAGGTAGCTGAGCCAGTCTGACAATTAACACAAATGGGGACTAGGGCTCCTCCGATGCCGGTATTGCAGCAATAATAACACCATCCTCGGGGATCAAGATTTGCTATGCAGCCATGCTAGAATTCCAGTGCACCAACAACTCATCCGAGTACGAAGCTATCATCCTGACATTGACCAAGCTTCATGCACTATCAGCACAATGAGCCATCATCAAGACGGACTCCCAAGTCATCTCAGGGCACATTGAAAAAATCTTAAAATTTAGAGAACTAGAACTACACAGATACTTGCAAGTCACCCACAAAATTGAGTCATAGTTTTTAGGCATCACAACAAAAGCAATTCCAAGGGCAGAGAATAGAAAAGCTGACACCGTAGCATAGTACCTACCCTACCTCTAGATGTCTATGAGGTCCTTCACCAACCCTTGACCAACTCAGAACCCAAGTGCCCAAAATTGATCAATGCAATCGATGTTGCCGACTAGCGTGCACCAATCATCACCTTTCTCAAAGGCCACAATGAACCAAACTCTGAGGAAGAAAATAGCAGAACGCAGTAGATAGTGCGAGGGTATAAGATTATTGTGGACAACCTATTCAAAACCGGTGTCACATCTCCTCTCCTCAAATGTGTCACTACTAGCGAAGGTAATCAGAAACTTAAAGAAATCCATGAAGGTACATGTGGATCCCACAACAAGCCAAGGGCCCTCGTTGGAAAAGGATTCAGACAAGTGAGGGCTGCTAGCACATCGCCGCTCACTCCAATAGGCCTGGCACTTCGACAACCCTCATCTGCCCACCATGGCCCCTGTAAAGGTGGGCCATGGACCTCATCGGACCGCTACCAGCTGCACTGAGAAACCTTCGCTACACAGTTGTCATAGTAGAGTACTTCACAAAATGGATAGAAGCCAAGCCACAATAACCTCATAGGTGGTCAAAAATACTTTTGGCAACAAGTCATATGCCACCTCAGAGTACCCAAGCTGCTTATCGTGGACAACGACACCCAGTTTAACTGTGACCTCTTCAAAGAATTTGGCCAACAGTTGGGCATTAACATATGCTTCGCTTCAGTAAGAGACCCCCAATCCAAAGGCCTCGTCGAGCGAGCCAACTGAATCATCCTCCAAGCCATCTCTAAGAAGTTGCATGACGAGCCAAATGGAAAATGGGCGGAGGAACTAACAACTATGTTATGGTCACACAATACCTCTGAATCTAGAGCCACGAAGTTCACGCCTTTCAAGCTCCTGTTCAGCGAAGAAGCAATACTCCCAGAAGAGCTTCACCACACATCACCCAGAATCCTATTCCCAAACTCACTAGAAGACGAAGCCCTCACCAAAGATCTAGTTGAAAGAATCCATTGTGAGGTAGCTTGATAGGTCCTAAATAGCTAGAGGGGGTGAATAGCCTATAAAAATTTCTACATATTTCACTAGAGCAAAATGGTTAGTATAACAAATGGCAATAGCAATTTTGCTCTAGTTCTACAAGGGTTGCAAGCCACCTATACCAAACAATTCTAGTCAACTATAATCACTACAGCACACACAAGGCTATGTCACTACCACTACAACTAGAAAGACAACTAGCACAAGAAAACAACTAATTTCTCTAGTCAGTCACTAAGCTACTCTACCAAGCTAAAGCTACCACTACACAAGTATATATAAAATTAAGTGCAAGAGAGTGGTAGAGAAGTTATACCGTCGTGACAAGTGACAATCAATCAATCAATAAAGAATACCAAGTGAAGATCAAGGAGACAATTGACACATAATTTTTCTCCCGAGGTTCACGTGTTTGCCGGAACGCTAGTCCCCATTATGAAGGCCATTTCACTGGTGGTTCATGACCTTATTGGCACCACGCCAAGCCCTATACTAACAAGATGAGAGCACTCAACTTCACGAGCAATCCACTAGATGTGCTTTTGGCGCTCCACCAGGGAATAAGCCCAAGAACCCCTCGCAAATCTACTGGGAGATGGCCACGAACAATCACCAACTTATACCAACCTCCTCAAGCTGCTCCAAACCATCTAGGTGGTGGCAATCACCAAGAGTAACAAGAGAAACTGCAGCCGATGCAACCACAAAGTGCCACTAGATGCACCAACATGATGCAAATGCACTTGGATGCTCTCCCAACTCACTTGGATGATCAACAATCAAGAGAAATGAGTGGGAGTGTTGTTTCTCAGCTCTAGAGGCTGTACAAGAAAGCAAATGGCCAAGAGAGTCACCCCAAGCCGGCCAAGTCCTTTAAATAGGCCACTCAAACCTCCCAACCGTTACTCACTTTCAGGGAGGACCGGACCCTGAACCAGCGTTCGGACCAGACATGAACAGTAGCATCCAGTCCACCCAACCAGCGAATTAGCAGCCGCCATGTCGCCCTTCCTTTTGAATCTAACCGTTGGCGTGCAGCAGTCAAGCGCCGAGCTTCGGACCAGATGCCCTGGCTAGCATCCAGACCCTCAGTGCGCATGAGTCCAGAGCCTTCCCGAGAGCTCCCTAAGCGTGAATTAGTGACCAGACCTGGTCCGGTCCAGGCGAACAGACGCACCGACTGAGTCCAGTCCGACCACCCCCGCTTGCTGCCTTGCCACGTGTCCTAACCGGACGCGCGCACAGTGGCAGCGGCGCGTCCAGACCGACTATCCACCAGAGTCTGGTCGAGTCAAAAAAAACGAACAGAGAGCTCTTGGCGCCTCCGGACCGAGTCCGGTTCACCTTGACCGGACCAAGACCCTAAGCCTGGTCCAGGTCTGATTGCCTCGTGTTCACGCGCCACCTTCGCCAAGCAACCGGATGCTGCAACGATGGTCCGGACCCCTGCCCTGGCTGGGTCCGGTCCGAGCGCCGAGTCTGCGTCAGCAGGGTGAGTGGGCGTGGTTGAGCGTTTGCGTCTGTACTTGTGTAATTCGAAAAAAATATATTAATATTTTGTTATATGTATTAGGTCAAAGTTAAAAGTATATGACTCATCGGAAAGTCAGAACGGCACTTATTTTGGAACATATGAAGTATAATAATAGATGAAACATACTAATGGTTATCACATCAAATAGCGTGTCATGGCAAAATTATGTTTATCCTTAAAAAAAGATTTTCAAGTCATTGATCACGCTGGAGGCATTACCCACATTTTTTTTTGTCAAATCAAACTACATAAAAGAACCACGTACAATTGTATTACGAAGAAAATAGTAGTTGCAATGTATTACCCCAACGTGAACCGTGTTATATACAATCAAAAAAGTGCTAGACATTCGTTAATATATGTAGAGTGGACTCTCCCTCTGCTGAAATTATATTTCAGGGCCCTTTTGCATTGTTGATTTTTCTGTTTTCTACATTTTCCCTGTGATAGTTCTGGATAATTCTTCTGAAGCGGACGAGCTGATAGCTCGGTTTGTAGCTCCGGTCGTGGGAAGCTTCGGGTCGGGAGTCTACTCACATCCACATGCGCATATTTACGTGTTGTAAAAAAAATTCTCTGGCATGTCCTATGCCAAAGCATATGTCTAAGGTCCAGCCTATTCTCACGTGGGCTGCGGTGCCGCTGTGTATGGGTGGGACAGGGGTTCGAAGGTTTTCTCGATCTACGTGAGAAGATCTTCTTTTTAAGCATAATGTCCGGGGCCATCGTACCTCCGCGGATCGAGTTTTTTTAAATTCTTAGGAAACTTCTGCGTTCCAAAACAGTCCTTACTTTGAGTTTTGTTCAAACTTTGATTAAATTTATATAAAAAATACATCAACGTCTATAATATGGAAGTAGTTTTAAATAAGTCTTGATAAGGCATCTATTTAAATTTTTAGATGTCAAACTTGATCAAATATATTTCTTACTCTAAGTTCAGAGCATCGCTACCGATGAGTCAACTCGTCACCAGAAAAAAAGACAACAATGTAACACAATTAGGTTTTTCTTTTGTTATAAACACATAATTAGGTTGAACTGACCCTAACCCTACCTGAACACATAGGTCCATGCTTCAAACATAAAAAGAAAACCCATAAGAGGATGAGCTTGGAGTTGGATGAGCCAGAGCGGAAACCAAATGACACGGTCCAGGGGACACGTGGGACATATTCTTTTTTAATATTCTCTTCAAAAATAATGAACTTCTTGAGTTGTTTTAAGTCAAATTATTTTAAGTTTTATTAATTTTATACGTATGAAAAAAGAATACTCATATTTATGACATCATAAAACATACTTTTCATAATCTATTCATTTGGTGTTATAAATAAATGGTATTATTCTTTATTATAATAGTTGGTTAAACTCAAAGACAATTTGACAATGTAATTTTAGGAGTGCATTTATTTATGAACGGAGGGAGTATACACCAGTCACCGTGAGGCGACTCTGTAAAGGTTTGACAGTGGAAAGGTTTTTTTAATAAAATAAAAAAAGACCCAGTTATTTAAATAAAATTTAAAATACCCAGTGTTGTTGCGGCCTCTCCCCTGCTTCTGTGTTGGTCTATTGCTGGCGGCTGCGCCGCTGCGGTGCTTGCAACTCAACTTTTGGTACTTTACCACCACCTGCGGTGCTTGCAACTCAACTTTTGGTACTTTACCACCACCACCACGGCACCACCCACCCAGCCAAACCAACCCACACGCTAAAACCCTCCTCGCCGCGTCCGCCTCCTCCCCATGGACGGGGACGACGCCGGCGGCCAGTTCCTCGCGGCCTCCGCTTCTCCGCGCGCCGAGGAGGCGATCGCGGCGGCTCAGGATGACGCCCTCCTCCCCCCTACCCCCTCCGCCGGCGAGGACTACGACGACCTCTACGGTGACGTCAACGTCGGCTTCATCCCCCTGCTGCCGCTCTCCCCCTCTCCGGCTCCGACATCGCCTCCAAAAACCCCATCCCCCGGCCGCTCCATCCAGTTCACACCCCAGTCGCCGCACCGTCTCCCGCCTACGGAACCCCTGCCCGCGCCCGCGCGCCAGCGCGAGCCAGAGCCGCAGCCGAGACCCGAAAACCCGCGACACCAGCCGCCGCAGCCTCTTCCGGCCGTGCCGAGCCCGAGACACCACATGACGCCGACGCAGCCGCAGCGCCCGCCGCGCGGTGGCGGCGCCTCCTACTCGTCGCCGCCCAGGTGCACGCCGCTGTACATCAGCGAGCTCCACTGGTGGACGACGGACGCGGAGCTGGAGGCCGCGCTCGCGGCCGCGCCCCACGGCGCCGCCGCCGCGCTTTACGGCCTCCACTTCTACGCTGAAAAGTTCACCGGCAAGTCGCGCGGCATCTGCCGCGCCGACTTCCTCCATCCAACCGCGGCGGCCTCGGCCGCCACCGCGCTCCATGGCCACGCCTTCCACGGGCGCCACTGCGTCGCCTCGCTCGACCGCCCGCCCTCCCTCCACCGCCTGGGCGACGACTCCGATTCCTACGCCGAAGCCGCTCGGTCCCCGAACCCTACCGGAGGCCTCGGCAACGGCGGTCGTGGTGCGAGCGGTGCGACGGCGGTTCGAGGCAATGTGGCCCCCGCGTTGGGTGATCGGCCGCCTCTGGAGCCACCTCAGCTGTTCGTGGTTCCCCGGCCACCTCAGCTGTCCATGGTTCCCCGGCCGACACCTAGCCGGCCGTTCGCTGGCATTTTGGGAGGTGTTGGTGGGTACGGTGGGTTTCAGTCAATGGGACAGTACAATGTGGGGATGGGCAATGGTATGATGTCGTCGGCATTGGCACACCACATGAACCCACCGTTCTTTGCAGCTAGTGGGATGGCGATGCAAGGCTCAGGAGCCTGGTATGGTCAGGGGATGTCTGGGGGCTTATGGGGTGCACAGCAGGAATATAATTTCAGAAGTCGTCAAATGCCATGGCAGCAGCTAAGAGCACCAAGGCAGCACAAACAGGCACATCAGCAGTTTGGGAATGGAAACTACGGGAAGCAGGGGCGTGGCTTAAGACGCGAAGGACTAAGTAATAAGAACGAGGAGAGGAGCATTGGCAATGTGAGATATCCAGATAGAAGGCAGGCTGACCGTGATGGGGGTGATTATTACAAAGAGAATGATTGTGAGAAGGGTCACCATTCGGAGCGCATCGTGGACAAGGAAAGGGAACAGGAGAAGCACTGGAATCAGAGGGATCGACATGGTGGTGGCAATAGAAGGTACCAGGAGTACACTGAGCGTGACCACGATAGGAGAGTACGGGCAAGGTCAAGGAGCCAATCAAGGGATGATGGTGATGATGATCATCCAAGGAGGCAGCGCTAATTTTGCACTCCAGGCAGAGCAAATGGTAATTGAAACTCTTGGAAACACATTGTTCTATTAGAATTACGTTCTATTTCCTTGTGTAAGTGGTGTATATCTGAAGTTATTATTCACCTAGTTTTTTTTTCTGTTTGGTTCATTTTTGGAGCAATCATTCGTAGCGTTCTTGTTCTGAGTTGCAGTTTTGTACATTTTTTTTGAAGACGTCACCGGAGGGGTGAGAGCCCCACCTGAATAGATTTCCATTGATTCCGACGAACCGGTGCATGGAGGGTCCAGGACCCTAAAGTCTTACAAATAATACATGGTAGAGGAAGGGAGGGACATAGAGAGGGATTACAACACCACCATCAACAACAACACTAAAACAGACTCAAGGATAAGCCTAGACACAAGCCGAAAGACGTCCACCGAACGCCGATTTGCGCCCCCACCGAACAGCATACTCGCCGCTTTCACCGTGGCCATTGTGCCCACCACCACTCCTCGTAGCTACGCCGATTCACTGCCGCCCTCCAACTGAGGACCACTCCGTGCAGCAGAATGGGGACTAAGAGTGGCGGCGAACACGCAAGCCCAAGATCATCGGACACGACGACCTCCTTTTGAAATGATGATGACATCCTCCAGCACATCCGGGCCCACGTACCAGCATCCAATGCCGTCCACGGGGAGGAATCCATGGAGGGGAACGGCGGCAGCGGTGGAAACACCACCCGGCATTTGATATTCTGGCACCATCAAGGAGAGCGCCGACGGAGCAGAGACGCCAGAGGAGGACACTCGCCGAAACATCGGCAACACCCAACAACCAGGGTCAAACTCACCCAAGAGGGGCAACAATAACACAGGGGAATAGCAAACGAAGAGAACATAGGGCTGCGGTAGGGGCTGCAATCTAGTCCTCCACAGTGGCGCCCTCAAGAGGGTCACAATGTCAACGACATTGCCACCACCGGCTCCACAAAATAGAGCTAGGTTTTCACCAGGAGGAGAGAGACAGAACTACGGTCATAGAGTTGGGAGCCTACATTATCGACGCCTCCAGGGAGGAAATCGGTGCCGAAGGGCGTCGCCGTCGAACGCACAGACGGGCAGTTTTGTACATGATTGATAGATTTAATATATCCCTAGATCTATATTGCAACCAGAAGCTCTTCCCTTTAGTCATATTCTTGTGTAAATGTACATAGGCAGCTCTTGTTGTAACTGACAGGATGGTGCCCTTAAGTTAACTCCTTTAGCACCATTATGCATTATGGTGTCTAAGAGAGTGTAGTTTTCGAAACTTCAATGGTTGATGTTTTTTTCTCCTTATAAGCATTAACTGATCCTTTTTCTACTTTCAATCTGTCACAGAGATAGGAGATTGATCTCCATTACTTTATTATGTTTCTCCTTTTAGGTTGCATCTTGTGTGAGCAGGTAGTAGTTAGTTGGTTATTGACGTGGTGAATTCTTGCCACTTCTTGTTAGTCAGTTACATTGGACTTAGTGCAAAAACAGCTGCTACATTCATCATAATCATGTTGTTTGACTATTTAGCATTGGTTACATAAACCATTGCCTTGTTGTTGTTGTTGTTTTTTTTAGGAAAACCATTGCCTTGTTGTTGACTTGTTATCAACATGACATTTTCTCCTGACTCAAGTGTGTTTATGCCATGTCATACTACATATTCAAGAGTTCTCTCATCATGGGAACATGTTACTTGAAACATGTAAACTCATTAGTCATTGTCCTATCTCCATACGATTCATTAATCAGAGTCAGAACACAATATGCTGGCATTCTTTTGGTCACATTGTCTTTTGCCACCTTTGAGCACTTGTGCTAATTAAGTGTTGCATGGTACTGTACAGTTAAGAAAGAACTTATCAGAAACCTGGTAATGAAATAAACGTCTCTTATCACAATACCATGCTGACAGCATAGCACAGAATAGTGGTGATCCTCTAGTGCTTCATCTTAACAGTTAGTAGCATACATGTTTGGGCCATGTATAATATTTAACTGCGCTCATGCATATCTTGCATGCGTATACTGACTGGTCATCTACTAGCATATGGTTTTGACATGCTACTCAGAACTAAACAAAGCACTTGATTTGGCGGTTCTGTCATACATGACTGCCAACATATATTGGAATAATTTTTGTACTTCTGTGATTGCAAAAGGTCATTATAATTTTCTTAGCCATAGATAAATTTTTGCATTGTAATTTAGCTAATTATTTACTGTCTCTCGAGTTAACAGGTACTCATTCCATTCCAAATTATAGTTCACTTTGGCTTTGTGCTAAATCAAACTTCTCTAACTTTGACCCAAGTTTAAAAATTATAATAACATCTACAAGTTCAAATAAATGCAATACCAAAATGTATTCCATGGAGAATTTGATGAAACTAATTTGGTAGTGTATATATGTTGGTGGTTTTTCTATAAACTTGGTCAAAGTTAAAGAAGTTTGACTTGGGACAAAACCAAAGTGTATTATAATTTGGAATGGAGAGGGCATAACTGAATAATTTATTTCATGGAAATCTTGAAAGTGAATGTTAAATTTTGATGCTATGCCAGTTACTTATTGTTTTCCACTTTGAGCTAGCTTTAAGTATATTGTTTTTGCTTCATTTTTTTTGTGAGGCAAGCTTGGCTTTATTGCTGTGAGGATGTTCAGAAAGAGGAAAGGATATAAGACGAGGGGTAAGTGTGGACTGTGGATGCAAAATAGTGAATTGAGTGGAAAATGATGAGTTGTACTAGGATAGACCTTGTTGATTGTCATGTAACAAATTCTCACATAGCAGTTTCAGCTTACTGCTTGCACAATACACTGTGAACAATGTGGTGTATGGAATATATAATAGGTGGGATACACCATATTCTTGTTTTGGCTACAGTCGATTGGAAAAAGATCCATTTGATTTACTGAAACATACTCGATGCAAGATGAACAAACTTTAGTGATTTGGTGTTTTAGGGGTGCTTAGCAAGAGAGAGAAACCTAGGGAGGGTGCAATATGCTGAAGCGGGTAGTGCTAGCTCACAAATGCTAGCACCAGTTGCTTAAGTTAGCACCATGTGCAAGGGAGAGAGAAAGACTACTTCTTTGCTAGGAATGCCTTGCCTTGTCGAGCTTATACGCTGGAGCATTGCCTCCCAACTAGCACCTGATATTTCCAGGTTTATAGAATTTTAACATTATCATACGCTGTGCTTGCTCTGTACTTTCCAGGTTCTGGCGCCACTTCATGAAACATTAGAATTCTGGTATTTCCATTCCATGCTAGTGCAGTAGTGCTCGATGTTAGACAAGCGAACCCTGTGTCTCATGAAGAAGATTCTTGCTAGACTGTCAGGATACCGGACTACCAGTGGTGTTCTTTCTTTGCTAGGGCTTAAATGTATAGTAGTCTTGTTCCTTAACCATTTCTAAAGTTTCAACTACTGAGTTTTGAGTAAGGACTTGCGAGTATATTTTTTTTTTCTTTTTCACATTTGACTTTCACCAGCGATGTTTCTTCCACAGATCTTCATTCAATCTACTGTTTTTTCATGTTCTCCATTAGATCGAAACACCATTTACATGATTGATTGATTGATTATGCAGTTATTGTGCTTTCTCGCAAATGTGGATTAATTTGTTATGATTCCTGTTCAAATACGCTGACCCTGTTCATTCATATCTGCAGGCAGATTCATTGTCCTCTGCAGTCCTCCTGTTCAGCAACTTCTGCTCTCCGCGGAGTTTGCTGCAGACACCAGGCTTACCTGGTACCAAATGTCAACTGACTAAAAGAAATTAGTAGAGATAACCAGCACAAGAAATTTATCTTCTGCAGTAGTTAATTGTGATAATGTAGGTGGATATAAACCACTCTAAGATGCGCGGATTGTTTGTGACTTTGCTTTCTGTGCAGACTACAGTGTTATTTAAATGTAGGTGATCCCTGACTACGGTAATAGACTTAGTATTTATTTTATTGTTCACAGGCAACAAGGTTTGTTTGATTGAACTTGGATTATCATGTGGATCTGTGGGTGCGGGATGTAGCTCTTTCTGAAATGTTTTCCCTGGCGCTATTCCCTGAACGTAACAGACGAGTAAAATTCATGTTAGAAAGAGACTGTTGTATGTTTCTGTAAGATAGCGATGGACACCTGCTGCATCGTTGATCGCCCTTGTTGAGATCAAACTGAGTGTTGCTGTAGCCTGTATGCCCGTGTCATGGACTCCTGCGTGCCAACTGGATGCTTCGTTCATGCAGCAGATGCTCGGAACAGCTATGCACGGATTATAGTTACAATCGGGCTACAATTTTTTTCTGCTCCGCACCCCTCTCATCTTAATTATTTCTGTCTGTTTCCATACGCAGTTTCATTGTTTATTTGGAACAAATACTTACACCGACGGAACAAAAATTTACACCATCAGAACATTTTTATTAATGCATAGTGAGGCTGAAGCGGAGAACACCGGCGACGGCCGGACGGCGAGATGCGTGGCCCACCGGGAGTGTCGGTTTGGTGGGCTGCCGCCGGTGCTGGGGGCCAGTAGTTGTTGCTGTAAGTTGGGCTGGGCCGCGACATCCAGTGGTAACGCGCCCAGGGGAAGTCATGGGCCGGGCCGGGCTGTTCGGCGTACACAGCCGAGTCCACAAAAACCGGTTTGTGTTTGTTCATGGGAAAAAGTCTATTTTTCCTCCTCCAACTTTCACGAAAGTCCGCTTTTCCTCCCTCAACTCCAAAACCAGGCAAATCACCTCCCTCAACTTTTCAAACCGTGCATTTTTACCTCCCTGGAGCGGTTTCGAAGGCGGTTTTGCTACAGTAAACGGTGGTTTTGCTACAGTGAGACGGTTTTGTCTTTTTCTTTTTTATTTATTTCGGCTGAATCTTTGAAAAATCATATTAAATCACAGAAAATCATAAAATGAAAAATCTAATTTTGTTGCACTCCACATGAGTAGATCTACACAGTGAACATATAATATGGTATCCTTTAGTACAAAGTTTTTGCTATGAAGGTTTTGCCTTTTTCTTTTTTATTTATTTCGGCTAAATCTTTGAAAAATCATAGTAAATTACAGAAAAATCATAAAATAGAAAATCTAATTTTGTTGGACTCCACATGAGCATATCTACACAGTGAACATATAATATGGTATGCTTTAGTACAAAATGTTTATTGTAGCTTTAGATCTATGCTTTTCTGTAATTAATTGAAATAATTTATAGCTGCAGCTTCTATAATTATTTTGTTGGACTAAAGCATACCGTATTATATGTTCACTGTGTAGATCTACTCATGTGGAGTCCAAAAAAAATAGACTTTCTATTTTATGATTTTTCTGTGATTTACTATGATTTTTCAAAGATTCAGCCAAATAAATAAAAAAGAAAAAGACAAAACCTTGGTAGCAAAAATTTTGTACTAAAGCATACCATATTATATGTTCACTGTGTAGATATGCTCATGTGGAGTCCAACAAAATTAGATTTTCCATTTTATGATTTTTCTGTAATTTACTATGATTTTTCAAAGATTTAGCCGAAATAAATAAAAAAGAAAAAGGCAAAACCTTCGTAGCAAAAACTTTGTACTAAAGGATGCCATATTATATGTTCACTGTGTAGATCTACTCATGTGGAGTGCAACAAAATTGGATTTTTCATTTTATGATTTTTCTGTGATTTAATATGATTTTTCAAAGATTCAGCCGAAATAAATAAAAAAAGAAAAAGACAAAACTGCCTCACTGTAGCAAAACCACCGTTTACTGTAGCAAAACCGCCTTCGAAACCGCTCCAGAGAGGTAAAATGCACGGTTTAAAAAGTTGAGGGAGGTGATTTGCCCGGTTTTGGAGTTGAGGGAGGAAAAGCGGACTTTCGTGAAAGTTGGGGGAGGAAAAGTAGACTTTTTCCTTGTTCATGATCCGGGAACGGAAGCAGAAAGTACTGGGAGTTGGCTGATCGCCGCCGGTCGCCGGATATACATACACTGTACACGTCTACGTCTGTACCGGCACATTTCGGTGCGGCTGCCGGCCGGTGTAATGGTCGCGGCGGAGAGGTCGGTCGGTCGGTCTATCCTAGTCCATACATACACGGATGCATGTGCATGCGGTTGGGACGTTGGGTGCTGCTCCTGCCTTTTTCGATAACCCAACCATAGTTCCTAGGCACTGAGGCACAGGCAGGCAGGCCAGGCGGCCGGCGGGGCGTTCCTTTCGGTGAACCAACACCGACCGCAGCGGCACTTGGGTTGGGCAGCAAGGTTGGCGCGCCCGCGCCCAAATTAATGGGCCGCGGACGACGGGCAACGCAATGCCATCGCCGCCGGGCGGCTTTCCATTTGGTTAGGCCTGGTTTAGATTCCAGATTTCACTCTTAAATTCCACTATGCAAAAGAAGATTCTCCATCATATTAAAATGCCGGCACATATATGAAGTATTAAATGTAGATGAAATCAAAAATTAATTGCACAGTTTTATTGTACTTTGCGAGACGGATATTTTAATCATTATTAATCAATGTTTAGACAATTATTAACAAATAAAAAACAAAATTATTACAGTGTTCAATGGTGATTCGGGTATCCCTGTTCGGTCATCTAAACACGGCCTTAGTTTGTCGGCCAGCCAATAGCGCCCGCGACAGCGCATGCACAGGCGCCCGCCGCGCGCGTGGCTGGCAGTGGCAGCTCTATACCGCCGGCCACCGCCCGCCCGCCCCGCCGGCATGCAGATGGAGCCGGAAGAGGCAGGCCCGTGCATTCCGCTCGGCGCCTGCCTGCCCGGCTAAACTATCTTTTCTCCTCGTCCCATCGGAGGCGGACTGGCCAAACCGCCAAATGCCTCCTTTCGCGGACTGGCATAAAGCCAACACGTGCAGAAGCCCTCGGTATTGGCTGCCTCGCCCGCGCAGAGAACACGGGAGCTGCCCGGCCGCTTGCTCCGCGCACGCTACGTTATCTTGAGCAGTGAGCACCCATGTGGGCTAGCGGCAGTTCCGTGCATCTGATCTGCTGAGAACCAAACAGTAGTAAAGTGATGGAGGATCCAAATAAAGGCACGGGCCGGGGGCGCATCACGTGGACCCTTGCCCTCGAGGCAGGGATGAAAACGGTACGGATATTTTCTGACCGTATTCGAAACCGAATCCGTTTAGAGGGGTTTTAATCCGTCCGTATCCGAGTCCGGATATTTAACATCCGATACCGTATCTATATCCGAATATTTAAATCACATATTTATGATGTCGATATCCAATCGTATCCTATCCGTCATTTTTTATACTATCCGTATTCGAATCCGAATCCGGACATAAATACGAAAACAAATATGATATCAGTGATATCCATCCGTATCCGATCCGTTTTCATCCCTACCTCGAGGGAAAACCTTAACAAACTCAGGGTGTGTTCACTTCCCATGCAAACCCAAAATATTTTCTCTTCCACCCATCACATCGAATCTTTCGACGTATGCATGGAGCATTAAATGTAGGTAAAAAAAGATAACTAATTACATAGTTTGTCTGTAAATGTCGAGACGAATCTTTTGAGCCTAGTTAGTTCATGATTGGACAAATTTTGCTAAATAAAAACGAAAGATGTTACAATAACTTTTCATCTAGTTTTCGCGAAGTGAACACACCCTCAGCTGGTTTCTTAAACAAGGGGGCATCAGAACATGGAGCTAGCCGGTGGTGTGTGTCACCGAGATCCTGGAAAATTCTCAGGCCTTGGACTTTGCCAACAGTCACGGTCAAATGATTGGCCTCCTGCCTCCTGCGCCTCTCTCGTCTCTGCACAGTGCACACGCACGCACGCAGCTGCCGCCCCTGGCCGGCTAGACTCTGGAGCCACTTGCAGACACAGCCACACAGGAGTATCGGAGCCCCGTCGGGGTAACATGCCATGCGTTTTCGCCTTGCGCTTAAGTAAGCGAATCCCCGGTCAAACGGCTCACTGTCACATGGCGAGGCGAGGGGTGTGTGTGTGTGATCTCGCTTTTGTCCCTCGCGGAAGTGAAGGGTACAGTGGACTTCTAGGTTCTTTTTATTTATTATGGCGGTGTTTAGATAACTTCAAACTTCCAAAAATTTTACAAGATTCTCCGTCACATCAAATCTTTAGACGTATGCATGGAGTATTAAATGTAGGTAAAAAATAACTAATTGCACAGTTTGTCTGTAAATGTCAAGACGAATCTTTTGAGCCTAGTTAATCCATGATTGGATAAATTTTACCAAATAACAACGAAAAGTGCTACAGAAACTTTACACCAACTTTTACACCATCTAAACACTACCTATATATATAATCAAAAGGAAGCATGAGTGAGAAAGTAAACATGCGCAGTTCCTGTTTGCAGTACCATTGTACCTTTTGCGTGTGGCCATTGAAAGAACCGTGCGTCGTTAGGATCTCCGCCCATTGGTTAACAAGCAGTACCACCCTACAGTGCTGCTCCTCCATGAATAACATTTGCGCTTAACCCCCTTAATAAATTAGCTCCATCATACCAGACCAATTAAAGAGGCAGGCAGATAGTGTTGTACGTGTTGTACTGATGACTTAGCCCTGTTCGTCTGATTATTAGCCATACTTTTTTAGCGAATAAATAGTATTTTATCTCACAACAAGTCAGCGAACATTATTTTTCAGTCTAGCTTTTTAGCAAAGCGAATATGGCAGGTACACACTGCTATCAGCTATCAGAGCAGGTTCTTATCACGACAAGCAAATTGGAGCAGTATATTCGTATGAAAAATGACGTATACGTCGATTCCTTGAAAGGGAGAAGAAGCCCTGAATTGATTACTCCTTATATACAAGACACGGCCAGGCCAATTCAAACACCCGGCCTGGCCTGCTGTCAGCTGTCTTGTTTGCAGTTTGCGCCTCTTCAATTCGCCCGGCCGGTTGGTTTAGCTGAGCAGTCAATTCCAGCTTTTCTGGAAATTAACCCAGGAGAGGCCAAGTGTGCATATTCACAGTCCAACGAAACCTAGCCACGCACACGCGGAAATTGCAAGCAAGCAGACGGAAAGAAAATCAGCTCTGCGAATCATCTGGGAGCAAGCGGTTGTGCCAGCGTTTGCGTCTAGTTTAGAGCCTCTTTGGATCCAGACAGGTAATTGTTACCTGCTAGCTAAGGAAGCTAGCTAATAATTTTTATTAGGGGAGATATTAACGGACATTTTAGCTAAGCCCCATTTAGATCCTCTAGCTAATACTTAGCTACTAAAGTGTCAACCTAATAACTTTTTATGGGGTACCCCCTCTGTTCCAAATTATAAATCATTTTGACATTTTGGATACATCAAATTCGATATACATCCAAATAGATATATAGCAAATTCGATGTATCAAAAGAAGTCAAAGCGACTTATAATTTAGAATGAAGGAAGCATTAGCTAAATAGTTAATTTTAAGCTAATAGCCAGGGTGTCTGAATTACTAGAGCTAATTTTAGCAGTTAACTACTAGCTCATGCGATCTAAACCAGCCTTAAAAACGACCCTATTATTTTAGTTGTTCCAATTCCACCAAACGATGGCATTGTGTATAGTTTTCGGCTTAGGCCGCTTCTCTGTTTTATTTAATTAATATAAACGATAGATCCTACTAATTTACATTCAAAAATCAGATGATGGCAAGGCTCAACGCATGCAGCTTATTATAGTGCGTACACTAGAAATACATTATGGAGATATACTGCATGGGAATCTGGATCAAGCTCTCCAGATGCAAAAAGCACCCCACAGTATCCAGATACGAATTTCATTTCATTTGTGTTTTTGGTGAGCCGGGCTCACATGGTATAGCGCAGATTTTCTCATTGATGCTATTAACATGTGATTAATGTGTAATAAATGGTAACGGGCATGTATAATAATAAGATATTAAATATTTTATTTCTGATATCTTAATCTACACTCCAGAAGTAAATTAAGATATTAGAAATAAAATAGTGACTATTGGAGTGTAGTTACACAAGTTCATAAATATTATAAGATCATTTGTTCATCTACTTTTATAAGAGCAACTCCAACATCTCCCCATCCCTACTCCCCATCCTTATTTTTTTGCAAAGTGACAAAAAAAACTGGCTCCAACAGTTTCCCATCTTTACTCCCCATCCCTGACAGCTTGGCAAAAATCGCCCCCCACCGCGCATATATGCGCGCTAGGTTTCACTCCCCATCCCATCGCGACTCCGTGGGGACCGCCTCGGGTTGAGCACCAGCAGCACGCGCCGCAGGAGCCCCTCGCCCCGCACGCCGGAGTACCCCGCCCCTCGCCGGAGCCCGCCCCTCCCCGCCTGCCAGCGCGCCGCAGGAGCCCCCGCGCCGCCGTGGCACTCCGCCCATCCGCCGCGGCTGCTCGAGGGGAGGCATAGAAGCAGCGCGGGCGGAGGGGAGGCGCAAAAGCAGTGCGGCGGACGGGCAGGGGCGGAAGTGCGGGAGCGCGGCCGCGGAGGTGGAGGAGAGCGGCAACAGCGCCATGGGTGGCGGCATTGGAGGGACAGAGCCGAGCCGCAGGGAGACGAGAGGAGAGCGGGAACCACAGCGTCGTCTACCTCAGGGCGGCCCCTCGCTCGAGGGAGGAGATGGTGGCGACCATGGCGAGCGAAGCCGGTCAGCGGAGGTGCCGAGAGGAAGGCTGCGTCCGCCATGGCGTGCGCCCAACTTCACACCGTGCTCGCGAACGCCGGCGGCTTCACGCGGAAACACTGCGTCCCGCGGCAAAAAAAACAGATCGTGGGCCCAATTTGATTTTGCCAAGTGAATTATACCAAACTATTGGAGATTAGCCTTTTTTTCTTTGCCATACCGTTTGGAGAGTTGCCAAACCTCAAGATTTGGGAAGTAAAATATCCCAAACTGTTGGTGTTGCTCTAATACAACTTTACGTGGAAAACCAAACACTATCTCATCTCAGCCATGCTCTGTACATGCAGCCAACCAAATAAGGATAGCTTGTACTACCATAGTCTGTCTAGCATCTTGTATTTCCTATATACAATGTAGGCTCAGTAGGGAATACAACCGAACACACTATTAGTAGTTTTGTTTTTTAATAACGTAATGGAATGCAAGCATCAACTCAAAAAGGTACACGGATCTAGCTAGCTACTGGTAGGTGAGTTCATTTTGGCAGGTTGATCGTATCCGCTCGCCTTCGAGGAGTACCTGTGAAAGCTGCGGCGTTATCTGACTGGTAGTCTGTACCCGTCAAAAAATATACGTATTGCTCCACCATCAGGTCAGATGCCCCCGCGATCACGCATCCCATCCCAGCTACTCCTACTCCATAATGCTAGCCGGTGGTATGACCGGCACCGGCCGTATGAGTAGTTTGTGTGGCACCCATGCATGAAAATGAAACTGAGATAAGGAAGGATCAGACCGGCATGTTTCTGTGCGGGCGTCTTTGCACTCTCTGCTGGATCCTGGATTCTTTCTTTGCAGGCACTTCATGTGCTTTTGTGCAACACTACGTCTAGCATCTTTCAGGGGTGTTTAGTTTCTCCAAAAAAAAAATCATCAAATCGCATCGGATGTTTGGACATATGCATAGAGTATTAAATATAGACGGAAAAAATAATTAATTATACAGATCACGATAAATTTACGAGACGAATTTTTAAGTCTAATTAATCCATGATTTGACAATGTCGTGCTACAGTAAACATGTGCTAATGACGGATTAATTAAGCTTAATAAATTCATCTCGCGGTTTCCAGACGAGTTATATAATTAGTTTTCTGATTAGTATCCGAATACCCCTTCTGACATTTCATAAAATAACCGTCGTGACAGCCTAAAATTTTCCGCCCCCGAACTAAACGCCCCCCTCAATAGTAGTACTGCTAGGCAGCTAGAGCTATAGGTGTGGAATCGGTCTCAAACCAGCTTGGTCACGCAAAGGGGCGTGTCGTGTGGTCGTCGTCCTCGTATCGAACGACCTGGAGCAGCACGGAGCAGAAGATGCCGACGTACGTCCGGCACCGAGACGTACGTACGTGCGTCCAGAAAGATTTGTTAGGGCTTGCTTAGTTCCTCATTCTCTAAAACTCCTAAAAAATGCATTATGCAAAAAAAAGATTCTCCGTCATATAAACTTATGATACATGTATAGAGTACTAAATGTAGATGAAATCAAAAACTAATTGTACAGTTTGGTTGTACTTTGCGAGACGAACGTTTTGAGCCTAATTAGTCAACGGTTGAACAATTATTACCAAATTCAAACGAAATGCTACAGTGTCACTACAGTGATTTTGACACTCCAAAATCGGTAAACTAAACAGGCCCTTAACTACTTAGGCTATCCGCACTCATCATCCTCTAAATCTATCCTCTAAAAGGATTATTCCGTCCTGGTCATCGAAATTCCATCCTCTATATCAATTTCTCCCGCACTCATCCATCCCCTATATCATCCTCTATCTACTGTGGGGCTCACTTATCACTTTATCTAAATATATTCATGTGAGATCTAGTTTTAAAATATTTATTACAATGAATTTAATGGTGCAATCGAAATTTAATTTGATTTTTTGGTTTGTGAGTTATAATATTTTTTTAGTAACTTCAAAACATGGGACCCACCACCGACGCTCCATCCTCTCTCCTCTCCTCTCACGCGCGCACAGTGAGGCCGGCGTACTGTGCAGCCGGCTCATCCGCTATCGCTCTTCAACTCCTCTATATTTGGCGTACAGACAGTCCATACCGGATGTTTTACAGCACTCGCTGCGGAAGTCTCGTCCGGTAAACGCCGTAGGCCAGTGCAGCCAGCTTAGAGTAGTACTTTGTGTGCCATATCCTTTGGACCTTCGGTGCACAGGAGACGAACTAATGGCATCCGAGATCCGACCGTCCGTATTTTCGGTTGAGATAGATGGTCTTTCTTTTTTTTTCACTGATTAACAGCGATGATGCCTATGCATGCACACACCACACTCGATCATCACACCCTTGAATGCGTGTCCTGCCACGTGTACTTGCAAATAATACCACTGAAAAACACCCGCCGCGTTGTGATCCCGAAGCCTACATCGTTGTACTGTGCATGGCCACCACCACTCTCTCCTCCTCCACTGAAATGGCCTACAACTACAAATGGAGCATGCATCGCATTGCGTATCGATCATCATCATAGCATAGCATAGCGTAGCGTAGGTTCCCTTTTGTCTTTTGAAAGGCTCGATCCGCATGTCAACGTTGGACTCGCAGGCCAGGGTCAGGCTGCGAGGCATGGGTAGTGGAAACTGGCAAAAGGCTCTAACTTTTTTTTTTGTCATGTGACGTGGGGGCCCCGTGAACTCATCAAATCAAAAGTCGCAGGTACTACTGTAGTACTGTGCATGTGTATGCATGACAGGTGGTGTGGCACGGGATGATCGATGCCCACCAAACCCAACCCAGCCCAACCGAACGCGATCAGGCAGGCAAAGGCAACGCACGTAGGCCGCCGGCACCCGTCGTCCGCTCGCTCCGACTCCAGCTCCAACCAGTAGAGAGAGATAGATCTCCAAGGTCCACTGACCACTGCTCCACCCACCCAACCCAACCTGCCTGCGGCGGTGAGCAAAAGCGGAGCCGTGGGCGTGTTGCCCCCTATCACGCCAGCCTCGCGAGGGCCCGCGTCACCAATGCACCATCATGCGTGCTGCGCCTCCGATCCTGCGCGTGACGAGCCATCTCCACCGTGCCCGTGACAAGAGATACCAATTCACCATCTCCGCCTGCAGTGCACTACCGCACACCCACACCAGTATCGCCACAGCCTTTTTCTGTCACGCACCGCCACGCCGTGACTGTGCTCCGTTGCGCCACCTCCGGCGTTTGGGCGCTCGTCGATCAGCATCTCCACTTGTGCTCGAGCGTGGCTGCTCGCCTTTCTCCCTCTCCATCGCGCCTCCTGCCCGCCACGGATGCCCGTCTTACTCCTGGCCCTTGCGTCGTCCTCGCCTTGCTCTGGTGCCAGATGTGGTTGCCTCTCTTGCTGCTTCCTACGTCACCCCATGGCACAGTCCTCCGCCGGCGGCGGGTAGTAGATGAACTCTTCTGCCCCAGGCGTACGTAGCCGTGCAGCCCTCCTGTTATGTTATAGCACTATGTTGTGCCAATTGCCTTAATGCGCCTTCGCCCTCTCCTCGTGTAGATGTCTTTTTTGTGTCGCCTGTGTTGATGGGCGGCCTGCTCGTGGATGATCTTGGATGGCAGTGGCATGGTGGCTTGGCACAGCGGCGCTGCGTGCGTAGCTGCGCTCCCTCTGTGCGGCAAGCGGCAAGGAGATGTTGTGTGAAACGTATGTTGCAAGTGTATGTTTCAATTATTTCAGATTTTGCACGGGTATGTTGCAAGTGTTTCGCATGGATATTGCAAAAGTAGATCAGGATGTTGCATATGTTGCAATGGCTATACACACATGTTGCAAGAGTCTATTTCAAATGTTTTATCTGTTTCTCAGACGTATGTTACAAGCGTTTATCTGGATATTGCATATGTTTCACGCATATATTGCAAATGTTTTATCTGGGTGTTGCATATGCTTGCAATGTCTTTCAAGTATTTTTAGACGTTTTGCAAGTGTTTCAAACGTATGTTGTAAGTGATTTAGACATCTGTTGCAAGTGTTTCAGTTGTTTTTGACGTATTTTGCAAATGTTTCATCTAGATGTTGTAAAAGTAGATCGGGTATTGCATATGTTGCAATAGAACTCACCTGTCGCTGCCGCCTGTTGCAGCTACTAGGGCGCCGTGCACAGGCAGTCCCCGCATGCTCGATACAGAGCAAGGTCCCCACATGCGCGTGGGAGCTGAAGCGGGTGATTCCTGTGTGCGAGCGGAGGGCGCAGACTGGGCGACACGTCCATACGACGCGGGCACGGAAAATGAGGGAGATGCAGGAAACAGAGAGATGCACGATACAATACAAGCATGGCGAGCGTCCGAGTGCGTACGTGCATCCAGACGTCCGAACGATGGCATCTCCCAGAAAGAAAATGGCAGTGGCCGGTATGCATATGCCCCCGTGCAGGTTTGATGACACGCAGGCATTGCGGATGCAGGCGTCTTTCCAGTCACGGTCAGGGTTTGTTTCAGGCCAGTGGCGGAGCTTGATTAAAGAACCAGGTGGGGCATTCTATATAGCTAAATATTAATTACTCACGAACAGCAAAAAGAATTCACTGTTGAGCAAACGGAAAATGCATTGGGCAGTGGGGGCCATGGCCCAGATTGGCCTTTAGAGTATGAATATAGAGTAAAAATTGCTGCACTGGGTACTCTCTCACTCTATATTTAGAGTGATACGGTGCTTACTCTATACTCTAGAGTGGCGGGGCTCACTAGCTAAACAAAGGAAAAATGTTATAACTCACAAACCAAAAATCCAAATTAAATTTTGATTGCACCATTAAATTCGTCTCAATAAATCCTTCAAAACTAGATCACACATGAATATATTTAGATAAAGTGACAAGTGAGTCCCACAGTGGATAGAGGATGATATAGAGGATGGATGGGTGCGGGAGAATTGAGTATAGAGGAGAGAATCTTGCTGACTAGGACGTATAGAGGATGAATATAGAGATCTATGAGTGCGGATAGTCTAAGGCCCCGTTGGAACACAAGAAAGTAAAAACACATGAATAGAAAAAAATAGAAATACACAGGAATACAGTTGCAAAACAGGTGATCGAAAAACACAGGAGTTTGAAAGGAAACATCATTTGGATGGAATGTACAAAAAAAAAATGTAGGATTTTTAACGAGAGGTTTGAGTAGATGTTGGATTTTCTATAGTTTTCCTCAAAACAGCACTTAAAGGAAAATTTTCTACACCAAAGGATATACTAATTTACGATAATGTCAATACATATTTACCATAGTTGGGTTACTATAACACATGAGGATATTTACCGTAGCGTTTTAGTAAACCACTTAGTAAGGAGTTACTATAATCTCGTAAATTAGCATAACAATTATCGTAACTCAAAGTGGCTACAAAATAAGTTATTTTGTAGCCAGCTGTAAGGTAATAGTTCTATATATATATATATATATATATATATATATATATATATATATATATATATATATATATATATATATATATATATATATATATATATATATATATATATATATATATATATATATATATATATATATATATATATATATATATATATATATATATATATATATATATATATATATATATATATATATATATATATATATATATATATATATATATATATATATATATATATATAGCCATGCTTGTTTGCACTCGTTACCGCTTGGCCCACTGCTCCATGTGTAGTGCACACCTAGCTAGCATGCTTGTGACAATTTCTGCCTTTTGAGGTGTCGCCTCCGCAGCCAATCAACTCGATCGCCTTCAGCTTTCAACCTTGCTTTGGTTGCCGCTTTTGTGTCCCCGTGGCCCGTGCAGGCCAGCTCCCCCCGGCTCAAAAGGGCCAGAGGACCTACTGTTCGTACTAGTGCCCTTGCTTTATTTGCTGTGTAGCTCATGCTCATCATGCGAGAGGAAAGAAAATACTGTGTTTCTTTACATTTTTTAATTAGAAAAAACAGACAAATTTCGTGCCACACACTAGGGCGTGCGATATGAAATTTCAGTGCTAAATAGTTCCTTTAGCACGGAGTACCGTTTCTTGGATCTCTGAGTTTGCCGTCCAAGATAGTCGAGTTAAATTTGCCGTCCAATAAGAAGCAAAGTGAGACAAAGGGAGCTTCTGTGTTTAGATCTATTGAAAAGTGCACTATGTAAAAAAAGATTTCCCATCACATCAAATTTACGATATATGTATAGAGTACTAAATGTGGATAAAATCAAAAACTAATTGCACAGTTTGGTTATACTTTGCGAGACGAACGTTTTGAGCCTAATTAGTCAATGGTTGAACAATTATTACCAAATACAAACGAAATGCTACCGTGTATTTTGGCACTCCAAAATTTGGATCTAAACACAGTTCACTAGCCTATATTCCGCATGTTCGGCTGGCTGTTACATAGCCGCTGCTCGCTGCAGCCAGCAGCTGCTGTGGGACAGCCAGCCGAACGCACCCATTAAGGTCAGAGTGCATAATGTCGTTCAAAATTGTGCATCTCTGTATTGACGATCTCTGCTAGAGCAATTTTCAAGCTGGTAATTTCTAGGAACCCTACCTAAACAATGCTAGAACTTCATAACGATTTTGTAAAGAAAACAACATTTCCACTCAGAGCTAAAATCCTCTATAAACAGTCTGCAAAATCATAAAATTTAGTCTCTATCGCATCAGATGTTTGGACACATGCATGGATTATTAAATATAGACTAAAAATAATTAATTGCATAGATTGTGACTAATTTGCGAGACGATTTTTTTAAGCCTAATTAGTCCATGATTTGACAATGTGTCGCTACAGCAAAGTTACAGTAAACATGTGCTAGTGCCAGATTAATTAGGCTTAATAAATTCGTCTCACAGATTACACTTCTGTAATTTGTTTTATTATTACTATTCGAATACTCTCATGTGATATCCCGATGTAGCCTATGTGACACCCATAAACTTTAGTCTATCCACCTCGTTATAAAACATAGGCATGACGTCAGGCCTCGACACATGTCAGCCGCAAAATCTCCCTCCGGTCACCCAGATCCAGTGGCCAGTCCCAAAACCGGGAACCTGCCCTGCAGGCTGGAACACAACATGGAAAAGCCCGTTGCTCTCGAACGGGCATGATGGCCAGGCCAGGCCGCAGGCCAGCATCATGGCGAGGCGTCCGGGGTCAAACGGATGAGTCCAGGGAAAGGTCGCCTCTCGCAGGCGGCAGGCCCGCCCGCCCGCGGCAGCCAATCATCCGGTTCACCGCCACCTCGGCTCCCATCCCAAATCCCAATGGCCAATGGCCAATGGCCTAGAGGTGCACAAGTCAATGGCATCATTTCCGCCCCCTGCTTTCTTTTCGGCACCCCCTTAAAAAATGCCCTCCTTGCTGTGTGCGGGCACCGCGGAATCATGGTGAGGATCTCCGCGAGGTCGCCGCTTAATCCTCTTGAGATTAGATCTTACGGACAAACAGATCATTAGTATCCTCTTATAATCCTTATAAAGGAAGTGCTTTTTTCCTTTCTAAAAAAAGGTCAGCAAAGATAAGATGGCATCCAGGGAAGGGATTGGTAGCGCGCTCAGCAGTATCTGATGGATATGCTTGAGACCTGGCTTTCTTGCAGACCTCAGCATAAAGCTATACTCCCTCCTCTAGGCTCCCAGCCACATCACATGTCACAAAAGATTGAACGAAGCAAGCGATGATACTTACTTGCCGAGTTTAAGCATGCTAGAGATGCTAGGCAGGCTTGTGGATGAGGTTTCTGATGCCACTTTTTTTTTTTGGTAAACATGTCATCACTGCTGAGGTTCCAGTCAAAACACGGAATTTACAGTTGGACGTCAATACATGTTCACCGTGATTATGCCATCAGAATTTGTAATTTGTAACCCACAACGAGCAGTGCACTCCCTCTCCCTGGGTTTAAAAATGTCTGTGACAGGAATAAAGGATCCTTTGTTTTCTTTTGTTTCCCCCATACAATCCAAAAGGAACCGTACTCATCTCATGCCAAAAATGTTTCATAGAAATCAACGATGCTAGATAAATAATTTCTCTAATCCTTATGGCCTTTCTAAAAAAAGCCACACGGACTTTCATTTGACCGGAAATAGTTTAACGTGGCATCGTCAAAGATCTTACATAGTTCACATATTTATATAAATTATTTATACATATCTAAAGGTAAAAAAAAATCCTTAGGACAAATATAGATGGAGTTGTTCATTTTATTATTAGAGAAAGAATCATCTAAGACTAACGAAACCTATGGCTATTCTATTGCCATCAAACCTATGTTATCCTTTCTCTCGAGTACCTGCTTCCAAGCGAGGTGAGGTCATGGTCATGCAGCGTATAGACTACGTCAAGGATCCATCAATGCCAAGCGTGTCGGGACAGAAGGCCTACGAGAAGCTCTTCGACGCTAAGCTGACCGCGTCCAACATCGAAGCACTGGACGCGCTCTTCACGGACATCGAAAAAGGCTTGTGCAGGCAGCAGCGGAGACATAAGGCCATCTCTTAGGTTGTACTGCTACACTTTTATCGATTGTTTACCATTTGCGCAATATCGAAACTTGAGTTCGCTTGCTATGATGGTCCAACCTACATTTGCTTTATATTGACCTCCCAGGACGCTCGATAGAAGCGCGTCGTTTATATGGTTAAGCTCTTCTATCGTGGTTACAACGATGCAGGAATATTTTGCATACTCAAAAAAAACATATGTGCCCTGCTCGCTTGGCTCGCAATGGCTGAAAGTACCGTTCGTTAATTTGTTGTGAGAGAAAAATATTGTTCGTTAGATGAAAAAGTACGGCTTGTAACCCAATCGAACAGAGCCTTAGTCAATCTATAAGCTCCTTTATAAGTTGACAATTAAAGAGCAAAATGTTTGGCGTATATAGCACAATCCCAAAAAAAAAAGGACTTCTATCTGTGACATGTGGTACTAGCCTTCTTGAATCTTCTCCCTATAAACAAGCTCAGTTGGCCCACATGACATAAGTAAAAAATGTTTTCAAATTCTGAATGCTACTACTAATCCCATAATTTAGCCTATGCTAGAATCATCTCTTTTGAGGGGGTGTTTGGTTGGAGGAGTTAAAGTTTAACAAACACTGTAGCACTTTCGTCTTATTTGACAAAAAGTTTCCAATCCTGGACTAATTAGGCTTAATAGATTCGTCTCGTAAATTACTCCTAATCTGTGCCGACATGCATACAATTAGTCTACATTTAATACTCCATGCATTTAAGGAAACATTGATGTGATGGGAGTTAAACTTTAACTCCTAGAAACCAAACAGACCCTGAGTCTTGCCTTTGGCTGATGGAACTTGAAAGCATGGCTTCTGCTTTGGCTGTGTTTAGTTGAGAAAATTTGGGTGAAAAGTTATTGTAGCACTTTTCGTTGTTATTTGGTAAAATTTGTCCAACCATGGATTAATTATACTCAAAAGATTCGTCTCGAACTTTACAGACAAACTATGTAATTAGTTATTTTTTTTACCTACATTTAATGCTTCATACATGCGTTTAAAGATTTGATGTGATAGATGGAAGAGGAAATATTTTAGGTATGCATGCCAAGTGAACGCGGCCTTTGTCTTTGTCTCTAATGGACTGGGGTCCATAGAGGTTTACTAGTACTTAAATGCGGCCGAGCTGTCTCCTCCTTCTGGTTTGATGGCCCGGTGATTTGCTCCTGCAGTATAAAAACAATGGCCTTCCTTTTCTTTGACTCTTCCTAGCGTGTCTGGTTTATCCAGTTAAAGTTTAACAGATATTATAGCACTTTCGTCTTATTTGACAATTAGTGTCTAATCATGGATTAATTAGGCTTAATAGATTCGTCTCGTAAATTACTTTTAATCTGTGCCGACATACATGTAATTAGTCTATATTTAATACTCCATGCATATGCCGCAACATTTGATGTGATGTATGTTAAAAAAACAGAGACAACCAAACAGGGCCTTAGGCATTTCGCATTTACACCCCGGTTTTGTCCGTAATTACTTCTAGCAGTACTTTCCAGGTGTATCTCGTCCAGTGATTCTGCTCAAGAGTAGGAGTATGAATTACCAACAGATTTGCTCCCGGCCGGTACAGCAGCACATGAATGGAAGAACACTGAACAAAAGATTTTTCATGTCCAGGATATATTAACATTCCAGTACAAGGTAGTACAGTACTATCATGCAACCTACCTCATGCATCGAGTAAGATTTAAACTTATCTAATGGTTGTGTTTACTTCCTCAAAAAAAAAAGTACTGTGCAAACAAAAGATTCCCGTCATATCAAACTTGCGATACATGTATGGAGTACTAAATGTAGATGAAATAAAAAACTAATTGTACAGCTTAGTTATACTTTGCGAGACGAACGTTTTGAACCTAATTAGTCAACGGTTGGACACTATTTGCCATATAAAGCCAAAACATGCTACAATATTTTTTTTACACCTTTTTACACAACTAAACACAGCCAATGTCTATTTGAGGTATGGAAATATATATCTTTTCCCAGGAGATTTAATGTTCACTCTGGTTATGTGGAGAGTTAAAGTAAGCCTGCTTGTCAAAAAAAATTGAAAAATAAACATCACATGGAATGAAGAGATCTTGACAGTTTGTTGGAATGCCAGCCATTTTACATGTGTGTTTTGAAATATGTTTCTTGTTGGTGCCTTTCATTTGTCTGTATAGTATTCTATTAGAGTTATATAGAAACCCATATTAGCCTGTGTGACCTCATTTTATTTGTTTCGACTAGTCTGTGTGACCTCATTTTATTTGTTTCAACTGATATTGCGAAGATATTCACGGATCACTAATTCATTGTTGATGCTATATAGTGACAAAAGAAAAAAAAAATTATAGTACATACTTTGGAGTAGTAACAATTATTGTATATCTTTCATAAAAAAAATCCAGTCAATGCTATACTAAGAAATTGTTTTTTAATAAATGTACGAGAGTATGCCAATACCACTGGTTGTACTGTTGGCATTTTACTGTATAAAATATTGTGTTATTGAACTTTAATAAAATGACAACTCAGGATGACTAGAGCATTTATACAAATTCCACCCCGAAACAAGCAGAATGGAACACAAGCCTACCCAGTCAACCGCCGCGCAAAAAATTCCTGGACTGAATAGCAAAGTCGACACCTGCACTTGCACTAAAAAAAATAAAAAAAATTGCAGGCCCTTCTTCTCGAAGCGATCCAAGGCTTCGGTTCGTGCACCTCGCCGAGGGTCCTATTCGCAAAAGGGGCCTCCCCTCCCTCCCCTCACAGCGCATCAAATTTATTGCACTGCTCTGCTGCCTCTCATGAATGGCGTTTATTTAAGTCTCCGCCCTCCGCCCCGGGGAATTCTTTTCACTGTGTATCGCGGAATTTTTTGGGTTCTCGGGCTCCGCCGCGATCCATCCCATCCTCGCCTTGCCGCTCCTCCCGCTGCTTCCGCCGGTTCTCCCGGAGCTTTCTTTCTGGCCGGCGCAGCAGAGAAGGCGAAACAGAATTGCGGCGGCGCCTGCACACGCAAAGGTCAGAGCTCCTCCGATCCTTCACTCACTCCGTCTCCTGTTCTTGGTCTTCTTTCTTGTGGTGCTGTCGTCCTCCTTCGCCCACGGCTGGTTCTGCATGCGAGTGAGGAGCAGAGGGGACTTGTTTCTTGGCCTTGTTCATCTTCCCATGTTGCTCGTTTTTGTTCTGTTATTATTTCTTCAGAAGCTCTGATCTGAAGAACTGGTTGATGAGTGGTAGAGTCGCAGAAGTAGCATTCGATATACATGTTTCATGATTCTGGATTGGAGGCGCATCATTTTTGTCACCCAAAAAAGAGGGAAAGTAGAGTCTTTGATCCGAACTTCCTCTTGTTTGGCTTGTTGTTCTTGCCTGCACGTAGTTACTGCGCTGGGCCGCACAGTCCTATGTAATTACTCCCCTTTACGCCTTGCCATCAGAGTCCGGAGCTCCTCGGGGCCCTTGCAAGTTTCTTCAAGACTTGAAGCCCTCTGGTTTCATGCTGGAGTAAGTGGTGGATCGGTGCGCGGTTGGTGGTTTCGCTCCTGTTTCCCTGTCCATCGTCCTCCTTGCTTGCTTGCTTCTTTCCGTGAGGGGAAAGGAAGAAACCAGGGCGTGCTTGTCCTGTTATCCAACCATGTCCTTGTCTCCCTTTGCTTCCTATGGTATGGTACCGCTACTTTGTTCCTTTCTCTGTCTGCCTGTATGCCTGACCGACCGTCTCTGCATCGACGCGTATAGAAAACCTGCAGTTTTGGTATCCGGTGCTTTGTCTGGTGTTCATGCTGTCCTGTGCTATGTAGTCTAGCTGTATGCATGTGTACATTGAGGCTGACTTTCTCCCTGGAAACGCTTGATGTTTGGTGTGTCCAAATGCCGCGAAGGAGTTGTTGGGCGGGCCGGTCGTTGCCTCCTCTGCTTTAGCTCTTCAGTTTGTGTTTTCTTTAGCGTTATGTATTTGCGACATGGTTTCGTCTTTTGATTTCTTCATCCTTTCTTTTTTTGGGTGTCTCTGAAAGGGTGTAAAGTGTCTTGTTCTATCAGGACGCTGCGAGACTTTTCCTCCCATGGGAATCTAGTTTACGCGAAACGCGGCATTTGTTTGCAGATGGATGGACATCGGCATTCGCAAACGCAGTTTTTGTCCTCCATTCTGGAGAACAGGAAGCATGCACTTTTTTTGTCTGGGTGGATCGTGGGAGTATTTGACTTCTAATATTTCTTTCTCTTCTTCTTTTTTTGCAGGAAATAATCAGCACTGTTTAGCAAAGGCAGCTCCTGAGTCCTGAGGCATGGCTAGTACTTAAGGATACTGTATGTGCAGATCATGAAGATAGGTAAGTGAGTTTCACATCTAGTCTTCTTATTTGTAAAGGCATTTGCTTAATTGCGTCAGTTTTTAAGCACGGTTGCATTCTGATTTCTACAATTCTTGATGCTAGCCTGGTTTTGGGCTGTGGCAAAGGCTGATTGTGTGCCTTATAGGGTAGTCTGTTGATAGATTGCGATCTGATTGCATGATGCATTTCATTTGCTACGATAATTGAACTGAGAAATGTGCATCGCATCGTTGATACGTCATGTGATTTGCTAGAGTCCACTGTCCACCTCATCGTTGTGATTTTAATACCTCATCAACGTTGTTCGCTTTCATACGCCTGTTATATTTGGCGTTAATCTTCATAGACGGATCCATCATACCAATTTCAGTCAGTTTTAATTTTAATGCAATCTCTATATTGACTTGATGGCGACACAAAAACATTATTCTTGGCTAGTGAAATAAAAAATTATTCTGTTTGTATTGAATCATGATTTTCGTTGATTTGGTAGGAAGATTGTCGGTTCTTGGCTTTTGTTCCTTACCAACAACATCTTAATTAAGCAAATAAACTTTTCTGTGTTTCTTTATGACAAGATGTGCTTTATTTGAGTTGTGAGTCACTGCAGGAAAGTTTAATGCTTGCATATGATTACAGTGACAGCGCAACTAAAAAGAAAGAGAAACTAAGATGAACTTACCAAAGTACTCTAATGTTAATTCCATGATAATAAGTTCTTTCCAGATATTTCTTGTCCTGGTTGGGTTGGTCATCAGTTATTACTATTATAATCTTAGAAATAGTTTTAGTCATTTATTGACGTTGCAAACTAGAAACAATAAATGTCGATTATGATATGTTTTATGATTTTTTTCTTCTTCTCTGTTCACACTCTTAATAGCTGATTTTGATATCGGCATGCAGATGATGAAAGGCCTTACCAAAGTCATATTTTTCATGATCTTGCATCTAACGGCAGTCGTAAATTAGACTCTGAGGCTGAAAGACAAAGTGATCTCAAATTTTTGGCAGATAAAATGGTTGAACAGACCAATCAATCTGAACTTAGTTTTGTGAAGGCTGAGCATCTGAATGGAGCTAAAATTGGGCAGACACGCATTGAGGATTACTCGTATGACAAGGATGTTGTAGAGATCAAACTGCCCGACACAGTTCTTTCTTCTGATTACGGTGTCCATTTTGTCAAGGATGTCTGCATTGATGAAGGAGTTCTTCCTGATCAAAAGACTTCACCAGAAAAGCAAGTAGATCAAAAGGTGTCCATAACCTTTGATTCCTCAGAATATACAAACGGTGACCTAAGGGAAGAGATAAGTGCTGGCTCTACAAAAACTGCATATGAATTAAAATCAGAAATAGTTATCCTACCTGTCATGTGTGATACTGATGGCAATACTGGGGAACAGAACTCCTCATGCAAAAAGCATGATCTTGAAGATAACAATACTGCAGATGTATCTACCAATTCTAATGATGAGGAATTAAATCCCAAACAATTACCATGTCATGAAGTTGCACAAGATTGCCAGGATGTTGGTAGTGTCATTTGCGAGATCAATGAAAATCAGGACCGGCTTTTAACTGGAGAAGCAACCCATCAGGTATGCAACAAGAAACTTATACAGTACAACATTTGCAACTAATCTTTATGATCACCACTTTAGCCCTTACAATTGATTCTTGCCTTTGATGTGTATCATAATGTTCGATGATTATATGTAAACTGTAAATTGTTTGTTCTATTCTCTGAAAAACGTGATTTGGTATTACATCCATAGTTTTTTTGGCTCAATAAATGAGCAACTGCCCATATAGTTTTAACTATTTCATCACTTATATACCTCTACACCATTGGAGCACATAACATGATTGATCTTTGTTACAGGTTTCATCGAATGATTGTTATGAAACTGGAATTGATATTGCATCTGAGACCAGTAACATCATTCACAATGATTTACCAGTAGAATCAGCTGCTGCTGATTTCTCGGTGGTGATACCTGAGGAAGTTGCTGTCAGTGCTGCATTGGATATGGAAGGATCCAACCAAGTTAATCACTATAACCCTTTTATTGCCTATGGATCACTAGACGAGACATGGGAACCTAATTACTCTCTCCCTACTATTGTGGATGCCGCTTCTATAGCATCCATCTGTCCTGTTGAAAAGACAGATAGTTTTAGTGATCTTGTCAACAGAGCACTGGAAGGATTTGATCCTATTGAAATAGATGAAGCCATAATTGAAGAGAATAGGTTAGATTCTGTTGAAGAAAGTTCAAGTACATTGGATGTCCAAGCATCTGAACAATGTAATGATCAGGGAGAGAGTCTCACTAATAATGATGTGAAAACTGATGTAGCACATGAAATGGGCACTGCTATATCTCTATCCACTAGCAATGGAGAGCATAGTGATGTCAAAAGTGAGCAAGGTCAGAAACATGAGATTGATGGTCAAGATATAAATGATTTCAACCCAAGAGATGCGGAGCTTGGCACAAAAGTAAGTGAGGACATAATGGATAGTAAGAGTTCAACTCCAGTTGAAACAGAATCTGTGGTTCAACAAAATGGACCTGATAGCGCAAAAGTGACTGCACAAACTGTTATTCGCAACCCCTTTGAGTCAAGCTTCTCCGGACCTAGCATTACATCAGGTCCACTAACGCCCTCTGGTCACATACCTTATTCTGGCAACATTTCTCTTCGATCAGAAAGTAGCACAACAAGTACTCGGTCCTTTGCATTTCCAGTGTAAGTGAAGACTATCTGATTACTTCTTTTCAGCATAGAACCGCTTTCTCGCCCTGCAATATTGTTGCTTAATTCTCTTAAACAAATCAATCCTTCTCTATAGTCTATATACTAGCCCCATATAAGCAACTTCATAGTTTGTTGTACATCTGAAGCATTGAATTTGTTCTTCTATAACGGTAATTAGTCAACAACATAAACTCCCCTGCCTAAAGGAATATCAGTCAGGCATGGATATAAGCAACTTCATAGTTTGTTGTACATCTGAAGCATTGAATTTGTTCTTCTATAACAGTAATTAGTCAACAACATAAACTCCCCTGCCTAAAGGAATATCAGTCAGGCATGGATATAATTTCCCTTATGCTAACTGCTACTACCTCATAACTTCATACTTGGTTGTACTGTCATGGGCTCATGGCAGTTTCTGAACTTTTGGACCAATCAGTAGGAATTCTTCATAATGCTGTCAATATATGAAATTATCTTTTGTTTTGTTTTCATGGGTTCAAGCATCTTTCTTTTCTGTCAAGCATCATTCATAGGATTAAGCATCTTTTTTTTGTCCAATTCACAGACTACAGAACGAGTGGAACAGCAGCCCCGTGAAGATGGCAAAGGCTGACCGCAGGCGTCTGAAGGAAGACCGGCTGGGGTTACAGAATCCTTTGCTGTAAATTCTGAATGCGCTTGTCCCCTGCATCCTTTTTGCCTGTTGAGTTGAGCCCTTCGTGTCTGTCACGCTTGAGCCCGTGGAGGTCGATGTTAAATTCATTCAAATGTTTCTCTTCTCTCCCCCTTCTCTTTTCTTTTCTGCCCCCAAATGCCCTGCTGTTCTTATTTATCTCTAGCAGGTTAATGGCTTGTCGGATTCGGTAGTGGCTTGTAATTTACAACACTATGATGAGTGAGGAATTAAGGTATAGCTTTGGTATAGGATTTGTGGATACTTGTTGAGGTATTGTTCCAGATGAACATCCATGGAGGATGCTATTTGAGCCGTGATACTCTGCTGCCAGATGCCGAGACGAATCAGTGAAATAATTTATGTTAGCCAGTGAAGCGACAGAACAACATGACAGTAAAGTGGTGCAAATACATGTAAAGTCACTGAATCTGTTACAAGCATATGAGCACATCTGCGACCTGATACTGGTCCGGATGTACATACTACTACATGGCATCTATCCTCAAGCATGAACACCATTGACAAAATTGCTCATCTGCACATGAATGATCCATGCTGCTGCAGATTGGGCTGAACAGGTTGTCCAGCTTGAAGGCTAGATTAAGGCTGGCCACAAGAGATTATTCCATATGGGCAACTAAGTGTATAAACCCTCCTAATCTACAAGGGCTAGCAACTAAATAAAGCCTGAAAAAGGAAGCAGCTAGGTAGCTCTAACTATATGTACCGAACTAGTGATGCCATGCCCGAGACTGAGAGCACGCCGGGGAGGCGGGGAAGCTAGCTAGGGAGTACTTACGTACGGTACTAGCTACCTTTAGGGCTTCTTATTCACCTGCAGCGGCGTGGCGCCGTTGTTGATCGGCCGGCGGCGGCTCGCCCTGGACGCGTAGTCCCTCCTGAGCATGTCGTACATCTCGGTGACCGCGTCCCCGTGCTTCGCCGCCGCTCGCATCTCCACCGTCCGCGGCCGTGAGCCTGCGGAAGTCGTCGTCGTCGTCGCTCCCACGTTGGCTTTGGTTCCCTCCTTGTTGTTCGGCGCACCGAGCTTCCGCTCTGACATTACCTTGTTGGCAGCTAAATCATCGTCATCGGTGGACGCCAACGCCTTGGCGAGGTTCTGCGTACAGTCATCCAAATCCTCTAGTAACTTGAGCAAAACATGTACATGTACTAGAATCTGTCAGTGGATTACTACTAGATTTAACTTGCTCTCTGCTCTGTGATCAGAACAACCAACGATGAGAGTAGATTGGGCGTTTTCACTAACCTCGTTTCCTCTGTTGTCCAGTCCATTATTGTTTGGGTTTAGCACGACAACTGCAAGAACAGTGAAGATGGACGGATCAAAGCAAAATCTCAAGTGCATCGACTGCGACTGCACAACAAGATGGACCAGGACTCACCATGGCGAGCACAGGCGGTGGGGAGGTGAAGGGTGAGCAAGGAGACGATGAGCAAGATGACTACAACAAGACTCATTGCACTAGTTTTTCTGATGCAGCTCATCATGGTGTCAAGTTTTTCTTACAAACTATGCATACATCAGTTCGATTGGTCGCTTGTGGTTGTTTGTGTGTGTGAATTGTGATATATGCCCTCAGTTGCAAGCTAGGAGGAAGAATTTTGTTGAAGAGAAGAGAGGAGAGGAAGCGCGGCGTGGGGGTTGTTGGGCTTTTATAGAGAGGAAGATGATACAGGCAGTGTTTAGTTCCTTTAAAATTCCAAAAATTTTACAAGATTCTCCGTCACATCAAATCTTTGGACGCATGCATGAAGCATTAAATGTAGGTAAAAAAATAACTAATTGCACAGTTTGTCTGTAAATGTCGAGACGAATCTTTTGAGCCTAGTTAGTCCATGATTAGATAAATTTTACCAAATAACAACGAAAAGCGCTACAGAAACTTTACACACACTTTACAACCATCTAAACACACCCATAATGCTTGTAGCTAGTACATCTAGCTAGGGATGGATGGACATGGTGGATGGATACGCAGTCAAAGCAAGCGGCAGAGGAGAGCTAGGAATATCTGTTCCAACCGTACTCCCGTGTTAGTTTTCTTTAACAAACCCTAGGAATAGTTTATGGATTGGTCCTGATTGTGCCTGACCAAGGTATCAAGTATCAACCTAAACCAAAGCATCCAAGAGTCATTGAATTAAGTCTGAACATGATTTGTACTCTGCGTATATTTCATCAACTCAAATGTGTTAGCAAGGAGTGAGAGAGAAGTTGATAGTAGTATGGCATTACAAGACCAAGAACTAATAACCTAGGAGTATATGATTTCCTCTAATGTCAAAACTAACATATGCGGAGATACTATCAAGGTTTTAAATCTCCGGCTCCATCCCAAAATGATACACATATTTTGATCATGAAAAAGTCAAGAAAAATATTGATTTTGACTATTAATTTCTCTTACTATATATTGTCATTTGCAGAAGAATCAATATAATATCATTGACACTTTGAACATAAGTTTCATGTTCTAAACTTGTATATATTTTGAATAATTGTTAATTAAAGTTTGTATAAGTTGAGTTTTCCCTATTTGAAATATGATTATCATTCTGGGATGGAGGAAATAAAATTTAATGGTTATAGCCTCATTTAGCTCCACTAATAACTGTTGGAGAGGCCCTCCGCTAAATGCTATAGCATCTAGGGATTTAGAACAACAGATACTATGCATTGCATTTCTAGATGTTTGATGTGTTCAGGTGTGCATATTGAAAGCCTTACCGAGGCAAAGTATCATGTGTTGAGTGTGCATAAACTCGAAAGCCTTACTGAGGCAAGTACATGTATAGAGTGTAAACATTCATTACAACCTTTTTGGAGGAGCTAGGTTTGGTAGGAGTATGTCATTTTCTTAGACTACGTGTAAAAGTGGGTTAGCTTAACCGATTGGATAAGAGATGTGATTATGCACCGAACTACTCAGTTTAAATGTATAATCCCCCGAAACTTGAATTTAGATGTATATATATTTCTTTTTATTGAAAAACTGTCTCTAGTCCCTCTAGTTTTTCTAGCTTGATTTTAGTGTTTCGGACTTCAAAACGTGATGTATGCCAAAGAAGAAGGCAGATAGGGCTCGCTTGTTTACAGCTTTCCACGCACGCGGCCGGCGAGGGCGAATCCAGTTGCATGCGCCGGCCGGATTCTTCCCGTCTCTTGTTTGGTCGACGTGTACGCCACTCTGGCATGCGATACGAGCTAGCTCTTCGAGACTCAAATGTCGGCAGTCGGCACTGGTCGGTACACACTGTCCGTGCAAGTTCATGCATCAAAAGCTGCGAGTGTGGACGACTTGCTTGACGTATATGTACGGATCCCATCCGATCCCCAGCTCCACATTTGAACGGATGCATACATTTTGTAGTTTGATTTGATGGTTTTTGATAGTTAATACGTCACTATTCTGGTGTAGTTAGGCATGGCACGTAATTACTTACACAGTTACTGCCTTACTGTGCTCGACAGCTCTTATTACCTGATTCTATCTTTTGGATTTCTTTTACCTTCACCCAGTAGAGAGTTGGTGAGCTGGCGGCAGCCTCGCCGTCTCAGCCTCTGAGGTTTGGGCAGAGCACGAGATGGAGCACGCGGGCGTTCTGCCCAACAAGGCAACAAGCCCGACCTTGTGGCAGCGCAGTGGTGGGTGGCTTTCGGGGACCGAGCTCGCTGCCTGTTGGTGGTGCTGACCGGACGACGGAAGCAGCAGCCAGCACGGCTAGCAAAGGCGCCGTGCACCGTCGCCGGGCGGCCACGTGCCGCTCGACGTGCGAGGCGCACGACCGCCGATCCCTCCCTCGTCTGTCAAAAAATTACCCTCCGGGCCTCGGCACTCGGCAGTTAACGGATTCCGGATTCTCAATAGTGTAGCACACCGCCGGCTACATTACTACACTACCTGTTTGTTTCAAATAAAGCTGAGATTTGGGCCGTGCCATCTGAGAGCGGGTCATGACTCGCTCTTTTGGCATAATCCGAAGCATACACGACACAAGTACGAGAGCCGTGCCATGCCGTGCCTAGGATTTCGACACGGCGGGCTACATGGCCCGGCCCATATATATATATTTCATATCATGTGCGGAAAAAAGAAAAGTAGCAGATATATTTTGTGAGCCGTGCTTAGGCCGGCACGACTCGAAGACATGCCGGCGTGCCACGGGCCGTGCTTGGGCTGAAGAAAAGATTTATCGTGCCATATTGGCATGGCTCGACGTGCCTCCCGTGCCTAGAGGGTATGACCCGAAACGGCACGAAGCACGAGAGGGTCGTGCCGTGCTGGCCCGGCCCGGCCCGGCCCAAGTCCCACCTCTTCAAATGATGCCAAATTTTAACATGGACCGGTACTGATGTATCAGAAACCTGAAAATAAGTTTAATCTAGTTAAGAGTGTTTTGGAGAGCTCATTAACTCTGAAAGATCCACTATGCCAAATTTACTCTGCTGGGCCCGCCCAACAGCCAGCCACGCTCATCACTTCATCAGTAGGAGCTCCTCCTCCCCCCTTTATCTCAATGCCACCATGGCCCGCGCGTCAGGCTTTGCGTCCATTTCCTAAAGTTCGGAGCAGAGCACCGAAACCGGACACATGCTGGAGCGTGGCTGGGTGTGGAGGGGCTACGTGTGGCCAGCGGCGGGGTAGCGTCCAGGCGACGCGCGTGTGACTGGCAACAGGTCGTGCACGGCCAACGGCTGGGTGGAGTCCGCGCGGCGGGCCGGGGCGTGCGCGGTGGTGGAGACAATATTGTTGGTTCTATGGGTGCTGGTGTTTCTTCTTCGTTTTGGTTATGTGAAAATGGCAACATTGTTGGGTGCTGATGGGGTCGTGATAACTGAGACTGTCACTCTCGTTTGCCCATTGCTGGTGGTCAAAACTGGCAGTGATCTTAGGCGAGCCAAGATTTTAGAGCCTTTTCATTGTGACCATTATAAAAGATCGTAATTCCTTGTGTCACTAAAAAAGTTTAGCAGACTTCAACATCACTGCTCCAAACTTTTTTTTTCCTTCCATGCCACTGCCGTTATATTTGGCATTAACGGTGTCAAACTACAGGTGTGAAAAGTCGAAAATACCCTTAGGTCTAAATATGCTATTAATTTTTTTGAGCATCTTACCAGCTTTAAATAAAAAAAACTCAAAACTAAAAAGTTGTAGATCTCGTCGTGATCTATAATTTTCATATAAAAATTACCTTAATTTAATTCCGCACAAAAAACATATGATTTTTCTAAGACATATTTTTCTAAGCAATGAGACATATTAATTGCAACTGCATGCTACATACAATAACTCTCATTGCTTTGATTGCCTCACTACCGCTTGCTAGTGCCTGGTGGGCTGCCGCTGGCTGGCTCCTGGCCGTTGTGCAGCCTAGCTAGGCACGGAGGCCTCAGGCCACGTCTGTGCGCCCACGCTATGCATCTCGCGCCACCACGCCGGGATCTCGAGACGCCGGCACGCCGCCGCCACGCCACGTCGGTTGGCCTAGAGTTAGAGATTTGGGAATGTGGATTTGTATGTGTCAGTCTCGCTTCGCACTCGTGACTCACACAGTCGGGGAGTCGAGTTGGGAGCAGGGCGTGAGAGCACCATGGCAGAAGGGAGGAGATACCTCATGGGCGAATTTTTTAACTATTTTTTAAAAGTATTTTCAAAAATGACCGTGAAAAAAATTGTTTTTTAAAACTAACCGTTTTGGCGGCGCCGTCAACCATGGCGCCGCATTTCTACACTGCGGCGTCATGCATGGCGGCGCCGCAGGAGGATGATGTGGCACCAGTGGCCCGTGCCCTGGCCCCACACCGTGGCGCCGTAACACTGTGGCGCCGTAGATCATGGCGCCATAGTGTGGCACCATGGATCATGGCGCCACAGGGCCGTATACCAGCCCGACCCATCTTCCTCCTCCTCTCTCCCTTCCCTTCCGTCTCTCATTCATTTTCAATACGAACTGCGTCCGCCGCCGCCCGTTCCGTGCGCCGCCGCCGCCAGGTTCCTCCACGCCACCGCCGGCCATACCCCGCATCCTCCACCACCGCCCCCGCCCACCTCCCGTTCCAGCAGCGCCCACCGCCCCTCGCCGCAGCGCCGCCTCCCCCACCTCCCCTCGCGCGCGGCCCGCTCCACCACCGCCTCCTCCACTCCACCGCCACCTCCACCATCGCCCCTCCCCCACCGGCCCCTCCACAACCCCCCTCGCCGCCGCCCCCTCCAGGACCTCCACTTCCCCTTCGCCGGCCGTTGGAGGGGGCGGGGCACATCGCCGGCGGCCCTCTTGGGCCGGTCAGCCTCCTGCCGTCGGTGGACAGTGCTGCCGGCGGCTAGATCGTCAAGGTAAATTATAGTTGGAAATTAGTTGATGACCTATGTACATTTTAGTTAGTAAATTAGTTTAAATTTAGTTGATGACTAATAGTTGCAAATTAGTTTGACCTATGTAGTTAGTGTAGCTATTTTAGTGAGTGTAGCTAGTTAGTGATTTTAGTTAGAATACAGATTAATATTAGTAGGGACATTAGGTTCGACGTTTTGATAGATTTTTGCTGAAATGCCTTTGTAGATGGATTGTTGTGTCCGAGTATTTTACGGAGGAATTGTTAGGAAGTCAGATGGTATGTTTGAGCACATGGATGAAGAAATGGAATGGTTTGATGAGCCTCCTAGTTTCGACGACCTTTGGGTTCGTTTGGAAACCAAGTTTGGCGGTGATTTCACACTCAACGGGAGGTTTGATAGTGGGAAGACTAGGGCACACTATGTCGTGGTGCCCTTGCGCAACCCTACTGATTGGTCGCGCTACAATAGAGTGCTCCAAGGATCAAATGTGACCATGCCTGAGGTTGTGGTGCAGAATGGATACAGGATGGAGGATGATGAGGAATTGCCGTACAATGACGGTGTTGGATATAATGAAGAAGTTGGGGTACAAGGCAAAGGAACTCAATGTGATATTGATTTGGATGGTCATTTGACGCAGGAGCATTTTCATTCAACTCCAGTTGGTTGTATTAGCAATGACTTTGATGTGAGTGAGTTTGCACGGGAAGAGGAGGAGGAGGAGATGGAGGACAGGATGGCTGATGCAGTTAGCAGTGATTCTGATGACTCAGATGATGAGAATGGAGTTGCTGATGCAACGGCAGCACCGGTGGGTCCGATGCTAGCACCAATTCCAGCTGAGGTGTTTCATGCCATGCCAACTCAGGGCAGTCTAGTCCATGATTTGCCCCAAGGAAGATACCCCTTATGAGTCATGGGGGAGGATTAGCGAGGCACAGCAGTACGTTTCACTGCCATCTTACACAGCGACAGAGCTTATGCAGATGAGGGGGAGGAACCCACCGTTGAGTGACGTTCCTAACTACAAAGATGTCAGCATGACACATTTGGAACTTTGTGACACTGGGTTGCAGATGTGTTCTCACTCATTGTACACCACCTGCCTCCGGTATCGGGACAGGCGCTACCCCCGAGGACCACGTTGAGTACACGGAGGAAGAGGAGGACCATGCCTCGGCATTCGGCATTCACCGGCACCACCCCCAGAGGGACGAAGACTTCGACTGGCCGTGGGAGGAGATTGGACCGTCTCAGCTAGAGGGTGCCCCTCGGCCTACACAAGGAGACGTTCAGGTATGAAGAAGCCACAATTGTTTAGTACGCAACACTACAAAATGGTACAATTGCTAGAATTTTACATAAATGAGGGCTATGTGTTCATTGCAGGGAACAAACGGTACCCAGCATGAAGACCCTCCACGGACAACCTGCCATCGCGACCGCTCCGACGTTGGGTACACTCCCAACATGCTGCCTACCAATCCAAAGCGAGTGAGGAAGCCGAGGGAACCTTACACTCCTGGGACGTAGTGTTTATGTCGCCGATAGTAGGATAACTATGCACTAATGCTAATGACATGTAGTAGTCATGGATTGATGAACTTGTAATGACTAGTCATGGATTGTGGAACTTGTTGAACTTTCATGATGGGATTGTTGAACTTCCGCTAATGCCCTTTGCTTTTTCTAGTTCTGTAGCGCCATAGCTGTGTTATTGGTATGTGTTCGTTACTGCGACAACAAACTGGACAAAAACATGGAAGATGGGCTGCTAATAGGGTCGCCAGGCCTTTGTGGTGCCATAGCTGGGGGCGCCACACCCTGTGGCGCCATGGCTGGGGGCGCCACAGGCTGTGGCACCATGTCTGGTGGCGCCACAACCTGTGGCGCCATGGCTGGGGGCGCCATAGGCTGTGGCGCCATGGCTGGGGGCGCTACAGGGCCAAAATGCCTTCCACCAATTCATTGAGCCTACAAGATTGTTTTTTACAAAATATTACCTTGTTGAATTCAACTATTTAGGTTACATATGTTTCTCGCTTCAAAAATTTCTATTACTTAGATTTTTTGTTACATATGTTTCCCGCTTCAAAAATTTCTAACAAGAAAACACTCTTTATAAATACTCCGCTCCACCTTTCTAACCATTGCCTCACCCATTCCTCACGGTTCACCTGCTGAGAAAAGAGCTCTCAAGCATTGACTCACCCCCCTCTCTCTCCCCTCTTGCTTCTAGGTACGCCTATTCACCCCCCTCTAGGCCGACCATAGTTAACATCACGAAGATCGTAGAAGTACAAGACTACAAAATAGATAACAAAGTACATAGCATAAGTGCATCTTAAGCATACACGCAGTGCATGGCAACACAATTAAAAAGCCCAAGGCTAGATGACATTGCTCATGAATAAACGAGTCCAAGACTGCATGACATTGCGCAATAATAAACCATATGGCTACTGAGTGCAACGAGATCACTTTCTCTTCCTCTGCGCGTCGGGATTCTCCTCCATCACTGCCTTTGCATGGCGCACACGGTCAAGCTTCTTCTCCCTATCCGCCCTGAACTCAGCCTCAAGCCTCATTTCCTCCTCTTCCTTGCGCTCCTTTTTCTAGAGCCTCCTCTCTAAGTCTCCTCTCATGTCTCTCCTTTTGCTCCGCATCCCACTCCTGCAGGCTCTTCAGTAACTGCTTGTTGGTCTCACTAATCTCAGTGTCGATCCACTGCTCAAAATCACAGAGCGGTGGAGGGGTCTGCAACAATGATAATTGTTAATCAAAATAATTCATGCAATACACCCCATGACTAGATAAATTAAAGCACGATAAATCATTACTCACACAGAATTTGCTGCGACGCTGTTGCTCAGTAGGCCTCCATGCAAAATTACTACACATCCAATACCTCTGTTGATAGGTCTCCTCATCTTCAGAGATGTCTACTTTGCAAGGAGTGCCACACCAGCACATGGGTACTGGAACACCTTCAGGGAGCGGCAAAAGGGCATAGGGATTGGGTAGCGCTTGACGATAGCTACAATTCAAGCAATTTAGTTGTAATAAGTGCACTTAAAAACAACGACTATGACCACCAATTCTAGAGTTTTCTATATGTTGCAAAAAAAGATTACAACTAGGAATTACCTTGTGTAACTAGCTTTACCCTTACCACACTTGACATCCTACCATATCATACAACAAAAAACTTATCAACCACACACACTAGCAATATCATCTCTAAGGTTACAAAATAAACAAAATGTAGACCAAATTCAAGCATAAAAATTGATAAGGGGAATGAGACTACCTTGCTTGCGAAGATGAATGGATTAAATTCAAGTTTCCAAGGTTAAAATCGACGATTCAAGAATTTGGGTGCGGGGCGGAGAGAAGAAACCCGAGAGAGATGAGGGAAGAATGAAAGACTAAAGGGGTGGACAGGGCTGGTATATGGCCATGTGGCGCCATGATCTACGGCACAGTGTGGCGCCATGCATGGTGGCGCCACAGGTAGGGCTAGGGCACGGGCCACTGGTGCCACGTCATCCTCCTGCGGTGCCGCCATGCATGGCGCCGCAGTGTAGAAATGCAGCGCCATGGTTGACGGCGCCGCCAAAACGGTTAGTTTTAAAAAATAAATTTTTTCACAGTCATTTTTGAAAATACTTTTAAAAAACGATTAAAAATAAAAAATCTCATAGGCCTAGTGCGTCGACCTATTGGCAGTGATGTATGGTTATGTAGTAGTGACTCCCAATATTGAAACTAGCATAGAAACACTAAGGCCTTGTTTAGATGGCTTCCAAATTCTAATTTTTTACACTCTCTTTCCATCACATTGAATCTTTTGACACATGCATGGAGCATTAAATATAAATAAAAAAATAACTAATTGCACAGTTTGGTTGTAAATCACGAGACGAATCTTTTGAGCCAAATTAGTCCATGATTGGACACTAATTGTCAAATACAAACGAAAGTGCTACAGTAGCAAAAATCTAATTTTTTTGCATCTAAACACCCCCTAAGGGTCTATTTCTAAAAACTCCAACTCTGCAAAAATAGCTCTAGAGCACCAACTTTATCATAGAGTAGAATCACTCTAAAGTTTAGAGTTGGCCTACCACATGAAGCTGTTACACTCGTTTGGCTTGAAACTGACCTCCAAATATAGAGAATGAAGGTTTTGGTGGGATGGTCATTCGTGCCCTTGGGAGGTAGCATGGTTAATATTTTGTCATATCTAGCATGCGAGTGAGTGATATTATTTGAAAAGAACTTTGTAAAAAAGGGTGGATTATTATCGTCTTCTTTTCTTTTTAGTTAGGAGTATTAACAAAAAATAGTTCATGGTCGGTCATTTAACTTGGTAAGGAATGTCATCATGGTCCTTGTACTCTGAAAATACAATTTTTGTGTCCCTAAATCTGGTTTTGGGTCCAATGGGGGGTTAACCCACTCCATACACTAACGTGGTACGTTGATTGTGCATTAGCATTGACTTGACATATGGGGCCCACATGTTAGGTATAGAGTAAAGTTCACGGCCGGTCCATGAACTTAGGTTACACCTGGCAGTGATATGTCATTGTTGGTTCATAGCTATGACTGGCAGTAAAAACCTACCTATCGAGACAAACTTTATACAAAAACTAACAAAGATATAAAACTTTTAGTTGATAACTTTTAAATTTAAGATGGTCTATATGTTAAAATATGCAATACTAGTTCTTGGACCTGTTAAGCAATCTCGGATGGAGACAAAATAAACATCAAACTGTTAGTACTCCATGAAATATACAACTTTACATTTATTTATTTTTTCATTTGAGATCATTTAGAGTGTTGAATATGAAATATAAGATCTATAATAAAATGTGATTTAAAACAATAACGTCAGTTATATAGTCACAAGTTGCTGCTTAGCTGATATGATAAGAACACTATATATGCGCGAGGCTTGAGGCCATCATAGTAGTGTTACGACTGCCGGTTATAATCTGGCAATCATCTATATCGCTTGTCCACCACCGGTTCCAAAACCCGCAATGATGCATTACTATGCAGATCTTTTTTTAACAGGCTCAGATCTCTCACGTAGGTTGTTCCCTTAGGGCTAGGACACATATACAACGGACCTTTTTGAGCCGTCTACGTCGGGAAAATTTGCAAAAACATCCCTCGCGAGCAGAAGACGGGATGGTGTCGTCGTCTCATGAGACGTCGGCTTCGGCCAGTGCTCCGAGGAATCAACTACGGAACGTGTGCGTGAGAGGTGAGAGCGACGCAGCCGTCCAAAGAAGTGTTTGGTTAGCTTCCTGTCCTTTTCCAAAGAATGCACAAATTTACTAAAACTTATAAATAAAATCCATATAAAATCAAATTCGAATCTAAAATTATGATTCAAATTTTGTTAGGTTCTTTTTTTTTATCAGAACTATAACCTACAAGTGATACAACACATGTTACACCTTGAAGGTCCTCTGTATATTTTATTTTGTGGAATCATTTGTATATTTTTCTAAAAAACTATCTTGCTCAATAAAAATTCAAAAATTACTATAACCTACTCGTATCATAATCAGTACGACACTATGGGAAAATATAATCATAATTGATTATGTTGCCGAAATTACTAGTCTAAAAATATTGTAATTATATTCAACTTAATTATGCTTGATCTGATTTATAGCAACTATTTAGTTGTCTGTGCGTGAGTTTTAAAAACTTAGAGACAACGTACTGTTTATGGGTTGTACATGCCCTTAATTGCTTCAACCACATGTATGTTTTGTTCCAAACACTCATTACACAAGATTCCTATTTTCCAAATTCTCCGTTTTTTACTTACATTCCTATAGCATTTCTATGTTTTTCCTATTCCTACATTTCTCGGTTCCTATGTTCCAAAGGAGGCCTTAGTTTCCATCTCCAAGCTGTCCGATCAAGTACACAATTTTTTCGCAACGCCTGAGCGCACATCTCATTAAGTCAAAGAGAACAAATGCGATCACACAGGTACCCAAAACCCAGATGTAGCCCAGGCAACACAAGATTCAAAATTCAAAAGTTATTAAATATACTTGAGATGTATCGGCACAGTCTTTCGGAGGTGCTCATAGAGGTAGAGTTTACGTACATATGTTCATAAGGATGAGTGTACGTACGTGTCGAGCGTCTGCGTCTGTACTTGTATAATTCGAAAGAAAAGCAACCGAAAAAAATCAGACCTAAGGCCAAAACAAATCTAAATTATATTTTGTTTTCCAAATTTCCTTTATGGATCAATAAGACTAGGTCTCAAGTAGTCAAGTTGCGGCATTGCGGTATCACCGTCAGACTCAAGTCCAAGTGGACAGGTGTTTCCCCTGACGGACTTGCTAGCGTCCAGATATCTGATCTGGACCCTGGCATCCGGATGCTGCCTGCATAGGGTGTGCCTAGCCCATCGGACTTGTGAGGGAGCACACCAGCAGTGGCCCCGTGCCGCCCACGCCGTCCCAGACGTCGTTCATGCCGCCGGCCGCTTCCCACGCGCATCCCATGTGCAACACCCAATCTACTTACTTTTGGAACATCTAGATGCAACAGTTGCAACATACAAAAAAAAAGACAGATGAAACACTTGAAACAGGCATCTGAAACACTTGCGAAAACATTAAAAAAACATTTGAAAATCATTGCAAACATATGCAACATCCAAATAAAAACACTTGCAAATATACGTATAAAACACCTAAAAACACTTGAAACATATGCTTGCAACGTGCACATATATATATATAAAAACACTTGAAACATATGGCTATGCATGTATAATATTCAGATCTACTTTTGCAACATCTAGACAAAAATACTTGCAACATTCGTCTAGAATAGATGAAACATTTGAAACATGCACTTGAAACATACGTGCATAGCCATTACAACATGTGCAACATCCCGATCTACTTTTGCAACATCGATATACAACACTTGCAACATACCTCCGAAACATCTGAGCACTTGAAACATATTATTGTAACATGTGTTTTTAGCGTATCATCTGCTGCTTGGACGAATGCAGGCTCGTCGATGTGGAGCTCAAAGCCGCAGAGTGACGTGGAGGTCACCGGTGTGAAGCTCGTCGGCGGCACGGACCTTGGCAGGGGCAGAAACAGGCTGATGGAGAACGGTCGTATCGGGAGGTGTGAGTCTGGGAGTGAGCTAGCAAATGCCTAGCACGTCAAGCTCACCGTGTGCGGCGCGCGGGGGGAGGGGGGTGGAGTTGAGGGGGCGCCGGGTGTGCGGGCGGGGGCGGCACGGGCGAGGATAAGGACGAGGTCCGTTTTACGAGCAGAGCAAGCGGATGACGCGAGCGGCGCGGCATGGGCGAGCCTTTCCGTTCGCCTGAACTCTCGGCACGGCCTCCTGGCTCAACAGCTCGCGTGTTCTGCAAAATGCACCGAGTCTACAAGTCTACTCCAAGCAAATTTCTATCACCACTACATCATGCATACACGCGCCCAGCTGGATGAGCCGAGAAAGCTTATGTATGCACTCAAACAATAGGCCGCATAATATTAGCCAGATTAAGCACATATATTTTTTAGATTAATAAGGAATAAAAGATTCCGGCCTCGCTAATCTTGCTAAACAGCAGACCCATGCCGAATCTGAGTGTCAACAATAAGTTTTGAACTTGATTATTGAATCTAACTTGTATACTAAATTGCAGGGCAAATTGAATGGTAGTTTCTTGAATTGCTAAATAAATTGCAGGGCAAATTGAATGGTAGTTTCTTGAATCTAACTTGTATACTAATTTGCAGGGCAAATTATATGTGATTTTTTTGTGCGGCGTACTGAAAAAATCGATAAACTCTTCTCAATCTCGTTCTGGTTCGAATTGTTTTCTATTACAGGCCGCATGCTATGGGCCTGTCAGCCTGTGGGCCGTTACATATCTCAACCCTCTCTCTTGGTCTGCCTGTCCATCCCGGCAGAGGCCTCCGCCTCCGCCTCCGCCGCCGCCTTCCGCCTGTTCTCAGCCCCTCCCGCACAGGCACAGCTGCACTCGTCCTGCTTCTCGTTTTCTCCCCGAACGGCTGAGCCCTAGCGAGCAGGTAGCGGCGGCCGGTGGCGGGCAGGGGCGCTGGGCGCAGGGCAGCCGCGAGCCGCCACTGCAGTCGGGAGCGCGCCGGCGTCGACGGGGGCTCACCGGCAGCGGCAGGGGCACTCAGGGCCGCGCGACGGGCGGACGGCAGAGGGCGGCAGCACCAGCACCAGCGCAGCAACGACTAGCGAGGGGCGAGTCTGAATTTCCCTCATTCTGTAAGTTCAAACTGAGACATTCAGTTATTCGCAAGAAGAAAAAAAACCTGAGACATTCAGTTTGTCCCCAAATTACTTAGTCAAATATGTGTTAAAGAATTTCAGTTCATGCTCAATTATGTGTTATATATTTTCTATACGTATATTATGCAATTTCAACCATGCGGCATTATACTTATACATGTCAAATATTAGTTTTTTTTTGGCTGTGAATTTTTTATATCCCTGTACATTTCTAATACCCATCACCAAAATCCTGGGCCTGCCACTGCCCTCGAAGCGCCAGCGCAGTGAACACCACTCTCCCATACCAGCGCCATGGGGCGCCCAAAGGGTGGCGTCGCGTCCTCCTCTAAGAAGCTGAAGCCAAAGCAGAAACAGCGAGGTGGCGTCGACTTCAAGGTACCACCAGCCCACCGATTCTGCTCTCTCCGAGACCTGATTCTAGGTCGCCGTGTTAAGCCTTTTTCTGGCGGTTGCAGAAGTACAAGCACAAGGTTGGGCGCAAGCTTCCGCCGCCGAAGAATGCCACCAACACGGAGATCAAGTCCAAAGGTACGCCAGCCAAGGCAACCTTTTTTCTATTCCTTTTTGCCCTGCAATTTTTAGGTTTTGTATTGTGAACTCGTGTTGTGTGTGCGTCCAGCGATCGTGCTGCCGGAGCAGAGCATGGCCTCGGAGAGGACGGGCATGGCAGTGAACAAGCGCGGGCTCACGCTGCGGGAGCTCCTGCAGCAGACGGGGCACTACAATGCCAATGTGCGTCGAGGTGAGTTTTTTCTCTAGTCTGTACGATGACACATTGGATAAACTAACATGATGCTCAATGCATCCTTAGCATCTAACTGTGTATATGTTTGCCTTTATGCTGAAGCTGCACTGAATGGAATAAAGGACATTGTTGTCAAGCACCCAACAGAGCTTAAACTGCACAAGGTTGCTATAATTGAGAAGCTGCAGGAAAGGATATGCGATACCGACAAGGTGGTCCGTGAATCACTATTCAATATACTGCAGTCTCTGATCTTCCCATCTTTGAAAGAGGTATATCTCTTTCTCCCCCTTTTCTCTACTTTTGCTTGATTAGATAGATCTTTTAATTGAAATGGTTATTCATGATGTTCTTACATTTTGCATTGCATCTTGACATTCCAGTTTTCTGTAAATACACCAGTAACAAACTAATAACAATTAATATTGTGCATGTGGTATCATGCTCTCTACTAACCACAGTATGACGCCTGCTTATTTGTTGCATTCACAAATATATCGTAGAAGTTTATCTTTTTATTTTTGGCTATTTCAAGCGCATCGTTCTTTATTTGCGTAGCTTTGTTATGCCTTGCCCAGTTAAATTTTCTAGCTTTTGGCTTCAGATGTGAGACTATATTTCTGCTTACAGGATAATGCTATATCTATGCGGAGTACACTGTTTTTGCTGATGGCTAATATTCTGAATGGAACGACCCATCTCTCTGTGGATATCCAGCTAATGGCTTTCAGGTTTTTGGAGCTTGTGGTTCTTAATTTCCCGTCATCCTTTTCTAGTTATGCTGAACAGGTAAGTGAGCTGCTTTCACAGTTGGTGTATTGAATGATGAGACACTTCTATTGTTCTGAGAAAATTATTTTGCTGGGAGATGTATATTCCTTGCTTCTATTGGTTAATTAGTTGTACTATCTCCATCCATTAATATCTGACATTGGTTAGTTCAATTTTGAACTAACCAGTGTCAAATGTTAATTTATGGAGAGAGTACTTTTTTCTAAAACTTGCATCTGTTGACTACCACAACTTGTTTCATAGTCCAGCTTTTATCAAGTAACTATACCTACTAAGGAATATATGTTTTATTCGAATTGCTTCTCACTCCTAGAAATTGTATATTTGCTGACCATATCCATTACCAACTTATAGTTTCATTTGTATTATCTTTTTCTGACAGACTTTCAACAACTTTGTTGCTGTACTGAGCAATGACAGAATCAACCTACATGATAGGAATAAACTTAACAGTGTCCTTAATGGGCTTGGGCACTGCCTTTCCTTGGTCGCTAAAGCGATAGAAAATGATGATACATCAAATCGACAGGTTTGTACCCTGAACTCAGTAAATAATCTTTGTAGTTTTAATAAAATAAAATGTACATTCCTCGCACGTTTGTAGCTACAGTAAGGAACTTGATGAAATAGAAAATCTATGTGTTATGGAATGTGTACGCGTGAAAAACATTATAGATATACTCCATTGATAAAAGCCTTTGCTCATCGCCTACAGGCTCATAACCTCTCTGCAAGGGAACTTTGGAAATTTACCACTGATGAAGACAGCGCAGGAGGTAGTTAAGTCTTCCCAACTCTCTCCTTGTCTTTTGGTTTATAGAATCTGCTATGCAATTTATGTTGTTGCATCATCTTTTAATGGGACAAATTAACACTTGAATGTGAATTGAGTGTTGCCTGCCAATATCCTCAGAGATTGCTCGAGATGAAACACACAAATCACTCACAGTTTGCTACATTTATTCTTGTTTTCATGGTGCTTCTAGTTTGCTGGCCTTCCTGAAATGAATGACAGAATGTTAAAAGTCGTAACTCTTGCATAATATTAGATGGCTCTGTCAGAGTAGCACTTCTGTTTTCTTTCTTATCATTGGATTGGTAAGTGTTCAATCAGCATTCGGGTTACTTAATTGAGAGTTTATGGAAATTTGGGTACTTTTAATTCATATACCAAGAGTGCAGACAATATTTTTAAAGAAATGACTCTCTTAGGGTTAAGGATCATTAATTCATCATAATATAAACAGCTGTTGCAACCCTTCCAGATCTTTTTTCCTTTTTGAATCACTGTACTTACTACCTGATTTGATGTTATTTGTTTATGTCCTGTTCAGTCAACTTTGTTATTGTTGTCTTATACTTCTTCTGTACTGCAGGGGCATTTTCAATGTCCAATTTATTAGTGAAGCTTCAGAACCTTGTCCAAATCCTCATTAATTCTGTAGAGGTTTCAGCTTCAGATCTCTGTGCAAAGTCAGCTCTTGATGCTCAGTCAAGTGAAGCGTTGCTATCAGCCCTTCATTGTCTGGATCTAATATGTAGGATATTTGTTCATGAGGTGAAGAAACCTCAGTTGAAATTCCCCATATCCAAAACTCAGTGTGGGCCTGACTGGTTGAGAAGTTCCTTACTGGTACATCTAAAGAATTTATGGGGAGTGAAGCGTTTGTTTCATGGAAAGGTACGGAAGCTGTTCCCTTGATGTTACCACCACCAACTGGTTTTAGAATAACTTCTTGATCAACCGAAAAGAGAGTAACATAAGTATTCCTTTCCTCACAAAGAAAAAGAAGAAACATGCATGGTTTTGATTTGCTAGACTTAGGTAGAGTTATAGGAAATGAGTACCTTTTGATGGACTCAGGAACTACAATATACCATGCTACTGTTGTGTTGTATTTGTGTATAATTGCATATGCTTAAGCCTAATCAAGCTATGCTTGAGTGAGCTCAGCGCAGCTGAGTCCAAGGCATGGGCTCAAATAGCTTGTTGAGCTTGAGCATTTTTGGCAGCGCTACATGCATCACATGTTTTGAGGGCTCAGTTCATGTTTGAGCATTTTTTTTTTGCTGCCCTGTGAATACACAGACTTCATGCACTAACGTTTGCTTTGTTTCTAGACTTGTTAGTTGTAAAAATGATAGTTCTGGGACAACACTTGGATCATGACTAAACAACCATTCCGCTAGACTTTGTTGCTGATGATGTGTTCCTATCTAGAGCTAATTTTCTGATTTAGATATCTGTGTATGGTTTAGAATAAAATTATGGTTGTATCTTTTGCACCGTACTTATTGCGAACTTCTTTCTCATGGCAGGGAGACGACAAATTTTTCATTTTCAACTTAAGGATTGCTGAAATATTTCTGCGCTCGAATGTATGGATAGATAACACTGTGTTTTCAGCTGAAGAATTTTGCCTTTTTGTGTCTTCTCTGTTCGCAAAGGTTGTTCATTGCTCATCAATTTTAACTGCATGGATACTGTTTTGTCATTATCTTATGGATTTGCATTATCTATTGAACATCCTTTTGTTTTTATCAGGCAAAAATACTTCGCAATAAGGATCTCATTGAGATGTATTTGAGCCCACTTATAACTTGCACTCCAGGTCTTATATCCAATGCCCCAGATGACTCAAAAGGCTATTTGTTGGAGGTATTGATTGATTTGCTTTCTAGTCTGTAACATTTTTATATTGTTGCATTTGCCAAAATAAAACACTTTGTTCAAGTGCAGGCATTTACGGACTCATTTAGAGATTGCAAGGTGGATTGCAAGCTAATGTTGCCATATTTGGATGCAGTTGGAGAAATGCTGCTTCCTGTAGGTTCTTTATCTGACACTATGCTAAACATACCATTTACATGCTTAAGAATGAATTATACTGTATGTAAATGTATGGCATCTTGAACAAGATTCAATCGAACATTTAAAAATTGACTAGTAATATTATGAGAAAATATATCCAGATTATAGATTGACTTGTTGCCTGACTGGAAGTAAAGATATGTTCTTTGTAAAAGATGCCTTCATCACACTATGTTTTTGTAGGTTTCACTAGCACGTTGCAATTAAAGCAAAGTTGGCTCTTTGAAACCATTGGAGGTCTAAAATGCCTCACATTTTTATACATACAACAGTAAGTAGAACTTGACGGAGGGCATGTGGCGTGCCCAATGTCAACCACCAAATCATTGATGATACACAAAAAAAGATAATTTAGCTAAAAGATAATTACACCTAGAACTTCTTGGTAACAGTTACACAAAAAAGAGATGTTTGTGGATCCTGACATATGATGTATAACATCTTCCCCTTGTCTATGGTTAGGAGAAAACATGCATATGGCTTGCTGAAAATGATTCAGGTGTGTTGGGCTATCGTGACGCATGGATACATGAGCTACCTGGAATTTTGCTACAATCAATTGATAAAGCCCCCTTAGTTACAAAGGTCTGCTATAAGTTTTATTTATCTACTAAGAATCGTTATGCTTGATATGTGATCTGGAGTTTGTATCCTTTGAGCATACTAAAGCTTTGTCGCTTGTCTACTTCATGGCTGTCTGGATTATTTTAGGTTGCTTTGGAGCTTCTTCTAAGAATTGGGCAATACTTCCCCACAGTGGACTGTGGAAGCCTGCGCCCCTTCATAAAGTTATTTGGTGTTGAATGTAATTACTACTCAGTGATCATCTTATCCGTTTTATTTATATTTATCATTCTTTTTTGTTTTGAACTGATGTCTTTTACTGACAGCATTACCAGGAACTATGGATCTTGGTCCTTTTGTTAAACTTCCTCGCGATTGCCAAGAACTTGCCATTTCATGCCTTTATTATTTCCCCAGTCTGCTCCCTGACATCGTTGGGCCATTGGCCTCAGCTTGCTTAAGTAAGCTATTTTGCTTAAGTAGTCGCCACTTGATTTTGTAGCACTATAGTTGATTTTCATGTTATATATTCTGGGTACTCCATATAACCTATGAAATCCAGGTGATGTGCTGGAACCCCTCATACTGTTCAGGGTCATTGAGGTCCTACAGTCAACATACAAGACTGGTAGTTTACATATAACAGAGCAACTCAGTTTCTTGTTGCTGCTAATGGCAAGATTCAGAGTTCATCCTGGTGATTACTGAACATTCTTTCCATTTACTGCCGTCTGCTAGTAAAATTCAGATGTTGCTCTTAATGGATTGATTATTTTATCTGAATATGTGTCTTCAATAATTCTGGTGTTTCATTACCTGGGCCTTTTTTTTTCCTCTGACAATTATATTTTACTTTGTTAAATTAATCTAGGGGATTTAGTTACTCTGGAGGGTTCTAGCAAGGTCTCAAATTGGGATACTTTCAAGTCGTTGAATCGCCTAATTTTGACTTCCCTATCTGAAATGGGTGATGGCTCGCTGGTCCTTGAATTGATATGGAATAACTTATCTAATGCAATTGTGAGTTTTTCTAAACTTTGCGTCCATTTCATGTTTTCTCGCAACAACCATTAAACTCACCTGTCATTTGCTTTATTGTAGGCTCAAAAACCATCGTTGCATAACATGAATGGCTTGTTTAGAATTATTGTTACACTTGATGCTGGAACTAGTAAGCTCATGAATGGAGATGTTGTAAAGCTTATAGCTGGTTACTTGGTTGATGCATCTTTGGTGCGTACTTTTTTCCAATTTTAGAGCTCTGACACTCATACGTCGGTGACTTTGATACATTTTTTCCATTATTTTGCTCTAACAATCTTCAGGAGAATAGGGAGGCATAGTATTTTATTGAAAATTCAAAAGGGTGGTTAAGTTGGCATGGGAGCAATATTATTTTACTCGAAATTCCGAAAGAATTTGATACATTTTTCCCCATTATTTTGCTCTAACTAATCTTCAGGAGAACAGGGACACATAGTATTTTATTCAAAATAAAATTCAAAAGGGTGGTTAAGTTGGCACGGGAGGAATAGTATTTTACTCAAATTCCAAAAGGGTGATTAGGTTGGCGCCTCCCAAATATAAATCACAGTTTCAATGATAGTGCATGCTTTGTCGTAAGATTGAAAAAATCACATTGAATCGTATAATGGCCAATACTTGCATTATCTAGCAAGTCCAAGGATATGGCACATTGGATACGAAGCACTACTCTTTTATTTAGCTGGACTGGCTGCAGATGTTCCCAGTTCCCTGCTATTGTTTTCTTACTGTACATGTCTGGTTCTGAATAGGAATATATCTCACCCCCACTGAATATGTTTTATCTGCAGGATCTGTCTAAAACCATTGAATTTGGTTTTCAACCTGATAAGACAAGACTATTTCAGTACTTTATCAAGCCATGCACCATCATGTTTGACAAGAATGACAAGGTTCTTTGCAGCACATTGGAGACACTCAAATCTTTTGTAACAGGAGATGATCATCTGCTTTCATCTCTCTCCAAGCTGAAGTACCCAGGAGAGCTGTCATGTCGAGTTTGTGCTGTCACAACCATACTCATTTTCTTATGCAATGATCGGAAACTCCATAGGAATCTTTCTCTTGGAAAATCGGTTATTAAAGACATCCTGGAATATATAAGGCATCAGCTGGTAAGTGATGGTTAGCAATAACAGAAATGGTTTTTTTTAATTGTCATATTGATTAATATATTTAATTTTCCTAATCATAAAATTGTTTTTTTATTTAATGTCAGTTTGTGGGTGAGCGTATCCCAAAAAAAAAGGGAACTCCCAACAGAAATTGTTTTGCTTGTTGATGTCCCAATTAATTACGGATATCCTAGCTTAAAAAAGAACTAGTTGACTTGTGCTAAGCTCAATCAGTTGCTTGATTTATATTTTATCATGCTCAAATGTAGCTGTGGGAGTTTGGGATATATACTACTGTTCAAAGTTCATGCAGACTTGTTCTTCTAATTGTTTCACTTTATGTCGGTTCCTGCTGCAGGATTCTAGTGTGCCTGATGTAACACATGTAGAAAAACAAAAGTTAAAATCTGCTTTTGAGCAACTCAAGACCAAAGCATTACAGTTGAATTGCTGGGCTAGAAGTGAGCTGGAGGGGCTTTCAAGTGCCAAGTGATGTAAAGTGAGTTTTTTTTTTGTGACTACATGATGCTACTAGTTTTGTTGAATGCAAATGAGCAATTCAATTGTATTCCAGGATATGGACAACACCATATTATTGTTTCTTTTGCATGATTGACAGAGATGGATAGAGTTTCATGAGACAGGATCAGGGTCGTCGGTCACAGTCAGGGTGCATGCCATTTTCCAACTTGATACATTTGTGCACCCCAGGTTCTGGCTGTTACGGATAGGGTATGAAGGTCAGTATTTAGAATTTCGGATACACATGATAACCTTATAGAAGACTTGGGGTGGGTGGGTGGTGGGGGTCGAATTGGAGACATGGGTTTTATCGACCCCCAAGACTTCAATAGTCTAACCAGTATAACACGGGAAGAAATGGTTCTTGTTTATCGATGTACCCATATATAATAGTTTTCTCAATTTTCCCATATATACTTGTAACGCCCAACGAACCTGTTACCACTCATTAGTTAACCAGTAGCTCTGAATTCTGAAGCACAAATCTTCTAGTTGATATGTAGTAATGATCCTGCCTGTAGTTGCTTACTTGTACTACCTGTTAATCCAATGTCAGTCATGTTACTGCAGGTGCGAGCTGGAGATGTGGTATACATATGTCTAACGCCTCTGACCAAAGTGTCGAACAATCCAGTGTTGTGGCCGAGCTGACACGATCGCCTCATAGGTGGTCAGGTGGACTTACAAAACTCTGTACCACCATGTAAATGCAGAAATTTTGATATGATATTTCTTTCTGGCCTCCAGTCTCAGGCCTCGTTTAGTTCCTCCCCTAAAATTTTACACCATATCATATCGGATGTTTGGACACATGTATGGAGTATTAAATGTAGACTAAAAAAATAACTAATTGCACAAATTACGTGTATTTTACGAGATGAATTTTTTGAGCCTAATTAGTTCGTGATTAGACAGCGTCGTGCTACAGTAAACATATACTAATGACGGATTAATTAGTCTTAATAAATTCGTCTCACGCTTTAAAGGTGAGTTCTGTAATTAGTTTTTTTATTAGTATCCGAACACCTCTTTCGATATGTCATAAAACATCCGATGTGATATCCCAAAAACTTTATATCTGAAACTATACCCTGAAACTAAACAAGGCCTCGGGCTCTAAATGAGGACGCAACTCGTTGCTTGTTCCAGTTCATTTTCTTTTCTTCGTGGAAGTTTTGTCGACCTATTGGTCAATCGTGATCATTTGACCTGATTGCTTGCCACAACATTAATTTACAACATGAATCCCGTACACTGGATGCATCTTATCCTACCTGAGTTACAGCAAAGCAACCAATCGAACGTTTGCTAATCTGATGATGCCACCATATGTGACTTTTGTGAGCTAATTATGGATACACTACTGGCGTTCCTTGTGAACTCAACGGCTGCGTTCAAAATAGTCCGAATCACAGATGAACGGCTGGTTGCGTGGGCATCGGTTGTGGGTGGTGGTTAGACGGTCTCCAACAACCATTACCTAAAATACAAGACCCATTTAATATTTGGGTAGCTGTCGGTGTTCTAGAACAGAGGTGTCTAGAGACGTGACAAATGAATGATGTTACGCGTCGGAGCCTACGATGGTGTGCAAGGCGGACATAAGATTTATACTGGTTCGGGCTAAACGTCCCTACTTCCAGTGCTCGCTGCTGCTCATGTTGCTTTGCACTGAAGTGCTCGTAGTAGGGGATATAAGCTGGTCGAGAGAGGGATAGTTCCCAGGTCTCTGTGTGTGGGTGTGTTCGAGTGTTTGAGCATATGCTTAGTACATTGCCGTTGCTGGGTGTTGTCCAACCTCCCTGTCGAGGGTCCCTCCCTCCCCTTTTATAGTACGCAAAGGGAGAGGTCGGGTTACAGTATTTGGATGTACGAAAATAGAAAGAAAAGACCCTAAGGTGCTCCCTAGTCCTAACTTTCCTCTCAGTTCGTGCATTCGCACAGTTATCGTCGTGGTGGTGGCATGCCGTGGCTGTAGATGTATCACAGTTGACGCGGCGAGGCCATACCCTGACGCGGTGTCATGATGAAGAAGATTTCGTGGCCCTGAAGCTGCGCCGACAAAAAGGTGGGGGGAGGGCCTGGACAGCCGTTGCTCCCCATCCCGTTGAGGTGGACATGGTAGGGTGCGGCGTAGCATAGCTTCTCCCTGTTACTGCCGTGGGGGTGAGAAAGAGCCGTGGAAACCTTGACCGGATTATGAATCAGGTGTTACAAGTCCCCAGGCAATCCTACTCGACTTGGCGAGCTCCTGTTCCTTAGCAGGAAAGGTAGGGGCCCTGCATACCCGTAGCAGTGTGTTATAGTAGGGCGGTCGAGCGAAGCAGTAGCCGTGCAAAGGGGGCGAGCGCCTTGGTGACTTCACAGAGCTCGGGCGCCTGGATGACGTCACGGGGGTCGGACGAGATGAAGAGGGGTCGGACGAAGCGGAGGAGCGCTGGGGGGCTCGGGCGCTTGTCCTTTGGCTTTGGTTTTGGGCGGAGTAAGGCCTGGGCCGGCTGTGATGAGCCGTGGCCATAATATTTGTCTTGGTGGGTGGTTTTGCGATGAAAATGGGGTACCCTGTTTTACTAGTACCCGACAGTAGCTCTCGAGCCTTTGGAGGAATAAGTTTTATTCTTTCAGAGGCTTAGAGATGAGCGAGCGATTTGTTTCATGTTCTCGAGGATTTCTTTGGTGGGTGCGTGCGAGCGCACTCGCCGGGTGTAGCCCCCGAGGCCTTGGAGGGGTAGTGTACCCCTTCAAGGGCTGAGATTCGAGTGCGTGATCATAGAGTTGTGGGCAACCTTGGTCGTTCGCTAGGCTGACAAGGTGGGGTCAGCCTCCGAGCCCTTGCTCTATGAAAGTTGGAATGCTTCAGAGAACAGGCGTCCTTGACCTATTGGCTGGTCACGGTGGGGTCCGCCCCCAAGCCTCTTCTTTTTGCAATGGTTCTTCATGCCAAATCCTTCGATTTCCTCTGCGGGCCTCTGAAACTTGGCTTGAAGTATGTGGGCTGTCCTAATCACCGTCCGCCGGCTCTTGGTACAATTTTGGTGTATTCTGCTGGGCCCAAAGAAGGCCTTTCTGGGTGAATCTTGGTGAAAGGTGTTCTTCCTTTTACCATGGCCCATGGTCAGCCCATGGACGCGCTGGCGTGCAGTTGTGTGGAAAGGAAGGTGAAAGCGTGCAATTGTGGTTTTTGTCAGAGGTAATTGAGTGCGGTTTTGATGTGTTGTGACTTGGTTGGTGGAAAAGTGGGCAGCGGTTTCATGATTTGGAATGTTGTGGTCTTGGTGAGAGGAGAGGACGGCGGTTCATGAATCGAGACCACATTGATCGCCCCGGGAGGTCGTGGAACCGAATGGTCGCTTGGGGTCTATTTATACCTAGCTCAGAGCCTGACCCTTTCACTATCCTTGCCTTCCTTCTCCCATTTCCACTTAGTTCAGCCTTGATGGAGCGTGGTGACTCATCGAGGGGATCTCGGGCATCCGAGGAGGTGGACGGCTCCCCAGAGGCGCACCGCCGCCATACTGATGACCGGGCCTTCACCGGGTCAGGCCGCGTGCTGAACACTGATGGCCTTTCCGTCGGTGGCCTCCTTCGCATCGCCGCCATGGTCTGGGCCAGCCCGTCAGAGCCGGTAGTGAAAGAGGCAGAGGAGCGGGTGCCGTGGCCGCGGACGTTGAGGAGAGGGCGAACGCCTTCATCAAGCAGCTTGAGGACGCCGATCACCATGGTGCTCGTACGTTCTCTATTCTTCCTTTTGCTTCTAGTTTCTTTTGTGCTTTCGTTTGATAGGAATGGGGTTTTTTCATCAGAGGCGACGGCGGAGCTAGAGCGTCTTCGTGCAGCGGCAGACACTTTCCTCGACTTCCTAGGGGTTGCGCCAGTGAAAGTGCATCAAGCCCTTTAGTGGGTTTTGGATGATTCAATGACAACATGATTAAAGGTCTAACCCGTTTGCTAAGTGTGGACAGGAAATGGATTATCTCACAAGTACTTAGTGAAAGCCAAAATGATGTATTATTGGAAACAATCTTGTTTAAACATAAGACAACAATGCAAATGTATTCCATGCTAGGCTTACTCATTTATGGGATTTCTAATTCCTATTGTAAGCAAGCATGTTGAAGAAATGATTAATGAGACATGAGGGATTGCATATGGAATTGTCTCACCTTGAAGCTTGCTAAATGAAAGACAAGTTTATATTTGAGCTTATTGAATGATTCGACACCAAGTATGACTAGATGGTTTGAAATGGTGAAGATAGCAAGGAAAAGCTTTGAGGTACTAAGCAAGGGTGAAGGGTAAGCGATGGCTTGGCGGTCGAGGAACCTAGCTAGGGTGAAGAAGGAAGTACTTGCATTTAGTCAAAGCCTAATCAAAACATATTGGTCATATTGAAGTGAAGGATCAAAGCCTAGATGACTTTATAAAGAAGTGACTTTATTTGGAATCAACTCACATTGTTAAAATGAAGTCAAGTCACTAGCTCAAGATGGCTATGCTCAAGAAGAAATCAAAGTTGACATGTTGACACCCTCACTTGATGAAGATTGAAAGAATCAGCCTTGGTTGAAAGAAAGCAACTCAAGAGGTTTAACTTTATTTTCATTTAATCTTGAGTTAATAGGAAAGCCATACTATTAAGAGGGATGCATCATGTTCATAGACTTATATTCTTAAGTGCTCAAACCTAACCTTGAGAGTTTGAGAGAAAGATAACTTTTGAAATTGCAAACATGCGGTGCTGTACAGAAAATACCGGACGCGTCCGGTATTCATACCGGACGTGTCCGATATTTGTGATGTAGAAAGCACGCGCAGATTTGGCCAACCGGTACTACCATTGTTTCACCGGTACTACCGGTTACACCGGTACCACCGGTGCTAGCAGATCGGTACTACCGGTGTACTGCTGGCTTGAAAGTTCATAGCCTGGAAATACCGGACGTGTCCGGTATTACTGACTGAGCCCAACGGCCATATAGCGGCTAATTTTCAAAGTGGCTATAAATACCCCCAAGCCCTCTCCTTTGAGGGCTGCTGATTCTGCTGGTTCTCCTACATGTTTTTAGCCTTGCTAACTCTCCCAAACCCTCTCTTAGTGAGTGATTGATCCAAATTGACAAATCCAACTTGTGGGTTGAGAGAAATTCAAATTTGTGAGCAAGCCACCTCTTGAGTACTTGAGCATATTGTCTATTTCATGATCCACATTTGTTACTCTTGGACTCTTCAGTCCTAGACGGTTAGGCGTCGCCGGAGAGCACCCAAGAGTTGTGGTGTGCCTCGGATTGTCTGTACCGGCTTGATTTCACCACCGAAAGGGAAGAAATCACCTAGTGAAGGAGGAAAAGGAATTGGAAAAGACTCCAGCTAGAGTGACCTTTGTGGTATCCTCTAGAGGGAACCTTTGGGTCTCCCGCAGCTCCCTTAACGGAGAGTAGGTCTCGACGGAGACCGAACTTCGGTAAAACAAATATCGTGTCTCTACTTGTCTTCATTTGGTATTTGTGATTCACTTGTGGTATTCGAGTATTATGTAGGTTCTCTGTGCTTCATATTATATCTAGTAGGTACCTGCAGCTTGGATTGAAAACAGGAATCAAAAGGAGCAAGTTTGGGGCTGCCTCGGTCCAGCCCGTGAATACTGGACCTGTCCGGTATTTCTGTCTAGTGCTGATTTTATTTGATCATTGCTCTAAATCTTGTGTCACAGGCTTATAGCTGTTAGATTATTTATATACCTTGAATATACTCTGTGGTTGACTCGTGAGGGGTTTATTTCTCTGATTTGAAATTGGAAACTCCCACACTAATCATTTCCGCATTTGAAGGTGTTAATTTTAGAAACGCCTATTCACCCTCCCTCTAGGCGACATCTCGGTCCCTATAAGTGGTATCAAAGCGAGGACTCACTAAAAGCTTCACCGCCGTGAGAAAGGATGTCGACACCCAACGAGTCGGAGCCGGTGCTTCTCCAAAATGATGGTTCAAACTTTTTACCTTGGTCAATTCATGTACTCAATGCCTTTAGGGCTATAAGTCCTCTTGTTGAGCATATTGTGGATGCGAGCATATCTCTTCCGGTAGTTGATTGGAGCAACTACAAAAATATGCCCGAAGAGGAAAAGAGATGCGTGCAACTCAATGCTCAAGATATTAATGTCATTTTGAGTATATTGAGTGCAGAGGTTTAAGCTGAGGCAATTTACAATGGACAAACACCGTTGGAGAGTGCTCATGTCATTTGGACAAGGCTCATCGAGCTATATGGAAAATCCAAATGTGATGATGCATGTGAGCTTGAGTCAATGGAAAACATGTCCACTATGTCTACATGCAGTGAAGAAGCCTCACAAGACCTAAAGACCATCGAGCCGGAGCAAGAAGTGCAAGCCGAGGATGTTGTGTTGTCTGCCAGTGAATACCGGACGTGTCCGATATTGCTGAGGCAATAGAACAGCAAGCAAGCATCTGTATTGGTGATCAAGCTCGGTGGCGGCCAAGTGATGAATCAAGTTCCATATCTCAAGATACACATCGCTTGTGTCTCATGGCCAAGAAGCAAGAACAATCACTTCAAAGGCAAGAGATGTTTCTCATCTCCAAATTGGAAGAACTAAAGGCAATCAATGAAAGGTATGAAAAACTGTCATTTGAGCATGCTTTAGTTACTAACTCCTCTTCTAGTGTGTCCCAACTAGAAAAGGAAAATAGTGAGCTCAAGACAAGACTAGATGAACTATCAAGCAAATACAATGTTCTCCAAGCTAACCATGTTCATCTCAAGTGCTGACATGAAAAGTTGGTAGAATCAAATTTCATGCTTGAGGTAGCTCATGAGGTTGTGATCACATTGGTAAAATCATCCCAACATCTCTCACACACACTCACTTGTACACCATCTCAATCAAATATTTCTTATACTAATGAGTGTGCTTCTCAAGCAAGCCAATCTTTGATTGATCTAAATCTCATAGAAAACATTGAGCTCAAAGAAGAAGTGAAAAGACTAAAGAAAGATGAGATTCGGTTGATGGGAAAGGAGAAAGCACAACCTTCTCAAGATAACCGTGATAACATGGTGAAGAAGCTTGAGAAGGATTCAAACCTTGCTTCCTTCAAAACCCAACAAGAGAATCACACTTCAATCAATGTCACAACAACCAAGAGCAAGAAACAAGGAAAAAGATTGTGCTATGGTTGTGGATTGTATGGGCATGAGTGGGCTGCATGTCCACACAAAAGTTGGGCTGATATGGTTAAAGCCACAGAACAAAAGGCTTCCACCAAGTTGGCTAAGCAAGTGATGAATGATGAACCAAATGCAAGTCTCATGAGCAAGAAATTGGGCCATCCAACCAAGAATTGTCCCTTATACAAAGAGGTAAGAAAGAAAGCCCAAGTTACATCAAGAAGATGCTATGGATGCAATGAGATGGGGCACATGGTTAATAGGTGTCCTAACAAGCAAAACAAGCATAAAGAACATCAAGGCCGCATATGCTACAATTGTAGACTAAAGGGGCATCTAAGCTATGATTGCCCAAATGGTAACACTCCTAAGCCGAACACATTTGGTTATGATAATATGCCTAGGAGGACTACAAATGGAGCTAGCACTAGTAAGATGATGTGTTCACCACAAACTAGTACTAAGGCCATTCGGGTGCCTAAGTACTTGTTGACTAACTCAAAAGGACCCAATAAGAATTGGCTACCAAAGTGTGCTTAGGTTGATGACGTAGGTACTTGATGGTGAGATGAAGTCTTTGGGGTGGTTGAGCAAAACAAATTCTAATCATAATCTCTATAGTTGACCCAAAGAATTTTGATTGATAATATCCTTTACTTCATCTTCACTATTGGTAACAAGTACCTAAACCCAATAGGATAGCCACTTAGAGTTTGACTTGCTCAATAATTCACAAATAGCACATTTGTGAAATGTTGAAAGTGGCTAAGTAGTTTCACTCGTTGATTCTAGTATTTGCCATATGGTGCTTTTGATGGCTCTCTTGTAGAGCAAAACTTTTGTTGAGATGCAGACATACAAGAGATGAAAGATTGAGAAACAAGAATCACAAGCTGCAAATTGCTTGGTTTTGCGCTGCACATACCGGACATGTTCGATATTCCAAGGTGCAGAGCAACAAGTTTAGATGCTGATGAGTTACGATCATTGCGACCTCATTTACTCCTAGATTACTCAGAAGCATTGTGATTCATAATTCCTAAGTGGTTGTAAGCATCTCTTGAGCTCTATCTAAATATGGCATATTACTAGGTGTTGGTTGAAATAGAAAATTGACTCTCTCATATTCATAATTGAGTAAAGTGCTTGTGGCAAGTTATTTGAATTACTTGTGGCACTTATTGAGGGGGAGCTCACTTTTCTATCTTGCACCTTTGTGGGCTAACAATTTCTTCTAGTGATCTTGTAGTCCTAGGTGTGAAAATTGGATCTTTGTGATGGCATGATCATTTGAGAAGTTGCATAAGCACAATAACTATCATGCCGTGTATTGTCTTAGTGGAAATCTTAGTGAGCTCAAGGCTTAGGTATGGATTTATGTTTATACATTATAAGTGTATCTAAGGCCCTATTTTATGCTAGAATGTGCATTTGTGTGTGACATAGGAGAAATGCTTTTTAAAAACCCATAACTATCATGTGTAGGTGGTGTGAATTTGAAAAACTTTTTGAATCTTGGTCTTTGTGACCTAGCCTTGTCATGTGATGATTATAGCTCTCCTTGATTGTTTTATTGGCTAATCACTTATGACATGGCTCTCTTAAGTCCACAATCTACTATGTCTCACTTTATCTATCTCAAGTATTCAAAATCGATATATGCCAAAATTTGGAAAAGAGAAGTGCTACTCTTGGCATTTGGATAAGAAAAATTGATCACATCTTATTTGGATCAAGGTCAAACATTATTTTGGATTAATAAACGTCTAATAAGGTTTTTGGAATCAAGAAATGAAAATTTGGAGCAAGTGGCGCCAACCCGCAAATACCGGACGTGTCCGGTATCCGCGGAGAGTTAGGTTAAGTTACCCCTTCGGCCAGGGTCCGAGGCTCATTCTTTCTTTCCTATCCACTTCGTCCAGCTGCACCTCTGCTCGCCCCACTCTCACCCTCGCGCCGCCGTGGCCACGACCTTCCTCCTCGCGGTGTTGGCCTTTGCCTCCCTCGCTCTCCCTTGTTTCCACACCGCTCGCCCTCACCTGCCACCGCAGCATTTGCAAGCCAAGGGACCCTAGCTTCCCGCATTGCCTCCTCGGACCACGACCAAGCAAGAAAAAGGGGTAGAAGGAAGGAATGAGAAGAATGGAGGATTGAAGGACACTCACTTCAAGATTTCAAGGGTTGCTCAGTGGATTTAAGGTTGACTTCAACATTCCCCATTCTATGTTTTTCAAATCCTAGAACTCGGCCGATCTATTGGATAGTGCTTCAATCCTTAAATTTCTTTTATCAAGATGTTGCATTGGTGGTCTAGAAGTTGTGGTAAAAATTTGAGATGGATTGGTGTCGATTCGAACAAGGACTAATTTTTGGTGGCACTGCGTGAATACCGGACGTGTCTAGTATGTGCCAGGCCAGTGCAGTAGCTCTACACTCCTTGCCTCGTATCGATCAAAAGTGATTCTTTAGAGCATTAATGAGTTGTCAGTACTATTTTGTGAACCTACGACCATGGTTGGTTTAGGTGCTTGCAAAATTTGGATAAGTCATCTAGTTCTCTAAACCACCACTTAAAAGATTCTTGTGGACATGCTTCTAAGATCTTGTGATATGACCTTTTGGAAACAGGGCAGCAGCATGGGGAGACACAAGCATGGCAGGCTTGAGCCTCGGTCCAAGGCTAAGCATGACAAACCGACATTTGAGAAATATAAGAAGGCAAGGCAGGACCTGCATCCTAGATTCAGACAGCAGGAGCAGGGCAGTAGCGGGAGACCCTCTAGAGCCACTAGGGGTGCTCCACAGTACCGAGAGAGTGGTGATGGTGACAGTAGTCCTTCTGATGATGATGATGATGAGATTGATGATTACAGAGTTGAACCAATGAAGAGGAAGAGCACTGATAGAGGTTCAGATGATGACGACAGTGGTGTTGAGGAGGAAATTGAGGAAGAAGAGGATTCTCCAGTTCAGCATGCACCTCAGGGAGGTCAGCAAGCAGGGGGCATTCACTATGGCATGCTAAAGATTCATCGTACCACTTTACCTGGCTATGTGCATAGTGTGAACTACAAAGCAAAAGGTATGACAAAGAGAGCTAGAGAGCAGAGGAGGATTGATCCTAGGGGTCAGCCGGAGAGTTGCCCATATGACCATCGTTTTCGCACCATGTTTCAGTTTGACTTCTATCACAGTGTGGTGCTTTCCAGGGATCTGGTTGTGGCCAAGTCTCTATGTGTTGACTGGGATCATGTTAGGAAATAGAAGAGGCCCTCTCTAGATGTTGCTATTGAGACATGCCAGCGCACAGTTCTACGCTACATTGTTTGTTGAGGAGGAGCCGAGGCACAAGCATTGGATGCTGGAGGGACAGTGGTACAGTGTTGAGTATGCAGCTTTTGTAGGCTATCTTGGCATTCTAGAGGATGAGCTTGAGAGAGACAGGATTCACCTTGAGTAGATACTACCACCTGAGCAGATGGCCTACATGTACAGAGGTGGTGCTATTAGGAAGGTGATTGGCCTTCACCCTACCTACAGGTATCTTGATAGGATATTTAGGAAGACCATTGATTGCAAGGGTGGTGACAAGGGCGTAGTGGCAGATTACTCTAGGAACCTTCTCCACCGGATGGCACCAGATGCACGGTCCTTTAGTATCTTTGACTTTATCTGGTGTGAGATCTAGAGTGTTGGTGAGAGGCCCCTTAAGGGCTGTGGATTTGCTCCATATATTATGCACATGATTGAGCAGGTGACAGGACATCAGTTTGATTATGATAAGTCTCACAAGAATCTGAAGATATCGATTGATTTGATAGAGATTGGAGTACCTCCACCTTGCCCAGGAGGAGCAGGAGCAGCAGCAGAGGCAGACACACCTGAGGGTGGTGCAACAGCAGGAGGAGGAGTTTCTCCTCCACCACGTGCCCCTTCATGTTCCTCTTCACGTCGGGGCAGACTTCCCTTGCCCATCCGCAAGTTCTTCAGTTCTATCTTTGGGATGTGCAAAGATATTCAGATTAGGCAGCGAGAGGAGAGGAAGGCTAGAAGGAAGGACACTCGCACGCTCAAGCTGATTTCTTAGAGTCTTGAGCTTGATCCTCCTAGGTCTCTTATTTCAGATGATGAGACTAGTGAGCTAGAGACAGAGGAGCAACAACAGGTCAGATACGATAGAGAGTTTGCTAAGTTTCTTCAGTGACAGGCACGACAACAAGGTCAGCAGCAGCCAAAGCAGTCACAGCAGCATCCTGACACCTTGCCTTTGCAGGCTTGTGTGTCTCCTCACACTCAACCACGTCCCAGTGCAGCAGATGAGGTTGCCTCAGACTTTTGGGATGATCTCACCCGTGGTTACAGCTACTGCGGGTTCAGAGGTCATGGCTCCGCCAGTGAGGGTGGCTCTCATCCAGCTGGTGCTCCATGTTCTAATGATGAGGATGATGGTGGACAGGATGACGACGATGACAACGAGTGATCACAGGTGTTATATATAGCTTGCAGCCCCTTTGTGTTTAGTATGTCATTGTTGGACCTTTGTGGTGATGGATGACAAAGGGGGAGAGAGACTAATTAAAGCTTCAGATTGTGTTTCAGATATTATCCTTGTATCTGGAGATTTGTACTGCAGCTGTAGTATCTTTTGAGCTTCATTGATGTATCTTGAGTTTGAGATAGATTGTATCATGTGAAAAATGAGACTTGTGCTTCATGGATGTATCATTTGAGACCCATGTGACATGATCTTTATCTTGTAATAAAATCTATCTTAGTGGTTTGTGGACTTGAGAAAATTTGTGATGAGTGCCTTGTGTGATATACATGTGTTGTAGTTATTTTCATAAGGACCATGCATGCTAGAATGAAAATGTATGATGTGATGCTTTCTTATTTACACTTATGTGATATATTTTGGCATATGCGTCACGATTTTATGTTGTCACACACACTTGCACCTCATGGATGCAATGATTTAGGGGGAGCCTCCTATGTTTCTTAATATGTGCAATTGATATTTGAGGTCATTTTGTAAATTCTATTCATAAGCACATATTAAGGGGGAGCCTCTCATAAATCATTGAACTCAAGAGCTTAAATTTTTTATATCTTTTGTAAGCTTTAATCAAGTTGTCATCAATCACCAAAAAGGGGGAGATTGAAAGTGCATCAAACCCTTTAGTGGGTTTTGGATGATTCAATGACAACATGATTAAAAGTCTAACCCGTTTGCTAAGTGTGGACAGGAAATAGATTATCTCACAAGTACTTAATGAAAGCCAAAATGATGTATTGTTGGAAATAATCTAGTTCAAACACAAGACAACAATGCAAATGTATTCCATGCTAGGCTTACTCATTTGTGGGATTTCTAACTCCTATTGTAAGCAAGCACGTTGAAGAAATGATTAATGAGACATGAGGGATTGCATATGGAATTGTCTCACCTTGAAGCTTGCTAAATGAAAGACAAGTTTATATTTGAGCTTATTGAATGATTCAACACCAAGTATGACTAGATGGTTTGAAATAGTGAAGATAGCAAGGAAAAGCTTCGAGGTACTAAGCAAGGGTGAAGGGCAAGCGACGGCTTGGCGGTCGAGGAACCTAGCTAGGGTGAAGAAGGAAGTATTTGCATTTAGTCAAAGCCTAATCAAAACATATTGGTCATATTGAAGTGGAGGATCAAAGCCTAGATGACTTTATAAAGAAGTGACTTTATTTGGAATCAACTCACATTGTTAAAATGAAGTCAAGTCACTAGCTCAAGATGGCTATGCTCAAGAAGAAATCAAAGTTGACATGTTGACACCCTCACTTGATGAAGATTGAAAGAATCGGCCTTGGTTGAAAGAAAGCAACTCAAGAGGTTTAACTTTATTTTCATTTAATCTTGAGTTAATAGGAAAGCCTTGCTATTAAGAGGGATGCATCATGTTCATAGACTTATATTCTTAAGTGCTCAAACCTAACCTTGAGAGTTTGAGAGAAAGAAAATTTTTGAAATTGCAAACATGCGGTGCTGTACAGAAAATACCGGACGTGTCCGGTATTTGTGATGTGGAAAGCGCGCGCAGATTTGGCCTACCGGTACTACTAGTGTTTCACCGGTACTACTGGTCACACCGGTACACCAGTGCTAGCAGATCGGTACTACCGGTGTACTGCTGGCTTGAAAGTTCATAGCCTTTCCGGACGTGTCCGGTATTACTGACTGAGCCCAACGGCCATATAACGGCTAATTTTTCAAAGTGGCTATAAATACCCCCAAGCCCTCTCCTTTGAGGGCTGCTGATTCGGCTGGTTCTCCTACATGTTTTTGAGCCTTGCTAACTCTCTCAAACCCTCTCTTAGTGAGTGATTGATCCAAATCGACAAATCCAACTTGTGGGTTGAGAGAAATTCAAATTTGTGAGCAAGCCACCTCTTGAGTACTTGAGCATATTGTCTATTTCGTGATCCACATTTGTTACTCTTGGACTCTTCGGTCCTAGACGGTTAGGCGTCGCCGGAGAGCACCCAAGAGATGTGGTGTGCCTCGGATTGTCTGTACCGGCTTGATTTCACCGCCGAAAGGGAAGAAATCACCTAGTGAAGGAGGAAAAAGGAGTTGGAAAAGACTCCGGCTAGAGTGACCTTCATGGTATCCTCTAGGGGGAACCTTTGGGTCTCCCGCAACTCCCTCAACGGAGAGTAGGTCTCGACGGAGACCAAACTTCGGTAAAACAAATATCGTGTCTCTACTTGTCCTCATTTGGTATTTGTGATTCACTTGTGGTATTCGAGCTATTGTGCAGGTTCTCTGTGCTTCATATTATATCTAGTAGGTACCTGCAGCTTGGATTGAAAATAGGAATCGAAAGAAGCAAGTTTGGGGCTGCTTCAGTCCAACCCGTGAATACCGGACGTGTCCGGTATTTCTGTCTAGTGCTGATTTTATTTGATCTTTGCTTTAAATCTTGTGTCACAGGCTTATAGTTGTTGGATTATTTATATATCTTGAATATACTATGTGGTTGACTCATGAGGGGTTTATTTATCTGATTTGGAGTTTCCAAGAAATTGGAAACTCCCACACTAATCGTTTCTGCATTTGAAGGTGTTAATTTTAGAAACACCTATTCACCCCTCCTCTAGGCAACATCTCGGTCCCTACAGCCAGGCGCTCGGGAGGAGCGCCTCTAGAATGCGTGCCGCCGTGTCCTCAACGCCATTGAGAGCGGCGTCCGTCGTGGCACTGGGGTTGCCCTGGCCATGGCGAGGGTGTCGGTGGAGGTGGACCTCACCGGAGTTAGTGGCTTCCCTGCGGGGGAGGAGCTGCGCCACCATGAGGACCTAGTAGTGCGCTACGGTCCAGCGAGGGAGGCAGTGGCGCCCATGTCCCTGTTGCGCAGGTGCTAGCGAGGCTCCCCCTCATTAGGGTTTTTTCTTTTTTCCTGTTTTGCTTTGCTTGTGGCACATCGACGCCTTTTACTTTGTAATGGACCTTTTGTGATGTGAATTAATCGGTGTTTAGTTTTATCACTTTTGTTTACATTTTTGGGTTAGCATGTGGTTAGTATAAAACGTCGCCGGAGCATCACTGGCGGCGAGTTTGGCGGGATTCCCTGCAAGGAAGGAACCGCTCCTGGGTGCGCGTAGCATATTAGGGTCGATGTGACTACTGCCACTGCCATGTCTCGAGACGGGGTCGGTGTCCGTTAATGCTGACGCATGAAAGGGACAGCCACCAGCTGGACTTTTTTGCCCTCATGCGCTTCCGAACTCTGGGCGATGGCCCGGGTAGACGTCGTAACTGTATATGGGCCTTGATGGGCCTTTGAAATGAGAAAGTAGTTGTGCGTATGAATCTAGGCCTCCAAAAATCTCTGCCCGTGTGTCGATTTGGTCAGGAGACCTAATGCATTCCCCTCGTGCTTCTTCTCCGTAAAGAAGGAGGGGTTGGACAGCGGCACGTCATCCCTCTCACCTAGGGTCGAAATGTGGTGCCCATTTGAGTTGCTAACGGGTTTCTCAGTTCAAGCGGGGCCCAGTTCCCATTCGATAGGGATCCAACGGAGGTAGCTAGTGACCGACCCCAAACTCTTGATGACTAGTTCAGCAGGGTAACCAGGGTCATTCGACCGTCCCCGGTGGCTCGTTGCCTTTTTTTGATAAAATACCCTGGACCAGTGTTCATCAAGACTCGAACATGGATCGAAGAGTCCCATATGGTGCTCGGTGCAACCGGGTACTGGCCACTAGTGTGCCACTCCTCATTCCATCCCTCACTCTGTTGGCTTGGAGCAACTGTCGAAACCCCTCCGCAGGGCCAGCCTACGAACTCCAGAGGCGGATTCGAACCGTGTGCAAATGATGCAGCATGATGCATGTATGACCATGATACATATGATGACTTTGTATATACAACATTGCAAGGGATATGAAGAGCAACTTAAAGGAAGATTTTTAAGAGTAGCTTAATAGCAGTATTAATAATGAAAACAATGAGAGGTAGGCTCGGTGATTATTTTACCGACTTCTGTCTAGGGACCTAGTTGTTCCCTTTATGGCCATGAAAGCTCGTGGCCATTGAAGCGATCAACAAAGTCATCATTGCATGGCTCGTCGTCGAGGAGGTAGTCATGATGCGCAAAAAGCGTTGCATCTTTCGAAGCCTAGTGAAGCCGGTGCCGCCTTTGTCGTCGTTGTCGATGTCGGAGTCGAGGAAGTCGGAGTTGGAGCTTGTCTCGGCCGATGCCAGGACGTCGGCGATGGAGTGCATGAGCTGTTGAGGTAGATCCTCTGGTACCTCTCCTGCCTACAAATGGCAACGGGCAAAATCCGTGTGGATACATGTATCTCAAATCCGCACCCGCGATAGTATTTTCATGCCCGCGCCCGTGCCCGCTATCCGCCACGGGCAGCAATATCCACCCGCGCCCGCTATCCACGGGTAAAACATGCCCGCGGGCATGCCCGCATACCCGCCAGAAGTATAAATAGATCACATTTAACAGAAGTTTGTGACAACTTACACATTCACATTCACATAGCAGTCTCACTTGATCACAGATCATAGTACTCAGTTCAGCAGTTCACCACGCATACACAAGTACACAATCTCAGTAGTTCTAGTTCCACACATAGCACATTTAGTAGTACAGAATATAGATCAGTACAGGCCACAAATACAACACATTGTTCAATAGCAAGTCTTCCAAGTGATGCAAATAAACAAGACACAAGTTAATTAGTCAGAATCCGCTCTAGGGTTGCAAGATTCATCTTTCATATCTTCTTCATTTGTTACTCCAGTACAAGTAAACTAGGCAGATCTGACACTGGAATACAAAGACAACCACTAAAAGCACTAGATCTGCTGGGAGGCATCAAGAAAAATTGAAACAGTGAACTTACCTTTGAACTTGCGGCCGGGAAGACGACGAAGGCCTGCGGGGCGGAGACGCCGCGGCGAAGACACCGGGGTCAGAGCAGAGGGAGGCCGGCGGCCGGCGTTGGGGAGTGGAGGAGAAGGAGGCGTCGGTCCGTCGGAGGCTCGGAGCAGGAGCAATGGCTGGAGGAGCGACGCCGCGAGTGGAGGAGCGAAGCGCGCGACCGTGAACACGGACTAGGGAGGCTAGATCGCCGGTCGGTGGCGTGACGCCGCGAGGCCGAGAGGGTTGTGCGTGCGACTGTGAAGTGGGGAGGCGGGGTCACGTCTTGCGTGGGTGAGTGGGTGACGGCGGCTGCTGGGATGGATTGGGAATTTGGGATGAGAGAACTAAAACCCTAGAGTCTGAAGCTTATATACATGTTATGCAGCGGCCCCACATGTCAGTGCGGGTGTGGCGGGTTTGCGGGTGCAGGTGTGCTCTTTTCCTATCCGTTTAACTTTGCCCATTGGGCACACCTCCATGCCCGCACCCATGCCTGCGGGCACAGGTTCGTGCTCGTATCCGTGCCCGCCGGGTCGGGTGCCCACGAGTATGCGGATTTTTCGTGCCCGTTGCCATCTTTACTCCTGCCTCTAAATTGAGATGATAGATGTTTGTTGACGATTTACGAACCTTCTTGTCGTGGCAGGGCTGGCCGGCTCGTGGTATGCTGGGGTAGCTGAACTTGTCGGGCCATGTGCCCTTCAATTTGTCGGAGCAGAGTCGTAGGTTGGCCGCTGGCTCAAAGAAGCCGGTGGGCTCGCCGGTTAGTGGAAGGAGGTCGAGGTCGTAGCCCTCCCCGACGACGACGAATTCAAGGCTCCCAAACCAGATGTGGGAGCCCGGAGCAAAGTTGATGTCATTTCTGGCCATCGGAGACTCGGTGGAGTAGAACGTGACATGCAGAGTTCCCCTACCTGGCGTGCCAACTGTCGGTGTTCTAGAATAGGGGGGTGTCTAGAGACGAGACAAGTGAATGATGCTGTGCGTCGGAGCCTCCGATGGTGTGTAAGGCGGACACAAGATTTATACTAGTTCGGGTTGAACGTCCCTACTTCTAGTGCTCGCTACTGCTCGTGTTGCTTTGCACCGAAGCGCTTGTAGTAGGGGGATGCAAGCTGGTCGAGAGAGGGATAGTTTCCAGGTCTCTGTGTGTGGGTGTGTTCGAGTGTTTGAGTGTATGCTTAGTACATTGCTATTGCTGGGTGTTGTCCAACCTCCTTGTCATGGGTCTCTCCCTCCCCTTTTATAGTATGCAAAGGGAGGGGTCGGGTTACAGTATCTGGATGTAGGAAAATAGAAAGAAAAGGCCCTAAGGTGCTCCCTAGTCCTAGCTTTCCTCTCAGTTCATGCATTCGCACAGTCGTCGTGGTCGTGGTGGCATGCCATGGCTGTAGATGTATCACAATTGACGCGGCGAGGCCATACCTTGACGCGGTGTCATGATGAAGAAGCTTTCATGGCCCTGAAGCTACGTCGATGAAAAGGTGGGGGGCCTGGACGGCCGTTGCTCCCCGTCCCATTGAGGTGGACATGGTAGGGTGTGGCATAGCGTAGCTTCTCCCTGTTACTGCCATGGGAGGCGAGAAAGAGCCGTGGAAGCCTTGACCGGATTATGAATCAGGTGTTACAAGTCCTTAGGCAATCCTGCTCGACGCGGTGAGCTCATGTTCCTTAACAGGAAAGGTAGGGGCCCGTGCGTACCCGCAGCAGTGTGTTACAGTAGGGGGGTCGAGCGAAGCAGTAGCCGTACAAAGGGGTCGAGCGCCTTGGTGACTTCACAGAGCTCGGGCGCCTAGATGACGTCCCGGGGGTCGGACGAGATGGAGAGGGGTCGGACGAAGCGAAGGAGCACTGGGGGGCTCGGACGCTTGTCCTTTGGCTTTGATTTTGGGCGGAGTAAGGCTTGGGCCGGCTGTGATAAGTCGTGGGCCGTAATATTTGTCTTGGTGGGTGGTTTTGCGATGAAAATGCGGTACCCTGTTTTACTGGTACCCGACAGTAGCACTACAGGCAAATGGTTTAATACCTATTTTTTGTCTTCTTCAACAACAAGAGCCAAAAGAGAACTCTTTCTGCAAATGGGTCTCTAGGAGAGAGGATATTCAAATTTGGGTTATACCTCTCCTGACACTCAAAATGGATCCTTCATATAGGTACTCTGTTGGAGGCTATAGGTATTTTGTTGGAGACCCATTTTGGGTTGGGTCTCCTGATGGGTCTCCTGTTGGAGACAACCTTAGGAGGCGCCCAGGGGTTAGCTAGGTAGGTGACTTTAATTTGCATTTTGAGTGAGGAGCAATCTCCTTCCTCTTACTCGCATCCAAAGCACCCATGCAGCCATGCTCCCTCCTTTCTCACGGATTGTTTAGCTACATTCGTATTCATTTTAGTTCACCCAAATATATGTAAAATAAGGTAGATACAAGTGCGACCAAATAAGACATAACGGTAGGACCAAACCAACATAAGTACTGTAGTGGTTTTAGCCTAAAGTTATGTGCCACATAGATACGAGGGGTCCATGCCATAGAGATATGAGGGTACATGGATAATGCAGGTTGTTGCTGCCTATTAAATGTTGGTCCCGCCATTCATTCTCTCAATAAAATGTTGCTATCATCATCTCTCTACGGAGTTTGTGCAATTGCTTGTGGCTCTAACCAAAACGCGTAACAGATGCCTAGCTTTTGGCTCCCAACACGTGTTTCGGTAGTAGCTCCTTCCTCTTTGTCAAGTGAAGCAACTGTACCTTCTGCAAGTAGCACCAATGTACTGTGAAACTAGCACCTTCTGCAAGTAGCACTGGCGCACTGTGAAAACACTACTTGGACTGATGTGGGTGCTGCATGTGAATGTAAAAACTAGGGCATATAACCATGGTGTCGCATTAGGGTTGCTCTAAAGTCATGATAAAGGAACTTGGCAACTTTTTCTACTGCTTGTAAGTTGTAACAGAGAGGTACTTGAAGTGGGTTGGATAACGGCATTGTTCCATCTTTTTTGACTTATTACAGTAACTCCATGACTATGAGCTTAGCTAGGTTTTGACTTGTCCTGTATATCGTGCAAGCGCAACACAACAATAGCATAGGCTCGGCGTTAGACATCCTGAAGCCGCTGAACGACCTCAAGTCACTTACCAACCCACATCCCCACGTGCCTCCGACGAGGAGGCTTCTCGTGCCATCGACGCCAGTCGCAGCCAGCAAGGTAGCACAAGCTAGCCTACGTCCGGATGCCCGTACCCATGCCCGCCTGCTGCACCCGTCCTGCCTGTCACGCATGCTGCTATGCCTGCCCCGCATGCACGTCCGCCCCCGCATGCAACTGTTGCGCCTGCACATCCGCCCTGCATGCAACTGTTGTGCCTGCACACCCACCCCCGCATGCTGGTGCGCCTATGCACACAGTTGTGCGCCTCGTGCCTACTGATGCACATGCAGGTGGAGACCACCCACGCCTGCTTCGCTTGCCGTGCACATGCGGACCACTGCGCCCATGGGTACCGCCTCCGCATGCGCCCGTTTCTTGCGCTTGCTAATGTTGCAGCATATGTCTGAAACAGGTAAAACATTTGCAAGGTACATTTGCAATATATGTGTATAGCAACTGCAACATATGCAACTTTCAGATAAAACATTTGCAACATACGTCTGAAACAGATGAAACATTTTGAATAGACGCTCGCAACATATGTATATAGCCACTAAAAAATATGCAACATCCAAATAAAAATACTTGCAACATACGTCTAAAATAGATGAAACATTTGAAACATATACTTTCAACATACGTGTATAGCCATTGCAACATATGCAACATTATGATGAAACACATACAATACAACATCCGGATGAAATACATGCAACATCCAGATGAAACATATGAAGTATACATCTAAATGCATAAAACATGCGAAGCTCAGTATGTGGGCCCCACGCTCCTCTCTCTCTCTCGGTTCTTCTCTTTGGTCACAGCGCATGCACAGGCCCCCACGCACCGCATGCACCTCACGCCCACGCTGAACGAGTGGCCGCATGAGCTCCCATGCGCTACCTCGTGCCGCATGCACCCCACGCCGAACGGCCCCTCACGCTCCCATGCGCTGTCTCGCAAAAAGGACCAATGCGGGCTCTGCCTGACCATAACTGCGTACACCGTTTTTTTCTTGGTTGTCACGTGCGCACGAGGGTACGCCCAAACCAAGCATTACCGTATTTTTGTTCAGCCAAGGTATACGAAGAAATTGTTTGGTCACCCCACTCACGCGCTCATCCTTCATCGTCGTTTTCTCGCCTAGCGCAGCCTGCACGCTTTTGCATCGCACAGAGCTAAGCCAGGCCTGGAGGAAACGGGAATTATTTTCGTATCTCTAGAGCGACTAGATCGTTGGACGTTTCTTGCATCGCCCAAGACCCAAGCCAGGTTCAGATGGTTGTTCGGGCAACCAATCACGTTTTCTGCATCGGCTTGTGCGCACTGAGCCCACCAGCCGCCGCACACAGCTGCATCGGACACCGACGCGCCGATGCATAAGGGCCCGAGCTGTACACAGGAAGGAACTAGTTCGATTTTGATCCACGCTCCGTTCACTTTCACCACATCGAGGATCGTTGAATATCATCAACTGGGCAGGTCGGCCGGCCGGCAGCGCACGATTTCAACAGTAAATTGAGACGCTGTCTGCGTGGCGTCTGTACTCTGTACCGTATATAGTACTCGTATAGTATTTGACTATTCGTCAAAGAACTGCTGACGGGTCTTATTTCTCGCGCATGTTGGCGAGCGTGATAACGACCAACCAGAGATCAATTCACCTACTAAATACTAGTAGTATACAAAATGATGCTACCAGCATGCTCTTTATCGCCTTCGCGTCGACGTTGGTTGCACCTAGGACGGGCGCACGGGCTGCTGCTGCTGCGTGACGCAGTGAATGTTCCCGCCTCCCAGCACGATCTCGCGTGCGCCTTCAACCATCACCACCTGCGTGCCAACCACACCCTTCATCACACCCTGCTTCCAACCTCAATTAAGTTCCACCGCGCACAATGCGAGCCGCCTCAAGCCCTTAAACGTTTGGAGGTAGAATGCACAGTCAAGATATACTACCTCGTGATCAGGAAACGCCTTCTGGAGAACCGCATGTGCCTCCTTGTCCCACTTGTTGTCGCCGAAAGATGGCGCTATAATCCCGCCATTGGCGATGTAGAAGTTGACATACGAGGCGGCCAATCTCGTGCCCGGTTCCCTCGGCACAGCATGCCCCTGAAACCCCGTCCAGACATTCTTCACTGTTAGTAACGCCTGGGATCGATACCTTCATGCAAAGGGCGGATACACTGATAACCAGAGTAGCTGTGTGATACTGACCGTTGAAACAACACCCTCTGCCTCTTCTTTTGTCATGTACAGAGGCCCAGGGACGTGGATCTTCACCACTTCGAGCTGCCGTCCTTTCGCGTCAACGGACTGAGAGAGAACAGACAGTGCCTCGACTGACCGTTCATACTGAGGGTCCTTCTCATCATCGGTCCACGACAGTAGGATCACACCAGGTTTAATGAAACAGCACATATTGTCAACGTGGCCATTTGTATCCTCATCACCTGCGAAATGGTCAAAGGCTTATTTATCAGTATAATAATGTGAGCACCCAGATGTGGGAAACAGAAATGTTTTACAGTATAGTACATCTTTAAGAGCCAATTTAGTATTTACCATAGAGTCCACGAGGTACCCAGATGACCTTTGAGACTCCAAGAAAATCCTTCAGCTCATTCTCTATCTCTAATTTCGTCATATTGGGGTTTCTGTTAGGATTCAGCAAGCATTCTTCCGTTGTAATGCATGTACCTGATGAAATGTTGTGCCCATTAATCATGACGAAAATAACAGACAAGAGAAACTATCTGTACATTGACAAAGATACATGACATATCACCGGACCTTCTCCATCTACATGAATGCTTCCACCCTCAAGGATCATTTTTTGCGGAAACCTAGGGATCCTCTCAATCTCGACTATCTGGAATCCACGACCGAAACAGTAAAGAGAGCAATCAGTACGGAAAATAGTCTGGCACAAACATCAGTTTGTTCTTGAACAGGGCTCAGTTGCTTACTTTCTTGGCAACATCGCTGTCAAGACTCCAATCGTCATAGATTCCTGTAGTGCAGAAGTAGGAAAACTTTCTTATTCTCATGAAAAGAAGGTAATTGATATGGGGCCATCAATTTATAATGTTAAGAAATTCTTATTCAGAAAACAAATAAGTGCTTCTATACATGAGCCATCTATTACCTTTGGAAATCACATGCTGGATGCTACTAAAAATAGTTATTTTGTTAAGTATGGATTAACAATTGGAAATTTGGAACCTTTGACTAGATACTTTGTGAGAAAAAGAAAACGTCATCACAAAGACATTATAACTGAAATAGGCAGTATGAAAAAATGCAGAACAAACATACATAGTCCAATTAAACATACCTCCCCAGGCATTAAATTGCCAATCAATTCCTGCTATTGTTTGTTCTCCATTTCTTGAATCACCTTTACGGGTGATAAACTAAAAACCAGGAACATTGTTAGCAAGTAAAAACACCGGACTGAAAATGAGAAGAAAAGAAGACCAAGATTTAAGTGGCGCACAGTGGGTCCCATGTCGCGGAACCAGGAATCATTCATGCTCATCTCAACCACCCTGATGTTTGTCTGATGTTCCATCAGCTCGTGGACTTTGGGATACTACCAGAAACAAAAAAATATGGAAATGAATACAAGTAGCCCACAACACAGTTGAAAAATGAGGCAGAGGTGAGACCATCTGATACCTGTTTGGCACTTGCACATAACGTGACGTGTTCAAACTTTGAAATGGCAATTGCAGCTCTCGCAAATACCTCTTGAGCTGGACCAGCATTCTCCCTCCAGTTATCTGGACGCTCCTGGCATTCAAAAGAAATTTGAAAATGTTTATTATGATAATGCACTTAGAAATGTTCACAGGAGTCATATGAGCACATTCATATACGTGTTTAGTAGTGGACGACAAAAGGGAGCAGGAATTATTAGGACCATCTTATACTATGCTCGCACGTTCTCCTTGGTACAATGAACATCATGTTCAGTTTAGTATATAATATTGGCAAAGTTGCAGGATCAGGTTATTTATGTATTCCCATAAGCCATCATCGATAGATTAGGATATAGTAGATTGCACATCAGAGTTGGTGTGCGCTTAAGAAAGAAGAAACCAATCACGTCCTTCGAATTCAGGATAGTAAAATTTGGATACTCCGGTGATTCATTTATTGCCACTGACTCCAAATTAAACAACACATATCGCTGTTACGGCTCAAGGTTCCAAGAACAAAATATTCAGATTCCAACTTCACACATCAATAGTAATTGACCAGTTGATCCGTCTCCTGTGACGCTAACTGCTCCCAGCAACGTGCGAGTTAGGAATATACGGGTGCCAATTCTATTTACAACAGAAAAAAACGACTGATTCGATTCGCAGTTCAAGGAAGAGAATCCTATAAAACTAGGTGTCTAGGTAGCCTAGGACCAAACAATTCGCAGAGCACTGCGGCCGCACATGATCGATCCAGACTATCCAGTTCATCAGAACTGAACCTCTGCTCTGAACTGATAGACGGCCAACCAAGAGACGAGCTTCTGTCAGACAAGTCTTGGTGGCGCAAAAGCAGTTGGAAATAATCATCCTACTTTTGATTTCTTTTCCTAAAAGCACGTCTCGTGTTCCGGAAAAGGCGAGAGAAATTTCTCGCACGATGCGAGAAATCGCACGCGCAGCACTCAGTCTCATGACCCTGAACGGCTGAACCACGATTCCACAGGCACAAGCAAACCATTTCCCAACCAAACATTTGGCGCACTGTCGAGATTAGAATCAGCCATTTCCCAACCAAACATTTGACGCACTGTTGAGATTCAGAATCAGATTCCTGCGTCACAACACAAGACACGGATGGCTGCAACTGCAACCCCGTAGAACGGAGCCCCAACCCCAAAATGAAAGCACGAAGAACATGAATGGAAGGAGCAACACGAATATGAGAGGCGAATCGGAGAGGGAGAAGCAGGGAGTGGGGAGCGAGTACGTACGGGCCAACCCATCCAGCACTGCTCGTGCGGCTCCCACTCCGCTGGCATCCGGAACCCCATCTTGGCCGGGAGCCCCTCGAGGACCTTCAACATCTCCGCTCCTCCTCTCTAAACCCTGGAATCGGCCGGCTCGACTGATCTGCCGCTGGGCTGGTGCTCGGTGCCCCGTCCTCCCGCGGGCCGCCTTTATATAGCGCGGCCTGAGAGGAACAGGGGCGACGAGACGGAGGAGGAGGATTCGGAGGAGAGGACCGCGAGGCACGTGACGGCGACACGGCGTTGCCCGCGGCGATGCCGATGCGGCTGGGCGTTTTCTGCTGCGCCGCGCCGCAGCCTCACTGGCCGCTGGGGCCGCCGCTGAGAGACGGTGCAGGGAATCCGACGGAGGGAGGCAGCGATGAGATGGGCAGGTGAATCTCACACTGGCCCGTGGGACCGATGCCGCGAAAGATACGCCTGTGACTGCTACAGTGCTCTCTGCCTGTAGAGGACTCAAACCAGGGCCCACTGGTCAGGCCGCCCGCCTGCGCGACACGCGGCCGCTGCAGCTCTGCAAGGCCGAGGCACATGCCGACACAGAGCCAGCGGCTTGGGCGACTGGGCGCAGTGGATAATGCAGTGCACAGGCACAACCTGAGCCCTGCCAGTGGGACCGACCTCTTTCGGACAGGGTTGCAAGTTTGGTATCGTCAGTCGTCACTACCGTGAAATCTTGAAAATGGTGATGACAAATTGCGAATGGAACGTGTGCGTTTGGTCGAGAGGAGCGGATCGAGATGGAATCGTTCCATTCTATGGCCGCGTTTAGTTCGCGAAAAGAATTTTTTTTATCATGTCAGATGTGTCGGAAGGATGTCAGGAGGGGTTTTCGAATATTAATAAAAAAATAAATTACAGAACCCGTCAGGAAACCGCGAGACGAATCTAATGATAGTAATTAATCTGTCATTAGCACATGTTGGTTACTGCAGCACTTAAGGTTTTTCATGAACTAATTAGGCTTAAAAGATTCGTCTCGCGATTTTTCCTAAGAACTGTGCAATTAGTTTTTTTTCCGTCTACGTTTGGTACTCTATGCATATGTCCAAATATTCGATGTGATAGGTGTAGGCAAAAAATTTTAGGAACTAAACCAAGCCTTTGTTTGGTTGTCGAATAAGTAGAATGAAGTGATCCTAGAAGGGAATATTCGGTCAAGATTCAGGACGGATTCACTCCCACAAATCGACCCAACGCGCTCGTCCCACCGAGACGTCATCGTGCTCCGTCCCTCCGTCTCTCGTGACTCGTGCTCAGGTCAGGTCAGTCGATATCTATAATAGCCATGAGACTCTTTCTTTGGGTGGATGCTTCGCCACCACGGCTTGGTCTTTTGCGTAGAAAATCATTGCATTCTTTTTATCGTAGGCACAGTGGCAGGTCTAGGGTGTTTGAGGGTGGTCATTCTCTTTTTGTATCTTTTATTGTTCCTATGTTTATCTCAAATTACTCACTACTATCTTTGTGATTTGTAATATGCGCTATGAGGGTTCTCTCATAGCTGACTTGTAATTCACTCTTCTTAATGAAAAAACGTGCTATATTCCCCGATCGTGAAAAAAATGAGACATCTTTAGTGATCGAGTTCTGCGATATCAAAATCTACCGGCCTATTCCTACGGAGGCGTTAATTGAAAATAAATTGTGAGCATTTTGTGTCTTCCCTTGTGCATGCAAGCAAAACCAAGCACATCCTCGTGAATCATACAAAACCGATAAAAACATACCCCCTCTATTCCAAATTATAAGGCATTCCTAGAATCCTGGAGAGTCAAATCATCTTATGTTTGACCAAAATTATAAAGAAAATTACAAAAAATTATAACATCAAATAGGTATACTATAAAAATAAAATTAATGAAGAATCTAATGATACTTAATTGGTGTCCTAAATATTATTATCTTATTATATAAATTTCGTTAAACTTGAGATTCTTTGACTCTCCAAGATTCTTGGAATGCCTTATAATTTAGGATGGAGGGAGTACCAATGAACCGCCACATGGAACGTAAGGACAAGTGAAAGTGCATTTGCCCCCTATGTGGGTTTTGATGTATTGATGACATCCAAATTAGGGACTAATGTGATCTTAATGAGATATGTCGCAGCTATTAGTCCCATAAAAGAATTAAAGAGTTGATAAAGATGAAATGGTATCCCTCAATTCGTCATGTTGAAGAAGGTGTCGAACTCAAAGCGGAGCTTCAACGTTTATCTTTTCGCTTCTTGGGTTTAGGTATGCCGCACTATAAAGAGGGATGCAAAACTTAGTTGGTTTGAGAAAGATAGAGTTCTCAAGTACAAAAATAAATTTAAAAGAGAGACACTCTAGCACTTCACAAGCATGTAGAATAGTTTTGTTGACTTTTGGTGTCGGAAGTCCCAACGGTCGGAAGTGCTGACTTGCGCCGGGAGTCCTGACGTACAGTCACTTAACCTGTGCGATGACTGAGGACGTTGGATCCTGACCCTCGCCAGGAGTCCCGACGCCAGGCTCATCGGTTCGCTCTACTGACTGCTGCGTCGGGAGTCCCGACGTACGTCGGGAGTCCTGACGGTCAGCAGTCCCGATGTTGACCTTTGCGTAGTGTTTTTAACCTTACGTGAACAGTGTTTTCTATATACGTCAGCAGTCCTAAGATCTACGTCAGCAGTCCCAACGTAGATCTGAACGGTTAGATTTCTACTACGAGTATAAATAGCACTCTCTTCACTTCTAACCGTTACTCACTCATTCTTTGCTCACTAACTCATGGCCAAAACATCTCTCAAGCATTCAAGAGCTCTTTCTCCTCTCCTCTTTGCTCCTAACTTCGATTTCCCACGGATTTGAGTGATAGGAGAGTGGATTGAGTGAGAAAATCATCCTTGCAAGCTTGAGCACTTGATTTCTTCGTCAAGTCGGTTGGATTTGTGTCTATTACTCTTGGGTTCTTGGAACCTTAGCCAGCTAGGCGTCGCCCAAGAGCTTCCATCTTGTGGAAGATCCTTAAGAAGTTTGTATTACCCTTGATTTCTTAGTGAAAAACTCAAGTGACCTTTGTGGTTGCTTTGAGAGAGGCAAGGAGGTGAAAGAGACTCCGACCTAAGTGGTCACCTCAACAACGAGAACGTAGGCGCTCCTTTGTGGGGTTGCTGAACCTCGGGATAAATCCTTTGTCCCGTGTGTTTGTTGTTGTTGCAGTGATTTGTTTGGTATCACTTAGATTTGCTTGTCTCTCTCTCATCCTCCCTTTTAGGGTTTGGTCTTGATCTATGACTTGAAGAGTTCTCGGCATCAAGGAAGTGGCCTAACATCTTCATCTTACCACTAGGAAGTGGTGTTGTAGGTTATGGGTCTCACAAAATTCATTTAACCACTTGTAGTTCATTTCCCGTAGGCGTCAAGAGTGCTGACAGTTTGTGCCAGAACTTCTGACACGTTGAGAGTGCTGACCCAAACTGTCGGGACTTCCGACAGTTGCTGACAAGTATCTTTGAGATTTGTGTAGAATTCTTAGATACGCCTATTAACCCCCCCTCTCTAGGAATTGTTTAGATGCTTTTAATTGGTATCAGAGCTTGGTCTTCTCATAGCGCTTCACCACGTGAGAAGAAACAATGTCGGAGACCGATAGGACACAAGAGTTGGCTAAAGAAATAGCCAAAGAGTTGATGGCAGCTCAAGCAAAGCTTTTTCAAGATGAAATAAAGAAAATACAAGATGAGATGAGCAAGTTGAGAGAAGAGTTGAGCAAGAAGGTCGATGATGCTATAAGTGGCAAGAAATTTGAAGAAACAACTAGTGGCAAAAATGACAACGGCCAAGACGGTGCAAGTGATGTTGGAGCCAGAGAGCATAGTCAACCAAAAGGAATATACTCTACCATGAACTTTGATTATTCACAACTCATTAAAGCCTCACTTCATCATACTCCATCCGTCAACCTTGGCAAGCCACCTCACTTTGACGGATCAAGATATCTCGATTGGGCTTACAAAATAAAGATGCACCTCATTACCGCAAATCTTTGGGAAGTGGTTGATGTTGGTGTGACATTTCACACCGAAGAAAGAGATATTACTCTAGAAGAGGCACACAACTTCCGTCAAAATGCACAAGCCGTAGCCATGCTTGTTTCAAGTCTAGCTTCGGATGAGTTCAACAAGGTCAATGGAAGAGAAATTGCTAAGGACATTTGGGAAGTCTTGAGGACTTCATTTGAAGGAGACAAGAGTGTGAGAAAAGGCAACATTGAGTTACTTCATGGTGAATTGGAGAGATTTGTGTTCTTGGAAGGTGAATCAACTCAAGCTATGTTTGATAGGATGATGACTTTGGTCAACCGCATAAGATCTATTGGAAGCACCGAATGGGATGACAACAAGGTTGCTAGAAAGATTTTGAGAACATATAGGGCAAAGAACAACATGCTAGCATCCGTGATCATGGAGAGGCCCGACTATGATTACATAACACCTCAAGAAGTTCTCGCGAAGCTCAAGCATCATGAATGCCTTGATCAAGATGCAATCAATGCTCATAGTCAAAATCCTAGTGCAATGGGATACAACAAGAGTGCAGCCCTAAAAGCAACTCACGTTCATAATGGCAATGGGTGTTGTCAAGAGAAAAAGAAGAAAGTGAAGGATGATTCCTCAAGTGAAGAAGAAGATTCTGATACGGAGGTTGCGTTTGTGATTAGAAATCTTAGAAAATTTATGAAGAAGAAGAGCAACCGCAATACTTATGGTGATGGTAAGAAGAGATACAAGAAGAGGTTTTGCTATAGGTGTGGTAAAACCGGTCACTTCATTGCCGATTGTCCTGAAGAGAACAAGGACAAGAACAACAAGAATAATGATAAGAAGAACAAAGGCAAGAAGAAAGGTGAAGCTCATCTTGGTGACGAATGGGAGTCAAATGATGATAGTGACTCAAGTGATGATGAGAAGAAGAAGAAGAAGAAGAAAGGAGCCGCAAACATTGCCATCCATCACTCTTCATCACCAACCATGATCCTCCCTAACTCGGCTTCATCACCCAAGCTCTTCCCTAATTTGAATTCATCACCGAGGCTCTTCTCCAACCTCATCGACAACAATTACTACACTCCAACTTGACTTATGGCCAAAGGGGAGAAGGTACAATCCTCATCCAACTCCTCTAGTTATGAGTATGATAGTTGTGATAAGAACATAGAATAACTTGAAGCAACCATGATAAAGAAATTTGGTAAAAAGGCCTACACTAAAATAAAAATGCTAATGAAGAAATTAGAGAAGAGGAATAGGTGCTTGGATATGCAAGGAGATATAATCACTCAAGAGCGAGAAAAGAACCAAGCTCATAAAGCATCTATCGCCGAGGAAAAGTCGAAGGTTGAGAAGTTAACCGTTGAATTGTCTTTAGCCAATGACTCAATTGGGAAATTGATTAAAGAACATTCCTTGGTTAATGATCAAATAGCTAGCCTCAAGAATGAGAAAAGTATTGCTCAAGAAAGTCTTACACGCTTGGAAGAAAAATATCAAAATCTTGAGCAAAACTATAGCGCACTTTGGGCTAACACTTCAACATCTCCTAAGGCAACCAAAGACTCTAATATCTCCACTAGCAATGGTTGTAAAAAGATGCTATAAAATTGATGTGGATGCATATGCTACTAACCTTGTTGAGCTAGAGAAGAGAGACAAGGAGATCAATAGGTTGAAGATGGCCTTGAAGAATGGGTGCAAGTGTCAAGAGCAATCCAACAAGACTATATACAAGGCATTTAGGCACCCATCTATCAAGGAAGGTCTTGGCTACAATAGGTATGATGGGAAGGCAAATGGAAGGAACATGATCAATGGTGTGCCTTGTGTGAAGTTCAACAAGGGTGTTGCCCTTGATGAGCTTATATGCAAGGCTAACAACAAGGTCTACATTCCCAAGATCCAACATACAAGCAACAAGACGAAGTAATCCGAGGCCCCCAAGCCACAAGCACCACTTCCACGGTGCTATGCTAGTGACTACATGTGTTGTTGGGGCAAGGATGGCAAGATTGTGGTAAAGTATGTTGGTGCCCAAAAGAGGAAGGAGATTATGAGGAGTGTTTGGGTGCTGAAGTTTTATGTGACTAACCCCCTAGGACCCAAAACTCTTTGGGTACCTAAAATACAAGCTTGATTTGTCTTTGTAGGAATACTCCTCCGGTGGAACAAGTTGGGTGGTGGATAGTGGATGCACCAATCATATGACCGGAGAGAAGAACATGTTCACATCATTCCAACCTAGTAATGATGAAAGTGGAAACATTGTGTTTGGTGACAATGGAAAAGGAGAGGTACTTGATTTGGGTAAAATTGTTATCTCAAATGATAACTCTATTTCTAATGTTTTACTTGTGAATTCATTGAGATACAATTTGTTATCCGTTTCGCAACTTTGTGAGATGGGTTACAATTGTCTCTTTACGGATAAGGGTGTGGAAGTCTATAGAAGGAAGGATTTCTCTATTGCATTTACGGGTTATTTAAAAGGGAAACTCTATCTAGTTGATTTCATATCAAATAGAGTCAATCCCGAGACTTGTTTAATGGCAAAATCTAGCATGGGTTGGCTATGGCATCGCGGATGAGGAACTTGGCCAAACTTCAAAAGGGAGAACACATCCTTGGACTAACAAATGTTTCTTTTGAGAAATATATGATTTGTAGTGCATGCCAAGCGGGAAAACAAGTTGGAGCTAAACATCCCGTCAAGAATGTGGTGTCAACCAAAAGGCCATTAGAATTGCTTCACATGGATATATTTGGACCCGTCGCTTACATAAGCATTGGTGGTAACAAATATGGTTTCGTAATTGTTGATGACTATTCTTGTTTCACTTGGGTATTCTTTTTGCGTGACAAGAGTGAAGTCCAAGGCATCTTTAAGAAGGTTGCAAGAAGAGCCCAAAATGAGTTTGATGTCAAGATCAAGAGAGTTAGAAGTGACAATGGGACGGAGTTCAAGAACACCAACATTAAAGAGTTCCTTGATGAGGAAGGAATTAAGCATGAGTTTTCAGTTCCATACACTTCACAACAAAATAGTGTTGTGGAGAGGAAGAATCGAACACTCATAGAAGCCACAAGAGCGATGTTGGATGAATACAAGACTCTGGTCAACTATTGGGTGGAAGCGGTTCACACGGTTTGTCATGCTATCAACCGCCTACGAACTTCTAACCGGTAAAAAGCCCAAGGTGCACTACTTTAGAGTTTTTGGATCTAAGTGTTTCATACTTAACAAGAAATCCAAAAGCTTAAAGTTTGCACCAAAGGTTGATGAAGGTTTCATGCTTGGTTATGCTACTAACGAACATGGATATCGTGTTTTCAACAAAACCACCGGTTTGATTGAAATCACGGTAAACATGACTTTTGATGAAACCGACGGCTCTCAAAAAGAGCAAGTCAATGTTGAGATTATAGGTAATGAGGAAGCCCCACGTAAAGCTATCAAGAAGCTTGCCATTGGTGAGATAAAGCCCATCGAAGAAGAAGATGAAGACCATGTTGTACATGTTGATCATGATCCTACCATTCATCATGTTCCATCCAACGGGCATGGTGAAGCTTTTGCAACAAGAAACATTCAAGAAGGAAAATCAAATGATGCACAAGGTCATTCTCATCAAGATGGTGCCAACAATGTGCAAGCTCAACCTGAACTCAACAATGAAGAAAGAAGTGAAGCCAACCCTCCACAAGCTCATGATTGTGATTCTCCATTCGATCATGACCACGAAGATGAAGATAATGGCCCCATTTAAAGACCAACTCAAGTGCCACATCCTAGAGTGCATCAATCCATTCAATGGGATCATCCCGTTGATAACATATTGAGGAGCATTCAACGAGGGTAACTACACGTTCTCGTTTAGCAAATTTTTGTGAACATTACTCGTTTGTTTCTCCTTTGGAACCTAGCAAGGTGGAAGAGGCACTTGAAGATGAGGATTGGATGATAGCCATGCAAGAGGAGTTGAACAACTTCACTCGGAATGAAGTCTGGTCCTTGGTGGAAAGGCCCAAGCAAAATGTGATTGGAACCAAGTGGGTCTTCCGCAACAAGGAAGATGAGCATAGCGTGGTGACAAGGAACAAGGCTAGGTTGGTGGCTCAAGGATTCACTCAAATTGAAGGCTTGGATTTTGGGGAGACCTATGCACCGGTGGCGAGGCTAGAATCCATTTGTATTCTTCTAGCCTATGCCGCTTACCATGATTTCAAGTTATATCAAATGGACGTGAAGAGTGCATTTCTCAACTGCCCCCTATTTGAGTTGGTGTATGTAGAGCAACCACCGGGCTTTGAAGACCCCAAGTATCCCAACCACGTCTACAAAGCTCGATAAGGCACTCTATGGGCTCAAACAAGCCCCTAGAGCTTGGTACGGTTGCTTAAAGGACTTCCTACTCAAACAAGGGTTTGAGATAGGAAAGGCCGATCCCACTTTATTTACTCGCAAAGTTAATAATGATATCTTTATTTGCCAAATATATGTCAATGACATAATATTTGGTAGTAATAATGTGGCTTTTTGTGAGGAATTTAGTAGGATCATGACGAATAGGTTTGAGATGTCCATGATGGGAGAGTTGAAGTTCTTTCTTGGATTTCAAATTAAGCAACTCAAGGATGGTACGTTCATAAGTCAAACCAAGTACACCAATGACATGTTGAAGAAGTTTGACATAGACAAGGCTAAGCCCATCAAGACACCCATGCCAACCAATGGACATCTTGACCTTGATCAAGGAGGAAAGGACGTGGATCAAAAGGTATATCGCTCCATGATTGGATCCCTCCTTTACCTTTGTGCATCTAGGCCCGATATTATGCTTAGTGTGTGTATGTGTACAAGATTTTAAGCTAATCTGAAAGAATGTCATTTGATGGCTGTTAAGAGAATTTTTTGGTATTTAGTGCACACTCCTAATATTGGTTTGTGGTATCCCAAGGGCTCCATGTTCGAGTTACTTGGCTATTCCGATTCGGATTATGCTAGTTGCAAAGTAAATCGAAAGAGTACTATCGGGACTTGCCAATTTATTGGTAGGTCTTTGGTGTCTTGGAGCTCTAAGAAGCAAAACTCTGTTGCCTTGTCCACCATCGAAGCCGAGTATGTGGCGGTCGGTGCATGCTGTGCCCAACTACTTTGGATGAAGCAAACCCTCAAGGATTACGGTTGTGAGTTAACCAAGATTCCCCTTTTGTGTGACAACGAGAGTGCCATTAAAATGGCAAACAATCCCATAAACCACTCTCGAACAAAGCACATAGACATTTGGCATCACTTTTTGAGAGACCATGAAGTCAAAGGAGATGTCGCAATCCATCATGTGAGCACCGAAAAGCAACTAGCCGATATCTTTACAAAGCCCCTAGATGAGTCAAGATTTTGTGCTTTGAGGAGTGAGCTAAATATCACTGATTCTCGTAACATGGCTTGATGTCTTGCACATATTTTTGTTTGATCTAGTTAGGAGAAAAGGATTGAGAAAAATATTGTGTGACACTTTCAAAACCTATTTTATAGTTTTCATGAGTGACTATTGCTTTGTGATGGTTGAATGAAATCTAGTCACCTGTGAAAACATTAGTGTCCATCATATTTTTGCCCCGCATAACATGGTGAGTTCTTGTTTGAGAGGTTTTTTGTCTCTCTGCGTCGGAAGTCCCAGCGTACGTCGAAACTCCCGACGGCCAGCAGTCCTGGCTTGCGTCAGCACTCCTAGCTGTTAGCAGCCCCAACGCCCATGCCAGCACTTCCGATGTGGATCTAGGTCACGCATCCTTGACATTGTGTTTTGACCGTGGCCCAAGCCTAGTAACCCGTTTTCACCGCAGTCTTTTCCCCTCCCGCACCTGGCCCCTCCGCACCCCCGACTCTCCTCGTAGCCGCCATCGCCCGGCCACCGTCGTGCTCGTGCCCCGGCAGCTCCGACCATCCTCGTCGTTGGGGGTTCCAGCAGCCACCTCCGGCCCTTCTTCCCTGGAGTCCCGCGTTGTGTTTTTCTCCCTCTCCACAATGGCTATCCCCGTTTGAAGCCCGACGCCGTCCAGTGGTGGGATTCCGGTGTGGTGGTGCTCCTTGTGACGTGTTGTGCGTGGATCTACTCCTGGACATCGCTGTTGCCCCAGATTTGCCGCTTTTCCATCTTCTTCCCTCTTTCCCAAGGTACTACTGTGGCTCCCGAACCCTACCTCAATGTCCCTTGGATATTGCTTCTTTTCTTCTTCCCTCTCTGCTCCTCTATCTTCCTTGTCTGTGTGTGTGCATCGATGTGGAGCCCCATGCCTCGGATGGCATTCTCATGCGTTGGAACTCCCGGCGTCTGCCAGCAGTCCCGACCATCGGGAGTCCCGGCAAAAGCCAGCAGTCCCGACGGCCAGGAATCCTGGCTCATGCTAGTAGTCCCGATCCTGTGATTTTCTGCCCATGCATGTTTCTCTGCATCGCCGCGGCCATGCTTCGTTGTTCTTCGTCTCTTAGTTTCGCTCCGTGCTCTATTGCAGCCATGGAGGGTGGCAGTCCCTCATGTCGTTCGAAGAAGCGGTCCAAGCACAATCAAGACCGCGCCGCTGCCAAGTCGTCTGGGCGCACCAAGGCGGCCTATCTCTGTGACGATACTGGTGGTTCCTGGCGGGCAGCTGCATGTGCCCGTGGTGGATGGGGCTCGTCTACTGCTGCTCCTCCTCCGCCTGCGGCCCAAGCTTTTGTTGGGATGGATCCAGTTGTCGATGCAGAAGAGGAAGCCCTTGAGCATGCTGGCCGCACTATCGCCGTTCTAGTACTGTAGTCACCGTCCCATGGTCTGGCGCATCCCATCCATGAGTTTGCCCCTTTTGATGGTCCTCCACCTTTTATCCGGGGCCTGAACTTGCTCCAAACTATGGTGGTTGGGCTCCTCCTCGTCCTGTTGGCTACCGCCACAACATTCATGAAATCCGATCGCAGCGTGCTCATAATTTATATGCTGAGGAAGAGAAGGATCTCCAGCTTGAGGCTCGGTTCTGTCACTCTTTTCACTTTGATTACTACCAGTCCATTCTTTATAGCAAAGTCCTCAAGAAGAAGGAGCCAGTCGTTCAGATGAAGTATATTCTTTCGTATGACCTTGGTTTGCTCACCAAGCCTCCTAAGCTACCACAGATGGTTAAGGACTTGAACTCCATGGGCCTGCTTCGCCTGATGGAGTTTCAGAAGTATTGGAATAACAAGATTATCCTGTAGTTTTATGCTTCCTATCATCATGAGAAGGACAAGACCGGTGCTACTGACATCATCCACTGGACCACGGAGGGCAAGCATTATAAGGTCGACTTTATTACTTTCTCTCGCTTGCTTGGTTTCAATGGTTATGACCGTCGTGCTACTGAGCTCGTTGAGTATGAGGATGTTGAGATGGAGGAGTACCAGCACATGTATTTTGATGGATATCCTGCAGATGGCAAGACCGTGTACCTGAAGCCCTATTTCTATGTCTTGAACAACATCCTGAGGCAGATCTTGTATCCAAAGGTTGGTGATTCCATCTATCTTCGTGATGACTCTCAGAAGGTCCTTGATCGCTTTGGTGCTGATTTTTAGAAGTTCTCCATCAGTCGCTACATCTGGAACAAGATTCATGACACTTCTGAGGATCCCGTCAGAGGCCTTCCTTATGCTCCCTACCTTATGCATGTCATTGAGCAAGTGTCTGGAATTCGCTTTTCCCTCAGATGGTTCAAATCACAAGCTTCTCAAGATCTCCAACAAGATTTCTATCACTGCTGCCAAAGAATTGAAGAGGGCAGCTGATGTTGCTAGAGGCAAGGGCAAAGGCACTTTGACTTCTCGTTCTCATCGTGCTACCACTTCACCTCTTTTCTGCTCCTTCACGCTCCACCAGTGCCAAGCCCCTCTCTTATTCCTCCTCTGGTAAGACCAAGAAGCCTAGCAAGTTCAAGTTTCTCATGAACTACATGTTTGGACAGTGTTGCGCTAGTGCTCAGCGGGAGCATGACATGCAAGAGAGGCTTTACTGTATGGAGCAGCGGGTTGGTATTGTGTCTTCTCCTCCACCGCCATTTGTGCCTCCCCATGACCCTATGCAGCTTTATGATGAGGCTTGTGCAGCATATGCGGGTGAGCTTTCTTCTCGCCGTCATGGCAAGAGCACTGCTCCTCCTGAGGATGAGGACTACATCTAGGAAGATGATGACGATGATGATGGAGATGGTGGTGACGATGGTGATGACGAGGACTACGACGATGAGTAGCTTGCTTCTCTTACGCGGCCTACCCCTTTTGGCACTTGTTGACAAAGGGGTAGTGTTAGGCTTTGATCTATCATGTAATAGTTTGTTGGTAGCCTAGCTTCGAGACTTTAAAACCTTTAGCTTGTATGAACTATGTTGTGTGGTGGCACTATGTGATGGACAACTACATATTTGTGTGTGATGGATGATTGTAGGACAAGTAATGGTTATCTATCTACCTCATTTAGCTTATGTTTGTTTTGTGATGATGTATGATATTTTAGATGGCCATGTGTTGTTTCAAGATTCACATTGAAATCTTGGCCATCATTTTCTCTTCACTTGTTGTGTGAATATAACTTGTCATATTGCATCTCTTTTCACGGATTTATTCTTGTTCACACACACGTGTTGCACCCCACGAATTGCAAAATTTAGGGGGAGCTTTTGTCTTGATATATGCAAATGATGGATAAATGATCATTATTGAAATTCAAGTTCATGCATACATCAAGGGGGAGCTCTTCATAAATTTTGGGGTTTAAAAGCTTTAAATTCTTACATTCTTATAAAAGCCTAAGTTGGTTGTCATCAATTACCAAAAAGGGGGGAGATTAAAAGTGCATTTGCCCCCTATGTGGGTTTTGGTGTATTGCTGACATCCAAATTAGGGACTAATGTGATCTTAATGAGATATGTCGCAGCTATTAGTCCCATAAAATAATTAAAGAGTTGATAAAGATGAAATGGTATCCCTCAATTTGTCATGTTGAAGAAGGTGTCGAACTCAAAGCAGAGCTTCAAAGTTTATATTTTTGCTTCTTGGGTTTAGGTATGCCACACTATAAAGAGGGATGCAAAACTTAGTTGGTCTGAGGAAGATAGAGTGCTCAAGTACAAAAATAAATTCAAAAGAGAGACACTCTAACACTTCACGAGCACGTAGAATAGTTTTGTTGACTTTTGGTGTCGGAAGTCCCGATGGTCGGAAGTGCTGACTTGCGCCGGGAGTCCTGACGTCCAGTCACTTAGCCTGTGCGGTGACTGAGGACGTCGGAAGTCCTGACGTGAGTCGGGAGTCCCGACGGTCAGGAGTCCCGACCCTCGCCAGGAGTCCCGACGTCAAGCCCATCGGTTCGCTCTACTGACTGCTGCGTTGGGAGTCCCGACGTACGTCAGGAGTCCCGACGGTCAGCAGTCCCGACGTTGACTTTTGCGTAGTGTTTTTAACCTTATGTGACAGTGTTTTCTATATACGTCAGCAGTCCTGAGATCTACGTCAGCAGTCCCGACGTAGATCTGAACGGTTAGATTTCTACTACGAGCATAAATAGCACTATCTTCACTTCTAACCGTTACTCACTCATTCTTTGCTCACTAACTCACGGCCAAAACATCTCTCAAGCATTCAAGAGCTCTCTCTCCTCTCCCTTTTGCTCCTATCTTCGATTCTCCCACGGATTTGAGTGATATGAGAGTGGATTGAGTGAGAAAATCATCCTTGCAAGCTTAAGCACTTGATTTCTTCATCAAGCCGGTTGGATTTACGTCTATTACTCTTGGGTTCTTGGAACCCTAGCCAGCTAGGCGTCGCCCAAGAGCTTCCATCTTGTGGAAGATCTTTGGAAAGTTTGTATTACCCTTGATTTCTTAGTGGAAAACTCAAGTGACCTTTGTGGTTGCTTTGAGAGAGGCAAGGAAGTGAAAGAGACTCCGACCTAAGTGGTCACCTCAACAACGAGGACGTAGGCGCTCCTTTGTGGGGTTGCCGAACCTCGGGATAAATCCTTTGTCTCGCGTGTTTGTTGTTGTTGCAGTGATTTGCTTGGTATCACTTGTATTTGCTTGTCTCTCTCTCATCCTCTCTCTTAGGGTTTGGTCTTGATCTACGACTTGAAGAGTTCTCGGCGTCAAGGAAGTGGCCTATCATCTTCATCTTACCACTAGGAAGTGGTGTTGTAAGTTATCGGTCTCACAAAATTCATTTAAGCACTTATACTTCATTTCCCGTAGACGTCGGGAGTGCTGACAGTTTGCGCCAGAACTTCTGACACATCGGGAGTGCTGACCCAAACTGTTAGGACTTCCGACAATTGCTGACAAGTATCTTTGAGATTTATGTACTCCAGACATTATTTAGATCTTTTCAACGAGGCACGAAGATACGGAAACATAGCAATGAATCGAAACCGATCGTAGAATACACGTGTAATTCAGGGTGAACATGCAAGGAGAGAGCCGGAGACATTCACGGCTCTCGTCGTCGTTGGGCGGAAAACAGACAACACTACTACGCGACAGAATTAAAAAAGAGAAATGCAGAATACTTTGGGCTGATCGGGAGTTGGCCCAAATTCGAACACGTCTCATCCATACCGGGCTGGTCGTCTGGCCCAAGCTGAACCTTTCCTTCACCCAGCCCTCATCCGTAATCAGACATGGATGAGATGAGCCGAACCCAGAAGAGCCCACGGCGACCAATTTTTTCAATCAAGACCAAAAAAAAAAAAAAATCCCCTCGGTCATATCCGTGTCAATCATTCATTCATTCGCCAAGCAAAGCAATCTCAGAATTCAGACAACAACGCAGAAGGCAGAACCCAATCAAGAATCACCGCACGCTTTGCTCCGCTCGTCTCCTCCTCCGCGGAGCAATTCCGTCGAACGCCTCGCGCTCTCGCACCGCCCTCGCCCTCGGTCCGATCGAATGCCGTAGCGCCGCGGACGGGCGCGCGCGGCGGTGCCTGCCATGGCTTCGTTCTGCCCCTTATCCGCCGCGCCCACTTTCCCGCGCGCTACTCGACCTCGTGCCGCAAGCTTCAGGAGCCCCGCATCCTGGAGCGGCCTCGCCGCGACCGCGAGCAATGCCAGTGCCTGCGGCTGTGGACTTCTGCCCACCGGAGGCTACGCGAGTCTGCGGTCGCGGCTAAGGAGCCCCGTGCGCGCCAAGATCGACGAGGCGGGCAAGGACACGGGCGCCGGTCTGGGTTTGCCGCCGCCCCGCCGCAGGAAGCTGCGCCTGCACCTGCGGCCGCGGCTGCGCGTCCTGTGGTGGCGGCTCCGGCGGCTGTCGCCGCGGGATCTCGCGGCCGATGCCGGGGCAGCGCTGCGGCGCGCCGTCCGCCGCGTGCCCCCCGCGGCCGCGGCGCCGGTCGTCTTGGCGCTTCTCCTCGCCGCCGCACGGCTCGCGCTGCCCAAGAACGTGGCCCGGGAGGTGGCCTACTCGGACCTTGTCGCGGGGCTCCGCGAGGGCGCCGTGGCCGCCGTCGCGTTCGAGGAGGACTCGCGCCGTATCTACTTCAGCTAGAAAGATGGGGACGACGGAGGCTCCGACACGAGCGAGGCCGGTGAGAGCGCTGCTGTGGCGGCGCCGAAGTGGCCGTACTACGCGCGGAGGGTGCCGCACGATGAGGGCTTCCTGCTCGGGCTAATGCGGGAGGGCGGGGTGGACTACCGGTCGGCGCCGCGGCCTGCTGGGAAGCTGCTGGTGGACATGCTGAGCACGCTGCTCACGCTCTGGGTCTCGCTGGTGCCCATGATGTGGTTCATACAGCGGCAGATGTCTGGTGGGGGCGGTGCTGACAAGCGACGCAAACCAAGGAAGCAGATGGTGGGCTTTGACGATGTTCAGGGCGTAGATGAAGCGAAGGAGGAGCTTGTTGAGGTAGATGTGGTTTTCGCATTGCTTACTCATTGAATGTTCTTTGTGATGCTTGATGAATGTGGGGAAGACAAAAACGATTAGGCAAGAGACATTTCATCTTAAATGAAAGGCATTTAGACGTAGGTTTCAATAGGAACAGAGATGGTATATCCACATTTGATATAGCAGTTTAGGAAATGTGAATCAATCATACTGTATTGCCGTGGGCTTGCTTTCGTTTTGTCTTTTCTCAATTACTAGGAATGTATCTAATGACACTCACCTTTACCATTTAATCATGTGCATACACCACACTTCACAGCAGAAATATGATCCATTTATAATTGAAAATGGAAATGCCAAAGTTTGATTTTGCCTCCACTCACTCTTGCGTTATGCATTTAGTGTATAACTTCAAACTTCAACAATGTCTGTTTCACATTTGTTAGACTCCTATAAGAGCCTAGTTCGTCCATTATGACACAAATTTGAAGGCTTCATGCACCATTTGAATCAGTGATCACTTTGAAGTAATTTTTGTCACATCAGAAGAAGAAGCAAAACTTTGTAATATACAATATGATCTTTTAAGTTTCGTTGAGGGGAATGAAGCCTGTTTGTCCCGTATTTCTTACTTTTACGATGTGCTGCTTGTAGTAAATCATGCCTTTGTACTATTTTTCTTCCATAGTTCATTTATGAAAATTGTAAATGCTGGGAGCACTCTGAAAATGGACAGAAATGCAATAGCTCCTGGAAGTCTGGGACTACAGGACAGATATAAACTGTTGGATGATTAATTCGAACTTCTATCTTGCATTTATATTGGCCTAAAAAAATATCCTTTAGTAAGTGACTATGTGTTGAATGCTGCTTTTTTTTTCAGTAACTAGGAATTGCGTGTTTGCGTTGGTCTGAAGTTATTTCTTTTTCCATTGGAAGAATTAATTTTGTAGTAGTGTTTACTCAATCTGGATGATGATCATTAAGAACCTTAGTAAAACATGGCAATTTTCCAATGTAGATAGTGAGCTGTCTGCATGGTTCACTGAACTACAAGAAGCTTGGAGCAAAATTGCCCAGGGGTGTTCTGCTTGTTGGCCCTCCTGGAACTGGGAAGACTCTGTTAGCAAGGGCAGTTGCAGGAGAGGCTGGAATTCCATTTTTCTCTGTTTCTGCTAGTGAGTTTGTTGAAGTTTTCGTTGGACGAGGTGCAGCCCGAGTCAGGGATTTGTTCAAGGAGGCCAAAGAAGCTGCCCCGTCAATCATTTTTATTGATGAACTTGATGCCGTGGGTGGAAGTCGAGGTAGAAGTTTTAACGATGAGAGGGACCAAACTCTAAACCAGGTGTGGTTTTTGGCACTCTGATGATCTTTCATATCCTGCGTCTAATGACATCACTAAAAGTATATTTTCTTGATTTTCTCTATGATGAATAGCTGCTTACCGAAATGGATGGTTTTGACTCGGACATGAAAGTTATTGTCATGGCTGCTACTAACAGGCCAAAAGCACTGGATGCTGCTCTTTGTCGACCTGGCCGCTTCTCCAGAAAGGTTGTTGTTGGTAGGCCTGATGTGGAGGGCCGCAAAAAGATTCTGGCTGTTCATCTAAGGGATATTCCTTTGGAAGAGGATCGCGAAATAATTAGTGATCTGGTTGCTAGAGTAACCCCAGGATTGGTCGGTGCAGATCTAGCAAACATTGTTAATGAGGCTGCTCTACTAGCTGCACGAAGAGGTAAGTAAGATCACTTATCGAAGGTACTGAAGGGTAGATTACATATCATTTGCTGCTTATGCATCAGATATGTGTTGATACCAATGATTTTTTTTCTAGATTCAGTGGTGCTTTGAATTACATGGTTTAAAACTTAACAATTTTTTGTCCATGATTGAAACCTGTTACTGGGATATTTTTCCTACTATGCTATTGGAAATTATTACTGGAGTATTCATAATTCCACTTACTGTTTTGTGTTCTACTTTTGTACTTCAAAATGAGGATTGGTTAATCTCTAATGAATGGGTTTTAAGGCAATTGTAGAATATATATTAATATGGAACTTATTGGTGTTGATCTTCCAGTTCGGAATACTGTGTCCCGGGAGGATATTATGGATGCAATCGAGAGGGAGAAATACGGGGTCAACGGGAGACAAGAAATTGATGATTCTGAAAGGCAAGGCCTCACCAAGTTATTTCCGTGGCTACCTAAATCTGGAAATAAACCATCAAGCCCTGATGATTTCCGAGGACTGATGGGTTATCATACATTAAGCTAACTTAGCAGCTCTAGCAAGGTATGTTCAGATTTGAGCACAGCCTCACTTGTTTGTATCCCCTCAAGAATAACACTGCCTCATATTCTTGATGTTCATCACATGTTCCTTTCAAACTCATTTAGTTGGGTTTACTTGGTCAGTTGGATCAACTCTATTCATTCTTTAAAAGTACTCCCTCCATTCCAAATTTTAAGTCGTTTTGGCTTTTTTAAATACATAGCTTTTGCTATGTATCTAGATATTGTTAACAATCTGGTATCGGAGATGCCAGGTTACGATGAGCCGCCGTCGGTCACTTCCACACCGATGACGCCGGATCAACTGACCGCGGCCATCACCGATCTTGCTCGATCCGTCGCCGACATCTACTCGCTCCTCTCCGATATGGCTGCACAACGGCAGTGGCCGATGCCACCGTTCCTCCCCTGCGGGATGCCAGGTTACGGCACGACGCTGCTGCCGTTCCAGGACGTGCAGCCAACATTGCAGCAGATCGAGCAGGCGATGGACATCATGACGGAGCCGACAGGCAAGATGCTTACCTGCAAGGTGTCTGCGGCGGTGCGGCTACAGGCTGCGGCGCGCGGCCTCCTAGCGCGCCGGCGGCTGCAGGAGATGCGCCAGCCTATGCACGAGGCGACCTTGGCGACGGTCGACCTCAGCTCAGCGAAGCGCGACCTCGCCCCGTGGGACGGCCACCAGCAACCGCGCCAACCCGCTGCTGTCTTTAGGCGCGAGCATGGTGTTTTTCCCGTGCTCAACGACCTCTAACTCTGCGGCAACGGCGGTAGGGGAGTTGCTCCCCTCCTTGTCACCGGCGGGGACGCACTGCCTAGCGCCACCGGATTCCGTCACTGGCCGCCGCGAGGACGTCTCCGCTGGTCGCTATCGCGATTAATTCTAGGTGGCTATACCCGTGCACCCCTCTGGTTTCGGTGGGCTCCATGGGATCCAGGTGGCTACACACGTGCAGGCCCATCACGCGGAGGGTGTCCGCCATATCTTTAGGAGTAAAAAATAAAGAGTCGTAATCTATTTCAGGTCAATAAAATAAGTCGAGATGTAAAAGGCTTGTTTTTAGGTGTTAAGTTTGTGTCTAGCGGAGTCATCGTTAGTGTCATCGTTAAGTTGCGGCTCGAGGACGAGCTGCATGTCCAGGTGGGGTGTAGTGTTAGAAGAGTCAAGGGCCTATTGGGTCTTAGCCCGTTAGGGTTAATTAGTCGCTTACTTAGGGGTTAAGTAAGACTTTTTCTCTATATAAGGAGATGAGATGTATCAATCTAATCAAGCAAGAGATTAGAAGGAAAAACCTTCTCTCTTGCCGGCCGTAGGCGAAGCCCCGCGGCCGGCGTTCCCAGCGCTCCTCACAGCCCTAGCCGCCGGGCCTCTGTCTCACGTGAACAGTACCTGCGGTACTGTAGCTCCACGGGTACTGTACCTCCACCGCCGCTCCCCTCGACTCTCTCCTCTCAATCCTAGCACCACATAACAGATATACGCTATGTCTATATATACAGTAAAAACTATATATCTAGAAAAGGCAAAACAACTTACGATTTGGAATGGAGGGAGTACTTAAAAGATGTCAATGATGTTACTTAATAGCATTACTTTGAGAAAAAAAATTGCATTTGAGAAATTGGTGTAAACTGTGCTAATATTTTGCTTTACAAAATGTACATATAGTCTGGATTTTTACTTACCTTGCCTGGTACGACTATGCCATTTGTTCAGATTTTCCCTGTGTTTGATGCTGATTCTCCAAACCTAGCTAGAGCTCTGTTGCTTGCTAGTGAGGAACTTATATTTTGGGGTTTGGCAGGGGCACGAGGTATGGTATCAATTACCTCCTTGCCCTGGGGCCGAATGGGAGTTAATTTTGGGCCGATCTCCTACTTTGTGTGATAAGGGTGTGTCTGTTTAATTTGAACACATTGGTGTGAGTGGGTGTCTTGTATGGGTTCCTTTCCCATTTTTTTCTTCTTAATATAATGATGAGCAGTTCTCCTGCATGTTCGAGAAAAAAGATTTTCCCTAATACATCCTTTCGATGGATCAACAGAGCTTATATATTTCCCACCTTTCCCCCTCAGCTTCAGCTTTTTGGTCACCTGATTAGCACATGAAATCACCTAAAAATATGTAGCATGGAAGCCTAAGCACATGTAAGATCAAGAACTCAAGATCTATCATGCACCTTTGAAAGGAAAAAATGTAGCAGGCAAACTCAATAATGTCTGAAACCAGGATGTTTCCAGGTCTAACCAGATCCCGACCAGTTTGGGTCCACACTGTGTAGGTTTGGGGCTAGCTACCTAGCTGACGGGGTACTGAAAAATATCGCCCACATTCCTCCCAACAACTACAGTGGAGGGTATTGATTGTTAGAACAACTCGATGACAAATCGTCCACTTTTTTGTCCTGTCTTTATTTTCTTATCCTTGCTTAAGATGTGTCATGTTGTTATGTTATCCCTTACAAGATGTTACCTTTTTAGTTCTGTAAGTTTTAGGGCGGTTACACCATTTGAATCGGTCGCGTGCCTTTTTGTACATGCTTCCTTTTTCTACCTGCGATTTCAGTACACAGTACAGCTATAGAAAACCATGACCTTTTGTCTGCCTGAAGTCTTATTTGGCTTTTGCTTGTGTTGTGCAGAACTGAGAAAGAATATAAACTGCAACTAAATCTGAGAAACTGCTGCCTGTAGTTTTATGTATGTCAGCAAATATACATCTCGATGGTATGTACGAAGGATGTTGCAAATTGCAACCAGTGGCTATTGGTACTTTCAGAAGAAAGCTGTTACAGTACAAACTACATGAGGACAGTTTGTGAATACAGAATTCCAAGATTTTTCCTAGCTTAAGGGCCTGTTTGGATACCTAATCAGTTTCATGCTTCGTAATTTTGTTAGAAACATCGCTCAAGTTTCGTCACATAGCCTGCAGTGTTGATAGAATAGGCGAAAATAGCTAGCAAGCTAGTGGCGCTCCTGCTGCTGTACACAGATCAGTCATTCATCTGACTCTTCCCAACTAGAAGTCTGGAAGTTCTGCTGCGAGTTGGATGTGCAACGCTGTGCAAGTTTACAAATGCAATGTCAAGTGCACATGGGAACTGAATCTGCAGCGATGTGCAAGAAATACACGTCATCATATTTTACAGTTCACACTGAGCAACATTTAATTTATTTTCCTGTTAACTTACACTACCGCTATCCTGTATATTCATTGAGTTACTGTCAAGAACAAACTCCAACTCTAGCAATTTGGGATGTCAAATCACTTAATCTGTCAACATGTATGCACTCCCTCTGGTTAAAAATATATGCACTGCCCCTGGTTAAAAGTACTTGTCACATTTAACTCTGCAGTCTTTGATGTTGATGCACATCTTTGACCACTAATATCTTCTAGAATATATTCTTAAAATCCTTCAAGTTTGGGTTTTGCAAGTATTGTTCAATACAAATCTACGTGCTCCCTCCATCCCAATATAGTGGACGTTCTACTGTTCAAACAAAGTGTCAAAATACATGACGTTTTAGCTGCCTAGCGTAGGTCCCACCCTAGAACCAGTACAGCAGCCGTCCATCCATCCATTTGATGTCGTCCACTACACGGAAGTAAAAAATAAAAAACAGACGGGGCCTTATCCCCTCACGGGTGGTGGACACGCACAGGCATCGGCCTCTCCATCTCCAACGCATTTAATGCACTTGTGCACAGACGATGATTGCAATTGTAGGGTCATGCAGGTCATTTGGCCATGACCTTGGTACTCCCCCGAGTTCTAAAACGTCCAGCGTATTGGGACGGAGGGAGTATGTATCTTACTTGTTTCCAAACTAAATAATGTAGTATTTAAGCTTTACTCAAATTCTGTCTAAACGGTATTGTTTTTTGTTACATCAGAAAGACCCTATAAACTAAATAATTTATTCGATGCATATGTTTTTAAAATCAAATCATGGTAGTAACTTTACTCTCCTCATTTATGTGTCATTTCCTCTGGCGTCTGCTTGATCGTTGGCCCTTCAATAGTGATATTTTGGCCATAGGACCCTCTTGGATTCCTTAGCTTGACAGTTAGTCGGAGATCGACGGGACCTGATTGACATCGAAAAGCCTTCTGCTGTCAGAGACGCATATCTGATACTGCGGCGATGCCGACATGACCTTAATAATTGGGAAGCCATGCAAGGGCCGCAGAATCAGGACATGTACCCCTGGCAAAAAGGAAGCTTCTCCTGCTCTTCCTCAGCAAGGAAAAGGGGGGTGAAAGGTGGCAGAGCTTTGGCATTGCAGATTCAATGTCATGAACAGGAATCAACTGCATGGCTTGGCTTTGTGTGCTGCTGCTGAGACCATGTTCCTGTTCTTGAGGATCAAATCACAAGCTCAGAAGAGGGAAAAAAAAACATGGGAACTGATTTGTAGCTTTCACTCTTTTATTCCCAGTGCATGCATGTATGACTGCTAGATGAAGCTTACTTATCCAGTTATCCTTAAAGGCAGAATTCAATGTGCTGCAATTTAGTATGACACTATTCTGCAGTGGTTCTCAGAACAGATGACACATGATCACCAAGATTGCTTGAAGCAATTGCCTGCAAATTGTGAGCTATTGTGAAAAGAGTCATCTGGCAACAGTTAGTGAACTTTACATACTTGTACGCTTCCTATTAATATATCTGAATAACTACTAACTAGTACTCCCTCCATTTCAAATTGTAAGTCGTACTACGTTTCTAGATACATAACTTTTGTTATGCATCTAGATATACATTTTGTCTAAATAGATAGTCTATTTATATAGAAAAGACAGAATGGCTTATAATTTGGAACAGAGGCAGTATAAGATACCTTCTGTCCGTGAACAAGAGTTGGGAATGGTTGGAGGAATATTGCTCAGAGGCTTATAGCAAAAAAAATCGAAAGTGTGCTTTGCACGTGCTTCATTAAGAGAAGTTAAGAGTTGTTACACAAGCCGGTTGCTCACCACGGCGAGATGCCGCGATTTGCGAACCGGGGACACAAACATGGATCGCCGGCTTCAACGGTGGTGCTAAGCAGGTGTACTAAGCGGTAGACTAGATTCGCGACTTGTGGAAGGAGGGTGCGTTCTAGCCGCCGACCACGAATAGCGATGCAAAACACCGTACCCTGCGGCGATGTATGAGTCTATCTCGTCACTGATAAGGGCAAGGACCTGGTAGACAATCGAGGCCCGCTGCTGTGTGACTATGTCTCTGACGACACTAAGCCGTGCATGGCGGCGTGTTTGGAGGATGACAGCGACACCGTGAAGGTTTCGTGAAACCTGGTAGCGATCATGGCGTCAGGCGTGGTAGTCACCGTCTCCTCCGACCTCTGCGTCCACTTGTTGAGCAACACACGTTTGGCCTGCTTCTCAGGCGGAGGGTCGCGGAAGGCCGACTTTGTCACGAGGCGGTCGCTGCGTCGCGGCACCCAACAATCGTCCACCACCTTGGAGACGCGGGCGTGCGGGGCCGTGCGGAGAAGCGGTTTGTCCAGCGGCAGCCGGAGTGAGTCGGCGAAGGATCTAACCAGCTACGGCGATGTGCTGGCGGCGAGCGCAGGCGCCGTCTCCACCACATTGAGCGCCATGGTTCCATGTGCCTCTGCAGGGCCGTGAAGTGGTTGGGTGGACGCAGTCATTCCGGGGCCTAGAGCTTGCGGTGGCGGGTGGAAGTCATCCATGGCCTGCTGCAGTGGTTGTTGGGCCTATGGTGAGGTCAGACTAGATTCGCAGTCCTCTGGGCCGGTAAAAGGTCTTAATATGGCTAGAGGGGGAGGTGAATAGCCTATTTAAAATCTCTACAAGGCACTAGAGTAATTGATTAGTATAACAAACAGTGCAATGCAATTTTGCTCTAGCTCTACAAGGGTTGCAAGCCACCTATCCCAACAATTTTAGTTGCCATGATCACTAGCACACACAACAAGCTAGGTCACTACTCACTAAGCTAGTGTGCTCTCAAAGACTAACTAAAGAGCCACACTAACCAAACTAACAAGCTCTCAAAGACTAACTACACTAAAAAGCTTGATAACTAGTTTGCAAGGAATGTAAAGGAGTGAGTCGGGTAATTATACCGCTGTGTTGAGGAATGAACCAATCACAATGTGGAGACAACCAATCACCGGGAGAAATCCAATCACACAAGAGACACAAGATTTTTCTCCCGAAGTTCACATGTTTGGCGGCACGCTAGTCCCCATTATGTTGACCAACACTTGGTGGTTCGGTGGCTAAGAGGTGTTGCACGAACCTCGTCCAACAATTGGACACCGCAAGAACCTACCCACAAGTGAGGTAACTCAATGACACGAGCAATTTATTAGAGCTACCTTGAGGCTCTTCGCCGGGGAAGGTGTAAGACCCCTCACAATCACCGGAGCCGGCCACGAACAATCACCAACACGTGTTGAAGCCCCTCCGCTGCTCCAAACCATCTAGGTGGTGGCAACCACCAAGAGAAACAAGAAATCCACAGCCATAACGATCTCCAAGTGCCACTAGATGTAATCACTCAAGCAAATGCACTTGGAATCACTTCCAATCTCACTATGATGATAAATCCATGATGGAGATGAGTGGGAGGTGTTTGCTTAAGGTCACAAGGATGTCAAGTAAGTCAAAGTGCCAAGAGAGTGAGCTCCAAGCCGGCCAAACCCCTTTTATAGAGCTCCCCAAACGAATAGGGTCGTTAGGGACGAAGGGGAGCTTTCTGCGTGCTGACCGAACGCGTCGGTCAGGATGACCGGACGCGTCGGTCATAGCGTCCAGTCGTGGGATGGCCTCCACGTGTCACCCTTTCAAATCTCAGCCACTGGATCTCAACGGCTATACCCCAAACGCGCGAGCACTTAAGTTAGGATCGGACGTGCTGCTAACGTGACTTGACGCCCCATCAAGCAGAGTCCGATCATTTACAGTAAGGTTCCAGAGCGCAAATTAAGTGACTAGACGTGTCCGATCACAGATAACCTGACACGCTCGAGCGTCCGATCAGTGCACCACTCCTCCGTGCACTCCTGCGAGGCTGACACCAGCGTACATCAGGCTTGACCTGATGTGGCCCCTGCGCGTCCGATCGCGCCAACTTGCCTCCTCTGAAAAAGTGACCGGATGCGTTGGAGCTTTAGATCCCGCGTCCGGTCGCTCCTCGGCCCTCTTGGCCAATAGCGCGCCACCGCCTATAATTGATCAAACGCGCATGTCACTCCAACTACTATGTCCGGTCATGGACTTTCTCATCCTTTTCTTTTTATAAGTCCACAACCACTTTGGCCTTACTTCCAACTTGCTAACCACAAAGTGTAGAACTTGTGTGCACGTGTGTTAGTATTTTTCAAAGCATTTTACAAGGGTCAAAGTTAGCACACTTGGTTCCTAAATGCATATGCAAGAATCATGTCACCTAATGGCACTCGATAACCGCTTAGCCAAATATTTTCCCTCTTTATAGTACGGCTATCAATCCTAAGTGCACTTACACCCTCTATAGTGTCTTAAGTGTCAAAACAAAAATCTCCTTGGTTTTTGTTTTTCTCTTTCTTCTTTTCCAAATGTGAAGCACTTGATCATCTTTTGGTCATCACCATCCATCATGATCATCCTCTTGCTCCACCACTTGGCATGGGACCATCGTGTCATGTCTACACACTTAGTACAAGGATTAGTCCCTAGGTTTCATCAATTATTCAAAACCAAACTAGGGCTTTCAATCTCCCCCTTTTTGGTAATTGATGACAACCTATCTACAAAGATATTCAGTGAAATCCTTTTGGATTCATGTTGCTTGCCCAAGCATATTACCATGTGTAACATTTATGGACAAGTTTAATCAACCCAAATTGGTAGTATTAGCTCCCCCTACATATGTGCTAAGAGTTTGGATTTGAAAGCTTACACATATGCATGGATAGAAAGTTAGGAGAGTAATAGCTACCGAATGATGCTAAGTTATAAAGAATGGACCTTTGAAGCATGATACCAATCGGAGTTGCCATTTGAACACCATTCTTAGCACCATGTTTTGCTAGATATCACTTGAAAAGCAAAGACAAACTAGATACCTCGTGAGATGAATATTAGAAGCAAGGTTCTAGTACAACTTATAAAAGATCAAGGAATATCCAGCCATCCAATGCATGCTAGTTTTCATTGCATCAGCCATTTTCTATAATCTAGCTACATCACACAAGCATGGATATGAAATATAAAAACTTGTGCCATGCAAGCAAACACATGTAATGCACATACAAATGCAACATACAAGTTCATGAGCTTGCTCCCCCTACTTGTGTGCTTCAAATTTTAATTGATCCCCTTACAATGTCATTTCATTTGTTTGCTCCCCCTATCTTATTATCTTTATGAATTTCTCTTCCCTTTGTCAACAATTAGCACAAAAGATGAGCTTAAATTTTAGATAGGTTGGGGTGAAACCATGTTAAGTGAGGATCATTTTCCCAATTTGGTTCAATCTAGATCACTTGTAAAAGATATTTAACTTGGTTTGATCCAAGGATAAGCTTCTTCACACCTCCAAATAAGGGTTATCTTGTACCATGTTGAGTTTAACACTTATAGCTCATTTTATAGATCAAACACTAGGTTCACAAGCCTACAAACATGTCATATGCTACCACTAGATCATTTCAAGCATTCAAGCAATATTGGTACTATATAAGCATCAAATTCATTTGACTTTCATGAATGAGCCTAAGACATGATAGGAATGACTAGATGCACTAAACAAGTCATTAGCAATGGATGAATGACATGTCGATCAGCTTTACCTTGCTTTGCTCGAAGGAGAGACATGTCATATAATGGGTATATGAGGGTGCGTCAACACATATTTGAGAAGTCAGTATGTTCACTTCGTTCCTTCGCTTGCAAAACATCTTCTCATCAAGTGGCTTGGTAAATATATCACCAAGTTGATCATCGGTGCCCACACTCTCAATGCAAATGTCCTCTTTTGTTGGTGATCTCTTATGAAGTGATGGTGGACATCTATGTGCTTTGTCTTGAATGTTGAACCGGGTTGTTGGTAAGCTTCATGGCACTCTCATTGTCACTAGCAATGGCACTTATTTGAATTTGATTTCAAAGTCACTCAAAGTAGCCTTCATCCAAAGTAATTGAGCACAACAACTACCGGCCGAAATGTACTCCGCTTCGGCGGTTGAAAGTGCTACACTATTTTGCTTCTTTGATGATCAAGACACAAGTGATCTTCCTAATAGTTGACATGTGCCTGATGTGCGCTTTCTCTCCACTTTGCATCCCGCATAATCAGAGTTCAAATATCCAATCAACTCAAATCTTGCTTCTCTGGGATACCACAATCTAACATTTTGTGTATGCTTCAAGTACCTCAATATTCTCTTGGGAGGCTTGGAATCTAGCACACATGCATACACTAAACATCACATCCTGTCTTGATGCGGTCACATAGGGTAGGCTTCCAATAGATCGATACATCTTTTGATTCACCATGTTGCCACTAGCATCACTATCCAAGTTTTCATTTATTCCTATTGGTGTCTAATTGCTTTAGCATCATGTTGCTACTGAAAACTTGAAATTCTCCCACGCAGAGCATTGGTCTTGCCTGTGGAAAAGAACTTTGCTAGGAAGGCAGTGGAGCAGTTATTCCATGTAGTGTTTCTATCTTTGTTGGCGTAGAACCACTGCTTCGCCTTCCCCAAGAGTGAGAATGTGAATAGGCAAAGTAGTATGGCATCTTTGGAAACTCCCTTGATGGTGAAAGTGCTACAGATCTCCAAGAAGTGTTGGAGATGTGCACTCGCATCTTCATGTGCCTTCCCACAAAACTGGCTAGCTTGCACCATATTTATGAGAGCCGACTTGAGCTCGAATCCATTGTCTCCAACATTGATTTCCGGTCCAGTACGGATGTTGGCGGTGGTTGGAGTAGAGAATTCACGAAGAGTCTTGTTAGTCATGGCTTCAAATTCTGGTGTTAAGCTCCGCCTTATCTGGTTGTCTTTCGACTCTAAAACTGAAACTTTCTTGAGTTTAGCTTTAGTCCTCCTGATTAATACTTCTGGATCTTCAACGTAGTTTGTTGGAAGGTCAAAACAGTTCATACATTACCTTGCATAAGATTTACAAGTAGATAAAACAAGGGTAATCCTGCTTGAGCAGAGGTCAATGGTTATTTCAATCACATTAAATAATATAAGTTTATCAATACTTCATTTGCTAGCTACCTTCCCCAGCAACGGCGTCAGAAATGCTTATTGGTATTTATTAACTTATCACTTATTTTAGTAGCCACCTATTAATTACCTATATCTCTTAGCATTACTTGTACTAGGTTGTCATCCCTAGTGATGATACTAGAAATGCTTATTGATTCTACCTAGTATCACTATTAGAATGATACTAAGTAATTCTTTATCATTTTATGTGACTAGAAAGAATATAAATATGAATGAAAAAGAATCTGCAAGCACATATATAATTATACCATTATAGCACTTCACCCGAGAGTATTCCAAGTATCGTTATTTATATTTTACCACAGGGAAGGTGTAGCGTGGACATATATTGATAACTTATAGTATTGACGGAGAAATAAATCACAACCAATAATCTACTCATAACAGGGTTAAGTCATAAGATAAGATATGTATATGATAAGCATTGATCAAGTATAATGATAAATCGCTCATAGTACTCCATTCTATAGCATTACCATGGTCAGGTAGAATATTAGAGGAATAATTCCTAAGTCCTTAATTATAAGTCAAAGCATACATTGATTAGTGCAATTACACTTAGTAATCATTGCTAAGATCACCTTTATATCTATATACAAGGGGTATTACATAGGGAAGATTAAGAACAGAGCTCGCTCTTCCTTCATAACCATACCCTACTTCTATGGCCTATATTTAGGAAGTGGACTACAAAGGATTCAACTGGAGTGTCACATCCGCGATCTACCACATGACCCAAAATATAGAGTGTATTCGCAGGTAAACAGTATATAAGCACCACGCTTACATAATACCAACCACCCACTCATGGTACCTTAGGGCAAGCGCTATACGAACTTATGCATGAATATAATAATAATCTAACTATACTAAGTATATAATCAAAGTAGATGATGAACATTATAAACAAGAACATAGACAAGATGAATACTAATATTGTCATAACAATTGTAGGAAACATATAAAAATAATAGAGATACAACGAGAGAGGGGTGCAAGAATTATACCAAACCATGCTCTTGATAATGTCGAGAATCCAAGCGAAGACTGCTTGCCTCCCTCTAGACCTAGCCTAACTAGCTATGCCCTAGAATGTGGTGGAGCTCTAAGGATGATTAGGGTTTCTGCCTTCTTAAATGACTTGATGCCTTAGGAGACAGGGCATGGTTATGTAGCCCTGAGCTTGCAACATGAGCCATTGAATCAAACTGAATTAAGAAATGGCGGAGATGTAACCTAGGAGGCGGTGGGAAACCGACACAGCAACGAGAGGTTGATGGATGGCCCCCAAGGGGCCATGCGGCGACCAACCCCACCTGGCAGCCTCTGCCTCTCTACCTCGGCGTGGTGTCCTCTGGTGTCCTCTAGAACCTTCCCACGTTGGTTTCGCGGTGGAATTGCATTATTAACTCTGACATGTAGGTCCCCCTTGACGGTTTTCTGGATATACCCTGCAGAAAATACAGATTCACCAAAACTCGTGGAATTTGTTAGTTTAAACCCTAAACCTTCGTTGGTGATCTCATTTGTGCCCTTATACATGTTTTATTGATGGTTTATAATGGTTGTTAACTACTGTCAATACTTTCCAATCTTCTTAGTAAAGAGAGTGGTGTCAACCTTGCCCATAATGAACCCCTTAGAGAGTAGGAAATCTCTCGATCTCTCATACCATGCTCTAGGTGCTTGCTTCAAACCATACAAAGCCTTCTTCAACTTGTAAACATGGTTCGGTTTCTTCTCATCTTCAAAACTGGGAGGTTGCTCAACATACACAAGCTCATTGATATACCCATTGAGAAATGCACTCTTCACATCCATTTGGTACAACTTGAGCTTATCAACTTCATTGCCGACCAGTTGGTTGGGCTGCTCGGTGCTCGATTCTTCGCCAACCAGCTAGACAGATTGTTCGTTGTCTTATCATCAGCTATGTTGGGGGCTCGCTAGCTAAGCTGGAAACTCCTCGGTGTTCGAATTCTTCATGCAAGAGTTGCCAGCTGAGATGGGGACTTCCTTGGTGGTCAGATTTTGCTACGTCTCATCAGTGTGCTATCAAGTTGCTCCATGTTGTTCGAATCAGGGTGTTGATCTTGGGTAGCATGTCTGGGGTCTTGATAAGTACATGGCAGATGACATTGGCAGGCTTTCATTAAAATTCTTTGATCCTGCAACAAGATTTCTTCTCAATCTTCCAGTAGTCTTGGGGACTACGTGTGTACACGTCATCTAGCGATGATTGTACTACTTCTCTACACTGAATTTTTCTCAGCTAAGCTGGGGACTGGTTTCCAACTAAACTGGGGACTGGTTTTGTACCTGAAGACTACTACTTTGGACCCTAACACCATATGACTACTTCACCTACTGCCAGGATCGAAGACTAAGTGGGCACTCTTCACCTAGCGGTGAATGTGCTTATTCCTAGACTTGGTCTTCTACAAAGTGACTAAGTCGTAGACTGTAATCATTCAAGCTCCTTGTTTTGGCTCTAAGAGTCAATTTTGTCTAAGGCATCGATGCTAAGCATCTCTCTTTGCTCCTGTGGGACTAAGTTCCTCCGTGCTGACTAAGTTAGGGACGCTAAGCGTCCAACTTTGCCGCCTGAAACCTAAGTGGGCACACTTCATCTAAGATGGAGACTTCAAAATTTTTTACTTGAGCCCCTTACATCCTTCTGACAAACCTCAACTTCGAGTGAGTCCAGTTTTTATTGACCAGTCCAACTACTTGAACATCTACCTCAACAGCTCAGATGCTCATTTAACAGCTTAGACGCTCGTTTAACAGCTCGGACGCTTGCTTCAATAGCTCGGCTCCTAGTTAAACTGGTTGGAAGCCTACACCTGATGATCATCAGCAAGTTGGACAGCTCAGACAAGCTCAAGATGGTATTGCTCAATGGATACAAGGCGTTCGGGGACTAGCTGTGGGGGTATGACCCCCGGTACCCACAGGACAAGACATGAGCCACACCATCAGAGGTGGCCTAGCCCACCAGATCAAGGCGTGCGACGTACGACACTGCTCCACGTGCACCATAAGGCCACAAGAAGATGTGATTTATTAGATATTGTAATACCAAATAGGATACTTTCCTCATAACCCTGCCCCTCCAGAGTATATAAGGAGGGGCAGGGTCCCCTAGTCAACATCCTCAATAGCCTATTTAAAATCTCTACAAGGCACTAGAGCAATTGATTAGTAAAACAAATGACATAATGCGATTTTGCTCTAGATCTACAAGGGTTGCAAGCCACCTATTCCAATAATTCTAGTTGCTATGATCACTAGCACACACAACAAGCTAGGTCACTACTCAATAAGCTAGTGTGCCCTCAAAGACTAGCTAAAGAGTCACACTAACCAAACTAACAAGATCTCAAAGACTAACTACACTAAAGAGTTTGATAACTAGTTTGTAAGGAATGTAAATGAGTGAGTAGGGTGATTATACTGTTGCGTTGAGGAATGAACCAAACATAATATGGAGACAACCAATCACCGGGAGAAATTCAATCACACAAGAGATACAAGATTTTTTTCTCCTGAAGTTCACGTGCTTGCTGGCACGCTAGTCCCCATTGTGTCAACCAACACTTAGTGGTTCAACAGCTAAGAGGTGTTGCACAAACCTCGTCTAACAATTAGACACCGTAAGAACCTACCCATAAGTGAGGTAACTCAATGACACGAGCAATTTACTAGAGCTACCTTGTGGCTCTTCGCCGGGGAAGGTGTAAGACCGCTCATAATCACTGGAGCTGGCCACGAACAATCACCAACATGTGCCGAAGCCCCTCCACTGCTCCAAGCTGTCTAGGTGGCGGCAACCACCAAGAGAAACAAGAAATCCACAGCCACAACGATCCCCAAGTGTCACTAGATGCAATCACTCAAGCAAATACACTTGGAATCACTCCCAATTTCACTATGATGATGAATCAATGATGGAGATGAGCGGAGGGTGTTTGCTTAGGCTCACAAGAATGTCAAGTAAGTCAAAGTGCCAAGAGAGTGAGCCCCAAGCCGGTCAAACCCCTTTTATAGAGCTCCCTAAACGAATAGGGCCGTTAGGGACGAAGAGGAGCTTTCTGCGTGCTGACTGGACACATCGGTCGGGATGACCGAACGCGTCGGCCACAACGTCCAGTCGCGGGATGGCCTCCACGTGTCACCCTTTCAAATTTCAGCCACTAGATCTCAACGGCTATACCCCAAACGCGCGAGCACTTAAGTTAGGACCGGACGTGACGTGGCCTGACACCCCATCAAGCAGAGTCCAGTCGTTTACAGTAAGGTTCTAGAGCGCAAATTAAGTGACTGGATGTGTCCAATCACAGATAACCTGACGCGCCTGAGCGTCTGATCAGTGCACTACTCATTCGTGCACTCCTGCGAGGCTGATGCCAGCGTACGTCAGGCTCGACCTTACGCGGCCCTATGCGTCCAATCGCGCCAACTTACCTCCTCTGAAAAAGTGGCCAGATGCGCTAGAGCTTTAGATCCAGTGTCCGGTCGCTCCTCAGCCCTCTCAGCCAACAACGCGCGACCGCCTATAATTGACCGGACACGTAGGTCACTCCAACTGTTGCGTCCGGTTATGGACTTTCTCATCCTTTTCTTTTTCTAAGTTCATAACCACTTTGCCCTTGCTTCCATCTTGCTAACCACAAAGTGTAGAACTTGTGTGCACGTGTGTTAGCATTTTTCAAAGCATTTTACAGGGGTAAAAGTTAGCACACTTGGTTCCTAAATGCATATGCAAGAATTATGTCACCTAGTGGCACTTGATAACCACTTAGCTAAAGATTTTCTCTCTTTATAGTACGGCTATCGATTCTAAGTACATTTACACCCTCTATGGTGTCTTAAGTGTCAAAACAAAAACCTATCTTATACATTCGCCTTGATCTCCTTGGTTTTTGTTTTTCTCTTTTTTTTCTTTTCAAAATGTGAAGCACTTGATCATCTTTTGGTCATCACCATCCATCATGATCATCCCCTTGCTCCACCACTTGGCATGGGATCATCCTTTCATGTCTACACACTTAGTACAAGGATAAGTCCCTAGGTTTTATCAATTATCCAAAACCAAACTAGGGCTTTCAGCCAGAGAGGCACATGTCCACCTCATCAGCGAGCCACCGCACGGGGTCGTCCTTAATTCCCCGCCCAGCGTCGTAGGCCAAAAGCATGACTGGCCCAACAACAGGCCCAGAGGCGCCTAGTGGGGCGTGGGCGATGAGTAGCTAGAGCTCGACGTCTAGGGCACGCCCTATGACTCCCCACTAGCGACTAGGGGGTGCCTGCCCGCCGCGCGGCCATAGGTCGATGGAGTGGGCACGCATGGCACAGATGGCATAGGCGTCACTGTGACTGACACCTTTGCTTGGCGTATATAGTGCCGCTTCATAGAGCATCGGGTCCTGCGCACGTTGGGTGACAGGAGAGGGTGAGCATGCGCGCGGTAAGCCGAAGTCAAATTGCTCAGCCACGGACTAGACGACATGCATCCCTGGCTCGGCACGTGGCGCGCTGACACGTAGACACCAAGGCATGGCGTCGTGCGGCGCATCAAGGGGGCATGTCACATCGTCGACGACAATCATAGACATCAATCCCGAGCCTAGAAAGCGGGCCCAGATCCACGGCCCAGCCGTGGCTCATCCATGCCACCGAACCGCATCGTGCGTGGCCGGGCGCCACCACTGGCACCGCCGAACCCAGGGTGGTAGCCGTTGTAGTTGCTGTCACCGCTGTCACTGTCCTCGCCGCCGAAGTCCATGCCCTCGTTCGATGACATCGACGGCGTGTGCCAGTCCTGGAACTCGATGAGCCTCAAGCGAACGAGGTAGCGTAGAGCAGGGACCTCATTGTGGATGATCTTGTGTGACAGTAAGTAAAGTGGTGGGTCGCCATCATGCTCCTCCTCTGGCTCTAGCACCGTAATGATCATCTCATCGTGGATGAGGTCTGGGTGGGCGCACCAGGCTGCCACAAAGAGCACGCACTCGTCGTTTGGGTCGATGAGCGCTTCATTGTTGGCGATGTCGACGTTGGTGCATGACGGACCGAGAATGGCCTGCGCGGTTTCCTTCGATCTTGCGTGCGACGGGATGCCTTTCATGCCAACTAGAACCCTGAACCTGAAGGCCCCAGCGGAGCCCATGATGAGTCGACTCCACCTCCGCCAGGGGTGTCGGTGTCTGAAGCACGAGCTTGAGGTCCTTGATGCGAGTGAAGCGAATGATGAAGTCATCAGGCCTGGTGCGACGGACGGTTGCCCGGTCGTCCATGATGCCGAAGTATGTCTCGAGGTGGGTGCGCACCATGGCCGGGGATACCGGCGGCCTGGTGCCAACCACCATGGTCAGAAGTGCTAGAGACAATGCATCCTCAGTGGCCTGCAGGGCGGGGGTCCGAGGGACGATGACAAGCCCGAGTAGTGGTGTCTGTGCCCGCGTCCGGGGAGAAGTCGGGAGCGCCTGCACTCTACACAGAAGGGAGCCTAGGACGCGATGAGGTGGCTCTGGTGGCGGGGTGGCCAGGTCCACATCGTGAGCTTCATGACCGTCGGTCGGGGGAATTCTCCTGCCCCGCTAGGCCCAGCATCGTTAGCCACCAGCGCAGCGGCCACCGTTTCCACTGGGCTCTCCAGAGCGGCCTTATCCGGTGGCGAGACGGCGATGTTGGGCTCGCTACGGCTTAGGGGTAGGAGGCTGGCACACTGGGGGCGCCGAGGGCTCCCTGCCGGTGGAGGCTAAGTGCGCCGAGATCATATTCGCGAGCGAAGGAACGCGTCCGTGGGCAGCCCGACACCGGGTGGCGCCCCTCTAGGCACCGGAGGCACACACAGGAGAGTGGCCCCGCTTGCCATCCTAGCGACCGAGCACAGGGGGGTGAGGGCAGTCTCGCGCCTGGTGCCCCATGTCCCGACAGTTGAAGCACTTTGCCGGGACGGTGCAGTCGGCATGAACGTGGTCACCAGCTAGGCAATTGAAGCATTTGCCGGCGAGGTTTGAAGACACCGGCCGACGAGGAGAGGCGACCCGGCGCCATCGTCTCCGGCTTTGCACCGGTTGAAAACCGTCAGCATCAGGCTCAACCGACATTCGTGTGGGGTGGGCGACCACGGACGAGAGCCTGCGCAGAGCTTCACGCACTTCCGCCCTCCGCGCGTCAGCCATGAACCCGTCCCGACACGGCCGACGGCGCCTGCGGCAACGGTGATGGCAGGGAGCCTGGACCGCCTTGCCTTGGCCAGAGGAGGGGGAGGGGTGTCGGACTCGCCAAGAGAGGCCTCAGAGTCGGAGAAGTGCAGCCTCTCCGTGGACCGCTCCAGGGAAGCGGGGAAGGGCTCAGCCTCTGGGTCTAGGGAGCTGGAGCGGAGGACAAGTTCGGCATGGGCCGCCATGGCGAGAGCGGGTAGCTCGAGGAACACGGAACGGCCCGTGCTCTGAGCTGCCTCGTCCTCCTCAACCTCGTCCGCCCAAGAGTGACGGGAGCAAGTGCCGTGCTCCATGGTAACAGTGGATGGCGATGCCGAGTGCGGACAACGGTGTGGGTGGGGTGGATGGCGCGACCGTGGCGGTCCGCGGTGTGGGGAGAGGGTAGACGGCAGGGCCGGAGTGGCCACCGGCGGTGGGGAGGGGAGAGCTCAGTGGCTAGAACTCAGATCCATTCTTCCCATGCTTCGAGAGGATCCTTATAGCAAAATACGTGTACAAAATGACAGCTACTCGTCATACATACAGGGAGGGCCAATTGAGGACAGATGTAAAGGTAACCCCTAGTTGTATTCTGCTGCGAAATTAGGAATGCACAGGATGCTATATGATGATATGACATAATTTTTTTCCATATATAATTGGATGTATATATCCCCAGAGCCAAAGGGGGAAGAGATGAGATCGATGATAAGGAACAAGAGGATTAAGGAAGAAGACAAGTGAGATGACGGAGAATATTGTAAGAGACAAGGAGCGAAAGCAAGAACAAAGCGGTGCACTGATGAGTGACTTTCAGCTGCTAAAGACCTAGAGCTGTGAGCCGAATACTTTCTATGCCGTAGGCTTCTGGTTGAGTTGCTTTCCCGACAAAAAGCTCATTCCCACTCGTCCCCTGTATAGCGCCATTTCAGATGCTTTTACAATGGCCGTCGATCACGTACGTCCTGCATGCCACTGCCGATCGGTAACTCAGTGCATGCATAACACTTTACTTGCGTTTAATAAAAGCATCTATGACTTTTGTCTTTTGCATTTTTTTTCCATACTGCCTTTAATTATTTGCATGGTAATTAGCTCATCATGGCGTATATTTTACTTTTGCAAGCTGTTGTACTCTTTTAACTGGGGTGTGTATACTCCGCCCTCAGCTGGTCACAAATATTTCATCATTTTGAATTACAACATGTTTAAACTCTGAACATCAATATCCCTTTGAAAATTCAAATCAACTTCAATTTTGAAAAAAAAAGTATGGCTCAGTTTATCTCCATCAATAGTAGCTTAAGAAACTATAATTTTAATTTGCTATATTTGTATATGTTCTACACTATTCTCTCCATTCCAAATTACAAGTTATTTTGACTTTTCTAAATACATTGTTTCTACTAATTAAGTACTTAGATATACGCTATGTCTATCTAGATATCTAGCAAAAGTTATGTCCTAGAAAAGCCAAAACAACTTATAATTTGGAACAGATGGAGTATTAACGAATGTCAAACTAGTGTCTGCAGGTGACTGATGCATTCTTGTGTAAATGGCAGTTAGACCCGAGAGAGGGAGTAATCTCTAGTGGCCCTGCGTCTAACGGAACTAAGCATAATTAAATTCAGTATACACGTAATTAAGTTCTTACTGCCGTAACAAGACGTTGCCATGCATGCTCATTCTTCAATTCAGTGTACATGCATATGAATTCAATAGCCTATATTTATTTGTGTGCACAATAAGAGAAAATGTAATGTGTTATATATTTGTGAATAAGGCATGAACATTCATAGTCCACCTCTCTTCCCTTGACCACTCATATGTATGGTCCCAGAAGTTCTCAGTAGGTATCTTCATATCCTTTCAAAAAAAAAAAAGGTATCTTCATATATCCTCTGGGTAAGAAATGCCTCTCCGTTCATATGCACATATATATTGTCCGAGAAATGATAGAGAAATTAAAAATTCGTACTAGTAATAAGATTTTTTTTTGCAGGTCAGCAGTGATTTCAATATCTTTTACTACTACGCGACGACACATCCAGTTATTATGCAGAAAAAGATTGGCACCATGCATAGTATGACAGCTTCTGAAAATTTAAAATATAAAATGAGAAATGCATGATGTATATATAGACAATAATGTAGAGAGCATTGTCTTGATTCATAAGAAAGTATATTGCTATTGGTAAAATTACATGCATGAATTACTATATAAGTGTTGTGTGCACACAGGATATCCTTGTGAATAAACAAAAGTGGATGTCTGATTCAGCAGCCCTTCAAGTATACATATCTTGTAATTTTTTCTTTGTGAATAATAATACAGACACACATACATGTACGCACACTCACGTACCCTACCGCTCTGAGCACCTCTAAAAGATGGAGACTAAGTCGTTTGATCACGAGATTGACGAAGTTATTACAGGCGCCTTGCTATTGACAGATACGTCGTCTGCAAGCACCCGTGTGAAGTCGAGAACTCGGGCCTAGATGAACAAGTTTCACCACAAGCAACCAGCTACGTTACGCTCTGTTCGCATGTATTTGGCTTACCAGAAACAATTAATTAATATTTGAAATTTATAAAAACACACAACTTAATAATACATCGATTATTGAGAGAGAGAGAGATCAGTTCAAATGGCACCCATATATTACATACTACCATCATCAACTTATTATTCATTGAATTATACATATATATATATATATATATATATATATATATATATATATATATATATATATACACACACACACACACACACACACACACACGGCTACATTACATTATTCGTATTGACACGTACGTGACTGACTATATATGTATATATATGTTGAGACATGCTCGAAGAAGATCAGTCGTTGATCTATATATAGCTAAAGCTAATTCTTGTAGACGATGATAAACGACCTCGACGTCGAAATTATATATTAATGCCAGCACGCATGCATATATACGCGGCAGCAGCCGCAGCATCAGCATCTAAACGACGAGGCGCTTCTGGTGGAAGGTGGCGATGAAGTCGGAGGCCTTCTGGTCGACGTCGCGCTCGCCGACCCACCACCCGTTGTCCTCGTCGCTGGACCGCACCTTGCGCAGCCTCGCCGGGACCTCCCAGCTCGCCTCGTCCTCGTCGACGGTGTAACGCCTCGACTTGCGTGAGAAGCTGAAGATGCAGAAGAACGACCTCCCTCCCATATACTAGTAGCTTTGCTCTCTCTTCTACCTCGAGCTCTTGTCGATCTGGTAGTTGTACTACACTACACCGTACCTTTGCAATGCAATACGCTAGCTTTTTATTCAGAAGCTCTGCTAGTAGTTTAGAGAGAGAGAAAGAGACGGAGATATTAGCAGCTAGCTACGCTGTGCCTAGCTAGGCAGTGGTTGGAGCGTTGCTGTCTAGCTTGGGAAGCAGAGAAGAGGCCGCACCTCAATTTATAGTAGTGTGGTCGTGGCGGCCGGAAGAGGGGCCTGTATGTGTGCATGGAATGCGAGCGAGCTAGCTAGCTCCATGGAGCGGCGGATTAGGGTTCATCTCGATCCGGTCTAGCTAGCTAGCTAGTAGCTAGCCAGCAGAAACAAAGGCGCCTGATCGAGGAAATCGAGCACGGACGGCCCGGATCGTATGGTCTGGTAAAGGGTCGAGATCCAACGGTGGGGATTGCTTGACACGATAAGATGCTAAAGTGCGCCTGTGGATGTTCTGTAGCGCATGATAAGCCATCTTTATTTAACGGAAAAGCAAAGCGCGGCAGGCAAAGCGCGGTTTGGTTGCCGAGCCTCGGCTTTGCATTACACTGATGAGGACGTACGGATTTGAGAGAGCGCGGTGGTCACCGTGGTCCTCAAGTGACCTCGTCATTTGCCTCCCTGCTGTTATACTCTAGAATAGTATAGCTATGTTTAGCCTTTCTTAGACAGATTAAGGAGAATGTCTTATATGAATATGACCTTCATCCAACTATATGTCCCTGAATGTTTGTTTGGTCTCCATATGCCAACTATTGCCTGCCTTGCATGTCTCCATGCTGGTTAAATGGAAATAAACGTGCATACATGCTGCCATTTGCCCATTTATTTCCGCAGCATAGTATTGTCCGGTTGCATAGCCACCTCTTCTAGAATATAGAGTAAGTGATTGTCGATATCCACCTAGGCAAGTACTTTCCAGCTGCATAGCCAAAATCCCTTATATTTTAGAAATGCTTTTTTGTGTCTTTGGGATTGCAGCGGTAATCCTCAGATTAATTGCAAGTCCTTGTATTGTTTTTGACGGTGTTTGTCTACTCCCTCTTAATGAAATACGTGCCAAAGTACATTCGCGAAAAAACAAATTGAATATACTCCCTATGTCCTGAAATATATTGTATTTTGAGTTGTCCTAAGTCAAATTAATCTCAATTGACCAAGCTCTTAGAAAGAATGGATAATATTTCCAATGTCAAATGAGCATTCTTAGATACCTTATAGAATGTATTTTTATAGTTTACCTAATTGAAGTTGTAGATGTTAATATTTTTCTACATAAATTTAGTAAAATTTAAGGTAGTTTGACTCAGGATAATCTCATTATATTTCAAGAAAAAGAGAGTATGACGAGGAGAGTTAAAAAAAAGAGCTAGGCTTGGGCTGGTAAGTCATAAGAAAAAAGAGTGACTAGGCCATAAAAGTAAAGCCTAATCTCACAAAAAAATAGTCGCTTCGCTTATGCTATATATGATTAACACCTTTGTTTTCTCCTTTATTTTCGGTGTGAGGCCTACTCTTTGTTCTCGATCCAAATATGAGATCGATCCTTGTAGAGAATGATGACGAGTATTCACAGGTGCCCTCTTGGAGGTACTTTGGAGTTATCACTGTATCCAAGAAATTTCAAGCCACTATGCTATATCATCTTATCTCAATTCTAGTGTAACACCACGCCAGAAGAAAAGTTTTGTGATTATTTCTGGTCCACACACTTAGTGGTGGATCTAGGAAAGTAAGTTAGGAGAGACTTCTCCCATTATCTTCTACCTCTAGCCTCTTTTTCTAAGCTTTCATGGGTCTCAATTTGTAGCGGGGGCTTAGGATTGGAGCTCCATGCTTCGAGTAGTGGTAGGGGGCTCGAGTCCACCCCACCTCATCTCGATGCTAGATCCGCCCCTGTACACATTGGCTAGCTAGGGGTGTCCTCAAAGGTCCTTAAGACCCTTCTTTTGTACTCTATTTACAATCGTTTTTTGAACCACGGGTACATGACGAACTTGCATTTTGGCGGTGTCAACACTAGGACATAGCTATAGGGCATATTTTTGGCTCTTGGACTTTTTCATTGGTTGTGTGCCTTTTGTCATGTACAGGCCCGGAGACCTATTTCAAGGCCTTGTATATCATCTTCACGTATTTCTCTTAAAATTTTCATAAAAACTTCCTTTAATTACCGAAAAAAGCTATAGGAAGTATATAGTGGAGGTTAATTAAGTCGCATTGCATAACTATAGTAATTAAGGCTATTGCGCTCCAAGGTAATATATGGAGGTCAAAAAAAAGCTTTTTCTGCTTTTCTGATTCTCTGTGCGTATAGATGATGATTCTCTGTGTGGGAACGAATAATCCCATAGCTAGCAAGAGCTAGCTACTAGCTTGTTTTTTTTCCTTCTTTGAAAATAGTATGGTGCTGTTAGTTTTTCAAGATTATATTGTAGCCCTTTCTTTAAGATTTACTGCAAGCTGTGATCGGTGATCCTCTCATAGTTTGGTTGCACCGAGCCCCAAGGCAATCATATGACGTCCAATACAATATTCAAATTTGCTAGTTAATTGCTACACAACTTCAGTCCTACATTCTGAGCCGTGCATGCATGCATGGCTAATTGGCATGCCACTATTAATATAAGCTGAATGATCGATCAAGATGTGGCATGACGTTGTTTACCCAGTATAAAACATTTTATGGCTGTCATCGCATTATTAATCTAAAAAAGGCAGCAAAAGCACAATCATGAGAGATACTAGCTGCCTCCCATCCCATTCCTTAGTTCAGACCTTTTCGTTTGAAAAAAGGAACCATACGTTATTTGGATTCGTACGTCGTTCAACGAATATATATATATATATATATATATATATATATATATATATATATATATATATATATATATATATATATATATATATATATATATATATATATATATATATATATATACACACACACACACACCGCGTACGTACACACCATGGAAAGAAATATATGAAGAAATAATATGATTTTGTATATGTACCATGAAATTGATGCAAACTAGACGGCAGTTGGGACTTGATGTGCAACGATCGATCCTACTTACTCCATCATTTTTTTTGCAATTATGATTTATGTAAGTTAAATTAGCTCTTAACTTTGATAAAATTTATAGTTAATAATATCGATATGTATGTGTCCAACTAGATTTGCTAAAGTATATTTTACAATTAATTTATGCTACTTATTATATAAAATTTTCAGTACTTTTTCATATAATTTTGATCAAATTATAATCTAAATTGTTTGATTTCTCAAAAAGTGAAAATTGTATTCTTTTGTGCAGCAGACGCAGGTATATATAGCTAGCTAGCTGAAGTAGTAATAACCAAATCAAATTAATTCCCAGGTCACATCAATTCATTTTCTTGTTTAAACTTGCATACTCCCTCTGTCCCGGTTTATCTGTCATTTTAGCTAATGGTCTGTCGCTTTTGTTGTCTTGAGGCTTACGAATGAAGTGGCTGGAAGATGGGCAAACCTGTTCATCAATGCTCCCTGAGTTCCAAAATGCAGGTGGCCATAAACTCTCTTCTTTATTTTTTTTGTCAAATTTGTATAAATTATATACAATACCAATGATTTTATTATTTAAATAGTTAATACAACTTATTTAATGTTGTCAATGTTTATATTTTTTAGACTGATCAACAAAGAAAGTTTGGCTGGAACTAAAACGACCAAAATTTTGGCGTGCTACTTAAATCAAGCAGGAAACAGCTACAATTGTGTCGTGTTCAATATATAACAACATTTTACATGATGATGGTTTTCTAGAAACATGACCCGAGGTGAACCATTAGAGATCACTAGGCGACAATAACAAACCACCACTAACAAACATTCCCCACATTTCAAATTATAGCTCACTTTAGTTTTGTCTTAAATCAAACTTTGCTAACATTTTAGAAAAATATATCAACATCCATAAGTTCAAATAAGTGCACACAAAGAATTTAGTTAAATTAATTTGATGTTATAGATATTATAAAATTAGAGAAGTTTGACTTAGGACAAAGCAAAGTGACATATAATTTGGAATGTATAAAGTATATCTCACAGCTCAAGATTGTCTTAGCTCGACCGCCTTTTATCCATAGGAAGAAACGTGCATCATATATATGTAGCAGTAATCCATACATCCTTAAGCCCTAAGCAGTGAGTCCTGAAGATGAGATATGCTGCAATCTGCTCTTCAAAGTTTTATATATCGTGTGTAATGTGTACACACAACTGGCAGATGCGCAGTTGCAATCACAAAAGGGCAGAGGCTGTTGTATTGTCTCTGTCGAGCCCTGCACCTTGTAGCCTGCGGTGAACACCTGCCTCTCGCTTGATCTGAGGCTTGTAACGCAATCTGAATTTGCATCTCCCAGTTGGTCAAGGGTGTCTGCTGATCGATTGTTGTGCTTGGAGCCTCCAGATTTGACCAGTTGATCAAGAGGGCCATATATGGGATCCAACTAAGACGAAAGGGTTAATGCCAGCATGACACGACATGCGAAATAGCGTGACATCATGACTGAAGTAATAATTTATGATCAATTAAATTTCATAAGCACAAGAAAAGCGACAGCAAAGAAGTAATTTAGAAGACCAGTCCTCTGTAATTTTTCATCTATTTACTAGTAGTTTTTTTTTTACCCAAGTCATTAATTTATACCCTAACATGAATTGCATATCGAAAAGGAAATTCGTTGCAGTCGCATTTTACTAAATTACAGGCTTCAGATGGCACCTTATGAATTTTCATTCTTAAATATGGTTAGTTGCGTTGGTTACTGAAGGGTTGATAAATCAGTCCAAGAAGTTGACTATCAACAAATACAATAGCAATTGGCCAACAACCAGCAAGGTTCAATGCTGCGAGACCGAAGATTTCTCTTGGTTTTCCCTAACATACTAACATAGTAACATGAACTTGAACAAATCAATCTACAACCATCTAATTCTTCGAAGCAGAGTATCAGACATAGAGATCACCAGAAGACGACTAAACAGAAAAAAAAAAAGCCTTTGTGGATGTCAACAAAGATACTGTATGCTAGATTCTCACATGAAGCACCAAAAAAAAAAGATGATACATTCATTTTTAGGAAGAGCGGTAGCAACCATTTGTTTCTCTCAAAACCGTGTGTTCTTTTAAGATTATAATTGATTGACCTAGCTACTAGGTATTATGAACAAAAAATGGTTGTAGTATTGTTTCATGGTCACTGTGGACCCACGAAAGCGATGCTCTGGCTCATTTTTAGACCCCTTCTCAAGGCTGTTTCAAGCCGGCTTTTGCTGTAGAGAAAATAGTTTGCCTGAGAATCAGATGCATCCGAACAGGAATTTGCTGGAGAAAGAATCTTCTATCTTAAGAAGCAATCGAAGGTATTATATACTGTTGAAAGCTGAAACAACACAGTATCAAATCCTAAAGGTACTGTGTTCAAATTGAAATGTGAAATGACACGGTATCAAATCTCAAGGCATATAAATACAGTTGAAGCAATATGGTATCAAATTCTCCCACCAATAGTGTTTCACTAAGGAGCCTACATTTGATGGCGTTATGCAATTTAGTCTTCATCTTCTTCAAATGAAATAGGACAGGATCACTCCCTATAAATTATCCCTGGGCGTTCAGTTCACAGATCCAAACAAGAAATTGTGAAGTAGTACATTGTAGTACATCTGGCGAGTTCGAGTCGATTATAACAACTTACCATCCACATATCCAACAAATCCATCAACATCAGGCTGAACAGCAGTAAAAAAACAACAGACAGTTGAAGAAGACAAAGTGTGCCTGAAAGAGCAGGGAGGATACATTAGTGTACAAAATACTTAGATGGTTTGTTCCAGTAGTTAATGTTTAAAGAACAAAGATGATGTTGTTTCTAACTCCTAATTTGGCTCATCTGAAGTCGTCAAAGTAGAGGAGTGTTCCAGTAATCTACTTTATATTTTACATTATTAAACTATGCATATAGAGTTGCCACGTTTGACATTTGTCTATCTATCCTCCGCTTTATTGCAAATGCACAGATTAATAGAAAGGGTGAAAACGGATCTCCACTAACCCAAACCCATCAACACACCAATCCAAGTCCATCTGTACATGTACAATCATACTTGACACATTGATGTTGGAACCCGAATTTCTGATCCAGACCCAAAACAAATTATGGGATATAATATTGTTTTGTGCTCTTGGCTTCTTCCGTGCCTATGCCTTGGCCGGCGATGGTCAGTCATTAACATTTCAATTATGGGATATAATATTTTTTTTCTTTTGGCTTCTTCCATGCCTATGCCATTGGCCGGCAACAATCATAACACTTCATTGGTAATAACGGCTGCTTATAGGTTGCCCATGAGACAAACTTGTTTTGATTATTAGAACAACCACAAGGTGTGTGAGAAGCATTCTCGTGTTCTTCTCATACGCCCTGTAAGCTGAAGGGAATGCATAGAGGTTTGTTTCTTTACCTCTCTCGCCCATGCCTTTCTACTTGATCTTTCAAGCATTGAGCTCCTCAAAATTTATCAGCAGGATATGAAGCGTTGCTAGGATGCCTCATTGCTGGGGTGATAATTGGGGCCATTGCTATTTTCTGCCATGTCAGGAGAAGAGCCAGCAAGTTTCAACCATCAAGAAACGATATCGGTAATTTCACTAATTAATTAATTGCACATCATGCATATAGAAGTTACTGAGATGAGTTTTTTAACCCACTAATAGCAATATGAACTTACGAAGTCGCACATGTTATTTTTTCTTGCAGAGATCGCGGTGGCATCCCTTGAGTATGAGGAGACTACCTGCAAGCCGATGTCGATCAAAGAAATATACACAGCAACTGAAAGCTTGAGTCCATCAAACATCATTGGACAGGGTATTGCAGGTACGTGTCCATAATAGCTGATTCATGGTTATGGTATCTGTACCATAAAGCAAGCAGAAAGTATATTTTTCATCCAAGAACATGAGACTTAGAAACCATACTGTTAAAGTATGTTGTTCTTTATGGTGTGCAACTTGTTCCTCTTGTGGTTCCAGGGAAGGTCTACAGAGGAGTGCTTGCAAATGGCTGGCCTGTTGCAGTGAAGCACATCGTTAAGAATGAGCATGCAGAAACCTTCCTAAGGGAAGTTAAAAGCCTGTCACATGTCAGGCACCCGAATCTTGTGTCATTAAGAGGTTACTGTGACGGACAGGATGAGTGTTTTCTTGTGTATGAGCTGTGCATCAACGGTAACCTATCAGAATGGCTATTTGGTGAGTAACAGGAGCCTAAACATTTAAAGTGATGACTAGAACTCTAGAAATCTATACATTATTGCATAATTGAAGAAAAGAATAATTTGATTCTAGGAAAAGATAAGAACCTTTCATGGATTCAGAGGCTTCAGATAGCACTTGGAAGTGCTTGTGGCCTTTGGTTCCTGCACATATATCCTGAAGGCTGCATCGTTCACCGTGACATCAAGGTTTGTTGCATGATCTGAAAGGCTTCAGTGCATCTATAGATTCATGTTTAGTCAAACTCATACTTGCTATGACAGCCAACCAATATACTTCTTGGGGTTGATATGGAACCCAAGCTGTCGGATTTTGGACTCTCAAGGGTCATGGACTTAGGTGTGTCGCATGTAAGCTCTGAAGTCAGAGGAACATTTGGCTATGTTGATCCAGAATACCGCCACAACCACAGGGTGAATGCTGCAGGGGATGTATACAGCTTCGGCATGGTGCTCCTGCAACTCCTGTCAGGAAAACGAGCAATCAACATCATGAATACTGCTATGCCAATGTCACTGGACAAAATGGTAAGATCATAAGCAGTTAAAGTAAGATATTACATTCTGAGATGAATAATTGATTGAGCCGAATATGTGTACCTGTCGTTCCCAGGCTTCTACACTTATCCAAGATGGCAATGTATCGGAGTTTGCTGATCCTAGGTTGAATGGAGAGTATTTAACGGAGGCATTTGATCTCAGTTTGAAGCTTGCTCTGTTATGCACTGGCCACAAGAAGCAACGGCCATCCATGGAGCAAGTTGTATCAAGGCTTGAGAAAGCTCTTGAGATCTCCATGAGAGATGATGCAAAGCGCAACAACATTAGCACTGTCGAATCCCTTGCATAGCTACTATGTGTAATCCTTAAACCCCTTGATGTTTACATGACCATGCTTAAACATTTTTGTGCACTAAGTGAACAAAAACCAATTGAGACATTGAGTGGTGAGAAATTTACGTGAGAAAACTTTTAAGACAAACCAATAGAATTACTTCACGCCTATAACCAGAGATAGTTAAAGACCAAATCTAGGGACAGTCAGCCTGAATGGCTGTCGTTTATGCTGCTGGGCTGGCTGCTGTTGGCTGTGCGCTGCCCTTGGGCTCGCTGCCGTAGTGCCTTGGCACCTGTCCAGCAGCAGCTGCAGCTGCAGCGCTTTGTAGCACCGCCGATCAGGGCCAGTACTACAATCGAGACTTCTATTATAACACAGGCTTGGATATTTCAGCACCTTTTCTATCACAGTATACAGAGAAGTGTAACTAGAGCAGAGGAAAACCAATGAAAAGAGTCGAGCATGATACCTCTTAGAAAGACAATGATCCAGATAATGATAACGAGTTTAATGCAGCACTTGAATTCACTACGATGATCCAAGTGAATATGCTCTCTTTCAACTTACTACAAAAGGAAACACCTGTAAGTGCACAACGCGCGATAATTAGCTTGGCAGACATCATCACGTTACAGCATATACCAACTAGTACCAAATGAAAAATATGGTCATGGGTGCCTTGAATACCAATCATATGATCCACCTCCATGCGACCAATGAAAAAGATGAAATTCTTTCTCAACAGAAATCAATGTCATCCGTATAACTTTATTCCATAACAATATATGTTTCCAGAAATACAGGGCTATACATAGGTGCACTAGCAATCATCCAGGTAGTAATTAAATCTAATTACAACATAATGCAGAAACCAGACTGTTAGTAAACAGATATTCTGCACAGATTGGAAGAAAAATGCCCAATAGCAACACAAATTATTGAAGTGGCAGCTCATTCAGTGCATCTGTATAATCCTTTTGATTCATCGAAAGGACGCACAAGCCATGCGGGAGAAAAAGATAAATGGCAAGAAATATTATCACTCCGAGATCAGCTTCTTCGCCTATAGCAGGTTGAGGGGGTTGCCGCAAGTATATCTGACTGGCACACCACATACAATACAGGGTGGCTATCATCAGGATGAGAAAGAAAGACTGGTTTGATTTTTCTGCTGCAGACCTTCCATGCTTCACTCTGCCAAAACAAGGAACTCGTGTTTACAGAACTGCAATAAGGATTTGTGATGTTTTCCAGAAGGGAAAAGGTTTTGTAACGGATGGAGAGATGGAAACATTGAAAACTCAAGTGAGCATATGTAAGATAGGTCTTATATTTCTTTTTCTAGAATGCACAGGAGAACAGACTATCTTTGCATAAAAAGAAAAAAAGACAGGTTTGATACAACACTAGGCTGATGTCTTGCAGTCTGCTGGCCAGAACACTTGAAACTATTATACAAAAATAGAACAGAAACAACCTAAAACATACAAGTTATACAACAGGCACACTAAATAAAGAAACAGAATTTCGAATGATCTGGTGCCAACACTTTACACTTCTGGGGTGATAAGGGTTGCCTATTTCCATCCATTACAAATGTGGGGGAAAAAAGTGATACAACTGAACATACCCAGGCCTAATTGACCAAACAGCATAATCAACTCCATACCAAACAGGGTAATGAAAACCAGAGACACCAAAAGTAGATGTTCTAAATTCTAGAGTTGTACATAAAAAGTTTTTCCTTTTCTATTTTAATATACTGAGGAAAACCATAACTTCTATAGAGAATCAATTAGTATTACTTGTTCTGTATACAAGGAACCGAGAATTTAAGTTGTGTTTGTAGTGGCATAGCAGTGAGGTGCCAAAATGTGCTGCACTACTTATAACAGTACGTGATATAGCTAGCTACTTGCAAGTAACCTAATCTAGTTTCTGTGTAACATTTTTTAGTTTGTACTAGGGATAGTGCATGCAAAAAAGCTGTCACCTGTTGATGTACACAAATCCCCCCATGAGGCAAGTGCAAAGAAGTCCTACGACGAGCACTGCATCTGGATTGATAGGAGCACGGCCTTTCCACCAACCAGTGCTCAGGATCCAAGTGTACATTGTAGAATGTCCATTCTCCTGCAGCAGTATAACATGAATTCAGTTGGGGAAAATGACACAATCAATTCCAAAGTATCAAAGGGAAAGCTTCATTTGTGATCTGAACAAATGTTACTTCACATGCAGAAACATCATGCCCGTTGGATTAGGTGGATATCTCTAGAACAACTTTTTTTCCAAGCTGTTAAGCACACACTGTTAAAGTTAGGACATCAATTCTAAGATATGCCTCCCCCATTCACGAGACATCCGTTGCCGACTTTCAGTTGACAAAAATTCCAAACTACTGTATGCTCACCTCAAACAAGTGATCCAAGAAAAAGTGAGAGAGCGAACCGGCTGAGATCAGCAAGAAACACTGCCTCTTTCTTAATGGTACCTGCAACGACACCAAGATTAAACAAATCAGGCACGCAACACTAGATTGATACAGAGGCTTCTGGACTGTGAAGCTACTAAACACTATTCTGCAACAGAGGATTAAGATAATGCGGCATTTGGAATGGCATTGACACCAAGTGTTGCTAGACTCTGAACGCAGCCGTACCGAATAGTAGATTAAAAAAGGGCCAAGAAAAAATAGCAAATCCAAGGCGGCGAAAGAAAGATTCATGAGGAATTGAAAATTCCGGCACCCACCCCGGAGGGGGAGTCGAGGACGCCGGCGCGAAGCAGCCGGCGGGAGAGCCAGGCGTAGGCCCAGGCGAGCGGGAGGCCGAGGAGGAGCGGGTAGTAGAAGGGGTGGTGCACGGCGGCCATGGCGAGGTCCCCCGCGGCGGAGGCCGAAGGGAGGAAAGAGCAGAGCCACTCGGCGAAGGAGCCGAGGTCCGGGCCGAGGAACGCGTTCGCTGCGTAGACGGCGCAGTGGTGCGGCCCGAAGCGGCGGTCCGGGCCGGTGAGCCGAGACAGCGCCGCGCCGCCCGTCAGAGCGTACAGCAGGTGCGCCCCTGGCCCCGGCATCCCGCTCCTTTGGCCGCTGATAAGCTGGCTCGGTCGCCGCCGCCGGCCGACGGAGGCGTGGCGCGCGGTGGTTTTTGTATGTTCGTTTGGTGGGAGGAGTAGAGCGGAATCAGGAGACGAGCCTCCCTGTAGGCGACGACGACGGTGGGTTCTTGGTTTGGTTTAGTACGGCAGCTTTTCCTTTCCGTAGTCGTCTCGTCTCACTCTCGCCATCCGCGGTTTCCTCTTCTCCTGCTGTCCCCGCGAGACGCCAATGTAACGGTTAACGGTCACGTGTTTTGACCTGGACAGCATGTGTTGCAGGTTCTAGAGGTCTGGTCATAAATAGTCCTAGCTGTAACGTGGACAACTGTTTTTAGCTAAAATATAGCTCTAGCCCTGGTTTAGTTCCCCCAATTCTCCCCCAAATTTCACTATGTAAAAAGAAGATTACCTGTCACATCAAAATGTCGGCAAATGCATGGAGTACTAAATGTTGATGAAATCAAAAACTAATTGCACAGTTTTGTTGTACTTTGCGAGATGAACATTTTAAGTCTAGTTAGTCAAAATTTGGATAATTTTTACCAAATACAAACGAAAATGCTACAGGAATTCTGATACAGTGTTTTTCTCCCCAATTCACCGAACTAAACGAGGCCCTAATACTAAGGGTCCGTTTGATTTCAACTTGTTAAAGTTTAACTCCTATCACATCAATGTTCTCTCAAATGCATGGAGTACTAAATGTAGACTAATTGCATGCATGTCGGCACAGATTAGGAGTAATTTACGAGACGAATCTATTAAGCCTAATTAGTCCCAAATTAGAAACTTTTGTCAAATAAGACGAAAGTGCTACAGTGTTTGTTAAACTTTAACTCTTCGAACCAAACACCCCCTAATGTGATGACTTTTAGCTTTCTATAAGAGCTTATGTATAACCACTTTATGAGCCATAGCAATACGTGCATATTTGACGCTTATGTTTCCAAATTTAATACTTTTGTGCTAACTGCTAAAGTTTCAAAACTTTGTTAATTAAAACGGCACTGCTAGCGTCCAGACGTTCGGACAGACGCCCACAGTTATAGTATGTTGCGCCTCTGTTTTGTGCGTCCACACGAGGACCCGCGCTGCTCGGAGTTGCCAGCCAGCGCCTGCTTTCGCGCTCACACAGGGGCTCGCGCCACGCGCTCATGTGGGGACCACTCGCGCCCCCTCCCGCTTCCGATGCGAATCCTATATACAACATCCGATCTACTTTTAAAGCATACGTATGCAATGCTTGCAACATACAAAAGAAGGTAGATGAAACATTTTAAACATGCGTCTGAAACACTTGCAAAAACACGTGAAAAACACTTGAACACCATTGCAACATATACGCAACATGCAGATAAAACACTTGCAACATATATGTAAAACATATGCAATATCCAGATAAACATACTTGCAACATACGTCTAGAAAAAAACAGATGAAACATTGGGAACAGATTTGCGTCATCCTGATCATCCATATGAAACACTTACACATACCTCTGAAATATCCGGAACATACCTTTGCAACACACGTTTTCAGGGCAATGGGCGGGCGCGATGAACTGACGTAGTGGAGGTAGCCGCGAGCAGATGGCGGCACCCGAGGCGCCCCACCGCGGTGGAGTTAGCCACGACAGGCCTACCTGGGCGCTGTGGCTCGAGGACGGCATGCAATGAGGAAGGCCATGAGGCCGGCGCAGCCGAAGAACTTGGCGACAAAGACAATGGTGTGGCCCTGTGCTTCGGCACCGTCAATCAACTACAGCGGGCGAAGGCTGGCAACGGCAGCGCGTGGCCAACAGTACTGGGCTCTCCGAGCACATCAGGGTGAGGAGAGGAGAGGAGGGGCGTGGCGGTGGAGAGAAGCAGGGGCGCCAGTAAAGGGAGTTGCCGGGAGAGAGCGACGGGAGAAGAGTGTGACTGAGTGTCGACTTCTAGATGTGAGGGGGCGCCAGGAAGAAGACCAAACATTGGTTTCTAGATGCAGCACTGCTGGTTCGATGCGTCCGGATAGAAACAGGACGTCTGAATGCCCTAAATAAAGCATTACCGTAATAAAAAACGTCAAGTATACGTGGGAGTCAAAACTCAAATGAGTAGCGTTGGAGGTTTGCTAGACGATCCCAGGTGGCCAGAACATGTCACTAAGGGGTCAAGCAGCCGTCCCAACGAACCACCAAACGGGGCCCTTGGTAACCCATGCGTAACTCAGACGCTCCGCATATTCTAGTCATCAAGAAGGGCAAATCAATGATTCCAAGGTTCCACCATACGATACGATACTACGATTGAGTGTACACCTGTTAGGAGGAGCTCAAGACAGACCGCACTACTTTTTTTACAGCAAGCAGCGATGCTTCTTAGTATCTTATTACTACAGTTCTCCACTCGCATCACAAGCTCACTTCACTGTCACTGTCACTCCTCCGTCTAGGAGGCGTCGCAGTCCATGGGCGTGGCGGAGGCGTCGCAGTCCAAGGGCACGGCGGCGTCTTCTACCCGCTTCCGGCACCTGCGCGCCACCTTGATCGCCAGCAGGGTGTCGCAGACGATCCACGGGAAGCTCCAGAACCGCTTCTCGCTGCGGCGGTCCGGGTGGTATGTCACATGGTACCACGCCGACGCCACCTTCGACGCGTCATCAGCCCTGCACGCCCTGAGCCACCCCCTCACCTCTGCGTGTAGGGCGTCGACGGCGGCGATGATACGGTCCTTCATCTCGAAGTAGCGCTTGTTGTCCCGCCGCAGATACACCAGCTTGTTCCGGATGTTGCCCGTCAGGATCTCGTCCTCGCCCTCCGCGGAGTAGTAGGTCATCAAGGTGCCCAGCTTCTCAGCGTACACCTCGTACTGCTCCTCAGCGGTGTCCAGGAACTTGTCGAAACCGGCGACCTCGAGGTCCGGGTCATACACGCAGCTCGGTGGGGCCGCAGGCAGGAGTGCTTCTGCGTTCTCCTCGTGGCGCAGGGCTGCACGGTAGAGCTTGCCGAGGACGCCGTTGGAGACGTACATAGGCCTCTCCCATCGTTCCATGAAGTCCGGAAACTCCCGGGGCCTCAGCGCCAGGGGCATCTCAGCTGGAGCTCCTGTCTTGGCAAAGTCGACCGCCATGGAGTGCAGGGCGGCCAGCTGGAGGCACTCAGGGCTGCGAGCTTTCAGCGGATTACGGTCTGCGTGGATCAAGTGGGCGGTGGAGATAACACCGAGGGCATCATTTATCATGTAACTGACGAAGTGCTTCTGAATTTCCTGCAAGCATTTGCATGCAGATGTTCATTTGTAACATTTTGCTCAAGCGAAAATAACCATGCAAGATGGCGAAATACGCAGGCATTTGCTGAATGTTCACGGTGAGCATAATGCACATACCATCTTAATACCATGCTGACTGGACTAAAATGTGGTCTTAACAGCGAGTTCTATATGCTCATTATTGCCCTATCAGCACCTGTTTCATGAGGTTAATCCTAAATGCATACACACATTTTAGAAACATGCAAGGTTCCTTGGCTCCGTACATATCATTATCATTAAAATGCCTTAATCCATCGTCTCAGGGGAAAGATAGCTTATAAACTGATATTTTGCGACTATAGAAATCCGATTAACCGAATAAGAACAACAGCAAATCAACCATAGTATATACATATAATCCAGAAAAATGAGCGAATGAAAGACACTCAGGAGTATGGAGTGTACCTCGAGTGTAACAGCATGGTCCATTATGCGTGGCCTCGTTGCAGTGTAGTCCATAGGTGCATCAACCTTCTCCGGAATCAGTTTGTCATCCCAAGTAATAAAGAAGAGGTCGCCATCCAAATCGCCACCCGAGCATTCATTTGGATGAGGCCTAATTAATTTGAAGATTACAAGTAAGGATAGTGCAAGCATTGACAACATTAATCCAAATGGTTAATTGTAAACTACAAAATCAACATAATATGGATAACAATGCTAGCAGAGACAGATACAGTGTCTTAGTTCAGTAGACAGGCTGCTTCACAGCCATGGACAGAGAAATTGAACTCCACATTCTAAAGATAAGTCATTTTTCAGCTTCAGAATAGCAAACATACCTTCCCCCTATCTGAGGAAATACAACACAATCAATAAGACCCCTAGCATCCAATGCAGGGTCATATACAGCTTCAAGTACTCTGACATCACCAGGATGGAGACATGGGTTTTTTGTGATTGCAACTTTTCCAGCAATTACAGCTGTTTTGCCATCATCATTGCAAAAGAATGGCTGTTCACTGTACTTCTGGTCCTTGCGATTCTTTGTAATTCTGATGTAAACTTGGCCATAGTCTAATTTGCAGGTTTCATCCAAACAACCAATAAGAACACGGCCTTTCTGGACATGAATCTTACACCTAGTTCTTATGTCGGTCAGCCTATTAGCCCGATGGGCTTTAAGAATCATTAACAGGTAAGGCTCTGAACTTGGTTCATAGCCTTGCAGCAGCATCTCAGCTGCCGTCTTGGTATCAGCACCACCAATTTTCCCTAGGACAGACAAAGCGGCTTCTTTGTTTGTTAGCATTCCATCTGATTCGTGCATGTCATCCTGTTGCATCGATTCAAATACTTCATCCTTTATCCCCAATGTCGAAAGAAGAGAGATAATTTCACGGTTCACGTAACATGGCTGAGACTTGCTCCAATTTGTAATGTTCAGCATAGTGCTCTTCGATTCAAACTTCTTCATACTAGGTCGTAGAGAAAGATTGAAAAAGGAAGTAGGGTCAACAGCGACGACTCCTTTATAGCCCCCATACCTTATTTGAAAAGCAGAGGGAAGGTGAGCAGGGTCTAATCCAATTAACTTGGCAACATTTCTGGCAAATCTAGTAGAAATCTTCCCGATACCATCAGAAAATATATATTTAGTGCCATCAGTTGTGACTTCAATATCTGGAATTACTTCTACATCATATGATGTGACTTCTAATGTTTGCCTGGAGGAGCTAAACAGTTGGCCCATTCTAGCTGCACACTTGGAGACTGAACGGATATCTTCGAAGTGGCCCATCCACCTCCTTATACTCTCAGCAGTCAAAGAATTATTTGAAGCAAACATCCAAACAGAATTACCACGAAGTTGACTTGCTGAAAAGGCCAAAAATTCATATTTTTTTGGGCCAATGCAAAATCCTTCCTTTAGAATGGAGAGAATACGATGATACAGGCCAGTTTTCAAGGGTGTAGAAAAGAAACCTTGTTCAGTTCTAGCTGACAATGCATTGGGAGAAAGCTTGCTCCAATCTTCATCAACAAAAGTAACTCGAGCAAAGTCAGAAGCATACTGAGAGTGGTACTTAACCACGTAATTTGAAACTTCTTCCTCAGGTCCCAAGCAGTATATTTTTGATGGTGTGATGTGAATTCTGTAACACCTCATCAATTTTCCACCCTCCTTCTTGTTGGACAACAAGGCTTTCTTGCTCATACTCATGCTATGAGCCTCATGTCTGATAAATTGCAAAGGTTCATAGCAGGTAGATTTTAATTTGCTCATTTTCTCAAATATTCTCCTTAAAGTATCGATTGACAGCTCTTCAAGGACTTTAAACAGATCAGCATTAACATGCCTGGCAACTAGCTTCCCCATGTGAACAAGAGAGTTCAGACGAAAAAGAACTTCATAAGGCACGGAAAAGCCATTTGGGCAGTCAACAAGAGGAACCACATTGGAGGAGGAGCCAAATGCATCCATCGAAGAAATGGCCAATTCCCCTAATTCTCCTGAGAAGGGTAAACTTTCAAGAATTTCTGATACTGGTACACCTTTGCTCAGTTTCAGGACAAGAGTGGAACACTTGCCGAAAGAGTTATTAGGTGTAAAATCTAGTGCTCTGACCCATGCAAATTTGGCGTCCTCCTTGCATGCATGAAAGCGGTCATCTGTAAACCTTGATTTAACTGTAGATCCAGAAATTGCAGTGTATATTCTTGGTGCATAAGCCAGCTGAAGCAAGGATAATATTAATTTTATCAGAAGAGTAGCTTCAGATTAATTAAAAAAGATGCCCAGAGAATATTGCAGCTGAAACAAATTGATAGTCAAAGAAATATGACAAGCATTAAATCCATATCATTGCAGATAATATGTAATTATGTATTCAACAGGGCAGCTTAATATTATCAGGAAAAATTGATAGAATAGCATTTGTAAAATCTACTTCAATGTATTAAGTAAATAAATCTTAAACAGCTTACACTCTCAATAAAATATATGATGAAAAAGACATGCTTCAAATAACATGCAGAGGAAACCCGATTATGCTTGCATAAATATGAAGTTAATTGATCAGTTTCAAAGTAAAAGATCTTATCCCTTATGAGGATTACATTTATTGTGCATATCTCAACTCTCAGGTCGTTGAGTAATTACTCAAAATGGAAAATGGCTAGATTATGCAGTAAATGAATCATATGAAAACCTAGAGTGTGATTGTTTTGAATGCTGCTACACAACATATGCGATAGCGGACATAGAGAACTCAAGCAGGCCATCGAAGATTGCAAAATATCCTTCTGTGCAGCACTAGAGGAAGAAGAAAGCTCCATGTACAGGCTGCAACCCACTTGGGTATGCTCCCATTCTGCTGGTTTGTTAGGCCAGAATAGAGGTCCAATTATATGTTGATGTGGAGGAGATGATCGCTCAACTGTCAAAAGAGTTCTTCTGCAAGGCTGCTTTTTGCTGGACATTTGGTGTAGTTCTTTTCATTTCCTGAGTTCTGATTGTTAGAATTAATTATATGCCAACTGTAATCTCTTCTCCCTATGCGCCACCTCTGGCTGATTAGGCCCTTTGGGCTCCCCTCTCTCCTATATATATGTGTAATCACCCCTGTAATCATCATCAAGTCTATTGACTATTCTATAATATGGTATCAGTCTAGATTCGTTCCTCTGCTTCCTCTCCTATCGGCGCCCGCCTCGTGCCGTGCCCTCCAATCCCGCGCGCGCCGCTTTGGCCGCAGCGCCCGCCTCCTCCAATCCCGCGCGCGCCGTCCCGGCTGCTGCGCCCATGGCCTCCGGCGTCTCGAGCTCGGGCGCATCCGCCGCGGCCGCCGCGGCTAAGTTGCGCGATGAAGCCGCCGCCGCCGCCCAGAAGCTCGAAGACGAAGCTTCCTCCCTCCGCTCCTCCAACACGAAGCGCAGCCAGGAACTCCAGACGGAGGCCGACCTCCTCAAGTCCGCCGCCGCGGCCCAGGACCGCGTCCGCGCCGCCGTCGAGGCCCTCGACAAGGAGCGCGTGCAGGCGGACCTCCTCGAACAACAGGCCGCGGCCCTCCGGGACCGCCTCCGCGCCGAGTCCGCCCGCGACGAGGAGGACCCGCACGACGACGACGACGTCCGCTCCTTCACCACCGAGGCTACCGCCGTCGCTCACCTCCACAGCCAAGCCGCCGTCGTCCAAAACATCAAGAACCTCATTCCCATCGTTCTTGACCTCAACTCCTCCAACTACTCCAAGTGGCGTGGCTACGTGCTCCTCATCCTCGGTCGTTTCGCCTTGAAGGATCACGTCCTCAGCGACGCCTCCCGCCTCTACGATCCGACGTGGGCACGCGTGGACTGCGTCGTCCTCTCCTGGCTCTACAACACCGCCTCCGCCGATATCTTGGACGTCGTCCACGAGCGCGACGGCCTCACTGCTCGGGCAGCATGGCTCGGAATCGAGCAGCAGTTCCTGAACAATCGTGAGTCCCGCGCCATGCTTCTCGACGCCAAGTTCCGCACCCTCTCTCAGGGCGCCCTCTCCATCGACGACTACTGCCTCAAGATGAAGGGCATGGCCGACGCGCTTGCTGATCTTGGTGAGCCAGTTCAGGACCGCACACTCGTCATGAACGTGTTGCGTGGACTGAACGAGCGCTTCCGGTTCATGGCTCAGCTCGTCACCCGCCAGAAGCCGTTCCCGTCGTTCACCGACGTCCGTGCTGACCTGCGCCTGGCCGAGCTGAACATGACTCCTCCATCAGCGCCTCCCTCGGCCCTCGTCGCCTCGAAGCCTACCGCCCCTCCGCAGGCGTCTGCCCCTGTCCTCCTGCGCCCTACTCAGCCGGCCGGGGCGAACGGGGGGGGGGCTGCCAACTACCGCGGCCGACGCAGTCAGGGCGGCTCCGGCTCGACCCCTGCTTCGACGAGCAGCACGCAGGGCACTGCTCAGTGGCCCTCCTTGCTCAACCCGTGGACCGGGTCCATCCATATGTGGCCCGGCTCCACCCCTGGCGGTCCCCGTGGCCACCCTCCTCGCGTCGGCGCGCCCCATCAAGCCATGGCAGCTGGTGTGCCACCGACCTTCTACCCTCCGGCTCCTGGGGCGTACTACGCAGCGCCTCCTCAGGCACCTCCTCCGGCCTGGGCACCCTGGAACCCGGAGAACCTCGCCAACGCCTTCAGCACCGTGTCCCTCACCCCACCACCGAGCTCTTCGGAGTGGGTCATCGACTCGGGCGCCTCCTCGCACATTGCTGCGAACCCTGGTATGGTCACCATGTCCCCTACCTCTTCCTTTTCCTCCTCCATCGTTGTTGGAAACGGTGCCACTCTTCCGGTTGTGGGCTCCGGCTACTCAACCCTCCCTGGCCCGTTTCGTCTCAACAACGTTCTTGTTGCTCCTGACATCATCAAAAACCTTTTATCTGTCCGACAATTTACTTCTGATAATCTTGTTTCTGTCGAGTTTGACCCACTTGGTGTCTCTATGAAGGATCTTCGTACCAGGAACCTCCTCCTTCGCTGTGACAACTCGGGTCCCCTCTACACCTTACAGCTCCCGTCGTCACCCTCTGGTTCCTGCGCCCTCGTGGCCACTCCTTCATCGACTACTTGGCACCGTCGTCTCGGTCACCCCGGGTCATCTACCCTCCAGCACCTCGCCAAGTCGTCCTCCATTATCTGCAGCACACCTGGCGATGGCTCCTTATGTCATGCTTGTCAGCTCGGGCGCCATGTTCGCTTGCCTTTTTCTACTTCTTTGTCTAGAGCATCCAATAATTTTGACTTGATACATTGTGACTTGTGGACGTCACCGGTTGTTAGTGTATCCGACTTCAAATATTATCTTGTCATTATTGATGATTGCTCGCATTTTATTTGGACTCTTCCCCTCAAGCTAAAGTCTGATACTTTCACTCTTTCCAATTTTTTCGCCTACGTGCTCACCCAGTTCGGACGCACCATCAAATCTGTGCAATGTGACAATGGTCGTGAGTTTGACAACTCTGCGTCTCGCACCTTCTTTCTTGCCAAAGGTGTATCTCTTCGCATGTCCTGCCCCTACACCTCGCAACAGAATGGCAAGGCCGAGCGCATGCTTCGCACCGCCAACAACATCACTCGCACACTACTCTTCCAGGCATCTATGCCCCCATCCTACTGGGCTGATGCTCTCGCCACCGCCACCCACCTCATCAACCGCCTCCCCACCAAAACTCTCAACATGAGCACCCCATTCTTCGCCCTCTATGGCACTCTCCCTTCTTACCATGATCTCCGGGCCTTCGGGTGCTCCTGCTACCCCAATCTCACCACCACCACACCCCACAAACTTGCCCCCCCGCTCCTCGTTGTGCGTGTTTCTGGGGTACTCCCCTGATCACAAGGGCTACAGGTGCCTCGACCTCACCTCCAACCGGGTCATCATATCCTGCCACGTTGTCTTCGATGAAACAACGTTCCCTTTCAGCCTCCGCCGGCCCTCGCCACCTACTCACGAGCTGGATTTTCTAACTGCTGACGACCCTCTGCCAGCTACTTTCTCTCCTGCAGGTCCTGTGCCGGGTCTAGGCACCTCGGTGCCCAGGCCGCCCCCTCCTGGCTTCACGGCGCCCCGGCCATCGGGCGTCGTCATGCCCCCGCGGGCCTCGCCGGCCACCTCGCGCCCTGCACCGGCGCCCACGACGCCCCCGGTTCAGGCACCCCCGGCGTCCCCTGTCCGGGTACAGCAGGCGCCCACGGTGGCGCCCCCTGTCTAGGCACAACCGGTGCCCACGGCGGCACCCCCTGCACCACAGCAGGCGCCCACGGCGGCACCCCCTGTTCAGGCGCAGCAGGCGCCCACGGCGGCGCCCCCCTCGAGTGCCCGCTTCGACAAACCCCCAGTGGTCCACATCTACACTCGGCGCGCCCCTGCTACGGCTCTTGCGTCCCCCGCTGGAGCGCCTCCTCGCCGCTCCAGCATGGTCCCATCTCCGCCGCGCTACATCAAGAGTGATCCTCCTCTTCCGCCCGGAGTTGTTCCCATTCCCCCGGTTGCCAATACTCATGGCATGGCAACCCGCGGGAAGACTGGGTACCGGCAGCCTCGACTTGCTATGCACACCGAGGCCCTGTCTCCCCTACCGCGCTCCTGCCGTGATGCTCTCGCCGATCCTCACTGGCGCAGGGCCATGGAAGAACATACTGCCCTCTTGGACAATGACACTTGGGAACTTGTTCCCCGGCCTGCCAAGGCAAATGTGGTCACCGGGAAGTGGATTTTCAAGCACAAGTTTCATGCTGATGGCTCCCTGGACAGGTATAAGGCTCGCTGGGTTCTTCGCGGGTTCACTCAGCGTCCCGGCATCGATTACGATGAGACATTCAGCCCCGTTGTGAAGCCCGCTACTGTTCGCACTGTCCTCACCTTGGCTCACTCTCGGGATTGGCCCATCCATCAGCTTGATGTGAAGAACGCATTCCTCCACGGTACCTTGTCAGAGATTGTCTACTGCTCCCAACCTACTGGATTTGCTGATTCTGCCTTTCCGGACCATGTCTGCAGACTCAACAAATCCCTCTATGGACTAAAGCAGGCTCCGCGTGCTTGGTACAGCCGGTTTGCCTCCTTCCTACTGTCTCTCGGATTCACTGAAGCAAAGTCAGACACCTCTCTGTTCGTATATTGCCGTGGCACGGAGATGGTCTACTTACTTCTCTATGTGGACGACATTGTACTCACTGCCTCCTCCGAGCAGCTCCTCCACCGTGTGATTATGGCTCTGAAGAATGAATTTGCCATGAAGGATCTTGGCCCTCTGCACCACTTTCTCGGCATGGCAGTTCAGCGCACCAAGGACACTCTCCTTCTTTCTCAGCGGCAATACATTCTGGACATCCTTGGTCGGCACGGCATGAGTGACTGCAAACCTTGCTCCACTCCGGTTGACACTTGTGCCAAAGTCTCTGCAGATGATGGTCCTCCCGTGGCAGACCCCACCGCCTACCGCAGCCTTGCAGGCGCCCTGCAGTACTTGACTTTCACAAGGCCTGACATTGCCTATGTTGTTCAACAAATCTGCCTTTACATGCATGACCCCCGGGAAGTTCACCTGGTTGCAGCCAAGAGGATTCTTCGGTACCTTCAGGGCACCGTTAACTATGGTTTGATCATACCCCGTTCTGCACCAACTCAGCTCATTGTGTACACCGACGCTGACTGGGCTGGATGCCCTGACACTCGCCGCTCCACCTCAGGATATGCTGTCTTTCTCGGTGGCAGCCTTGTCTCTTGGTCATCCAAGCGGCAACCCACGGTCTCTCGGTCCAGCGCCGAGGCCGAATACCGCGCCGTCGCCAACGGAGTCGTCGAAGTCGTGTGGCTGCAGCAGCTTCTTCAGGAGCTTCACCACCACCTGAAGACCGCCTCCCTCGTCTACTGCGACAACGTCAGCGCCGTCTACCTCTCCTCCAACCCTGTTCAACATCAGCGCACTAAGCACGTGGAGATCGACCTTCACTTTGTCCGTGAACGGGTGGTCATTGGTGTTGTTCGTGTTCTCCATGTGCCCACCACGTCGCAATTCGCTGATGTCTTCACCAAGGGACTACCCTCCTCCGTCTTCACCGACTTTCGTTCCAATCTGAACGTTCGTTCTACCGACGTTCAGCTTGCGGGGGGATGTTAGAATTAATTATATGCCAACTGTAATCTCTTCTCCCTATGCGCCACCTCTGGCTGATTAGGCCCTTTGGGCTCCCCTCTCACTCCTATATATATGTGTAATCACCCCTGTAATCATCATGAAGTCTATTGACTATTCTCTAATACTGATGACAGTAGTCGAGGTTCTTTCAGTCATAGTTGCTTAAGAAGGTTTGTTCAGAGGTGTTCCGTCCGGAGAGAAGTCAAAGTCGAGTAGAATTATCGAAGGCTTGTATTTTGTAATAAGCTGGTAAGTGGTAACCCCAGTAAAACTCCTTTTAAGTTTTCAATAAAGCTGGGCCAATGGTCTTTGGCCTGAAAATATATCTGTAGATTTACTTGTTGACTTGCATCTCTACCCATATTGAGCTATTCTATCACAAATTCACAATCATTGGGTGAATCTCCCATATTGAGCTATTCTATCACAATCACTGGGTGAATCTCCTGGGCCCTGGCTACTGACCGAAAATGAGGGTTCATGATAATGCATATCAATCATATATCTGTGTGTCGACTATTAATTCGGAACAGGCACACTTCAATTCATATAAGGGCGCATCAGGGTTTTGGAACTTTGTGCATCGAAACGAATAGCACGGTCTAAGCAGCTCACCTGCAGCAAGATGGCGCCCGTCCCATCAATGTGGCACCCAAAGCACTCCCTGATGTCCTCAAAGAGAACCTCAAGCTTGTAGCTCCGGGAATCCTGCTTCAGGTAGAGGTCCACACGCCGCTTCCCCGGGATGACCTCGGCCCGCACGCCGTCCCAGGAGTAGGCCACCTCCAGCTCTCGCTCGGCGACACGGTTGCCTAGAATGAGGCTCGCGTCGGCGGCGCGGAGGGAGAGGTCGGGCGCGCGGGGCAGGAGGTCGGCGTGGGCGGCGGAGACGGAGAGGCAGGAACCGAGGAAAGGGGGCAGGCGGCCCGAGGAGGCGAGGTCGATGGCGTGGGTAGCAGCGGACGCGGAATCGAACTGGACGGAGCCGTGGCCGCGGCTGAGCCAACCGCGGTGCGCGGCGGCGATCTCGCAGGCGAAGGCCGCGCCGGCGGTGGTGACGGCGGAGTCAAAGAAGGCGAGCAGCTCGGCGGCGATGGCCGAGGCCGGGATGTTGGATACCCGCACCGTGGCCGTGGAGCCCGGCGCGGGAGCCGCCGTCGACATAGTGGCGGGGGAACGTTGAGCTGGAGGGCCGGGATCCTGGCGATGTCACGGCCGGGGGGTTTTGTGCCCGAAAGGACCTCTATATTCATCCTTTATACGTTTTAGTCAGCAAGATTCTCTCATCTATACTCAATTCTTCCGCACCCATCCATCCTCTACATCATCCTCTATCCACTCCATCCACTGTAGGATCCACTTATCACTTTATCTAAATATATTCATGCGTGATCTAGTTTTGAAGGATTTATTAAGACGAATTTAATGGTGCAATCGAAATTTAATTTAGATTTTTGGTTTGTGAGTTATAGCATTTTTTTCCTTTGTTTAGCTAGTGAGGCCCGCCACTATTGAGTATAGAGTAAGCACAGTACTACTCTAAATATAGAGTGAGAGAAAGGATAGAGTATTGTTTTAGAGTATCCAGTACAGCAGTTTTTACTCTATATTCATACTCTAAAGCTTTAGAGTATCGTTTGAGAGTACCCACTGCGGGTAGTCTAACCAGGGGAGAAAGGGCCAATGTTTCCTTCGAATTTTATCATGGGAAATCGAATGCGAGACTTCTGTTTTCTGGATTTTACATTTTTTTCTTATATGCATAAAAATAAACTTGTTCATATGGAATTCTGATGCTATGAAATTTTGCATTGCATTCCAAAGGAGCATAAGATCTTATTTCCTCCGAACAAAATACTTCCTCTATCCAAAAGTGAGTGATTTAGCTACAGTGCTAAGTCAAACCATTCTCAATTTTAACTATTTTCTTACAGAAATAGACTAATGTTTAAGTATCATTATATTTATCATGAAATATATTTTCATAGTAATAATCATAACTGTTTATACTATTTTCTGTAAACTTAATCAAACTTAAAATAATTTGACTTTAGTGGATCTAGAATTACATCTTTTATTTATTTTTTTGCAATGAGAACTACACCTTTTTAGAATGAAGGAAATACCTATTTTAGAACAGTAATAAGGTATTTCATTGTTAGACTATATGAACAGAGAGACAATGACCAATTATAAGTTAGAACAAGTCATCATTGTCTGAACAGAACAATGTGCATATATACATGTTATAGAGGATGTAGTACATGTTAATATTCCTTCCATGTGGTGGAGGATTGTTCTATATGTCAAACTTGAGATTGACTGGTTCATTGAAAAGCTAGATTTACATAATCAATAGGGATGGGAGTTAGACATACAAGTGTCGTTGCAGGTGCCAATCACAACAGCAAGTCTCAGCGCGCCAAGGCCCAAAATAAATGTCGATTGAGGTTAGATGTCATCTTTCGACTGTGAATGCATTTAGAACCCAAAATTATGCCCAGTGACAGCCTCCACTTGGCAAGCGACATAAAAAATCAACAACTAGGCATATGTGAAGTCTAATAAACCCCAACCATATATGTTCTCTGTTGCTCCACTCCTCTAGGATAATGCAACTAGACACGCCACACTAGTCGCGGCCAATGACTTACTTGTGACTTGCGTCACCACACCAAATAGTTCTAGCACCGACTGTCAGTATAACACCCTAAGTTCGTATTTTACAATGTTAAGAATTTTCTATATTTAATTAATTACCAAGAAGACCTAAGTAATACAAGGAAAATACATTTTACAAATGTTGTTGCTTACTAATAATGAAGACCACCCTGGTGGTGCTCGATAATGGTGACTTGGTAGTATATAGGACAAAGGGTGGAGGTGGAGAGGGTTAGGCCTTGGGTAAGTGGCAAACGGGTGGCTGGACTTGTGCAAGGTCGAGGTCATTTGAGAGGTGCACGTTGCTCAAACTAATGCATATTTTTAATTTGACTAAAGCAAACACCTTCTATCAAAGTCGTGCCTTGAGCACGAGACTCACCCTAGTCTATCCCTAACTCTGCACCATACTGAAATTGGCATGCCCTGATCTCTGTTAGCAACGGTGGCTACTCCTGCTGCATCAGCGGTGCGACTAGAACTAACAACTCAACCTCAATTCTCCAACCGGCGATTTTCCTTTACAAAATTATTGTTGTACCACCATAGGCAATTCTCCTAGTACCAGGCTACAACCACAACCTACCCCTCTCGTCTGGCCCTGTTCGCTTGGCTCATCAGCCGTACTTTTTCAGCGAAAAAACAATATTTTTCTCTCACACCAAATCAACGAACAGTACTTTTTAGCCTGACTTTTCAGCAAAGCGAACAGGACGGGCATGACAATTTTAATACAGTTCAATTTTCTTTATGTACAAATCATATGATGCCAATCGAGAACAGAGATCAGGGCATGCCAATTTTAACCAGCTGCCGAACAAGCTGAATATAGTTCAATTTACCCAAACACATATCACCTGCAGCACATGCAGCGTGAGATTCCTGTAAAGAAAATGTAGAGCTCGGGACGGGATACTGAAAGCTGCGCAGGCGGTGGAGAATATGGATGGAATTCTTGATCTGGCAAATTGCCTGCTGGTCAGTGATTGATTGGTTCGCCACTTATCGTCGACCAACGTGTCAGGAGCAGCGTCAAGAGAAGGCAGTAGCACCCTGATCTTTACCTGCCGCGCGCGGGTGCCTCCTCGGAGTGCGCCTTGTCGTCCCAGCTGCGCAACGGCGGCCTTGCCCGTGCGGTGGCTCATCGGCCACCTGCGTGTGTGCGCGTGTTGGCACGCATGGTGGACTGCTGGTACTGCGGTCGTGCGCGCTCTCCCTGCGCGTCGCGGCCCGCATGGTGGCTCGGCTCGGGCGCGTTGGTGTGCGCGCCCCAGTTGTGTTGTGATGCACTGATGCTGGTCCGCGGTACGCCCACCAGCGTGCCAGTGGCGAGTCCGTGACTACATCCTGCGTGACTGCGTCTGCGCGGCCTTGTCGGCGGTGGCCGTGCTCTGCGCGCGTTCTTTCCTAGCGTTCTGCGTTCGGCGGTGTCCTCTTCCTCCCATCGAGTATAGCAATCAGTTCTTCGACAATCCAGAGTGCCTAGAGATATGGTCTCCGTCCCAAGGTCTGAACTCTGAAGCGGCGGGCGCTGTATCGAGTGCGCAATGGACACGGATAGCTTTTATTGACTCGGAGGACCAGTGTGCAACGACACGTCATCGGATGCACGATGCGGCCGCAGCAACATCAGCCTGAGACAAGGACACGGCCCGCGGTAGCTAGGTAGCAAATAGGCCAGCATGGACACCACACCACACCACACCAGCGACGTGCACTAGAGCACTAGTAGTAAACTGGATTATTGGACCATCTCCATCTAGTTCTTGAGGAGGTAGTCGTCGAGGTCGTGGAACGTCTTGGCGGCGGTCTCCTTGATGACGTCCGGGTCGGGCACCTGGTCGTTGGCCTTGTCGAACTCCATGGCCCAGCTGACGACGGCGCCGGCGCCGGCCTCGCCCTCCGCCGCCGCCGCCTTGGCCGGGGCCACCTTCAGCGTGATCTTGAAGTTCTTGTAGAAGTCCACCAGCTCGCCGTCCACCACGCTGTACGACACCACCTTGTTCTCGTCGTCCACCACCTCCAGCTTCTCCTTGGCGAACGTCAGCATCGGCACCGCTGCAACACATGCACAGCAAACATCCGATATATCCGTGGTCGTCGTCGTTAGCGGTCCCAGTCCCAGCGCTAGCAGACAAGGCGATGGTTACGTACCCCCGGTGTACTTGAGGAGGCGGACGGTGCCGGCGGACTTGCCGTCGCCCTCGACGGTCTCGATGCTCTTGTACTGCTCGGGGAAGATCTTGGGGAACAGCTCCGTGGAGTCGCGCAGCGCCGCCCACAGCTTGTCTGCCGGGGACTTGACCTCCACCACCAGCTCAGCCTTGGACGCCATTGCCTCTACCAACCTAGTTTCGTGCCACAAGCTTTGTAGTGTAGGTGACTACTGACTAGGTAGTGATGTGGCTGTGGTCTGGCGATGGTGAGACCAAGAAGGCCCAGACCTCATATATATACAGAGCCAGGGACCAGCTCAGATCGCGACTGCTCTTTCTTCAGAGGCGAGCAGCCGCGCTGCTACTGATGCCGGCCATTCAAGGTTCTCCTGCACGATCCAACCACCTTGATCAGGCTCGAATTCAATTGAGTCCGTCGGTGCAGATCCGTCCGATTGATGACGGTAGCGTGCCTGCACCGTGTGCCCGTGGAATTTGAGGGCTCGCCGTCGCCGGTCGCCGCACAGGGTGGAGTAATGGGAGGGGATTCTTTGATCTGAAAAATTAGATGAGGCCAGGCCAGGCCGGACCGAAAGACCGCGGTCTGGTTGGCGGTTGGCAGCAGGAGGGAGGTCCGGTTCCGGCCGAAACAGTAATGAGCGTCCGTCGAGGTGCAGGCGACAATGGCAAAATGTACTGCTAATAGTCTACTGCTCCCTCCATTCCAAATTATAAGATATTTTAAGAATCTTAGAGAGTCATAGCGTCTTAAGATTGATTAAATTATAGAAAAAATTACAAAATTTTATAATATTAGATAAATATACCAATTTAGTCAAACTTGAGATCTTTTGACTCTCTAAAATTCTTGAAATATCTTATAATTTAGGATAGAGACAGTAGTACTAGTGTACTACTCTGAACTGAATGCTGAATGAAGAGTTGAAGAGAGGTTCGGTCCGTTTGGATGGGAGTATGGGACAGTGGGTGCCACCACCCAATTGCAATAGCGAGCGGTTCAGGCCTTTAGGGCCTGAGTTATTTATGCGGCCGCAAAAGGTTGTTGATGCAGACTCATTATCTTGTTTTCTTAATAAAGACACTCAGAAGAGTGTCGCATCTGATATATCTCAAAGAAAAAAAAGACCGGTAAAAAACGATGGGCTATAAGACAAAAACGATCTTAAAAAATGAGCATGGCTAGTGCCCGGACGTCCGAACAGATGTGTGCGTCCCAACGCCTCGCTCCGACTCGCATGCGCACCCTGCCCTCGATGTGCGCCCGCCGCTCCTCGCATCTGAACTTCTGCGCAGCCCGCCCCGCTCGCCTCGCCCCCGCCTCGCACGCGCACCCTGCCAAAGTGCTACGTCCCACTCCTTTCCCTGACCCCTTCCCTCTCCGCGTGGGTGGAACTCAGGAGCCGGCCCCCAGCTCGCTGCGTCCCCGTCTGCCGGCCTCCAGCTCGTCGCGCACCATCCCTCGGCGCCTAGGTCGTGCGCCCATCACTCACCGTGACCCGTGAAATACTTGCAACATGAAACACTTGTATGCAACAAACGTTTGACACAGATGATACATTCATATGCTAATCATCACATATGTGTGAAACATATGCAACATCCAGATAAACACACACATGCAACATGTGTGTGAAGCATATGCAATATTTAGGTAAAAACATTTGCAACATATGTGTGAAACATATGCAACATCCATATAAAACACTTGTTGCAACATACATTTAAAATAGATGAAACATTTTTAACAAACACTTGCAACGTACCTTTGACAACACTTGCAAAATATGCAACACGTACAACATCCTGATACTTTTGCAACATCCATATGTAACAATTGCAACATACCTCTGAAACACTTGAAACATACATTTGCAACATAGCAGAGGGAAAACCCGGGGTCGATTGATTCTAGTCGTCGGGGTAGGATCCCGCGGTGAACGACGGAGCGTGAGCACCACTAGCACTAGCACCAGCAACAGCGCGTCACCATCACCACCACCACCACCACCACCACCACCACCACCACCACCACCATCACCGGCCTTGCCTCGGCCGGGTGAGCGGCGCGCTACAGGAGGGAGTGGGCGGTGCGACACATGGCCGAAGCGAGGAACAAGGTGCGGATGGTGCGCGACAGGCGGGAGAGAGGAATGAGGAGTGAGCGGCGTAGGTAGGGCATGTGACAGGCGAAGCAAGCGAGCTGCGCAGAGTAGGCCCGCGGTAGGAGAAGGCCACAACAGCCAGCGGAGTGAGGCACGTGGCGTCCAGATGGGACGGACGCCACTGGTCAAGCATTACCGTAAAAAATATAAGAGTACGTCATCCAAATCAGTAGTTTTCTTCCTTCGATCATCCTTCAGGCTTGCAGTCTTGGTGTTCATATGAGATCGGTGACATGAATTTGTCACCATCATCGCCAACTCTGTTGTGCAAAAAAAAAAAAAAATGCCAACTCTGGCGGAGTAGCGATACACAGAGGTCAGTCACACATATAGCTGACGGTTATCCACGTAAGCCGGTTTTTATCCAAAAAAAAAGATTGAAAAAAAAGTCGCCGCTCGAATTCCCGGTTTCCCCATTTCGGCATCCGCATCTCCCATGGCGGCGTCGCCTGCCCTCCTCTCGCTGACTCCCGCCGTCTCCAGGCACCCCCACCTCCTCTTCTCTCCTTGCCCCCCGCCGCGCCACGTCCGCCTCGCCCCTCTAGCCGCCACCCCCTCCTCCCCGGGCGGAACCGGCCCTGGTGGCCCCGGCGTCTTCCTGTCGCCGCGCGCGCTCTCGCAGCTCGACGAGCTCGCGGCGTTCCGCTACGAGCACGCCTTCCCGCACGGCCTCCTCACCGTGCGCGCCCTCAGGCGCGGGCCCGACGACGACGCCGTGGCCGAGGCGCTCGTCCGCCTCCTCGCCTCCTCCTTCTCCGAGACCGTGCGGTGGGCCCCGGCGCAGCGGTACGCGCAGCTCCTCACGTTCGTCATCCGCAGGTACCTCCACGACCGCCGCGGGCTCGCGCCGCACTCCGCGGTGCTCGTGGGGTTCTACCGCCCCGCCGACGCCGACGACGACGGCGCCGCAACGGAGGGCGACCGGGATGATGAGGGCGGCGAAGGGGAGGGTGAAGATGAAGGGGAGATGGCGTGCACCGCAGAGGTGTCGTTTGACGCGGTGGGCGCGCCCGGGGCCCCGCCCACGCCCACTCCGCCGCTCGACTTCCCCTACATCTGCAACATGACTGTGAAGACGCCACTGAGAAGGTAATGGAGTATGCTCTGGGTCGAGCAACCACTTTGACTATTTCTTGTGGAAAACAAGTTTGATGCAAGAGTTGATTGCAAAATAGCAAATGTTGCATCCTTGTAAGTTGTAAGATGTAGTGGGAAGAATCCTTTATTCATTATATTATGTTTAAAATATGTCGATTGTAATGCTTCAAATTTGCCTTGCTTTTGAACTAACAGGAGAGGAATTGGAAAGCAACTTCTTAAGGCATGTGAGGATCTGATTTTCAAGATGAATGCCAGAAGACGTGTGTATCTTCACTGTAGAATAATCGACCAAGTCCCATTCAACATGTACAGGAAAGCTGGATATATTATTGTCCAGACTGACAGTATTTTGGTCTGGCTGAACCTTCAAAAGCGGAAGTACTTGATGAGCAAGGAATTACCCCAAGCTTCTGTTGTCAGTGAAACTTCAACAAAAAACTTCGATGATAATATTTGACAAGCTGAATGTGCCACGGGACTAACAGGTACACATAAGGTTGATTTTTTGTGTATAAAGGGGTTCTGTAATTCTGTTTACCACACATTTTCCACTACTGTATAGCCTGTGATGAAATCAACTGCCATTCATAATTGTTAATTGGCCATCGCAAGATGCTTTAAAAATGAGTTGATAGTGCTTTTAACCCATAAGGCCAGTAATCAGAAATGGATTCTGCTTCCACATGCAACTCATTAATTGTATGTTTATGATTTAACTTATGTTGCTGTTTTATGTGTGAATTGGATGAATTTTCTGTTGATTCTGTTGTATGTGAATTGAATCTAATATCATTCAAATTTGAACCAAAATGTATAGAAAATTACATCAAATTTGAATGTGTTGGGGCCTGCTTATTAATGTCGGTTGCTGGATAAAAACGATGGTACAAAACTGAATTTAGACTGTCGGTCAAATAGAACTGTTGATGCAAATGGCATTTATACCGTTGTTGAGTTATGCGACAACCAACAACGGAAATGAACTTTGTATTGCTGGAGTTCTATGAGAACCCACGTCCCACAATACATATAAGGATGGTACTGGTAGTTTTTTTAATCTCTCTAGAACCTATGGTGCAAATGTGTTTCCAGAGTCGACTAGGGGACCAGCGGTAATATAGGCCATTTCTACCTACGGTTGTGTACCATCGATTGTAAATCTGCCAGTGAGACCATCCAAATTGGTTGCCCTTGTCGCCTTGTGTCCATCCAAGCAACGAATATTGTCATGCAGTGCAAGTATCTAACATGGTTTGCATTTGCCGCATCCTTCCTATTGCAGACCTAATCAGGATAATAGTGTGGTGTTGATGTTAACATAGGAAACCTTTTGGGACCTTGAATTAGGAAAACCTTAAACTAATTTGATCAGCCAATGCATCTTTTCATTGTTTTTGCATCATTGATTTTGCAAGTCTTACTCATATTTCTTAAGCACAGAAAGTAATAGCTCATTCCACATATCTATTGGTCCTGGCAAACACCAATGGGAACAGTCACTGTAACCCCTCATCCACTTGTTATTCCAATGGATCCCTGGATGTGCATCAGGTCTCATGGACATAGCTTTGGTTATATCTAAAATCTCTATATTCATCCGTCTCCTGTGGTTGTTTTCGTTCTGTGCTCTGCTAGCTTCCTCAACCTGCACATTTCTTATTGCCCATTCTACTGTTCTTGTCATTGCTTCTCCTCCTCCCATCGGTTCAGTTCTATTGCAATATCCTCCAGTATTCCAGAAGCCATTTTCAAAATGTGCTGGTGTTGCTGTTCTTACTAATGTTAACTGCAAGCCACATTCTTGGCAGTTGCTCAAGTTATTGAGGGCCGTCCTAAGTGCCCTCTGAATAGCTGTAGTGACATCGAAGCTTGTGATGTTATCCTCTGAGCAGTATATGCATCCAGTGAGTTTCCCACCTTCATAGAGATAATTTTTCCTGAAGAACCATCGGGAACTTGATATGACTAAGATATTGATCTCAGGCAAGTTTGCAGCTAATCTTGCATCAAGTTTGTCCAGGTGTATGTCATGCATTTCAACTACTGTGCCATTGATCTCTCTTTCTGATGCTTCTACTAGAAATTTGGTCCACAGTGCCATGAGTCTAAAATTGTGGGATCTAAAGTGCCAGGTGACAAATTTATCTTTAGTGTCACTATAAACTTTGGTTGGAGTTTCCACCTGCAACATTTTGTAGGGTTTGTGTCAGGTTATCATGTCACAATTTCACACCAACAGGAGAAAAAGTTTATTAGAGGTGCAAAGTTAAATAAAGTAGAATTGCAATGATAACTCATTTCATATTTTCATATTTAGAAAAGGTCCAAATTACTCCCCTAAGTTTGGCCTAGGTCTAGATAATCCCTTAGACTAATATTTGGTTCAATTTACTCCCCCAACTATTTCGTTAGGTCCAATTTACCCTTCAACAAGATTTTTTTTCTCCATTTACAATTTGGCTTTGAATTTCAATTTTTGTGAGGTTATAGCGGACATCATAATTTGTGTTAAAAATACACTATGGATTTTTCATTGTTATGTTTCATACAGTTTTTTATTTATTATGTTAATTTATTATTAGATGTCCTAACCTATCAAATATGATGTATATTTTAACATAAATTATGATGTTAGCTATTATTTAACTCACAAAAATTGAAATTATTAGATATAGAAGAACTGATAATCACTGTTCTATTGCTGTAAGGTAAGCTAGCTTATTATTGTTCCTAGCCTGATTCCATGACACCATGGAAGTTAAGCCTTGAGCCACTTTGGCCTATTGTAGCCTCTAGATCACTCGACCATATGAATCTGGCTATGTAAAGATCAGACGACATTAGGATATCACCGAATTGACATGATATAACTGAATATTAATCCAAATTGACTTGTGCTCATATCCTTAGTGATGCAAAGAAATTCAGCATGGGAAACTTTCTAGAACACTGGGTCTACTCTATACTATGCCAATCTGTCACTGGTGATTAAGGGTATATCGCTACATGTCATTAGTATCTCACAGAGCTAAAACACAGGTTGCTCACCTGAGACAGTAAGCAAAGTAGTGATTCCATCTGGTTCCGTCCAATTGAATCTGCAGCGAACGCCAGTGTCTTCCCTCGGACAATATTCAAGAACAGCTGAGGTTCAAACCTTACCATGTCACAACCATGTGGCATCCACTTCCAGTTAACATAATCCATTTGTTTCCCGTACTTCCCACAGTTTCTTGACTCTGGCATTGTAGGGCATGTTATGTTCGTGTAAAGTGGACCTCTGAAATCTCTGACCCATGTGCTGTTGAAAGGATTGCAGGCTTTGTCTCCATGACCTATAGAAAAGCGAAATCCTATGATATTTCTTGGGTAGAGCTCTTTTGAAACTATTAGGAAATGTTAGCGGTTGCCAATCTTTGTTTGCTGATAAGTGACAGTTGAATTGTATTGAGATGCATTCAAATTTTCGGAGGCAAAGGGGTCTCTTTTTCTTTGTTTATTTTTGTTTTTACTTATGTTTTTATAAGGTTTTGAAATGTTCTTTTTGGCACTCTCCTCATTTTCATAAACTAATCTGGCATGCAGACCCTTTTAAGATCCACTATATACAGATTATCCGAAAGCTGAAGAGGTCATTTGAATATGCAGAGACAGGTGGGTTTGATATGCTTTTCAAATCGCAGGCTTGCTGAACTTGCTGTCTACGCTTTTGATAGAAATCAAACTTGACTTGCTTTAGAGCATCGATCTTATCCTATGCTGCAGGCTGCGGCTAATTTTATATTCGAAATGGAAAATAAGAACCGGTATATTTCGGGAAAAAAGGAATTCTCGCTTGGAGCTCAAGTACTCTAGAAATCTGGCTAGCTAAGAATGTAACACTTGTAGCATTGATGCATGATGAAAGAGCAGATAAATTTATGCTAGTGAGTAGAGGCGTACCAGTCTTCATCTCCAGAGGAGAGATATGAGTTGGCATAGGAGAGCGGTAAAAAGCCGCAGGATGACGGGTAGGGAGAAGAAGGATGAATAACACCGTGGTGACCATCACTGCTAGTGCTACTGTTCTTCCACCAGGAAATACATGGGTAGGTCTTCTGGTGTGGTTTCGGCCATGGAGATCCGGAGGTGCTACGCTTTCCTTAGCCATGGCCATGGGTAAGGCGGCCCTCAGCTGATGGTAAAGAAGCCACCATCTTCATCATATAAATCCTATAGCTTGCTGGGACCCATGGATGACTCTAGACAAATGTGCATTTCTTCACTTGTTTTCTTTGTTCGTGATGAAGTCATTGCAAGCCTGCTGGGACTGGGCGCCATTGATGCCTCTGGAGCTCCAAGTTCCATGAGGGCAAGCAGTGCTTGCATAGACGAATGTGCATTTTTCTTCATTATTTTGTTTGTTCGTGGTATTGTTGACCCTACCTCTTTTTTATTTTCTCCTAGGAATCAAGGGAGCGGGGTGCTTCACCAAGTTCGATGGTTATGATGGTAAACGGTGGTTCACTAGGAATCGTTAATCAAAGTATGTGACATAGTATAGTCGTGTTATGCCTTGATGTTTTCAATCTGAATTTTCTTAGCAACAGTGAAATCAGTCAGACGCTGTCTCAGTTCGAGTTTCTCTCAAAAGTCAAAGCTGAGAGTACATCGGAGTGTAGAGTAGACAGATTTTACACTAATTGCTTTCGACGAAACTATGGCGTGCTCTATGTTCTGTTGTGAATTGTGATGCTTATTTCTTGAAGTTGAAGGTGCTAACATTTATTTCTTGAATGTTGCCATGCTTTCCCGAACTACAGTAGTCAAAGTTTCAAACGTGCCTCTCTGTTTCTGAATAGGATCGAATTTTTTTTCATGCATATGGTAGCATGGTACTCTCTCCGTCCTAAAATAAATGCATGTCTCAATTATCGAGGAGTCACTCTTTTAAAGTTTGACTAAGTATAGAGAAAATAATATTAACATTTGTATTTATAAATAACTTTGTTGTGAACGTATATTCCATAGCCAAACTCATTACATATCATAAATATTAGTATATTCAAATATTCACCGGCAAATAACTCTTGAGAATATACAAACCGCATTGGCCCATTACACTAAATTAAAAAATATGGGCCCATAAGCAAAACCGGCCCAACTCACGCGTTCTCTCGCTGTACTCGCTCTGGATGTCCTGCCTGGATGACGACGCACGCGCGAAACAACCCAAACGACAGGCTCAACTGACACTGGGCCCGTCTCTGGCCCATAAGATTCCCTCCTTCCACGGGCCCACTGGGCTGACGGGCTGTGATGTGGGGTACTGTACCCGTTTGCGCTTTGCCCTGGCCGGATCCGAAGAGGACAAGGCCTAGCGACGCGTGAGCAGGGATGAAAACGAATCGGATACGAACGTCACTGATATCATATTTATTTTCATATTTCTGGTCGGATTCGGATTCGAATACGGATAGTGTCAGTCATGCCGGATAGGATACGATTGGATGTCGATATCATAAATATGCGATTTAAATATTCGGATACGGATACGGTATCGGATGTTGAATATCCGGACTCGGATACGAACAGATCTGAACCCCTCTAAACAGATTCGGTCTCGAATACGGTCGGAAAATATCCGTACCGTTTTCATCCCTACGCGTGAGTGCGTGAGGCATCCCCACAGGAATGCGTCGTAGGCAGCTCGTACTCCGTGGCAGTTGCAGCGGCAGGCACGGCCAGCTCGCCCACAGTCCCACACCACAGGACGCCGCAGGGCAGGGCAGCGCACGCCCGCACATGCTCCCGGCCCTCGGTGGAACGCAGCTCAGCGTCTGCAGCCCTGCACAGCCCCACGCCCCCACGGTCCACCCCTGCTCCCGCCAACGCCCTTGCGTCGAGCACAACACCGCGCCGTGCGCCGCGCCACCGTGCGTGTGCAGAGACCCAGCGCGGTGCACAGGTTGAACCGTCCGAACTACTACTGGTACACATTGCATTCGATGTCCCAAACAGGTCTAGCATCGACGTTAAGGGCAGGCACAATGGGGAGAGGCAGCAGGCAGGCGCCGCAACGAATTGAAGCCGCCGCCGCCGCCGCTCGCGCGCAGCCATGGGAGAAATGGGTTCCTGCGATTTGTGTAGAAAATCTCAGTCGTGAGAGAAGTTTTGCTGGGTCTTTGTTTTAGAGTATAATAAATTCTTTTCATGACACTGCAGCCCTACGTCAGTGATTCAAGCCTCGTTTAGTTTCTAAAAAAATTTGCACCGTACCCATCACATCGAATATTTAGACATATATATGAAGTATTAAATATAGGTAAAAAAACTAATTACACAGTTTGCCTGTAATTTGAGAGACGAATCTTTTGAGTCTAGTTAGGCTATGGTCGGACAATAATTACCAAATAACAACGAAAGTGCTACAGTAGCGAAATCCAAAAAAAATTGCAACTAAACATGCCTACCATTGTGGCGCCTTGTCAGACAGACAAAACCCATTTACTCCGCTTAACAGATGCCGAGTATGGCGATTGGGCGAGGCAGCGCAGAGCAGGTCACCTGCTCACTCCGCTCTGGGCGGTCTGGGCGCGGCGCGCGCGCTGCCCCGGCGCCAACCTGGCGCAATGGCGCATTGACCGCGCCCAGGATCGCACACAAAACTAAACGCGCTCCATCAGACATTCAGATCAGACCATCACTCCCCAGACTACAGCGGCAGCGCCAGCACACTTCTTCACCCACAGCCACAGGCCACAGGCACAGCTTCACTCTGGCTATTTAACCCTGGCCAGCTTTTGCCTTCGCCAGTTCACCACACAAGAAGAGGAGGCCCCAGCCTCTCCACAGCTCTCGAGAAACCTCCAACCAGTCCAGAGTCCAGAGGCACCACACCAATGGCTCCCAGCAAGCTCGCGGTGGTCATCGCCTTGGTAGCGTCTCTCCTCCTCCTCCTCACCAACAGCAACACCAAGGTAATCAATCCTGCATGCGTCCGTGGTGAAACCCATTAGTAGTCCATTCTTGTCCTCCCGCCGCCTGATTTCTCTCTGAAACTGAAACCCTCTGGTCTTGGGCGCTTGGCCTGTTCGACTTCGACCAGGCTGCTCCGGGCGGCTACCCGCCGGCTCCTCCGCTCGGCCCTCCGCCGCACCAGATCGTCGACCCCGCCAAAGGTCAGACTCTGTTCTGTGTCATGATCTTTGTTTGTTCTCTCGCGTCGCCTGACCCTTTGCAAAAAATTTCCTCGGTGCTGCGGCGGCCGGCGGGGCGGATGCAGACTGCGGGGGCGCGTGCGACGTGCGGTGCGGCGCGCAGTCGCGCAAGAACCGGTGCACCCGGGCGTGCCTCAAGTGCTGCAGCGTCTGCCGCTGCGTGCCGGCGGGCACGGCCGGCAACCAGCAGACGTGCGGCAAGTGCTACACCGACTGGACCACGCACGGCAACAGGACCAAGTGCCCGTGACTCCGGCTTGGGGGTGGCAGCGTCAGCGTGTTCCCCGGCCGAAAGCAGCCTGAGTGAGTCCATGGGCGCACCACTGGCGCCACGTTTTGTATGATCCGACCCCGTCGTCGTAGATGTAGGGTGTAGCTATCTAGCTAGGTCCTGGTCGATGTGCTATGCTGTTTTTTTTTTGAGGTAGTACGTACTCCTATCTTTGTGATGATGATGTTGATGGGCTTGCGGTGACTCAGTTCTTGTGTAAAAATCCGTAGCAGTAAAATCCATCTGGGGTGGATCAATGTCCCAAATTTCTACAGTGTGTTTGCTTGCCACTGTTTATCTTATTAGACTACCCGCACTCATGGACCTCTATATTCATCCTCTATACGTCCTAGTCAGCAAGATTCTCTCCTCTATACTCAATTCTCCCGCACCCATACATCCTCTATATTATCCTCTATCCACTGTGGGACCCACTTGTCACTTTATCTGAATATATCCATGTGTGATCTAGTTTTGAAGGATTTATTGAGACGAATTTAATGGTGAAATCGAAATTTAATTTGGATTTTTGGTTTGTGAGTTATAGTATTTTTTCCTTTGTTTAGCTAGTGGGACCCGTCACTGTAGAGTATAGAGTAAGCACAGTACTACTCTAAATATAGAGTGAGAGAAAGGATAGAGTATCGTTTTAGAGTAACCAGTGCAACAGTTTTTACTCTATATTCATACTCTAAAGCTTTAGAGTATCGTTTTAGAGTACCCACTGCGGGTAGTCTTAGCTGCCGGTTGGGTTGTTCGTTTGTTCACCAGCAAATATATAGTCTTATACAATGGCTGTGTTTAGTTCCCCTGACAAGGGTGAAAAGTGTACTGTAGCACGTTTTGGTTTTATTTGGTAAATAGTGTCCAACCGTTGACTAATTATGTTTAAAACGTTCGTCTCGCAAAGTACAACCAAGCTGTACAATTAGTTTTTGATTTCATCTACATTTAGTACTCTATGCATGTATCGCAAGTTTGATGTGACGAAAAATCTTTTTTTTTATATAGTACATTTTTGGAGGAACTAAACACAGCCAATGTCAAAGAATGTAACTCCCGTATTACAGCCGGATTAGCATTCTACTTACAACCATGGATCGCAAAGGGGTTAAAAGTAAATAAATTTCGCCCTGTTTCCTTGACTTATAAGTAGTACTTTTTCGACGTTGTTTTTCTCAAACAAGACATTAACGAACAGCAAACAAGGTTTGTCCTTCCTGGCAGTAAGACCTGTTTCGCATGCTCATGAAACGCCATAATGTACAGCAGGGTCGCCAGGACACGATGATTGTTTAATGACCCATCCCTGCAAAGTGCAAATGCATAAGCCAGTCTGGCATGCCAACTGAGGTTACGATAAGCTTAGTGGGTCTTCGCGTGAAACAGCAGGAAGGTGAAAGAAAAATACTCACGGGCGACCAACTGAGGCAAAGGCAAATGCCAAGTCCATCTGTTCTCGAGCAACGTACTAGTAGCCTCCGTCGCATGTTCCTGTCGTGTTGCTCGGGCCGCACATATGCATACGCATGTCCATGGGCCATGGCGGTACTAGTAAAAATCAGGAATGGGTTGAATGGAACGAAGGCTCATGAAACATGTCGCTGGTCACCACGCCTGCGTGGCTGCATCATACTAGCACACTTGCAGCGCCACCAACCTCCACCGAGCTTGTTATAGTAAAAAAAAAAACCTCCACCGAGCTTTGTCGTTGCCGTGCGCCGCACCCGTACAGCATGGAGACTTGGAGACCAGATGAACCTTAGCAGCTTATTTATGCTTATCTGCCAGCTTGGCCGTAAGCAATGAATAATAACTGCATCGACACCAATATGGCCCGTTCGTTTTTGCTAAAAAGCCATAACTAAAAATATTATTCGCTAATTTGCTGTGAGAGAAAAATATTGTTTCGACTGAAAAAACAAGCTAAAAAGTACGAATTATAGGACATGCGAACAGGGCCATTAGCTTTCAGTTGGTGTGCTGTGGGTTGCATTCGAATCGGCGTCACGCAGGTCACACACACACGTCGACCACACGGGGGCCGGGACCAAGGTGGCAAGGAGGAGTCTCGAGAGTCGATGGACTCCGCAGTGGTCAGTGGTCACCACTTCACCAGTCAGCACCGGCGAAGGATGGTCGAGGGAAACAGACAGAAACAGCGATGAAGGAGCTGGATCGATCCTCTACTTGAAAGCCCATATCCGGTCCATATGAATTGGTGGCCTGCCCACGTCGCGGGCTCTCGTCTGCCGGTCCGCGGCCCGTCCCTGCGCTCACGCTAGTATAGGAGTAAGCCCACCTGCGCGCTGCAGCATCTCTCCCTAAAGGTCCAGCAACGGCCGCCCAGCTGCCCGCGACGAGACGACGCGGAACGGTCATACTCGCATGGAGCCATGAATTCTTGGGTTGGGTCGCGGAGGTTTTTGCCTGCTCGAGTCGCTCCGGAAATCCCAGCCCAGAAGCACGAGCCAGTAGGCCACTCGTTAATTCTCAGACCGACGCGTCAGTACCTGCAGATTTATATCGGTGTATCAGTGTATGTACGTATACGGGCAAGGCACTTTGTCCTTACATGTGTCACGTGTGATGTATACGTACTACGCGCGGCCCGGGGTCGGTCAGCTGGTCCCCTGAGCAGAGCAGAGCAATTCATTTCCCGTCCTCGGTCAGGTCGGGACTTTTGTCATCACCTGTATTTGTATGCGTATGCATATCAGCCAGCTAGCGTATCGCCCTATCCTATCCTTCCGGTGGCCGGGCGCCTGGGCGCGACTTGGCCCATCGTCGTGAGCTGTATCACTGTGTGCGCACCACCTGCTGGCGGCATCACCAGCTGTCGAAAGACCTGGACCGACCGTTGTGCGGTTGTGCCTGCCCCGGGTCCGGCTCCGGCCTGTTACGAAGCAATCCGTTCATCAAGGACAAGGACCAATAGGATTACAGAGATCCCATCCAACCAGATTAGTGACATGGATCAACCTAAGCCTTAGATCTAAATCCAACCATCAGTGTAATCTCTCCCTGTAATCACTGTAGTTTCGTACGGACTACTCCATCCTTCGGAACCGACATCACCGGGAGCGCTACCGGTTGGGAAGCCGCGTATCCGCGTCCCCGAACGGGCGTCTGGCAACTCCCGTGGCGTCGCTTCAACCTGTATAAATTGTGAGATCGATCAATGGAAAAGTACGGTTCGATTCATTTGCTTTCTCTCGATGCCACCACGCTAAAACACGTTATCAGCACGCTCTCAAATCGAGAGGAAGAGAGTTTTCGTCGAGAAGGTGAGATGGATTCCGGCGACTCACCATCGATCATGACTGCCCTCGTCCTCGGCCTTCCGCTCACCCGCCGCGCTCCGCTCCTCGTCGACGCCGTCCGCCTGGCCGAGAACCGCGCCCAGCATCGCCGCGTCTTCGGCCGTCGTCGTCGCCGTGGACGCCACAGCCGTCGCCGCACTCGGCGTGGCCGCGGCAACCGTCGTCGCACTCGCCGTGGCCGTCGCAACCGCGCCCAGCGCCTCATCGCCAACAACGGCGCCCAGGCTTCAGGAGCGGCGCCGGCACCACCAGTGCCGGTCGCGACTCCACCGCCACGACCGCCGGCCGCGCCTGCAACTCCTCTTCGTCTGCCGTCGCCGACCCCAGGGTCCTTCACCCTGGTGGCCGGACCAAGGGACGGCCCAGCGCCGTACGCGTTCCAGCAGGCCGGCCAGTCCAGCGCCGTCGCGGCTCCAGCAACCGTCCCGGCGGCAACCCCGGCGGGCCTGGCTCCAGCAACTCCTCCGTCGGTGTGGGCGCGTCGCGTCCGCCGCCGCCTGACCACCGAACCCGAGGAGTACAGCCCCGGCCTCCGCCCCGGCTCCTGGACTGCGACCTTCCAGAGGCTCTCCAATGGAGTCCTCCCCAACCGCTCCAATGGCGAGGCTGGCCCCTCCGGCGAGGGGGGCTACTCGCCCAACTAAGCGGTGAAGCAGGACTGGAAGGAGGCGGAGGCAGCAATGGCAGACGACGGAGCGACCGAGCAGCGAGTCGGAATGGCTGGATGAGTTCTCAACCTTATCCCCGTTAATAATTTATTTGCGTCGTCCTGCCCTCACGTGTCGTACAGAAAATGTCGACATTGTGTGCTCATCCGAATAAAGCTGCCTCTTGCATGTGGCCGTCTCCGCATGTGACTTGTTTAGTACTATATTCTAATTTGTGATTTGTGACTATGTTTAGTACTAGTGACTACAGTTAGTACTATCAGCAGCCATTCACTTCAAATCCTTCGGGGTTTTCATTATGTAATTAGTGCTGCATATTGTGTCAGGACTCGGTTAAATGTTCAAAGTATTTGTTCGTGTGACAAATCCAATAGCATTTGTTCCAGTTACTATTTTATTGCAATTATTTATATTTGTATTTTTTGCAATACGACACAATTTTTAAGTCTACTTTAACTATGCAAAAGTTGAATACTTAAATAAATGTCACAATCACTTCATGTGTATCTTAAAGAAATAATATTGGATATTTAAATTTATTTTCCTTTGCAAATAAATAATTTATTTTATATGGTCTATATATTATGTCATCACATAATCATTACCTATAAAATGTTTCCAATATTTAAATTTCACATTAAATAAATCATTCTTGATTCAAATTTAATGTGCCATTTTACGGTTCACATTTAAGTTTTAAATTTTTACTTAAATATATTTTACATATATCTTACAACACATCAATTGCCTTACATTAAAACATTTATACAAATGTAGGCAAAATGTCCGAAGTTGTTGGCAAATTAAAAGACAAAGAATTTGACCAACTCGCACTTGATGGACATAATTTTCCAACATGGTCAATGGATCTCAAAGTTAGCCTCTCTTTACGGGGATTTTATCATGCCATTCTTCCACCAAAAGAGGGTACTTCGGCACCCGATGACAAAACTAAATATAGTGCCTTATATATCATAAGGGCTCATATACATCCAGACCTCAAGTCTGAATATTTGATGGAAGAAGATCCACGTGTTTTATGGAACGCTCTCCAACAGCGCTATGAACAGCAGAAGGCAATTGTGTTGCCTGAAGCTTTGCATGAATGGAATCATCTCCGTCTACAAGACTTCAAGTCTATCGGGGAATACAATCATGCAATTCATAAACTTTGTGCTAAACTTAAATTTTGTGAAAAAGAACCTACTGATGCAGACAAAATAGAGAAGACCCTGTCTACTATGATGCCTGCAGACAGAATCCTTCACCAACAATACCGCGAACGAAATTTCCAAGTTTATTCTGAGTTAATTAACACTCTACTTCAGGCCGAACGGCATAATGAGATCCTCCTTTGGAACTCAAATAAACGCCCGTTGGGTGCTGCACCATTACCTGAAGTACACACAAACACTCAGAACACAAACAAAAAGGAAGGTGACAACAGAAAACCTTTCAGGCATTTCAAAGGTAAAGGTAAAGGAAAAGGTAACAATAAGCGCAAAAGAGAGCAAAAGTCACGTGTTTCTCCCAAGGGTAAAGAAATTCCCAAAAAGGATTTTGACAAATCCAAACTTTGCCAAAAGTGTGGATGCTACAGCCACATCACCAAGAAATGTCGTACCCCCCGTCACTTGGTTGACTTGTACTTAAAGTCCGTTGGTCGTGATCGCCCAAATCAAGGACGCAAGTATGAAGCTCATTTCAACTTCCAGAATGATGTTACGATGCAAGATGTTGCTCCGTACAACTTCACTAATGACATCAACATGGCAGAAGCTAGTTGCTCCAAAAGTGTCCCCAATACACTGGGCAACCACAAGACTCCACCACCTGCGGAAGACGACTTAATGGACACGAACAAGATGCTTGTAGAGTTTGCCTCTACAGACATGTTTGGAGATCTCAATTAGACTCCCATGGTCTCTAATTAGTACTATGTACTCATTATGTCCCGACAAAGTGTTGTAAATTATTGCTAAATATAGCAGTCTTGTAAATATTTGTGGCTTGTATGCTATATCCTATATATAGCACATATATGTACCAAGCACAATTGAAAATCAATAAAGTATGTATAATTATATATATATGTCATTCTCAGATTTTTAATTCTCTTTCATATATATAGATTTCTACGGGACAAATCCAATGGAGGAGGAAATGTGCCTTGTAGATAGTGGTACTACAAATTCTATACTAAGGGACACCAAATATTTCCTAACTCTAACTAAGAGACAAGGAAATGTCATAACAATCGCTGGACGCGATGCGACGATAGTAGGCTCTGGTTGTGCTACTATTATGCTCCCCATGGGTACTCAAATAACAATTGAGGATGCATTATTGTATCCCGATTCAACTCGTACCTTACTTAGCTATAGAGATATCCGTAAAAATGGACTTCACGTGGAAACACATGAAGAACATAAAGAGGAATTTCTCCTCTTAATTAAAGATACCGAACATGGCAAACAACTTCTTGAGAAAATTCCCTCTTTACCATCTGGAATATATTATACATACATCAGACCCGTACCACATGTTGCCTATAAAATAATTTTTCAGAATGTCAATGCATTCCAAACTTGGCATGATCGCCTTGGTCACCCTGGCATAGGGATGATGCGAAAAATTATAAACAATTCCCATGGTCACAACTTAGCTAATTCTAAGTTCCCAGAATCTTCTGATTTTACATGCACCGCATGTGCAACTGGAAAATTGATTTTAAGACCATCTTATCTTAAGATCAAAGCTGAACCACTTAAATTTCTTGAAAGAATTCAAGGAGATATTTGTGGTCCTATTACTCCATCATCTGGGTCATTCAAATATTTCATGGTTCTAATAGATGCATCTACACGATGGACTCACGTGTGCTTATTATCCACACGCAACCATGCTTTTGCCAAAATAATAGCTCAAGTTATTAGACTTAGAGCAAATCATCCTGAACATCAGATAAAATCTATTAGAATGGACAATGCTGCTGAATTTTCCTCAAAAGCTTTCAATGACTATTGCATGGCTCTAGGAATTCAAATTCAGCACTCAGTTCCATATGTCCATACTCAAAACGGTTTAGCAGAAGCTCTTATCAAAAGAGTTAAGCTAATAGCAAGACCACTATTGCAGAATTGTAATCTACCGACTTCATGTTGGGGTCATGCAGTCTTACACGCTGCTGACTTACTACAATTGCGACCAACTGCATATCATACTGCTTCCCCACTACAATTAGTACGTGGAAATCCACCAAGTATTTCCCATCTGCGGAAATTCGGTTGCGCTGTATACGTACCGATTTCACCACCAAAGCGTACATCTATGGGTCCACACAGGAAATTAGGGATCTATGTCGGGTATCAATCTCCGTCGATCATTAAATACCTGGAGCCCCTTACAGGGGACCTATTCACGGCCCGATACGCTGACTGTATCTTCAATGAGGATCATTTCCCGGCATTAGGGGGAGATTACAAGTACCAAAATCAATGCCCGGAAATAAATTGGGATGCACAAGACATCTCCACTCATGATCCACGTACACAAGAATCTGAACTTCAAGTTCAGAAAATCATAAATTTGCAAAACATAGCAAATAATCTGCCAGACGCATTTACTGATTATAAAGGTGTCACTAAATCCTATCATCCTGCTAGGAATGTGCCTGAAAGAATAGAGGTACCAAATAAAACTATTCAACTCCCACCTTCGAAACCGGTTCTAGGTAAGAGGGGGAGAAGTAAGGCTATCAATCAGGATGTGGCTCCTAAACGCCAAAGGAAACAAGACAACAAAAATTCTAAATCAGTAAATGTGGCACAACAACAAGTTGTGAGACACCAAGTGAATAAACAAAATTCACATCCCACATCAACAATGTACTCAATACCTGATGTTGGGACATCGGAACACCCTGACGCTATCATATTGGAAAATAACGAACCGTCACGAGGGGTACAAGAAATTTCCATAAACTACATTGATTCTGGAGAATCATATGACCGAAAGACTACAATTGTCGACATATACTTTGCCGAAACAATTGCCGAAATTATCCAAACTGATCCAGATCCCAAGACCATGGCAGAGTGCAAAAAGCGCTCGGACTGGAACAAATGGAAAGAAGCAATTCAAGCAGAGTTAGCCTCGCTCACAAAAAGAAAGGTATTCTCATCAGCAATACCTACACCTTCACAAATCTTTCCTGTGGGATTTAAATGGGTTTTCGTCCGAAAACGGAATGAAAATAATGAGGTGGTGAGATACAAAGCGAGACTTGTAGCACAAGGGTTCACGCAGAGACCTGGCATTGATTTCAATGAAACATACTCTCCAGTTATGAGTGGAATAACTTTCCGATATTTAATAGCATTGGCAGTTCAAAATCATCTATCTATGCAGTTGATGGATGTAGTGACAGCATATTTATATGGGTCACTTGATTCGGACATTTACATGAAGGTTCCTGATGGAATTCCTATTCCGAATCCTAAAGCAAGTCGCGCCACATATTGTGTGAAACTTAATAAGTCACTATATGGCTTAAAACAGTCAGGACGGATGTGGTACAACCGACTGAGTGAATTCCTATTACAAAAGGGATACACCAATAACGATGATTGCCCATGTGTCTTCATAAAGAAATCCCAAACAGGGTTCTGTATTATATCAGTATATGTGGATGATTTAAATATCATTGGCAACCCACATGATATCAATGAAGCACGCAATCTCTTAAAGACGGAATTTGAGATGAAGGATTTAGGTCAAACTAAATTTTGCTTGGGTTTACAAATCGAGCACCTTCACTCAGGAATTTTAGTGCATCAATCTGCCTATATCCAGAAAACACTAGAGAAATTTAATATGCATAAATCATATCCATCCAAAACTCCCATGGTTATTCGGACTCTAGACATGGAGAAAGATCCATTTAGACCAAAGGACGAAGATGAAGAGGTACTGGGGCCCGAGGTCCCATATCTCAGTGTCATTGGAGCACTAATGTATCTTGCAAATCAAACTAGACCTGACATTGCATTTGCAGTAAATTTACTGGCTAGATATAGTGCTGCTTCAACTAAACGTCATTGGATGGGAGCCAAACAAATCTTACGATATCTCAATGGCACCAAAGATCTTGGATTATTTTTCCAAAGAAACCAAGATCCAACTGTAATTGGATACACTGATGCTGGCTATTTATCTGATCCCTATAATGGCCTATCCCAGACAGGCTTTGTATTTCTATATGGAGGAACAACTATATCATGGAAGTCATCTAAACAGACTTTAGTAACAACTTCCACAAATCATTGTGAAATTGTTGCACTATATGAAGCATCACGGGAGTGTGTATGGCTCCGCAGAATGATTAATCACATACAGCAATCTAGTGGGATTGGTCCCATTGAATCACCCACAATTATCTATGAAGATAATGCTGCTTGTATTACACAAATGGAAACAGGTTATATCAAAAGCAATATAACTAAACATATTTCTCCCAAATTATTTTATCCTCATGAATTACAAAAGAATGGAGAAATAAAAATCTTACAAACAAAGTCTTGTGATAATCTTGCAGATTTATTCACTAAGTCATTACCAGGTCCCATGTTCCAAAATTTTGTTCACAATATTGGTATGCGACGACTTAAAGACTTGCAAGTTTCAGGGGGAGATAATCTCTGAAAATAATCATTTGTGTTAAATATTATATTGCACTCTTTTCCTATTATGAGTTTTTACAAAAAACTTTCTCATAAAAGGTTTTTTAATGAGGCAATATCTAATATATAATATGTCATATTTCCTATTTTCCTCACAAGAGGTTTTTAAGGGGAATATCAAAGGCATTTCCTTCCTCATATTTTCCCACGTGGTTTTGGAGGAGGACATGGCCCATAGACCATTATATTGTTCTAAACTAAATTATGGATTTTTCCTATAAAGTTTTTTCCGTATAAGTTTACAATGGACAATAAATCTAAAAATATGTCATATCATTTCTCCTGATTTTTCCCACTGGGTTTTTGAGGAGTTTAATGACATATCAACAATATAGCACCTCATATTTTTCCTACAAGGTTTTTAGAGGCCCTGAAGATATTAATTGATCTCAAGGCTGGATGCGATCAGGGGGAGTGTTACGAAGCAATCCGTTCATCAAGGAGAAGGACCAATAGGATTACAGAGATCCCATCCAACCAGATTAGTGACATGGATCAACCTAAGCCTTAGATCTAAATCCAACCATCAGTGTAATCTCTCCCTGTAATCACTGTAGTTTCGTACGGACTACTCCATCCTTCGGAACCGACATCACCGGGAGCGCTACCGGTTGGGAAGCCGCGTATCCGCGTCCCCGAACGGGCGTCTGGCAACTCCCGTGGCGTCGCTTCAACCTGTATAAATTGTGAGATCGATCAATGGAAAAGTACGGTTCGATTCATTTGCTTTCTCTCGATGCCACCACGCTAAAACACGGCCCTCCTGCGTCGTCCTTGTCCATGCAGGGTCAAAACTCAAAACCCGCTGATAATGTGTACTGACGGCATCTTGACGGTCGTGCAAGGCGTGCATGTGAACCCCGAACGCTAAAGAAGCGTGCGCGCAAAGAATTTCCCTCCCAAACTCCGACGCAAGCGTCGCTGTCCCTGTCCTCTTGTGATTTCCCCGCGGCGCCCCTGTCCATGCCATACCCAGCGCGGCAGGGGTGCGGTGCATGTGGCTCTACGAAAGGGAAAGACGACGCACTAACGATATTGGATACCCAGCTGTGCGCTAGCAGGACCGGGACCGGAGAGGGGCGGACGAGGACGACGGAGACGGATGCTTCTGGGCTTCCCGGCCGGCGAGAAGAAGTGCGCGCGATCGCTAGCGGCGAGAAGAAGTGCAGGATCGCGACGGAGCAGGGGGCTCGCCTGTGGCCGGAGCTCGCCGCGCGCTGGTCCGCCCGCTGGCCCGGCTGACGAGGCCCGCCGTGCTCGACCGCCGAAGCCGCGCTCGCCGTCGGGGTGGGGAGAGAGAGGCGGCGGAGAGAGGCGAGGTGGGGAGGATGGGCAGGGGCGCGGGTGGGAGATGGGAGAGAGAGGAGAAAAAGGGGAGGAAGAGTATGACGTGTGGACCCCACTAGCTGGCAGTTGGCATAGAGGATAAATATAGAGTATGGATGAGTGCGGAGAAACTGTATATTTTGTGGTGACTAAGATGAAATATTCCTTTTAAAAGATGAATATAGATGTTCATGAGTGCGGATAGTCTTACCGCAGCCATCGTAGCGTCACGCTTTGGACGGGACGGGAGCTCCCTAGACCTTTTTTTTCTTGATAAGCGGGAGCTCCCTAGACCTCCTTTCAGTGGGTGCGCTCTCATCGTGCATGTGCACCGGGCCGGCTCGGATGCCTATGGCTCTAGGCCAAAATTTGTTGCGCGCCCTGTGGCCACGAGACACGGTTGATACGTTGGAGCCACTCCGCTTTATTGCCGCCTGGTCCTCACCACGATTCACCATAAACCGAAAGGGCCAGGCCATATGGAATGACAACGGAATTTGTGGTTCTGCACTACAAGAAATATCAAAGTTCAGTGCTGCTGCCGCCCTATCCCTATCCCTGCCCTTGTTTCTCCTGGGAATAGTTCTCTCTGAAATTATTACAGTAGTAGTAAAAAGAAGGGTAATCTTTCCACGGAAATACTAAAATCCCGTAGAGCGAGAGCGAGAGCGACAGGACGGAATTGGGGACGCTCTGATTGTGCTAAACTCAAACCACAATCGATGTCATGAGCGGATTTTTAACCCGGCACTAGGGACCATTGCGACAAACAACTATCCAGTACAGGATCTAATAATCTACCGCAGCTAGAGAAAACAAATGCAAAAACGCACAACGGCCTTGTTTAGATGTTGGAATTGGGAGGAGAAGTTGGAATAGTGTAGGTCACGTCGTACTGTAGCAACTTTTGTTTTTATTTGGTAAAAATTGTCCAAACTTTGACTAATTAGGCTCAAAATGTTCGTCTCGCAAAGTACAACAAAACTGTGCAATTAGTTTTTAATTTCATCTACATTTAGTACTCCATGCATGTGCCGACATTTTGATGTGACGGGGAATCTTCTTTTTGCATAGGCCTTGTTTAGATGTTGGAATTGGGAGGAGAAGTTGGAATAGTGTAGGTCACGTCGTACTGTAGCAACTTTTGTTTTTATTTGGTAAAAATTGTCCAAACTTTGACTAATTAGGCTCAAAATGTTCGTCTCGCAAAGTACAACAAAACTGTGCAATTAGTTTTTAATTTCATCTACATTTAGTACTCCATGCATGTGCCGACATTTTGATGTGACGGGGAATCTTCTTTTTGCATAGTGAAATTTGGGGTTGGATTTGGGAACTGAACAAGGGTATAGTGAAATTTGGGGTTGGATTTGGGAACTGAACAAGGGCAACATCCGTCCGCCGTCCAGCTCCTGCCGCCTCGAGCTTCCAAACAACCACCGTGTTCCGCTTCCGCACCGCACTCCCTCCCACCTTAAACCCCGCAATCAATTCACTCCCGTCACTAGCCCCCCACCCCACCACCTTTCCCCACCCCTCTTCCTCTCCTCTCAAATCGAGCCGCTTGCCAGGGGCACCACCAGTTCTCACCGCTGCCGTCACCTTTACTCTCTCACACCCCCTAAGCTGTCGCCCATGGGCGCGCCGCTGCTCCGCCGCCGCCTCCTGCTGCTGTCCCTCGCGCTCCTCGCCGCCGCGTCCGCCTCCTCCGCGGCGGCGGCAGCGCCCAGGCTGTCGCCCAACTACTACCGCCACAGCTGCCCGCGCGTGGAGCGGATCGTGTCGGACGTCATCGCGGCCAAGCAGCGCGCCAACCCGTCGACGGCGGCGGGCACGCTGCGGCTCTTCTTCCACGACTGCTTCGTCAACGGCTGCGACGCCTCCGTGCTCGTCTCCCCGCTCTCCTCCTCCACCGCCCCGGAGCGCGCCGCGGAGATCAACCTCTCCCTGCCCGGGGACGCCTTCGACGCCGTGGGCCGCGCCAAGGCGGCGCTGGAGGCCGCCTGCCCCGGCGTGGTGTCCTGCGCCGACGTCCTGGCCCTCGCCGCGCGGGACCTCGTGGCCATCCTGGGCGGGCCACGGTTCCCCGTCGCGCTGGGCCGCCGCGACTCCGCCCGCTCCGACGCGCGCGACGTGGAGGGCAACCTGCCACGCACCAACATGTCGGCGCGCGCCATGGTGCGGCTCTTCGCGGGCAAGGGACTCACCCCCCGGGAGATGGTGGCGCTGGCCGGCGCCCACACCGTGGGATTCTCCCACTGCGCCGAGTTCGCGCACCGCATCTACGGCTACCGGGGCGCCGGCGGCGCCGGGGCCGGACACGACCCGCGGCTCAACCCGGAGTTCGCCCGCGCGCTGCAGCGCTCCTGCGCGGGATACCAGACCGACCCCACCGTCTCCATCTTCAACGACATCGTCACGCCCCGGGACTTCGACGAGAATTACTACAAGAACCTGCCCCACGGCCTGGGGCTGCTCGCCTCCGACGCCGCCATCTGGGAGTACCCGCCCACCAGGGTGTTCGCGCAGCGGTACGCCGCCAACCGCACCGCCTTCTTCGAGGACTTCGCCGCCGCCATGCAGAGGCTCGGCGCCGTCGGCGTCAAGACCGGCCGCCAGGGCGTCGTCAGGCGCCGCTGCGACGCGCTCGACTGAGAAGGCGTTCGTCGACGGCGTTGCTTGGTGTGGCATTGGGTCGATCGGTGCTTGTAAGAGCAACTCCAACAGTGTAGAATAATTCGTTCTTCATATCTTGTAATTTGGCAACTCCCCAAATGGTATAGTAAAGAAAAAAAAGAACCATTTCTAATAGTTCTCCATAATTGACTTGGCAAAACCAAACTTGGGCCCACGACGTCGTTTTTTTTCGTGGGACGTCGCGATTCCGCGCGTCTTTCCTTCCCCTCGCGCCAATACGCCGCCGTCTCGTATCCCTTCGACGTCTCGTCTTCACCTTCCACCTGCCATTCCTCCGATCGGCGACGTATCTTCCTGGGCGGCGCCGTTCCTACTGACGGGGACATACTCACATCTGTAGCGCCACCAGGAGCTCCAATCCGGCCACCAGGACCTCCAGTCCGGTCGCCAGGTGCTGCAGGGCGGCCACGTAAGAGAATTGGAAGACGATTCATCTTCAGATGACGATGATTATTTCATCATATCAGCCGCTCAAATTGTGCAAATGTTTTCGGGTCAAAAACGAAAACCTGGTGGTTCTGTCCCTGGCCATCTTGTTATTTATCGAGATAGAGAAGGCGGCCATCGGAGGATGTTTGAAGATTATTTGGTGGAAAATCCGATATACGGTCCACATTTATTCCGTCGGAGGTTCGTGCTCGTTCACCTTTGATTAGCCCCCTAATATACGTACTATATGTGTTGTTAAATTGGTGTTTATTGTTTTTTCAGGTACATGATGAGTAGGGAGTTTTTCCTACGCATAATGAATGCCGTTGAGTCACACGATGATTACTTTGTGCCTGGGAGTGAGCTTACTTTAAAAGGAAAAAAAAGAAAGACTGCTCGTGTTTCATAGCAATGAAATTGCTTCAAACAAGCGGCTGAAATCAAGTACCAGTACATGTACAAATGAGTGAAATTATTCTGTGTACTAAATCTTTCTACCTCATCGGACAAGCTAGTACAAATGCAGGCCAGAACTGAAAATCGCTCCCAAGACTCGATCCTGTCACTGGATCTAATTGACTAATCAGATACGCAAGCACCGGCATCAGTCGGCAGGCCATTCAAGGTACGGCTTCAAAGCTAGAAATCCAGAGGCGTACCTACTCCCTCGACCGGCTAGAACTGAAAATCCCTCCCAAGAATCAAGACCACACGCACGTCGGCCATCACCGGACCGGGGCATTGCAGCACGAGGAACAGCAGCACCTCGGCCATCACCACTTCGTACAATCCACCGCATGGAAACCCTAAACGCTACCCAATCCTCACGTCGGCCAAATCCGGGCGAAATCGAGCAAAAATAGAGCATATACATATACCTGATGGAATCCTAGCAGCCACCGGCCTTGGTGGTCTCCACCGACCTTGCCGCCTTGGTGATGGTCTCCGCTCGCCTTCATGTACAAGGTCGAGATCTGGACGTCGCGGGAAGAAGAAGATGCGCGGGAAGACGAAGGGAGCGAGGGGAGAAGCCTGGGCGCGCGCGGGAAGGGCCGGCGGCGCGCGAGTTTCCCTGATGCGAAGTCAAGGCAGAGCGCGCATTTATCCGCGTTGGGGGAGAGTTTTTCCGCACTTTGCAAAGATGGGGAGGTGGGATGAGGAATTGTTGGAGAGTGATTTTTGTGATTTTGCTAAAAAAAGAAGAATGGGGAGTAGGGATGGGGAGGTGTTGGAGTTGCTCTAAGGGTTCCAATTCGATAGCTTAGGATTCGATTGCGGGAGAGGAGGAGCTCTTCTTTCTCTGTACTTGGAAAGTGAGGGCAAGCTAATTCTGAGGCCTTGTTTAGATCCTAAATTCTCCTCCCAAATTCTACTATGCAAAAAGTAGATTCCCATCACATCAAAATGCCGGTAAATACATGGAGTATTAAATGTAGATGAAATCAAAAACTAATTATACAGTTCTGTTGTACTTTGCGAGACGAACATTTTGAGTCTAATTAATCAATTTTTAGACAATTTTTTACACTAAAAAACAAAAGCTACTACAGTGCGGAACACTGTAGCATCAGGCACCGATTCTGCACGCCACATTCAGCATCTGAACACGCCCTGAATTGCATACCAATGGGGTTACATTTTGACAGATGCTCAACCATGGATGAACCGGCGATGCTTCTTCGTCGTGAACCTGCCGCACGCACCGTCGGCGTTCTCGGCGCCATCATATCGTTGCCGTTTCACGTGCGGCCGTTGCATCCTGTTCCTGTCGTCGTCCATGGAGAACGTCCACATCCCCTTTGTTTATTACTAGCGCAAGCAATTAACAGTTCGCTGCAGACGAAATAGGAGTATCTCAAGCCGCGCTGAAGGATCCAAGCAGCAACGGACGTGCTCCGGTGCACCTGCAGCCATTTGTGTCGGCACACGGAACCGAAGGGCGGCATCGGCTGCTGCCTTTTTGGCTTTTTGTGTGGGTGCTCGTGATCGGTTCTGGATGCCACCAATGGGCCATGGGACGCCCGACGCCCTCCATTAAAATCGACCAACCTGGCCGACCCGTTGCTCTACCACGACGGCTACTGTCCTGTCCACCCTCCACCGCGAACAGCAAGTCCGAGCCCTCAGCCCTGCTCGGCAAAGGTTCATCTTCATGTGCTTTGAATAAAGGGTCCTCAAGGTCAAGGGCACGCGAGTCACGCGACTGCATCTGCACTCCAGTCGGGATGAAATGACGCTGGCCCGGACAGAAAGCATTGAGGTTCTGCATCTAGGAGCCATATGCATCCATGCTACTATCAACTCCGAGCCGTGTTGTTAAAAAAAAACTCCGAGCCGTTGCACGATGATTAGATTATAGCCAGAAAAACATATAAGAGGGCAAATTGCATGGGTCCTGCTCACCCGTCACTCGTACGGACTATAACCACCAGCTGCTCCAAGAGGATGATGATGACGTCTTGTAACACAACAGGCAAGCATGGGTGAGTCTAACGTAGACAGCAGTGGACCCAACGCTCAAACGAAGCTCGGACGAAGCTTAAGGAGCCCGGATGGATGCCCAAGATCGCCGGGCCCTGGGTCGCCGAGCATAGGTGTGCCTTGGATTTTATTAGGCTATAACTTTATTCAATTCAAATCAAATAAATCTTAAGGTCCAGATTAAATGCTAGATGCAATAAGGACTGAGTTGATTAATGGCGAGTTGATTGTGGTTGATGGTTGACTTGTAATGGTCATGGTTATTATGTTTGCGGTTACAGGTAACTAAGAGCATCTCCGAGAGTTCACAGGAAAAATCTTCCAATCCATGATTTTTGGCAAGATTGAAAAAAACATCAACAACTTTCAATCCCACCTCCCAATCTTTTGGCATTTAAAAAAAATATGTACCCCATTGCGTGGATAAATACACGCGCGTATGGATCGTGCCAATCCAAGGTGGAAGGATTTGGAAAGAATAAGAAATAGGACAGGGTTCCTGATACAAATGTACAAGAGAGCAATAAAGTATAAAAGAGGTTGGGGTGATTTAGAAATAGTACGAGATTCTTGGTGTAAAATGATTTCTATGTTTTAGAAGTGATTTTTTGGAAACTGTTAGAGAAACGTTTATTGGGTGCTCCCAATACTTTCTGGCGACTTAGAAAACGTTTTGGGAAGAAATATTTGGTACTGTCGGGTACCTAAAACTAGTGGTACCCACAATCAACGATTAAGAAAAACAATAACTGCTATCCATAAAATGGGACGAGATGTTCCATGGTTCCTGGCGAGCGATCTGCGACGTCTTCTTCCCAGCGACTAGCAGTAGCGCACACAAGTCTTCTTCTTGGTGGACGTTCGTGGGACTACACTGGAACATCTTCTTGTTTTAATTGTGGTCCGTGACTTCGCGCAACACGCTATATCGACTAGAATGAATGGAGCCACCGGTGCCATTAGCACTGGTCTTCCGCAGGCTATATCACTATACTTACTGAATTCGTGATTTTTAGAATTTATTACTTTGATCGGTATATTCGTCTTGTTTACTATTGTGATAGATTCATCACACGTGCACATATCTAATGTCATAAATATTTGCTATTGATTTTCTAGATTAAATTAAACATAAAAATACCTAAATTTCTAACCATCCAAGAAACTTGATTTTAGACAATTTTCTGTTAATGATTTTGCTGCTGTGTTGAAGCTGAATGCTTTTGATGGGTCAAATTATAAGAGATGGCATGCTAAGATGACCGATGATTGACGACCATGAGTTGCTATCACACCTCGCAAGAGAAACTCGATCTGTTTACTTATGATGAGGAGAAATCGTTCGAGGTTGCTGGTATTTATTAACTTATCACTTGTTTAGTAGCCACACCTATTAATTATCTATATCTCTTAGCACAACTTGAACTAGGTTGTCATCCCTAATGATGGTGCCAGAAATACTTGTTGGTACTGCCTAGCTTCACTACTAGAATAATGGTAAATAGATGTTTATCATTTTATGTGACTAGATAGAATATATAATATGAATAAAAAGGATTCTGCAAGCGGACAGATAATTATATCATTGTAGCACTTCATTCGAGAGTATTTCAGATATCGTTATTTATATTTTACACAGGGAAGGTGTAGCGTTGGACATGTATTGATAACTTATAACATTGATGGAGAAATAAACCACAATCAATCACTCTACTCATAACAGGGGTAAGTCACAAGGTAGAATATTATAGGAATAATTCCTAAGTCATTTTTAATTACAAGTCAAAACATACATTGATTAGTGCAATTACACCTAGTAGTCATTGCTGTAACACCCCTGGGTGTTAAGCATGCATTATCATTCAAAGCATAAGCATTCAACATCATTGCATGATTAGCATTATTTGAATTGTAGCTCTTTCAAATTTAATTTGAAAAACAAATAAATGGGAACCCTAAGTTTGATATAAGTGTTAAAAAGTTGGTGAACTTTTGAGAAGTAGCAATTTTAAATAATCTAGAATAAATCAACTTGATTATTGGAGCAAATTTTAAATTCAAGTTTTCCTCAAATTCTGTTTTAAAAATATTCTAAATAAATGAGTTTTTGATTTTAAATTAGCTTTAAATCTCAAATTCAAAATCTCTTGAGAATTTTGAAAAGTGCTCTATATGAAAGTTGTAGAGAATAAAATTTTGAATAACTTTTATTTTGGGCCAAATCTCTGAAAACCTCTTTTCATCTCCAAATTCAATTTTGAAACAAAGAATTAAATCTGAAAATATTTTGAAAAGGAAAAATCAGATTTTCGCCTTAGTGGGCTTCGGCTTCCCTTTCGGCCCAGCGTCGCTGGCGGCCCGGCCCGCGCCTGCGTCTTCTCCCTCCCGCTCCCGCGCGCGCGCCCGAGCGTGGCGTCGTGGCGCCGCGGCAGCGTTCGGCCGCCGCGTGGCCGCACGCCGTCGGAGCCGCGCGACACGCGCCCTGTGGCCCCCGCAGCGTCCGCGCCCGCTTACCCCCCCTCCGCGCGCTCGTCCTCCTCGGTTGCTCCCTCCATTCTCCCTCGCCCGCCCGCAGCAGCAGCAGCAGAGCTCCGCCTCGCCATCGCCGGCGCCCGAGCTCCGCAACCGCCTTAGCCGCCGCTCCGGCTCACCGCCTCCGCCTCCGTCTTCGCCCTCGCTGCGCCTTTCCATGGTGCATCCGGTGCTCGCCACAGCCCGCTAGGATTCGGCCTCCACCCGCGGTAATGGCTCGCCGAAGTTTCGGCTGAGCTGACCGGGGTGACCCGCTCCATGGGCCGCACCCCTCCACGCCACTTCTCGCCCACTTCTCGAGCGCACGAGCACCGCACTTGCACCGCGAAGCTTGCTGACCTCACCGCGCAGCTCCTCTCGGTCGGAGCTGGCCGGCCGACGGCGTCCCGCGCCGCCGAGCCGCCATGCTCGTCGACGAGCTCGATGCCGAGCTCGTCTGGCCACCCACTAGGCACCACTAGGTTCGCGTCGATGAGAGGAGCACGATGGTGCCCTCCCCGTCGTCGGAGGACTCGCCGGCGGCGAGATCCCGGCGGTCCGCACCGCCTCTGGCCGACTACGGCTGACGGGTGGGCCCGTCTGACCCATGGGTCCCGCCTGTCTGTCTCAGTGTTTCGGTTCCGGGTGTCACAGCGGGGTGCACGTAGCATTTAAGGCCGGTTTTGATTTTCGGTTTTAAAGAAATTGATTTCTAGAAAATCTGAAAAAGGCTTCCAAAAATTGTATCTCAAGATTTATAGCTCCAAAAATCATGAAACAAATTTTGAATTGTTCCTTTTGAATAGATCTACAGTTTAAAAATATCTCATGTTATTTTTGTGACACTCTACTGTGCAATTTTATTTAATTGTTATATATGCTGTTATCTTAGAAAAAGTGTAGTAAATAAAATAATAAAGGGAAAAATATGATTCTTATTACATTAGTCTTTATTAGTGATGTACTTTCTAGGAAAAATGCCAGTGAAGCATGTTCTGTGGGAAATTTTTGAAGTGTAGTTCAAATGCTTTTAATTGGTAATATTTGTTATTTTTAGTAGAGAGCAAAATTTGTATACAACATACATCTGATAATTTTTGTAGTATGTTGGTTTACTGTTAGTAACCTAAGAAAATTGTGAAATCTGTTGTTTGATACTTTTTCTAGTGTAAAATAATTTCATGCTCACAATTAGGCTATAACTTGTTTATTTTGTACAAGCAGTTTTACTTATGCAATTCTCATGAAAATTTAGTGGTAGGTTAGTTAGGGTAAGAGTAGTCTACTGTAATTTTTGTAGATTTTTATCTACACCAGAGATAGGTGTTGCTGTGTAACCCTAGCTAAATAGGAAATAAAAGATTATTCTTTATGAGAAATTGAGAGAAATAAAATATGTTTGGTGTATCTTTGAAGCATCATTATGCCTTGCTGATGTTGTGGATGAGTTAGGTTGGTAAGGTTTGGTCATTTAGGGTCACTTGCTTGTGTAAGGTGTATGATTATTAGTGGAACCGCAGTGTGTATACTTTAGGGTACATGTTCTTGGATGACGTGGACTACCTGATAGAGGATAAAGTTTTATCTTAACTGCTCATTCCATGGGCTCATCTGCATCTCGCGTCATCCCATCACTTCACCATAGTCCTATGCATTATTCGCATATTTACTTATGCAACTGCATCATACAGGATCGCAGGAGGAGTCGCAGGCAGCAGTTCCGGAGGAGCAGGCTTGGACGGATCAGCAGGAACCCCAGGCACAGGAGGTGCCCGAGGAGGAAGAGTCAGGCGAGGAACTACCAGAGTGCGTCGATCACCACCCTAGTTCGTTCGAAAGAGGCAAGCCCCGGAGCATTTTAAGTCTCCTAAATTATAAAAAGTTATTCCTTATTACATGAGTTATAGTTATATATTGTTGCATTAAGTTATAGGAGTTGAGTGAAACCGTTGTTGCATTATTACCTTGGCCACCGGATTATCTTTTACCCTGTTAGGTCAGGATCGAGTAAATTGCTTAGCCATGCTTAGACCGGTAGAAGTCGGGTGATTTCCTGTCACCTACGAGTTATAGGTGGATACCGGGTTATGGTTAGCTGTAATTGTGATCATGAAAAGTAACCAAGTGTTGATGGATAAACGGAGACCGGGCGGAGTCTTATAGGGTTTTGGACTATAGTGATTCCGTCTGTGTCAGTTAAGGACCGATCGTTGCTCGTCCCTCTTGTCATGTTGAACGCATGCCTCACATTTAGCTGGCCGAATAAAGTACCTTTCGACCGCGAAGCTAGTGACACTTTTTGAGCCGGGATAAACTCGGGTTGGCAGACTGGTGTGGAAGGGGGGTAACGGGGACGCGAAGAGTGAGCCCAAGGTGCGTCCTGGCAGTCGGGCGGTCCCTGGGTAGTGCGATCCATGATTGTTATCCCGCGGCTTCTCGGAAAGTGTCATTGGTGATCTACGCGACCCTGACGGGGGAAGCATGGTTTGTGTGAGGAATAAATCTCCAGCTGGATAGGAATTCGATTCGATTCGCCGTCGCTCCCGGTTAGTGAGCACTTGACTCGAGCTATGGCATCGTAGTTTTAATGGTGGAACACGGATGGTTATGTGGATAATGTTGGAAAGGCTAAACCTGAGATGGTAATCTTTGATGTTAATGGTTAATCAAGTGTTTGTTTTAGTCATAGGTGCTTATTTAGCATGAATAGGTTGTCCTAAAAATGATGCTAAAGATACTTATCCTTAGTCATTCATAATAACTTGTGCTTTTCGCAAAGGAGTCAAGCCAATCCACTATGTAAAGCCTTGCATGCTCCTTGGTGTCATGTTATTTTTGGTTTATGACGGGTAAGTCTAGCTGAGTACATTCTCGTACTCAGGGCGTTGTTCCCATTGATGTTGCAGATGGTCAGATGTACTACGGGTACTGCTCCAACTGTCTGTATCCGGCGATGGGTGACAACTAGGACCTTGGGCAAGGGTCTTTCTGTTTGTCTTATCTACTGCTTTTGTAGACCATGACTATCGACTGGCACTGTAACTGAACTAAGTGTGTGTGCGTAAAATTATTTGCTTCCGCTACTTTATGTTGAACTATGTTGTAATAACTTTTATTTCCGAACTCCGACGTATCCTACCTTTATGATCAGATTTATGTATCGTGTGAACTGTGGCTGCTAAATCAGTACGATCTTGGTTGTATGTTAGTGGTTTGGAAATCCTTCGTGATTTCACGGAATCTCGAGTTATACGGGCTTAAGTTTGTTAAATTAACCGCCTCGGTGGAAGATTTTCTTACTTAATTTCATATAATTACGTTGATCCGTTACAATTGCTAAGATCACCGTTATATCTATGCATAAGGGGCATTACTTAGGGAAGTTTAAGAATAGAGCTTGCCCTTCCTTCGTAACCGGACCCTACTTCTATGACCTATATTTGGGGAGTGGACTATAAAGGACTCAACGGTAGTGTCACACCCGCGATCTACCGCATGACTCAGAATATAGAGTGTATTAGCAGATAAATAGCATATAAGCACCAGGCTTACATGATATCTACCACCCACCTTGTGTACATTGGGGTGAGCGTCATACGAACTTATGCATAAACATAATAATAAACCAGCTATACTAAATATATAATCAAAGTAAACGATCAATATTGCAACCTTGAACATGAATAAGATGAATACTAATATTATCATAACAATTGTAGCAAGCATATAAAAATAATAGAGATACAAAAGAGAGAGGGGGTACAAGAATTATGCCAAAGACAATATCGAGAATCCAAGCGATTGCCTCCCTCTAAACCTAACCTAACTAACTATGCCCTAGAAACTAGAGAAACTCTAAGGATGATTAGGGTTTCTGTCTTCTCAAATGACTTGATGATTAGGGTTATGCCTCAGGGCGGAGGGGTAGAGCCTGGTTATATAGCCTTGAGCTTGCAATGTGAGCCCTTAGATGAAACTAACTTAAGGAATGGTGTATATGCAATCTAGGAGTCGGTGGGGAACCGCCATAGAAGCGAGGAGGCTGACAGGTGGGCCAGGGGGCCAGCCGGCCCCACATGGTAGTGGCTGGTCCTCCCCTTCGGTGGAGAGCCTCCTAGAGTCCTCTAGAATCTTTCCACGTAGGTTTTGCGGTGGAATTGCATTATTAACTCTGACATGTAGGTCCGTCTTTACGGTTTTATGAATAAACCCTGCAGAAATCATAGATTCACCAAAACTTATGGAATTTGTTAGTTTAAGTCCCAAGACCTATGTTGGTGATCTCAATTATGCCCTTATATATGTTATGTTGATGGTTTATAATGGTTGTTAACTACCATCAACAGTTGCCAATAACCTATTTTGAGGCACCATGATTAGCACTCTTTTTGACAAATATGATAAATATGTGGACAATATACATATTGGCAAAGGATTATGGGATGCACTTGAGGCAAAGTTTGATGTTTTTTATGCTTATAGCGAGCTGTACATAATGGAGTTATGACTATAGAATGGTTGATAACAGTTTATTAGTGGAACAGGCTCATGAGATACACGCACTAGCTAAGGAACACGACCATTTTCCATGTGTGTTGCCCGACAAGTTTGTAACCAGCGGTATCATCGCTAACTTGCCACATTCTTGGTGGGATTCTGCTACCTCTCTAAAACATAAGAGACAAAGAGTTTAGCATGGTTAAGCTTAGTGGGTCTCATGATGTTTAGGAGAAGGCGAGAGTAAAAGACACTAGTGCCAATATGCTGTAGAAGAAAAACTCTAGTGCCTCTCGTGATAATAAGAAGAAGGGCAAGCAAGAGAACAATTCAAAGCCTAAGCAAACAACCACATTTAAGAAGGCAAAGAACAAATGGTTGCTTTGTTTGTGGGAGTGATGATCATTAGGCAAGTGCATGCCCGAACCGGAAATTTCAGCAGGACAGAATTCAATGAACATGGTTGTTAGCGAGGTTGAAGGAGGAACATCTAGGTATGCCAATTCTTTTCCTACTGTTCTCTCAATCTGTCATTCGCCTAAGTGGTGGATGGACATTGGGGCTAATATTCATGTGTGTGTTGAGGCATCTTTGTTTTCTTCTTACCAGGTCATTTGGACTGGAGCCTTGCTGATGGGGAATGGATATCATACGTGTATTCTTGGTGTTGGTACAGTCATTATGAAGTTCACTTTAGGAATGATGGTGCAATTGAAAAACATGCAACTAAAAGGTCCTAGTTTGGTTTTGATAATTGAGTGATAACCTAGTGGACTAACATGCGTTTATGTTGAAATGCATAGGTGATTAGTCCACAAATATATTAGTGTGAGCAACTTGAGCCATGGTGGAAAAATGACTTGGATTTGTTGCAAAGCCCAACTAGTTGTGATGAAAGAGTATTGCATATGGGACATGACATAAAAGTCATATGGCTAGGTGGAGAAGATAAAGACATGGCTTGGCGTCGATGGTCCTATTGAAAGTGTGAAGGGGAAGTTAGAGTCTATGGAGCGATGAACCCCACATGGCGGAGAAGTTTGAGCAATGACTTGACGTCGATGGACCAAGGCAACGGTGAAGAGCAAGCGAAGTTTTGATTGATGAATCAATAAGCCACATGAACACATGAAATGGATCATATCATTCATGTGAGATCAAGCCATGAAAAACTTGTGTTGATTACAAGTGGCTCGATGGAGGTTGATGTTTGTGTAGAATCACAAATGGTGGAGTTGGAATGGAATGTGCAAGACAAAGGTATGACTTGTAGGGCATTTCATGTCACCGGTCAAAGGTTATGTAGAGAAGTGCATAGCCAGGTTTAGGATAGATGGTTGTACTATCAAAAAGGCCAAACTTGTTTGTGTATTAGTCATCTAGTGCACTTGAGCGATCTAACTTTGCATGTAATGCTAGGATCGAGTGGTGTGATGAGTGTAGTGAAAACCCTTTGAAAAATATTTATGAAAATGCTAACTCACATGCACATGGTGGTGGATCACTTTAGAGTTGGCACACTTTCAAAAGGGTGGAACAAAGGAGTTGTTTGGCGCATTTGGTAGGCATAAAACCGAGACGTGAAGGGACGTCAGACCATCAATGGATGGGTCTAACGGTCTTCCTGGCTACGTAGAGAGGGTTAAGTGGTTGGCAAACCACCAAACCTCGAGATAAAAATCACCATGTCATCTTCTTCCTGTTGGTTTGCAATCTCCAGACACAAGCTTGTATTTGCTTGTTATTACTTGTGCTTGTGTAGTTGCTCTTGTGTATCTAGTTTACTTGTGTAGCAAAGTAGTTGCTCTCTTGTGTTAGTAGGCTTGTGTAGTAGCCTTGCTCAGCTTGTGTATCTAAGTTATTGAGCTCTCTAGTTTGGCTTTGTGTAGCCTTGCTAGTTGAGTAGTGCTAGTGTGCTTAGGCTTTATGCGCTTTGCTCACTATTATGTGCAGGAGTGAGCTCTACCTAGCCCAACACCTTAGTTGCTCAAATTAGGTTCTTTGTAAGGTGCTTGGAAACATAGATATAAGGGTGTAGCCTTGGCTAGATAGAGTAGTTTAATTCTGCATTTGTTTTGGCTAACCGACGCGACTAAGTTTTAGAAAAGAATATTCCCCCTGTCTGGTCCGCCATCTTGACCCTACAACATGTCCCCTCCATAAAAAAGAATCTATTTAGCATCTCTCTACTGTGTAGAGATGGCTATAAAATAGTCTTTGAATCAAATAAATATGTACTATCAAAGTATGGGACATTTGCTAGAAAGGATTCTGATTGCGGAGGCTTGTTCCACGTATCTTTGCATGATGATGTATGTAATAAGGTTGTGAACAATTTTGGATGAATAGAATATTTGGCATTCATGACTATGTCATGTTAATTTTTGTTATCTATCACGGCTAGCAAATTCAAATTGAGTGCGGTTTGTTTCCATAGTATCTTACTGATGTGGGGAACATATGTTAAGTGTTGGTTGTGTTATGCACCACTATGAGGAGCTCTAGCTCATCCATGGTGGTGGTGGCCATGGAAGGCTATGGAGCTTTGTGGAGAGGGCGATTGAAAGGGAGATGACTTGGGGTGCTCACCATGTTATGGGGATGCTCCAACAACAGCAGCTCAACCAACGATGCCTTGCAGCAGGGGCGGAGCTAGAGCAAATACAAGAGGGGTGTGCTTGCCTTGTGGGTGCATATGATTTTTATAGTATGGGTGCGAATATGGTGAAAATTTGATCATAATCACCATTTTTTGATATGAAATCATCACTCACTCATACCATGGCCAAAATTCATGAAATTTAAACTACAGCCTACTCATAGCATAGATATCATCACATAAAATTTTCATGCCATTTAGAGCTACATAGCAAGAGATATGAATTTCCCCTAATTAATCATGAATTAAAGAGATAAATAAAAACTATTTATTTTTCTACAGAACATAATATGTTTCCTATTTTAAAAATAAACTAGACATCACAAAGAACATAACCCAAGTTGAATCACCTCAAAAGGATGTCTAGAACTCCAGATATGGATTTTAGAAGTTATACAAAGAATCTGGAATTTGAAATAATCCTAAAACCTAAGGAGCCACTGACATGCGCGATCCACCGGTCAATGGGCCTACCAGCCAGCAAGAGCAGGGAGCAGGGGAGAGGGTTGACCGATGGCAGCTCGCCGATGGCGAGGTCCGTGGCAAAACCACGGGCACCCTTGTGCTCCCCACGCTCTCCAGCACACGACCCCGCCCTCAATTTACTCCCTACTAGACTAGAACATGGGTGGCGGCGCGCATGGCGGCTCGGCGGAGCACGTGGTGGCGCATCTCACTGGAGGTTGCCGCTGGACCTAAACTACCCCCTCGGTGAGCATCCCTACACCTCATCGAACCTAACGCACACGCTAGAAGAGAGGGATGGTGGCCAGAGATAGTTTGGCCACGTGCAAGTCGTGGACACGGCGGCCATGGCGCTCTCGGTTTTATGGGTGCGCCCGTACCCTAACCCTATACAATGTATATAGATCCACCCATGCCTTGTAGAGGGAGATCGGCTTCGAGCTTGCTCCATGGCTTGAGGATGAAGGAGGTGCTTAGGGAGGTCTTCTTGCTCGATTCCGAGACATCGAGGGTGTGAGGAAGGTGTAGCAGCTCATTGTCAGTGTCCTCCGGCAAGGGGTGAGCGTGGTGGTGGCCTTCCTCCTCCTCTCCTTCTCTGTTATTCTTCAATTCCTTTGCTTTCTCTCCTTTCTCTATTCTTTGTTTTCCAAAGAATGGAAATGAGGGGAGGAAGAGAGAGATGGTGGAGGTATTGTGTATATGTGAGTGAGTGTGAATGACATGTGGGCCCAAGGAGTGTGTGATATGGACACCTCATTTCTTGGTGTCACGTGTTCGGCCGGACTGTTTGGCGATGCACTGGACGGTCAGGTTGAACACCATAGAGCCCGAAAAGTGCGGAATTTAATATGCCAGTTTTTGAAAATAGGAATTTTAAGTGCATATTATGCTCATGATGCTTGTGGAAAAAGTTTGCATGATCTGGTCGTGATAGGGGGCTACTTGAGAAAGTTGAGGGTTCATTTATAACTCTAGGGACTCTTTTATAAAATTAAACCCTGTCAGTGGAGGAATGAAAATCTTCCCTCCCACCTTCCATATAAAATGAAGATATAGAGAAGGTGGAGAGGAACTTTAGCCACTCACTCATTACTCTCCCTCACTCTCTTCATTCCATCTCTTTATGTTTACCAACAATAGATGGTTATTTAAAAAATAGAATAATTCATTATTATTGTTGATGATGATTACATTCTACTGAATTTTGGATTGAATGTTTATGTTTTATTCTTGTGTCTCCAATTACATTGCCTCACGTCGCTAAACATCTGCCATGCTATGTCTTTAGGGCTAGCATCCTATACCATCTCGCAAGTTTCGTATTAAAACTTAAAAGTATGGTATGTGGGTTACTAAACCTTGGTGGAGAGCCAGTGGCGTAGAGCGAGAAAGATTTCATGGCATTCTGGTGACCCCATTAATCAATCCGTGGCACGGCCAAAACTACCATGTAATCAACAAGACCAGTGATTAGAAAACAGGTTATGTGATTGAAGTTTTGATAAGAGGTGTGGATTTATACATCATGGCATTTCACTGACAACTGCTACTTAATGGCAAATGGTATCCGAGTACAATATAGGCATTCAAATGTGGTTCACCTACCAAAAGAAATCAAAGACAATGTAGTCAATTTGGGATTTATCACTTTACATGGTAACATGTAAAGTTGGCCATCGGGCTGGCCCGGCCCGGGAGAGGCATGGTCCGCAGGGTCTCAGGCCCGCACAGCCTGCCGTGCTTGCCGTGCCATGCCGCGGCATGCCTCGTGCTTGGCCTTCGGCCCAAGCACGGGCCTGTGGGCCGAGATTCATGCCATGCCGGCCCGACAAGCACGACAAAAACGACGTGTCGTGCCGACCCACATCCCACAACCCAGAAAACACATCAGGGTAATCAACTAAGTGAGGAGACATCAAATTTCACATCCTCACTCCTAGCAAAACAATAGCACTATGATTCTATGAAAATGTCATCAAATTTGTAATCCTAAGTAAATAACCAACAACTCAAACAAAATCCTAAGTAAATGTCATCTCGGGTGTCGTCGTTGTCCTCGCCCTCGGGGGCCAGGCCTAGCAAAAGAATGCCATCTTCTTCGGCCATGATGTCCTCTCTAGCCCCATTCCTCGACGGTGCGAGTGGCCGCCTCGCTCGCTCTAGGCCACAACTAGAAGACGACGCATCGGCTATCGACCTGCGTATCAAGTGAAACGAGATTAGAATAAACAAAAGAAGAAGAAGAATAGAGGATACAAGAGGAAGATGATGGTTACAGTTAGGGTTAGGGTTAAGAAAATTTTACCTCAGCAACCGGAGCCCAGTGGCCAGTGCCGGAGAAGACAACGACCCCTAGATCCAGAGAAGAAGAAGAGTAGAAGACGATAGAAGAGGAAGAGAAGGATTAGGGTTAGGATTAGGGTTACGAAAAGTTTACCTACACAACCGGAGCCCAATGCCAGAGAAGACAACGACCCCTAGACAATGACTCCCTAGACGACACTCGGTTATCAAGGATGGCGAGCGGCGAAGGAGGTAGAGATGGAGACAGAACAACAAACTCACATAATCAACGAGGTGGAGATCTAGAGAGGAGATAGAGAGATGGATAAGGGAGAGGCAGAGAGGTAGTGAAGGTCGTCAACGGAGATGGCCACATCGAGGTCACCGGAGACGTCCACGGAGGGGTCCGATGCCGACGGAGTCGACTGCGAGAGCGAGGCGACTGCGACTGTTAGAGGCCGAGAGCAAGGCGAGAGCTGCGCGACAAGGAGGGGAAATGATTTAGGGTTAGGGTTAGGGAGGCGAGCGCCGCATCCAGCCGCTTATATATGCAGGGGGGCCGAGCGACGGGGTGCGGGGACCTACTGGGCCACTGCAAAAATGTCATGCCAGACCATGCTAGCCCGTGGGCTTGATTGGCGGCCCAGGCACGGCCTGGTAGCATGTGCCATGCTGGCCCGGGCCCTGTGGCTTCCGTGCCGGGTCGTGCTCGGGTCGGGCCAAAATGTCGGGCCACGTGTCGGGCTGCATGGCTTTTTATAGTAACATGTAAGTTGTACTTTTTTGTGTTAAATTAGGTAGCTAATCATGTGCATTTCTTGAGTTACTTACATCGTACTTGGTGATCTATATATGTATGAAGTCAAAAACAAAACCTATAGGCTTGTATGTTATGCATGACATGCTTAAAGTGCTATCAGGGTTTAAAGATTGTAAGCACTTAAAGTGCTATCTAGGTTTAAAGACTGTAAGCACTGCATAACAAGTGATGTTGATAGCCTTTGCCCAAAATGCATCACTCACTTTATATTCACTAAGCATTGACCTTGTTATATAAATTAATGTCAAATTCTTCCTCTCAATAAGGCTAGTGTATTGTGGAGTTTATTTGGTTGAAAACTCATGTTTGATGCAAATACTATCACACAAGTCATCAATCCTTGTATTCTTAAATTCACTACCATTATCACCTCTCACTTTCTGGATCTTAATTCAAACTCATTCTCAACCCTTTTGATGAAGGACTTGAATAGACTGAAGACTTCACTTTTGTCATTCAAAAGAACAATCATGTGAATCTTGAGAAATCATCAACTATCATAAATCCATACTCGTTACCATCAATGCAGTGGGAAAACTAAATCCACCCTTAGCTCCTTGCTCTCCTTCTTGAAATCTCCTCCTCCTTGCTCCTAATGGTTAAGGAGAGAGGGCTCCTCCCTCTTCTATCCCCAACCCTTGTGGATGACAACTCCTAGATAGCATCCATGGGCCATGGCTTCTTGCTACTGGTGGGATGCTCCAATCACCTCTCCTTCCTTTCCTCCTTGCCTTCTCCTTGCTCTAGGTGGTGTAGAGAGAGAGAGGGATGAACTAGAGAGAGAGGATGAGTGAAAGTGAGTGGAGAGTGAGTGTTCAGGCTGCTGGTGTTTGCCTCTCCACGAAATGGAAACATGTGGCCTGGCTTGTGGGGCTAGGAGAGCTCCACAAGTGACAGCTCAAATTTGTGCATGAACACTACTACAGATTGACTTATCACTATCACCACTTTCACTGCCGTAGCGATAAAAGCGTCGGTGTGATACTTCCACCGTCGGTCGGACCGATAGAGGGACCTCCTAAGGAAGGAAATCGGCAGTTAAAAACTATCAATGCGGCGATGGTAGTGGGGTTGAATTCCACCGTTGTTTGGAATGCCGAGCCGACTAGGATAGGCATTATGGCCGTCGGCCCTACATGACCATTTGGTGTCCGGTGGTAGTAAATTCAGCGTGAGTTATTTCCTTATTTTCCAACTACCCACAACACAATTGCATCACCATTACTTTTCTACGGGGTATGCCTCATCTTCACTGATGCTTATATTAACTGCTCCTCTCTACTTCTCCATCTTCATGGTTGGCCTATTTAAGCCAGGGCTGGATGTGCTTCTTGGCAATCCACAAACTCCTCCTCCTTATAGAGTAGATACAAATAGATATAGACAAAGCTTTTGAGACAACCAACTATATTTTCTTCATCACCATGGCGCACCTTCTCCAACTCCTCCAGCGGCAGCAGTGGCCTTGGCAGAGTGCCTTCAAGATTGGGTACTACCGGCATCTAGGCGCAGCAGGGTGAAAGGTCTTGATGGCTAGAGGGGGGGTGAATAGCCTATTAAAATTTTCTACAACGACAAGCTAAACAAGTTTATCAATATAACAAATAGCGAGATGCGAGTTTTGCTTAGCCTATGGGTGTTTGCAAGCCACCTATCCAATTCACAATTCTAGTATTTGCACTCAACCGCACAAGTCAAACCGAGAAGGTAAGTACAACTACAACTAGCAAGCTACACAAGAGAACTACTCTAGCTAAGCTAACTAGCTAGCAAAGATAACTAAGAAATTAATACAAGAGAGATAGGAGGGTATCACCGAGGGGCGAAGTATTGAGCCAAGCAATCAATATGATCAATAGATGAATACCAATATAACCGAACACCGGGATTAATCAATCACAATATGAAAGTGATGACACGAAGATTTATCCCGAGGTTCACGTGCTTGCCGGCACGCTAGTCCCCGTTGTGTCCCTCTTCACCACGTGGTTCGGTGGCTAATCGGTCACACACCGAGCCTCTCAAAAGGCACCACAAGAACCTACCAAATGGCAAAAGGTTGCAATGACACGAGCAATTCACTAATGTTGCCTTTGGCGCTTCGCCGAGGTAGGCACAAACCCCTCACAATCACCGGAGGTGGCCAAGAACAATCACCAACTCTTGCCAACGCCTCCAAGCTGCTCCAAGCCGTCTAGGTGGCGGCAACCACCAAGAGAAACAAGAATCCCGCAGCAAATCAACCACCAAGTGCCAACTAGATGCAATCTCACAATGCAAATGCACTTGGATCACTCAATCTCACTTCGAATATGCAAAGAAGCAAGAGAGATGAGTGGGAGGGGAGTTGCTTAGCTCAAAGTGCTCACAAGTATGTCAAATGTTCGAGAGAGAGAGTCTTGAGCCGGCCAACGAGTATTTATAGACGTACCCCTTCGAAAATAGCCGTTAGAAACTTAAACAGCCAAAATCGGGCTGACCGGACGCGCTGGTCCAACTGACCGGACGCGCCGGTCGCGCAACGGCTAGTTTCGCGAAGCACCGACCGGACGCGCCGGTCGCAACGACCGGACGCGCCGGTCACGACCGGACGCACCGGTCCCGTAACTGACCGGACGCGCTGGTCAACCCTGAGCCGCGCACAACGAACCAGCGACCGGACGCGCTGAAGAACTGACCGGACGCCACAGTGCCCGCGTCCGGTTGGAGTCCAGTAAGCTCCCTGGACGACCGGACGCGTCCGGTTGCCTGTGACCGGACACGCCTCGCGTCCGATCAAACAACTGAAAAACGCGCAGACACTGGACACTGACCGGACGCGTCCGGTCAAACAGTGACCGCGTCCGGTCCAGCGTCCGGTCACCACTGTGACCCTCGTTTGCCTCCGTTTCTTTTTCCGACTTCCGGCGTAGTGGAAAATAGGCATTTCATTTCCCCGAAATCGCCTGAATCCCGCGCTCGCACGCTCGGCGGGAGGGAGAGAGGACCCCAAACCCTCTCTACCGCTTAAACTCCACCGCCGTCGCAAACGTGCTAACATCACCAAGTGATCTTGTCATGTGTGAGTGTGTTAGCATTTTCACAATCATTTTTTGAGGCGATATTAGTTCTATCCAAATGCATATGATCATGAAATGCACATCTAGAGGCACTTAGGAGTTCAATAGCCGCGTCATTCCCCTCTTTATAGTACGACTATCTATCCTATAATGTAACCACACCCACTAGGTGTCTTGGTTACTAAAACACAACCCTTAAGCATATACCTTTGCCTTGATCACGTAGGGTTACGTCCAAATCCAAGTGTGGCCATCATGATCACCATGTCCATCATGCCACCAACCTTGGAGTGTACTAATCCTCATATGCTACATACAACTTAGGCATAGGATTAGTACTTAGGCATTGTCACTAATTACCAACACCAAACATAGGACTTTCAATCTCCCCCTTGTTGGTAATTGGTGACAAACCTTTCACAAAGATATTATGATAAAATTTTGATTGAACCCATGTCACATTGTCCAAGTATATTACCATGTGTAAGAATTATGGACATGTGATCATGAATTCAAATTGATAGCAATGGCTCCCCCTACATGTATGCTATATGTTTGGATTTTGGAAGCATACATGTTAGATAGGAAAGATTAGGAGCATTGTCTACCAATAGGTGCTAAGTGTTTTAGATTATAGACCTTTGAAGCGTGATACCATCGGAGTAGCGATAAACACCATCTTAGCACCTAGTGTAGTTAGATTCCACTTGGAAAAGCACAAACATAACTAGAAACCTCGTGAGATCAACATTATAAGCAAGGTTCTAGTACCACTTTGAAAAAACATGAAGCAAGAAAAATCTAGCTACTTCCTATTCATGCTAGTACCACAAAGCATCATTCAAATTATACTAGCAAGTCACCACACAAGCAATGTATTGGAGAAAACGAAATGCATAACTATGCATCATACATATGAGGTGCACATAGAAATGCAACATTCATGTTTAAAAGCTTCCTCCCCCTACTTGTGTGCTTCTTTTTATCAATTCTTCTTTTATCAATTCTCCCCCTTTAGGATCTTTGTGAAACATTTTCAAATATTTTCTCCCCCACAACATTTTTTTTCTCCCCCACAACATTTTTGAGTTCTATCTTTGTGAACAACATTTTCTCCCCCTTTGGCACCAATTGACCACAAGGAGCAAACTTTAGATAGATTAACATGTTGAAATATGGGGTGAGGATCAAGTTTATGATTCAACCTAGATTGCTTACATAAATAAAATACTTCGGTTTGATCCAAGGGCAAGCTTCTTCACACCTCACTAGAAGGGTTATCATGCACCATGTTGAAGCAAATATTTAGACAAGTTTTCTAGATTAAACACTTAGGATCACAAGCTACTTAAACAAGTTATATGCTACCACTAGATCATACAAGTCATGGAAACAATAGTGGCACCATATAAACTTCAAATTCATTTAATTTTCATGAATGATCCTAGAACATAAGAAATCATGACTAGATGCACTAAACATGTCCTTAGTATAGAATGTATGACATGTCAACCAATTGTACCTTGGGGCTCGAAGGAGAGGCATGTCATATCATGGGAGTGCATCAACTCATGTTGGAGAAATCAAGTATGTTCAACTCATTCTTTAGCTTGTGAAATCTCTTCTCATCAAGTGGCTTGGTGAATAGATCGGCTAATTGATCTTTGGTGCCCACACTCTCAATAGCAATGTCACCCTTTTGTTGATGATCTCTAATAAAGTGATGGCGAACATCAATATGCTTTGTTCTTTGATGTTGAACCGGATTGTTGGTTAGCTTCACGGCACTTTCATTATCACATAGCAATGGCACATTCTTGAAATTGATTCCAAAATCCTTCAATGCTGCCTTCATCCACAAGATTTGTGCACAACAACTACCCGCGGCGATGTATTCGGCCTCGGCGGTAGATAGTGCAATACTATTTTGCTTCTTGGATGACCATGAGACAAGTGATCTTCCCAACAATTGACATGTCCCGGAAGTGCTCTTTCTCTCCACTTTATCACCGGCATAGTCGGAATCCGAATATCCAACTAGCTCAAAGCTTGCACCTTTGGGATACCATAATCCAACATCTTGTGTATGCTTTAAGTACCTCAATATTCTCTTTGTTGCCTTCAAATGACTTTCTCTTGGTGAGGCTTGAAATCTTGCACACATGCATACACTAAACATCACATCGGGCCTTGATGCCGTCACATAGAGTAGACTACCAATCATCGATCTATATAGCTTTTGATCCACCATGTTGCCACTCTTGTCACTATCCAAACTTCCACTAGTGCCCATTGGGGTTGTAATACTCTTTGCATCTTCCATGCCAAACTTCTTGAGCATATCTTTGATGTACTTAGTTTGGCTCACAAATGTACCTTCTTTCATTTGTTTGATTTGAAGTCCAAGAAAGAAACTAAGTTCACCAATCATTGACATTTCAAATTCCTTTGCCATCATTTTCCCAAACTCATCACAATAATCTTGATTGGTTGAACCGAATATGATATCATCAACATATATTTGCAATACAAATAAGTCTTTCCCAATCTTCTTGGTGAATAGTGTTGTATCAACTTTGCCCATGACAAATCCTTTGGATAGCAAGAAGTCCCTCAATCTTTCATACCATGCTCTAGGTGCTTGCTTTAATCCATACAAAGCCTTCCTTAACTTGTATACATGATTGGGTTTCTTGTCATCTTCAAAACCGGGAGGTTGCTCCACATACACCTCCTCTTGAATGTACCCATTGAGAAATGCACTCTTTACATCCATTTGATATAGCTTGATATTGTGAGCACAAGCATAGGCAAGTAAGATCCTAATTGCTTCCAATCTTGCAACTGGGGCATAAGTTTCACCAAAGTCAAGACCCTCTATTTGTGTGTAACCTTGAGCCACTAGTCTTGCTTTGTTCCTTACTACTATCCCATCTTGATCTTGCTTGTTGCGAAAGACCCATCTTGTTCCAATGACATTGTGATCCTTAGGCCTCTCAACTAGTTCCCATACTTCATTTCTCTTGAAGTTGTTGAGCTCTTCATGCATTGCATTTACCCAATCCGGATCTCTCAATGCTTTATCAATGTCCTTGGGTTCTTCCATTGAAACAAAAGAAGAGTGACCACAAAATGATGTTAATCTTGATCTAGTTTGAACTCCTCTTTGTATGTCACCAATGATGGAATCCAATGGATGGTCTCTTGCAATGTTAGTTGGTCGAAGCACTTGGACTTGATTGCTTGGATGTTGATGTTGATCATGAGTTGGAGATGATGAACTAGCCACTTGTTGATCTTGTTGCACTTGAGATGATGTACTAGCTTGATTTTGCATTAGAGAACCACTAGCTTGAGTGATTGGACTTTGGAGCACTTGATCTTTGTTGTCATCCATATCAATCACTTGCTTTGGCCTAATATCACCAATATCCATTTCTTTCATAGCATTACTCAATTGAGTTCCTCTCACATCATCCAAGTTATCTTCTTCATCTTGAGAGCCATTTGTTTCATCAAACTCAACATCATGCACTTCTTCAAGTAAACCACTAGCCAAATTCCAAACTCTATAAGCTTTGCTAGTAGTTGAGTAACCAAGTAGAAATCCTTCATCACATTTCTTCTCAAACTTGCTCAATCTAGTGCCCTTCTTCAAGATGTAGCATTTACAACCAAATACCCGAAAGTATGCAATGTTGGGCTTTCTTCCATTTAAGATCTCATATGGTGTCTTCTCTAGAAACTTGTGGCAATAGAGGCGGTTGCTATAGAAGCAAGCCGTGTTGATTGCTTCGGCCCAAAATGAATGACTCACATTATACTCATTCAACATTGATCTTGCCATATCAATCAAGGTTCTATTCTTCCTTTCAACTAGGCCATTTGATTGAGGTGTATATTTGGCCGAGAATTGATGCTTGATTCCAAGCTCCTCACATAGCTCATCAACTCTTGTGTTTCTAAACTCACTTCCATTGTCACTTCTTACTTTCTTGATTGTGGTCTCAAACTCATTTTGCACTCTCTTGATGAACTTCTTGAATATGTCAAATACATCACTTTTGTCCCCAAGAAAGAATACCCATGTGTATCTAGTGAAATCATCCACAATCACAAAGCCATACTTGTTGCCACCAATGCTTATGTATGTAGTTGGCCCAAATAGATCCATGTGCAACAACTCAAATGCCTTGGAAGTACTCATAATGCTCTTCAATGGATGAGTGTTGCCTACTTGCTTTCCGGCTTGACATGCACTACATAGCTTATCCTTCTCAAATGTGACATCCTTCAAGCCTCTAACTAAGTCATGCTTTACTAACTTGTTCAATTGCTTCATGCCAACATGACCAAGTCTTCTATGCCATAACCAACCCATACTTGATTTGGTGAGCAAACATGTTGAAAGTTGAGTGTCACTAGCATTGAAATCAACCAAGTATAGATTCTCATATCTAAAACCTTTGAAGATTAAGTTAGAGCCATCAACACTAATTATCTCCACATCATCAACACCAAATATGCACTTGAAACCGAGATCACACAATTGAGCAACCGACAACAAGTTGAAATTGAGCTTTTCAACTAGTAGCACATTGGAGATGCTATGATCATTAGAGATTGCAATCCTTCCAAGAGCCTTTACATCACCCTTGCTATTGTCACCAAATGTGATGCTATCAATGCCACTATCATTTGATTTGAGAGAGTTGAACATTCTTGAATCACCGGTCATATGTTGAGAGCACCCACTATCAAGCACCCAATGCCTTCCTCCGGCCTTGTAATTTACCTACAAAACAATTTAATGTCTTTTAGGTACCCATACTTGCTTGGGTCCTTGGAGGTTAGTCACTAAGCTCTTTGGTACCCAAATGGCCTTCTTCTTTGGGCCCACAATTGGTGTACCAACAAACCTAGCATGCACACCTTTCTCACCCTTGGTAAGCACATAACAAGAATCAAAAGGAATATAAGGTACATTAGCATTTTTCTTGTTCTTGTTCATTTTATTGCAATTAATCTCTAGATGCCCAACTTGCTTGCATCTATTGCAATAACGACCATTGCCCTTCACAAAGCGAGGCTTTGGAGTAGCAAAGGCCGCCTTGCCCTTCTTGGGAGTATAGCCTAATCCCTCTTTGTTAAGAGAGAACCTTTGGCTACCCAAGCATTTTAGCAAGCGGGCATCCCCACCATAGGCATTGCCTAATGCGCGGGTGAGATCATCCACCTCTCTCTTGAGAGTCTCAACCACAAGTGATGAATCACTAGTAGTAGAGCTAGAGTTGGTTGTGGTGGATGATGATGAGCTACATGAAGCATTAGTAGGACTAACAAATAAAGAATCATCAATAATATCACATGTTAGTCCAATATCACAAGTGACAATCACTTGCTCCTCCTTAGCTTCCTTCATGAACTTTTCCAACTTAAGGTCCTTTTCCTTGATGAGCTCAAGTAGAGTGGAGTGGGCTTCCTTAAGCCTAGTGTGAGCAATTTCAAGATCCTCGTGGTCTTCCTTTAGACACTCACGAGAAGCCTCTAGCTCATCAAAGGATTTCCTAAGAGCTTTGAGCTCTTGTTCAATTCCTTTGCACTCCTTACTCTTTTTGAGAGCAACAAGCTCCTCCATCAAGGCATCATTTTCATTGCTCTTGGCAATGAGCTCTTGTTCCAAGATTTTGTATTTCTTGGTTGTCCTCTTGTAGCCCTTGCTCATTTGATCTATTATGCCTAATAGATCATCCTTGGAGTAGTCCTCATCCTCCTCATCATCACTCCTACAATCATCACTAGCACAAGAATCATCATCACTATCATTATATTTTACCTTGGTAGGCTTGGCCATAAGGCATGTTGATGTAGTGTCGAAGATGGATGGCTTGTTGGAGAGGGCGATGTTTGCAATGGCTCGCCGAGTGGTCCTTTCATCATCACTAGAGCTTGCATCATCATCACTATCGGAGTTGTCACTATCCCAAGTGACTACATAACCACCACCCTTCTTCTTCTTGTTGAATGTGAAGCTCTTCTTTGCTTTCTTCTCCTTCTTGTTCTTTTTTAACTTCAACTCCCCATCATGATATCTTTTGTCTTCATAGGGGCACTTTGCCACTACATGATCGGGGCTATTGCAATTGTAGCAAAGCACCTCCTTTGCCTTCATGAAGTCCCTTCTCTTTCTTGCACCATAGCCTCTCTTCTTCATGAACCGACCCATCTTTTGCACTAGAAGGGCCATGATCTCATCATCAAATGGATCATCATCATCATCATCAACCTTGCTCTTGCCCTTAGAGGATGAAGCCTTGAATGCAATGGGCTTCTCTTGCTTGACCTTGGTTTCCTTCTTCTCTTCTACCTCATCTTCATCATCATTGTATTGGGCATCGGTCATTATATCTCCAAGCACATTGGTTGGTTTGACCTTGTCCAATCCCTCTTTAAAGATCATTCTTCTCAAGGTGGCAAACTTCTTGGGTAAGCACATCAAGAACTTGTGTGAGAAGTCCTTGTCCTCAACCTTCTCCCCAAGCCCCTTGAGATCATTGACAATGACTTGGAGCCTATAGAACATCTCTGGGATGGATTCATCATCCTTCATCTTGAATGTGGAGAACTTGTCCTTGAGCATATATAGTTTGGCACTTTTTACCGTTGAAGTGCCTTCATATGTTTCTTCAAGCCTTATCCAAAGCTCATTTGCCTTTTCAAGATCTTTGATTTGCTCAAATACTTTATCATCAATGGCACGATAGATTGTGTCAAGTGCCGCCGTATTGCATTGTTTGTTGATGCGGTCATTGGGAGTGAGGTTTTCCTCATCAAGAATGACGTATCCTTCTTTGGTCACATCCCAAACCTTCTCATGTATATTGCCTAGATATTGCTTCATCTTCCTTTTCCAATGATCAAAGGAAGAGACGCCATCAAAGAATGGAGGCTTGCCATTAACATGATTGAACATAACTTGAGCCATCTTACACCGAGGTTGTTAAGCCTTACAAATGGTGACCACGGCTCCGATACCACTTGAAAGGTCTTGATGGCTAGAGGGGGGGTGAATAGCCTATTAAAATTTTCTACAACGACAAGCTAAACAAGTTTATCAATATAACAAATAGCGAGATGCGAGTTTTGCTTAGCCTATGGGTGTTTGCAAGCCACCTATCCAATTCACAATTCTAGTATTTGCACTCAACCGCACAAGTCAAACCGAGAAGGTAAGTACAACTACAACTAGCAAGCTACACAAGAGAACTACTCTAGCTAAGCTAACTAGCTAGCAAAGATAACTAAGAAATTAATACAAGAGAGATAGGAGGGTATCACCGAGGGGCGAAGTATTGAGCCAACCAATCAATATGATCAATAGATGAATACCAATATAACCGAACACCGGGATTAATCAATCACAATATGAAAGTGATGACACGAAGATTTATCCCGAGGTTCACGTGCTTGCCGGCACGCTAGTCCCCGTTGTGTCCCTCTTCACCACGTGGTTCGGTGGCTAATCGGTCACACACCGAGCCTCTCAAAAGGCACCACAAGAACCTACCAAATGGCAAAAGGTTGCAATGACACGAGCAATTCACTAATGTTGCCTTTGGCGCTTCGCCGAGGTAGGCACAAACCCCTCACAATCACCGGAGGTGGCCAAGAACAATCACCAACTCTTGCCAACGCCTCCAAGCTGCTCCAAGCCGTCTAGGTGGCGGCAACCACCAAGAGAAACAAGAATCCCGCAGCAAATCAACCACCAAGTGCCAACTAGATGCAATCTCACAATGCAAATGCACTTGGATCACTCAATCTCACTTCGAATATGCAAAGAAGCAAGAGAGATGAGTGGGAGGGGAGTTGCTTAGCTCAAAGTGCTCACAAGTATGTCAAATGTTCGAGAGAGAGAGTCTTGAGCCGGCCAACGAGTATTTATAGACGTACCCCTTCGAAAATAGCCGTTAGAAACTTAAACAGCCAAAATCGGGCTGACCGGACGCGCTGGTCCAACTGACCGGACGCGCCGGTCGCGCAACGGCTAGTTTCGCGAAGCACCGACCGGACGCGCCGGTCGCAACGACCGGACGCGCCGGTCACGACCGGACGCACCGGTCCCGTAACTGACCGGACGCGCTGGTCAACCCTGAGCCGCGCACAACGAACCAGCGACCGGACGCGCTGAAGAACTGACCGGACGCCACAGTGCCCGCGTCCGGTTGGAGTCCAGTAAGCTCCCTGGACGACCGGACGCGTCCGGTTGCCTGTGACCGGACACGCCTCGCGTCCGATCAAACAACTGAAAAACGCGCAGACACTGGACACTGACCGGACGCGTCCGGTCAAACAGTGACCGCGTCCGGTCCAGCGTCCGGTCACCACTGTGACCCTCGTTTGCCTCCGTTTCTTTTTCCGACTTCCGGCGTAGTGGAAAATAGGCATTTCATTTCCCCGAAATCGCCTGAATCCCGCGCTCGCACGCTCGGCGGGAGGGAGAGAGGACCCCAAACCCTCTCTACCGCTTAAACTCCACCGCCGTCGCAAACGTGCTAACATCACCAAGTGATCTTGTCATGTGTGAGTGTGTTAGCATTTTCACAATCATTTTTTGAGGCGATATTAGTTCTATCCAAATGCATATGATCATGAAATGCACATCTAGAGGCACTTAGGAGTTCAATAGCCGCGTCATTCCCCTCTTTATAGTACGACTATCTATCCTATAATGTAACCACACCCACTAGGTGTCTTGGTTACTAAAACACAACCCTTAAGCATATACCTTTGCCTTGATCACGTAGGGTTACGTCCAAATCCAAGTGTGGCCATCATGATCACCATGTCCATCATGCCACCAACCTTGGAGTGTACTAATCCTCATATGCTACATACAACTTAGGCATAGGATTAGTACTTAGGCATTGTCACTAATTACCAACACCAAACATAGGACTTTCACAGGGGCTGCTCGATCTAGGTTTTAGTGGATGTTTTGTAATTAAGAGGTTCGCTTATTTGGGCAAGCCAAGGGGTACTCAATGTGCTTTGGTATATCTTGTTTGCCTTGTGTATTTCTTATGCCAATTCACCATCCGGTGCCCTAGCGATCCTCCTTCCTCTAGAGCAGCAGCGACAACGGCAGTGCTTCTCTTCCCCGCCTGGCTGCCTCCTCTTCTTCAATGCCTTTATCTCCCTTGCACTCGTGACCATGAGAGGTGCAGCAGGGAAGGTAAAGCTCATTAGATGCTCCTCTTCTTGCCTCTATCTCTCTTGCACTCGCGACCATGAGAGGTGCAACAGGAAAGGTAAACCTCATTACATGCTCCTCTTCTTGCCTCTATCTCTCTTGCGCTCACGACCATGAGAGGTGCAGCAGCAGGGAAGGAAAAGCACCTCACTGAGATGCTGGTGGAAGTTTTGTGAGGTGCTGCCTCATCCTTAGCTTGCACTACCTGTCTCCAACTCAACTATGGGATGTACATATACTCGATAGGTCTTTGTTATTGTACGCCCAGTAGTGTTCAATAGGTCTATGTTATTGTACATCTGTGGAATGTAACTAAAGTTATCAATGAAATTGCTGTGATGATTGTTACTGTGTCATTTATATATAGTTTTTTTCCTTAAAAAACAATTAATAACTGAATGGTTGTGATGCTTGTTACTCCATTTTTTGAAGTGTCATAGTATTTGCCTTGGCTACACAGACGTGAGCTAAAGCACCTCACTGAGATGGTGCTGGGGTGGAAGTATTTGCCTTGGTTTATTTGCAAATTGGTTTGTTGTGTTTGTAAATTGTCATTATTGCAGCTCCCATCACCATTTCATATGATGATTCAGCGTTAGTGTTAGATCACAAAGTGTAGGGAATCAAATGGTCTATGTCATCTTCCTTGCTCCATCGCCCGCGACTCGAGTGGGTGGCCGTGGATGTCACGGACCTTGACTGTTGCCTTCCCCGCTCGTGTTTATTAGTGGAGATGACTTGAATAACTTGTATTAAGAAATTAAAAACATGTGCAAGAGAATCTGAACCGCATCATACGAGAAGGAAGGTAACTGTAACGAGTTTAGAAAGGAATCATACTTATGTATCATTGTATTAAGGAGAATGAAGAGTTTATCATACAAATCCCCGTCATCTAGATATATACATATCAACATTGATTTGCATAGAATCTACCACATTGATCTGAAGAACCTACCACACTCGTTGTGGATTCTACACTCCTTGCTGTAGAACATAGCCACTCCTAACCTTCCCATCCTGCGTGGATGCCACAGCCTTTGCCTCCACACTGATGTCCGTCCTAGTGCCACACCGGCATGGCCAGAGGAGGCAGAGGACTAGACTCACCCGACGTCGGCTGCCCAGCCAAGTCCTGCAACACGAACATGGCCTGTTGGAGGCGCCGTGTACATATCTCATTCTTCCACATCACATTTTCCGCCAGGCCTGCTTCATCACCTTCGACCTTCCTCAACCACCACCAGGCAATGTTGTCGTTGCCGGCATCACTATTGGACTTGGGCACAAGGGAGAGAACAAATGCAGCAACATCATGGCCTACCGTGGCAGAATGCTAAGCATGTCAAGCCAGGGCATGAGCGCGCTGTGGTCTTCCATGAAGACAGTGCGCATCCCAGCGTAGAAGCAGGCCTCTGGGTTGCTGATGTTAGCAAGCCTGGCGATGAGCTTGACGCGATACTCGTGGTCATCAATGTCTTCAGTTGTAGCATTTTCTTGTCTCCTTTTCAGCCATCTAGAAGCAGCTGATCGCCGCGTAGGGCGAGGTGGAGGAGGTGATCCGCCTTCGCCAGGTAGTCGAGGACAACGCCCGTGTCTCCTCTCAGATGGCGGCCGAGAGCAACAGGCGCTACCAGGACCTCCATGTGGCAGCTGGCAACGTCGTCCGCGTGCTTTCGCCTCCTGCGCCTATGGCACCGACCCTGGCGGACTGCCTGTGCATCGTGCCACCGTGGGTCATGGAGGTGGCCACATACTGCATTCACCTAGGGGCCGCTTCGGCCATGGTAGCCACCTAGCTTTGGCTAGGTGAGGACCTGACCGTGGTGGAGCCAGAGTTCCCGGGAGAGACGAGCTATCAGCAGTGCCAGAACCTAATCGGTGAGTTCTACGCCGTGGGCGATGGCATCCTAGCCATAGTGGATGCAGAGGACATCATTTGTAGCGCTCCCCACGAGTAGTTCGATTGTAACATGCCTCTGCATTCTAAAGATTTTTCATAATATTAGTAGTTATTACTTTGAGTTCATCTCTGTTTGTTGTGACTTGAACGTTCCATTTGTGCACCTTAGAGTTTACAAACCGTATGACACGTATGTCATTAGTAGGTGCTAACATCTCTCAATCATCACCGCCGGTAGCCTTCACCGCCACTTTCATCAATTTCCAAGCCCGCGCGTGAGTCCTGCGTTGTAAGTGCATTCGCCCTCGATGTGGGTTTTGGATAATTAATGACAATCAAATTAGAGACTAACTAGTTTATTCAAGATGTATTCATAGGTGTTAGTCCATTGAAAAAACAAACAATGACATTTGGTGATTTGAGCACCCCTAAACTTTCTATGGATGAAAGGCGCTTCGACTCAATCGGTTTAAAATTTTATTTTAAAATTGAGTCATAGGAAACGCCGTACTATAAAGAGGGATGCAAAATAGACTAGCTAGATATGGCTAGAAGTGCTCTTGTCAATTATATATGTGCGCTTGAGAGACAAACTGCACTCACATGCACTTAGAATATATATAGTGTTTTTTGCGTGCACTGGTAGTACTGGTGGATCTCCATCGGTAGTACCGGTCTGCTCAGCTACGTGTGCAAGGTTGCGCAAAGTTGTGCAAAAGTGAACTACTGGTAGTACCAGAGTTCTAGCGGTAGTACCGGTGGAAACCCGGTAGTACCGGTAAGTTATTTTTGCGCACCACTTTGTTGCAGCTTCAATGGTCAGTTTTTGAGGACCGGTAGTACCGATGAAACTTCACCGGTAGTACTGGTAGTCGCTCAGAACTTAGGAGTATATATTCTTCTCTCCTCCACTTGTAACCATTACCTACGCCATTCTACCAATTCCCCATCTGAGAAAAGAGCTCCCAAGCATTGACTCACCCACTCTCTCTCCCTCTTTGCTCCTAGCCTTCAATCCTTGCAAGATTAGAGCTACAGAAGTGAGATTTGAGAGTGGGAGGCTTTGATCTATGACTTGAGCACTTCGATCCATCGTCCTGCCAGTTTTGTTTTGCATTTGTTACTCTTGGGTTCTTGGAACCCTAGCCGGCTAGGCGTTCTTCATGGTTGCCCGTGTTGAATCATTTGTGAGGGCATCCCGAAGTGTTTGTAATCACCCTCTCTCTTAGTGGAAATCTCAAGCTAGCCTTCGTGGTTGCTTGAGGGAGGAGACCTTCATGGTCAGACCTTAGTGGTCACCTCAATAATGAGGACATAGGAACTCTTGTGTAGGATTACTGAACCTCGAGATAAATATTGTGTCCTGCATGCTTGTTGCTGTGGTGGTAGCTTCGACTACCCTTGCTCTTGTGTTTGCTTTGGGAACCTCAACATCACCTTCAGCACCATCAAGGAGTGTGGGGTAACACTTGAATCCAAAATCAAAACTCACTTTACTCTGATTTCGTAGCCTCTGTAGGGCACCGATAGTAACGGCTTGTCTGCACCAGAGTATCGCTCTAGACATACCGATAGTACCGGTTGGTATTTAACTTCCACAGTTGAGTTTTGAGTTTCAGGTTTTGAAATAGGCCTATTCACCCCTCCTCTAGGCCAATTAGATCCTTTCAATTAGTATTGGAGCATTGGTCCCTCGGATATACGCTTCACCGCGTGAGGAGTAACATTGGCCAAGATGGATCCGGAAGCACAAAAGCAAATTATTGATCAAATCGCAGCTCAAATCACCGCATCCCTACAGCTGCAACAACAAGAGCAAATGACCAAGATGCAAGAGCAACTAGAGAAGATGCAACAACTTCTAGACAAGAAAAGTCAAGAATCATCAATTGACGGTGGTGATGCAAGCAAGACACCGAAGAGTTACAATAGAACCAGTTTTGATTATGGTGGATCAAGCAAGAACAACAATCCTACCTTGCCAATGATCAATCCTGGAAAGCCACCTCCATTTGATGGTATAAGGTACACCGATTGGGCTCAGAGGATGAAGTTGCATCTTATAGCCGCAAGATGTTGGGAAGTAGTGGATGTTAGAATCAATCCGCCACCTCAAAATCCTAGTGAGTGGTCACCCGAAGATGAGAGAGACTTTCATCTCAATGCAACGACAGCTACCTTGATTTTGCAATGCCTCACTCCGGGAGACAACAATAAGGTTAATGGAATGGTCAATGCAAAGCAAATTTGGGATACTTTGAAGGTATCAGTTGAAGGAGACAAGAGTGTGAGAATTGGAAACATTGAGCTCTTGCAAGGAAAGATCGAGACCTTTACCATGATTGAAGGAGAAACTACTCAAGTAATGTTTGATAGGTTCATGACCTTAATCAACAAAATTAGAGCACTTGGGGACACAAGATGGGATGACAACTCTGCCTCAAGGAAGATATGTAGAGTGTATAGACAAAAGAACAACATGCTTGCTTCAGTCATAATGGAGAGAGACAACTATACCACAATGACACCACAAGAGATGCTAGCTAAGTTGATGCATCATGAGGTACTTGATGATGAAGCCAAGGAAGCAAGTATGCTAAAGAAGAGCATTGCCCTCACGGCATCACATGGAAGTGAGTCAAGTCATTGCCACAAAGGGTGTTGTGAGCATAGGCATGACAATGATGTTAATGACCTTGATGAAGAGCAAGCTTTGCTAGTGAGAAATTACGAGAAGTATTTGAGAATGAAGAAAGAAAAGATGATGAGATATAGAGGAAACAAGCCATACAAGAAGAGGTTTTGCTTTGAGTGTGGTGACACCGGCCATCTTGCGGCCGATTGTCCTAACAAGGGGAAGAAGTCAAGATATGACAAGCAAGGTGACAAGAAGTACAAGGTTAAGAAGAGAGGTGAAGCACATCTAGGTCAAGAATGGCAATCAGATAGTGATAGTGATGATGACAATGACAATGAGAAGAAGAGTGTGGCTGCAATTGCTATACAAGAAACTTCTTCCTCAACAAAGGTCTTCACCGACAATGCTTCATCAACATCTTTCTTCATCAACACTTCTTCATCACCTAGACTCTTCGCCAACCTCTCCAACAACGACTATGATGCTCCTACTTGCCTTATGGCATTAGGAGATAAGGTACAACTTAATCCTCCTACATATACCACTAGTGAATGTGATAGTGATGATGAAAATGATGAAAACTATGCTTCTAATCTCATCAAAAGATATGGTAAAGCTACTGTAACTAAAATCTTGAAGCTAATATATGCCAAAGATAAGCTTGAGTCATGCATTGAGTCATAAGGGGAATTGCTCCTAGAGAAAAGGGAGAAAACCTAAGGACTTGAGGCATGTCTCTCCAAGGAGAAGAAGGTTGAGAAGTTGACTATAGAATTGTCTTTAGCCAAGGATTTAAATGAGCGCTTGGCTAAGGAGCATTCTTCACTCAATGACTCTTTGGCAAGTCTAAAGAATGATCATAGTTTAGCTCAAGAAAGCCTTACAAGCTTGACAAATAAATATCATGAGCTTTAACTAAACTATGACAAACTTTGGACTAGCACTTCTAACATTTCCAAGGATGCCAAAGCTACAACTAGTAAAGGTTGTGAAAGATGCTCTAATGTTGATATACATGCTTGTGCTACTAACCTTGATGAGCTAGCCAAGAAGGATAAGGAGATCCAAAGGTTGAACACAATTGTCAAGATTGGTTGCAAGTGCAAGGATAAGCAACCGGCAAATGTGTTCAAGGCATCAATGCACCCCATGATTAAGGATGACATTGGTTACAATAGGTATGATGGCAAAACTAATGGAAGGAAAATGATTAGTGGGGTGACTTGTGTGAAGTTCAACAAGAGTGTGCCACTTGTTGACCTTATCAATAAGGTGAACAATGTTGCTACACCTACAACTCCACTTGTCAACAACAAGAACAACAAGAAGAAGCAAGTGGAGGTGTCCAAGCAACAAGTGCCTATTTCACGCAATCACATTTGTGATTACATGTGTTGTTGGGACAAGGATGGCAAGATTGTTGTGAAGTATGTGGGCGCCCTCAAGAAGAGACAAATCTTGAGGAGTGTTTAGGTGCCCAAGTATTATGTTTCTAACCACCTAGGTTCCATCTCGGGACCTAAACCAAAAGCTTAATCTTGTTTTGTAGGAATATTCCTTCGGCGGACCGAAATGGGTGCTTGATAGTGGATACACAAATCATATGACCAGAGAGAAGAACGTGTTCACCTCCTTTCAACCAAATCAAGTTGCATGTGAAAGGATTGTCTTTGGTGACAATAGTAAAGGAGATATCCTTGGTTTGGGTAAAATTGCTATCTCAAATGATAATTCAATTCCAAATGTATTACTTGTGGATTCGTTGGGATACAATTTGTTGTTCGTCTCACAACTTTATGAGAAGGGTTATAATTGTCTCTTTATGGATAAGGGTGTGGAAGTCTCTAAAAGATCAGATTCCTCTATTGTCTTTACGGGTGAATTGAAGGGCAAGCTCTATTTAGTTGATTTTTCATCAAATAGAGTGAGGTCCGAAACTTATTTTGTGGAAAAATCTAGCATGGGCTGGTTATGGCATCGCTGACTAGCTCATGTTGGCATGAGGAACTTGGTCGATCTTCAAAGAGGTGAACACATCCTTGGACTATCAAATGTTTCTTTTGAGAAAGATAGAATTTGCAGTGCATGTCAAGCAGGTAAGCAAGTTAGAGCCAAGCATCCCGCCAAGAACATCGTCACTACAACAAGGCCACTTGAGTTACTTCACATGGATCTATTCGGACCCAATGCTTACATAAGCATTGGAGGTAACAAATATGGTTTTGTAATTGTTGATGATTTTTCTCGCTTCTCTTGGGTGTTATTTTTGAAAGATAAAAGCGAAACCCAAGGGATCTTCAAGAAGTTTGCAAGGAGAGCTCAAAATGAGTTTGAAGTGAAGATCAAGAGTGAGAAGCGACAACGAGACGGAGTTTAGGAACACCAACATTGAAGCATTTCTTGATGAAGAAGGCATCAAGCATGAGTTTTCGGTTCCATACACTCCATAACAAAATGGTGTTGTGGAGAGGAAGAACCGAACGCTCATTGAAGCCGCAAGAGCAATGTTGGATGAGTACAAAATTTCAGAGAAAGATTATTAGGCAGAAGCGATCAACACAGCATGTCATGCCATCAACCGCTTGTACCTCCATAAGATAAGGAATAAGACCGCCTATGAGCTCCTAACCGGTAAAAAGCCTAAGGTGGATTACTTTAGAGTTTTTGGATGCAAGTGTTTCATACTAAATAAGAAAATCCAAAAGCTCTAAGTTTGCACCAAAGGTTGATGAAGGGTTCTTACTTGGTTATGCTACTAACGAACATGGCTACCGTGTTTTCAATGAGGCCACCGGCTAAATTGAAATAGCGGTAGACATGACATTTGATGAAAGCGATGGCTCTCAAAAGGAGCAAGTCAATGCTGAAATTTTAGGTAAAGAAGAACCATCTCATCAAGTGATCAAGAAGCTTGCCACCGGTGAAGTGAGACCCGTTGAAGATGAAGATGATGATGTGCATGTGCAAATTCCTCATGATCCAAACATGCATCATGGGTCAACCAATGTCCATGGTGATGCTTCCATCTCAAGAAGGGGTCATGACTCAAGAGAACAAGTGAAACGATCTCGATTTTCCTCGAAGGGAAAATCCACAGATACGATTTATAATGTAGTAGATCACGAGAGCAATCCATCACATTATCAATTATCAGTTGATGTCATAGTCAAACATCATAGAATTACAAGTTACAAGGCTTTACAACACTGGTTAACACACATATTACATAGATTAATCTAGTGGAAATGCACACACATCTTCATCAGAGTCGTTGTAGCGCATCGGCGAGTGAAGGCTCCTCCTTCATGGCAGTCATCAGAGTTGGCGTAGAATGTCAGCGGGCATAGACTCCATCTTCTCAACCACACTTGAGCGTAGACACGAGACCATCTACTCCTAATCCAAGTCCTCGTTATCATCGTAGATTTCGTCCAAACCTGTCTAAAATCTATTGGTACGATTTGTACTGGCCACTGTCTCTCACCCTATGCTTTTGCGTATGCTTTGTGGTAAGTGGAGTGCAAGGGTAGATAAAAAGGCCTATATATGGCTGTAGGTTTCCTATGCAAGTTCAATAAGATTTTATAATAATAGTTCATCAAGTTTTAACCCATCTCATCTACACATCCTCCCATCCCATACACACATCTCATCTCATCTCATCTCATCTCATCTCATCTCATCTCATCTCACTCTCACTCTAGGCGGCAAGGCTGACTCCCGCTCGTACCTTGCCTCAACGGCCAAAGCCGAAAACCAACATGAAACCCAGGGGATGATAGAAGGGACTCCTCTCTCTAATCAAGTGAAGCGTAGGTCATGGGAATGTCCATATCTGTGGACGTGGCTATATGTATAGATTGATCAACTCTGCAGAGCATGTACACTTGGAAATCCATAAGATCACCATCATCGGTGGTGCCCCGCCTGCCTAGGCTGATGCCGACTGCCTCCCAACCGGTACGGTACCACCCTACCACTCAGCCCTGGGCCACCTTAGAGTCCACCGAAACGCTGAGACTGTGAGACATAGTACCGGCCCCCCAAGGTCACTATGCTATCTTAGGAGGGTGTGGCCCCCCATGTCTGTGCCTTCCTACACTATCACCTTCCAACCTAGTAGTAGTGGCACCGCCCTAGTTAGTCGAGTAATCGTCTCTCGCCCATCAGGAGCGAGTGGTGTGCACGAAGGTCCCATGGTTCTGGTTCTCAATACATACCAGTCCTTAGGGGGGACCGGACATGATATCTTCTCAAGGGAATAACCAACACCCCGTGCCTCGACGGCACCTCCACCAGGGATAACCAACACCTTGTCTGCTCACACATGCACCCGCCACAAGTACCTCTCATGAGGGATGCCCAGGTCGCGCCCCTCCGGCATGACTTGCCCTAAAGACTCGTCGTAGGATCCTGTCCGATCGATTCAACCCTCACCACACACCCAAGACACACACCAAGATCTCCCCAAGTTCATTATCCATTTTTACCAAGTTATCCGCACCACGTGTCTTATCCACTCACGTTATCCCTTCACCAAGCATCACATCACAGGTATAATGCATAGTGAAAGTAAAGTAGTAAGTAGAATGCGAGCATCTATCCTAACATCAGGTGTGCAAGGGAATAGGTTGCAACAAGGTAAGGGCTTACAAGCAGTCTACCATGCAACCTATCATAGTTCAATTGCAAAAAAAAGTAAAGCACTAGCATCTACATGTAGCATGTCTAATAGGTTCTACAAGGTTGGGTGGGACGTGGAACACCTTTTAAAATGTCATATCCAAGATCTTCGGTGCACTTGTAGTCATACTCCTCCGTGGTCTTTCCTCCATCCGCATGTCCTTCCCCCAACGGTCTCGATCTGATCATCCCTTTCCTTGACGCAACTACCTCGATACAGTGATAAGAAAAAGAGCAATCAGACCACTAGACCTAGAAAGACGGCAAAAAGAGAGGCAACAAGGCACAAAAAGAACTACACCGAAAGAACACAAATGGAAGAACGACTTAGCCCTCTTAGTGGATGTCCGAACCCTGGGCCAAAGAATAGGAGTGGTGATTCGCTAAGCACAAGCTTAAGCCTTAGTCTAGCCAATACTTCCTAGGTCAATCGTGTCAACCTGTATGGCTTAAATGGAAATGACATAGGCCCTAGCTCATCCTAAGCAAACAACATGGCTTGTGGCCTTCGATCCAATCATCATGGAGACTGACAAGAACCAAAAAGACTAGAAGCAAGAGAAGTTCGGTTCTCTCAATCCATGCGCCATTGTAATTGACGAGAACCAAGAGAGGGTGGAATGGGGAGAGAAGAGCAGAGGAGGTCTACTTCTCCCAATACACACTGAAAGGTCCTTGTTTGGTTTTGGTAATTGAGTGACAACTTAGGTGGACTAATATGTGGTTATGTGAGATACACAGGAGATTAGTCCACATATGATGGTGTTATGAAGGAGCTCATTGCATATAAGACATGACATGGAGTCATGTGACCAAGGTGGAGAAGATCAAGATGAGGCTTGGCTCGATGGACCAGTTGCGAGGGTGAAGGGCAAGTTGTGATGGCTTGGCACTGAAGGACCAAGGCAACGGTGAAGAGCAAGTGAGGTCAAGATCGATGAACCAATAACGGTCATGTGATGATATGAAGTGGATAATATCATTTGGTGATTGGTTGGTGCATGTGTTGCATCAACGTTGGAGGAGATGGGATGGAATACGCAAGGCAAAGGTATAACCATAGGGCATTTCCATTCCACCGGTCATAGGTGTGTAGAGAAGTTGATGATCGGGTTTAGGATAGATGGTCGTACTATCAAGAGGGGCAAACTTGTTTGCATATCGGTCATCTAGTGCCACTCGAGTGATCTAACTATGCATCATTGCTAGGATCGAGTGGCGTGGCAAGTTGAGTGGTTAACTCCTTTGGTAAAATGATTGTGAAAATGCTAACACACGTGCACAAGGTGGTGACACTTGTTGGTGTTGGAACATTTACGAAGGCGGTGGAGTTTGAGCAGTAGAGAGGGGTTTGGGTTCCTCTCTCCCTCCCGCCGAGCTTGTGAGGCGGGATTCGGCGCTTTTGTGGAAGTGAAACGCCTATTTTCCACTGTACCGGAAGTCAGAGAAGAAACGGAGGCGAACGGTGGTCACCGTGGTGACCGGACGCTGAACCGGACGCGGTCACGGTTTGATCGAACGCGTCTGGTCAGTTCAACGTAGCAGTCTGGCGCGCGGGTGTTAGGGTTTGCAACCGGCGTGTCCGGTCCCTCGCGGAGCCGGAGCGTCCGGTCGGGCACCCAGAGGAGTAGAGCGTGGCGAAGAGCTGATCGGACGCGCGGCGCGTCCGGTCACACGTGATCGGACGCGTCCGGTCGTGATGGGAGCTCTCTGGACCACAACCAGACGCTGGCACTGTCACGTCCGGTCGTTGCGTGGAGCGCGTCCGGACGGTGCGTCGCGTGCGCAGGCGCTGTGCGATCGGCGTGTCCGGTCGATTGAGCGGCGTGCCCGGTCGTCACGTTTGACCATTGGCACGCAGTGACCATTGAGATCGGGCGTTCGGTGTTGAACGCGGAGGGACACGTGGACGGCACATGGCGACCGGACGCGGTGCAGCGCGTCCGGTCAGTTCGACCGGCGCGTCCGGTCGTCCCGAAATTTGCCCAGTGAAGGGGTAATGGCTCTATTTGACCGTGGGGTTATAAATAGATGCCTTGGCCAGCCGTTGGCCAGTAGCTGAGCACACTTTAGCCTTAGTGGCTTATGTTGTGGTGCTTGGGAGCCCTCTAACTCACTCATGCTTGATAGTGTTCATCGGATCGAGTGAGAGAGCGATTCTAGTGCGTTGCTTTGAGAGATTACATCGTGTGGCACTAGGTGATCATGTTGCAAGCCGGTGGTGCTTATTACTCTTGGAGGTTGCCACCTCCTAAACGGCTTGGTGGCTTGTGGCTCTGTCGAAGCTCGCAAGAAGATTGTGCGAGGCTCCGGAGAAGTTTTGTGAGGAGGATTGTGCTCACCCCACGGGGATCACGAAGAGCAACTCTAGTTGAGCGTGTCATTGACCTACCACACTTGATGGTGGGTTCTTGCGGCGCCTTTTGAGAGGCTCGATGTGTGATCGATTAGCCGCCGAACCACGAAGTGTTGGTCGACACAACGGGGACTAGCTTGGTGGCAACCAAGTGAACCTCAGGAGAAAATCACCGTGTCAACATTGTCTACTCTTCTCGGTGGTTTAGCTTCGTGCAACACAACCTTGTATTTACTTTCTTATATACTTATACTTGTGTAGTTGCTCTCATGACTAGTTTGCTTGTGTAGCTTGCTAGTTGTCTTCTTGCTTGTGTAGCTAGAAGTTTCCCCTTGCGTGGCTAATTTGGTTTGTGTAATCTTGTTAGTCACATTGCTTAGTTTGTGTAGGTAAGTAATTTGCGCTCTCTAATTTGGCATTGGTTGCCTTGTTATTGAGCATTGCTAGTGAGCTTAGGAGCTTTGTGCTTTTGCTTCACTAGTTGTGTAGGAGCTTCCTTGGTTGGCAAAGTACTAGTATATAGGTTTGTGTGACCTTGCTCTAGAATTGATTAGGTGAGCTCTTGGTAAGCTTAGCACCTTAGTTGCTTAATTAGGATCTTTGCAAGGTGCTAGAGAACTTAGATAGAGGGGTGTAGTCTTGGCTAGACCGATAAGTTTAATTCCACATTTGTTTCGGTTAGCCAACGTGTTTAAGTTTTAGAAAGAACTATTCACCCCTCCTCTAGTCCGCCATCTCGACCCTTCACACATGTCATGGCAAAAGATGAGGCATCGGAAAGGAGCGACACACAAAAGAACACGAGCGTCTAAACAACTTGTAGGATACCAAGACCTAGGTGCACTAAATGCACTAAGACATCCCTAAAGTTCTTAGCTATGTGGTTGTCACCGCAAGAACCAAAGAGACGCTACGGTCTACAAGGCACAAACATACAAGGGCTTAGGCACAACAAAACAAAAAGACGGGAAGGGGCACAAGATTCACCTTCCTTTCATCCACTCGCCATAGCAACGATGGGAATCGGGGATGTGGAATCAAAAGAGCAACAAACGCCAAACAAGCCAAGGGCTCAATCCACATCTTACTGGATCGACGGGGATTGAGAACAAGAGAGGAAGAAGAAAGAATGGAACCTACACTCTTTCGACCAACTCGTCCTAGAACTAGTTTAGATTGGAAGAAAAGAGGGATGGTACCATGATTCTGAACTAACTCGCATTGCTCCATGACCTAGGTGCAGAATCAGCACAAGACTGTCCCTATGGTCCTTAGCGACGAGGTTGTCACCGCAAGGGCCAGAGAGACCCCCGGGTCTAGGTGGTGCAAGCATACAAGGTAGTTAGGAGGAGAGCAAAAGGAGCAAAAGTGAAAGAGGTAGAGCCTATTGGTCATGGCGAGTGAACCCACGACCATAAGCTAGCCCTACACGAATAAGCTTCCACAAGTTCCACTATGGTTGTCCCCTAGTTTGTCTCTCATAGACTAGCCACGATGGGTTCATCACGTGCGGGTAGGAAGCGCACCGATGTCGAGCCCATGGTGGCCATGCCCTAGAGCCATAGAAGGGGCCGTCGATCACGGAACTATGAAGTTGACTAAAAAACGAGAGATCAAGTTACACTTAGTGTTATGGCCATGGCGGGGTGAACCCATGACCGAAACTACCAAACGAAGTACGATCCCTCGACCAGCTCGAAGGCTCGGTCCATAGACGAGACACAATCAACACCACAAGAACTAAGAACCATCCCAATATGCAACAACACACAAAGACACGAGAACCAACACACAACGACGCGGAGTGGAGTAGCACATACCCAAAGCGTCACAAGAGATAGATGGATAAATAAATAGACAGACCGACGATGAAGGCACGACACAGGAATAGAATAGATAAAGATCATGATCATGTATAGACAATGGATATTGATAGATCAAGTAACAATGTAGATAAATGATATTGATGATCAATGTCAACAAGTATGAAGAGAACATGGAAAAGAAAGGCAAGGGTCTTGCCGACGTCACGTACGGCGTCGACTCGGTTCGAGGGGTCAACCTTGATGAAGGCGGGGAGGTGGAGGGCTACTATGGCTTGTCCCAGAACATGGCAGCAGGCGACCGAGAACCTTGATGATCAATGTCAATGGCCCCCTCTCTAAAACTGTGTATGTGGAGCAACCACCGGGTTTTGAAGATCCACATCATCCTGATCACGTCTACAAGCTTGATAAGGCGCTCTATGGGCTTAAGCAAGCCCCTAGAGCTTGGTATGATTGTCTCAAGGACTTCCTACTCAAACAAGGGTTTGAGATTGGGAAGGTCGATCCCACTTTATTTAATCGCAAAGTCAATAATGATATCTTTGTATGCCAAATATATGTTGATGACATTATATTTGGTAGTACTAATGCGGCTTTTTGTGAGCAATTTAGTAGGATCATGACCAAGAGGTTTGATATGTCCATGATGGGGGAGTTGACATACTTTCTTGGATTTCAAATCAAGCAACTCAAAGATGGCACGTTCATAAGTCAAACCAAGTACACCACCGACATGCTAAAGAAGTTTGACATGGACAAAGCCAAGCCCATGAAGACACTAATGCCTACAACCGGACATCTTGACCTTGATGGAGATGGCAAGGCCATAGATCAAAAGGTATATCGCTCCATGATTGGATCCTTGCTTTATCTTTGTGCATCTAGGCCTGATATTATGCTTAGTGTGTGCATGTGTGCAAGGTTTCAAGCTAATCTGAAAGAATATTATCTCATGGCCGTTAAGAGAATTTTTGGTATCTTGTGCTCACTCCTAATCTTAGCTTGTGGTATCCCAAGGGCTCCACTTTCACTTTACTTGGTTATTCCGATTCGAATTATGCCGGTTGCAGGGTAGAGCGAAAGAGTACATCTAGGACTTGCCAATTTCTTAGTAGATCCTTGGTGTCATGGAGTTCTAAGAAGCAAAACTCCATTGCCTTATCCACCGTTGAGGCCGAGTATGTGGCGGCCGGTGCCTGCTGTGCCCAACTACTTTGGATGAAGCAAACCTTGAGAGACTTTGGTTGTGTGCAAAGCAAGATTCCTCTCTTATGTGACAATGAGGGAGCAACCAAGCTAGCCGACAACCCCGTAAACCACTCTAGAACAAAGCAGATAGACATCTGCCATCACTTCTTGAGAGACCACCAAGCCAAAGGAGATATCATAGCTCAACATGTGAGAACCGAATTCCAATTAGCTTCACAAAGCCACTAGATGAGTCAAGATTTTGTGCTTTGAGGCGTGAGCTCAATATTGTTGATCCTCGTAACATGGCTTGACATCTTGTGCACACTTGTTTGCCATAGATTAAGACAAAAACTCTTGAGAAAATATTGTGTGCAAATTTTAAAATCTAATTTCAACATCTCGAATATGTCCATTGTTATGTACTAGTTTCATGAAATCTGGACATGTTTGAGGTGGTTCAGGTTTGCTACATGTTCACCACCTTGTAGAATTTCTTGTGCTAAATTTGAACCACCGGTAGTACCGGTGTGCTTGAACGGTAGTACCAGTTTAACCGGTAGTACCGCTAGTTCAAGTTTACGCACCGTCGATCTGCACAGACCTGACCAACCGGTAGTACCGGTCCTTCTTGACTGGTAGTACCACTGGACTAAATGACCGCAGTATAAAAGGGCCACGCGGTGACTTTTCATTGACCCTTCTCTTTTTCTCACCCCATATTCTACCCGACTCCACTGGCGGCGGCGCACCCACTCCTCCCACCCCAATCTCCCTCCTCCTCTGGCCAAACTTGAATCCTTTTGAGGGGGAGGCCTCCCTTGCCTTGGAGATCATCTCGGTGGTACCGGTGGACCTTAGGGATCGCGGATTCAGCCTCTTCTCTTCGAGCAACGAGGTACAACGGTTCAATCGCTCGATCTACCAATGTACTTTGTTCTAGGCCATTTCCTCGCTCTTGCTACTTTCTCTTAGGCCATACATGTGATTGGGATGCTTCTTGTGCATTTTCCACGGTTGATTTGGTGGGGACAAGAGGGAGGTGCTGTGCACAATAACCACCGGTAGTACCGGTGTGCTGTGGACAGCACCCCCCTCATGAACCCCTCATTTCAATTGTTTGTTGCATCCCCACTGTATCTAAGACCTATGCTCAAGGGCTATTCATGGGCGTCCTACTGTCCAGTCAGGAGGTCATGGACATTGGCGTCCTGTTGCTAGTGCGGGTGATGCCGACCTTGGTGTGGCCGCTTCGCTCCATGCCCACACCAGGCGAAACCCTCCTCATCGTCACAGCGATGTTGTCCATGGTCAAGAATCTGACGACGCCGTTCAGGTTGAGGGGCATGCTATTGATCCTCGGGTTGTTCAGCACTCTCCAATCCGGATTGGTATTGCCACCACCAACCGCACTATCCCCTACCACCCGAACCACTACCATGCTTTGATGCATCGTCCCGGGGTAGGGGCTGGCATGCCTCGTCTACCCATTGACTACTCCCACCGGCTGCAGGATTTGAGGACTTAGCATGACAAGAACCCCTACATTTTTGTCAAGTTTCAGGGGGTGGATGAGAGGTTTTGGTCTTAGTTCCACAGTGACTACTACAACTCAATTCTCTACCAAGATGGTAAGCATAGAACAAAACCTCCTCTCTTCATTCATAAGCATGTGGTTCTGAAGAAGCTGCGGGGGCACCAAAATGCTAAAGTTTATGCCATGCTTAATCACTTGGATGAGTGGCGCATTTTGCCTCTTATGACCTTCCAGCACAATTAGAATGAGGAGATTCTCTATCAGTTCTGGGCCACCCTTTGGATTGATCATGAGAACAAAGTGCTTCATTGGATGACCCAAGGTACTCAATACAGGGTGGACTACATCACTTTCTCTCGCCTGCTTGGGTTTGATCATCATGATAGGGAAGCTCCTGCTTTGTCTGATATATTCTACAATGGCATCAACAATGATGACTTGAGGGCAGCACAAATGTACAAATCTGAGCACTTAGCTGATGGCAAGACCACCTTTCTGAAGCCTACTTTCTTTGTTCTTAACAATCTCCTCCGAACTTCCATTGACCCCAAGATTGGAGATCAGGACAATCTTTAGGCAGATGCTCCCAAAATTCTATGTCGTTTTGGAGCTAGTGGTGGTCGCTTTAGTGTTACTGACTTCATGTGGTCCAAAATTGCAAATGTGGCTGTGGATTCTCACAAGTCACTACCGTATGCTCCTTACCTCATGTATATCGTTGAGCAGGTAGTTGGCTATGAGTTTAGCCATGACACCAAGCATGCCTCCTACACGCCGAAGCTTCTGGCTCCTTGCACACCCAAGGATGCTCCTGCTTCTACTTCAGCTCCTGCTCCGGCTGCAGCTGATGACCCTCAGCATGGTGGTACTGATGATGCTCCACTTGGTGGTGCTCCTATTGCTCCTCCACCTCGAGGTGAGCGCTGGGAGTCCTCCACCAAGTTTGCTTTCAAGAAGTTCTTGGCATACTTTTGCTACACGACGAAGAGGACAGATGAGCGCCTTCGTCGCCTAGAGGAGCAAGCCAATCTTGCTCCTGTCTCTCCCCTTCGTGAGTTTCTTGACCCCTATGCTCAGTATCATGAGATGTATGGCTCTTCTTCTGGTGGTGCTGCTGCTGGGGGTCAGGGGGAGGACACTAGTGCTCTGGCGAACTTTGTGGTTGGTAGTGAGACATTTGTGGACCCTCTCACTCAGTCACGCCTGGCCTCCACTGCTGCCTACAATGACCTCTTTGCCACTGCGGATGAGATGACCAGGACTAGTGGCTTCACCAGTACTGAGGTGGCTCCTGGACCTTCTACCTCTTCTGCACCTTTTGGGTGGAGCCGCTATGACCACTACAACAACAGTGAGGGCTTCTCAGACTACTAGTGGCTACCCTTTCCACCCTAGCCATTTATCGTGGCCTACCCTTTTTGGCACTTGATGCCAAAGGGGGAGTGTTAGGCTTTTATCATGATGTAATAGGGCAGTTAAAATTTGGTTATGTAATAACTCTATCGTGTGGTGAACTATGTGGTGAACTTCGAACTATTTGTGTGTGTTGGATAATTGTAAGCTAGACACCTATGCTTATTTGCTATATCATGATTGTGTTAGCGTTACTTGATATTGTGATGGTGCCATGTTGTTTTAGAATGGTTATGTTGGTTTGAAGTCCTTTTCCTTCTAGTATAACCATTCAAGTTCTCTTATTTCATTCTTGTGATATATCTTGTCATTTTGCATCACAGTATCTTGCTTATCACACACTTTTAGGCACCCCACGAATTGCAAAATTTAGGGGGAGCTTGCTCTTAATGTATGTCATCTTGATTTGTATCAAGAGTTGAAATTCCAAATCCAATGCATACATTAAGGGGGAGCTCAACTTAAATCTTGGAATTCAAAAGCTTCAATTCTTCCAATCTTTTCGTAAGCCTAAGTTGGTTGTCATCAATTACTAAAAAGGGGGAGTTTGTAAGTGCATTCGCCCCCGATGTGGGTTTTGGATAATTAATGACAATCAAATTAGGGACTAACTAGTTTATTCAAGATGTATTCACAGGTGTTAGTCCATTGAAAGAATAAACAATGACATTTGGTGATGTGAGCACCCCTAAACTTTCTATGGATGAAAGGCGCTTCGACTCAATCGGTTTAAAATTTTATTTTAAAATTGAGTCATAGGAAACGCCGTACTATAAAGAGGGATGCAAAATAGACTAGCTAGATATGGCTAGAAGTGCTCTTATCGATTATATATATGCACTTGAGAGACACACTGCACTCACACGCACTTAGAATATATATAGTGTTTTCTGCGTGCACCGGTAGTACCGGTCTGCTCAGTTGCGCGCGCAAGGTTGCGCAAAGTTGCGCAAAAGTGAACTACCGATAGTACCGGTGGAAACCTGGTAGTACCGATAAGTCATTTTTGCACACCACTTTGTTGTGGCTTCAACGGTCAGTTTTGGAGGACCGGTAGTACCAATGAAACATCACCGGTAGTACCGGTAGTCGCTCAGAACTTAGGAGTATATATTCTTCTCTCCTCCACTTGTAACTGTTACCTACACCATTCTACTAATTCCCCATCTGTGAAAAGAGCTCCCAAGCATTGACTCACCCACTCTCTCTCCCTCTTTGCTCCTAGCCTTCAATCCTGGCAAGATTAGAGCTAGAGAAGTAAGATTTGAGAGGTTGAGGCTTCGATCTACGACTTGAGCACTTTGATCCATCGTCCTGCCAGTTTTGTTTTGCATTTGTTATGCTTGGGTTCTTGGAACCCTAGCCGGCTAGGCGTTCTTCGTGGTTGCCCGTGTTGAATCATTTGTGAGGGCATCCCGAAGTGTTTGTAATCACCCTCTCTCTTAGTGGAAATCTCAAGCTAGCCTTCATGGTTGCTTGAGGGAGGAGACCTTCATGGTCGGACCTTAGTGGTCACCTCAACAACGAGGACGTAGGAACTCCTGTGTGGGATTACCGAACCTCGGGATAAATATTGTGTCCTGCGTGCTTGTTGCTGTGGTGGTAGCTTTGACTACCCTTGCTCTTGTGTTTGCTTGTGTTCTTTCTCCCTACCCCCTATTCTTAGGTCAGAAGTCCCGATCTACAACTTGGGAAGGAGCCAAGCTTTGGGAACCTCAACATCACCTTCAGCACCATCAAGGAGTGTGGGGTAACACTTGAATCCAAAATCAAAACTCACTTTACTCTGATTTCGTAGCCTCTATAGGGCATCGGTAGTACCAGTTGGTATTTAACTTTTGCAGTTGAGTTTTGAGTTTCAGGTTTTGAAATAGGCCTATTCACCACCCCCCACTAGGCCAATTAGATCCTTTCATGTGTGTCACTCCCGCATGTATTTATATAGTTTTACAAAAATTTGCATTCCCGCATCTGATATAGTTACTTACAAAGGACACTCCCCACCGTATCTTTCTCCTCCTCAGTGCTACTATTCCTCATCACTGCCCTTGCTCCCCAATGCCGAATAGCGTGACCACCCCTACTCAGCGGCATGCAAGCCACCAGTCACCGCTGACATGCTAGTGCTCCGTGCCGGTACGCCTCACCGGCAGGTAGATAGCATAGATCCACCGGTGACTACGCTTGAGCTATTTCGAAAGAAGAATATTGAAATTGGTACCGAGGTTTGTGATGCGACCTATAGAGTGATTGCAGTTCATCCAGAATGAAATTTGATTTTCCTTATTGCGAGGACAAATCACTGCTTGCATATGACATGAACTGCAGTAAAGTTCATATCCTCCCTGCCCGGGCCATCGGCTATCCTAGAAGTACCTGGAAACTATTATGTATGAGCGGCGGACCTCACTATCTTTCTTATGTTCCCTTGTTCATGGAGTCATTAGCAGAGCAGTAAAGGTGCATATGCTGTAATTAAGGCATGCTTTTGTTCAGGTAGGTAGTTGTTTTGATTCTATATATAGGCCAATTTGAGCTTCGTAACTAAAGCAATAGTGTGTTGAATATTATCAATTGTGCTGCTTTGTGCAGATGGAGTCTGAGTGCTTTTGAACAATTTTCCTACATTGGCTAGGAGGAAGAAGAGAGGTTCCATGGTGCATTGCCTACCAATTCAAAGGATGCACTAATTATATTCATTTTTGCCTAGCAAGCAGGAGTGCCACATAGGAGGAGCACAACTACGTTGTTTCGTTATATAAGCCTGTAGAGATCAGTCCCTTTAGTTTGCAATCGGTGTACCGCTTGTGTTAGGACATCAGTTGAGAAAGATATTATGGTAAGCGTCCATTGTTATTGTAAGAGCATGGTTTATGGATGCAATGATTATATATGTCTACTTTGTGTTTAGTAAGCTATTAAGGGCCGTTTATTATTTTGTTATCACCACCGTCGTTGGTGGTGTAAATGTCCAACACTGTTGCTATACGTATTATGGCAGGGATAAAAGTGTATCACTGCCGAATCGTTTAGTAACCCGACACCGACTAAACGATCATCAAAGGCAGATCATGGTGCAAGGCGACCGTGACCATGACCTTTGTACTGGTGGATCATACGGTGATGCGATGGTGGTTTTAACCTCTACACAGGCATCTCGGCTGTCAAACTGACAGTGAACCCACACCGCTGACAGACGGGTCAAAGTACAAGGCGACGGTGCTAGTGATCGCTACACAGGCGGTTGATGTGCCCACACGATGGTTTTGATAGCCTCGACACAGTCGGATTATTTGCCAATGCGGCAGTGTTAGTGTACATCCATAGCCGGGTCGGGCTCCAATGCGACTGAAGTAAAGACCTAATCACAGATGGATCGTAAGCCAATCAGTGGTGTTAGTGTACACCGTAGTCGGTCCTAGATGCCTACGATGAAGACTATGACCATCACTGTCGACAGTTTACTGTCGAGGCCGAAATTGGACTATGATGTGGGTTACGACGCAGCTGTGAAAGGTGCGAGTATAGAAACATAAGTGTTCTGACGGAAGGTCTGCGTGAGCGTCAGACGGTCTCTGAGAGCACAAACAGTCTAAAAAGTTCTTAGCATAAGTCAGTGTCCAGGCGGAACGTTCTAGTGGTGCACCGGATGGTCCACTAGAACAAGTCATGCCCAAAATTGTGCAGTTTCTTCACAACTAGTTTCTAAATTTGGATTTTCAAATGCAAATGGTGCTCATGATGATGATAATTATGAACAAGTCATGATCAGTCATGACAATTGCCGCCACCTAGACAGTTCAGGATTTGAGGATCATTGAGGGGCTTGTTGGTGATTGTTGGCCTCCTCCAATCAAGTCGAATGTAAGGGGCTCTTGAGCTCGTCCCCGCGGGAGATCACAAAGAGCAGCTCTAGTGGAATGCTCGGGGCTATAGTTGGAGTGTTCCTTTTTTATTTGATTCTTGCGACACCCACATTGAGGGTCAAGGTTGAACATCTTGTTATTGTGTGAATCAATCACATTGAGGCTTGCCTCAATGATGACGTAGGTTGCCGGCAAACAACATTATAAATACACACCGAAAAAACTAAAACAAGCAAAGTGCATTGCATAAAGTATGCCATAAATGATGAGAGACAGATATTTCCTCCATGGTTTCAGCCATACACAATTTTAAAAGGAACATTTGTTCCATGTTTATCACACAACATCAAAGAATGGTTATTTGGAATAATTGTTGCCAGTTGCAAATAACCATGAAAAAGTTTCTTGCCGAAATAAACATTGGAAATTACTACCACCAAAACATAAACCACAAAACAGATTTGAGGGGTAAATAACAAAATGACATGTTAAAACATTGCACAGATTCAAATGATATAGAGTTATTAGCAAGGAAATAGTTTATATCCCCCACCCCACCCCCAAATCCACCCAAAATCCACCCAAAACAAAAAAACACCCATACCTGACAACAGTAACATGCGTCTTGTTTCCATCTACAAGGATGCATGATAGAGCTAAAATTTATCCCCACCTTATATTCATCTACAAGTATGTTTATACAAGGTTTGAGCTCTCTACATGATTCCAATATAAATAATGCCTACAGAGCATCCTTGTAGATGGAAACATCCATAATGCATCCTTCTAAGGATAAAGATAATTTGTCAACAGAATTAGAAGATCATCATTTGGTTCATAGAAACAATGGGTACAACAACGGCATAGTACTGATTACTAAATATATACATGCTTGCATGCTAACATCAAATCAAGTACAAAGGAGCATAGGAAAGTACGGTAAGTAGGAAATAGGCACATTGGCAAGATCAAAGAAAGAGAAGTGGTATAAGAGCACCTCCAGGAGAACAGTTTAATCGTTTTGTAAAGTTAAATATAGATATTATCTATACCTAATAATAAAAAGATAAAATTTTAGACTCTTTTTTTCCGTCCATCCATTTTTTTGAGTCCGTCTTTCTCTAACTACCGAACAATGGAGAGTTTCTTTTGTCGGGACTTATATATATAACCCATGCTCTCGCGTCTAGACCAATATTGAGTAGGAATCTTAATTTAAACAAATTCCTCAGATCCTGACTACTCTAAATATAACTATTAATAATAAATAGAAAATGATAAGAGTTACGTTCTTTATTTTGCACCACTTTCTTTATTTACGTACAAGTTAGAATAGCTCGCATCTAAACGAATATAGAGTAGGAATTCTAATCTAAATAGATTCCTCAGATCTGAGTACTCTAAATAGAACTCTTAATAATCAAATAGAAAAGGATAAGAGTTACGTTTTTTATTTTGCTCCACTTTCTTTATTTAGTCTATCCTTTTCAATACTTTTCCCATTATCCGTGGCTGGTTAGGACTTTGGACGATGGGAAGCTTTGTATAGGAAACAAAAGAAATAACAGAGACAATATGTATACCATTCCAGAACATAACTCTTTTGGACGGAAACTAATCAAATCTTGAGTTATATATGGAGTTGTACACCTTTCCGGTTAAATAAAATAAGCAATATCCATGCACCGAAACTGTAACAGAACCGACCAAATTATAAGAGCACAAGTACAAAAACAAGCACCGAAGCGCTCAAATTTTCGAACTTGAGCCCATATAATCCCGGTAGTCAATCAAAACCACGAAGGATTTCAAACCAACTTGCTTACAACCAGGATCGCATCATTCAACATACAACATCATACGTTACATTTCACAAGTAGATCTGAACTAAGTTTTCACAAACGGAGTCGCAATTATTACAAACCAAGTTTATAAAAGTAGCGGAAGCAAACGCACACCAGTTGATTAACTACTGCCAGTCTTGATGATCAACATCCCGCAAAAGCATGAGAAAAGTACATAAAAGATGATCACGCCCAAGTGATCTAGTCTTCTTCACCCGCAGGGTGGAGACAAGTTTTGCAGAAGCCTTGATAGAGCATATCATCTGCAACAGGAGGGAATAAACCCTGAGTACTGGAATGTACTCAGCTAGACTTACCCGTCAAAAACCAGAAATAAGATGACACCAAGGATTATGCAAGGCTTACACAAGGGGCTAGCTGACATAACATTTTGCATAAAGGCATAAGTAATTGAAACTCTTATAACCTGTACTAGCAGTTATTTTTAGCATTTACCTGTCATCTATCTTAGCACCTGTACTAAACATGCACTTGATTATAATCAAACAACATGATTATTATATCCATAGCAGGTATATCATTATGGCAACATTGTATCATTCCCTTAACCACCAGTTCATTTAATGAGGTCTACGTTGCCGCTGCTCAAGTCAAGTGCTCACTAACCGGGAGCGACGGCGATTCGAATCGAATTCCTATCCAGCTGGAGGGGTATTTGTAACACCCCTGGGTGTTAAGCATGCATTATCATTCAAAGCATAAGCATTCAGCATCATTGCATGATTAACATTAATTGATTTGTAGCTCTTTCAAATTTAATGTGAAAAACAAATAATGGGAACCCTAATTTTAGTATAAGTGTTAAAAAGTTGGTGAACTTTTGAGAAGTAGCAATTTTAAATAATCTAGAATAAATCAACTTGATTATTGGAGCAAAATTTTGAATTCAAGTTTTCCTCAAATTCTGTTTTAAAAATATTCTAAGTAAATGAGTTTTTGATTTTAAAATTAGCTTTAAATCTCAAATTCAAAATCTATTGAGAATTTTGAAAAGTGCTCTATATGAAAGTTGTAGAGAATAAAATTTTGAACAACTTTTATTTTGGGCCAAATTTCTGAAAACCTCTTTTTCATCTCCAAATTCAATTTTGAAACAAAGAATTAAATCTGGAAAATATTTTAAAAAAGAAAAATCAGATTTTCGCCTTAGTGGGCTTCGGCTTCCCTTTCGGCCCAGCTTCGCTGGCGGCCCGGCCCGCGCCCGCGTCGTCTCCCTCCCGCCCCCCGCGCGCGCGCGCCCGCGCGTGGCGTCGTGGCGCCGCGGCAGCGCTCGGTCGCCGCGTGGCCGCACGCCGTCGGAGCTGCGCGACACGCGCCCCTGTGGCCCCCGCAGCGTCCGCGCCCGCTTACCCCCCCTCCGCGCGCTCGTCTTCCTCGGATTGCCCCTCCATTCTCTCCCTCGCCCGCCAGCAGCAGCAGCAGCCGAGCTCCGCCTTGCCATCGCCGGCTCCCGAGCTCCGCAACCGCCTAGCCGCCGCTCCGGCTCACCGCCTCCGCCTCCGTCTTCACCCTCGCTGCGCCTTGTCGTTGCGCGTCCGGTGCTCGCCACAGCCCGCCAGGATTCGGCCTCCCTCCGCGGTAATAGCTCGCCGGAGTTCCGGCCGAGCTCACCGGAGCAACCCGCTCCGTGGGCCGCACCCCTCCACGCCACTTCTCGCCCACTTCTCGAGCGCACGAGCACCCCACTTGCACCACGAGTCTCACTGACCTCACCGCGCGGCTCCTCTCGGTCGGAGTTGGCCGGCCGACGGCATCCCGCGCCACCGAGCCGCCATGCACGCCGGCGAGCTCGATGCCGAGCTCGTCTGGCCACCCACTGGGCACCACTGGGTTCGCGTCGGTGAGAGGAGCACGATGGTGCCCTCCCCGTCGTCGGAGGACTCGCCGGCGGCGAGATCCCGGCGGTCTGCGCCGCCCCTGACCGACTGCGGCTGACGGGTGGGCCCGTCTGACCCATGGGTCCCGCCTGTCTGTCTCAGTGTTTCGGTTTCGGGTGTCACAGCGGGGTGCACGTAGCGTTTAAAGCCGGTTTTGATTTTCGGTTTTAAAGAAATTGATTTCCAGAAAATCTGAAAAAGGCTTCTAAAAATTGTATCTCAAGTTTTATAGCTCCAAAAATCATGAAACAAATTGTGAAATGTTCCTTTTGAATAGATCTACAGTTTAAAAATATCTCATGTGATTTTTGTGACACTCTACTGTGCAATTTTATTTAATTGCTATAAATGCCGATATCTTAGAAAAAGTGTAGTAAATAAAATAATAAAGGGAAAAATGTGATTCTTGTGGCATTAATCTTTATTAGTGATGTACTTTCTAGGAAAAATATTAGTGAAGCATGTTCTGTGGAAAAATGTTGAAGTGTAGTTCAAATGCTTTTAATTGGTAATATCTGTTATTTTTATTATAGAGTAAAAATTGTATACAACATACATGTGATAATTTTTGTAGTATGTTAGTTTACTGTTAGTAACCTAAGAAAATTGTGAAATCTGTTGTTTGATACTTTTTCTAGTATAAAATAAATTCATGCTCACATTTGGGCTATAGCTTGTTTATTTTGTACAGGCAGTTTTACTTGTGCAATTCTCATGAAAATTTAGTGGTAGGTTAGTTAGGGTAAGAGTAGTCTACTGTAATTTTTGTAGATTTTTATCTACACCAGAGATAGGTGTTGTTGTGTAACCCTAGCTAAATAGGAAATAAAAGATTATTCTTTATGAGAAATTGAGAGAAATAAAATATGTTTGGTGTATCTTTGAAGCATCATTATGCCTTGCTGATGTTATGGATGAGCTAGGTTGGTAAGCTTTGGTAGCTTAGGTTCAATTGTATGTGTAGATGGTAGCCTAACTAATAGAAGGATAAGGTGTATGATTTAGGTTACATGTTCTTGGATGACGTTGACTACCTTGTAGAAGAAATAATTATGTTCAAACTGCTCATTACATGTGCTCATCTGCATCTCATGTCATTAAAGCACTCCACCGCATTTCGATGCATTCTTCGCATGTTTCCTTATGCACTTGCATCATACAGGATCGCAGGAGGAGTTGCAGGCAGTAGTTCCGGAGGAGCAGGTTTGGGCGGATCAGCAGGAACCCCAGGCACCGGAGGTGCCCGAGGAGGAAGAGTCAGGCGAGGAACTGCCAGAGTGCGTCGATCACCACCCTAGTTCGTTCGAAAAAGGCAAGCCCCGGAGCATTTTAAGTCTCCTAAATTTATAAAAAGTTATTTCTTATTGCATGAGTTATAGTTATATATTGTTGCACTAAGTTATAGGAGTTGAGTGAAACCGTTGTTGCATTATTACCTTGGCCACCAGATTATCTTTTACCCTGTTAGGTCAGGATCGAGTAAATTGCTTAGCCATGCTTAGACCGGTAGAAGTCGGGTGATTTCCTGTCACCTGCGAGTTATAGGTGGATACCGGGTTATGGTTAGCTGTAATTGTGATCATGAAAAGTAACCAAGTGTTGATGGATAAACGGAGACCGGGCGGAGTCTTATAGGGTTTTGGACTATAGTGATTCCGTCTGTGTCGATTAAGGACCGATCGTTGCTCGTCCCTCTTGTCATGTTGAACGCATGCCTCACATTTAGCTGGCCGAATAAAGTACCTTTCGACCGCGAAGCTAGTGACACTTTTTGAGCCGGGATAAACTCGGGTTGGCAGACTGGTGTTGAAGGGGGTGTAACGGGGACGCGAAGAGTGAGCCCAAGGTGCGTCCTGGCAGTCGGGCGGTCCCTGGGTAGTGCGATCCATGATTGTTATCCCGCGGCTTCTCGGAAAGTGTCCTTGGTGACCTACGCGACCCTGACGGGGGAAGCATGGTTTGTGTGAGAAATAAATCTCCAGCTGGATAGGAATTCGATTCGAATCGCCGTCGCTCCCGGTTAGTGAGCACTTGACTCGAGCTATGGCATCGTAGTATTAATGGTGGAACACGGATGGTTATGTGTATAATGTTGGAAATGCTAAACCTGAGATGGTAACCTTTGATGTTAATGGTTAATCAAGTGATTGCTTTAGCATAGGTGCTTACCTAGATTGAATAGGTTATAATCAATATGATGCAAAAAGGACTTAAATGAGTTTACTCATAACAACTTGTGCTTTTCGCAAAGGAGTCAAGCCAATCCAGTTTTTATAGCCTTGCATGCTCCTTGGTGTCTTTTTATTTCTGGTTTTTGACGGGTAAGTCTAGCTGAGTACATCCTCGTACTCAGGGCGTTGTTCCCATTGTTGTTGCAGATGGTCAGATGTACTACGGGTACTGCTCCAACTGTCTGTATCCGGCGATGGGTGACAACTAGGACCTTGGGCAAGGGTCTTTCTGTTAGTCTTATCTACTGCTTTTGTGGACCATGACTATCGACTGGCACTGTAACTGAACTAAGTGTGTGTGCGTAAACTTATTTGCTTCCGCTACTTTATGTTGAACTATGTTGTAATAACTTTTATTTCCGAACTCCGATGTATCTTACCTTTATGATCAGAATTATGTATCGTGTGAATTGTGGCTGCTAAATCAGTACGATCTTGGTTGTATGTTAGTGGTTTTGAAATCCTTCGTGATTTCACGGAATCTCGAGTTATACGGGCTTAAGTTTGTTAAATTAACCGCCTCGGTGGAAGATTTTCTTACTTAATTTCGTATAATTACGTTGATCCGTTACAGCTGGTATCGGAGCATGGTTTAGCATGCTACTGTTCACATGGGTATTTAAAAAAAAAATAAAAAAAAAAATAAAACTGTGTTTTCAAATAAGCTTTTGAACTTAAAAGTGTGCCAGTGGTCATATCCTTTATGCCCGATAAGGACTCTAGGTGGCTTAATTAAGTACTAACTTGGGGGTTTGCATCATATTTTAAATTTCGTCGCTCATACGGCGTGCTATGGTATGAGTGCCATTCACTTGAGTGGTAATGTATGGATCCTTTACCTCTACGCCTTGGTAAGTGAGAGTTGTGAGTGCATGGTCGGATACACTGCCGATCTAGGGGAGTGCTTATGTGATACCAAAATACTTACGTGCCCTGCGCCTGTTTGTATGAGGGTATCCAAATTGTGGGGAATTCCGTCCTGCAGTGACGATGCCGTCAATAGGACGACGATTCGGGTAGTTGTTACCGTTATACTCGTATCTGGGGATGCGTGTAGAGCGAGTAACTTACTTTACTGCTTTCTGCACATTTTCATACTGTGAGGTTTGGGCTGAAGTGATTTCCTTTCTGCAGGTACATAACAACGCTTTCGAGTAGTACGTGTTAGTTACGTTACGAGAGATCGTTGTATGCCACCGATTATTCCGTTAGTAGTCATTAGTTTTCTAAGCTTGTGAGGACGTACTGAACGTGCATGCATCATGTGTGCATTTCACTCATGGCACTGTTCCTCCCCTTATAAGTTGATTATCTCATTTTGATAAAAATGCCAACTTAAAAATCTGTTCTCACCACGGTAATAAAATTTTTGCTACAGATGGCACGTACCAAGCAGACCGCTCGCAAGTCCACCGGCAGAGCTCCCCGTCATCAGCTTGCTCAGCGCACTCGCCAGCGTCACACTTTTCTTGGAGAGTTTGGGATGCCTACACTCTTGTGGAGAGTGCTCAGCTATGTAGGCTATCATGATGGGATGGAGCCCCGCTACTTTTGGTCAAATGAGCGGTTGGGTGAAGGACTTTTGGTGACTGTGGAAGCAGTAGTTCGTCCCCGAGGTGATGGTTCTGAGTGGACCGGTTGGCGTTTTGAGTCAACTGGCAGGACCCCTGAAGAAGCCGCTGAGAGGGCAGCCTTTGGAATCCTGAGAGATATCATGGATCGTTTTCCTCAGGAGTTGGCAGCGACTATAGCGGGAGTCTTTCCGAGGGGCAACCCCTCCACTGACTCGTGGCAGCAAGCCAGGGGCAGGTCTCGGGAGATTAGCGCAGCAGAGGCACAGAACAGTGACAACCCCGCTATGAGTGCCATGTTCGCAGTGATGAGGGCCTTCGATGGAGTGGAAGGTAGTCTGAGACGTGTTTCTAGTGCTCTTGGTCAGGCTCGCGATGATCGCCGTCAGCTTCAGAGAGAGCACGACGCCGAGATTGAGAGGCTCACTGCTGAGATGGCTCAGTTGACTCGTCAGAGAGATCAGGCCACTCAGAGGACTATGACTTTTGAGGGAGATGTACGTGCCCTGAGAGAGCAGCTTGGACGACTGACCACCGCCCACAGGAATGCTGAGAGCATGTTGGCTCATGTGCTCCATCAGAGGAATGAAGCCTGGTCCGCAGAGAATGTGTTGAGAGCTAGACAGTTTGAGCTCGAGCAGCGACTGGCTGATGCCGAAGAGTACAATGATAACTTGCATGAAGAGGTCCATCGGCTGAACAATCAGCTTAACCCTTATGACCTTCCTGGCGCAGCAGAGATGGATTTGGATGCAGACGAAGATCCTGAAGAGCCCGTGGCGCCAGCTGAGGAGCACGACGACGCTGCAGTCGGCGACAACGCCAACGTCTCTGACCTAGATAGCGACCATGATGAGTAGGCTAGTAGTTGTTGCACTAGCTACTAGGTTCTGTTTGCATGGTCTTTTGCTTGTTGGCACTTTGGACATGTAATAATGAGTAGAAAGACTAAAGCTTGATGTAAGGTTGGAAAGTTTGGATGTGTTTGTGGCGGTATCCGAACGTCCAAAGTCCAGTGTATGTATGCTGGCAACTTGGTTGTAATGGACGCGATGTGTGTGCTTTAAGTAATATAATTAGTGATGTTGTGTTAATTGGAATGACTTATTGTGCCCCTGTTTTATTGTATGAATTTATTCTCTCCAGTGAATTCAGTTCGGCATGATTTTTCATTCGGTCGCGATTCCTACAACATCACCTAATAATTACTGTTGCTGAAACATGCAGATGCCGAACACTCGTCGTACCGTGTATGGTACCGCTGAGGCTGGTGGAAGTGCAGCTGCTAATGATGACCGAGATCCACCACCGCCTCCTCCACCTTACACTGCGGAACAGTTTTTCGCCCAATTTTTGGGAAGCCAACGAAACATGGAGAGCATGCAACAGAATATGGAAGCGGCGCTGCGCAGTATTGCAGATAATACCCGTCGGGGGATAAACCCGGTAGGTCACGAAGCAAATCCGTACAGCAGTTTCAAGGACTTCATGGATACTCGTCCACCGATCTTCAAGGAAGCCGCAGAACCTTTAGATGCAGAAGAGTGGATTAATACGATGGAAGATAAGTTTCGTGTCTTAAGAATGACTGAAGTGTTGAAGACTGAGTACGCAGCTCATCAGCTTCAAGGTCCGGCAGGAATGTGGTGGAAGCATCACCGCACCACTTTTCCTCCCCATGCCCATATCTCTTGGAGGGAGTTCACTGAAGCCTTCCGTGGAACATACATTCCACCTGGTCTGACTGAGATGAAGCTTGGGGAATTCCTGGCATTAAATCAAGGCACGAAGACTGTGACTCAATACCTGCATGCCTTTAATAACCTGAGCCGTTATGCTCCGGACATGGTGGATACTGATGCCAAGAAGATCGCTAGTTTCAAGAGAGGCCTGAGTCCCAAGATGATGAAACATGTGGGTACAAACCTGAGGACTAGTTTCAATGACTTCGTTAGCGACTGTTTGAAGCAAGAGAAGAACAACCATGTGTATGCTGCTTCCAAGATCCGTAAGAGGGCTTTCGAGTCGGGTTCGTCTCAGTCCCGGACCCCAGTAGCCAACCGCCCGGCTTATCGATCGCCTGCCCCAGGTGCAAGGTTTAGGCCACCGCAAAGGAGGAATCAGAATGCTCAGCCACCCCAGAGGAACCAGAAGCCGTTCAAGATGGCATTGCCTCAAGCAAAGGCAGGACAAGGCAGTTCATCTGGAACTGTGGCTCAGGTGAAGGGACCGTGCTTCAACTGCAACCAACCTGGACACTTTGCAAAGTATTGTCCCTACCCTAAGAAACAGCAAACGCAGTATCAAGCTCGTGTGCACCACACCACTGTGGATGACATCCCTGAGGGAGAACCGGTGACAGCTGGTATGTTTTCTATCAACAATCACCCTGCAGTAGTTTTGTTTGATTCCGGATCATCTCATTCCTTTGTAAGTCAAGCATTCGTTAAGAGACATGAGCAAAAGATAGTTGAGTTGGAATGTGCATATAAAATCAGTTCAGCTGGGGCTGATCTGTTGACTAATCAGATTGTTCAGGGAGTAACCCTAAACATATCGAACCGGCAATATAAGCTTAACCTGATAGTCATGCCAGGGTTAGTTTTGGATGTGATCATGGGTATGAACTGGATGAATCAAATGGGAGTTGTAATTGATGTTGGAGGAAGGAGTGTCTCTCTTAAGGAACCCAGTGGGGAAGGCACCTTTCGAGTGGTCCTACCTCGGAGGGTAGACCTAGCTAGCACGTCTTGTGCGGTACAAACTACTCTGCTAGTCCAGATTCCAGTGGTCTGTGAGTTTCTAGATGTGTTTCCAGAGGAGTTACCTGGACTTCCACCAGACCGAGAGGTTGAGTTTGCCATTGAGTTAATTCCAGGAACAGCACCGATTTCAAGAAGGCCTTATCAGATGCCTCCCAATGAGTTAGCAGAACTGAAAAAGCAACTTCAGGATTTGCTAAGGAAAGGGTTGATTCGTCCCAGCTCGTCCGAATGGGGATGCCCCGCTCTGTTTGTGAAAAAGAAGAAGGATAACTCCTTACGCATGTGCGTGGATTATCGGCCACTGAATGCAGTGACAATTAAAAACAAGTATCCTCTTCCTCGGATTGATATCTTGTTTGACCAATTGTCCAAAGCCAAAGTGTTCTCTAAAATAGATCTGAGATCAGGGTACCACCAGATAAAGATTAGGCCGCAGGATGTGCCTAAGACTGCGTTCTCTACCAGATATGGTTTGTACGAGTATCTTGTCATGTCCTTCGGATTGACAAATGCTCCTGCATACTTTATGTACCTGATGAATTCGGTTTTCATGCCCGAGTTGGACAAGTTTGTGATAGTGTTCATTGATGACATACTGATATACTCAGAAAATGAAGAAGAACATGCGGAACACCTCAGGATAGTCTTGACTAGACTCAGAGAACATCGACTGTATGCTAAGTTCAGCAAGTGTGAGTTCTGGCTTAGGACAGTTCCTTTTCTCGGCCACGTGTTGTCTGAAAATGGCATTTCTGTCGACCCCAGTAAGGTACAAGAGGTTATGAACTGGAAGTCACCAATTTCAGTTAACGAAGTTCGCAGTTTCCTTGGTTTAGCCGGTTACTACCGTCGCTTCATACCAGATTTCTCGAAGATTGCCAAACCAATGACAAGCCTGTTACAGAAGGATCATAAGTTTGTATGGACAGAGGAGTGCGAAGCAGCCTTCCGTACCTTGCGGATGTTGTTGACCACTGCTCCTGTTCTGGCCTAGCCAGATATAGAAAAGCCGTTTGATGTTTTCTGTGACGCATCCAAGTATGGGTTAGGATGTGTGCTAATGCAAAATGGAAAAGTCGTTGCTTACGCCTCACGGCAATTGAGGAAGCATGAAGTTAACTACCCTACACATGATTTAGAGCTTGCAGCAGTGGTACATGCTCTAAAGATTTGGAGGCACTACCTGTTGGGTAATGTGTGTAATATCTTCACAGATCATAAGAGTCTCAAATACATCTTTACCCAATCTGAGTTGAACATGCGACAGCGGAGATGGTTAGAGTTGATAAAGGACTATAATCTGAACGTGCACTATCACCCTGGAAAGGCTAATGTAGTAGCAGATGCACTGAGCAGAAAATCCCATGCTATTGATGTGCAACCGTTGTTTGAAGAAGGGTTCAATTTGTTACATCCTGCTGTGTTGCATAATGTTCAGGTCAGTTGTACTCTGGAAAGCCAGATCATTGATGGTCAGAAAACAGATAAGGGAATCTTTCATATTAAAGAAAGGATGAAGAGAGAACCCACCAAACACTTTCGATTGGATGACCAAGGAGTGTTATGGTTCAAGGATCGCCTGGTAGTACCTAAGGATAGAGAGCTTAAGAACAAGTTGATGGATGAGGCCCATCGTTCTAAGTTATCTATTCACCCCGGAAGTAGTAAAATGTACCAAGATTTGCGACCCTGTTATTGGTAGACTAAGATGAAAAAGGAAATTGCAGCATACGTTGCTCGTTGCGACATGTGTTGTAGAGTTAAAGCTCTTCACATGAGACCTGCAGGACTTCTGCAACCCTTGTCGGTACCCGATTGGAAGTGGGACGATATAAGTATGGACTTTATCACTGGTCTCCCCACCACACAAAAAGGGCATGATTCTATTTGGGTAATAGTAGATCGTCTCACCAAGTCAGCTCACTTTCTGCCTGTTAAGACGACATTCCGACCACCTCAATATGCAGAGAAGTACATTGCCGAGATTGTCCGATTGCACGGGATACCAAAAACGATTGTGTCCGATCGTGGTTCGCAGTTTACCTCTCACTTTTGGGAACATCTGCATCAAGGTTTGGGTACTAGTTTGATTCGTAGCACAGCTTACCACCCACAGACGGATGGGCAAACCGAAAGAGTTAATGCGGTACTCGAAGATATGCTTAGAGCTTGTGTACTATCATCCAGAGGCTCATGGGAATCCTGGTTACCATTGGCAGAATTCGCTTACAACAACAGTTACCAAGAGAGTATCAAGATGGCACCTTTTGAAGCCTTGTATGGCAGGAAGTGCAGGACACCGTTAAATTGGGTAGAGCCTGGAGAAAGAAGGTTTTATGGAATTGATTTTGTCGATGAGGCAGAGAAAAAGATCCGTGTTATCCAACAAAACATGCAAGCTGCACAGTCTCGTCAGAAGAGTTATGCAGACAAGAGAAGAAGAACATTGGAGTTCCAAGTAGGTGACTACGTCTATTTGAAGGTTACCCCAATGAAGAAGAAACGGTTCGGAATCAAGAAGAAACTGTCTGCAAGATATATAGGGCCCTACCAGATCATAGAGAAAAAGGGTCCCGTGGCGTACAAGTTGCAGTTACCAGAAGAGATGAGTTCGATATTTCCCGTTTTTCACGTGTCCCAACTGAAGAAGTGTCTGCGTGTTCCAGAGGAGAGGATAGAACCTCAGGGTGTTCGGATCAAGGCAGACTTGGAGTATCGCGAGCAACCGGTTCGAGTCCTGGATACTAAGGACCGAGTCACTCGAAATAAAGTGGTCACAACCTACAAGATTCAATGGAGCCACCATGATGAGAGCGATGCTTCTTGGGAAACAGGAGAATATCTTCAAACCGCGTATAAAGCTTTTTACGATAAGTGGTTCGTAACTCAAAATCTCGGGACGAGATTCTTATAAGGGGGGAGGGTTGTAACACCCCTGGGTGTTAAGCATGCATTATCATTCAAAGCATAAGCATTCAGCATCATTGCATGATTAACATTAATTGATTTGTAGCTCTTTCAAATTTAATGTGAAAAACAAATAATGGGAACCCTAATTTTAGTATAAGTGTTAAAAAGTTGGTGAACTTTTGAGAAGTAGCAATTTTAAATAATCTAGAATAAATCAACTTGATTATTGGAGCAAAATTTTGAATTCAAGTTTTCCTCAAATTCTGTTTTAAAAATATTCTAAGTAAATGAGTTTTTGATTTTAAAATTAGCTTTAAATCTCAAATTCAAAATCTATTGAGAATTTTGAAAAGTGCTCTATATGAAAGTTGTAGAGAATAAAATTTTGAACAACTTTTATTTTGGGCCAAATTTCTGAAAACCTCTTTTTCATCTCCAAATTCAATTTTGAAACAAAGAATTAAATCTGGAAAATATTTTGAAAAAGAAAAATCAGATTTTCGCCTTAGTGGGCTTCGGCTTCCCTTTCGGCCCAGCTTCGCTGGCGGCCCGGCCCGCGCCCGCGTCGTCTCCCTCCCGCCCCCCGCGCGCGCGCGCCCGCGCGTGGCGTCGTGGCGCCGCGGCAGCGCTCGGTCGCCGCGTGGCCGCACGCCGTCGGAGCTGCGCGACACGCGCCCCTGTGGCCCCCGCAGCGTCCGCGCCCGCTTACCCCCCCCCCTCCGCGCGCTCGTCTTCCTCGGATTGCCCCTCCATTCTCTCCCTCGCCCGCCAGCAGCAGCAGCAGCCGAGCTCCGCCTTGCCATCGCCGGCTCCCGAGCTCCGCAACCGCCTAGCCGCCGCTCCGGCTCACCGCCTCCGCCTCCGTCTTCACCCTCGCTGCGCCTTGTCGTTGCGCGTCCGGTGCTCGCCACAGCCCGCCAGGATTCGGCCTCCCTCCGCGGTAATAGCTCGCCGGAGTTTCGGCCGAGCTCACCGGAGCAACCCGCTCCGTGGGCCGCACCCCTCCACGCCACTTCTCGCCCACTTCTCGAGCGCACGAGCACCCCACTTGCACCACGAGTCTCACTGACCTCACCGCGCGGCTCCTCTCGGTCGGAGTTGGCCGGCCGACGGCATCCCGCGCCACCGAGCCGCCATGCACGCCGGCGAGCTCGATGCCGAGCTCGTCTGGCCACCCACTGGGCACCACTGGGTTCGCGTCGGTGAGAGGAGCACGATGGTGCCCTCCCCGTCGTCGGAGGACTCGCCGGCGGCGAGATCCCGGCGGTCTGCGCCGCCCCTGACCGACTGCGGCTGACGGGTGGGCCCGTCTGACCCATGGGTCCCGCCTGTCTGTCTCAGTGTTTCGGTTTCGGGTGTCACAGCGGGGTGCACGTAGCGTTTAAAGCCGGTTTTGATTTTCGGTTTTAAAGAAATTGATTTCCAGAAAATCTGAAAAAGGCTTCTAAAAATTGTATCTCAAGTTTTATAGCTCCAAAAATCATGAAACAAATTGTGAAATGTTCCTTTTGAATAGATCTACAGTTTAAAAATATCTCATGTGATTTTTGTGACACTCTACTGTGCAATTTTATTTAATTGCTATAAATGCTGATATCTTAGAAAAAGTGTAGTAAATAAAATAATAAAGGGAAAAATGTGATTCTTGTGGCATTAATCTTTATTAGTGATGTACTTTCTAGGAAAAATATTAGTGAAGCATGTTCTGTGGAAAAATGTTGAAGTGTAGTTCAAATGCTTTTAATTGGTAATATCTGTTATTTTTATTATAGAGTAAAAATTGTATACAACATACATGTGATAATTTTTGTAGTATGTTAGTTTACTGTTAGTAACCTAAGAAAATTGTGAAATCTGTTGTTTGATACTTTTTCTAGTATAAAATAAATTCATGCTCACATTTGGGCTATAGCTTGTTTATTTTGTACAGGCAGTTTTACTTGTGCAATTCTCATGAAAATTTAGTGGTAGGTTAGTTAGGGTAAGAGTAGTCTACTGTAATTTTTGTAGATTTTTATCTACACCAGAGATAGGTGTTGTTGTGTAACCCTAGCTAAATAGGAAATAAAAGATTATTCTTTATGAGAAATTGAGAGAAATAAAATATGTTTGGTGTATCTTTGAAGCATCATTATGCCTTGCTGATGTTATGGATGAGCTAGGTTGGTAAGCTTTGGTAGCTTAGGTTCAATTGTATGTGTAGATGGTAGCCTAACTAATAGAAGGATAAGGTGTATGATTTAGGTTACATGTTCTTGGATGACGTTGACTACCTTGTAGAAGAAATAATTATGTTCAAACTGCTCATTACATGTGCTCATCTGCATCTCATGTCATTAAAGCACTCCACCGCATTTTGATGCATTCTTCGCATGTTTCCTTATGCACTTGCATCATACAGGATCGCAGGAGGAGTTGCAGGCAGCAGTTCCGGAGGAGCAGGTTTGGGCGGATCAGCAGGAACCCCAGGCACCGGAGGTGCCCGAGGAGGAAGAGTCAGGCGAGGAACTGCCAGAGTGCGTCGATCACCACCCTAGTTCGTTCGAAAAAGGCAAGCCCCGGAGCATTTTAAGTCTCCTAAATTTATAAAAAGTTATTTCTTATTGCATGAGTTATAGTTATATATTGTTGCACTAAGTTATAGGAGTTGAGTGAAACCGTTGTTGCATTATTACCTTGGCCACCAGATTATCTTTTACCCTGTTAGGTCAGGATCGAGTAAATTGCTTAGCCATGCTTAGACCGGTAGAAGTCGGGTGATTTCCTGTCACCTGCGAGTTATAGGTGGATACCGGGTTATGGTTAGCTGTAATTGTGATCATGAAAAGTAACCAAGTGTTGATGGATAAACGGAGACCGGGCGGAGTCTTATAGGGTTTTGGACTATAGTGATTCCGTCTGTGTCGATTAAGGACCGATCGTTGCTCGTCCCTCTTGTCATGTTGAACGCATGCCTCACATTTAGCTGGCCGAATAAAGTACCTTTCGACCGCGAAGCTAGTGACACTTTTTGAGCCGGGATAAACTCGGGTTGGCAGACTGGTGTTGAAGGGGGTGTAACGGGGACGCGAAGAGTGAGCCCAAGGTGCGTCCTGGCAGTCGGGCGGTCCCTGGGTAGTGCGATCCATGATTGTTATCCCGCGGCTTCTCGGAAAGTGTCCTTGGTGACCTACGCGACCCTGACGGGGGAAGCATGGTTTGTGTGAGAAATAAATCTCCAGCTGGATAGGAATTCGATTCGAATCGCCGTCGCTCCCGGTTAGTGAGCACTTGACTCGAGCTATGGCATCGTAGTATTAATGGTGGAACACGGATGGTTATGTGTATAATGTTGGAAATGCTAAACCTGAGATGGTAACCTTTGATGTTAATGGTTAATCAAGTGATTGCTTTAGCATAGGTGCTTACCTAGATTGAATAGGTTATAATCAATATGATGCAAAAAGGACTTAAATGAGTTTACTCATAACAACTTGTGCTTTTCGCAAAGGAGTCAAGCCAATCCAGTTTTTATAGCCTTGCATGCTCCTTGGTGTCTTTTTATTTCTGGTTTTTGACGGGTAAGTCTAGCTGAGTACATCCTCGTACTCAGGGCGTTGTTCCCATTGTTGTTGCAGATGGTCAGATGTACTACGGGTACTGCTCCAACTGTCTGTATCCGGCGATGGGTGACAACTAGGACCTTGGGCAAGGGTCTTTCTGTTAGTCTTATCTACTGCTTTTGTGGACCATGACTATCGACTGGCACTGTAACTGAACTAAGTGTGTGTGCGTAAACTTATTTGCTTCCGCTACTTTATGTTGAACTATGTTGTAATAACTTTTATTTCCGAACTCCGATGTATCTTACCTTTATGATCAGAATTATGTATCGTGTGAATTGTGGCTGCTAAATCAGTACGATCTTGGTTGTATGTTAGTGGTTTTGAAATCCTTCGTGATTTCACGGAATCTCGAGTTATACGGGCTTAAGTTTGTTAAATTAACCGCCTCGGTGGAAGATTTTCTTACTTAATTTCGTATAATTACGTTGATCCGTTACAGTATTTCTAACACTCACCGAGTCACGCCTGGCGAGGGCTGCTCAGGTCATCTTTTGTACAGTTCAGGAATCGCGGGCCCAAATAATGTCGCGTCCCCAAGGGCGACACTCTGCCAGGTGATAGGGACTCTAACCCCCCCTTGGTCTCACACCAATGTCCCCAAGCACATCCTTTCTCTCCTCCAAGATGCAACCTACCATTCGATTCCCGGCCTAAACCATACTACTCGACTTCGCAGTCGGAACGACTTATCCGGCCAACTAAGTGTTAGACTGCGTTCAACATGACTCAAGGACGTACAGCGAATCGGTCCTTAAACGACTCAGACGGGCATAGCTCCACACCCAAGACATGAAGTGTCTTGCGGCTGTACCATCGAACTCTCGCCCGGTCTCAATTTCATTTTTAAGCATGGTTCCATCCACGATAGCCATAAAGCCACTCGTGACTCCTTCCTACATCTCGCGGATGACCGGAAATCACCCGACTTCTACCGTACTAAGCAGGGCTAAGCATTGACACGTGCCTAAACCTAATATAGGATTAAGTACGCTATCTGGACAAGGACAGGTATAATGCAACAAGTGTTTTCATATAACTCCTACAACTTAATGGAGTAAACAATTAAAAGTACTCAAGATTAATTTATAAATCAGTAGGTTCAGCATGCACCGGGGCTTGCCTTTAAGAAAAGTTGAAGGCCGGTGGTCAGGGCACTCCGGCAAGTCTTCAGCGGCGTCTCCTTCGCCTGCTGGATCCTCAGGCTCCTGCTGCTCCTGGATTTCCTCCGGAATCACCGGCTCGAACTCGAGGAGAGTTACCCCCTCCGGTACACCTATTGCATGAATGCACAATAAATATCATGGATGCATAAAGGTGCAACATGCTCGGGATGAAATGCATTTCAGAAATAAAAACAATAATCTAATCAAGTTACTTTATTAGTACGTGCAAATCTCTTCTCCGGTGGAGAAGTACTTACCTAAGCTACTCAACCTAAGATACAGCTGTTCTTCTTCGGTTAAGGCCCTAACACCTAACAACACAAGAATAATATTACTTAGGTTACCACAGTAAGTTATTCTGGACAGCAGCTCAAAGATTCTAATATAACTGGAGAATCCCAACTCCAAAAGATATGATCTAAGACAATCTGGAAAGCTTATGAAATGCTCTACAAATCATTTTCAGACCTCAACCCTTAATTCCTAAGTTTTCCATTTCGAATTCCTCAAGTTCCAGAATCTGTCCTCTCTAAACAGAGAGCAGTCAATTCTGGACCGTCACTTAAAACAGCAATGACTCCCAAACTACTAAGCCAAATGCTCCCAAATTGTGACACAAGCTAGTTTATCCAGTTTACTACAATTTTGGTATTCTCAAGTTTTCCAGCAAACACTTTTATCAAAGGTCAAACCTAGAAATACTACCAGCTGTCCAGAAAATCTAGAATTGCAAAGATTAAATATTTATTTATGTGGCAAATATCCCATAAGACCAAACTACTGTTACCACAAATTCACAAAGGTCACAAGAACACCAGAAAGTAAGGTGTGCCCACCTAGAATATTTATTTACACCCCTTTCTTAATTTACTTAAGTAATTAAGTGGAATTTTAAACATATATGTAAACTGCTCCTAAAATTCTGCAAAAATTACAAGGGACTCTCTGACCCAAAGAGAGACTACTGTAAAAATTTGAACTCAATTTATTCACAGGAACTCTCTGAACAAAATTCACAAGCCCAAAAGGCTGATTTTTGTATAAATAACAAAGCATAGTAAAAAGTGTCAAACAACAGATTTATTAATTTTCTTGGACACTCTAGGGTACCAAGACATTCTCCAAAAATTTATATGAACATTGCACATGTAGAAAAATTACTAAAATTCATTTAAGTATTTCCTAGGATCACAAGATAGCATTATAACTTGAAAAGTACTTAAGCACTACTGCCCAAATTTTTACCAAAGCTAGAGCAAGCATAAATTAGCCTACCCATCAAATTTCATAATTTTTGGAACACTGAAACTCAAGATATAATTTAAACAAGTTTGCATGTGATTTAAAACACATTTCAAAGACCTATTTAAATATCCCAAAAACTAAACATCACATAGCAAACTCATATTTTTCTAAAATACTACACCTCCTGCAGATCCTAACAAATTTATCTCATGATTTTTGAGCAAGTAAAACCCTAGATCTACATTTTCCAAACTTAACCAAATTTCTGTAGCAATATAAATAAAAATGAAAAAGATCTTATTTAAACTGGGCCGGCCCGGAAAAACGCGGCCCACGACGCGCGCGCGCGGCCCGCTCGGGCTCCCGCCCACGCGCGGCAGCAGACAGGTGGCCCCCGCGTGTCAGCGAAGAGGACAGGGGAGCGGGCGGCAGCGAGCTCCGGCGAGCGATTCCTCGCCGCCGGTGGCTCCTCCGACCAATCCAAGTTCACCGACGCCTTGTCTAGACCTAACCTCACCGAGGCTACCCCTTTTTCCCAAAGCTGATGCACCGCAACACCTAGGCCGACGGCGATGGCGGACGGCCGTGGTGCCTGGCGGTACGCCGGCGAGTCCCGGCCGTCGCACGACCTACCGAGGGGTGCATCACCCTTCTGGACTCCTAGCGGACCTCTCGAGACCACTCACACCGACGGGGATGGAACGGAGCCGCTTGACCGCGTGAGCACTTGGCCGGCAGCCATGGCGCGGCCGTGCGCGGTCTCGTTCCGGCCTGGCTAACCCGATGCTGGCGGTAGCATCTTTACCCTAGCATCTACACGTGACAGGGAGGAGGAAACATGAGTGAGGACAGGCAGAGAACTATGGTGCGGTGCTGGCCACGGTGAACCGAACATGGCGGAGCTCCGGTGAGCTTTTGGGAGCGGGCGGAGGTGGCAAATGCGGCTCACCTCGGGCTCAATCCAATCTACCGACTGGTCGAGGAGGTGTAGGGTGGCGAGGCGGAGGGACGAGCGTGATCTAGTGAGCGGCGGTGCGGTGGGGAGTGCGCGCGAGCTCGCCGGAGTGGGGGCGACAATGGCGGCTCGGTGTCTCCGCTTTGCAGCCGAACGAGGGAGGGAGAGGGAATGGAGGCAGCCTCGACGCGTCGTGGCGGTCTTGAAGGCGCCGTGGGCTGACCGGTGGGGCCAAGACCGGCGTACGGTCGCCACCGCATGCCCACGCGTCGGCGAGGCCCTGTGGCCGGTTGGCCACGCCCCCTCCTCTGACGAAACTGAATCGCGGTGAACGGTGCCATCGAGCTCGACTGACAGAGGGATTTCATCGCTTCATAGCTCGTGATCGAGGCTGATTCGGTGAGAGCCGTAGTGAACAAAAGTGTAGAGCTACGTGAGGGCTTCAACATTGCCAATAGGGTCGTGAGCCAATTCGGCTTGGTTAGTGAGATACAACGCTCCAAAGTGAGGCACACGAAATCTGAACTGAGTTTCAGTTACTTTCCCCCGACTGAAACTCGATTTTCGAAGCCTGCTAACTCATAAACCGTTGGGAACCAGGCTTAGGTGATGTTGACAATGTTGTAGAGCTATGTGTGGACAACAACTTTGTCAATTAGCTCAAAGACTGGTTCGGCCTGGTTTGTGAGTTACAAGTTGCCAAAGTGAGGTACAGTGAAACGGTTTTCAGCTTCACACTTAGCCAAAATTTGCTAAGTCCCAAAACAGCCCCTAATACTGACTTGTGGGCCATTTTTGAGCATGTTCTGGTCATTTTCGTGAGATGGCCATATTAGAACTTTTGTTCCTTATGAAATTCTCTACAACTTTGCTTAAGGTTGCTTCTCCATGCAAGATTTCTAAGCTGGACTTTTTATTTGGTCAAACCAGATCACTCTAGGGTTCCAAACTTGGTCAACAACATTTGGAAGGGCAATTTGGTAATTTTGGTCAACATGAACATTGCTCCACTACTTACCCTAAATGTAATTAAGGTGTTATAAGACCTAATTAGCCACTCTACACATTGGTTGCACAAAATTCCTAGTGTCACATACTTTGGCACAAGTAATTCAACACTTTTACCCAAATGTTGCAAACTCATGTTGCACATGTTGCATGAGTGTGTTGCACAACACTTGCTAATTATGTTACACTAAAGTGGTTGACATATCTCACAAAGGAAATTGCACATAAGGTACTTGTGTGTTGCACACTACTCACTTTTTACTTCACATGAAATATAAACATATTATAAGCTTATGCATGAAATGAATGATGCTTGCTTATGCTCATGCAAATGCAATGCAATTAAGGAGCTAAACACCTGGGGTGTTACAGCCCTCCCCCCTTATAAAAATCTCGTCCCGAGATTTGGAAGGCGTACCATTTTTTATAGAATTCCTTATAACCATCCCGTAAATAGTCTTCCCGTTCCCATGTAGCGTCACTTTCGCTACCCTGATTACTCCACATTACTTTATACCACTTAACCACTTTGCTTCTAGTCACTCGTTCCTGAGTATCGATCACTCGGACTGGCTTTTCTTCGTAAGTTAGATCGGATTCCAGCCTGATATCTCTTAAAGGGACTCTTTCCTCAGGAACTCGAAGACACTTTTTGAGCTGTGATACATGGAAGACGTTGAATATGGCACTCATTTCAGGAGGTAACTGGATTTTGTACGCAACAGCTCCACTCTTGCCTATGATTTGGAAAGGACCCACGTATCTCGGCGCAAGTTTCCGCTTAACACCAAAACATTGGACACTCTTCATTGGAGAAACTTTCAGATACACGAAGTCTCCAACTTCAAACTCGAGTGGTTTTCTACGATGATCAGCATAACTTTTCTGTCTAGCTTGGGCTGCAGCCATATGTTTTTGGATGGTACAGACTTGTTCCTCAGCTTCATGAACAAAATCAATACCACAATACCTCCTTTCACCAGCTTCTACCCAGTTTAGTGGAGTTCTACACTTACGACCGTACAAAGCTTCGAATGGAGCCATCTTAATACTTTCTTGATAACTATTATTGTACGAAAACTCGGCTAGAGGTAACCATTTTTCCCAAGAACCTTTGGATGAAATGACACATGCCCGCAACAGATCTTCCAAGATTTGGTTAACCCGTTCCGTCTGTCCTGATGTCTGGGGGTGATAAGCAGAGCTTCTCACTAACTTGGTTCCCAGAAGATGATGCAAGTGCTCCCAAAAGCGAGCGGTGAACTGGGGACCACGGTCAGATATGATAGTACGAGGTATCCCATGAAGCCAGACGATCTAATTGAAGTACAACTCAGCATAGTCAGTGGGACGATAGTCCACTCTAACTGGAATGAAATGAGCTGATTTGGTCAAACGATCCACAATTACCCAGATGGAGTTATGATTTTTGACAGTAGGAGGAAGACCGACAATGAAATCCATACTTATCTCTTCCCATTTCCAACCTGGGATAGAAAGTGGTTGAAGCAACCCAGCTTTCATGTGCACAGCTTTAACTCTACAGCAGGTGTCACACCTGGCCACATATGCAGCTATCTCCTTCCGCATTTTGGTCCACCAATAGTATGGCTTTAAATCATAATACATCTTATTGCTACCAGGATGGATGGACAACTTAGAGGAGTGTGCTTCAGACATAATATCATTTCTAAGATCTCGGTCCTTAGGCACAACTAACCTATCCTTGAACCATAGTACACCCTCTTCATCTATCCTGAATTGTGTAGTTTCTTGCTCTTTCATCCTACGCTTGATGTGGAATATACCAGTGTCAGTCTTTTGGAGCTCAATAATTCTGCTTTTGAGAGTACAACTGACAGTGATGTTGTACAAGACTGCTGGATGTAGAAGGCGAGATCGATGGAAATCAGTTTCGACTAAGGAATGGCAATGAGACTTACGGCTTAAAGCATCCGCAACCACATTTGCCTTGCCAGGATGATAGTGCACTTGAAGGTTATAATCCTTAATCAACTCGAGCCATCTTCGTTGACGCATATTTAACTCGGGTTGGGTGAAGATGTATTTGAGGCTTTTGTGGTCTGTGTAGATATTGCAAACATTGCCCAACAGATAGTGTCGCCAGGCTTTCAAAGCATGAACAACTGCGGCGAGTTCTAAGTCATGCGTTGGATAATTCGCCTCATGCTTCCGAAGTTGTCGAGAGGTATATGCAATTACTCGGCCTTCCTGCATCAACACACCTCCCAAACCTATGCCTGAGGCATCACAATAAACATCAAATGGTTTCTCGATATCCGGTTGTGCCAAAACCGGGGCTGAGGTTAGGAGGGTTCGCAGTTGGTGAAAAGCCGCATCACACTCAGGAGTCCAGACAAACCTGGTGTCTTTCTGCAGCAACCGAGTCATTGGCTTGGCTATTTTGGAGAAATCCGGGATGAAGCGATGATAATAGCCAGCCAAACCAAGAAAACTTCGGACCTCGTGAACCGAGATAGGAGCCTTCCAGCTCAGTACTTCTTGTACCTTGGCGGGGTCCACCATAATTCCCCCATCGGACAACACATGCCCAAGGAAAGGTACTTCTCGAAGCCAAAATTCGTACTTACTGAACTTTGCATATAGTTGATGTTTACGCAGTCTGGTGAGGACTATACGCAGATGTTCAGCGTGATCTTCCTCATTCACGGAATATACCAGGATGTCATCAATAAATACCACCACAAACTTGTCCAATTCAGGCATAAACACCGAATTCATCAAGTACATGAAGTGTGCGGGGGCATTTGTCAAGCCGAAAGACATAACAAGATACTCATAAAGACCGTATCTGGTAGAAAAGGCTGTCTTTGGAACATCTTCCGGGCGAATTTTAATTTGATGGTAGCCAGATCTTAGATCGATCTTGGAGAAAACTTTAGCTTTAGACAACTGATCGAACAAGATGTCGATACGTGGTAGAGGGTACTTATTTTTGACAGTGACTGCATTGAGAGGTCTATAATCTACGCACATCCACAACGACTGATCCTTCTTCTTTACAAAGATAGCAGGACATCCCCACGGCGACGAACTAGGACGAATCAACCCTTTCTTCAAAAGTTCATTCAATTGCACCTTAAGTTCAGCGAGTTCATTCGGAGGCATCCTATAGGGTCTCCTAGAGATGGGAGCCGTGCCAGGCAACAACTCAATTTTAAACTCCACATCCCGATCCGGAGGGAGCCCCGGCAAATCATCGGGAAAAACATCCGGAAACTCATTTACTATGGGAATTTCAGCCAACGCCTTAGCTTGCACAGCATGTACTTCCCCAGACAAATTAACTTTTCTAGGAAGTTGTACCAGAAAACCCTTTTTATCTGTAGGATCTCTGAGCATAACTACCCGAGTGGATGTATCAATGAGTACCCCATTCTGACTCATCCAATTCATGCCCAAGATAACATCTATGCCTAAGCCCGGCAAAACCACTAAGGCAAGCGAGTACTTTCGCCCTTCTATTTCAAGCTCAAGATTCCCCACTACTTTATTTGTGGAAATATTCCCACTTGCTGCACTAATACAATAACCCCCACCTTCAATAGTATGCAATTTGTGTGCAAACTCTGATGCAAACTTAGGACTGATAAAGGAATGCGAAGCACCCGAATCAAAAAGTACCACTGCAGGATGTTGGTCAACTAGGAACTTACCAGCGGTGACAACCTCACCAGACGGAATTTCCTCAATACTGTTATAATGAGCGTGCCCCTGACGGCCACCTTGGTTGACATTCTTCTTGGGGTAAGGACAGTTCCTAGACCAATGGCCTGGCTTGTTGCAGTTCCAGCAAGGCATGTTGCTGGGAGGAACACTGGAGCTGCCTTGGCTTGAACTACTTTTTGGCAGAGCCACTGTATATGCCTTGCGAAACCTAGTCTTCACTGGCGCCTTCTTTTGCGGGGGGCGAAACTTAGCATTCGTGGCAGGAGGGCGAGGAGGAGCCCTCGGGGCAGCTAGAGCTCGAGACTGTGAAGCACTCGCCTCAATGGCCCTTTTGCGGCTCTTAGAGGCAGAATAGATAGCATTGTTGTTCTCTTGAGTCAGAGCATCACTGATAAATTCATTGAAAGTAGTGCACTTGCTAGTGCCCATAGTCTTCATCAGCTTCGGGCCTAGGCCTCTTTTAAAGCTAGCAATTTTCTTGGAATCGGTATCCACAAACTCTGTGGCATACCTTGCCAGGTTGTTGAAAGATTGTAGATATTCAGTCAAACTTTTATTTCCCTGCGACAGCCTCATGAATTCTGTGTGCTTGATTGCCATAAGACCTGGAGGAATATAGTTCCCACGGAATGCAGCCTTGAACTGGTCCCAAGCAATAGGGACATTTGCAGGCAATGTGGAACGATAGTGGCTCCACCAAATACCCGCTGGACCATGCAATTGATGAGAAGCATATTCAGTCTTTAGCTCATCAGTCAGGCGAAGCAGACGAAACTTTTGCTCAATAGTATTCAACCACTCATCAGCTTGCAGTGGTTCCTCCGCCTCCTTAAAGAGCGGGGGCTTAGTATCAAGAAAGTCCTTGAAATCTCTGTATTGATTGGGTTCTGGGCCCTGGCGGCCAGGACGAGCCTCCCGGTTGGCAAGCTGGCGCATAGCATCTGCCAGCATGCGCTGCCCTTCAACCACGGTCTGCATTAACTCAGCTGGGGTAGGTGGTGGTGGAGGGGGTGGCTGTTCCTCATCCTCGTTGCCACGACCCCGTCGAAGATTGTACGACATCTGCAAAATGCATAGCCAATGAGCACTGACGATGTGGGAAATTTGTAGATGAATTATTGTAAATATGTCAAACTAACTTCATGAAATAGACTTCTCAAAATGCTCATGACACAATACTTCATCACAACTGCACAATCCATTCAAGCGGATCAAATGGTGCAATCATGCGAGAGAATCCAACAAGATGTACTTTGATAAAGGCTCACACACAAGGAGCACAACAGTTACTGAACCGTTTACGTTAAAATCTACGTGATTTTTGATCTTTTGCCCGAGACTTGGATTCAATTTCAACGTGTTTAGTTGACTGAGAAAGGCTACTTCAAACTGATCACAAAGAGACTTCTCAACGGTAGAGCTCCATGGTGGATCATGACTAGCCACCTCGATACCAGCGCGTGCCAAGCAGCACAACCTTATGTCGCGCGCCATAGGAGGCCCTCGGTTTCGTCGCGGCACCGAAGGGTGCTAATCGTGACACCATCATCGAACGCCACACAACAAGACATCCAATTGCGATCGAAATTAACAGGCTCCAACTAAACATCCAGGAAACATAGGGTTTGACCTTACATCCCAAAAGTCAAGTTATTACAAAGCCTCACTCCAACACAGGGAGGGCACAAAAGACAATCCTAACATTGTAGCTACGCGATGACTACACTAAGCATCGCCCTCAGAGTCGGTGTCAAGGATCTCCCCGCCATCCTCGTCGCTAACAGGCTCTAACTCCTCATCTTCTTCTTCCTCTTCGGGTTCTTCTTCTAGTGCTTCTTCTGGTGCGGCATCTTGAGGTCCATTGACCTCCACTTCATCATCATCTTCAGCTATGAAGATTCCCGAACCCATGTCCTCATCGACGTTGTTGTTTCGAGGTAGCAGAGGATTAAGCTCGTTGTTCAGGCGGTGCACTTCTTCATGAAGATTGTCATTGTATTCTTCAGCATTCTCCAACTGTTGCTCGAGCTCAAACTGACGAGCTCTCAGAACGTTCTCCTCGTGCCAGGCTTCATCCCTCTGGTTCATGATACGAACCAACATGCGTTGACAGTTGTGGTTTGCTACTGTCAGCCTCTGGACTGCAAGGGTTTCCTGGTCACGATCACGAATCACTTGCTCCAGTTGCTGGCGCGCTGCATTCCTGGCAGCAGTCACTTCAGCCAACTCTGCCCTCAGCCTTTCCACCTCAGTAGGCTCAGGGCGGGGCTCACGTGGAGTGAGCTGGTGACGCGGTGCCCTGCCCCCAGTGGACTTACGAGCGGTCCTCTTGGTACGTGTCATCTGTAGCAACAAGATAAGATACGACTTAAAGTGAGGATCATTTAGGGGATACGAAATTTAATTTAGTCGGGAGTACTAAAATTTTTAAGGAGGGAGTAAATGATATGTATGATATAAATTAACATGATGCATGCACGTTCCGTACGCCCTCTCACCTTAGTAGAAACCTAAAGTTCTAACGCTAGGCGGTGGCATACATACGTTCTCTCATATAAGCGAAACTATCGGTCTACTCGTTACGCTGTTAGTGTACCTGCAGAAAACCTCATTTCAGCCCAATAGTTTCCCAATATATGCACACAAGAAAGCAGTAATTTAAATACTTTCCATATACACATCCCCAGATGTATATACTTCAGTATCAAAGCTACCCGATATAGAGGTTCCCACAATTAAGTGCTTACGTAATTACATGGTTTAAACATGTAAGTATGCAAGTCACCAAAACTACTCTCCCCTAGATCGTTGGTTGAACGATCATGCTCTCACAACTCACACTTACCAGAGCATCGAGGCAATTGATCCATACATTACCACCCAAGTGGATGGCATCCATACAATATCACGCCGTATGGACGATGAAACAAAAACAAACAAGGCCCCCAAGTTAGTCTTTATAATAAGCCACCTAAGAGTCCTTATTTGGGCTAAGGGATGTGATCACTGGCATACCTAAAAATAATTTTTAGTGTTTTAACCCTTTTTCATAATCAAATACTTTTGTTTTTAAATACTCATATGATGTGTTTAATGTTGAATTATGCTCCGGTACCAGCTGTAACAGAACCGACCAAATTATAAGAGCACAAGTACAAAAACAAGCACCGAAGCGCTCAAATTTTCGAACTTGAGCCCATATAATCCCGGTAGTCAATCAAAACCACGAAGGATTTCAAACCAACTTGCTTACAACCAGGATCGCATCATTCAACATACAACATCATACGTTACATTTCACAAGTAGATCTGAACTAAGTTTTCACAAACGGAGTCGCAATTATTACAAACCAAGTTTATAAAAGTAGCGGAAGCAAACGCACACCAGTTGATTAACTACTGCCAGTCTTGATGATCAACATCCCACAAAAGCATGAGAAAAGTACATAAAAGATGATCACGCCCAAGTGATCTAGTCTTCTTCACCCGCAGGGTGGAGACAAGTTTTGTAGAAGCCTTGATAGAGCATATCATCTGCAACAGGAGGGAATAAACCCTGAGTACTGGAATATACTCAGCTAGACTTACCCGTCGAAAACCAGAAATAAGATGACACCAAGGATTATGCAAGGCTTACACAAGGGGCTAGCTGACATAACATTTTGCATAAAGGCATAAGTAATTGAAACTCTTATAACCTGTACTAGCAGTTATTTTTAGCATTTACCTGTCATCTATCTTAGCACCTGTACTAAACATGCACTTGATTATAATCAAACAACATGATTATTATATCCATAGCAGGTATATCATTATGGCAATATTGTATCATTCCCTTAACCACCAGTTCATTTAATGAGGTCTACGTTGCCGCTGCTCAAGTCAAGTGCTCACTAACCGGGAGCGACGGCGATTCGAATCGAATTCCTATCCAGCTGGAGGGGTATTTCTAACACTCACCGAGTCACGCCTGGCGAGGGCTGCTCAGGTCATCTTTTGTACAGTTCAGGAATCGCGGGCCCGAATAATGTCGCGTCCCCAAGGGCGACACTCTGCCAGGTGATAGGGACTCTAACCCCCCCTTGGTCTCACGCCAATGTCCCCAAGCACATCCTTTCTCTCCTCCAAGATGCAACCTACCATTCGATTCCCGGCCTGAACCATACTACTCGACTTCGCGGTCGGAACGACTTATCCGGCCAACTAAGTGTTAGACTGCGTTCAACATGACTCAAGGACGTACAGCGAATCGGTCCTTAAACGACTCAGACGGGCATAGCTCCACACCCAAGACGTGAAGTGTCTTGCGGCTGTACTATCGAACTCCCGCCCGGTCTCAATTTCATTTTTAAGCATGGTTCCATCCACGATAGCCATAAAGCCACTCGTGACTCCTTCCTACATCTCGCGGATGACCGGAAATCACCCGACTTCTACCGTACTAAGCAGGGCTAAGCATTGACACGTGCCTAAACCTAATATAGGATTAAGTACGCTATCTGGACAAGGACAGGTATAATGCAACAAGTGTTTTCATATAACTCCTACAACTTAATGCAGTAAACAATTAAAAGTACTCAAGATTAATTTATAAATCAGTAGGTTCAGCATGCACCGGGGCTTGCCTTTAAGAAAAGTTGAAGGCCGGTGGTCAGGGCACTCCGGCAAGTCTTCAGCGGCGTCTCCTTCGCCTGCTGGATCCTCGGGCTCCTGCTGCTCCTGGATTTTCTCCGGAATCACCGGCTCGAACTCGAGGAGAGTTACCCCCTCCGGTACACCTATTGCATGAATGCACAATAAATATCATGGATGCATAAAGGTGCAACATGCTCGGGATGAAATGCATTTCAGAAATAAAAACAATATATGTAAACAGAGAGCAGTCAATTCTGGACCGTCACTTAAAACAGCAATGACTCCCAAACTACTAAGCCAAATGCTCCCAAATTGTGACACAAGCTAGTTTATCCAGTTTACTACAATTTTGGTATTCTCAAGTTTTCCAGCAAACACTTTTATCAAAGGTCAAACCTAAAAATACTACCAGCTGTCCAGAAAATCTAGAATTGCAAAGATTAAATATTTATTTATGTGGCAAACATCCCATAAGACCAAACTACTGTTACCACAAGTTCACAAAGGTCACAAGAACACCAGAAAGTAAGGTGTGCCCACCTAGAATATTTATTTACACCCCTTTCTTAATTTACTTAAGTAATTAAGTGGAATTTTAAACATATATGTAAACTGCTCCTAAAATTCTACAAAAATTACAAGGGACTCTCTGACCCAAAAAGAGACTACTGTAAAAATTTGAACTCAATTTATTCACAGGAACTCTCTGAACAAAATTCACAAGCCCAAAAGGCTGATTTTTTTATAAATAACAAAGCATAGTAAAAAGTGTCAAACAACAGATTTCTTAATTTTCTTGGACACTCTAGGGTACCAAGACATTCTCCAAAAATTTATATGAACATTGCACATGTAGAAAAATTACTAAAATTCATTTAAGTATTTCCTAGGATCACAAGATAGCATTATAACTTGAAAAGTACTTAAGCACTACTGCCCAAATTTTTACCAAAGCTAGAGCAAGCATAAATTAGCCTACCCATCAAATTTCATAATTTTTGGAACACTGAAACTCAAGATATAATTTAAACAAGTTTGCATGTGATTTAAAACACATTTCAAAGACCTATTTAAATATCCCAAAAACTAAACTTCACATAGCAAACTCATATTTTTCTAAAATACTACACCTCATGCAAATCCTAACAAAATTTATCTCATGATTTTTGAGCAAGTAAAACCCTAGATCTACATTTTCCAAACTTAACCAAATTTCTGTAGCAATATAAATAAAAATGAAAAAGATCTTATTTAAACTGGGCCGGCCCGGAAAAACGCGGCCCACGACGCGCGCGCGGCCCGCTCGGGCTCCCGCCCACGCGCGGCAGCAGACAGGTGGCCCCCGCGTGTCAGCGAAGAGGACAGGGGAGCGGGCGGCAGCGAGCTCCGGCGAGCGATTCCTCGCCGCCGGTGGCTCCTCCGACCAATCCAAGTTCACCGACGTCTTGTCCAGACCCAACCTCACCGAGGCTACCCCTTTTTCCCAAAGCTGATGCACCGCAACACCTAGGCCGACGGTGATGGCGGACGGCCGTGGTGCCCGGCGGTACGCCGGCGAGTCCCGGCCGTCGCACGACCTACCGAGGGGTGCATCACCCTTCTGGACTCCTAGCGGACCTCTCGAGACCACTCACACCGACGGGGATGGAACGGAGCCGCTTGACCGCGTGAGCACTTGGTCGGCAGCCATGGCGCGGCCGTGCGCGGTCTCGTTCCGGCCTGGCTAACCCGATGTTGGCGGTAGCATCTTTACCCTAGCATCTATACGTGGCAGGGAGGAGGAAACATGAGTGAGGACAGGCAGAGAACTATGGTGCGGTGCTGGCCATGGTGAACCGAACATGGCGGAGCTCCGGTGAGCTTTTGGGAGCGGGCGGAGGTGGCAAATGCGGCTCACCTCGGGCTCAATCCAATCTACCGACTGGTCGAGGAGGTGTAGGGTGGCGAGGCGGAGGGACGAGCGTGATCTGGTGAGCGGCAGTGCGGTGGGGAGTGCGCGCGAGCTCGCCGGAGTGGGGGCGACAATGGCGGCTCGGTGTCTCCGCTTTGCAGCCGAACGAGGGAGGGAGAGGGAATGGAGGCAGCCTCGATGCGTCGTGGCGGTCTTGAAGGCGCCGTGGGCTGACCGGTGGGGCCAGGACCGGCGTACGGTCGCCACCGCATGCCCACGCGTCGGCGAGGCCCTGTGGCCGGTTGGCCACGCCCCCTCCTCTGACGAAACTGAATCGCGGTGAACGGTGCCATCGAGCTCGACTGACAGAGGGATTTCATCGCTTCATAGCTCGTGATCAAGGCTGATTCGGTGAGAGCCGTAGTGAACAAAAGTGTAGAGCTACGTGAGGGCTTCAACATTGTCAATAGGGTCGTGAGCCAATTCGGCTTGGTTAGTGAGATACAACGCTCCAAAGTGAGGCACACGAAATCTGAACTGAGTTTCAGTTACTTTCCCCCGACTGAAACTCGATTTTCGAAGCTTGCTAACTCATAAACCGTTGGGAACCAGGCTTAGGTGATGTTGACAATGTTATAGAGATATGTGTGGACAACAACTTTGTCAATTAGCTCAAAGACTGGTTCGGCCTGGTTTGTGAGTTACAAGTTGCCAAAGTGAGGTACAGTGAAACGGTTTTCAGCTTCACACTTAGCCAAAATTTGCTAAGTCCCAAAACAGCCCCTAATACTGACTTGTGGGCCATTTTTGAGCATGTTCTGGTCATTTTCATGAGATGGCCATATTAGAACTTTTGTTCCTTATGAAATTCTCTACAACTTTGCTTAAGGTTGCTTCTCCATGCAAGATTTCTAAGCTGGACTTTTTATTTGGTCAAACCAGATCACTCTAGGGTTCCAAACTTGGTCAACAACATTTGGAAGGGCAATTTGGTAATTTTGGTCAACATGAACATTGCTCCACTACTTACCCTAAATGTAATTAAGGTGTTATAAGACCTAATTAGCCACTCTACACATTGGTTGCACAAAATTCCTAGTGTCACATACTTTGGCACAAGTAATTCAACACTTTTACCCAAATGTTGCAAACTCATGTTGCACATGTTGCATGAGTGTGTTGCACAACACTTGCTAATTATGTTACACTAAAGTGGTTGACATATCTCACAAAGGAAATTGCACATAAGGTACTTGTGTGTTGCACACTACTCACTTTTTACTTCACATGAAATATAAACATATTATAAGCTTATGCATGAAATGAATGATGCTTGCTTATGCTCATGCAAATGCAATGCAATTAAGGAGCTAAACACCTGGGGTGTTACAGAAACAATGACTTTTTTTGTTCCCAAAAATAAACATGACGGAGTTGGAGACGTGGATGAGGTTCGATCAACGTGTCAAGATCTTCCACTGCCTAGGGCAAACCGCCGTCGTCCGATGCGTCGGCGCTTGCACCGAAGCGTCAATACACTGGGCTACACAATAAGTGCGAAGACCGTGTAATTACCTCAGACGCCGTCGACATGACAGTTGTTTTTTCACATCGGCGGCCACCGCGTGCGGCATCAACGTCAGTCTGTACGTCGTTGTCGCCTCTATGCGACGGGTTCCTGCTCCTAGGTCGGAGCACAGTGAACGATCTGTCGATCTCTGCTAGTGCAATCCGCTAACCAGAAGCTGCAGATTCCTCCCCGCTGCCAAATCGGGTGCGGTGTCTAGTGAGTCGTTGTGCATCGGGTATGTTCTGACCACATGCTATGATGATTCCCGTCTGATGGCGGTCGTAGCGGCGAGTCGGCGGGAGTATGGATGCTCACCATAGAGACGACACACGACCTCTGGGGCGGCATGACCTGGCCCAGGGTCTTCTCCTCTAGATCCGACGTGTGGGGCTCATTCAAATGCTCGGCGAAGTTGAACGGGACCTAGCCACGTACACTAATATTGAGCCAAAAGACGTAGTCATTTGCCATGGTGCCGTATACTGGCTCGATCACCATAGGGAGACTACGATGATCCACGTTTGCCATGGACATACGCACAGAACCGACGTGGAGGTGTCATTTCTTACAATTGTACGTCGGGGTCTCAAGTGTTGCCCTGCTCGTGGATGTTGTATGCCGGTGTGTGCCGGTAACTTTTAGGTATAAATAATAAATCAGTACGCGTCTTTAAAACTTTGAGACTTTGGCTATTAACTAATAAACAAATATTCCTATTGTTAAGTTGTTGATATAGTTTTAGTTAGAAATAAATTATTATTATTATCTAAATCAGCCAATGATCTAACTAATCAAAACAAAGATTGAAATCTCAATTGATCAGTTTGTTATTCAATCTAATCAAAATAAATATTTCTCCTAGCTAAGATATCCATATATACTCGTGCAAATCTCAAAGCTATCCACAGATGCCAAATGCAACCATCAAGGAGGCTGACACGTGGAAATCGAGAAAGGTACGAGTCATACTCAGTACTTATCAACTGATAGACCAATTCTTGACACAACGATGACTAACCCCTTGCCGACTTTAACAAGGTACAAAAATTACATATTTTTCACGAAACTTGATCTCTAAATCTTTCAACACATGAATAGTATAAAAACTAAAGCTATAATATTACGAGTAAATATTTTTGTGCTTTAATATGAAAGAAAAAGAAGTATATCAAGATGTATTTTAATTCAATACAAATCAATAGGACATTGCCATATATTGCCAATATTAACTTATAATAGATGTCTGGTCATTAAAAAATGAAGTATAGTTTTAAAATTTTATAGAAAAAATTAAAAAATAATAGATATGTAAACATTGTCGACCACACACAACATTAAAAGTAGCACATATATAAAATAAACTACTGTAGTTGTGCCACAACTAAAGAAAGAAATCAAATATTTAATAGTTTTTTCTTCCCGTTACAATGTACTAGTTAAATATAAAAAACGACTCCAGCCATCTCCGGATCTCCTGCTGCGCGACTTCTCGTGCAGCCTTCCCCGACGCGCGTCACTGCACGCGGAGCCCAAGATCCTGGCAAGGAGGTGGCTAGATCTCCCGTGGCTACGGAAGCAGCAGCCCACGATGATGCGGAGAGAGCAGGCTCCGTTTCTTGATGTCGTCGAGCTGCTCAAGCACTCTAACAAGGACAGCCTCACCAGGAACAACAAGATGGCATTTAATAATCTGAGTCTGCAAAATATCCATCTTTTGTTTAGTGTTTGGTGCTGAAATTAATTTGTACACGAGCAGCCTGGCCAGCGGGTGCAGTTTTGATTTTGGAGAAGGCGAAATATAATAGGAAGGCTGTTGGAGGACTTCAGTGTTTTTGAGAGACTTCTATCTTATAAAATGGTTAGATCATGGATTTTAGCATCTATGTTTAGCTAATTTTTTTTGGAGATGCTCTGAGTAAGGCACACCTCGGACCTGATCTGTGAGTATCTGACAGTGTTATGCCTTTCGCGCTTACAGATAATATTACGACTGAGATCAATCAAATCGCGTAGAGCAACCATACCAAACAGCTCAAGCGGCCACTTTAAACCTCCACCTATTTCTTCAACTTTGAATGAAAATACTTGTAGAGTACTGCACACAGTGCCACCCCGTGGAGCAAGATCATATGTAAAACGTTTGGAAGGGATCGTAGCTGCTAAGCTGCATGTAGTTGAAGGAGACTTCAGATGAATTTAGGAATTAGGATGCACGCACAGTGGCAGTCAGTACCTAGTACGCACTAAGCAGTAATAATAAAACTAAATATGTGCATAGATTGCATATATAACTATATAACTTGTTCATTGGTCCAGTTCTGATCCTTTTAGATGTATATCATTCGAGATCAAAAAAACATCACTGTACATTGATATTATAGGAGTATTTAACATGAGATTCGAAGTGCAAGGAGTACCGAACCAAAGTAATCCATGGATCAAGAATGAGGCAATTGAAAGTCTAACTCACTGCTCTTATCGAAGCTACCGTAGAGCTCCAGATAGATATTGTCCCACCTCTTTCTGAACATCTTATCTTCGAATTATATAAAGGATCTTTTATCTCCTCAGGGTCCCGATCACGCTCTTTCTCCTCCTGCCTCCCCTTCCACTCTAAATACTTCTCGTACCCCCGCTTTACTTCTTCCTCATCGGGCTTCATCATCGTCGCCGCCGTTTAGCTTCTTGCTTCGGCTTCTCCTGACGACTCCTTTCTTTGCCGCTTCCCTCCTCACCATCCCGATCTCGCTCTGTTTCCTTCAGCCTTTCTCTTGCAATCTGCAATCTCCGTGTCGGAATCCACCTTGCCCATCTCCTCGCGCTCCCTTAACTGCTCAATCTCCACGACGTCCGGGCCATCGATTTTTTTTTTCTGGTCTTCCCTTTCCCTTTTGAAGTCTCTCTTCCTCTCCAGCTCTGCCTCTACCTTTGTTGCCGCCATTGCCGCTCGGGGTAAGATTGTAAGAAACTGATAGAAAAAAAAAGTCCACATTATCTCTCTCAACTTTTACGAAAGTCTGGTTTTCCTTCCTAAACTCTAAAACCGGGTAAACCACCTCTCTGAACTTTTAAAAGCATTCATTTTACTTCCTTAACCGGTTATGAGTGGTTTTCAAAGACGGTTTTGTTTTTTTCTTTTTATTTATTTCGGCTAAATCTTTAAAAAATTATAGTAAATCATAGAAAATACTTCCATCCAATTTTGTTAGACTCCACATGAGTAGATCTACACAGTGAATATATAATATGGTATGCTTTAGTATAATTTTTTTATGTAGCTTTAGGTCTATGATTTTCTATAATTAATCTATAGCTGCAGTTTCTACGGTCCAATTGAGGTAAAATTTTAAGGTGGGCTAATTATTATATGCTTGAACAGTAGTAAAAATTTCATACTCACTAAATCATGTATAACTTAGTTATAGATTTATTTAGGTGTATGCTTGTTAAAAAATATTATAAATTTACATAATCCAATGAGTATGAAATTTTTACTACAGCTCAAACATATAATAATTAGCCCACCATAAAAATTTCACCACAATTGGACCATAGAAACTGCAGTTATGAATTAATTACAGAAAAGCATACATCTAAAGCTATAGCAAAAAAAATTATACTAAAACATAGCATATTATATGTTCATTGTGTAGATCTACTCATATGGAGTCCAATAGAATTTGATTTTTTTTCATTTTATGATTTTTCTATGATTTATTATAATTTTTTAAAGTTTCAGCCAAAATAAATTTAAAAAAAAGATAAACCCACCTTTAAAAACCGCTTATAACCGGTTAGGGAGGTAAAGCGAACGATTTTAAAAGTTCAGAGAGGTGGTTTACTCGGTTTAGAGTTCAGGAAGAAAAATCAAACTTTCGCAGAAGTTGAGCTAACTAGCGATGAAAACGGACAGAAACGGACGGAAAAACCCTATTTCTACTTCTGTTTCTATATTTTTTGGCAGAAACGGGATCGGGTTCGGAAAATACGGGTTCGAAAACGGAATCGGAATATGCGGACATACGGAAACGAACAAATACGGACGGAGAGCCGGAAAATTAAATTAAGATCACGTAATATAATATTCTCAAAGTATACATATATAAAGTCATGTAATAATATATACAAAGTTTAATATTCATTTACATGCTATATACATGAACATAACATGCATATTTGGTGATTCGTAGTTATATTAACATAACATAAGGACATGTAATTGTTGAACATATTGAGCATAGATTGAAAACGGGATAAAAACGGAATAAATACGGGTCTATTCCATATTAAAACGGGATTACTCGGAAACGGACGGAAAACACCATTTTCTACTTCCGCAAATACGAAAACGGGATCTCGCAAATACGGAAACGGACAGAAAAATATAGAAAACGGAACGGGACGGGAAAAATCCCGTCCGTTTTCATCCCTAGAGCTAACAAAGACTTTTTCCAAACTGATATATATAGCTGGGCACGTTGCATGACGCCCAAATCCTGATGAGTACGTTCTCAGCCCAGTCCAACTTGGTTTCTGGGCCCACTCCCAAACCTTGATGAGTACATTACGTTTTTCAGCCCAGTCCAACTTGGTTTCCGGGCCCGATTCGACTCGCTAGCTCAGCAAAGCATTAAGCATCTCTTCCTCCCTTTCTTACTTAAAAAAGTCCTCTTTTTTTTTTAAAAAAAAAGAAAGGCCGGTCAGTAGTCCACAATAAAATTAGCTTGATGACTGACGAGTCATTCGCCGTTACGAGCTTACCATCAGTTCACTATGACAGTCAATAAACGCATCCCGTAGATTCTGTGAAGCGGCAAGTCTTTCTTTTGGATAGAGTAATAGGACCTTATGAAAAGTTTCGTCGCCTTGTGACACACAAAAGAATTGAACGTTGCCTCCATTCCCAAACCAATCGTCAGGGAGTAAACCACGCGTACGGGGTATCCACCCATTTCGAAACTATAACGGTGGGCAAGGCAGACCGTGAATGATATAACCTGGATTAACAGCTGACCGAATATACTTTACACGTGTCAACTACGGCACGAAACAACGCCATCAGCAACAAAAGGGTGGATTAAGACAGCCACTATGGGTAATTGAATATACAATATCTGCTATCTGGCGTTCTTAGACCAATATTTTCAGTTGCCAACAAATGTTCGTAGCCCCACACCATGTTGCTCATCTTTGCCGTTGTTTCGACTGAGGGCCAACTGCAAGCAGAATCTTCTTCCTCGGGCCCTGAGTAATAGAAAAAACATCCTTCACAATCATGTTCAACTATACCCAGAAAAAAAAAAGAGAAATTGTTCAGTATGTCTAGAGGTAACGTTAGGAAAGAATCAACTGGAGGATTTAGGGTTTAGGGTTGCCACGAAAATACATGGGAGCACAAGGCAGACTAGCATAGAAAATAGAGGGCCTGATTGGTTTGCAGCCAAAATTTGTCATTTGGCAAGTCATGGTTTTGGCTATTATTTAGTTAGCTACCAAAACTTGCCAACCTTTCGCATTTGGCTTGCCAAATCCATGGCAGATTTTTTACCTAACTTTGGCTTGCCAAATCCATGGCATGGCAAATTTTGTTCGCAAACCAATTGAGGCCCAAAAACACATACAAAACATTGTTTTCAACCAAAAAATTAAAAAAAAAACTAATGCAGCCACTCATCCCGACAGTAGTTGGAACAGTGACTACAAGTATAGACCCAGGTACCATCTTTTTTTTCCCCCAATCTTGAGAGTTGAGACTTACTCCCTCCATTCCAAATTATGGCATTTTGGCTTTTCCAGATACAATAGCTTTCGATATGCACTTTGATATACACTCTCTGTGGATATATAGTTAAAGTAATGTATCACCAAAACGTCTTATAATTTGGAATGGAGAGGGAGTATTAACCTAGGTTGTGCTTTAACTCATTAATGTTTATTATTAGATGAACTTGCTAGCAGAGGTATTAAGCCCTCTTGTAGTAAGAGACTCAAGAATAGTTGTCTTCTGACTACATTTTTAGCCATATACTCTCATGCTTGGAACAACAAAAGCATGCAATATAGTAACCAGTATTTAAGATGAGTTCTGAGCTCCATTTCTACTGAAAGCAAAAGAAACAAAAATAAAGAGCCAATAGATTTACTTTGCTAATAGAAATATTATGATTCAACTTTTTGACAAAAACATGAACAGAGTGGCCTGTCAAATTCATGCTTCAGGTGAACTGCAGCAAGAATCTCTTACTCATAATATTTAATAATTCAATATAATTACTAGCAGAAATAGTACTGGGTAGCCCAAAAACCATGTAAACTCTGCACATATGGTCACATCTTTGCATCTATGAATCTGTTGATAAATTTAGCAGATGCACAAGTGTCCTTTTGAAAAAAAAAGGGGGGGCTTATCATCCTAAGATCATATTTGCTTTTCCGTAGGGATGCTAATATGCCACCATGATGTAAACAAAAATTCAGTAAACTTCGAACCTACCATTGGTACCCCCATGTCTTTGAGGTCGCTCTCCCCCATTTGCCTCAATGCAGCCATATCCACCTGCAAACAAGCAAATAGTATGAAAGAGAAGGTACTATTGTCATAATAATCACTACATAAGTTATTCCTTATTTCTTTAAACATGCATGAATATAATCTCATAAATTCAAATATATGCTTGAATGGGCTGAGAATGTCTGGATCTGGCATAAATTTTACAAAATCATTGATAAGTCTTAGAATGTCCAATTGGAATATAGCAGAAAACATGAAGCCAAATCAGTGAATAGATACCATGCAAGAATAATCGTAGAGGGCAAAGAAAAAATCGCAAAGCGCCAACAAATTAACAAGCTTTCAGAAAACCATTGATATCTTCTAGGGAGCATAAGTTCATAATTCCATGCAAAGGTACAAGAAAGAAAATGTAATGCATGATATTTACACAGAAAAATATTTAAACAGAATGAAACAAATAAAGAAGTAATCCGAGATTACCTCCTCAGCCTGAAAGAGAACAAGATACTTCTCAAGACCCAACGAATTCAGCAATCCAGTAACTGTAAGTGGGGCTTCCGCCTGCAAAGTTGCTTAGAGCAATGTCATTAAGCTTCAAGTATGATTGTAAGAACATCAGTATAGGAAATTAGGAATTCATAGCCATATCTAACTAGTAAAATTCTAAGACTACAGAAGTTGTTATTATAATTCGGATGTGGAACCTAAATGCCTAGATAACCATGAGCAAACTTAGCAAAGTTAAAAGATTGCATCCTCTTCAAAGTGTTTTTTTCTTTGATATTCACAGCTAGTTTCAATAAGTTATATCAGATGTATCAATGAATAGTCATGCCTGAACAATGTTAACTTCAGAAGGTTGTTGGTGTTCTAAATTCTAAGAAGTTTGTTCATACTACCAGCAAATAACCACACAAATAAGCAAATATACAACTGGGACCAACCCAAATTGCAACAAGGACATCATTGTCAGAAATGGATGTCAGAATTTAACTTCTGGATTGTATGCCAATTTTATAGCCCCAACAGCATTAAAAACAGGTAGATGCTCAGAAAGAATTTAAAAATGCTGTGCACAAAAGAAAGGAATTTTGCTCCAAAATTCCCTTATGTTTCCTCAGAAGCATCAGTGAATTAGGGTCTATGAGAGGAAGTACAGGTACAAACCATAACAGGGGCCTTGGGCAGAGCTGCACTAGATGGAATGATTCCATTAGTTCTCTGTACTGTATCAACTGAAATGGTGGATTTGCCAGCATATGGTTGACTCCTTGACGTGTCAGGACCATCTCTTGTAATAAAACTTTGAGGTCTTGAGGAACCGGCAGATCTAAGGGGTGGCATGGGCCTAATCTGATCATAAGCTATCGGTGGAGACACATCACTCCGAACACTTAAAATCCTTTCAGGTGATCTGTGCCTCAAACCATCGTCTGCCAGTGAGGGGTAAGATTTTGTTGAAGAGTCCAACTTTAACAAATCATCCACACTTCTTGCATAAGGAACTCGACTTAAAACAGAAGAGTGCCTTGACCCTAGGACATCCTCCCTCGAAGAATATCTGGACCTTAACTCTGGGGGCTCATCTCTCATATCATAACTTGCCCTTGATTCTGCAGCATGGCCTCTAGAATCATATCTTGGTAACTTCTTATGATTTCGGGAAAGCTTTTCACGGAGATCCATTCCATTCTGTTCTGCACCACCATTGCTCCTCTGTAATAAGCCTTTCCTCATGAGTTTCAGTCTCAGATCATCCTTGCCAACCAGGCGATCTTCAAATATTTTGCACGCCAATACAACAGAGTAAGTAGTGCCAGATATCTTCAATTCAAGCCCTAGTGAATTGACAAGAAGTTAAGGTTTATCATCACCTGAACCATCATCTCCATGTGAGCTGTTACTTTCTGTCTGTCGCCTGCAAAGTGAGAGTGGAACCACAGGGATAAGCAACCAATTACATTTGACAGAAGAAAAGGGCAAGGAGTGACCTGTCTGCAGTGACAGAATGTAACAAAATGAACACAGTAAATGGAACCACACATCCTATGATCTCAAAGGCAAGTGCTTCACAAATATATAAGATAAACTAAAAACAGGAAGCATGCAGTGCAGTGCACAATTGAATAGAAGGACGTTGGTGTGCATGTCCATATATATAGATAAGCTAATTTGCTATGAACAAGAGAAGTAAAGATGATACCATAAATTAATACACATCTGCTTAATGTTATCACAAATACTCCCTCTGTCCCAAAATATTTACAAGTTTAGGTTTTGAAAGAGCGACTTAGGACACATCGCAAATGACGCTGTTGACCCTATAAACCGTACATCTGATGTCCAGCAGAGCAGTACTGCTACGCAAGTTCAGTACGGTGAGAACTGGGAACGAACAGATGAATGAGTGGACCAGAGCCGCTCCTGCCAGTTTTTCACTTTTTTTATGATGACTTTTTTATTGCCTTGGTTCCCAAGGTGACTGACAGAACTGCAGCTGCCATCTACTCCCCTACCCTGTATTGGATCTTGGACTCTGTACTGACACTCATTCTGGGACAAATTTTGAAACGTAGAAGTGCTATTATTTTGCGACGGAGGGAGTATTTGTATCAGAAATCAATTGTAAAATAGTTATTGTTAGTAATAGTGCCATAGCGGTAACCCAAATACATAGGCTACATGGCAGAGTGGTGGAGTTGACACTAATGTATAAACTATGAAAACATTTAGTTTTGTGTGATTGAAACATTGTAATGAAGCTGAAGCCATGGCTCACAATTGGGGGCGAATTACCACGAAGGAACAAAATCTGTCCCTAATGGTGTGGAAAGAATCCATTATATATTAATGTAGTTCAAAAATTTGAAGCCTATACAAAGAATGGAAATAGCAGAACCAATAAATATACCTTTTGTTTCTCTGCTGGCTTTCATAATAATCAGAATCAGACACATTACTTCCTAACCTATCCCTCACAGATCGCTTTTTCCCAGAGAATGGCACTTCATCATCATTAATATCATCAGACACAGCCCTCCTTTTGACAACCTAAGGTGAATAAAATTAAGGTAAACTTGTAAACAAGGTGATACTGATATCAAAATTCATCGAGGTTTGGGAAAGCTTAAGATGCAAAAAAAACATGTATGCAACACAGAGGCATTGGCATCAGTCAGCTAGCATTTCACATCATGAAAAACCTTAAAACCGATCTTGTATACTTTATCAAGTCCAAGATAGTTTACAAACAAATCACTATAGAGAAAATTGAAGGAAAAAACATGCATAATATTAGTGCTAGCATGAGTGGGTTCACCGCTAATAATTAAATCATACTAATAAGTAATGATATGGTGTGCATATATGTTCTTTAGACATTACAACTAACAGCATAAAAAGATCTGAATGCAGAATGTGCAATTGTGCATACAAATGATTGGTAATCTTCGATACGACCAGCAGGTACAAATAAACACTACTACAAAGGGTGTGCCCTAAACAAAACTTGCAAGAGATCATTCATCGTACAAGCTTCTATTGTTTCTCCCAATGTCAGAAAAATTCTACTTTACAGTAATTCAAGTGCTACTTATCTCGTATACACATATTTAGCAACATAAAAGAATAAACCTAGTCTGCACCAACAGATTCTGCCCCTCCACATTTAACTTCGCCATGCCCTCGTTACGATTTACAACCATTTCCAGTCCCTCTTATGTATCTTGAGTAGAAAAACAAATAATATCACTGCAGGAGATCCAGAGATTTCTGTACTATATACCACAACATTGGAACACCCATACAGGTATTTTTTGTGTTAGCTCGACCCACCACAACCACACTAGATAGAAACTCAAAGCTACCAAGTGGGCAGACACACATAGATTAAGCCACCTTCCCAAAATCACACCATCATCCCTTGATTTGAGGTACACAGCAAGATTGTACCCTCTGCAGTCAACAACCAAATCCAACACCATGCAACCAACTTTTGACACGCCAAATCGTACAGGATCCCTCCATATAATACCTGATACCCCGCACTCTAGACCCAAACTAAGGTTAACCAATGCTATACAGACCTCTACCAGATCATCGGCCCTGATCTCCCTCTTGCGGGAGAATCTGCTCTGATGCTAATCAATCAACATTCAAACCCTGAACGATGCCGTGGGCAAATCCGCAACGGATAATGAGAACACGCTGGCCTTATAAGCACGGGTTGACCGAGGCAGGACGGCTCACCTGACCGCTGCGGCCGAGGGTGATGGTGACCTGGTGCCTCGAAGACGCCGATGAGGAGGCCATCTCCAGCGCCGCCGACGCACAGAGGACGGCTTCCGCCGGAAGCTTAGAGAGGCGAGGGGAGCGGCGCGACCGGGACAGGGCCAAGGAGCGGCTAGGGTTTTCGGGGGAATGAAGATTGGGGGCGTGCGCTGAGACAGAGTATACCGGCGCGGCGCTCGGGAAGTCGGGACGGGGGAAGGGAGGGGCCGAGGGACTCGCTTTGGTGACGCTGCCCAGTGCCCGCCCACACAGACGCAGGTGCGTGCGGGCCTTTTTGCGCTTTCCAGCCTAGAATGTCGCAAGGATACTAATAAAAAAAATTAATTATATAACTCGTCTAGAAACCACGAGATAAATTTATTAAGCCTAATTAATCCGTTATTAGCACATGTTTATTGTAGCGCGACATTGTCAATCATGGATTAATTAGGTTTAAAAAATTTGTCTCGCAAATTTATCTCAATCTGTGTAATTAGTTATTTTTTTCGTCTACATTTAATACTCTATGCATGTGTCTAAACATCTGATGTGACGGGGTGAAAAAATTTTAGGAGGAACTAAACACCCCCTTATTATAGTTGATATCATTAGTAGTACAAACACATTTTTTTACTGTGCATACATACTAGGTATTTCCATATATAGTACAAACATATTTTAGAGTAGTACAAACACATCTTGTACTGTGTATATATACTGCACAGATTTTAGAGTAGTTGATATCATTAATGTGTATATATTTTTTTGTAAAACTGTTTAGTTTACTGTTTATTTTTACTGTTTGCTTATATAATATCCTGTGTTGCGCATTTGGGGTGACATGTGTCAGGTGCACTTGCAGATGCAGCGATATCCTTTGTGTTACACATCAACATTGGGTGTGTTTAGATGAAAAAGTTGGGGTGAGAAGTTACTGTAGCACTTTTCGTTGTTATTTGGTAAAATTTGTCCAACCATGGATTAATTAGACTCAAAAGATTCGTCTCGAACTTTACAGACAAACTATGCAATTAGTTTTTTTTTACCTACATTTAATGTTTCATGCATGCGTTTAAAGATTTGATGTGATGGGTGGAAGAGGAAATATTTTGGGTTCCTGTAGGAAGTGAACGCGGCCATTTTGTAGCCACATCATATCACTTGGTAGTCTTACATGGTGTCAGGTGCACTTGCAGATGCAGCGATACCCTCGTCTGACAAAAGAATGAGGCAACCGCCGAGGAAAGTGTTGGAGAGATGAAGTGCTCCACGGTGATGTTTGTCTCTCGCAAGGTAAAGGAGCCAAGCGATAGTGCCCATGTAGCAGCATGTGACAGCAAGAGAGTAAGGCACCGTTTAGATGTCAAAAATTTTGCCAAAATTTTCAGATTTTCAGATTTCTCGTCACATCGAATCTTTAAACGCATGCATGAAACATTAAATATAGATAAAAAATAAAACTAATTACACAGTTTAGACGAAATGGACGAGACAAATCTTTTAAGCCTAATTAGACTATGATTGGACAATATTTGTCAAATAACACGAAACTGTTACAGTAGCATTTCGCCAAAAATTTTGCCAACTAAACAGCCTCTAAAAAGGTGGAGAGAAGTAGGTGACCACAAACAGTGTTGCATGCCTTCCTTGCAAAAACGGTAGCCTTAAATGCTCTCCTACCTAATGGGGATGGGTCCCGATCTTCCGTCAGGTTCAAGATAAACAACGATTTGTTCGGAGAGTGACACACCGATCCGGCTTCAGATCACAAAGACCCAAACCCTGCAACCTTAGCACCACGTCTCCTCTGGTTATCAATCGTGTCACAATCCGGTTGACTTCGCCAAGAAGACTAATCCCTGCTGCGAATCGAAGAACACAAGCAAGAACAAGATAAAACGCAACTCAATTGAAGTGACAATTGCAGATGAATGATTAAACACTCGAAGTTGGGGTCTTGCAAACCGATAACGGCGACTGTTCAATGACAGATTGATCTAAAACAAAACTCAACCCTAATGTAGACGGTGACTACTGGTTATATAGCCTAAGGGACGTCCAAGAACCCCTATTCGCGTCCCTAGGGAGCGCCGACACGTTACAAGGCCCAAACGGCCCAAAAGACGGCGACACAGCGCCCTGACAGATTCTGGATGGTGACTTGTTTCGACGATTCCCGTTGATTCCGAACAGCTTTCGACATGAGACCACTTGGGTTGGCTTCCTTATTAAATAAGCTTTCTATCCATATATAGATCATCGAAAACAGAGTCCGGACGCGTCCTGGGTGACCAGTTCAAGGCAAACTGATCCGGAACTGCGAGGCAGACTCGAACTCAACTTGGTTTGGTCCTTCATCTTTATCCAGGCGCCCTCGCTGGTCCTCCACGCCTCCAAGCCCTCCTCCATGTATCTCCTGGATCTCTCCTTTATTCCTAAGCACAATATAATAATTAGGTAGCAATCTATTCTCAAAATCATATAAGGAGTTACTTAGAAACGAGCTCACCTCTAAATTTAATTGACGTGCGTGAGCTCTAGTGATTGGACCTTAAATGTCCAGTAGTGGATCATTGTGAGTGATTTCCTTATCACTACCAGCATGGACATTAGCTTTTAGATGAGGCTAACACAGATGTTGCCTCCGCGTTGTGAAGCTCTCACGGGCTTCGTTTCATGGCGAATAAGGTTCGCGACAGATAGCTGATTTAGGCTATCCGCACTTATGGACCTCTATATTTATCCTCTATACGTCCTAAACAGCAAGATTCTCTCCTATATACTCAATTCTCCCACACTCATCCATCCTCTATATCATCCTCTATCCACTCTATCCACTGTGGGACCCACTTGTCACTTTATCTAAATATATCCATGTGTGATCTAGTTTTGAAGGATTTATTGAGACGAATTTAATGGTGAAATCGAAATTTAATTTAGATTTTTGGTTCGTGAGTTATATCATTTTTTCCTTTGTTTAGCTAGTGAGCCCCACCACTATAGAGTGTAGAGTAAGCACAATACCACTCTAAATATAGAGTGAGAGGAATGATAGAGTATCATTTTAGAGTACCCAGTGCAACAGTTTTTACTTTATATTTATACTCTAAAGCTTTAGAGTACCCACTGCGGGTAGTCTTAGGACTACCCGCACTCATGGACCTCTATATTCATCCTCTATATGTCCTAGTCAGCAAGATTCTCTCCTCTATACTCAATTCTCCCGCACCCATCCATCCTCTATATCATCCTCTATCCACTCTATCCACTGTGGGACCCACTTGTCACTTTATATAAATATATCCATGTGTGATCTAGTTTTGAAGGATTTATTGAGACGAATTTAATGGTGAAATCAAAATTTAATTTAGATTTTTGTTTTGTGAGTTATAGCATTTTTTTCTTTGTTTAGCTAGTGGGCCCCGCCACTATAGAGTATAGAGTAAGCACAGTACCACTCTAAATATAGAGTGAGAGAAATGATAGAATATCGTTTTAAAGTACCCAGTGCAGCAGTTTTTACTCTATATTCATACTCTAAAGCTTTAGAGTATCGTTTTAGAGTACCCACCGCGGGTAGTCTTAGGGTGCCGTCATCATGATCCTGAGTGAGCTGAGTGGGAAAGCTTTTTATAGGTCCGATTAGCTATCATCTATGTTGAAAAAAGATATCTCAGCTAATTTTATCTCTTCATATTTCAATGCTCCGTTTCTACAAACACATACACCTATATGCTATCACAAAGCATTATCATTTTTGCACCAGCATAGTACTGGTGCCCTAGGGCCAATTATGGGATGTAGACCACCCTGCGATAATTTTGGCTTAAACTCATTAGTTCCTTGGAAATTTGATTGACGTATTCGGTTGATTGTCTATTCGGTTTTTATGTGTCTCTGTAAGTTGCTTGAGTCGCTCATCACTTATCGTGTCTAGACTTCGCACTCTAAGCTCCAGCCAAACCACCAACGACAATTGTGTGGCCATTAAGCAAGCAACAACCACTGCCAACAGAGGCGCACATAAATCTCCTCATTCATGGGATTGTAATGTGTCCTCTTTCTCTCTCCCTTGAATAGATATGCCCTAAATAAGAAAGGAATGATAGTTGGTTAGCTATACGAGAAGGGGCACAAGATGCAAGTGATATCATAAATATCAAGTTCGGCATGGAACAGTTTTTTTCTCTCACAACAAATCAGCTTCAGCCGGCTTAACAGTCGTAGAAACCATCAACCGAACAGAGCCAATTTGTCCAAGGCATATCCACATTTGGCAATTCAACACAAAACACAAAGTGCAAAGGCAGGGCATAAACGTGTAGAGCTTTTATAGGATTTATTTCATTCCAATTTTAGGATTCTAATTTAGTGATTGAATGTGTACTTTTTTTTAACATGAATGTGTACTTTTATGTATTGACATGTTTACTTTTACGGTGGTTAAAAAAATCATGGTACATTGGATCACCCTACATTAAAATATTAACTATGCTACGTTCAACTAGTGCTGGCGGTAGCTGCACCAACAAAAACTAAAGACCCATGTGTTTGATTATTTCAATATTATCTTAGTCTAAAAAAAGATGCAATTACTAACATTTATGATACTAAATAAGCATTATTATATTAATCATTGAGTATATTTTCATATTACATGAATCATAAATATTATCTTTTTGTAAATTAAGAATGTTTGGCTTAATCAAACTCTAGAATGTATTTGTTGGGAGTAGTGTCTCAAGACATCACTGACCAAACTCTAGAGCCACCATCTGGCATTTATTCATTCCGTCCCAAATTATAAATCGTTCTAACTTTTTTTAGAGGCAAAGCATCTCGACCAAATTTATACAATAAAAATAATAACATACTCCCTCCATCCATTTATCTCCTTCATCTAAGCAATTTTTTTTTTCCAAAAGTCTCATTCGTATTAGTCTGGGACCACAGATTTGGCTTCTCGTACGTGCTGCGCATTTGGTGTTCATTGGCGGCTCCTTGTCTATACCCTCATTGGCTGCGACTCCTTGGCTGCTTCTTGCCTTAAATGCAAATTGGCGTTGTTTACTGCTCCTTGGTCATTGTGCCGAAGGCTAATACGATGGAGATAAATGGACGGAGAAAGTATACGATATCAAATAAGTATCACTAGATTTTTTATTAATTATATTTTCATAGTATACATATTTGATGTCATAAATCTTTGTAATTATGTCTATAGTTTTGGTTAAATCTAAAATGATTTGACTCTCAAGAAAGCTAAAATGACATAATTTAAAACAGGAGTGAGTACTTATTACACGCCTAGGCAACTGCTGTATCTACCATTCGTACAACGATAGACATGCTATGACTGGCTGCCCAAGTCGAGCGTCCCTAGTACCAAGCTGTGGCCAATTATGTGTCCCATTCCCCTTGCCTTCTCTCTTCTATTCTCGTTTTCACTTTATTACTGTTCTCCTTCTACAGTTCTACTATATCTGATACGGTCAAATTTGCACAGTGCACTTGCATCTCTTTGACTACTCTCCCACATCCGCCATTGTCTACTGATCGGTCGCATGGTGGTGGCCTCTTCGACTCCATGCTCGCTGCTATGAGAGTGTGGGCACCATTAGAGCATGGTTAATAACCCAGCCAGCAGCGGGCGGTATGCCACTGCCATGTCATATACAGCCAGCTATATAGCCAACTCATATAATAGATGAGCTCTTTGGCTGGCTGCTGCTCAGATTATAATCATTTATTGTTCAAATGTGCAAAAAGCTGCAAACCATCAGCTATGATCACATCTTTGTGGCCGTATATATGTGCTCATTCAACTAGAAAACAAATATGCTCATCAATACGATTTTACCAAACAAAATCTGAGATGAACCATTTTACCAAACAACATAATAAAATGGAAGGCCATTGGCAGATAGATGGCAAATTTCAAGCAACAATACAAATTTCAAGCAACAATACCAGATAGATGACAAATTTCAAGCAACAGTTCACTGGCACATAGACCATTAACTAAAAAACAATACTAAATAAGTTCGTTGGCACACAAGCCATTAACTAAAAACAGTACTAAACAAGTTTACTGGCACACATGCCATTATTTATTGATCTAGACGACGGTGCTAGAAGCATGAAGCCATAGTTGATAGCTGAACTTCGGTAGAATGCAGCAGCCAGCCCATTTGCATCAAAAGTGAAAACACTGCAAGCATAATAATGCGAAAGTCAAACATATGGATCCTGAAAATTAGCTAGAAAAGTTTTTATTTGTGGACAAGTGTGGATCAAATATGTTGAAGAGAACATGTTCAGAATTTTAGAGTGGATACCTGCAAGTAGCATCTGCAGCATTCAACACGCCATGCCCAGTCCTGATTCCTGAAAAGATACATGTAAGACATCATGTTAGTTCTCACTGTGAAGGGAAAAAATAACAGAAACATGTAGATTTCATAATTCTACCATGACTAGTTCTGATGGCTATTTCCAAACCTACGCCAAATGTGCTCGACCAAATCATTTTAAGCTGGGTATGCTGTGGACGAGCACGGATAGCAGCTTTTCTACGCAACACATCAGCGAAGCACAAATTACCACCAGTGTTCACTTCAGGAGGTAGAGCAATGGATGCCCCTGGATTCTCATTCAAATCAATATGAATAGTAGCATCCTCTCTCTCATCTTCCACTATCATATTGTGGAGAATCACACAAGCTAGCATGATCCTTCCAACACTCTTCCTCTTCCACAGGCGTGCAGGACGACGAACAATGGAAAAACAGGACTGTAGTACCCCAAAAGCACGCTCCACATCTTTCCTTGCCCCTTCCTGGTGTTTGGCAAACAACTTATGCTTTTCTGTTTGAGGAAGTGTAATAGTCTTCATGAAGGCTGCCCATTCTGGGTATATACCATCAGCAAGGTAATAACCTATGTTATACTCATTCCCATTAACTGAAAACTGAACTTGAGTGGCTTCTCCTTTTAAAGCATCAAAAAATAGTGGGGACTGATTGAGCACGTTAAGATCATTGTTTGACCCAGCAACTCTAAAGAAAGCATGCCAAATATGAAGGTCCTGAGAAGCAACAGCTTCTAGGGCTATAGTTGGAACTCCATAATCACCACGGATGAATTGGCCCCTCCATGCTAAAGGACACTTCTCCCAACGCCAGTGCATGCAATCTATGCTACCTAGCATTCCAGGGAAACCACGAGACTCGTTAACCTAGAGTAAACGCTCAACATCCTCACGTGTGGGGCGTCGCATGTACTGCCCACCAAACACCTCAATCACCCCTCGTGCAAACTTGTCCAAGCACTGTAATGCAGTGCACTTTCCAATCTTCAAGTACTCATCAAGAGCATCTGCAGGAGTGCCATAAGCCAGCATGCGCATGGCTGCTGTACACTTCTACAGTGGTGACATCCCTATTCGACCAGCACAGTCTGCCCTATAAGTAAAATAGGGAGACCACTGACCAAGGGCATCCACAATGCGTAAGAATAGACGCCTATTCATACGGAATCTAGTAGGGAACATACTCTCGGCGTAGAGTGGTTCTGCAGCAAAGTAGTCCTCTACAAGACGCTCATGAGCACCTCCATGATCCCTCCAGATGCTCTTTCTAGGACCATATTGTCGCTGAGAAACCCCACCCGTGAAGGCAGCCTTGATCTTCATTGTGAGCGTCCTAGCAAAGGAGTCGAGGACGCTCTGCTCTGCAACATGCTGTTCAATGATTTTGGAAGGAGCTAGTTCATCAGAATCATCTGAGTATGAATATGAGTCAGACATGGTTTGGGCTGAGTAGAAAGATGAGAGCATGAGTAGGAAGATGAGTGTTCTGATGGGCTGTAGAAGTAAGATGAGTTTGGGATAGAGGTATGGTGACTACAATGTCCTCTATAAAGACATGGCTGAAATCAGCCTCAATCAACTCAGACATGGCTGCCACTACTTGGCACTGTTGCCACTACTTGGCACTGTTGCCATGCTTCTATAGTAGATAGAGAGGACAACAAGGTTGACTGACTTGCCAACTGCAGATTACATCTTACAGAGGATTATAATATTATATAGAGTGTTCTGATCTGTATTGTAGTTCGGCACTGCATTGTAATTAGGTGCAATTTACTGCATTGTAATTAGGTCCTAAAGGCACCAGAAACCAATAATGTCCACGTTTTCAGCAACAAAATGTATTTCAGTAAGCAAGACCTTAGTAACTAAAAAAACTAAGTTTTAATAGGATTGTACCTCAGTCATTTTTGTTAAATAAGCTCTCCCTCAGACACTTCAATGCCAACATATGCTCAGCTTTCACATCTTCAGGCATTCCAGTTGTGTTTTGCATCAATAATGATCTATATGTTTCTAGCATAACTGCCTCCTTGTGCTCTTTTGCTGCAAGGTGAGCAAGCCTCCGAGATTCAAGCTTCTCACTGGACACACGCCTTTGTGATTCTAACATCTCTGCACGCCCTTCATTTGCTGCTTTTTGAGCATCTAAAAAGTTGTTAAGCTCATCTTCAAGATCTATTATACAAGGTTGCTCTTTTTTCTTCTTCTTCATCTGCTCCTTAGCTTTCTTGCCCCCTATTGGCCGTTCATCATCATCTAGAGAGAAATGTTGCCCCACATCCTCCTCAACAAACTTTCTCTTGCCTGGTTCAAGATCCTCGAGGCGTTCCAGATAGGCGTCCCATTTTGGCTCCTTGCTAAGAACTTCCCAACAATGCCTAAACATGAATGGTCCATCTTTTTTGTGGCCTTCTTCGTAACTTTGCAGTGCCTTGTTCATTACATCCTCATCAGATTCACCACTAGCCCACATAGCATTGGCCTCCTTCCAGTTACCACCAAACCAAGCAACCCTTTTCTTAATTCTTCCAAAGTGATCCTTTATTTGCTTGGCTGTCCTGACTCGGTCTTTTGGGGTGGTGCTATTAAATACATCAGCAACACATTTCCAGTACTGATCATTCTTCTTAAAATTGGCTTGGATTGGATCATTTGAATTATTCACCCAAGCAGCGACCTAAAACATTGTCAAATTGTCAAAAGATGTAAACTGATGTGCTAACAATGTAACACATGGAGCCCATTAACAAAAAAAAAGATCTTACCAATCTAAGATCCTCCTTTTTTGTCCATGTCAAGCGTTTTTCAGTCCTAGTATTGTTGTCAACATCAATAGGTATTGCTTGTGATGAACTCCCATTGCTCGCAGCTTGTGGTGTGCTCTTCAAAATATTTAGGAAACCACCAGGAGGGTGAGAATCTAATCCCCTGGCAAAAAAATGTACCCTAAATCAAAATTTGCATTCAAGAACTAGATATAAATAAATAGCAGCTTAGAACTAGAGATCTACGGTTAAAAAAATTCATGTCTAACTAGATAAGAAGCATCACAAAAACTGCAGAAGTCTCTCGCATACAGGACATCTAATTTCATAGCTACAGAGATGAAATACTTGCACATAAATATTAATTGTCATCGGTACAGAGATAACATACCATTCTTGCACATCGGACTCCTCAAGATTATTAGGCCCAGACCAAGGATATGTTGAAGCACCAACGCCAGGAGGTGTCCACCAAGGGCCTTGAGCCGATGAGCTTGCCATGCCCGGTTGCTGTACGCCGGTTAGCCAGCATGGTGCGGAGGAGGGAGGCATGGACTGTGGCGGGCGAGGCGGGCACCAGACACCAGGTCCAAACATGGAAGGGATGGACGGCGGGGGAGCGGGCTGAGTCGTCGCGGGCTGACCAGACTGAGCCACCGGCGGCGGAATCTCCATGGGCATTGGCGCAGATGTTCTCTTGGACTTCTGACTCATCTCGCCCAAGTGATGGCTGCTGGGTATGGCAGCTAGGGTTTGGGAAAGGTGGCGATTGGGGAAGATTTGAGGCTTAAATCCTTGGATTTGGCGCGCGAGGAATCGATTTGGCGCGCGAGGAATCGATTTGGCGGGAGGAGCATGGTCGATTTGGCGTTGGGGAAGGGGAAGCGGAGCACGGGATCAGGAAGGAGAGAGACGAGAGGATGAGGCGCCGACTTCTCGCTCGCATCAGGCTGGAAGACGACGTTTTTTCTCGTACGCTACGCTACAGCCGGGCGAAGAGAATGACGCTCGCTCCGTGATCTCTCTCCTCCGTGGCTGTTTTTGTGATGGCGTGGACTCCTCTCCGTCGGCTTGCAGCCGATTATAATACTTGCTCTTATATGAGTTAGCTATATAGCTGGCTGTATATGACATGGCAGTGGCATACCGCCCGCTGCTGGCTGGGTTATTAACCATGCTCTTAGGGCACGTACAACGGCCTTTCAAGTGCCGTCTGTATGATGGTAGTTTTGCAAAATACTCCCTCGCGAACTGCATTCAAGGAAGAGTGAGATGGATGCCGTCGTCTGGTGAAAGGACGGCTCCGACTCATGCTCCAACGCCAACCGACGCCTTCACCGCGCGTTGTATGAATCGTCTACCCCAAGGATAAATTCTCAGGATTGAGTGTGGTAGATGCTGGCGTTGCAGACGAGCGAGTCGAGTGGTATCCCTGCGTTGCTGAAGCTGTCCATGAACTGCTGCACGCTGTCGAGGGAAGGTCCAGGCGCGTGATGTGTAGCTCCCCTCCGCCATGCTGGCACCCTTGGCCGTCGTGGTAGGTCGGAAGCGACGCCACCCGTAGCTTCTGCTCACGAAGTAACTTAGTTATAGATTTATTTAGGTTTATGTTTGTTAAATCTATGTTTATTTATAATTAAGTTATACATGATCCAATGAGTATGAAATTTTTATTATAATTCAAGTATACAATAATTAGTCTACCATAAAAATTTCACCATAATTGGACCATAGAAGCTACAACTATGAATTATTCTAATTAATTACAGAAAAGCATAAATCTAAAGCTACAACAAAAACTTTGTACTAAAGGATATTATATTATATATTCACTGTAGACATACTCATGTGGAGCTCAACAAAATTAGATTTTTCATTTTATGATCTTTCTGTGATTTACTATGATTTTCAAGGATTCAATGGAAATAAATAAAAAGAAAAAGACAAAACCACCGTCACTATAGTAAAATCACCGTCCAAAATACTCTAGAGGGTTATTTGACCGGTTTTAAAATATTTAAGAGGTAGAAAATTCGATTTTATAGTTTGGGGTGAAGCAGTGCACCCGGGGTCACGTAGATTCCAATCCAGGCCTCGTTTAGATTGCACCTAAATTCTAAGTTTTTTCACTCTCTCTCCATTACATCAATTTTTAGACGCATGTATGAAGCATTAAATGTTGATAAAAAAATAACTAATTACACAGTTTAATAGTAAATCACGAGACGAATCTTTTAAGCCTAGTTAGTCCACGATGGGACAATAATTATCAAATACAAACGAAAGTGCTACAGCAAGTTGAAAAAAATTACAATCTAAACGAGGCCCGAGAAACATCCAACACGACAGAACGAAAAGCACGAATCTCTAGGCACAGCTCATCCCCTTCCTCCGTCTCCCACCTCTCGACGCCTTATCCTCCTCCCCTCCGTCAAGCCTGGCAGGGCTCAGTTAAACCCACCTTCTCCCTCCACTCCCGCCCCACCTTCCCCACGCAAATGCTCCTCTCGTTCTCCCCGCACCCTTCCCCTCTCCTCCTCTCCTTACCCTCGACTTCCGCCTGCAAACCCCACGCCCGCCTCCGTCCCGTCCAGGCCTCCGCCTCAGCGTCCCCCTCGCCGGAGCTGCTCGGCAAGTCCGCGCTCCGCCGCATCTCCGAGAAGCTCCGTAGCCTCGGCTACCTCGAGACCGGCTCCGAGACCCCCACTCCGGCCCCGAACAAGAGCGGGGACGCACCCTCCCCCGGCGAGATATTCGTACCCACCCCGGCCCAGCTCCCGCGCCACCGCGTCGGCTCCACCCTCGACCCGAGCTGGGCCACGGGCGACGGTGAGGCCGGCTCCGCGGCGCGGCAGCGGCGGAGGGGCCGCGGGCGGGATGCGTCGGGGTCAGCTTCGGCGCCGCCGTCCGCGGCGGAGCTGGCGCTGCCGCGGGACGAGCTGCGGCGGCTGCAGGGGATCGGGATCAGGGTGAGGAAGCGGCTTAAGGTGGGGAAGGCGGGCATCACCGAGGGGATCGTAAATGGGATACACGAGCGGTGGCGGAACGCGGAAGTCGTGAAGCTCAGGTGCGAGGACGTCTGGGCCATGAACATGCGGCGCACGCACGAGATTCTCGAGGTGAGTGCTCCACTGCTCCCTGTTATGTTTCTTCTTCTGGCTGTACATGTCCCACGAAAACATTGGTTCTCTTGTCGTCGCCGTGCACTAGTTTATAACTAAACCTGCGGGAATTTTGCAACTTGAGTGTCAAATGATGAAATCATAAAAATAATATTTACATGGCACCTGATATTGGCTTCTCATGTGACCAAGAACATATGTACATCTAGCTTCTTTGGACCATGAAATAGACCTGAATTACACATGGTGACAGAACCTTGCTGTTGTTGAATGTGCCACCAGCGAGCCTCTACTTGATGCAGTTCCTATCTCATATACTCTCTACCTTCCCTGTCATGTAACTCCCGTGAAAGGGCCATGCTGCCCCGGCCCTTAATCTCCTGATGTATCCCATCATCAGAATGCACACACATCGGCTTTGCTCACACCATCGCAACGCTCGCCGCCACGCCCGCAGAGAGGAGGACACATAGGTGGGTCCAGTGTGTGTGCCGCCGACCCTGGTCAACACGCCCGCAGAGAGGAGGATGCACTGGCATGTGCTGCCAGGGAGCCAATACCCTGGCCCAGCTCACTGCAAAATTACCTGAAATCAGGAGCACCAATTACTCGAAGGAGGTAACCATGCCATACCTCTATGGAGCTGTTGTTGGCAATCAGGCGTGAAGATTTGGTGGCTTGAATGCGAATTGTTTTGGTCGTCTGTGTCACGTCGGAGTGGGGACCAACGTTTGGCAGTGCCTGAGGATCAAGCAGCGGCCTCACGTCTGTGCCATGGTGGCGGCTTCATGTCCTTGCGTGGTGGTCATTTGTATTTGATGATGATGGAGACTTATCATTTTCTTTTATTAATTGACTGTTGGCTGGCGTTGTTGATCCGATCCATGAGAATGATGGAGACTCCTGGTTTTCTACATTGATTGCTGTTGATTGCTGGAGAAGTGGAGCTGTGACTGGCAAGTGGAGCAGCGGGACAAATATGCAACTGAACCTGTATAGAATAATTAATGTGGGGGAAGCGTGGTTTCGTATTCATGGAGGAAGGGAAGCATACAGGTTCAGCTGTGGCGTGTGAAACTGATCTTCAGATTGGGGGAGGCGAAGTAACACGTGGTTAAAGGCTCTGCTGATGTGGCTTCACAAAATCGCAGAGAATCTTCTGTTGGGGATCTCCTATTCAGGTATAATAGAGAATAGATAATAGATTGCACATACAAGCCTCCTTCAGTCAAGTGGAGAACGTGCATGCAGTGCAGTGGTTGGGATGCAAGAAGTGCAACCCACCAAAAAAAGGCCACTCCTTGGGCTATTTTCAGCGAAATACGTGGTCCACTAATGATTGCAGCGTGATACGTGGCCGCAAGCGCGTACTCACCGTTAGTGGCACGTCCTGATTAGCTGGGGTTCGTGGCCTTCTCTCGACCCTGCAAAAGAGAATATTCTACCTTTCTGTCAATGCCTTGGGGGAGGTCTTACCCCCAGGGTTCAAGTTTTTTTTTTCCTTCAGTCAAGTGGCACATCGGCATTGGTACGTATTGATCTAAAATGAGCTGATGTCTTCGACATGTTATCCATCAGTTAGTGAACAAAAGAGAAAAGATTTCACATATGAAATTTTTGAGGAAGGAAAGGCTGCATATTTTATCCTCTGTACACATTGGTTTTAAAATGCCAGGTACAAGTAGATATTTGATCTGTAGTATAAAACTAAATGGGTACCCGTTGTTCACCCAACGGTTTCTATGTAGGCAGTGAGAAAAACTAACAAAAAATAAATAGATGAAGCAGCAGAGAGATGAGTATGCTGGCCAGGAAGGTCTATCCAGGGAAGAGAGGACCAACTCTTCTACTATTTATTACATCATCATACTATGCAATGTGTCGTGCGTTGCTTCAGCTGCTGAAAAAATTTCAATGCAATGAGGACTTAGATGAGAATGCAAAAACCTGGTGTTTTGATCATGTGGAATACTGACACAGCGTGTGAAAATGAACATGAGGTGCACTCACGAGATTTTTGAGGCGAGTGCTCCCTGTTATGTTTCTTCTTCTGGCTGTACATGTCCAACCACAACATTGGTTCTCTTATTGTTGGCTGTGCACTTTTTTTTTTCTCGAACACTCAAGAGAACTGCGTGTCATTATATTAAGAAGAAGAAATGGGATAAGAACCCATACAAGACACACCAACTCAGACCACTGTGTTCAAAACAAACTGACATGCCCTTGACACACAAAGTAGGCGACCTCAACCCGAAATTAACTCCCATTCAGCCCCAGGGCAAGGAGGTTATTGGTACATCGTGCCCCTGCCAAGCTCCAATAAAGAAGTTCCTCACTAGCGACCAACAGAGCTCTAGCTAGGTTAGGAGACTCAGCATCAAACACACACTGATTACGATTATTCCACAAAGTCCATGCTCCCAGAATGGTGATGCAGTTGAGGCCCTTTCTTAAGTGAACAGCCACTGCATTTGAACTTCTGTCCCACTTCAAAGGAAGCCGTGCACTGGTTTATGCAATTATGCACTGGCCATGATGCATTGACATTAGCTGTCATGTCCTTGTCTTTTCCTAAGTAATGCGATCAGGAAATTAGAGTGTTGCTGGGTATAACGGTGCTTGCCTGCTTGGTTATGTCGAATCCCACTATAAAATTCCCTTCACGATTTCATAGGATAATAGGTTTTTAGTACATGATTACAAACTATTGTTATGAATCTGTCACTGGGAAAAATGACGAGAATATTCTTAATGAAATGACATGCAGTTCTCCTGTGTAAACATTTGAGAAAAAAATGAGCAGAATCTTTGGTTTAAAATGCTGTGTTGATGACTTTGAAGTGATATGATCAAGGTGTAGTGTGTTAGCCTGCACAAAACTATTGCTTCGTTATCGTAGATTTTATTTCGAGTATTAGTCCATTTGACTAATAAGATGTAGGAGAGAAACAGTATATAATTGGAACCAACTATTTCGACTTGCATTTAACAGTTCAACATGCTCTATTTCTTTTTTCGTGACAGAGGAAAACTGGAGGCTTGGTCATTTGGAGATCTGGGAGTATCATCATATTGTACAGAGGAACCAACTATAAGTATCCTTACTTCCATTACAGCGAAAGGGTGGATAGTTTTCTTGACAAAGAATCATCAGAGCTGAGCAGTTCTGGCGACGAGGATGAGACTAGTTCACAACGTGATAGCAGTCATGAGGAGAGTAGTGAGAATCCTGTTGTTGCATGTGCAGAACAGATTAATGCTGGAGAGGGGAAGAGTCAGACTATAGGTTGTTTGAATCAGAGATTAAGCAGAGAGAAAGATACAACTCACCCGATATCATCTACCAAACGGCTTGTTTTTGATACAAATGAGGGAAATTTATATATTAGAACTGGAGCTCCAAACGAACAGCATGCAAGATTGCAGGAAAACACTCATGCTGATTGCCCTAGTAAATTTGGTCCTAGAGATCGCTCATCCTTAGTGGCTGGTGTTGGATCTCCAAATAAGTTTCGATTACAATTGCCTGGGGAGGTCAAACTTGCAGAGGAAGCGGATAAATTACTGGATGGATTGGGCCCAAGGTTTTCTGGTTGGTGGGGGTATGATCCCCTTCCGGTGGATGCTGATTTGTTGCCAGCTATTGTGCCAGGATACCGTAGGCCTTTTCGCTTACTTCCTTCAGGTGTGCCGCCTAAGCTAACAGACAGGGAAATGACTATCCTTAGGAGACTAGCTCATCCCTTGCCTTTCCACTACGCACTCGGTACTGTTTGATACTTTGCTGTTTTAGTTTGTCTCTTACATTATTGATAAGGATCGCTGTTATTAATTTTGTGGTGTCTACATTCCAGGAAGAAGCAGCAACCTTCAAGGATTGGCTGCATCCATGATCAAGCTATGGGAAAGATCTGAGGTAGCAAAGATTGCACTCAAGAGAGATGCACACACCACTGACAGTGAGCTCATAACTGAAGAACTAAAGGTAGGTAGGTGCTAATCCATCCATTGCCCAATGCCCAGTGTCACAAAATACATTTTTTGTGTGCCCCTGCAATGTTCTGGTAAAAGAGGCATACAGTTTAACTTATGTGACACGTGTCACATGTCATCATGTAAAGTGCAGTGTATTCTTCTTCTTTGTTTTTTTTTGTGCATTTGTTGATCACCTCCGTATATGATCAGAAATCAGGGAAATATATGTAGTATCTGGTGCAATCCAAATCTACCCAGAACTTTCATCTCACTGTTCTTTTTAATGTACTTGGACTATCAATTTCCAAAACCAGAATTGTAAGTCCACAGTTATGTTTAAATGTTGCAGGACTTGACAGGTGGAACCCTATTATCAAAGGATAAGGAGTCGATTGTATTCTACAGAGGGAAAGATTTCCTCCCCCCAGCTGTTTCTCTGGCAATAGAAAAACGCAGAAAGCTGGGCAGTTCTACAATCTACAAGCCAAAGCCTGACATTGAAGAAAACATGCCTACTCAAGATGACTCTGTACTGAAGGTATCAAGTGATGTCTCGGTACACATTCGTGAAGAGGGAACTTCTGTCACAGAGAATAGAGCAAAATCTCTTAATACTGTTGCGAAGAATGTTGAGGCCAGATTATCTCAGGTATGCTTTCAGCTGTCATATTTGTTCTTTTATACACAATTTGCTGTCTGACTAAATAAATAAATAAATAAATATATATCCAAACTATTTGTCAGGCCATAGCAGAGAAAGAGAAAGCTGAAAAGCTTCTTGAAGAACTAGAAAAGGCATCTCCCCTTTCAAAGGCTGAAGTTAGAGAGACTATATCAGAAGATGAGAGGTACATGCTGAGGAAAGTTGGATTGAAGATGAAACAATTTCTGCTGCTAGGTGGGTATTCTCAAATCTCAACCTTGCTCTGCACGCTTTTGTTCCAAACATAACCATTTTGTTTTAGAAAATGGAAACTTGTTCCTGCCTCCGTGTACCTAACAATTAAATTGTCTGTTTCTTAGCTTTAACTAGATTATCAGATTGAAATGCCCTGTAAGATCTTTTTTCTGGAACTGTTTTAAGTTAAGTGATGCTGAATAATATTTCAATCATTTCTGATTATTTTCCCAGTTTTGACATGGACAGGGTGATCCCTATATGGTTTTATGTTGCTTGAAGAGAATAAATTTGAATAATTATTTCATTTCCCTATGAATTGTCTGGGAAACTTCTTTCATGCCATTCTATATCGCAATGTGTCTGATACCCACTTTACCTGCAGTAATAACTCATTCCTCTCCTGTCCAAACTCCAAACATGGCAAGAGGGAGGGACACAACCTGTTGAAAGGATAATAGCATGATCCCTGCCAAGGCACCTAACAAGCTGCAGCACACTAGTTTAGGAACATGTCTAACATCTTGGTTACACTTAGACAAATGTTGAGTCTGGGCATCTATTGCAGAGATCATCTTTAGCGAAAGTTTAAATTGCGTAGCTAGGGAAATTGAAAGATCCTTATAGTTTCTCCACAAAGTGTCTTTCCCACTCACCTGTGCTTTACATTCATCTCCATTTTTTATCCTTTACCCCCCTTGGTAATTGATTGGTTTGCAGGGAGGAGGGGAGTTTTTGATGGAACTATTGAAAACATGCATCTTCATTGGAAGTATCGAGAACTTGTCAAGATTATATGTAAAGAACACCGCCTTGAAGATGTGGAATATGCTGCTCGAACTCTAGAGGCAGAGAGTGGTGGTATTTTGGTGGCAGTGGAAAAAGTGAGCAAAGGGCATGCTATAATAGTATATAGAGGAAAGAACTACCAGAGGCCATCAAAACTCAGGCCAAACACTTTGTTGAGTAAAAGGGATGCTTTGAAGCGTTCCGTGGAAAACCAACGTTGTAAGGTGTGGCTTATATCCTTAGATTGTTATGATCCTTTTGTGGAGACACTCTTTGAGATTCTGAGTAATTTCTCTTGTCATTTTAGTCCCTTAAGGTTCATGTGCTTAAGCTGTCAAAGAACATTGACTACTTGAAGGATCAGATGAATTCCAGCTACTATCACAAGGTCATGCCTGATCCAAGTGTCAACTCTGGAACACTACAGCAGCAAGACGAAGTAAACATATTCTAACTTGAATGTAGTTCCATCCATCACACTTAGTTTATTCCATGAATACCTGATTATTTGTTTATTTCAATATAAATATGGTCAAGGAAGTGCCTGAAGTTGCTCCCATGAGTTCAGAGCTTGAGGTTGAGGAGTGCGCTTCAGTTGAGATGGATAGAGCCTTAAATTCAACAAAGTCTGGAGTCCCTGTGGAAGATATGCAGGTTACTAGTCCTCCCTTATGGAATCTTTATGTTGTAGGTTGGTCCTTTCTCATTTCAAGCACTATGTTGTGAACTAATGCAGCTACTGCACACTGTATTTGACAGAGCAAAGTCTGTTTCAACAAGCTAGAAGATGATTCTCTTGCGACTGCAGGTCCATGTCTGACTGGGAGTTCAAGTGCAGCTTCATTCAATAATCTGATCAGACATGTGAGTTTATCTGCTTTCCCACCATATGCCTTTGTTCCCTGCTGCTGCTGATGAACTGTTGTTGCAGCAAAACCAACATAGCTCTACTGTGACATTCAGTCCTGATAGTCATTGTGAAGGTGATTCAAAAGATGTGGATGGGCTAAAATTGGACGTGGAATCTGCTTCTGTATTGCCTTTGAGAGCTACACCGCTCTCAAATCAAGAAAGACTTGTGCTAAGGAAGCAAGCCCTTAAAATGAAGAAACGACCGGTACTTTCCATAGGTATCTTCGTTGATCCTTTCCCAGTTATTGTTTGCACTCACTTTAAATTGCTTCGCTAAGCATCTGATTAATGTCGTAGGGAGGAATAATGTCATCACTGGAGTTGCAAAAACAATAAAAACACACTTCAAGAAGCATCCCCTTGCTATTGTGAACATTAAGAACAGAGCGGATGGAACTCCAATTCAGCAACTGATATCAGAACTAGAGGTTTGTAACTTGTAACAGAGAATAATTTGATCCTAGATGCACCGCATTCATCTGAGTTTCTTTGATGTCCAATGGAAACAGGAGGCGACAGGATCGGTTCTAGTGTCACGAGAAACAAACAAAGTGATTTTGTACAGAGGTTGGGGTGCAGAAGTGGCCCAGCAAAGCTCAAAGGAGAGTAGTACAGATGAAGGCGACAAGGAGGTCATATCACCTCAGCTCCTTGAAGCTATCAGGTTAGAGTGTGGATTGCTCCCTGGTGAGTCAGGATAGCTGATCCGGGTAACCTCCCCACAGACCCTGTGTTTCAAAAGGATCGTACAATCATTGCCCGTTGATAAATGGACCATACTCATAGTAGAGGGCATGTATATGCAGTGAAGAACCGAAGCTGCATAAACGCAAGGTGTGGAACCCTGCTCACTGCCTTACTGTCATAGTTGTAATTTGTAAGAAAGCAGAAATGCGCTTGCTTAGCTTTGTCGGTGTCCCCTCGTAGATCTTTACTCCCGAACGGCCTGAGTTGAATTTTGCCGTAAGAAACTCGTCAGCGCAGCAGGTGACATCCGGCAAAAGGTTGTGCCGTCTGCTGGAATCTGGCCAAAGACCTGCCAGGGCCAGCAGGGTGATGTACGGGAGTATGCTGGAATCCGGCTGGGCTGCTGCCTGCTGCCCCTTGCTTGCATTGGCCTTGCTGTATGCTGACGGGTAAGAACAGTGGGTGCTACAGAAAACTCTGGATTTGTTTCGTCACTGCCGACACCAAAGTTGTGCATGTGCTGTTACTGTTGCTGCCAGATTTCCTTCAGGTTAAGCTCTCTATCTGCACCATGCAGTTGTAAACCGGGCTAAAAATGTGTCGGGCACTAACTTTTCAGAAAACAAGGTGTTGGGCACTTTGGCTTCTCTTATCTGAAACCACTCGCTTCTTTTTGTAGAGCTATTATTATTATTATTATTATTATTATTATTATTATTATTATTATTATTATTATTATTATTATTATTATTATTATTATTACAGGAGGTTGTTTATCCTGGCAAACTGCCATTGCTTGGGGCTGCGCGGCTTGCACTTTGTTGCAGCTGGCCAGCTGCCCTTTACTGGGCTCTCAGTATAGTATCATCTACGCTAAAGAAGCAGCAGCCTTGACGCCTTGTGATTTGTGAATATACTAGTGCAGCTGTTCTGGCGCAGTACGTAGTACGTGTATAAAGCTGTATCTTGCTGCTACCCTGTGAATGAAAAGAAGAAAGACGTGGAGCACAGCTTTGGCATTTTTTTTTTTATAAAACCTGACTGCTGCTTTGCCTCTGCAAGAGGACAAAGGGACGCCTTTTGGCTTTCAGCCTGGTGCGGGCGCAAGTTGCTGTACTCCCTCCATCCATAAACGAATGCAACTGCGGATTGCGTGTCATCAAAAGTGGTTTATATTTGACCAAATGTCTAGTGAATATTATTCACATTTACGGCTCTAAAATAAATTATTATGAAAATATATTTTGTAATTAATTTAATAATATTTATTTGATATCATAAATATTGATAATTTTTTTTATCTATAATTAATTAAAATTAAGATACTAAACCATGATACTGTGTTAGAGTTGCGTTCTTTCTTTTCCTATAAAGAGGGAGTACATGGATCGAAATCGCTTTGCCTGCCTGGGACTGGGACATGCAGACCGAGACCGGTCGGGCGCACGAAAAGAAAGGCAAAGCTTCTAAAAAGACTGCACCTGGGCGTACTGGTACTGCTGCATGCTTTGCGTTGTTTGGCGCATCTCTGGTTCAGGGAATCGGTCCACACACATGCTGCTCCTAGGCGTCCTAGCTGATCTGATCAATGTGGCTAACGTGAGGCCTCACCATCACAACAAATTGGAACCCGCGTAGTATAGCATAACGGCGTTCAGCAATCATCACATCATGCGTACCATGACCGAACTGGTAGTGTACCATGCCCAAAAGCAAGATGGTCTACACTGCAGTAGGAGACATTACATACTAGGACTAGGAGAAACTAGTACATGGACATGGACTGGAGGAGGACATGCTATGCTTCATGCTTGGTAGACTGGGAACCGAAGCAAACATTTCATGGTACAGAAGAGGAATCATTCCTGCAAAGCCACTGCGAGATTCCTATACGGTGCATGCATGCAACGAGTTTTATGTTTTTCCTAGGGCTTGTTTAGTTGCCAAAATTTTTGGCAAAATGCAACCGTAGCATTTTCGTTGTTATTTGGCAATTAGTGTCCAATCATGGTCTAATTAGGCTTAAAAGATTCGTCTCGTCCATTTCGTCTAAACTGTGTAATTAGTTTTATTTTTTATCTATATTTAATGCTTCATGCATACGTCTAAAGATTCGATGTGACGGAGAATCTACTGTTCTTTTGCAAAATTTTCTGGATCTATGGGCCCTAGACTAGACGACGGCACCAGGCTGGACAGAGCCGGCGACTCTAATCCAGATGGGTCCGTGCCACAGGACAGTGGGAGCTCCCCCTCCCCGGCTAGCACTAGCAGCTAGCTGCATCGGATGCCCCGTGTTACCGCCGTGCGCCCACCAATTATTCCTTGCGAGATCTCCGTCTCCTTGGTCCTTGCCGGTGGTGCAGCGCCTTATCATGGCGCTCGACATGGGACATCATGATAGGAAGCACGAGACAACCCGTCGTCAGCCGGGCACATGAAAATGAATGCTCTTGGGACATCCCAGAATTTACAGGTGACCGCGCGGGCCATGAGCTCATCGGCGTCCTCTCTTGTGCTTTCGCCTCAGGGGACACTGACTGGCTCCATGTGGAGGATTTGCAGTGCTGCATGGACCGAACGACTGAGGGCCTGTTTGGCTAGAGGTGTTAAAGTTTAACAAACACAGTAACACTTTCGTTTTATTTGACAAAAAATTTTAAATTTTGGACTAATTAGGTTTAATAGATTCGTCTCGTAAATTACTCCTAATCTGTGCCGACATGCATGCAATTAGTCTACATTTAATACTCCATGTATTTGCCGCAATATTGATGTGATAAGAGTTAAACTTTAACACGTGAAAACCAAACTACTGCAAATCGCTAGCTGACGTGTAGTAATAAATCAATAAAAAACTTACCAGACTGCGGCACTAATGAAGTGGGCCAGATGAGCAGAGAGGAGTGTTTCACGGGGAAATGTGCGAGCTAGTCAATGAGGTCGTCACCAGCGACGAGTTTTTCTTTGCCATTTCTCTCTCCTCTACGTGGGAGAATATAGCCCGCTAGTACTCTCTCCGTCCCAAATTATAACACATTTAACTTTTTTGATTTTAAATTTGATCACTCGTCTTATTCAAAAAATTTATACAAACATAGTCAAATTTAAGCCATTCTTGAAAAACTTTTATTAATAAACCAAGCCACGACAAAAGAAGTGATATTTTGCATAAATTTTTTTGAATAAGACGAGTGGTCAAACTTGGTGTCAAAAAAAGTTAAACGTCTTATAATTTAGAATGAATTGAGTACGTGCTTGCTGGGACGCATAAGGGCCGGTTTAGATGGGGTGACTAAACTTTAGTCACCCATTCTTAGTCCTCTTTTAGTCCCTACCAAAGACCTAAACAGGGTAACTAAACCAATTAGTCCATTAGTCCCTTGCGACGACTAAAGGGGACTAAACTAGCTAAAAGACACCCCTGTCCCTCACTAATGCATTCACGGGGTAGGGTGCCTGTGGCCTGGCCGCCGTCGGGGTGGGGGAGGGGTGACGCCTGCGGCCTGTGCGTCAGGGGTGGGGAGGGCGCTACCAAATCTATGAGGGAGAGGGGACGTCGTCGTCGCTGATGGAACCACCGTTGTGTGAGATGGGGAAGCCTGCGGGAAAGAAGAAGCCGTGACTGCCGGTAGGGAAGGAGGAGTTGTAAGGTCCAAATAGGCTAGTGGGGGGTGAATAGCCTAATTAAAACTTCTACAAGAATTACTTAACCACACGTGTTAGTACAAAATGTGACGAAACAAAATGCACTAGCTCTAACTAATTAAGCAAGCCACCTACACAAGTCTAGCACAAGGCTATCCACTAAACACAACAACAACTATAAGCTAGATACAAGAAGTAATACGAGAGAAGAGCTTCGAGTGATTATACCGCCGTGTAGAGATGAGAAGTATCAATCAATCAATCACACAAGAGAAATCCTCGGGAAGAGAACGACACAAGAATTTATCTCGAGGTTCACTTGCTTCCCGACAAGCTACTCCCCGTTGTAGCGATACACCCACTTGTCGGTTCGCGAGCTAATCGACTATCAAGAGTCGAGCCCTCGGCGGGCGCCGCACAACCGCACACAAGATGGGGATCCTCCAAGCCACGAGCTCCACTAGAGTATCCAATTCGCGAACTCCCGCGGGAAAGGATCAAGAACCCCTTACAACACTTGGTGAGGGCTCCAACAATCTCCAATTGCGAGCTCAATCACCTCCGCTACTCCAAGTCGTCTACCGCGTCGGGAAACACGGAAGAGTAACAAGAAATCCACAGCAACTCGAAGAACAAGTGCCTCTAGAATGCAACTCTCAAGTAATGCACTTGAATCTCACTCAATCTCACTCAAGATGTGCAACCAAGCAAAGAGATGAATGGAGGGGTTGTTCTCTAGCTCAAAGGATGTCTCAAGATCTCAAATGTGCAAGAGTTAAGCCCTCAAACCCGGCCACCATCTATTTATAGCGAAGGGGTAAGCAACTAGCCGTTACAAGACGTCGCAGTAAAAAATATGATGACCGGACGCACCGGTCAGGGTGACCCGACGCGTCCGGTCACTACAGGACAAACAGTAACAGTGCGCGTCAGAGAGAGTCGTTGCCGTGATCGGACGCGCTTCACCGTTTGACCGGACGCGCTGCACCCGTCGTCCAGTCAGAGTCCAGAGAGCTCCCACCGCGACCAGACGTGTCCGATCGCAAGTGACCGGACGCGCCGCGCGTCCGATCAACTCTTCGCCACGCGACCCCTCTGGGTGCCCGATCGGACGCTCCGGTTCCATGAGGGACCGGACGCGCTGGTCGCGCGCCTTTCCTCTGCGCCTAGGTGAACTGACCGGACGCGCTGGTCAGGCCAGACCAGCGTCTGGTCACAAACCCTAGGCACGCTGCGCCTCTGCCCTCGACTTGAGTTGATCAGACACGCAGGTCCACCCTAGACCGCGTCCGGTCACTGTTTTTCAGTGAGAAACACACCGGACTTACGCCTCCATTTCTCCGCCTCCGGCGTAGTAGAAAATATGCGTTTCACTTCCTCAAAAAGCGACGAATCCCGCCTCGCAAAGCTCGATGGGAGGGAGAGAGGAACCCAAACCCCTCTCTACCGCTCAAACTCCATCGCCTTTGTAAATGTGCTAACATCACCAAGTGTACACCACCATGTGCATGTGTGTTAGCATTTTCACAATCATTTTTCAAGGCATTATGTTATCTCTCTACTAGATCCTAATGCATATGCTCAAGACATTGATCTAGTGACACTTGATTCCCGAGCTAACCGTGATTGCCCCTCTTGATAGTCGGCTATGTATCCTAAACCCGGTCAATCACTTCTCTACTCATCTTAGACCGGCAAAAGAAAAACCCTATGATTATACCTTTGCCTTGCGCTCTTAAATCCTTCTCCTCTACTTGATCATCAAGTCCATCATTTTATGTGTATTCGTTCATGATCTTGCTCATCATTTCATGCACCAAATCATGTGGTCTTGTGGCCATCTCTCCATGTTATTTGCTCCTTCATTACGTGTGTTGCTTATGCCTAATTCAAACCACTTGACACAATGGCATTATCAACTTGGTGTCATTAATTATCAAAACCAAACTTGGGCTTTCAGGAGCCGCGGCCGCCGGGAGTGTGGGAAGGAGCCACCGGGGATGGGGGACTAGGGGCGTTTTGGTCTTTGTACAGTAGCTTCAATGGCTGGGTCCCTCTATCCAAGCAGGGTAGGGAGTAAACTTTAGGGTGTGTTCACTTCGCGAAAAGTAGCTGAAAAGTTACTGTAGCATCTTTCGTTGTTATTTGGCAAAATTTATCCAATTATAGACTAACTAGGCTCAAAAGATTCGTCCCGACATTTACAGACAAACTATGCAATTAGTTATCTTTTTTATCTACATTTAATGCTCCATGCATGCGTCGAAAGATTTGATGTGATGGGTGGAAGAGGAAATATTTTAGGTTGGGATGGGGAAGTGAACAAGGCCTTAGTCCAGGGACTAAATTTTAGTACAGGGACTAGTGGATCAAACAGGCCCTGAGGGCATTCGTAACACTAAAAACTAGTTACTAACTCTAAGCCAATATCTACAATAGTGTTAACTTTTAGCAATGGCTCTTAGTATGATAAACGCCACGTAACACTTTCACATTATCTTAGAATGTGTGTAAGAGTCTAGCTCGATCAAGACCTAGCTTTTTTCTTTCTTCTATTAAAATATAAAAAAATATTTAAAGCTAGCTCAAAAGTTAATTGTTGGAACTGTCCTAACGCAACTCGCTTCTGCCACGGATTGGAGAAGAAAAGATAACTCAGAACAACATGTGATAGTCTATCTGGTCATAGTTTGTGTGAGCTAGAAGACCAAATGTGAATCTTATTTTCCAATGAATCAAACAATTTTAAATTTGACTAGCTTCGAGAAAATATTATCGATACATATATCTTTCTCAAATAGGTCTATTATAAAAAATATATTTTATAATTAATCTAGTGGATACTTATTATGCATCTTGAATATTAGTTATTTGACTTATTGGTAGGTGAGATTTCTAATTTTTTATGGGACTGAGGGAGTGTTTTTTTTGGTAAACAATACGTTGAATTGCAGACTTTTGATGAACATACGGCTACTATTCAATTGGGAACAGCTCAACTTTTCACTGACTAAGCATAAGCTATGCCAATAGTAGGATTCTACGACAGATTTATCAATATAAGATAAACAGAATGTGCTTTTCACGGCCTTTTCATTAGGCAAATTCCGCACAATGCTAATGCATCCACTCTTGCGGCGGCAATATAACGTAGCCTAGGGTAGCTATTGTCATAGCAGTTCAAGGATCCAAATCTTTTGAAGGGACAATACTCATAGCTCAAAGATCTTGGTGAGATCTCTGCACCGTGGCTCTACACGTTTGATAGATGGGTGCCCAAACCATGACATTTCCGGTCAGTGCACACCTTCCCCATATGATTATCCTTGAGACCCTGATCCTATATCACCAAAAAGCAGTACTAGACCAAAGCAGGCAAGCACAACAAACAGAGCGCTTGCAGTGCCCGGCCTGCGATCTGGAAGCGGCAATAGGCAGAGTTGGAGCCAGCGGTGAAGCTACAGCAAATTAGTGGCGGTACACTTGCCTTGTGGGTGCATATGACTGTGCTACAGGGTGCATCACTAGTACAGAAAACTTAATGGAAGCGGACATTTTGGATTAATGGAGGTGGGCATTGCAACTGCCTCCAATCAAAGGTCAGGTTAATCCAACCTTTTTGGAGGCGGTTGCTTTGCCCGTCTCAGTTAATCGATTAACGGAGGCAGTCGCATTAAGATGTCCGCGTCCGTTAATCGATTAAAAAAATAAAAAACCCTAGCAAGCCCAATCGAGCCCGCTGTCGTCGCGTCCGTCGGATCTGGCCACGCCTCCTCCTCGTCGGATCATGGTGCGGCCGACCTCCTCCCCATTAGATCTGGGCGCGGCCGGCCTCCTCCGCGCTAGATCTGGACGCAACCGACCTCCTCCCTGCTAGATCTGGGCACGGTCGGCCACCTCCTCGCCGGATCTAGGCGTGGCCCAAGGGAGGGAGCCGCCGCCGTGGTGGAGCACACCGCCACCGCCTCCTAGCCGGATCCAGCACCTCTAGCACCACGCGTGGTGGAACCACCGCCGTGGGAAAGGGAGGGAGGCGTAGTCGGTCGTAGTCGGTGGGGAAGAAGGGGAAGGAGGCGCTCGATCGCCTCTGCCTCCCCGCCGCCGCCGGATCTAGGCCCGCCGTGGCCGGAGAAGGAGCAGCTCCGGCGAGAGAGATTTGCCGCCACCACCGACCACCGCATGCGCGAGCTCGTCCTGATGTGCGATGAGGGAGGGAGGAGATAGGAGAGGCACGCGCAGCCTGCTGTGTGGGGAAGGAGGCGCGCAAGGCTTCCTGCGTGAGGGAGGGGAGGTGCGCCGGCCTGCTGCGCAAGGGAGGGAGAGGGTGGAGGGAGGGAGAGAGCATCGTGCGGAGGGAGGGGAGGAGCGCGCCACTGCGGGGAAGGAGCGCGCCGCTGCGTGTGTAGGGTCGAGATGGCGGACTAGAGGGGGGGTGAATAGTCCTTTCTAAAACTTAAACGCGTTGGCTAACCGAAACACATGCGGAATTAAACTTATCGGTCTAGCCAAGACTACACCCCTCTATCTAAGTTCACAAGCACCTCACAAAGATCCTAATTAAGCAACTAAGGTGCTTTCCCTAGCAAGAGCTCTCCTATTTAACTCTAGAGCAAGGTCACACAAACCTATGCACTAGTACTTTGCAAGCAAGAGGGGACTCCTACACAATTCTAGTAAGCAAAGCGCACAAAGCCTAAGCTCACTAGCAAAGCTCAAAAACAAGGCTACACAAGCCAAATTAGAGAGTGCAAACTACTTAGCTACACAAACTAAGCAATGTGACTAACAAGGTTACACAAACCGAATTAGCCACGCAAAGGGGAAGCTTCTAGCTACACAAGCAAGAAGACAACTAGCAAGCTACACAAGCAAACTAGTTAAGAGAGCAACTACACAAGCACAAGTATATATGAAAGTAAATACAAGCTTGTGTTACACGAAGGCAAACCACCGAGAAGAGTAGACGATGTTGACACGGTGATTTTCTCCCGAGGTTCACTTGGTCGCCACCAAGCTACGTCCCCGTTGTGTCGACCAACACTTAGATGGTTCCCCGGTGTGACCCTCAAATCACTTGCCCCTCAAGGCACGCCCCGCAAGGCACCGCAAGACACCACTCTCAAGTGAGGTAGCTCAATGACACGCTCAACTAGAGTTGCTCTTCGCGATCCCCGCGGGGTGAGCACAATCCCCCTCACAAAGCTTCTCCGGAGCCTCGCACAATCTTCTTGCGAGCTTCGACGGAGCCACAAGCCACCAAGCCGTCTAGGAGGTGGCAACCTCCAAGAGTAACAAGCACCACCGGCTTGCAACACGATCACCTAGTGCCACTCGATGCAATCTCTCAAAGCAACGCACTAGAATCGCTCTCTCACTCGATCCGATGAACACTATCAAGCATGAGTGAGTTAGAGGGCTTCCAAGCACTACCACATAAGCCACCAAGGCCAAAGTGTGCTCAGCTACCGGCCAAGGCCGGCCACAAGGTCTATTTATAACCCCACAGTCAAATAGAGCCGTTACCCCTCCACTCACGTTTTTCGCGGGACCACCGGACGCGCCGGTCGTAACAGACCGGACGCGCTCAACCGCGTCCGGTGTCCCCACGACGTCCACGTGTTCACGAAATTCAAATTCGTCCGTTAGATCTTCCAACGGTCACTGTGCGCCAACGGTCAAACGAGCCACCGGACGCGCTGTTGCGAACCACCGGACGCGCCGGTGCGCACAGTTCCCGCGCGCGCGAAGACAAGACCGGACGCGCTGCTCGCAACCACCGGACGCCACAGTACCCGCGTCCGGTGCGAGTCCAGTAAGCTCCCGAGACCACCGGACGCGTCCGATGGTGAGGGACCGGACGCGCACCGCGTCCGAAGACTTCGTGACTCGCTGTTCGCCAGACCGGACGCGCCGGTCCCGTAGGTCACCGGACGCGCCGGTGTCAAACCCTAGCCCGCGCGCCTGACCCGACGCTGCACTGACCGGACGCGCCGGTCGCACAGAGCCCGCGTCCGGTGCAGCGTCCGGTGCTGCGTCCGGTGCTGCGTCCGGTGCACCTCTGTGACCTCCGTTCTCCTCCGTTTCTTTTCCAACTTTCGGCGCAATAGAAAATAGGCGTTTCACTTTTCCAAAAAGCGCCGAATCCCGCCTCGCAAGCTCGGCGGGAGGGAGAGAGGAACCCAAACCCTCTCTACCGCTCAAACTCCACCGCCTTCGCAAATGTGCCAACACCAACAAGTGATCACCACCTTGTGCACGTGTGTTAGCATTTTCACAAACATTTTCTTCGAAGAAATTAGGCACTCAACTTGCCTCGCCACTCGATCCTAACACGTATGCAAAGTTAGATCGCTCAAGTGGCACTAGATGACCGATATGCAAACAAGTTTGCCCCTCTTAATAGTACGGCCATCTATCCTAAACCCGGTCATCAACTTCTCTACACACCTATGACCGGTGAAATGGAAATGCCCTAGGTTATACCTTTGCCTTGCGCATTCCACTCCATCTCCTCCGACATTGATGCAACACATGCACCAACCATATCACAAATGATATGATCCACTTCATATCATCATATGACCGTCTCGGTCCATCGACCTTGACTTCACTTGCTTTTCACCGTTGCATTGGTCCGTCGGCGCCAAGTCTTGCTCAAGCTTCACCATCGCATGGTCCTTCGCTTTGAAGCCTCGACTTGCCCTTCACCTTCACAACCGGTCCATCGAGCCAAGCCTCATCTTGGTCTTTTGCCACCTTGGTCACATGACTCCATGTCATGTCTCATATGCAATGAGCTCCTACATGACACCATTACCTGTGGACTAATCTCCTGTGTATCTCACATAACCACATATTAGTCCACCTAAGTTGTCACCCAATTACCAAAACCAAACAAGGACCTTTCAATCTCCCCCTTTTTGGTAATTGATGACAACTCTACAAAGATATGGAAATTAAGCTTTTTCAAGCTAGCACTTCACACAAAGTGTAAATTGCTAACTTGTTTTGGATTTAATGTTACTTATCCAACTTTTAAGCTCTATGTTAAGATTTGGATAAGCACCATAAAATCCGACTTGGTAGTGATAACTCCCCCTACATATGTGCTCAAATGGTTTGGTTTCAAGCTTGCACATATGCATAAATATGAAATTTGTGGGAGGGTTAGTACTACTAAGTGATGCTAAGGTGTATAGAATAAACCTTTGTAGCTTGATACCAATTAGTAGGTTGATACTATTTGAAAATCACAAGTTTGCCATCATCCTTAGCATCATGAGTAGCTAGACATCAAAAACACTAGAAACCCCATGAGATCACATAATAAGCATGGTTCTAGTTTTTGCATGATAATCACAAGTCTAGCTATCATCCTATGCATGCTAGTTATCAAATCATCATTCAAGTGCTATAACTAGCATACACCACACAAGCATGCATATTGAATTTAAGAACTTATGCAATGCAAGCAAGCACATGAATTATGCACATATCAAATGTAATCAATCAAAGTTCATGAGCTTGCTCCCCCTACTTGTGTGCTTTCTTTGTCCAAGAATATTTGATCCCCTTATATTCTTCAATGTTGCTCCCTCTTTGTCCATGTCTATGTCCAATATCATCTATCTCTCTCCCAAAGCAATCTCTCCTCAAAAGGAAATCTTGCATATCTTTGTCCAACTTATCTTTGTCCAACTTCTCCCCCTTTGTCATCAATTTCCATAAAAGGTGATCTTCTTAATTGATACAAAGACTTGCATTGGGGTAGATGGTTGAAACTTGAGTATTGCATTTTTGATGGACATTACCACACATGTTGGAATGACAAACTTTATGGTTGCTCTTGAGATTCCACATAGGATCTTTGACCTTGATACCAATCGGTGGGGCTCCTCCCCCTATGTCATAGCATGTGTCATTCACTTGAGATACCACTTGGAGATGAGGGAAGCATTTCTTGATTTGATCACTTAAGGTTGAGGATCACTTGTGAAGCCATCGTCTTGCATGAATGATACCATGTGAAGCTACCATGAGTAAAAATGTGATACCATTTGAAAGAATTTTCTTGTATGGATTCACTTTGAAGGATTTGGCAATAACATTCACTTCTTGAACATTTTCTATCTTCATGAGTACCACTTGTAAGATATCACTTGTAGATCATGATCTAGACACCACTAGTGAATACCACTTTAGAAGATCAATTTGAGTCTAGATACTACTTGAAACAAACTAGATATCTATTTTTATTGTTGTCTTGTGCTTGTACTCTTATCATTGTCATGAGCTTTTTGTATGACTTGAACTAAGTTGATTTGCCTAAGATTCCAAGTCCGATTTGATCCAATGACAAGCTTCTTCACACCTTATGCTAAGGGTTATCATGCCAATGTTGTACTTGTCACTTGTTAGCAATCCAAACTAGATCAAGTACTTGGGTTCACTAGCTCATGAACAAATTCATACTCATACCACTAGATCATTTAGACAATTCAAGCAATAGTGGTAGGCTATGAATTAAACATTTCATTTGTTATGCATGATCCTAGTAAGCATGTACTATATGCACTAATCGCATACTAGTAAGGGATGAAATGATCATGCACATTACAATGATACCTTTGCTATGTTGGAGTAGAGGATAGTCACATAGATTCTAATTCATTACTCCAATAGCAATGTGAAGTCCAATTTATAAGCTTGGTGAAGACCAATCATCATAGATAAATTCATTCTTCACCCATATGAAATGAAAACCACTTATGATCAAGTGCACTTTCTTGTTGTGGTTGGCTTGCTTTTTCTCTTTGATCAATGCTTGCATGAGAGAAGTACTTATGATACCAATTTTATAATTATGACTAGCTCTCTTTTGGGTGTTGCTTACTTTTCTTGATCAACCCTTTTGATTGCTTCAACTAAGCATCACAAGTTCCTTGGGTCACCACTTCCATGTTAGCCTTCCAAGTTCCAAACTTGGTTTCACCTACACACGGCGGCAAGCCCCTCACTAGGGATAAGTGACCTTTCTCCAAAGAACTACTCTTGATACTCACTTGAAATGATATAGTTTGATTGATCCAAATGATGAACTCAATCTTGATGAATAATCCTCAAATCTACATTTGAGTCCAACTCTTTCTACTTGTTTAAGTCCTTTTCTTTCTATCAAATGATCTCTAATCATCACTAGAACTTAAACTTCATCTTCATCTTAAGTTTGATCTTGATCTTCAAATTGAGTACTAAATAAGTACACCAAGTATATTTCACAATCAAATGTTCTTGTACTCATTGCTCTTTATGTTTCTAGATCAATCCAAAACCAAACTTAGGTTCCTCAACCACTTATAAACATGTTTCCAACTTGAGGACCTTCCAATCAAAGTGACTCTAGATTAATCCAATGATTGTCACTTTTCTGGCAGATTCTGTACCCTTCAAAGAATAATTCATATTTCCCAATGTATAGATCCAAATGACATAAAATTTGGTGGAGATGTGATTCACTAAGTCATATAGCAACTGTAAAAATTTGAGATTCATTTGACATCTAGATTGCTACCAGATTTCAAATCTTCCACCACTGCTACATGCTGAAAACTGCTGCACTATAGCTGACAAGATGCACTCCAAAACCGAAGCATCTCTTATCCAATTCTCATGAAATTTTTACAGCATCTTCTTTCATAAGTGTAGAGCATGTATACTAAATTTCACGTCAATCCAAATAGATTTGATCACTCAAACATGACTAAGATCACTGCTAGCTCAGATTTTTAATATAGGACAGATTTCAAAACATGAGCTATTCTTCATCAAAAGTGAATCAAACTTGAAACTAACTTGTTTGAATACTTTCATAAGATATATATCCATTCAATCCACTTACTAAATGTCATCTCATGAATTTATCCAACACAAATCAATTCAAACTTGATTGCTAAGCATTTAATCCATTCAATCATCTCATAGCAAGCAACATTGCATATTTATCCAATTCAATCAACTCATATGCATCCAAATAAAATGATCAATTAGAGATATACCTTGGTTAGCTCATGATCATCCAATAGCAAGCTTTTACTCAAATAAATTGCAAGCCATCAAATAATTCTAATAAATCATCCACAACTTGATATGTTGCACTTGTATGTTGTAGCATTTGGACTCCACTTATTTTGACTTGGCATTGGGATAGAATATGCATTAAGCTTTAAAACTTGATTCAACAAATGATGACCAATATGAATCCAAATGAATCAAGCCTCCAATGCCGATGGTACCTACAAACAATCATCCACTCTTTGATGGTACCCAAATAAGTTTGGGTCCTCTCAAGTTAGGAGCAACATACTTAGGCAAAGCCTTAGTATGGATAGCGGGATGTTTTGCAATTGTAATCATAGAGGTACCATTGCCATCCTTTCTAAGCACATTAGTATCATCAATTAAAATATGCCTAAAAGTGTTACCTAGGGGACATGAATGTGCCATGTGTCCCCTTTCCCGGCATGAGTAGCATCTTCTCTTTGATTGAGCCTTTTCTTCTTTGCTCATATGATGCTCTTCATTCCCTTGCCTCTCATGAGTTGCTTGAGCCTTCTTCTCAAGCTTGGTAGGACACCCCGAGGCGAAGTGTCCTATGTCTCCACATTTGAAGCACTTGATGTGAGCATGTACTTTCTTCTCATCTTGATTCTTGCTCATCATCTTGACATCTTGGATTTGCATTGGATGTCTTGCTCTTCCACCCCTTCTTGTTTTCTTCTTCTTCATCAAGTCACTATTATCTTCATGGTTGATCTTGATTTGCTCTTGAGGTGTCTTATCTTGCTCAACTAGTGGCTTTGGTTGAGGCTTTACTTGTTGCTTCACTAATTGCTTGGTTGGGCACATTGAGGTGAGATGACCCCAAGTGTGGCACTTGAAGCACTTGACATGCTTGAGCCTCTCTTCTTCCTTCATCTTCTTGAGCTTCTCAATGTTTGGGCATCCATTAGCAAGATGTCCCGCTTCATGGCATCGATAGCACATGGAATGCGAGAGCTTCTTTTGGAGTAGCCTCTTCATCCTCTTTTCTTGCTTTCTTTCGCCCCTTGTCATTTTCTTCTTGAAGCCAAGGCCACTTTTGTCACCAACGTTTCTTTGAGTCTTCATCATGTGCTCAAAGGTGACTTTTGAGTTGTAGCACCTCTCTAACTTGTTGCTCAAATTCTTCACTTCACTTTTGAGCTCATTGTTCTCCTTCAAAAGGTTAGTCTCACAAGACATATAAGTAGAACAAGCATTTAATTGTGAAGAACATGGTATTAATAAATCATCACAAGAGGTGGATACATGCTTCTTGCCTACATCACAAGGGTTAGTAATATGTGATTGATCATTTGACCCAAATGATGAGCTCTCACTAGTTTTGAGTTTTTCATTAGAAAGTTTATTAGTGAGTAAAGCATGTTCTTGTGCCAAGTTATCATGAGCAACACTAAGTTCCTCATGAGCCAATTTTAGCTCCTCATGTGAACAAGTAGTAACATAAAGTAGATGCTTTTGTTGTTCACATGTGGTTTTTAGAAATGAGTTTTCATTTTTCAATTTACTTGTTTTTGCCATCTCATTTCTTAGGGCCTTTGAGAGTTTATATAGAAGCTCAAAATTTGGACCATCACAATCAACAACAAAACCACCAATAGATACCTTAGTGTTACCATGTGATGATATTAATGAGCTTGTTGAGGCATCACTCTCATAGCCATCATCTTCACCATCAAGTGTGCATGAAGTAGAATCATTGCTTGCATCACTTGTGGCATTGTCATCATTCTTGTCAAGTGATCTTGTGATATGATCATTTTTGTCATCACTTGACCGTGAGGTGGAGCAATCCTCCACAACCACCTTGTTGTGGTCATGCTCAACATCCTCATGCGCCTTCTCCTTGGGCTCATCATCATTGGAGATCGCCCCATATTTCTCATTTAGAAACACCCAAATCTCATGGGCAGACTCGAAGTCTATGATCTCATAAAGTATGCTACTATCCATAGATCGATAGAAAACATTAGTAGCTTGGCTATCGAGATGTAGGCATTTACTTTGCGCTTGAGTTGCATTCTTTTTATCAATTGCAAAGAAAAAGCCCACATCTACGATCCACCACAATTGAGGAGAAATAAACTTAAAATTGCATGTCATCCAATTTCTCCACCGTGCAAAGTGTGTGCCATCAAAAATGTGTGGACACTCAACATCTAGCCCATAAGCCGCCATCCTCTCGGGTCGGTGAAGACCACAAATGAGAGACCCGGCTCCGATACCACTTGTAGGGTCGAGATGGCGGACTAGAGGGGGGGTGAATAGTCCTTTCTAAAACTTAAACGCGTTGGCTAACCGAAACACATGCGGAATTAAACTTATCGGTCTAGCCAAGACTACACCCCTCTATCTAAGTTCACAAGCACCTCACAAAGATCCTAATTAAGCAACTAAGGTGCTTTCCCTAGCAAGAGCTCTCCTATTTAACTCTAGAGCAAGGTCACACAAACCTATGCACTAGTACTTTGCAAGCAAGAGGGGACTCCTACACAATTCTAGTAAGCAAAGCGCACAAAGCCTAAGCTCACTAGCAAAGCTCAAAAACAAGGCTACACAAGCCAAATTAGAGAGTGCAAACTACTTAGCTACACAAACTAAGCAATGTGACTAACAAGGTTACACAAACCGAATTAGCCACGCAAAGGGGAAGCTTCTAGCTACACAAGCAAGAAGACAACTAGCAAGCTACACAAGCAAACTAGTTAAGAGAGCAACTACACAAGCACAAGTATATATGAAAGTAAATACAAGCTTGTGTTACACGAAGGCAAACCACCGAGAAGAGTAGACGATGTTGACACGGTGATTTTCTCCCGAGGTTCACTTGGTCGCCACCAAGCTACGTCCCCGTTGTGTCGACCAACACTTAGATGGTTCCCCGGTGTGACCCTCAAATCACTTGCCCCTCAAGGCACGCCCCGCAAGGCACCGCAAGACACCACTCTCAAGTGAGGTAGCTCAATGACACGCTCAACTAGAGTTGCTCTTCGCGATCCCCGCGGGGTGAGCACAATCCCCCTCACAAAGCTTCTCCGGAGCCTCGCACAATCTTCTTGCGAGCTTCGACGGAGCCACAAGCCACCAAGCCGTCTAGGAGGTGGCAACCTCCAAGAGTAACAAGCACCACCGGCTTGCAACACGATCACCTAGTGCCACTCGATGCAATCTCTCAAAGCAACGCACTAGAATCGCTCTCTCACTCGATCCGATGAACACTATCAAGCATGAGTGAGTTAGAGGGCTTCCAAGCACTACCACATAAGCCACCAAGGCCAAAGTGTGCTCAGCTACCGGCCAAGGCCGGCCACAAGGTCTATTTATAACCCCACAGTCAAATAGAGCCGTTACCCCTCCACTCACGTTTTTCGCGGGACCACCGGACGCGCCGGTCGTAACAGACCGGACGCGCTCAACCGCGTCCGGTGTCCCCACGACGTCCACGTGTTCACGAAATTCAAATTCGTCCGTTAGATCTTCCAACGGTCACTGCGCGCCAACGGTCAAACGAGCCACCGGACGCGCTGTTGCGAACCACCGGACGCGCCGGTGCGCACAGTTCCCGCGCGCGCGAAGACAAGACCGGACGCGCTGCTCGCAACCACCGGACGCCACAGTACCCGCGTCCGGTGCGAGTCCAGTAAGCTCCCGAGACCACCGGACGCGTCCGATGGTGAGGGACCGGACGCGCACCGCGTCCGAAGACTTCGTGACTCGCTGTTCGCCAGACCGGACGCGCCGGTCCCGTAGGTCACCGGACGCGCCGGTGTCAAACCCTAGCCCGCGCGCCTGACCCGACGCTGCACTGACCGGACGCGCCGGTCGCACAGAGCCCGCGTCCGGTGCAGCGTCCGGTGCTGCATCCGGTGCTGCGTCCGGTGCACCTCTGTGACCTCCGTTCTCCTCCGTTTCTTTTCCAACTTTCGGCGCAATAGAAAATAGGCGTTTCACTTTTCCAAAAAGCACCGAATCCCGCCTCGCAAGCTCGGCGGGAGGGAGAGAGGAACCCAAACCCTCTCTACCGCTCAAACTCCACCGCCTTCGCAAATGTGCCAACACCAACAAGTGATCACCACCTTGTGCACGTGTGTTAGCATTTTCACAAACATTTTCTTCGAAGAAATTAGGCACTCAACTTGCCTCGCCACTCGATCCTAACACGTTGTAAGGTCCTAGATGGCTAGAGGGGGGTGAATAGCCTATAAAAATTCTACAATCACCACTAAGCAAACTTGTTAGAATAACAAACGGCGTAAAGCGAGTTTTGCTTAGCCAAAGGTTGTGATGCAAGCCTCCTATCCACAAGTCTAGTAGATTATGATCTCTAGTTCACACAAGTGCTATGTCACTAAATTTATACTAGAGAACAAGCTAACAACACTACTAGCCAAGCTACTACTAGAGCAACACAAGATAATCTAGTAAAGATAAGTGCAAGAGATAGGATTGTGAATCTTATACCGACGGTGGAGTGAAGATGTTGCCAATCACCAAGATGATATACAATCAATTAATATTGACAACAACACAATATGTAGACCAATCACCGGGAGACAAGAGACACAATATTTTTGTTCACCCGGTGTTCACTTGTGCACCGACAAGCTACGTCACCGGTTGTGTCGACCAACACTTAGATGGTTCCTCGGTGTGACCCTCAAGTCACTTGCCCCTCAAGGCACGCCCCGCAAGGCACCGCAAGACTCCACTCTCAAGTGAGGTAACTCAATGACACGCGCAATGTAATAGAGTTGCTTTTGGCGTCCCGCCGAGGAAAGCACAAGAACCTCTTACAATCAACCGGAGGTGGCCAAGAACAATCACCTTCTCTTGCCAACGCCTCCAACAATCTCCAAGCCGGCTAGGAGCGGTACTCTCCAAGAGTAACAAGAAATCCACCGGCTAAACCACCCACAAGTGCCACTAGATGCCCTCAAGCTATGCAATGCACTTTGGGATCACTCAATCTCACTTTTGATTTGCAATCAAGCAAGAGAGATGAGTGGGAGGAGTTGTTCTAGCTCAAAGGATGCACAAGAGTGTTAGAAATGCCAAGCTACCTCCCCAAGGGCCGGCCAACAAGTATTTATAAGCAACCCATCCAAATAGAGCCGTTACAACTCCACTCACGATTTTCGCGGGACCACCGGACGCACCGGTGGTAACAGACCGGACGCGCTCAACCGCGTCCGGTGCCCCTGCGACGTCCACGTGTTCACCGAATTCAAATTCGTCCGTTAGATCCACCAACGGTCACTGTGCGCCAACGGTCAAACGACCCACCGGACGCGCTGCTGCGAACCACCGGACGCGCCGGTGCGCACAGCACCCGCGCCCGCGAAACAACCACCGGACGCGCTCCTCGCCACCACCGGACGCCACAGTACCCGCGTCCGGTGCGAGTCCAGTAAGCTCCCTGGACCACCGGACGCGTCCGATGGTGTGTCACCGGACGCGCACCGCGTCCGAAGACTACGTGACTCGCTGTTCGCCAGACCGGACGCGCCGGTCCCGTGGGTCACCGGACGCGCCGGTGCCAAACCCTAGCTCGCGCGCCTGACGCCCGCGCTGCACTGACCGGACGCGCCGGTCCACAGTGACCGCGTCCGGTGCAGCGTCCGGTGCAGCGTCCGGTGCTGCGTCCGGTCACCTCTGTGACCTCCGTTCTCCTCCGTTTCTTTTCCAACTTTCGGCGCAATAGAAAATAGGCATTTCACTTCCCCGAAATCGCCTAAATCCCGCGCTCGCACGCTCGGCGGGAGGGAGAGAGGAACCCAAACCTCTCTATACCCGCAAACCACAGCGCGACCAACGCCACCTTTGCAAATGTGCCAACACCATCAAGTGTACATCTCCATGTGCTTGTGTGTTAGCATTTTCTCAATCATTTTCAAAGGTTTTCCAATTAGCTCACTAGGCCCTACATGCAATGCACTTCATGAATTCACCTAGTGGCACCCGTGCATCGAATAACCGATAAGACTTCCCCTCTTAATAGTTCGGCTATCGATCCTAAACCACTCACACCCTCTATGGTGTCTTGAGTGTAAAACAAAATGGCCCTATGGTTATACCTTTGCCTTGAGCCCATTTTGTTTCTCCAAATGATATGATCCACTTCATATCATCACATGACCGTCTCGATCCATCGACCTTGACTTCACTTGCTCTTCACCGTTGCATCGGTCCGTCGGCGCCAAGTCTCGCTCAAGCTTCACCATCGCATGGTCCCTCGCTTCGAAGCCTCGACTTGCCCTTCACCTTCACAACCGGTCCATCGAGCCAAGCATCACTTCGGTCTTCATCATCTTGGTCACATGAGTTAATGTCGTGTCTCATATTCAATGACCACCTTTATCTAAATCATCCACTTAGATACAAAGGTTAGTCCTAGGTTTCATCAATTAGCCAAAACCAAACTAGGGACTTTCAATCTCCCCCTTTTTGGTAATTGATGACAACCCTCACAAAGATGATTTTGATAATAAAAGTTTTGAACTTGTCATACTTGTCCAATCATTTTGCTCATAAGTAAAGTTTGGACAATTATCACAAGCTCGGTTTTGGTAGCATTAGCTCCCCCTACATATGTGCATAGAGTTTGGATTGAAAGCTTTGCACATATGCATGGATAGAAGTGTTGGGAGAGTAATTCTACCAAAATGGTGCTAAGGTGTAAGAAATGGACCTTTGAAGCGTGATACCAATCGGAGTTGCCTTTTACACCATCCTTAGCATCATGAAGTAACTAGACATCCATCAAAACTCAAGAACCCCGTGAGATCAACATTATATGTAAAGGTTCTTGGACTACTTGTAAAGCTCACCACTTGTAAAGCTTTAGGCTTGTCTAGATACCACAAGTAAACTATTCCTATGCATGCTAGTAGATTATTTCATCATCCAAGTTTTATACTAGCATTGCACCACACAAGCATGTATATTTGAATTTTAAATACATGTGCAATGAGCAAGTCATATGAGAATGCACAAACAAATGCAACAACTTTGTTTATGAGCTTGCTCCCCCTACTTGTGTGTATCAACAAATTTTATTTACCCCTTTATCAAGTTGAATCATCTTTTTCTCATCATAAATTTTATTTACCCCTTTATCAAGTTGAATCATCTTTTTCTCTCCCCCTTTGTCAACAACTTACCCAAAAAGGGATCAAATTGTGGAGAGAAGAAAAATGTTTGATGGAGTAGCTTAAAATTTATCAAATTTGGTTTAACCTAGAACACTTGCCAAAGATATTTAATTCGATTTGAACCAAAAACAAGCTTCTTCACACCTCCTAATAAGGGTTATCTTGCCTATGTTGAATTAAACACTTATAGCAAATCTTCTAGTTTCAACACTAGGTTTGCAAGCTCACAATCATGTCATATGCCACCACTAGATCAAAACAAACATAGAGGCAATAGTGGTAACATATATCCATCAAATTCATTTGATTTATCATGAATGCTCATGCATACCACTTATTATGTCTACATGCTCTAGCAAGTCCTTAGCATAGGATGAATGACATGTCAATCAACTTTACCTTGCAATGTCGAAGGAGAGGCATGTCAATAAGTGGGTGGGGTGCATTCAACTCATGTTTGAGAAATCAAGAATATTCAATTCATTCCTTAGCTTGCAAAACCTCTTTTCATCAAGTGGCTTAGTGAGAATATCGGCAAGCTGATCATCGGTGCCAACACTTTCAATGGCAATATCTCCCTTTTGTTGATGATCTCTAATGAAATGATGTCTTATGTCAATATGCTTTGTTCTTCCATGTTGAACCGGGTTTTGTACCATCTTGATTGCACTTTCATTATCACATAACAATGGCACATTCTTGAAATTGAGGCCATAATCCTTCAAAGTTGATTTCATCCATAATAATTGTGCACAACAACTCCCCGCACTCACATATTCGGCTTCGGCGGTAGAGATTGCCACACTATTTTGTTTCTTTGAGGACCATGACACAAGTGATCTTCCAAGTAATTGACATGTGCCACTAGTGCTCTTTCTATTGATCTTGCAACCCCCATAGTCGGAGTCCGAATATCCAATCAATTCAAACTTTGACCCCTTAGGATACCATAGTCCAACATCTCTTGTTTGCTTCAAGTACCTCAATATTCTCTTTGCGGCCGTGAGATGACTCTCTCTAGGTGAGGCTTGATATCTAGCACACATGCAAACACTAAACATGACATCCGGCCTTGATGCGGTGACATAGAGTAGACTTCCAATCAAAGACCGATATTCCTTTTGATTCACCATATTGCCATCAAGATCACTATCCAAATTGCCACTTGTACCCATTGGAGTTGAAATTGGTTTTGCATCTTGCATTCCAAACTTCTTCAACATGTCCCTTATGTATTTCCCTTGACTCACAAATGTCCCATTCTTCAATTGCTTGACTTGGAGACCAAGGAAGTAGCTAAGTTCACCAATCATAGACATTTCAAACTCTTTGGCCATCATATCACCAAATTCTTCACAATAGGCTTGATTGGTTGATCCAAAGATGATGTCATCAACATATATTTGCACTATGAATAGATCATTTCCAATCTTCTTGGTGAATAGAGTTGTATCAACCTTGCCCATCTTGAATCCCTTAGAGAGAAGGAAATCCCTTAGCCTCTCATACCATGCTCTAGGTGCTTGCTTTAAGCCATATAAAGCCTTCTTCAACTTGTACACATGGTTGGGTTTCTTGTCATCTTCAAATCCGGGCGGTTGCTCAACAAATACTAACTCATTGATGATCCCATTGAGAAATGCACTTTTGACATCCATTTGATATAGTTTGATATTGTGTGCACAAGCATAAGCCAATAGTATCCTTATTGCCTCTAATCTTGCCACGGGAGCATATGTCTCATCATAGTCAAGACCTTCAACTTGAGTGTAACCTTGAGCAACTAGTCTTGCTTTGTTTCTCACTACAATGCCATCTTGATCTTGCTTATTTTTGAACACCCACTTGGTTCCAATCACATTGTAGTCATTTGGCCTTTCTACTAACTCCCAAACATCATTTCTTGTGAAATTGTTAAGCTCTTCTTGCATAGCCATGATCCAATCGGCATCCCTCAAAGCTTCTTTTATCTTCTTTGGTTCTATGGTTGACACAAATGATGCATGCTCACAAAACATTGTCAATCTTGATCTTGTTTGCACACCACTTTTAATATCACCAATAACATTATCAATGGGGTGATCTCTTGCAACATGTTGTGGTTGGAGTACTTGCACTTGATTTCTTGAGCTTGGTTGATCACTTGATGTATCTTGATGAGATGAACTAGCACCTTGTACTTGCACTTGAGAGTCACTAACTAGCTTGAATGGTGAATTGAGTACTTGATCTTTATCATCATCTTGAATATCAATAACTTGCTTTGCTCTAATGTCCCCAATGTCCATGTTCTTCATTGCTTCCACCAATAGAGTTCCACTAACATCATCTAGATTCTCTTCTTCATCTTGTGACCCATTGGTTTCATCAAATTGCACATCATGGACTTCTTCTAGAATGCCACTTGAGTTGTTCCAAACTCTATAAGCTTTGCTTGTAGTTGAATAACCAAGTAGGAACCCCTCATCACATCTCTTGTCAAACTTCCCCAATCTAGTGCCCTTCTTCAAGATATAGCATTTGCAACCAAACACTCTAAAGTAAGAAATATTGGGCTTTCTTCCATGAAGTAACTCATATGGGGTCTTCTCTAGCAATGGATGACAATATAGTCTATTGATGTAGTAGCAAGCGGTATTGATTGCTTCATCCCAAAATGATTGACTCACATTGTACTCATGAAGCATTGATCTAGCCATATCAAGCAATGTTCTATTCTTCCTCTCAACTAGGCCATTTGATTGTGGAGTGTACTTGGCCGAGAATTGATGTCCAACACCATAATGATCACAAAGTTCTTCAATTCTTGTATTCTTGAACTCACTTCCATTGTCACTTCTCACTTTCTTGATTCTAATCTCAAACTCATTGTGAACTCTAGTGAGAAATGTCTTGAAGGTGTCAAACACTTCACTTTTGTCACTAAGAAAGAATACCCATGTGAATCTTGTGAAGTCATCCACTATGACAAAGCCATACTTGTTGCCGCCTATGCTTGTATATGTTGTTGGTCCAAATAGATCCATGTGCATCAATTCAAATGCTTTGCATGTGCTCATTGTACTCTTCTTTGGATGTGAGCTTCCAACTTGCTTTCCGGCTTGACATGCACTACAAAGCTTATTCTTCTCAAATTCAACATCTTTCAAACCATTGACAAGATTGTGAGTTGTAAGCTTCTTCAATTGTTTCATGCCAACATGACCAAGCCTTCTATGCCAAAGCCAACCCATGCTTGATTTGGAGACTAAGCAAGTTGTCAAAGAAGTTTCTCTAGCATTGAAGTCAACTAGGTAGAGATTCTCATATCTAAAGCCCTTGAATGCCACATTTGAACCATCCACACTAATAACTTCCACATCATCAACCCCGAAGATGCACTTGTAGCCTAGATCACATATTTGTGCCACGGATAGAAGATTGAAATCCAAACTTTCAACTAGCAACACATTTGAGATACTCATGTCATTTGATATTGCAATCTTGCCCAAGCCAATAACTTTGCCTTTCTTGTTATTGCCAAATGTGATAGAATCAACACCACTATCATTGTCATTGATTGAGTCAAACATTCTTGATGTACCGGTCATGTGTTGAGTGCACCCACTATCAATAATCCAATGCCTTCCTCCGGCTTTGTAATTGACCTACAAGCAAATCAATGAAACTTAGGTACCCATTTTTGCTTGGGTCCTTGTAGGTTAGTAACTAAGCTTTTTGGTACCCAAATAGCCTTCTTCTTTGGGCCAACTATGGGTGTACCAATAAACTTAGCTTGCACACCCTTCACACCTTTGGTAAGCACATAGCAAGAATCAAAAGGTATAGCATTAACGAATTTCTTGCTTTGGTTCTTTTTATTGCAATTTTGCTCTAGGTGCCCAACTTGCTTGCATCTATTGCAAAACCGACCATTGCTCTTCACAAAGCTAGGCTTTGGAGTTGCAAAGGCCGACTTGCCTTTCTTGGGGGTGTAGCCCAATCCCTCTTTGTTAAGAGAGAACCTTTGGCTACCCAAGCACTTAAGCAAGCGGGCCTCACCACCATAGGCCTTGCCTAAGGCGTGAGTGAGCTCATCCACCTCTCTCTTGAGAGTCTCATTCTCAACCATTAGTGAGGCATCACAAGTGAAACCATCACTAGTAGTGGAGGTAGAGTTGGTGGTGGTGGATGAAGAGCTACACAAAGGGTTAGCATTTGTCATGATGATAGATTTATAGAAAGATTCATCAATTATATCACATGTAACACCTATATCACATGATGCAACAACCTCCTTCTTTGCTTGTTGCTCAAGTAGCAATGAGTGAGCCTTTTCAAGCTTGGAATGAGCCTTACCAAGATCCTCATGGTCTTCCACTAGACTCTCATGAGTGGTCTTAAGCTCACCAAGAACCTTCTCAAGTATTGCTACTTTCATTGAAAGTTTCTTGCACTCCTTGTTCTTAGCAATAGCTATGTCTCTAGTTTGTTGCAACAAGTCATATAGTTGTTCTTTAGTTGGTTCATCATCATCATCATTTTCATTATCATTATTATTATCATTATCACTATTATGAACATATTCCATTTCACTTTCATCATCACTCTCATCATATAATACCTTAGCTTCTTTGGCCATGAAGCACGAAGAGGATGAATCAAATAGTGATGGCTTTTTGTTGATAGCAATGGAAGCAAAAGCCTTGTTGGATGATTCTTCTTCTTCTTCATCATCATCACTTTCCCAAGTGGCCACATAGACTCCATTCTTGCCTTTCTTGAATGTTATCTTGGCTTCTTTCTTTTTCTTCTCAAACTTGCCCCTCTTGTTGTTTTTCTTCTTGTCATAGGGACAATCGACTTGAAGATGTTCGGTGCTATCACAATTGAAGCACTTCCTTTGTTGCTCATTGCTCTTGAAGTTGTCATTTCTCTTTTTGAAGCCTCTTCTCTTAATGAACATGTGACCCATTTTCTTGACTACGAAAGCAAATGCCTCATCATCAATTTCATAATCTTCATCTTCATCATTGTCTTCTTCTTCTTCAATGATGGTAGCTTTGCCCTTGGAGGAGGTGGCCTTGAATGCCACGGTCTTCTTCTTCTTTTCATCTTCCACCTTCTCCTTGTCATCAACATCTTGATCATATTTGTCATAGGTTAATACTTCACCAAGCAAATCATTAGGCTTCATTGCTTCAAGCCCATCTCTTTGCAACATCATGATCAACATCTTGAATCTTCTAGGTAAGCTCAATAAGAACTTGTGACAAAAATCTTGATCTTGAGTCTTGTGCCCTAAGCTCTTGAGATCATTGACTATCACTTGCAATCTATGAAACATTTCAATGATTGTTTCATCATCCTTTTTCTTGAAGTTCTCAAACTCACTCTTGAGCCCATATAGCTTGGCACTCTTCACAACCTTAGTGCCTTCATATGTCTCACTCAACCTTGTCCATACTTCACTAGCCAATTCCAAATCTTTGATGCCCTCAAACACTTTTGTGTCAATACCATTATAGAGTGTATTGAGAGCCATTCTATTGCATGTTCTATTTGCTCTATCTTCATCGGTGAGATGATTAGGATCAATGATAGCAAAATCATTCTCGGTGACTTGCAATACTCTCTCATGAATAGAACCAAGGTACATTGTCATCTTTCTCTTCCAATGAGCAAAAGAACTAACACCATCAAAGAACGGTGGCTTGCCCCCAACATGATTGAACACAATTTGAGCCATTTTTCACACCGAAGGATGTTAAGCCTTGATTAAAACGGTGACCACGGCTCCGATACCACTTGTAAGGTCCTAGATGGCTAGAGGGGGGGTGAATAGCCTATAAAAATTCTACAATCACCACTAAGCAAACTTGTTAGAATAACAAACGGCGTAAAGCGAGTTTTGCTTAGCCAAAGGTTGTGATGCAAGCCTCCTATCCACAAGTCTAGTAGATTATGATCTCTAGTTCACACAAGTGCTATGTCACTAAATTTATACTAGAGAACAAGCTAACAACACTACTAGCCAAGCTACTACTAGAGCAACACAAGATAATCTAGTAAAGATAAGTGCAAGAGATAGGATTGTGAATCTTATACCGACGGTGGAGTGAAGATGTTGCCAATCACCAAGATGATATACAATCAATTAATATTGACAACAACACAATATGTAGACCAATCACCGGGAGACAAGAGACACAATATTTTTGTTCACCCGGTGTTCACTTGTGCACCGACAAGCTACGTCACCGGTTGTGTCGACCAACACTTAGATGGTTCCTCGGTGTGACCCTCAAGTCACTTGCCCCTCAAGGCACGCCCCGCAAGGCACCGCAAGACTCCACTCTCAAGTGAGGTAACTCAATGACACGCGCAATGTAATAGAGTTGCTTTTGGCGTCCCGCCGAGGAAAGCACAAGAACCTCTTACAATCAACCGGAGGTGGCCAAGAACAATCACCTTCTCTTGCCAACGCCTCCAACAATCTCCAAGCCGGCTAGGAGCGGTACTCTCCAAGAGTAACAAGAAATCCACCGGCTAAACCACCCACAAGTGCCACTAGATGCCCTCAAGCTATGCAATGCACTTTGGGATCACTCAATCTCACTTTTGATTTGCAATCAAGCAAGAGAGATGAGTGGGAGGAGTTGTTCTAGCTCAAAGGATGCACAAGAGTGTTAGAAATGCCAAGCTACCTCCCCAAGGGCCGGCCAACAAGTATTTATAAGCAACCCATCCAAATAGAGCCGTTACAACTCCACTCACGATTTTCGCGGGACCACCGGACGCACCGGTGGTAACAGACCGGACGCGCTCAACCGCGTCCGGTGCCCCTGCGACGTCCACGTGTTCACCGAATTCAAATTCGTCCGTTAGATCCACCAACGGTCACTGTGCGCCAACGGTCAAACGACCCACCGGACGCGCTGCTGCGAACCACCGGACGCGCCGGTGCGCACAGCACCCGCGCCCGCGAAACAACCACCGGACGCGCTCCTCGCCACCACCGGACGCCACAGTACCCGCGTCCGGTGCGAGTCCAGTAAGCTCCCTGGACCACCGGACGCGTCCGATGGTGTGTCACCGGACGCGCACCGCGTCCGAAGACTACGTGACTCGCTGTTCGCCAGACCGGACGCGCCGGTCCCGTGGGTCACCGGACGCGCCGGTGCCAAACCCTAGCTCGCGCGCCTGACGCCCGCGCTGCACTGACCGGACGCGCCGGTCCACAGTGACCGCGTCCGGTGCAGCGTCCGGTGCAGCGTCCGGTGCTGCGTCCGGTCACCTCTGTGACCTCCGTTCTCCTCCGTTTCTTTTCCAACTTTCGGCGCAATAGAAAATAGGCATTTCACTTCCCCGAAATCGCCTAAATCCCGCGCTCGCACGCTCGGCGGGAGGGAGAGAGGAACCCAAACCTCTCTATACCCGCAAACCACAGCGCGACCAACGCCACCTTTGCAAATGTGCCAACACCATCAAGTGTACATCTCCATGTGCTTGTGTGTTAGCATTTTCTCAATCATTTTCAAAGGTTTTCCAATTAGCTCACTAGGCCCTACATGCAATGCACTTCATGAATTCACCTAGTGGCACCCGTGCATCGAATAACCGATAAGACTTCCCCTCTTAATAGTTCGGCTATCGATCCTAAACCACTCACACCCTCTATGGTGTCTTGAGTGTAAAACAAAATGGCCCTATGGTTATACCTTTGCCTTGAGCCCATTTTGTTTCTCCAAATGATATGATCCACTTCATATCATCACATGACCGTCTCGATCCATCGACCTTGACTTCACTTGCTCTTCACCGTTGCATCGGTCCGTCGGCGCCAAGTCTCGCTCAAGCTTCACCATCGCATGGTCCCTCGCTTCGAAGCCTCGACTTGCCCTTCACCTTCACAACCGGTCCATCGAGCCAAGCATCACTTCGGTCTTCATCATCTTGGTCACATGAGTTAATGTCGTGTCTCATATTCAATGACCACCTTTATCTAAATCATCCACTTAGATACAAAGGTTAGTCCTAGGTTTCATCAATTAGCCAAAACCAAACTAGGGACTTTCACACGTATGCAAAGTTAGATCGCTCAAGTGGCACTAGATGACCGATATGCAAACAAGTTTGCCCCTCTTAATAGTACGGCCATCTATCCTAAACCCGGTCATCAACTTCTCTACACACCTATGACCGGTGAAATGGAAATGCCCTAGGTTATACCTTTGCCTTGCGCATTCCACTCCATCTCCTCCGACATTGATGCAACACATGCACCAACCATATCACAAATGATATGATCCACTTCATATCATCATATGACCGTCTCGGTCCATCGACCTTGACTTCACTTGCTTTTCACCGTTGCATTGGTCCGTCGGCGCCAAGTCTTGCTCAAGCTTCACCATCGCATGGTCCTTCGCTTTGAAGCCTCGACTTGCCCTTCACCTTCACAACCGGTCCATCGAGCCAAGCCTCATCTTGGTCTTTTGCCACCTTGGTCACATGACTCCATGTCATGTCTCATATGCAATGAGCTCCTACATGACACCATTACCTGTGGACTAATCTCCTGTGTATCTCACATAACCACATATTAGTCCACCTAAGTTGTCACCCAATTACCAAAACCAAACAAGGACCTTTCAGCGTGGGTGCGACAAAGTTGAGGGAGTGAGGGTGGACAAACAGATAGGGAGTGAGTTGTGGGCTTTGGTCGGGCTCCAGTATTTTCGGAGGCGGGCCTTATAGTGTGCTCACCTCTAAAAATAGATTTATAGAGGCGGACTTCTTAAGACTAACGCCTCCGAAAATAGACTATTTTTGGAGGCGGTTGTCTAAAGGCGTCCGCCTGCGTAAATCGATTTACGAAGGCGGGCAAACATGACCGTCTCCGTAAATGAAACCGGTCGCCTCCGTTAATCGTCCAATATTTTCATAGGCCGGCAAATTTTGTGACCGCCTTGGTTAATATTTGGTCACCACCTTGCAAAATCATTTGTGTAGTACATGGTGAAATGTTAGAAAAACACATTGTTTTCACAAATTTTGGGTGGTGCATTTGCACCCACTGAAATCCACATAGCTTCGCTCCTGGTCGGAAGGGGCACATACACATGCGACGTGTAATCTGTTCTTAGAGCATCTTTAACACATTACATATATTTCATCCTTTAAAAGTGTATATAGGTGATCTCCTATTATTAATCTGTCTTTTGTCTCTCCTGTATCAATGAACTACCAAAAACTCATCTCTAATATTTTTGGGTCATGTGAGTCCCACGCTCGGTATTATTATTACTCGCTCCCCTCCCAGTCTCACCCCCTTCTCCTCTCTCTTGTATCACTGCCCGTGGTCTGGATGCCTCTGCCACCTCCCATGGTCCTCCCTTTCGTTGCGCAGATATGCCCTAACCTTCTTGCCTTCGCGGCTGATAGAGATGGCTAGGGACCCCATCTAGGAATGGCTCCCCATCACAATGGCCATGAAAAGCTCCATCGTCTGCGTCCAATTTGGTGGTGGTGATGATGTGGGAGCCGAAACTGTTCTGCCACCAAAATTACCTGTAGATAGGTGGTGTGGACTGAACCCCTGTCTTTGAGAGTGAGGTGGTGGGGTTTTGGTAGTTGCAGAAACAATTTAGGTATTGGGGATGGCTTTGGTAATCCTTTGGAGCACTCCACATTACCTAAATGACACTTTTTAGTATTAGGAACGTTTTAATAATTTGTTGAAGATGCTCTTACACAAGAGAGCTACATTGGCCTTAGAAAACAATGGTGCATCTGCATCTTACATGGAAAAAGTTCTTTTTCCTTTGAGACATTTAGCTCAAGTTTATGCAAGCTTAGAAGAAATAATGACACATTAGTACACAAATTATTTCTATTCGCTCGATCCCACCAAAAGCTCCACCAACGTCTAGCTCTGCCTATAAGTACCCCTTGCAAGAAGCCAAGAACCGACCTAAAGAGGTTATAAGTAGCACCACGAAAACTCGGGGTAGAGCATAGCAAAAAGTGCGGAAGATTCAGAGCACACGGCGAGTAAACTTTCGTTGGTGATTCCCATTGACATATGACACACGAGGGCTTGAAACTAAATTTGTGTCTTTTATTACATACTATCTTGCTCTAAACTTAGGGCATAGCCTCATATTCAATATTGTTGATTTGCTAGCAATAATAGACTTGAGCATTTTAGGCGCAGCCTCATTCGAGCCCATCGGTTTTGACCAGGTTCGCAACGCTGTCCAAGGACTGGACAATGAAAACAAACTCGAAAACAAAATTCTCAGCCTGAGCTTGATCTAATGTACTCCCTCTGTCCCAGTGTATTTGTCGTTTTCGGTTTTCGTGCCACAAGTTTGACTTGATTTGTAGAAAATATATGCAACATTTGTATCTCCAAATAAATTTATTAAAAATCTAGATTCAAAAATCTTTCTAATGATACCAATTATGTATCATAAATATTAATATTTTTTAGTATATATTTTGTCAAAGTTGTTTCTCGGAAAGCGACAGCGACAGATATTTTGAGACGGAGAGAGTATTTATTTAAATTATTTTTATACTTAAAACTATCGGTCGGTCCGTCGCATTCTACGCTCATGGACACGATTTTTTGCCTAGCTCAAGTACCTGGCCAGAAAAACACTACTCTATTCATCTCAAATTATAAGATATTTTGACTTTTTCAGAGTCATAGCTTTTACTATACATAGATATATACTATATCTAAATATATAGTAAAAATAATGTAGGTAGAAAAGTCAAAGCATCTTGTAATTTCAAACAAATGGAGCAGTAACAAACATCCACAGGGGTAGGGGCGGTAGTGGGTTCGGCACGAATAAGACGGCTGACGGTGAGTCACACGTTAACTCTGTCCATACTATAAGCAACACTGACTGATTAACGTGACTTATGGTCTTACGGAAATGAATTAGTAGTAGGAGTGGATGCGTATATGACACACCGGACCGAATTCATGGTAGAGAAATGGAGGCAAGGCATCCTTGAGATTTGAGAACCAACCACCAACCAAACAGAAATCCCACCTACCCTGCTTATTTTCTGTGCTCACCACCAGTGTAGTATTCTCAAACAAAAGCCTCCAGTTAACTTTGGCTGTTTTCTTTTCTTTTTGACCTTTCTACTTTTTCATAAAAAAATGATCATGTCAGTACTTTTGATCTTGTCGCTCGAAGCCATGGCTTCGTTTGTATGAGTACATCTTTGGCAAAGTGAAACATTTTCTTGCTGATCTGATGATCTTATCTAACCAATACATTTAAGTACTTGATAAAGATTAAACTAGAAAAATTTAAGGTAAAACACATTCCTATTTAGTATATAATGTAAAATACAAGTCGAAACTTTTTAATTAACTTCAGACTTCAAATCTCTGAGACTAAGCTTAATCAAGACCCCAAATGTATCATAAAAATTATACGAACTAAGAACATCTCCGATAATCTTTCGAAAAGTATTAATTAGAGGTCATTTGAGTAAAAATCTATTTCTATATCTTTGTATCCTTAAATAACTTTTCTATATCTTGTGTGCACTCTACGGAGGCATCCTCGCTCTTCATCTTTGGCTATGAGAAATCTAAAATAGAAGATATCTATATTTAGGGATTCATTTAAAGAGGCAACGTTGGAGGGTATCTTTACTAGAATCTCTATTTCTATAAATTAGGAAAGATATAAAGAGTTTTTTTGGGTTACTCTAAGATATTATTAGTATCTCCAAGAGTTCCTAAAAACACTTAAAAATATATCGATTACTTCAAATCAAGTGGCAAAAATGAGTAGTGAGCTGATTTTTTTTACTTTCTCCAATAGCTAACAATGTTTGGTTAAAAAAACCTAGGTCCACCACAAGTTTTTTCTTGGTTGGCTCCCCAGTCAGTCACGCATGCATTTGCCGTATTCAATCTCTCTCATGTACGAGTTAGATTAGTGCGTCCAAGCACATGGTAAAGAGTTCGCTTTGAAAAAGAATTGGAATACAAAATGTTTCCACCGCTCTCCTACGCATGTACGAGTTAAGTGTTCAAGAGTTTGATCCAGAACGAATTAGAGCGCATGACGTAATCATCGATGAATCTCTAAACTTCCCTTACCTATACAAGTTAGAGTAATACGCATCCAAACAAAGCTTGATTTCTAGACGAATTGAAACGTATGACATGATTACTAAATAAATCTCCGAGCCACAAATCGTTTAGGCAACCATGCAACAAATTGAACGATGTTTCATTAGCATGAACTGGACTTCTATTTCATAGCTAATATACCCCAATTTCTAGTCGATTTATATGGATGGAAAACCGTGATATAAAAACTCATTTGTCAGAGTACCAATACTTTATTGGTTTCTCGTAGCTGTTTTGCTTTTAGGCCAGTCTCAATGGAGTTTCATCAGAGTTTCATGGGCATTAAATATGATGATGTGGCACCGTATTAATGAAGTGAGAGATGATAAGAGTTTCACGGGAGTAGAGAGAGTTTCATGAGAATGAAACTCTTCTGTACTGTTTTCAAAATATAGATATGTTGGAAACTGGATCATGAAACCTCAATTGAGACTGACCTTACCGGCTCCAAGGCCAAACACTACTAGAATGAACAAGTGTCCCTAGGGTTAATAATCCTAGGGAAAGGATGGAAAACGGTAGGGAAACTCTTTCCCTAGAGTTTTTGGTAGGGAAAGCCCCCTAGGGACGAATTCGACGGGAAAGGCCAGCTTCCCCTACGGTTTGACAGAAAACGGTAGGGAAACATTCTTTCCCTAGGGGTTGTATCCCCTAGGGAAACTTCCACAGAAGCCAGGCCCAGTCCAGCGTGGAAAGCTAGTTTCCTTAGCCATCTTTCCCTAGGAATTAGAACTCTAGGGAATGAATATATCATAAAGGACAATATTTCAATCAATTCTTTTACACATGATTTAAATTTGAATTCAAATATCATTTTATATTTAAATTCAAATTCACACATGAACACATAATTAAGTACTCATTTCATCCAATCTATAACCACAAATCCATACATTTAGAGTTATAATATTATCATAATACAACCATGTCATTCATACTTAGCATTCATACTTAGCTTACAAGACCTGCTGCTCATTTTAGTGCCCACCAGTACTTAAAACAAAATATGAAACCAACAACTACAGCTCATGGTTTGACAGCAATCAAAAGAACGGAAATTGATCTTCCCCTGCAGGAGGAGAGTAAGTGCCTCCTCCACTTGTAGTTCCATTCACTGGACTTGTCACATTCACTCCACCACTTGTAGTGCCATTCGGATGGCCACGAAATACTCCACAAGCAATCCTACTTATTGTTTCATCCGGAGTTTCCGCTCCAACAGATGAGCCAAAGGTACCAACCTATGAGATTAAGCAAGTCTGAAGTTAGAAAAAGATTAAATTAATTGCATATAAGGGCAATGTCAAAATACACACAGGAACATGACAAATTGACAGTAAGTATAAACTGAAGCTAGAAACAACAATCAACACAGTAGCTATTTTTTGGCAGTCATGCTATTTTTTCAGGCATGCAGTCTAGTATAGTAATCGGTCATGAAAAAGGATAGTTAGAAAAGTTCCTTTGCATGTGTTGCCTAACCAACAAGCTGATTGGACAAGCTTATTCAGTTGACTAGTACTAGGTGCGTTTTGCCACCCCAATTACATTACAGCAGTATGCTTATAAGTATAGTGAAATGTTTGCATATATATATTCACTCAAATCTTCAGATGACTAGTAGGAGCTAGTAGGTGCCTTTTGCCTTGTTGTTCAAGTGATCTCACAATTCACAAAACACAAACTCAGTACTACAGCAAACCTGTAACTGTCAAATCTGTGAATTCAGTATCAAACTTACATTGTCTTCAGAGGGATTTGAAGTTGGTAAAACAACATATATTGGAGGTTGAGGTGGGGGAGGCAAGGGAGGAGGAACTGCTGTGGCTGGCATACCAGTGTGGAAAGCAACACTCTGCAGTTTAACAATATAGGTTACACACAATTAGAAAGTTGCTAGATTGACACTTAAAAGAATACACAAGGATGTATATGACACATCTCACCTCCATAAACCTTTGTATATTTTCATTGTGAGCATGTACCGTTTTTCCCCAGTCCAACATATTTTGGGCGTATTCCTTAGCCAAACGACTATCACTAGCTTCTTTCCTCATACGGTCCTCCTCTTCTTGACGTTGTCGCCTAGCAGCCATGGCTGAGGCATGGCTTCTTTTCAAGTCAGCAAGGGCTTCGTTGTCATTGATGGCCCCATTAAATAAGGCCCACTTTCCATGTGGCCGACCACAACTGCATGCATAGAGAGCTCTAGCATCCACCGGAGAGTGCAACCAATCAAAATCTGGTCCATTTAACTCAATCTAGGACAAGCTATTAGTTCCTCGTAAGCGAGCCTGCAAGCAAGCAACACATGCAAAGGCCGGCAAACACATGGTACATGGTAAACAAATAGATGCTTCTTGTACATGGTAAACAAATAGAAGCCAGTGTGCCACCAAAGTGTCACTTCTGGTATCACCAATTTACATTTTGATATCCTCTATTCACAAAGCCACAAACTATTCCTTGCACAGCTGATTTCACTGTGCCTTCTTTGCACCAATTTCATGCTTTGATAGCTATTTTTGGGAACATATCACTATATGAGAGACTTATCCTTGCAATGCAAGTGCCATATTTTACATCAAAGTAAATCTTCATCATATAATACTAGAAAGAATGGCACGGCTTTGCCGCGCCAGCCCTTGATCAATCGGTTGTGGCCTAGGGGCCAGTTTCCGTTTGCATCTTGGTAGTTTTAATATGCTAACTATTAGCACCTGCTAGCAACATTTCAGTTGCTAAGAGATGCTAATAGACTCAAAGGTGAAAAGATGGTCTATTATCCCATCTTGTTTGGATTCATATTTGCTAATTTTGTTAGATCCATGTTGCATCAATATTCAACTTCATGATTCTCGATTTGTAGTAGAACATGACTGGGGATTTTTATCTGAACTCCGAATAGTTGTCCTTTAGTACAATTGATCTAAAAAAGAGTACATTTTGCTAATTCATTGACCCTGTTTTTACAACTCGTGGTTTTTCAGATCGCTCTCAACAGGCATCTTGTTATGCTCGTGTCAGGTGTTACCACCTGAAATTGGTGCCACCTGTAAAGGCAGACGACATGATATATAAGTATTTGCGGTTACACATACAGCTGAGTTCACTTGCTGATTACATGTAATTATCTAACCATGTAAATTAAGATGGGAGACATAAACAGTCAATGATAATGGAAAAAAAAAGGTCAATCAGGACTGGGTGTCGATGTAGTCTTTGCACAACAAAAGAAGTTTTTTTGTTTGTTAAAATATTTTTAATATGAAATAAGCAACACCTTAGAGAGAGATTGAACAGAGGTTAAAGTGCTCATGACCACATCCTTGCCACTACGTGAGGATGCCCAAAGCCCGAAATGTTCAGAGATAGCACCAAAAAATGCTGACAGATCAATATTCAGTAAGATCAGCCAAAAAAAGATCTTAACTGTTAAACATGTTTTGATTGAATATGTAAAGTAGATCACTACAGCATGTTGTTTAATAGAACACTTATAAGTGAATACAAAGTCATATCAACCTCTCAGCAAAGGCACATTATGTTAATTTTATTATCAGAGCTTTCATCAAGATATGAACAATAAGTAATTTATAATGGAAGCAAAGGCATATTATGTTAATTATAATGCAATCAAATTAGTAATTAGTAGAATCTAAAACAAACCTGAAAATTTGGTTTAAAGTTATTGAGCTCCTTGTTTGGAGATTGTCAGACGTTATTATATAATAGCATTGAGGACTTAATGCAATTAGGTAAATGTATAACTCGACAGTTAATAGATTGATTGCTAGAGCTTGCTTTGCCCCTTTGTCCCATGTGCCTACCATTTAGTTCACATAAATGAATGATATCACAAATTATCCATCAAATAGACATACCATACCACAAGCCCATTGTCTGTAAATAAGCAGCTTATACAAATCTTAAAAAAGAAGCTTTCTGTGGTTTGTTTCTCATTATTGACAAACAATGATTAAGACATTTTTCTCTTATTGATAGACAATTTAAGACACTTCTATACAATATTTACATTTTTAATTTGGGCCTCCTATATTGTTGATTCAATTTTATACTGCAAACTTGAATCACTGGTATTGTATATGTTCCAAATGAATTTACACCATTATACTCCAATTCAAGCACTACTGGGGATATAAACATACATATCTAGCATTTCCATATTAGCCAGTATCCTACACAAAATTAAATAACCAGTGGCCATCATAGAGATGGCGCGGCAACGCCGCGCCCCGTGTTTTCTAGTTAGTGATAGAATCCTAAATTTTGTTACTGGATTATTATGTCTTACCATAGGATTTCCATTTGAGAAGAACTGGAGTGAAATTGTAAATCAGAGAGGAATTTTTGGGTTCATGGTGCCACTGCAGTAGCCACTACTTGCTAATTAGTTCGATGTATCTCTGTACTTCATTCTCAAAGAAACAACCAGTTAACATCAGGAAACCTCTAGGAGATGCTAATGCTACTGGTTTCGTTAATTTTCTTTATCACTTCTTTCAGTACCGGACGAAACCTAACTCAGGTCAGGAACCATACTCCAGAACTCATATGAGCAGGTCACAGCACTCACCAGATCGGGCCCTCGAAGTGAAGAAGCAGCAGCTACAGGGCTGCGTCTGGGCGGAGCGTGCGTCGTCCTCGCCTCGGAGTCGGAGTGGAGGTGGGCTGCGTCTCTGTGGGTGTGCCCACAAGTGCTGGACGGAGACCCCTGCGACGCAGAGGACGGAGGGAGCTGCGCTGCGTGCGGCCCGCACCACGCACGGAGGGATCTGCGGCGGCGGCGCGCACGGAGGGGTCTGCGGCGGCGGCGCGCACGGAGGGAGGCGTGGCGGCGGGCGGCGCGCAGGGACGGAGCTCGCGCACGGAGGGAGGCGTGGCAGCGGGCGGCGCGCAGGGAGGGAGCTCGCGCACGGAGGTAGGCGTGGCGGCGGCCGGCGCGCTGGAGATGTTGGTGGCGCGAGAAGGGAAATCTTGCGCGGGGATAACTGGGGATAGGGTTAGGTTTGAGTGTTCCCTAGGATTTCTATTTCTTTCCTGGGGGAAAGAAGACACGCAGGCGCCGATGTGTCCGTCGTCCCGACGAAAGTGCGCATTTCGTAGGGAAAGAGAAGTTTCCCTACGGTTCTGCTAACTTACCCTAGGGAAACAAATCTTTCCCTAGGATGTTAAAAAAACGGTAGGGAAAGAATATACCCTAGGGAAACTTGTGTATTCTAGTAGTGAAAGGCTGGCCGTAGAAATGCAAATGACCTAGGCCGTGTTTAGATGCCCAAAAAGAGGCAAAAAAATTTGCATAGTAACTGTCACCTCGAATTTTCAGACGTATGCATGGAGCACTAAATGTAGGTAAAAAAATAACTAATTACACAGTTTATCTGTAAATGTCGAGACAAATCTTTTAAGCCTAGTTAGTCCATGGTTAAACAAAATTTGACAAATAACAACAAAAAGTGCTACAGAAACTTTCCTAAAAAATCTCTTTTAAGCCTAGTTAGTCCATGGTTAAACAAAATTTGACAAATAACAACAAAAAGTGCTACAGAAGCTTTCCTAAAAAAAAATTCACATCTAAACACGCCCCTAGCTTCGGAGATTGGCCAATAAAGTCCATCATAATCCACTGCCGTCAATATCACCTTACAGGAGGAAGGAGGAGACCCCTAGAAAGAAGACCAACAAGCAGGTCGCGCGAGCCCAATAAACCAAGAGAGATGTGTGCGGCAGGCTACTAGTGAGATGTGCCTCCATCATACCACACCATGTGATGCGAGGAGCCTCTTCTGCCTCTCATCCTCCCCCTACTTCCAAGATGCAATCATGCTGCCCCAAGCTCCTCGGGCCCTCGGCCGCCATGATTGCCTCACCGCCTCTCAAGAGTCGCCTCCACCTACTTCCAAGAGGAAGAGGCCGGAGAAGCTATAGTCCATGAAGAAATTAAGTGGAGGGGCGGCGGTGTACGGGGGGCAGCGGAGGAGAGAGAGGGGGAGGTGACAGAAAGCTAGAGAGAGATGCATGGTGCATGATGATGGCGTGGTTGATCTCTTCGATCTAGTACTTCTATCATTCGATCGAGTCAAGAAGCCATCATCAGATCGGTGCAGTTCTCCCTCCTCCTCCTCCTTCCAGCTCCTCATCAGCTTCTTTGTAACACTGCGCCGGCCGCCATGGCTTTGGGGAATCAAGCGTCTTGGTCCGAAATCCGTCTTCTTTCCTAGCTAGGATCTACGTACTTGTGCAAGAGTATGTCATGCTATGCTATATGTTATTCCTACATGTTCTTATTCTGTCTCTATATATGGTTCGTGCAGACACCAAGATTCTTTCGTCTTGATTTATTTATTTCGATCACTCTTTGATTTGGAGTTTGATTCATGTAATATTTCATTAGTTATGTGGATTTATTCTTTGAGCTTTTCTACTTCTCTAGTTGAGGAACTTCGTTCAGAGATCAGTTTGTGACGCGATGTGTTTCTTGATTGATCCATGATCCGAACATATACAGCCATAACTAGCCCAGCTGTTTTCTAGTAGAGACAAGATCGTATAGCTAGTATCAGATCACATGAACAACATGAAATATATATGCATCTTAGCTTCGATCCATATACACCTTCCCTTGATATCTTATAAGATGATGTAATTTTAGCTTTACCTTAATATGTATATTTTATTTTATTTTTGTGAGGAAAAGAAGAAGCAGCAGCAGCAGCAATAAGCTAATAAGATTCATTACATGCTAGTACTCTATACTAGTACTACATGCAACACATTAACTAAAGCCCAACCGTATTCACGAATCACGAGCTTAAGAAAGACCAGCAGCCTGCTAAACAAGATTCTTTGACTGCCCCAAATCTCTCTTGGGCATTGCATACTAGTAGTATCTATGAGAGGTGCAGGTGCAGCTGGTGCCAAGCTAAAGCTAGCAAGAGCTAGCTAGTCCCTGCTACTGCTAGCATGTCATGGTGTCGTATTGGCCAGTTACCTGAGGCAGTCCTCCTAGCGTCACATGCATGCACCTCGCTCTTTCAGTCTTATTTCTTTTCCTACGCAACTACACACCCAATGTTTACTGCTAAAGTTAAAGAGAAAATCATTGAAGAGTAGAAATATGCGCGATTTATATTATATACTATCTGTCATTTCACTATTATCAACTCATATATAATCTCAAATACTATGTGTCATTTCATTATTATTGATTCATGTATAATCTCAATATTTGTTCAGTTAATGTTTCCTAAAAAAATAGTTGTCCAGTTTATGATCCGCCCGAGGCTTCATCATTTTCATCTATACTTGGGCTAGCTATTGGTAGCTAGCTCGTTAGTAAACACCGGTAAGTGTTTTTATTTTATACCCCCTCCATCCTAAATTGTAAGTGGTTTTGGCTTTTGTAGATACCTAGATTTTGCTATGCATCTAGACATACACTGTATATCTATGTGTATAATAAAATATATGTATCTATAAAAACCCAAAACGACCTACAGTTTAAAATGGAGGGAGTGCTGAAAACATTACCAGCGCAGGTCACTTATTTGTTACTCAATCACTAGGGGGAGAACTTCTAGTAATTAGGAAAAACAACTCTGATCTACTAGCTACTGTTATTATAAAATAGTCTTTTTCTACTGGCATGTGATTTTCTTTTTAATTAGGATAGGATGCAAAATATATTAAATGGCTGGAAAATATGTATCCTCGTAGTGATATAAGCATGGTCTGGTTCTTAACTTTTACCTAGATGTTGTGCATTCCTGGTAATACTTACCTAGATGTTGTGCATCCCTGGTATACGATGAAGATTCATCTGGACAACTTCTTTTGACAGAATAAACTTGAATTAAGTTGGCTATTAAGCATATCACATTTTGACTTTTGTTTCTCCAGCTCCATGTTACACTATTGACCTCTATTACTAATGTGTTTGGCTAAAACATAATCGTATATGTGTACTACAAATATCCTAATTGTCTCGTACATGATATCTTGCTAACTAACAGATTTCTAAGTTAGTAGATAGGTTAGCATTCTCGCTCATTAGGTTAAAGCAATTTGCATTGGTTAATTTGCTGCAAGATAGGAAGATTGGAATCAAACTAAAGAATTATTTCTAATGCAAACGTTTTGGTTCATGGGATCCAGCGAGACATCACGTACTTTCTTTTCTAGATGAACTCGTGTATATGTTTAACTAATAACTTTGTTGCCACCAGTTATTTCTTGTGCAGCGCTATGCATGCTTTATTTCCTACTACTACGTAGATATAGCTAGTTAGTTTCATATATACCTACCGCGCTAACATAATAATGCTAGTATCTGTCTATCTGATGTCAATGCTGGAGACACTGCTGTCATGTTCGCTTGGTTTATAACCCATAGCTTTTCAGTCAATGAACAGTGTTTTCTCTCACAACAAATCAGTGAACAGTACTTTCAGTCGTGACTTTTTAGCCAAGCGAATGCACAGTTAAATGGAAACTTGTTTGCAAGTACTACTTAGAGCAAGAGCTAAATGCTCAGCTATAAATCAAGTTGTAAGAGGTAACTATACAATAGCTATCTTTTATTTGTCTATATTTATTATTATTATTACTTTTGTTCATTTGTCTCCTCTTTCATAATTATTTTCACATTCACTTGATATTTGGGCCTATCACTGTATAGACTCACGCCCAACTCGTTGCTAGCATGAGAAGCTTTCCTCTCTCTCTTTCTAACCTTCCTTCTCTCCTCTATATCACGAAAAATACTGACCAGCTGGGCTATAATAAGAGCTTCTTTGAGACTGCTCCACCAACTTTGCTCCATAAACTCAGAGCTATATGGAGCTATACCCGTTTGGCTGAAAAATGTGGAGTGAAATTGAAAAAACATGGAACAGAGCAGTCCCAAACATGTCCTTAGACTATTATTATACTTCTTCTTAGCTAGAAGATTAAATTAGTTTTGAAGAGTAGATATTGACTTTTCAAACATCTGGGAATCTGAGATGCCTTATGGTGATTAATACTCTGTCTAATCACAATCGTCCGTTGTCTTTTAGGACAGGAACACAGTCACTAAGACTAGCTAGTATGAGACCTATAGAAACAATAAATAAACACCCTGTTCGCTTATGATGAAATTTGGCTTATGCTGAAATATTATGAGAGAAAAATAATGTTCCATGTCTGAAAAATAGTTCTGAATAAGCTCAAGCGAACAGGGTGTTATGATACTTTGAAACTACTTTTGAACACAAATCTAGCAATACCATTTTCAAATGTGTCCAAAGAAATATTGGCGTCAATATTTCAGTCTTCAAACTTGCTTGTGTGCTTGCAACCTAATTAATTACAGCTATTTGTGACCAGCGAGAGTGATATTGACCTTAAAAATGTTTAGCCATTTATCCAGTAGTCATCCAGAGAAAGTGTTGTGTTTATAGCTGATAATACCACATTATTATGACATTATGTCGCATGCATGTGCTCGCATATGAGAACAAGATGTATCTTATGCTTGGGCCCAGTTTAGATCCAAAATATTTCCCAAAAAAACAGTAGATTCCCCGTCACATCAAATCTTTGGACACATGCATGGAGTATTAAATATAGATAAAAAAATAAAACTAATTACACAGTTTAGACAAAATGCACGAGACGAATCTTTTAAGCTTAATTTGGCCATGATTAGACATTATTTACCAAATAACAACGAAAAGCGCTACAATAGCATTTCGCAAAAAGTTTCAGGAACTAAACAGCCCCTTGTTTAGAAACCAGTACATTTATCTGCCGTCTATGGTCATGCGGGCTCTGTGAAGTCAAACTTGATTTCTCACTCTCGTTCTTTGGAAAACAAAAACCGCACATGCCGCTGGTTTGACCAAAATTATATAAAAAATACTAATTTTCATGAATTTGTGATATAAAATAAGTATCATCAAATTGATTATTTTAATAATAATTCTAGTTGGGGGGCATAAATGTTAATATTATTCATTATACACTTAAGTCTTGTTTGGATCCTGGGCTAAACTTTAGACAATTTTAGCTCCTGAGGCTCTACAAAAGAGGTCTAAAGTTTAGCCAATCTTACTCTAAAAAAACTTTAGACCACACAAGTGAGTTAAAGTGGTCTAAAGTTTTAGTGTTGAACTTTAGCTGACTAAATTTTAGACCAGAAAATCCAAATAGATTCTTGGTCAAAGTTAAAGTTAATTTGATTGGCACAAATCATATACGTTATATTCTTTTGTGGACAGAGAAATAATTGTACTCTAGTACCCTACTGCTACATGGAGTATACAGAGTATGTCATTTTGCGGCAGTGGACGTATGGACCTCGCAGGGGCATCATCATGGAAGTCTCGGGCGTGACCATCCTTCGCCCGAGATCAAGAGCTCGAATGGGCCACATTACGTCCACCTGTTCGTCCATTGTACGCTCAAGGTAGATCATCTCTTCGGCTATGTGCGTCCTGTTAGAATGCTTAGCGCCAAATGTAAACTATTAACTCCTAGATGCTTGTGTAGCTTCTTCATCGGAAACAACAGGGTTCGAAGATGACAGCTGGGACTCTGGCGATTATGCCCTTCGTGATATCGCTGTCTCAAAACATTTACGTGTTAGTGTTATCTATGTATCGTAGGCTACGCGATAGCTTACCTTGCGGACTATGTTGACTGTTGTACGTTCTTATTTATGGTGCACTACGCTTGAACACGTTAGTTTCGGATTATATGTTCTTCCTGTTTGTGTGCCATTTTATACGGAGAAGCTGAGAGCTTTTGAGGATCGGCTACTGTTGCCTCTTCGGAGCTGTGGTTTATAGCTATGTAGGATATAGGTCTACTTGAGCTTCAGACTATCAGATTTATATTGTTTATTACGCGGCCCTCTCGGTTTGGATTAAGACCACGTTTGTTGAGCTTAGACTCAACACTTTTGCTTTCGGTCTTGTTTAGTTCTCGCCCTAAAACTTTACACCCTATCACATCGGATGTTTGGACACATGCATGGAGCATTATAGAAGTAATAATCAGGTGAACTACACTGAATCTTTTGGGAAAAAATACAAAATATTTTGGAGCATAATCTTATCTCTAGTAATAAAGAAACTGATTTGAGAAAACAAGCATACAATTATAGGGTGAACTACACTTTGTGTATGATTCGAAACCAACAATACCTTGGCTCTTTCATAGATCAGGATACTCCTTGTTCAGCTCTTGCACTCTATAAGCATGCAGCGGCTCTGCAGATCACAAAAATCCAAACACCAGTTATAGAGTTTCTGAGTCACTGCCATGATGATTTTTTAAACCAAAAAATCAATATTCTAGGGGCTGCCTGTAAGACAACACATAATCCAGTAAATTCCTGAAACTCCAATGTAATTGAGGTGGAAGGTTAGCCATTGTCCACAAGGTTAGAGAAACAATAGAGCATGTAATATTGTATAAGAAATATGGAAATATTATCAAGTACAAAGTTGATCTGTTATGATGCTATGGTCATGGCTGTCGAACATTTTTTGTTCCAATATGACCGAAGAAAAGAAAAGTTGATGTCCACATATATAAAAGGAAATGATCCCAGATCTTAGCGCTGTACAGGCAAGAGCAGGTAGTGTTCATTGGGTTACCCAAACAAAAGTCGCTGAACTCTGTTAGTGTCAATCTGAATATACACAGCGAGCACAACGACATCAGATCATATCCTTAGAATTTTCATCATCGGCTGAAGAAGTGGGAAAATGGGAAATGCTGAGAACATGAGATCATAACCAATGAGGAATGCATCATATGAATTGGCAAATGGGTAGAACAGCAGATTATAAGCAAAGAGGCTTTCAACATAATTTCCGTAATCCACGGCACACCATGAGCATATAATGGACATGTGCCTTAGATAGCAAATAGCGGCTTGTGATCAGAGGAGAAAATTTGATAAAAAAAAGCATTAGAATGACAAGATAGATCTATAAGAGATATTAATTTTTAGGTCCACGTTGTCTTATCTCTTACTGCAAATTGATATCGATCATTACCTCCAATCCTGGAGTAAGAAAAGAGTGAATATGCTATGAAATCCATCGAATGAAGTAAAAGAATAACTATGGTACCTTTCAGATAATATTCATGGAGCTAAAGTAAGGAGAAAAGGCCTTTTCAATCACCCACGCATAGAAATTTTCCTGGATTAGCACCAGATAAGATACAGTTAAATCATTGACACCATAAAACCACTTCAATATTGTGAGGATCATATAAACTCTATCCCTTTCCTGCAATCAAATTTTGGGAGGTGTTGACGTCCAAAGAGGGGCCTTGGACGCCCAAAGAGGTTGCACACAACCTGCAACGCAGCAAGAACGCAGTGTAATCAGCCAAACCGATCTAGAGACCGATAGGGCCAATGTGGAGCTCGATCTCAGCTGAAAAGGCTCTCGAACCACTCTCGAAAGGATCCGTCAGGGAGGAGCACGTCGAGGATCTCCTAGGACCAGCAAGGCTGCCTAGGATGCCGATGAATCTCATGGAGAGACGTCACCGAACAGCAGGAGGGGTTGAGAGAGGAGAATTAGGGCAAAGGGTAGTTGATATGTTGTGTTTTTGACGATTGGATAGATGGGAACTCAATCGGCTATGATACTTAGAGGGGGCGGTCTTATCCCAGTAGGAAACCTCTCTAAGCCTTATTTTCCAAGGTTTCCACGAGTTTAGAACAGTTCGGATCGGAATCCAAAAGACCAGATTGTTGACACTTCTTAGCATCACTCGCGTTAGGTTGTCATCCCCAACATGACACCAAGAGTGTGGTTGTATTGTACTCATGCCACTTAACTATATAAAGATATTAAAGTATATATCCACAAGCGTACAGATAAATACACCCGTTGTAGCATTTCACCCAAGTTTATCCTAGGTATCGTTATTTATATTTAACCAAAGGAGAACAAACAGAGGGGCACATATTAATTAAAGGCTACTCTACACATGTGATATGAATATTCGAAATCACTATCCTTTACTTTCAAACAAGAATCAATCAAATAAAAAGAGATAAAATATATGATAATCAGACCATTCAGATGATATTCCTTAGAGTTGTACTACCATGGCAAGTCATTGATCAGAATATAAAGTAAGAGAATAACTCCTAAGTAATCCGTTAACTATTAGTCATAATCTATATTGATTAGTGCAATTATATCATGCAATCATTGGCTAGGTTACCTCATATCCATAAACAAGAAACATCTCCATTACGAAGCTGAGAAACAGAGTAACAACTAAGTAATGAGACCGCGTTCTACTAAGTTCTATACTCGGGGAGTGGACTACAAAGGACTCAACAGGAATGTCACACCCGCGATCTACCACATGGCCCGGAGTATAGATTGCATTTGCAGGTAAACAGTGTATAAGTACCACACTTATACAATGTTGACCACCCACCCATGACTCAATAAGGTGAGTGCTTTGCAAACATGTGTATAAACATAATGATAAACTATCTATGCCAAATATATAATAAAAGCAGACTAATCTCATAATAATCAAGGATATAATATAGATTAAGAACAAGATCATATCTAATGTATCAAGAGTAATGATTAAGAACAATGAACTAGAACTAGACAATGATGAACTAGAACAATTATGAACTAGAACATAAACAATTAGAACATGAAGAACTAGAATATGAACTAGATCAAGAACTAGAAGAACTGATGAACTAGATGAATATCTAAAGAACAATGTTGATACAAGAAAGAAGAACTAGATTTACCAAGCTCCTCTTGACTAGATCTAGAGCCCAAGGCTGCTTGACTCCTCTACTTCTAATTCTAGTCTAGCTATGCCTAGATCTGATGGAGCTCTAAGGAGATGAGAGTTGCTAGTTGGTCTTCTGCTTTCTGGTTGATGATTGATTGAATGAATTCCCCTTTGGAGGGGGTCTGGAGCCTCGTTTATATAGCCCAGAGCATGGAACCGTGGCCCTTGGATCAAACTGATCTTCACGTAGGGTTAGGATGCATCCTTGGAGGCGGTTGAAGTAGCTTACAAAGGAAGGAGCCGAGGGGCGGCGGCCAGGGGCCGGTCAGCCTAGGGTTGAGGCGGTCGGCCCTACCTGGCGGTGCCTCATGGTGGCCCTCCTCGTGGAGTCCTCTAGTGTCCTCTAGAAGTCTCTTGCGTATTCGTGACGTGGAGATTAGGCCGATTGACGTGGGTTCCTTCTCGTGGAAGATATCAATTCCTGAATTATTCTGATAACCCCCTGTAAAATATAGATTCACCAAAACTCGTGGAATTTTATTAGTTGACACCCTAAACCTATGTTGGTGATCATTTATTAGCCCTTTATATATTTATTTTAACCCTTTATTATGGTAGATAACCATCGTCAACACAGATCCGAACAAGCCTTTTTATTAGGTCTGCTAGAAGTCCCGACTTGGGTCAGAAATCTCGACTTGGGTCAGAAGTCCCGACAGTCAAAAGTCTCGACCTATGTTGGAAGTCTCGACTCGGGTCAGAAGTCCCGATAGTCAGAAGTTTTGACCGTCGGAAGTCCCAACAATGAAGCATCATTCCGGGAGCATAACTCCTTCATCCGAACTCCAAATTAGACGTTCCATAAATGTTTTTTGACCGTCTCGATGAGAGGAACACAATGGTGAAGTCCGTTCCACATTTTGACAACTTCACAAAATGGACATTTTTGAGTGTCGACATATGCCCCCTGTTTTCAGGTGAATGATGCATGAACCTGAAAACACTTAATCAAACCAAACACAATAAAACTGAACAACGACGATACCCATCTCATTGGCTACTTAGTGACTAAGAGCGATGTATACATCGGCCATTTTTGTTCTAAGGACGATACATGTATCGACCATTGTTTAGAGAGCACTTAGGCTTCTTGCCAAACACTTGGAAAATACTTTTTCAAGTACCTTCCGTTGAATGCTCTATTGAGACATTCACCTTGCAATGTCTCTAGAAGATAGGAATTATCAAATATGACTTTGATCACTTTATAAGGACTCTCCCAATTTGGTGACCACTTGCCAAACTGATTGCTTTTTGATCCAATTGATAGTATAGTTTTCCACACTAATTCTCCCACTTGGAAAGATTTGCTCTTGATTTTCTTGTTGTATGCCTTGGAAACTCGAGCTTTATCTTTTTCTATCTCCTTGAGAGCTTTTAGTCTTACATCAGTAACCTCGTCGATGTTATCCATCATCAAATCATGATACACAATAGCCGATAGATCATTTTGTTTATCAAGCCTGTATACATCCAAATTCACCTCGACAGGTAACACGGCCTCTTGACCATATACTAGCTCAAAAGGATTAACTTTGGTAGCACCATGTTTTGAAATACGATGTGCCCATAGAGCTTCAGACAAAACTTCATGCCACCTCCTTGGATTTTCCTCAATTTTCTTTTTCATAAGCTTGATCAAAGTCTTATTACTAGACTCGGCCTGGCCATTAGCTTGAGCATAGTATGGAGACGAATTGAGCAACTTGATCTTATATGGTTCGGCAAATTCCCTCACCTCCTTAGACACAAATGATGTCCCTTGATCTGTAGTCAATGTTTGAGGGATGCCGAATCAATGAATGATATGCTCAGTAATGAACTCAATTACCTCCCTATGTGTCATATTCTTCAAAGGAACTGTCTCAATCCACTTAGTGAAGTAATCCGTAGCAACCAACATAAATCGGTGTCCCTTGGAAGATGGGGGATAAATTTAGCCAATGAAGTCTAGCCCCCAACCACGAAAAAGCCATGGTTTGATAATAGGATGAAGCATAGCAGCAGGCACATGCTGAATATTTCTAAACCTTTAACACTCTTCGCAACCCTTGTAGTAACGAAAATAATCGGCCATCATGGTAGGCCAATAAAAAATAGCTCTACACAATAACCACTTCATCTTCGGGGCCGATTGATGTGTACCACAAATACCTTCATGGACTTATCCCATAGCCACTCTTGCTTGATCAGAATCCAAGAACTTTAATAGCAAGTCCTCAGCGGTTCTCCGATAGAGCTCATCATTATGCAGCACATATTTGAAAGCACTCCGCCGAACACTCTTATCAACTTTAGCACTTGGATCACGTAAATATGCCAACAAGGGAGCCCTCCAATCATATAAATTGGCCCCAACATCACTGAAAGTTCTGTTGGGCCGATTTAAAAGCTTCTCAGGCAAATTAGCCGGGTTGGCCACAGGTGAGTCGACTAAGCCGACTAGGCTGCTGCAGAAGGGAAGTCGGCTTAGCCGACTGGCTAGCATCCACCAGGGGGTCGGCTAAGCCGACTAGAGCAGTCAGCTTAGCCGACTCGTCTGTACCTGCATGAAAAATTCTATATCTTCACGCATCGACTTTTCTTGAATATGAAAATTACACCCACCGATGTCATAGCCAGATGCTTGTTGAGCTAACATGTTGGCCCTTTGATTTTCATGTCTCAAAACATGCCAAATTTGAAATTCAGCAAAAGAACCGATGATGTCAAGGCAAGCATCTAGACAAGCTCTTAGTGATCCTTCTAAACATTGAAATTCACCAGCAACTTGCTGTACCACTAGCAAGGAATCACCAAAGGCCTCAACATACTTTACTCCCATGGAACACAGGATAATCAATCCGAATAGCAAAACTTCATATTCGGTCTGATTATTAGTGCAATGGAAACTCAATTGGCTTGACATTTCAAATTCAGCTCCACTAGGGGAAATAAGCACAATACCAACACCTTGGCCATCTTTGCAAACCGATCCATCAAAGTTTAATTTTTAGGAAGTAAAAATAAGGTAATTAATCTCATCATCTAAATCAATACCATGCTCAATGATAAAATCAGCAAGAACTTGACCTTTTAGAGTTTTTAATGGTTCATAAGTCAAGTCATATTCAATTAATGCATATGCCCATTTGCCTTTCCTTCCACGAAGAATTGGCCGATATAACATGTGTTTTATTACATCAGCCTGGCAAGCAACAGTATATGTACTAGACAAAAGATAATGTCTCCTCTTGGAACAAGCATAGTACAGTGATAAGCACAATTTTTCTATATGGGCATACCTTGTCTTGGGATCAAGAAGATGGCGATCAAGATAAGCAATTACATATTCTTTACATTTGTCTTCTTGAGTCAAAACAACCCCGATTATCTTCTCTTCGACAGCAATATATAATTTGAAAGGAACTCCTCTCCTTGGTGCACAAGAATCGGTGGTGTTAGCAGATATTTCTTTATCTTTTCAAATGCTTGTTGTTGTTCTGCCCCCAAGTAAATTCAGATTCATCCTTTAACTTCAATATGGAGGTGAAAGGAATAATCTTCCTGGACAAGTTGACAATGAATCTCCTCAAGTAGTTCACTTTTCCCAAGAACTTTTGTAAGTCCTTCTTGCATGTAGGCGCCTGAACTCTCTTGATCTTCTCTATTCTCTTGGGATCAACCTCTATGCCTTTATCTTGAATAATAAAGTTTAAGAGCTTTCCAGCCGATACTCCAAAAGCACATTTGAGTGGGTTCATCTTCAATCCATAGCGGTGCATCCTCTCAAAAGCAAGACGCAAATTGGCCAAATGAGATTTATGGGCAGCCGATTTAATCATAATATCATCAATATATACCTCCATAATCACCCCAATTAGATCATGAAAAATAAAATTCATAGCTCTTTAATAAGTAGCACCTACATGCTTCAGCCCAAATGTCATCACTACCCACTCAAAGGGACCAACAAACCCGTGACATATGAAGGCCGTCTTTGACATATCTTCTTCGGCCATGAAAATCTGATTATAACCGGCATTACCATCAAGAAAGCTAATAACCCGGTGTCCTAAAGTATCATTGATAAGCATATCTGCTATAGGCATAGGATATTCATCTTTTGGAGTAGCTCTATTTAGATCTCTAAAATCAATGCAAACTCTGATCTTCCCAGAATCTTTCTTCTCAATAGGGACAATATTAGAGACCCACTCCGTATACCTGCATGGCTGAATAAAACCCGCTTGCAAGAGCTAATTAATTTCTTCTTTAACTCGGTCATAAATTGTAGAATTGAATCGGCGGGGTTGTTGCTTATATGGCCTAAATCCATCCTTGATGGGGAGCCAAAGCTCAACAAGCTCTCAGCTCAGCCACGATATCTCTGTATAATTCTATGCAAAACAATCAACATATTTCCTGAGAAGCGTGATTAGCTCAGCTTTGTAATCGGCTTCCAAGTTTTGGTTTATAAATGTCGGCCAGGGCACTAAGCCATCCCCAATATCAACCTGCTCCAAAGGGTCAGCCGACGTAAATCCTTGGCCCAACTTATCGAGCTCATCAAATTCATCAATCGCTTCATAGGCATCGGTCTTATTAGCCAGATACTGATCAACACGATGTTTCAACCATTCAATATTTGTATCCATTAATAAACGATTACATGATGATATTGAGCCGATTATCAATCAACTTTAAAGATACAGGAATAGAACCACCTTGTCTTGTAACACTAATAAACTGAAAGTTAGAAAGATCTCTACTAGACAAGCAACCAATAGCATCATGCCCCCAAGCATGGGAGCATTGGTTGTAGCTACATCGGCTGATGAATCTGAATACACAACCTCCATAGCATCATCTACCCATTGGATAAGAAACTGGTGCAAGCTAGATGGTACGCAACAATTGGCATGGATCCAATCACTCCCAAGTATTAAATTGTAGCTATGTAAGGTCCAAATGGCTAGAGGGGGGTGAATAGCCTATTTAAAAATCTACAAGCTTCACTAAACAACCACGTTAGTATAAAAGATGGCTAAGCTAATTCTAGCACTAGCTCAACTATACTATGCAAGCCACCTATACAATTCTAGTGAAGCAAGGCTATGATATCTAATACACACCAACAAGACTAAGTCACTAAGCTACTTACTCCTATGTGATAAAAGCTACACTGAGCAAACTACACTAGGACTAGTACAAGAAAGTAAAGAGCAAGTGACTTGATTCTTATACCAACGATGTAGAGAAGTAATGCACTCAAAGAATCAATCACAATGAGCAACCACAAGAGAAATCCTCAACAAAGAGATGACACAAGATTTTTACCGAGGTTCACTTGCTTCCTGGCAAGCTACTCCTCGTTGTGGCGATGCATCCACTTGTCGGTTCGCGAGCTAATCGACTATCAAGAGTCGAGCCCTCGACGGGCGCCGCACAACCGCACACAAGATGGGGATCCTCCAAGCCACGAGGTCCACTAGAGTATCCAATTTGCGAACTCCCGCGGGGAAGGATCAAGAACCCCTTACAACACTTGGTGAGGGCTCCAACAATCTTCAATTGTGAGCTCAATCACCTCCGCTGCTCCAAGCCGTCTACCGTGTCGGGAAACACGGAAGAGTAACAAGAAATCCACAGCAACTCGAAGATCAAGTGCCTCTAGAATGCAACTCTCAAGCAATGCACTTGAATCTCACTCAATCTCACTCAAGATGTGCAACTAAGCAATGAGATGAATGGAGGGGTTGTTCTCTAGCTCAAAGGATGTCTCTAGGTCTCAAAATATGCAAGAGTTACCCTCAAACCCTGGCCAACTTCTATTTATAGCGAAGGGGTACGCAACTAGCTGTTACCGGATGACGCAGTGCAAAACATGCTGACCGGACACACCGGTCAGGGTGACCAGACACGTCCGGTCACTACAGGACAAGCGAGAACAATGCGCGTCAGAAGTAGCCATTGCCGTGACTGGATGCGCCCCAGCGTTTGACCAGACGCGCTGCACCCGACGTCCGGTTGGAGTCCAGAGAGCTCCCACCGTGACTGAACACGTCCGATTGCATGTGACCGAACGTGCCAGAGAGCTCCCACCGTGACCGAACACGTCCGATTGCATGTGACCGGACGCGTCGCGCGTCCGGTCGGCTCTACGTCCAGCTCTGCCCCTCTGGGTGCCTGACCGGATGCTCCGGTTCTGTGAGGGACCGGACACGCCAGTTGGAAACCCTAACACCTGCGCGCCTGATAGCTGCGAAGAATTGACCAGACGTGTCCGGTCAAACCAAGACCGCGTCCGGTGCAGCGTTCGGTCACCACAGTGACCACCATTCGCCTCCGTTTCTTCTCCGTCTTCGCAAAAAATTGCTAACACCACCAAGTGTACACCACCATGTGCATGTGTGCTAGCATTTCACAAACATTTTTAAGGTGATAAGTTAGCTCTCTACTAGATCCTAATGCATATGCTCAAGACATTGATCTAGTGGCACTTGATTTTCGAGCTAACCGTGATTGCCCCTCTTGATAGTCGGCTATGTATCCTAAATCCGGTCAATCACTTCTCTACTCATCTTAGACTGGCAAAAGGAAAACCCTATAGTTATACCTTTGCCTTGCGCTCTTAGATCCTTCTCTTCCACTTGATCATCATGTCCATCATATTATGTGCATCTCCATCATGATCGTCATTTCATGTCCATGCACCATCTCTTTGTGATCTTGTGGCCACCACTCCTTGCCACATACACCTTCATCACATGTGTTGCTTATGCCTAACTCAAAACACTTAACACATGGCATTAGCAACTTGGTGTCATTAATTACCAAAACCAAACTTGGGCTTTCAAGCTACCTTGCACATCTGCAACAAAGAATGTTGTGGCCAAGGTCTTGCTTCTAATAGTGAGTTCCATGTTAGCAATCCCTCTGGCTAGGATATGAGCACCTCCTCCAACACCAGTGATCATCATGTTAGTCCTAACCAGCTCCTCATCAGTGCCATCAAGCTTCTTGTAAAGCGGATATGACATCACATTCACAATTGCTCCATTGTCCACCAACATGTTATGGACCAAAGTGCCATTGATATGGCCCTTCACATGCAAAGGCTTGAGATGATTGACAGGATGTTCTGGTTTCTTGAATGTGGCATCTTGTATTGGGAAATTAAACACCGCTGCGGCTGAGTCATCCTCGACGAAATAGTAATCGGCAGACAAAACAATCACATTGACTTCCTCTCTTTCTGGGGTGGCTTCATAGTCAACCATATCCTCATCGGGAACCTCAGGAACCTCCATGCCAACCATAGCAGCAATGGTGGAAGCAAAATCATCGGAGGACACCTCGGAGGCCACCGGGGCAGTGGGAGTCGGCTCAACCGACTCTGGAGTCAGCTTGGCCGATTCTAGGGCTTCCAGAGCAATAGGGGCAGCAGCAGTCGGCTTAGCTGACTTTAGCTCCTCCATAGCAGCAGTGGGAGTGGTAGTCGGCTTAGCCGACTGGCCAGCACCAGTGGCGGCGTTTCCATCCTCTGGAGGGTTTTTTACGTGCTCGGGGCTTAGGACTTCACCCTCCATCTTGGCAAGCATCTCCCGCTTCAGTTACTTATGCCGAGCGCGCTGCAACTTACGTCGTTGAATTTTATTCAACCCGTGAGGACACCACACAGGTTGGTGGTACTTGGAATCTCCTTCGACGCGTTCCTTCTTCTCATCTCCAGCAACTTCTTTAGGAGCTTCACCTTGCTTTTGTGCTAGAGCTTCTTCAATTATAGTCAGCCCATCATGATTAGTGACAGGAGCTTCCATGGAGTCGATTGTGATAACCGATTGAGGCCTAGCTCTTGGCAGAGGAAGAACAGGAGCATCAACCTTCTTAGGCTCATAGATTTGCTACATTGGTACCTTTCTTGAACTTTGCAAAGTTAGAGACTTGGAAGGAATCATCTGGCCTTGATTTACACCGCTAGAGCTTGATTGACCATTGTTCAATCGGCTAAAGACAGAAGGCCTTGGGACTAGACTAGCAAGCTCTTCCAACCCTTGTTGGCCTTGCATAGGCGCTGCCGAAGGATACAACACCCAAACTCCATAGGGACCCCATTGCAGCTTGACTGAAGGTGGAATCGAGGGTCCCCAACGAGATACACGAGGAGCAACTCTCGAAACTAGAGCTGCTGGTTGCATCACCGCCAATTGCTTAATCTTATCATCTTCTCGCTTGGGCGGAGTAGATTCTCTTTTTTTTAACGGTCGATTCTAGGAATCGGCCTTATCTTGCTTATACTTGGCCATGAGCCTATCAAAAGTGCATGGGGGGCTCACCACAAGCTCCCCTTGGTTCTTCTTCTCATTTGTCTTCCAAGTACCAATCTCTGGCCTGCGTGGAACAAATGTGTGCAAAACTTGAATACTGGAGGGACCGGAGGTGCTGAAACTAGGGGAGTCGGCTAAGCCGACCGGGGCAATCAGCTCAGCCGACTTGGCTGCTAGAGGGGTGAGTCGGCTAAGCCAACAGGGCTAGTCGGCTTAGCTGACTAGGCCTGGCCTATGCTAGAGTCGGAAGGGTCGAGATGGCGGACTAGAGGGGGGTGAACAGTCCTTTCTAAAATTTAAACGTGTTGGCTAACCGAAACAAATGCGAAATTAAACTTATCAGTCTAGTCAAGACTACACCCCTCTATCTAAGTTCTCTAGCACCTTGCAAAGACCTAATTAAGCAACTAAGGTGCTAAGCTTAGCAAGAGCTCACCTAATCAATTCTAGAGCAAAGTCACACAGACCTATGCACTAGTACTTTGCCAACCGAGGAAGCTCCTACACAACTAGTGAAGCAAAAGCATAAAACTCCTAAGCTCACTAGCAATGCTCAATAACAAGGCAACCAATGTCAAATTAGAGAGCGCAAATTACTTAGCTACATAAACTAAGCAATGTGACTAACAAGGTTATACAAACCAAATTAGCCACACAAAGAGATGCTTCTAGCTACACAAGCAAGAAGACAACTAGCAAGCTACACAAGCAAACTAGTTACTAGAGCAACTACACAAGTACAAGTATATATGAAAGTAAATACAAGCTTATGTTGCACGAAGGCAAACCACTGAGAAGATGAAGAACAATGTTGACACAGTGATTTTTCTCCTGATGTTCACTTGGTTGCCACCAAGCTACGTCCTCGTTGTTTCAACCAACACTTCGTGGTTCGACGGCTAATCGATATCACACACCGAGCCTCTCAAAAGGCACCACAAGAACCCACCATTAAGTGTGGTAGCTCAATGACACGCTCAACTAGAGTTGCTCTTCACGATCCCCGTGGGGTGAGCACAATCCCCCTCATAAAGCTTCTCTAGAGCCTCGCACAATCTCCTTGCGAGCTTCGACGGAGCCACAAGCTACCAAGCCATCTAGGAGGTGGCAACATCCAAGAGTAACAAGCACCACCGGCTTGCAACACGATCATCTAGTGCCACTCGATGCAATCTCTCAAAGCAACGTACTAGAATCAACTCACCCGTAATCGATTCGCACTCTTGCAAGCCCAAGTGAGTTAGAGGTTCTCCAAGTACTCCCAAAGCATGGACACTAAGTCCCAAGGGTGCTCAACACCTGCCAAGGCCGGCCACCACTCGTATTTATAAGCCCATAAATGAATAGAACCGTTGGAAACCTCACTAGGTGAATTTCGGGGGCGACAGACATGTCTGTTGCCTACCCGACAGACGCTGCCCCAGCGTCCGTCGCACCGTGCGACGCCACATGTTCGGCCCGCTCAACGTTCCAATGTTCGACTCCCCAGCGACAGAAGCGTCCCATGCCGAAGACACCAGCGTGTGTCACTGCGACAGACGCGGCATAGAGACTTCCAAACTGCGCTCTAGGCTGACAGACATGTCTGACGGGAGGCCGATAGACGTCGTCCTGCGTCTTTCATAGAGCTAAGCCGCTCGCCTTCTCAGCGGGAGGCCGACAGACGCTGACGTCAGCGTCTATCGCGCGAACGCCCGCACGTCTGTCGTGCCACTCCACATAGTCTCGCACAACGCCGCTAGGGTTAGGTGACAGACACTGCACAGCCATGTCTGTCGCGTGTGTCGTGCGCTTCTGTCACGTCTTTCTCAGCATAAACTTGTTCCATGACTTTGCCACTTCTTCCAACCTTCGGTGTAAAGGTAATTGATCATTTCTATTCCTCGAAAACGCCTAAATCCTGCCTCGCAAGCTCGGTGGGAGGGAGAGAGGACCCCAAACCCCTCTCAACCGCTCAAACTCTATTGCCTTCGCAAATGTGCTAACACCAACAAGTGTTCACCACCTTGTGCATGTGTGTTAGCATTTTCACAATCATTTTCTCGAATGAGTTAGACACTCAACTTGCCTCGTCACTCGATCCTAACATGTATGCAAAGTTAGATCGCACAAGTGGCACTAGATGACCGATATGTAAACAAGTTTGCCCCTCTTGAAAGTATGGCCATCTACCCTAAACCCGGTCATCAACTTCTCTACACACCTATGACCGGTAAAATAAAAATGCCCTATGGTTATACCTTTGCCTTGCGCATTCCATTCCAACTCCTCCGATGTTGATGCAACACATACACCAACCAATCACCAAATGATATGATCCACTTTATATCATCATGTGACAGTATTGGTTCATCGATCTTGACCTCACTTGCTCTTCACCGTTGCCTCAGTCCATCGGCGCCAAGTCTTGCCCAAGCTTCACCATCACACATGGTCCCTCGCTTCAAAGCCTCCGACTTGCCCTTCACACTTGCAACAGGTCCATCGAGCCAAGCCTCATCTTGATCTTCTCCACCTTGGTCACATGACTCCATGTCATGTCTCATATGCAACAAGCTCCTTCATGACACAATCACCTGTGGACTAATCTCCTGTGTGTCTCACATTAAACACAATTAGTCCACCTAAGGTTATCACTCAATTACCAAAACCAAACAAGGACCTTTCACCGACTGGTGGAGTCGGCCTAGCCGGTCTCTGCTGTGCCACCGCTGTTTGGTACCACTGTTGCCTTCTTAAATATTGTGTTGATCCAGCGGTGATCTTTAACTTATTCTTGCCTTCATCATCCTTCTCAAGCACCACTTTGTCCCTCGAATTCACTTGGACATTCGGTGCTGCACGTGGTTCGCCGATAATCACATTCTTGCCTTGAGCTTTATCGGCTTGCTTTGGATGAATCAAAACAGCAGGTGATCCTGCTTCAATTGTATGCATTGAAAAAGGGACCTTGTCAACTTGCATATCAGAAAGACTCAATCGTCCCTCATTAAGGGCTGATTGGACCTGCCGACGGAAAACATTGCAATCTTTAGTGGCATGAGAAAAAGAATTATGATATTTACAATAAGCTCTTCTCTTTAACTCATCAGCTGAAGACAATGTATAACTAATTCTAATATAACCGAATTTCAACAATTCATCAAATATTCAGTCACATTTAGAGAAATCAAAAGTAAACTTCATCTCTTCACCCCAATTCTTATGAATCGGTTTGAGAGATGGACAAGTAACCAACTTATTCTTTGCTGGCCACTTAATTTTAGCAAGACAAACTTCTCTATTCTCATCATCAGAACAATCAGAATGATCATCAACAATATGCACATCATGACGATTAGACTTATAGGCATCACGAGATTCTTTAAGGCGCGATTCAGCTGAAATGGCCCTTTGCAATATTTGATTAACATTCACAAACTCATGATATTCAAGTTTATCCCTAATACTAGGACATAAGCCAGCAAAGCATAAATCAATTAAATCTCTTTCAGAAATCATTAAATAAAAACATCAGTTCTTGATTTCTCTAAATCGTTTAACAAAATCAAGGATGGACTCATCACGACCTTGATGAACCGATGCAAGATGAGATAATCTAGTTTCATGGATGCGGTATAAAAATGACTAAAACTTTTCTTCTAATTCAGCACATGAACTGATAGAACAAGCTGGTAATGAAGTAAACCATACAAAAGCTGTGCCAATAAGAGATAATGGGAAATTGTGAACTTTCATAAAATCATAAGCACTAGCTTCACACAATTGCGCGAGAAACATGCTAATATGCTCCATGGTAGATTTACTATCATCACCACTAAATTTATTAAAATCAGGTACCTTTGACCCATCAGGTGCTTTCATGAAATCAAAGTGTGAAGGGTATAGCTTGAGATAAGTAGTCCTACTAGGTTTGATTTGTACACCTAAACTTTCCTCAAGCGATTTAGACAATTCTTCCCTAAACCGATTTAAAGTATCATTTAAATCGGTAGAGGGAGCAACTGGTGCAGCAGGTGTATCATCAAGTATGGGGACCTGGCTTAGTGACTTCGGCGGGTTAGGGAGAATGTTTTGCCCCACCGAAGCTCGACTTGTTGTTGGTCTTTGATCAATTCGAGTGTTTCGAGCCAAATTTTGACCATAGACAACCACTTGATTAGTTGGAGCACTACTGGCTAAACTGGTCTTATCGACTTCAATCGCCGAAGAGACCGATTTGCCTTTATTTGCTGCTGCATATAAACCTTGATTGTCATAAAAATTCAAAGGCATGCCAAATTTAGGTTATTTAGAAAAAGAATCAACACCCGATGCATTGCCATCAGTTGTTTTCCCTTCTAGCTTATCAAATCGAGCCATGATCATGCTTATAGCAGTCAAAAGATTATTATCTATTACTTTTTTATGATCATCCATCATAGTAGCATAATTGGCATGCGTAGGATAAGGATCAACAATATCATCGTACTTAGGTTCAGAAATCCTTACCTCAGGTGCAGCAGGTGTAGAAGATGTAAAAGTGATCAACTCGCTGAAATCTAGCTCCCTGAATTGAGTGACTTTTCCCGCCGATCTTCAGTGCAACTCTGAAGAAAAGCCTTCAGAACGACGTTGAACTTGGCCTCCACTTGTTGCTTCAATTCCTTAGGGAGCTCATTGATGTTCATGGAATGATTGATGTTGCCCTCATGAGGGACCTGGGTCCTATCCCCAGTATCTTCACCGTTGCTTCCCACGTTACTGGAGGAAAACTTGATCTTTCGCCTAACATTCCCCAGCAGAGTCGCTAGAAAGTACGTTGACATTGAAGATGACCTCAAGCCAACACAGCAACGAGGGCCTTGGACGCCCAAAGAGGTTGCACACAACCTGCAATGCAGCAAGAATGCAGCGTAATCGGCTAAACCAATCTAGAGACCAATAGGGCCGATGTGGAGCTCGATCTCAGCTGAAAATGTTCCTGAACCACTCCCGAAAGGATCCGTCAAGGAGGAGCACATGGTGGATCTCCTAGGATTAGCAAGGCCGCCTAGGATGCCGATGAATCTCATGGAGAGACATCACCGAATAGCAGGAGGGGTTGAGAGAGGAGAATTAGGGCAAAGGGTAGTTGATATGTTGTGTTTTTGATGATTGGATAGATGGAAACTCAATCGGCCATGATACTCTCATATATATAGAGGGGTGGTCTTATCCTAGTAGAAAACCTCTCCAAGCCTTATTTTTTAAGTTTTCCACGAGTTTGGAACAGTTCGGATCAAAATCTAGAAGGCCAGATCCAAAACAGGCCTTTTTATTAGGTCTGCCAGAAGTCTCGACTTGGGTCGGAAGTCCCGACATATGTTAGAAGTCCCGGCATGAGTCAAAAGTTCTGACTTGGGTTAGATGTCCCGACAGTCAGAAGTCCCGACCTATGTCGGAAGTCCCGATAGTTAGAAGTCCCGACAACGGAGCATATTTCTAGGGGCATAACTCCTTCATCCGGACTCCAAATTAGATGTCCCGTATATGTTTTTTGACCATTTCGACGAGAGGAACACAATGGTGAAGTCCATTTCACATTTTGACAAATTCAAAAAATGAACATTTTTTAGTGTCAACAGGAGGTACGCATAATTTATTTTCGACTTTAGCACACAAACTAAGAGTTATAATCCAAAAGGTAACATGTTCAAAAAAAAAGTGAGAGCTAATATGTTGTAACAGGATAGGGAAATGCATATATAAAATTCTCATGTATGTCTAAGTAGTCACAAAGAAGAAGCATAGAAGAACGGCCTAGATACTCATAACTATCATTTGGCATCGGGAAACGTTAAATTCAAAGATAGCCTTGAAACCTAGCAGCTAACCTCAAGTGTGCATTATGTCATCATTCCCAAGGATCACACGTGATGGCATAATCTAAAAGTATGGAGGCACAAGATCATGCGGCAAAGCCAAGAAGGTCAAACAAGAGGGATTAGTCCTTTGATTTTGTAAATCAACCATAGCACAACAGTAGTTACTATTGTGGGGCCATAAAATTGGATTGTTGTATCCGCAATGAGGAGAGGGAGTTTAGGGAAGAGGAGGGGAAGGGGAGAGAGTGCACGCAGAAGTTTAGGGTTTGTCCCATCCAGCATCATACCTAGCGTTTCACCGACAGGAGGAGAGCAGGTGCCCTGACGAGAGGTGGCATCGAGGAGACCACGCGTAGGACGGGGGAGAGGGAGGGGTGTCGCCCCATGCCGCTGCGCTGCCTGTAGGCTACGCCACTGCCTCATGCCCGCTGCTGTTGTGGGAGGAGGAGGAGGAGGAGGCGGGGCGGCCACGGCGCGCCGCTCGTGCCCGTCGCTGTCGCCGTCGCCCCCGGTGTCGGGAGGACGAGGGAGGAAGTGACGAGAGAGAACGAGAGATTTTTTTTCTTTTTTTACTAAGGAGAAGCGGAAGCTGATTATATATTTACTGGCCTGGATTTGAACGTGAAGCCGAAAAAGTTGATAAGAAGCCGGAGAAGCGCACGAGAAGCAGGAGAAGCCGCTCCAGCCGGAAGCTGTTCAGACCAATCTAGGGCGTTGGATGGGGAGAACGAACGGTGGAGAATATTTCGGACGACGTGGACATGGTTTCTGTTTGAGGAGTCGATGCATTCTTTAGATCTTAATGTATTATGTTCCCGCTGCGCTAACATACATCCACCTTTCTTCCGTTGTAGAGACAGGCAAGCACGATCCACAATGGTACGTATCCCAGTCTATGTGCAATATGACTATTGGTATTTCATTGATCACGTAGTCATTGTACACGAATGTGTATATACAGAATAGAGCCAGTGCCCCGTTCCTTTCGGTCGTTGAACCGAATGCGAAGATGAGCATCATGGAGACGAACCATGCAAATGCGGTTCTTGCTATTGACATTAGAGCATCTCCAACCGTCCCCCAATACAACTTCTCCAATAAGATGATATTGGGGTAGCCCAATATCACTTTCTAGATTTATTGGGAGAGATGCTGCCACAGGAGTGTAAGAGAAAATATGGCTAAAAAGTAGTAGTTGGGATGGTCCCCATGGTATTGGGGGAGTTATATCTCCCCCTTTCTTTGAGGGGAGATGAGGGAAATACTGGTGGCCACCAAAAAAAAGAGAGGTGTTAGGAAACTGCTGGAGCAAGAAAAAGCCATAGATGCTAGAGCAAGAAAAAAGCATAGATGTCCCTAATATGATAGTTTTATGGGGATAGGGGGAGGTACTGGGGAACTGCTGGAGATGCTCTTGGTCCTAGCATAGGAAAGCCATTCATAAGAGATACCTATGTTGCCCTTTGAAACCAATTTAGCTATAGGACTAGCCCAATCCATGTTGCATTCTTCCACGCAGACTCCGTTATACAATTTGCTACACGAGAAGAGCGAGACCATATCCTATTGCGTGAGTTCCTTTTTGGCAGGGGTTTCAACTTGATACTCATGCCCTGGTCTAAGGATTATAAGAGCATGACCATTTCTTGGCAGACTCTGGTAGCAATAAACATTAATCACCTGCCTCCTCATGCATGTTATCCCCATTCACTGCCGCCATTGCTTTAGCCTTTGCCCTTAACACTTCATCAATCCCTAGCCATGGTTATGTTGCTATTCAGACAAAATGGGGTATGCAACCAGGTTTTCCCTGTCACAGTGCAGGCACCGACATTTAGGTGTGATTCTTCATCCTCTGATTCACCTGTTTCCCCATCATCAATGGACACAGGTACCTTCTCTATTACACATGGAATACATAATTGTCTTAAACAGTTCGCTTTGCTCACCACTGTTGCTGGACTGACAATATACCTTGTCATTTAATTTTAGCGGAAGAATTTGGAGTGGACAAGGAGCTACTACTCTATCCCTTATTGACTGTCAGTGGAAAAACGTCTTCCCCTCACATTCACGCTTCCCGAGCGACCAAGATAAAGGGACGGAGGGGGTACTTCAAGAAGCTTATGAGGAGCAGCATGGAGGTAACATGCCTTTACTGTCCAAAAATAAAATATCAGGGCTCCCATAAAATTCTCATCAAGAGCTCGAACGGGCTGCATTACGTCCACCTGTTCGTCCATTGTACGCTCCAGGTAGATCATCTCTTCGGCTATGTGCGTCCTGTTAGAATGCTTAGCGCCAAATGTAAAATATTAACTCTTGGATGCTTGTGTAGCTTCTTCGTCGAAAACAACAGGGTTCGAAGATGACGGCTGGGTGTTAGCGCTTAGGGATCATAGATTGTAGCGGTGCGGGAGAGGAGGTCGAGGCTTGAAGGCATGGCGGCGTACGGGTGGCGTCGTGCTTCGGCGCTGGACCAAGACGATGGAAGCGAGGGGGAATTAGGGCAGTATGTAGCTATCTTACCAAGAGCAAGAGGGAGATATAATCTCAACCCTGGCTAATTCCTTCAATTCTCAAGTGTCCAATACTTATACAACCGACTCAATCTATCTTAACCAAATAACAAACTAAGAGATAACTCTCCCTGACTCTAAGACTCCTGATAACAAACTATAAGACTCTAGATAACTTGATCACAACGACAATTCTGCCCATGGTGACCACGTCCTGACGCCGAGGTCCACCTCTCAGCCACGCTGCCGGCGCTTGTACACCTTCCTGGTCATAACACCGGGAGTCAGGGATTATACCCTTCATGATATCGCTGTCTCAAAACATTTATGTGTTATCTATGTATCGTAGGCTACGCGTTGGATTACCTTGCGGACTATGTTGACTGTTGTACATTCTTATTATGGTGCGCTATGCTTGAACATGTTAAGTTTCGGATTATACGTTCTTGGTTATTTGCCTTCCTGTTTGTGTGCCATTTTATACGGAGAAGCTGAGAGCTTTCGAGGATCGGCTACTGTTTCCTCTTCGCCGCTATGGTTTATAGCTACGTAGGATATAGGTCTACTTGAGTTTCGGACTATTAGATTTATATTGTTTATTAGGCGGCCCTCTCGGTTTGGATTAAGACCATATTTATTGAGCTTAGACTGAACACTTTTGCTTTCGGCCTTGTTTAGTTCTCGTTCCAAAACTTTATACCCTATCACATCGGATGTTTGACACATGCATGGAGAATTAAATATAGACTAAAATTGGTGGTTGGGAAATAGTTCAGTCAATACATTCTAATTAGTGCCAGGTCATATGCTATTTCTTATAAAAATATCTTACACAAAAAAAACTTGCATGACATGGGAGACTTCGGTTCTAAGCCAAATGATGTTGGTTTCTTATTTCCAAACTGATCAGAAGTGGGCAATGGATGTTTACCCACTTAAAGTCGGCTTGCAACCAAACTATTTTCTTCTTTCTGAACTGATCAGGTCAATCGAGTGGGTAGCATAATTGATGGTAGTGTTAATTTGGAAGAGAGGTGCACGCAGGTAACATGCTAGCCTGTGCCAATATATCACTATTTGGCAAAATGTTGATAAGAAGGCCTTGGATTCTTTTTACCTTTTCTGTTCAGTACGGTTGTTATTGAGGCATCCCAAATTCCCATTTCACGTCAGCACATCCAAATGCTTAGCTCTTTAGCTGCTTGCTGCATCACGTTTTGCCTCCAATGATCCAACCACTTTTTCTGAAAAACCATGGTTTACGGTTGTAAGGAGGCACAACACTACCTGTAGTTGGGTAAACACGAAAAGAATCAAATTTGATTTTTGACCTTTTGTGTTACTCCTTTTTGCTGCTTGATGACTGTTTAATCTGTTGCTATTTTTACTTCACAAAAAAACTTTTGCTACTGTTATCTGTCGCAGATAGCAGAGTTTACTGATTTCAATAGCAGTCTGAATGTCTTCACTCTGAGCACATGGGCTGGTGGGGTTGTTATCAACCTTACTTCTATTGATACATGTATCCTATATGACACTGGCCGGGAAATTCTCTATCATAAGAAAGCCTGTTTTTTAGTTAAAACATGTGTTCGTGTTGGCTACTTTGCTCAGCTGCTCATTCAGTGTCCTTAGAATCCAACCACTGTTTCTGAAAAACCATGTTTTACGGTTGCAAGGAAGCACAACACTACCTGCTTCTTGTTGACGGTAGATAAGTATGCTTCCTTGCTGCCCATGAGCAGCAGCGCCACGGTAGATAAGTACCATTTTTTAACCATCAACATAGCATGAAAAGGACTAAACAATAATTAGCACTTAGATATAGGGGGTTTACTGACATAATTCCACGAGTTTTTGTGAATATCTATTTCTGCAGGGTGCCAGCTGAAAATAATCAAAGATGGCCTACATGTCAGGTTTACATAGAGAGAAAGGACAACGAATGGAAAAAGTATAATCTAGAAGGTTCGGGAAGCCAAACCCTGGGAGGTGGGACCCACCTGTCACTGTGACAGGGGCGGGCGCCCAGCCCTAGGGGCGGGCGCCCCACCCAGGTGGCCAATCAGGCTCCACCTTGCGGATCCTGCCTCCACCGCCTTTGAGGATGAATAATAATCGTTGATCAAGGTTGGTTTGATCCGAGAGCTGTGGTGCTTCTTAGGGGACTATATAAGTAAGGCCCCTGGCCCCCTGTTGAAGAGAGTTCAGAAACCCTAATTCATATTTTTTAGAGAGAATTCGCCTGAGAGGGGTCCCTTGAATGGATATTTCTCTAGGGCACATACAAGAGAGTTTAGCTTTGTAGTCTCTATGTGAGATTAGAGTTATTCTTCTAGATTAAGAGAGTTAGAGTGGAGGGATGAGTTGGAGGAAGCCCGGCATGTCGGTGTCTCCTCTCCGGCTTGTACCTGCGGGATCAAGTCTCCTAACCCGAGGCTTGGTTCTAGGATTCTTCGGTAATTCAACTTCCAATACTAAGTAAGTACGTTGTTATTGTTGTTCTATGGTTTACGAGTTTACTTTATTCTCTTCCATGGTAGGGTAGGGTAATCGTCTGTAGCGTAAGCGTGGTGCTTAGGCTAGAGATACTCGTAGATATCCCCTGTCTGGCCGGATCAGTGTGTAGTAGCGTGGGAAGTGACAGTCCCATTGTTACCTTTGGAGCCTCCTCCCGTTAGAAGGATTGGTAGAATTAAGTGCCCTGGTCAAGCATCCTCTGTGGTGTTTCTTTTCTATTAGTATGTCCCCATAGACCAATAGTTTCATAGCTTACCATAGGTTAGAACCAGACCATCGTCGTAATCTTCTCTAATCGCTTATATCTTCGCTACCTTGTAGTGCGGCCCAGGGGTTAAGTATAGATTTAGGTTAGTCATCGCACGCTTTCTTCTTGTGGATAAACAAATACGATACTCTGGAAATATCTCCCGGGTGAAATGCTCACCGATATCCGTGAGCTTGCGGATCCTTTTCTGTGTGCGTTAACAAATATCAACACTTCCTCCTCCTGTTTTATCCTTGTCTCCAGAGTATCTGGGTAAACTTTGCTGAGCATTTTCTGGCAGAAGAAGTGAGTGCCCCCTTCTTGCCTTCCCTTATCATTATTACAACTCTTTTTTCCCAGTATCATTCTTATATTCCCTCAGTTGCTTGTCACCAAACTACCAAGTTCTTTTTGCATTGAGGGAGGAATATCAACACAATCTTGTGAGTTGTTCATTAGTTGTTTACTATTATTAACATGATCAAAACTTATGTTGGTAAAACATGTAGCATGATGCCATTATGCACAAAATTAAGCTAGTTTTGCTAAATGGTTGGAGTGAGTGCTAGGAGATTTCTAAGGAATTTATGCATGGTCTAGAATCTGGGTGTATATCTATGCGTCAATTTCTATCTAGTATATGGCTAATTGGTACCGTGATTATATTGAACCCTGATGTGGTGCTACTACTGAAGAAAACCACTACGTTCAATTTTTAAAATACGTAGAACACATGATACTATCGCTTAATTACATTGCAAGTGTTTGATAAATGAGGCCTTAAATAATGTATATATCATTACAATTCAGACATAAATATCGAGTTGAGAATAGGTTCCCCAATTTGAGACAGTGCAAGATATTTTATTAATTGCTTCTCTTTGCTCCTGAACATATTTTTTATCAGACTGTTTGGCTGAATGAATTTCAAACCTTTGATGACAAGTCAAGTGCCATTAATGTTGATACTGGTGTTGATGAAAAGCTTACTAAGATGATTTGTCACTGCCCTAAGAAGAAATTGCTTGTTGGGAAGCCAGAATATAAATCAATCATTGAAAAAAGCTTGGTAAGTATGCTCCTTGTTTGCTTAAATGCATGAACAACTTGGAGCGCCATCTTTCTGTGACTTTTTCAGGGAATAAACTGCCTGCATAATGAACTTGTAATGGAGGTAATGTGGGGCATGAAGCATCTCATGCACAAACTGGTGCCCGAAGAAAAATCACAACTGTCCATGGAGGACCGCCTCCCTATGAGTCAAGGACTACAAATATTACTGTGTCGTTATGGCTTTATTGTCAAACCAGAGATGGTAAGTTCACCAATTACCATGCTTCTTTATAGCTGCCTGTCATTTAGTGTTTAATTTTACTATAGCTTGTGTACTCACTAAGATCCTTCATTTTCATGGACCAACAAAGCTTTTCATGCAAATTTTCCTTTGTATTTATCTTTCTGTGATGATGCAATGCTCGTTGTATCCAGGTCAATGAGCAGATTGTTGCCACAGCGCGCGTCTTGTTTAAATGTGATGATGTTGAGAAGGAAGAGTATCGAAACTTGTGTCTCATTCGTCACTACCTTAAGAAGGTGTCTGGCATTGACTATGAGAGTTGGGATGCTCTGAAAATTGCAACAGCATTTAAGATCATGTCAAGAAGAGAAGTTGGTGACTCTGAGAAGGTACTTTCTATAAATGATTCTCATTTGCTCGGCAGTGCATTTCATGTATCACTGGCACCCGTGTGATGGGCTATCTTGTCTCTTTCAGATGTTTCCAGAAGACGTGATATCAAAGTTGCTGAGTGATGCAGATAAATATGATGCCAAGATAAATAAGGTAGCTTGCTTGAGAACCTACAGTCAAGTGGCGTCTGCCCATAAACTTGGGGCTCTTAAAAGAAAAAAAATTGGATAGCTTGGTGAAGAAAGCTAAGAAAGTGTATCAAGCTGAACTAGTGGAAGTGTCTAGAAAGCGAAAAGCTAGAAGTAGTGCCTGAGAAGTACTATGATGGAAGCGGATCAAGTCAACAGATCAAGTCAACGAAAAGCTATAGTAGATAGCTGAACCTCTTACATCTAGCTAAGGACACCCGCAATGGTATAAGTAAGTTACTAGCTCTTAAGCCAACCTCTTCAATAGTGATAGCATGACACTCTTATGTGATCTTGGAATGTTAAGACCTAGCTCTTCGATTAAAATATGTAAAAAGTGTTCATGAGCTAGCCATTGTGGGTCCCCTAATATGTTCTGTCAGAAGGGAGTTTTTGGTAGGCAATGTAATTAATGTAGGTTGTATGAGCTGATCTCTGTTGGCTACAAACCTTATGCATCTTCTGTAAACTATCTGTTGGTGTAAATAGTAGATTGTAAGAGGACTTCTACGTAAGAATGAGAAGAAATGAATAGAGAGAGGGTGTGCTAGGGACACACCAGTGAGACTTTTCCCCAAATTACAATATGGTATCTAGAGCCAAAGCTAGGGTTAGGGTTACCTCGAGCAGCGGTCGTGGCGTGCGCAGGTGAGCACTAGCGCATGTGAGCGTGAGCAGGCGGTGCACGGTCGGCGGCAGCAGCAAGGGCCATGTGCGGTGGCGAGCAGCGGAGGCGAGTGCCTGTGTATCACACGCGAGCAGGCGGAGGCGGTGGCTGCGTGTGCATGCGAGGCCACGTGCGAGCAGGTTGCGCCTGCGTGCAGGGCCGAGGGCAAGCAGCTCGCGCGTGCGTGCGGGGCCGTGGTGAGCAGGCCGCTGCGTGCGGGGCCGTGGGCGAGCAGGAGTGTGGAGAAGCTACTGCGCAGGCAAGTGGGAGCATGGAAAAGCTGCTGCTCGTGCAGGAAGCTGGTGTGGCCGAAGAAGCTGATTTGCTCGTGCAAGAAGGTGATTGAAGGAGAGACAGGAAGAAAGGAAAAGAAGAGGTGAGGCTGTTTTTTTGTACTGCTATTGTTGTGGTCATTTAGTACTGGGGTTACTGCTGCTGCTGAAGAGAGAAGAGGGGTAGTGAGCTGAGATTCACTCCTGATTGGTGCAGACTGCTATTTAGGTGCAGTGATTTGGTTGCTAGTGTTGTTTTTTGGTGCTTGGGAGAAGTGTGATCCAAAAGGGAGATGGATCGGATGAAGCAAAGAAGAAAGCAGAAGAGGAAGCGAATAAGGCATCAGATCAGAGCGGTGGCAAGAGTGGAGGTGATCCACTAATTAGCAAGAGCGAGATGAGAAGTGAGATGAGGTCTATGATTCAGGAACTTTTGGAGATCGGTATGATTGGCCCTAGGGTGGCGTTGGAACTCATACCAAATGATGTGAAGTTAGAGGGAAGTAAGAATTATCTGAGTTGATCTAGAAAAGTGCAAGTGCTCCTAGGAGGAAAAGGGGTAGAGCACTATCTGGCGGAGGATTGTCTTGAGCCAGCTAACAAGCTTAGCCCCGAGTGGAGAGTTTGGCATACAACAAACTCTACCATAGTGGCATGGTTATTGGCATCCATGTCACCGTCTATTAGTAAAATGGTGGAAGCTATGCACACTGCAGCACAAATATGGAAAACCCTGAGTAACATGTATTCCAGGTGAGGGAATGTGATGGTGATGGTGGAAATTCAGAACAAGGTTGATGCAGTGAAACAAGCAGGGCGGTCAGCGGAGCAATATGCTAGTGAGTTACAGTACTTGTGGGAAGAGTTGGATCATTGTGCTCCACTTCATATGAGAGATCCACAGGATGCCCAAGATGTCCAGAAGTGGGTAGAGGATAGGAGGGTGACTCATTTCCTAAGGAATTTGGATCCTGAGTTTGAGAGTAGGAGGGCTGCCTTTTGTCACCAGGATAGTCTTCCTACCATGGAGGAGGCTGTGTCAGCCATGGTCATTGAGGAGAGCAGACTTCGAATGATGAGTAATAACAATCCTATAAAATCAGCCTACATCATAGTGGTAGAGAGAAAGTGCTACAACTGTGGAGAGGAGGGACACTTGAGCTACAATTGCCCTCTTCCAAAAAACTATGGTGGTAGGAGTCAAACTCGTGGAAGTCATGGTGGTGCTCGTGGTGATCAAGGAGGTGGCTGTGGTGGCCGTGGAGGAGGCCGTATAGGGGGTCATGGCAGAGGCCATGGTGTCCCTCGAGCTAATGTTGCTACCACGGAAGGTGGTCCTCAAATCAATGTTGCTACCACAAAGGAGGTTCCATCTCTCACCTTGACTAGGGAACAGGTCAAGCAGTGGGAACAATGGCAGAAGATCAAAGCATCTGAAGTCTCCAAGACTACTCCAGTCGGTCCTATGATTGCCACCACCAGTCACTTTGGTAACTTTGCCGACTATGCCCACTTAGGCAAAGGTACTTATGCACAGACACTTGCATCCACATATAGGCATAACATAGAGTGGGTCATTGATTCAGGAGCTTCCAAGCATGTCACAAGTATTTCTAGTTCTTTTAAAACATACACTCCACATTCCTATTTTGAGACTATTCAAACTGCTGATGGCACCTCCCAACCTATTTATGGTGTAGGATCTATATAGTGCACTCCATCCTTGTGCTTATCATTGTTTTGCATGTTCCTTCCTTCCTAGTCAATCTCCTCTCTGTTAGTTCACTTGTTGATCAATTCAAATGCACTGTTACATTTGATGAAAATCTTTGTATCTTTCAGGAGAAGAGGACGGGGAGAGTGATTGGGACTGGAGTCAGGCGTAATGGGTTGTGGTTCATCAACCAGGTGGAGTCAGCATTGGCAGCAGTTGTTGGAGCAAAAGAGAGGGAGGTCTTCTTGCCTCATTGCCGGTTAGAACATGTGTCTTTTGAAAGTTTGAATAAATTGTATCCAGATGTTTTTAAGGATGTGGATAGAAACAAACTTGTGTGTGATGCAAGTGAACTTGGGAAGCATACAAGATCAACTTATTATAGTATTGGTCTTCGTAGTTGTGAACCTTTTATGTTAATACACTCTGATGTTTGGGGTCCCTGCTCAGTTACATATTTGAGTGGATTTAAGTGGTTTGTCACCTTTATTGACTATTATACCTATATGACATGGATTTACATGCTTAGGGGTAAGCATGAAGTTCTTTGATGCTTCCAAGACTTCCACAAATTGGTTGCAAATCAATTTAATGCCAAGATTTGAATTATCTGCACTGATAATGGGAAGGAGTATGTAAACAATGACTTTGTGGCATATCTTTTGAATCATGGAATTATACATCAAACCACCTATCCTAATACTTCACCACAGAATGGTGTAGCAGAGAGGAAGAATCAACACTTGTTGGAGGTAGCAAGGTCACTGATGTTTCAAATGAATGTGCCTAAGTATCTTTGTAGTGAGGCGGTGCTGATAGCAACATATTTAATCAACCGCATGCCGTCCAGGATCCTTGGTATGAAGTCACCTTCTAAGCTTTTATTGGGACAATGAGAGTTTAAAGTACCTCCCAAGGTATTTGGTTGTGTTTGCTTTGTTAGGGACCATAGACCTTCGGTAGGAAAATTGGATCCTCAGGCGGTGAAATGTGTTTTCATTGGATATTCTTCAATACAAAAGGGATACAAGTGTTGGGACCCTATTAGAAAGAAATTATTTGTGAGTATGGATGTGACATTTTGTGAGTTTGAATCATACTACATAAAACCAGGGGATCTTGATCCGTTTTTGGAGGAATTCTCTTCAGTCACTGAGAGTGACAGTAGAGAGGGGGAGAATGGTTGTGTGTAGAATGATGGGGCGGCTCAAGAAGGGGTGATTGTTGGGGCTATCTCGTGCCCAATAGATGTGCCTATGCCTCAGGAGGTGGTGGATTAGGATACTATTATGGATATGAGGAGTGATGTCCATGGGAATGGAGAGGTGATTGTTGATGGGAATGAGGAGGCAGCGGTTGAAGGGAGAGAAGAGGTGATTGTTGGGACAATTCCTTATTCTACAGTTCAAATGGGGACAAAGAGTGGGGACACAATTGCCAAAGAGCCAATAGTGTATTGAAGGAGGCGGTTTAAAAGTCAAAAGAAGCAAGTCAGTTCACCATAGCCACAACAGTCTATCTCACCAGTCCCAAATCTCTCCCCGGATTTCTCTCTATCGAGCTCCTCAACCCAATCTGAGTCAAGTGGTAATGTTTTTCCTACCCCTGAACATGTAGAGTTACCTCTTGCACAACGTAGGGATACTAGACCCAATTTTGGAAAACCTCCTATTCGTTATGGCTTTGATCATCCTAGTACAAATCATGATATTGCCAATTTCCTCTCATATTCTCGTCTTTCACCTGCATATAGAGCATCTGTTGCATCTTTACAAACAGTGCTTATTCCAAAAGACTAGAGGTGTGCAAAGCAAGATCCTAGGTGGAATGAAGCAATGAAAGAGGAGATGTATGCTCTTCAGATAAATAAGACATGGTGTAGGGTCGAGATGGCAGACTAGAGGGGGTGAATAGTCCTTTCTAAAACTTAAACGCGTTGGCTAACCGAAACAAATGCGAAATTAAAACTTATCAGTCTAGTCAAGACTACACCCCTCTATCTAAGTTCTCTAGCACCTTGCAAAGATCCTAATTAAGCAACTAAGGTGCTAAGCTTAGCAAGAGCTCACCTAATCAATTTTAGAAAAAGGTCATACAAACCTATGCACTAGTACTTTGCCAACCGAGGGAGCTCCTACACAACTAGTGAAGCAAAAGCACAAAGCTCCTAAGCTCACTAGCAATGCTCAATAACAAGGCAACCAATGCCAAATTAGAGAGCGCAAATTACTTAGCTACACAAACTAAGCAATGTGACTAACAAGGTTACACAAACCAAATTAGCCACGCAAAGGGAAGCTTCTAGCTACACAAGTAAGAAGACAACTAGCAAGCTACACAAGTAAACTAGTTATGAGAGCAACTACACAAGCACAAGTATATATGAAAGTAAATACAAGCTTGTGTTGCACGAAGGCAAACCACCGAGAAGATGAAGAACAATGTTGACACGGTGATTTTTCTCCCGAGGTTCACTTGGTTGCCACCAAGCTACGTCCCCGTTGTGTCGACCAACACTTCGTGGTTCGGTAGCTAATTGGTATCACACACCGAGCCTCTCAAAAGGCGCCACAAGAACCCACCATCAAGTGTGGTAGCTCAATGACACGCTCAACTAGAGTTGCTCTTCGCGATCCCCGTGGGGTGAGCACAATCTCCCTCACAAAGCTTCTCTGGAGCCTCGCACAATCTTCTTGCGAGCTTTGATGGAGCCACAAGCCACCAAGCCGTCTAGGAGGTGGCAACATCCAAGAGTAACAAGCATCACCGGCTTGCAACACGATCACCTAGTGCCACTCGATGCAATCTCTCAAAGCAACGCACCTGAATCAACTCACTCACGATCGATTCGTACTCTTTCAAGCACAAGTGAGTTAGAGGCTCTCCTAGCACTCCCAAAGCATGGACCACTTCTATTTATAGCCCCACAAATGAATATAGCCGTTAGCAATTCACTGTGCAGATTTCGGGGGTGACAGACACGTCGAGTGGCACATGTCTGGCGCTCTCAAACGAATATAGTCGTCGCCAAGCTGATAGACGTGACCCTAGCGTCTGCCGCTCTCAAACGTCGCCACATGTCCACTGCTCGTTCGAAATCCAACGGTTGACTCCCAGCGTCAGACGCGTCCGACGCGAGACCGCTGAAAGGTCTTGATGGCTAGAGGGGGGTGAATAGCCTTTTAAAATTTTCTACAAAGACAAGCTAAACAAGTTTATCAAAATAACAAATAGTGAGATGCGAGTTTTGCTTAGCCTACGGGGTGTTTGCAAGCCACCTATCCAAATCACAATTCTAGTAATTGCACTCAACCGCACAAGTCAAACCGAGAAGGAAACTACAACTAGCAAGCTACACAAAAGAGCTACTCTAGCAAAGCAAACTAGCTAGCAAAGATAACTAAGAAGGTAACACGGAGTTGAGTTAGGAGAGTTTCACCGAGGGGCGAAGTATTGAGCCAACCAACATGATCAACAATGAATACCAAGACAACCGAACACCGGGAGCAATCAATCACAATATGAAAGTGAAGATACGAAGATTTATCCCGAGGTTCACGTGCTTGCCGGCACGCTAGTCCCCGTTGTGTCCCTCTTCACCACGTGGTTCGGTGGCTAATCGGTCTCACACCGAGCCTCTCAAAAGGCACCACAAGAACCTACCAAATGGCAAAAGGTTGCAAATGACACGAGAAATTTACTAACGTTGCCTTTGGCGCTTCGCCGAGGTAGGCACAAACCCCTCACAATCACTGGAGGTGGCCAAGAACAATCACCAACTCTTGCCAATGCCTCCAAACTGCTCCAAGCCATCTAGGTGGCGGCAACCACCAAGAGAAACAAGAATCCCGCAGCAAATCAACCACCAAGTGCCAACTAGATGCAATCTCACAATGCAAATGCACTTGAATCACTCAATCTCACTTTGAATATGCAAAGAAGCAAGAGAGATAAGTGGGAGGGGAGTTGCTTAGCTCAAAGTACTCACAAGTATGTCAAATATCCAAGAGAAAGAGCCTTGAGCCGGCCAACGAGTATTTATAGACGTACCCCTTCGAATATAGCCGTTAGAAACTTGAAACAGCCGAAGTCACGCTGACCGGACGCGCTGGTCAAACTGACCGGACGCGCTGATCGCACAACGGCTACGCTCGCGAACCACCGACCGGACGTGCTCCACGCAACGACCGGACGCGCTAGGATCGACCGGACGCACTAGTCCCGTAACTGACCGGATGCGCTGGTCAAGCCTGAGTAGCGTACAACGAAACAGCGACCGGACGCGCTGCAGAACGACCGGACGCGTCCGATCGACAGTGATCGGACACGCCACCACATCCGATCAAAAACAGAAATACGCACAGACGCTGAACACTGACCGGACGCGTCCGGTCAAACAGAGACCGCGTCCGGTCTAGCGTACGGTCACCTCTGTGACCTTCGTTCGCCTCTATTTCTTTTCCGACTTCTGGCATAGTGGAAAATAGTCGTTTCAACTCCTCGAAAATGCCTGAATCCCACCTCGCAAGCTCGGCGAGAGGGAGAGAGGACCCCAAACCCTCTCTACCGCTCAAATTCCACCGCCTTTGCAAATGTGCTAACACCACCAAGTAATCTCATCAAGTGTGAGTGTGTTAGCATTTTCACAATCATTTTTCGAAGCATTATTAGTTCTATCCAAATGCATATGATTATGAAATACACACCTAGAGGCACTTAGGAGTTCAATAGCCGCGTCATTCCCCTCTTTATAATACGGCTATCTATCCTATAATGTAACCACACCCACTAGGTGTCTTGGTTATTAAAACACAACCCTTAAGCATATACCTTTGCCTTGATCACGTAGGGTTGCGTCCAAATCCAAGTGTGGCCATCATGATCACCATGTCCATCTTGCCACCAACCTTGGAATGTACTAATCCTCATATGCTACATACAACTTAGGCATAGGATAGTACTTAGGCATTGTCACTAATTACCAACACCAAACATAGGACTTTCAACCGCTCCAGCGTCTATCGCGTGACAGAAGTGGTCCAGAACGCTCTCGTGCCCCGCTCAGCCACGACAGACGCGTCTGTCGATCGATCGATAGATACGGCGCAGTGTCTGACGCTCGCGCGCTCGCCAGGCCGTCGAACACTGAGCGACAGACGCTGACGATAGCATCTGTCGCGTGAGCGTCCACGCGTCCGTCGCCTCCTCCTCTGCTGACCGTGCCTGGGGTAAACCGACAGACGCAGGGCCAGCGTCTGTCACCTCCGTGACTAGCGCCTATCACTTGCAAAATAGTGACGACCACCTCCGTGACTTCGCCACTTCTTCCCACTTTCGGTGTAAAGGAAAATAGTCATTTCATTTCCTCAAAAACGCCTGAATCCCGCCTTGCGAGCTCGGTGGGAGGGAGAAAGGATCCTAAACCCCTCTCAACCGCTCGAACTCTATCGCCTTCGCAAATGTGCCAACACCAACAAGTGATCACCACCTTGTGCACGTGTGTTAGCATTTTCACAATCATTTTCTCCGAGGAGTTAGGCACTCAACTTGCATCGTCACTTGATCCTAACACGTATGCAAAGTTAGATCGCTCAAGTGGCACTAGATGACCGATATGCAAATAAGTTTGTCCCTCTTGATAGTACGACCATCTATCCTAAACCCGATCATCAACTTCTCTACACACCTATGACCGATGAAATGGAAATGCCCTATGGTTATACCTTTGCCTTGCGCATTCCATTCCAACTCCTCCGACGTTGATGCAACACATGCACCAACCAATCATCAAATGATATGATCCACTTCATATCATCATATGACTGTATTGGTTCATCGATCTTGACCTCACTTGATCTTCACCGTTGCCTCGGTCCATCGGCGCCAAGTCTTGCCCAAGCTTCACCGTCACACGTGGTCCCTCGCTTCAAAGCCTTCGACTTGCCCTTCACACTTACAACCGGTCCATCGAGCCAAGCCTTATCTCGATCTTCCCCACCTTGGTCACATAACTCCATGTCATGTCTTATATGCAATAAACTCCTTCATGACACAATCACATGTGGACTGTAATACCTCGGGTGTTAAGCATTGCATTAGCATTTCAAATCATACGCATGAGCATCATATTACATTAATCATCGCATGTAATGTAAGTAACCATGAAATGAAACAGGTGAAACATGACATTGAAACATGAATGTTGCAGCTGCATGTTTTAAGATAACTAGGCCTTGGTTGTGCTCATTATGCTATTAAAAACATGTTTAGTCATTAGTGCAAATCACCTAGAAATGATTAGCATCATTTTTGGAGCAACTTTTGTATTCAAAATTTTCACAAATTTTGCTCTTAAAAATATTTTTGAAAAAGGGAATTTTGACACAAAATGGACTTTGAATCTCCATTTCAAAATATGTTTGGAATTTCAAAATATGCCCTAAAGCAAAGTTGTAGATAATTAAATTTTGAACAACTTCTATTTTGGGGTCAAGTCTTGAAAATGCTATTTTCACCTTCAAAAATTTGAATTTATGGCTGTTAGCAAAATTTAGATTTAAAAAAAAGAAAAAAAAGAAAAATGACTTTATGGCTTAACGGGCCGCTGCCTCACTTTCAGCCCATTGGCCGAAGCGGCCTAGCTCCCCGCGCGCGCGTGCCCGCGCTCGCGCCTCGCCTCGGCCCGGCCTGCTCCAGCAGCCCACGCCGCACGCCTCCCCTCCCTCGCGCGCGCGACGCCCCGTCCGATCGCGCGCAGATGCGCGACGCCGCGTGGCGGCCGCATGCCAGCGCCGTCCACCGCGTGGACGCCGGTGGCCCCTGTGCGCTCGGCTCCACAGCACCACGCCCGCGCCTCTGCCTCCACTACACTCATTTGCTCTCTCTCTCTCGCTCCCTTTGGAAAACCCGAATGGGAGCAGCACTCGCCCACGCTCGCCACCGCTTGCCACCGTCTCCGCCACCGCGTTCCAACGCCGGTGAGCCGCCTCCGCTCGATTGCCCGCGCGCCACGCTATGCCACCTCTTTCTCTCCTCTGAACAAGCCACAGTGCTGTCTTGCTCGCTACGGTAAGGCTCAATCGAGCGTTTCCCGCACGCGCCACCATGGCCGGGTCGCTGAGCTCACGCTCCGCCGCCGGCACCCTCGCTCCCCCTCTCTCCCCTTGCGTCGTAGTCCTGTGTTCGCCATCTCCTCATAGAACCCGTGTGCACTCTAGCTAGTCCGTTCATGGCCGGGGATGGCCGTTGGCCGCCGACGACCGCCGCACTACCGCGACGCCGAGGACGCCGGCGCGTCATGGCCGCGACCGTCCCCCCCTCTGTTCTCTGGCTAGACGGTCGTGGGCCGAAGCCCCGAGCCGGGCCGGCTCGTCCTCCCCGCGCTGGCTGCTGAGGCCGAAAATGGCCGTGGGCCGGTGGTTTCCGTGGGCTGGCCCGTTAGTCAAAAAGAAAAATGAGTTTTGGTTTTTCTTTTATTATTGAAAAAAAAATACTTTGGAAAAATGTTGTGTACCCATTTTGACTCCAAAATTTTTGAAACAAATTTTTTAGTAATCCTCATGAGTAGATCTATAGCTTAAAAATATTACATGTCAGTTTTGTGACACTTTTCTGTAGGGTTTTATTTAATTGTTATAATTGTTGTTTTCTTAGGAAATACACAATAAATCTTAGAAAACTCAAAAAAATATGATTTCAAGTTTGTTACTCTTCTTGTGTACTGTACTTTCTAAGAAAAATATGTGCCATGCATGTTCTATAGAAAAATTATGAGGTGTAGTTCAAGTGCTTGTAATGGCTGGTTTTTGTTATTTTTTATAGAGGGCCAAAGTTGTATAAAACTTACATGTGATAATTTTTGTACAGTGGTGATTTACTATTTGGAACCTAGGAAAATAATAAATCTGTTGTTTGACACTTTTCATAATACAAAGTATTTTCATGCTCACTTTTATGTCCTAGCTTGTTATTTTTGTGTAGGTTGTTTTACTAGTTCAAATCTCCTAAGATTTTTATGGTGTGTTGATTGGAGTAATACTATGTTACTGTAATTTTTGTATATTTTTATATACACTAAAAATACATGTTGCTGTTATAACCCTAGCTTAAATTGAATATCAAGTATTGTTCTTTATGTATAATTAGTTTGATAATAAAGCTTTGGTGTATCTTTAAAGCACCAAAACCCCTTGCTGGTTTTACTTGACAAGTTAATATATTTGTATTGATAAAGCATAGTAGCTCTCATGTTAGGGTTATATGCTAGCTAGTGTAAAAGTAGATGAGAATTGTTAGCAGAGGTGAATGCAGTAGATGACATGTGCTTGTAGTACATGTTCTTGGATGATGTTGACTACCTTATAGAAAAGTCTGTCTTTAAGTCTATACTATAAGTTTCAATATGTTCATCTGCATATCATGTCATCATGATCATCGCATACCACCGCATCCGATGCACGGTTTACATGTTTACTTATACACTTACATCATACAGGATCACAGGAGGAGTTGCCAGTAGCAGTTCAGGAGGAGCAGACCGGGTCTGATCCATAAGAAACTCAGGCACAGGAGGTGTCCGAGGTAGACGAGCAAGAAGAGGATCTACCTGAGTGTGTGGACCACCAACCCAGTTCCTTCGAACGAGGCAAGCCCTGGAGCATTCTAAGTCTCCTACTTTATAAAAGCAATTCCTTATCTATTGATATGAGTTATAAATTGTGCATTAAGTATAGGAGTTGAGTGAAATCGTTATTGCATATATTACTATCCTTTTCACATTATTACCTACGAAAGTTTGGGTCGAATACTGCTTAGCCCTGCTTAGACCGGTAGCGATCGGTGAATTCCGGTCACCTGAAACAATAGGTGGTTACTAGAATATTTTAGCTATGGAATGGATGATATCTGAGAAATAACTATGTGTTGATGGATAACTGGAGACCAGATAGAAAAGTTGTAGGCAACCAGACAGGGTTCTGGGGTGCTAGTAGTTTTTCGTCTGTGTCGGTTAAGGATCGATCGTTGCTTGTCCCTCTTGTCATGTTGAACGCATGCCTCACATTTAGCTGGTCGAATAAAGTACCTTTCGACCGCGAAGCTAGTGACACTTTTCGGGCTAGGGTAAACTCGGATTGACAGACTGGTGACGAAGGGGGTTGTATGAGGACGCAAAGAGTAAGCCCAAGGTGCGTCCTGACAGTCGGGCGATCCCTGGGTAGTGCGGTCCATGATTATTACCCCGCGACGTTTACCTAGAAAATGTCATTGGTGATCTATAGCTCACTTGATCAGTGAGTGTGGTTTGTGTGAGGAATAAATCACTAGCTGGTTAGGAATCAATTCGAATCGCCATCGCTCCTGGATAGTGAGCACTTGACTTGAGTTACAGCATCGTAGTAATAATGATGGAACACTTATGGTTATATGGATGGTGTTGAAAATGCTAAATTCAAGTGGTAATAGGATGTTATCGGTTAATCAAGTGATTGCTATAGTATAGGGGCTTACCTAGATGGATAAGTTATAATAAACCTGAGGCAAATTACTTAAAATAGTTTAGTCACGATAGCTTACGCTTTTCGTAAATGAATCAGCTAGCCCACTAAAAGAAAGTCTTGCATAATCATTGGTATCACTTTATTTTGGTTTAAGACGGGTAAGTCTAGCTGAGTACTTTCTCGTACTCAGGGCGTTATTCCCATTGTTGTTGCAGATGGTCAGATGTACTACGGCTATTGCGTCAACTGTCTGTATCCAGCGATGGGTGACAACTAGGACCAAAGGCAATGGTCACTCCGTATGTCTTATCTAATGCTTTTGTGGAAAGTGACTATCTTCTGACACTGTATTTGAATTAAGGGTGTGTGTGTTTTATGAAACTATTTGCTTCAGCTACTTTATTTTGAACTTGGTTTGTAATAACTTATGTTCTAAACTTTGATGTATTCAACTGTCGTTGCGAACTTTATGTAATATGTGACTGTGGTTGCTAAACTTGTACGATCTTGGTTTGTATGTTGGTTGGTTTGAAATCCTTCGTGGTTTCACGGACTACCGGGTTATACGGGCTTAAGTTTGTAAAATTGTCTGCTTCGGCGGGTGATTTTCTTACTTAATTTCGTATAATTGTTCGGTTCTGTTATAGTGGACTAATCTCCTATGTATCTCACATAACCACATATTAGTCTACCTAAGTTGTCACTCAATTATCAAAACCAAACAAGGACATTTCACATGGGAACTGGTCCAACTTCCAAAGGGGAAGAACCGAAGAAGGCAGTGGGCTATAATGGGTCTTCACTGTGAAGCAGAACCCAAAAGGAGAGGTAGATAGATACAAAGCAAGATTGGTTGCAAAAGGGTATAGTCAAACATATGAGATTGATTATGATGAGACCTTTGCTCCTGTGGCGAAAATGGGTACTGTTAGGACCTTGATCTCTTGTGCAGTCAATTTTGGTTGGCCTATTCATCAGTTAGATGTGAAGAATGCATTTCTTCATGGTGACCTACAGGAGGAGGTATATATGGAAATCCCACCGGAGTTTGCAAATAGTCAGACTGTGGGGAAGGTGTACAGACTTAGGAAGTCACTATATAGGCTAAAGTAGTCACCTTGGGCGTGGTTTGACAGGTTCAGGCGAGCAGTTTGTGATATGGGATACACTAAATGCAATGGTGATCACACAATCTTCTACAAGCATAGGAGGACATTTATCACCATTATGGTAGTATATGTGGATGACATAGTGATTACGGGAGATGATGTGGAGAAAATCAAATGTTTGAAGGAGAATCTAGGAAGAGCCTTTGAGGTAAAAGATCTAAGACCACTTCAGTATTTCCTTGGGATTGAGATTGCTAGGTCGCCTGAGGGGATTGTTCCTTCTCAAAGGAAATATGTCCTTGATTTGTTGACAGAAACTGGAATGCTTGGATGTCGGCCATGTAGTACTCCCATTGACAAAAATCATCAGACCAATGCCCAATCTGGAGATCCAGTTAATAGAGAAACATACCAAAGATTGGTCGGGAGATTGATATACCTATGTCATACAAGGCCTGATATTTCCTATGCAGTGAGTGTGGCAAGCGGGTATATGCATGATCCTAGAACAGGACATATGGAGGTGGTCTACAAAATTTTGAGATGCCTGAAGGGAACCCCTGGGAGAGGGTTATGGTTCAGGAAGAGTGGGCACTTGAATTTGGAGGGATATTGTGATGCAGATTGGGCAAGTAGTAGGGACGATAGGAGATCTACCTCTGGTTATTGTGTGTTTGTGGGAGGCAATCTTGTCTCATGGCGAAGCAAGAAGCAAGCGATTGTGGCTTGGTCTACTGCAGAGGCCAAATATAGGGCAATAGCATTGAGCTTGTGTGAGATGTTGTAGTTAAAAGGCTTGTTGAAATGCGACTGTTAAGGAATGAGACCATGATCCTTCATTGTGACAACATCACTGCGATCAATATTGCAAACAATCCGATTCTGTTTGACCGCACTAAGCATGTGGAAGTTGATAGGTTCTTCATCAAGGAGAAGCTTGATAGTGGGTATGTAAAATCACGTAGTCAACTAGCGGATTATTTCACAGAGGGTCTAGGACCTAGTGAGAATGAGTTGAGTTGTAACAAAATGGCCATGTTAGATATCTTTTGCCCATCTTGAGGGGGAGTGTTGGTGTAAATAATAGATTGTAAGAGGACTCCTATGTAAGAATGAGAAGAAATGAATAGAGAGAGGGTGTGTGCTGGGGACACACCAGTGAGACTTTCCCCCAAATTACAATACGATCTTTGACCAAGTCTGCTACGACATTGTATTGTTTGGCTGTTAGAAAAAAAATGTTGGCGTGGTTACTGATCGGTATATGGAGTTATATGTTTATAGGGAATGCTCGTCTAATTCTGATTAACATTCAGTTATGTTCAATTAATGTTTGCTTAGTAAGTCAATGCATACACATAACACGTGGGCTGATGTATACTCGTTCGATTCATATATTCGGCGGTTCGGCCGCTGCAATGGCTTACTCTGCTTTTGCTTCCATGATTTCCATCCAAACAACGATGGGTCCAGTGCCACCACAGCTAAATTTTGAAAATTCAAATCAGGTCAAAAAGACGCAACTAATCTCTGAAAATTCATATCAGGTCAAATAACTAATTGAGCTGGAGCATTGCAGCCACCTGTTCAGGTGAAATAACTAATCGAGCAGGAGCACCTGTGCGTGCGCGTCCCACTAATATCTAAACTCACACTTCGATTAGATGGTGAGATAGTGTCCTCATTCGGGAAAATCAAGTACCCAACTCAAGTATAAAGATATACTGCACCTAATAAAGGCATGGCGTTGCGCATGGTTGTGTTTACCTCCATGGCTCCATCGTTGGGTTGGTGACCAGCCGGAGCCTGTTGGATGCTAGTTTTATTTATTTTGGGTCATTGGGATTAATCTAAAATTTAGTAAAATGAAATATAATAGCATGACACGTACTTAATTCAGATGAGAGAAATGAACTAAAGTGGCAAGTCAACATAACTACTTAACCGACCCAAAAAAAAAACATCATCGGGTACCCACTTGCATCCTTACCGCTAATGCAAGTACAACAATTGGACACGCCATTCTCAATGTAACATTCTCGTTAAATAGAGTGCTACGTCAGCATTTTGGATGACGTGTCAAAGAATTAGTGAAGAGGAGAGGTGAAATAGGTTTTATCTAAATGAAACTAAGTGTACACTATTTCCAACATAGTTTTTCTCTTGCATGTATAGAAACACTGTACATATATTTTCATTGTGAGGATTTATTTCAACTATGAACTAAAATGTCATCTTGCTTAGTAATAAAAAAAATAAAGCCACCTAATCCAAGTTATGCGCCATTACTAAATTGCCTTGTTTACGGAAATTTTCTTTCCCACACTACCCTTGTCCAGATCAACGGTCCAATTTTTTCTTTTTTTATTAATTTTCACCGGGGTGGAGAAGTTCCCCACCTGAATTTGTATTATGGCTTGAAGCCGGTCATCAATTGAGAGTTGCAAAGGACAGGTTTGAGGATTTTACAAAAGCAAATAGGATTACATCTCAGATTGTATTAGTGCATCAAGTAGGAGGCACCAAGAATCAGCTATGTGTTTTTGTTTTCTCGGTAGTCTTGAGTCTTGACCGCCAAAGAGTGGCCTCTGCGGAGCAAGTTGTAAGTGTGTGCCATAGTGAGAAATTTTCTCCTCGGAAGATGACGCCATTTCGTCCGTCGTTTCCAAATATTCCAGCAACATAAGCTGGAACCTGTTGGATAGGAGGCATTCGGTGAATGTCGTCCGGGAACTGAAAGCCAAGCTTATTCCATGAGAGTATAGCTTTCGACTTTCAACAAGGCATTGGCCGGAGTAGTACTACTACTGTAACAAATGACGTGGACGGTGGATCCTGTAGCAGCCTGGCAGGTACGTGTACGCAGTAGTATATACTCCTCGCGTGTGCTCCGTCCTCCGGCCGACGACCGACGGAGCGAGCCCGGCAGGAGCAGGACCAGGAGTGCGTGCGTGTAAGGCGCCGGCCGGCCGGTGGGACAGTGCTTTCGCTGTGCGTAATTGCACGGGAAATGGACCCCCCGGCCGGCCACTGATCCGTCATTATTCCAGGTACTTGCGCACCGTCCGGGAGGAGCGCCTGCGCTGCGCCTTCCCATGACATGATGGATCTCGCCACGCGCCACACGCGCCGAGCCCGTACGTACTACGCGCCCGAGACGCGCGGCCGCCCGTATGCGGCTTCGTCCTTCGGTTAGCAAGCAGGCACAGCTGTATCCATCGAATTGATCGAACCCGCGATCGGCGCTCGCTCCGCCGACTGCCCGCCACGCGCGATGGTCGCGCACGCCCGGTCTATGCTGCTTCAGCCGTTCAGCCGCCGGAGGTAGCGAGCATCCATCATGCGGTGGCATGCATGCATGCATGGCACCACCGCGGATGTGCTTGGCAGTTGGCACGGCGCCGGCCGGCGGGGCGCTGGATTGGTCGTAGTTTCTCTGCATACAAAACCGCAGAAGATAAGGCTGGGTCCGGCGGCAAATCGGTCGATGCATGCGTCGGTGGAAAATCCGACGGGCAGGCGAGGTCGGCGGTCACGGGCTCGCCGTCACCGGCGCGTGAAAGACGTCCACCGAGAGCGACGACGACGTGATATGCGGTCACGGGAGAGAAAGGCAGCGCACGCGGGAAGCTAGGAGCCTGTTTAGTTCTAAAAAGAACCCAAAAAGTGATAAGTACCTGTCACATCAAATCTTGCGGCACATGTATGGATTATTAAATGTAGATGAAAGAAAAAAAAACTAATTACACAGTTTAGTTATAAATCACGAGACAAATCTTTTAAACCTAATTAGTCTATAATTTGACACAAATTACCAAATAAAATAAAAATGCTACAGTAGCCGAACCCAAAAATTTTCCCAACCAAACAGGCCCAAGGTCGTTCAAGGTTGGGATTGGTTGCGAGTAGTCTGTTGCCGAGACGCTGACTGCGCTCGGTTCCGAGCGCACACTGGACAGGGCCCGGGAAACGAATGGCAAGGGCGAGGAGGGCGCGGACTCGGGCGCCCGCCCACTCGCCGCAAGCGCACTGGGCCGAGAAGCCAACCAATGCCCCGTGCCTTTCGCCTCCGCGGCCCATACAGTGAGTTAGCTACAGTGATACTTCTGAGAAAGAGTAAATTATCCTCGTAGGTCCGAGATCACCGTGACGGCAGACCCAAATGCTAGTAGCCCTGACCTGCACGTACTTTATCCGTTTATTTACATCGCACTTCTCCGTTTACATCGCCCTAACCTGCTCACGCAGCTCACGGCATTAGTCCCATGTAACGAACACCTTGTAAGGACATTTTGTTCTCTCAATGATATTTAAGGAAATAAATTATAAATTATCTGTATGTATGACAATCAAAGGAATAAGGTTTATCCATGTAACGGTAATGACAACGTGGGGATCAAAAATTCTATAAATGAATGGTAATCTATAATTTTGGATGGCAATAAAGGAATGATTATAGGTTTAAATGGCAACGAGGGAATTGTATCTATTTCAATGTCAGATCGTCCGATTAATCACGATTAGACCCTCCGATTCGATCAGAGCGATTAGAAACATAGTCATCGGATTTATCATCAATTACTTACTCACGATAAATTGTCCGATTAGGTGTCTTGACCGATCAGCACCAAATAGGAAGATGGGCTACTTCAGCTTATTGGACTATATTTGTTTGGGCCAAACCCATTATTGTTTCCCTTTTATACCTCTCTCCCCCGCTCTTTCTCTCACCTCCACAATCCTCACCCCCACTCTCCGACCATCGGCTACACTTGCTGTGTGTGCAGTTGCTGAGCTGCATCTCTTCCCTGCTGCGTGCATCTCCCTCACTCCCTCCTCTCTTCCGGTTCCAATCCAAGCAACTTGTTTGTGCATCTTCCCATTTGTGTGCTGCTTCCTCCTCCAAAAAAGTGAATAGTAATGGCATATATCAAAAGCCCAAAAATAATAATGACATGGATCCAAATAACCCAATTTTTAATGGCATGATTTCATTCTTCGTATTAGTACTAATTATTCCCTCCGTCCTAATATATATAAGGTGTAACTACTTTAGTTTAAAGACCAAGGAACATGTTTAATTCTCTCTCTCAATACTAATACTACTACATCTGACTAGAATAAAAATTGGTTGCGCCTTATATAATAGAAGTTTAGGACAGAGGGAGTGGCTTGTGAAAAAATGAGGTGTCAATGCAACAATTCATTCCATTCCACACACAAACAAAAAAGATGATGAAAAAAATGTGATGGTGATGGACTATCTCTCTATAACACAAACACTCCCTACAGTAAATGGCGTCGATCGAAACAGGAGTACAATTGTCCCACAGTCCTGCTCGATAACTGAATTGTGAGTGCTGACTGCTGAAACAACATACGACGTTTAGTGCTGATTCCTGGCCGGAATTCTTCCTTACGGCTGCGTTCGTTTAGTGCTGATTCCTGGCCGGAATCATTCCTGGTGAGGACTTGCTATGTAAATTCCAGGGCAGGAACGGTTACAGGACATCAATCCCGGGGAACCGAACGCTAGAATTCTTCCCATACCTTTTTAAAACTTACAGTCCCAATCTGACATTCAAAAAAGGGTTTATGATCTCTCTCAACTGACTAACTGAGATCAACGAGAAGCTTTCAGTGCTCACACTGGCACGACACAAGGCATCGTCATCGACTCATCGTCGTGCTCAACAACACGACACAAAGGGTGGAGAAGACACGACGGTTTCAGATGCACACCGCATATGATACTCGAGGATGCAATTTGCTCACCTTTCGTAGCACATTATGTATTTTTAATCTTTTCCTTGATCTCCATTCCTAATAATAACATATTCCGGCGTACGCTCGTATCGCCACCTCGCGGCTGGCCCCCGGCATCCCCCGCCTCGTGGCGCTCCTCCCGGTGCTCCTACTCCTCTATAGTTTTCCAAACGGGCTAAGCCCGTTGGGCCGGCCCGGGCACGGCACGGATTTGGCCCGGCACGAAAACGGCCCGGCCCGCTAGCACCGTGCCCGTGCCAAGCACGGCCCGAGGCCGTGCCCGTGCCTAGGCCGCATTGGCGACACGGCGGCACGGCACGAGCACGGCCCGCTTCAACGGGCGGCACGGTTGAGCCGTCCGATGCCCTGCCCCCTCGCCTCCCGATCGTTGGATCACCGCGTGGGGGACGCTGCTATATAACGCCGAGCGGCGGCCGCGGCCCCTCACCGGTGAAACCCTAGTTCATTTCGTCTCTCGCTCGTCTCTCTCCTCTATCGCTCCTCTCTCGTCTGTCTCGCCCGCCCCTCTCCGTCGAAACCCTAGATCCCCTTCTCCTCGACCTCGAGCTCGACTCCGGCAGCCCGTGGCCGGCACGGTGAGACGGATTGGCCGTACATTCCGATCTGCTTCCTCCCTGACCATAAATGTAGCCTCGTCCCCTCTTGCGTCCCCTGGTCTTCTCTGTTTCTTCCGCCTCGTCGGCCTCGTCGCCGCCGCCTGACTCCGGTCATCTCGGGGCTCCGTGTCCGTGAGGATGCGTTGAGGCACCAGGGTGACGGATCTAGCCGAACCCGCCGTCGCCGTTGCTGCTGGCACATCCGGTGCTCCGGCCTAAGAGGTACGTCCAGATCCGGTGCAGATCTTCTCTTTTCTTCATCTTTTCGGTTAGATCCGGTGCTCCGGACTAACAAATTTCTTTCTTTTTGTTTTTCTTTTGTAGCCGTTGAGGGACCGGTGGCCGGCAGCAGCGCGATGTCGGAATCGGAGGCGGAGGAGATTGGTCACTCCATGACCATCAACGACGAGCTGCGGCTATGTGGGATGGCCGGAGATGACGAGGACGACGTGATTGGTGATGCCGAGGCGCTCTTAGGCCCTCGCGCTGCTGAGGAGCTCTTCAACCGGACTCATGCACGGCTTCGACGAGAGGCCATCGCCGTCACCGCCCATTCTTGCGATGGCGGTGGCACTGGCGCTGCTTCCGCGTCCGACGGTGATGCTGAAAGGTCTTGATGGCTAGAGGGGGGGTGAATAGCCTATTAAAATTTTCTACAAAGACAAGCTAAACAAGTTTATCAATAAAACAAATAGCGAGATGCGAGTTTTGCTTAGCCTACGGGGTGTTTGCAAGCCACCTAACCAATTCACAATTCTAGTAATTGCACTCAACCGCACAAGTCAAACCGAGAAGGAAACTACAACTAGCAAGCTACACAAAGAAGCTACTCTAGCAAAGCTAACTAGCTAGCAAAGATAACTAAGAAAGAAATGTGGAGTTGAGTTAGGAGGGTATCACCGAGGGGCGAAGTATTGAGCCAACCAATATGATCAACAATGAATACCAAGATAACCGAACACCGAGATCAAACAATCACAATATGAAAGTGATGACACGAAGATTTATCCCGAGGTTCACGTGCTTGCCGGCACGCTAGTCCCCGTTGTGTCCCTCTTCACCACGTGGTTCGGTGGCTAATCGGTCACACACCGAGCCTCTCAAAAGGCGCCACAAGAACCTACCAAATGGCAAAAGGTTGCAATGACACGAAGCAATTTACTAATGTTGCCTTTTGCGCTTCGCCGAGGTAGGCACAAACCCCTCACAATCACCGGAGGTGGCCAAGAACAATCACCAACTCTTGCCAACGCCTCCAAGCTGCTCCAAGCCGTCTAGGTGGCGGCAACCACCAAGAGAAACAAGAATCCCGCAGCAAATCAACCACCAAGTGCCAACTAGATGCAATCTCACAATGTAAATGCACTTGGATCACTCAATCTCACTTTGAATATGCAAAGAAGCAAGAGAGATGAGTGGGAGGGGAGTTGCTTAGCTCAAAGTGCTCACAAGTAAGTCAAAAGTTCGAGAGAGAGAGCCTTGAGCCAGCCAACGAGTATTTATAGACGTACCCCTTCGAATATAGCCGTTAGAAACTTGAAACAGTCGAAGTCGCGTTGACCGGACGCGCTGGTCCAACTGACCGGACGCGCCGGTCGCGCAACGGCTAGTTTCGCGAAGCACCGACCGGACGCGCCGGTCGCAACGACCTGTCACACCCGGTTTTAAGGACAAAACCAGACATACACTATACGTGAAATAAAGACGACAAATCTCACATATAGCCACAGATAAGGGTAATATCAAAAGACAAATGCTTAATATACATAACTCAATAGTATAAAGTATACCTTAATGAGCAACACAGCGGAAAGACAACTCCGAACACCGGGTGCAACCTTCACTCCAGGATCAAACTAACTGGTTGATCACAAGCCTAACAATTCCAGAATCTAACAGTCTGGTACCCTTCCTGAGATGTGGGGAAATAGCAAGAGTGAGTCCATGTCGAACTCAGCAAATATATCATGGGGTTCATGAGGCTCAAAAGGTTTGACACGGGTTTACTGCAATAGCTTTTAGTGAGTCAACTTTTTAACATCTGAGTAGCAACAAGTTTACCATAAATCCAAATAACCTCATGATCATGTAAACGAGAATAATGTATAGCAAGAAACATTAATCATTAGTGAATATCAATATCATCATTATTATCATTATCATCAGTGTTCATCATTTATTCTGTAAGGGTCCAAGGCCACTCGTGACCGTGAGCACGGCTGTTATAACAGTTTTACACTCTGCAGAGGTTGTACACTTTCACTGTGAGTCATGATTACCCATATGCCTGGGATCGCGACTCCCAAAACACTTCCAAGGTGAGCAGGCAGGGTTCACTATGAAGCCTTTCAAAGGTTCGTCTAACAAGTTAGGGCCGCTAGGTTTCCGGAGTCAGTCCGTGTGATACACCACGCAGGGATCCACAGTCTGCTCTACCCCATTTGCGCCACAAGGGTAACCTCTAACAAGCTAGAAAAAAATCCTCATACTGAGCTAAAGCCAGAGCCATATAGCCCTCACAGTTGTACTGTAAGTCCCGGATTTTCGCTTACAGATAAGTCCTTATGGAGAGAAACTAGAGCACCATAAAAACAACCAAATATGCTCTAGCTCTCTTGAGCCATATTGCTTTAAAGCATCATTTAAACGTTTATTGCATATATCATTAGTCAAGTTACAGATCATGGTTATTTATCTTGAGCACTAGCATAAATACTACCCAATGCAATGTCCCACTGGTGTCAAGATACAAGATACAAAAGCTAGAATATCCTTAGGGGTAACAAGGTAGACACATGCACATGAATTAAGTGTATTAAAGGTGAATAGGAAACAAGGATGATCCCATGCTATACTTGCCTTAAACACCGATCCTTCGGTAAGCTTTAATCTTCAACGTTCTTCTTCTTCTTCTTAATAACCACGTATATCTCACCGACTGGACTTGATCAATAAATCATCACACACACATCGAGCAATCATACACGAAGCAAACAATAGATCTAAATTAGAACAGTACATCAAACATAAAATTAAGATGAAAAGTTTGTAGAACGAATCTACGTCTCGCTACGAATACACAGACGCGAAAAGCACACTAATCAGAGCTACGGTTGAAAAGATACATCTACCGAAAAATTTGCTCATAGAAGAAAATATAAAACTATTTAGCTTCATGAGTTTTAATTATATAATAACATATATAAGATATTTTATAAATACTATATACGGAATTAAGTCAAATTTAGATTCAAATTATGAAACTAAAGTAAAACAAATTATATTTTATTTACAAAACCCAGTTGCATAATTATTAATCAGGATATGATTTAAACAATAAAATTTCAGAATTAATAATATGGTAAACACTGTCACTAACGCGTAGATCTCATTGCTATGAATCTAACGCAACTCGAATGAGCTAAAACGGATCTAAAACATAGAAGATATGATTTAAACAAGATTTACTTTATTAAAGTAATAGATTAAATCTTACGTTGGAACTTAAAGATAGAAAACCTAACCAACAGTAATACTAACAGTATAACAAGTTTGTAAAACTCTTCTACACGTTACTACGATCACATAGACGTAAAGATCACGAAATTTGGATTTAAAACGTAAAAGTTATGAGTTTTCTAAGATTTCCTATAGATAAATAATTACTTTAATATAAACTCGAAAATAAATTAATTCAAACCTACTGTACAGTTGCATCATTAGATAGAGCTCTCAAATATGAATCTAACGCAATTTGAATGGATCAAATCGGAGTTAAAACGAAGATTCTACGGCTAAAACAATCTGAGTGGCAAAACTGTAAATATGAGAAAGCGTATTTTTCTTTTTCCGAAACGAATTACGTTTTCAACTAATCAAAGCGTATTTTTCCGTTTTACGTTTTGGACCGCGGGTTACAAACTCTGAAACCTCAGGGGCTCTTTAGCAAAAATGTCGGCCGAAGGGGTATCGTGAATTATCAGCCGTTGGATCTGAAATAGATGGCTCGGATTAGATCGGGGAGGACGGTGGCGGCACTCCCGCCGGAACAGTGGCCCGGCGGCGATTCCGCGGCGGCGCCATGGCCGGAAACACCTATCCCGCGCTACGGAGCATGAGCTCGCGAACGGAAAACTCAGGGAGAGAGAGAATGACATGACGAGCTCACCTAGGGCAAAATCGTGGCCGGGGATGAAGCAAGGAGAGCGTGCGGCTAGGAGAGGCGGACGGTGGAGGCGGACCTTCGGCCGTGGCCACCACAAGGCGGTAGAGCTGCGATTTGCGGCCGAATGAAGAGCGGGGAAGGGTGGCGGCTCCGTTTTTATAGTCCGGAGGTGGCGCTAAAGATGGAAAGGGGAGGATTGCGGTGACGGATTCGAATCGAGAGAGCGAAGGAAAGAAATCGGAACTGGCGTGGGAAGGAAGAAGGCGCCTGACATGCGGGCCCGAGTCGTCAGTGACTGGGAAGCGGGGAAAGGAAGGCGCAGGCGGCTAGCTGGGCCGGCGGCCGCGGCTCGGCCCACGCGGGTGATCGGGAGGAGGAAACGGGCCGCGCGCGCTGAGCAGGCCGAGGCGGACGCGGGGTAAGCAGGCCGGCGCTGCGGGCTGCGGAAAGAAATGGGCCAAAACCGAGATGAGCTGATTTTCTATTTTCTTTTTCTTTTCTAATTTTTCAAAGCAGATTTTCAAATAAATTTTGAATTGCCTTTTGTATTTTCAAAAAGTACACACAATGCAAATTAATATGCAGCAGCATGAATGCTCAAACATGTTTCTATCCTTATATTTGATTTTAAATTTATAAAAATTATTCTTATTCTAAATTTGCATGCTCACAAAAATACATAAAAAAAACATATTTTCCTATTTTTATCTCTTTCAAAATTTTAGGGTGTTACAATTCTACCCCCCTTAAGATGAATCTCGTCCCGAGATTCGGAAGATGATGACAAAAGAGATAATGACACTTTGTCTTTATTTGATCCTCATTTTTTTCAAATTACTCTTTCGTTCAGAATCATAAGACAGTTTCTCATATCCTGACTAACTAATCTGCCTAAGCATAATCATCTCTTCTGTTGAGCTCCTCCAAAGTTATTTGTTCCTCTGCTATGACTTCAGTAAACTCATGGTCCACTTTGCTATTCTCGGTGTACCTATCTTCTAATTGATCATTCTCGTCTTCCTCAGGTAAGAGTCGACCACCTTGATACTCAATTCTTTTCCCTGACGGTGTTGTTAAGAGCATTGTGCACCGAGTACCATGAATCACTCCTTTGTGTGCACAGAGCCATCCATTACCAAGAACCACACGAATTTTAAGTGACTCCAACACAATGAGTGTTGCGGTGAAGTTTTCCTTGTTTATGACAAGACTAACATTCGGGCATATCTGATCTGCCTGCATTTCTCCCACTGGGGTTTGAACTAGCAAAGGCCTCCTCATTGGACACTTCACCATCTTGCACGTCTCTACCATGTAGGCAGAAATGAAAGAATGCGAAGCACTAGGGTCAAATAGAGCAAAAACTTGTACTGAACTTACTTGAATATAACCTCCCACTACTTTGGTAACTCCATGAATTTTATCCATATCCACATTGCTTAGTCTCCCATTGACATAGTTTTGCTGCGCTTTGCTTCCTTGAACAGGCTTCTTATGGGCTTTCCTTTTTCGCTTTCGTTGTTGTGGATTCTGACTTAGTTCACTCCCAACTTGCTCTTCAACATTGTTGTTTTGATAGTGCTCGGCTTCATCATACCCATAACATCCTTCAATGGCAGAAACATCAATCTTTTCCCACATATTAGTGCGAGACGTCATATAGGGCTCCTGAGTCATGAGACACTACACTTCCTGTCATCAAGTGACCAACATCAGCAACACGAGCAAGTATAGATGATCATAATCATGAGCTATCCAAAAGGACAACTCTTGTCTCCATGGATCCAAAATTATCAACCTTGTTCACAGAACATTTTTGCTCAAGAGTGGCAACTCAATCATGGAGACTAACCAATACTTCCAACTAAAGAGTTCAATCTTAATAATCCTTCTTTACATTGGCTACCCCCCTTAAAAGAAGAGACACTAAATAGGGTAACTTTGAACCTTTTTCTTCTAGATGAGCTACTTAGCATAAAAGTGTTCTGACATCCCAATAATACTCTTGTGCATGGGTAAGAACAAGAAATCTGAAATTTCGCACGAGCAGAAAATCAGCAGTGCAGTAAAACAGTTGTAACTCTCATTCTGTTAATCCAATGAAACTGTAGTTTACACCGATGGAAAACTTATAAAATTCTCTGCAACTTTCTTATAGAACACACTTCCAGATTCTGTAGTTAACTTGACCGAAAACAACACATAACAGATTCTGTTCCAGGTTTCAGACAGCACAGTTGCATCGTCTTGTGATTTTTGTATCTCCCAATCCAAAATAGCTATGAGGGTAGTTCTTGCATTTAGAGAGAGATGTTGAAGTCCACTCTTGTCCAGAATTTTCTCATGATTTTTGGTCTTTCAAGAACAGAGATATAAGTTGATAAAGACAGGCTGCTCCGAAAGACAAGATATAGAAAGCAGGAGATAACCAAAACCCAGCTATTTATTTCATTAATCCTTATACCTCATACATATAAACTAAATGAAATCATGGTCAAAGCCCACGAGATCATTCCACTCATTACAAAATTCCAACTCAAGCATAAACATAAGCACAAAGCAACTAAACACTTAAATGTTCATTAGCCACACATTAAGACGACTCAACTTGGCTACTAACAGTTTTATTACACGGGACATAACTCCTATTCCTTAAACATGGTGTGATTGTAGCAGCATCCAGAGTAGATAACGTCTCTTACATTCCTTATTGCTTTATATGGACATCTGAATCTCTGCATCCCTCTTTACCATTCTTATAACTCATACCTTAAGATGGGTCAACCTGGTATCCCTCCGGTGTAGATTTAATACCCTCATACTCAATCCTTTCTCCTAAAAGTGTAGTTAGAAACACTGAACATTGGGCATACTCAATCACTCCTTTACAAGTAGATAACCAGTCTATTCCAAGGATAACATCAATGCCCATTAATTCCAAAACAATGAGGTTTACCTTAAAATTTACCCCCTTTATGTCAAGACTAACTTTTGGGCATACGCGGTCTGCCTTTATTTCACCTCTTGGAGTTTCAACCATAACTGTTTTTCCCTTTGGAAGCATAAGTATGTTATGATCTTTTGCATATTGTCTAGATATGAACGAATGTGAGGCACTGGGGTCAAACAAAACCTTGGCATTTCCTGAACTTACTGGAATTGATCCAAACACGACCTCCTTAGCTCCAGGAATGGTGGAAATATCCACATGTTTCAACCTTCCATGGATGTAATTTCTCTTTAATTTATTTCCCTGCACATGCTTCTTTTGGACATCCTGTCCTGGGTCTCGCTGTTGTTGATTCTTCTGTGGGCAAGATTTGACATAATGTCCTTCCTGCTGGCAATGATAACACTTTCTCTTAGCTGGATCTTTTGTGATGTCATACTCCAAGAAACTGTTGTTTGGTATGTTGCTATCTTGCTGGCCATAAAAATTCACCTTCGTCCCTTTGGCTTGTTTCATAGCTTGTTTGGCCTTTCGGGGTTGATACTCCTTATAGGTAATTGTCCATCCATCTATGACTACTTCATGGGGAGTAGTTTTAGCGGGAGGGGCTTCTAACTCTTTAGAGTTTAGATTTGTTTGACAGAGGATCAGGGCTGCATGTGACAATGTAGTAGAACTCGCTTGCTCATTGCTTTCCACTAGTGGTTCTAATGAGATTGCCTTTCTCTTCTTATCCATGTTGATCTCAAAATTTGGATCCACCTTGACTTTCCCCTTATTAGACTCGTTTCGAAGACAGGGAAAACCATAATGCTTACAGCAGTGGCATTGTTCCTGCTCTCCAAATGCCTTACTATCTACATCTTTATTGGATTTCATATTCTTCCAAGCTTCTGCTACTTGTATCTTCTCTGACCCCTTAGGTATGTTGGCTTGACCTTGAGATAAGCATCGTTGAGAATTCCCATGTTGTGCCATTTCTTCTAGTAATTGGTTTTGCATCGCTAATGGTTTCTTGTCAAAAGTGAGCAAGAACGACACAATTCAGTCCTCTTAACCTCTGAAATCCATAGTCTTCTCGTCACGAGCCGTCTAATAGACAAGGAGAAAAGGTTTAAAATAGAGACAAGGTTTTTATAACAGAACGGGGATAGAATTAAGCATAGCTTTGAGAAAATAACAAAGTTAAAGAGAAGCAAGAAATAGGCAACAATGAGAACATGCTAAACGTCCAGTTCTAACTAGGCTTGCGTCCTACAGTCAGCATTGCTCCGATACCAATCTGTCACACCCGGTTTTAAGGACAAAACCAGACATACACTATACGTGAAATAAAGACGACAAATCTCACATATAGCCACAGATAAGGGTAATATCAAAAGACAAATGCTTAATATACATAACTCAATAGTATAAAGTATACCTTAATGAGCAACACAGCGGAAAGACAACTCCGAACACCGGGTGCAACCTTCACTCCAGGATCAAACTAACTGGTTGATCACAAGCCTAACAATTCCAGAATCTAACAGTCTGGTACCCTTCCTGAGATGTGGGGAAATAGCAAGAGTGAGTCCATGTCGAACTCAGCAAATATATCATGGGGTTCATGAGGCTCAAAAGGTTTGACACGGGTTTACTGCAATAGCTTTTAGTGAGTCAACTTTTTAACATCTGAGTAGCAACAAGTTTACCATAAATCCAAATAACCTCATGATCATGTAAACGAGAATAATGTATAGCAAGAAACATTAATCATTAGTGAATATCAATATCATCATTATTATCATTATCATCAGTGTTCATCATTTATTCTGTAAGGGTCCAAGGCCACTCGTGACCGTGAGCACGGCTGTTATAACAGTTTTACACTCTGCAGAGGTTGTACACTTTCACTGTGAGTCATGATTACCCATATGCCTGGGATCGCGACTCCCAAAACACTTCCAAGGTGAGCAGGCAGGGTTCACTATGAAGCCTTTCAAAGGTTCGTCTAACAAGTTAGGGCCGCTAGGTTTCCGGAGTCAGTCCGTGTGATACACCACGCAGGGATCCACAGTCTGCTCTACCCCATTTGCGCCACAAGGGTAACCTCTAACAAGCTAGAAAAAAATCCTCATACTGAGCTAAAGCCAGAGCCATATAGCCCTCACAGTTGTACTGTAAGTCCCGGATTTTCGCTTACAGATAAGTCCTTATGGAGAGAAACTAGAGCACCATAAAAACAACCAAATATGCTCTAGCTCTCTTGAGCCATATTGCTTTAAAGCATCATTTAAACGTTTATTGCATATATCATTAGTCAAGTTACAGATCATGGTTATTTATCTTGAGCACTAGCATAAATACTACCCAATGCAATGTCCCACTGGTGTCAAGATACAAGATACAAAAGCTAGAATATCCTTAGGGGTAACAAGGTAGACACATGCACATGAATTAAGTGTATTAAAGGTGAATAGGAAACAAGGATGATCCCATGCTATACTTGCCTTAAACACCGATCCTTCGGTAAGCTTTAATCTTCAACGTTCTTCTTCTTCTTCTTAATAACCACGTATATCTCACCGACTGGACTTGATCAATAAATCATCACACACACATCGAGCAATCATACACGAAGCAAACAATAGATCTAAATTAGAACAGTACATCAAACATAAAATTAAGATGAAAAGTTTGTAGAACGAATCTACGTCTCGCTACGAATACACAGACGCGAAAAGCACACTAATCAGAGCTACGGTTGAAAAGATACATCTACCGAAAAATTTGCTCATAGAAGAAAATATAAAACTATTTAGCTTCATGAGTTTTAATTATATAATAACATATATAAGATATTTTATAAATACTATATACGGAATTAAGTCAAATTTAGATTCAAATTATGAAACTAAAGTAAAACAAATTATATTTTATTTACAAAACCCAGTTGCATAATTATTAATCAGGATATGATTTAAACAATAAAATTTCAGAATTAATAATATGGTAAACACTGTCACTAACGCGTAGATCTCATTGCTATGAATCTAACGCAACTCGAATGAGCTAAAACGGATCTAAAACATAGAAGATATGATTTAAACAAGATTTACTTTATTAAAGTAATAGATTAAATCTTACGTTGGAACTTAAAGATAGAAAACCTAACCAACAGTAATACTAACAGTATAACAAGTTTGTAAAACTCTTCTACACGTTACTACGATCACATAGACGTAAAGATCACGAAATTTGGATTTAAAACGTAAAAGTTATGAGTTTTCTAAGATTTCCTATAGATAAATAATTACTTTAATATAAACTCGAAAATAAATTAATTCAAACCTACTGTACAGTTGCATCATTAGATAGAGCTCTCAAATATGAATCTAACGCAATTTGAATGGATCAAATCGGAGTTAAAACGAAGATTCTACGGCTAAAACAATCTGAGTGGCAAAACTGTAAATATGAGAAAGCGTATTTTTCTTTTTCCGAAACGAATTACGTTTTCAACTAATCAAAGCGTATTTTTCCGTTTTACGTTTTGGACCGCGGGTTACAAACTCTGAAACCTCAGGGGCTCTTTAGCAAAAATGTCGGCCGAAGGGGTATCGTGAATTATCAGCCGTTGGATCTGAAATAGATGGCTCGGATTAGATCGGGGAGGACGGTGGCGGCACTCCCGCCGGAACAGTGGCCCGGCGGCGATTCCGCGGCGGCGCCATGGCCGGAAACACCTATCCCGCGCTACGGAGCATGAGCTCGCGAACGGAAAACTCAGGGAGAGAGAGAATGACATGACGAGCTCACCTAGGGCAAAATCGTGGCCGGGGATGAAGCAAGGAGAGCGTGCGGCTAGGAGAGGCGGACGGTGGAGGCGGACCTTCGGCCGTGGCCACCACAAGGCGGTAGAGCTGCGATTTGCGGCCGAATGAAGAGCGGGGAAGGGTGGCGGCTCCGTTTTTATAGTCCGGAGGTGGCGCTAAAGATGGAAAGGGGAGGATTGCGGTGACGGATTCGAATCGAGAGAGCGAAGGAAAGAAATCGGAACTGGCGTGGGAAGGAAGAAGGCGCCTGACATGCGGGCCCGAGTCGTCAGTGACTGGGAAGCGGGGAAAGGAAGGCGCAGGCGGCTAGCTGGGCCGGCGGCCGCGGCTCGGCCCACGCGGGTGATCGGGAGGAGGAAACGGGCCGCGCGCGCTGAGCAGGCCGAGGCGGACGCGGGGTAAGCAGGCCGGCGCTGCGGGCTGCGGAAAGAAATGGGCCAAAACCGAGATGAGCTGATTTTCTATTTTCTTTTTCTTTTCTAATTTTTCAAAGCAGATTTTCAAATAAATTTTGAATTGCCTTTTGTATTTTCAAAAAGTACACACAATGCAAATTAATATGCAGCAGCATGAATGCTCAAACATGTTTCTATCCTTATATTTGATTTTAAATTTATAAAAATTATTCTTATTCTAAATTTGCATGCTCACAAAAATACATAAAAAAAACATATTTTCCTATTTTTATCTCTTTCAAAATTTTAGGGTGTTACACGACCGGACGCGCCGGTCACGACCGGACGCACCGGTCCCATAACTGACCGGACGCGCTGGTCAACCCTGAGCCGCGCACAACGAACCAGCGACCGGACGCGCTGAAGAACTGACCGGACGCCACATTGCCCGCGTCCGGTTGGAGTCCAGTAAGCTCCCTGGACGACCGGACGCGTCCGATCAAACAACTGAAAAACACGCAGATACTGGACACTGACCGGACGCGTCCGGTCAAACAGTGACCGCGTCCGGTCCAGCGTCCGGTCACCACTGTGACCCCGTTTGCCTCCGTTTCTTTTTCCGACTTCCGGCGTAGTGGAAAATAGGCATTTCATTTCCCCAAAATTGCCTGAATCCCGCGCTCGCACGCTCGGCGGGAGGGAGAGATGACCCCAAACCCTCTCTACCGCTTAAACTCCAACGCCATCGCAAATGTGCTAACACCACCAAGTGATCACGTCATGTGTGAGTGTGTTAGCATTTTCACAATCATTTTTCGAGGCGATATTAGTTCTATCCAAATGCATATGATCATGAAATGCACATCTAGAGGCACTTAGGAGTTCAATAGCCGCGTCATTCCCCTCTTTATAGTACGGCTATCTATCCTGTAATGTAACCACACCCACTAGGTGTCTTGGTTACTAAAACACAACCCTTAAGCATATACCTTTGCCTTGATCACGTAGGGTTGCGTCCAAATCCAAGTGTGGCCATCATGATCACCATGTCCATCTTGCCACCAACCTTGGAGTGTACTAATCCTCATATGCTACATACAACTTAGGCATGGGATTAGTACTTAGGCATTGTCACTAATTACCAACACCAAACATAGGACTTTCAATCTCCCCCTTGTTGGTAATTGGTGACAACCCTTTCACAAAGATGTTATAATAAAATTTTGATTGAACCCATGCCACATTGTCCAAGTATATTACCCTGTATAAGAATTATGGACATGTGATCATGAATTCAAATTGATAGCAATGGCTCCCCCTACATGTATGCTATATGTTTGGATTTTGGAAGCATACATGTTAGATAGGAAAGATTAGGAGCATTGTCTACCAATAGGTGCTAAGTGTTTTAGATTATAGACCTTTGAAGCGTGATACCATCGGAGTAGCGATAAACACCATCTTAGCACCTTGTGTAGTTAGATTCCACTTGGAAAAGCACAAACATAACTAGAAACCTCGTGAGATCAACATTATAAGCAAGGCTCTAGTACCACTTTGAAAAACATGAAGCAAGAAAAATCTAGCTACTTCCTATTCATACTAGTACCTCAATGCATCATTCAAATTATACTAGCAAGACACCACACAAGCAAAGTATCAGAGAAAACGAAATGCATAACTATGCATCATACATATGACGTGCACATGTAAATGCAACATTCATGCTTAAGAGCTTGCTCCCCCTACTTATGTGCTCAAAATTTTAGTTGATCCCCTTCTTTTATCAATTCTCCCCCTTTAGGATCTATCTTTGTGAACAACATTTTCTCCCCCACAACATTTTCTTCCTCTTTGAGTTCTGTCTTTGTGAACAATATTTTCTCCCCCTTTGGCACCAATTGACCACAAGGAGCAAACTTTAGATAGATTATCATGTTGAAATATGGGGTGAGGATCAAGTTTATGATTCAACCTAGATTGCTTGCATAAATAAAATACTTCAGTTTGATCCAAGGGCAAGCTTCTTCACACCTCACTAGAAGGGTTATCATGCACCATGTTGAAGCAAATATTTAGACAAGTTTTCTAGATTAAATACTTAGGATCACAAGCTACTTAAACAAGTTGTATGCTACCACTAGATCATACAAGACATGGAAACAATAGTGGCACCATATAAACTTCAAATTCATTTGATTTTCATGAATGAGCCAAGAACATGTAAATTATGACTAGATGCACTAAACATGTCCTTAGTATAGAATGTATGACATGTCAACCAATTGTACCTTGAGGCTCGAAGGAGAGGCATGTCATATATGGGAGTGCATCAACACATGTTGGAGAAGTCAAGTATGTTCAACTCATTCTTTAGCTTGTGAAATCTCTTCTCATCAAGTGGCTTGGTGAATAGATCGGCTAATTGATCTTCGGTGCCCACACTCTCAATAGCAATGTCACCCTTTTGTTGATGATCTCTAATAAAGTGATGGCGAACATCAATATGCTTTGTTCTTTGATGTTGAACCGGATTGTTGGTTAGCTTCACGACACTTTCATTATCACATAGCAATGGCACATTCTTGAAATTGATTCCAAAATCCTTCAATGTTGCCTTCATCCACAAGATTTGTGCACAACAACTACCCGCGGCGATGTATTCGGCCTCGGTGGTAGATAGTGCAATACTATTTTGCTTCTTGGATGACCATGAGACAAGTGATCTTCCCAACAATTGACAAGTCCCTAAGGTGCTCTTTCTCTCAACTTTGTCACCGGCATAGTCGGAATCCGAATAACCAACTAGCTCAAAACTAGCACCCTTGGGATACCACAATCCAACATCTTGTGTATGCTTCAAGTACCTCAATATTCTCTTTGTTGCCTTCAAATGACTTTCTCTTGATGAGGCTTGAAATCTTGCACACATGTATACACTAAACATCACATCGGGCCTTGATGCTGTCACATAGAGTAGGCTACCAATCATTGATCTATATAGCTTTTGATCCACCATGTTGCCACTCTTGTCACTATCCAAACTTCCACTAGTGCTCATTGGAGTTGTAATGCCCTTTGCATCTTCCATGCCAAACTTCTTGAGCATATCTTTGATGTACTTGGTTTGGCTCACAAATGTACCTTCTTTCATTTGTTTGATTTGAAGTCCAAGAAAGAAACTAAGTTCACCAATCATTGACATTTCAAATTCCTTTGCCATCATTTTCCCAAACTCATCACAATAATCTTGATTGGTTGAACCGAATATGATATCATCAACATATATTTGCAATACAAATAAGTCTTTCTCAATCTTCTTGGTGAATAGTGTTGTATCAACTTTGCCCATGACAAATCCTTTGGATAGCAAGAAGTCCCTCAATCTTTCATACCATGCTCTAGGTGCTTGCTTTAATCCATACAAAGCTTTTCTCAATTTGTATACATGATTGGGTTTCTTGTCATCTTCAAAACCGGGAGGTTGCTTCACATACACCTCCTCTTGAATGTACCCATTGAGAAATGCACTCTTTATATCCATTTGATATAGCTTGATATTGTGAGCACAAGCATAGGCAAGTAAGATCCTAATTGCTTCTAATCTTGCAACCGGGGCATAAGTTTCACCAAAGTCAAGACCCTCTATTTGTGTGTAACCTTGAGCCACTAGTCTTGCTTTGTTCCTTACTACTATCCCATCTTGATCTTGTTTGTTACGAAAGACCCATCTTGTTCCAATGACATTGTGATCCTTAGGCCTTTCAACTAGTTCCCATACTTCATTTCTCTTGAAGTTGTTGAGCTCTTCATGCATTGCATTTACCCAATCCGGATCTCTCAATGCTTTATCAATGTCCTTGGGTTCTTCCATTGACATAAAAGATGAGTGAGCACAAAATGATGTCAATCTTGATCTAGTTTGAACTCCTCTTTGTATGTCACCAATGATGGAATCCAATGGATGGTCTCTTGCAATGTTAGTTGGTTGAAGTACTTGGACTTGATTGCTTGGAAGTTGATGTTGATCATGAGTTGGAGATGATGAACTAGCCACTTGTTGATCTTGTTGTACTTGAGATGATGTACTAGCTTGATTTTGCATTAGAGAACCACTAGCTTGAGTGATTGGGCTTTGGAGCACTTGATCTTTGTTGTCATCCACATCAATTACTTGTTTTGGTCTAATGTCACCAATATCCATTTCTTTCATAGCATTACTCAATTGAGTTCCTCTCACATCATCCAAGTTATCTTCTTCATCTTGAGAGCCATTTGTTTCATCAAACTCAACATCATGCACTTCTTCAAGTAAACCACTAGTCAAATTCCAAACTCTATAAGCTTTGCTAGTAGTTGAGTAACCAAGTAGAAACCCTTCATCACATTTCTTCTCAAATTTGCTCAATCTAGTGCCTTTCTTCAAGATATAGCATTTACAACCAAATACCCGAAAGTATGCAATGTTGGGCTTTCTTCCATTTAAGATCTCATATGGTGTCTTCTCAAGGAACTTGTGGCAATAGAGACGGTTGCTATAGAAGCAAGCCGTGTTGATTGCTTCGGCCCAAAATGAATGACTCACATTATACTCATTCAACATTGATCTTGCCATATCAATTAAGGTTCTATTCTTCCTCTCAACTAAGCCATTTGATTGAGGTGTATACTTGGCCGAGAATTGATGTTCGATTCCAAGCTCATCACATAGCTCATCAACTCTTGTGTTTCTAAACTCACTTCCATTGTCACTTCTCACTTTCTTGATTGTGGTTTCAAACTCATTTTGCACTCTCTTGATGAACTTCTTGAATATGTCAAATACATCACTTTTGTCCCCAAGAAAGAATACCCATGTGTATCTAGTGAAATCATCCACAATCATAAAACCATACTTGTTGCCACCAATGTTTGTGTATGTAGTTGGCCCAAATAGATCCATGTGCAACAACTCAAATGCCTTGGAAGTACTCATAATGCTCTTCAATGGATGAGTGTTGCCTACTTGCTTTCCGGCTTGACATGCACTACATAGCTTATCTTTCTCAAATGTGACATCCTTCAAGCCTCTAACTAAGTCATGCTTCACTAACTTGTTCAATTGCTTCATGCCAACATGACCAAGTCTTCTATGCCATAACCAACCCATACTTGATTTGGTGAGCAAACATGTTGAAAGTTGAGTGTCACTAGCATTAAAATCAACCAAGTATAGATTCTCATATCTAAAACCTTTGAAGATCAAGTTAGAGCCATCAACACTAACTATCTCCACATCATCAACACCAAATATGCACTTGAAACCGAGATCACACAATTGAGCAACCGAGAGAAGATTGAAGTTCAACTTTTCAACTAAGAGCACATTGGAAATGCTATGATCATTTGAGATTGCAATCCTTCCAAGAGCCTTCACATCACCTTTGCTATTGTCACCAAATGTGATACTATCAATACCACTATCATTTGATTTGAGAGAGTTGAACATTCTTGAATCACCGGTCATATGTTGAGAGCACCCACTATCAAGCACCCAATGCCTTCCTCCGGCCTTGTAATTAACCTACAAAACAAATTAATGTTTCTTAGGTACCCATACTTGTTTGGGTCCTTGGAGATTAGTCACTAAGCTCTTTGGTACCCAAATGGCCTTCTTCTTTGGGCCCACAATTGGTGTACCAACAAACCTAGCATGCACACCTTTCTCACCCTTAGTAAGTATATAACAAGAATCAAAATGAATGTAAGGTACATTAGCATTTTTCTTGTTCTTGTTCATTTTATTGCAATTAATCTCTAGATGCCCAACTTGCTTGCATCTATTGCAATAACGACCATTGCCCTTCACAAAGCGAGGCTTTGGAGTAGCAAAGGCCGCCTTGCCCTTCTTGGGAGTATATCCCAATCCCTCTTTGTTAAGAGAGAACCTTTGGCTACCTAAGCATTTTAGCAAGCGGGCATCCCCACCATAGGCGTTGCCTAATGCGCGGGTGAGATCATCCACCTCTCTCTTGAGAGTCTCAACCACAAGTGATGAATCACTAGTAGTAGAGGTAGAGTTGGTTGTGGTAGATGATGATGAGCTACATGAAGCATTAGTAGGACTAACAAATAAAGAATCATCAATAATATCACATGTTAGTCCAATATCACAAGTGACAATCACTTGCTCCTCCTTAGCTTCCTTCATGAACTTCTCCAACTTAAGGTCCTTTTCCTTGATGAGCTCAAGTAGAGTGGACTGGGCTTCCTTAAGCCTAGTGTGAGCAATTTCAAGATCCTCGTGGTCTTCCTTTAGACACTCACGAGAAGCCTCTAGCTCATCAAAGGATTTTCTAAGAGCTTTGAGCTCTTGTTCAATTCCTTTGCACTCCTTACTCTTTTTGAGAGCAACAAGCTCCTCCATCAAGGCATCATTTTCATTGCTCTTGGCAATGAGCTCTTGTTCCAAGATTTTATATTTCTTGGTTGTCCTCTTGTAGCCCTTGCTCATTTGATCTATTATGCCTAATAGATCATCCTTGGAGTAGTCCTCATCCTCCTCATCATCACTCCTACAATCATCACTAGCACAAGAATCATCATCACTATCATCATATTTTACCTTTGTAGGCTTGGCCATAAGGCATGTTGATGAAGTGTCGAAGATGGATGGCTTGTTGGAGAGGGCGATGTTTGCAATGGCTCGCCGAGTGATCCTCTCATCATCACTAGAGCTTTCATCATCATCACTATCGGAGTTGTCACTATCCCAAGTGACTACATAACCACCACCCTTCTTCTTTTTGTTGAAAGTGAAGCTCTTCTTTGCTTTCTTCTCATTCTCTTTCTTATCCTTCTTGTTCTTCTTGAGCTTCAAGTCCCCATTATGAAATCTCTTATCTTCATAGGGGCAATCCGCCACTATGTGATCGGGGCTATTGCAATTGTAGCAAAGGGTCTTTGCCTTTATAGTGTCTCTCCTCTTCCTTGCCCCATATCCTTTCTTCTTCATGAACCTTCCCATCTTGTGCACAAGGAGGGCCATGGTCTCATCATCGAATGGATCATCATCATCACTTTCTACCTTGCTCTTGCCCTTAGAGGATGAAGCCTTGAATGCAATGGGCTTCTCTTGCTTGACCTTGGTCTCCTTCTTCTCTTCTACCTCATCTTCATCATCATTGTATTGGGCATCGGTCATTATATCTCCAAGCACATTGGTTGGTTTGACCTTGTCCAATCCCTCTCTAAAGATCATTCTTCTCAAGGTGGCAAACTTCTTGGGTAAGCACATCAAGAACTTGTGTGAGAAGTCCTTGTCCTCAACCTTCTCCCCAAGCCCCTTGAGATCATTGACAATGACTTGGAGCCTATAGAACATCTCCGGGATGGATTCATCATCCTTCATCTTGAATGTGGAGAACTTGTCCTTGAGCATATATAGTTTGGCACTTTTTACCGTTGAAGTGCCTTCATATGTTTCTTCAAGCCTTATCCAAAGCTCATTTGCCTTTTCAAGATCTTTGATTTGCTCAAATACTTTATCATCAATGGCACGATAGATTGTGTCAAGTGCCGCCGTATTGCATTGTTTGTTGATGCGGTCATTGGGAGTGAGGTTTTCCTCATCAAGAATGACGTATCCTTCTTTGGTCACATCCCAAACCTTCTCATGTATATTGCCTAGATATTGCTTCATCTTCCTTTTCCAATGATCAAAGGAAGAGACGCCATCAAAGAATGGAGGCTTGCCATTAACATGATTGAACATAACTTGAGCCATCTTACACCGAGGTTGTTAAGCCTTACAAACGGTGACCACGGCTCTGATACCACTTGAAAGGTCTTGATGGCTAGAGGGGGGGTGAATAGCCTATTAAAATTTTCTACAAAGACAAGCTAAACAAGTTTATCAATAAAACAAATAGCGAGATGCGAGTTTTGCTTAGCCTACGGGGTGTTTGCAAGCCACCTAACCAATTCACAATTCTAGTAATTGCACTCAACCGCACAAGTCAAACCGAGAAGGAAACTACAACTAGCAAGCTACACAAAGAAGCTACTCTAGCAAAGCTAACTAGCTAGCAAAGATAACTAAGAAAGAAATGTGGAGTTGAGTTAGGAGGGTATCACCGAGGGGCGAAGTATTGAGCCAACCAATATGATCAACAATGAATACCAAGATAACCGAACACCGAGATCAAACAATCACAATATGAAAGTGATGACACGAAGATTTATCCCGAGGTTCACGTGCTTGCCGGCACGCTAGTCCCCGTTGTGTCCCTCTTCACCACGTGGTTCGGTGGCTAATCGGTCACACACCGAGCCTCTCAAAAGGCGCCACAAGAACCTACCAAATGGCAAAAGGTTGCAATGACACGAAGCAATTTACTAATGTTGCCTTTTGCGCTTCGCCGAGGTAGGCACAAACCCCTCACAATCACCGGAGGTGGCCAAGAACAATCACCAACTCTTGCCAACGCCTCCAAGCTGCTCCAAGCCGTCTAGGTGGCGGCAACCACCAAGAGAAACAAGAATCCCGCAGCAAATCAACCACCAAGTGCCAACTAGATGCAATCTCACAATGTAAATGCACTTGGATCACTCAATCTCACTTTGAATATGCAAAGAAGCAAGAGAGATGAGTGGGAGGGGAGTTGCTTAGCTCAAAGTGCTCACAAGTAAGTCAAAAGTTCGAGAGAGAGAGCCTTGAGCCAGCCAACGAGTATTTATAGACGTACCCCTTCGAATATAGCCGTTAGAAACTTGAAACAGTCGAAGTCGCGTTGACCGGACGCGCTGGTCCAACTGACCGGACGCGCCGGTCGCGCAACGGCTAGTTTCGCGAAGCACCGACCGGACGCGCCGGTCGCAACGACCGGACGCGCCGGTCACGACCGGACGCACCGGTCCCGTAACTGACCGGACGCGCTGGTCAACCCTGAGCCGCGCACAACGAACCAGCGACCGGACGCGCTGAAGAACTGACCGGACGCCACATTGCCCGCGTCCGGTTGGAGTCCAGTAAGCTCCCTGGACGACCGGACGCGTCCGATCAAACAACTGAAAAACGCGCAGATACTGGACACTGACCGGACGCGTCCGGTCAAACAGTGACCGCGTCCGGTCCAGCGTCCGGTCACCACTGTGACCCCGTTTGCCTCCGTTTCTTTTTCCGACTTCCGGCGTAGTGGAAAATAGGCATTTCATTTCCCCAAAATTGCCTGAATCCCGCGCTCGCACGCTCGGCGGGAGGGAGAGATGACCCCAAACCCTCTCTACCGCTTAAACTCCAACGCCATCGCAAATGTGCTAACACCACCAAGTGATCACGTCATGTGTGAGTGTGTTAGCATTTTCACAATCATTTTTCGAGGCGATATTAGTTCTATCCAAATGCATATGATCATGAAATGCACATCTAGAGGCACTTAGGAGTTCAATAGCCGCGTCATTCCCCTCTTTATAGTACGGCTATCTATCCTGTAATGTAACCACACCCACTAGGTGTCTTGGTTACTAAAACACAACCCTTAAGCATATACCTTTGCCTTGATCACGTAGGGTTGCGTCCAAATCCAAGTGTGGCCATCATGATCACCATGTCCATCTTGCCACCAACCTTGGAGTGTACTAATCCTCATATGCTACATACAACTTAGGCATGGGATTAGTACTTAGGCATTGTCACTAATTACCAACACCAAACATAGGACTTTCAGATGCAGCTACTCCCGGTGCGGCCGCTGCCGCCGGTGAGGAGGCTGCCACCGGTGAGGCCGCTGCAACCGGTGAGGGCTCCGTCAAGCCATCAAACCGGCAGTCCACCTCTGCATGTTGGGAGGACTTCGAGAAGCTCTTCAAAATTGTGAACGGGCAGAAGGTCAGGTATGGCGCTCGATGTCACCACTGTAAGAAGGAGTATACTGCTAATTCTAAATTTGGTACTGGCCATTTACTCCGTCATATGGAAACTTGCCCTAAGAAACGTGAAAAAAATCGCATGACTCAGTCTCACATTACTTTTCTTAAGGATGGTACTATCCGAAACTGGGATTACGATCCTGAGGTTGCTCGTGTTCAGCTTGTTCATTTGCTTGCTAGGTTAGATCTTCCCCTCAGTATTGGTGAAACTGAGGCCTGGGAAGATTACATTAGAACTGCTCACAATCCCAGGTTTAAAATTGTTTCTAAGCAAACTACAGGTAGGGATCTTATGAGGTACTTCTCTGAGAAGCGTGATAAACTGGTAGAATCTTTGAAGAGTAATGCTATTACATCTATTGCTATAACTTCTGATATTTGGTCTGGAAATGCTAAGCAGGATTATTTGAGTGTTGTTGGTCATTTCATTAATTTTAATTGGCAACTTGAAAAGAGGGTGCTTGGGTTAAGGCTTATTGATGTGTCTCATAATGCTGAAAACATTGCTGAACGTGTTACTGTTGTGCTAAATGATTATGGTATACTGCATAAGGTGTTTTCTGTAACTTTAGACAATGCTTCTTCTAATAACAAAGCCATGGATGCACTTAAACCTCTACTTAAGCAATATTTGGGTGCTGATCTCTTTTTGCATCAAAGGTGTGCATGTCATATTATTAATCTGATAGTTAAGGAAGCTCTTGTTACTGTAACTCCTATGATTGATGCTTTTAGAACTGCTATCTCTTTTATCAACTCTTCTAACCTAAAGTTGCTTCATATAAGAGCTATTGCATGGCATCTGGAACCAGACCTCGAACATTTGGGCTGGACATGGATGTAAGGTGGAACTCTACATATCTGATGCTTAAGCATGTCCTGCCCCACAAGGAAATTTTTCATACTTTCATTGAGTCCAATTACCCAAGACCTAGAGGTGGTGCCTTTCTCTTAACTCATGATCATTGGGCTATGGCAACTAAAATTCTGGAATTTCTTGAACTGTTTTATGACTCAACTGTTGCTTTGTCTGGTGTTTACTATCCTACTGCACCTTTAATGGTTCATCACATTGTTAGGATTGCTATTCACCTGCATAAGTATCAAAATGATGAGCATATTAGACTTGTTGTCCAACCCATGATTGATAAGTATAATAAATACTGGAAAACAATACCTCCACTTTACTGTATTGCATTTATCTTGGATCCAAGAGCTAAAATGAAAGGTTTCAACAAAGTTCTTAGAAAGTTACAACTAATCACTGATGCTGATTATTCTAATAAGGTATTGGAAACTAGATCTCTTCTTTTCAAGCTCTATCACAGGTATGATGATTTATATGGCTCTGTCAGGGAGAAAAGGGCTGTCCCTCCAAGCCTATCTGGTAAGAAAAGAACAGCTTGGGATGAAATATATGATGATGATGATGATGTGCTTCCTCCTAATCTTGATATGTCTAGGAGTATTCCTGCTACTGCTTTGCTGCATGCAGCAAGTTCTTCCTCTAACACTGGTTCTGCTTCTGAACTTACCTCTTACCTTGACTGTGACACAGTCAGCCAGTTGGATGATGACTTTAACATCTTGAACTGGTGGCATCAGCATAAACTGACATATCCTGTTCTTTCTACTCTTGCTAAAGATGTGTTTAGTGTGCCTGTTTCCACCATATCTTCAGAAGCTACTTTTAGCACCACTGGCAGGATCATCGAAGAACGAAGGCGGAGGCTGAAGCCAGAAACTGTGGAGGCACTTGCTTGCATCAAGGACTGGGAGGCTGCAGAGATAAGGATTCAGCACATGGTGGAGGACAAGGAGCTGGTGGAGGCATTTGAAGAACTTTATCTTGATGTTGATTAATCATTTATGTAATGGTTCTGTAACTTAAGTAGGATTTAGACTTTTGCTGCTGGAGCAGCTGGACTTGGACCCTTGGGGTATTGAACTGTTGATCTAATATTGTGGAGCTGGCTGCACTTTTTTTCCCTGTCTAGGGTTTCTCACAAGGGTGAGTTTTACCTAGACAGGTTTTTAATGAGGCAGCCATTGCACAACTCCTTTTTGTTGCTATCTGTGATGTGTTCAGCTGTGTTTTTTTGATTTTTTTTTTGTTGAATTTGAAGTTAGATGTATTTTTCTATATTGAAAGAGATGTAACTCTGCTGGAAACGTGCCTGGGCAGGCACGAGCACGAGCGTGCTGTCGTGCCAAACGGCCCGGCACGGCACGCTCCAGAGAGTTTAGTGTTGTGCCCGTGCCTGGCTGACGGCACGGCGGCACTATCAGGCACGGCACGGCAAGCACGCGGGCCAGATCGTGCCGTGCCTAACCGTGCCGTGTCCGGGCCGTGCCGGTGCCATGCCGGGCCGCCCGTTTGGAAAACTATATACTCCTCCATGTCCTCCCCTTCGCCTTCTACTCCATCCACCTCCGCACCATCTCCGCCTTCTTCCTCGTCTGGCTCTGTGGCTTCAAGCTCCTCCTCCTCGCCGCGGGGCACGGGCCGCTCCACCCCGCCCTCCCGCTCGTGCGCTTCGTCGCGTGCGCCGCGCTGCCCGTCAAGGTCCGGGACGAGAACGAGAAGCAGCAGCAGCAGGCCTCCCGCTCCTCTCTCCCTTCCGGATTCGTGCTGTCGTACGCGGCCAAGGCGGCTCTCTTCTCCGCGCTCGTCTCCGTCCGGTGCTACAGGGCACGGATGCCCGCGTACGCCGTGCCCGTGTTCGACGGCGCGCACGTGTACCTGATGCTAGAGCTCTTCCTCGCGTCCGCCGCGGCGCTCGCCCGCGCGCTGCTGGCCGCGGAGCTGGAGCCGCAGTTCGACCGGCCGTACCTCGCCTCCTCCCTCCGCGACTTCTGGGGTCGGCGGTGGAATCTCATGGTCCCCGGCGTGCTCCGGCCCTGCGTGTACCACCCCGTGGGCGCCCGCTTCGGCGCCGCGGCGGGCGTGCTCGCGGCGTTCCTCGTGTCCGGGGCCATGCACGAGGTCATGTTCTACTACATCACGCTGGAGCCCGGGACCGGGGAGGTGACCGCGTTCTTCGCGCTGCACGGCGCGTGCGCGGTGGCCGAGCGGTGGTGGATGGCGCGGCATCGCGGCGTGTGGCGGCTGCCGCGGCCCCTCGCGACGGCGCTGACGCTGGCGTTCGTGACGGGGACCGGGTCGTGGCTCTTCTTCGCGCCCGTGATCCGGAGCGGGCTGGACAAGGCCATCATCGCCGAGTGCGAGGGGATGCTGGCGTTCTTGGAGCAGGCTGGCCGGAATCTAGCCGCGACGGCACATTTGTTTTGAACCTCTGTAAGCTAGTACTGGTACATGTAACATAACATGTTGTTACCCCCATTTGGTTGTCTGCAGAGCATGCACAATTAACAGCGGCATGCCGTTTTCTTTTGTACCGTCGATCCAGTGTTAACAGAAAATGTTTGTATACTGTTTATGCGATCGGATATTTCAGGGTCTGTTTAGTTGCCCATGTAACCCAAAAAAGTTTACACAGTACCTGTCACATCGAATCTTGCGGCACAGCATGGAGTACTAAATGTAGACGAAAGAAAAAACTAATTACACAGTTTAGGTGTAAATCATGAGACAAATCTTTTGAGCCTAATTAGTTCATGATTGGACACAAATTGCCAAATAAAACGAAAAGTGCTACGGTAGCACGTCGACTTCGTATTCAAGTACTTCCTCCGTTCAAAAAAAAAAGATCAAAGTGACTTATGCCCTGTTTGGTTACATGAGGTTAAAGTTTAACTCCTATCACATTAATATTTCCTCGAATGCATGGAGTATTAAATGTAGACTAATTGCATGCATGTCGGTACAGATTAGGAGTAATTTACGAGACGAATCTATTAAGCCTAATTAGTCCAAAATTAAAAACTTTTTGTCAAATAAGACGAAAGTGCTACAGTGTTAGTTAAACTTTAACACCCTAACCAACACACCCCCTTATAATTAAGAACAGATAGAGCAGTAAATAAAGAGTACTCGTGAATAAGGGTCTGTTTAGATAAAAAAGAGCCAAAAATTTTTGCATAGTAACTGTCACATCGAATCTTTGGACGTATGCATGGAGCATTAAATGTAGGTAAAAAAATAACTAATTGCACAGTTTGTCTGTAAATGTCGAGATGAATCTTTTGAGCCTAGTTAGTCCATGGTTTGACAAATTTTGCCAAATAACAACGAAAAGTGCTACAGGAACTTTTCCCCAAAAGTTTTCACATCTAAACACGCCCTAAATTACCCAAACAAACTAGCGTATGCCAGGCGTGTGCTGTGTGCCTGCGCTCTGCTGCAGTGCTGGTACACGTCACTGGAAAGGTGCTGCAGCAGCAGCACCGATCTCTCGCACAGATTTGCCATTTGCAACTGCAACAAGATCATTAGTGCAAACCTGGTCTCGTGACACCCACCACCGGAAATCATCCGGAATGCCACCAGCCCACCACCACCGTAGTGCAAACCTGATCATTAGTGCAAGGCAGAATAGCCATTTCGGTCTCTCAACTATTATTCGAGGCTCAGTTTTGTTTCTGAACTTTCAAAACGGTCGATTTAGTCCTCAGACTCTACTTTTAGGCTCAATTGCATCCTAGAACTACGAAGAGGATCGTTTAGTCCTCAAACTGTGCGTTTTGGGCTCAATTTCATTTATAAACTATCAAAGTGTATTTTGTTCTTTAAACTTTTATTTTCAACTCAACTTTGTCTACGTTCTACGTAGAACGCTACACTGTTGCACCTGGTTAGCTTCAACACCACCGGTGATTGGAGATACAAAAATAATATTCATCCAAACACTCTTTCGTGGCCATTAATAATTCCAAGCTATTATTTTTAGTGTTACCCTTATAATGGTACTATATATATATATATATATATATATATATATATATATATATATATATATATATATATATATAAATGATAATTGTGGGAGCAATTACATTTGCATTGAACACTATTTATTCTCTAAGAATACATGAATATATTAAAACAATAGTAGATCTATAATTCTGATAATTTATGGATGAAATTGTGCCTGAAATATAAAGTTTCCTTTTTAAATAGATAAAATTGAGTTGAAAAATAAAAGTTAATTTGATAGTTCATTGATGAAATTGAGACCAAAATATAAAATTTGAGAACTGAAACGATCATCTTCATAGTTGTAGGGTGAAATTGAGTATAAAACTAAAGTTTGAGGACCTAAATGACCATTTTAAAAGTTTAGAGATAAAATTAAGGCTCGCTTAATAATTAAGCGACCAAAATGGCTACTGCAACGCACAAAATCTTACAAGACTTTTGTGATCTCATGACACCCACCACCGGAATGCCATGGCCCATGCTTTCCTTTCATCAATCAAAGATCCCAAAATGGCAATCGAGCAAACACATTAGCTTCAATCAAAGATCCCATGCTTATGTTTTCCTTTCATTATGTGCAAATCAAATCATCGTTCAATTCAACCACCAACGCTGGAGTCCTCGTCGTCAGAGTCCAGCTTCCACCACGGCTTCCCCTTGCCCTTCCGTGCCAGCTCCTCGACTCCATCGCCGTCATCGTCCTCGAACACCACCTCTTCCTCGTCATCGTCCTCATCGTACCTCCACTCCAGCCCCTTGAGCACGTCCCCATCCCGCCACTTGCCGGACACGGACGGCGCGGCCTTCCTAGCCTTCCCGGCGATCACCTCCGCCCAGCTGAACCCGGCGTCCGCCCACCTCGCCAGGCCGGACTCACCGCCGACGACCACCGACCGCACGCCCCTCACCCTCGCCACCCGCAGCAGGGGTGCCAGCTCCTCGTGGCCCGAGATGAGCACCAAGCACCGCGCGGACCCTTCGTCGAGCACCAGCTGCGCGTGCTCCCGGAGGGACGCCGCCGGGGTCCAGGAGAGCACGACACGGACGCCGGCGCGCCCGAGCTCGTCGGACGGGGAGGCGGTGCCCGTGCCCGCGCCCGCGGTGAGCTCGCGCGCGGCCTTCTCGTACTTGGAGAGCTTGAGGGACAGCGCGGCGGCGAGGCGCACGCGGCGGCCGCCGCGGGCGGAGTCGATGCGGGCGACGCGCTTGGCGTGCTCGCGGGCGTGGATGGCGTCGAAGTGGCGAAGCAGCGCGTCGCGAGCGCGGAAGCGGCGGCCGCAGACGCGGCAGAGGTGGGTCGTGGCGGCGGACCCGGCGGCGGGGGCGGGCAGGCGGTGGGACGGGTGGACGAAGGCGGCGGAGAGGCGGAGCCGGCCGAAGGAGGTGGCGGCGAGGTGGAGGCGCACGGCGGCGTCGTACAGCGGGAGAGTAGTCGGGGGACGGGAAGCGGCCAGGTCCCAGAGGACGGCCACGGCGGTGGTCGGCTTGCGTGCTGCCGGTGCGGTGGCGCTGGAGAATGAGCGGAAAAAGGGCGGAGCAAGGAGTTTTGGGCCTGCGGCGAGGAGGCGACGCTGGAGCTGCGAGAGCGGCGGCAACATGAGGGAGGAGGTCGCACTCGCACGGGGAAGAATTGCGATCTGCCTCCATGGCATGCTTCCGAACTTCAGCTTTCCCCTTCCACCTCTCAGCGGGCGCTCGGCCACACCATGTGTCCAGGGCTTTCCACTTCCACCTCTCAGCAGGCGCTGGGCGGCCACACCAGGGAGTAGAGATGGCAACGGGTACCCGAAACCTGAGTACCCGACGGGTATTACCCGATAAAGAGGCGGGTATGGAATGAATTTTCTACCCGTGGGTATGTTATTGGGCAAAATCCTATACCCATCGGGTATGCGGGTACGGGTGCGGGTGTATACTACCCATACCCGCATACCCGCGGGTAAGACATACCCGCAAAAATAACTAGCCAACCTCAGTTATTTTAGCGCATATAAATCATGAATTTGGCCCATTGAGACATCCACTATATTTCTAATAGATTGTCTTTGTTTGTAATGATGCTAATAATATTTATTAGCATGTTTGTAACTTGTTGGAAGCTTAGAATTATTTATTTTTGCATGTGACTATTTGATATTTTTAGATAATTTTCGGGTATGTTATCGGGTACGGGTTACCCGTCGGGTGAGAATTACCCGGCGGGTACGGGTATGGAACTATTTTTTTACCCGCATGCGGGTACGGGTAACCCGACGGGTAAAAATTTGCGGGTACGGGTACGGGTGAGCACTACCCGTCGGGTACGTACCCGTTGCCATCTTGACCAGTGAGGCAGGGATTGTGGACGTTTTCTCAATGTTGACTTGTTGAGCCTTGTGCCGAAAAGGTATCAAAGTTCCAAACAACCCTCCAACTTGAATCGATTCGCCTTTCCCTATTCCATTCATTTTAGAGTTAAATGCAACAGTAGTCCATCATCTTGTACCGAAGTTTCACTTAGGTCCATCAACTCTGAAAGTGGATTTTTGGGTCCATTATCTTTGTCAGTAGCGCATTCGTGGGCCATACCGCTTTGTTCCAGTTTTTTAACCGACGTGGCTGTCCATGTGGCGTCCAGGTTGGATTTGGCGGGAGTTTTGGCGCTAGAATGGTTGGTGGAAGAATGCATTTAAGTCCTTACCTGAGTTATTAAATGGCAACCCATCCTCCTGTCTCTCTTCCTCACTCTCCACCGGCTGACCAAATCGTTCCCCTTCTCTCTGTGTGCCTACCGCCGGCGCCATTCACCATTTCATCCACGAGTATGGAGGTTGGATCCAGTGCATCAGCTTCAAATCCGCTGACATCAGTTGGTATACCACTGATTATTTGCATCGATTGCAATCGAAGGCGAGTGGTACGCCGGGTTTCAACGAAACCATGGAGCAAAGGAGAGGTGTTCTTCTGTTGTCCAACCCACAAGGTCAGTGTGGATTGTGTTCCTTGTGATTTCCTTCATTTTTGCTGTTTTGGCGCACTGATTTTGGATTACCACTTCACATTGGTGATGGATCTGGTTTCCTGCAGCCCAATGGAATCGGGTGCCCTTTTTTCTACTGGAAGGATGAGTACGTTGCATATCTGGAGCAACTGAGAAGAGAAGGCAAGTTGGTTGATGATTCAGTCAATGTTAAGGACACTGGTGCAGATTCGAACATAAATAAAGCAGCAATGCTTGACACTGGTGGTGACTCAAATATTAAGGACTCAATAGCTGGTGCTTTGACTGAGATAAAGAAGCTGGTTGGCTTGTGCAAAGTGCTGGTTGGCCTGTGCAAAGTTGCTTGCCTTCTCCAATTATGTATCTTGTTTGTGCTTTTGTTGCTGTTGTGTGCCATTCTTGTAAAGAACTGAATGAATGTTGTTTGTAACTGAAGGAAGGTCATTGTAACTGAAATCATTTGTGAATGAAACCATATGTTTCAGCATACTACCATAACCAGCAAGCAAATTAGTCTGACAATGCACATTACTGCTGCAAATTAGTCTGACAATGCAAATTACTGCTGTCCCCAACCATTCTATCTAGGTAGCACTTAGAGTTGCTGCTATCCAAAAGCTATCAGGTAAGCTGCTGAACAAAAGTTAGCAGTGTAGTGGCTGATATACAAAAGCTGCTAGCAGTTAAGTTACTGCTGCACAAAAGAAGGAAGCAACATACAGTGTTTTGCTGCTTTACAAAAGGATTACATATCACACATGCATGAATTTAGTTTTCAGCTTCAGTTGGAGCCTTCTTTCTCCCACCAGTAGCCTTCTTCTGCAGGTGTAGTTCTTGTGCCTTCATGGTTGCAATCCTTTTTCTCCCAGATTTGGAAATTGTGGTTAGAGGCACAGGTCTTGCTGCTGGAACGTTAGAGCTAATGAAAGCTGAGTCAGGGAGAGGTTGGTTCACTTGTATCCTGCTCTGGGTTGACTGCAACATAAAATTATTTCAGTTAGAAATATAGCTATTGAAAGGCTAAGATGGGCTGGTGACTGACCTCTTGTTCCATATGTGATACCATGGTGGCACTGAGTTGGCTCATCAAAGGAATAGTGGAGTCTGACCACATAACCACCTATACAATAGTGTGCACAAAAATGTCAGTACACAAAGTACCCTTTCATATGGAGCATGGCAAAAAAATTTAATAGACCTGGCTCTGTATTGGCCCATCATCATCCATCTCTTCTGGTTGGCGTCCTCCTGGATGGGCTTGTTCTTCTGGTTGGGCATTGCTTGTCTGCCTTGGTGGCAGGACACCAGCCTTTCTCAAGGTACATCCCTTTTTATTATGGCCTGCATCTCCACAATATCTGCAGTGCATGGTGACACCATGTTTTGACAATCTTGGACCTTGGGGGCCTTGAAACTCATGTGGCTGCTTCTTTCTAGACTTGGGAGGCCTGCCCACCTTCTTGTCATAAATAGGAGGAAGTATTTCTGTTGCTGCCACCTTGTCCCATGTACTTTTGTCCCTGCATGGTCTTATATGTTGTCCATAAGCAAGTAGGTAGGAAGTAGTGGAGTAGCATTCTGGTAGCACAGATTCAGGTGCAACTCTTTCATGCCTCAGACAAGAAATGGCATGTGCACATGGAATTCCAGTTAGGTCCCATCTTCTGCATTCACACTTTTTCTCCTTGATATCCACAATGAATTGGTAGTCTCTGTCCTGAACCTGGAAAATACCTTCTCCAGAAGGCATAGCATAGCATGTGGATGCCCACTCTGTGTTCTTGTTTAGTTTCTTCCTAATCTTGGGACAGGTGTGTCCTAGCCACTCTTCTCCCACCTCCTTCTGCTTTGTATAGTGCCTTGTCATCAGCTGACCCTTGATCTGCTCAAGCATGCTTAGGATGGGCATTTCCCTTGCCTCCAGAATGTATTTGTTAAAAACCTCACACATGTTGTTTAGAAGAACATCACACTTTGGAAAGGTACTAAAAAATGCTCTAGTCCAAGTTTGTGGTGGCATCTTCTCTAGCCATTCATAAGCCTTTTTATCTAGTGTCCTCATCTTATCCATGTTTCTGTTCCACTGAGGAACTGAACTAGATCTAGCACAAGACCAGAGTTGGTTTTTTAGATTCTCACCTTTGAAGTGTTGTTGAAAATTTGAGTATAAGTGCCTCACACAGAATCTGTGCTCTGATTCTGGAAACACCTTTTGCACTGCTGGAATGAGGCCCTACATAGCAATAAGATGGTTAGAATTGCAGTGCAATTGATTGTGGCACTTGAAATAAATAGATGCAACTAGTGTCGTCATCACCTTTTGTTTGTCTGTCATTATGGTCCAGGGAAAGGTGTTCGCAATACCAAGATCTGTCTTCAATGTCTCTAGAAACCATGTCCAAGATGAAAGTGATTCAACCTCAACAATTCCAAGTGCGATGGGATACATGGAGTCATTGGGGTCTATGCCTACTGCAGTAAGAATCTGTCCCCCATACTTAGTTTTTATGTGACAGCCATCTAGAAATATCAGAGGCCTACAAGCAGACAGAAATCCCCTTTTGCAAGCATCTAAGGACAAGTATAGTGTACTGAAGATGTTACCATCAAGTGTCAGAAAGAAAGAGGTACCAGGGTTTGATTTTCTAAGCTCATTGCCATAATCCCATAACAACTTGTACTGCTCCACCTCATCACCCATAACTGTTTGCATGGCCAGCCTTCTAGCTCTTTGCAACTTAGACCGTGATGGAGTTAGGTTCCACTCCTTTTGAACAACCCTTCCAAAGTTTTCTATGCTCATCTTCTTGTCAGCCCTGAATGATTCTAGGTACTTCTCTGCTAGCCACCTGGAGGTGCACCTCTTGACAACCCACTTCCTCTGGCAGTTGTGGGTACCTTGGTAGGTTTTTATGACCATTCCATTTGACCTGTTGTCCACTGATCCATACAACAACCAAGGGCATCCATCTGCACACTGTGCCTTCAACCTCTTCTGCTCATTCCTTGAGAACCAGATGTCCACTCTTTGCTTCACACTATACACAGTGATAGCCTTCCTAAGTACCTCAACCGATTCAAAGAGCATGTAACAGAACCGACCAAATTATAAGAGCACAAGTACAAAAAAACAAGCACCGAAGTGCTCAAATTTTCGAACTTGAGCCCATATAATCCCGGTAGTCAATCGAAACCACGAAGGGTTTCAAACCAACTTGCTTACAACCAGGATCGCATCATTCAACATACAACATCATACGTTACATTTCACAAGTAGTTCTGAAATAAGTTTACACACACGGAGTCGCAATTATTACAACCCAAGTTTATAAAAGTAGCGGAAGCAAACACACACCAGTTGTTTAACTACTGCCAGTCTTGTTGATCAACAACCCACAAAAGCATCAGGAAAGTACATAAAGATGATCATGCCCTAGTGATCTAGTCTTCGTCACCCGCAGGGTGGAGACAATTTTTGCAGAAGCCTTGGTAGAGCATATCATCTGCAACAGGAGGGAATAAACCCTGAGTACTGGAATGTACTCAGCTAGACTTACCCGTCGAAAACCAGAAATAAGATGACACCAAGGATTATGCAAGGCTTACACAAGAGGCTAGCTGACATCACATTTTGTATAAAGGCATAAGTAATTGAAACTCTTATAACTTGTACTAGCAGTTCTTTTTAGCATTTACCTATCATCTATCTTAGCACCTGTACTAAACATGCACTTGATTATAATCAAACAATTATCATCATTATATCCAGAGCAGGTATGAATTGTGGCAACATTGTATCATTCCCTTAACCACCAGTTCATTTAATGAGATCTACGTTGTCGCTGCTCAAGTCAAGTGCTCACTAACCGGGAGCGACGGCGATTCGAATCGAATTCCTATCCAGCTGGAGGGGTATTTCTAACACTCACCGAGTCACGCCTGGCGAGGGCTGCTCAGGTCATCTTTTGTACGGTTCAGGAATCGCGGGTCCGAATAATGTCGCGTCCCTAAGGGCGACACTCTGCCAGGTGATAGGGACTCTAACCCCCCCTTGGCCTCACGCCAATGTCCCCAAGCACATCCTTTCTCTCCTCCAAGATGCAACCTACCATTCGATTCCCGGCCTGAACCATACTACTCGACTTCGCGGTCGGAACGACTTATCCGGCCAACTAAGTGTTAGACTGCGTTCAACATGACTCAAGGACGTACAACGAAGCGGTCCTTAAACGACTCAGACGGGCATAGCTCCACACCCAAGACGTGAAGTGTCTTGCGGCTGTACTATCGGATTCCCACCCGGTCTCAATTTCATTTTAAGGCATGGTTCCATCCACGATAGCCATAAAGCCACTCGTGACTCCTTCCTACATCTCGCGGATGACCAGAAATCACCCGACTTTTACCGAACTAAGCAGGGCTAAGCATTGACACGTGTCTAAACCTAATATAGGATTAAGTATGATATCTGGACAAGGACAGGTATAATGCAACAATTGTTTTCATACAACTCCTACAACTTAATGCAGTAAACAATTAAAAGTACTCAAGATTAATTTATAAAACAGTAGGTTCAGCATGCACCGGGGCTTGCCTTTCAGAAAGGTCGAAGGCCGGTGGTCAGGACACTCAGGCAAGTCTTCAGCGGCGTCTCCTCCACCGACTGGTTCTGTTGGCTCCTCTGGCTGGTCCTGGATTTCCTCCGGAATCACTGGCTCGAACTCGAGGAGTGTTATCCCCTCCGGAACACCTATTGCATGAGTGCACAATAAATATCATGGATGCATAATGGGTGCAACATATTCGGTATAAAATGCATTTCAGCAGTAAGAGTACTCTATTCCAGTCACTTCACCATTACGTGCAAATCTCTTCTCCGGTGGAGAAGTACTTAGCTAATCTACTCAACCTAAGGTATAGCTGTTCATCTTCGGTTAAGGCCCTAACACCTAACAAATACAAGAGTGACATTATTTAGGTTACCACATCCAACCCAAAATATCACAGTAAGACATTCTGGACAGCAGCTACTTGTTTCTAACATAACTGGAGATTCCCAACTCCAAAAGATATGATCTAAGACAATCTGGAAAGCTTATGAAATGCACCACAAAATATTTTCAGACCACAACACTTAACTCCAAAGTTTACCTAGTCGAAATTCCAAAGTTCCAGAATCTGCCCTCCCCAAACAGAGAGCAGTCAATTCTGGACTGGCACTTTAAACAGCAATAACTCCTAAACTATTAAGCCAAATGCTCCCAAATTTTGACACAATCTAGTTTATCAAGTTTAATACAACTTTGGTATTTACAAGTTTTCCAGCAACCACCTTTATCAGAGGTCAAACCTAGAAATACTACCAGCTGTTCAGAAAACCTAGAATTGCAAAGATTAAATATTTATTTATGTGGCAAACATCCCTTAAGGCCAAACTAATTTTACCACAAGTGCACATAGGTCACAAAAACACCAAAAAGTAAGGTTGGCCCACCTAAAATATTTATTTAAACTCATTTCTTAATTTACTTAAGTAATTAAGTGGAATTTTAAACATATATGTAAACTGCTCCTAAAATTCTACAAAAATTACAGGAGACTCTCTGACCCAAAACGAGGCTACTGTAAAAATTTGAACTAAATTTATTCACAGGAACTTCATACACAAATTTCACAAGCCCAAAAGGCTGATTTTTGTATAATTAACAAATCATAATGAAAAGTATCAAACAGCAGATTTAATATTTTTCTTAGACACTTTATGGTACCAAGACATTCTCCAAAAAATTATATGAACATTGCACATGTAGAAAAATTACAAAAATTCATTTAAGCATTTCCTAAAATAACAAGATAGCATTATAACTTGAAAAGTACTTAAGCACTACTGCCAAAATTTTTACCAGAGCTAGAGCAAGTATAAATTAGTCTACCCACCAAATTTCATAATTTTTGGAACACTGAAACTCAAGATATGATTTAAACAAGTTTGCATATGATTTAAAACACATTTCAAAGACCTATTTAAATATCCCGGAAACCAAACATCACATAACCAATTCATATTTTTCTAAAATACTACACATCATGTAGATCCTAACAAAATTTATCTCATAATTTTAAGGCAAGTAAAACCCTAGATCTACATTTTCCAAAACTTAACCAAAACTGTGAAAAAAATAAATAAAAAGAAATAAGCCGGATTAGTTACTGGGCCGGCCCGAAAAAGACGCGGCCCACGGCGCGCGCGCGGCCTGCTCTGCCGTCCCGCCCGCGCGCGGCACCTGCCAGGCGGGCCCCCATGGTCAGGGACAGAGGGACAGGGGAGCGGCGGTCGCGAGCTCCGGCGAGCTCAAGCTCATCGGAGGGAAGCTCGCCGGGAAAATCGAGCCCACCCACACGTTCCCCATTCCTTGACGCTTCGATTCGTGCCAGTGGAAGAGCTTAGGTTGGAGCGGGAAGGCTCACCGTCGTGAGCGGCGGCCGGTGAGGGTCGGGTGAGGGCATGCCGTCGCCGGTGAGGCCGCACGACCAATCTGAGCTCGGTACGAGCTACCCTACGCCCGGGCGAATCTGTTGAGGTAGAAAGGAGGTTTGGAAGAGGTCCTAACCTCCCCGGCCACGGAGCGCCGTGATGCGGGGCGGTGAGCGCGACGACGGTGGTCGTTGTGTTCCGCTCCGGCGAGGTCGCATCCCACGGTAAGGTCATGCCTAGAGCTCGAGGAAGGTCTACCCTATTCCAAACGCTAACCACAGAGAGAGAATGGAGAAAGAGGACGTCGGCGGTGAGCTCGCAATGGCGGCGGCCATGGCGGAGCTCCGCACCGCCGAGGTTTGATTTGGCGATTCACCCTCTACCTTGACCCAACGGCTGACCCAATGTGCGGAGGTTGTAGAGTAGGGGCAGGCGGTGCTGTGCGTGAGCTCTCGGGTGTGGTGGCACGATGGTTGACGCAAGCGAAGGCGGCGGAGCCGGCTGTGGTGGTGGAGGATACTCGGTCGCCTTACCGGTGAGCTGGGGAAGGAGGGCGATGGAAAATGGAGGGGGAAGCGGTTCGTCCAGGTCTTCACGATGAGCTAGCAGTCGACGTGGGGCGTCGGCAGAGCACGCACGCCACGCTGCCACCGGGCTCTGCCCGAGCGCCATGACGCGGGACGGCTGTCCGGCTGCATGGCGTCGCCGTTGACTGAATGGAGGTCGTCCTCGTTCGACTGACAGAGCAACTTCGTCGATGATTAACTCCCAAACCAGTGAGAACCAGACGTGGGTGATGTTGGCAATGTTGTAGAGCTATATGAGGGCTACAAGTTTGTCAATTGGAGTTTTGACTGGTTCGGCCTGAATTTGAAACCACAGAGCTCCAAAGTGGTGCACTTCGAAACTGAAACGTAGTTTCAGTCACTAGGCCGACTGAAACCCAATTTTTAAGACACCATATCTCCTAAACCATTTAGAACTAGGTGATGGTGATGTTGACAACGTTGTAGAGCTATGTGTGGACAACAACTTTGTCAATTGGCTCAAGGACTGGTTTGGCCTAGTTTGTGAGTAACAAGTTGCCAAAGTGAGGTACAGTGAAACGGTTTTCAGCTTCACACTTAGCCAAAATTTGCTAAGTTCCAAAACAGCCTCTAATACTGACTTGTGGGCCATTTTTGAGCATGTTCTGGTCATTTTCATGAGATGGCCATATTAGAACTTTTGTTCCTTATGAAATTCTCTACAACTTTGCTTAAGGTTTCTCCTCCATGAAAGATCTCTAAACTGGACTTTTTAAAGGGTCAAACTAGAGCATTCTAGGGCTAAATGCTGGTCAACTACACCTTGGAGGGCATTTTGGTGATTTTGGTCAACATGAACCTTGCTCCATGAGTGACCCTAAGTATAACTAAGATGTTGTGAGATATAATTGGCTACTCTACCCTTTAGTTACACCAACTCTCTAGTGTCACATGATGTGAGCCAAACAAAACTTAAAAAAAAACAAATCACATTTGTTGCAACCACATGAATTAACATGAAATGATGCATGCTTATGCTCATGCAATGCCGTGCAATTATGGAGCTAAACACCTGAGGTGTTACAGAGCATACCCACCTTGAATATTGGATTGCCCACATCCTGGTCTCTAAAATTAATGAACCTCAAGCCTCCTTCACCTTCTCCATCTGAGTCTGGCAGCTGCAAATCTTCATCATCAGTTGACATATCATCAACAATACTATGAATTTGTTTGCCCTTCTGTGCCTTCTTCCCTTTCTGTACCTTCTTGCCTGTGGCAACTCCCTCATCTGGCACTTGGTCATCCACACAATCTTCTGACAAATCATCATCATCCTGATCAATTTCATAGTCTGAGTCATGGAAGTCAGAGTCATCATCAGTCTCACTGGGAGATCTCAGATCGTAATAGAACTCTAGAAGTTTTTCACCTTGTTTATTGGGAACTCTATCAACATTGCGAGGGCTCAGACCCTTGGTCAAGGATGCAATTGGGTTTACAACTAGGTCATCCCAATCTAGCCCACTGATAGTGTCATCATGGTCTAGATACAGAACAAAGTTCTTAACCTTGTGCACTAGTGAAGCCATCACAATTGTGTCTATATCTGTACTAATTTCTCTAAGTCCTTGTTCAAAAGTCAGTCCTGGTAGCAACCAATAGACCTTCATTACTGGATTCCTTGGGTAATGCAACTTAAAGGCTAACTCATCAAACCACCGGGGAGACCATGTAGCTACTTCACAGTGATCGAACCAATTGACCCTTTCATGAGCATAAGCTTTATCAGAACCTTGACCAACAAAGTACCCACCATGGTGAACCTCAACTGTGAATTCTTCATCATCATCACCTATATTATGAACGTACTAACACATCAGAAAAAACCCACTACAAAACCCCAACCCGTCACCTCAAAAAAATCACAAACCCTAACAGCAACAAAATCATGATTTTTCGTATCTAAGCTCAAGCACAGCCAGAGAACAACAATCTACAACCACTGAATCCAAGGATTTGGGCATCGATACAGTACTTACCATATTGGGGCGGTGCGTCCCCTTTTCTATGGAACGTAGCCACCATCTTCTGGATTCTGCGAGATCAGCGTAGGAAGGCGCAAGCGGGAGGCGGATCGGATCCGAACTCGGTGGCAAATCGGCGCCGCTCGCCGACGGCCACCGCTCGCCACGCCCGCGGTCTCTCCTACCCCTTCTTGCTGCGCCCGCGGTCTCTCCTGCCCCTTCGAGCTGCACCTCCTCGACGACAAGACGAGTGGGGAAAGAACTGGAAGCAGAAAAGTCTAGAGGGGCTGCCTACAATTTTACCCAATGCCCTCCACCCTCACGTGACGAGCAGATGCTTATTGTCCACCCTGGACGCCACATGGATAGCCACGTCGGTTAAAAAACTGGAACAAAGCGGTATGGCCCAGGAATGCGCCACTGACAAAGATGATGGACCCAAAAACCCACTTTCAGAGTTGATGGACCTAAGTGAAACTTCTGTATAAGTTGATGGACTACTGTTGCATTTAACTCTTCATTTTATGTTGCAAGTCGCGCATCAACTTGCAAGGATGGCAACACAAAATATCATATAACACCATAACATGAGAAATGGAAACAATCGTGCAAGCACCGATGGTTGATTATAACCAGACACTAGTGGCAAACGCGCGCCCCTGCGCGCGAGTGGTAAGAGATTTGGAATACATGATAGTTAAGGCGAGAAACATGAAATTTTTGACAGATGAAGTACAATGTAGCAAGCGTAGGCGTATATACAAGGTTCATAGTGATATATGGCTTTTGGAGGCGCAATAGACTGGCCACTATACATAATATAGGTAAAAAAATATATGTTTCATACGTAGAAATCAGATAGGAAAAACTAACTAAGAATGATTGACAAATGTACATAGATTAAACATAATACAGGTGCAATATGTAGAGACCATACAAATACGTGAGAAACTCATACAAAACAGGGGCACGTGTACATATTAGAAGTTGTTCCATAATTGGTATTTGACCATGCTCTACACAGAATTAGCTAGCTTATAAAAAATAGTAATCTCTAACTGCTTGGAATGCACTAAAAAGATGAGGGGGAAAATCGACACTTACTTATACAGTGGCTGACTGAAATTTAAATTGTGTGGCTTCTTTGCATAGTTTCTGTACATAGTCGAAAGGACAATGCTTATGTTAGCATTGATGTAAGGCGTGGAGAAAATTTGCAGCATAATCTGACTATGTTAGACAAACGATTCCGATTGAACTTTAAGGGGCCTTGCACTGAAAATATCCCCACTGCTAATATGATCAGGTACACCAATCCAGCAAGCACCTTTATGGAACACCATCCACTATCAACCTCTTTCTGATAAAGGGAACCTACAGGTCGAAAAGGTTGCAATGTAGTTTCAAAATTTATACTGTCAACATCATAATAGCCATCTGCAATTGAGTTAAAAATAGATGAAATATCATTTACCTAGATAGATAGTTTTGTCATGGCAGAAAATCATGAAGGCATTTTTCTTAGCACAACTTCTTGTACTGGCTCTTAGCTTTCTCATATAGGGCCTTACTAACAGCTAGGAAACATATGCAACATGAAGTGTAAGATAAGAGTATAGACTATGGAGTGACCACCGGAGATAACAACTTGAAAGTGGAAAGCCACGTATCTCTTCCAGACGTCTTTCTATCTCTTGTGTCATTTTCAGTCTCCAAAATGCTCAGAAATGTGATTTATCCTTGTACCCAATCACACTGAAAGAACATTGCATTGGACGTTGAACAAATAAGTACATTCTAAGCACAATGGTCAGCTAAAATTGGCAATGGTCCATTAAATAAATTTTGAAAAGAAATAAACATATTTCTCTTTCAACAAAATATTATTTTGACAAGGCCACAATCGAAAGACAAGGAACCAACAGGGCCTGCTTTTGAAACACATCTTCATACATACTCTGGAGCTATAAGGGAAGATAAAACTAAAAGCAGTAGTAAAACCATAAAATTCACAAATATGGCAAAATTCACTGGAGAAGATGAGAATGCATACTACTTTCACCTGGAGCATGAACCAATACTAAACAGACCATATTGTTTTTTGGACATCATTTTACAAAGTGAACTGAATCCAAATTGGAGGTATGTGATACTGAAACGATTAGAGAGGCATCTAACCTTTGCCTAGGCAATACCATAAACACATAGTGTGCATGTTCACAAAAGGCAGATCTAGTGAGGGAAGCACAAGCCTAGACTCGCAAAATAAGTAAGCAACCAATAAACTGGTTATTGTGATGTACATGTACTTTAATGTGAAAGATGAACTGGCTCAAAAAGCTGCTTACTCTAAACAGACGTGTGAAAATGCCAGGAACACAACAAATAAGTTTGTTCCCAAAAAAATTGGCGGACAAATTTAATTTACCAAGACAACCTTTTAGGCATGTCAATATCACAGGCGTAGATTTAGTTAAGGAAGAAGAGGCTTAGAACTGCAAAATAATTAACTAACAAATAGACTGGTCACTGTAAAGTACATGTACTTCAATGTGAAATGCAAAAGACGATCCATCTCAAGAAGCTGGATACTCTAAACTGACCTGCGAAAATGCCACAAACACAGTAAACCAGATTTTCCAAAAAAAATTGCAGAGGAATTGAAACTACCAAGATAACATTTTAGGCCATCTAGAATGTACATTACAGGAAAATGGAGCGCACATGATTAGCAGCAGCAGCGTTGTTTGAACTGGGACCGCAACGTGAAGGTTCAAGTAAGGTGTTAGACTAGTTCATTTTTGGCCTGGTTTAGATGCCTAACTTTGGACATCCAAAGTTGGCATTTTGCCACTGTATCATTTCGTTTGTATTTGGTAAAAATTGTCCAAACATTGACTAATTAGGCTCAAAACGTTCGTCTCGCAAAGTACAACAAAACTATGCAATTAGTTTTTGATTTCATCTACATTTAGTACTCCATACATGTGCCGATATTTTGATGTGATGAGAATCTTTTTTTTTTGCATAGTGGAATTTGGTAGTAAACTTTGGGATCTAAACATGGCCTTTGTGCTCTCTCTCCTCTCGACGTCACTCCCAAGCCAGATTCCGAGCCTTGTCATCTAGCTACTTAGAGCAGCTCCGGTGTGCTTCCAAATCGATCCGTGGGCTCATTCGATCGAACCAGCAACGTTGGAGGGTTCAAACCGTGCGTGTCAGAGTGAAAAGCGAACTCTGAAGATGATTCGAACCGAGCCGCGTAGAATATTGTTTGTCAGGACGGAGGGGAGAGAAAATAGGACGGACAAGGAAGAGGACGTGAAGAGTTGCTGGCCCGGCAAACGAATGGAAATATATTTTTTAATCGCACATGGACCCCATAAAAGCGAAGTTTACACTGGAGCTATCGAACTCTTCGTCGGTTCGGGTTCCATGGATTTCATGGTTCAATTTAGGACGGAGTGTGTGTTTAGTTTCCAAAATATTTTGGTTTTTTTGGTACGATAGCTTTTTGTTTTATTTGGCAATTACTGTTCAATCATGGAGTAATTAGGCTTAAAAGATTTGTCTCACGATTTCACGGTGAACTGTGCAACTAGTTTTTTTTTGTTTCAATTACATTTAATATTTCATACATATATCGTAAGATTCGATGGGATGTTTTAAGGTGAAATATTTTGAGAACTAAACACACCTTGAGTGTGAGGGAAAAAGCGAACCGAGTGCTGTGGAAACCGAACTTTGCACACTGGAGCATTCGACTTCTAGCTGTCAGAAGCAAAAAAATCGACTTCTCTGCAAAGGTCGAACCATGGACAATAAATGCAGTCCACTTTAGCCTGTGCACAGGGCATGGAGCTCTATCAAAAGCGGTATTTCAGAGTTGTTTATTATTTTTTGGCTTTGGAAGCAGAAATCGGATGCAACACCGGAGCATGCAAACTTTGTGCAACTGTGTGAGAAACCGTGTTAGTTCGGTTCCATCGCCACGCAGCGGGGACGCCCTAACATTGAAAAATGATCATGCTAGCAACTCATCATTGTACCCGAACTGACCGTTACGGATGCTTGTCACTGGACGCCAATTCACCACCAAACTGGGACCCGGCCTCACGCCCGCCTCAGCCCGGCTACTCGGTCTCGGCTAGTGGGATGTGTGACGGCAATGCAAGGCTGCATGCAATACTGTTACGGTGCAGGATTGCAGGGGCAGACGCCAGACGATGCAGTGGAACTGTTTGGTTGCTTCTTGGGCGGGCGGGATGTTGGCCGGTGTGGCAACGTGGAAACACTAGTGGAAGTGGCGCGTCCTGCGCGCCGAGTGGAAATAAGTATCTTGCGCGCGTCGCGCAACACTTAATATGTGCTGCAGTGTTTACAATTGTCTGGTCTTCTTTCCCTTGAACTTCAAAGACCACTTCAATCATCAGATCAATATTTCACTATTCGATGAAGCTCAACTATAATTTTGGGTAATATAAATGAGGTCTATTACAGGCTAAAAACCATGCAATAACATGAAAATACAACATTGGTGGTCCACTAAACATCATGTGATAGATAATAATTCGTTACATAAGGTAATAAATGCAGGTGTCTCAAGTAATTTCAAAGTTAGACATTGATGTACAATAATCATGTGCTAGATTCATGATCCAATGAGTCCTTGGAGTACAATCCTATACAAATCCAGCCCATTGGTACTCAATCAAACACCCTGACGACAATAATGATGAGGGCCAACTAAACGGGTTGTACATCTCGGCGCTTGGTTGTTTGTAGGCACTGTGTTCACTGGCAAGAATGGGAGCACCTATTCTGGTAGGAAACAGGAGCAGGGAATGGGGATTCAGAGGAGCAATGCAGTGGAATGCTGAAGCGACAGGCACACGCCTTCGGTTTGTATGCAAAGAGAAAGATACCTATTGGAGTGGCCCGGATGAAGGCTAGAGCCGCAGAGGCGTCTAGAATCTAGAAACAAAATGTGAATCAATCTAAAATCAACATGGAAAATGGTTGATGAAACACTAAGTTGGGAGGTATGTACTGCTTAAAAAATAGTTGTAAAAAAACACTCCAAACGCATGGCAAGGTCCTAGAGAAAGATACCTATTGGAGTGGCCCGGATGAAGGCTAGAGCCGCAGAGGCGCCTAGAATGTAGAAACAAAATGTGAATCAATCTAAAATCAACATGGAAAACGGTTGATGAAACACTAAGTTTGGACTTTGGAGGTACGTACTGCTAAAAAATAGTTGTAAAAAAACACTCCAAACGCATGGCAAGGTCCTAGTTTTGCAGATAAAATCTAGAGCACGATGACTATTAACAGTGAGTTTATGGCATGATGACTGTACCTACCGTTCACAGGAGCTGAGCCAATTCATGTTCTTTGAACCACGGTAACATCTCCAAATCAAAGCTCGGTGCATGGAGTGTTTGCTCTGAAAGCAGAGTAAGCACATAAGTGACTTGCATTTGGAGAGGCATTATTGAATGACTCTTTCCTAGTTTCTAAACTCTAAAGTGAGCAGAAAAACTATTTTGCAATTTGAGATACAAATATGAATATTGGTTCAAACTAATTAGAGCACTGGAATTGTCATTTCTGACTTCTGAATTATCATCAGAAGGGTACACTATTTCATTTGCATGAGCACAGGCTAGGTAGCATATTATCATTCAGAAACATGACATGAAAAATCAAAAGACATCAGGTCAGGCTAGGTAGCATATTATTATTCAGAAACATGACATGAAAAATCAAAAGACATCAGGTCATGAGTGTGAATCTAATTAATCAAAAGGCAAAAGACATCAGGTCATGAGTGTGAATCTAATTAATCAAAAGGCATGAGAGTATGAGTGTCAACCTAATAAATCGAAAGCCATTAGGCTTATCGCAAACCTTCAGAGGTTTGAAAATAAGAAATCTTAATTGAATTGAATGATGGGTCTAAGAAAACTACATGGCTAAGAGGCATGTGAATGGAAAGGAGTAATGACGGGTCTAAAAAAATATATGGCCAAAAGGTATGTGAATGGAAAGGAGTGATAAGTAAGACAAGCTAACATTCACAAACTATATTCTGTTTCATCATATATCAGCAGTTGCTGTGTGATATAGGGTTATGGTTGTTTGCTTGTTTTCCCATTTGTCAAATCAATCTAATAATAAAAGTGCAACAATCTGTGAAGCTACTGAAGCACTAAGCATACATTGCACTAAGAGCCCAAACAAATTTACCGGAGCAATCAAGATCTTAAATCTCAAATAACAGGCATCCATCAGACACAATCATAGGAGGAAGCACAATAATCAAGTGATTGGGATACAGGTACAGTTAAGGATTAAGCATGCTATTTATGTCATCTCAGTCGAAGAACTACAATTACTTTGGCAAAGAAGGCAACAATGGTTTTCCAGAGAAGTCAATAAGCTCTGATGCCTTTTCCAGTATCTTAGACAATCATTCTATATTTGAAAAGGACAAATGGATCTTGTAATATGATCAAATTGAATAATAGTAGAAATAGATTGTGTCAAGCAGAGCAGACAATAAAACTGATTGAAAAGCTGAGTTTATTCTTACCAAGAGTTGTTGTTCTCCCTTGTTTGCATGCAACCATCTGCCCACTACACTGATATTACAATGCATCTCACGTCACTTGCAGATAAATTTAAGAAGTTGCCATGTATCCAAGGTCCAATCTAATGGGAACAGAAACAGAAATGATCTCATGTTTTGTTGTGTGTTTGAGATGAACGCTACTTAGGATGGACAACTATATTAAGAGGAACGACAGTCAACAGTGTCCTAAAAAGGATTTTCAGGTACAGTGCCCATATAAATCAGACAAAATGGTATTGTTTTTACAAATTTAGGCAATAAAAGGAGCATCGTCCCGATCCTTACAAATAATTAGATAAAGTTTTTGTACCGAAGACTATTGCAGATAGTGGTATGTGTCATGGTGTCACACCCGGTTTTCTAAAGAACAAAACCAGGCTAATCATATGTGTGCCCAGGAAGTCCACACATATGTCAGAATGAAAAAGTATCAAAACAATGTTTATATAAAGCGGAAAACATACTATATTAACACTTACAACTATCAGAGTGTCGCGGAACGGTCACTAATCTTTTCTTCAGGCTCCAACATCACAGGGACGGCTGACTGGGGGCTCCATATGCCAAACACTTCTGAAAAGACTTCCGAAAACTCCACTACACTTTCATCCTTCTTCTAAGCAGCACCTTACAACACACTGGAGTGTGGTGGAAATAGTAAGAATGAGTCTATTTCGAACTCAACAAATATAACATGGGGTTCATGAGGCTCAAAGGCATAACATAGGTTTATCAGCATGTAGCTTTTATTTCGCATTAATTCAGTATATCAATGATATCAAAGTGTCTCAATATAATCAATAAACATATGATCCATGTGAAATGATTAACGAATAGCAAAAACTTATCCATTATTAATGATCAACTATTCCATAAGGGTCCAAGGCCACTCGTGACCGTGAGCACGGCTGTTATAACAGTTTTACACTCTGCAGAGGTTGTACACTTTCACTGTGAGTCGTGATTTACCCTTTCGCCCGAGGTGATCAGCCTCTTGACCCACTACCAAGGAAGGTCGGCAGGGTTCACTATGAAGTCTTTCGAAGGTTCGTCTAACAAGTTAGGGCCATTAGATTTCACTCGGCAAACAGATGTAGAGCCCCCCTTCCTGATGGCACAATAACACGCAGCCTATACACATGAGGACAGAGGCCGCACTATACCCGATTCGTCAAGCCATTCTTACGCCATAAAGGAATACCTCTAACAAGCTAGAAAAGGTCCTTCTATATGACTAAAGCCAGAGCCATTTTAGCCCTCACAGTTGTACTGTAAATCCTGGATTTTCGCTTATAGATGAGTCCTTATGGAGAGTAACAAGAGCACCAAAGTAACCCCATGCTCTAGTACCCTTTAACAATAATAAAATCATCTTTTAATGTTTATTGCATATTCCATTAGTCAAATTACATGATCATAGTTCATGTTGAGCACTAGCAATACTAATCCATGCAGTATAATAGGTATCAAGGAATAAGATCAATACTAAGTCATCCTTATCAAGGAATATATGCATAATGATATTATTTGCTTAATATGAATAGGACAACAAGGATAATCCCATGTTATACTTGCCTTAGAACTTGCTTTATGCCCAAAGCAACTTGCTCTGAAAAATCTCAACTTAATCTTTCAATTGCAACTTTTGGCACTCAGCTTCTGGTCTTCATCTTCGGATCTTCGGTGCTCACAGATAGTCTTTCTTCTACTCGTAGCAACCAAGCACAGTAAACAAACAACAAACACAACTAAGAACATGCATCAAACAAAAGAAACGCTTTAAAAGAGAACGCATTAAAGGACACGGTACGTTGCTACAGTCACGAAAACGCAAGAACGACGGATAACGGAGCTACCATTAAAGAGATCACGCGACTATCGAGACGATTACAACATAACTTAGAAGACCGACTATAAACTTAATACATTTTAGTTATTGAAATAAGGTGATAAACATTCTGAAGAAATATTCTAAAATTAGATTAATCAATTGAATTACAAAACTAGGTTTAACCCTGGTCATATTTTATTTATAAGTATTACCGACTTTGCAGAGATAAAAGAATATGTGAGAACAATTATTCCAATTATATGAGATATGTGGTTGGGCTAAGTAAATTATAATTTAAAGATATTTTAAGTTGCCATTAGCTAAGTTCATGCTTAGTTACAAAGGACTAACGTGACAAGATTATATATTATTTTTAATTATAAAACTAATAACAAGCATATTAATTAATATAATATTCAGCTATATATGGAAAAGCATATGACATGAAAAACATTAGTGCTACTTCACAGAGAACGTCGATGCGAATCTAACGCAACTTAATTGGAGCAAAATAGATTTCAAACGAATAAATGCTCGAGGATTAAAGTCATATAACTATGAAGAGCAGATACGTACTGTAATGTGAAATTATCTACGCAAGTCTATCATATATGCAACATACTGAGACTAAGCAAATTTTAATTTGAAATATATTATACATTAATCATATTAATCAATTTAATATTGAACTATATATATAGAAAACATGTGGTAACTGAACGAAAGCACTTATGTTTCAAGGTTGAACTAAACATCTTATAATTCAAAAGAAACATTTAGTTTAATATTAATTAGATTAACATTAATTTAAAACAGACTGCCTGTGTTGCGTTTAATTAGAAACTCAATTGCACAAGCATAAATCAAATTAATATCTAACTTATAAATTTTAAGGATGTAAGACATGTCAAACGTTGTTGCTAAAACATAACCTCGATCGGCACTATTGCAAAACAACAAGAACGGATTTAAACCGGAATTTCTTTTAATTGGAAAGTTATTAAATAAATATATTAATCTAATTACTATTTAAATTAATAAATTCATAATCAAGTGACATGATAAACATCATTGCTCATGCGTAGTTTACATCGGCACAATCACGACTCGACACGCACAGCATCGCAACCCAGCACACTAACAGGCATACAAGCAAACAAATAGGAACAACTAAGAATAATACACCACACAAGAGAAAACAGCGTACTAAAAGAGAGCTACCGGCTATGGTCACGAGAACATAAGAAACACCAATAACGGAACTACGAAGGAAAAGAAACGACTACCGAGAGTTTATATTATAAAAAAGACAATTACACGCTTAATTATCTTAATTGAATAAAAACTACGTGATAGTTATTAACTCAGATTTACTTAAATTATATTCTAATTCCAAGCTGAGTTAAGACCAATCTTATTTTATAAATATTGCCGTAGGGATTAAGCAAGTTCAACTTAAAATTCGCAATATGAAAAAGGACACGTGCATACTTAATAGTGCCTAATATATACGACTTGTTTAAATTAAGTAATAAGAAATTAAGAATGCATTTATGTAGCAATTAATCATATTAATATCTGTACATGAAACAAAACAGTAGAAAACCTATATTGATTTTATTCATAAAACAGTAAGCATATCAATTTAATATTCAACTATATCGACACTAGCACTAGCACGCAGACTAAAACGGAATTTAGATGTGTATACAGCGAAGGATTAGAGGTGGATACAGGAAAGTATAAGTGCAGATAGATTTTCCCATTGGCAAATGCTTCTGCTGCAGTGCATGAGGGAAAATTTATTGGCTGATGTATACGCACTCATGGCCTTTGTTTGCTTTCAGAACTACAAGTTAATAACGAGCTTGCTTGCTTGTATACAGTACAGCAAATAGCATGTGGTACGTGTGCTACAGCAGAAATGCATATAAAGCAAGGGACGAAGGACATGCAGACTAGCAAACCTGGATGTGTTGGTTCTGGTTGATTAGCGGCAGCGAGAGGTGTCTCGGCGAGATCGGCGGGACGGCAGGGCACGGAGTCCTACTCGTAAAAGACGTATGATGCCTGCTTGCTGAAGACGACGAGGCTCAGCGGCCCGGGATCACGGCGCCGCTTTGGCGAAGCCGAACGCAGAACAGAGAGCGAGAGATACGGCTTAGCCGACGGCGACAAAAAAAAAGAAAATTATATTTTACTACACCAGAGATTTCCCAAACTAGGGGCTCCTCTACGGTAGTTTTGGTGTGCTTTTACCCAAGGGATAGGTACGTATATATAGGGAGGAAAACTCTCCACCTCCATGTCAACTAGCGATATGGTGCTAATTGACGTTGTACCATCCACCTTTACTAATAGGCCTAATTAATTATTAAAGCCCATTAGTAAATAAAGACATGGGCCTTTGGGCATGAGGAAATCTGAGATATTTTATTATTTTCGGAATTAATTAATTTCATGGATAAAATAATTCTAGAAAAGTCCAGAATTGAATTTTAAGCCACGAAAAATACCTCGAAGGCTCCGAAAATTTAGGGAAAATTCTCAGAGATATTTTAGAATGAGACGAACCCAAATAAAGTATTTGGAGCTCATGAAAAGATTGATGAAGAGATCAAAAAAAAATTAAGCTCACGGAAATTGAAATTTTAAATCCAGAAAATACCAAAAAGTTTTCCGATGAGAAGTAAATGTCGTCCTATGGTATTTTGAAAATAATAGCACTCACCAACACCAAAGACAAGCATCACACAAACACCACATTATCAAATTAATATGAGAAAGCTTAAAACCACAATTTTCTATATTTAAATTAGCAGCAACTTAACTTATCTAATAAATTTATTCAGATATTGAAATTATTTATTTTATTTAGTGTTTCCTATGCACAACCCAAAATTAGAAATTTTGGGGTGTGACACATGGTCCCCAAAATAACATGATGAAGCAAACCAAAATTTAGTAGTTGGTATATAGAAAAAAAGACCTCTTTGCTGCCGCTGAACTTGACCCCATGCCATCCCCTCAGTGTGGGCTCGTGCTGCTACACTTTGGTGCTTCCCTGTAACAATCAGCATAAAGGGTAGACGACCACCATTAGGATGGGGAGGGAGCATCGCCCTCATGTTGTCCTTCAAGAAAAGGTAAAAGGAAGAAAAGGCAAGGAAGAAAGGGGAGGCCTCACCTAGAAAGCTGCATACGTCTTGACTCTCTACATCCAGCCACATCTTTGGAATACCATGAAAATCAGATGGTCTTGTAAATACTAAATAGGGAACTCTGGTACCTTTTAGCTGTTGTATATATGGTCTTGTAAGGGCCTCGTGGTCTGGTTAGAACAATGAAGAATTGTTATGGATGGTAAAACAAAGCCATGAATGAGAAATCTAATTATATCCAATTTAGTCAATCGACGAGGCACAATAAACAAACAGATAGTAACACATACATATACATGAACATGGCCTGGCCCACTAAAGATGATGAGCCTATGTTTCCAACTAATATGAGAGTTCAATTTCATCACAAGCTGCAGGGCTACAGAATTTCTCTTTGAAGATCAGCAGCCTAGATTCCCAACCTATATAAGAAGTCATTTTCATGACAGGCTATAGAGGAAACGAAAATTTGCATTAGGTACAGCAAGCATGATGGGAAAAATATCAGCTACCGCATACAGCAAGCCCTGAAATATGTAGGAGATTCGAAGTATGAAATTAAGGCCAAACTCCAAGGCAAAAAAGAGAGGGACATAGAACAGGCCTGCTCCTCCAGAGGGGAGGTAGCGCAGGCTGCAGCACCCCCAATCAGGTGTGGGAATGGAGGATCTGAGGGAGGAGGCACGGGACAGACGAGGAGGAGAGGAAGAGGGTGACCTGCCGGCAGACCCAACCGAGGAGGTGCACCGCCGCGACGTTCACTACCACTTCGGCGTGGCAGCGCGGCGACGTGGGCCTTCTCCGTCCGGCGCAACACCCGATGCACCACCAGGCGCGGCTCGCGGAGCACAGGCAGCTAGGGTTTCATTGACCACAAGAGCTGTGCGGAGGATGGGAGAGAGGTATAGGCACCGCCGGGCGCCACCCGCGCCAGCGCGCCGAGGAGGGTGAGTGCCGCCGCCGAGGCCCGCTGGCCGGGAGAGGAAGGGGAGGCGCGGGGGCCTGAGCGGCGGCAGCATCGCGGCGACCTGCGGGAGGAGCGGAGGAGGACGGGGAAGAGATAAGGTGGAGGCTGGTTTTTTTCCCGGAAGGATCACGAAGGCGAATCGGAAGTCCTGTATATATTCGGTGGGCTAGCTCCGGAGCAGAAGCCACAGAACACCGAGAGAAGCAGAGGAAATGCGATGGAAACAAAGAAGGAGGGGCAGAAGCCGCTGGTAGACGATTCCGGTGCAGACAAGCACAGGCACACGATGGAAGATCCAACGGCCGGAAACATTCGAGGTGACGTGGAGCAGGGTTCTTTGGAGGAGCGCGTTCGCATTTGTAGGTTCTAAACTAGTGGCAAATGCGCGCCCCTGCGCGCGAGTGGTAAGAGATTTGGAATACATGATAGTTAAGGCGAGAAACATGAAATTTTTGACAGATGAAGTACAATGTAGCAAGTGTAGGCGTATATACAAGGTTCATAGTGATATATGGCTTTTGGAGGCGCAATAGACTGGCCACTATACATAATATAGGTAAAAAAATATATGTTTCATACGTAGAAATCAGATAGGAAAAACTAACTAAGAATGATTGACAAATGTACATAGATTAAACATAATACAGGTGCAATATGTAGAGACCATACAAATACGTGAGAAACTCATACAAAACAGGGGCACATGTACATATTAGAAGTTGTTCCATAATTGGTATTTGACCATGCTCTACACAGAATTAGCTAGCTTATAAAAAATAGTAATCTCTAACTGCTTGGAATGCACTAAAAAGATGAGGGGGAAAATCGACACTTACTTATACAGTGGCTGACTGAAATTTAAATTGTGTGGCTTCTTTGCATAGTTTCTGTACATAGTCGAAAGGACAATGCTTATGTTAGCATTGATGTAAGGCGTGGAGAAAATTTGCAGCATAATCTGACTATGTTAGACAAACGATTCCGATTGAACTTTAAGGGGCCTTGCACTGAAAATATCCCCACTGCTAATATGATCAGGTACACCAATCCAGCAAGCACCTTTATGGAACACCATCCACTATCAACCTCTTTCTGATAAAGGGAACCTACAGGTCGAAAAGGTTGCAATGTAGTTTCAAAATTTATACTGTCAACATTATAATAGCCATCTGCAATTGAGTTAAAAATAGATGAAATATCATTTACCTAGATAGATAGTTTTGTCATGGCAGAAAATCATGAAGGCATTTTTCTTAGCACAACTTCTTGTACTGGCTCTTAGCTTTCTCATATAGGGCCTTACTAACAGCTAGGAAACATATGCAACATGAAGTGTAAGATAAGAGTATAGACTATGGAGTGACCACCGGAGATAACAACTTGAAAGTGGAAAGCCACGTATCTCTTCCAGACGTCTTTCTATCTCTTGTGTCATTTTCAGTCTCCAAAGTGCTCAGAAATGTGATTTATCCTTGTACCCAATCACACTGAAAGAACATTGCATTGGACGTTGAACAAATAAGTACATTCTAAGCACAATGGTCAGCTAAAATTGGCAATGGTCCATTAAATAAATTTTGAAAAGAAATAAACATATTTCTCTTTCAACAAAATATTATTTTGACAAGGCCACAATCGAAAGACAAGGAACCAACAGGGCCTGCTTTTGAAACACATCTTCATACATACTCTGGAGCTATAAGGGAAGATAAAACTAAAAGCAGTAGTAAAACCATAAAATTCACAAATATGGCAAAATTCACTGGAGAAGATGAGAATGCATACTACTTTCACCTGGAGCATGAACCAATACTAAACAGACCATATTGTTTTTTGGACATCATTTTACAAAGTGAACTGAATCCAAATTGGAGGTATGTGATACTGAAACGATTAGAGAGGCATCTAACCTTTGCCTAGGCAATACCATAAACACATAGTGTGCATGTTCACAAAAGGCAGATCTAGTGAGGGAAGCACAAGCCTAGACTCGCAAAATAAGTAAGCAACCAATAAACTGGTTATTGTGATGTACATGTACTTTAATGTGAAAGATGAACTGGCTCAAAAAGCTGCTTACTCTAAACAGACGTGTGAAAATGCCAGGAACACAACAAATAAGTTTGTTCCCAAAAAAATTGGCAGACAAATTTAATTTACCAAGACAACCTTTTAGGCATGTCAATATCACAGGCGTAGATTTAGTTAAGGAAGAAGAGGCTTAGAACTGCAAAATAATTAACTAACAAATAGACTGGTCACTGTAAAGTACATGTACTTCAATGTGAAATGCAAAAGACGATCCATCTCAAGAAGCTGGATACTCTAAACTGACATGCGGAAATGCCACAAACACAGTAAACCAGATTTTCCAAAAAAAATTACAGAGGAATTGAAACTACCAAGATAACATTTTAGGCCATCTAGAATGTACATTACAGGAAAATGGAGCGCACATGATTAGCAGCAGCGTTGTTTGAACTGGGACCGCAACGTGAAGGTTCAAGTAAGGTGTTAGACTAGTTCATTTTTGGCCTGGTTTAGATGCCTAACTTTGGACATCCAAAGTTGGCATTTTGCCACTGTATCATTTCGTTTGTATTTGGTAAAAATTGTCCAAACATTGACTAATTAGGCTCAAAACGTTCGTCTCGCAAAGTACAACAAAACTATGCAATTAGTTTTTGATTTCATCTACATTTAGTACTCCATACATGTGCCGATATTTTGATGTGATGAGAATCTTTTTTTTTGCATAGTGGAATTTGGTAGTAAACTTTGGGATCTAAACATGGCCTTTGTGCTCTCTCTCCTCTCGACGTCACTCCCAAGCCAGATTCCGAGCCTTGTCATCTAGCTACTTAGAGCAGCTCCGGTGTGCTTCCAAATCGATCCGTGGGCTCATTCGATCGAACCAGCAACGTTGGAGGGTTCAAACCGTGCGTGTCAGAGTGAAAAGCGAACTCTGAAGATGATTCGAACCAAGCCGCGTAGAATATTGTTTGTCAGGACGGAGGGGAGAGAAGATAGGACGGACAAGGAAGAGGACGTGAAGAGTTGCTGGCCCGGCAAACGAATGGAAATATATTTTTTAATCACACATGGACCCCATAAAAGCGAAGTTTACACTGGAGCTATCGAACTCTTCGTCGGTTCGGGTTCCGTGGATTTCATGGTTCAATTTAGGACGGAGTGTGTGTTTAGTTTCCAAAATATTTTGGTTTTTTTGGTACGATAGCTTTTTGTTTTATTTGGCAATTACTGTTCAATCATGGAGTAATTAGGCTTAAAAGATTCGTCTCACGATTTCACAGTGAACTGTGCAACTAGTTTTTTTTTTGTTTCAATTACATTTAATACTTCATACATATATCGTAAGATTCGATGGGATGTTTTAAGGTGAAATATTTTGAGAACTAAACACACCTTGAGTGTGAGGGAAAAAGCGAACCGAGTGCTGTGGAAACCGAACTTTGCACACTGGAGCATTCGACTTCTAGCTGTCAGAAGCAAAAAAATCGACTTCTCTGCAAAGGTCGAACCATGGACAATAAATGCAGTCCACTTTAGCCTGTGCACAGGGCATGGAGCTCTATCAAAAGCGGTATTTCAGAGTTGTTTATTATTTTTTGGCTTTGGAAGCAGAAATCGGATGCAACACCGGAGCATGCAAACTTTGTGCAACTGTGTGAGAAACCGTGTTAGTTCGGTTCCATCGCCACGCAGCGGGGACGCCCTAACATTGAAAAATGATCATGCTAGCAACTCATCATTGTACCCGAACTGACCGTTACGGATGCTTGTCACTGGACGCCAATTCACCACCAAACTGGGACCCGGCCTCACGCCCGCCTCAGCCCGGCTACTCGGTCTCGGCTAGTGGGATGTGTGACGGCAATGCAAGGCTGCATGCAATACTGTTACGGTGCAGGATTGCAGGGGCAGACGCCAGACGATGCAGTGGAACTGTTTGGTTGCTTCTTGGGCGGGCGGGATGTTGGCCGGTGTGGCAACGTGGAAACACTAGTGGAAGTGGCGCGTCCTGCGCGCCGAGTGGAAATAAGTATCTTGCGCGCGTCGCGCAACACTTAATATGTGCTGCAGTGTTTACAATTGTCTGGTCTTCTTTCCCTTGAACTTCAAAGACCACTTCAATCATCAGATCAATATTTCACTATTCGATGAAGCTCAACTATAATTTTGGGTAATATAAATGAGGTCTATTACAGGCTAAAAACCATGCAATAACATGAAAATACAACATTGGTGGTCCACTAAACATCATGTGATAGATAATAATTCGTTACATAAGGTAATAAATGCAGGTGTCTCAAGTAATTTCAAAGTTAGACATTGATGTACAATAATCATGTGCTAGATTCATGATCCAATGAGTCCTTGGAGTACAATCCCATACAAATCCAGCCCATTGGTACTCAATCAAACACCCTGACGACAATAATGATGAGGGCCAACTAAACGGGTTGTACATCTCGGCGCTTGGTTGTTTGTAGGCACTGTGTTCACTGGCAAGAATGGGAGCACCTATTCTGGTAGGAAACAGGAGCAGGGAATGGGGATTCAGAGGAGCAATGCATTGGAATGCTGAAGCGACAGGCACACGCCTTCGGTTTGTATGCAAAGAGAAAGATACCTATTGGAGTGGCCCGGATGAAGGCTAGAGCCGCAGAGGCGTCTAGAATCTAGAAACAAAATGTGAATCAATCTAAAATCAACATGGAAAATGGTTGATGAAACACTAAGTTGGGAGGTATGTACTGCTTAAAAAATAGTTGTAAAAAAACACTCCAAACGCATGGCAAGGTCCTAGAGAAAGATACCTATTGGAGTGGCCCGGATGAAGGCTAGAGCCGCAGAGGCGCCTAGAATGTAGAAACAAAATGTGAATCAATCTAAAATCAACATGGAAAACGGTTGATGAAACACTAAGTTTGGACTTTGGAGGTACGTACTGCTAAAAAATAGTTGTAAAAAAACACTCCAAACGCATGGCAAGGTCCTAGTTTTGCAGATAAAATCTAGAGCACGATGACTATTAACAGTGAGTTTATGGCATGATGACTGTACCTACCGTTCACAGGAGCTGAGCCAATTCATGTTCTTTGAACCACGGTAACATCTCCAAATCAAAGCTCGGTGCATGGAGTGTTTGCTCTGAAAGCAGAGTAAGCACATAAGTGACTTGCATTTGGAGAGGCATTATTGAATGACTCTTTCCTAGTTTCTAAACTCTAAAGTGAGCAGAAAAACTATTTTGCAATTTGAGATACAAATATGAATATTGGTTCAAACTAATTAGAGCACTGGAATTGTCATTTCTGACTTCTGAATTATCATCAGAAGGGTACACTATTTCATTTGCATGAGCACAGGCTAGGTAGCATATTATCATTCAGAAACATGACATGAAAAATCAAAAGACATCAGGTCAGGCTAGGTAGCATATTATTATTCAGAAACATGACATGAAAAATCAAAAGACATCAGGTCATGAGTGTGAATCTAATTAATCAAAAGGCAAAAGACATCAGGTCATGAGTGTGAATCTAATTAATCAAAAGGCATGAGAGTATGAGTGTCAACCTAATAAATCGAAAGCCATTAGGCTTATCGCAAACCTTCAGAGGTTTGAAAATAAGAAATCTTAATTGAATTGAATGATGGGTCTAAGAAAACTACATGGCTAAGAGGCATGTGAATGGAAAGGAGTAATGACGGGTCTAAAAAAATATATGGCCAAAAGGTATGTGAATGGAAAGGAGTGATAAGTAAGACAAGCTAACATTCACAAACTATATTCTGTTTCATCATATATCAGCAGTTGCTGTGTGATATAGGGTTATGGTTGTTTGCTTGTTTTCCCATTTGTCAAATCAATCTAATAATAAAAGTGCAACAATCTGTGAAGCTACTGAAGCACTAAGCATACATTGCACTAAGAGCCCAAACAAATTTACCGGAGCAATCAAGATCTTAAATCTCAAATAACAGGCATCCATCAGACACAATCATAGGAGGAAGCACAATAATCAAGTGATTGGGATACAGGTACAGTTAAGGATTAACCATGCTATTTATGTCATCTCAGTCGAAGAACTACAATTACTTTGGCAAAGAAGGCAACAATGGTTTTCCAGAGAAGTCAATAAGCTCTGATGCCTTTTCCAGTATCTTAGACAATCATTCTATATTTGAAAAGGACAAATGGATCTTGTAATATGATCAAATTGAATAATAGTAGAAATAGATTGTGTCAAGCAGAGCAGACAATAAAACTGATTGAAAAGCTGAGTTTATTCTTACCAAGAGTTGTTGTTCTCCCTTGTTTGCATGCAACCATCTGCCCACTACACTGATATTACAATGCATCTCACGTCACTTGCAGATAAATTTAAGAAGTTGCCATGTATCCAAGGTCCAATCTAATGGGAACAGAAACAGAAATGATCTCATGTTTTGTTGTGTGTTTGAGATGAACGCTACTTAGGATGGACAACTATATTAAGAGGAACGACAGTCAACAGTGTCCTAAAAAGGATTTTCAGGTACAGTGCCCATATAAATCAGACAAAATGGTATTGTTTTTACAAATTTAGGCAATAAAAGGAGCATCGTCCCGATCCTTACAAATAATTAGATAAAGTTTTTGTACCGAAGACAATTGCAGATAGTGGTATGTGTCATGGTCCCCAAAATAACATGATGAAGCAAACCAAAATTTAGTAGTTGGTATATAGAAAAAAAGACCTTTTTGCTGCCGCTGAACTTGACCCCATGCCATCCCCTCAGTGTGGGCTCGTGCTGCTACACTTTGGTGCTTCCCTGTAACAATCAGCATAAAGGGTAGACGACCACCATTAGGATGGGGAGGGAGCATCGCCCTCATGTTGTCCTTCAAGAAAAGGTAAAAGGAAGAAAAGGCAAGGAAGAAAGGGGAGGCCTCACCTAGAAAGCTGCATACGTCTTGACTCTCTACATCCAGCCACATCTTTGGAATACCATGAAAATCAGATGGTCTTGTAAATACTAAATAGGGAACTCTGGTACCTTTTAGCTGTTGTATATATGGTCTTGTAAGGGCCTCGTGTCTGGTTAGAACAATGAAGAATTGTTATGGATGGTAAAACAAAGCCATGAATGAGAAATCTAATTATATCCAATTTAGTCAATCGACGAGGCACAATAAACAAACAGATAGTAACACATACATATACATGAACATGGCCTGGCCCACTAAAGATGATGAGCCTATGTTTCCAACTAATATGAGAGTTCAATTTCATCACAAGCTGCAGGGCTACAGAATTTCTCTTTGAAGATCAGCAGCCTAGATTCCCAACCTATATAAGAAGTCATTTTCATGACAGGCTATAGAGGAAACGAAAATTTGCATTAGGTACAGCAAGCATGATGGGAAAAATATCAGCTACCGCATACAGCAAGCCCTGAAATATGTAGGAGATTCGAAGTATGAAATTAAGGCCAAACTCCAAGGCGAAAAAGAGAGGGACATAGAACAGGCCTGCTCCTCCAGAGGGGAGGTAGCGCAGGCTGCAGCACCCCCAATCAGGTGTGGGAATGGAGGATCTGAGGGAGGAGGCACGGGACAGACGAGGAGGAGAGGAAGAGGGTGACCTGCCGGCAGACCCAACCGAGGAGGTGCACCGCCGCGACGTTCACTACCACTTCGGCGTGGCAGCGCGGCGACGTGGGCCTTCTCCGTCCGGCGCAACACCCGATGCACCACCAGGCGCGGCTCGCGGAGCACAGGCAGCTAGGGTTTCATTGACCACAAGAGCTGTGCGGAGGATGGGAGAGAGGTATAGGCACCGCCGGGCGCCACCCGCGCCAGCGCGCCGAGGAGGGTGAGTGCCGTCGCCGAGGCCCGCTGGCCGGGAGAGGAAGGGGAGGCGCGGGGGCCTGAGCGGTGGCAGCATCGCGGCGACCTGCGGGAGGAGCGGAGGAGGACGGGGAAGAGATAAGGTGGAGGCTGGTTTTTTTCCCGGAAGGATCACGAAGGCGAATCGGAAGTCCTGTATATATTCGGTGGGCTAGCTCCGGAGCAGAAGCCACAGAACACCGAGAGAAGCAGAGGAAATGCGATGGAAACAAAGAAGGAGGGGCAGAAGCCGCTGGTAGACGATTCCGGTGCAGACAAGCACAGGCACACGATGGAAGATCCAACGGCCGGAAACATTCGAGGGGACGTGGAGCAGGGTTCTTTGGAGGAGCGCGTTCGCATTTGTAGGTTCTAAACTAGTGGCAAATGCGCGCCCCTGCGCGCGAGTGGTAAGAGATTTGGAATACATGATAGTTAAGGCGAGAAACATGAAATTTTTGACAGATGAAGTACAATGTAGCAAGTGTAGGCGTATATACAAGGTTCATAGTGATATATGGCTTTTGGAGGCGCAATAGACTGGCCACTATACATAATATAGGTAAAAAAATATATGTTTCATACGTAGAAATCAGATAGGAAAAACTAACTAAGAATGATTGACAAATGTACATAGATTAAACATAATACAGGTGCAATATGTAGAGACCATACAAATACGTGAGAAACTCATACAAAACAGGGGCACATGTACATATTAGAAGTTGTTCCATAATTGGTATTTGACCATGCTCTACACAGAATTAGCTAGCTTATAAAAAATAGTAATCTCTAACTGCTTGGAATGCACTAAAAAGATGAGGGGGAAAATCGACACTTACTTATACAGTGGCTGACTGAAATTTAAATTGTGTGGCTTCTTTGCATAGTTTCTGTACATAGTCGAAAGGACAATGCTTATGTTAGCATTGATGTAAGGCGTGGAGAAAATTTGCAGCATAATCTGACTATGTTAGACAAACGATTCCGATTGAACTTTAAGGGGCCTTGCACTGAAAATATCCCCACTGCTAATATGATCAGGTACACCAATCCAGCAAGCACCTTTATGGAACACCATCCACTATCAACCTCTTTCTGATAAAGGGAACCTACAGGTCGAAAAGGTTGCAATGTAGTTTCAAAATTTATACTGTCAACATCATAATAGCCATCTGCAATTGAGTTAAAAATAGATGAAATATCATTTACCTAGATAGATAGTTTTGTCATGGCAGAAAATCATGAAGGCATTTTTCTTAGCACAACTTCTTGTACTGGCTCTTAGCTTTCTCATATAGGGCCTTACTAACAGCTAGGAAACATATGCAACATGAAGTGTAAGATAAGAGTATAGACTATGGAGTGACCACCGGAGATAACAACTTGAAAGTGGAAAGCCACGTATCTCTTCCAGACGTCTTTCTATCTCTTGTGTCATTTTCAGTCTCCAAAGTGCTCAGAAATGTGATTTATCCTTGTACCCAATCACACTGAAAGAACATTGCATTGGACGTTGAACAAATAAGTACATTCTAAGCACAATGGTCAGCTAAAATTGGCAATGGTCCATTAAATAAATTTTGAAAAGAAATAAACATATTTCTCTTTCAACAAAATATTATTTTGACAAGGCCACAATCGAAAGACAAGGAACCAACAGGGCCTGCTTTTGAAACACATCTTCATACATACTCTGGAGCTATAAGGGAAGATAAAACTAAAAGCAGTAGTAAAACCATAAAATTCACAAATATGGCAAAATTCACTGGAGAAGATGAGAATGCATACTACTTTCACCTGGAGCATGAACCAATACTAAACAGACCATATTGTTTTTTGGACATCATTTTACAAAGTGAACTGAATCCAAATTGGAGGTATGTGATACTGAAACGATTAGAGAGGCATCTAACCTTTGCCTAGGCAATACCATAAACACATAGTGTGCATGTTCACAAAAGGCAGATCTAGTGAGGGAAGCACAAGCCTAGACTCGCAAAATAAGTAAGCAACCAATAAACTGGTTATTGTGATGTACATGTACTTTAATGTGAAAGATGAACGGGCTCAAAAAGCTGCTTACTCTAAACAGACGTGTGAAAATGCCAGGAACACAACAAATAAGTTTGTTCCCAAAAAAAAATTGGCAGACAAATTTAATTTACCAAGACAACCTTTTAGGCATGTCAATATCACAGGCGTAGATTTAGTTAAGGAAGAAGAGGCTTAGAACTGCAAAATAATTAACTAACAAATAGACTGGTCACTGTAAAGTACATGTACTTCAATGTGAAATGCAAAAGACGATCCATCTCAAGAAGCTGGATACTCTAAACTGACCTGCGAAAATGCCACAAACACAGTAAACCAGATTTTCCAAAAAAAATTGCAGAGGAATTGAAACTACCAAGATAACATTTTAGGCCATCTAGAATGTACATTACAGGAAAATGGAGCGCACATGATTAGCAGCAGCAGCGTTGTTTGAACTGGGACCGCAACGTGAAGGTTCAAGTAAGGTCAAATCAAAATGTAACTGAGATTAGGAAAGAACATGATCAGCAGACAATAAACTTAAGCATTCCCATGAAGAAAGGAAGAGACTTACATCATATTGTTTAGACTCTGACGTAAACCACAATTTTTTTAGACTAAGATTAAAGAACAATATTTCTGACTGGTAGGTGATGTTGGACGCCAAGGTACCTCATTCACCTGCACCACATTTGGTAAGGAAGCAACCGTTAGTACCATCCAAGAAGGATTTGAACCAAATAAGCAGCTCACACATATAACCTTTTTTAGAAAACAGTCATATACCAATAGAACATTTAAAATAACTTGGAATTGTATGGTTTGCCTGACTCAACCCAGTAATCTATAGGGCAAAAGTATTTTAAATTGGTTCTTGGTTCATTCCCAAGGACCAAAAAAATGGAGGTGTTCTAAGTTAAGAATGTAGAGTAAATCACCTGCTGGCAACCTATCGGAGCCCAGGGCTGCTTAATGGCCACTCGGTGCAGCATGTAAGGTGAGATCAACTTTAATATTGGGTCTTGATCGACCGTACGATGGGACTTTTCATGATCCAAAATACTCGTATAGAACATACAACTCTGTAATATCGAGAGGAACCATTAAAAAAGGACACCGTGAATCGTCTCAAAAATATGTTAGAGCTTTACCCCTCCTGGTGCAACCTGTAACTGTGCATAGAACGCATGGCACAGAATCTCTGTCAAGAAACTGCAGTGATTCAGGATAGTGAAAAATCCCCCTAAAAACCTACATGGTAAACATCATGAACATAAAACATGAGGTGCAAAGAACCGTCAAGTTACGTTTTCAGCCAAAAAAAACAGTTTCAAGTTAGTGTATTTTCATGAACTAAGACAACTAAGTTTATTATTCTAATAACTCAATGCAAAGAAATCGAGGCCTGAACAAAGGCAATAGTGGCATCTTGAGCAGTTTGAGTAGAAATAGCTAATTAGCTTGGGCTTTTTTTAACACAATACCTGCTCAGTGGCTTCATTGTTAAATATCGACGTTTATGCTCTTGATTATTTCTTTTCCTTCATTCACCCATTATGATCTGAAGATATCAGCGCCTGCAATTTTAGGCTGTCAGTAAATATTATAGTGGCTCAGATTTTGGGGTATTAAAAATGGTCTATAAATATTAAGAAATGTTGTACATGCCATCAACCTAAAAGCACCATATTACAGTAATTCATGAATGGGAACCACATAAAGAACAAAAAAAATGGCACTTGCATGCAAATGTAGTGCACCCAGACCTAGGCCTACCTGTTTACACCAAGTGGGATGCTTCCCAGCATGTGTTGACTCCAGTGGCTCTGCAAAATCCCAGTGGATATGCAGAATCCACTTTATGTTGTGGGCTGAGCAATAGGCTTCTCCAAATGACATTCTTTGGGGAAAAATTAAGCAGCAGGCAAGGTTCATCAATGTTGGCCAAAATGTCTGCACATAAGTTAATTTAATCAATGTAAAGAAGGTAGAGCACAAGAGAACAGCTCAAAGTCTACCTCTAAGGCTGTTTCATCGATAAACATATAGGGTCTTGGTTTACATATTTTGCAACCATAAAAATCTACCTCTAAGGTTGTTTCATCGATAAACATATAGGGTATTGGTTTAGTTATTTTCCTAAACATGTCCAATCTGAAATTAAAAAGTGTAAGAGGCACATGAAAAAACACTACCGAAGCAAGAGAACTAAGTAAGAGAGAAACAAATCATTTGAAGTTAAATAGCAAATGTGATTATCTTGGAAGATGGCACTTTTTAGTTTCAAGCCAAATAGCAAATATGTGCAGCTGTTTAGAAATCTGTTAGTGTTCAGTTTTTATGCACACACCTTAGTACATTCATGCCAATTTTTGTGGTAAACGGAAATCAACAATAGTGCTGTAAAACTGAAAAGGTGAACCTAAAATGCAAACCTGGCAAACAAATTTGGAGGCCTAACTCCGTAGCTTGACATAGGCATACGCTGAACAACTTTCTTGTGAAATTAGGTATCCATAGCAGAAGACTATGTAATGAATTATCAGCTTATATTTAGCTCCAAACAGTGAGCCCTGCAGCATCCCCCACCTTCCCACGCATACACTGAATATTTCCAGTGTGAAATTAGGCATCCTAGCACAATGTTATCTAAAATTTGAGCCCTGCAGGATCCCCACCTTCCCATGCATCAATCCTGGATGTATAATCATAAGTACTGAAGAACTACCTCAGAATTAATCTGACAAAGAAAAGGACCGCCAACAACACTGTACTGAACATTTTCAGTTAAAGATTGAATTGCCAACTATAAAGATCTGCTAATCGAAGGTCAGAGCATCATAGTAATAACGAAATCGTCCAAACTCACATGAATTTTCATACAGCATACATGAGTCTGAAATCATACCTACGAATTTGAAAGAGGAACCAACGGCGACGGGATCATACAGGTAGTCTTGCAGCTGCAACCCTGAAGACTCGCTCTCCGTTCCGACGTGATGCCAATGTAGATGCCATAAGCAGCGGGGGGGAACAAGAAGACCAGTAAATAAACAACCAAGGAAAACAAGACGAGAATGTGTTGGGGGTAGAGCTAGAGGAGAGAACGGCCAACCTGTGGCATGCCACAGTGGATGCGTCCAGCTCGGCAAGCAGTAGGACGCCGGACATCCATCTAGGACATGACCATGAAAGCCGCGATAGGGAAGAAGCAGGGCGGAGGTGAGTGCTACGGCGACACGGCTGCTCCTCGGGGGGTTGGCACTAGCGCTGGCTGGCGGTGGAAGCGCCGAGGCGGGTCCGCGCCGGGGCGGCGCACGAGCGGACGGCGCCGGTGCTGGTGCTGGCCTGCCGAGCCACCACGGCACCACCCCTCGGCAAGCCGCCCTGTGTGTGCCGGCCTCCCCAGCTGGTGGCGTCGGAGCCAACGCCGCCGGTTCCGAGGTTGACGTGCCGTCGCGCCGTCGCGGCAGGAGAGAGGGAGATGGAGCCGCCGGTTCCAAGGCTCGTGTGCCGTCGCGCCGCCGTATCGTGAGAGAGGGAGAGGGAGATGAAGGGGAGGGTGGGGCGGCGCGGGCGCGCGGCGCACGTGTGCTGTCGCGCGGCCGTATCGGGAGAGAGGGAGAGGGAGAGGAAGGGGAGGGTGGGCCGGCGAGCGGCGTGGAGAGATCGAGGGGGGCCGGGATATTTTCGATGACGACGGGGAGAAGGGAACGGTGGGAGGCTTCGAGAAGGCAGGCACGCGGCATGCGCTAAAGCGGAGGGCTCGAGGACAACGGCGGCAACACAGGATCTCAGCGTTGAATCCCAGATCAAACGGTGGAGGAAAATTTTGCTATCGTGGATAGCCTGAACATTCGGCGACAGGTTCACCTTTGTAGGTGACTAATATGTCTTGCCTTTGAAACCGACATCAAAACGAATAGCACAAGCAAAGCAAAGATGCTACACCTTAGTGTCTTGACATCTATGTCTAATAGCTCCATGTAGACATTTCATTAAAAATCTTGAGGACACTCTGTAGGACATACAGCTGATATGTACTAATTAAGTTACCAGCTAATCAGGTACAACAGATATATTGTTAGGCTACCTGTGAAGGCCTTGTACCTGGAGATTCAGTCGGCGAAAATCGGTGCGTTAATTTGATTGTGCTGCTACCAAGCTTAGGAATTTTATGAATGAGAACGCAATCTTCCCAAGTATCATCCTCTCCAGTAAAAAGAGCATGACAGTACTGCAAAAAGTTTTGTTCTTGTTATGAATATAGAGTGCACATATAAGAAGCAACCCAACATTTGCCAGCAATGTTATAGTGAATTATTTCGCTCACAGAAGTAAAGATGGATGCTAAAATCGAATCGGTAAAATGATTTTAAAGCATGTTTTGCCATAGCAAATGTTTAAGTATAACATCTATGCTGTCTGAAATTTACGAATTTGTGAGCCATATACAGGACCGTGGTGAAAAACAGAACTCAATTTGTGAAGACTCAAAAGTTTTTATACTACAGCTCGCATAATTCAGAGTATGCGTAGATATGTGGATATATTGGACTCCAAGTATTAATGTAAAAGTATGTCAATAAAAGAAACAGAATGTGACTCCATAATTATGGGAAGATGGCCTAGAAACAAAGCGCACCTTTTTTTCCTTTCCCAAAGATGGCGACCATGTAGATCACAACAAACGTCATGCCCATCGGAACCTTATTGGAGCAAGAAAATGTGAGGCAAAACTTTGCACGCCACTGGCATGGTAGGTGTATAAAAAAGGATCTTTTTACTGCACAGAACCTATCCACAAAGTACAATGAGAGAACATCAGCTGAGATAAGCACGGAATCGAGAGCACAACAGCTAGGGTTTCCTGTAGCACGCACACAAGGAGCAGCGGCACCTTCGAGATCAAGCGTCAAATTGCTTCGAAACTGCAAAGCCATGGCATCGTACATGGCAGATTCATTGCATAGAGTAAGGAGAGAGAGAGAGAGAGAGCAAACCAGGGAGCGGACGGATCGAGGTAAAGCGGAGCTGCGCGGACGCCGTGCAGGAGACCGCGCAGGGGGAGCGGGGGATGATCGGCAGCCGTGTTCATCGGCATCGCCCGCCGGCGCCGCCAGAGCGCTGCCACCTCGGAGGAGCCAGCTGGTGCGCCGCTGCGCGAGGGGAGAGAGCGAGAGAGAAGAGGGAGAGAGAGAGAGTAGAGAGAGGGAGGGAGGACCGCCACCGCCGGTGCCCCATCCGCGCGAGAGAGCCGTGACAGAGGGGAAGAGATGAAGACTGGTACCTAGGGTTTCGTCGGAGCAGACGCAACCGCCATCGTCGGGAGAGAGAAAGGGGGAGCACGTGAGGGTGGGGGAGGGAGCCGCCGTCCTCGGGCCAAGCGCACGCAACACGAGGAGTCGGCTGCGCCGCCCGCTGCCGCATTGGGAGGGAAGGGAAGAGAGAGAGGGGAAGTGGAGGGAGGGAGGAGAAGGAGGACGGCCGCCGTCGCGTTCCGCCCGCGGCCGCCGCCCTCGCCCCTGGCCGCACGTCGGGAGGAAGAGGGAGAGAGCGGAGAGAGAGAGAGGAGGGGCGTGTTTTTCTTCGATGTATGGGTTCGGGAGAAGACAGGAACATTCGAGAGCAACGCTCGGCGGAGTAAACCGGAGGCGTCCAGCACGATTCAAACAGGAGGCTGAGAAACATCCGGACGTTAAATGTGAGATCCAACGATCGCAAATAATTTTTGCTATCGTGGCATAGCTGGGCGTTCGGCGACCGGTTCACCTTTGTAGGTGTTAGACTAGTTCATTTTTGGCCTGGTTTAGATGCCTAACTTTGGACATCCAAAGTTGGCATTTTGCCACTGTATCATTTCGTTTGTATTTGGTAAAAAATTGTCGAAACATTGACTAATTAGGCTCAAAACGTTCGTCTCGCAAAGTACAACAAAACTATGCAATTAGTTTTGATTTCATCTACATTTAGTACTTCATACATGTGCCGATATTTTGATGTGATGAGAATCTTTTTTTTGCATAGTGGAATTTGGTAGTAAACTTTGGGATCTAAACATGGCCTTTGTGCTCTCTCTCCTCTCGACGTCACTCCCAAGCCAGATTCCGAGCCTTGTCATCTAGCTACTTAGAGCAGCTCCGGTGTGCTTCCAAATCGATCCGTGGGCTCATTCGATCGAACCAGCAACGTTGGAGGGTTCAAACCGTGCGTGTCAGAGTGAAAAGCGAACTCTGAAGATGATTCGAACCGAGCCGCGTAGAATATTGTTTGTCAGGACGGAGGGGAGAGAAGATAGGACGGACAAGGAAGAGGACGTGAAGAGTTGCTGGCCCGGCAAACGAATGGAAATATATTTTTTAATCACACATGGACCCCATAAAAGCGAAGTTTACACTGGAGCTATCGAACTCTTCGTCGGTTCAGGTTCCGTGGATTTCATGGTTCAATTTAGGACGGAGTGTGTGTTTAGTTTCCAAAATATTTTGGTTTTTTTGGTACGATAGCTTTTTTGTTTTATTTGGCAATTACTGTTTAATCATGGAGTAATTAGGCTTAAAAGATTCGTCTCACGATTTCACGGTGAACTGTGCAATTAGTTTTTTTGTTTCATCTACATTTAATACTCCATACATATGTCGTAAGATTCGATGGGATGTTTTAAGGTGAAATATTTTGAGAACTAAACACACCTTGAGTGTGAGGGAAAAAGCGAACCGAGTGCTGTGGAAACCGAACTTTGCACACTGGAGCATTCGACTTCTAGCTGTCAGAAGCAAAAAAAATCGACTTCTCTGCAAAGGTCGAACCATGGACAATAAATGCAGTCCACTTTAGCCTGTGCACAGGGCATGGAGCTCTATCAAAAGCGGTATTTCAGAGTTGTTTATTATTTTTTGGATTTGGAAGCAGAAATCGGATGCAACACCGGAGCATGCAAACTTTGTGCAACTGTGTGAGAAACCGTGTTAGTTCGGTTCCATCGCCACGCAGCGGGGACGCCCTAACATTGAAAAATGATCATGCTAGCAACTCATCATTGTACTTAGGGATGAGAAATATTGACCGCTATGGATGCTTGTCACTGGACGCCAATTCACCACCAAACTGGGACCCGGCCTCACGCCCGCCTCAGCCCGGCTACTCGGTCTCGGCTAGTGGGATGTGTGACGGCAATGCAAGGCTGCATGCAATACTGTTACGGTGCAGGATTGCAGGGGCAGACGCCAGACGATGCAGTGGAACTGTTTGGTTGCTTCTTGGGCGGGCGGGATGTTGGCCGGTGTGGCAATGTGGAAACACTAGTGGAAGTGGCGCGCCTGCGCGCCGAGTGGAAATAAGTATCTTGCGCGCGTCGCGTAACACTTAATATGTGCTGCAGTGTTTACAATTGTCTGGTCTTCTTTCCCTTGAACTTCAAAGACCACTTCAATCATCAGATCAATATTCCACTATTCATTGAAGCTCAACTATAATTTTGGGTAATATAAATGAGGTCTATTACAGGCTAAAAACCATGCAATAACATGAAAATACAACATTGGTGGTCCACTAAACATCATGTGATAGATAATAATTCGTTACATAAGGTAATAAATGCAGGTGTCTCAAGTAATTTCAAAGTTAGACATTGATGTACAATAATCATGTGCTAGATTCATGATCCAATGAGTCCTTGGAGTACAATCCCATACAAATCCAGCCCATTGGTACTCAATCAAACACCCTGACGACAATAATGATGAGGGCCAACTAAACGGGTTGTACATCACGGCGCTTGGTTGTTTGTAGGCACTGTGTTCACTGGCAAGAATGGGAGCACCTATTCTGGTAGGAAACAGGAGCAGGGAATGGGGATTCAGAGGAGCAATGCAGTGGAATGCTGAAGCGACAGGCACACGCCTTCGGTTTGTATGCAAAGAGAAAGATACCTATTGGAGTGGCCCGGATGAAGGCTAGAGCCGCAGAGGCGTCTAGAATCTAGAAACAAAATGTGAATCAATCTAAAATCAACATGAAAAATGGTTGATGAAACACTAAGTTGGGAGGTATGTACTGCTTAAAAATAGTTGTAAAAAAACACTCCAAACGCATGGCAAGGTCCTAGAGAAAGATACATATTGGAGTGGCCCGGATGAAGGCTAGAGACGCAGAGGCGCCTAGAATGTAGAAACAAAATGTGAATCAATCTAAAATCAACATGGAAAACGGTTGATGAAACACTAAGTTTGGACTTTGGAGGTACGTGCTGCTAAAAAATAGTTGTAAAAAAACACTCCAAACGCATGGCAAGGTCCTAGTTTTACAGATAAAATCTAGAGCATGATGACTGTTAACAGTGAGTTTATGGCATGATGACTGTACCTACCGTTCACAGGAGCTGAGCCAATTCATGTTCTTTGAACCACGGTAACATCTCCAAATCAAAGCTCGGTGCATGGAGTGTTTGCTCTGAAAGCAGAGTAAGCACATAAGTGACTTGCATTTGGAGAGGCATTATTGAATGACTCTTTCCTAGTTTCTAAACTCTAAAGTGAGCAGAAAAACTATTTTGCAATTTGAGATACAAATATGAATATTGGTTCAAACTAATTAGAGCACTGGAATTGTCATTTCTGACTTCTGAATTATCATCAGAAGGGTACACTATTTCATTTGCATGAGCACAGGCTAGGTAGCATATTATCATTCAGAAACATGACATGAAAAATCAAAAGACATCAGGTCAGGCTAGGTAGCATATTATTATTCAGAAACATGACATGAAAAATCAAAAGACATCAGGTCATGAGTGTGAATCTAATTAATCAAAAGGCAAAAGACATCAGGTCATGAGTGTGAATCTAATTAATCAAAAGGCATGAGAGTATGAGTGTCAACCTAATAAATCGAAAGCCATTAGGCTTATCGCAAACCTTCAGAGGTTTGAAAATAAGAAATCTTAATTGAATTGAATGATGGGTCTAAGAAAACTACATGGCTAAGAGGCATGTGAATGGAAAGGAGTAATGACGGGTCTAAAAAAATATATGGCCAAAAGGTATGTGAATGGAAAGGAGTGATAAGTAAGACAAGCTAACATTCACAAACTATATTCTGTTTCATCATATATCAGCAGTTGCTGTGTGATATAGGGTTATGGTTGTTTGCTTGTTTTCCCATTTGTCAAATCAATCTAATAATAAAAGTGCAACAATCTGTGAAGCTACTGAAGCACTAAGCATACATTGCACTAAGAGCCCAAACAAATTTACCGGAGCAATCAAGATCTTAAATCTCAAATAACAGGCATCCATCAGACACAATCATAGGAGGAAGCACAATAATCAAGTGATTGGGATATAGGTACAGTTAAGGATTAACCATGCTATTTATGTCATCTCAGTCGAAGAACTACAATTACTTTGGCAAAGAAGGCAACAATGGTTTTCAGAGAAGTCAATAAGCTCTGATGCCTTTTCCAGTATCTTAGACAATCATTCTATATTTGAAAAGGACAAATGGATCTTGTAATATGATCAAATTGAATAATAGTAGAAATAGATTGTGTCAAGCAGAGCAGACAATAAAACTGATTGAAAAGCTGAGTTTATTCTTACCAAGAGTTGTTGTTCTCCCTTGTTTGCATGCAACCATCTGCCCACTACACTGATATTACAATGCATCTCACGTCACTTGCAGATAAATTTAAGAAGTTGTCATGTATCCAAGGTCCAATCTAATGGGAACAGAAACAGAAATGATCTCATGTTTTGTTGTGTGTTTGAGATGAACGCTACTTAGGATGGACAACTATATTAAGAGGAACGACAGTCAACAGTGTCCTAAAAAGGATTTTCAGGTACAGTGCCCATATAAATCAGACAAAATGGTATTGTTTTTACAAATTTAGGCAATAAAAGGAGCATCGTCTCGATCCTTACAAATAATTAGATAAAGTTTTTGTACCGAAGACAATTGCAGATAGTGGTATGTGTCATGGTCCTCAAAATAACATGATGAAGCAAACCAAAATTTAGTAGTTGGTATATAGAAAAAAAGACCTTTTTGCTGCCGCTGAACTTGACCCCATGCCATCCCCTCAGTGTGGGCTCGTGCTGCTACACTTTGGTGCTTCCCTGTAACAATCAGCATAAAGGGTAGACGACCACCATTAGGATGGGGAGGGAGCATCGCCCTCATGTTGTCCTTCAAGAAAAGGTAAAAGGAAGAAAAGGCAAGGAAGAAAGGGGAGGCCTCACCTAGAAAGCTGCATACGTCTTGACTCTCTACATCCAGCCACATCTTTGGAATACCATGAAAATCAGATGGTCTTGTAAATACTAAATAGGGAACTCTGGTACCTTTTAGCTGTTGTATATATGGTCTTGTAAGGGCCTCGTGGTCTGGTTAGGATAATGAAGAATTGTTATGGATGGTAAAACAAAGCCATGAATGAGAAATCTAATTATATCCAATTTAGTCAATCGACGAGGCACAATAAACAAACAGATAGTAACACATACATATACATGAACATGGCCTGGCCCGCTAAAGATGATGAGCCTATGTTTCCAACTAATATGAGAGTTCAATTTCATCACAAGCTGCAGGGCTACAGAATTTCTCTTTGAAGATCAGCAGCCTAGATTCCCAACCTATATAAGAAGTCATTTTCATGACAGGCTATAGAGGAAACGAAAATTTGCATTAGGTACAGCAAGCATGATGGGAAAAATATCAGCTACCGCATACAGCAAGCCCTGAAATATGTAGGAGATTCGAAGTATGAAATTAAGGCCAAACTCCAAGGCGAAAAAGAGAGGGACATAGAACAGGCCTGCTCCTCCAGAGGGGAGGTAGCGCAGGCTGCAGCACCCCCAATCAGGTGTGGGAATGGAGGATCTGAGGGAGGAGGCACGGGACAGACAAGGAGGAGAGGAAGAGGGTGACCTACCGGCAGACCCAACCGAGGCGGTGCACCGCCGCGACGTTCACTACCACTTCGGCGTGGTAGCGCGGCGACGTGGGCCTTCTCCGTCCGGCGCAACACCCGATGCACCACCAGGCGCGGCTCGCGGAGCACAGGCAGCTAGGGTTTCATTGACCACAAGAGCTGTGCGGAGGATGGGAGAGAGGTATAGGCACCACCGGGCGCCACCCGCGCCAGCGCGCCGAGGAGGGTGAGTGCCGCCGCCGAGGCCCGCTGGCCGGGAGAGGAAGGGGAGGCGCGGGGGCCTGAGCGGCGGCAGCATCGCGGCGACCTGCGGGAGGAGCGGAGGAGGACGGGGAAGAGATAAGGTGGAGGCCGGTTTTTTTCCCGGAAGGATCACGAAGGCGAATCGGAAGTCCTGTATATATTCGGTGGGCTAGCTCCGGAGCAGAAGCCACAGAACACCGAGAGAAGCAGAGGAAATTCGATGGAAACAAAGAAGGAGGGGCAGAAGCCGCTGGTAGACGATTCCGGTGCAGACAAGCACAGGCACACGATGGAAGATCCAACGGCCGGAAACATTCGAGGCGACGTGGAGCAGGGTTCTTTGGAGGAGCGCGTTTGCATTTGTAGGTTCTAAACTAGTGGCAAACGCGCGCCCCTGCGCGCGAGTGGTAAGAGATTTGGAATACATGATAGTTAAGGCGAGAAACATGAAATTTTTGACAAATGAAGTACAATGTAGCAAGCGTAGGCGTATATACAAGGTTCATAGTGATATATGGCTTTTGGAGGCGCAATAGACTGGCCACTATACATAATATAGGTAAAAAAAATATATGTTTCATACGTAGAAATCAGATAGGAAAAACTAACTAAGAATGATTGACAAATGTACATAGATTAAACATAATACAGGTGCAATATGTAGAGACCATACAAATACGTGAGAAACTCATACAAAACAGGGGCACATGTACATATTAGAAGTTGTTCCATAATTGGTATTTGACCATGCTCTACACAGAATTAGCTAGCTTATAAAAAATAGTAATCTCTAACTGCTTGGAATGCACTAAAAAGATGAGGGGGAAAATCGACACTTACTTATACAGTGGCTGACTGAAATTTAAATTGCGTGGCTTCTTTGCATAGTTTTTGTACATAGTCAAAAGGACAATGCTTATGTTAGCATTGATGTAAGGCGTGGAGAAAATTTGCAGCATAATCTGACTATGTTAGACAAACGATTCCGATTGAACTTTAAGGGGCCTTGCACTGAAAATATCCCCACTGCTAATATGATCAGGTACACCAATCCAGCAAGCACCTTTATGGAACACCATCCACTATCAACCTCTTTCTGATAAAGGGAACCTACAGGTCGAAAAGGTTGCAATGTAGTTTCAAAATTTATACTGTCAACATCATAATAGCCATCTGCAATTGAGTTAAAAATAGATGAAATATCATTTACCTAGATAGATAGTTTTGTCATGGCAGAAAATCATGAAGGCATTTTTCTTAGCACAACTTCTTGTACTGGCTCTTAGCTTTCTCATATAGGGCCTTACTAACAGCTAGGAAACATATGCAACATGAAGTGTAAGATAAGAGTATAGACTATGGAGTGACCACCGGAGATAACAACTTGAAAGTGGAAAGCCACGTATCTCTTCCAGACGTCTTTCTATCTCTTGTGTCATTTTCAGTCTCCAAAGTGCTCAGAAATGTGATTTATCCTTGTACCCAATCACACTGAAAGAACATTGCATTGGACGTTGAACAAATAAGTACATTCTAAGCACAATGGTCAGCTAAAATTGGCAATGGTCCATTAAATAAATTTTGAAAAGAAATAAACATATTTCTCTTTCAACAAAATATTATTTTGACAAGGCCACAATCGAAAGACAAGGAACCAACAGGGCCTGCTTTTGAAACACATCTTCATACATACTCTGGAGCTATAAGGGAAGATAAAACTAAAAGCAGTAGTAAAACCATAAAATTCACAAATATGGCAAAATTCACTGGAGAAGATGAGAATGCATACTACTTTCACCTGGAGCATGAACCAATACTAAACAGACCATATTGTTTTTTGGACATCATTTTACAAAGTGAACTGAATCCAAATTGGAGGTATGTGATACTGAAACGATTAGAGAGGCATCTAACCTTTGCCTAGGCAATACCATAAACACATAGTGTGCATGTTCACAAAAGGCAGATCTAGTGAGGGAAGCACAAGCCTAGACTCGCAAAATAAGTAAGCAACCAATAAACTGGTTATTGTGATGTACATGTACTTTAATGTGAAAGATGAACGGGCTCAAAAAGCTGCTTACTCTAAACAGACGTGTGAAAATGCCAGGAACACAACAAATAAGTTTGTTCCCAAAAAAAATTGGCAGACAAATTTAATTTACCAAGACAACCTTTTAGGCATGTCAATATCACAGGCGTAGATTTAGTTAAGGAAGAAGAGGCTTAGAACTGCAAAATAATTAACTAACAAATAGACTGGTCACTGTAAAGTACATGTACTTCAATGTGAAATGCAAAAGACGATCCATCTCAAGAAGCTGGATACTCTAAACTGACCTGCGAAAATGCCACAAACACAGTAAACCAGATTTTCCAAAAAAAATTGCAGAGGAATTGAAACTACCAAGATAACATTTTAGGCCATCTAGAATGTACATTACAGGAAAATGGAGCGCACATGATTAGCAGCAGCAGCGTTGTTTGAACTGGGACCGCAACGTGAAGGTTCAAGTAAGGTCAAATCAAAATGTAACTGAGATTAGGAAAGAACATGATCAGCAGACAATAAACTTAAGCATTCCCATGAAGAAAGGAAGAGACTTACATCATATTGTTTAGACTCTGACGTAAACCACAATTTTTTTAGACTAAGATTAAAGAACAATATTTCTGACTGGTAGGTGATGTTGGACGCCAAGGTACCTCATTCACCTGCACCACATTTGGTAAGGAAGCAACCGTTAGTACCATCCAAGAAGGATTTGAACCAAATAAGCAGCTCACACATATAACCTTTTTTAGAAAACAGTCATATACCAATAGAACATTTAAAATAACTTGGAATTGTATGGTTTGCCTGACTCAACCCAGTAATCTATAGGGCAAAAGTATTTTAAATTGGTTCTTGGTTCATTCCCAAGGACCAAAAAAATGGAGGTGTTCTAAGTTAAGAATGTAGAGTAAATCACCTGCTGGCAACCTATCGGAGCCCAGGGCTGCTTAATGGCCACTCGGTGCAGCATGTAAGGTGAGATCAACTTTAATATTGGGTCTTGATCGACCGTACGATGGGACTTTTCATGATCCAAAATACTCGTATAGAACATACAACTCTGTAATATCGAGAGGAACCATTAAAAAAGGACACCGTGAATCGTCTCAAAAATATGTTAGAGCTTTACCCCTCCTGGTGCAACCTGTAACTGTGCATAGAACGCATGGCACAGAATCTCTGTCAAGAAACTGCAGTGATTCAGGATAGTGAAAAATCCCCCTAAAAACCTACATGGTAAACATCATGAACATAAAACATGAGGTGCAAAGAACCGTCGAGTTACGTTTTCAGCCAAAAAAAACAGTTTCAAGTTAGTGTATTTTCATGAACTAAGACAACTAAGTTTATTATTCTAATAACTCAATGCAAAGAAATCGAGGCCTGAACAAAGGCAATAGTGGCATCTTGAGCAGTTTGAGTAGAAATAGCTAATTAGCTTGGGCTTTTTTTAACACAATACCTGCTCAGTGGCTTCATTGTTAAATATCGACGTTTATGCTCTTGATTATTTCTTTTCCTTCATTCACCCATTATGATCTGAAGATATCAGCGCCTGCAATTTTAGGCTGTCAGTAAATATTATAGTGGCTCAGATTTTGGGGTATTAAAAATGGTCTATAAATATTAAGAAATGTTGTACATGCCATCAACCTAAAAGCACCATATTACAGTAATTCATGAATGGGAACCACATAAAGAACAAAAAAAATGGCACTTGCATGCAAATGTAGTGCACCCAGACCTAGGCCTACCTGTTTACACCAAGTGGGATGCTTCCCAGCATGTGTTGACTCCAGTGGCTCTGCAAAATCCCAGTGGATATGCAGAATCCCCTTTATGTTGTGGGCTGAGCAATAGGCTTCTCCAAATGACATTCTTTGGGGAAAAAATTAAGCAGCAGGCAAGGTTCATCAATGTTGGCCAAAATGTCTGCACATAAGTTAATTTAATCAATGTAAAGAAGGTAGAGCACAAGAGAACAGCTCAAAGTCTACCTCTAAGGCTGTTTCATCGATAAACATATAGGGTCTTGGTTTACATATTTTGCAACCATAAAAATCTACCTCTAAGGTTGTTTCATCGATAAACATATAGGGTCTTGGTTTAGTTATTTTCCTAAACATGTCCAATCTGAAATTAAAAAGTGTAAGAGGCACATGAAAAAACACTACCGAAGCAAGAGAACTAAGTAAGAGAGAAACAAATCATTTGAAGTTAAATAGCAAATGTGATTATCTTGGAAGATGGCACTTTTTAGTTTCAAGCCAAATAGCAAATATGTGCAGCTGTTTAGAAATCTGTTAGTGTTCAGTTTTTATGCACACACCTTAGTACATTCATGCCAATTTTTGTGGTAAACGGAAATCAACAATAGTGCTGTAAAACTGAAAAGGTGAACCTAAAATGCAAACCTGGCAAACAAATTTGGAGGCCTAACTCCGTAGCTTGACATAGGCATACGCTGAACAACTTTCTTGTGAAATTAGGTATCCATAGCAGAAGACTATGTAATGAATTATCAGCTTATATTTAGCTCCAAACAGTGAGCCCTGCAGCATCCCCCACCTTCCCACGCATACACTGAATATTTCCAGTGTGAAATTAGGCATCCTAGCACAATGTTATCTAAAATTTGAGCCCTGCAGGATCCCCACCTTCCCATGCATCAATCCTGGATGTATAATCATAAGTACTGAAGAACTACCTCAGAATTAATCTGACAAAGAAAAGGACCGCCAACAACACTGTACTGAACATTTTCAGTTAAAGATTGAATTGCCAACTATAAAGATCTGCTAATCGAAGGTCAGAGCATCATAGTAATAACGAAATCGTCCAAACTCACATGAATTTTCATACAGCATACATGAGTCTGAAATCATACCTACGAATTTGAAAGAGGAACCAACGGCGACGGGATCATACAGGTAGTCTTGCAGCTGCAACCCTGAAGACTCGCTCTCCGTTCCGACGTGATGCCAATGTAGATGCCATAAGTAGCGGGGGGAAAAACAAGAAGACCAGTAAATAACCAACCAAGGAAAAGAAGACGAGAATGTGTTGGGGGTAGAGCTAGAGGAGAGAACGGCCAACCTGTGGCATGCCGCCGTGGATGCGTCCAGCTCGGCAAGCAGTAGGACGCCGGACATCCATCTAGGACATGACCATGAAAGCCGCGATAGGGAAGAAGCAGGGCGGAGGTGAGTGCTACGGCGACACGGCTGCTCCTCGGGGGGTTGGCACCGGCGCTGGCTGGCGGTGGAAGCGCCGAGGCGGGTCCGCGCCGGGGCGGCGCCCGAGCGGACGGCGCCGGTGCTGGCCTGCCGAGCCACCACGGCACCACCCCTCGGCAAGCCGCCCTGTGCGTGCCGGCCTCCCCAGCTGGTGGCGTCGGAGCCAACGCCGCCGGTTCCGAGGTTGACGTGCCGTCGCGCCGCCGCGGCAGGAGAGAGGGAGACGGAGCCGCCGGTTCCAAGGCTCGTGTGCCGTCGCGCCGCTGTATCGGGAGAGAGAGAGAGGGAGATGAAGGGGAGGGTGGGGCGGCGCGGGCGCGCGGCGCACGTGTGCTGTCGCGCGGTCGTATCGGGAGAGAGGGAGAGGGAGAGGAAGGGGAGGGTGGGCCGGCGAGCGGCGTGGAGAGATCGAGGGGGGCCGGGATATTTTCGATGACGACGGGGAAAAGGAAACGGTGGGAGGCTTCGAGAAGGCAGGCACGCGGCACGCGCTAAAGCGGAGGGCTCGAGGACAACGGCGGCAACACAGAATCTCAGCGTTGAATCCCAGATCAAACGGTGGAGGAAAATTTTGCTATCGTGGATAGCCTGAACGTTCGGCGACAGGTTCACCTTTGTAGGTGTTAAATGCGTAAAGTACTCGGCACTTCAGTATCTGCTGTAAATCAGAAAGCATACTTCAGTTCATAGATGAATTTTAACTCTTAAGCTCTCAATGAGGCATCACTGTAACCATGAATGATGCACCAGAGCAGTATCTGATAACATGATCAACCATAATACGACAGTTTTCAAAAGATGCAGTATGATGCATCTGAGTTCCCCAGGTTGCCGAAGCATTACATCTTCTGCATGATAACCGAGTTTGCCAGCCCAGCTTGCTCCACGGTCTGCGTTGGGTCAGCCAGCTGCTTGGGTGGGAAACCTGTCTGGAGCTGATAAGGCCTTGCAGCTCCAGGCCGAGATGCGTCGATGAAGGACCTGATGTCTCCCACGGTGTGGTGCATGTTGAACCGAGCAACCATGCGAGTGCCGTCAGCCAACCTAAGCTGTATGGATGTAAATGGCTGGGAGTCATCCACGACAATGCCAATGGACCTCGAAGCAGCAGAGGCCGCTGATGCAGGAGCAGGTGTTGCACTCTCATCTGGGGAAGGTCCACCACCAAGGGTTCTTCCAACACCCTGGAAAGCTGATCGAGGCCTTAAAGGTTCCTACATGAACAAAACAAGAAGGGACATATAAGTACCAGAATCAAGGTATAGTTAATCAATGAGAATACAGCCATATGCCCATATGCAAGGATAAAGGTTAAGAGGGCTCACCCTGTAATCTTCCATCCTTTTAATAACAGACACATCAACATGTTCTCCATCAGTAGGCACCAGCTCCCTGGGGCACTTTGACATCTTAAGGCTCTGAAAACCCGAAATGGCATACAATTAGTGTAAGAACGATGAAGGCATTCAATTATTCATGTTTACATGTCCCATTCAAAAAATACTGTGATGTCCTGTTATACACTTAACTAAGAACTTAATAATAGCTCGACAAATATTTATGCCTAAGTGAACAAAACAAACAGCCCAACACTATGAGCATACATGGTCTTTAAGACATTACTTATTACGAAAACGAAAATTATAGAGAACCATAGGATGTGGACATATCAGTTCATGATTTTCTGGCACAAGAGATAGCAATATGGCACAGTAAAGTTGAGATCTGTCTCAAGTTTTAATAGTCAAGTTTTGAGTTCCAGAAACAGGAGAACCAATTGAAGTAATAATGTAAATAACCTACTCCCTCCGTCCCAAAATACTTGACCTTATAGCATTCAAATTTTGTCCCAACATAGTTGTCATTCTTACTTCTCAATGTACCTTTCTCTTCTCCCCAATACACTTTTTCCTTTTCCCAATACATCTCTATCTCTATTTCTAGGGGTACTAAGGTCTCTATTTCTAGGGGTACTGAGGTCTTTTGCCTTGAGCATAGGTATCTGTGACATAGATCATAAAATATCTACTATTCTGGGACAGAGGGAGTAATTGGCATTCTGAACATGATAGCTCACTAATTAAGTCATCAACCAAAATGTTCTGGAACATCTGAAGGGCAAATGGTCCAACCTTCCACAATAAAATGCAAATAACAGCATGAGAGATGAGCAGTACAAGCATAATAAAGTGATTAGTGTTAAATAGTCATCTACGGAACAAAACACAGTCTAATTCAAATACTAGTTATTCAGGACTACTGGGGAAAATAAGTTTGTACGCACCCCCCCCCCCCCCCAACACACACACACATCCTTTTTACTTGTTTCTTTTTGGACACGGACACAGTCTCCGTATCACTGAATTGCTTTTTAAAAGCAATTGTTATTAGAAGTTATTGAAAACCAATCACTCAGAGTAAGAGATTTTTTCTTTACTAGTGCCATCTTAAGTGACATTTTAAAACTTGTGTATACATATAATAACAAAAGTGATCAAAGCTTCTAAAGTTCGATGGCACAGATTCTTAAACAATATCTTATTGAGAAAAGAGGGAATACGTGGAATAGATCAAATCATTCAGAAATATCATGTAAAAGGAATCACCTCAAGGAACTCTGCATTTTCAGGATCATCGTAGTATCTCAGTGGACCATCATCCACACTAAAGCCATTGTTCCACAAATGTATATTGTGGCGTATTCGAACTGGTGCTGGTTCCTGAGGTGCAGCAGATGGTACTGTCTCCCCTGTAAGAAGTCGGCCAGTCCCTGTAAAGCTCCTAGAGCTGGAAGACTCGTCGCCAAGAAAAGGGGGCACTCCATGGAGAGCACCCGCCTGCCTGGCTTGTTCAAATATCGCATCCACATCATTTCTTCTTGTTGGATCTTGAACAAGCATTCCACTGCACATTACAAAAATAATATAAAATTATTACTCACGCAACAAAAGAAAGCACAAGGTCGACTTACAAACTTAAATCCCCTATTAATTTGTGGAGATTTTCTCTAAAGCCAAATGCAGAGCTAAACATTAAGGAGATCTTGTCAATGTTCTGCATGAAATCTAGATGGAAAAAAGCGTGGTCCAAAATTAGAACAAGATGCCTTTGAAAATAAGGCAAGTAATGGACCGTAAAGCTACAATATATTGCCTTGTCATTCAAAGTTAAAAAAGAACCACTTTTAACTGGAATACTAACTACAAATATTACTTTCTATTTGATAGCCCTTCATTCCATAATTAATCTGAAGCCAGAAAAATAAGCTCAAGAGTTATTGTTCCTCTTTTGGGGATTTGCCTTCCTTTTTACTCCCACATAAAAACCCTCCTCCAGCAACACACCTAAGAGTGCCAACCAGATCAATAAGTCCGTCGACGGTACCAGATTCTAGCACCAGGCCTTGGTCCATCCAAGGAATGAGCTGTAATCAGCGCCTTTCTCAAATAGACAATTCGTCATACACATTTAGCCATCTCGCGTCTCGCCCAAGGGACCCTTCCCCATAGTCCTTTTCTAGTTCAGCTAACCAAGGCACAAAAGGAAGCACTCTCGATCAAGACCTAAAAGCACACCCTCGAACTGGCATTCGATATACCCAAAGCCATTCCCCCAACGTCAAAGGAATGACATGTTTTTCTTTCATATAATTGTATTCGTGCGCAAGCTACACTGAAATTTAAATAATCAAGCAATATGCCCATATAAATGCATAGGCCAGGTTTCCTCTGTAGCAACTTTTAAATTAATCATGCTACTGACTATGTTAACTGCATCATATGTTTATTATTCCTCGCGCAAAGCACAATGCAATTTAAGAGCAATAAGGATAAGTACATTATGGGTTAAAGACAATAATATTTTAATGGCACATCAACATGTGACCAAATTTGCATCATCATGATTTGAGGTGTATGTACAATTTAATTTAATGCACCAAAGGACTTGGACAATTCTCCATTCAATTTCAGTCGGCACATGTGCCCCAAGTTTGAGCTCCATGTTTTTTATTATGTAGCAGTTGTATTGATTTAGCATTGTCAGTTCAATGCGCAAACAACTTCAGTTCAGATCACTCACAATTACACCTGATACGTGTCCAGAGACAGAAATATCCTGTAATCCAAAATCTATAAGCAGGCTCACTCCCAAAGCACGCCAAGGATAATCCAATAGTGCATAGTTCTTCTGACAAATAAAAAAACAGACATAAACTGAAAGACAGATTTCTGGTATGCTGCAACTTGGGAGCATCAAAAGCTACTCTACCGCTCATACCACATCTGCAGAAGTCACGGCTGCCCTATATAGCACAGCTCACATGGAAAACAAAGTCAAATCCACGCAAAAGTAACACGCAAGACACCGTATAAACCCTAGTTCAGAGAATCAGAGATTTCACCCTGAAGGTTGAAGCCGCTTATCACTCTAGCCAGACGACCTAACTAGGGCCTTGTTTAGTTGGCAAAAATTTTGGCAAAATGCAACTGTAGCACTTTCGTTGTTATTTGGCAATTAGTGTCCAATCATGGTCTAATTAGGCTTAAAAGATTCGTCTCGTCCATTTCATCTAGGCTATGTAATTAGTTTTATTTTTTATCTATATTTAATGCTTCATGCATGCGTCCAAAGATTCGATGTGACAGGGAATTTACTGTTCTTTTGCAAAAAAAAAATTGCATCTAAACTGGGCCTAGATCACAAAACTAGGAGGAGGCGATCCCGATGCCCGTACGCACGATCGCAGGCAAATCCCAGCAGAGTCAATCAGGAAACACTGGCCCACGAGAGGGGCTGAGATATACCTCTTCTCGCCGCCGGTGTAGTACTCCTGGGGCTCGTCGTCGTCGCTGCCGCTGCCGCCACCACCGGCGCCAGGGAAGCCGGCGGGCCCGCTGTTTAAGTCGGAGAGCGTGCGGATGGTGGGGCCCCCACGGCCGCCGCCGGCCGCCGGCTTCTTCCCGCCGTTGGAAGAGGAACTCATCGCCGACGAGGAGGGGATCGGGGTCGCGGCGGAGGGGTAGGGTTTGGTCCGCGCTTGGTTTCGTGTCGCGTCGCGTGTACTCGGCGAGTCGAGCCGCTTCTGCTTTTGGTGGGTCGAGAGAGACTCGGGGCTCGGGAGGGTCCTGACCTCTTGGGCCAGGATTAGGGATGAAAACGGTACGCATATTTTTCGACCGTATTCGAGACCGAATTCGTTTAGAGGGGTTTTAATCTGTCCGTATCCGAGTCTGGATATTTAACATCTGATACTGTATTCGTATCCGAATATTTAAATCACATATTTATGATGTCGATATCCAATCGTATCCTATCCGGCATTTTTGATACTATCCGTATTCGAATCCGAATTCGGACATAAATATAAAAACAAATACGAGATATCCGTCCGTATCCGATCCGTTTTCATCCCTAGCCAGGATATATCCGCGCCATCGCATTTGCGGAGATATCACGCGAGCACTTCGCACGCAGCCAGAGTCCGGAGACGGGACGTCGGTGCACGAACCGTCACAGAAGGTCGGCCGTGCAGAAGCGCGTTGGACGGCTTGGAACTGCGGGTGGTGCGCAACGCGATTGGAAAGTTCGATGATCGGCACGAGAAAAAAAGGTAAAATATGTATGGAAACCAGTGAAAACATGGAAATCAACTCAAATAATGTGTTCCGGTCATTCAAAAAAATTTGAAACTTGGCACGTCCATATAACATACAAAGATGTACTCACACAGAAAATTGAGATGCCAACTCAAACTAGTAAAAAATCATACAAAAATGACAAAATTTCGGCTCATGTGCACTAAAACACAAGCCGAAAATTTGTTATTTTTGTATAAATTTTTCAGATGTGGGTTTGAATTTCAACTTTGGTATGTGAGTGCATATTTGTATGCAATATGGATGTGCCAAGTTTCAAATTTTTGAACGACCGAGATATATTTTCTAAATTGGTTTCTATGTTCTACCTAGTAGGTGATTTCCAACACATATTTTGCCGAAAAAACAGGCCTTGATCCAAAAAAAAACAAACCATCTAGATGAACATGTTTGTGTAGTAGGCTAGTTTGGAATTTCATTTTTATTTATTATTATTATTATTATTATTATTATTATTATTATTATTATTATTATTATTATTATTATTATTATTATTATTATTATTAATAATAATAATAATAATAATAATAATAATAATAATAATATGACATAGAAATTACGAGGAAAGAGAAGATGAGTTTCATCTATATAAAAACTAGCATGCACTGTTACCAACTTGTCAATATTTTGGAAACTGAATAAAACTTTACTGTAAGTCTTTTGTTCATTGGAACTCTACTGTGATCATTCATTGTAGCCAGCACGAAGGCTTAGCCCACCACCTGCGGCAACAATACCCTAGGAAGTAGGGCCTCGTTTAGATCACGAAAAGTTAAAATTTTCGAACTGTAGCACTTTCGTTTGTATTTGATAATTAGTGTCCAATCATGAATTAACTAGGCTTAAAAGATTTGTCTCGTGATTTATAACTAAACTATGCAATTAGTTATTTTTTATCTATATGTCACATAACCTCCTAATTATGATGGCCCACATGTACCTGTCATCGTCATAATGACCTCTGACAGGCGTACTTATGTTCCTCACAACTTAAAAGGTCTGCTTTCCTCCGAACATAATCACAGGAGTATTGCAATAATACAACAGTTTATTCAAAATACCATCAGAGTAAAATAGCGGAAGTCTTACAATAACTTAAGTTTACAAATCAAAGTTTCCAAACTTCAAACCTTATGTAACATTATTACAAACCGGTAGTAGGAAAGTATCAGTAGTAACTTTATTACAAACACACAAGCGAAGTGCCTTGCCCAGAGGCCACACAGTCTACTCGTCGTCACTTTCTTCGGCCACAACGGTCATGCAACAAGGCTCAAAGCAGACTTGTTCATGAACCGCACCTGCAACAAGGGGTTTAACAAACCCTGAGTACGAGAGTACTCAACAAGACTTACCCGACTAAGAAAAGACTCAAAGGGCATGCTAGCTTTAGGGAATCAAGGTACGGGTATTCAAGAATCAAAATTTCTTTTGCAGAAAAGCTTACTGAAGTAAGTCCTTATCTTCATTATTTTACTTTTACCATTGATGGTTCATTAACCAATTCTAAATGATCCTAATCTAGATCAAAGTAATTCTCATCAAAACATTTCTCATTCTTTCTTTTAATTCCGGTTCTTAACTACGATGCAGGACATGTGATCGAGTCTCCATAACCGAGGAGCAACGACGATTCGAACCGATTATACCCACCTGGGGATCCCTAACCTCACGACATATGTATAACCAAATCTTGCATATGCCAACCCTCATTTAGATCTCCCAAAACCAGAACGTGTCCATCGCCACCCGAGAGCACAGTACTCCTCAAACCCGACCCGATTCTCGCCCCAAGGGTACACGCTACTCCCGCCATCTCTCCACTCCCAGTGCGAGGTTAGACGTTCTCGAAATAGAATCACTAACATTTTGGGCTTACCCAAGGCATGAGGCTAGTTGTAAAGTCTCGAAACACAAACAGGACTGCAACGGACGGTCCTTAACTGACAAGGCGGAAACATTACATTGATACTCCATTCCCAATGCAAGTTAGCAGTGGCCAAACCACCCGCCCGATCTTCTAATTCATTCTCATATTTCAATATCCATTAAGTATGTCGTCATGGCTATGTAAACATTTCATTTAAAAAGCTTAACTCATTAAGCATGGCGAAGCATACTACACATTTTCAGTAAAACAGGCATCAAGGGTGATATCGCAATAATCAAGAATGATAATGCAGCAATTGGGTTATCACTCAACTCCTAATTACTTAATGCAATAAACCATAGTAACAGTGATAAAGATTTGTAAAACTCAAGGAAGGGTTTAAATGCACCGGGGCTTGCCTTGCTCTGACGCGACGACTGACTCGGGCTCAAAGACTCCGACTTCTGGTCCGGAACCCACCGACGCCAACTCTTCTCCGAAGACTTGCTCGCCAACTTCGACTTCCTCGAAAGCGGAAACTACACGAGTAAATAACATGTCTTAACATAATGCGGTGATAAACATGATGTTTGATGATAAAATGCCACGGTTTACGACTTGAGTACAACTTTCCTTCGCGGTACAGTCGCAAAACAGTAAAACCTACTAACTAATAGCGATTACTTAAGCAACGCTAACGTTTCTTACTAAACTTGTTACTAACGAGCTTAAACAAGTAATTAAGGTGCCAAGGATCACCAAGAACTAGTGACCCAAGGACATCACTCAATCAAAAGAACACACAACACTTGAAGTGATCAATTCAACATTTATTTAACATTTAATTAATTAAGGCATAATTAATATTAGATCAAACTTTATCTAAATGAGCTTAAACTCTTTCTATGGGTTAACCATGGCCTAAAACAGTGTTAAAATAAGTTTCATGATTTTTGGATTAATAATTTAATTACTAAAATTCATGAAAGTTGCATTTAATATTTAATTGAACTAATTAATTAACTTGCAAAAAGTAGTTTACATCTTGAAAAGCTTACACAAAAAATTTCACTAATTTTGGAGCTCTACAGAATTTTAAATGAACTAAACAAATACTATTACTATTCACATTTTTGAAAAAGAAAAACAAAACTCAACTCGGGCTGACTCTCCTTCCTTCCTCCGGCTCGGCCCAGCCGAACGGCCCAGCTGCAATGCGCCCGCGCCCGCTTGCGTCCGCGTGGCCCAGCATCGCGGCTCATCCGCGCGGCCTGCTCGCGCGCGTGTTCTCCCTCTCTCTCGCTGACACCTTGGCCCCGCCTGTCATCCCCTTCCTCCGCTCACTCGCTCTCTCCCGCGACCCGGCCATGCCCGCGCGGTGGCCGGCCGGTGATCACGGCGTCAGTCGACCAAAACGATCTACACTACCCTGCGACTCCACTACGCCCTTCTACAGCTAAGCTCGAGCTCCGGCAACCCCTCACCGACGACGATGGCGGACCACGGTCGACGGTGAGCCGCGAAAACACGTCCCCAACGGAGTAGCAGCTAAATTAACATGAGGAAAACGTTCAGGGGCTCACAGCGGTCACGGTGGTGCTCTTGGTGACGACGGCGATGAGCTGGAGTGGCCTGGCCACGTGGGGGCGGTGGTGGCGGTGCTCCGACCGGAGTTGGGGCACGGGAAGTGGTGGTGCGGTGGTTCGGACGAGAAAACGGCTAAACCCGTTGGACCACGAGGTGCGCGAGGGCGAGGCGAACTGGCTGGTGCGATTTTCGTGGCTCGTGGCGGCTCAACGGCGGCGGCGGCGAGCGGCGGAACTAGCGGCGGCGACGACGGCAAAGCAGAGAACAAAGAAAAACCACGATGACCTCGGTCATATTTATAGGCACGGTCATGATGAAAGTCACTGGAAGGCGCGCGTCGTCGCGCTGGCGTTCCCGGGCGCGCGCGAGAAGGTCCTGGACGCCGCCCGGCGGCTCGCCGGCGCCCATGCTGTGCGTTGCCGGACGGTGATTTGCCGAGCACTGTAGCCCCTCCATTTTCAAATTCAAACTGTTTTGCCAAATTACTTTTGATTTTGATTATGAACTTGAAAAATTCCCAAAATATGAAATCTTCAGAATTTCAAGCTCTACAAGTTTTGTATTGAACACTTTTTCAAATTCGAACTGGATTTTGAAATTTGAGTTTAAATTCAAAAGGGGACACTTTTTGGAAATTGGTAATTTAGAAATTACTTTGGATTTTATATTGAAACTTCAAAAACTCCAAACACCAAAGTTGTACATCTAGCCAAGAACTACAACTTTGCTACTCAAACCATTTTCAAAATCTGCCTTCATTTTGAAATTTGAGTTTGGGGATAAAAAGGGGTTAAATCTGAAATTTGCTTATTTTCAAAATTGCTCCACATTTTTCACTAAAACTTTGAAAACTCAAAACACCAAAGTTGTAGCCCTTGAAAACTTCTACAAACTTGGTTTAAAACTTTTTCCCAATTTTTTCTTAGATTTTGAATTATTTCAAAAGGGGTAAAACAGGGTTTTGGATTTTAGGGTTTTTAGAGGAATTTTCAATTGAAGTTTGTTGCTACCTTAATTGGTGATTACTTAATGATCAAACCATCATCCAAGGGCATCATTTAGACAAGCATGGCATGGTTGACCAAATGCCACTCTTGGTTGACCAATTTAGCTTTTGAAAATCTTTTAATAATTCCCTAAATTTGAATTCAAATTCGAATAGGAAAACTTGCGACAAGTTTTGGATTCCAATTCAAGCTCAAACTTGGAGCTTCATTTTATGTGTTGTACTTGAGTTCATACCCTACACTTGACACTAGTGTGTAACACAGTCACACACCTCAAATTACGCAGTGCATGGACTAAGTATTTGCGGTGCCATTCAAAATTAGGGTTTTCAGTTCGAATCACACCACTGAGAAGCACATCCAATCTAGAAAAGGTAAACTCATTTTAGTTAATGCATAACATGGTTAACCTAATCATGGATGTTTTGTAATGCAATATGATGATATGGCAGATTAATTAGCAACTATAACACCCCGGGTGTTACACTATATTTAATGTTTCATACATGCGTGCAAAGATTGATGTGATAGAGAGAGTGAAAAAATTTCAACTCTAGCCTTGCATCTGAACAAGACCTAGGAACCAAAATTCCTTGCTGCCAGAGCTCTCTCTTTTCCCTGTCACTCGCCACGTCGACAGTTAAAACACGTGCCCTTTCTCCACCAAAACCTCAGACACTACGGACGTCCATTGTCTTCTTGCATGATCTTACTAGCAATTTGGTAGCTCAATTTCCTTCCGCATATCACCCCCAAGGCCACATTTCCGCTCCATTTCCTTCTCCATCCCCATCGGTAGTCAAGCCGCCATCCACGTCTTCGTGCGCTTCACACCTCGTTCGCTTGAGCTACTTTTCAGTCACAAAACAGTGTTTTTCTCTCATAACATTTCAACATAAACATCAGTATAAGCCAAATTTCAGCATAAGCGGGCTCCTAATGTGAATGGAGGTTCCGATCTTTCGCTAGGCAGAGATAAAACAAGATTTGGTGGAGGCTTGACATACAGATCCGACTTAAATCTTAAGACCCGAAATCCAACAACCTTAGCCCCGCATGTCCTCTACTTTATCAATCGTGTCACTAACCGGTTGACCTCATCGAAAAGGCTAATCCATGCCTATGAATCAAAGAGCACAAGTAATAACTCGAAAAAATAGGATCTTATGATGAATTGTTAATTATGATTAAGCATTCGAAGTTAGGATCTCACAAAATAATAAATGACGATTGTTCAAAGAGACAAGGACAGTTTAATCTAAGACCCTGTTTGGTAGGGCTCCTCTCCAATGTTGCGACAGGGCTAGCCGGCCCATCTCTGGCAAGATTTCTAGTCATCCACGACCGCATAGGTGCACAGTCCTTGCACAGAATTGAACTGCCATCGTCGGTGACTAGAGAAAGGGAAAGAGTCTCAATGGGCTTAGAAGGAAGAGACATGGGCAAAAATGAAATTCCACCGCTCATCTGTCTCCTCAAAACCATAAATAAATATTTTATTAGGCGCGATGTCCACCAGTAAATTTAATAAGAAAGTAAAGTGTCCTCCAGCAAATATCATTATTTTCAGTATCCACCAGCAAAGGGAGATAATTTTCAATGTCATGTAGCCAAATTTGCCTTTTTAGAGAAAGATTCACGGAATGTAAACCAGCATGTGGACACTTCTACGTTAAGAATACAACACTTCTACGTATGCCTGGGCGCCTCGCCTGGTTGCTCTCCCTATAACTCACATCATTATCCGCTGAGCTTAGTGGTTAACAAGCCTAGAGAACCATGCAGGAAACAATTAGGAAATTTTTTAAAAATGATGATCAGCACTAAACCATGGATTCACAATATCGGCTTTCCACATAGAAGATGGAGATTCAACGACGCAACAAAGAGTTGTGTGCATAAGTGCATTCACATTGCAGCTAAACAGTAGCAAGCCAAGCAGAAGCGATCCACTACTACACAATTGTTTCTATAAACTAGCATCTGGCAACATCAAACTGCCCAGAGAGATTAGGGGCTGTTTAGTTGGCAAAATTTTTGGCGAAACGTTACTGTAGCAGTTTCGTTGTTATTTGGCAAATATTATCCAATCATAGTCTAATTAGGCTTAAAAGATTTATCTCGTCCATTTCGTCTAAACTGTGTAATTAGTTTTATTTTTCATCTATATTTAATGCTTCATGCATGCGTTCAAAGATTCGATGTGACGAGGAATCTGAAAATTTTGGCAAAATTTTTAGCATCTAAACGGTGCCTTAGCCTTTTTCGCCACTATTTAACTGCTTTACTGTCAGCGGAGACGCTGAGCTGTAGCCAAATCACAGAGGTCGCGGAGGGATGGCGACGTTGGTGCCTGGTGGGCTCCGCACCACTCACACGCCCATCGAAGGCGTGCACCGTGCCACCGTGCACGGGTGGTGGATTGGCGGGGCATCCGTGCTCGTACGCGACGACATGCGCGTGCGCCGAGATACTCGTCTTGTGCCTAAATATATGTCATTCTCAAGAAACAACTTCGTCTAAATATATATTAAAAAATATTAATATTTATAGTATATAATTAGTATTATTGGAAAGATCTTTGAATCTATTTTTTTTAATAAATTTATTTAAAGATATAAATATTGTATGTATTTTCTATAAATCGAGTCAACACATATAATTGACGACAGTTATTTAGAAACAAAGGGAGTAGACATCCTGCATCACATGGCAGGTGGGTCACCTCTTCGCCAAGATATACGAGGTGTTTGGGGATAAGAACAGGACGAGGAGAGGGATCAGAGATATTAATCCTAGCCATCTACTTTTATACCTTATTTAATCTTGCCTATTCATTTATTTTTTATCAGCTTGTTCACTTGGCTAAAAAGATATTGCTAAAAGTATTGTTCACCGATTTATTGTGAGAGAAAAACGTTGTTCATTAGTTAAAAAAGTACGGTTTATAATAAGCAAACAGGGCGTATGTCCGTCCCGACATCTAAACGCCACCTATGTATAATTTAGCCCTGGTTTAGATCCCCTCCAAAATGCAAAAAGTGTAAAGATTCTCTATCACATCACCATCCCATCAAATTTTTAGACACATACATAGAGTATTATATATAGATAAAAAATAACTAATTAAACAGTTTGCTGGTACTTTGAGAGACGAATCTTTTAAACCTAATTAGTTAATGTTTAGATAATAATTAATAAATGCAAACGAAATGCTACAGTATTTATGCCCCTCCCATCTTTGGCAAGCCTTAATCGATCGATTGCAAAGCACGGCGAGCGGAGTCCAGTAGCACGGCGCAGCTGCTGCCGGTCGGCCACCAAACAGTCACCGCAGGGCAGGCGCAAGCCAACTGAAAGGCGGCGGTGGCGGCGGCGGCAGCAGGTCACTCCTCTGTCCTCTCGTCTCCAGTCCACCGCATCGCCATGGCGCCGCCGCAGACGGTCCCCCGGCGCGGCCTCTTCATTGGAGGGGCCTGGAGGGAGCCGTGCCTCGGGCGCCGCCTCCCCGTCGTCAACCCGGCCACCGAGGCCACCATCGGTTCGTGCCCGCCCTGCCCCTCTCTCCGATCGCTTTGACAGCGTACCTGCAGCAACCTAGCAAGCACCGTACTGAACTTGACCTTTTTGTTGTTGTGGTGGTGACCACTGATCGGTATCGGCGAAGGCGACATCCCGGCGGGCATGGCGGAGGACGTGGAGATCGCGGTCGCCGCGGCAAGGGACGCGTTCTCCCGCGACGGCGGGAGGCACTGGTCGCGTGCCTCTGGGGCCGTGCGCGCCAACTTCCTCAGGGCGATCGCCGCCAAGGTGCCAACCTTTTGTCCTGTCACAACCATATCCCGAGTCTGCTGGAGTCGTGAACATCTCGCTGCTGTGTGAACAGAGTTAGTTTTGGGGGCGACTAGGAAGGTTGCTCTTGCCTAGTGTTTTTTGGAGTCCATAGATCGCTTCTGGGAAAAACAAAAACGCAATCGAGATGGATGACTGTTGAGCGATTGTCGAATGTCTCCTCTTTTATTTGGCCACTATCTGATTTCATTTTACACCTCTTGGTTAGGTTGATTGTTTGTTGTGTATGAACACCTATGGCTGTAGTTTTATCCGATACCTTAATCTTGGTCTGCTAATTTCATACTGCAGAGTAGCCTTAATCTTGGTCTACTAATCTCATACTGTAGAGTAGAAGCCTTAAAATCTTGAGGTAGTTACAGCCTAGCAGGATAGTGACAATGCAGGCTCCAGTCATAGACTATTTTTCCTGCTGTGTGCCATGCTGTGGCCTTGTTCATCCGGCTTATAATCCGTACTTTTCAGCTTGTTTTTTAGCCGAAACAGTATTTTTCTCTCACAACAAATCAGCCAACAGTATTTTTCAGCCGGCTTAGTCTTTCAGGAGTGGAAAATATGGATTGTATTTCAGCTATCAGCAATCGGGCATTGGATCTTACTGTCATCATTTAAGATTACTTCCTGCGCGCATGTGGAAGGCTTACTAGTTAATGCTGTTTACTGCATTTTAAATGGACATCTGTTAAAAGACTCGGCCAGGGGGAGGGACGCCCCCCTGATTTTGTCCTTAAGAAGTTTGTGCCAGCCTTTGAACCTGGACCAGTGACAGGGGTTTCATTGACCATTTGACCCCCGGACTTGAACGGTCTAACCAGTGTAACTCAGCAGGAGAAGTTGGCTAAATGGACATCTGTTATTATGAGGAAATCGTCTCATTGTTTTCTTCTTAACTGGCATGGTTGTTTCTTCTGGCAGTAATTTTCTTGAAATGTTTGTTGCTGGGTGCAGATTAAAGATAGAAAATCTGAGTTGGCTTTGCTGGAGACACTTGATTCTGGGAAGCCTCTGGATGAAGCAAGTGCAGACATGGTAGCTTCAGTTTGCATTTTGCACTATGATGTTCGTTGTGTCTGGAGAAAGAAGATGCAATATGTTTTAATCAATGTTTTAACATTTCATATTAGGATGATGTCGCTGCATGCTTTGAGTACTATGCTGATCTGGCAGAAGCTTTAGATGGGAAGCAACGTTCACCTATCTCTCTGCCTATGGAAAACTTCAAATCATATGTACTTAAAGAACCCATTGGGGTTGTTGGACTGATCACTCCTTGGTATGACATCCGCTTTCATTCAAGCACCTTAATTCAACAAGTTTTCCAATATTTCATTGTATGCTTCTAGATTTTGCTGATCCTATCGTGTAACAAAATGTTTCTACATTCCATGTCTCGTTTTCTTCTTAAGGTCAGTTGTTATGTGGTTAAACCAGAGTGATTATTTATTTTCTATCTTTACCACACGCTTTCATTTATCCCTGTCAAACAAGCGAACATTCTGATTCCTATCAGAGCAAAGACTGTTAATCTGTATGCGAGTGCATTTTAAATTTGTTCTCTTTTGTATTTCATAGTTTAACATATTTGAAGCTAGTAGCTGCTTCCATGATAACTGAAATTGGTTCTTTTGACCTCTCTTATATCCAAGAAAAGCACAACATGATCAGCTAGAAATGTGTCTTTTCTTCTCCAAGCCCCTTGGGCCATATACCAGCCTTTTAGTTATTATTATGCTCATTTCTCAATTGTTGAGCCCTCTAAAAGTTAGGGATATGTTAACACCATCACTCACACATGCACCTTCACATGCATCCTAAAAGGCTTGGAGAACTACTATCGTTCATGTTTGTGCTTTGCACATGAACAATGAGTTTATCAGATGATCATTCTAACCGCTTATCTTTCTCCTTGTGTAAATGAAGGAACTATCCTCTGTTGATGGCAACTTGGAAGGTCGCACCTGCCTTGGCTGCTGGGTGTACAGCTGTATTAAAGCCTTCAGAGTTGGCTTCTATGTAAGGCTTTGATGCTTTTTAAGTTATTACTTGAGCAGTTGTTTTATCCTGGGAGCTGGGAATAAAATCTTTTATAAATTCAGGAGTTGCTTAGAGCTTGGTGCAATATGTATGGAAATAGGCCTACCACCAGGTGTCTTGAACGTAATTACTGGTCTGGGCCCTGAAGCTGGTGCTCCATTATCCTCACATCCCCATGTGGATAAGGTCAAGACAATCAGACCTCTTTCTCAATGAGTACATATGCTGTTTAGCATCACTTCATTTGAAATAATTACTGTCAGATCATAAACTTATCACAATTATGCGTCCATGTTGTAGATTGCTTTTACTGGAAGTACAGAAACTGGTAAGAGGATAATGACTTCAGCTGCCCAAATGGTTAAGGTTTGTTCTCTTTTCTCTATATTTAGCTGCCATCTGTTCTCAGCAAATTTCCACATCATAAATGAACTTTCCATCAACATGATCATTGTGGATCTGTTGATGCAAGAAATCTTCAAATTATGTACCTGTATCACAGAATTCTTATTCCATTGTTTATTGTAATCTTCAACAGCCTGTTTCATTAGAGCTTGGTGGCAAAAGTCCTCTTATTGTCTTTGATGACATTGGTGACATTGACAAAGGTCTCTTCCTCATGTTGCTCTATGCCCCTAATTTTATTTTATCTAATGTTTCAACAATCAATCTATTTTCAGCTCAATTCATAAGGTTTATAACATTATGGAAGTGCAAAAGTCAATTTTACATATTTTATTGCAAGTTTTGTTAGCTGTACTAAGGTATAACTGGATTGAAAACAGCTGTTGAATGGGCCATGTTTGGGATCTTCGTAAATGCTGGTCAAGTCTGCAGTGCTACTTCTCGTCTACTGCTGCATGTATGTATTTCTTCTAGCTGTTTTGGACAGATCAAGTCATCTTCTGATACATGACATCACACCAAGTTATTTCTAATACAGGAGAAAATTGCAAAGAAATTCTTGGATAGATTGGTTGCATGGGCAAAGAATATAAAAGTCTCAGATCCACTGGAGGAAGGCTGCAGACTGGGTTCAGTTGTCAGTGAAGGACAGGTGATGTAATATGAAGCGTATCAAACTTGTTGAAGTTTTGTTGCAGACATGTACTTACCTTTTTTTAATATATGCAATACTTCAATGAGGGTATTATGTCCAAATTAAATAAGTAATCAGGAATCAGGCCAATAGCGATGATATCCAAAGCAAGAAACTGTTAGCAAACGATTCTTTGCACACCACTCTTTCAAAAAAAAGTGATTTTATTCATTTATATTTTTGAAATCAACATAGAACTTTATGAACATAACCCAACTGCATGTGTCATCCCCAACTCTGAACATCTTAAATCCTCTTGTTTAATTCAGTATGAAAAGATAAAGAAGTTCATCTCAACTGCAAGAAGTGAAGGTGCCACAATTCTGTATGGAGGTGCCCGACCACAGGTAAGCATCCTTAATTTCATTGCCTGATTTTGGTTTCTCAGCCATTGATCCAAGCTACATTGATGAATTGGCAGCATCTCAGAAGAGGATTCTTTCTCGAACCTACAATTATAACAGATGTTAGTACGTCAATGCAAATTTGGCGAGAGGAAGTCTTTGGACCAGTCATCTGCGTTAAAGAGTTCAGGACAGAGAGTGAAGCTGTGGAACTTGCAAATGATACTCAGTGAGTCATTTTTGCTTGATTTTTCAAGACTAGAAATAAAAAAGAACCTTTGATGCTTATATTGTTCATTCACCTTCTGCACAAACTCTTTTCAGCTATGGTTTAGCTGGTGCGGTGATCTCCAATGATGAAGAGAGGTGCCAGCGCATTTCAAAGGTAACTGAAAGTGGAAGTATGACCTGGACATTGATTTCACCTCCTGATTACTTGCAAGGATGTTAAAGTTATAGTTTGATGGAAGTATTTGATACCATAACACATGTAAAATTCGTCGTCTGCAGGCTCTTCACTCTGGTATTATTTGGATAAATTGCTCGCAGCCATGCTTCGTCCAAGCTCCTTGGGGAGGGAACAAGCAGAGCGGTTTTGGTCGGGAGCTCGGAGAATGGTGAGTCTTGGCTGCAATGTCAAAAGATTGCACAAATTGTAGCTATTATACTCCCTAAGCAAAGGTTTTGTAAGTTGCATCATCTGAATTGCCTTCACTACTTTCAGGGGCCTTGATAACTATATGACCGTGAAGCAAGTCACCAAATATTGCTCGGATGAACCGTGGGGATGGTACCAGCCTCCATCTAAGCTGTGAAGGGGCATCCGTTCCAGGAGAATGGAGCGCATCATTAACTGAAGACAGCATCAGTCCTGTTCATGGACAGAAGCTTATGTACAGTACAGTGCTCGTCAATAAAAGCTCTTTGATGGCAAAAATGCTTGCTGCTTGCACTACTATAGAATTCAGGACTGAGGAGTACTATTAGCATGGGTTGTTAGTCTGTACTCTTATCGCATGGGTTGTTAGTCTGTACTCTTATCGTTCGAAGTTTCGCAGTGGTGTGTAGTTGCACCTGGAAGATCGCAATAATAATAATGATATTTGGATAATCTTGAGACTGCTAATAAGTAAAAATATTATTTTACACTTTAAATATGTTTCACGAGGATTCATTATTAACTTCCTGGAGTGCTTTAGTAGATCCCTAAGAGGCTAAGACTAAGATATGGCTGTGGTTCGCATGGGACAACCGGCAAAGGCCACGGGAGGGCTTGTAGGTGCCGGTTTCTGATGAAGACCCAGCAATGTTCAGTGCAGCCACTGTAAGCTGGGAAATGGCAAAACGGCATCCTCGTGGAACTCGCGCTGGCTGAATGGCGAGACACTGGCTGTGCGCTTTCCGGCGCTGCACAAGCATAGCAGGAGGAAAAAATAGGACGGTTGACATTGACCACAATTTGAGCCAGCAACTTATCGCGGAGTACATCAAACTTTGGGAGGAGCTGGAGAATATAGTCCTCATAGAGTCATAGCAAGACACCATCTCCTGGACTGACAGCTGACGGCAAATACTCCATCAAGTCTGCATACGCTATGCACTTTGAGGGAAAGACACAATGCGCGGCAGCAGCTCAGACATGGAAAACAAAGGCGCCACCGAAATGTAAGTTCTTGGTATGGCTCATGTTGCAGGATAGAATATGGATAGCAGCGCGCCTGCAGATCCGAGGCTGGCCGAGTACTTCTGTCAGCTATGTATCAGAAATCTTGAGACTACGCTGCACCTGTTTTGCGAGTGCCATGTGGCAAGAAAAGTCTGGGAGCAGGTTGGGAACTGGATTCAGGCAAACATCCTTGATGCCTGAAAATTGGGACCAAACTGCAACCATGACTGAATGGTTCACTGGATTAGTGGCCGCTGCTACTCCTTCAACGCGACCGGGAATGCGTTCGATGGTCACTCTGACCATCTGGGAACTGTGGCGAGAGAGGAACAACCGCATCTTCAGGAAGGAGGTCAGGTCTGTCCAGCAGATCGTGTTCACCATTCAAGATGAAGCGCGGACTTGGGCGTTTTCTGGGAACAATGATCTGAAGTAGCTACTACCGGCGCCTGCTGCTCTTGAGCACATGCTTGCAGGGATTGTTCTTAGGATCCACTTAGCTGTAACACCATCTGTTTCATGTAAATGAACTTAACCGACATCAGGGGTGGCGAGGGACTAGGCTTCTGAGTCCCGAGCAAAAGTATTGTTGCGCGGCTTGTGCCATATAGATCATTATAATATGCTCTTCTCTTGTACTCCCTCCGTCCTTCGTTCACAGGCGTAATAGCATTTTTCATCGAGACCAAGGAGAACTTAATTGCTGCAACCTCCAGCCGCAAACGCCACAAATCCCTTCGTATCCTACGCTGACCATCACTCCCTGCATGGCTACATGCAAGAGCATTCGCGAGTACGCAAGATAGAGTTGCAGGCTTCCAACGGCGGTAGGAATAAAATAGGGAGGAAAGTTAGGAAGGGAAGAGCAAGTTGCATGCATGCATGCCGGTGGTACTCTGGAAGCGAGGCGTCGTAGTTACTCCGCTACGGGAATGCAGAACGTGCGCGCAAGCTCCCGATGCAGCAACGGCTTAGACGCCCGTGATTTCACAAACCTTTTCCCAAGTCAATACGCCTGTGAATGAAGAACGGAGGGAGTATCAATGAAAACTGGTAACGTCTTTCGAAAACAAAAACTTTTTAGCAAAAAATTTTGAGTACGCTTTGGAGGTTTTCCTTTTTTTTCAAAAAACCATTTTCAAAGTTTTTCTAAAACGAAACTTTGAAACTACTCAACTAGGATACGGTAATGCTGCCACGTGGGCGTCTGTCCGGACGCCGTGCACCCCTCTGCCTCACTGCTGCCGTCTCTTCCCTCGCCGTCACACGCGCCTAGCCTGCATCGCTCGCTCCTCTCTCCTGCCCGTCGCGTGCGCCCCCCTTTGCTGGTCGGGGCGCTCGCTTCCATGCGCGTCGAGTGCGCCACCCGCCTCTGCTGGTGTTGGTGCTGCCATCGTATGCCTCAGGTCGGTCCTGGCCGAGCCAAGGGCACCCACGAGCGCGGCCCATGCTGGTGGTGCCTGCGCGCCGCCACTCACAGCCGGCTCCCACCCCCGAGGCTAGAATGACCGGCCCTGGCCCCATCTCCTATGTTGCAAATGTATGTTTCAGAGGTATGTTGCAAGCGTTTCATATAGATGTTGCAGAAGTAGATCGGGATGTTGCATATAGTGCAAGTGTTTCTAAGACACGTTGTAAGCGTTTGTTCAAAATATTTCATCTGTTTCAGACGTATGTTGCAAACATTTTGGTCTGGATATTGCATATGTTTCACACATACGTGACAAGAGTATGTTCGAAATGTTTTAGCTATTTTAGTCTTATGTTGTAATAAATGTTTTCATGTTTTCTAAGTTGCAAATGTTTTATCTAAATTTTGTATATGTTTCACACACATATTGTCAAGTGTATGTTTCATTTGATTCAGACATATATTGCATCTAACTGTTTCATATTTCAGAGGTAGAAAGTCATGGGAACACAACTCAGGCATCGGGGGATGTGGCGGGGCGAGCCAGGGCCGGGGGATGGGGTCGTAGAGAAGGAGCAGCGGGCGCACGTAACAAAGGAGGCACGGCGCAAGTATCTCCCATCAAATTATGCATTCAATCAAAAATACATTACTTTGAATCGAAGTCCACCTATGACTATGTCATTGTGAGTACGTGACTCGTTTCCGAATTCTTATCTGAGGCTGAGCACCAGTTTCTGAATTCTGGCTAAAAGTAGTAAAGTGCAGTGTGCACGGTGGCTGAACTATTCGAACGCGCGATCAAATGCCGCCGCCCCAAGCCACGACCCCTCTTGCCATCCTCTCCCGCTTCCTCTCGTCGCCGTCTCCCTCGCCGGTGCCCGAGCTACTTCGCGTCCACGCGCTCGCCGTCACCTCGGGCCTCTACCAACGCCCCGACCTCGCCGCAAAGCTCGTCTCCGCCTACTCCTCCGCGGGGCGCCCGGGGCTCGCGGCGCTCGCCTTCTCGGCTTCTCCTCGTCCCGACGCATTCCTCTGGAACTCCCTCATCCGCACCCACCACTGCGCCTCCGACTTCGTGGCCGCGCTCGCCGCCCACCGCCGCATGCTCGCCTCTGGCTCGCGTCCTTCCCCCTTCACCGCGCCGCTCGCCGCCTCCGCCGCTGCCGAGCTCGGCGCGCTCGGCGTCGGCGCCTCCGTGCACGCGTACTGCGTCAGGTACGGCCTCCTCGTCGGCGATGGGGGTTCCGTCGCCGTCGCATCTTCTCTGGTTTACATGTACGCTAGGTGCGGCGTCGTCGGAGACGCTGTGAAGGTGTTCGAGGAAATGCCCGAGAGGGATGTGGTCGCGTGGACCGCGGTGGTATCAGGTTGTGTGCGGAACGGGGAGAGTGGGGATGGGTTGCGCTACCTGGTAGAGATGGTCAGGCTTGCAGGTGATGGCGAGGCGAGGCCAAACTCACGGACGATGGAGAGTGGCTTGGTGGCGTGCGGGGTGCTAGATGAGCTGAACTCTGGTAGATGCTTGCACGGGTATGTAGTGAAGGTCGGGGTTGGCGATTCCCCCTTGGTAATTTCTGCCCTCTTCTCTTTGTACTCGAAGTGTCAAAGCACTGAGGGTGCATGCACTTTATTCCCAGAGTTGCCAGAGAAAGACGTGGTTTCCTGGACAAGTTTGATTGGAATATACTGCGGGAGAGGGCTTATTAGGGAGGCTATGGAGTTGTTCCAGGAGATGAGGGAGTCAGGACTGCAGCCAGATGAGGTTCTCGTTAGTTGTCTGCTCTCTGGGTTGGGTAACAGTGGCAATGTACATGGAGGGAAGGCATTTCATGCGGTTATAACGAAGAGAAACTTTGGAGATAGTGTTTTGGTTGGAAATGCTTTGATATCAATGTATGGAAAATTTGAATTGGTGGACGATGCAGGCAGAGTTTTTAGATTGTTGCGTCAACAAGATGCGGACTCATGGAACTTGATGATTGTAGCATATTGCAAAGCTGGATGTGATGTCAAATGCTTGGAGCTGTATCGTGAGATGCAGTTCAGAGATAAGTATGAATTCCTGTGTGGTACCAACAGCTTGGTTTCTGCAATCTCTTCTTGCTCATGGCTAGCGGAACTAAGACTAGGTCGATCAGCACACTGTTATTCAATCAAGCACTTGCTTGATGAGGATTCATCAGTTGCAAATGTTTTAATTGACATGTATGGGAGGTGCGGAAAGTTTGATTATGCATGCAAAATATTTGGCCTGGCCAAACTGAAGGGGGATGTTGTCACATGGAATACACTGATATCTTGCTATGCTCATCTGGGACTTTCAAATGCTGCAGTGTCACTGTATGATCAAATGCTCACTGAAGGCTTGACACCCAACTCAACAACCTTGATCACTGTCATTTCAGCTTGTGCAAACTTGGTTACATTGGAACGTGGAGAGAAGATACATTCTTACGTTAAAGAAATGGGGTGGGACTACGATGTATCAATCAACACAGCACTTATTGACATGTATGCTAAATGTGGGCAGCTTGGAATTGCAAGAAGGATTTTTGATAGTATGCTTCAACATGATGTTGTTGCATGGAATGTTATGATATCAGGGTACGGGATGCATGGGGAAGCAAAACAAGCATTAGAATTATTTGGTAAGATGGAAGGAGGAAGTATTAAGCCTAATGGTGTCACCTTTCTTGCTATTCTATCTGCTTGCTGCCATTCAGGGCTTCTTGAGGAGGGCAGGAAGCTGTTCACTAGAATGGGAAAATACTCACTTGAGCCTAACCTGAAGCATTATGCCTGCATGGTGGATCTCCTTGGGAAATCTGGGCATCTCCAAGAAGCAGAAGATATGGTTTTAGCCATGCCAGTAGAACCTGATGGCGGGATATGGGGAACTTTGCTTAGTGCCTGCAAATTGCATGACAACTTTGAGATGGGTTTAAGGATTGCAAAAAAGGCATTTGCTTCTGACCCAGAAAATGAGGGATATTACATTTTAATATCTAATTCTTATGGCAGTGCTAAAAAATGGGATGAGATGGAGAAACTAAGAGAAACGATGAAGAATCATGGAGTTCAAAAAGGTGTAGGTTGGAGTGCAGTTGATTATTGTGAGTGACTTCAATTTCAGTTATGCTCTTTCCGTACTCATAATTAAATTCTTTTGCAAAACAGATAGTGGTCTCATAGACAGAAGTACAAATTTGCTGATGGATGAAACTATTTGTTTGTTAGCACTAATCTTAGGTAAATGCTTGGAAGATCTGGGCATATGGATGATTTGAATGGCATAAAGTAAGATTGTCGGGATTTGAGGCCAAATGGCTAACTGTCTCGGAAGCAATATATGTGAATGCTTACATTATAAGGCCATAAAACAGGTGACCGTGCTGCATTTTGGAGAATGCACAAACTTCTAATTTAAATAGAAGTGGAAATTGCTCGGTTAAAGTTGTGATTGTGCACATAATAGACCTGTGTGCCAGGCTGGCTGTGGCATAGTAGATGCAAGGTAGTAGATTTCGCTATGATGAAGGCTGAAGAAGCAGCACTGGTCGATATTATTTGGCCATGATCATAGTGTCAGTGTCACTATTGCAGTTTGCTGTAAGAAGTACTGATTACTACATTTTTGTCATGATTATGGTGCCAGTGTTACTATTGCAGTTTTCTGCAAGAAGTACTGAGCTAGTATTATGTTGCTACAGTTGTCAGTTGCAAAAGAATGACACATATCTGAAACTGTGTACACGATTGCTTATGATAAGGTAACTTCGTTCTGCCCGTGGGTCTATTTTTTATATATATTCTATCTGTAACCCTCATAGCTTCCTTATCTGTTTCATTATTTTTTTACGCTATTTACACTATTTATGGGCAGATTAGACATGGTGCTGTGGTGGAGCGAACACTTCTCCAGGTTCAGTTGCAAATCCAATTCACCCTGTTTCTTTTCTCGTGTGATGCATTGTTTGTTATGGTCGCATCCAGTTTACCCTATACTTTTCTCGTGATACATTGTTTGGCATGGCTGCTATTTCTTTTAACTGCTAATTTAAATATCGCCTTCGGATAATCAGGGAAATGCATTTTGCAGAGTCCTTGTGAGTCATGACAAAACACGAAGGAGCGCATGTAAATGGTAGGGGACATAAAGGAAGACAGGTCCCACGACAGTATCACAATCATCTCTGATTTCTTAAGCATTCGTCCACGCGTTCCTGCATTCCTGACGATCAACTAGCATCATTCATGATTGATCTACTGTAGCTGCTGGTTTGGTTCTTCGCCACTTGATTCTATTGCATCAATTTAATGGGCGATCATCGAAAGAAAAATCTTAATGGGTGATACTCGCCTCTTTCTCCTGTCTGGCTGTCCTGATGTAGGAGCACTGAAACTTCCTGCAGGGAAGGGCATGCTGCCTTCCAGAATTATGAGGTGGTAGGGTCGGATAATGGAACCCATTTTCACGTGCCTTTGATGCCACGTTGATGCAGAGGCAGAGCAGCAGCGGCACTGGTACCAGCGGGAGCAAACGTCGGCAGTGGTGAGATGAAGTAGTGGTCCTAGTCGATGAGGGTGAGATGAAGTCATGAACGCGGTCGATCCGTGGCACCACTCGGCTACCCGTGGCAACAGCAACACAAACTGAAAATCTCTGACCAACTTGTCGTTCTTTTAAACTGTCTGTTGATGACGTATGGCTGAGTGAGCACGTCTGGACTCGTCGTGCGGGCCTTAAAGAATACTCCCTCCGTCCGGTAAAAAACGCAATTGTAGGACCGGGCACGGATACCAATGTAGCGAGTGAAATTACCAAAATACCCTTGTGTGCACTTATACACCAGGTCTTTGTCAGTTTTGCAGCGCACCATTTATCAACAACAAATAAACTGCTCTACAGGAAAGAATGCTCTAGAAGTTTAAACGAGTGGCCAACAAGGTGCCACGTCCATGCATGAAGGTTATAGGCTTTTGAAGCCGATTGGTCTATGTGCCCTGGTACCTCAACCTGCTTCTGACACCGTATAAAAGTGCAATATTTTTGGGACAAATTTTGAATCGCTGGATTGCGTTTTTTTCAGGACGGAGGGAGTATATAAATGCAAGCTGGCACCTTGTACTTTCAGATATTCAGGAGATATTCATACACATGTGTTAAAAAAAATATTCATATTCATGTTCATCATGACAGGCACAGTGTATCTTCACAAACCTTGCTCGAGAAGCCTGCATCTCCATCTTTCTTGACCATAGGAAAAGATAACCCCTTCATCAACAGAACAAAAACTTCTGCTACTCCTTTAGTCCTTTTCTCCTCCTATATATTCAGATATTTAAAGACAAGAGAACGTTTGGAGCGAACGCGGCCTCAGGGTGGCCACGGTAGTAAATGAGATTGTGTCCGTTCGATGCATGGTGGATGGCTGCAATCGCGTGGACCGAAGGATTGGAATGGAGCGCGGTCAGTCACCTGCTGGCCTCTTTTCGTTGTCGACTTCTCGTTGGCTAGCTGTTTCCGTTGTCGTGTGCCCGTTGGCTGGGGAGTGGAGGCCCCGCTCATCAGCTGCTCCTTGCAAAGCTGTTTTCCTGCTGGTTTCTCGGCCGGGGAGCGCGGCGGCGTTTGCGACGCACGTACCGCTGGCCTCTCCTACCCACGCGTGGGGTCACAGCTTGGGGCTCCTAGGATGATCCACAGGTCAGTGATGTGTGGCTGCAGCTGGCTGTGCTGGTCCGAGGCGGATTGGGCGGTGTGGATAAAAGGATTGTTCTGTGATTGGCTCACACCAAAATATCTAGCACCTTTTCTCCCAATCCTTTCCCTCCTCACTCTCTCTCTTCTGCTCTAGCCTGGGGTTTCTAGCGCGGCGGCGCCCCGGAGCGGGCGGCCCCAGGGCGAGGGCTTCCTGGCGTGGGGGACCTCGCCGGTGCGCGCAGGTGCGGGGCAACGGCAGGGCCGGCGCACCCCCGGCGTGGAGCTGCGCGGTGGAGCAGCCCCTAGCGCACAAAGAATGCAGCAGCGAGCAAGCCCAGGTGAAGGTGGCCTCTCTCCATTGCTCCTCCTCTCCTTCACTCACCGGTGCCGGGGTCGAGCGTCGATCTCTGCTTGTCGGCCTTCTTTGTTGGGGTGGATCCGGGGTCTCCACGGCCGGATCCAAGGCTTCCATGGCTGGAACCGTTCGTTCCCCCATCGGATCTGACCTGGTGGCGTCCATTCGGGTGCCGCTCGCTAGGGTTCGGCGGCGGTCGCACGCAGGAGCTGGGTCGTCCCCTCCTTCCCGGCCATCATCCACGGTATAGAAGCTCACCGCAATAGGTACGTTGCCCTACCCAGGTGCCACTGCCACTGGCACTGCGCCTTCCTCCTACCTCCAAACATCAACTTTTCTGCAGTAAATGTATGGTCAGTTGTTTGTTTTGTTCTTACTAAGCGTAAGCTTATTTCTGTTGGAATGCAGATTCTACACCCGGATGCAAGTGACAGACTTCAAAAGATGCACTCTGTTAGCTGCGGAATCTGTGATTGCCCACAACTACTATGCTGGCCTGCTGGGTACCTGACAAATTGTGCATCTGAAGAGAGTTGCATCGTACTCCAGTCTATTAGGTATATTCATGCCTTTCATCTCAACCATTTTTTTATCCTTCCTCCATTATCAAAAACCTCTGTTTTGTGCTGCTATAAATTTCTTAAGTAATTAACTGGTTAAAAAGGAAAAACATTGGCGTTTGATAGGAATCAGATAATCTAAATGTGGACACAAATAGCGTGTGTATGGACTGCAACTATCTTTAGATGGCCAGTCATTTTAATCCAGTGCTGTCTAAAAGCTTTCCTATTATCTTAAGATGTCTTCTTTGAAAATGCCAGGTCTACAGAGACTTTTGGCAGTTATCCATAGACTTTGCAAGTATTTCTTTTATTTTCATATATCGCCTTTCTCAACTATTTTTTTGATCTTATTGCTATAATGTATACCACTAATGTAGACAATTCTATTTGTCTAATAATTACTCACAGGCTGACAGAATAAAGAAGGGACACTACTTACATGTTTGAGGGAGAAGAAAGTGACATGGTAAGTTTAACGTTTTAAAATGTTGTCGTTGACTTATTGTCAGTTCTACTACTTATTGTTGTCTTAGTCTATATCATATTGCTTTAGGTCATCTATTTACTGTTCTATAGAGTGGAGGGATACTGGAATTCGACAATAAAAACTGTACTTTTGTTTACTTATGTGCAACTGTGTGGATGCCTGGATGGTGTCGGCTCTAAGCTTAGAATTAAATTTTTTCGTTGCTAAGAAGCAAATAGATAGTTTATACACATTCAGGAGCTTAAATATGACATTGGTTTTTTCCCCTTCAGTCTATCTGTGATGCCGTTATTCTCAAAGCCCCCTGTGTGCAAAGCTTGGCATAGCTGAATGGCTTGCTTTTTAGTCGGTTGCTGAGAGCTGAATGGTTTCAATGGCCGGTTTTAGATGGAAACTCTGCCATGAATTTTTTTCTTATGTGATTTTTGTTGCTGTTTTGATTTGTCCAGAATTGAGGTACCATTCACAGATGTATATGCACTTCCTAGAGTCTAGACTGCATCTGAATTTTATGTGAAGTTCAAACAATAGAATTGCAGGGTCATTAGCTGGGCACTTCCTGCAGGGTAATTTCAGCAATCTAGAATTTTCTTAAGTTTGGTCATAGATTTGTGTTACCTTTTTTGGACAGTATATATAGTTCCCTTCGATTTTAGATCTTGTATATGGTTTGTAACAGGCTGATCCTTTGCTAGGATGCAGGTAGCTTTGTTGCTTGGTTGCTACTAAGAAAAATGCCTTCGCTACAGCAGGGTAAAGAGACAGCTAAAAAAACTAGATGGCTATAGTGCCAGCCTCGTGTTCTGTTTCATATCCAAATGATTAATACTTTTCCATAATTTCGTTGCTATGAATCTAAGTGTGCTTTGCTTATTAGCTATTATAGGTATCTGTTGTACGAAAACCAATTGATGAATACTTTTCCATAATTTTGTTGCTATGAATCTAAGTGTGCTTTGCTTATTAGCTATTATAAGTATCTGTTGTATGAAAAAAAATGTCCTCAATACCTGGCTATGTGTTTTCAAACTGATTATGTGTGTTATCTTTGCACACTTAGATTACAATAGCTGGTTCTTGGTTTCCACTTGAGCGGCTCCCCTGCAACTTATAGTTTATGGTTTGCTGGTTCAAGCTAATGCAATGATAGCTGGTTTACTGGTTCAGGCTAATGCAATGATAGTTGGTTTCCACTTGAGCGGCTCCCCTGCACCCCGCTTTCATCTAAATGACAGTTTTCCCTTCCAAGCTATGCATCATCCATGTTTTTCTTGATAGTTACCATGTCTAGCTCGGATATTTGCTCATCCATATTCATCTAAATATGCTTTATGCACCTAGCTCAGATAGCAACTCCTCAGAGGAACTTCCTTTCCTCTTCAAAGGTACAGCTCCGGCGCCGTCCACATATTCCTTAGACCATACATGCAGGGACATAACATGCATTGACTTTCAATTAAATGACTTAAACAGATTGCTGCCCAGTCCACAGATTTGAGTCAGATCGAAGCTGGAAGCTTTATTAGCGGCACTGGAGATCAGAGCAGCCTCTCAAGTAGATGCCAATTTCCTTAGAGGCTACATCTCATCATCTGCTACTATGACTTTTGTTGTATGTAGTATGCTATGTTGTGCCATCTGGCAGTGTGCCACCTTTTGGTGTAAAATATGTTTACTGCTTAGTCATCAAACGTGCCAGTGTAGGCCTGCCTCGTGTAAGACCGAGTACTATTTGAACACTCTTTGTGTCTTGTATAATATATATGTGCTGTTTTGACATCTCCATCTGATCGTTGCTGTTTTAGAATGCATTGCTGGACTACTTTTTAACTGAACGGTACATGCAAATTCATATCGTGTTTACTATGTGTCGGTGCTATTCCATTGCCGAGATACCAGCATGGCCAGTGACTCGCGCGCATGGGCGCGCGCAAATCACTAGTAAGCTCTTTACGTTTAAAAAAATCAGATATAAGCTCTGACGTTGCTTAATCACGTGTGGAGCAGGACCTGAACCTTCTAGCACCTTCTCCGACTCACGTCCCCTTCGGAATCGATGCTCTTCGCAAAATCCTCGGCGCCGGCCATCTACCAACGGATGGTCGCAACGGCCCGCGACGTCGCAATCGCGGCGCAGGATACCACGCCTTTTTTTCTCATAAAAGCAACAAGAAAAACACCGTTCACCGCGAGCCAACACGAAAGAGTAATCTATACTTCGAAGCTATCCCGCGTGTTGCAGTGGAAATTTTGAATGATTTAGAATAAAATTAAATTATATACAATGTGACATTCTGACGTGGAAGCTAAACGCAAGTCATAAGGATGATTTGTCTCAATGACATGGATATCATAAATGTATGTGTTAGATCCTGTTCATTTCGCTGAAAAGCCAAGCTAAAAAGTACTATTTGTTGAGGCTTGGTTTAGGTTTAGGAGCCGTTTGGAGCCGTTTTTTATCAAACGGGTAAAATGAAACAGCTCCTCCGATGAAGCCCCTAAAAACATGCTCTCACATAGCTTTGAGGTGGGAAGGAGCTAAAAATAGTGGCTTCTCCCGACTTCACCTCGTCCACGTGGAAACTAGCGACCAACGAGCCGATTGTACCCCCGTCATGCTATCGCGGAGAAGAGAGCAGGACGTCGGACGCGTAGCCGCCAGAGCACGCGGGACGTTCTGAGCGCGGCCGTCGGGGGTGCATCCGCAGGAGTCCGTGGTAGCCTAGGGTGCACTCGGCGAGGCAGGCGGGGCGCCTGGGCGTGTGGCCGCCGGAGCACGCGGTCTGGCAAGGCGGGCGGGGCCGCCTAGGCGCGGCCGCCGGAGTCTGTGGTCCGACAAGGCGGACAGGCCGCCTGGGCGCGACCGTTGGAGCATGTGGTCCGGAGAGGTGGGTGGGTCGCCTGTCGCATGGGGTGCATCCGGCAAGGCGGGCAAGCCGCCGGAGCACGCGGTCACCTAGGGCGCATCAGGCGAGGCGGGCAGGCCGCCGAAGCACGCGGTCGCTTGGGGCGCATCCTGCGAGGTGCGCGGGGCACCTAGGCGCGGGCCACCGTGGCCTGCGGGTACCGCGGTCACCCGGACCAAGCAGATCGAGGGAGGGAGTAGGGACCGAGGATGAAGAAGATTAGGATAGGAGAAAGAAGGGCATTTTGATCTTTTTATTCGCTTTTGTCTGCTGCCAAAGCTGTTTTGCCAAACGGGGTATCAAAACGGCTTCAGCTCTACCAAAAGAGACGTTTGTGGAGCCAAAGCTAAAAAAAATCGGCTTCATCGGTGAAGTGAAGCCCTGCCAAACGGGGCCTTAGTTCCCAAAAGTTTTTGGGTTCACCCATCACATCGAATGTTTGGACACATGCATGAAGTACTAAATGTAGACGAAAAAAACTAATTGCACAGTTTAGTTAAAAATCGCGAGACGAATCTTTTAAGCCTAATTAGTTTATGACTAGCCTTAAGTGCTACAATAACCCCACATGTGCTAATGACGGATTAATTAGGCTTAATAAATTCATCTCGCAGTTTCTAGGCGAGCTATGTAATTAGTTTTTTTATTAGTATCCGAAAACCTCTTTTGACATCCCATGAACATCCAATGTGACACCTAAAAATTTTCTTTTCGCGAACTAAACATAGTCTGGTTTGTTGTGACAGAAAGTTTAATTGTTCAAGCGAACAGAGCCGTAGTTATATATATATATGATAGTGGACTGTGGAGGTGGATAGTTTGCATGTGAAGATAGATTGTCAGTAAGATTTAGAATTATAAGAGATATAGATATCTATCTATCTATAACTATAATATTTAAGACCCAAAAATGTTATCCTTTTTCATCCACCTTCCCCTAGTTACCTTAATAATAGAGAGTTTTTTTTCTGTCTTAGCCAATATTGCATTCCATTTTTTTCATCCACCTCTATCTAAGTGGAGATTTTCTTTCGTCCCGTCTTTTTATTTGATCCGAACTTATGACCCATACTTTATATGAGTTAGAATAACTTGCAACTAGCGATGATAGATATAAGATCCATTTCCAATATTATTGGGCCGTGCCCTCTATATCTCGTACGTGACCAGAACTCATGAACTACGCTGAAAACTTGTATCTAGTGATGATATAGAGTCTAACTTTTATAGTATTAGGTTCCGTTGCAACACACATGTACATTTGCTAGTAAAGATTAAAAACACGCATCAGCACTCATATTTTTTTTAAAACTCAGCACTCATAGATTTGATGGACTCGATCCGACGCCACCGTCCCTCTATCCGTTTTCTCTCAAGATAGGGGATTAAGAGGAATTGAGGAGCTAAATCCCCTACTGGTCAAAATCGTTTCCAATCCCCTCCAACTCTAATCAATCCTCTGGTTTTAGGATGAAACCAATAAGGCCTTAGAGCAACTCCAACTAAGCTCCTACTTGAGCCTTTGTCCTATTTTTGAGAACTCAAACACATAAAAAATCTCTCCAACCAAGTCACTATTCAAGCCCCGATGGATGAGGGTTATTTCTCTCTCATGAATCTCCAGATGTAGGAGCTCCTTATCCTTCTCTCTACTCCTTTATCTATTTTTATAAAGCTGACAAATAGGACCAATGAACAAAACTTATGACAATAAAGTGTAAAGTAGGTAAAATTTAGAAAATTGGTTAGAGTGCGCTGAGAAATAGTGGCATTTGAATTTGATGGAACACAGGGAGACAAAATTTGAGGGCTTTTGTTGGAACTCTTAGCGGAGGGTAATCCCGTCATTTTGCCTGGCGCCGCTGTGGATCAATAAAACTGCAATGGACGCCAAACGGAAAGGCCCAACAGATTTCGTCTCCCTTTCGTCCTCTCTTTCCATTAACTCCGCCCCGCCCTCGTGTGCGTGTTATCTATCCACCCATCGTTCCGCCTCCCTCTCGCCGCTCGCCGCATCGCTTTTTAGGGTTTTCTCGCTCCTCCTGCTCCCCCGTCCCCTCGCTCCCCTCTAACGCACGCGCGTCGACGAGCACGTCCCGGCAGCCGCGTACCAGTCCGCCGCCGCCACTCACCACAAGGCTTGATGGGGAACAGCGACGCCGCATCGCCCGCATCGGCGGCCACCGCGCGCGACGCCAAGAAGAAGAGGGTAAGAGGGGTTGTTCGCCTTTGGGGGTGGGGTCGGGGTGATCTCTCTGGTTCGATTCGGGGCGAGGGGTTCCCGGTTGGTTTGGATTTGATTTGATTTGATTCCGCCGCTTGCTGATCTGATCTGAGTTGTGTTTTTTTTTTGTTTTCGGCGTGCGCCTTGCAGGGGAACCGCTCGGCGGCGAAGCTGAAGCAGAGCAAGCGCGAGACGCGCCGCGGGCAGTTTCTGTCCAAGGGGCAAGGTCTGATCTCAAGCCTGGTCTGTGCGTTGTATTAATATGTGTTTGCGATTTTGGAGATTTCGGTCTTTGTATTGGGGATTCGCCAGTGGCAGTGGCAGTGGTGTGTATGGGGGAGTTGATCTCTCCATGCGTCGTTGATCTCTCCATGTGTCGGATTAAGGTTTTATATACAAGTTATGATCTGTTCTGTGAGAAGTACGTTATGATCTTCTCCGAGGCATAGTTCTGGATTTTTTTTTTTGTTTTTCAGGTGCTGCTTCTGAATGATATATATCTGTTTGTTGATTGGGGTGATTTAGCTGTAAAGTTTAAGTTTGTGTTTTTGTTGTGGATTCGTTTAAAATCTGTTGTATTCTTTCGTTTTGGATTGGTCCAGGCAATGATGGCAAGGTTGCAACTTCGCCAACAGGAGCAGGTTCAAATGCTGGCTCACCCATCCTTGCTTCTCCGCACCCTCCACTTCCTCGTCGCCGTGTTGATTCCAGATCAAGGGGTAATGATCCGGAGGACAGGGAGCAGGCTGGTGCTGCTGGCCTTGAGGTAGACGGCAGTGGCCTTGACTCCCCAGGCTCAGACAAGTCCCAAGGTGGTGACTGCCCTCAGAGGAAGGGGTTCTCTGGCAATGGCGGTGGCCGCAGCCTCAGCAGTGGAAGCAGTGTATGGTCCAGCTCAAGGAGTGTGAGTGATGCTGAGGAGGATACAGGCGGCCCTGAGGATGAGAGTGAAGTCTTTGATGATTGGGAAATGGCTGCTGATGCGCTTTATGTCGATGACAGTTCTTGTAACCAGAGTTCAGGTCCCACGCCGACACCCCCACCAGCTCTGACCACTGCAGCACCTGCCCATGCAGCGAGACCAGAACCGATTCGAAGCAAGACAAGGGCTTGGGCACCAGATGACATATTTCGACCACAGAGCTTACCCAGCATATCCAAGCAGGCCAGCTTCCCAGCAAGCATTGGTAACCGCTGGCCGGAGATGGGAATGAGTGCTGTGCAGCAGGGAATTCTTTCATTGCCGCTGTCATGCCCCATTTGCTGCGATGATCTTGACCCGACGGATTCGAGCTTCTGCCCCTGCCCTTGTGGGTTTCACATGTGCCTCTTCTGCCACAACAGGATCAAATTGGAAGATGGGCGCTGCCCAGGTTGCAGGAAGCAATACAACACAGTTTCTGCAGCAGAAGGCGGTGGAGGTGGCGCAAAAGCAGCAGTTGGGACTGGAAGAGAGATGGAAAAGCGGCTATCCCGTTCTTGTAGCATGGGTCCAAGTTACTAGACTGCCAGGGTTATACTAGTTCTATGTTGTAGCTCTACCCATTGCATGTTACTGTCAGATATGCTCGTTTTTTGCGTATCGTCTGCTTTTGATATAAAGAAATGTGAATATCGGAATAGGTGCTGAATCCATATAGACTTGTCCAGAAACTCAGCTTTTTTAGACTGTTCCTGTTGCATGTGATGCATATGTTGCTGGAGAGGACTGTTTGTTGCTTACAGTTTGTGAGATAATATATATGCCATATAAGGTGACTGTTATGTCCTTATATCTGTAAGTATATGAGCACTTGAGCGGTAACTGTTGTTTATTTAATGTTAGACATTAAATTTAGGTATTTGCAATCTCATTCTTTGTTTTGGATTTATTATCTATGCTCTTTATCTGTTGGTTGTACTTGATCTGATCTGCTGAGTGTAGGTTCTAATACTGTGCATTGTTTGTTTGTTGGGCTTCTCTACTTTTACTATGGCCTGATCTTTTGCACATGGCATTAAAATGGAGCTGATCTTAGTTGACATCTCACTGCTACTTACCAGTCTTGGTGTTCTTATTATTCTGCTAAAGGCAAGAAGGGATGAAATCATATTGTAAGTTGGTATTATATTATGTCTTTTCTTCCTTAGCCTGATCTTCTAGTTCATTGTGTATTTTGTGTATATCCATGTATGTAACCATGAACCTAATGTTTTATCCATTTGACTAGTGACTTTGGGTATCAACATGGTCTCCAGAATTCAGCTTTAACTAGTACTGACTGTTGCATTAATATGTTGAATATAGCAACAGTATACTTCTAAACTAATTTCAGAACAAATCTGTGTGCATCATTTCAAAATATTTGAACTCAACATATAAAAAGTAATATGCAACCAAATCTTAAAATTGCTGACTGAGGACAACAACAACAAAGTGATTATTTCTGACTGAAGGGCAATCAAAGGAACTTGGTACCTGTTAACCTCATATTACACTGTCAGTTCAAGCTTTCTACATGTGAGCTTGGCATGGTGTTGCCATTGCCAACTTCTCCTGAGTTACACTGGTTAGGCTGTTCAAGTCCGGGTATCGAGAAACCCCTGTCACACCAGTCCAGGTTCGAAGGAGGCTGGCACAAACTTAAGGGCAAAATCAGGTGGACGTCTCCCGCGTGGCCGGTCTGTCTCTTTTGTGTCTGGACACCATAATTCATGTTCAGCTACATATATGCGTTATAAATTTCTAATTGTGCTTATTTTGTATTCAGTGTCTATCAAACCTAGTGTCCCTGTATGTTGAATTGTTGACTTATTTGGCAGACCTAGAATTTGTTTGGTGGACTCACATGATTTGAGGTACAAAACTTCAAAGTTCAAAGCTTTGCTTGGTGCTGTCATGACCATTTGATTTAGCTGGAGAAGAGATTCTAGTTTAGTGAATGACATAGAAGCCTTGAATTTAGCCTTAGCTATGGTTTTGGTACTGAGTGAAAAGTGTTTTATCTTGAAGATACTATATAAGACTTAAATTTAGCCTTAACTATGTTTGTATTGAGTGAAAAGTGTCTTAAAAATATTATGAACACATGCGTTGGTTCTGTTTCTTTCAAGTATCATCACCCTGGGCTATGTTTCGTTTGTGAATGTTTGGGTGTTTGCTTGTCCTGGAATCCTTTTAGCTGCCAACAGTGAAGTACTTCCTCCGTCCTAAATTATAAGTCATTCCGACACTATTTGATGTAATTTTGGTCAAACTTGAGATACTTGGCTCGTCAAGAAAGTTGGAATTACTTATAATTTGAGACGGAGGGTAATGGTTCTCTCGTTCATTGCAAATCTTGAACCATTTTGATCAGGTGTGTTTTCCTTATGCGGATATGAACTGAGTGGGCACCTGCGTTTCTCAAGGTAGATCGGACAGACCTTGCAGCAATTTGTTAGAATGATGGAATGGCTCTTGTCTCAGCAGATCCGATTAAAGTGGCTAATCATCTTTGTGCTTGAGAAAGATATTGTAGTGAGTGGCTCTACAAACTGTAGTATCACAAAACTATGGTTTTATAAGCTAAAGAGACACAGAACTATGGGGTTTTTTTTAAAAAAAAAGAGGTCGTGAGTGGAGTAACTTTTAAAAGACTAGTTTTGACAAAATTATGGGTTTAGAGACTAACAAGATTTGTTATATCTAAAACACCCAGTAGCATTTGAAAACCAAAGTGCTTTGTAAAATCGTAGCATTTCAATTCTATAAAAATATTTTACATCCAAACAGGACCTAAAGGGGACCTAAAGAGCATGTGGGGAAAAATATTATTGCCATCGCCCACCTGTTTTGCAATCTTGTTCTCATTCTATGAGCTTCAAAATGCAAATCTTGGGCGAATGGTTTGCAGTCCATTAATCTGCATTGTTATCAGGCAGGTATAATGGTGGTTTTACCTCTCCTACTCCTAGTGACACTCAGTTATCGTTCTGGAACATAATTCCTTGGTTCTTTTCTTAGTAAAATGGGAGAGCAATCCCAAATCTCTGCTGTCAAGAAACAAGCACTCTGTCGCATTTTTCAACAGTGTATTGGCACAGATGCAAAGTTTTGGAAGCACTACACGCCGCAAGCACATCATTGGTCATGAATGACTACATCTCAGGAAGCATAGTGACGTACTGCACATGGCACAAGTTACTAATAGAGTTTGTTAATGAAGCCTATGCCTTCAATGGCTCCCTTCAGAATCGAATTCTGACTGACACAACAAACAAGAACAAGCAAGGGCTGCCACTTCTCGACACCAACGGACCAACCTAAGACCACTATCAGGAGAGTAGCTTGCCGACTTCCCTCTTCAGCCACAAGGTGCGCAGCCTGGGTTCATAGGAGAGAAAGATCTCCCTGTTCTCAGCATCCTTGAAAACATCAGAGGCTAATACCTTGACCTCATCTGACACATCGGCCATGGTGTGCAGAGCCTTGATACAGCTTGAAATCGTGAACTGATCAGCATCCTTTGCTCTTTGTTCTTTGACGCGAGCTTGCTTCATTCTGAAATTCAAATAGGTCTCCATGATCTGCTGGATGTCTGGGACCTTCCGCTTCTTGCGCCTGTCTCTCTGCAGTTCTACACAAGAGCTTGACTGTGCCTGTTCATCTGCTCTTTGTGGCCTTGGGTCCGCACCGTGCTGTAGTCGTTCCAGCACCTCTTCATTACGATTTTGCAGCATGTCGAGATCGTCTATACTTTGGGGTCCTAATGCTGTTTGCTGAAGTAGGCTGATATTATTCCATGCCTCATTAACGCTAGTGTTACCACTAGGTCTTTCAGACAAGCCTGGGACTGTGCTGATATTGTTGCCTCCATCGTCAACATTTCCACCAACATTCTGAGGTATGCTGGAAGGCGATTTCTGCCCCCCTTCAGGAATAGGACCTATCACAGTAACATATTTATTTTAGCAAAACAAAAGGTATCAGTGTATAGCACAGTTCTTCTCCTCAGCCTTTTCCAGCTGTAGGTAGTGTGGTTATGCATGTGTGCCCGGTGAGGTGGATGGAAGTGCTCACCATCAAATAGCAGCTCAAGTGAGTCAAGCAATGGAAAGCTCTTGCTTTGGTACTTCCGTGCCTTGGGCATATCCTACAAAATTTAAAAGAATTTTAAGTTACCTCAGTGGCTCAGTTGCATATATACTACTCCGTCCCTTAATGTCAGTCGTCCGGAAAGCGTGTCTGTGAGGGAAACACGGTTTTATAGAGACAAACATTTAGGGACAGAGGGAGTATGTGATAAGAGTAGAAGAACTAAGCCCTCACCTCAATTATCTCATCCCAGATTTCATCTGTTGTTCTAACCATGGATGCACTCTGGTCCCATGAGACACCATCACGTTGGAGGACAGATTTTATCACCTTATAGTCTTTCTTCAATTGAGTCTCATGTTCCTGGATTTGCGATTTACTAAACTTTGCTTCAGGGTACCTTACAGTGAAATCCCTAACAATTTTTCTCCACCCCTCTGTTCTCCAACCGTTTGGGGTACGATAATGTGAATTATTGTTCTCATGAAGTATATCAACAAGACCCTTTTCGTACTTCATCATCCATCTTGCTCTATTTGCCATTTAACCCTGCAATAGGCCTATAAAGAAAACTGCAATAGGTCAGAAAACATCTATTGTATTTCTCTGACGAGGCCATGAGGGAGCTAAAACTAAAATGGATAAAATGCTAAAGACAGAGAAAAGACCCACATTCAATTCAGTACTGAAATTCTAACACAAGCACAATTGAACCGTAACACTTCTATATCAAGTCAATGGCTGGTTACATGGCATTCTTGTTGGAATAAGTCAGTTCTATTGGTACCAAGACAGCTAACATATAAACCAGAACCTAACAGTATTCTCTAGCAGAGAAAGAAACATACAAATATAACTATTCATTCATGCTAAAAGCGAAGGAAGCATGAGTGCATGACAGAGTGCGATGTTAGCATATCTTTTCCCATGCCATACATTTACATACGGTGAACAAAAATGTACAAAAGAAAAGGTTATCTTCAACTGATGTCTCATCCAGAACCTACTAACATTCTATAGACCATACATTTAGCATTGCCTGCATGATGCTATGGAAAGTTAAACCTAAACGGGCGCACTTCCATCATGCGATGCTGGGTTTATGGAAGCTACGGCAGCAGCACGACAAGCCATGTGGCTGCAAGGACTAGCTAGTATGTTGATAGGAGGGAAGCTTGAGCAAGTTGCTCTGTACTATGCTGCCAACAAATCGACCATAGAATAGATGAAAATTCTAGTGTTCTGAGATTGATGAACACATAAGCACATTGATACTCGCTTCCATTTCATTCGTGAGTGCGTACGAGCTGATATACTCACCAAAACACTCAAGACCCCAACAAAAAGAGAGATATAAGCAAGTATTGCTGCTTTCTTAAGAAGATTAAGTTTCAGTAAGACAGAAATTCAGATCACAGGAACGAATAGAGTCGAGCAGCATAGGCAACCAATGCGTTGGAAGCGTCCAAGCACAAATCTTACTCCACCTGCTACTGATCAGCAACAGAGAGAGATCCACATGAACAGACGCGCCCAATTCATAAGCCCGAGACGAAGCTAATCGAACAAGTTTATATGCCGCGCGAACAAAACCACATCCAGCAACCACAGATTCGACATCACCAACGAGCACAGAGCTAGCGGCCGCCTCGACAGCAAACGCTTATCAGCATCACCACGTCGAATCCGGAGACTCACCGGATCGAGTCGCACTAACCCACCTGAATCTAGTCCCAGCGGATTCAAACCCGCCCGGAAGGCGACCTAAACGGCGGGGGCCGCACCGCAAGAGCAGGGACAAGGCAAAGGTGGGAGCAAATTGTAGTCACCTCCGCGCTGAGCCCGCAGGAACCAGAAGAAGCCGCAGCGGCGGGGCCGCGAGCCGCCGGTCGCCTCGAGCTCAACGGCGTCGACGCCGCGCGTGCCCCGGTTCCCAAGCGCTGCTCCGGGCCCTAGGGTTTTCCCCTTTCCCCCGCGGTTGGGTTGGTGGTGGAACCCGGCTGTTCGGTACCCGTAATCTGTCCCCAGCCAAACGGGCGGTTTTGCTAATCACGATCCGACTAGACAGGACTACACGAGGGCGGAATTGGCTGTTTCTGTTTGGAACGGAGAAATCCAAATTGAAGCCACGGAAAAAAAAAAGGACCAGGAACGAGATAAGACCTTGTTGGGCATATCTCAAAGGTGTCTTAATTTTTAGGCTATCAACACCCTTCGCATGAAGAATAGACTTTTGCTTTTCATCGGTGAACGAGGTAAGCCAGCACTTTCTGATTTTCGTGTCTTGCGGAACTTTCCTCTGTCATTTTCATTCATCTGGCGTCACAAAATCTCTGACGTGCTTTTCCTGTCCGTGACGGGACAGCTGCTCCCATACAGTACGCTTGTTGGAACCTGGTAAAACGTCAGTGAACATCCTTGCACGTGTTGTTTGCCGTTGTATGTAAAATCATATAAAACGTTTGCCACGCAGTCGGGGCGGAAAATGCTAGCAGTGTTGTCAATCAAGGAACTTCATTTTAATACACGGTAGCATTTCGTTTGTATTTGGTAATAGTTATCCAATCATTGACTAATTAGGCTCAAAACGTTCGTCTCGCAAAGTACAACCAAACTGTGCAATTAGTTTTTGATTTTATCCACATTTAGTACTCCATACATGTATCGCGAGTTTGATATGACGAGGAATCTTTTTTTGCATAGTGCACTTTTCAATGGATCTAAACACAAACATCAGCGAGTACAGTCAGAGTTTGCGATACTCTCCACATGTGAGGCTAGTATCAGTGAGGATTTTATGGCCCTGTTATCAATGCATTTATATTTTGAAAATAATGTAGAAGAGTTCCATAAAACTTTTATCAAATCTCCCTTTATCAATACGGTGCCACATTAGCCTATTTAATATCCATGAAACTCTGATAAAACCCACTGAAACTGGCCTTTGTCCCTCTTTATTATAAATGGGTCACTCGTCTCTATGCAAATGTACAGTGCTTGACATTTGTTTCATTCATAGGGATCGGATAGAGGTCGAATGAACAGTCAAAAGTCGATTGATTCTGTTGTCCAAAAAAAAACAGTCGATTGATTCCAGCCCCCTGAACATTTAAAAAAGAAATCGATGAATGCACTATACTGCTATACACGAATCTGACCCAACCTTGTACTTGTGCGTTCCAGAATCGGTCCGCAATCACGAGTCTCACTCTCACCAGCGCAAATCCCATTCCTTCTGGCCCCGCCACCTACCAGCACCATCCATTATTTGTTGCATTGCAGACAACGATGCAGCGGAGCAAGACCGGCGTCCTCCCGTGAGATCACTCGCTCATGGTACCGTATTGACCGCGACGTCGCAGCACCAGAGATCCGCAGGTGTTTACCGGTCCCCTTCCGGGCAGGACACCGATCCGCGTCAGCAAGCGAGCATCCCACACCCGTCGCCCGTTGGATTTTTCCCGGCGGCCTGCGGGCACACACCACATGCGTCCGGTTGCGGAGCCAGAGCGTGGCGTGGTCAAGCCTCGGGGGACCTGTAACAGTGCAACGGGAACGGGGCCACGAGCACGAGGAGCATGTGCTTGGCCGCTGACCTGAGAGCGACGTCTTCCTCCCCCACATGGGCGCTGTGTCGTGTCGCTGGAGCCGTCGGACGCGGACGCCAAGGCACCGGACCGAGTAGGCTGCTGACTCTGTTCCGGACGCCAACGCACGCACGGGCACGGCGGCGGCGGCGCGGGCGTGAGGTGGAAAACGGGGCGACACGCGGCGCGGCTCGTACTCGATGTGTCGCGCGCGGACGAGGAGTAAATTCCATCCATTCATATCCACCGTTTCAGGTCTCCTTTTTTCTCCTCTGGATAAAGGATCCAGATATCACTGTTTACTACTCCTGCGTCAGAAAAATTACCCAAATACTCTCTGCGTCTCATAAAAATATCATTCTCGCTTCAAAAAATCAAACACTTTCAACTTTAGCCAAATATATATATTAAAAATATTATCATATATGGTACGTAATTAATATCATTAGACAGTCGTTAATATATTTTCATAATGTAAACTTATTTAAGATATAAACGTTGTTAATATTTTCTATAAACCTAGTTAAATTTAAGAAAAGTTTGACCAGCACATTTCTCATAGCGATTTTCTTACTGTCTACGTAGTACACAGTAATTGAGTATTTTAAAGCCGTTGGACACTCGACCTCCTCCTTTCCTTCCCCGCCGCTGTTATGGCTTGGTCGCCCCCATTCTAACCTAGCTCGGCCTTTGCTAAAAAAAACAAAAAAAAAAGCTCGGCCGCCTACTTCGCCGCTCGCTCGGGCGGTGTCATTGCTGCCTCTGCCTCACCGCCGTCTCTCTCGTCTCTGCTGCCTAACCTGCCTCCCCTAATTCCTTTTTCTAGAGGAATAGACCGAAACAATAAGTGTTGTATAGAATTTCCGTTTTTTTAATGGGGCTGAGTAGTACTCCGTACCGTTCCGTGTCCGACCCAACAACGTAAAAAAAAATCGTTTTTTCGATCTGTATATAAAATTCTATATATAGAGGCAAGCAAACCTCGCCCACACCTCCAAAACGTGACACCCCGCGCGGCACCTCCGCTTCCACCCCAACCTCGCTCCTGTCTCACCGCCACCGCCGAGATGGCCTGCACCCACCTCGCCGCCGCGGGGGCCTCTTCCCCTGCCGCCGCAGCGGTTCGTTCCCCGGCGCATTCCCGAGCCGCCGCCTTCGCGCGCCTCCGCTCGACGCCTTGTACGAATCGCTCTTACCCGGTTCCACCTCATCCGCCCCCCTTCCTGGATTGATTCGCCGCATTGTTGACGGGCTGCCTGTGTCTGCTTCTCCCGCCCGCAGGTTTTGCGAGCGCTGGCTTGTCGATTAAGGGAAACAGGGCGGCGGCTTTCCCGTTGGTCGCCGCCGTGGGGCCGGCCGCGGCGGCGCCGGTGGCCGACCTGGACGGCCGCCCGGCCGCGGAGAAGCAGTCCATCATTGTCATCGATAACTACGACAGCTTCACCTACAACCTCTGCCAGGTATTTTGGCGTTCTATGTTGTTTTGGGGCGTGTTCCCTTGCCAATTGTTTGATTATATGTGATCTGTGTTCGCGGTATCCTTGCTAGTGGAGATGAGTGGCAGCTAGCTGCGGACTGTGGGTGGGTTCAATATTCGCACGTACCATAGTTTTTGTTTGTGGTTATGCCTCTGGTTGCAGCTATAGCAAGCATTTCTGGATAATTGTTTGAACATTTTCCCATTGAGTTCAATAGCTTTGATTATTGCAAGATGAATTGCTATGCCCAGGTGGAATAGTTGCTTTCATGTTTCTCACGATGTTAGTTCAAGAATATTTGCAAGATGAATTGCTATGCGCAGGTGGAATAGTTTCTTTCACGTTTGCTCACAATGTTAGTTCTAGAATAAGATGCATATATACACAATTTTTGTCCGTGTTTTGAGTAATTTTGTTTGTTCGTGATAATGTTATGATTTTTTATTGTAGTTTTGCAATTGCAATATGCCAAGACTTTTTTTTTTCAATTATGCTTTTACTGAGATATATGATCAAAGTTCACAAGGATGCTAGGAATGTATTCAATGATGCTGTTATACATTATGAGCCTTTTTATGGAATTTGTATCTGCTATAAGTAGGCATCCATACTTGGCTGGAAATACCTATCTGTCACATTAAAGTCCTAAACGATGTTGTCACTCTTTGTATGGTGTAAACAAAGTTGCATAAGAAACCTTTTGTAGGCACAGCTCTACTTTATATCTACATCGCTTGAATTGCACTTTTATGTCGATACTAAAACGGTAAAACCAGAATCATAAGTGCATCCTTTATTCTTGGCGATGTGTGGATCATGTGTTATTGTGTTTCTTTTTCCACAGAATGCTTATAACATTCCTTTATTGCAAAATTTGGACTTAAAACAGGAACGCTAGATTTGTTTTGTAGCTATCGACTTAACAGATTCTGTGCCCATTTCTGTTTTCTGTTGAGTATCTTCAAGTCTTTGCTACCCAGTGGCGGAGCGTGCTTGAACGTATAGGGGGGGGGGGGGCAATTCAAAGCTATAGTGCTACAGTAATTTTTGATTTTTTTTTTGAAAAAATAGTGCTGCAGTAATTACCAATAGTAGTACAAATAACTGGAATTCTGGTCAAGTCTTTGTTTTTTTTCAAGTTCTATCTATGTAGGTTGCAATGAACAACTAAAAACCATGTCAAAGAAGAATGTATTATGTACACAGATTTGCATTTGCATACTTGCAAGCGCTGCGATCCACTCATCAGCAAGTGTAGTAGCTAGCAAGCATAGGACAACGAGAGAGCTAGGAATCAGTTACATATGCATGCAGTGACATGCAGACTTCCAGTGAGCAGCCGTGTATTCATGGACCAGAGCAAGGGGGGGCCATGGCCCAGGTTGGCCCCAACGACGCTCCGCCAGTGTTGCTACCTTTCTTTTTTCTGCCGAGAATAGCTTTGTACTACTGGAACTTAGGTACTGTTTGTTTCTGCAAAGGCAGCATCAACGTAAAAGGAGTGGCTACACGGCGGGAACCGGAAGGGAATCAATAATTTACTTATTTTGTTTGGTCCAGTTGCGGCAGTCGGAAAGCAAGTTTGTTTTGACGTTGACGCGAGCGTAAGCAGTTACCGCCCAGGATCGGGCGTAATCAACGTGTGCTGAACGTTCGTATCTATTTCCGTGCAATTCGGTTACACCGTACGTGTAACTAACAATAACTAACACAATCGAGTAGCGATGTGATCGGATCACACTACAAAACAAGCCAACCAAACAGCACCTTAGTGTACATTTTTTTTTCCATGGGATTAGATATCAAAAGGGTTAGGATCCAGTTGCCAATGGAGTGTCTCCTAGTTTCTGATCAGGGTGAGGCATATGCATAGGTGGCAATTAGGCACTAGGTGGGAGGCTGACGAGCAGCGGTTAGTCAGGTTAGATGACCTTTTAAAACAGTCATTAATATTGATATTGGCATACTCCTTTGCAATAAAGCTATAAAAGGTATGCTGTTTGAAAAATAATTTTTGTTTTGGTGGGCAAGTATGCATTTGAATGTTACAATGCCATTTTTGTGTGGAAGTAAAAAGCTTGGAAATGGCGCTTCAGCGTCTCTTAGCTCTTCAGCAGCGGTGCCCATTAATTGAAGAACACTATATAATAACTAAAAGGACAGCATTGTTAAGAAGTATGTATGCAGAGGTCATTCTAGGCAATTGGTTTGTTTGTTCAGGAGTGTGTTTTGTGAGACATATCAGTAACTATTGAATCCTCTGTAATTTTTCCTTACTATTTTGTTAAGTAACTTACCACTTACCAGGGTACATGACATGGTTTGGTTTCGAATGTTGACTTTGCTAATTCCGACAAGTTCACTTGGCATAGCTAATTTGGCTTTTGCAATGCTGCAATGTTTGTGTGATGTAGGATGACATACTGCTTTGTGAGATTAGAACTTTCTATTAATGACGATTAGGCCAAGTAATGTGCATTTCTATTGTACCTCATAGGTGGCATCTATTTATCCTTTTTTTGAAACACAATTTTGTATTGCACTTTATTGGAACATAATATAGAGGAGAAAGAAAAGAAAAGAAACATATGCTATGAGCAAAACATGTCTTTGCTGACATTTTGTGTTTAACAATGAAGTATATGGGGGAGCTTGGATTGAACTTTGAAGTATACCGCAATGATGAACTGACCATAGAAGATGTAAAGAGGTATACTTAGTTCTCTGAGAACATTTTCGATATAGCGGCTTTGTATTTTCCCCCAATACCAAAAAGAGAAAAAAAAATATTGTTATACTTTGTTTCAACTAATCCCAGTTTGATGAACATGGTCCCTTTTCATTTATTATAGGAAGAACCCAAGAGGAATACTTATTTCTCCAGGGCCTGGTAAGTTTAGCCTTATTGAATATCACAAGTGTTTAAGCTTCTGAGTGTAATAAAATACTTTCGTATTTGTTCTTTAGGTGAACCACAAGATTCAGGAATATCATTGCAGACTGTTCTTGAATTAGGCCCAACCATCCCAATTTTTGGAGTTTGCATGGGCCTGCAGTGCATTGGGGAGGCATTTGGGGGTAACATTTATATCTTTATACCAGGTTGCTAGTTTTTTAATGGCCTCTGCTTTTGTCTCTCAAATATTTATGACATGAATATGCAGGAAAGATTATCCGTGCTCCTTCTGGAGTGATGCATGGGAAAAGCTCTTCAGTTTATTACGACGAGGAATTAGGAAAGGCCTTATTCAATGGCTTGCCAAAGTATGGTTTAATTCCTTTTTTTAAAACTAAAGAGTTTTGCTCTGCTTTTAAGAAAGCAAATATTCAGTATGGTTTAATTTCTGAACCATTGAATCTTCTGAATGTTATTTTGTTTGTTATTGTTCACTATTCGCACCGATTCTCGTGGCTTGTTATACTGTTCATGACTACAAATTTGCATAATTTACTAGTCTTCATGGAGTGCCTTTTATTTAACAACATGACATGCAACTAACTCAGTTTCTGTGGGTCACTCTGCTTTTTATTGAATAAGTCATTCAGCCATGTATGAGAAGTTCCTAACCTCTTATTTCTTTAAAATAAATGTTTTCTTACTTGAGTTGTTGAATGAGATGGTAATATATACCATTTCACTTATATTGTTATAAAACCTGTCAGAATTCAATGCCAGTTGCTTAATTCAGTTTATGGTACTCCCAAGTAAACCTTCTGAGTTGACACCACCCTTTGCTTCCATGTACAGCCCTTTTACAGCCGCGAGGTACCACAGCTTGGTCATTGAGGAAGAAACCTTCCCACATGATGCTTTAGAGGCCACTGCATGGACTGAAGATGGACTTATCATGGCTGCTCGCCACAAGAAGTACAAACACATCCAGGTACTCCTATTTCCCAACATGTTTTGCCATGCCATTGGATGCCCACGCTGGCCTTTTGAGTCCTGCTGAAGATTTTCTCCTTGGAATTCTGGACTTGTATTATAGTGACTGCTAACGGTAACTGTTTTCAGGGTGTCCAATTCCACCCGGAGAGCATCATCACCCCTGAAGGCAAGAAAATCATCCTCAACTTTGTCAGATTCATTGAGGAACTGGAGAAGCAGCGTTCGTAGGGGAGGTAGATGCCACCGGTGGCTTCATCAGTCAGAAGCAGAGACAAAGGCGCTTGAAGCTGCGTAGTTCCGGGACTGGCAGTGGAAGTTAGCTAGGAAACAGCATTTTCCTCTCTTAATTCATTGTGTTCGTGGTAATATAATCTGTGTGGGCCGAATTTTGAATAAAGTCCAGCCGATCAAATAAGCGCTGGTGTTGGTGCTCTCTAGGTGAATATATATCCGGTAATTTTCGGCAAGGGAGGCCTTGGCACATCTTTTGTCTTGAGTTCTGGCGATAGCAAGACCTGCCGTAATAGCATCAGGCGTTTCTTCTATGCTGGTGCGGTGGTGCCGCAGTAAATTGTGCTGTTCTGCACGGCTGCACCTACACGCCTGCGGCCGGAAAGCATCCTAGTCCTAGCAGCGGGCCGATTAGCATGGCGAATTTGCGAAGCTGCATCCTGTTCGTTTTAGCTATTCAGCCAAATCAGCAGCCATCCAGCAGTGTTTTTCTCTCACAATAAGCCAGCGAATAGTACTTTCAGCCACGATAAACCAGCGAAAAGAACAGGCCGTCGAGTATGCAATTTCCTCGTCTGTAGAGGTAGACCGTACACAGAACGAGAGAGTGCACTTTGATAACTGAGAGTTTTGCTCATACAGAAGTGATTGGATTTGGACCGCATTCTCGATGAGGGACGGTACGTCTAGTTGACTATAATCGTCCTCAAACAGGTATTCGTTAACCTTACTAATCGGAGCAGGAGTGCAGGAGTCGTACGGGAACAAATCAGTCGCTTGATGCCCTAAAAAGAACGGCCGGCTTGAGGCCCGACAGCAAATGCATCGTCTTTCCTGTGGGCCAATGACACACCAAAGGTCCACCTAAGGAACAAAAGCCCACGGTTTCATGGACTCCTACTATAAACCGAAGAGACGGAGATTCAGAAATCAGAATTCAGAAGCGTTCCACCCGAAACTCGAACAAGCGTGCACTGCAGAACCCGTCCGCCACGCATGCGCTTCCCTCTCCACGACTCCACCGGCGTCGGGCAATCTATGGACGGCGGCCGCGCGACGCGGGTGCAGCCGATGCTGGAGAAGCGGCTGACGGCCTCACCGTGCCCTTCGCCCTTGCCGCGGGGCTCTCCGGCGCCAGCGCGCTGTGGCAGAACCGCCTAATCTAATGCCCTCCCAAGAGTACTTGTCTTCCATTAGACACTAAGTACCCAAAGGAGAATATTAAACTAGTTGATTCCGTCGAGCACACCGCAAGGGAGAACTCGAAGATCCACATTTTTACATCAGGATCACAAATGAGAGAGTAAAACTTACAACATCCTTACCATTTCTTACATCACTTTTAATACCACATCATAGTATAATATTTATTAATATAACAACGGAATGAAATCATGTTATCAGAGTTATAAACAAGTTAATTGAACAGCGGAATAGAAACATGTGAACAGAGTTACAGCGGAAATAAACCTCGATTAATGACATGATGAAGTATTGATATATATAGACTACGACAACAGATTATAAAACTTTCATTTATAAAAGTATTTTGTGAGAGTTATAAATAACAACTACGATCGCAGCGTAAAGGAAATCCTCTCTGAGCCCACCAGGAGGAATTCCCACACAAAGGTCAGCTCAAGCCTCCACCTGTTACCTGCAACAGGGGGAATAAAACCCTGAGTACTCAATTGTACTCAGCAAGACTTACCCGGCAGGAGAAAAGAAAAGACTCCAAGGATATGCAAGGCTATCTGGTTTGTGGGTTGCATTTGCAGAAAGCATTAATAAGCGTGCGTCCTTATATTTGATTTTTAATAATAGCCACATTGGTTCATTAACTAACCATTCTATGTAAGCACCTGTGCTACTTTCAAGCAAGTGGTAAGCAATCAGATTTCCTTTTCCATCTTCCATCTTTCATCTTCAATTCTTACTACGATGCTAAACCGTAGACAAGCCGTACCGGATAGCCCGGCGATTCGCGAATCAATGCCCCCAGCTGGGTACCCCGAAAACACACGCCCCGCTTGTACCCCGGGCACAAGCAGGACCAACCCATCACTCTCCTGTCCTGGGTGTCCAGGTCCCCGTCCAAACTGGGACTCCAAGCCCCCGCCCCTGAGTCCCGGACTCAGTGCGGCGCAAGGACCTCCTCCACCAAAATAAAACCCTGACAGTCGGTCCGGAAAGAGCCGGATCCGCGACAAGAGAGCAACAAGCTTTCCAAGCGCCCATACACAAGTATGTGCTCGGGATAATAAGTCTGTGACCTGCCTATGGTCATATGCACGATCGGTCCTTAATCGACCAGACAGGGAGAAACGGTGTAACCAAGCTATGACCCGCCTCCGCGGCGACACAACTTCTTACACCCACCAGTAACCAAACCATATCCCTGCCCGGTCACCATTTTCATATTTTCCAAGTGATATTAATCCAATAATATATTTCCTATCTCTCGCGAGTGACAGACAATCACTCGACTTCTACCGGAGTCCTGTAGCATAGCAAACTACACGATCCTGTCATACTAGTAAGACTCATAGGATAAAGATATATATGCAAGTGGGTTTCATTCAACTCCTTAAAACTTAATGCACATATATAATTTAAACTGCAGAAAGGTAGGGGTTATGCACCGGGGCTTGCCTGGGTAAAATATAATCAGAAGTTAGCTTTCCATCATGGCGACATGATCTCCAAAAGCACCATTCCTCCAGCAACTCCCGACGACTCCGTGATCCATCGACGTCCCTTCTCTCCTTCCTCCAAAACAGAGCACGGCGCAGGGAACCAAATCGCCGGCCCAATCGGCGGCGGCAACGGCACGACGGGGACGGGGAACAGCATGTTGGCGGCGGACCACCCGCCGGCGAGCCGCACCAGGACATGCGCGGCCTTAGGCAGGCCGCGGCAAGAGCCAAACTGGCCCTCGGTAGCCTGCCCGCGTGAGCCGTGGCGGCGGTCTACCGGCTGCGATGGCGCCGGCCAGGCAAGCGACTGCGGGCGCCCGGGGGGGAAAACGGCGGGGTGCCGACGCGCAGGACGCCGCGACGGCAAGGCACGGCGCGCCTCCGCGGCAGTGGTTGGTGATGGTGGATTGGCACGACGGAGATGGAGTAGAGAGGGCAGTACTACGGCATGGAGCCGTGGTGGTCGCGTGCGCTCACGCGTGATGGCCAGCGATGGCGCTCCTGGACTCCAGACGCTGCGAGGAGGGCGTAGCACGGAGGTGAGGCAGAAGGAAGAGGAGGGCACCAGCGCTGGAGCGGCTGGCGGCATCCGAGGACTGCAGCCCGGTGGCTCCGGAGCGGAGCGAGGCGAAGGGGCGCGCTCGCGCAACGCAAGCAGAGGGGAGAGGTGCCGATGAAGGGGCTGCTGTACGGCGGCGTGGAGCTTGCGCGGAGGTGGGGGCGAGTCGCATGACCGGACAGCCAGGGCCGCCACAAGCATGGTACAGATGTACACGAGGCGCTGCGGTGGTCAAGCGACGAGAGCGCGGCCACGGAGACTCGGCGAGGAGAAACAACGCTCGCAAAGGGGAAAAGAAAAGCAACGGCGGGCGCCGCGATGCTTCGGAGCCGAGCTCTGGAAGGGAGAAAAAGGGAAGCAGAGACACAGGGGCAGACGGCGACATCTCGACGAGATCATAATTTTGATGGACAAGGGGGCAGTGGCTACTGGGCGTAGCGTGGGCTTCAGCTACGTGACTGCGCGCGCATAGAAGGTGAAAGGACTTGACGAGGGCAGCAGACAGCAAGGACGCGGGCAGGGCATGGGCTGCCGGGGCGTCCCTGTGCGCTGTGTGCCACAGTGAGCAGCGTCATGTCACACCAGTACAATAAGTTCCTGTGCAGTGCAGGGATAGGACAGATAGAGAGAGGAGAGAGTGCACAGGCAGGCGCACTACCCGGTATGAATATTGCTGCTCAAGTTAGTAGGGATGGGGGAAAGACGACAATTCACAACGCAAAGTTGATGCTCAGAGCTGGATCCCAATTTCTCATTGATGATGTTGCCACATCGCTCACTGAAGCCATTAAATCGGCATGTGCTTCCGTCGTCGGTAGCAGCGTGTGTGTATATATATACATGGTTTACTTGTAACGTGAAAATTCCAGCAAAGCGCGAATTTAAATTTGATTCAAAAGCTATATATATATATATATATATATATATATATGTACATCGTTCTTTTTATTAATGGATTCTATTTTTATTTATAAAAGTTACTTTTCATGCTTAATCTAATAGAACAAGCCGTTCGCTATCGATTGGCCAGAATTGTCGCTCGACATCCCTGAACATCTTTACGCACCGCGTAATTTAACTTGGACGTTGATTCAAGTCCGCGAAACTAAGTCACACAAGATTCGCTTATCGCCTCAAGTACGTTTTAAATTAAAAACCCGAGAACTCGTTTACTTATTTTCTTTTAGCTTTTAAGCGAGGTGTTAAGCGGATCGTAACACCAAGGGTGTTACAACCAATCCCCCTTAAAAAGAATCTCGTCCCGAGATTCGGAGCAAGATTCAGAAGTGGTAAAACGCGATTCCATATCTTAAATCGGGGATTACATCGGAGGTTACATAACTATGAAACTAAAACCCTCAGGGATCGAGAGACAACACAGCTACGACAAAACTGATGCAACTCACAGCCTCTCTAGAAAGCGACGAAAGCGGGGACAGTGGAGGAGCAAAAGGAAAAAGATTATCCAGAACATGACGTATGCCCAGCAGAGCCAGAAACAAGAGACTGAGAACTCGAACATCACGAACCCTAAACCTAACTAACCCGAGTTGAACTTGAACTTCTTCAATGGAAACCAGATCCCTTCTTCTGAGTTACGCCATCCCTCGGCTGGTGGCCCTAGTTCTGCGAGCAACGGCTGGATCTCGTAACCCTACCTCCGACTCTACTTTCTCGACTGCTCCCGAACTTCTCCCACCTGAGCACGGACGGAGAAGATCGATTTTTGGGCTCTATTCTCGGTCTGGGGGTGGAATGGAGGAGAGGCAAGCAAGGTGACATTTATAGACTGGTGGACGGAGGTGGTGGCACAGCGCACCGGAATCGGTGGCGGCGTGGAGGGGGATCACCAGCGGGACACACGGAGGGAACAACATCGCCATGGTGCGCTCCCCATGCGAGCTTTGAGTGGGGGAAAAAAAGAAAAAAGAGAAAGGATGGGATGGGGTTCGCTCGGCAAGGAGGCGTGCGAGCGACACACCAGCGAGAAGAGAAATGAGAGCGAGGGGGGGTCCGGTACGGGAACGAGGGTGAAAATCGAGAGCCGACAAGTGTGCCGGGGAAAGAGGGGCGTATGGCGCAAGGGCGAGGGGAGTGCGGCGCCATGCTGCGGCCACGCGAGAGCGGCACGCATGGGACCTGCCACTGACGGCGTTCGCAGGTCATGTACTGACAGCGACCCGGCAAGTGTAGATTGGTCACCGGGCACAGGGGCAACGTCCCATCGGTGGTCCAAACACTTCAGACTACAAGCGAGCTAACTCTTCCTTATCGCTCTTCTCTCCCGTCTCTTCCATTTGGAACCAACTTGCACTGGCCTTTCGTACACACTAAGATCAGAACATACCAGCTTCTTCCAAACCCGTTATCTCGGTCACAAATGTGAGAGCACTACTCCATCAACCCATCGTGGATTTCCCGTTAGAACACAAGGATATTTTTATCAAGGAGAACGTTTATAGCAAGGGCGGTATTGCGGTGTAACTTGGTAAAAATGCTTGTCTAACAACCTCGATACCAGCGCGCGCCGAGCGGCACAACCATGCGGTCGCGATCCACAGGTGGCCCTCGGTTCCGTCGCGGCACCATAAGTTATTAACCAGGCAACTATTACCAACGTACTCGCAGTATAAGCAGTGGGGTCATAGACCACAGAATCAGAAAAAAAAAAAAAAGAAGGATTGCAAAGAATTTAAAGCAACAAGGGTTCCTTTTCAAATCAAGGAACAAGGAACAAGGAGCTTAAATCCCAAGACGGATTTAAATCAAGGAGATTCAAGTGTTCTACTGGGACATCCACAATTAGTTGATACAGTGTCCTCTGTCATCCAATCGCGGTTGATCCGCTGTATCTGAAAACTGTTCCTCTTGCAGCCTGCTTGCGGTCACCTCAAGAACCAAAAACACACTACAAGACCTAAGGGAAGATTGACGTAACAACCACACGGATAAAGCAATTACTCGTTCCAAACGGCCTTACACAGGTGCAACAGACGGGTACTCACATACTCGACACATCACTTGCATCCTATGACTAGATGGCCTTAACAGCTACGAACAAAAGACGACGGAAAGATTACAACACTAGAGGACAGTGATGAAAAACACTACCCACTATGGTTACATCTCCCCTAGGACGACTAATCCACTTCGTCGGGGCGAACGACTTCGTTCCTGGGCTCTTGAGGCTCTTCTGCTGCACTGGGCTGCGGAGCCGCTTCTTCTCCTAGCAGTGGTTGGGTGAGGGGAACGAAAGACTCTATCTCTGAGGCTTCCGTGGGTGGAGGTGCTGGTGGTACAGCGACACCAGTCCTCCTTCTCTCCAGCGAATGGACAGGGATCCCCTCCAAGATTAAGGGTTCCTGCCTTTCCGTGGCGAACGTCCTCCGCTTGGCCCTTGTGGCAAGATAGGCGTCCTCCAGCTCTTGGGCATGACGGTCTTGATCCACCTGGACGGCTTCCGCCATGGCCGCCTCTCGACTCTCTGCGACTGCTAGATTGGCATGGGCTTCAGCAAGCTGCACTTCGAGCATCCTGGAGAAGATCTCGGCTTCCTCAGCACGGCGGAGACACTCCCTTAGCTCTGAGGCCTGCCGGTCGTACTGCTCATCCAGGGCCAGCAAGTACGAGGTCAGGTGCACCAAGGTCGGGTTGTCTTCTTGCACATCTGGACCTTGCAAAGCCTCCATGCGGGCCTTCCATACCCGCCGATTCTTGTCCCAAGGGGGAAAGAACCGCATCGGGGTACGAGCAATGGGCCCTTCAAAGATCTGGCAGAGATGTCGTAGGGCTTTACGGGCCGCAACTTGGTAGGTATCACCAAAGCGAAACCCGGTTGCGGTCACATTCCAGGCTTCAGTGACGTCAGGAAACTCCTCACTCTTGCCAATGTAGACGGTGACCTTGCATCGCTCAGTGCCACGCTTCATGTACTCACGGCCCTCATACTCAGGACGCTCCTGAACACCGAGTCTTTGCAGGGTGGCATACAGGATTTTGGGAAAACCCTCGGTGTTCAGGCAGTAGCTGCTAACCCAGACTCCTGCCATCCTTGGTGGGTGGTGAGTGGTGGTTGCAAGGAAGGCTTGAGCGAGAACTTACTCAAGAGAAAGGGCTAAACGAGCTAGGATGCACCGAATGATGGTTCCCAAAGGCTAGGCTCGCCCTTAAATAAGGCAGAGCGAACCGTGGTCCTGTCGCAGTCCACCCTCGAGCCCAGCACAGGGGCCAGTAAAAGTGAACAGCAAGATCTTCACACACACATGACGAGCGGTGACCGAGGTCATAAAGGGTTAGTACGGCTGTAAGGCAGAGGTTCGACAAGAGCGCAGAAAGGGTACGGCAATGTATGGGCCAGATAGGCGTGAACCAACAGGCGTGCGCGACTCACGAGACTACAGTACCATCATGGCTTCACGAACAACGACTGGTCGACCTCAACAACTATTGCACGATAGGGTATGCATGAATGCACGTCCTATCCGTCCTCACACTGTTACCGACATATAGGGCAACCGTTCTCAGAGTTTTGGCACATCGCACTCTCCCTGAAGCTAGTCCGTGCTAGCGAACTAGGCACGGGGTTAGGGTACCTGCAGAAAACTGGATTAGGCCTAACTAGGTCAGCAGAGTGCCATCTATCCTGGATACATAACCATAGTAATAGGGCTACTTGTATAACTTCGTATGCAAACGTCCTAACTTTTGAAAAGGTTTGATTGTCAAATTTTTAATTTAGGAAGGATCTTGAAGCTTTATTGTCTCATTTATGCTCTGATACCACCTGTGGCAGAACCGCCTAATCTAATGCCCTCCCAAGAGTACTTGTCTTCCATTAGACACTAAGTACCCAAAGGAGAATATTAAACTAGTTGATTCCGTCGAGCACACCGCAAGGGAGAACTCGAAGATCCACATTTTTACATCAGGATCACAAATGAGAGAGTAAAACTTACAACATCCTTACCATTTCTTACATCACTTTTAATACCACATCATAGTATAATATTTATTAATATAACAACGGAATGAAATCATGTTATCAGAGTTATAAACAAGTTAATTGAACAGCGGAATAGAAACATGTGAACAGAGTTACAGCGGAAATAAACCTCGATTAATGACATGATGAAGTATTGATATATATAGACTACGACAACAGATTATAAAACTTTCATTTATAAAAGTATTTTGTGAGAGTTATAAATAACAACTACGATCGCAGCGTAAAGGAAATCCTCTCTGAGCCCACCAGGAGGAATTCCCACACAAAGGTCAGCTCAAGCCTCCACCTGTTACCTGCAACAGGGGGAATAAAACCCTGAGTACTCAATTGTACTCAGCAAGACTTACCCGGCAGGAGAAAAGAAAAGACTCCAAGGATATGCAAGGCTATCTGGTTTGTGGGTTGCATTTGCAGAAAGCATTAATAAGCGTGCGTCCTTATATTTGATTTTTAATAATAGCCACATTGGTTCATTAACTAACCATTCTATGTAAGCACCTGTGCTACTTTCAAGCAAGTGGTAAGCAATCAGATTTCCTTTTCCATCTTCCATCTTTCATCTTCAATTCTTACTACGATGCTAAACCGTAGACAAGCCGTACCGGATAGCCCGGCGATTCGCGAATCAATGCCCCCAGCTGGGTACCCCGAAAACACACGCCCCGCTTGTACCCCGGGCACAAGCAGGACCAACCCATCACTCTCCTGTCCTGGGTGTCCAGGTCCCCGTCCAAACTGGGACTCCAAGCCCCCGCCCCTGAGTCCCGGACTCAGTGCGGCGCAAGGACCTCCTCCACCAAAATAAAACCCTGACAGTCGGTCCGGAAAGAGCCGGATCCGCGACAAGAGAGCAACAAGCTTTCCAAGCGCCCATACACAAGTATGTGCTCGGGATAATAAGTCTGTGACCTGCCTATGGTCATATGCACGATCGGTCCTTAATCGACCAGACAGGGAGAAACGGTGTAACCAAGCTATGACCCGCCTCCGCGGCGACACAACTTCTTACACCCACCAGTAACCAAACCATATCCCTGCCCGGTCACCATTTTCATATTTTCCAAGTGATATTAATCCAATAATATATTTCCTATCTCTCGCGAGTGACAGACAATCACTCGACTTCTACCGGAGTCCTGTAGCATAGCAAACTACACGATCCTGTCATACTAGTAAGACTCATAGGATAAAGATATATATGCAAGTGGGTTTCATTCAACTCCTTAAAACTTAATGCACATATATAATTTAAACTGCAGAAAGGTAGGGGTTATGCACCGGGGCTTGCCTGGGTAAAATATAATCAGAAGTTAGCTTTCCATCATGGCGACATGATCTCCAAAAGCACCATTCCTCCAGCAACTCCCGACGACTCCGTGATCCATCGACGTCCCTTCTCTCCTTCCTCCAAAACAGAGCACGGCGCAGGGAACCAAATCGCCGGCCCAATCGGCGGCGGCAACGGCACGACGGGGACGGGGAACAGCATGTTGGCGGCGGACCACCCGCCGGCGAGCCGCACCAGGACATGCGCGGCCTTAGGCAGGCCGCGGCAAGAGCCAAACTGGCCCTCGGTAGCCTGCCCGCGTGAGCCGTGGCGGCGGTCTACCGGCTGCGATGGCGCCGGCCAGGCAAGCGACTGCGGGCGCCCGGGGGGGAAAACGGCGGGGTGCCGACGCGCAGGACGCCGCGACGGCAAGGCACGGCGCGCCTCCGCGGCAGTGGTTGGTGATGGTGGATTGGCACGACGGAGATGGAGTAGAGAGGGCAGTACTACGGCATGGAGCCGTGGTGGTCGCGTGCGCTCACGCGTGATGGCCAGCGATGGCGCTCCTGGACTCCAGACGCTGCGAGGAGGGCGTAGCACGGAGGTGAGGCAGAAGGAAGAGGAGGGCACCAGCGCTGGAGCGGCTGGCGGCATCCGAGGACTGCAGCCCGGTGGCTCCGGAGCGGAGCGAGGCGAAGGGGCGCGCTCGCGCAACGCAAGCAGAGGGGAGAGGTGCCGATGAAGGGGCTGCTGTACGGCGGCGTGGAGCTTGCGCGGAGGTGGGGGCGAGTCGCATGACCGGACAGCCAGGGCCGCCACAAGCATGGTACAGATGTACACGAGGCGCTGCGGTGGTCAAGCGACGAGAGCGCGGCCACGGAGACTCGGCGAGGAGAAACAACGCTCGCAAAGGGGAAAAGAAAAGCAACGGCGGGCGCCGCGATGCTTCGGAGCCGAGCTCTGGAAGGGAGAAAAAGGGAAGCAGAGACACAGGGGCAGACGGCGACATCTCGACGAGATCATAATTTTGATGGACAAGGGGGCAGTGGCTACTGGGCGTAGCGTGGGCTTCAGCTACGTGACTGCGCGCGCATAGAAGGTGAAAGGACTTGACGAGGGCAGCAGACAGCAAGGACGCGGGCAGGGCATGGGCTGCCGGGGCGTCCCTGTGCGCTGTGTGCCACAATGAGCAGCGTCATGTCACACCAGTACAATAAGTTCCTGTGCAGTGCAGGGATAGGACAGATAGAGAGAGGAGAGAGTGCACAGGCAGGCGCACTACCCGGTATGAATATTGCTGCTCAAGTTAGTAGGGATGGGGAAAGACGACAATTCACAACGCAAAGTTGATGCTCAGAGCTGGATCCCAATTTCTCATTGATGATGTTGCCACATCGCTCACTGAAGCCATTAAATCGGCATGTGCTTCCGTCGTCGGTAGCAGCGTGTGTGTATATATATACATGGTTTACTTGTAACGTGAAAATTCCAGCAAAGCGCGAATTTAAATTTGATTCAAAAGCTATATATATATATATATATATATATATATATATATATATATATATATATATATATATATATATATATATATATATATGTACATCGTTCTTTTTATTAATGGATTCTATTTTTATTTATAAAAGTTACTTTTCATGCTTAATCTAATAGAACAAGCCGTTCGCTATCGATTGGCCAGAATTGTCGCTCGACATCCCTGAACATCTTTACGCACCGCGTAATTTAACTTGGACGTTGATTCAAGTCCGCGAAACTAAGTCACACAAGATTCGCTTATCGCCTCAAGTACGTTTTAAATTAAAAACCCGAGAACTCGTTTACTTATTTTCTTTTAGCTTTTAAGCGAGGTGTTAAGCGGATCGTAACACCAAGGGTGTTACACGCGCCCTCCTCGCTCGTCCTCACCGCCGGACTCGCCGAGGTCGCCGCCGGCGCCATCTCCATGGGACTTGGAGGGTAACTGCTTGATCAAACTCTTGTCTATGCAGTTGCTTGCCACATTCGTCACGACTCACGACTCATTTAAGTTTAAGCGGAAGCTACCAGAGACTTCCTTCCGTTTGTCCGTTTACGTTGACTGGGTGATTTTAAATTTTATAAACTCAACTGTGAGCTGCATATATATCGAAGCCATGTTTAGTTTGCGATTTTTTTTTGAAAAGCACTGTAGTATTTTTCGTTTGTATTTAACAAAGAGTTAAATGCACCAGAGGTCCACTAACTTGTGAGGAGGTTTCAATTAGGTCCATCAACTTTTAAAGTGACTTTCTCAGTCCATAAACTTTGATATCGTATCACTTAGATCCATCAACTTTCAACCTAAGTCCATCAACTTTCAAAGTGATTTTCCGGGTCCATAAACTTTGTGTGCCGTATCACTTAGATCCAGCACGTGCTCCGCGTCATTGTGTCGAACCCAGTTAGGTCAAGGGTGCCTATCTGTAACGACGACAAGTTCACATGGGGATCGAAACAATCATGAGCGGCTTCCGCCCCGGCCGACGCGGTGCCCGTGTACCGCGAGCTGCATGCATGGTTCACCTCAGCTCGCTCACTCAAGTGTACGTGCATGTGCTTATTTGTGCTCCACGATAATCCAGGCATTCAGATATGGTATTGCTCCACGATAATCCAGGCATTCAGACGTGAATGCACTTGTGCTTTGATCTGATCGATCGGGGACGTAAGATGGCCGGATCTAGAGCTCTTGCATCGGCATCGATCGGATCAGCTGCTTGTAGTGGTCGATGCCGCATCGGTGAGTCGAAACAGTAGCGATAGCGATCATCCGCGGGCGAGCACGTACCAATTCGCGATTCCATGCATGCGAGCAAATTAAAACTGCAGCGCACAGACGACGTGACACGTACGTACATACGGCACAGACAACGACGACGTGTCACCGGCTATGAGACCGTTGTCGTGGGCGACCGCGCCGTGCTTGCGTTTCAGCGACGACCGGTCCGATCGAGTACGTGGACTCGGACCATGCATGATATGGCCACTCGACCCATGCATGCAGGGCATCTACTAGCAGGTGTACGGCACGGCGTCCGCAGACGGACGCGTCCGCCACGGGAAATGATCATGAGCAGGTCGACGCGGTGCTCGTGTACTGCGAGCTGCATGCATGGTTCACCTCAGCTCGCTCGCTCGCTCAAGTGTACGTGCGTGTGCCGATCGGATCGATGATGCGCGGCTGGGCGCACCACCGCGCAAGCATGCAGCACAGATCATATGCCAGCTGATCGAAGCAGCTAGCCCAACCACGCGTCCACCGGCTGTTCGATCGCCCACCCAAACGACGCCAATGCAAACAAGCAGCTAGCTCGCTCGTCCCCGGCTTGCCGCAGCGCACCATGCCTAAGTGATACAGCATATAAAGTTTATGGATCCAGAAAGTCACTTTCAAAGTTGATGAATCTAAGTGATACGGCATCAAAGTTTATAGACACAGAAAGTCACTTTGAAAGTTGATGGATCTAACTGAAATCTCCTCACAAGTTAGAGGACCTCTGGTGCATTTAACTCTTTAACAAACTTTGTCTAATCATAGATTAACTAGGCTCAAAAGATTCGTCTCGATATTTACAGACAAACTGTGCAATTAGTTATTTTTTTACCTACATTTAATGCTCCAAACATGTGCCGGTATATGCGATGTGACGGGGAATCTTGAAAACTTTTTGCATTTTGCCATGAACTAAACATGGCCTGAGTTAAAAAAAAGGTGCATTCACAATTACATTCGGGTAGACATCTCGAATTTCGCAGTCGTCCTTGGTAGAGAATTAGAGGCGTCTTATCTGCCTCGAGTATTTGAGTATATAGTGCTAGTATACTCATAGCATAATAACGAACACTAGACTGGAAAAATATCAGGCTGTAAGTTTGCACTGTTCAGCAGATATGGACATGTCACATGTGCTTTGTACCAGCTACTTGTAAAATTGGCCCTCATCCAACCCAAAAAGGAAATCGCTAGGACAAAAGCTAGCTCGTGATAGACAAGTGTGTGGCCCTCTTTCACGTGCTCCTCCAGCACGCTTTGTGTTACAAGTAGTTATCACAACATTTAGGCCGAGCAAAGTGGAGCACAATAATTCCATCTTTCTATCTGAGAAACAAGACAAACACCACATTGTTTTCAATTAGAAAAAGGTGTCCACTAACGCATGATTCTGAATTTCTGATCCGCGCCCGCGCCATGTGGTAGGTACCTTGCAGCCCAGAGCGAGGCAGATCATTACAAGCGGGAGATGAAAAGGGAGCAGGAGGAGATCATCACCGTCCCAGACACTGGTATACATGGATGCCAGTTCATTATGTAGCATTTCTCCTGACCGTTGGTGTGTATGTATAATATATGACTGGCATTCTGACCCGTTGGTGTTTTGAATCCTTGATTGATCATCCATTCCAGAGGCTGCTGAGATTGGAGAGATCATGTCACAGTATGGGCTTGAACCGCACGAGTATGGCCCTGTCATCGACGGGCTCAGGAGAAACCCTCATGCTTGGCTAGACTTCATGATGAGGTATGATCAACTGTTACATCCACTACCACTGGTTCCCACTTTTGAGTAGCCCTGCTCACTCATTTTGTAGTTTGGAAACAAATGGCAATGAATCATGGTGGGACATAAATTGAATGGCTTTGCAGTAGTTCATAAAACTGTTGAGAACATAAAACATCATGTTATCAGTCATAAACAACCCAAGAAAGATGATGACAAACTTGTAGAAATATCATTAACGGAAGGTAAATGGTTTTCTCAACTAACCAGGGAAATGTGTTGAGGTTTGAGCTGGGATTGGAGAAACCAGATCCTAAAAGGGCTCTGCAGAGTGCTTTTACTATCGCTCTATCTTATGTGATCGGTGGATTGGTCCCTCTCCTGCCCTACATGTTCGTCTCCACAGCCCAGAATGCCATGCTCATATCCGTTGGAGTCACATTGGTCGCACTACTCTTCTTTGGCTACATCAAGGGTCGCTTTACTGGGAATCGGCCATTCATCAGTGCTGTCCAAACTGCTATTATTGGAGCACTTGCTTCAGCAGCAGCATATGGGATGGCAAAGGCTGTTCAAGCTAGATAGTTGTTGAGGCATCAAGCATTTGGAAACCAAAATTTCAGTAGGCTGCAATAAACTAAAGAAAGTTGTAATTCTTCTCCTTTGGGACATCTCATTACATTATCTACTTGCAGAATCTAATGCTAGTCTACTCTTATTCAATTTTAAATAGATATAGGGGAAGAAGATAATAAATAAAATATCTCTGTGCCTAACTTTATTAGTAAGGTAAAGACTGAACTTCACACGCTTTATATTCAATCATGATGACAAGCAAATTGAGATTACCACAGAAGCCTATATGGGGCATCAGACCAAGATGGGTGATGAATTGATGATAGCACAAGTTTAGCTCGAAGAAAAAAGAATGATCTTAGCCACAAGTAGGTTAGATAGGTCCTTCAATAATATACTAAGAAGAGACGCCTTACTTGTAATCATCACAGGTATCTGATCCATCTGTGACAATTTGCTGTGAATCTGTGATTTCTTAACTTTGTAGCATGACTGCATGACAGTACTAGTAGTTTGAATCCAACAGGCACAATCACAGCCATGCACCAGATAGACCAGTTGCTAAGACATCTCAGATCTACGCAGAACAACAGTTATCAAGATACTTTGACTAAACAGAGAATCATGAAACATATTTAGACCTTGATTTGTTCAAACCTCTGTTTTCCCCCTCCCAGACAGCAATCTTCAAAGCCGAGTATGTGTGCTCACTGCTAAATAAGATACCTTTACCACATTCATCAATCTGAGTGTGAAAATCATATTCATGTTGCATTGTCAATCTTCAAGCTCTAAGGTTGTCACAGGTAGGGAAGTAGAATAAGTATCTTTACCTAGCAAAACTATCCAAACTATCCATTATCATGGTAACTCTTATTTGATTTCTTCTTGACAAATTCATTGATTAATGAAGTATAAACCCCAAAATCAGAAACCATTCCTTTTGCACTTTTCAGTTCTTCAGCATCTCTAACTTTTCCATGCTTGCAATGTCCATCCAAAAGAATGTTGTATGTTATATCATCTGGGCACACCCCAATATTAAGCATCGCATTCAGAAGCATGTCCGCATTCTTCATCTGCCCCAGAATGCAGAAGCCATTCATAACCACATTATATGTCACAACTCCCAGCTTCCGGCCCTTATTCTGCATCTCTTTCAGTAGCTTAAAGCCTGTCTTCACATCACTATTCTTACAGAAGGCATCAATCACCATTGTGTATGTCGTGTTGTCAGGTTCCAAACCAGCCTCCACCATCTCACATAGGATCCTTTCTGCATCAACTGAACGCCCTGCCTTGCTCAGTCCCGAGATGAGCGCAGTGTATGTGACCTCATCCAATGCAACCCCTTCATCTGACATCTCTTGTTTTATCTCCATTGCCATGTCCAACTCCCCCTCCTTGCAGCAGCCATCGATGACTGTGGTGTAAGTAACCTTGTCCGGCTTGAGACCATTGTTCCTCATCTCCTCCACAATGTCATTGGCTGCTTTCAAATCTCGCACCCGACAAAGGCCATTCACCAAAGTATTGTATGCCACCAAATCCGTCTTGATGCCCCTTGTGGCCATGTCCCGGTGCAACTCCAACCCAGCTGCCACATTCCCCACCTTGCAATGTGCATCTATCAATGTCGTGAACACAACAGTGTTGGGGTTCACACCTCTCTCACACATTTCCTCAAACATCTCCACTGCATCTTGTATCCTCCCTATCTTACACAGCCCCTGCATAAAAGTACTATAAGTGTACACATCTGGTGCAACTCCTGCCTTTGCCATTAGCCCTCGCAGAGCGTTTGCGCTGTTTAGATCGGACACCTTGCACATCCCAGACATCAATGTGTTGAAGCTCACTACCGTTGGCTGCACACCCCTCCTCAACATTTCATCGAACACGTTCCGCGCACTGGCAAGTTTGCCTGATCTAATCATGCCACGCATTAGCATGTTAAACTGCCTGGCCTCCGGGGGCACGCCTGCGTCGAGCAGCTGCAGGTAGAAGGCGTAGGCTTCAGGAACAGAGGGAAGCCGATTCATGAGATCAGACCACGCTGGCAGGGGGGCGCGGATGCCGCGGCGGAGCGCGAGGAGGAGGAGGGAGCATCCATCGGGGAGAAGGCCCTCATCGGCGTATGCTTTGGCGACCGCAAACACGAGAGGCGCCGGGTCGTCGGTGGAGGCTGCGGAGAGGAGCAGCGGGAGGAGCCGCGGCGGGGAGTCGCGGCCAAGGCGGGAGGCGAGGAGGCGGAGGAGGGGGAGAGCAAGGTGGGGGAGGCGGTGGGCGATGAGGAGGTGAGACATGGAGACGAAGGAGGCCGGGGTGTGGCGGAAGAGGCCCGGCGGCGAGGCGAGGAGGACGCGGAAGAGGGAGAGGAGCGGGAGCGGCTGGAGGGCGAGCGGGTTGCGGCGGAGGAGGGAGAGGAAGTGCGCGGAGGTGAAGGCCGGGAGGAGGCGGAGCAGGGGCGCGGGCGCGGCGGCCGGGAGCGGAGCGGGGTGGACGGGGAGGCCGAGCGCAACCTCGGACGCCGCGACGAGGAGAGGATCGGCCTCGCCCGGGGCCGGGGGCGGCGGCGGCAGTGTCGACCGCGGCGCGGCGTACCATGGGGGAGAAACGGGCGGCGGGGGTTCAGACGCCGGCGGGCGGCGCTGGATGGGGCGAGGGCGGAGGGCTCTGCCTCTGTGCATTGTGGTCGCCTGATCGGTGGGGTAGGCAGAGCGCCAAGTTTAAAGATGACTGGTGCAGAAAACAAACTGATTCAGTTGGGCCTCGTCTAGACTATCCGCACTCATCGTACTCTATATTCATCCTTTAAAAGAAATATTTTAGCCTGGTCATCAAGATTCTCTCATCTATACTGCTTTCTCCCGCACCCATCAGTACTCTATATCATCCTCTATCCACTGTGGGACCCACCTGTCAGTTTTTTTTTTATTAAAAATCCACCCGCCACCTCCCTCTCTCCCATTCTCTCTCTTTCTCCCACCCCGACGGCCTCCTCCCCACCGCGCCTCTCTCCGCTCTCCTCCCCACCTCGCCTCTCTCCGCCGCCTCCACGGCCGGGACGACGCCGGGCGGACCAGCGCGCAGCGAGCGGGCGGGCGAGCGCGCGGCGGACCTCAGCGGCCGGACCAACGGTGGGCGAGCGAGCGCGGCTCCGATGCGAGGTGACCTCCGGGCAGACGCGGCAGCGAGCTCCGACTCCGAGCACGAGCGCCTCCGGGGCGAGCGCGGGGCAGTGGCGGTCGCGGTGGCCCTCCTCCCCGGTCCCTCTATGTCTCCATCCGCCGGCGGCGGGCGCGGCTCCCTCCGCGGGCGGCAGCCGCGGCGAGCGTGGCTGGCGGCCGCGAGGGCGGCGTGTGCGGCGGCCCTGGCTCCCCTCCCCTCCACTCGACCTAGCTACCATCCCCTCCACGCGGCGGACCTTCCTCGTCCGTGCGGCGGCGTGGCTCGAATCGGAGGCGGGCGGTAGCGGACGACCGGTGAAGGGCGAGGTCGCGGTGCGGGCGAGCCCTCGCGGCGCGCGGCGGATGCCAAGCTCGCAGCGCGGGCGAGCGCGCGGCGGAGGGCGAGGTCGCGGCGGTGGGGCCGACGCGGATAGCGGGCGTCCGCTATCCCAATACATATGGCGGACGGGCGCTCCTCCGGTAAGATAGCGTAGGCGTTTACCGTTCCCGCTGCGGGCGTTATTTACGCTATATGCGTATTGAGGATGGGATAGAGCGTGCCGGTGCGGACAGCCTTAGTTCCCTCCAGAATACAGAATTTGGCACTACGCAAAAAGAAGATTCCCATCACATCAAAATATCGGCGCATGCATGGAGTACTAAATGTAGATGAAATCAAAAACTAATTGCACAGTTTTGTTGTACTTTGCGAGACGAACATTTTGAGCCTAATTAGTTAATGTTTGGACAATTTTTATCAAATACAAACAAAACGCTACGGTATACTACAGTGCTATACAGTGAATCCGTCGGCGCCGATTCTGGCCAACTAAACAAGCCCTTGGTAAATCTTGCACCGGAAATCAGAATAAATAAATAATTAACAAGTACTGTTGTTTTTTTTGAAACTATTACTTGTAGGCTGTTGGCTGTAGCTTGCGCATGCAGAGCCAATGCATTTTAAGGGTGTGTTTAGTTCGCGAAAATTTTTGGCTTTAGCTACCGTAGTCAATTTGTTTGTATTTGTCAATTAGTGTCTATTCATGAATTAATTAGGCTCAAAAGATTTGTCTCGTGGTTTTCTACCAAATTGTGTAATTAGTTTTTTTTCATCTACATTTAATGCTCCATACATATGTCTAAACATTCGATGTGACGGGAATCTTGAAATTTTTTTGGAACTAATCATGGCCTTAGATCATCGATGTGGCAGCTAATGGTAAATTCAAAATATATGTGATAATAAGTGCAGTGTTCATAGGTCCTGAGTATATGGACAAACGATTTGAAAGAAACTCCGTCCTTGTAGTAGAAGACAGACAACCTCTTGTGCAAAAAATAGCAAATAAAATTCACTCACGGCAGGGGCTAGCACGATCCCCTGCAAATCTGCAATCCATCCAGATGCAAGACATTCCACCAGCACCGGAACAGTGAGTGCTCCGGTAATGTCTCTCACTCAGCGTCTGTCGGTTAGACCCTCGCAGACTGTCCTCAAGTGAATCGACCTCTTCTAAACTGAGCCAGAAAGGTTAGGGGCCAAATCCCTGATGCCTTGGATCCATCTATGAGTCCAAAAGCTCGTCTTGCGACCGTCACCGACTTGAATGATCAGGGACGCCTCAAGCATTGCCTTGACAATGCGTTCAGAGCTGCGAGGCAAATTGATCGATTCTACTGTCGTCGGTTCATCGTAGCCATTCCCACCTCAAACGAAGGGAGAATAGGGACTACAACAAATAAAACAGGTCCATGATTTGAAGAGTGAAGACAGTGTCGTTATAAAGCAAAGGCATCAGCCTTTTTGAACAAAAGGCATCAGCCTAAAGAGCTATTGCATGGAGACATACCATAGAGAGCATTCACATTCACCCTATCAACAATAGAATAGGCATGTACACAATATATCCTTTTGAAGGTGTTCACAAAAAAAATTCCTTTTGAAGGTAAAAACAGAAATATTCACAATAGTAAGTATCATGAATCCCACATTAGGTAAGGAGTAACCCGCTCACATCAGTTGACAGTCCAAAACAATGGCATAAATGGAATAAGGCAAAAGAGAAACAGGACCCATCCATACCAAAGAATCACAAAAAAGCACTGTTGAATCTGAAGTTATTTTCCTCAGATTATGCAGATAAATTATCAGCATGTAGTGGTATTCATGAGAGAAGAGTAAAGAGGAGCGCTTAAATATTAAAAAGAATGTCATGTTAGCATGCCACATCAGCAAGAAATGTCTATGTAGCTGGTACTGGTATGGACCTGCGGTGCACCACTTAACAAGTTTAGGAGACCAAAAAATACATTTTCAAAGTTTGTAGACCTAAGTGGCACAAAAGCATCTCCAAGAGTTTGGTATATAGGTTTGACATCCTAAAATTTTTGGCAAAATGAGAAAAATACTTCTCCAATAGTTTGGTATCTGGGTTTGGCATCTTTGGCAAGTTGGCAAATCTCGGTCGATTGCGCGCATATATGCGTGCGTGGCACCGGCCGCGCATCGTAGTTTCCTCCTGCTTAGCGGGGCTCTTCGTTCGCTTAACGGGACTCTTCATTCGCTTAGTGGGTCTTTTCGTTTCGTTAGCGGGTTTTTGGGTTTTTGGAAATAAAATTTGCCAAACTGTTGGAGATGAGATTTTTTTTCTCCCCATATTATTTTGGGAGTTGGCAAATAACGAGATTTGGAAAACAAAATGATGAGGACATGACACCAACGGATACGACCATTGACTATAAGGTGCGCTTGTTCCTACATTTATATAGTAATTTTGGATACAATTCACTTGGTTCCACATGTACATGTCGTTATTTGAATGTAGGTACAAATGTGTCTCAATGTGCAAGTCCATCAAAGTTGAACTTTCGGTTCATCGGCAGCCAGATAGTGCTTCATTGGGAAGGCCATAACTCATCCATCCGGAGTGCGATCGAGGTCAATGAGCACTTGATGGAAAGATTATTTGATAAGCTTTCAAATAGATCTAGTCCCACCTCAATATCACATTGGCAAGGTCTCCAAATCATCGAGACATTCTGTCGCTATTTCTGTCGGGTGCTACGGCGTCGTCGCAGACTTGTTATTCACACTTGGGACCCAGATCCAAGTTGTAGCATGCCCCAAGAAGATGGAGAACATCTAAGAGATGCCCAATGACGTCCTCCTCCTTGGCCATCACCTTAGAAGGTTAGCAAGGACGTCCAAGTCAAGCCGGAGGCCCAGTCCAATTCGAGTTCGAGTCTGCCTCGGTCTTCTGGACCAGTCTGCAATAAAACGGACGTCCAGGACACATACGAACTTCATTTTTGATGATCCATGTATGGATGGAAAGATAATTTCATAAGCTAACCAATGGCTTTGGTTTGAGACCCAAATTCCATCAGAGTCAATGGGAATCGTCGAAACAAGTTGACGTCCAGAATCTGTTAGGACGCTGCGTCGTCGTCTTTTGGCCGTTTGGACCATGTAACATGTTGAGACTCGTTAGAGACGTAAGTGGGGGTCCTTGGACGCCCCTTAGACTTTATAATCAGTAGCCACCGCCTACGTTAGGGTTTGGGTTTTGCTTAGATTATTCTGTTCATTGACAGTCGCCGTCTTTCAGTTTGGGAGACCCCAACTTCGAGTGCTTAATCATTCATCTGCAATTGTCACTTCAATTGAGTTGCATTTTATCTTGTTCTTGATTGTGTTCTTTGATTCGCAACAGGGATTAGCCTTTCATGGTGAGGTCAACCGGTTGGAGACACGGTTTATAATCAGAGGAGACGTGATGCTAAGGTTGCAGGGTTCAGGTCTTTGTGATCTGAAGCCGGATCGGTGTGTCGTTTCTGACCAAATCGATAGTTATCTTGAACCTGACGGAAGATCGGGAATCACGTCCCCATCACAAAATTTGCCAAACTGTTGGAGATGCTCTTATAAGTTTGAGGGCCACTCGAGCATTTAACTCTTTAAAAGCTCTGCTATCATCCTTCTATCATGAAAATTAAAGTTAGATATGATTTCAGCTCAGGCCTTGTGTAGTTACCTTCCAAATTTTAAATTTTTACACTCTCTCCATCACATCAATCTTTAGACGTATGTATGGAGTATTAAATGTAGATAAAAAATAACTAATTACACAGTTTGTCTGTAATTTGCGAGACGAATCTTTTGAGCCTAATTATTTCATGATTGGACACTAATTGCTAAATACAAACGAAAGTGCTACAGTAGCCCAGATGGTAAAAAATTGCAATCTAAACAAGGCCTCAATGTTATGCCAAGATGGAAAAAGTTTCATTGCAATATGACTACACACAAGAAACTGAGCCGCACAACACCACTAATTAATGGGCACCATCATTAACTCGACGATAGAACCACAGGAAAACTACGAGAATGAGTGGCTAGTGTGATTGGCTTGACCAAAAAAAGGAAGCAGCTCATGCTCATATACACGTACAGACGTACAGTATTGCAATATGCATCCACAGCTACTGAAAGGGACTAAAGAATTGAAGAAAACCAAGATTACCTTGGTTCAGTGGTTACACAAGATCGAGAAGCCTAAAAATTGCCTAATCGCATCTGGGGAAAAAATAAGGATACATTAGTACAGTTCGATTCCAAGGAGAGATTACTCCAAAGATTTCACAAATAAAATTAAGAGTTCACTAGGCAATAGAAGCATAATATTTGCCCTACCTGGGAAACAAGACTGTAGAACTTGCAGTAATCCAAAACTAAAAAGTAACACCCCAACTGAAATTACTTGCAACCTGGTAGCATGGAAAAGTTAGCCTTTGCATAGGCAAAATAGATTTCCGAAGTATATGTTCAATGGCCGTAGTTGCAGCACAAATATAGGACAAATCAGCATCGGCGCTCATCCCAATTGGGATCCTCCATAATTGAATTGGTCTGCTACTTTGCAAAATCGGATTCAACCATCATTGAAGCTGCTGTTCATGTCATCACTTGGGACAAGAAAGAAGGGCTCAGGGGCAGTAGAACCAAACATCAGAGAACAAAATTACCCTAGCTGATAGTGCAGAAGAGACAAACAGCATCTTTCTCACCGCATACAGCTGGTACTCACCCCAATCGTCGTCTCCATCACCAAATTGCTCTCCCTCCCATCTACCAAGCTGGCTGTCCTTCAGCACCCTCTCAGGCTGAGCCCAGTGGCTCTAATAAGTAGAATTTGCACATTTCTTTTCATTAGAACAACCAATGCACAAATAGCAACGATCTGTATGATCACTTAATTTCTGCTCAATCAATGTGAAGTCTGATACACAAGCCATCGACACTGAGGCGCTTGAGGCTTGAGCACTAGATAGGGGAAATTGGAGTGTGGCCAGTATTCAAATAGGATGACATAGATAGCCAATGCACTTTCTGTAAGTTAGTTTCAGCATCTTAAAACTACATTGAAACAAATCAATCGCATTCCTACGGTTCATTATGCTTTTCTCGAACACAGTATGACGGATATCTGACAATCCTAATGCTGAAATCCAGCCTCTGATGTCAAAATTTGTATTAAAAAAAACTTCAGATGTCACAAGAACAATAGGCCATTGATAAATAGCAATAAGCATTTGCAAGGTAGAGCGATCAAGTACAGGTGTTGCTCATATTAGATAAGTACCTAGGTAGCTTACAAAAGATGGTATATTTACAGGTAAATTTTAGATATTTCTCCTGAAGAGCTTTGCATAATAGAGGAACATCCGAGTTTTGAAAACTTGGGCATTCCCTGTTTGGCTGGTGAAAGCTGATCAGAGGACGATGAACTCAAGCAAGCAATGACTTCTCCAGAACATTCCTCGCTGTTCCCTTCAACTACCAATAACCAAGAGCTGGCTACTTCTTATCTCTGTCATCCTCGCTTGTTTCCGACACGGCGCGATCAGATATGGCCTCGGGCTCCCAGCCTTGCATTCCAGACTTCATGATCACCCACTGAAGTGATTCAATCACCTGCCGGTCATACATCTGCTTCTGCTTCATCATTTCCTGGAATTGCCGCGCCTCCCTCTCCACCAGCGCCTTCTCGCTACGCAGGCACGCGATCTTGGCCATGGCCTCGTCAGCTGCAGACGCTGACGCATGCCTCTCCTTCTCCAGCTCCTCGAGCGCAACCTCCAGCCTCCTCCTCAGATACTGCACATTGCCTTCTTCTGAATCGCTGGTCTCACCCGCATTGTCCTCTTCCTCCCTGTCAGCCGCCTGCTCGAATTCAGCAGCCAGCGACCTCGAGACCGGCTTGTCAGGACAAGCGCTCGAGTCCTCCGAGCGGGTGCGCTCCACGCCACGGCGGCCTCTCTTCAGGGCCCGAATCTTCGACCCGCACACGGCGCACACGACTCCCCCCACGTGCAACGCACGCACCGCGGAGTCCGTGCTGCCGACGCGCCCCTCCACGGCGGCGCAGCGCTTGGCGAGGCGCCAGACACTGACGGCCAGGAAAAGGAGCGAGACCGCGACGAGCAGGCGGTGGTGGGCGCCGACCGATCCGGCCAGTTGAGCAGCCCGCCGCGCCGCGGAGGCCCACTCTCCGCCGCCGGCCTCAGCCCACCGCGCCGCGGAGGCCCACTCGCCGCCGACCTCCGCCAGCCCGGATGCGTGGAGCACCGCCATGACGCCGAGCGCGGAGCCGACGAGGAAGTACACGGCGCCGGCGCCGGCGCCGGGCACGTAGGCAGGGGAGACGCGGTTGAGCGGCTTCAAGCAAGCGGCATCGGAAACGCCGTTCTTATTGCCGCCCATTGTGACCAAATTAGGGCAAAAAAACACTCCGGAATTTGAATTGAATTGAAACAAATAGATGCAGGAAAGGATGCGAGCTTTGGGGGGCTCGTGCGGCGGTTCCGGTCGAATCGGTTGGAACTGGAAGAGACCTGTGGCTGTGTTGGTTCGTAGGACGGAGCCGGGACCTGCGCGGGCGAGCTGCGGCGGCGCAGGCGCGGGCGAGCGGAAGCACGGCGAACGGCGGTGCTGGCGAGCGGGCGTGGAGAGATTGGAAGGCGAAGCGCTTGGAAACAGGAAAGCTACGGGGAGGAGTACTAGTACCCCGTAGCAATGGAGTAGCAGCCGTAGCGTTCTGTTAGGCTTTTGGAGGTTTCTGCGGATAAGTTGTGGGCGGTGTCGCTGGCCTGTGGGTCTGATATCTCCCGTGGGCCCGAAAAGTCGGTGCGTGGCGCATGGGTTTCGTTTTGTGTGGAGCCGGACAAAAGGATCGGACGTGGGTTGTCGACAAGTCGTATTATTTTTTTAAGGAGCCGAATACTTGTGGTACTGCATGACAAATGGGGTCACAACGGGGTATGGCCGTATGGGGCCAGTTGTATATGATGTGGAGCTCATGCCATAGCCACACAGATATGGGGTCACGACGGAGTATGGAATACGTGGCCATGCAGAAAGGCATGGGAAGATCCAAACGGATTTTCATCCAAAAAAAAGTTCAAGGAGGTTTCTTCGGGGAAAAAAAGGAAAATATCTATGGATTTCTTGTCACCTGATATCGTATGGGCGTATGGCTTGTGATTTGTCATTTCCGAAGGGACAAAGGTTTGTATGTAAAATATTTTTAATAAAATGATAAACAAGTACTGTGGTTTTTTTTTAAAAAAAAGCTCACAATTTTATACTTTTTTACTTACAAAAACTATAGTTTTGCTATACCACATCTTTCGAAACCTACATCTAATATATCCAACATCAGAATTGGACTAGCAGGTCTTCAGTCTTCTAATGGTATGGCATACGCGCAACGGTTTGGACTAGCAAGTTTCATTGAAGTCCCTGGAACTTACTACATGAAATTCGATGCAATTTCAGCATTTTCAAACAAGCTTCATAAGGTTTCTGCAAGTCTTCGAATGCCACAGACAAGTTTCGTTCCTCTTTTCGGTAATTTTTCTAAGGAACTGAGGCAGGCAAAAAGGCCACCTGAACTTTTTTTATTGCAAATGGCATAAGTATTTTACATGCAAACAAGGGAGTCCTTATGGATTTTACAAAGGGGTGAGAAGTCAGAAGAAAAGGGAAGATAGTTCACCGTCCTCAAGCTAAGGATTGAGCTAATTTTGTTTCCAACAAAAAAGGCACCAAAAAATGAAGCTGCACGGAACCTAACTGCCAATGTGAACGTAGAGCCCACAGACACTAAAAATAAAAAAAATCTCGAGCCACTCCCCAGGCCTTTTTCTCGGCCCATGAACTCCCAAAACTTTTTTGGCCCATGATGAAGTATATAGGATCCCACACTCTCTCTTGTTAGCAATCTCTTTGATGATTTCTTTTAGGAATAGTTGGGCCCAAACAGCATCAAACTCTTCCAAACAGATACGGAAGGGCGACTCTGAGGCGATTGTTGTTTTGCCACTGGAGTCGCTGGCTTTCCCTTGCCTCTGGCGGCCTATGTGGCACCAGTGAGCAGGGGAGTTGCAGATCCGGTGGGTAGTGTACATATCCTCTCCTTTTAGGGTAATTTTAGGTAGTTTAGGGTTGGATTTCTTCCACGGCTTCTCTGCTTTTGTCTCCTTCCATGGTAAGCGAGTCTCAGTGGTGCTGGTGGGTGCGTGGTGCCCGGTGACAGCATCTTCTGTGGGGGATTCGACAGTGATGGGTATGCCATCGATGTTTTCCTTTGTGTTGGTGTTCGATTCCTTTGTGTTCTTTCTCTGTGTCCGCAATGCCCATGCCTTCATCGACGACGATGGTCTCGCAAGCCATGGTATGACGGCAAAAGTGGAGGAGTTTTGGTGGATGTATCTATGGAGATGGGGTGTCGTCTATCAATCTTTTGTCCCTCCAAGGCAATTCTAGTGGGCGCGTCAGAAGTTTCCTTGCGAGGTTAGTTGTCCACCTTCCCGTGTGTCGGGGTTGGTGTATTCAGATCCCCTCGTGGGTTTGTTGTTCGTCGCCTGGGATTGGACGATGAGGCAACTGGCGTCAGATCCTGGCAACAAAAAGGAGATGGCAACTTGCCTTTGGCCGGTGCATTCAACGAATCAACAGCACGCCTTGGCCGTGTGTTTTTATGGGCTCCTTAAACTTTGATGAAGATTCTTCGTTGATCCGGAATTTGGCCATGAGCTTCATCTCGTGTCTTTTTTTTAGTGCAGGAGGTGGAGAAGGATTGGCTTGCAGCAACCTCGGTCGACGACGGCGAAGGCCGTGGGTGCTCCGCCAGAGGATTTGGCTGTAATTTTTCTTTTCTTGTAGGGTGCCCTTTATGGGGGATGGTTGTACTAGTTCTTTTCCTATATTAATAAAATATAACCCTTTTCTCAAGAAAAAAAACAGCAATCTCTTCATTGGCCCAGTAAACATATTTGTTGTTGCTAAAAAAAAGTAAACATTTTTGTTTCATGTGTCAAACATAAACACCTATAGGAAATCCACACCTATGTATGGGCACTTATGCAGCATTACATAAAAATCATTATCGAGGTTTTAGAATATTCGATTGCATCTGGTCATGGTTTGCAAGATTACAAGTAAATGCATTAATGCAAAAATGATTGTAACTATGCCTACGGTCAAGTGACAACACACTTTTTTTTCTTGAAGGAAAAGGTATGAGACATCTATTTTCTCGAGCAGCAGGGCATGGTGACGTCGGCACCAGTACCACCAGAGGTAATCTTAGTGAAACCGAATAGCCGATTACAAGGCTAGTCCCAACGAAGGTTTTTGTATCCTAATTTTCAAGGCTCTTATACGTTAAAAGCAAAGTATAATAGTTTCATCTTTATAAAATATATTTTATCTCATGAAACTTTGATTATCTCTCTTCATTTATATTATACCATATCATAGACTCATAAAATTCTCGCTAACACTGGCCAACCCACCTGATCCCACCAACGTGGCACCGTGGAACCCTAGACCCAACCAAAAGAAAATACGGTTAAAAACTATCCCAAAACGTGGCCGCCAAACCCGCCGGCATGGGCCGTGCCATGCAGCAGGACCGCGACGAGAGCTCTGTTCGCTTGTCTTCTAATCCATACTTTTAATTTGTTTTTTTAGTAAAAATAATATTTTTTTCTCGTAACGAATCAGCGAACAGTATTTGCTTTTCAGCTAAGCAAACAGACTCGAGATCCCCAGCAGCAGAGGAGAACGTGCAAGGGGAAGGCTGATCGGTGACGGTGATCGACTCCCCGTCGGTCTCATCACCATTCCCGTACGTCCCGTCGCCGCTCCGGCCGCCCCCGCCAGTTCGGGTGCCGTCCCTTCAACCGGCGCCGCGCGAGCCTCGAGTTCCTCTCGTCGCGCCCAAACGACAGAAGTACAGAACAGGGCGTCCTGTCCCGCGCCCGCGCGGTGGATGGAAACGCCAAGCGGACAGGCGGTCCGGTCCCTGTGCCGTTGTGCGGAGGGATCTGTTCAGGGCTTCAGCCTTCAGGCCCCTGGCCTCCGGTTTCAAGATGGCAACGGGTATATACCCGACGGGTAGTGCCCACCCGTACCCGTACCCGCACCCGCAAAATTTTACCCGTCGGGTTACCCATACCCGCATGCGGGTAAAAAAATAGTTCCATACCCGTACCCGCCGGGTAATTCTCACCCGACGGGTAACCCGTACCCGATAGCATACCCGAAAATTACCTAAAAATATCAAATAGTCACATACAAAAATAAATCATTCTAAGCTTCCAACAAGTTACAAATATGCTAACAAACATTATTAGCATCGTTACAACAAAGACAATCTACTAGAAATATAGTGGATGTCTCAATGGGCCAAATTCATGACTTATATGCGCTAAAATAACTGAGATTGACTAGTTATTTTTGCGGGTATGTCTTACCCGCGGGTATGCGGGTATGGGTAGTATACACCCGCACCCATACCCGCATACCCGATGGGTATAGGATTTTGTCCAATAACGTACCCACGGGTAGAAAATTCATTCCATACCCGCCTCTTTATCGGGTAATACCCGTCGGGTACTCGGGTTTCGGGTACCCGTTGCCATCTCTACTCCGGTTGGTTGCCAGCCGCTGCCGCGCCGACCCGAGTAGAGCGAGGCCTCGGGTGCCCATGCCATGACTCCCATGAGCCGTACGCCGTGCTTCCATCCACCGCGCTTTCATAATGTACCTATATGATGTTATAAATTTTTATAATTTTTTTTATAATTTTAATTAAACTTAAGATACTTGGACTCTCTAAGATTCTTGGAAGAACAGAGGGAGCAGTTAACAACAGCCAGCTCGGTCGTTTTCTCAAGTACAGAAATCATAATGCGATCCAAGATCCAGCGTTATAAAGGCGTTTCGGGACAAACCTCTGCCTTTTTTTCTGCTCTACTCCTACCAACAGCTATACTCCCTCCGACCCTTAAAAAAGAGTTATTCTCGCTTTTTAAAAAGTAAGCAACTTTTAACTTTGACTAAATATATTTAACAAAATATTAATATTTTATGGTATATAATTAGTATCGTTAGGTAGATCATTGAATATACTTTTATAATAAAGTTATTTAGAGATATAAATGTTGTACGTATTTTCTATAAATCTAGTTAAAGTTGAGAAAGTTTGATCAGCATAATTTCCATAACTACTCTTTTTTTAGGGATGGAGACTGTAGATATGATTTGATTTGGTAATCAATGCTTCACTGTGATTGCAAAAATCATAGCGCCCCCTACTGGATCCCAAACTGACAATGTCCTTGTTTACATGCGAAATTTTTTGGGAAAAAAAATTCCTGTAGCACTTTCGTTGTTATTTGACAAAATTTATCTAACCATGAACTAACTAGGCTCAAAAAATTTGTCTTGACATTTACAGATAAACTGTGCAATTAGTTATTTTTTACCTACATTTAATGCTCCATGCATGCGTCCAAAGATTCAATGTGGCAGGTACTGTGCAAATTTTTTTTGGGTATTTTTGGAAACTAAACGGGGCCAATATTGGAGTATTGGACCTGCTGGGCTCACGAGCACTGAATGCCGATGCTGCTCCCAATCTGGCAACTGGGGCTCTGTTTAGACGCGAAAACATTTTGATGAAAATATCATATTGGATGTTCCGTGCGATGTTAGAAGAGATTTTCTGATACTAATAAAAAAAACTAATTACATAGCTTGCCTGGAAACCGCGAGACGAATTTATTAAGCCTAATTAATCCATCATTAGCACATTTGTTACTGTAGCACTTTAGTGTCAAATCACGGACTAATTATGCTCAAAACGTTCGTCTCGTGATTTCCAACTAAACTGTGCAATTAGTTTTTTTAATGTACATTTAATGCTCCATATATATATGCCGCAAGATTCGATGCGATAGTTTTGAGTGAAAACTTTTCGGATCTAAATAAGGCCTAGCTGTTCATTTGGTACTGTACATACGTAGAACACGCGCCTACATGGCATAACTTGAAAGTATACAGTAAGTGAATTATATCTATAAAGTTAGTCAAACTTAAGACAACTTTTTAGAAATGCAATCAACGTTTAAAAATTTGACTTAATACAACTCTAGAAATCTACTTATTCAGAGACATAGGAAGTGTCTTTATTTCGTCAGATTAAACGATTATTCCCCGATGTACTCTGTGCCCACAGTATCTCAGGTGATGCCCCTTTAAGCCAAGTTTTTATGAAGGCTGTACTTGTGTACGCGGAGCCCTTGCTTATACAGCAAGCAAAACAAATGCAATTCAGCACACGTACATCCAGCACATGTGTACATACAGCCGAGCTGCTGACGCCCGAACCGCGTACAGGAGATGGCGGTGGCATCAGCAGAACCTTTCTGCTTGGCGCAAAAGGAGGGCGAGGCCGTTGGCTGAGGTCGAAGTTGAAGGGCGGGGGCCCCGGCAACCGAAAATGCTCATACCCAAAAGTCAGCGTATTCGTGCAGGACCAAAGTCCACGCGTAGCCTTGTTTAGTTGGCCTGCAGTGCAGTGTAACATTTCGTTTATATTTGGTAAGAATTGTTCAACCATTGACTAATTAGACTTAAAACGTTCGTCTCGCAAAGTATAACCAAACTGTACAATTAGTTTTTGATTTCGTCTCGCAAAATATAATGAAACTGTATAATTAGTTTTTGATTTCGTCTATATTTAGTACTTCATACATGTATCGTAAATTTGATGCGATAAGAAATCTTTTTTTATAGTGCTAAATTCAGGAGTTCGAGGGAACTAAATCTGGTGGAAGGCGTGGCGTTGCCGGGAGTCTATTTTAAGTCCCCACTACCCGGATTCTCCCTCTCTGGCAGGCACTCTCCGGATGCTCTGTGATCCTGCACCGTTCATGGCGTGCACACCGTATACGCGTCGAGGTCAGGCCAGCCAGCCGACCAGAAGGCAACTACCGCTCCAGCTGAAAGTGGGGGCAGACGGATCGGCACAGGGTTTCCGGCTTTCCGCTGGACAGTCGTTTGACTTTTCTCTCCAAGGTTTTCACTTCGCCTGTGCGTGCCTACGTTTTTGCATCGGCTTGCCAGGCCTCGTTTAGATGTCAAAATTTTTTGAGAAAAATTTCTGTAACACTTTTTATTATTATTTGATAAAATTTATCTAACTATAAACTAACTAGGCTCAAAAAATTCGTCTCGATATTTCTATACCTAATATTTAAAAGAGAAAATTTCTGTAATTTTTTTTCCCGCCTCTTTTCTGTCCGCCGTTTCTGCCAGCTAATAAAACACGAAAATTTCTGTCCTCTGTCCGCCTACCCGAAAATTTCTGGCGCGTCCAGCCTTCCAACGCCGACACGGGCTTGGGTCCAGTTTAGTTACCCAAAAATTTTGTAAATTTTTTTAGATTCCTCGTCACATCAAATCTTTAGACACGTGCATGAAGCATTAAATATAGATAAAAAATATAACTAATTACACAGTTTAGATGAAATTCACGAGACGAATCTTTTAAGCCAGTTAGTCCATAATTAGATAATATTTGTCAAATAACAATAAATTTGCTACAGTAACGTTTTCTAAAAAATTTTCTGGAACTAAACATGCCCTTGGTGTCGCCGCCCCCGCAGGTGTCCAGCCCATTGAACCGAATCAACACATCATGATTTAGATCGAGAAGACTAAACAGACTACGATATGTTCCCCAAAGGAAAGACTAGGAGAGATCAGAGAACCAAATCAAGACAACACGATTTAGATCGACACCAAATAGAGTACACTACCAAATCAGGACCATCATATATACTCCAGATCGAGACAAAAAAACATACCAAATCGAGGCCACAAACCATGTCGCCAAAAGAATTGAGCACGTAGCGAAAAGAATTGAGCACAAACGGCGAGGGCCGCCTCAGTACCTCACCCGACGTCACACAATCACCCGGTTCCTGCGTCTCGAACTCGAAGCCCAATGCTCACCAAGATCTGGACGGCCTCATCGTCGTGGAGCACACAGCCGCTGCCCGGTCCAACGAGATCCGACTGAGCACGGCCCGCTCGAGAACCGCCGCCGGCTGCGGGATCCCGGGCACCTCGCGAGCAGCTGGGAACACGCCCTCGCCAACAACCGTCGGGCTGTGGCCGCGTGATATCCCGCTAACGGAGAGGTATCCCGGGCCCTCCCAATATGTCGGGGACGCGGTAGGCCCTCTCAATATGCCGGGGATGCGTCCTCGCTTGCCGCTCTACTGGGGACGCACGGCTCGGCGTCTCCGCAGTTGGGGAGACGCATACAGGGAGGCCGGTGACGCAGGAAGAAACATCATACGCTAGCGTGGGGTCGTCGGAGCTCATGGCGCGGGGCCACCTGGTCCACCAGGTCACTGCGGACGGACATGCGTGAGGACGGAGAACCGAACACAGAATCGGCCGTGAGTGGAGGACTGGGGAGAGGATAAGGAGAGAGATAGGGAGACAGAAAGGGACGTGGTGAGCTGCAAATATGTGGCACAGGTGGTTCCACGTATTCTTTTATTTAGACGAGTTTCACATATTCTAGTGAAAAAAGGTATGGATGACATTAGTCTACAGATATTTTAGCGTTTGCATGCAACGGCTAGAATCTAAAAAGAGTAGACAACACAAAACTCAGAGTTTTAGTTATTATCAAACACATGAATCGATGGTGCCCAGCCCCCAGCTGCTCACGGAAGGACAAACTGCAGAGTGAAGCACCTTGTGAAAAAATATATATTTTTCTTGCTTTTGGTATGAATTTTTTTTCTTCAAACAGAATAGTTGAGACTCAGCTAAGCTAATATTGTATTACCTCTGTCCCAAAAAGAATATAACTACGGATTATGTGTTAGTTAAGATGGTTCGCGTTTGATCAAATCAGATTATTATAAAAAATGAATTTTAGTATTTATTTCATATATTTCAAATGTTAATATTTTTTAATTATAATATGTGAAACTTATAAGACACTAAAACATGATACTATACTAGAAATTGCATTCTTTCCGAGACAGAGAGAGTAACTTGAATTATAAAGAAAAGAATCTATTTTATCATGGTTTTAGGTCTATCCTTTTTATTTCCTAAAGTATCCTCATGTCCTTTCTGATCTGTATTTAATGTGAACTCAAGACTCGTGCTTATGCATGTTAAAATCATGAATGTTTCTGCGTGTAGTGACGGAACATAATATGATTTCACTATATATTCGAATAGATAACATAATTATTGTTACATAAAAAAAATCTTTTTTAGCCACAAGGAGTACATTCCATAATAACTCACGAACAAATCGGTTAATATTATCAAAGTACAAAGTGTATTTGTAGTTCGTTACTCTCTTTGGTGCCAAAGTAGCGTGTCTAGCCACGGTGTAAGTCCAGTCCTAAGATAAATTAGATCAATCCGCGTCCACAAATGTTACACGGTTTGATTCGAGGATGAAAAAAAGACACATGATGTGATTAATTAATGTGTCTAATCATGCAAATTGTCTAAGTGATTAAATAACAAACTATATAACCCGTTGCAACGCACGAGCATGTTGCATGGGCTGTTGTCAGACATCCATTGCACCAAACCTCACTTACTTCAACATAACCTTTGATACAAGGTATGACAATTCTGAGGTAAGTGGATTCGATCCCTGCAGTCATGCCTTTGTCGTCGAGCAGGATTGGTTCAAGTTTAATGCTTCCTACCTGTAGGATAACAAGTTCATAGAGAAGTTCAAGGATGGGGTTCCTTCTGTGTTTGACTGGGTTGCTGGAATTCAATCCTGTGATGAAGCGCCTAAGAACAGATCATCATATGCCTGCATTAGCAAGAACAACCACTGTGTCAACTCAGTAAATGCTACAGGATACCTCTGTAATTGTAACGATGGCTTCGAAGGGAACCCCTACCTGGAAGATGGGTGCCAAGGTCAGCAACTCTCAAGACGAGTCTGGATGTCATCGTGGCCGGCTCCGCATCTACACCAATGATACACGTCTAATGCACGTAATGTGGTCATCATAAGATAAAATAGAGCTTTTAAAGTTTATAGAAAGGGTAAAACATAAATACATATATAAAATTCTACCCTCGTTTGCTATTAATGTTTGATAACTTAATTTTTTCCTCCCGTCGCAACGCACGGGCATCTTTGCCAGTACAGATAAACTGTACTGTCGGGTACCTAAAACTAGGGGTACCCATAATCAACGATTAAGAAAAATAAAACGCTACCCGCAAATAAGACGAGCCAAAATAGCGGACAAAACACCTCGACTGTGTTCCGACTCGTACGAGGCTTGCTCGTGTTCCGACTACGTTCTGACTCGTACGAGGCACCCTCGACGGGACGCCTCGACCGCGTTCCGACTCGCACGAGGCGCACTCGACAAGGCATCTCGACTATCGAGAAATCTCTGACTCGCACGACCTCGGGTCGGACTGCTCGACCCACCTTGTTCACCAACTCTGAGACAAAAGTCAGAGCATTCAATGCAACCACCTACTACTTCCTACCATCATGGCTACAACAGTTACCGACGTGGAAGCAGTACTGGTGTCAAATCTTACTTTTTACTGCCCATCCCGGGATGGGAGGTGAAGACCTGTCACTGTACGCACCATGGCGTGCACTATTTTGCCACCGATCACCCTCGAGGGAGGATACGACAAGGACCGTACCCCATGATCTCGGGGATTCGGCCTTATCCACCCGTTCTCGACCCGTCCTCGACCTGGCCTTGACCCAGCCTCGACTTACCATCGGTCAGCAGGGAGAAAAGGCCGACGTGGCATAGGACTCGGGGTCTTTTCACCGTCTCGTCCTTTACGTCACCCTGGTGTCCAGGGATGGCCGACCATTCCCGGGGCATGTCGCTACAGCCACCTTCATAGGGATCGACAAAACTTCACTTCAAAGTGTCGGTACCAACAGTACTGGGGTACCCGCACCTATCGCCAAAAAACTAACACGACCGAAACCGCAATAAAAGATAGCCCGCCTCGACCGCGTACCCAGTCAGTCTCGTACGAGGCCCGCTCGACGGGGCGCCTCGACCGCGCCCCGGCTCCGACTCGTACGAGGCCCGCTCGACGGGGCGCCTCGACCGCGCCCCGGCTCCGACTCGTACGAGGCCCGCTCGACGGGGCGCCTCGACCGCGCCCCGGCTCCGACTCGTACGAGGCCCGCTCGACGGGGCGCCTCGACCGCGCCCCAGCTTCGACTCGTACGAGGCCCGCTCGACGGGGCGCCTCGACCGCGCCCCATCCCGTGCCACGAGGTACTTCGACAGCGCTCCGACCCGCGCGAGGCTCGACCGCCCGCTGGGGAGAACTCCGACTCGCGTGAGCCCGGACCGAGCACCTCGACACCTTTTCTTTGCCTACCCCAAGACAAAAGCCATAGCATTCAATGCGGTTACCTACTACCACCTACCGGCATGGCTGCGGCCAGGATCGACGTGGGAACAATACCCGTGTCAGATCTCACTATTTTTATCGCCCATCCCGTGATGGGAGGTAAAACCCGTCACTATACCCACCTTACCGTGCACTGTTCACCATCAATCACCCTCGAGGGAGGATAAGACAAGGCCCGTTCTCCGCGATATCGGGGATTCGGCCTTATCCATCCGGCCTCGACCCGGCCTCGACCCAGCCCCGACGCTCGACTTAGTTCAAAGGACAGTATGGCATGGCGCTCTGGGTCATTTCGCCATCTTGTCTCCCACAACGTCAGGGTGTCCAGGGATGGCCGACCATTCCCAAGGCACGTCGCTACAGTCAACTCAACAGGAATCGACAAAACATCACCTCAAGGCTCCCCGTCGTCTTGGCCTCCCCTCACCCTATAAAAGGGCAGACCAGGGTTCAACGGAGGGGGGGACGAAGGCAGAACGAAAAACACAAAACAGAAGATCGACATCTCAAGCAACCACCTTTTTCCTCTTTTCTCTTTGAGACTTGGGCTCGACACCCTCTCTCGCATGCTTGTAACCCCTACACGAGCACCTCGGTGCAAGGAAATACAAACATCTCCCCCCACTGGACGTAGGGCCTTCTTTTGCCCGAACCAGGATAAACCCCCGTGTGTTCTCCTTGCATCACCATCCAGGAAAGAGACACGCAACATTTACTCGTTGGTTTAGGACCCCCTCGGGTCCGAACACCGACAGTTGGCGCGCCAGGTAGGGGATCGCTGCGTGAAAACGTCGCTTTCTCGCCTTTCTTCCTGGATGGCTAACCCCGAACGCCCTATCCCGTTGGCCACGGTGATCTGGTTCGGGAGTTTGGAGTTCATGTCGCTCGGCTCTGGCTACGACATGGTCCTACTTCCGCCCAGGCACCCAACCGACGAGGACTACGAGCTCTCCCAGCCCGGGGGAGCAATCCACCGGCACCGTCGCTCCAGGCGGGCGCGGGCCGCCCGACGACGACGAGCCCGGTACAGCCACCGTCTTTACCCCGCGGAGGGCGATGGGGTCCCCTGGTCTGGCACCCCCCAGCCAGGCGCCAGCCTAGACCTCCTTTTGGAAGGTTTGGGAAGGACGAGCTTGGCCGAGGGTGACATGCCGACGGAAAATCCCGCCGCTCCCCCGTCTGGTGAGACACCACTGTCCAGAGCATCCATCTCAGCACGGGCAGCGACATCTTCATCACCATTCCCGTTTGGGCTAGACTCGGTTGCCCGGGTGTACGCATCCTCCGTGAGCACTCGCATGAGTGCTTATGAGGAACTCCCCGGGCACCATCTACGCTCCACTCTGGACCTCGTTGCATCCACACCGGCTTCTGATTATCGGGACTCTACGGAGACACCGAAAAACAGAGCCCCGTGTGACTGCTTCTTTACGTCGCTGCCTCAGTGACGATTGGCAACGGCCACACGTTCCCCCGTCATATTACTACTTTGGCGCTCCTGACTCCGACTCGGCTGACGACACCTATGATCCGACCCGCGAGTGCTTCAACATCGACGTTGAAAGCACTTCGAAGTCAGAGGACGAAGAGCCAGTCGAAGGAAGGCACACGCCACCTCATGTCGAGCTTCCTGCCGAGCGAGACGAGCCTTAGTTCCTTGCGGATCAAGGAGCGCAGCTCGAATAGATTCGTGAGTTGCAGGACAGGCTTGACGAGGAACGGGAAAACCTGGATCTACTCCAACAAACCCTCGAGCGTGAGCGTGCGGAACACGCACTTGGCGGGAGAGCTCGCGAGAGAGCTCGCGACGTCAACCGTCGCATCGACGAGGACCGAGCGGACGACCCCCTGGTTTTCGCCCGAGCCAGCCAGAACGTCGTCGCCGCCGCCATGCTCCTCCGCAACATGCCCGAGCCATCAAACCCCGACGCCCGTCGGGCTCGAGATGAAATCCGAGAACTCCTCGAGACCGTCGCCATGCAGCAGGCCGAGAGCTCTGCCTCGAGGCGACGCGAGGCAGCCTCGGAGCGGATCCTCGAGCCTTCCCGACAGGAGAGAGAAGCCTCGGTTCACCCCGAGCCTGCCCGGCGAAACCGGGTAGCACCGGCCCCTGAGCCCACCGACAACGACCGCGAGCCTCGAGACACCCGTGGCAACATCGTCGAGCGCCGCACGCGCAAGCACGGTGACGGTGTGCCTCGAGGCTACCACGTCCACAGGGGCGGACGCTACGACAGCTCAGAAGATCGTAGCCCTTCACCCGAGCCCCCGGGTCCTTGGGTCTTCAGTAAGGCAATCCGTGAGACGGTGCCCCCGGCTCGGTTCCGCCCCCCCACGACTCTCACCAAGTACAACGGCGAAACCAAACCTGAACTTTGGCTCGCCGATTTCCGCTTGGCGTGTCAGTTGGGCGAGGCCACCGACGACCGGGTCATCATTCAACAACTCCCCCTGTTCCTCTCCGACACCGCCCGAGCCTGGCTCGAGGATCTCCCACCTCGACAGATCCACGACTCGGACGATCTCGTGAGGGTGTTCGAGGGAAATTTCAAGGGGACCTACATGCGTCCCGGCAACTCGTGGGACCTCCGGAGCTGCAAACAGAAACCAGATGAATCCCTCCGAGACTACCTCCGACGCTTCTCCCGGCAGCGTACCGAGCTCCCCAACATCACCGACTCCGACGTAATTACGGCCTTCCTCTCTGGCACCACCTGTAAGGAGTTGGTCCGAGAATTGGGCCGTAACACCCCACTCACTGCCAACGGATTGATGGACATCGTCACCAACTTTGCCGCCGGCGAGGAGGCGGTTGGTGCAATCTTTGGCGGCGACTCGGAAAGGGGGGAGCAGAAGGTCGACGATCCCGCGAGTTCCACCTGAGGCCCCAAGAGAAACAACCGCAAGAAGAAGAAAGGCCAGCAGGGCAAGCTCGAGGCCCCGGCCGATGAGCTCGTCGCTGCTACCGAGCACAAGAAACCTCGAGGCCCCCCCCCGGCGGGGGCGTCTTCGACAAAATGCTCAAAGAGCCATGTCCCTACCACAAGGGACTCACTAACCATAACCTCGAGGATTGTCACATGCTGCGCAGGTACTTCGGGGGTGCCGGCGCCAAGAAGGACAACAAGGAGGACCCTAAGGGTGACAACAAGGACGGAGAATTTCCCGAGATCCACGACTGCTTCCTGATCTACGGAGGGCCCACGACCTGCCTCTCTGCGCGCCAGCGCAAGTGAGAACGACGCGAGGTCTTCTCCGTACAATCGGCAGTACCCCGCTTCCTTGATTGGTCCGCGGTGGCCATCACTTTCGACCGTGACGACCACCCAGACTACGTCCCCAACCCGGGGGTCTATCCGCTCGTTGCTGACCCTGTCATCGCCAACACACGCCTCACCAAGGTGCTCATGGACGGCGGAAGCAGCCTCAACATCATCTACTCCCAGACCCTCGACCTTCTGGGGGTCGAGAGAGCGCGCCTCCAACCTAGCGTCGGGGGTTTCCACGGAGTCGTGCCAGGGAAACGGGCGGAACCCCTCGGGCGGGTCGATCTGCCTGTTTGTTTTGGCACACCGGCCAACTTTAGAAAGGAGACTCTCACTTTTGAAGTGGTCGGATTCCGTGGAACGTACCACGCTATCCTGGGACGCCCATGCTACGCTCGGTTCATGGCGATCCCGAACTACACCTACCTCAAGCTCAAAATGCCGGGTCCAAACGGTGTCATCACTGTAGGGCCCTCGTATGAACATGCCTACGAGTGCGACGTCGAGTGCGTCGAACACGGCAAAGCTATTTTGGAGTCGGTGATCTTGGCTGCAGACCTCGACGGTCTTGCCAATGCTATTCCCGACCCAAAACGCCATACTGGCAGCTTCGAGCCCGCCGAAGATGTCAAACTCGTACCCCTCGACCAGCTCGAGGAAGCCCGAGATGTGGCTCTGTTGCATTCTGCCAGGTACCAGCAGAGTCTCCGACACTACCATGATAGACACGTCCGCAAGCGTGACCTCAACGTCAGCGACTTGGTGCTACGGCGGAACCAGAACACCAAGGGACGGCATAAGCTCACACCACCATGGGAAGGGCCGTACATCATCGCAGAAGTACTAAAGCCGGGCACCTACAAGCTATCCAATGAGAAGGGCGAAATCCTCACCAACGCTGGGAACATTGAACAGCTATGTCGCTTCTTTCCTTAAAAAGCCTCGAGGCTCTATATTTTCTTTTTCATCAATAAAGAATACAACGATGTTCAAACTTTCGTTTCGTAATGAGGAAGGATCGACCCTGCACTCCCAGAGTCGACCCTCCCTTGGGGGCTGCAAGGGGGGAACCCCCGGTCCCCGAAAAAACTTATGCTCTTTTTTAAAATTTAAGAACCGCTTCTTAGATCGACTTCGCTGAAAGAGCACCCTAAGGTTCGAGAGGGCTCTCGAGTCTGGAGCATCACCTACGCCTCCGAGGCTACGGTACCTCCACTCACCCCTTACACCTTTTAGAGGTACGCCTTCACGATAGGAAGATCTAAACAACGGTTCCTAAATTTTAAAAAAACATACCCCCTGTCGCTTAGATCAGGCTCTCACACGATTTACAAGGCCGCAACATCACCCTGAAGCTCGAGGGCAGTTGAGCCGCGAGATCACTTACGCCTCTGAGGCTACAGTACCTCCACTCGCTCCCTTACGCCAAAGGGTGCAGCTGCGTGCTAAGTAAATCACGCGAGAACACGGTCCGAGCGATAAAGGGAAGAAAAGCTCGAGTAAAACTAAATCAACCATGAACCGGTTTATGTTTCGAGTTTTTAAGGCCTCCGCGGCTGCCACGACCAAAATTCGAAATACTAACTCATTACATGGGCCTTCATGCCTAGATTTGGCTCACAGGCCCTCGTCGTCGGCGGGCGGAACCACCTCAGCTTCAAAAAGCGAGGCCAAACGGCTTCCAGGCTCTTTGGCGGCTTTGATCAGCTCCACGCAAGCTTCCACGTTCTCCTCGTCTATCCGATCTGGGTCTGTGACGAAGCCCTCGGCGACGAGATTCATGTCAAACACAAACCCTGAACGGACAACGGCCAGCGCCCTCTTCATGTCGTGATGGAGGCCGTCCCGTATCTTCTCCCGGGCAAGGCGGCCCAGCGCCACCATCCGGCGGACGAAGGAGTTCCCCAGAACATCTTCCCCGGTGTCGGCGTCGGGCTCGACCCCCAGGCCGTCGCATACGGTGGTGATCGCGCCCTGGAGAAGTTGGGTCCTCCGGATCTCGGCTTCGAGGAGGCTCTGGAAGGAGTTGGCAGAAGATTGGGCCTCTCGATTCTCTCTCTCCAGCTCTGAAACACGACAAACAAATTAATACCCAACGCGGGGCCTTCAACGTCGTGGCCGTGACAATCACACTTACCCTCGATATGGGTCTGCAGGCCCACGACCTCGTCACGAAGCCCCCCGCATGTTCGCTCGAGCCCCAGGAAGGCGCTGTCCTTGTCGCTGATGGCTGCCTTTAGCGCCTCGATCTCCTGCCGAGCAGACTCGAGAGCTGCGTCCTTCTCTTGGACGGCTCCCTTCAGCGTCGTGACCTCGACGTTGAGGGTGTCGCGCTGAAGACTAACCTGGGAGACATCCTCCTCGAGCTCCTTCACCCGCATGGACAGGGGCTCGAGATCCCTGCGGGCCTGGGCAGCCTCCTCCCGAGCCTTGTCCATGCCAGTGCGCATCATGGCCTCGGCCGCCCGTGCCTGCGTCGCTTCTTCTTTCACCACCGCGTACGCGATGCGCAGCTCAGCCATCTCGGCGTTCCGATCGGATAGCCGTTTCTGGGCCTCCTCGATCAGAACCCGTTGCTGGGATAGCGCGCCCCACACGCCACTCTCATCCCGAATGAAGAGCGACTTGCGGTGGGAGTACTCCTTCAGCTCCTGAACGCAATCCGAAAAGGTCACAAAGCCGAGGGAAAAAGACACCAAGAAAACTACGGAGAAAGCCGACGGGTCGATCATACCTCGGTGGCATCTCCCATACTCCGCACGGCACCGGACGCCACTCGGAGCAACCGATCAAGATGCTGGCGGACGCCCTCGAGGTATTCCCATCGGTGCACCTCATCTTTGTCACTCAAGACAAAGATGGGCTCGGCGTCAGGGTTCGTAGCGTCCCTAAACTGAAGGGACGGCCCCCCCACCTCGGCAGCTCCGTCTCTGCCCGCGCTATCGCCAGCGCGGCGATGTCGGGCCACGACGAGGACGACCTGGCCGGGGCGTCTCCCGGTCCCGCGGAAGGACCGGCCTCGCCCGTAGTGTTCACCTCTCCAACGGCCGTCGAGGCACCGGCCTGATCCGCGACCTCACCCCCCTCGACCCCCATCGCTTGTTTTCCTTTGTCCAGGGGGATGTTGTCGAGGGTAAGGTGAGGGCGGGCACCAACGACCGCCGGCGCCTCGACCGACGATGGCTCCGGTACCCGCGCCTCGACCGTTGGCACCTCCGGAGCCGGCTCCTCTTCTTCCGGTGCTCCGGATAGGGGCTCGACCGCCCCGCCCTCCACCATGCCCGCTGGCTCTGCCAACGGGTCTTGTTGCGGCCGCGACCCCCTCGCCAGGGCCGCCTCCTGTCCTGACGCCGACGCGACCTCCTCTATGGTCACGTCCGCACCCGTCGCAACCTCAACGGCAGCCTCAGCCGTCGCCGACGACCTGGGCCCCGTCTCGACCGTATTGAGCACCGCTACCCCTGCCGGTTTGGACCCCTCGACAGCAGGCTCTGGGCCAGCAACCACCGCGGCATCGACTGACCCCTGCCGTTGTCACAGGCGCCCCTTCGCGGCCTCGACCTCCTGGACCCAGGCCGCATCCTGCTCCGCCGTCCGGTTGAGGACAACGGCGCTGGCCCGCAGCGACTTCACGGGGGTAAGCCCCATCGGCTCCGCCTTCCGCTTTAGCCTGCAAAGTGAGAAGAAACGTCAGCCAACGGATCCAGAGAAAAGCAGGACAACCAAGCTGAGATACTTACCCGGAAATCGGCACCAAGTGCCTCAACCCCGCGCGACCCGAGCCTCCCGGGACGGCCGATGGTGTCCTCGCGGCGGCCTCACCAGCAGGCCGAGCGCTCCTGGGAGCCCCGGCCGACGCACCGCCCTGCGCCCTCTGTGCCTCCAAGGCCAGCTGGCCTCGGGTTCTTACGCCTGCCGCCGCCGCCGCCGATGACAACGCCGGTACTACCGTCCCAGCCCCTGCCCGAGCCTGCAGGGCCTAGGCTGGTGCGGACGTCCCTGTTGACCCCTCTCGACGGGTCCGGGGTAAAGCGGCCCCTCCCGTCGAGGGGCCCGACTCCTTCTCCGCCTTCTTCCCCTCGGGCTCCTCGACTACGACGACCGAGGAGGACGCCCCCCCGATGGGCTCCAGCAGGGGGCGAATGTCAGGAAGGTCCCCAAGCCTAGTCGCGATCTCATATCGCGACAGGGCATCATCGTCTTCGCCGCTGCTGTCGTCGTCCTCCCCCGAGACCGTCTCGGAAGGCGACGGCGCCAGGGGGACCCCGTCGATGGTCTGCTGGCGTCGAAGCTTCTTCAACGCCTCTGCCTTCTTGGCCTTGCGGATCGCCCGCTTCTTGGCCATCTACTTGGTCTGCTTCTTCTTGAAAGCATGCTGGCGTCGAGCCTCCCGGGCGGGCCGGTCCTCCGGGACTGGCGGACGCGTTTCTCGCAACGCCGACAGATCCTATACGCCGGCCTCGACCACATCAGCGAAATCCACAGATAAACGAAAATAGCAACACCTCATCCCCAGGATACGTACCATGGACTCGAACCCTTCGGTAGGCCTCATGGGAACCCGGTTGGCCTCCTCCGCCTTGAAGTTCCCAACCATCCGGTGCGCTCATCGGAGGACCTCCTCGAGGGCGAGGGATTCATGGGACATCCGGGTCCCCTCCATATTTGCCTCCGGAGTCATCTAGTCCAGATGGAGACGACGCCGGCACAGCGGCATCACTCTGCGGCGATGGAAGGTCGCTGCCACCGCTACAGCCATCAAGCCCCGAAGGCGAAGCTGCTGCAGCGCCGCCAGCAGCGGGTCCAAGCGCGGCTTCTCGGCCTCCGGCACTCCGTACGACCAGCGCTCCTCTCGAGCGGTCAACACACGGCCGGTGTACCTCGACAACTGATTTTCATCATTGCGGAGGTAGAACCAACCCTCGTGCCACCCACTGTTCGAAGAGATGAGGCGGGCCGGGATGTACAGATCCGCCCGACCCGACCTCACCTGCAGCACGTAGCTCCCCACTCGAGCCGCGCACAGGACGCCCTTCTCCCCTGCCCTCTTGGCAAAGAGCTCGGCCTTGAAAAGGTGAAGCCACAGGTTCCACTGCGGCTCCACCCCAAGGTAGCCCTCGTAGACCGCCGCGAAGATGGCAGCCTGCGCGACGGCGTTGGGAGAAAGATGGTGAAGCTCCACTCGGTAGTAGTGGAGGAGCGCGCGCATGAAGACCGACGCCGGCACACCAAACCCCCGCTCGTGGAAGCAGACGAAGCTCACCACATACCCTTCAGGGGGCACCGGTTCCCGGTGGGCAGGGGGCGGCGCCATCCACTCCGGCTGCGACCGGCTCGTCCTTGGCCGCAGCAGCCCGTCCTCGACCAACTCTTCCAACCTCCTCTCCGTCACCGAGGAGGCGGCCCAGTCGTCGGCGGGGAGGATCTGGCTCTTTCCTGCCATCGGTGCTGTCGGAGGGGGGATGGATGGAAAGGATGCGGTGGCGGCGACGACGCGGGCGGAGAACGCGATAAGGCAAAGATTGTCTGAGGCAGAAGATTGCAGGAACGCAAGGGACCGGTGGGGAACACAGACCCCTAGGCCTTAACTTTATATGCCCAGGCGGAAGCCCAACGGCCGCGCGAGAAGGTAGGAACAGTTTCCCGCATTAAATGCGCTCACCTAACCGTTTCCTTACATCTCGCAGGAGTCGGGCACGTGGCCGTCCCCCACGTCGTGACCACATGCCACGTCGCCCACTACCACGCCGATCTCGCCTCCCCAAAAGACGCGCCTGGCTAACGAACGAGGGAGGGATCCGCGGACGAATATCCCCAGGTATGTGGAAAATGGGCCCGAAGCCCGCAATAAGTCTCGAGGGAGCGAAAGCTGGCCCTCGAACAGGGTTCGACAGCTGCCCTCGAGCAACAGAGTTAGGGACGACCCAGGGTGCTGAAAGCCCTAGTTTGGTTTTGGATAATTGATGAAACCTAAGTATACTAACCTTTGTCATGAGTAAAATATAAAGATAGTTTGGTATACACCAAGTGATGGAGCTAGAGATGGTCAAGGTGATGGTAGTGACCAAAAGATGATGATATGTGCTCCAACATTGAAAAGAAGAAAGAGAAAAACAAAATAGGCTCAAGGCAAAGGTATAAATCCTAAGGGCCATTTTGTTTTGCCACTCAAGACACCTAGAGGGTGTGAGTGGATTTTGGATAGATAACCGTACTATAAAGAGGGGAAATTTATAATTGCAATGGTTATCTAGTGCCACTAAGTGTGAGTCTCATTTGCATTTGCATACGCTTAGTGACGCGGTGAGTTTATGAGATAGCCTGAAAATTTATTTGCAAAAATTCTATCTCTAGTGCTATTTTTGGTTAAGCATTTCTTTGGAAAAGATAGAATTTATAAGACTATTTATATAGAAAAGGAGAGGAGTCTTTGCCTTTTCTATTCTTGCTCGGCTGATATACAGAGCAAAAGGATGTCAAAGTGCTACTGGTGTTTGCTGTTGGCCGTGTTAAAAATAGGAAATGGAAGTCGGCTGCTAGTGCTCTTAATTTATGGGTTCGCATGCACAAGGAAAAGACTCAACTCCTTCTGCTGGCAACTTATTTATTCTGAGGCATGCATATAAATGGATCAAGGAAATACTCTATTATATGCATGTAGCCATGTGTGCTAGTTGTCCAATCGCCTGGCTTCTGGATAATGTAAATTTGTTTTTGTGCTTGTGGACTGTTGCTTGCTGTCGACCGTGAGTTTTTCAGCAAAGCTGCTGCCGCTCCATTTGCTGGCTTCTGGGCCGCCACCTGCTGTGCTGCTGTTGGGCTGCTTTGCCGGGCCACCGCTGCTGCATTGGCGAGCTGGGCCGCAAGGGCGTGCGTGGGCCGAGCGGCCACGCCAGCTGCTGCTGCTGCCTTGTGCGTGTAGCCCAGGAACGCTGCTGGGTGGTCTCTATTGGCAAAATGAAGGACGCTGATGCTATTGGCCGCCGCCGACGCTTGCTTCTTCACGAGACTAACAGAATCGAGCAAGCGCCTCTGTTCCTCTTCTCCGTTTCGTGCCGTTGGCAATCTGCAGAGGGGAGCGCGTGGGGAACTGACAGCCGACCGTTGGTGGATGGCGTGGTGGCCAGTGTTAAGGTCTGGTCCTCCACCTCTATTCCCCCTCTCTTGGTCAGTTCAAAAGAAAGCTCCTCTTCTCCTGTGTTTGCTTGCTCAAACCCTAAAAAGAGGAAAAGTGATAGCTCTCATCTTCCCCTCTCTCACTCCATTGATTTGTGCTCCAATCTAGTGAGAGAGCTTGCTCTAGAGATCGATTTGAGAGCTCCAAGAGGATCTCCTCCCTCTCCTCTCCCTCTCCATGGTTGGAAATCTTTGGTGAGAGGAATTTGGGAAACCCTAGTGTTCATGCTTTTGTGATTCATATTTGTGGCACTAGGTGATTGTTGCAATTGTGGATTTCTTATTACTCTTGGTGATTGCCGTCACCTAGACGGTTGGTGGATTGTTGATTGGTGAGGGGAGTTGGTGATTGTGTCCACCCCCAATCAAGAGGTGATTTGTGAGGGGTTATTGTGGTTCCCCGGCGGAGTGCCAAATTCCAACTCTAGTGGATTGCTCGTGTCATTTAACTTCTCATCATTGGTAGGTTCTTGTGGTGCCTATTGAGAGGCTCGGTGTGTGATACCGATTAGCCACCGAACCACGTGGTGTAGGGGGACACAACGAGGACTAGCGTGTCGGCAAGCACGTGAACCTCGGGAGAAAAATCTTGTATTCATCTTGTGTATGATTGGATTTCTCCCGGTGATTGGTCATCATATATTGTGATTGGTTCATCCTCTACATGGCGGTATAAAGATCACACACCTCTCATTTACTTTTCGGTAAACTAGTTGCAACAAGCTCTTTAGTGTAATTAGTTTTGAGAGCTTGTTTTATCTTTGCTAGTGTAGCTCCTCACCTAGTTGAGCTCTTTAGTGTAGCTAGCTTTTGAGAGCTCGTAGTGACTTAGTCTTTGGTTGTTATAGTGATTTTAGTGACTAGAATTGTTGGATAGGTGGCTTGCAACCCTTATAGAGCTAGAGCAAAATTGCTTTCGCTATTAATTATACTAACCTTTTGCTCTAGTAAGTTTGTAGAATTTTAATAGGCTATTCACCCCCCCTCTAGCCATATTAGGACCTTTCAAGTGGTATCAGAGCCGTGGTCACCGTTTATTGAAGGCTTAACAACCTCGGTGCTCAAATTATGGCTCAAGTTGTGTTCAACCATGTTGGGGGCAAACCACCTTTCTTTGATGGCACTAGTTCATTTGACTATTGGAAGAGAAAGATGAAGATGTACCTTGGTTCAATCAATGATAGAGTGTGGGATGTGACCGAGCATGATTTTGTGATTCTTGATCCCACCAACCTCACCGATAATGAGAGAGCAAACAAGCAATGCAATACAATGGCTCTCAATACCATTTACAATGGCATTGATTCAAAGGTGTTTGAGCAAATCAAAGATCTTGAGAGGGCTAGTGAAGTGTGGACAAGATTGGAGGAAACATATGAGGGCACTACAACGGTAAAAAGTGCCAAGCTATACATGCTCAAGGACAAGCTTTCCAACTTTAAGATGAAAGATGATGAGTCCATTCCCGAGATGTTTTATAGGCTACAAGTTATTGTCAATGATCTCAAGAGTTTGGGTGAGAAGGTGAAGGATGAAGACTTCTCTCATAAGTTCTTGATGTGCTTGCCAAAGAAATTCAAGACATTGAGAACTATTATCTTTAGAGGAGGATTGACCGGTGTCTCCCCTAATGAGATACTTGGTGATGTCATGACCGATGCTCAGTACAATGATGGTGACAATGAGGATGAAGAGAAAAAGGAGAAGAAAGACAAGAAAGAGAAAAGTGCGGCATTCAAGGCTTCTTCTTCATTATACAAGGGCAAGTCCAAGAAAGAAGCATCAAGTGATGATGATGATGACATTGATGATGAAGCTATGGCTCTTCTAGTGCGCAAGATGGGCAAGTTCATGAAGAAGAGAGGCTATGGTGCAAGAAAGAGAAGAGATCATATGAAGGACAATGCGAGGCTATGCTTTGAGTGCAAGAGTCCGGATCATGTGGTGGCAAATTGTCCTTACAAGAGAGACAATGATGAGAACGATAAGAAGAAGAAGAAGGACAAGAAGGACAAGAGTGAGAAGAAGGAAAAGAAGATGACCTTTAGAAAGAAGAAGAAGGGAAGTGGCTATGTGGTCACTTGGGATAGTGATGGCTCAAATGATAGTGATGATGATGACTCAAGTGATGATGGCAAGAGATCCATCAAGAAGGCATTAGCAAGCATAGCCATCTACAACAAGCCTTCTCTCTTCGACACTCCTTCGACATGCCTTATGGCAAAGCCTACTAAGGTAAAATATGATGAAAGTGATGATGAATGTGATAGTGATGATTGTAGGAGTGGTGATGAGGAAGACTATTCTAAGGAGGAGCTCATTGACATATGTGAGCAACTTAGCACCGGCTATGAAAAGAAGAGAAAGGAGTGCAAAGAATTACTCAAGAAACTCAAAGCTCTTGAGAAATCCTTTGGGGAGCTTCAAGCATCTCATGAGTGTCTAAAGGAAGACCATGAGGAGCTTGGCCTTGCTCACACAAAGCTTGAAAAAGCTCACTCTTCTCTACTTGAACGTGCTAAGGAGAAGGAGGCCAAGATGGAGCAAGTGATCGTGACTTGTGATGTAGGACTAACATGTGATCTTATTGATAAATCTTTTCATAGTCCTATAATTGTTGCCTCCACTAACCTTTCTTGTAGCTCTTCATCCACCGCCACCAACTCTACCTCCACTACTAGTGATGGTGTCACTTGTGATACTTCACTATTGGTTGAAAATGAGACTCTCAAGAGAGAGGTGGATGAGCTCACTCATGCCTTAGGCAAAGCCTATGGTGGTGAGGCCCGCTTGCTAAAGTGCTTGGGTAGCCAAAGATTTTCTCTCAACAAAGAGGGATTAGGATATACCCCCAAGAAAGGCAAGGCGGCCTTTGCAACTCACAAGCCTAGATTTGTGAAGAGCAATGGTCGGTTTTGCAATAGATGCATGCAAGTTGGGCACCTAGAGCATAATTGCAATAAAATGAACAAGAACAAGAAAAATACAAATGTACCTTACATTCATTTTGACTCTTGTTATGTGCTTACTAAGGGTGAGAAAGGTGTGCATGCTAAGTTTGTTGGTACACCGATTGTGGGCCCAATGAAGAAGGCTATTTGGGTACCAAAGAGCTTAGTGACTAACCTCCAAGGACCCAAACAAGTATGGGTACCTAAGAAACATTAATTTGTTTTGTAGGTAAATTATAAAGTCGGAGGAAGACATTGAGTGCTTGATAGTGGGTGCACACAACATATGACTGGTGATTCAAGAATGTTCAATTCAATCAAGTTAAATGATGGTGATGGTGTTCAAAGCATCACATTTGGTGATAATAGCAAAGGCAAGGTCAAGGGGCTTGGTAAAATTGCAATATCCAATGATTTGAGCATTTCCAATGTGCTACTAGTAGAGAGCTTAAACTTCAACCTATTGTCGGTAGCTCAATTATGTGATCTTGGTTTCAAGTGCATCTTTGGTGTTGATGATGTAGAGATCATAAGTGTAGATGGCTCTAATTTGATCTTCAAAGGCTTTAGATATGAGAATCTATACTTGGTTGATTTTGATACTAGTGAGGCTAGATTGTCAACATGTTTGCTCACCAAATCTAGCATGGGTTGGTTATGGCATAGAAGACTTGGTCATGTTGGTATGAAGCAATTGAACAAGTTAGTGAAGCATGACTTAGTTAGAGGCTTGAAAGATGTCACATTTGAGAAGGATAAGCTATGTAGTGCATGTCAAGCCGGTAAGCAAGTAGGCAACACACATCCAAAGAAAAGTACAATGAGCACATCAAAGGCATTTGAATTATTGCATATGGATTTGTTTGGGCCAACTACATATACAAGCATTGGTGGCAATAAGTATGGCTTTGTGATTGTGGATGATTTCACTAGATACACTTGGGTGGCATTTCTTGTTGACAAGAGTGATGTGTTTGATACATTCAAGAAGTTCGTCAAGAGAGTGCAAAATGAATTTGAGACCACCATCAAGAGAGTAAGAAGTGACAATGGTAGTGAATTCAAGAATACAAGAGTTGATGAGCTTTGTGATGAATATGGTATTAGGCATCAATTCTCGGCCAAGTATACACCACAATCCAATGGGCTAGTTGAAAGAAAGAATAGAACTTTAATTGACATGGCAAGATCAATGTTGAGTGAATATAATGTCAGTCATTCCTTTTGGGCCGAAGCTATCAACACGGCATGTTTCTATAGCAACCGCCTCTATTGCCATACATTTCTAGAGAAGACACCATATGAGATCTTGAATGGTAGAAAGCCCAATATTGCATATTTTCGGGTATTTGGTTGCAAATGCTACATATTAAAAAAGGGCACTAGATTAAGCAAATTTGAGAAGAAATGTGATGAAGGTTTCTTGCTTGGTTACTCAACTACTAGCAAGGCTTATAGAGTTTGGAACTTAGCTAATGGCACTCTTGAGGAGGTACATGATGTGGAGTTTGATGAAACCAATGGCTCTCAAGAGGAAAATGAGAATCTAGATGATGTGAGAGGCACTCAATTGGCAAATGCAATGAAGAATATGGATATTGGTGACATAAGGCCTAGAGATGTGATAGAAGTTTATGACGATAAAGATCAAGTGCTCTCTAACTCAAATGTGCAAGCTAGTGGTTCTCATGATCAATATCAAGCTAGTTCATCATCTCAAGTACAAGATCAACAAGTGGCTAGTACATCATCTCAACCAAGTGCAAGCAATCAAGTGCAAATTCTTCAACCAACCAATATTGCACGAGATCATCCCCTAGACTCAATAATTGGTGACATTCAAAGAGGTGTACAAACAAGATCAAGATTGGCATCATTTTGTGAGCATTTCTCATTTGTATCTTTAGAAGAACCAAAGAAGATTGAGGATGCATTAAAAGATCCCGATTGGGTAAATGCCATGCATGAAGAGCTTAACAATTTTAAGAGAAATCAAGTATGGGAGTTAATTGAGAGGCCAAAGGATCATAATGTGATTGGAACCAAATGGATCTTTCGCAACAAGCAAGATCAAGATGGGATGGTAGTAAGGAATAAAGCAAGACTAGTAGCTCAAGGTTACACTCAAGTAGAGGGTCTTGACTTTGGTGAAACATATGCCCCGGTTGCAAGATTGGAAGCAATTAGAATCTTATTAGCCTATGCTTGTGCCCACAACATCAAGCTCTATCAAATGGATGTGAAGAGTGCATTTCTCAATGGCTATATCAATGAAGAAGTTTATGTTGAGCAACCTCCCGGTTTTGAAGACTACAAGAAGCCCAACCATGTATACAAGTTGAAGAAGGCATTATATGGCTTGAAGCAAGCACCTAGAGCATGGTATGAGAGATTGAGAGATTTCTTGCTCTCTAAAGGTTTCATCATGGGAAAGGTTGACACAACTCTCTTCACTAAAAAGATTGGCAAAGACTTGTTTGTGTTGCAAATCTATGTTGATGACATCATATTTGGTTCAACCAATCAAGATTTTTGTGATGAGTTTGGTAAGATGATGGCTAAAGAGTTCGAAATGTCTATGATTGGAGAACTTAGTTATTTCCTTGGACTTCAAATCAAGCAATTAAAGAATGGAACATTTGTGAGTCAAGGCAAGTACATAAAGGACATGCTTAAGAAGTTTGGCATGGAAGATGCAAAGGGCATTAGTACACCAATGGAGACAAATGGAAGCTTGGATAGTGACAAAAGTGGCAATATGGTGGATCAAAGGATGTATCGGTCTATGATTGGAAGCCTACTCTATGTAACAGCATCAAGACCGGATGTCATGTTTAGTGTATGCATGTGTGCAAGATTCCAAGCCTCACCAAGAGAAAGTCATTTGAAGGCAACAAAGAGAATATTGAGGTACTTGAAGCATACACAAGATGTTGGTTTGTGGTATCCCAAGGGTGCAAGGTTTGAACTTGTTGGATATTCCGATTCAGACTATGCCGGAGATAAAGTGGAAAGAAGAAGCACTTCGGGCACATGTCAACTATTGGGAAGATCACTTGTCTCATGGTCATCCAAGAAGCAAAACAGTGTTGCACTTTCAACCGCCGAAGCCGAATACATTGCCGCTGGTAGTTGTTGTGCACAAATTCTATGGATGAAGGCCACATTAAGGGATTTTGGAATCAAGTTTGAGCAAGTGCCATTGCTATGTGACAATGAGAGTGCCGTGAAGCTCACTAACAACCCGGTGCAACATCAAAGAACCAAGCACATCGATGTCCGCCACCATTTCATTAGAGATCACCAACAAAAGGGGGACATTGCAATTGAAAATGTGGGAACCGATGATCAATTAGCCGACATCTTCACCAAGCCACTAGATGAGAAAAGGTTTTGCAAGCTTAGGAATGAGTTGAATATATTAGATTTCTCAAATATGTGTTGATGCACCCCCACTATATGACATGCCTCTCCTTCGATCAAGGTAAGGTAAAGTTGATTGACTTGTCACTCATCCTTTTCTAAGGACTTGTTTAGTGCATCTAGTCATTCCTTGCATAAATAGGCTCATTCTTGGAAATAAAATGAGTTTGATGCTTGTATGGTACCACTATTGCTTTTGTGTTTGAAATGATCTAGTGGTAGCATATGACATGTTTATAGGCTTGCAAACCTAGTGTCTAATCTAGAGAATGAGCTAAAAGTGTTTAACTCAACAAGGTACAAGATAACCCTTATTTTGAGGTGTGAAGAAGCTTGTCCTTGGATCAAACCGAGTTAAATTACTATGGCAAGTAATCTGGATTGAACCAAATTTGGAAAAATGATCCTCACTTAATGGTTTCACACAACTTATGAGAACTAAAATTTGAGCTCACCTTTTATGGTCTTTGATGACAAAGGGGGAGAAGTAATTCACAAAGATGTGTGGAACATGATAATGAAAGGAAAGGGATCATCAATTAAATTTTTAAAACACACAAGTAAGGGGAGCAAGCTCATAAACTTGTATGTTGCATTTGTATGTGCATTACATGTCTACTTGCATGGCATAAGTTTTTAATTTCTATTTTTATGTTTGTATGGTGTATGCTAGTTGTAGGATTGTTTAATATAAAAAAAAACTAGCATGCATAGGATGATAGTTAGATGTGCCTTGCTTGTTTGACAAGTGGAACTAGAGCCTTACTTTTAATGTTGATCTCATGAGGTATCTAGTATTTATGTTTTGCAAGTGCTATCTAACTAACCATGGTGCTAAGGGTGGTATATTGGTGCACTCCGATTGGTATCACGCTTCAAAGGTCCATTCTTTACACCTTAGCATTATTTGGTAGTCATTACTCTCCCACACTTTCTATCCATACATATGTGCAAGCTTTCAAATCCAAACTCTTAGCACATATGTAGGGGGAGCTAATGCTACCAATTTGGGTTTATGAAACTTGTCCATATCCTTTACACATAGTAAAATGCTTGGACAAGCAACATGAATCCAAGAAAATTTTATTGTATATCTTTGTGAAAAGGTTGTCATCAATTACCAAAAAGGGGGAGATTGAAAGCCCTAGTTTGGTTTTGGATAATTGATGAAACCTAAGTATACTAACCTTTGTCATGAGTAAAATATAAAGATAGTTTGGTATACACCAAGTGATGGAGCTAGAGATGGTCAAGGTGATGGTAGTGACCAAAAGATGATGATATGTGCTCCAACATTGAAAAGAAGAAAGAGAAAAACAAAATAGGCTCAAGGCAAAGGTATAAATCCTAAGGGCCATTTTGTTTTGCCACTCAAGACACCTAGAGGGTGTGAGTGGATTTTGGATAGATAACCGTACTATAAAGAGGGGAAATTTATAATTGCAATGGTTATCTAGTGCCACTAAGTGTGAGTCTCATTTGCATTTGCATACGCTTAGTGACGCGGTGAGTTTATGAGATAGCCTGAAAATTTATTTGCAAAAATTCTATCTCTAGTGCTATTTTTGGTTAAGCATTTCTTTGGAAAAGATAGAATTTATAAGACTATTTATATAGAAAAGGAGAGGAGTCTTTGCCTTTTCTATTCTTGCTCGGCTGATATACAGAGCAAAAGGATGTCAAAGTGCTACTGGTGTTTGCTGTTGGCCGTGTTAAAAATAGGAAATGGAAGTCGGCTGCTAGTGCTCTTAATTTATGGGTTCGCATGCACAAGGAAAAGACTCAACTCCTTCTGCTGGCAACTTATTTATTCTGAGGCATGCATATAAATGGATCAAGGAAATACTCTATTATATGCATGTAGCCATGTGTGCTAGTTGTCCAATCGCCTGGCTTCTGGATAATGTAAATTTGTTTTTGTGCTTGTGGACTGTTGCTTGCTGTCGACCGTGAGTTTTTCAGCAAAGCTGCTGCCGCTCCATTTGCTGGCTTCTGGGCCGCCACCTGCTGTGCTGCTGTTGGGCTGCTTTGCCGGGCCACCGCTGCTGCATTGGCGAGCTGGGCCGCAAGGGCGTGCGTGGGCCGAGCGGCCACGCCAGCTGCTGCTGCTGCCTTGTGCGTGTAGCCCAGGAACGCTGCTGGGTGGTCTCTATTGGCAAAATGAAGGACGCTGATGCTATTGGCCGCCGCCGACGCTTGCTTCTTCACGAGACTAACAGAATCGAGCAAGCGCCTCTGTTCCTCTTCTCCGTTTCGTGCCGTTGGCAATCTGCAGAGGGGAGCGCGTGGGGAACTGACAGCCGACCGTTGGTGGATGGCGTGGTGGCCAGTGTTAAGGTCTGGTCCTCCACCTCTATTCCCCCTCTCTTGGTCAGTTCAAAAGAAAGCTCCTCTTCTCCTGTGTTTGCTTGCTCAAACCCTAAAAAGAGGAAAAGTGATAGCTCTCATCTTCCCCTCTCTCACTCCATTGATTTGTGCTCCAATCTAGTGAGAGAGCTTGCTCTAGAGATCGATTTGAGAGCTCCAAGAGGATCTCCTCCCTCTCCTCTCCCTCTCCATGGTTGGAAATCTTTGGTGAGAGGAATTTGGGAAACCCTAGTGTTCATGCTTTTGTGATTCATATTTGTGGCACTAGGTGATTGTTGCAATTGTGGATTTCTTATTACTCTTGGTGATTGCCGTCACCTAGACGGTTGGTGGATTGTTGATTGGTGAGGGGAGTTGGTGATTGTGTCCACCCCCAATCAAGAGGTGATTTGTGAGGGGTTATTGTGGTTCCCCGGCGGAGTGCCAAATTCCAACTCTAGTGGATTGCTCGTGTCATTTAACTTCTCATCATTGGTAGGTTCTTGTGGTGCCTATTGAGAGGCTCGGTGTGTGATACCGATTAGCCACCGAACCACGTGGTGTAGGGGGACACAACGAGGACTAGCGTGTCGGCAAGCACGTGAACCTCGGGAGAAAAATCTTGTATTCATCTTGTGTATGATTGGATTTCTCCCGGTGATTGGTCATCATATATTGTGATTGGTTCATCCTCTACATGGCGGTATAAAGATCACACACCTCTCATTTACTTTTCGGTAAACTAGTTGCAACAAGCTCTTTAGTGTAATTAGTTTTGAGAGCTTGTTTTATCTTTGCTAGTGTAGCTCCTCACCTAGTTGAGCTCTTTAGTGTAGCTAGCTTTTGAGAGCTCGTAGTGACTTAGTCTTTGGTTGTTATAGTGATTTTAGTGACTAGAATTGTTGGATAGGTGGCTTGCAACCCTTATAGAGCTAGAGCAAAATTGCTTTCGCTATTAATTATACTAACCTTTTGCTCTAGTAAGTTTGTAGAATTTTAATAGGCTATTCACCCCCCCTCTAGCCATATTAGGACCTTTCAGGTGCGCCCGTACATGGCCAAGGGCTCGAGCCACGCTCTCGAGGCACCCCAGGACGTATTCGAGGCCGAAGGAGAAGGTCGTCGTAGGAATCCCTCCGGGGGAGGCATCGAGCCCTCGAATCCTGTCGAAGGGAATCGAGATCCACACGACCACTTCTTGGCATCTTTGAGGGCGCCTCCGGGCCACTAGCCGACCCCTAACGAACGGGGCACGGGCTCTCACTCGAATTCCCCCGCTAGCAGCTCACCGGAAATCGTCGGAACTCGCGCCCAAACGAGGGTAGTACGGCGTTCTCCACCCCTGCTCCTTTTTCAGAAAAGGAGCGTGAGGGTCGCAAAAGACGACCGGGACTTTGATCGACCTCGTGCGCGCGAGGCTCGGGGTCCCGACCGTAGAAACGGGCCCCGAGCCCCGGAATAAGTCTCGAGGGAGCGAAAGCTGGCCCTCGAACAGGGTTCGACAGCTGCCCTCGAGCAACAGAGTTAGGGACGACCCAGGGTGCGCCCATACATGGCCAAGGGCTCGAGCCACGCTCTCGAGGCACCCCAGGACGTATTCGAGGCCGAAGGAGAAGGTCGTCGTAGGAATCCCTTCGGGGGAGGCATCGAGCCCTCGAATCCTGTCGAAGGGAATCGAGATCCACACGACCACTTCTTGGCATCTTTGAGGGCGCCTCCGGGCCACTAGCCGACCTCTAACGAACGGGGCACGGGCTCTCACTCGAATTCCCCCGCTAGCAGCTCACCGGAGATCATCGGAACTCGCGCCCAAATGAGGGTAGTACGGCGTTCTCCACCCCTCCTCCTTTTTTCGGAAAAGGAGCGTGAGGGTCGCGTAGCAAAAGACGGCCGGGACCCTGATCGACCTCGCGCGCGCGAGGCTCGGGGGCTTGACCGCAACGAATTGTTCCCCAATCAAACGCGTACAAGACCTCGGAGGAGTCTCAATACTCCACCGAGGCCTCGGGGGCTACACCCGGCGGGTGCGCTCGCGCGCCCCCGCCGGAAAAAATCACGGCGCTACGACTCCAATTCTGACCAACCTCTGGGAGAGTGATCACACACTCACCCAAAGGCTCGGGGGCTACTGTCGGTACCAACAGTACGGGGGTACCCGCACCTATCGCCAAAAAACTAACACGACCGAAACCGCAATAAAAGATAGCCCGCCTCGACCGTGTACCCAGTCAGTCTCGTACGAGGCCCGCTCGACGGGGCGCCTCGACCGCGCCCCGGCTCCGACTCGTACGAGGCCCGCTCGACGGGGCGCCTCGACCGCGCCCCGGCTCCGACTCGTACGAGGCCCGCTCGACGGGGCGCCTCGACCGCGCCCTGGCTCCGACTCGTACGAGGCCCGCTCGACGGGGCGCCTCGACCGCGCCCCAGCTTCGACTCTACGAGGCCCGCTCGACGGGGCGCCTCGACCGCGCCCCATCCCGTGCCGCGAGGTACTTCGACAACGCTCCGACCCGCGCGAGGCTCGACCGCCCGCTGGGGAGAACTCCGACTCGCGTGAGCCCAGACCGAGCACCTCGACACCTTTTCTTTGCCTACCCCAAGACAAAAGCCATAGCATTCAATGCGGTTACCTACTACCACCTACCGGCATGGCTACGGCCAGGATCGACGTGGGAACAATACCCGTGTCAGATCTCACTGTTTTATCGCCCATCCCGTGATAGGAGGTGAAACCCGTCACTATACCCACCTTACCGCGCACTATTCACCATCAATCACCCTCGAGGGAGGATAAGACAAGGCCCGTTCTCCGCGATATCGGGGATTCGGCCTTATCCATCCGGCCTCGACCCGGCCTCGACCCAGCCCCGACGCTCGACTTAGTTCAAAGGACGGTATGGCATGGCGCTCTGGGTCATTTCGCCATCTTGTCTCCCATAACGTCAGGGTGTCCAGGGATGGCCGGCCATTCCCAAGGCACGTCTTTACAGTCAACTCAACAGGAATCGACAAAACATCACCTCAAGGCTCCCCGTCGTCTTGGCCTCCCCTCACCCTATAAAAGGGTAGGCCAAGGTTCAACGGAGGGGGGAGGGGACGAAGACAGAACGAAAAACACAAAACAGAAGATCGACATCTCAAGCAACCGCCTTTTTCCTCTTTTCTCTTTGAGACTTGGGCTCGACACCCTCTCTCGCATGCTTGTAACCCCTACACGAGCACCTCGGTGCAAGGAAATACAAACATCTCCCTCTGCTGGACGTAGGGCCTTCTTTTGCCCGAACCAGGATAAACCCCCGTGTGTTCTCCTTGCATCACCATCCAGGAAAGAGACACGCAGCATTTACTTGTTGGTTTAGGACCCCCTCGGGTCCGAACACCGGCACAAAGGCACCCCGGCGTCCCTGCCTCCTCTTACCCTATAAAAGGGCAAGCAGGGGCTCTACAAAGAACAACGAACAACAAAAAATGAGAAACCAGTCTCCATCCCACCAAAGAAGATCAACATCTCAAGCAATCTCCTTTGTACTTTTATTTTTTCTTTGAGACCTGGGCTTGGTTCCCTCTCTCATAGCTTGTAACCCCTACGCAAGCACTTAGGTGCAAGGAAATACAATACTCCCCCTCCCTGCTAGACGTAGGGCCTTCCTTTGCTCGAACCAGGATAAACCCCCGTGTATCCTCCTTGCATCACCATCCGAATTAGGGACATACAGCATTTGATTCACTCGTTGGCTTAGGACCCCCGCAGGACCAAACGCCGATAGTTGGCGCGCCAGGTAGGGGACGTTGCGTTCCAACATCGTTCTCCCGCCATTTTTTTGGATGGCTGACCCCGAACGACCGCTCCCGTTGGCCACGGTGATCTGGTTTGGGAGTTTGGAGTTCGTGTCGCTTGGCTACGGCTATGACATGGTTCTCCTCTCGCCCAGGCACCCGAACGACGTGGACCATGAACTCTCCCAACCTGGGGGAGCCCTGCACCAGTATCGTCGCTCTCGTCAGGCACGCGCCGCTAGGCGACGGCGAGCCCGGCGCAACCACCGTCATCGCCTTGCGGAGGGTGATGGTATACGCCAACATGAATTTCCTCGCTGAGGATTTGTGTAGGATGAGCTTGGCTGAGGGTAAGATGCTAACAGGGAGTCCCATCGCTCTACCGCCTGGTGTGACGCCACCACCGCCCAGTTTGACTACACCGACACCGGGAACGACGTCTTCGTCAGCATTCCCGTTTGGACTAGACTCGATTGCCCGGGCATATGTTTCTTCTGTAAGCACCAGCATGAGTGCTTACGAGGAACTCTCCGGACACCATCTATGTTCCACTCTCGACCTTGTCGCATCCACACCAGCTTCCGAGTACCTGGACTCCACGGAGACCCCGGATACGGAGCCTCGTGCGACTGCTTCTTGACATTACAACCCCAGAGATAGACGACCTCACATGCACCTATCATACTACTATTTTGGTGCTCCAGACTCCGACTCTGTCGATGACACCTATGACCCGACCCACGAGTGCTTCAACATCGATGGAGCTAGCGCGTCAGATTCAAAGGATGAGGCAGCTGTTGAAGGAAGAAACACGCCACCCCAGGTCGAGCTCCTCGCCGAGCGAGATGAGGCTCAATTCCTTACGGATCAAGGAATGCAGCTCGAGCAAATCCACGAGTTGCAGGATAGGCTCGATGAGGAACGGGAAAACCTACATCTACTTCAGCGAACCCTCGAGCAAGAGCGTGCGGCGCGTGCACATGGCGGAGGAGCTCGAGAGAGAGCTCGTGCGTCAATCGTCGCATCATCGAGGATCGGGCAGTCGAGCCCCCGGTTTTCGGTCGAGCCAGCTAGAATGTGGTCGCAGCTGCCATGCTCCTTCGTAACATGCCCGAGCCATCGAACCTCGAGGACCGTCAGGCCCACGATGAAATCCGAGGTCTCCTCGAGACCGTTGCCATGCAGCAGGCTGAGAGTTCCGCCTCAAGGCGACGTGGGCTTATCTCGGAGCAGCCTGCGGAGCCCTCCCAACAGGAGAGAGAAGCCTCGGTTCATCCTGAGCACGCTCAACGGAACAAGGCGAACTCTGTCCGTGAACGCATCATCGACAATCGTGAACCTTGAGATGCCCATGACAACATCGTCGAGCGCCAGAGGCGCAAACACGGTGACGGTGTAGCTCGAGACTACCACGAGCACAGAGGCGGGCGCTACGACAGCTCAGAAGATCGAAGCCCTTCACCCGAGCCACCGGGTCCTCGGGTCTTTAGCAAAGCCATTCATGAAATGATACTCCCAGCTCGGTTACGCCTCCCACGACTCTTACCAAGTATAATGGCGAGACCAAACCCGAACTTTGGCTCGCTGACTTCTGCTTGGCTTGTCAGTTGGGTGGGGCCACCGACGACCGGGTCATTATTCGACAACTCCCCCTGTTCCTGTCGGACACCGCTCGAGCCTGGCTCGAGAACCTTCCACCGTGACAAATCCATGACTGGAACGACCTCATGAGAGTGTTCGAGGGGAACTTCAAGGGAACCTACATGCGCCCCGGCAACTCGTGGGATCTCCGAAGCTGCAAGCAGAAGCCGGGTGAATCTATCCGGGATTACATCCGGTGTTTCTCCAAGCAACGCACCGAGCTCCCGAACATCACCGACTCTGACGTCATCATGACCTTCCTCTCTGGTACCACCTGCAAAGAGTTGGTCCGAGAATTAGGCCACAACACTCCCATCACTGCCAACGGTTTGATGGATATCATCACCAACTTCGTCGGCAGCGAGGAGGAGGTTGGTGCCATCTTTGGTGGTAATCAGGACAAGGGGAAGCACAAGGAGGAGGATCCCACGTGCTCCAGCCAGAGCTCAAAGAGGAACAACAGGAAGAATAAGGAAAACCAGTAGGGCAAGCTCGAGGCCCCGGCCGACGACCTTATTGCTGCTGCTGATCGCAAAAACCTCGAGGGCCCCTAGGCGGGGGCATTTTTGACAAAATACTCAAAGAGCTGTGTCCCTACCACAAAGGGCCCACGAACCACAACCTCGAGGACTGCCATATGCTCTGAAGATATTTTGAAAGCATAGGCGTCAAGAAAGATGACAAGAAGGACGATCCCAAGGGAGACGACAAGGATGAGGGGTTCCCCAAAATCCATGACTACTTCATGATATACGGAGGACCCTCGACACGCCTCTCGATGCGCCAGCGCAAGCGAAAATGTCGAGAGGTCTTCTCGGTGCAGCCCGCAACCCCCCTCTTCCTTGACTGGTCCGAGGTGGCCATCACTTTCGACCGTGATGACCACCCAGACTACATCCCCAATCCTGGGGTCTACCTGCTTGTTGTTGATCCCATTATCGCCAACACACGCCTCACCAAGGTGCTCATGGATGGCGCAGCAGCCTCAATATCATCTATGCCAGACCCTCGACCTCCTGGGGATTGCGAGGACGTGCCTCCAACCTAGCGTCGGGGGCTTCCATGGAGTCGTGCCAGGAAAGCGAGCAGAACCCATTGGCCGGGTCGACCTGCCTGTCTGTTTTGGCACTCCCGCCAACTTCAGAAAGGAAACTCTCACTTTCAAAGTGGTCGGATTCCATGGAACATATCATGCCATCCTTGGGCGCCCATGCTACACCCGGTTCACGGCAGTCCCCAATTACACCAACCTCAAGCTCAAGATGCCAGACCCTAACGGTGTCATAACTGTCGGGCCCTCCTACGAGCACGCTTACGAGTGCGACGTCGAGTGCGTCGAGCACGGAGAAGCCATCTTGGAGTCAGTGACCTTGGCGGCGGACCTCGATGGTTTGGCCAACGAGATCCCCGACCCCAAGCGCCACGCCGGTAGCTTCGAGCCCGTGGAAGATCTCAAGCTCATGCCCCTCGACCTCACTGACCCAAAGGGGAAGGCGTTGAGCATCAGCGCCACCCTCGATCCCAAATAGGAAACAATGTTCGTCGACTTTCTCCGCGCAAACATCGATATCTTTGCGTGGAGTCCCTCGGATATGCCGGGCATACCCAGGGAAGTCACCGAGCATGCCTTGAAGATCTGTGCCGGCTCCAAACCGGTGAAGCAACGCTTGCGCCGCTTCGAAGAGGAAAAGCGCAAGGTCATCGATGAGGAGATCTGGAAGCTGTTGGAGGCCAGATTCATTAAGGAGGTTCATCATCTCAAGTGGCTAGCTAATCCTGTATTAGTTAAGAAAAAGAATGGGAAGTGGAGGATGTGTGTAGACTATACTAGTTTAAATAAAGCATGTCCAAAAGTTCCTTTTCCTTTGCCACGCATTGATCAAATCATTGATTCTACTGCGGGATGTGAAACTCTGTCGTTCTTAGATGCATATTCCGGTTACCACCAGATCAAAATGAAGGAGTCCGACTAGCTCGCGACTTCGTTCATCACCCCATTTTGCATGTATTGCTATGTTACTATACCCTTCGGTCTCCGAAACGCAGGGGCTACGTACCAGCGATGCATGCAACACGTTTTTGGGGAACACATTGGACCAACCGTCGAGGCTTACGTCGATGATATCATAGTCAAAACCAAAAAGGCAAGTGATATGATAAACGACCTTGATGTTGCGTTCAAATGCCTCCAAGGAAAGAACATTAAGCTCAACCCCGAGAAATGCGTTTTCGGCGTTCCTCGAGGCATGCTCCTAGGGTTCATCGTTTCCGAACGTGGCATCGAGGTGAACCAAAAAAAATCATCGCACTAACCAAAATGGGCCCCATCCAAGATCTAAAGGGCGTGCAGAGGGTCACGGGCTGCCTTGCGGCCCTCAGTCGCTTCATTTCACGTCTCGACGAAAAAGCGCTCTCACTGTATTGTCTCCTAAAGAAATCAAAACACTTCTCGTGGACCCTCGAGGCTGAGGAAGCCCTTGCAAGGCTCAAAACTATGCTCTCCAACTCGCCGATCCTCGTCCCTCCGACCCTAGAGGAACCCCTCCTACTTTATGTCGCCGCAACGACACAAGTAGTCAGTGCGGTCTTGGTTGTCGAGAGGGTAGAGGAAGGACATACCCTGCTCGTCTAGAGACCGGTCTACTTCATCAGCGAGGTGCTCTCAGAAACTAAGGTTCGCTACCCGTAGATCCAGAAGCTGTTGTACGCCATCGTCTTAACGCGGTGCAAACTCCGTCACTATTTCGAGGGCCACCCGGTGACTGTGGTCTCTTCTTTCCCTCTGGGAGAGATAGCCCAGAACCGGGAAGCCTCGGGTAGGATAGCCGAGTGGGCGGTCGAGCTCATGGGTGAGACCCTCTCTTATGCGCCGCGCAAAGCCATCAAATCCTAGGTACTAGCAGATTTCCTTGCGGAGTGGACCGACACTCAACTTCCTCTGGTTCAGCTCCAGGCCGAGCTTTAGACCATGTATTTCGACGGGCCGCTGATGAAAACATGAGCAGGCATGGGTTTGCTCTTCATCTCACCCCTTGGAGTCCACATGCGCTATATCATCCAGCTTCATTTTCCTGTCTCCAACAATGTCGTCGAATACGAGGCGCTCGTCACGGGCTTGCGAATCGCCGTCGAACTAGGGGTCTGACACCTCGATGTTCGAGGTGACTCCCAACTCGTAATCGACCAGGTCATGAAGAGCTCGAGCTACCGTGATCCCAAGATAGAGGCCTACTATGTGGAGGTACAACGCCTTGAAGACAAGTTTCACGGCCTCGAGCTCAACCACATCGCATGCAGGTATAATGTGGTCGCCGATGAACTCGCAAAAATCGCTTCCATTCGAACTACAGTTCCACTGGATGTTTTCGCGAAAGATCTCCATCAACCGTCGTCAACATCAGGGAAGACGGAGGGGTCAACAGGCCGTCACTCGACGCTCCACCTAAGGTGAAAGCCCCCTCGACCGGGGCTGAGGGCATGCCGGTGGAAGGCTCGACCCCACTAGCCAACCCCGAGCCTGACTGGCGTATTCCGTACCTCGACCATCTCACTCGAGGGGATCTCCCCTCGGATAAGATCAAGGCTCGACGGATCGCTCGCCGGGCCAAATCCTTTGTGATATTTGGCGACAGTAGGGAGCTGTATCGCCGCAGCCCTACTGGCATCCTCCAACACTATATCACAAATGAGGAAGGCAGAAACCTAATCAAAGATCTACACTCAGGGGCTTGTGGTCATCACGCAGCGCCTCGAACCCTCGTTGGAAACGCTTTCTGACAAGGTTTCTATTGGCCGACCGCGGTCTCCGACGCTGTCAAGCTAGTACGCTCCTGCAAAGGCTGCCAGTACTATGCAAGACAAACCCACCTCCTAGCTCATGCCCTGCAAACTATTCCCATCACATGGTCATTCGCTGTTTGGGAGCTCGACTTGGTTGGACTGTTGAAAAGGACAACTGGTGGCTTCACCCACTTGCTCGTCGCCATTGATAAATTTTCCAAGTGGATCGAGGCTCGTCCTATCACCAGCATCAAGTCTGAGTAAGCTATGCTATTCTTTATCGACATCGTCCACCGCTTTGGGGTTCCTAACTGCATCATCACGGACAACGGCACCCAATTCACTGGTAAAAAGTTTTTGGATTTCTGCGACAACTACCACATCAGTGTGCTCTGGTCGGCCATAGCTCATCCAAAAACAAATGGCCAAGTAGAGCGTACCAACGGCATGGTCCTACAAGGCCTGAAACCAAGAATTTTTGACAAGCTAAACAAACATGGTAAAAAAATGGGCCACCGAGCTTCCCTCGGTCCTGTGGAGCCTAAGAACAACGCTGAGTCGAGCCATGAGGTTCACTCCGTTCTTCTTAGTCTATGGGTCCGAGGCCATGCTCCCAACCGATGTAGAATATGGATCCCCGAGGCTGAAAGCCTACAACGAGAAATACAATGACGCCACCAGAGAGGACGCCCTCGACCAGCTCGAGAAAGCCCGCTATGTGGCTCTGTTACATTCTGCCAAATATCAGCAGAGTCTTCGACGCTACCACGACAGACACGTCCACAGGTGGGACCTCAATGTTGGTGACCTGGTGCTACGGCGAAGCCAGAATACCAAGGGACGACACAAGCTTACGCCACCATGGGAAGGGCCATACATCATCGTGGAAGTGTTGAAGCCTGGCACCTACAAACTATCGAACGAGAAAGGTGAAATCTTCACCAACGCCTGGAACATTGAACAACTATGTCACTTTTTTCCTTAAAGCCTCGAGGCTTTGTAAATTGTTTCACTATCTCATAAATAAAGAATACAACGGTGTTCAAAGCTTTGTTTTCATAACAAATAGGAAGGATCGACCCTCCTCCCTCAGAGTCGACCCTCCCTCAGGGGCTACAAGGGGGAACCCCCTGTCCCCAAAAAACTTGCATTTTTTTCAAAACACGCATTTTTCGAGCTTCTTCAAAAAAGAGAACTGTCACATAGGTCGACAAGGCCGCAAGAGCACCCTAAGGCTCAAGGGCCGTCGAGCCGCGAGATCACTTAGGCCTCCGAGGCTATGGTACCTCCACTCACCCCCCACGCCAAGGGGCGCAACCGCGTGCTAAGTAGACCTAGTAACAGTTCACGACTTTGAAAAGGCTCACATCCCCGCTCGCTTCGAGTCAAGTTCTTACACGATCTGCAAGGCCGCAAACGCACCTTAAAGCACGAGGGCAGTCAAGTCGTGAGATCACTTACGCCTCTAAGGCTACGGTACTTCCACTCGCCCCCTTACGCCAAGGGGTGTAACCGCGCGCTAAGTAAATCATGCGAGAATGTGATTCGAGCGATAAAGGAAAGAAAAAACTCGAACAAAACTTAACAATCAGTACAAGTTTACATGTAAATGTTTCAAGGCCCCTGAGGCCATCACGACCAAAGTTTCAAATACTAACTTATTACACGGGCCTTCATGCCCAGGTTTGGCTCACAGGCCCTCGTCATCAGCAGGCGGAACCACCTCAACCTCAAAGAGCTTGGCAAGGTGACTCCTAGGCTCCTCAGTGGCTTCGATCAGGCCTAGGCAGGCGACTTCATTCTCATCGTTCGTCTGATCTGGATCCATGATGAAGCCATCAGCGATGAGGTCCATGTCATACACGAATCCGGACCGAACGACCGCTAGAGCCCTCTTCACGCCGTGATGAAGCCTGCCTCGTATCCTCTCGCGGATGAGGTGGCCCAGCGCCACCATCCGATGGATGAAGGAGTTCCCCAGGGCGTCTTCCTCGGTGTCAGCATCGGGCTCGACCCCTAGGCCGTCACATACTGAGGTGATGACGCCCTGGAGCAACTGAGTCCGCCTGGCCTCGGCCTCGAAGAGCTTCTAGAACGAGGTGGCCGTTGCCTGAGCCGCCTGCTTCTTCTTCTCCAACTCTGAAACATAAGCACCAAGTTAGCATAATCCTGGGACCTCGACTCTAAGGCCATAGCATAACAAAAAGCTTACCCTCGGAGTGGGTCTGCCAACCCACGACCTTGTCACGTAGCTCCCCGCACGTCTTTTTAGACGCTCGAAGAGCCTCGTCCCTGTCATGGACCATCGCCCTCAGCACCTCAATTTCCCAGCCGACGCCTGAGAGAGCCTCGTCCCTCTCTTGGACCGTCCCCTTCAACGTCACAACCTCATCTTCCAAGGTTCTGACACGGGCAGATGCCATCCTGACCTGGATGTTGAGGGCATCACGCTGACCATCGACTAAGGTGATGTCCTCCTCGAGCTCCTTCACACACGCCAGAAGCGGCGTGAGGTCCTTGCGGGCTTTGGCAGCCTCTTCCCAAGCCTTTGCCCCTCTCGTGGAAGGCCATGAAGCTCACCACGTAACCTTCTGGAGGCGCCGGTTCCCGATGGTCGGATGGCGGCACTCTCCACTCCGGCTAGATTCGACTTGCCCTCGGCCGCAGAAGCCTGTCACGGACCAAATCCTCTAGCTTCCTCTCCATCACTAAGTAACGGGCCCAAGCATCGGCGGGGAGGATCTGGCTCTTGCCTACCATTGTTGTCGAAGAAACGGCACAGGCAAAGGAACGACGGCGGCGCTGGATGGTGGCTGAAGGTTGCAAGATGGCAAAGGGGGCGAAGAAAGGCAGGGGAGGCGAGAATGCAAAAGGCCTGTAAGGGTAAACAGAACCCCGGGCCTTGCTCTTATACCCCGATGGAAGTCCAACGGGCGGGCGAAAAGGTAGGAACAGTTTTTACATTCAATGACCTTACCTAACCGCTCCCTCAAAATCTGTAGATATAGGCACGTGTCTGCTATGCATGCTGTAACCGTCGCACCACGCCGCCCACTACCACACCGATCTCGCTTCCCCTCCTGAAAAGACGCGCCCGAAACGGGTAGGAGAAGGATCCGCGGACGTATTCGAGGCTAAAAGAGAAGGTCGACGGAGGAATCCCCTCGGAGGGAGGCATCGAGCCCTCGAATCCCATCGCAAGGAATTGAGATCCATAATACCGCTCTTTGGCATTTTTGAGAGCGCCTCCATGGCTGCTAACCGACTCCTATCGAATGGAGCACGGGCTCCCACTTGAATTCCCCGTTAATAGCTCATCGGAGACCGTCGGAACTCGCCCAAACGAGGGTAGTACGATGTTCCCCACCCCTCCTCCCTTTTTCTAAAAAGGGAGCGTGAGGGTCGAACGATAAAAGACGGCCAAGACCCTAATCGACCTCACGCGCACGAGGCTCTGGGGCTCGACCGCAGAAAACCAAACCTCAAACGGAAAAAGACAGAACACGCCATGATACGAGAGCATTCCTCAATAGAGCGTGTAAAAGACATCAGAGGAGTCAAAATACTCCACCAAGGCCTCGGGGGCTACACCCGGTGGGTGCGCTCGCGTGCCCCCACCAGAAAAAGTTGCGACACTACGACTCCAGTTCATGAACTACTGAGCCTCTGTGAGAGTGACCCACACTCACCCAAAGGCTCGGGGGCTACTGTCGGGTACCTAAAACTAGGGGTACCCACAATCAACGATTAAAAAAACAAAACGCTACCCGCAAATGAGACGAGCCAAAATAGCGGACAAAACACCTCGATTGCGTTCTGACTCGTACGAGGCTCGCTCGACGGAACGCCTCGACTACATTCCAACTCGTACGAGACACCCTCGACGGGACGCCTCGACCATGTTTTGACTCGCACGAGGCGCGCTCGACAAGGCATCTCGACTATCGAGAAATCTCCGACTCGCACGACCCCGGGTCGGACCGCTCGACCCACCTTGTTCACCAACTCTGAGATAAAAGTCAGAGCATTCAATGCAACCACCTACTACTTCCTACCATCATGGCTACAACACTTACCGACGTGGAAGTAGTACCAGTGTCAAATCTTAGTTTTTACTGCCCATCTCGGGATAGGAGGTGAAGACCTGTCACTGTACGCACCATGTCGTGCACTATTTTGCCACCGATCACCCTCGAGGGAGGATACGACAAGGACCGTACCCCACGATCTCGGAGATTCGGCCTTATCCACCCGTCCTCGACCCGTCCTCGACCTGACCTCGATCCAGCCTCGACTTACCATCGGTCAGCAGGGAGAAAAGGCCGACGTGGCACAGGACTCGGGGTCTTTTCACTGTCTCGTCCTCTACGTCACCATGGTGTTCAGGGATGGCCGGCCATTCCCGGGACACGTCGCTACAGCCACCTCCACAGGGATCGATAAAACTTCACTTCAAAGGCACCCCGGCGTCCCTGCCTCCTCTTACCCTATAAAAGAGCAGGCAAGGGCTCTACAAAGAACAACGAACAACAGAAAACGAGAAACCAGTCTCCATCCCACCAAAGAAGATCAACATCTCAAGCAATCTTCTTTGTACTCTCATTTTTCCTTTGAGACCTGGGCTCGGTTCCCTCTCTCACAGATTGTAACCCCTACGCAAGCACTTAGGTGCAAGGGAATACAATACTCCCCCTCCCCGCTGGACGTAGGGTCTTCCTTTGTCCGAACCAGGATAAACCCCCGTGTATCCTCCTTGCATCACCATCCAGATTAGGGACACACAACATTTGATTCACTCATTGAGTTAGGACCCCCACGGGACCAAACGCCGACATGTACAATTAGTTATTTTTTAACTACATTTAACGCTTCATGTATACGTCTAAAGATTCAATGTGACGGATACCGCATAAAATTTTTTGGATCTTTTTGGCCAACTAAGGTCGTGTTTAGATAGTAAAATTTTTTAGGAAAAATTCCTATAACACTTTCGTTGTTATTTGGTAAAATTTGTCCAATAATGAATTAACTAGGCTTAAAAGATTCGTCTCGATATTTACAGATAAACTGTACAATTAGTTATTTTTTACCTACATTTAATGCTCCATGCATGCGTCCAGAGATTCGATGTGATGACTAGTATAGCACTTGTTGGGAAACTTTTTGAGAACTAAACAAGGCCGAACTTCTGATAGCTTCCGCATTCTGTCAGTGGCTGACTGCACGGCATTGCTTAGGCCTTGTTTAGATCTCAAATATTTTTGGAAAAAAATTGTGTATCACTTTTCGTTATTATTTGGCAAAAATTGTCCAACTATGGACTAACTAAGCTTAAAAGATTCATTTCGACATTTACAGATAAACTATACAATTAGTTATATTTTTACCTATATTTAATGCTTTATGCATCAAAGATTCGATATAACGGATACCACACAAATTTTTTTAGATCTTTTTGGCCAACTAATCGAGCCCTTAATAAAAATGAAAGGCGGTTGACGTCGGTAGCTTGGGAGCTAGCACCACTGTTGCATCTGGGGCCCGGTTTAGTTTGTAATTTTTTTTTAAAAAAAAACTATTGTAGCAGAATATAGCATTTTCGTTGTTATTTAGTAATTAATGTCTAATCATAAACTAACTAGGCTTAAAAGATTCGTCTCGTGATTTACAGCTAAACTATGTAATTAGTTTTATTTTTTATCTACATTTAATGCTTCATACATGTAACCAAAAATTGATGTGGCGGAGAATCTGAAAATTTTTAGGAAAATTTGTAGAAACTAAACGGGCCCTAGGTGACAGTGATTACTGCGAAACAGTCCCGACGACTACGCCATCATGGCATTTACTGGCCACCCCATCAGCCCCAGCGCTGACGGTTACGGCTCCAAGACCCGGTCGAGCTCGCCACGCCCGTTTACTCTCTTGGTCGTGCCATGGCAGCGGAACAGGCCTCGTTTAGTTCTAAAAATATTTCGCGAAAAAACGTTAAATTTTTTGTCACATCGAGTCTTAGACACATGTATAAAACATTAAATATAGATAAAAAAATAAAACTAATTACATAGTTTAGACGAAATTTACGAGACGAATCTTTTAAGCCTAATTAGATAATGATTAAATACTAATTATTAAATAACAACGAAAAATATTACACTAGCATTTCACAAAATATTTCATAAACTAAACGGCCCCCAACTCTTGGCGCGCATTGCATCTCGCCGCAACGCGCCAAGATGCGTGACGTCCGTCCATCAAGCGAGCTGGATTAGGATCATCGTCTTTCTTTATTACAAGTAGTAGGAGGGATGCGGTACATGATTTGTGTAGGTTGTTATCTGTCATACATACCAAACATTTCCTAACACACATAACATCACTTGTTGATTTGATCGATACGATTCCAGCTCAGGTTGACATCTGTTTCTCATTCAGCACGTAGCAACTCCTTTTTTTTTCCCCTCACCGCCCAAGACTGCATCAGGGCCATAGAACGTTCCATCCGGCGGTGCAGAAGCCGTCCAAATCTCACCGTGGCACGCACCGTTGCGGGTTTGCGGCGTCCCCCTCTTTCCCCACTGCCCCTGCCCGGTGCCAGCTGCAGCTAAACAGCGCGGCGCCGGAAAAAAAGCTTCTTGTTTCCATTCTTCCGGTCTTCCCTCCTCTCCGTCCCCCAGCAGCTGCCCCCGCATGGTGTGATCAGGCCGCCCGGGGTGGAAAGAAAGGGCGCGGCGCGACACAGCCAGCCATGCCCCCGCCGTGCGCCGCCGCCGTGCTGCTGCTGCTGGCCCTGGCGGCCGGCGCGGCCCGGGGCGCCGACGACCTGGCCTCGGACACTGCGGTGCTGCAGGCCTTCCTCGCGCCGTTCGGGTCGGCGACCGTGTCGTGGAACTCGTCCCAGCCGACCTGCTCCTGGACGGGCATCGTCTGCACCGGGGGGCGCGTCACGGAGATCCACCTGCCCGGGGAAGGCCTCCGGGGCGCGCTCCCCGGCGGCGCGCTCGGCGGGCTCACCAAGCTCGCCGTGCTGTCGCTGCGGTACAACGCGCTCTCCGGCCCGCTGCCTCCGGACCTGGCCTCCTGCGTCGAGCTCCGGGTGATCAACTTGCAGTCCAACCTCCTCTCCGGCGATCTCCCCGCGGAGGTGCTGGCGCTGCCGGCGTTGACGCAGCTCAACCTCGCGGAGAACCGCTTCTCGGGGAGGATATCGCCGGCCATTGCCAAGAACGGGCGGCTGCAGCTGCTCTTCCTGGACGGCAACCGCCTCACCGGAGAGCTGCCGAATGTCAGCATGCCGTCGCTCACCTCGTTCAACGTCTCCTTCAACAACCTCAGCGGCGAGATACCCACGAGCTTCGGCGGCATGCCGGCCACGTCATTCCTCGGCATGCCGCTGTGCGGCAAGCCCCTAACGCCGTGCCGAGCGCCGAGTTCGGAAGCGCCGTCCTCTCAGTCTCCCACGCTCCCGCCCGAGCCACCGGCCCCGACGACTGACACCCGCGGACGAGGCAGGCATCACCTCGCCGGCGGCGCCATCGCTGGCATTGTGATTGGCTGCGCGTTTGGCTTCCTGCTCATCGCGGTCGTCCTCGTCCTCGCGTGTGGCGCGCTGCGGCGGGAGCCGAGGCCAACCTACCGCAGCCACGACGCCGTTGCGGCGGAGCTGGCCCTGCACAGCAAAGAGGCAATGAGCCCCAACGGCTACACCCCACGCGTCTCAGACGCCCGACCGCCGCCGCCGCCGCCGCCGCTGCCTTCAGTCCCCCCAGCCGCAGCCGCGGGGCGGAAGAAGCTTTTCTTCTTCGGTAGGATTCCCCGGCCCTACGACCTGGAGGACCTGCTGCGCGCGTCCGCCGAGGTTCTTGGCAAGGGCACGTACGGCACCACGTACAAGGCCGCGATCGAGTCTGGGCCGGTCATGGCGGTGAAGCGCCTCAAGGAGACCTCGTTGCCGGAGCGCGAGTTCCGGGACAAGGTCGCGGCCATCGGCGGGATCGACCATCCCAACGTCGTGCCCCTGCAGGCCTATTACTTCAGCAAGGACGAGAAGCTCATGGTGTACGAGTTCGTGGCCATGGGCAGCCTTTCCTCCATGCTTCACGGTACGTGCTCTGTTTGTTCTTGTCAAGCCATCCCTCTCTCTGTTTTGATGATGGAATTGAATGAGGTTTTCTGACGAGGTTGGGGTTCCTAATTGCATTGCAGGCAACCGCGGCTCCGGCCGGTCGCCGCTGAGCTGGGAGTCGAGGAGGCGCGTCGCGCTGGCCTCGGCGCGCGGTCTCGAGTACATCCACGCCACGGGCTCCATGGTGACGCACGGCAACATCAAGTCCTCCAACATCCTCCTCAGCCGCTCCGTGGACGCGCGCGTGGCCGACCACGGGCTCGCGCACCTCGTCGGCCCCGCGGGCGCGCCGACGACCCGCGTCGCGGGGTACCGCGCGCCCGAGGTGGTGGCGGACCCGCGGCGGGTGTCGCAGAAGGCCGACGTGTACAGCTTCGGCGTGCTGCTCCTGGAGCTGCTGACGGGGAAGGCGCCGACGCACGCGGTGCTGCACGACGAAGGCGTGGACCTCCCGCGGTGGGCGCGCTCCGTGGTGAAGGAGGAGTGGACGTCCGAGGTGTTCGACACGGAGCTGCTCAGGCACCCGGGCGCCGAGGAGGAGATGGTGGAGATGCTGCGGCTGGCCATGGACTGCACCGAGCCCGCCCCGGACCAGCGGCCGGCGATGCCCGAGATCGTGGCGCGCATCGAGGCGCTCGGCGGCATGGCGTCGGCGTCGAGGGTGCGGTCCGCCGGCCGGAGCGCGTCCATGGACGAGGCGGACGACCGCCCGCTGAGGACCACCGGATCGATCCGCCAGAGCTGAGGTCCGTCCGATCACCTGTGTTCTTGTCACTTGTCAGGCAGCAACAGCGTACGTATCATTCGGTAACTCATGGAAGGTTCTGAATGAAGAAGAAAAAAAATGAGATCTTTCTGTTCTGTCTTCTTGTGCTATGAATTCTTTGATGCAGTTTCATGAATCTGTTGACACTTCTTCGTGCTATGAATTCTTTCGGGCCTTGTTTAGTTCCCTCAATTCTCCCCCAAATTTTACTATACAAAAAGAAGATTCTCCGTCACATTAAAATATCGGTAAATGCATGGAGTACTAAATGTTGATGAAATCAAAAACTAATTGCACAGTTTTGTTGTACTTTACGAGACGAACATTTTAAGCTTAGTTAGTCAAAATTTGGATAATTTTTACCAAATACAAACGAAATGCTACAGGAATTCTGATACAGTATTTTTCTCCCCTATTCTGCGAACTAAACGAGGCCTCGTTTTAGCAGCGGTGAGTGCTGATGGTGTTGAATTGGTGATGATAGGAAAAAGCCTTGATGCAGTCATGCAATGTGTAATTACTTTACCTCTAGTACTTGAATGGTGTTCAATTGAAAAGTTTAGGTTCGAGTCCCGCGTCTGCGTGCGATCGTTTCAGCTCGCCCGGTTCGCTTGGCCTCTAGGCCGTATTTTTTCGGCCAACGAACGGTATATTTATCTCACGATAAGTTAGTAAACAGTAGCGGCTGATTTCACGTGTGAATCGTGCGTGCGTCTCATGTCTCGTCCCAACTGCACCACGAAAACACAGTTGCTTTTGTGCCAGTACCACTGCTCGCCGCATTGACTGAGCGCTCTGCATCGGCCATGTACTCCAACAGGAGTAATAACGACCTTTAATCACAGGCTGTGTTTAGTTCATCTGGAAAGGGCGAAAAATGTATTGTAGCATGTTTTAGTTTTATTTGGCAAATAATGTTCAACCGTTAACTAATTAGGTTCAAAACGTTCGTCTCGCAAAGTACAACCAAGTTGTACAATTAGTTTTTAATTTCATCTACATTTAGTACTCCATGCATATATCGTAAGTTTGATGTGACGGGAAATCTTTTTTTACGTAGTGCATTTTTTAGAACTAAACACAGCCTGCAAAACACTGGTTGTGTTTAGTTCCACCAAAAACGTACTATTCCAAAAAAAGATTTTCCGTCACATCAAACTTGCGATACATGTATGGAGTACTAAATGTAGATGAAATCAAAAACTAATTATACAGTTTGGTTGTACTTTACGAGACGAACGTTTTAAACCTAATTAGTCAACGGTTGGACACTATTTGTCAAATAAAGCCAAAACGTGCTACAGTATTTTTTCACCCTTTTCAGGGGAACTAAACACACCCACTGTTTCTCTGCAGTCAGTGACGGCGTCGTCACAGCCTGAACAAGCGACCGAGTCGGGCGAAGACGACAACCAGACGCGATCTGACAGACGTAATGCTGGTTTGGCGTTTGTACACCGCGAAACACAGAGGAGAGATTGCGGAGCAAACAAACACGAACATGGGCGCGTTCGTACCGTACTTGCCGACCACGAACTCCCGCCGTGTTTGGTGTATCCATCAATCCTTAATAATCCTCTTATACATCCTCGAAGGAAATAAAGAAGAGGGATGCTGGGGGGAGCTGGATAGATCATGCACGGTCTGTTGTCATGTTAGTTGTCAGGCTTTTATAAAAAGAAAAGGCCGGTCGATGGAGCCGAGTCGCTCCCCCACTACGAGTCCACAACAATCAGTGGGCGGGCGATTTCCCGGCAATCATGCTCGCCGTTGCATTATTGCTTGCTGGCCTCGCCGGATCGCCGGCACAGCTCGGTGCCACCGTACCTTACCGTGTGGTGTATTCGCTGCATGGGCTCGAGCTCGATCGCTTCCCGTTCTCGTCCACGGCGCGTTCTTCAGGGCAGCAAAGGCGCTTGCTTTTGCTTTGAGGGTGTGTTTAGATGAAAAAGTTGGGGTGAAAAGTTACTGTAGCACTTTTCGTTGTTATTTGGTAAAATTTGTCCAACCATGGATTAATTAGACTCAAAAGATTCGTCTCGAACTTTACAGACAAACTATGCAATTAGTTTTTTTTACCTACATTTAATATTTCATGCATGCGTTTAAAGATTTGATGTGATGGGTGGAAGAGGAAATATTTTGGGTTCCTGTAGGAAGTGAACGCGGCCTGAGGCCGCTGGATCTGAACGAGTCGTGCAGGGGCACAGTAATAGCAGCAGTGTACCGGGCGGGTTACGAGCTGTCACTGTCAGGCACACGAACAGGAAGCGACGCGTCCAAAGGAAGGAACTGGTGTGCCCGGCAAGGCACCGGCAGGCAGGCGTCGTGCGGAGCAGTAACTGATGGCGGCTTCGGAACGATGTCCTCCTGAACGGCCCGATCGTTCGATTCGATCGCCTTTTTCGTTGCGTCCAGGGTCGGTCCCCGCCCGCCGGCCGGGGTGGGACGTGCACATCAGATCAGCGCCTTCCGTCGTGGGGAGAGCTGGGGCGGGTGAGTGGCCGGCCCGGAACCGGCGGACCGCGGAAGAATGGGTGCCCCCGACCAGCCTCAGCAGCTGCACTTGGCAAGCGCGTGCCACCACGTGCCGTGCAGGCGATGGGTATCTCCTCCGGAACAGCGCTGCGCCGCCTCCTCGTTATACTAGTGCGGTGAGCTCGCCCGCGGCGGCCGGTCAGGCTCAGACCACCTCCTTCGTAAGTGAGCACGCGTGCGCTCCCGGCACCACGGCGTCGGTGTTTAAACACTTTGCAGACTTGGCAGTGGCAGCCAAGAAGTGTAGTTGCCTGTAGACATAGCCCATGGCGTACCACGGCCGCGCACGGTCCCTGCGCCGAAGGACCAGCTGGCGACTACGAACCAGCAGTGTTGGGTCTTAGGCCCATGTCGCGAAACGGCACGGGCTTGGTCATTCTAATGGGCCACAAAACGGCCCATTCTCCGAGAGTCAAGTCCAATTCCAACGCAAAACTCAGACAAGTTTTTCTTTCTTCTCTCCCAATCCACAAAAACGGTCTACGGGCCCACGTGCCATGACACAGACCGCCGCTTCCGACCTTCTTATCTCGCAAGAAATGGGCGGACCCAACGCGCAATAAACCCCTGCAAAACCCGCTAGAACCCGCCACGCTCAGATCCGCATAGCGCCGCCGCCGCCCCCAGACACAATCCCCCACCCCACTCTAGGGTTTTCGTCCCCGCGCCGCCGCGCCCCCAAATCACCCCGAAACAACCATGGCCGGCGGTCCCGCGGCGGTGTCGTTCCTGACCAACATCGCGAAGGCGGCTGTGGGGCTCGGAGCCGCGGCCTCCCTCGCCTCAGCGTCGCTCTACACCGTCGACGGCGGCGAGCGCGCCGTCATCTTCGACCGGTTCCGCGGGGTGCTCCCGGAGACCGTCGGCGAGGGCACCCATTTCCTCGTGCCATGGCTACAGAAGCCCTTCATCTTCGACATCCGCACGCGGCCGCACAACTTCTCCTCCAACTCGGGGACCAAGGACCTGCAGATGGTCAACCTCACGCTCCGCCTCCTCTCCCGCCCCGACGTCCAGCACCTCCCCACCATCTTCACCTCCCTCGGCCTCGAGTACGACGACAAGGTGCTCCCCTCCATCGGCAACGAGGTGCTCAAGGCCGTCGTCGCCCAGTTCAACGCCGACCAGCTGCTCACCGAGCGCCCCCACGTCTCCGCCCTCGTCCGCGACGCGCTCATCCGCCGCGCCCGCGAGTTCAACATCATCCTCGACGACGTCGCCATCACCCACCTCTCCTACGGTATTGAGTTCTCGCTGGCCGTTGAGAAGAAGCAGGTCGCGCAGCAGGAGGCCGAGCGCTCCAAGTTCCTCGTCGCCAAGGCGGAGCAGGAGAGGCGGGCGGCCATCGTGCGCGCTGAGGGAGAGAGCGAGTCCGCGCGCCTCATCTCTGAGGCCACGGCGATGGCTGGGACAGGGCTGATCGAGCTCAGGAGGATCGAGGCGGCCAAGGAGATTGCCGCAGAGCTGGCTCGCTCACCGAATGTGGCATACATTCCTGCTGGGGAGAACGGCAAGATGCTGCTTGGTCTCAATGCTACCGGATTTGGCCGGTGATTCACTGTTTTGTTTTAGTTTGCTTGGCTATGCTGATGCATGACTAAAACGGTGGTTCGAAGGACAGTGATATCTTCTGCTACCCTTGCTTATGTTAAGTTTCCCTTGTCTTGGAACTAAATGTGTTTGTCTTGGGCTCCAAATAAGTTTTTGGTCTTGCTGGGCAAGTGGACATATTTACAATTCGTAGGGTTAATGTGACATATTGAGTTGATCCTGCATAGTGCATTCTAATTTCTCTTTGCATTGCATTCTCATGTCAAATTCATTGATATGTAACCTTGCTGGAAATGTAGATCTGTTTAGGTCCCCTTCTGATATTGTTCTTGCATGGCGATTTGTGTTAATGTTCTTCTGTATGTGGTTTGTTGATGTCGTGACCTTTTAAGCATGTATCTTCTGATTACAATTGTGTTGTTCAGCCTGTAGTTATCTAGCCTGTAGACCTCTAGGATGCTATTTTCTCAACTAGACTGTGTTTAGATCACTTAAAAAGTGCATTATAAAAAAAAGATTTCCCGTCACATCAAACTTGTGGAAACGAATGTTTTGAGCCTAATTAATCAATGGTTGAACAATTATTACCAAATACAAACGAAATGCTACAGTATATTTTGGTACTTCAAAATTTGAAACTAAACACAGCCTTTGTTATGAAGTGCTCCAATTAGGCCTTAGATTGATAAGCTAGTGGCGTAGCTAGAACGTTTTGCACTACCTGGCTATGTTGCAGTGATATGGCCCTGTCATCTTAATTAGGTTATCATGACATTTAATGCTTTGTTTGTGCCTCATTAGTTGATTATTTGCCTGTTGTGCTGTACTCTCTCTGTCCCTAAATGTTTATCTCTAGAAAACCGTGTTTTTCTCACAGACACGCTTTCCGGACGACACAAAAAAGGGACGGAGAGAGTAGGTGATAGGTCTCATGACTTGCAATACATGAACTGTTTATTCATTGATGAACCTAGGCGTATTATCTTCTTTTGGGAGGGGTAGGTACCAAATTTAACAATGCCATCTTAATACGATTCTACATCAGGTTTGTTTGGGTGTTCGTTAAATAGTACGGGATCACACTTAGGAGGTGTTTGGTTGGAGGAGTTAAAGTTTAACGAACACTGTAGCACTTTCGTCTTATTTGATAAAAAATTTCTAATCTTGGACTAATTAGGCTTAATAGATTCGTCTCGTAAATTACTCCTAATCTGTGCTGACATGCATGCAATTAGTCTACATTTAGTACTTCATGCATTTAAGGGAACATTGATGTGATGGGAGTTAAACTTTAACTCCTGGAAAGACCCTTAGCCTGTTCAAATGTTAGGTTTGAGCTTCAAGGAATTACCAAGCAATGGATGTTTTTGTCCTGATGCATTGAATATTAGATGTCCATTTCAGTCTGGGCACAAAACCCGATACCCGAACCCTGAACCCGAAATACCTGGACCCGGATCCAAAGTACCTGAACCCGCACTACCCGATGTCTAGTTCGGATAGTTAATCATATTATCCAAATTTATATTGGGTAATTCGGGTAAGTACACCCGGTACCCGAACAACCCGAAATAGGAATACGTCTCAGCGAAGCGCGAAGTCGTGAACTGGAGCATCCCCGATTTCCCGTGGCCCAAGCCCAACAGTCTCAGCAAAGCGCGAAGTCGTGAACTGGAGCATCCCCGATTTCTCGTGGCCCAAGCCCAACAACAGTAGGATGCCTCCTTAGCTTTGGTGCCTCCTTAACTCACGTCTTAACTTGCCGTCTCCGAGACAAGCACCGATGTGATGGCAGGCAACAGGCTTGATGCTTGAACTTTTCAATTCGCTCTTATATCTTGTCAGTACTAAGTAGTCAGTACATGTGTCGTCGTTCTAGCTTGCACTTGCGGTTAAAAACTTGAATGCGTCGTGGTTTCACTGGTTTGCATTTGCTGTTGAAAACTTGAAGTTATCACTTTATCAGTTATGAGTTAATAAGTTATCATTTAGTCTGTCCAGTTCTATGCAAAATTCTGTGATATTTGAGCACTTGCTATGATTTTATATACTTCGGGTACATTGGGTATACCCGAACCCGAACTTGTGGGTAGTGTTTTTTAGGGCTATTATCGGGTAACAATTCTCATTACCCGAATTTTTCAAAACCTGAACTACCTGACTCGAACTTTGCGGGTAACCCGAACGCCCAGAGTGATGTCCATTATCTTGTTTATACTCAGCCCTGCGGCATCTTGAATAGGTAAATTTTGAGTGCTTGTCGGTGCTATCATGGGTTGATCTGGTGTTTGATTTTGGTGTTTTGCAGTTCATGAACTTTTGATTTTGTTAAGTGCTTTATTCGTTAGAGGTCTGTATATTCTCGTCTGCTATGTGATATTATTGGTTTTTTTTTATTTGGCATTGGTTAAAACTTGTATGCCTCATCTGTTACCTACAAAATTCTTTATAAATGCTACCATCAAAACTCTTCATAGATGCCACTATATCCATAAAATATGAATTCTTTCTAGTCTGACCCCTGTTCATCTGGCTTATAATCCGTCTTATTCAGCTTGTTTTTTCAGCCGGAACAGTATTTTTCTCTCACAAAAAATCAGCCAACAGTGTTTTTCAGCCGGCTTATAATTCCAGCCGAACGACTCCTATATTCTGCTATACATGCATGCCAAAATGACCCATTTTTAAGGACTAGCAGGAGAGTTACCTCATTTGCATGTATATATATTAAGAAGTAACGTTGTATCCACCATTGCAGCACCGTGTCACTCGGTCCTTAGTATCTGACCTAAGGTTGACATTGCCTACCCATATGCATTTGGAGAATTGCAAATTTGCAATCTTTGGACAAGTGAAGGCAGTCTCCAGCGAAGAACGACGTAGAGGGCAGGTACCAGAATTGGCCCAACAGCATGCACTCAACCTATCCAACCTCCAGATTCTGTTTTGAATATACAAGCCAGCTGAAGAATTAGCATTTTTGTAGAGCCCAATCCTTCCAAATGAGGGCTTTGAATTCCGTTTGTGATGATCCCAAGAATTGTGCTTGTTTGCAAAGTGATGTATATGGTTTGTCAGACTCAATTTTGTGGGGGCTAGAGGAGAGAGAGCGGAGAAGTCACATTTCTAGTGCTCCGCCTACGTGGAGAGAAAGAGCTCCTTCTGATTTATGGCCAAGAGTTGCTTTGTTCAACCATGTTTGGTAGGGCTCCATGCAAAAGCTCTTTAAGAGCCTTACCTAACGGGCCTAAGTTTCTAATTAGTTTGTTTGAATATGGTGAGACTATTTCCAATCAACTGTGTAAAGTCTACAAACACCACGGTACCGTTGAACAAGTGCAAACAACCAACCATGATGTCAAATTTTATATCTCTTGATTTCTGTATTATGACATTGTTTCTGATCTGTTGACGACTTGACGTTGTATTAGTCACACACACACCATGGGTACTAGGTGTCTTGTCCCACTAGGAAATACATCCCACGAAATCTAACTGATTCCTAAATGTCCCACGAGGTAATACATCCCACGGAATCTAAGTGATTCCTAAATTTGGTTGGACTTGGACAGGGCAAAATTCGGCTCGAGCCGATTTCGAAACCGACCTGGACCAATTTCTCTACGAAAGCACCAGACGCCCTGGCGCTTACAGTTCCGTTACCGTCGTACTGTTTGGTGCATATGTTTTATCAAACCGTATTCAGCGTGTTCCGGCTCTGTGGGAATTGTTAGGCGTTTGCAATTTCCCACCGCCGGACTCTTCGGTGAATGTAATTTATCGATCTTTATTACAGTGGCGTACAAGAATCGTCTGGTGTGCGTATTTTCCTCACCGCTGGACTATTTAGCGGTGTACATGAATTTGTCCGGTGTGTATTTTCCTCACCGTCGGACAGTTTGATGAATGCATTTTCGTTGTGTTAGCCCAGAACTGCTGTCAACACGATCATTTGACATTTTACGATTTTGGCATAACCATTTTGTATGTCTTTCTTCTAGGTTCCGTAAACTATATAACCCTGTTTTCCATCGTTTTTATCTCACACCGGAACAATGCATCTGTTTGCATAACACGACCGACATTCAAAAAAAAATAACACGTCTCAATTTGGCATCTCCAGAAACACTGAAACAACGCCGCGTTGCATTTGCATCCCATGAGATGGAAAAAATAAGGCTTTGCCGGTTCGCGCTCGCGCCCCGTCGTGCACTCGTCGGCCTGGCCGTCTCGGCGCAACCTCTCGGCAGTTTGGCCCATCGCGGCTGGTCTCGTGCGCGCGAGCGCGACCCGCTGCGTCGTGGTGGGGTTTGTTCGATCCGCGGAAGCAGCGGGTGGCGGGGCCGTTGGGTAGTGACGGCCTGACGGGGTGACGCCGACGCGACGCGGCAGCCGGCAGTGGGTGCTGCCGTGCTGGTCGCCTCGCCCGCCCGACAGTTTGTCAAACGCCCAGGCCGAATCCAACGGATAGTCAAGTCAGGTGCGGCGGGAGCGGGACCGTGTGAATGCTTCAGTTGCTCTAGCCATCTCGTGTCATGCCGGCTGGACACTGCCAAGATGACCAAAGCCACATGTTTGCTTGAGCTTTCAGCCACTTATTTTCAGCCAGCTAGGCCTTGTTCACTTCCCTATCTCAACCCAAAATATTTTCTCTTCCACTCATCACATCAAATCTTTCGACGCATGCATGGAGTATTAAATATAGGTAAAAAAGATAACTAATTGCATAGTTTGTCTGTAAATGTCGGGACGAATCTTTTGAGCCTAGTTAGTCTATAATTAGACAAATTTTGTCAAATAACAACGAAATATGCTACAATAACTTTTCAGCTACTTTTCGCGAAGTGAACACACCCTAGCATTATTTTTCTCTCACATAAATCAGCTAACCGTACTTTCAGCCGCTTATTTTCAGATAAACGAAAGATCATCAGCGTCGTGCTCAAAGATCCGATCGTACCCAAGCAAGGAAGCGGCTCCAAACAGCAAAAACAAGTGTTCGCCTGGGGAAGGAAAAGGAAACTCACGCCTCCGTCTTGTTTAGTTCCTGAGTCGGCGAGGCCGGTCGGAACACGGTAGCGCGTTTTGTTTTTTTAGTGTAAAAAAATTGTCTAAATATTAATTAATTAGACTCAAAATGTTCATCTCACAAAATACAACAAAACTGTGTAATTAATTTTTTTTATTTCATCTATATTTAGTACTCCATGTATTTGCCGGCATTTTGATATGATGAAGAATCTTCTTTTTGCATAGTAAAATTTAAGGAAGAATTAGGCTAAACAAGGCCCTCCTCTCAAAAGCTGCTCCCACGAATTCCTGGAGCAGCAACCAAACCAACCCACCCCAAGGCGAAGGCGGCCAAACCCCAAGGAAAACGAAAAACCCAGCCGACCACCACTCCCCGTCTCCCTCCAGACTCAGAGGCCGAGAGGCAGATCACCTCGCCATCTCCCTCCCATGCCCCCTTGCCACGGCTGCCGCTGAGTGCCGCCGTGGGAGGATATCCGCCCGCAGCGCAGGACAGCTGCTTCTCGCCTGGAGTCTGGAGCACGCGCGCCGGCTCCCATGGACCCGGCCTCCGAGGAGCTCGAGCGCCGCAGCCGCTACCTGAGCGTGCTCGTGCGCCGCACCAAGCTCGCCGACCCGCCGCAGCCCGAGCCGGAGGCGGAGGCGGAGGCGGTGGAGACCAAGGCCAAGGCGGACGTGGAGCCGGAGCTGAAGGCGCCGCCGCGCCCGCACGTCGGCGGCGAGGGTAAGGGAGGGAAGGAGGAGGAGGCCAAGGCGGAGGAGAAGGAGAGGACGGCGGTGGCGGTGAAGGCTAGGGGAGAAGTGAAGGCGGCGGAGGGGAGGAAGGTGGCGGTGTGCGTGCGCGCGGCGGACATGCCGCTGCCGCTGCAGCGGCGCGCGGTGCGGGTCGCCGTCGAGGCCGTCGCCGCCAAGCCGCGGCTCGAGAGCAAGCGCCTCGCGCTCGCGCTCAAGAAGGTAACCGTGGACACTGGACAGAGACGTTTTTCTTCTTGTTTGTTAGAACCAGTGGTATTTGTTTGTGGATTTGTTTATGCTCAGCTAAACAAATTTCTCAACTGTTATTATGTCAAAATCAAATGCATGTTCGAATCATCCATGTCCATGCATACACAGATTTGTGGCTAACTCGATTCAGAAAAAAGAGGATCTAGAGCGTAGGATTCAAGTAGATGTTTCAGCTCTCAAAAATTTGATGCACATGCTGCTTTGGCCCCAAATGAAACGGAAGGCAGAGACGATGCCAGATCAGATGGTTCAAAACTTCCATTTATTATGAGAGATGGTCCACTATGCTGCTTACAAAGAACTCTATTTATGAGATATATGTAATGCTTTTGCTACTATAGGTCGTCTCTAGCAGTTTCATGTTGCAATCTTATGTCAAATTAAGTTAATATGGATGGCAACTAAGCATGCTCTACGAACTGGGAGAGTGGTCCACCAATGAAGGGCTGATGTTTTTGTGCGACAAAGAAATAGAGAAGGCTGGGGAGGGAGGATTATTGGAAGAAAACCAGTAAATGTGAGGATCGGTGATGGTCGGCTGACAGAGCAATATGTTATTTCGTAGTAAGTCATATGATCATGGAGTCACACAGCTAGATCACCTTCAGATGGAAAACGCTCAATTTCTGACTTAGGAAACCACACAATTCTAAAACAGGTCATTGAGCACAGCACTGCCTGAAACTGACTCAACTCCTACCTCAAGTCCTCAACACACTTAGCAAACCACCGAAAATACAAAAGACCACATAAGTCAAACTGCAAACTTCCACAGCACTTGCCAACGACCCTCCAGCAAAAACCATCCAAAACAACACCAAGAAGAAACTAATCTTCAACATCAACTATCAGCCACCACTATCTTCAGACTTGCTTCAGAGCATCAGCAAACCTCCACATTAGCCTGTCCACTTCCGTAGACTCTTTCCCTTCAAGACAATCTTCAATTGATCAACTAAGCTTTTTGCTCTATGCAGCACTGTTGTTGGGTCCTTCATCAGCTTGTTGTTGATACCATATCATTCCTTGTTTTCTGTAGTGCTCAAAGTACACCTGCACAGCAAAATAACATCACTTCTCTAATTCTGGCAGGTTTCCTTCATTTTCTTTTCTGTCTAACTAACTCATGTTTGATTGTCTAACCAAGCTTTTTTTTGTCAAACACGCACGAGAGTTGCGTATGTTTGTATGAGGGAGGGACTCCCTTAGGCCTTGCACAACGTAGGCTTACTATGATGCTTCGAACAGAGAGTTTTCAGGCACCACTTCTCACACTGCAACTACCGGTGACGATGCCAGGAAATTGGGGAGTGGAGCAAGTAGATGCATCAATGCCCAAACTGAAAAGGAATATTTTGTTCATTGCACACCGATTCTTGAGGCTAGTTAATTATGCCACTGTTTATTGTTTGTGGGACCCACTAAGATGAAAATGTGTGAAGTTACACCCTGCAGCAAAAAGCCAAATAAAACATCACTGTGAGGTGGCGGACATGAACAGTATTAGGCAACGCTCACGATGTGGAAGGCACAACACAACCCACTTATCACTCAAAGGAATTAATATGGGGCTGCAAAAAATCAAGACAAAAAAACCATTTTCACTTTCCCTGTTAAACAATAATGGAGGCACTTAGAATTACTGACTTAGATTTGCTCCTACTTTTCACATAGCTACTACTTCTATTTGTTTGTGTTGGAGTGTCTTCCTTATTTGCACCTTTGTGGCGTAAGTTGGTTATGAGTCATGAAACTAAGGTGATAAGATTTGGTTGGTTCTGCCACATTATTGAGCAAACAACGTCAGCTGTTGCTATTTATGTTCTTTTTGTTCCTTCCCCCTTTCTACTTGGTTTCACTTAATTGCTAATGCATGTAATGTATCCCTTGTGATCCCTTTATTGTATTCTTGAATTTAGCCATATTTCTTAGATTTCCGTAGAAAGAAAAAGGCATGATGTACATGTGACCATGTGGGTTAATGTTAAAATTTGGCAATTTGCTACGAATATGTTACTAGAATAGCCAGTTTTTTTTGTCCACGAGCATTCCCTTTGTGTGTTCTCTTCTCTCTTAATGAAATGATACACGATTCTCTTGCATGTTCAAGAACAGAAAAACTTGTTGGTTTAAAAAAAAAACTTTTTGCTCATGTTAGCATGCACTGCTCCCTGGATTTTTGTTTGCCCCTGCTAGATTGGTGGTCCTTTCTTCTCTCTTAAGTCACAAGGTAGTGCCTTATGTGGCGTGCTTGATGACCTGCTGTTGTGTTTGGTTGGAAGTATCAAGGATTTTATTTTCATGATTGTGTTCTTCGATTCTCACTGTTCATGATATCTGATGACTGATTCTTTCTTTCCTTCTTTTTTGTGATTCGAAGGATTTTGATACAACATATGGGCCTGCATGGCACTGCATTGTCGGCACAAGCTTTGGTTCCTATGTCACTCACTCATTGGGAGGTTTCTTGTACTTCTCCGTTGACAAGGTCTACATTCTTCTCTTCAGAACTGCCGTCCAGCCACTTGCTCAGCCGCAATGAGACCTGGGAATCTGTTCACTCAAACAAGTGTAGATGCAGCGCAAATTGTAACTTTGAACAGAATAGATGATGCTCAACACACCGTGGTGCCGCGTTTGAGATGTAGAGGTAATTTCATCTGTACACAGAACCGTAGAACAGACATGCCTCTGTAACTTGTACGCCGTACTGTGCTGCTGTGTAAACGTTCTTATGCTGTGGCCTGGAGTTACAGAGCCTGACTGTCAGATCTCAATCTCCAGCTTTAGTATCCAATGTACTTCGTGGTTACACATTCGAGCTAGTGGGGCCCGTGATGATCTCTCAAGTCTCAACGCTCCCTAGTATCTTGCTTGCCAAATGCTAGTAGAGCTGTACTTCCTCCGTCTCTGAAAAGTATGAATCTGGATAAATGGATTTATAGCAAAAATGACATTTTCTTTTTGAGAGAGAGGGAGTAATCATTAGCTGACCCGACCCTTTAAATGCTCGGTGCCAGGAAAAGATACACAGCTACTTCCTCTGTCCCAAAAGAATGGAAGTCTCTTCCTAAATTTTGACTAATCATGAAATACATTTGTCTAATAAACTTAATCGAAGATTGAAATGTAGATGATAATAACATTATTTGTCTCGTAAAGTGAGACTTTCATTCTTTTTAGGACAAAAAGAGTAATTGACAGCAGGCCATCATCCCTAGGGCGGGTGCTGCGCCGTGCCAAATGGTGGGTACTATTTTGTACAAAAATCTAGTTAAACTTAAGTCTAATTGACTTCTCAAAGATCGAGAACGTCCTTTTCAAAAAGATGGAATAGGTCGATATATGGCTCGCTCAGGCTCAATAGCGCTCATTGTCTGGGATAGGAATCACAGAATCGCTATATCAATTTGATCTGGCTTTTAGTCTTAATACACAACTCACAAAAAGAATATTCAACTCAGATAGAAAGTATCCTGAATTGTACATTTGTACAGATTTCTAGATTTAGAATTTTTATCCAATCCAAAAGTTTAGATAGACCGTTTAGCTTTCAGCGATTCACGGATTCTAAAGTCACCTTTGAACGAGACACCAAACAGAACACACTCATCGTTGAGAATGGGACAGACAAATGCGAATGTCCCACTGACCCTGTGAGGAATCAAGAGAACCAAAAAACATAGACCACTGAGACCAGCCATTGATTTAGGACCACTCACAATAAACGGCGATGAAAAGGTAAAATGCAAGTGACAACAGCTTAAAGGGCTTCCCAACCCAACCAACCAAACCTGGCTCCAGTGCCCCTGCCTGAAACGATGTGGGACACCGAGGCCTTGCCCGGCAGCATCTCATATGGGGAGCCCCCAAATTTTCCCGACAATAATCATAACACGGCTACAAGCACCAAGAAACCAGGGTCCAGATCACATTGCATAGTGTCATTAGACAGCAGCAAACACTAAGCTACTAGTTTCTAGGCACGTAAAGCCGGCTTTACTGCCCCTCGCTCGAGTCGCGCTTGGGCGCCTCCCTGATCTCTTCAGCAGGGTCCTCCTGCAGCCAAGCACCAGAAATACGATTGTTTAGGGAAAAGGTTGATTTCAGGGAGATCCAATTCAAGAGTGCAAAGAGAACTTAGTGTTAGGGACATGGGTCTTACCGAGATGTCAGAAGTCCATAGGGTCAAGTTATCACGGAGGAGCTGCATGATCAAAGTGCTGTCCTTGTAGGACTCCTCGCTCAGGGTGTCCAGTTCCGAGATGGCCTCATCAAAAGCCTGCAAATTGCCCAGGAGGGAACATCAGCATGATGTCTTTCACATGTCAATGGTCTAAACCCTGAACAAAGACGGACTCTAAACAATTAAGATGTTCATTCTTCTTTCAGCTGTGGAAGACTTCAGAACACCAAATAGGGTAAAAAACATTCAAGCGCATGAGCTAAGCTACAATATTTGAAAAGATCAAACAAATTGCGATTTAATAGCATGACAAACTACACGAAGTCTACTCACAGAAACAAAACTGACCAAATACATATACCCCCCCAAAAAAATGCAGAATACCAATATTGCTTAATGCCCAACTTTTATGAGCCACTGATGACTTAAAACCTAAACTTAGAACAAACAATTTCAACAAGTGCAGAATATACTGTGATATTTTATTCTCCTAAAGTCAATTTGATGTTGATCTAAAAGGATTTGCATAACTGTTCGAGGACATTTTTAAATTCATTGCAGACAATAGCTTAATAAAAAATTGCAGCCGACCAAAGGACATAATAACAAAAGGTTAGGTACACCCAATAGGATGCTCTAGTGTGCACACACTCAGCACAACAGTTGACTGCAATTAAAAGACGTTGTCTCCCAAAATACTGATTCCAAGAAATTTCCAATGTTGTATAAGTCAATAACAGAATAGTGAAGAACCAAAATGTTAGGTTTCCTGTCCATATCACAACTTGTGCACAAACCAATCCATGTATAAAAAGTACACATTTATGACTGTAGGTGTGACAACGAAAAACAATGGCTCCCTCCATTTTTTTACATGCTGTATTAGGTTTGCCTTAAGTCAAACGTTTCCAACTTTGACCATCAACTTTCAAAAAAAAAAAATGCAGTTTCACAACATGTGAACCACATATATTACGGAAGTATTTCTCATAGTGAATCTAAAAGCATAAATCTTTTGATGTTAGCCTATATAATTTTTTTTTAGAAAAATGGTGGTCAAAGATAGAAATATTTGACATAGGACAAAACTAATATGCATGTAAAAATACAGTGAGTAGTATTTTTCATTGATACAGTTTTAATATCTAATATCTGGAAGGCTTCATAGTTCATACACCAGAAAAATTAACTTAAAAGTCTCACCAAAGTAAAGGGTTGTAGCAGAGATGCATCAAAGGAGAAAAGGCAATATAGCAAATATGGTTCTCTAGTGATAATATTGTGATACACTAATGACCTACCATTTTCCCCTTACTGCTCAATTAACAATGGTCTTAAGTCATTTCTTAAAATCATATATACAGCATGCATCAAAAACAGACCAGCAATTCCCTACACAAGCACTGCACATCCACATAGATAATATACTAACAAAACATGAAATGATGCTGAAAAACAAACCTGCTTTGCAAGACTGCAGGCACGATCAGGTGAGTTGAGAATCTCATAATAGAACACTGAGAAGTTAAGTGCCAGTCCAAGCCTAATAGGGTGAGTTGGAGCAAGCTCAGCCAAAGCAATATCCTGAATGCACCACAAAGCCGTTTTCAGCAAACTTGTAATAAAACATGATGTGAAAAAAAAACTACGAGCATAATGCTTCAAAAACAAAATTGCACACTGATTAAGAAATGAAACAAAAAATTGTTGACCTGGGCAGCCTTGTATGCCACCATGGTGTTCTCAGCAGCGTCCTTTCTCTCAGCTCCAGTCTTGAACTCAGCTAGGTATCTGATCATGACAACTGAATCAGTCAAACGAAAACACAATCCTGCAAATGTGGAAGTCTTACTGGGATTGGTATAATCATATTACCTGTAGTAGTCACCCTTCATCTTGAGGTAGAAGACCTTGGACTCGGGAGCAGTTGAAGAGGGCACAAGGTGGGACTCGAGCAGCTTGAGAATGCCATCGCAGATCTTGGTGAGCTCAGTCTCAATCTTGCCACGGTAGTCCTTGATGAGTGTTACACGGTCCTCATTGCCTCGGCCCTCCTCCTTCTGCTCAATGGAGGAGATGATGCGCCATGAGGCACGGCGGGCTCCAATGACGTTCTTGTATGCAACAGACAGGAGGTTGCGCTCCTCCACAGTGAGCTCCTCAGAGTCAACAGTCTTGGCTACCTTCTCCATGAACTCAACCATCTCCTCGTACCTCTCTGCCTGCTCCGCAAGCTTGGCCATGTACACATTTTCCTCACGGGAAAGCTCTGCTGATGCCATCTTACAATTCAGTTTTCAAAACTTGCAGTACGCCGGATCTGCAGGGTTGGGAGAAGCAGTGAGCTAACTTCATCGCACGATTAACACTTTATTGATGTGTGGCACGAATAGCTACTAGCTAGTCGAGATCTCCAGCTAGTCATATTCAGACGGGGGAATTTCCAGAGGGAAAGCACAATTCTCAGCATAAAACAAGGAAATTCATGGTCTAGTCACGGCAATTTTAACATTAACTACTTGAAAAAGGAGAGGCTACTACAGTATCTGGTTGGCGAATTTTGACTACAATAACCACAACTAAACCTAGCTGAAAGCATGTCTATTAGCTTCCAACACTTCCTCTAACCTTGAAAAGCGCCAGATCTGAGTACCTAAGTACGAACTTCCGGCAGTAAAAAAACCCGCCGCTTAATAAGCATGACACAGAATCAACTGGTTCGACTGGAGTACAGGCTTTTGACGGATCCGTACGCGTACAACATCAGACCAAGCGGGCATGGATCCCGTCCTCGCGTCTACTCGATCAAAAGGGATCCAACCACTCAGTAGCGGCGCCCCAAACCCGTGCGGAAACGACATATTTAGATTACAAATCCAACGCAAAAACAAGCAAAGCGCCAGGAAAGAAAGGGGATCGAAGCAGCAGCGACCCAGAATCAAGAGAGGAGGAGAAGCCGAGGGACGGAGGAGAGGGGGAGCGAGGGGGTACCTCTGCGTGCGTCGACCTCGTCGAGCTCCGGCGTTCGAATTGGGGGTGCGCGAAGAGACGGCGCTGCCTGGGCTCTACAAAAGGGATGTCTCCGAGTCCCGCCGCCCAATCATATGGTGACGCGTGTCGGCGCCACCGTGGCAGCCCTGATCCCGCGCGGTGCATGTGGTCATCTGGCCCACCGGACAGGCGGAGGCTGAGCCATCAACGAATTCAAAGCCGTCACGACGTGTGGGGACCGGACAGCCAGCCTGCTCCACATGTCAGGGTGGCCCGCACGCGGAGCCTGCCTGCCGCTGTGATGGTGGGCCCAGTGCCGCCCTGGTGATAAGACCTTCCGCACCGGGTGCGCTAAAGGCAACCTGCAGATCACGATACTGGAAAAAAAAACTTCTGCACCGGCTACTCTGTCAGGTCCGGTAAATAAGGCCTCGTTTAGTTCGGTGAATTGGGGAGAAAAATACTGTATCAGAATTTCTGTAGCATTTCGTTTGTATTTGGTAAAAATTATCTAAATTTTGACTAACTAGGCTTAAAATGTTCATCTCGCAAAGTACAACAAAACTGTGCAATTAGTTTTTGATTTCATCAACATTTAGTACTCCATGCATTTGCGACATTTTGATGTGACAGAGAATCTTCTTTTTGCATAGTGAAATTTAGAAGAGAATTAGGGGAACTAAACAAGGCTAAGAGGACAACGCTATTTGTGGCGCTCTACCGCACATACATTACCCTGCAGCGCTCAAAGCTGGCCGTCCGCGAGCGTGAGAGTGAGCAGAGAAAGGTGCATGCAGCGCGGCCCCACTTTATTTTTAAACAAAAAAAATATTATATCTCACAAACCAAAAACTCAAATTAAATTTTAATTGCACCATTAAATTCGTTTCAATAAATTCTTTAAAACTAGATCTCACATGGATATATTTAGATAAAGTGACAAGTAGCCCCATAGTAGATGGAGGATGATATAGAGGACGGATAAGTACGGGAAAACTATATATTTTGTGGTGACTAAGATGAAATATTTATTTTAGAGAATGAATATAGAGGTTTATGAGTGCGGGTAGTGTAAGCTCGTTGGCGCCTCCGGCCGCCGGCCCCACGCAGCGGACAGCCTGGAGGCGTTGGACCGAGGGGGCGGCGCGGGGCCGAAAGGAAAAGGAAAATGATTCTTCTCGCACGGGCCGCAAAGCTGCCTGAATTCACCGACCCGTGGGCCCGCGTGGCTCGCTGGCCACGTGACGTCCATTCGTGCGTCGGGTGCGGATAAGAACTGGCGGGGGCCGGCGGGCTGGATCTGGACCTGGACGGGCGTCGGGACACCCCAATTGTCACGACACACAGGGCGCCGGCGGGCCGTGGGGAGCGACAAGGCGCGTGTCGCTGAGGAGGCCGCGGGCCCCGCTCCTCCGCGAGCGTCACGTGACGTGAACGCGCGCGGCAACGACTGCCAGTCGGATGAGTACACATGAATGAACTTGAAATTGATTCCAAATCCTAAGATATTTTGATTTGACATTTCTAGATATATTATTTTTACTGCATATTACGTTAACTTTGTATTAAGTGTATCTTTGACCATCCATTTCAAAAAATTATATAGAAATGTCAAACAATTGTATCTTTGACCATCCATTTCAAAAAAATTATATAGATTCATGATGGATACAATTTTTCTTTTTAGTTTTTTTAGATCAACTATAAGAAATGCTTTCATAATATATAACTTCATATATTGTGAAACTATACGGATTTTTCGAAATGGATAGTCCGAGATAGTAATGTTTGACTTATATTAAAACAAAGTTAATGTGACATATAAAAAACGGAGAGAGTATTTAGAAAAGCCAAAACATCTTGTGATTTCAAATGAGGGAGTACATTCTAATTTAAATACGAAAACATATACAACTTGTTGAATGTGAATAAAAAAGATAGTTTAGCTTTGGATTCACATTTTGATATCTACTTGATTGTGAAGAACAAGTATATATTTGTTTCATTTATTATTTGAATAAAATAAAATAATTATACGTACACGTAGAAATTTAAATGATATATACATATATAGTTACGTAATAACACGTGTAGATAAAGACAACACATAGAAGCAAACGTATTTATAATTTATTAACTCATGGCACCAAAAAGTGAAGTGTATAAACTATATGGTACTGTCGTCACATGATTCATACGGGATGAAATTGAGAAGCAAAAACTACCTCTGCGTTTTAATGCCAAGAAACATACATCAAAATGCGAAATCAGTCAAACGTGATTAGATAAAAAAAAAATACACAGTTTGTCTTCCCATGATACACCTAAAAGAGACTCGTTAAAAAATAATATATTGTTACTTTTTTAGTACTCCTACTTAAGAACCTGAATATGGATCCAAGTGGGCTAATAGAAAAATTAACTGTTGTTACCGGGTCGTTGTCATTCTCGTGATGAGATGTCCAGTCTCCCTTTCACAAACAAGAACAGCCAAGTTTGAATGTAATCCCCTTTTAACTGGTCCAATTTTACGGCTAATGATTGCACGCTATGTGTTGATACCATTGTTTTTTTACTCCGCCTGCAGCCTTGCACACCGATCACATTTGACACCATTTTCAACACATATGAAGTAAAACTAAATTAGCATATGAAATGGAAACAACAGCATAAATATTTTGCTATTTCTGCACTTTGTAATCTTTCATATGTCATTGTACAACGGCAGGTCGTGGAAGATGTCTACTATAAGGAGCTTAGCCTATGACATAGTTTTATAACAGGGAAAAAATTTTAGTTCAGCCAAAGCTAAGGTTGTCTCCTCCTCAACTTTAATCTCTGTTACGTCGGATATTTGACACTAATTTTAAATATTAAATATAGACTAATTACAAAACTAATTGCACATATAGAGACTAATTTGCGAGACGAATCTATTAAGGTTAATTAGTCCATGATTTGATAATATGGTGCTACAGTAAACATATGCTAATAATGGATTAATTTGGCTAATGATGGAGACTAGGCCATGTTCGCTTGTCCTATAAATCGTACTTTTTTAGCCAACAAAGAGTGTTTTTCTCTCACAACAAATCAGCAACAATACTTTCAGCCAAACGAACAGGGCGTCTCCATCTGTGCAATTAGTTTTATAATTAACTTATATTTAGTCCTCCTAGTTAACATCCGAATGTCTGATGTGACAGGGCTCAACTTTAGTTCCTAAATCCAAACACCCCCCTAAAGGTTTTGTCGGTGTTTTGTAAACCAGACTAGTAAATTTATATGATTGTCGCGATGTTCTAGAAGACGATGGTGGCATCCAAAAGAAACGATGATTTATACTGATTCAGGCCAGAGCTCTATGTCTAGTCTCATAGACGATCGAGTGCATGTTCCTCGCTTGAATGTTCTGAAGTTCTTATAACGGGGGGTGTAAGAATGGTGGAAGAGGTAGGAGAGCTAGAGCTAGGAGACGGGCTGCTCGAAGAGAAGCTTCAGGAGCCCTTCTATGGTGTAGGAATGAGTGAATGAAAGTTGGATCCCTAAGATGGCAAGCTGCCCTTATATAGAGTTCGGGGCCAGGATGTGTACAAAGAAGAAGGTTCTCAAGACCGATGGGTCGTGAGTCTGAGGGAGGGCCGAACACCCCTGGTGTTACGAGCTTACTTAGCCTCATGGTTAAGACCTGAGCAAGGTTACCGCAGCGAGATTCTCGGATTTTAAATTTTTTAAAAAAATCACATGAAATGATTGACAAAATTTTATGTGACTCACTCTGGTGGCTGGGAGAAATCAAATAATTATAGTGAGTTAGTTTGCTTAACGGGAAAGGGTGCTAGTGAAAATACTAACAAAAAGGTTAAAAAATGTTGTGTTAATCGTTTGGCATGAAAAACAATTTTTGTAAACAAAAATAAACTATCGCTGGTATGTAGTACTTAATAAAATTTGAGTGTAAGTCTAGTAGATAAAAATGCAACTTTGGTTTCGGTAATTAAATGTCGTTCAATGGCATATTTGGTAGCTCAGGAATTGAAATTCGAATTTAATTCCAGCTTCTAGAACGGAAACGACCAAGTCCAAAAACCTAATGACAATGCCATTTTGGCAAGTAAATTCTGAGGAATTTTGCTAGCAATGGTAAGGTACTTGGGCACGGTGAATTGCGTCAAGGTATAGGTTATGCATTGGTATAGGGTTTAGGGGTGTTTGAGTCGATTGGAGTTAGTTAGTAATGTGCCGCGTGGCTCTACCGTCGGTCCTAGGCTTCTCACGCGGTTGGCCTGGGTAGGGTAGAAGCTGGTGATGGGTGTTGACCCGTTGGCGTGAATGACCTTGCGGTTCCCCAAAAGGATGTGGTCGGTTGGTTCCATTCCCTGGGTGAGTTCGCCATGAGTCGTGGGCCTCTAGCCCCCTAGGTGGAAGACTTGGCCATGGCCGGTGGCGAAAGAGGGTATTGGCCCCCTATATAGGTGAACTCTGGGATGCTACCACTGAGGGTATTTTTGAGAGTGTGTCCACCGTAGACCGCAGGGTCTAGATCTCCAAAATAGAGGTCTGGAGCACAACTGAAGGCGGACGTGGGCGCTGGCCCTCCGTCACCTGTGAACTCGTAGTTTTTGTGGCTGAAGTGGCTGTTGGTAGCCATTCCGTGAGCGAGTCCACTGATGGTGCAAGGAGCTATTGCTTCCTTCTCAACAATCGAGAGTGCACGACTGTCCCCTACCTAGCATGCTAATTGTCGGTGTTTTGTAAACCGGACTAGTAATTTTATACGATTGTCGTGCTGCTCTAGGAAGACGATGCTGGTATCCAAAAGACATGAGGATTTATACTGGTTCAGACCAGAGCCCTATGTCTAGTCTCAAAGATGATTGAGTGCGTGTTCCTCACTTGAATGCTCTAAAGTTCTTACAATGAGAGTGCAAGAATTGTGGAAGAGGTAGGAGAGCTAGAGCTAGAATATGGGCTGCCCAAAGGGAAGCTTTAGGAGCCCATCTACGGTGTAGGAACGAGTGAATGAAAGTTGGATCCCCAAGATGAGTGCCCTAGTGAAAGCCCAAGTTTGGTTTTGGTAATTAATGACACCAAGTTGCTAATGCCATGTGTTAAGTGTTTTGAGTTAGGCATAAGCAACGCATGTAATAAAAGTGTACGTGGCAAGGAGTGGTGGCCACAAGATCACAAAGAAATGGTGCATGGACATGAAATGACGATCATGGTGGAGATGCACATAATATGATGAACTTGATGATCAAGTGGAGGAGAAAGATCTAAGAGCGCAAGGCAAAGGTATAACCATAGGGTTTTCCTTTTGCCGGTCTAAGTTGAGTAGAGAAGTGATTGACCGGATTTAGGATACATAGTCGACTATCAAGAGGGGCAATCACGGTTAGCTCGGGAATCAAGTGCCACTAGATCAATGTCTTGAGCATATGCATTAGGATCTAGTTGAGAGCTAACATAACGCCTTGGAAAATGTTTGTGAAATGCTAACACACATGCACTTTGTGGTGTACACTTGGTGGTGTTAGCACATTTGCGAAGGCGGTGGTGTTTGAGCGGTAATAAGGGGTTTGGGGTTCGCTCTCCCTCCCGCCGAGCGTGCGAGCGCGGGATTCAGGCGTTTTCGAGAAAATGAAATGCCTATTTTCTATTGCGCCGGAGGCGAGAAAAGGTGGTGAAAGTCCGAAATATTTTTCACTGAAAAACGGCGATCGGACGCTGCACCGGACGCGGTCTCGGTTTGACCGGACGCGTCCGGTCAGTTCAACACGGCGCGAGCTCTAGGGTTTGTGACCGGACGCGGGTCTGGCCTGACCAGCGCGTCCGGTCAGTACAACTGAGCGTAAGAGAGAAGCACGCGACCGGCGCGTCCGGTCCTTCACGGGACCGGAGCGTCCGGTCAGACGTCCAGGAACACAGAGCGAAGCGGAGTGACGATCGGACGCGCGGCGCGTCCGGTCACGTGCGATCGGACGCGTCCGGTCGCAGCTGGAGCTTACTGGAACGCGACCGGACGCTGACACTGTCGCGTCCGGTCACTCGGTTGAGCGCGTCCGGTCAGGGCAACGGCTAGTTCTGACGCGCACTGTTCACGTTTGTCGTTTAGTGACCGGACGCGTCCGGTCACCCTGACCGGAGCGTCCGGTCAGCGCGTTTTTGCTGCGTCGTCTGTAACGGCTAGTTGCGTACCCCTTCGTTATAAATAGACGTTGGACGGGGTTTGAGGGTAACTCTTGCACATTTTGAGATATAGAGACATACTTTGAGCTAGAGAACAACCCCTCCACTCATCTCTTTGCATAGTTGCACATCTTGAGTGAGATTGAGTGAGATTCAAGTGCATTGCTTGAGAGTTGCATTCTAGAGGCACTTGATCTTCGAGTTGCTGCGGATTTCTTGTTACTCTTCCGTGTTTCCCGACACGGTAGACGGCTTGGAGCAGCGGAGGTGATTGAGCTCGCAATTGGAGATTGTTGGAGCCTTCACCAAGTGTTGTAAGGGGTTCTTGATCCTTCCCCGCGGGAGTTCGTGAATTGGATACTCTAGTGGAGCTCGTGGCTTGGAGGATCCCCATCTTGTGTGCGGTTGTGCGGCGCCCGCCGAGGGCTCAACTCTTGATAGTTGATTAGCTCGCGAACCGACAAGTGGGTGTATCGCCACAACGGGGAGTAGCTTGCCGGGAAGCAAGTGAACCTCGGGATAAATTCTTGTGTCATTCTCTTCCCGAGGATTTCTCTTGTGTGATTGATTGATTGGTACATCTCATCTCTACACGACGGTATAATCACTCAAAGCTCTTTTCTTGTATTACTTCTTGTTTCTATCTTGTAGTTGTTGTTGTGTTTAGTGAATAGCCTTGTATTAGACTCGTGTAGGTGGCTTGCTTATTTAGTTAGAGCTAGTGCATTAGCTTCGCCACCTTTCGTACTAACTTGTGGTTAAGTAATTATTGTAGAAGTTTTAATTAGGCTATTCACCCCCCCTCTAGCCTATTTGGACCTTACAATTGGTATCGGAGCCGAGACACCGTTTATTTGAGGCTTAACAACCTACGGTGAAAAAGAAATGGCTCAATTAAGCTTGCACATCAACAACACCAAGAAGGCACCTCACTTTGATGGCACAAACTATGCATATTGGAAGGTTAAGATGACCGCACACCTAAAGTCAATCAATAGAGAAGTGTGGAAGGTCACCGAAACAAAATTTGAGGTTGCTAATCCGGAAGCACCTACACCGGTGGAAGAGAAGAAGCTCCAATGCAATGACATTGCCATTAGTGCTCTTCATGAGGCATTAGATGACAAGACATTTGAGCAAGTGAAAAACATAGAAGTTGCACATGATGCTTGGGCCAAGCTAGAAGAAACATTTGAGGGCACCGAAGGCACAAAGACCGCTAAAGCATATATCTTGCAAGAAAAATTTTCAAGCTTCAAGATGCAAGATGATGAGAGTGTTCCGGAGATGTTTCATAGATTGCAAGTCATTGTCAATGAGCTCAAGGCACTTGGTGAGGAGGTCAAGGACAATCAATTCTCTATGAAGTTCTTGAGAAGCTTGCCCAAGAGATTTGATACATTGATCACCGTGCTAGTGAGGACTACATTGAAGGATTCAACTCCTTAACAAATATTTCAAGAGGTGATGACCGATGATTCATATAGAGAAGATGATGAGAAGGATGAGTTGGTCAAGAAGAAGAAGAAGGAAAATGAAAAGAAAGATGATGAAAAGAAGAAGAGTGTGGCATTCAAAGCCACCACATCCAAGGGCAAGTCCAAGATTGAATCATCAAGTGATGAAGACTCAAGCTCTTGTGATAGTGATGACATTGATGAGAAGATGGCTCTCTTTGTCAAGCAATTTGGCAAATTCATGAAGAAGAAGGGCTATCGTGCAAGGAGGAGGAAGAACTCATCTAAGAAGAATGAGCGTAACATGAGATGCTTTAGATGCCATAGCAAGGATCATCTTATTGCAAAGTGTCCTTATGATAGTGATGATGAAGATGCTATCAAGAAGGAGAGGAAGAAGCAAAAGAAGAAGCAAGAAAAGAAAGAGAGCTCTCATAAAAGGAAGAATGATTCTCATGTTGCTACATGGGATAGTGATGATTCCTCAAGTGATGATGATGATGACTATAAGAGCAAGAAGAAGGGACATGCTAGCATTGCCATCCAAAAGAAGGTCTCCCTCTTCGACACTCCATCATGCTTCATGGCTAAGGCCGCTAAGGTATCATCCGATGATGAGAGTGATCATGATAATGCTAGTGATAGTGATAGTGATGAAGAGGAATTCACTAAAGATGAACTAATCACTATGCTAGAAGATTGCACTCAACATTTTAAAGAATCTAGAAAGGAGTGCAAGGGCTTGCTTAAGGAAAAGAAAAACCTTATGCAAGAACTTGATGAGCTTAGGGCATCTTATGAGAGTCTAAAGGTAGACCATAAGAAGCTTCAAAAGTCTCACATTAAGCTAGAAGAAGCTCATTCCTCTCTAGTTGAAAAATATGAAAACATACCAAATAATGTTGAGAAAGCTAAAACTTGCAACATAGGCATATCATGTGATATAATTGATGAAACTTTTCATAAGCCTATTATTGTTGCTCCTACTAACCCTTCATGTAGCGCATCTACATCATCCTCATCTAGTAGTGATGGTTTCACTTGTGACTCCACACTTATAGTTGAGAATGAAAATCTCAAGAAGGAGGTAAAAGAGCTCAATCACACCTTAGCTAAGGCTTATGGTGGTGAGGACCGCTTGCTTATGTGCTTGGGTAGCCAAAGAGCATCTCTCTACAAAGAGGGATTGGGCTATAACCCCAAGAAAGGCAAGGCCGCTTTTGCTCCTCACAAGACTCGTTTTGTGAAGAACAATGGTAGCTATTGCAAAAGTTGCAAGCAAGTTGGTCACATAGAGCAACAATGCATGAACAAGAAATCAAATGCTAATGTATCCTCAATTAAGTTTGATTCTTTCTATATACTTACCAAGGGTACAAATGGTGTTCATGCTAAGTTCATTGGTGCACCATGGATGGGCTCAAAGAAGAAAGCCATTTGGGTACCAAAGAGCTTAGTCTCTAACCTTGGAGGACCCAAACAAGTTTGGGTACCTAAAAAGAATTGATCTTGTCTTATAGGTCAATTACAAAGCCGGAGGAAGGCATTGGGTGCTTGATAGTGGGTGCACTCAACATATGACCGGAGACTCTTGTATGTTCAATTCAATTGATACAAGTCAAAATGGTGGTTTTGATGCTATCACTTTCGGCAACAACAAGAAAGGCAAGGTCAAGGGGCTTGGTAAAATTGCTATCTCAAATGACATGAGCATATCAAATGTGTTGCTAGTTGAGAGCTTAGATTTCAATCTTTTGTCGGTGGCACAACTTTGTGATCTTGGCTTCAAGTGCATCTTTGGTAGTGATGATGTTGAAGTCATAAGTGTTGATGGATCAAACTTGATATTCAAAGGATTTAGACATGGTAGCTTATACTTGGTTGACTTCAATGATAGTGAGACACAATTGACATCATGCTTGCTTAGTAAATCTAGTATGGGTTGGTTATGGCATAGAAGGCTTGGTCATGTTGGAATGAAACAATTGAACAAACTTTTGAAGCATGACTTAGTTAGAGGCTTGAAAGACGTCACCTTTGAGAAGGATAAACCATGTAGTGCTTGTCAAGCCGGTAAACAAGTTGGAAATACACATCCTAGTAAGAGTGAAATGAGCACATCAAAGGCATTTGAGTTATTGCACATGGACTTGTTTGGGCCAACAACATACACTAGCATTGGTGGCAACAAGTATGGTTTTGTGATTGTTGATGACTACACTAGATACACTTGGGTGCTCTTTCTCTATGACAAGAGTGATGTTTATGATCTATTCAAGTCTTTTGTCAAGAGGGTGCAAAATGAGTTTGAGACTACCATCAAGAAGATAAGAAGTGACAATGGTAGTGAGTTCAAGAATACAAGAATTGAAGATTTGTGTGATGATTATGGTATTGGGCATCAATTCTCACCAACATACACTCCTCAATCTAATGGTGTAGTTGAAAGGAAAAATAGAACCTTGATTGATATGGCTAGATCAATGCTTAGTGAATACAATGTTAGTTATTCATTTTGGAGTGAAGCTATCAATACGGCTTGCTATTGTAGCAACCGTCTCTATTGCCATGGAAAGCTTGGAAAGACACCATATGAGCTATTGAATGGAAGAAAGCCCAACATTGCATACTTTAGAGTGTTTGGTTGCAAATGCTATATTCTCAAGAAAGGCACTAGATTGAGCAAGTTTGAAAAGAAATGTGATGAAGGGTTCTTACTTGGTTATTCTACCACAAGCAAAGCATATAGAGTTTGGAATCTCACAAATGGCACCTTGGAAGAAGTTCATGATGTTGAATTTGATGAAACCCAAGGGTCTCAAAATGAAGCTCAAAACCTTGATGATGTGAGAGGAGATCAATTATCAAATGCAATGAAGAACATGGACATTGGTGATATAAGGCCGATGCAAGTTGATGATGATGATATTCATGTGATCAACCAAAGTGTGCAAATTGATACAAATCAAGCAAGCTCTAGTGGTACTCACGATGAAGCTCAAGTTCAAGGTCAAACAAGTGAAAGCAATCAACTCCCAATACTCCAACCTACTAGCATTGCAAGAGATCATCCGTTGGACCAAATCATTGGTGGAATTCAAAGTGGTGTTCAAACTAGATCAAGGCTAGCATCCTTTTGTGAGCATTACTCATTTGTCTCATTAGAAGAACCAAAGAAGATAGAAGATGCATTGAAGGATTCCGATTGGGTAAATGCCATGCATGAAGAACTAAACAACTTTGCTAGAAATCAAGTTTGGGAACTTGTTGAAAGGCCAAAGAAATACAATGTGATTGGTACTAAGTGGGTCTTTAGAAACAAGCAAGATCAAGATGGCATGGTTGTGAGAAACAAAGCAAGATTAGTAGCACAAGGATACACTCAAGTTGAGGGTCTTGACTTTGGAGAGACATATGCACCAGTTGCAAGATTGGAGGCAATTAGAATCTTATTAGCATATGCTTGTGCACACAACATCAAGCTCTATCAAATGGATGTCAAGAGTGCATTTCTCAATGGCTATATCAATGAAGAAGTTTATGTTGAGCAACCTCCCGGTTTTGAAGATGACAAGAAGCCCGACCATGTTTACAAGCTAAAGAAGGCATTGTATGGTTTGAAGCAAGCACCTAGAGCATGGTATGAGAGGTTGAGGGACTTTCTTCTCTCTAAAGGGTTCAAGATGGGAAAGGTTGACACCACTCTCTTCACCAAGAAACTTGGAAATGACTTGTTTGTGTTGCAAATCTATGTGGATGACATTATCTTTGGATCAACTAACCAAGACTTTTGTGAAGAGTTTGGAAATATGATGGCTAATGAGTTTGAGATGTCTATGATTGGAGAGCTTAGTTACTTCCTTGGACTTCAAATCAAGCAAATGAAGAATGGCACTTTTGTAAGTCAATGCAAGTACATCAAGGACATGATCAAGAAGTTTGGATTGCAAGATGCTAAGCAAATGAGCACACCAATGGGCACTAATGATCAATTGGGTATTGATGATAGTGGAAACATGGTAGATCAAAAGCAATACCGGTCCATGATTGGAAGTTTGCTCTATGTCACCGCTTCTAGGCCGGATGTGATGTTTAGTGTATGCAAGTGTGCAAGATATCAAGCTTCACCTAGAGAAAGTCACTTGAAAGCAACCAAGAGAATATTGAGATATCTCAAGGGCACTCATGATGTTGGATTATGGTATCCCAAGGGGTCTAATTTTGAGTTGATTGGATATTCGGACTCCGACTATGGTGGATGCAAGATTGATAGAATGAGCACAAGTGGCACTTGTCAATTGCTTGGAAGGTCTCTTGTTTCATGGTCATCAAAGAAACAAAATAGTGTTGCACTATCTACCGCCGAGGCCGAATACATTAGTGCCGGTAGTTGTTGTGCACAATTGCTTTGGATGAAGGCCACTTTGAATGATTTTGGAATTAAATTCAAGAATGTGCCTTTGTTTTGTGACAATGAAAGTGCTATCAAGATGACACAAAATCCGGTTCAACATTCAAGAACCAAGCACATTGACATAAGGCATCACTTCATAAGAGACCATCAACAAAAGGGTGATATTAGCATTGAAAGCATTGGCACCGAAGATCAACTAGCCGACATATTTACAAAGCCACTTGATGAAAAGAGATTTCACAAGTTGAAGAATGAATTGAACATACTTGACTTCTCCAACTTGAAATAAGTGCACCCCCACATTCTTATATGACATGCCTCTCCTCCAACATAGCAAGGTAAAGTTGTTTGGCATATCATTCATACTTTGCTAAGGACATGTTTAGAACATATAGACATATTTGCATGACAAATAGGCTCATTCATGAAAATCAAATAATTTTGATGTATATATGGTACCACTATTGCTTCTATGTTTGATTGATCTCGTGGTAGCATATGACATGTTTGTGGGCTTGCAAACCTAGTGTTGAATCTAGAAAATGAGCTCATGATGTGTAATTCAACATGGTCAAGATAACCCTTATACTTTATGAGGTGTGAAAAAGCTTGTCCTTGGATCAAACCGAATTACATATTCTAGGCAAGTGATCTAGGTTGAACCATAATTTAGACTCCCTCATATTGATTGACTTATCTCTCACTAAAATTACCTATTCTAGGCACCTTTTTGGTGATTGTTGACAAAGGGGGAGAGAAAAGTCACAAAGATATTGCAAAGAGGAATAAGATAAAATAAGGGGGAGAGAAAAGTCACAGGGGAGAGAAAAGTTACAAAGGGAGAGAAATCAAGGGAATCAATTAAATTTGAGCACATAAGTAGGGGGAGCAAGCTCATGGATTATTTGTTGCATTTGTATGTGCATTAACATGATGAAATGTTGCATTACAAAAGTTTAATTTCGATATTCATGATTGAATGGTGTATGCTAGATATAGAACTTGAATGATGTTTTGTTAAGAGTAGCTTTACATGTGGTATCTAGACACCTTTGCTTTTAATGTTGATCTCACGAAGTCCTTTAGTGTTTGTGATCTTTACAAGCGATGTATTACAAATGGTGTCTAGCTACATCGATGCTAAGGATGGTATATAAAGGCAACTCCGATTGGTATCACGCTTCAAAGGTCCATTCTATATACCTTAGCATCAATTTGATAGTAGTAACTCTCCCAAAATTCAAATCCATACATATGTGCACAATTGAACCAAACTCATGGAAGCACTTATGTAGGGGGAGCTAATACTATCGAAATTGAAAATTGATTTCATATCTTTGTGATGGTTGTCATCAATTACCAAAAAGGGGGAGATTGAAAGCCCAAGTTTGGTTTTGGTAATTAATGACACCAAGTTGCTAATGCCATGTGTTAAGTGTTTTGAGTTAGGCATAAGCAACGCATGTAATAAAAGTGTACGTGGCAAGGAGTGGTGGCCACAAGATCACAAAGAAATGGTGCATGGACATGAAATGACGATCATGGTGGAGATGCACATAATATGATGAACTTGATGATCAAGTGGAGGAGAAAGATCTAAGAGCGCAAGGCAAAGGTATAACCATAGGGTTTTCCTTTTGCCGGTCTAAGTTGAGTAGAGAAGTGATTGACCGGATTTAGGATACATAGTCGACTATCAAGAGGGGCAATCACGGTTAGCTCGGGAATCAAGTGCCACTAGATCAATGTCTTGAGCATATGCATTAGGATCTAGTTGAGAGCTAACATAACGCCTTGGAAAATGTTTGTGAAATGCTAACACACATGCACTTTGTGGTGTACACTTGGTGGTGTTAGCACATTTGCGAAGGCGGTGGTGTTTGAGCGGTAATAAGGGGTTTGGGGTTCGCTCTCCCTCCCGCCGAGCGTGCGAGCGCGGGATTCAGGCGTTTTCGAGAAAATGAAATGCCTATTTTCTATTGCGCCGGAGGCGAGAAAAGGTGGTGAAAGTCCGAAATATTTTTCACTGAAAAACGGCGATCGGACGCTGCACCGGACGCGGTCTCGGTTTGACCGGACGCGTCCGGTCAGTTCAACACGGCGCGAGCTCTAGGGTTTGTGACCGGACGCGGGTCTGGCCTGACCAGCGCGTCCGGTCAGTACAACTGAGCGTAAGAGAGAAGCACGCGACCGGCGCGTCCGGTCCTTCACGGGACCGGAGCGTCCGGTCAGACGTCCAGGAACACAGAGCGAAGCGGAGTGACGATCGGACGCGCGGCGCGTCCGGTCACGTGCGATCGGACGCGTCCGGTCGCAGCTGGAGCTTACTGGAACGCGACCGGACGCTGACACTGTCGCGTCCGGTCACTCGGTTGAGCGCGTCCGGTCAGGGCAACGGCTAGTTCTGACGCGCACTGTTCACGTTTGTCGTTTAGTGACCGGACGCGTCCGGTCACCCTGACCGGAGCGTCCGGTCAGCGCGTTTTTGCTGCGTCGTCTGTAACGGCTAGTTGCGTACCCCTTCGTTATAAATAGACGTTGGACGGGGTTTGAGGGTAACTCTTGCACATTTTGAGATATAGAGACATACTTTGAGCTAGAGAACAACCCCTCCACTCATCTCTTTGCATAGTTGCACATCTTGAGTGAGATTGAGTGAGATTCAAGTGCATTGCTTGAGAGTTGCATTCTAGAGGCACTTGATCTTCGAGTTGCTGCGGATTTCTTGTTACTCTTCCGTGTTTCCCGACACGGTAGACGGCTTGGAGCAGCGGAGGTGATTGAGCTCGCAATTGGAGATTGTTGGAGCCTTCACCAAGTGTTGTAAGGGGTTCTTGATCCTTCCCCGCGGGAGTTCGTGAATTGGATACTCTAGTGGAGCTCGTGGCTTGGAGGATCCCCATCTTGTGTGCGGTTGTGCGGCGCCCGCCGAGGGCTCAACTCTTGATAGTTGATTAGCTCGCGAACCGACAAGTGGGTGTATCGCCACAACGGGGAGTAGCTTGCCGGGAAGCAAGTGAACCTCGGGATAAATTCTTGTGTCATTCTCTTCCCGAGGATTTCTCTTGTGTGATTGATTGATTGGTACATCTCATCTCTACACGACGGTATAATCACTCAAAGCTCTTTTCTTGTATTACTTCTTGTTTCTATCTTGTAGTTGTTGTTGTGTTTAGTGAATAGCCTTGTATTAGACTCGTGTAGGTGGCTTGCTTATTTAGTTAGAGCTAGTGCATTAGCTTCGCCACCTTTCGTACTAACTTGTGGTTAAGTAATTATTGTAGAAGTTTTAATTAGGCTATTCACCCCCCCTCTAGCCTATTTGGACCTTACACCTAGCTGTCCTTATATAGAGTTCGGGGCCAACACGTGTACAAAGAAGAAGGTTCTCCCAACCGAAGGGTCATGAGCCTGAGGGAGAGCCTAGCTAACTTGGCTTGCAAGCTACGCAGCCTTGTGATGCACGTCTGGGCATGGTTGTCACGGTCCTGTGGCCACGTAAAAGCCTAAGTTTGGTTTTGGTAATTAATGACACCAAGTTGCTAATGCTATTGTATCAAGTGAAATGAGCTAGGCATAAGCAACATGTGATGGAGGTGGTAATGGCATAGAGAGATGGCTACAAGACCACATGATTTGGTGCATGAAATGATGAGCAAGATCATAAAAATGCACATAAAATGATGGACACGATGATCAAGTCAAGGAGAAGGATCTAAGAGCGCAAGGCAAATGTATAACCATAGGATTTTTCTTTTTGCCGGTCTAAGATGAGTAGAGAAGTGATTGACCGGGTTTAGGATACATAGCCGACTATCAAGAGGGAAAATCACGGTTAGCTCGGGAATCAAGTGCCACTAGATCAATGTCTTGAGCATATGCATCAGAATATAGTAGAGAGCTAACATAATGCCTTGAAAAATATTTGTGAAATGCTAACACACATGCACATGGTGGTGTACACTTGGTGGTGTTAGCATATTTGCGAAGGCGGTGGAGTTTAAGCGGTAGAGAGGGGTTTGGGTTTCTCTCTCCCTCCCACCGAGCTCGTAAGCTCAGTGGGATTCGGCGCTTTTTGAAGAAGTGAAACGCCTATTTTTTACTACGCCGGAAGTCAGAAAAGAAACGGAGGCGAACGGTGGTCACTGTGGTGACCGGACGCGGTCATGGTTTGACCGGACGCGTCCGGTCAGTTCTTGCAGCAGTCAGGCGTGCGGGTGCTAGGGTTTGCAACCAGCGTGTCCGGTCCCTCACAGAATCAGAGCGTCCAGTCAGGCACCTAGAGGGGCAGAGCTGGACGTAGAGCTGACCGGACGCGCGGCGCGTTCGGTCACATGCGATCGGACGCGTCTGGTCGCGGTGGGAGCTCTCTAGACTCCGACCGGACGCCGGGTGCAGCGCGTCTGGTCAAACGCTGAAGCGCGTCCAGTCTCGGCAACGGCTACTTCTGACGCGCACTGTTTTCGCTTGTCCTGTAGTCCCTGACCGGTGCGTCCGATCAGCACGTTTTGCCACTGCAATCATCCCGGTAACGGCTAGCTGCGTACCCCTTCGCTATAAATAGAAGTTGGTCAGGGTTTGAGGGTAACTCTTGCACATTTTAAGACCTTGAGACATCCTTTGAGCTAGAGAATAACCCATCCACTCATCTCTTTGCTTGGTTGCACATCTTGAGTGAGATTGAGTGAGATTCAAGTGCATTACTTGAGAGTTGCATTCTAGAGGCACTTGATTTTCGAGTTGCTGCGGATTTCTTGTTACTCTTCCGTGTTTTCTGACACGGTAGACGGCTTGGAGCAGCGGAGGTGATTGAGCTCACAATTAAAGATTGTTGGAGCCCTCACCAAGTGTTGTAAGGGGTTCTTGATCCTTTCTCGTGGGAGTTCGCAAATTGGATACTCTAGTAGAGCTCATGGCTTGGAGGATCCCCACCTTGTGTGCGGTTGTGTGGCGCCCGCCGAGGGGCTCGACTCTTGATAGTCGATTAGCTCGCGAACCGACAAGTGGGTGCATCGCCACAACAAAGAGTAGCTTGCCGGGAAGCAAGTGAACCTCGGTAAAAAATCTTGTGTCATCTCTTTGCCGAGGATTTCTCTTGTGGTTGATCATTGTGATTGATTCTTCGAGTGCATTACTTCTCTACATCATTGGTATAAGAATCAAGTGACTTGCTCTTTACTTTCTTGTGCTAGTCCTAGTGTAGTTTGCTTAGTGTAGCTTTTATCACATAGGAGTAAATAGCTTAGTGACTTAGTCTTGTTGGTGTGTATTAGAGATCATAGCCTTGCTTCACTAGAATTGTATAGGTGGCTTGCATAGTGTAGTTGAGCTAGTGCTAGAATTAGCTTAGCCATCTTTTATACTAACGTGGTTGTTTAGTGAAGCTTGTAGATTTTTTAAATCGGCTATTCACCCCCCTCTAGCCATTTGGACCTTACACCACGCGCGCGACATGGCGTGATGTGGTGCTACTGTGTCGGTTGTTGCGGCACTGTAGGCATGGTGGTGGTTTGTCAGCCATCCTCTGTGACGTGGTCTCCATCGTGGTCTTCGTCATCGTCTCCTGGTTTCATAGGGCGTCGTACAAGAGTTGGTAGCTGCCCCTAGGTTGTCGATCGCCTTGTTGGCTTGAGGAGCTGAGGGCCACAATCTTGATCATTGTGATCATGGCTCCCACCAGTTTGGATGATCTCTAAGTCAAGTCCTTTATTGTGGATCACATCCCATAGTTGGTAGAATCATACATGTGTCTAGTCGAGCCGTATTTGGCCGGTAGGCCCCACACCGGCTGTCACCGCCTTGGGCGGTGTTGTCTTGTCCATGTTGCGTGGCGTAGAGGTGGTGTCGGACTGAGGTGACCGTTGTCCCCTTGATCCTTACGGGTTCAGTGCGGCGTGCCTACTCCTGTCAGAGCGGGCGCATTTGGCTAGGCTTGGCCTCTCCCCGTTCCTCCTAGGGGTCGTGGCAGTGAGATGTCGTGAGTTTCTTGTGCATCGTGCGGCTAAGGCAGAAGAGAGGGGTCGTGGCTGACCCTGGCCTTAGTGTTCGACCTGGCTCATTTGGCTCAGCTGGGCCTCAGTCGGTCGGGCCTTCGCTGACTGATGTCGTGGCCCGCTCGGCCTGCGAATTAATCGGTGTCTTGAGACACCCGGTGATTATAAGCCCGACAGACTTTTTTGAAGGAGAATAGAATTGGTAGAATTGGATATATTGCATTGAGCTCTTAGGCAATTTATATAGAGTACCAGACTTGGGAGGCAAGGCAACCCACAAATACATATGGAAGTCTACCGATCACAATATCTAGACTACCAAGTATTGGGCTGATCTTAGGTGCGGCACTTACACTTTGATGGAAGCTTCTCCGATGCTTTTTAGTCACACTTTAAAACCAAATGCTTCTTTCTCAAGTCCTCCTTAGAGCGGATCCCATCCTCTTTGAGGGTGTGTTTGGGAGCGCTCCATGGAGCGGATTCTCGAAGGGAATCACTCCTCGGCTACCAAACGGTTTTTTCAGAGTGAAGTGATTCTCTGCTGATTTTGTGAAGTGATTCTCTGAAATGAACTAAGAGGCTGAGAGCTGAAAAAAGTAGTTTCTCCTGATTCTGTGAAGTGATTCTCCATAGTGATTTTAAGAGTTTATGCTAAAGAATCAAAGAGAATCATTTTTAGTCTCAGAATCACTTCACCAGAGAATCAGGGAGCACAACTGTGCCAAACGGACCCTGAGACAGAAGTCTGACGCGTGTTGATACTCGTGAGCTTGATGAACTACGCTCTCCTCTGTTAATCTTAGTTCTGATGTATCTAACAATAGTCATGAGAAGCAACACCCTAAATTTCAGGTTTTGCAACTAAATAAATTTGCCTTTTCTGCATGTTAATTTTAGTATTTGGGAAGCAGCACAGCTTTGCATTTATTATTTCTGCATGCTAATTTTAGTTTTCTGAATTTCCTGTGCATACAGAAGCTTTATTTCCGTCCCATTTAGATTTTTTTATTTCCGATCTGCGTAAAAGGAAAATCTTTTTTATTTCTGCAGCAGTCACCTTTTAGCATGTTTCCTATTGTTTTGGGTCGAGCCTAGCTCTGGTTGTCCTGACCGTGTCCCTCTCCCCTCTATTTCTTAGTTGGGCTGAGGCCCATTAAACTCGGACGCACGGGATCGGGACACCAACCCAGCAAAAGCAGCCGAAGCCTTTGTCTCATTCCTCGTGGTAAAAAAACAATTATTCTACCTCCCTGAACTAGTCATTCTTATTTTACACCTTGAACTCTAAAACCAAGCATATTAGTTTGTAAGATGTAGATATTTAAACACAGATTTGTAATGCCTATGTTATCTAAAATTTTAACCCGCGCAGGAGCATGGGTTAATGGACTTAGTTCATTCAAATTCCGGGACTTCCTATTTGAAGCTAATTAGTCGGACTCTCTTTCGCTGTTTCACCTAAACCAAATCGTACAATACAATTTCGCTTTGCATTTGCCACTGAGCACAGCTATTGTCGCCATGGCATTCAGCTCCCCGTCCGGGCATGTACTTGTCCCTGTCCGAAGAAAGAATCCTATCGGTGACGGAAACGATCGTATCAAATCGGTCACTGCTTTAGGCCTTGTTCGGTTACAATAATTCCTGCCCTCTCCGTTTCTTCAGTATTTTCTATAGCACGGGAACTGTTCCTGCCCAGCAAAGACCGATAGAAGGCATAACCGAACGGGCCCTTAATAATCGCGGATAGATTAATTATGCACCGGGATTGACGTGACAAAGATTCCCTGCGATTTATTCGAAACACATCTTTGCAACCACGATAAGTTTTGATAATCCGCGGATGAACGCAGGCCTCTGCTTTTGTTTAGGCACCTAATCATTCTTACCGAGAACGCTAATGATCTACTCTACAGAAGAAGCTTTTTTTGTCTGCGGTGCGGGTACCTAAATTGCGGGACTCTTTTCCGTGAAAAAATGAGGGAGTCATGATGCCAATCGCTCGCTGACGAGCTGCTGCTATAAATACCATAGTGCCATGCCACATTGCATTGCATTGCCTCCTGTGTCAGCGCTAGTGTGTGCAGCAGCGATCTGACTGAGCATGGTCTCCCCTTCGTCAGCTCTCCCCAAGGTTCTTGGACACGGCTGACTTCCATTCCAATTTCCATGCATGGCCCTGATTGAGACGACGACCATTCACTAGCAGGTGCTGTTTTCTTGTGCTCCAGGTCGTCGATGACGCGACCGGTGCCGGTGAGGCCACCCCTCGCCGCGCCAAATGGTGGTACGTGACGTTCCACAACGTCACCGCGATGGTCGGCGCCGGCGTGCTCAGCCTGCCGTACGCCATGGCTCACCTAGGATGGTAACCGACTGACGACCCTCCGTGGTACGCCACCGTCACGGCGTGGCTCGCTCACTGGAGCAGTGTTTCTTCAATTTCAGGGGCCCCGGGATGGTGGCGCTGGTGGCGTCGTGGGGGATCACGCTGTACACGCTGCGGCTGCTGATCGAGCTGCACGAGTGCGTGCCCGGCGTGCGGTTCGACCGGCTCCGCGACCTCGGCGCGCACGCGCTGGGCCCGCGCCTGGGGCCCTGGGTGGTGGTGCCGCAGCAGCTCATCGTGCAGCTCGGCTGCGACATGGTGTACATGGTCACGGGCGGCAAGTGCCTGCAGAAGTTCGCCGAGTCCGTGTGCCCGCGCTGCGCGCCGCTGCACCAGTCCTACTGGATCTGCATCTTCGGCTCCTTCCAGTTCCTGCTGTCCCAGCTGCCCAACCTCGACGCCATCACCGCCGTGTCCTTCGCCGCCGCCGCCATGTCACTCTGGTACGGTCGGCACTTCTTACGGATCGAGCTACTAGCAGCTAGCTACGTGCGTGCGTGCTTCGATCTCAGTGACGAACTCGATCGCTCGCGTAATTGCGTTGCGTGCAGCTACTCGACCATCTCGTGGGCCGCCTGCGTGGCGCGCGGGCCGGTGCCCGGGGTGAGCTACGCGTACAAGTCCGGCACGGCGGCGGACTCGACGTTCCGGGTGTTCAGCGCGCTGGGGCAGGTGGCGTTCGCGTACGCCGGGCACGGCGTGGTGCTGGAGATCCAGGCCACCATCCCGTCCACGCTCACCAAGCCGTCCAGGGCGCCCATGTGGAAGGGCACCGTCGCCGCGTACCTCGTCACCGCCGCCTGCTACTTCCCCGTCGCGCTCGTCGGATACTGGGCCTTCGGGCGCGACGTCGGCGACAACGTCCTCGTCGCGCTGCAGCGCCCGCCCTGGCTCGTCGCCGCCGCTAACATGATGGTCGTCATCCATGTCGTCGGAAGCTATCAGGTATAAGTGTCGATAACTTGTGTTTGTTGGTTGGTCTGTACATACATGTCACTGACTGAAGACGAAACGCAAAATATATGGCGTCTGAATCTGCAACATCCGACAGGTGTATGCGATGCCCATATTTGAAAGCATCGAGACGATTCTGGTCACGAGATTCAGGCTGCCGCAAGGGTTACTCCTCCGTCTCGTGGCCCGATCGGCTTACGTCGGTATGAACTGACGACAGAGAGATTGAAACCTTCAATTTTTTGCATGCCAATTGGACTTGACAATTGACATCATGTCTGCCATTGCTTGCAGCATTCACACTGTTCATCGCGGTAACTTTCCCGTTCTTCGGCGACCTCCTCGGCTTCTTGGGAGGGTTCGGGTTCACGCCGACCTCCTACTTCGTAAGCAGCAGCCTGCTTCCATGCTGACACGGCCAAACAATTCTTTAGATTTACCAGTGACGAAACTTGTTTGGATTCTCTTCGCAGCTCCCCTGCATTCTGTGGCTGAAGATCAAGAAGCCGCCGAGGTTCAGCGCGTCGTGGTGTGCCAACTGGGTAAGCGACACCAGTTCTTTCTCGCATTCTTTTTTCAAATTGGGAGAGTTCAGAGCTGGGACTGGCCTCTGCCTGCTCACACTTGCTTCGTCCGCGTCTGTTTGCCAGGGCTGCATCGTCGTCGGAGTGCTGCTGATGCTTGTGTCTACCATCGGCGGCTTACGGAGCATCGTCCAAGACGCGTCGACGTTCCAGTTCTACTCCTGAATCCGGACGCTTGCATGTGCGTGACGTGACTACCTTTTCTTACAAGTTTGGGGGTACGGCTGCAGTCTGCCGAAATGCAGAGGACGACACAACAAACTGTACTCGCTACGGCGGTGTGTGATGTGTTCTACGGATTTTGATACAAGACAGCGCGTATTGGTAGCCGTCTCTTTGCGAGTGCCACGGCACGGCGCCTGATGTATTTTGTACTTTCTACCTTATATAACACAAAGTATTACTCCATCCATTCCAAATTATAAGGCATTCCAAGAATCTTGGAGAATCAATACATCTTAAGTTTGACTAAAATTATAGAGAAAATTACAAAAATTTATAACATCAAATAGGTATACTATAAAAATATAATTAATGAAGAATCTAATGATACTTAATTGGTGTATTAAATATTATTATCTTATCATATAAATTTGATCAAACTTAAAATTCTTTCGCTCTTCAAGATTCTTGAAATGCCTTGTAATCTAGGATGGAGTAGAGTTTTACTGTCACAGCAGAGCGTGGCCGAAAAGTGTGAGGCAGATGAATCGGCATGTGGTTCAGGGATGGGGCCTTTCCCTGTGCTCTGAACTAATAAACTGTTGGAGCTTCTGCAAGATGTGGTTGCAACATGCAGAATTGCAAATTAGACAAATAATTTAGCGATAATGAAATGTAATTATATTCACGTCCTACATGGTCCTATATTTAATGCAATCATCTAATATATTGACAGATTTTCTCCATCAAAACATGTTAGGTTTTAGAAAGATACACCTAACACATAAGCAAAAAAAACTTTTTTAATACAAATTTCAGCGGGTATGTTAACCCGATCGAGAAAAAAATACAAATTTCAACATAAGAAAGGATTTCGACAACACACCACCAATCTATTAAGGAGTAGACAAAGAACCCATGATTCTTCAACAGATTTCTAGCACCAAAAATAAATATTTACATCAATACAAATCATACACAACACTAGTAAAAATTACACATCAATAGAAATAGCATAAAATAAAAACAAAAATTAACTGTAACAAACTTTAATCTCTAATATAAGGCCCCAATAATTATACTTACAACATAAGAATTAATACGATGAAAGTAAAAAACAACAAAACATGTTCGCTGTCCAAGTCGATCATAAGCCGTCGATCATAAGCCGAGACAACAATTGGATGACTCCAAAATTATTAGCAATGTAAACATATATTACTTCAGTGAAGATATTATAACACCAACATAAACTAGATGTTGTAGTCACTAAAATGAGGCACCAATTTGTTAATTCCACGACATGAATTACACAGCTGCAAACCAAGCACAGAGCTACACTAAAACTTGTAAACAACGTTGAAGTGACAATACTTATAGTTTAGAACAACAAAACGTACATTGGTTAGCATATATAAATCCAATACTTATCATAATCCATTAAATTAGGCAGCAATGACAAAATTCAAGAGGTAAATCACAATTGAAAAGAAATGGATGCAATACGATAAAAGATTAAGAGTTTTGATAATTAGTTAACTCTACTTGCAATATGCGGTGAGTATAAAAAATGTGCAACTAAAACTATAAGCATCATGTAAATTTAGAGTAAATTTAAATGTACCAAAAAGACAGACTTATGTTATTTCCCATTAACATCATGAGCCACCATCCCTATCCCATGCAATGTATTCCCCTCCCATGCGCACTATGGTGAGATGCTAAATGGAGACGTTGGGGATTGTTGATCCTAAAACTTTAATTTGGACCATGGCAATTGATATTGTTGGGTCATCTTGGCACATGACTTAAACGTGACTTTACCACTATAAGTTGTAGTCGATTGCAAAAAAACCTTCTCCGATTAACATACTACATACCTCTATTATATTGAGATAGAGGTTGTAATCACGTCTACAGCCAGCAGCTGCTGGGAAACAACCAGCCGAACGCGTTCTAAGTGTCTATTTGATTCAACTGTGAGCTATGGAAAAGCCGCAAGCTATTTAGTACAAACAGTTATGAAACCTACCTCCTTTCTCTATCCCCTTTAAAACAATTGTGAAACGTCTCTCTATTGCACCCATTTAAGAAAGCAAAAAGGCTGAAAAGGCAAAAGCAGGATCTGATATGGTGCGAAAAATGTACTATGACAAAGAAGGTCCTTTTAAAAAACATTTCTTGTTTCATCTGTTTGGATGGTGTTGTGTTTTTTTTTGGCAAGACGTAGCCTAAGAGGGCGTTTGGTAGAGGTCTTTGGAGCAAATCCTCCACCAGAATCACTCATCCATGACCACACAACAAAATCTCACATAGATCTAGGTGAGAAGCAGATTAAGGTCCCGTTTGGTTACCTCTATTTTTTTAACACACATCACATCGAATGTTGCGGCACATGCATGGAGTACTAAATATAAATTAATTACATGTATGTCGGCACAGATTAAGAGTAATTTACGAGACGGATCTATTAAGCCTAATTAATTCATGATTGGACACTAATTATCAAATAAGATAAAAGTGCTACAGTACCTGTTAAACTTTAACAGGGCAAATCAAATACCCCCTAAAATCACTTCTCCTCTTATACAGGGAGCTAGAAGTAAACAAAGCCTCTCTTCTCACTCTGCTCTTTATTTAATATATCCAGCATGATAGTCTAGAATCAATTCTCATTTGCTATCCCACGCTACAGCAATCAATTAAAATCACCCCTGTACAAAACAGGCCCTAAACTTCCACAACCAGGTTCCCACTCATCTGACTCCCGCCACAAGGACCCCCGAGTACGGAGGCTGGCGCGCGCTCGATTCGTCGATTGCCATTTGCTGCTTGACCGGTTGACCCAGAAGCACGGAAGCAGGCAATCAGCCATCCATGGATCCGACGGTCCAAAGTAGCGGGCGCGGATGGCGCGACCGTCAAAGGCCACGTAGCAACGTGATAGCATCGCCTTGCTGGCTTGGCAGGCCACCATACACCACTTCGCGCCCAAAAAGGCGCTAGAGTATCTCTGGTCTGGTCCCTGCGCCTCCCGTCCCGCTAGGCCGCGAGACCGCGACCATGGCGGCGCCACCCGTCCCCGTCCTCTGCAGCGCCTCCCCCTGCCGCGTCGCCATCCACCTCGCCCCTCCTGCCTTCCGAACCATTGTCGCGGCGCGGCCGCAGGCCTCGCCCTTCGGCCTCTGCGTCAAGCGCGGGGGGGCCTCGCCGCACTCCCGCGCGCCGTTCGCGGCCAAGCGCGGCGGCGGCCGCGGCGATGTATCCGCGGAAGGTGCGGACGGCACGCGCGCGCTGCTCCAGGGGGCGCTCTGGGGCGCCGAGGCTGCCTACATACTCTGGCTGTTCCTCCTGCCTTACGCCCCGGTCAGTAAGTCCGTACCGTGAACAATCCAAATTATGAGCTCAAACGCTGTCATCTTGATGCCATCGTGTCCCGAGAGATAATTCCGGCAGAAAAGAGTCTGTAACTTCCATCGCCACCATCATCATGCAGGGCGACCCGATTTTGGCAATCTCGCAGGCTACCATCAGCGACCTCATCGGCCTCTCACTCAACTTCTTCTTCGTCCTGCCGCTGCTCAACTCAGGTACGCTGAAATCCGGTAACTTCGTTATCTACCAGCCCAAGCCCAATGGTTTTCTTTTTTCCCAAAGCTATTATGGGCGTGACTCTGTTGGTGAGTTTTCCTGGGCAGTGTAGTCGGCGTTCACCTGCTCGAATCGCCGGTACTTCACCCTGTAAGCAGCCGATTATTCAAGTTTATTGCGAGATAGCAATGCAGTTGCACACGCATTGCGTGCACTGACTAAATATACATGCTTGCTTGCCCAGATGGCAGAAGGATTATTCAACTTTGTGCTCGCTTGGACGCTGCTTTTTGCACCACTTCTCTTCACGGATTATAGGAGGGACCGATTCAAGGGATCGCTCGACGTCTTGTGGGGCTTTCAGATGTTCCTCACAAATAGTATGATCCCATGATCTCATTGTAATTTTTTTTTCAGCTGATGGATCGAAGAGGTTAGGTTGCCTAACAACATTTCATTGTCAATTTGTCGTCTCTTCAGCTTTCTTGATACCTTACATGGCAATCCGACTGAACGATCCGGATGCAGACCGGTCTCCACCACAAAGATCACAACTGGGTTCAGTTATGGTTAACGGTGCACCGGTTGTGGGCGCAGTTGGCGGTCTTGTCTGTGTTCTCTCGATTGTTTGGGCATTCTTTGGCCGCGGAGATGCTGAATTTGGAGGCACTGCAGAACGGTGGCAGTATGTGCAGAGTTATGTGCTCTCGGACCGGCTTGCTTATGCGTTTCTATGGGATATATTTCTGTACTCCATATTTCAGCCATGGTTGATCGGGGACAATCTTCAGAACGTGAAGGCAGACGCTACCGGGTTTGTGAATGCGGTGAGGTTCGTCCCCGTTGTAGGTTTAGTTGCCTACCTTTTTTTGCTTAGAGGAAGAGGATTAGCTGTTAACTGTATTTTTGTAATTTTTGTGATCATTTGGATTATTGATCAGTATGCAGTTGAGTGAATTATGTACTTGGTGGCAGTAAGGTTTAGCAAAAATTTTTGTGTCAGGGATGCGTGTATGAACAAGAATCCATTCATCACCACATTTGCAACTGAAAACAACAACCTTCTAACCGAACAACCAGGATGGACACACAGTATTTCCTTGGACTGCTAATCTCTCTAGGAAACAAGCTGCCCATCAGAAAACAACTAAGTTTCTCTAAGACATACTTCTAATTGCCACACGAATGCCACCCATCGCTGTAGGATGTGGCCCAATTCTTCAGAAAGCGAAGACTGACACCAATGCCACAGAACCAAGTGCGACAGAAAAGCCGTCAGCTATCACCTTGGACCCCCTGCTGTATCGCGGCATCTGGCTGCTCACCGACGGTGACGGCATCATACGTGGTGTCGTTGGTACTGGCGTCGCCGGCGTGAGGGTCGCTGGAGCAGTGGAGTTGGCGCTTGGGCGTGGAGTGACCGCTGGCGGCGGCGGCGGTGATGGTCCATGGGGAAGAAGACCTGCAACTGCAAGAGGGATCATCATCAAATACAAACTTTTTCAGTGGGATTGAAATCCCTGGCACGAAGGGAAAAAAAGGCAAAATGTGCAAGCAAGCGCGTAATGGAGATCGCGTGCGTACGACTACGATGAGACAAACACGGAACACGATGCTCAAATGGGAGGACTTTACCTGCGCAGGCGCCGGTGGCGGGCGGGAGGTCGAGGCGGCAGAGGCGAGGCATCGCCATGACGCGCGTCATGTTGACGGCGACGGGGGCCGTGCTGGGGTTGCTGAGAGCCTGGCAGAGGCACTGCGGCTCGTCGTGCACCATGCTGCCCAGGTTGGCGCAGCAGGTGTCCGCCGGCACCGCGGCGGTGCCCTCGATGAAGGGCAGGCAGGGGAGGAGGCGGAAGAGGTCGGTGCTGCAGGTGGACGTGCCGGCCTGGGGCACCGCGCGGACGCCGGCGACAGAAACCAGCAGCAGCAGCAGCGCCGCGACGCAGAACGCAGGAGCCGAGGCCATTGCTTCTCGCTAGCTGATCTTTTCTGTTCTGGATGGAAACTGGAGGCAATTGATTTCTTGATTTGTTCTTTTGGGCGATTGGTTGCAGTGGATTTATAGCATCGGAGCAACGGCGATGCACGGTAATGGTGTGTTCCTGAGCTGGGACTGGGACCTGGCATGCATGGCGGGCGGGCTGGCGGCTGCTTGGCAGATTCGCGTGACGCCCTGCATGGAGGGGGGAGAGTTTCGCGTGAGCCGCTGCGGCGTTAGGATTCGCTCGGTGGAGGGAGTAGCCGGCAATGGCAAACGGGCCATGAAGCACAGGGATGGTGTGCTTCCGTGCTTGTACGTCGCCGGGTCGTGTTCCATGTGCGTGCCATGTGAACTGCTGACTGATGACTGCAGATCACTCGAAATGAGGTAACTGTCTTACCGAATTTTAGAAAGAAATAAATAACCAAACTTTTGCGAGGCTAATTTTGGCACTCCATAATGAATTGTTCTCAGACCCTCAGTTCTCTCACCTTCATTTTGATTTGAGCGGGAGATGTTGGGCTCTCGGGTCTCGCTTTTCTGATCCAACAATGTTGGACTCTTCATGTTTGGTTACGAGCGCATAAACGAAGCCCATGTTTGCTTGCTGGGCCGCAGGAGCTCTTTTCGAAACCAACAACGTTGGACTCTTCTTGGCCCATGTTTGCTTGTTGGGCCGCAGGAGTCGGTTGTTCTCTCCGCCTGAAAGTGCAAGATCTGCTAGGCGGTGAACACTGAACTGAGCCTTGCCATATTTATGGGTGCCTAGCTGACATACTTTACGGCTAAATAATGTGATTTAACATGCTCCTGATGTAATCATGATCGCCAACCGATCAGCCACCCAAATCAACATAAAGAAAACTTAGCTCGACACAGTACGGCTAGTCCTCCGCAACTGTGGCTTCTCTGCTTTTCCCGGAGAGGACGGTACTATTGCTAATTTGCTACTCAAGAGGATGGTAGTACAAGTCCTGCTTCCTTGCACGAGAAACATAGGAATAGGAATGTTCACAGCATGCAGTAGAAAACTGAGGCCTAGTTTAGATTCGAAATTTTTTGGAAAAAAAAATCATGTAGCACTTTTGTTGTTATTTGGCAAAATTTGTCCAACCATGAACTAACTAGGCTCAAAAGATTTGTCTCGACATTTACAGATAAACTGTGCAATTAGTTATTTTTTTACCTACATTTAATGCTCGTGTGTCCAAAGATTCGATGTGACGGGTACTGCGCAAAAAAATTTTGAGTGTTTTTGGAACTAAACGGGCGTATAGAGGTGGTAAGGCTGGTGGAAAACATACACGTCGGCATCAGCAAGTCATCTCCACTTGCCATTTGGGGCTTGCCTCTACGCTCAGCTGCGCCAATCAAGCCGGCAGATCGTCGGGGGATTATCAAGGCTGACAAAACGCAAGGCTTTCAGTGCCATCAATGGAGAGGGGCGGGTTTGGTAACCCCCCAAATCATGCGACTACTTGTTGATGCGGCTGTTACCATTGATGGAGAATGGAGAACTGTCCTATCGTATCTGATCTGGGGAGGCCGTCGACATGGACATATACCCATCGGCTCAAGCCCAGCAACCTTTGTACGCGCATCATCTGTGCTTACAGTCCTTGATGAGCTTTCTGTGGTTCTCAGTCTCAGTTAAAGCTGAAAAGAGCCCTAAAACCTGCTTAACAAATGTGATTTAGTATGCTCATGAAGCCTGTGGTTCCTTCCTCTTTTTTCCCCTTTTGCTGCCAATTTTCTTTGCTGTTTTTGCCTCATTTGTAACAACATTGGCCTTGTTTAGATTCCAACTTTGGATGGACAAAGTTGGCATTTGGACTGTAGCGCTACTGTAGCATTTCGTTTGTATTTGGTAAAAATTGTCCAAACATTGACTAATTAGGCTCAAAACGTTTGTCTCGCAAAGTACAATAAAACTGTGCAATTAATTTAACTGTGCAATTAATTTTTGATTTCATCTACATTTAGTACTCCATGCATGTGCCGATATTTTGATGTGATGAGAATCTTTTTTTTGCATAGTGAAATTTAGAGGCGAATTCTGGAAACTAAACCAGGCCATTCTTCAGATGAACCTGGAGCAAGAACCTGGCAATCCATGCTGTGCAAGGATACTGGAGGGCTTGAGGCCCTTTGGCTGTACTCAATTCCAACCACGCCCAGGACCCCACACATGATGCTAGATGCCACCAATCCAACAACACACAGGGCCAGGGGTATGGTACAGTTTATATAAATACAACTCCTGACACGCAGTAAGACCAATTCAAATGTCTGAGACCAGGAGCATTGAATCATTTCCAGGTCACAGATAATGGGTTTTCGGATCAGCAGTACGATGGGGGTAATGCTACTGCAGGGGGACCAGACCAGCCTTGGGGTAAAAAACAAGTCTGCAGGTCACACAACAAACATACAAAGGCTGTGTTTAGTTCCTCAAAAAAAACACTGTGCAAACAAAAGATTCCCCGTCACATCAAACTTGTGATACATGCATGGAGTACTAAATGTAGATGAAATTAAAAACTAATTGTACAGCTTGGTTGTACTTTGCGAGACGAACGTTTTGAACCTAATTAGTCAACGATTGGACACTATTTACCAAATAAAGCCAAAACGTGCTACAGTACTTTTTTTTTACACCTTTTCGCGGAACTAAACACACCCAAAGGGACAGGTGAACAAATACAACTGCAGGGAACAATATGAAACGGGTGTGAATTTCTGTGCTGAATTGTTCTTTTTACGAGTTTGAAACTGAGCACTAACGGATCTTGGTACGGGATAAGGTCGCACTTGTGTCCATCTATCTGATCATAGTTAGACCTCGTTTGGATCAAGGGTATGTTTAGATACCAAATTTCACCCCAAATTCCACTATGCAAAAAGAAGATTTCCTGTCACATCAAAATACCGGTACATGCATGGAGTACTAAATATAGATGAAATAAAAAACTAATTGCACAGTTTTGTTGTACTTTACGAGACGAACATTTTGAGTCTAATTAATCAATGTTTGGACAAAAATTTACAAATACAAACGAAATGCTACAGTGCAGAATCTTGCACTGTGCTGATTTGGCGGCTCCCAATTCAGCCGAACTAAACACGGCCCAACTATTTTTTTCTATGAGCCGTGGTAGCTGGGCATCTAACAATTTTTTATAAGTTGGGTGTTCGAATAGTTTAAAATGGGATATAATCTCATTTATAAGTCGAGATGTTTGGATCAGAGCTAGATTTTTTAGCAGTTAGCAACTTACTCCTCGTGAGGGGCCTCTTCGAAGGAGTCAGAGCCGTTTTTGGAGAAGACAGCTTCGGCTCCTCTATTTTTCACTAAAAAACGACTGCTCTGGTAAAAAGTTTGGTACGGCTCTTTCGGAAGAGCCAGAGCCAGACCATGGAGTCAATCAAAACATGGCCTTAGTCGTACCGAACTTATGCTTAACTCGAAGCTGTGTAGGACCGTAGGAGCACCGACAATGCATGCTCAGGCTGTCAATCATGAGAGCGTATGCTATGGAAACTAGCTTTTTGTGGAAACTTTAATCTAAGTCCACATGATTCTAATCCGATGATCTCAGATGAAGATGGGTCATTTATTCACTTAAACCCTCCCACCAAGATTCTAATTCGATGATCTCAGATGAAGCACAACCCACCTTCAGCTGAGGCCATCAGATTAGAATCCTGTGGACTTGATTGAAGTTTCCATAGTTTCCACAAGAAGCTAGTTTCCATAGCATACGCTCCCGTCAATCATTTCCTAACTAAATTCTAAGGTAATACTAGCTATCTGTTAATCTTGTTCTGAAAATATCAGGAAAAAATCCCTAGAGTTTTCTCAACGCAAGTTTAGCAATTACTGTAGTATCCAAGACAAAAGCCACAACAATGCCGTCAGTCAGTCACTTGCTGCCGCGCCGCGCGCACCCGCCAATGTCTGTATGATTGTATTGTATCTCACGCTCACAGCCTTCGCAGCTTTCTTGCAGAGTCCAAACCAAACAGCACGCCACTCTGATCTCCCACCATTGATCCACTCCGTCCCGGCCCCTTGAAATGGTTTGATGATGCCTGCAACCATGTCCGGTCTCTCCAGACGCCTCCTGCTCTGCCTCTTCCTGATCGCATGCCTCGCCGCTCTTGTTTTGTCGATCGCCGGCAGCGCCAGGAAGACCAAGGAAACTGACAATGGCGACGCCAAGTTCAGAGTGCTGCGTGGTCTTGACACTCTCGGCCGGAAGCAGAAGCAGCGTCACGGCCATGGAATCTCTCCGGCCCCGGCTCCGGCGCGCGCCCACCTACCTCTGCTCCACAAGGACGCGCGGCTCCCGGTCCCCGGAGAAGTCGCCCACAACCATAACAGAGGAGGAAATGCGAATGCCACGGCACCGAGGCAGAGGCAGAGCTCGGCGCGCGAGCGCGACGGGGGAGGCGAACGCGGAAGCAAGAAGAAAAGCACGCCGCTGGTGGTCGTCGCCGCGGCGGCCGCGCTGTCGGGGGCGGCGCTGGTGCTCCTCGCCGTCCTGGTGGTGTTCCTGACGTGCAGGAAGTTCCAGGGCAGGCGCGGCGGCGGCGGCGGCGACCAGAGCGGCACCAACAAGGTGAGCTTCGAGCCCGGCCCGGGCATGTTCTACCTGGACGCCATCAAGCCGTACCTCGACGACGCCGGCCGCGAGGGCGGGGGAAAGGCGGCGCCGGAGATGGCCGGGCCGAAGGACGACGAGCCCAAACGCGACGACGAGGAAGGCGGTGGAGCTTGCTCCGACGACGACGGCGCCGAGTCGGTCCATTCCTCGTGCTGCTTCCAGTCGTCGCATTTCTCCTACTCCGAGCTCGCGAAGGGCGGCCAGGGCGACGGCGTGTCGCCGTCGCCCTCCGTCCGGTCCAAGCGGCGGGGCTCTGCCCCGACGACGCCTTCAGACAAGACGAAGGCTGCGAGCCCCTATTCGCCGCTGGGCCCGCGCACGCCGAGCAGTGACGAACGGGGCCGCCGCGCGCACTCCCCGTCGAGCACGTCGGTGTCCGTGCTGACAGAGCAGTCGTTCAATGATCATGAGCTCCAGGGAACCGCTCATTCCGTCAGGTCTCTGAAATTCCAGAGCGGCGGCGCGTGCCACGCAAAAGAAGCAGGAGCAGAGGCAGACGCCGCGAGTAGAAAAACAGTACCACCTCCACCGCCGCCGCCACCGCCACCGCCACCGCCCCCGCCGCCTCCGCCACCGGTGATGGTTAAACAGCAGCAGAACGTTCAAATAAGCTGTGGTGGTCCGGCCGTTCCCCCGCCGCCGCCGCCGCCACCACCGCTGCTAATACCGCAACGACAGAATGCTCAGAGGAGCCACGGCCCCATACTCCCGCCGCCGCAGGCACCGCCGGGTCTGTTCAGGCAGACCGCGCCTGTGGGCAAGAACGGGGCGCCGCTGCCCAAGCTGAAGCCCCTGCACTGGGACAAGGTGCGCGCCGCGCCCAACCGGCGGATGGTGTGGGACAGGATCCGCTCCAGCTCGTTCGAGTAAGTTTGAATCACCTTCGCTTGCCGCGGACTCTGCCCCTGTGACTGTGATCACGAAAGAATTCGAAACGTAACCGCTGCTTGGTTGTCGGTGCTTCGCAGGCTGGACGAACAGATGATCGAGTCGCTGTTCGGGTACAACGCCGCCGCGAGGTTCTCGGTGAAGCTCGAGGAAGGGCAGAGCCGGAGCCCCTCGCTCGGACACCATGTCCTGGACCCCAAGAGGCTGCAGAACATCACCATCCTGATGAAGGCCGTGAACGCCACCGCCGACCAAATCTACGCCGCGCTGCTGCAAGGTACTGTAACTAATGAACTGCAACGCCTCTGTACTGTACGCGCGAAACAATACTTCGCTGATCTTTGTCTCGATCGTCTTTTACATGATTTTGTCGGGTCGGTTCAGGGAACGGCCTGTCGGTGCAGCAGCTGGAGGCACTGATCAAGATGGCGCCCACCAAGGAAGAGGTCGAGAAGCTCGAGAGCTACGACGGCGATGTCGGCAGCCTGGTCGCGGCGGAAAGGCTCGTCAAGGTGGCTCTCACGATACCGTGCGCGTTCGCGCGCGTCGAGGCCATGCTGTACCGGGAGACCTTCGCCGATGAAGTCAGCCACATCAGGAAGTCGTTCGCGATGCTCGAGGTGGCCAATCCTGACTCCTGGGCTCCCAGCGACGACCAGTGTAGCGATTCTACTCGTAACCGTACTGGTTGGTACTAACGCCCACGTGTGAACGTTGTTCTTGTCGTCTGAAAGGACGCGTGCAGGGAGCTGATGTCGAGCAAGCTGTTCCTGAAGCTGCTGGAGGCTGTGCTGAAGACCGGGAACCGGATGAACGTCGGGACGGCGCGGGGCGGCGCCATGGCGTTCAAGCTGGACACTCTGCTCAAGCTCGCCGACGTCAAGGGAACCGACGGGAAGACCACGCTGCTGCACTTCGTGGTCCAGGAGATGGTCCGCTCCCAGAAGCCACCACCGACGCGCGCTGCGGAGGGGCCGGACATCGTGGCCGGGCTCGCCGCCGAGCTCACCAACGTCAGGAAGACGGCGACCGTCGACCTGGATGTGCTCACCACCTCGGTGTCGAGCCTCTCGCACGGCCTGTCCCGGATCAAGGCGCTAGTGGGGACGGACCAGCTGGCGACAGGCGACGAGAAGGGCCAGCGCTTCGTCGCCTTCATGGCCCCGTTCGTGAGCCAGGCCGAGGAGGTGATCCGGGAGCTGGAGGACGGCGAGCGCCGGGTACTGGCGCACGTCAGGGACATCACCGAGTACTACCACGGCGACGTCGGCAAGGAGGAGGCCAGCCCGCTCCGGATCTTCGTCATCGTCAGGGACTTCTTGGCGATGCTGGAGAGGGTGTCCAAGGAGGTGAGGGGAGCCAGGGTTTGCCACGGATCAAACCAAACGCTACCCTGAACAGCTTGTGGCCGACATTGCAGAAACGGGAAGAGAACAACACTGTAATTCTTGGGTTTGCGTTGTTCTTGATCTTGGCAAGTTAGAAATGCATTCGTTGTAGTAGTTCAGAAACATCTCTTGCGTCGCGTCTTCATTTTCACCGTGCATCGTGACTTCGTGAGTACCGTAGCCTAACGATCATAGCAGCTGACCAGTTTTTCAGAATCTAATGCTTCAAAGCTTACAGTAAACAAAAGTCTGAAACTGTGCAGATGTGTGGTGGATGAATTCAAACTTGGGACAAAACGATCCCCACACGATCTGCAACACAGGTGTCTGTCTGTCTCCTCGTTTTATCCACGTTTGTCTCCACGCGCTTACCTTTTCCCTTGTGGAATTTGAATTCGTATATGCGTCACCTGCAAAGTTTCAGAGCACCACGTTCAGATCATAAACTCTGTCTGCCACGTGCTCGCTCCACCGGATCGAGGAGCAATCCAGTGCCGCCCCCACGGCCCACCCGCAGACCCGCTCGTGTGCCTGCGGTCGCTGCCCATGTCCTTTTGCAGGCCCTGCGACTGCGAGGCCTCCGCAACTTGTAAGCCGCTAGCTGGCCAGTCGCCGCATCGCGGACTTGGCCCATTTAGACACCAACTCACAGCAGTATCAGCCAGCCCAATAGTATTGGACTAGGCCTAGGCCACTAGTAGTCGTTTAGCCCATGTGCAGGACTGAGAGGACTCCCTCTCTCCTGGGCCGAGCCAGCTGCAAAGGTAGCAAAAGACAAGGGACAACCTCGAATTGGCAACTTGCATTTGACACTTGAATGCAGATTCTTCGTTTTAAATCCATACCAGCCATCTCGTTCTATCAAGGCCAGCTAGTAATAGTTAGTTGCTAAAAACTAGTTTAGTTAAATCCAAATAAATCAAGCTAATAGCTAACCGATCAACTAATCGATAATTGGGCACTAATCTAACTTAGCATTACAACTATCTCATTAGTTAGGTATACCTATCTGACAGTTAATTGGCTGAAATGGCTACTGCTTCAAATTTATTACGGCTTGGCTAGGAACCCTCAATCACTGCCGGTTTGGCTCGGCGGTGGAGAAAGTGGACGTTGGAAATGGAGTACATCATCGTTGGTTTGCAAACTGGCGGTGATATGCAAATAATTTTTTTAAAATACTAGGCGGCCCATGCTGCCCCCATAACGTTATCGTCGGCCTAGAGGGGGTGGGCTTGCTAAATCTGCTGTCGCACCTGGAGAAGGGGGGCTCCTGCTACCTGGACCCGCCAGCCGCCTAGACCTGCCACCTAGAGAAGGAGAGGCGAGCCCCGCGCTGCTGCCGCACCTAGACAAAGAGGGATGGAACCTTGCCGCTAATATTTCAACCACCTATTAGCCGGTGAGATCCAAACAACTTGCAGCCAATAGCTAGCTAAGTGATTTTAGCTAGGAACTATTACCTATTAATGGACCTAAACACCCCCCCACCCCCAAGAGGTGTGTGAGTCAACCTAGGTTATAGTTAGCTACTAAAAGGTAGCTATGGTTGACCCAAATGTGTCTAGTGAATAGACCCGTTAACAACTACTCCCTCCATTCATACTATTGGATATATATTGATTAGCTAATTTAGAAAGCGCCTGAAAATAAACAAATAATAATAATCATTGGACGTTATGCAAACCATATATATTGCTAGATGAACTTAGCAGCATGCACATATCACGTGCGCAGATAGAACAACGCAACTGCATTCAGCACTACAACTTAGGAACAAGACAGTGCTCCAAAAAAAAAGGAAGAAGGCATTTTCCACTGCCGTCCGGCTCTCTTCTTGCCACCGGTAAGGCCAGTCTCAATGGAGTTTCATCAGAATTTTATGGACATTAATTATGCTGATGTGGCACCATATTTATGAAGAGAGAAATGATAAGAGTTTCATGGGAGCAGAGAGAGTTTCATGGAGACGAAACTCTTCTGTATTATTTCTAAAATTTGGATGTATTAAAAACAGTGACATGAAATTCCATTAAGACTGGCCTTACGGTCTAAGGGAGAAAGCGAGGTGCCCTTTTCTGCCGGGTCACGTGGAAACGGGACACGAGCCGCCGAGCTAGCCGCGGGCCACGGCACGGTAGCCCCAGTCGTAGCGTGGGACTCGCAGTACGCGCTGTTCAGCTGGTATTTGGATGGACGTGGTCATCCAAGGCGGCAAGCTGTGTTAGGAATTAAGATACGTACATGGCGAGCGACGGAGAGAGCGAGCAGCTGGACTCTGCGTTTGATTATCACGGCTCGATCGTCACAACCTACGGCAGCAGGTACAGCGACCTCTCAAGCCCTCGAGACACGGTACAAACCCGCGTGGTTAAATACGCACCCCGCCCGCGCGGTCCAGCCACCATACGAGTTCACGGCACTCAGAGCTGAGAGCACGCAGCTGAGCGCGGGCTCACTCACTACTAGTCTACAACAACTACCACTCCGCAGCGCAGCGCCAAGGTAAAGGCGTGTGGTCGTCGCCATGGCCAACAACGGCTTTGGCGTGCAGGGGAACGCGGCGGCCGGCGCGTGGTCCTCCGGCCTCTGCGACTGCTTCGACGACGTCGGCGGCTGTAAGTCGTCGTCGTTCAACTTCAACCAAACATTATTCCTATTCGCGAGCTTGGCCGAGACCTTTCTCTGATGCGCGAGATCGATCGATCGATCGTTGGTGCAGGCTGCCTGACGTTCTTCTGCCCGTGCGTCACCTTCGGGAGGATCGCCCACGTCGTCGACCAGGGATCCACCTGTACGTGTCGAAGTCGAACGAAGCTAGATACTCTGAACAATTAACGAACTTAAACTAATCCTCCGGCCGGTTGCTTCCTTATAATTTGCTAATAAATATCTGATGAATTGAAGCGTGCTGCGTGGGCGGGTCGCTGAATATGCTGCTGGCGTCGGTGACGGTGCTGGGCGCCTGCGTCTACTCCTGCATCTACCGCTCCAAGCTGCGGTCGCAGTACGGGCTCACGGAGCAGCCCTGCGCCGACTGCTGCGTCCACCTCTGCTGCGAGGCCTGCGCGCTCTGCCAGGAGTACCGCGAGCTCAAGGCCCGCGGCTTCGACATGTCCGCCGGTACGTACGTGCGTGCGTTCGCAGCTAGTACGTACGTATGGTAGTAGCTATCGATCTTCTGAGGACTCAAGGTTGACGACGTACTACTACGCGTCACGACGTATGGTAGCTATCGCACGCCAACGCGCGCCGCCCGTAGCGGCGCGTGGTGGATGGGTTTGGTCACTTTTTGTTTGTTTCGGGCTGCTCGGGAAGGACGACGACTCGTATATGTGCATCAGTTTCTGGTTTTGCGTCAGGTTGCTTCTGCTGATGAGATTTCTCGTCTCTGTTTCTCTCGCGTGCACGCAGGATGGCAAGACAACATGGAGAGGATGGGGAAAGGCGCCGCGACGGCCCCGCCGCAGCCGAACCCGGGGATGTCGCGTTAGTGAACATAACTTAACTGAGTATATATACGCGCGAGGGTTCCAGATGTGTACGTATGTACCTGCGTACCTGTCCATCCATGTCAAGCGACCGACCTCTACGTCTACATCGACCTGCTTGTCGTTGCGTTTCTTGCTTCAAGCTATGCATTTTGGTGGTGTAATAATCGTTCGCAGTCCCTATATTTATACATTATTAAGATCTGTTTGCTTTCTATAGAAAAGAAGGGGGCCAAGTGCATCTGGTCCAGAATCTACGTATGATTTTTATTTTTATTCTTCCAAGGAATAAGACAGGTTCGCTTGGCTGATAAGTCATGACTGAAAGTATCGTTGGTTGATTTGTTGTGGAAAAAAAACATTGTACCATAACTGATAAGCCAGGCTGATAAGTTCAAGCGAACAGGCTGATTTATGGTAGTTATGGACAAGTTATCACTTTCTTTTAATAATAACATCATCAGTAGTGCAGCTACACGAATTTTAGTTCGGCGCCTACACGAATTGTTTGTTTATCCATTCTTTTTGCGGCTGCTGCAACAGCTTTAGCTGCAAATCTCTTCAGGCCTTGTTCACTTTCCCCTCCCAACTCAAAATATTTCCTCTTCCACCCATCACATCAAATCTTTTAACGCATGCATGTAGCATTAAATGTAGGTAAAAAAGATAACTAATTGCATAGTTTGTTTGTAAATGTCGGGACAAATCTTTTGAGCCTAGTTAGTCCATAATTGGATAATTTTTGCCAAATAACAACGAAAGATGCTACAGTAACTTTTCAGCTACTTTTCGCGAAGTGAACATATCCTCACACATAAATACTGTACGATCAGCCGCGGCTGCGAAGTAGCTGTAAGGAACAGGCTTTCGAATTTTTTAAACATATGGGCTGTTTCGTTGTTGCCTTCAAGCTTCAACAAGCCAAGCCAATATTAACCAACCTAGTAAATTTGGCCGCAGTTTTGTTTCTAGCCAAAGTTTGGTCGGTCCAAAGTGGCCCACGCCAGGGGTGTTTGATCTCCACGACTAAACTTTAGTCTCTACCACATCAGATGTTTAGATGTCAATTAGGAAGACTAAATATGAGTAGATTATAAAACTATTTACATAAATTGTGGCTAATTCACGAGACGAATCTATTAAGTCTAATTAATCCACGATTTGATAATATGGTGCTATGGTAAACATGTGCTAATCCCATGACTATATTTTAATATAAAAAGTTGATATCTGAACCCTGCATGTCATACTCATAAGCATAATAAAATTAGGTATGTCTGGCAACCAAACGGTAGTTTTCTCAACACTGATATTGTTTTTGGCTTAGCCACCATCCAAACAAGTTTAATATGACCAAAATTTGGCGATACTCTGATATCGCCATGGCCAAAATTTGGGCATGTTTGATTGGCTTCCCAAATTTGCCAAGCCAATGATTTGGCAACCAAAAGTTATCAAAAAATTAGGCAAAAATCTTTGCCACGGATTTGACAAGATAAATGTGAGGTATTGACAAATTTTGATAACCAACCAAATAGAGGCAAAAATTTGGCTACCAACACACCCACCAATAACTAACGTTTATCATGTACTCATGTCTTGGTGAGAGAAGCTTGGCGGCACCAAAGAGCCTCTGACCTTGAGACTTTAAAGACTAAGACCATGCAAATCATGGATTTTTTTCGGGCATGCTAGCACCTGGACGTCCAATTCGAACACTAACGTCTGGACGGTGCTCGCACAGGGAGTGAGCGAGCGCCTAGCGCGTCGGGCTCGCTCGCAAGCACATCAGCAGCCGGACGTCGCCCGCGCCGCCTTGGACGTCGCTCACGCCACCAGCCACTTCCCACGGGAATCTCATGTACAACACCCGATCAACTTTTCAAACATCCAGAAGAAGACAGATGAAACACTTGAAACAAGCGTCTAAAACACTTACGAAAACGCCTAAAAACATTTGAAAACCATTGCAAACATATGCAACATCCAGATAAAACCATTACAAAAATACGTATGAAACACCTTAAAACACTTAAAACATATGCTTACAACATGTATGTTTATACAACATTCAAATCTACTTTTGTAACATCTAGATAAAACACCTGCAACATACGTTTAGAATAGATGAAACATTTGAAACATACACTTGAAACATACGTGTATAGCTATTACAATATGTGCAACATTCCGATCTACTTTTGCAACATCGATATACAATACTTGCAACATACCTCTGAAATACTTGAAACATACTCTTGCAACATACGGTTTTCACCATTCTTCTTCCGTACGACGCAACACAGCGCGGGGAAACGGCCGATTCTGGAAATCTACATCATGGCCACCGTCATTGTCGCCCCTGCTGGGGGAGTCGCCCCTACCCGGTCTCGTACGCATCTGCTGGAGACTATCGCCAAGGAGGCAGCGGACCGGGTGCCAGAGAGAGAGAGAGAGAGAGAGAGAGAGAGGAAGGCCGATTGGTCGACAACGGCGCTCAAGTATGGTGGGGAGTAAGGATGAAGGCAGGCAGGCAGCCGGGCGCAGTGAAGAACGCCACGTCGCAGGGGTCGCCATGGACCATGCCACGGTGGCGAGGAGAACTCGACGATTGTAGAGTATGGTTTGGTCTTGTTTCTAGAGTGGATTGACTGAATGATTCTCGGTTACGCGAGCACAGTGGAACGATGGGGCCATTTAGGTTGGCGTCGCAGCCCACCAACAGAGGCGTCCGGATGATTGGATACCCGACCCTAAGTATTTCCGTTTTTTGCATGCTTATCTCGTCTGACACGTAGTTCCAATGATCATGATGCAAAATAATGTGGAAGAGATAACTGTTTCCATCGTGTGTTTTGTGCTGCTCCATGATGATTCTGCAGTTGAATTTTGATTCCTGTCGCAATCGAGGTTAGACTTTAGCTATCGAGCATAGATCACTGTTCGATTAACAATTTGACATTGCTCGCGGGGTTTGATTTCTACCACCGTCTGGCTTTGAATTTTGAACTACTTGGAAAACCCCTATCTGTCAGATTCTCTCAAACTAAGTTTGAAAAAAAAGATTCTCTCAAACTAATTTTAATAGTAGTTAAGTTGAAAATGTTTTAAAGCCCGAAAAATCATATCATAGCTACGTAGAACACAACGTCCAATGCCAGTGGCGGATCCAGGATAAAAATTCACCTATGACGAACTTTATACTAGTAATTTTTGTGATAGAGCGATTGTCTAAAAAAAGAGGTAATAATCTACCAAAAACAACAATATATTTATACTAATAAACCGTCACAAACTCATAAATAACATTCTAATTATATTAATAATTGATCATGAACATACTAAAAGATGAAATCAAATTTGGGATGATTCTAATGAAGCTGAACGAACAAAACCAATTGGGCTTTGTACGCAGCCCAATAGGCCTAGCTGGAGTCCAATAGTTTGCTCGTGCGCACCGCAGAGTCATCCATCATCGTCTACCTCCTGACCTCCGTCCCACGCGCAAAAAATAGAAGCCGAGCGTTGCCAGGCACGGAGAAGAGGAAGTCCGCAGGGGTTTCCCACCGGAGCGGGGGTCTGGCGGCCGCCAGTCTCGCCATATTGGTAGATCCGCCCCTGTCCAATGCTTCTCTGCATTATGAGCTGCGATTTAGGACTCGTTTGGTGTAGGTCCGCGCGTAGCTCCGCGTGAGGTGCTCCGCCGCTAGATCGGACGAAAATAGTTTTTTGCGATACGACTCTGGACATCAAAACTGCTCTCCTCACGCCCCCTTAGTGCCGGAGCTGCACGTGGAAATGATGCAAGAGTCGCACCAAAAGGACCTTCAATAACAACAAATCACTTCCCTCCATCTTTCCATCCGACGGTATCAGTTCCACCACTGGCTGCAGCGCGGGCCGGTGGACAAGAGAGCAGGTCGCTCAGTCGCGCACGCCGGTTCACATGCTCGGTTCCGGCGACACCCCGCAAAAGGCAGCCGTGTCGCGTCGCCTCGGCTGCCCGCCTGCCCCCGATCGGCGGAGGCGGAGATACACCTGTCGGGGTGCGCGCAGCACAGCGGCAGCGCTCCTTTGGAAATTGCGCCGGGGCGACGTGGCCGGGCGGCGCACCGCTCCTCCGCACCATTTTTACTCCCAAAAATCGCACCAGCTCCTCCTCCTCCTCTCCTCTCCCCCACCATCCCACTCTCTCTATACAACAGCCACCCGCCTGGCCCTTCCATCATCGTCGAGTCCACCAAATCCAGGCTAGATTCTCTCGCGCCGCCGGGTTCATACATGGCTGTGTTCACCTGAAAAGTGCACTATGCAAAAAAAGATTTCCCGTCATATCAAACTTGTGATATATGCATGTAGTACTAAATATAGATGAAATCAAAAACTAATTGTACAACTTGGTTGTACTTTGCGAGACAAACGTTTTGAACCTAATTAGTCAACGGTTAGACACTATTTACCAAATAAAGCCAAAACGTGCTACAATATACTTTTCAGCATTTTCAGGGGAACTAAACACAACCTATCTCCCCCGCGCCTCTCCCTGCTCCTGGATTTCACCGATCTGCCATGCTTTACTGTCCCGTCATCCTATGGCAGCGAGCGCCGCCCCCCTTCCTGCCTCCACAGCTCATGCCATGCATGGCCGATCTATTCCCTCAGATCCGGACTGCCGCAGACATGCCGTTGCTTCCCCGTTGGCTTCTCCCTTGTCACATCCCTTCGCTTCGTTCTGCGTAGTTTCGGGGTTTGGCACCGCTTGTCTATCCCGTTCCTATAGCTTTTAGGGTTTCGAGCTCAAACTCCACGCCAGCGTCTCAGGTGAGACATCTGTTTTGATCTTCTAATTTGCTTGCTATCGTTCACCGTTAAGTGCTTGGTAGTATCGAGTAAGTTGTGGTCGTGCAGTTGTGCGTACTGTTTTGTCACCCGTGTTTGAAGTTAATCCAGTTGTCTCGCAGCATAAAATTACGAGCCTATTGCTTTATCCTGGCATGCGTGGATCTTATATTTTGGAGGCTCGAAGTGAGCTCGAATTAGATCTATTTGTTGTTTTTTAGTTTTGTGAGGAGTTATGCTGGTTGGTGTGCGTGTGAACATTGAAGGTTTTGGGCTGTGGTATGATGTCAGGAGCTTACGGTGTTATTTTGTTGTTAGATTCCTTAGTTTCCAGTGATTGTGGATATCTCTTCAAATTCGACACCGTATATCTGTTTCTGATTAATCCATGTAAATGCATTGTCTTTTACAGTTTACTTTCCTTTTGCAAGCGGTGGGTTAGGAAAGGTGACCAATTCTAGTGGTGAGAGCTTTGATAATTGTTTTGGGTTACACTTGAGTCATGTCCTCGGCGTGGATAGTACTTGTGTACAAATAACATGTGGCATGGTGTGTGTTGCTATATACCACTAAAAATTCAATCCTCCCTTCTCTCCACAGCAATGTGTGAGTATGCAAATATGTTCTGTACTTGTTTTTTGCACACATCTTGCATCTTGTTTATGTGCTGGTACATGCTGCTGAAATTTAACAATTTCCTCTCCCTGTGGTGCATGTGTGATTTAACACAGAGCAAGTGCTATTGGAAGATATACCTCAATGGATGGGTTACTCAGTGTCTATGAGAACATTAAGATGTTCTTTCATTGGCAATGATCAATGCGTATATTATCCAGTACCTTGAGCTGTATTTGTTTGTTAAGTAGGTTTGTAGTATATGTTCACAGAGGTGCATGCATAAGCATGGCAATTGGCAGTTCAAAAATTCATAATATTCCACCAATAATGAATAATGTAAAATGTGATAAATTAGTTTGTTGAAAATATAAACCATATAGTCATTTGTAAGGACATGACACATGCTTGGATGCCATATAATCCATAAGTTTCCACCTTTATTTTGCCAGCCTGACTTTCACCATGGAATATGTTGTCACATTACTTAATATTTTTAAGGAATAACCTGTTTGTGATCTTTTATATTGGATTCATGAAAAGGATACTAGTATGTCTTTAGAAGTACTTCACATTTATTAGGTACGGTGCTACTTGTAGATTCTTGATTCTTCTGAGGATTACTGTCATAGGTTCATTTTGGTTTTGTTTTACTTTTGCATAAATGTCATGCTTGAAATGATAAGGTTTGTAGAGCTTTGGTGGTTAATTTTGATTTGTATAACCAAGGGCATGTCCATAGTGCTACTGATAAAAATCAAAACAGCAGGTCCTCACTGCTAAGCCACAAGACATATATTATTCATATGAAGCCTTCTGGACTTTTCTTTTCTTTTACCATGAGTAAATCATAAAATGAATGTGTGTGATGAGATACTACACTGGCCTTGTTCATACGATGACGAGAAGTCTTGGTAAAGTAAACATTGTTTGCACTCGCTGCAACACCTGTGTCTAGTGCTATCATTGGCTGAGCTTGAGTGAGCCAAGGTTTGGAAGTCAACCTTTTGAACCTGGTATGGATCTTACTATCTTAGTCTTGGCTTGGCGAAGCTTTATTAAGGTTGAACTCTGCTCATCGAAGCTTGTTGACACACGGCTGAATAGGTTGACAAAAGGAATACGGAATCTTGCAAGGAGTTTGAACTTTGACTGAGAAACTTAGAAATTATGTTGCTTGTAAAAGCAGGATGTCAAGAATCACAATAATGAGGGCAAAAAGGAACAGGAAAACAGTATGGAACATTCTTTATATCTAGAGGAGAGAACTTGTTATTTGACCCTACAAAATTGCAACCTTCATTAGCATAGTCCAGCAAGAAACTTTGACCAATAACAATGATATAAAAAATGTTTCTTATGGGCCAATAACTCTTCATGTTAACAAAAGAACATTGAGATGAATTGGTTGGTTTGTAGTCTCATGTAGTAGCTGTCTTGGTGGTACCGGGCAGAGGGGGAGAGAGCAGTCAATGAACTAACGCTTTTACGCACTAGCAAGAATCTCATGAAGGCAACTGTTTTTTCAGGTCTTTGCCAGTTGTGATCTTGCGATCTGCTATTGTTTGCTAAGTCTTTATTGGCTGCTGAGTAAGGGAAGCTGAAATTGCATAGAGGCTTTGCACTGCGACTAATGAATCATTGAAAACCATAAGGACTAGAGTATGGACTCGAGCTCTAGCAAATAACTCAGGTCATCATATCGAAGTCGCAGTGCTTTCTTATCCAAAGAAAGGGTCACTGTACCTGCTCTAGGATCAAGCTTGTCTCATTGTGAGGTCAAGCAGCATGTTGGGAAATAGTTTTCTTGTCCCTACCTGCATGACTTAGTGTCCTTAAGATGGAATAATGTTATACACGGACTAGCATGACCTATGGAGACTTGAATAGTGAGATTAGGTAAATCATGATTTTTTATGATGTGTTTTTCTTTGTCAGATACATATTACTACTTTACTAATTACTACTACTACAAATCAAGTTTGATTGGCTCTTTGCAATCCACTTGAGTGAACTATATTCATTCCTGTCCTACTCGATTTGTGGAGCTGAATATATCAATGCAATAAAGCGTACAGTAATGCTTGTACTGGATTAGTGGATTGCCTTAAAAGAAGATTCCTCAAGGAGCATAATTAATTATATTTAATAGTACTGTTCTGGCTGTTGAAGGTTCAAGTAAATGTTTTCGTATATTATATAAAACTGAGCAGATTTGGTACAAAATAGGTGAGCTAAGTCCTTTCTTTGCCATCTATCTTCTAACCATATCTAACTAAAAATAGTAGGCAATACACCAGTAGCAGAGAGCGTTAGATCATCTATCTTACCACACATTTCATTCTGTAACTGACAGATGATGCCATGGAATAACACCAAATTTAGATTCCTTTCAACACAATGTAAAGGTCTGCTTCTGCATTCAGTTTGGACTTCCCTGAATTGCTGATCACCACCTGCGCACATCTGGATCCATTTTCTTTTTTAGGCAGGTCTGCTTATTCTGTCGGTTTGGCCTTCCCTAGATTGTCGATGGCCATCAGCAAACAGCTGGATCCTGCCCCCCCCCGCCCCCTCTCCTGGCAGTAGATATAAATTAATCCTTACATAACATTTGTGTGATGCAATGACAAACCCAAGTATGCAGCTGCCTGCACTGTGGTTTGTCAAAGTCTCAAATGCCAGAATTACCTAGTTTTTTTTGTCCCTTTTTCCTTTTGTTGCACTCTCTATCCAGGACTACTTTTGACTGCTTTTGTAATGCTATATGTGGCTGTAAGTTCTTCCATACCTGGTATGTTGTAGTCATGGTAGGGCTCTATTTGTACCGTGTCAGCATTCTTGGATGGCTCTGAATCATGATTCTTCATTGTCTCATAACTGAGTTAGCTTCCAAATTGCCCTTGGTGGGTTTCCGAATAACCATGAAATTAATACTGTTATAGAAGTTTTATGAGTTCAATTCTAAACAAAGGACTCATGACATTTCTTATTGTTAATATATTTGGTCTGTAGTTAGTTTTTTTTTGTTTTGATTTAATGGAGTTGAGAGTTTATGTTGACCTTGGTGGATTTTGTGTTCTCTGCTGTTTGAACAATGCACATGAGTTTGCTTGTTTCAATAGCTGTTAACCGACACCAGAATACTGATGAAACCTAGCAATATACTAGGACTACGTTCCTCTGTAATTTGGCACTACCGTCTCGTCATTTATAGTTTCAGGTTTCTGCAGCAGCGTGAAATGTAACTAGTCTGTATTGTTTGTATGGTCCAAAGTTCCAAAAGGCGTTCTTAAGCGCTCACTTCCGCGCGCATAAGCTGTAAGCGGGGGGGGGGGGGCACCGCTTCGCTTTGGGGCATAAGCGCTCCCTAAGCGGTGCTGGCACTTGGGTGGGCGCGGATGCTCGTGCAAGCAGCAATTGCTGCGCCGCGGGCAAGCACCAGGCGCTGCCAGTGCCCGGTGGGGAGTCGCAGGCGGGCGCTGCCGTGGTGGAGCAGCGGCTGCCGGCTCGCCGGCGGCGCACAGGCGGAGGAGAGCAGAGGAGCGGCGGCGCGCATGCGGCATAGCAGAGCGGGGCGCGCATGCAGAGGAGCAGAGTGGGGGCACGCAGGTGGTAGAGCAGAGGAGCAATGGTGCGGCCTCGTGAGAGCGAGGACTGCCAACGTGGGTGGCTGCCTATTAGGGCATTGTTGGGTGTTATAATATTTAGATGGGCTAGTGGGCTTCCTCTCTTTGATGGGCCGAGTGGGCTGTTATGGTACTGCTCTTCCTTTTCTATTAACTCTCACATTTATGCAACTAAATCTGCTGATTTGTAGTTAGTGCGTAAATGCTTAAGCGACGCTTAGAAGGCTTAAGCCCGCTTAAGCGCTAAGCGGCGGGTCACCGCTCACTTAGCACTTAACACTTTTTTTTTAAACTTTGGTATGGTCTAGTAAGTAACTGGTTTTTATTGAAAGTTTTACTTTCGGTTGAATAGCAACTTTTAGAAAACTTATAAATATATGTAGGGAAAACTGCACCAACTTCAGTGCAAAATCTTGATGTGCTAAGTAAAAGATTGGTCTCTGGTACTTTGAACTGCCCTGTTGGGTATATTGCAATTTATTGCCGCTAATGGTATTAGCAGCTAATGCTATTAAATTAGTAGGCTAGAAGCCTTTAATTTGACATTTTTTCCTCCCCTTTTCTGACAGTTGCTGCAAGTGGAGGCGGCAAGCTAGAGACAGCAACTGCATACCTTGCAAGAAAAACGTAAGTTACTTGGTCGCTCCTGCTAATTGTTAAATACTGAAAGTTGTGTTATTGTTTACTGGTCAATAAAAGGAGCTTCCATATTCTGACTGCATCAACCATTTATATAAACTAGATAAGTCAACCATATTCAAGTAACTCGGCGTCTACTGAAATACTGAATCCAACATGGTTTTCGATAGCATCCATGAATATAGAAAAGTCGGTTCTGAACAATTAGAGTTTTGAGGGCTTGAATAGACACTTGAACTTCAGTTCGTTTATATTATATCATGAATTCAAAGCAGTCAACGAAAAATATGTACATGTCAGCAAACTGCGGAAACATAGTGGTCTTTGATGGTACCTCGATTTCAGCTAAGATGAATTTGTAAACCGGATCGGATCTTAACAGGAATAGCGATCAACTCATGCTTCCTCCAATTCATTGTTCTCTCCAGTGTGATATTTTGGACATTGACAAGATCTTAGAAAAACTACTCTACCATGATTCCATAAATGTGTGCCTTAATATATTTGTAAAAATGTGATACAATTTTAGCATGAAACTACATATCGGGACAAATCTATACGTACATTTGCATATGTCAAATACAAATATTGTAGTTTTGACTTTACAGTTAGACACTCCAAAATGTGTTATTTAAGTGGTTCATGTCCAGGATGAAAATATTTTGTGCCATACTCGTCTAACTATTGAATTCCAGTGTTTTCAAGGTTATATGTTTAGTTCTCCAAGTTACAGGAGTATGCCAAATATCTTGGTTTCCTGTATAATCTTAAGCTAGTGGAACTGTTGTCATATGTCAATTCGTTCCTTCCTTTTATTCTCTGTATTTGGCTAAACTGTTATTGTACTTTCACAAATGACAAAATGATTAGTGAACATCCATATATTTTTTTAGATCCCTTTTTATTGTACTCCTTTATTCTAGAATAAATGCATAGATAAAATGAGAAAAAAAACATTTCTGCTCTTTGGCCACACACAACTTTCAAGATAAGCAACAGCTCAGTTTTGTGGAGACACTATTCTTTTTGTCAATAAGTTCACCTGAAAATTTGTACCTGTTACATACCTATTTTGGTCAAACAAACTTACATAATGTGTGAAAAGACAAACCATTTGCTGGACATGTTATTTGAGATAGATTTACACTACCATTGCCAACGTCTGTGGCATGTATACTTTATTTGTCTTGCTATGTGTTTAGCCCCGTTACAAGCAATCATTTCTGGCTGCTTTGAGTTGCAGTCTTCAAGGACAACGAGAACAAAAGCAATGTCATATTGCATGTCTTCATGGATTTAGTTGCAACCTGCAAGTTTTTAGATAATCTTAAATGAAATGCCACTAAAGAACTCTAGAGTCAATAGGTCCTATGAAGAAAAAGCAGGGTTACCCTAATTTAGGAGCCACAGGTGGCTCAACATCATTTTCTTGCGGTGGAGTATTAAACTCAAGATGGATAGGAATGTTGGCATTCTCTGCAACTGCAAAGTTGTATGGAGTTGTTGAATCTCGGTTGACTTCACCTGCTGCTTCTTTCTCATAGAGCTGGGCATAGAAACAAATCATAATCAATCATGTGACAGGATGTATATCCTGAAAAATTGTGTCTTTATCAAATACCTTCTTGTATAATTCGGCATTTTCCTGGTGAATTAGGTTGACCTTTCTGTGTAATTCCATGTTGTCTTGTTGGATGAGACTTCCCTGCAAATGAGCCAGTACAGAATGAGCTTGCTGAAGTCCACTCAAAGACATCATATTTCATAGGAATAGTGGAATGTTCCAGAACCTTTTGATTCAGTTCGTGAATTTCATCAACCAAGAGTTGGTCCTGAAAGTAATAACCATGATCCTCAGTTTTATTGTTGGATGAGGCAATCTTGTGAAGGATAAAAAATGGTTAGCATGGTTACCTTTTTTGTCCGGATGCAACGAATGCTCATCTCTAGCTGATTTTCTAGATTTTGAAGTCCTTTGACACCTAATCTGGAAAGATCTTGTCCCATCAACTGCCTACAGTCAGTGAAATCATTTTACTTACTTTTTATGTTTCGAGTTTGACTGTATTTTAATGTAGTAGGGCCTTGTTGCTTGATCTTATCGTGTTCGTTTTTAAGGATTCAGCTTCTGGCTATGTATACCCCAAGGGCCTTAAAGTGAGGCTCATGACAGATAAGGGCATTGTCTGTTTGAGGCCAAGAGAGCCCCTAAAAGTGGGACCCACATGGAAATAAAAAAATCATAGGCAACCTCTTTCACTCTGCTGTTGTCTCCCCCCATTGCCTAGCGCCTTGCTCACAGCGATGCCGCCATCTGCAGCATGAGGCCTTTGCCATCTGCCCGCGTGTGGCCATTGTCGCTGTCCGTAGGACTGTAGGAGGCCCTTTCCATCGCCTCCGTCTCCTGTGGGAGGCCGTTGTTGCCATTGTCTGCTGTGGAAGGCCCCTGGCCCCTGGCTGCCTGTGGGAGAACCTGTCTCCCACCTTTGCTCATGATTTTTTTATTTGCTGAGGCCAGGTCTCAAGCTAAAGGGTCTGGTTCTAAGCTTTTTTGGGTTAAATCGCTTTATGACCTCATCATCCTACACTCCGGATGCCTTTAGTACTGTTGCTTGGAATAGAGTGATTACAAATCAGAGTGCTCAAAAACTACTAGGCAAAAAATTCAAATAAATATAAATAAGTAAAATGATGGTGTGTATTTGCTTCTTTTAAGGTTAATCATAAATAAATAAATAAAATGGTGATGTATATCTGCTTCTTTGGATGTTAATCATGACATATATGGTTTGTGTCACACGGCCAATGCGGGCTGCTTCTCATGGCAGAATAAACGGGCTAACGGCGGCCCAAGAGGAGACGGCCGGTGCCTCCGACCCCGTGCCCTAATGGGTCACGCGCCTAGGGGAGGGGCGCGCGCCGTAGCCGCCGCCGTTGCCGCTACCGTCGCCGCCGACGTCATCAAGTTACCTTAGTTGAGTCTCAGTAGATTTGGAAAGAGTTAGTTAAGGAATCGAGTTTAAGTTTGTTAGGAAAGGAGAATCCAAATCATATAAGGATCTCCTGAGATTGCTTAGGGGTCAAGTCTCGTTGAGACTATAAATACTAATAGGATGTAACCGTTGCAATCAAGAATAGAATCGCCGAAAGGCTTTTATCCCTCTCTCTTGTGCGCCGCCTCTCCCCTCCTTCCTCTGCCCTGCGCCGCCGCCCCTCCCCCTGCCCTAGCACGCCACCACTGCCCCCTCTCCTCCATAGCCGCCGCCCCCAAGGACTTCCCCGCGCTACACTTGTTACAGTTTGCCACATGAAGTTCACAAATCTTTGCATCCTTTTACACCTCTTGTTTGTGAAAACTGATGTCTGCATAAACCATGCATTATCCTATGGCAACATTACTAATTCATGCACTTTGTATGTTAGGTTCTGTTCTTATGCATTTTGTATGCTATATTTATTCTCACATATTTGTATACTAATTCATGCACTCTGCACAAGTTTGGTGTCAGAGGTGTTCTAGTTACTTCATAGTCCTTAGGTTGTGTCAGCAGCGCAGATTTATTATTGTTTTAAACTTCTTTATTTGTTTTTTCTTAAAAAAATAGAATGGATTTTCTTCCTTGTTTAAACAAATTCCTGTGTGTTTCTGAACTCAGATGTTTAGCATTTATGCTCATGCTGACAATTCTTTTATTGATCTTCTTTACATCTGGCAAATTTTCTGAATGGTACATCTATAAAACTTGCAGGGTTTTGTGACGTACCGATGATTTTCTTGCAAGTTGTGCAGTTGTTGTCTCAAGCTTGCTGCCTCCCTTTGCCAGAACTATTGAATGTGAAAGCACAGTTAAGTAATGCCACATCCAGAGAATCCAAAAGGTATTGTTGATATAAAAAGTTGCTAAGTGCCGTGGAACTTTCAGCAGAGTAAATTGTATGCTTTATGAAATAACTGAAGTAGATGTGTTGGCATTCAATTGTTTGATTCAAGAAATGATATACTATACAAAATAACAAGATGGGAATTAGTGAGAAACAATGATTGTATGAAAACAGTTAAGGCAAATACAAAATCTCTTCATCTTGTGTTGGCAGGCTACGATTATATAATTCTTTACTATTCTCTACACTTCTCACATACAAGTGCTGATGTCTCAATGGAGCTAAATCAGTCCCAGATCATGTGAAATCCTAATGATGCATGTGCTTGAGGGACGAAACAACACAAGTCAGGGATTGGTGATGAACTTGCTGGAACAAGCTTATGTTGAAACTGATGATGGTTTCAACCTTTTTAGGCTTTAGTTAAAGGCTATAATAATCTTTAAAGGTTCAATATTAACTGAGAAGGATTTATGCATGACTCACCCTCTTGGAGTATGGACTGAAGAATATATTGGCTGCTGATAATAAGATCTCTTCTGTTCAGAGGATGGGATTATGGGAGCTTAGACCAGGTACGTTTCCTGCTGACCGCTGCTGTGTCTTTCCATATCTCCTATCACTTGTCTTAGGATGTTTGTATTTCAGGGTTCAAATGAACCTGTGAGGTTTTGGCTTCCTCCAGTAAAAGGGATTTGCTTGGAGGGCTGCTTTTGGCATATGAATCATCTGTATTGCGCTTCAGAAGGTTTCCTTGTATTTAGCTTAATGTTCAGAGTGCCAGTTTGTATTAATTACACACTTGCAGTCACTCTTTTTCAACCCATAAATCCTACTGTACATTGTTTTCTATTTTGCAAATGAAATTTGACTGTATTAACGTGTATACTCACTTCTGTTAATGGGACAGTTTATATAAAAACTTGACCATTTGGATCTTTACAGAGGAAATACACCAACGTACAAACTAATGCAATCCTGCATATTTGCTTGGTATTTTATCTTCTCTATAAATAACATGTAGACCTTTGTTTTCTGAGAATCTTCAGAGCTAAGTAATTCCAGAGTATAGAAGGGCATACTCTGGACCTACAAAAGATGGCATATTCTATCGGACCAGACCTTCGATGGATGGCTTTAGGGATGAAAACGGACGGGATTTTTCCTGTACCGTCCCGTTCCGTTTTCTACATTTTTTCGTCCGTTTCCGTATTTGCGAGATACCGTTTTCGTATTTGCGGAAGTAGAAAATGATTTTTTCCGTTCGTTTCCGAATAATCCCGTTTTAATACGGAATAGACCCGTATTTATCCCATTTTTAATCTATGCTCAACATGTTTAACAATTACATGTCCTTATGTTATGTTAATATAACTACGAATCACCAAATATGCATGTTATGTTCACGTACATAGCATGTAAATGAATATTAAACTTTGTATATGTTATTACATGACTTTATATATGTATACTTCGAGAATATTAGATTATGTGATCTTAATTTAATTTTTCAGCTCTCCATCCATATTTGTTTGTTTTCGTATGTCCGCATATTCCGATTCCATTTTCGAACCCGCATTTTCCGAACCCGTTCCCGTTTTCGTCAAAAAATATAGAAACGGAAGTAGAAATAGGGTTTTTCCGTCCGTTTTCATCCATGAGTGACTTCAGTGTAAGTTCTAAAAGAGATGGTATGATGAATGCGAGAAAAAATTGGCATTCCTACCCTCTCTAGGTTCTAAGTTGTAAACCTTGGCCTAATTTTGGTTAAATTTCTCTTAGCTTGTGTAGCAAACAATGGGAACTACCAAAAGTCCAACTATGTACAGTCCTACCCTATGTAGGTTCTGACAAGCTATGTGTCGTTTTTCCTATTCATGATGAGTCATGGGATGCTGTGACATGACCCAAATAACTGTTCTTGGTGGGCTGACCTGGCTACATAACGATTGGTCTTAGGGGTGACGATCTGTTGGATATAGGTATGAAACTCATTTAGATTTCTTTAAGTGAGCAATTTCTCCATTTATATGGTATTCCATTGGAATTTCCCCTTTCTTGCCTATGATAGTGCAAAGATACATGCACTAAGCCATGTGGAGTATATATGAAATTGGTATTTTTGCTGCCAACCATGAAGACTAAATTCAGTGTTAGGAATGAACTATTCATAATCTTGTTATTACCATATGATCTAGATTTTGCAAGTAACTTGTTGATGTGCAGTTGAAAGAGCACATGGGATACGTGATTTAATCGGCAATACAAGTGTATTCTAATCTTCTTTTCATAGTGGATCCAGTGAAAAAAAGTGCTTTGAACCATTGTTGCTTGACCCATATGTTGAAAAATTTTCATTTCTAGACACAGTTTCCCAAGAACTATTTGTACATATGGTTTTGTATCGGTTGTATGGGCCGGTGTTGTACTAGTAAATACTTGATTACTGCCAATATACTCAAGCAACCGATGTCTGCAAGCAACATAGAGGAGTAAATACTTGATTACTGCCAATATACTCAAGCCACCGATGTCTGCAAGCTACATAGAGAACAGAGAGGAGGGAAATGGAGCTGACATGTGGGCCTTTGTATTTCAGCATGCCACATCAGCGGATGGAGTCTAGACCTGTTTGGGTTGGCTCTGAGACCTGAACAAAAACTGAGGATCTGATCTTTCAAAAAAACTGAGGATCTAAATTGCTTCGTGAGTTTAGGGATCAAGACAACAACTGAGAATAGATTTGAGGACCATGGGTAGACTTTACTTTAAAAAATTACTTACAAATCTAATAAATTTGGTAAGTCTTAATACTGTATTATAGAAGAATCTATTGATAAAAAATATAGATCAAAGACCGATTCAAGTAAAATGTGAAGTATTTTTTGACTAGATAGAGGGAAGACATGCGAGGACATACAATTGCATATATTTGAATAGTATAGAATTATATCCTTTTAGAGATTACTTTAATGATGATTTAATTTTTTATAACATAGTTAGCCTACAGTGTGGACCAAGTTTATATGGCTGGACACACCTATAAATAGTATTATATATGTGAAGTCATGTTTGTGTTTTGGTAATTGAATGAATTTGTGGACTGATAAATTCATGACATGAAAGGTGATGATTGGTCCACAAGAAAGAGTTGAGCTACATAAGGCCATGGTGATGAAGATGGTGAGGATAGTGAGTGTGCAAAAGCTCAACGAGTGAAGAGATGAAGTAATGGATGATACACAAGACAAAGGTATAACAATAGGGCGTGCCTTTCAACAGCCATGTGATGATTAGAGAAGATGAATGGATGGGCTGATAGGATAGATATTTGTGTTATAAAGAGGGGCAATTTAGTTGCTAATGTGGTTATCTAGTGCTAAAGGTGTTGGTCATCCCATGGAAGACCTATTGGAGCTAGCCATTTGAAAAGGTTTGAGAAAAGGAACTTGGTGCATGGTTTTTACCTTGACTCAAGCTCTCTGGTCACCACAGAGTTAGGTCATAGGATCTTAGAGTGGTGAATCGTCTCGGTCCGATTGTCCACCAAAACCCTATGTGACGACCAAAGGTTAGGTCACTGAAGGTTAGAGCATTGACCTAGCATAGTTTAAAACAATAACATAGACCCTAACTTCCAATGCCAACAGAGAGCAGGGCACCGGAGCTTAGGCTATGACAAGTAATAGTGCTCAAAAAGAGCGTGGGAGTTCTATAAAGGCCACCAGAGCTCTCTAGTGATACCACTAGGCTACAGTACTAGAGGCAATGTTTTTGTGTGCGTGGGGAGTTTGTATACACTAGAACTGTCCGGTGATCGAAGAGCAAGCACCAGAGCTTCAAACGTTGCAACGGGTAGTTCTAACATAGTGTCCATTAAAGGAGCCCTGGTGGTGGACTCCGGTGACACCGAAAATGCTGCCCCAAGCTTCCAACAACTAGTTTCTTGAGAGGGGCTATGAATAGAGCGTGTGGCTAGGAAAACTAGAACTCTTGGGATTCCAAGAAACACCTCCACTCACATTTATTTGCTAGTGATTGCATTCTTGTTGAGATTAGAGTGATCTAGTGCATTTGGTCTAAGAGATAATATATAGTGGCACTAGTTTCTTGTTACTCTTGGTGGTTGTTACCACTTAGATGGCTTGGACTAACTGTTCCTATCGAAGCACTCAGTTGAAGATTGTGAGGTGCTCCACAATTGATTGTGAGGAACCATTGGTTTCATCCCCTCCGGAGAGGCAAAGGACTACTCTAGTGGAATCAAGGCTTGATGCTTCATGATCGAGCTGGCTCAAGATTAAGCGTTCACGCCGAAGCCAACCTTGTGGGTTTGTTGAGCTTGATAGAGGAGCAGTGATCCTTAGGCTTACCTCAACTTGGATGTAAGTGACCAATAAGTCACTAAACCACCTGGATATATCTTGCATGTTCCTTTTGTGGTATTTGTTTTATTACTCTCTCTTGCGCTTAGTGACATTACGACTTGTCATCCTAGAGTGCAAACCTAGCTATTTTATTAATTCTAGTGACACAGTTTACATTTTTTTATCACTATAATTATGTAGCTTGTCATCACCCTAGGCTTGCAAGACATAGATTTGTGTAGTGATTATTTAGGGCACCTTGTGTGTCTAACAAGTTTACTTAGTGTTTGTGGTTGCTAGAATTTTTAGTTAGGCTTTTTACCTCCCCTTTAGCCTTCCAATGATCCTTACAAGTGGTATTAGAGCCAAGTATCCAATCAAACCAAGATATAACAAACTCTTGGAGTAAAATATGGCAAACAACAATGTTGACAAGCCCCTACTTCTATGGCACAAATTATTATTATTAGAAGAGAAGGATGCATGCCAATTTGAAGGCAATGGGAAGGACAATCTAGGGAGTTTTTGAGAGGGAGTTCATAGTGCTTGATATGAAGGATCCAACCCAAAGAGAGAAATAAAGGCTATAAGTCAATGATCAAGATCTCAAGGTACTCAAGTCTATCAAAGACTAGGAGATGACATGCAAAGTTGTGGAAGAGGCTTGAGGAAGCATAATGGAGCACTTCAATGGTAAAGGATGCCAAGCTATATATCTTCATGGACAAATATGCTAAATTCAAGATGCAAGAGGCAGAGAGTGTCCTATAGATGTTCTATAGGATCAATGTCATCGTGAATGAATTGAGGGCCTAGGACACAAGGTTAATGATGAGACTTCTACCACTAGTTCTTGAGCTGTCTCCCAAGAAATTCAATTGTCACCGTGATCTTGAGAGGAGGATTGAAGTTTCTCACTCCCACAAGTATTGGGAGAGATCATCGCTATTCACTCATGACACTTTTGATCATGAAGAAGAGAGTGATGAGAAAGAGGAGAAGCAGAAGGAGAAGAATAAGAGCATAACATTCAAGATCTCCAAGAGTAATAAGAAGATTGAGGATGATAGTGATGATGAGGATGACATGAAGAGATGATGATGAGAAGGCCCTATAAGTGTGTTGGTTTGGAAAATACATGAAGAAGAGAGGCTTTGATGGAAGAAGAACAGGCCAATTGTCATCATGGAGATCAAAGGAAGACCAAACATGCTACAATCATGGGGGATGATGGTCATCTTGCGGTCAATTGCCCCAACAAGAAGGACAAGTCTTCCAAGGAGGGAAAAGACAAAGAAGATGATGGTAAGACCACGGTGTTCTTCAAGAAGAAGAAGACCTTAGTTACTAACCTCAAGGACCTTAACAAGTTTGGGTACCTAAAAAGAATTAATCTCCTTTTATATGTTAGTTGCAAAGCTAAAGGGAGGCATTGGACACTAGATAATGGATGCACTCAGCACATGGCAGGAGATTACAATATGTTAAACTCTCTTAACTCAAATGCAAGTGAAGATTATGACAACATTACATTGGCTAACAATGGCAAGCGTTAATTTATTGTCATAGGCATGGCAATATCAAATGATCTCTCAATATCCAATATGCTATTAGTGGAAAGTCTCAACTCCAATTTTCTATTCATGGCACAACTTTGTGATTTGGGGTTCAAATGTATATTCTCAAGTGAAGATATGGAACTCACAAGTGTGGATGGTAGTAATCTCATCTTCAAAGGCTTTAGACAAGGGAATCTCTATTTGGTTGACTTTGGTGCTAATGAGACTACACTATCAACATGTTAGTTCAGCAAGTCATCAATGGAATGGTTATTATGACATAGAAGACTTGCACATGCAAGGATGAAATAATTGGATAGATTAATCAAGCACGATTTGGTCAATAGTTTGAAGATTGTGAGATTTTAGAAGTACTGGCCGTGTAGCTCTTGTCAACCACCCTAGCAATATGATGATGCCAACTTCAAGGCCATTAGAGTTGTTGCATATTGATTTATTGGTCCAACCACATATTTTAGTATTGGTGAAAACAAGTATGGGTTGGTCATAGTTGATTACTTCTCAAGATTCACATGAGTATTCTTTCTTAGTGACAAGAGTGAGGTGTTTAACACATTCAAATCATTTTGTTAAGAGAGTGGAAGAGTTTGAACTCAGACATCAAGAAAGTGAGAAGTGACAATGGAAGTGGCTTCTAGAATGCTAGAATTGATGAGCTATGTGATGATCAAAGCATTAAACATGAGTTCTTGGCCAAGCATACACCTCATTTCAAGGTTCTACTAGAAGGAAATAATAGAATACTTATTGATATGACAAGATTTGTGCTCTCTGAGTCCAATGTTAGTGATTTGTTTTGGGTCAAGGCAATCAACATGGCTTAAAATAGTCTCTATTGTTCTCAAGGAGACACTTTATATGTTGCTAAATGGAAGATATTAAAAAATCTTATACTTTTGGGTATTTGGTTGCAAGTGTTATATATTGAACAAGGGTACTAGATTGTCAAATTTTAAGATGAAGTCTAATGAAGGGTTTTTGCTTGGATATGCTTCAAATAGCAAAGCTTATAGAGTACACAACAAGACCCATGACATAGTTGAGGAGGTGCATAATGTGGAGTTCAATGAAACAAATGACTCTCAAGTTGAACAAGAGAATCTAGATCATGTGAGAGGCACCAATTTGGACATTGAAGTGAAGAATATGTCAATTGGTGATGTGAGGCCAAGGTAGGTAGATGAAGATGATGAAGACTCAACTAGAGTGATCCCTCCAACTTCAACTATCAATGATCAATACATGGAATGCACAATAATTCTCAAGTTGATCAAATTCAAGCTCAAGTTCAAGGGTTGCACAAGGCTACACTCAAGGTGAAATTTGGATTTTGAAGAGACGTTTTCACTAGTTGCATGCTATCACAACATCAAGCTATATCAAATGGATGTGAAGAGTGCTTTGTTAAATGAAAAGATCAATGAGTCGGTATATATAGAGCAACCTCCTGGTTTTAAAGAAATCCAACCATGTGTACAAGCTATCAAAGGTACTATAAGGATTGAACCCAACACTTAGAGCATGGTGTAAGGAGAATGACACCTAGCGATGGCCATTAAGTGACTTTGGTGACTGAGTGACAACATGATCATTTGGACTAATGTTGTGTGCTAGTATACAAGGTGGTAGTTAAATGGATACAGGGATGGACTTGGACAAGACAACATGAAGATCAAGTGACCAACACCTTAAGCAAGGACAAGGAGCTGCCATGAAGACCTTAGAAGACATGCAAGAAGTCCACGACATCAAGTAGAAGAAACCTAGACGAGAAGACACCAAGAAAGAAAGCTCACCTTGCACTACTGTGCAGCACCAGAATTCCCTAATGAGCATCAAAGTAATGCACCAAAAGGATGAAACAATGCCTTCCTTTGAAATAGTATGAACGTTGCTGAACCACTAGAACTCTCAGGCCAGGCGCCAAAACTTGGCACCATAGCGTCAACCTAGAGAAGAATTTGGAGTCTTGGTGGAGGCACCAAAATTCTCCGGTGCTAGCCGTCGGTTGGGCACATGAAGAAAGGGTGCAGTCCAATGAAGAAATGGACGTCCGACAAAATCATCGAACCCCTTCGGACTCCGATGATACACCAGAAAGGTCCACCTGAGATTGAATCCTCCAACGGTCGACTCCAATGGCTAGTTGATGTGGCAACACCGGAATTCTCCAATGGAGTCATCACCTTGCTTTTCTAGTGCTTGCTGTGCTCATGCAGATTGCTTCCAACGGCTAGTTTTGGATGAGCTAAGCAATCCTAAGTACTTGACAAGTTCAACTCAACAAGATAACTGCTATGGCATGTGAAGAAGCTTGAAGAGGCTTCAACCTGCGACTTGAAGCTTATGCAAATCAACTAGATCAAGTCATAAAGAAAGAAGCTCATAGAAATAATATAGTTTAAGAAGATAACAATGCAAATAAATCATTCTTTTTTCAAGTGGTATCTTTCAAGTGAATCCTAACACTTCTAGTGGTATTCTCCACAAGCACCGAAGCTATCTTCCTATATTTCAAAGTGGTATATTCCTCATATACAAGTGGTATTCCAAGTCATATCCTCATAAGTGCCTTTTTGGAAATTTATGCTAAAGAGTGAGAAATTGGGCACAAAAATAGAAAGAATTCAGAAAGGCATGAAATTGAGAAGAATGTGCAAAGATATCAGGAACTGAAGATATGCCAATGGTGAGTATGCCAAATGGGAGAAGAATATGCAAGATAGGGTAAGAAAAATTCAAGATTGAAGACTTGAAGGAGATCAGTATTCTTAAACACATGAAGCACACAAAACACATGAAGCACAAAGTAGGGTGAGCAAGCTTATTTTGTCTGTTTATGCATTTGTGTTGTTTATTATATATTTTTGCTTGTATTGAAGCTTAAATCTTATATTATACTCTTATAAAGCAAAACCCCACTACCATATTTCTCTCAACATGTAAGCTATCCAACTAGACGATGCACTATCACACCCACTACCATATTTCTCTCAACATGCAAGCTATCCAACTAGACAATGCACTATAACACAACATTAAAATCCAAACCCCGCTATCATATTTCTCTCAACATGCAAGCTATCTAACTAGGCAATGCACTATCACACATAATTAAAATCCACTAGCACATGGAATTGTAATGTCTACATCAACAAGACACATAAGCATTTTATTATCTACGCATCATGCCACATAATTCACTGATCTGCAATACCCACAGCAACACGCGAGGTATGCTTCTAGTTTGATATATATTGTGTGTATGTGTGTGTGATGTCTTGGTAGACCATAACTTGTTTGATGTGATGAGCACAATTTGTAGAATTTAAATTTCTTTTGTGCTCAAATATGTTTTTTCAAGTGGCATCTAGCAAGCTGTGATGCTAAGGATGATTAATACACTTGTTTTTACTCCAAAACACACTACAAAGGTACATTTCTTATCCTATGAACCTCAGCATCACTTAATAGTGAAAACACTCCTACAATTTCCATATTCATACGAATGTGATGACTTGAACCTAAACCATTTAAGCACATATGCAGGGTGAATTATCACTACCAAGTTGAATTTCATGAAATTTATCCAATATATACCACGATCTTCATGCTATGGATGAGTAGCTCAAAAATCCTATCCAATCTTACAATATACATGTCTGTTGACAGTCATTAACATCAATTATAAACCATTAATATAACCTGCATATATACTTAATTTCATCACCAAAATATGTCTAGGGGTTTAAACTAATAAATTCCATAAGTTTTGGTGAACCTGTGAATTCAGGAGGATTATACAGAAAACGAGCAAGGCGGACCCAATCTTCAGATCAAATCACGTTTATCTGCGATGAAATCGACTTAGGAAGACTCTAGAAGCATCCAAAAGACAACTCACCAAAGATTGGGCCAAATGGTGCCGATAGTGGGCCGGCCAGCCCAAGCCCTAGGCTGGTCGGCCGGCCTGTGGGTCCCACTTATCAGCCTCTCCTTCGTATGATAGTTTCCCACCGCCTTAAAGATTAAATCTATGTCATTGTTTTAAGTCGGTTTGATTCGAGGGTCCAGAATTGACGTTGCCGCCTATATATAGTAGCCCCTACCCCCTTTCCCTAAGGGCATCTGGGAAACCCTAATCCATACCTCTCATTCAGATCAACACACACCAGGAGGATTAGGTCTAGAACTTTCCAATGTAGTAGATTAGTAGCTCGGGAGTGAGGGTCGAGTTGGGCTCATGCTCAAGTTCTGGATCTAGTCTTAGAGGCTCGGCAAAGCTTTGTATCTTCACTTCTACATCTTGTAATACTTGTTATCAATTTATCATATTCTTATCTACATGGCTATGCTTACTTTGAATATGTATCATACTTAGTTAAGGTTATCATTACTTTTGTGTGCGGGTTCATAGAGCACTTAGCCTGCTAGTTTATCGATAGGGCTAAGTAGCCGAGCCTCGTGTAAGCATAGTGCTTATACGATGCTCTACCTATGAGTACACCCTATTCTCTGGTTGTGTGGTACCAGCGGGAGATGACAGCCCCGCCTATCCTCTGTAGTCCACTTCGAATTGAGCAAGTTCTTAAATTGTAGGGCCATAGTCGCGTCAGTAGAGTTATCTTTTATGGTGTTGTACCATTTAGCAGCGTCCCAAAGTGCACAAGAGTAGAGTTAGTCTCAGTTATAGTTGGGTATACTTTGACCATGTAATAAGAACATCATAAAATTCTACCTCACCCGTTGTTCTCCTAAGTTAACTAATTATTTATCTTTAATGACCAATCCCCTGAGTGTCATTATACATAAATTCATATCATTACATTAACCCCTACTCTAGCTATGCTGGTATGTTGATTAGTAGTTACCCCTTTGTTATTCAATAATTTTCACTCCATTATTTCTCTATGGTAAAAACATAAATAATGATACCTAGAATAATCCCGATAAAATGCTACAATGATATTCTGTGCGCTTGCGGAATCCTTCATATTCTTTTTGTGTTAATAAATACCAACAATGTCCATATCGTTTGCTTGGAAATTTCAATTCTTTCCAACTTTGTGAGGTTGACATTAATTACCAAAAAGAGAGAGACTAAAAAACCCATTTGGGTTTTGATAATCAAATGAAAATATTTGTGGACAGAGTTGAGCTACATAAGGGCATGGTGATGAAGATGGCAATTATCATGAGTGAGCAAAAGCTCAAGTGAAGAGACAAAGATGATGGATGCTAGGACTATAAAGGATGAAAGACAAACACAAGGCAAAGGTATAGCAATAGGGTTTTTTTTTCTTTCATTGTCCATGTGGTGAATAGAGAAGATGAATGGCTGGGTTGATAGGATAAATAGTCATACTATAAAGAGGGACAAATTCAGGTGCTAATGCAATTATCTAGTGCCACTCGGTGAGATCTAACATTGCATATGCAATAGCATCGAGTGGCATGGTGAGAAGCAAGTGAAAACCTTTGAAATGTTTTAAAAATGCTAACTCGATGCTAATTGTGCTCGTCATCCTGTGGGAGACCTATTGGAGTTAGCCATTTGAACAAGTTTGAGAAAAGGAGCTTGGTGTAGGGTTTTTACTCTCACTAGTGCTCTCTAGTGATGATAGAGTTGGGTCATCAGAGCTTAGAGCTGTGAATTGGCTCGGTCCGATCGTCCACTGAGAACCTTTGGTGACCAAGAGCTGAAAAATAGCAACACATACCCTAACGTTGGATGCCATTAGAGAGTAGGGCACCAAAGCTTAGGCCCTAATAGGTAAGAATGCTCAGGAAGTGCATGGGAGTTCAAAAGGCCACTAGAGCTCTCTGATGATCGCACTAGAGGAAACTTACATAGGCAATGTTTTTATGTGTGGGGGGAGTTTGTGCTCATCAGAACTATCCAATGAATGCTAGAGAAAGCACCGAGTCTTCAAGCTCTACAATGGCTAGTTCTAACATAGTGCCAGTAGCCATTGAAGGACTCCGGTAGGGGACTCCGGTGACCTACCGAAGGTCTTCGGTGATCTAAAAAAATGCTTCCCTGGAAAAGTTTCATGGAGTTTGGAATCAAAAAGTCACATGAAATGATAAGTTCCATTCCTATTGGAACTTGCATCATTAAGTGAATGGAATTGTAGATCATCAGCCAAACCTTGCAAACTTGTCCAAATGACTCTAGATGAACTCTACAACAAAAGTTATGAAGGGTTCATGCTGAGCAAATGTCAAGAAATTGCCCCGATTGGCCTAAAACCCTAGTTTCAGCTTTATCGAGTTGATACTTTGACCAAAGTGAAAGTTTGACTTCTGTACCAGTTATGAGGTTTGACCTTAAACAAAAGTTGTAGTTCATCTTGTGTAGAACAAACTTTATTTAATGGTCAAGAGCTAGTTTGGCCTCTAACCTAGTCAAATAGAGATCACAATGTGGATTCAGCTGCTGTTTTCAGCACTTAGAAAAATATTCAAAGTCCTGAGTTAGTAGTAATAAGTTGACATGTTTGGTGATCTTTATCTCCATAACCATGCTGAACCAGTCCATGATCCTTTAATAAAAGTTGTAGCTTGAGTTGTGTGCAACAAACTTTGTTTTTGGAGCATACCATGATTTAGCTTGGAAATAAGTCAAACCATGGCCCAAAGTTTGAATCTGTTGCAGTTTGTTTCAGACTTAGAAATATTCCAAGTCCAGGAATTCCAGCACCAATACCGGTTGACATTCAACGTTCTCCAAATTTTGCTACATAACTTGAGTTGACCCAAAAATAGAAGTTGGAGTATATTCTTTGGAGAAGAGCAGGTGAAGAGATGGATGAAGTTCGACTCCGTTTTGGTCATCAATTGTTGGGTTTACTTAACCGCTGTCAACAAGATGACAGTGTCAACTTTGGACCTGATTATCCACTAATCCATAACCCTAATTGCAGTGCACCTTAAATAGAAATTGTAGGTCTTCATGTGGGCTTCAAACTTTGTTTAAGGCACGTTTGCTAATTTGGCCCGTAAGAGGCCCAAAACTGGTGTCCATTTTACCCACAGCAGCACCTGCCACGCGCTCGACGGATTTCCTCAACGGGTGACACGCGCCCAGTGCGTGTCGGCCATGCGCGAGCTCGCGCCCCACACCACTGACGCGCATCCTGCCTCGCCTTGCTCATCCAAAGCAAACGCCCGAGCTCCCTCTCAGTCTCTCACTCGCTCTCGCCCTCTCTTCGCTCACCCTCTCGCGCTGCAGTAGCTCGCAAGCACGCTCCGCCATGGGCGCCGCCGCCGAGCTCCCTGGCCACCAACGTTCGCCTACTCCCGGCCTTCCTCTGCCTGAACGGATCGCCGCACCACCTTCGCCACACCATGCCGCCCGCGCGGCACCTCTTCCCCGGCCTGGACCTTCACCGGAGGCCACCGACATCGGGCCGCCGCCGTCGCCACCGCTTACTCCGGTGGCCACAGCGCTAGGGACCACCGCGGGCCGAGACATGTAGCTCTGCGGTTGCGCAAGGGCACATTGGAGCTCGTGCTGCCCTTAGTCGCCGCCGTCGGGGAGCCCCCTCGCCGGAGCCGTGAAGGCCGGCCCCCCTCCTCTTCCGGCGTCGGGAGGTAGAAGAAGATCGTTGTTCTCCTCTGTGTCCATCTGTCTGACGTGTGGGACCGGCTGGAGGATAGGCCCCGCGTGTCAGGTTAAGTAGTAGCAGGCTCGGGTGAGTTATCGGGTAGACCTAGCGAATTCAGTAGGGTAAGAAGAATTCGGTTTTTGAATTTCAAATTCATGTTAAATCTTCAAAAATTCATATCTCAGGCTAGGAAACTCCAAAATTACTAAATGGGGACTTTTTGGAAACCTTGAGAAGAGATCTATGCAGTAGAGTCATAAAATTCTATATGTTTATAGATGTTTTCTAGTGTGTTTATTTAAGTTGAATAAGAGCTCTAGAAATGCCTTTAAACCTAATCAGAGTAAGATCTGGAGTTTTAGGACTCCAAAAATAGTGATTCTTGTTTTGTTAATTTTGTGATGACATGTACTTGCTAGGAAAAATATTAAACACACTAATTGTTCACTGTTTTCCTAGGGTTTTGATTTGACCTTGTTAAATAAGGAAAATTACATTTATTACTTGTCATTTTATATCTTGAGTTGTGATGCTCCAAATGATGTGAAATTTTTATGGTAGGTTTTTTATGATAGGGATGTACTGTGGTATAAATTTCATGGTCATTGCTTACTTTATACTCAAGTTATCGATTTAACTTGTTTATAGCTTGATAAATAGCTTATAAATAATATATAAATGATAAAATAGAAAATATTGTTCCATTACCTGAGTATGATGTTTCTCTATCATATTGATTCATAATATGGCCTTGGGTTCATAGAAAATATTGAGTTTTAGGTTTAATTTGCTTTTACATGATTTATTGCAATAGCTATTTGTCTTTTTCATAGAGGTTGACCTACTTGTCTAAATGGCTTGAAATTTGGACAGTAGACTTTTGAGAGCATTTGTAGACCCCTGTAATTTTGGTAGAATTTATTGAGCATCTTTATGATGTGGTCATAATTCCACCTACTTATCTAAATAAATTAAGAAAATGTATTAAAAGAAATTATTTAGTATTGGGCACTATATTTTCTGGTGTTCATTAGTCATGTGTGACATGTTGGTAAAGTTAGTTTTGTCCAAGTATAGGTTTGCAACATAAGTTAATAATTATTTCTTGCAAATGAGGTTTCTGAACAGATTTAAGAATATTGTTAATTACCCTATGCAAATGATGTTTTCATGTCTTGTGTGCTATAACAAAGTTGTTTTGAATTTCATGATCTAGCTACTGCTAAATTTTGGTGGCAATTGGACATATGGTTTAGAAACTACAGCTGTTCTAAGTTGGATTCAGATTTAGGTTGCTCTCTGTCCTTTCAGGACAGATTCTGTACCTTCTGTATTTCGACCTAGTAAATGTTAGAATCAGGTTTAGATGTTTATAAATGAAATTTAGATAATTTCATAAGCTTTCCATAATGTCTTCTTGTAAGTCATTTGGAGTTGTAGATCTCCAGTTATGATTAAATTACTCAGCTATTGGTCTAATGTCCAGAAGGTAGCAATTTCTAGTTCTAGTACTTTAATTAACTTTGTCGTGCTTGGGTATTGAAGTGTGACTCATATCTTTGATGATACTTGGGTGGTACCCTGTGATCTTGTGAGACTTGTTTCTTGATTGATGTGTTTGCAATCTTCTATGTTATGCCTTAGTGAGGATTGAGTTAATTAGCTCTAGGTGTGTAGGAGAACTTTGGTATGCTTGTTTGATTACTTTGTTTATTTCACTTCTTTGCATTCATACATATGCATTGTTGCACCTCATTTAGGTACGTTAGCTGAAGCACGTGAAGGACCTGACGTGGAGCCAAACCCGACGACGGTGTTTGGTGGAACTATCCCGAAGATGGATGTACTCAGCGAGATTCATCTGACATACTCTAACTTGAGTCGGATCCCAGGCAAGCCCCGGAGCATTATAAGCCTCCTACCTTCAAAACAATTAATTCTATATATGTTATAAGTATTGTTGCATTAAGTGGTAGGAGTTGGTTGAAAACCTTGCTGCATTATATCACTCCTTGTCCAGATATATGAATCCTTGAATCCTACATAGACTAGGATCGAGTAGATGCTTAGCCCTGCTTTAAGCGGTAGAAGTCAGGTGATTTTCTGTCACCTGCGAGATATAGGGATATTCATATATGGCACGGTTGGCTATATTTGCTATCGTGGAAAGGAACCATGTGTTAATAAAATAAAATGAGACCGGGCGGGATGATGATAGTGAAGCGACAAGACATGGAGGTCTTGGGTGTGAATCTATCCCCGTCTGAGTCGTTTAAGGACCGATTCGCTGTACGTCCTTGAGTCATGTTGAACGCAGTCTAACACTTAGTTGGCCAGATAAGTCGTTCCGACCGCGAAGCCGAGTAATGTGATTCAGGCCGGGAATCGAATGGTAGGTTGCTTCTTGGAGGAGAGAAAGGATGTGCTTGGGGACATTGGCGTGAGACCAAGGGGGGTTAGAGTCCCTATCACCTGGCAGAGTGTCGCCCTTGGGGTCGCGACATCATTCGGACCCATGATTCCTGAATCATATGAAAAGGTGGCTTGTGCGACCCTGGCAGGGGCCTGTGCGGTGAGTGTTAGAAATACCCCTCCAGCTGGATAGGAATTCGATTCGAATCGCCGTCGCTCCCGGTTAGTGAGCACTTGACTTGAGCAGCGGCAACGTAGATTCCATTAAATTGAATGGATGGTTAATTGGATCACGATGGAAAGGTTGCCTCAATTTATACCTGCTATCGTTAATATTGTTTGCTCCTAATAAAGTGAGTGCTCTAGTATAGGTTCTAATATAGATGATAGGTTAATGATAATTAACTTGATGCTTAAGCATTAATGATTGATCATCTATATTAAGCTTTTATGCAAAATGTTGTCAAGCTAGCCCCACTTTATATCAGCCTTGCATGATCCTTGGTGTCACCTTATTTCTGGTTTCTGACGGGTAAGTCTAGCTGAGTACCTTCTCGTACTCAGGGTTTTATCCCCACTTGTTGCAGGTTATGATGTATCATGGCGGCTGCAAGAGTTGGTTGACTCCTGCCGTAGTGGCGGAGTGTGATCACGGGCATGATCCTTCTTATTTACCTTATCTCTAATGCTTTTGTCGGAAGTCTACCGTGGTACTGGCATGTATTTGAAATAAGATCAATGTTAGTTTCAAATTACTTTGCTTCCGCTACTTTTCAAGTTAATTTGTAATAACTATGTTGAACTCCGATGTATATTGAATTACTTGTGAAATGATTGTAACATGTGACTTGTTATGTTGAATCACTACGATCTTGGCTTGTATGTTGGTTGGTTTGAAATCCCTCGTGATTTCATTGGACTACCGGAGTTATATGGGCTCAAGTGTGAGAATTTGATCACTTCAGTGATTGTTTTTATACTTGTGCTCTTATAATTTGGACGGTTCTGTTACAGTTATCAACACCTAGATGGCTTGGAGTAGCGGTTCCTGTCGAAGCACTCAATTGAAGATTGTGAGGTATCCTGTAGTTGATTGTGGGGGGCTATTTTGTTGATCCCCGTCGAAGAGGTGAAGGACCACTCTTGTGGAATTGAAGCTTGGATAAGCACCATGATCTAGCCAGCTCAAGATCAAGTGCTCACGTCGGAGCCAACCTTGTGAGGTTGTTGAGCTTGAGAGAGGAGCATCGATCCTTGGACTTGCCTCAACATGGACATAGGTGACCGACAAATCACCAAACCACTTGGATATATCTTGTGTCTTCCTCTTGTGGTATCCATTTGATCAATCTCTCTTGTGCTTTACTTTGTGTTGTTCAATTCTTATAGTAATGATATTAGGACTTGTCATCCTAGAGTGCAAACCTAGGTAGTTTATTAAATCTAGTGACATAGTTAATTTACATTCTTGATCACTAGAATTGTGTAGCTTGTCATCACCCTAGGGTTGCAAGACATGGCTAGGTGTAGTGCTTATTAGGGCCTTCTTTGCGTGTAACAAGTTTGCCTAGTGTTTGTGGTTGGTAGAATTAGGATTTTCACCCCTACCCTTTTTTGTATCCATCCAAAGATCCATACAACATGTTGTAGAACTGCGCCTAGTTTAGCTTGGATCAGGCACGCCCATTGACCTCTCGACACTAGGTGCGGTTGACTTGAACCAAACCTCATGGTATGTTTAGGCCACCCAGCAGGAAGACCTAAGGCATCCACATTTTGACTCTAGCACCACATCCATAGGTCTTTATTTTAGATATTTTAAATCAAACACATAGTTAAGTACTTTGAATATAGAGTTTACATCATGGTTCAACAAAATGGTATACAATACATTGGAAGAATGGAATAATATACAAGTCAAAGCAATTCTGCTTTTACATCAAAATCATGTAGAGGTCGGGTAGGAAAATACAAAAGGACCTCTATAAATAAGCAATTGTTTATAGGACTCAGACAATTAATAAGTGCACAGTTGTCGCCAGTCAACATACACAAAAGAAACACCAGCCGAACACCGTTGTGCTCATCAAGAACTCCCGAGTGACACATAGGTTAGCCAAGTGAGCAAGTGTGTCTGACCACTTGGGATGACATTTGTCTTATGTGGTTTCACTGGGCAACATTTGAGTGTGGTGTACTTGATGAGTTCTCTAGCCGATAGTATTAGAGCTATGCTACAACTAAACTCAGATTTACTCATTCTCACTCGACGTAATACAACTTACCCGGTGGTTCTAGGGATCTACTTGGTTGTACCCTGAGCATGTCATATGTGGGCTTAGGCTTACTCATTTTTCACTTGGCTACATTAGAGTTCTACTGAGGGATCTTATCGACTTGTTTGTTGTGGAAAGTGTAGCTGAATGATATGATTATACAATTTATCATCCACAATACATAAGATATAAGTTGTGGTTTTTAATTCTAGATTCCCTTATTGTGGGTAGGGAACAAAGGCTTATACTATCTGTTTGTAAGGCAGGGTAGTCAGCAAGGTTAGCTACAACGTACTTGATCTTTCAGTGGTCATAGTAGTGCTCCGGTAAACTCGCAGGCACACCAGTACCACTAGGGTTCCTAGTGAGCCTAGATCTAAGGCATCCAATTAAAGGGTAGGGTAGGAATAGGGTTGGTAGCATATCTACACAACCAAACGATACATAAGCAGTTGTTGCTCACCTAGGTCTTGGATACGGTCAAGCTAAGCAGTGACTCCAAAGCTTCAATAGTCCTAGAATGGTTCCTTCAACTTGTGGGGCTTGGGTTCATGTACTATTGTAGAGACAATGGCTTTGATGAAGGTCACAACCACCCAAAAGATTATGTAAGTGTTAGTCCATCAAGTCTTATGATGGGGCCAAGCAAGATTATCAAAGGAAAATGATAGGATGGCAGAGCTATACTAGATGAACTCGAGCACTGGCATCAATGGTGGCTACCTACTCAAGGATCCACTAGAGAAGGTCTTCGTTTTCATAGTTTTCGATGAGGCTTGGTTGGTTATGAAACTCAATACAAGGTGAAACTATGGCTATGAGTGCTTGAGATAAGGTGGAGCGATTGCCGTGGAATCTCTCCATGAATGCCAGCGAGAGCGAATATTGGAAGAAGACAAATGCTAGGAGAGAATGGCATGGTGACATAATGGATGCGGCAGGGAGCCTAATGTGAGGGCAGTACAAGACACGAAGTGTTCCCCTGTGCACATGGGCGCAGCATGGCCAAGAGGCAAGATGGGTGACAACATATGGCACTAAAGTTCCTAGTTGCTCGAGCGACTGGTTGGGTGAACAACTGGCCTAGTTAAACGACCAACGATTCAGTTACATGATTATGGTTCCAAACTTCACACCTTCTCTATTTTCTCATAATCAAGAATAAAAACTCATTGATCTGTCTAAATGGAAGTTTCAAATTGGAATGCCTAAACTAAATGAACTGAGGCTTGGATATTTTTACATGTCATCTACACTCGAAGCTCTAGAAATCTTGGTCAACTCCCTGCTAAGTTTCCACATAGAATCAAAAGATGTTTGGTTAGAGATTTGTGTATTTATACCTTCTATCACAAACTAGTTTCCTACATTCTAAGTGTACCACTCATATACTGACTTTGGGGTCACTCGGCTTGATTAGTACATTATTAGCCTTCAAGCAGACCTATGCCAAACTAAAGCTAGAGTTTAGTACTTCAACTTTCATATTTCAACTTGGTTAAGTGTTTAAGTGAAATAAGCGGTTACTCACCCTTAAACATGGCATCTTAATAGCCATGCATGTCAGACTAGTTTGCACTTTAAACCTTATGTCGTTAGAGAATATGATACCAGTTGCTTAGTAAGGTTGATTGAAGGTTGTTTTGAGTTTGTTGGTGAAACAATATGCATTTGATGTGTGTAGGTTGTTTTGGAGCTTGTTCTTAATCGTTTTAAAGATTCACTAGACTTGATATATTGAGCACAAAATGCAAGAACATTCTCAATCACACATGGCAACTGATGATGCTCTTGAAATGTGTACTCATGAAATGCATATACTTAACACCGAGGATGTTATAGTATACATATATGACTTGTGCCAAACATTTTCTTTAAATGATTTGTAGTTATGATTTATCACTCTCATTATTTCCACCTTTATTTGCTAAACTGCTAATAGAAATTATAGGGAACACAAGAAAAATCAAGAACCTAGTGTTACTGTAGAACAACATGATGCAATTGATCAATATTTAGTTAAGTTCTATTGATATCACTCATAATGACATACCTTAAGTTCTGTGTTGGGGTTTGCTACAAGTTGCTCCTCCTCCTTCGCTCGACCATATCGATCAATCACTGACTTCATGCTGCACAAAGACATACCATATATACCAATAAGGCTAGTACCACATACTTTTCTTAATATTTGGATGAGTAATACTATAGATGAATATCGCTTGTGCGCATATACACACAAGAGGTACCTGAGCACATCCATTCGTTCGATATCTAACATATTGAGTGCAAGACCATAGGATGAGTACACAAAAGTTTGTTATACTTATTCCTCCAAAAAGTATTCCTTAAATTTTCATATGATAAGCTTTAGATCTCCCTACTAATACATGAATATATTTCCACTCTTCCCAAACCTTATTCCTCACTCTCACCTTAATGCCACCAACCTCAACATAGTTTGGTCTTACCACTGTCATTGCTCTAATGCTTCTGAGTATGACGGGCATAATCCCCCTCTTCTTTGTGCCTATCGACCAAGTTACACATCCTCTATGTAACGCCCCTACCTAGGAAGACGGCTAAGGCCCACTCTACACGTTGAATAAACTACATCTGCTAATTAACTATCTTACGCTTTTGTCCTCGCTTCATGCAAAAGGATCAATCCGGAGTTAATAGCCTCCTAGGTCCAGGCTTTTAAGCTAGTCTAGCTCAGGTTTCGTTTCCGGTATGGGACTAAACTTGAGAGCATATAGCAGCACCCTATAGTAGCTCACTGCTATAGTGACCACGAATTTGGTCTGGCCCAACTAGCCCATGGGCTGGGTCTCACATCCACCCACCCTCAAAGGGTTCGACGTCCTCGTCGAGCTATCGAACCAGCTTTCCTATACGAGACAAAATGTTCAGGATCGACTCTCTTGGCCACGTCCGTATTTCTAGCTCCCGGGTCCAAGTGTCATGCCCTCTCTGGAGCACAATATGTCCAAACCGTGGGAGTTGGCTCTGATTACCATTTGTAACGTCCCGACCCGGGAAGACGACTAGGGCCTACTCTACATGTTGAATAAATCACACCTGCTAATTAACTCTCTTGTGCTTTTGTCCTCGCTTCGCGCAAAAGGATCGATTCGGAGTTAACAGCCTCCCAGGTCCAGGCTTTTAAGCTGGTCTAGCTCAGGTTCCGTTTCCTGTATGGGACTAAACTTGAGAGCACATAGCAGCACCCTATAGTAGCTCACTGCTATAGTGACCACGAATTCGGCCTGGCCTAACTGGCCCATGGGCTGGGTCACAACCCATTGGGCCAAGTTGGGCCAGACCGAATTCGCGACACCTGTAGCTACGGGGCACTGTAGCAGCACGGAAAACACTGTAGCTGCAAAGTTTAGTACCATGCTAGAAGTTGGAGGAGAGCTGAGCCAAGTTAAAAGTCTGGACCTGGGAGGCTGTTAACTCTGGATCGATCCTTTTGCGTGAAGCGATGACGAAAGCGCAAGAGAGTTAATTAGCAGGTGTGGTTCATTCAACGTGTAGAGTTGGCTTTAGCCGTCTTCCCGAGTCGGGGCGTTACACTCTAGTCTTCTACCTCCTCTCTATTTTTCATGTTTCTGACTTTGAGTAACTAGTAGATCTGCTACCCTGGGCCGCCATCTATGGATCAGAGTACATGATCTAACTCACTAATCGACCTCCTTGCCCTTTTCGATATCTCTCATCGCCAGTCACCATATTGAGATACCAAACCTAACCTAAGGTCGGGGGTTAAGAAAATTACAACCCTAATAATATATACCACCTCCATCGGATGAAGTGATGTCAATAGCAGAACACTAATGGATTTTTTAAAAAAAATCCAAAGGTGTGTAATTTGGGGATTTTAGTACTCTTCCTCCAAAAAATTACATAATAGGTGTATATGCCAAAAAAACCAAAGAATATGAGAAAAAAACGAGTAGTGTTAGGGTTCGCTGTTCGGACCCAATCCCAATTGTTTGGACCCAATCCACACACCAACCAGGGTACTGTTCAGCTTCCCCATGGCCTTTCTCATGCTCGCGGTCGTCCTCGCCCTCCTCCTCGTGCTCAACCCTGCCCTTGACCCCGCCGCTGCCCCCGCCGCGGCGCGGCAGGGTCTCGCCGCAGCTCTGTCATCGTGGCCACGTTAGCGGAACTCCGGCAAGATCCTACCACCCCCGTGGCGGCCTCGTTCTCCCTTTCCCCGCCCCCACTTCCGCCACCGCCGCCATGGCCATGCTCGTTGGCGAGCACCGCCGTGACTCTCTCACCCTGATCAGGTCCGGCCGCCTCCACCGCCGCCAGGGCCCTAACCCCCAGCCACCATCCCTAGGGAGAGAGCTGCCGGAGGTGGAGACGAGGGAGGAGTAGCGGTGGTGCATCGTGGTCCGCGTTGCTGTGAGCCACATCGTGGGCTCAAGAGGAAGAGAAACAGTGCTCGCTCGTGCAGCATCCGCTCCATTCGGTGCACGGCTCCCGTCTGAACATTTGGACGGGAAGATTTCCGTGAAAAAACTTTGTATAGTAGCTAAGACTTAAAGAGGTCAATATAAACCACTGTCAAAGTATTATCAAACTCTGGATATGGCCATTGCTTAGCTAGCGGCTGCTGCTTAGACACATATGTGATAACTTGGGGAAATCTGTTGGATCCATGCTAAGAGATTCAAAGTTAGGTGTGCACAGATGGTTTTCCGAAAAGAATGAAACTTCACCAGCAAAAAGCACACACGTCTCTGGAGAAATCGAATCAAAATAAAGCATAAGTTGAAGACCGAAATACGGGCGTGATTTGCATGGAGTCAATTCTAACCTTGTGCTGGCGTATTCATAGAGCCGACCGGTGCTGGAGAAGATGACCAGTCCGACCTCTGCATCACAGAGGATGGCGAGCTCCCTTGCCTTCTTGAAGATCCCGTTCCGCCGTTTGGAGAACGTCACCTGCCGGCTCGTGGAGTTGTCGATCCGGCGGATCACTATCTTGCCGCGCCCCATCGTCGTCAAGCTGCGTCCGGTCTTGCACGCGCACACACGGGCCACAGGCACGCGCACGGGTAGTAATGGAGAGAGAGAGAGAGAGAGAGAGAGAGAGAGAGAGAGAGATGGAAACCCCGCCCAGCAGGAGCTCTGGCAAGGAGGAAGGCTACCACACAACTGGTTTCCCAGGTAGACGAATTATTGGAAGGGAGAGAGGAAGACGACGGGAGAGAGGAGAGTCTCTCTTGCTGGTGGCTTTGCAAGTCGTCTTTCCTTTAGCTGCTTTCCTTCCTTTATTTAGCAAGGAGATCATGGAGACAGATTTGCCTCCCCATTGGCCTAGGGTCACCAGATGGGTTATTTTATTGGAAATGCTAAACTAATGGTGGTAACCAAGAGGGCTTGGTAGGTTCTGGAAGGAAAGAGAGGTTGCCTGAAATTGGACACGCACGAAAGGTTAAAGCAACGCGCATCGCCAAATGCATCATCATATATCTTACGCTGTGCCTAAACGTCACCACGAAATCTTACACGTGTCTTAAGTGACGGCCTCCTCATACCTTTTCTGAAGCTGAATATTATTAGAGCATCTCTAATGGTTTCAAAAAAAAATTTAGTAAATTGATGAGTTTTTCAAGTGTGGCTAAAACAAGGGAGCATTTTTGTTGGGATCCTCTAACCGTTTTTGAAATCTGGCCTCTAAAAGATAAGAAGACAATTTTGCATTAGGAATCTCGTACTATTTCACTCTACCCACTTTTATATTTTGTTTCTCTATTGTATATATATTTACATTAGGAACCTTGTCCTTAGAGCATCTCCAAGAGTTTCCAAAACCCACTTCCAATCTTGATTTTTTTGGCAAGATTGAAAAAACCACTCTCCAACAACTCATATCAACTCTCATCCTTTCTGCACTTGGAAAAATCGATCCAATTGTGTAGAAATATACATGCGTGTATCAATCGGCCAATCTGGAGGTAGAAGGACGTGGGAAATAATGAGTAAGGATAGGTTTCCAATGCAAATGTATAAGAGAGAAAGAAAAAATATAAAAGTGGTTGGTTGATTTAAAAAGAGTACGTGATTTCTGATGCAAAATTATCTTCTACCTTTTACAAGCCAAATTTTAGAAACGGTCGAGGAACCCAACAAATGGGCTCCCGACATTTTTAAGCCACTTGAAAAACTCATTAATTTACTAATTGTTTTTTGGACTATTGATATGCTCTTGTTCATTATTCTTCTACTCGTCCTTCTATCTTCATTTTGGCCGATTGATACAAGCGCGCATATTTCCACGCGATTGGATCGAATTTCCAAATGTGGAAAGATTAGGAGTTGAGATAAGGAGTTGTTGGAGAGCGGTTTCTTTCAATCTTGTTAAAAGTTTAAGAGTGAGAGTGGGTTCCGGAGATGCTCTTGTTAGAGTTCACAGTGGACCCGACCCAGCTCGTTATACCCATGAGCCGGTGTCCCTAGGCTCAGGCCCAGGTCCACCTGAGCCAATGTACCAAGGCCTCGGGCCTAACTCAACCCACAAGACTAACCTAATAGGTGCCCCACCATGAATTTTTGACGTGGGACTAAACCTAACAATCTGTCCAGTCACACATCGGGTCTAACTCTTCACATCCCATAATGTGTGATCTCTGGAAGATGTTATGTAGACCTAGAGTCCAACCGCTTGTCACACAACCCGTGTGACCGTTCAAGATAACGAGTTCCCTTGTCAACATGCGACCCCTGAGATTTTTCAGGTTTCTGACCATGGGCCCTAAGACAATTTGTTAGCCGGTCCAACTCGCTAATTCCATGAGCTAGCACCCCTAGGCCTAAGTCCACCAAAGTCCACAATATACCAAGGTCACGGACCAAACTTAACTAAAAAACCTAGCATTATAGATGAGGACTCCCCCACCTCTCCTGCTGCCTTGCATGATAGATGAGGACTCCCCTACCTCTCCTGCTGCCTTGTACGCTGTGCTTCCTCACCGTCAATTTCTGATGTAAGACTAAACCTTACAGCTCTTGCTTCTGTACTTCCGTCCTCACAAAAAAAGAAACACGACACATGATTTTCACCTTAAACTATGCAAAAAAATAGAAACTTTGGTGGCCACGAGCACCGGCCACCAGGGATGATCTATATAATAATATATATGTGTCCAGCTGCATTAGATTGGATCTATGCATATAGATTGCACTTACATGACAACGGTACAACTAATCCTACAGTTGAAAATGAAATAGATATTTCCTTCAAACTTATTATATGTAATATAGATTAAATTAAATAAGGACGATATAAAACTTAGTCATACCACATGCAAAGAAACTGATGGAGAGCCCCCTAACCATATATTTATTCGGATAGTTCGTACAACCATACTGTATTCAGCTCACCCATTCATCTGACTTTGGGCAATGATCACTGGTGGCATTTGAAACATGCCATACATGGGCAGATGCAGCATATATGTGCCTGTTTTAGTCAATGTAATGCGCACCATATGCATGCTAACGATCGTACCATATGCAAGGTGGTGACATAAAGATGATTTAAATTAGATTATCACATCTTTATGAATGATCGATCTCTCTCTCTCTCTCTCTCTCTCTCCATCTGATCAGACATTGAGGTAATGTGTGTATACCTGATGCTGATGAGCATCTCACAGAAGCACCATCTTCTATACAATAGACAAACCCTATTAAGTACTAAATTAAGACGTACATATATGAAAATTGTTGCGCTCATCACATGGTACCTATTGTATTGCAATTGTTCATACTACACGTGAACCTAACTAATGCCCCCAGTCAGTGGTGGGGTACACTACCAGGAAACCAAATATCCTTGGGGGCCAACAATTTCCTTGAGGGGCGAATTTGAACCCCTAAGGATATATCATTTCCTTAGGGGTTGTATGAAACCTCCAAGAAATGTATATTCTTGAGTGCTAACCCAAACCGCCAAGTTAGTTTTGAGTGCTAGTCTAACCCGCCAAGGTAATTCTACGTTTCCTTGAGTGTTATTACAAACTGCCAAGATGTTTCCTCATTGCCTTAGCTGCTATTCAAAACTACCAAGGTAATTCATATTTCCTTTATTAGAAACCACCAAGGTAATTCATACTTTCTTGGGTGTAATTGGAAACCACTAAGGAAGTTCTAGTTTCCTTGGGTGCAAACCCTCAAGTAAATTGTAGTAGCTACCAAGGAAAATTTTTAGTTTATAGTCGACTCTTAACCACTGATATATTGGACTCATTGCATTCTTGTTAGTTAGACATTGCATTTTATAGACACAAATTGAAAGGATCTCGATGTCGCCTAGAGGGGGGTGAATAGGCCTATTTAGAACAAACTTGAGCAGAAGTTAAATTCCACGTGCGGCACTACCTCACTCCAACAGCGGCGCTGCTGCACTTGCATACAAGCTCGAGAGCACAATTTAAAATCTACCTAAGGAAAAATAGATCGAGCAAATTACTGATGTTCCTAGGGTAGTGTAGAGCCTATTCCACCACTTGAATCACAGTGGAAGCTTAAGCACAAGTAGATCAGGACCAAACCCTAGAATCACCACAAATACAAGTGAAGCAATGCAAATCACAAGAACACAAGTGAGACACCGATTTATCCTGTGGTTTAGCTCGCCACTAAGGTTTGCCTATGTCCTCGTTGTTGAGGTTGCCACAAAGGCTTTAGGTCTCTTTCAACCCTTTCCTCGTTCTCATGTCAAGAGAATGAACTCTTGAGATGAGGGGCGATTTCACTAGCTGATTGCGGTGATTACAAACCTCCCGAGGCTGCCACACAAGTTGGCAAGCTCACGGGCGATGCTCTAGCCGGCTAGGAGCAAGCTCTAAGAGTAATAAACATAATCCACCATCTTGAACATGAACCAAGTGCTCTAGGAGAAGAAGAATAGTTGGGGCTGCTCTCGGATGCAGTTTGGAGGCTCAAACTCTCATGGATTTGTAAGGGAATCAAAGGGAGAAGGTTGAGGGGCTCCAATGGAGTGAGAGAGAGAGGGAGAGAGTTGTTGTCTAAGCACTGGAGAAGGGAATGGTCGAGCTGAACCCAGTGACCGTTAGAGGGAGAAGAGAAGGTATAAATATCCTCTTGGTCCCAACAGTCGGTTAAGTGCGGCAGTGCCAAACTTGACCCACAGCACTGCCGCTCTCAAAGTGCGGCACTGCCACACCTGCCAAGACAACAAAGGTCAAGATTTGAATAGAAAGCTATCTTGGCTAATGCTTTAAGGATATTTGGTGGGTAAGTGAGCACTTGGTTGCACATCAAAGCTTGTGCATTGTATCCCCCTTTATAGTACGGCTTTTTCTAAACTCAAATTCAAAAACTTAAATAATTTAAACCCCCTTTGAGTTGGTTGCCACTTTCTTTTGTAATTGGGGATTCCACTATTGCATGTATTATCCTCTTTCTCAATATCACTTCATAAAGCCTTTACAATCTTTTTTGTCTCATCTCCTCGAGCAAACATACCTTGAGCATGTGACTTGAACCATACATATGAGTTCACCTTGTGGCTTCAAGTCACTTCTACTAACGATTTGATCCTCAACATAATATGACTCTTCAAAGCTTGATTAGTTCCTTGACTCAATGCAAGTACTCTCTTCTTCACCTTAGCTATGGTACCTCGGTCCTCAAGCTGTCGCTTGCCCTTCACCTCCGCTTAGTCCCTCGAAGCGTTTTCCTTGCTATCTTCACCTTATCAAGCCATACTCAAGTCACATCATATTAAGCATCCATTGAAAAACCATTTCTTCAATATTGTGATCCTTGCTTGAATATCTTCTAGATATAAATGTTGAGATCAATCAAGCTTCAGTTGGATTCACATAGATTGAGATATATGTATCAACATCAATAAGGTCAAGCCAATTCATGATTCCTTATATCCTATTTATTTTGGCTTGTCATTCCTAATACTCACTTCAATCTTTATCTTCATACTTCTAGCTTGATCAACTCAATGCAAAGTGATTTTCCAAATCTTTATCCATATAAGCAAACCAATGTAGAGACCGACTTATTTCTAATATGATTTGTGTCCTTTGTCATTTGACCTTTTGAAAGTCCTATGTTTGGTGTTGGTAATTAATGACAATGCCTAAGTACTAATCCTATGCCCAAGTTGTATGTAGCATATGAGGATTAGTACATTTTAAGGTTGGTGGCAAGATGGACATGGTGATCATGATGGCCACACTTGGATTTGGACGCAACCCTACGTGATCAAGGCAAAGGTATATGCTTAAGGGTTGTGTTTTAGTAACCAAGACACCTAGTGGGTGTGGTTACATTATAGGATAGATAGCCGTATTATAAAAAGGGGAATGACGCGACTATTGAACTCCTAAGTGCCTCTAGGTGTGCATTTCATAATCATAAGCATTTGGATAGAACTAATAACGCCTCAAAAATTGTTTGTGAAAATGCTAACACACTCACACATGACGAGATCACTTGGTGGTGTTAGCACGTTTGCGAAGGCGGTGGAGTTTGAGCGGTAGAGAAGGTTTGGGGTCCTCTCACCCTCCCGCCGAGCTTGCAAGGCGGGATTCAAGCGTTTTCGAAGAGTTGAAACGACTATTTTTCCACTACGCCGGAAGTCGGAAAAGAAATGAAGGCGAATGGAGGTCACAGAGGTGACCGGACGCTGGACCGAACGCGGTCTCTGTTTGACCGGACGCGTCCGGTCAGTGTTCATCATTTGCGTGTGTTTCAGTTTGATGACCAGACGCGCAGCGCGTCCGGTCACTATCGACCGAACGCGTCCGGTCGTTCAGGGAGCTTACTGGACTCCAACCGGACGCTGGCACTGTGGCGTCCGGTCAGTTCTGCAGCGCGTCCGGTCACTGTTTTATTGTGCGCTGCTCAGGCTAGACCAGCGCGTCTGGTCAGTCACGGGACCAACACGTCCGGTCAATCCCAGCGTGTTCGGTCTGCGCGACAAGCGCGTCCGGTCGATGCTTTGCGACTTAGCCGTTGTGCGACCGGCGCGTCCGGTCAGTTGGACCAGCGCGTCCGGTCAGCGCGATTTCGGCTGTTTCAAGTTTCTAACGGCTCTATTCGAAGGGGTACGTCTATAAATACTCGTTGGCCGGCTCAAGGCTCCATCTCTTGAACATTTGACATACTTGTGAGCACTTTGAGCTAAGCAACTCCCCTCCCACTCATCTCTCTTGCTTCTTTGCATATTCGAAGTGAGATTGAGTGATCCAAGTGCATTTGCATTGTGAGATTGCATCTAGTTAGCACTTAGTGGTTGATTTACTGCGGGATTCTTGTTTCTCTTGGTGGTTGCCGCCACCTAGATGGCTTGGAGCAGCTTGGAGGCATTGGCAAGAGTTGGTGACTGTTCTTGGCCACCTCAAGTGATTGTGAGGGGTTTGTGCCTACCTCGGCGAAGTGCCAAAGGCAACGTTAGTAAATTACTCGTGTCATTGCAACCTTTTGCCATTTGGTAGGTTCTTGTGGTGCCTTTTGAGAGGTTCAGTGTGTGACCGATTAGCCACCGAACCACATGGTGAAGAGGGACACAACGAGGACTAGCGTGCCGGCAAGCACGTGAACCTCGGAATAAATCTTCATGTCATCACTTTCATATTGTGATTGATTGATCCCGGTGTTCGGTTATCTTGGTATTCATTGTTGATCATATTGGTTGGCTCATTACTTCGCCCCTCAGTGAAACTCTCCCAACTCAACTCCGCATTACTTTCTTAGTTATCTTTGCTAGCTAGTTAGCTTTGTTATAGTAGCTCCTTTGTGTAGCTTGCTAGTTGTAGTTGTAGTTACCTTCTCGGTTTGACTTATGCAGTTGAGTGCAAACACTAAAATTGTGAATTGGTTAGGTGGCTTGCAAACACTCCGTAGGCTAAGCAAAACTCGCATCTCGCTATTTGTTATATTGATAAACTTGTTTAGCTTGTCTTTGTAGAAAATTTTAAAAGGCTATTCAACCCCCTCTAGCCATCAAGACCTTTCACCTTTGCTTGGCATTCTCTCACTTATGCATTCTTGATTCATTCATCAATCTTGATCAAAACTAGTTCACTATCAAACTCTTCTTGTTCATGAAAAGCAAACCATTATTGAGACCAATCCAAAATCATCAACTCACGTCTCATTTGCCATTTGCCAAATATGCTTGCTTTCACATGATACTATGATATCTCACAACATAGAAGCCATTTCATTGATTCCATTTGCATTGTTGTCTTTTTCTTGAACTAGATTGTTTCTATAATCTTCTAACACAACAATACTCAATTCTGGCCTTGATTTGAACATTATGTGGAATATCATCAAGTTTGCCTTCTTGTTGAACCTATATACATTTCTCATTCCACAATCCACAAGTGTATGCAATAAAGTCAATTTCCTGTTCAACACTTAGCAAACTTATTAGACCTTTAATGGTGTTGTCATTCAATTCACCAAAACTCACTAAAGGGCTAGATGCACTAATTTTGTGTTGTTATGCATTAGAGAATGCATACTAACACTTAGCTTGAGATGTTTGTGAAATGAAATACATTTTTTTCTTAGTACATTAATCCAACAAAAGGTATAATTTTGTGTTGTTATGCATTAGAGAATGCATACTAACACTTAGCTTGAGATGCCTTGTTAGTAAAGCTAGCATGCAACATAGGCAAAGTTTATATCAAAGTTGTAGAGCCCGAGGAGATATACAACTTAGTAGCTTTTTCATTTGAAATTATTTAAAGTCCACAAACTATATTTTATGTTCTCAGAGTTTTGAACTTCAAATTTGTTGAATCTTTCAAATGAACTTAGATGGAGATTCAACCTAAACCAAAGTTGTAGTACTCGACGAGATATAAAACTTTTCAATTCAAACTTTTTTCATATGAAGTTGTTTATGGCCTCTAACATTCATTACAAGACCCACTAAAGTGAAAGCAAAAAGAAAGAAACATTCACTTAGTCACAAAAGACTTCTTGGTGTAGTGGTAAGTGAGTTCACGCGGAATACCTTGGGTGTCGTTGGCACTCAAGAAACATACATCCTTGAGGTGTGTTACATTTCCTTGGGTGTCAGCGGCACTCAAGAAAACATCTATCCTTGAGGGGTGTCACATTTCCTTGATGTTGTTCAAAGTTGACCTCATCTTTGTTTCCTTGGCGGTTAAACCCCCAAGGAAATCATTTGTGGCGGTTTTAACTTCTCTTGCTCTCTACTGTTGGCAGCCATCCTTGAGGCAGGGTTGGCACTCAAGAATAATTTCCTTGGCGATTTTGGTCCTTTCCTTGAGGATTTTCACCCCCCAAGGATATTATGTTTTGTGGTAGTGGTCTAGAAGATGGTACTTTTTGCACCTGATAATGGGCCATGTTACATGTAGCAAATCTAGAGGATAGCAGAAGGACATATATTTATATTGGTTTAAGTAGACAGTGTCATTTATATTGCTTGTACATCATATGGTGATGAGAACTAGGGATTACTAGTTGCTAGATTGTTTAAGGATGATGTTTAGAGATGTATCTAGGTGCTAATTAGGGGGATCCCTACCCACCTTATATAGCTCAGCGGGTAGGGTTAAAATTGTTTGTTTTGTGATGAATAGGATGTGGTGGATATGGTGGAGTTTGTCTGAGAAAGCGCTTGATTTATATGCTTTGCATTGGTTGGGGGAAACTATGGATGTCTCGATCTATGATGTGGCCTAGTGTATTCACAGACAAAACCATTTGTGAAAGGTAGAGGTACCATATATTATTGTTTCCAAATTACATATAGTTTTATGAAGTCATATGGACTATTTTTACATTAAAATTATCGATGATAAAAGCATAAATGCATATATTACGTTCCAGATAGCCTTGTTCTCTATAGTACTAATTGCTTATGCGGTAAGCATCTACTAAATGATCGCTCTAGAATCTCCCGATAAGTTCTAGAACCACTTGGCTAATCAGCTGCATCCGATGCAAATATGGGACCCACTATGCTAGAAAATGATGTTTCTGTTTGTTGTATTGGTATCATTGGGCATGTAGCATAATAGACCTAGTACACTTCTAGTATTATCTAATCATATGCATTTCTTTGGAAATAGATCTTTTTTGTAGTCAAATGTTGAATGAAGTTCGAATGAAGTAGACTTCTAGGTGTGTATAGCTAGCTCAAATAGTTAAACATACTGATTATAGTGCCTATGGGTTATTTTAGTGGGACAACCAATACTAACCAAACCTATTGATGGAGTAGATATAGACAAGGTTTGGCCGGTCTAGGAATTGCATCCACACATATGAAGACGTTCATGGTCATACTCTGATAGTAGCACAAAGGATCATTGTGGCAACATTGACCCAACAACTCTTGAACCTAAACACTGGCAATCAATAACATTTTGTGCAACGTCCTAAAAATGATGGCCATCTGGATATCATCATGTGAGGTGGTGAGGGCCATGCTTCCACACAATGATCACATGTTGCAACATAGCAAACGAGCATAGGATGTAGACTTTTCAATATGACAACATGTAGACATGGTAGATTGATCATCCAAGTACGACACGGCTTTTCCAGGAGCAATTAGCTTTTGGGCTCGGTAAAGTCTCGTGGATTCCATGTGTCAACATCCTCTACCTGCCATAGGGCGAAAGCAAGATCTTGTCCAACAAAAGAAGCCATTTGTTGATTTAGTTATCAGGCTACATGTACGAGACACAACCATGGATACCTTTTATTTTTCCTATGTTTGAATTCCATTTTTCTTTGTAGTGGTCATGATTCTCAAGACAAAGGCACAAGCAAGCAGGGCATATTTTCAACTTAAATATGTCATCATGGCATGGTTAATACTATATGCGCAATTATTGTTTGATGCTCACAGAGCCATATAGTGTGACTTTTATAGGTGGAGATAAGCTTGGACTCTGAACCACCACTCAACCATTCATAACCAACAAGTTGTCGTTGAAGGGAAGTCTCTCAAAGGATAATTGTTGTGCATGTGCCTCCTACTAGGTGCGATAAGATAACATAAATAAGTGTGAATTCAATCAATCACATGTTGGAGATTCGAGTTGTCGATTACTTTCTCTATGGATTTTGCATTTATGGGCAACTGGATTTCTACTTTTGTTAGCCTAGCAATAGGGTGACATTTTTCCCTTTTAGTCCCAAGAAAAGGAAGATTTTCTAGAATGTTTCCTTCTTCTACAATTGTTTGGTGTATGCTAGGTCTAGAGAAATCTTTGGAGCTTTGATCAAAACTTTTGGATATGATCACACATTATAGTTTGGTAGATGAACTTAAGGACATCGATGGAAAAATGTATCTAGTCGGTTAGCTACTAATTATCATGTGGCTTTAGAAGCCTATTTATAAGCTCAAGAAGGGTGTGATTGTGCTTGCAAAGGTAACTATGACTATGACTACTAATCACAGAAAACATTTTATTGACCATAAGTATAATACTAGTATCACATACTATAATACTAGATGTGGTTATTTGAGATCCACATCTCTGTATTTCTTGAGCCCAGGGCCTATAAATCCACTTGCTTTGCAAGCTATATCAAGTTTGATAACCGCAACAATGAATTCGAACACATGGAAGGCCAAATTAAACCAGCACAAGTGAATACAGAAAATCTATCTAAGGCCAGGCTAACAGGAATGTTTCATGTCCCTATTTCTAAGACGTGGTAGCCTTGGAACTAAGACTTAGGATATTCTCTCTCAATTCACAGTTTCTTTTATAGGGCATCATTTGATTCTTACATGGGTGTGTGATAAATTGTGCTAACGTGAATAATGTTGCCACTTGCAATACTAACCAAGCACTAGCATAAAGATGTGTCTACAAATTAAAACAGTTTAATTTACTTTGATATTCATCTGATACATATAAAATATATATAATAGAGTAGAACGTGTAAAATAAATTACATATAGCGCATCATAAATATGAGAAGCACGGTGCACAGTATGACACAGGAGCCACATGGAATTGGCCAAAACACATGGGAATGAAATCACAAGCTCCGGTTTCATTCGAGTTTCATTTACTAAGAGAAAGTACCAACTAGGTTTTATGGGATAAAAATCATCTCCTACTTTTCTTGATTTGCGTATCACCACATCACTTTTACTGTTGTGGCACTATACTAAGCCAGAGTACGAAACTCTTAAACACAATGAGACTGGCCTAAGCACTGCAAGGATCCGTAGGACAGCCCTTTATTTTGATGCACTACTGTGTGTTTAGTTCGCGAAATTTTTTTGGCTTTGACTACTGTAGCACTTTCGTTTGTATTTGTCAATTAGTGTCCAATCATGAACTAATTAGGCTCAAAAGATTCGTCTCGTGGTTTTCTACCAAACTGTGTAATTAGTTTTTTTCGTCTACATTTAATGCTCCATGCATATATCAAACATTCGATGTGACGGAGAATCTTGAAAACTTTAAGGAACTATACATGGCCTAAGCATGCCAGCTCGAGCCAGACTAGGTTTTAGCGTCCAATTTCTCGGGTGGGGGCATGCACGTGAGCACCCATATGGGCATACGGTGATGCCGCGGTGCCGTCTGACTCAGCCAGGCAGGCAACCATGTCTGACTCTCGGGGTTGCTATACTATAATCCTTGGCAGCCCAAGTGTCAATCATCAGATGGGCGAAAACGGCAAGGTGACGAGATTGCGGCCGTGCAGGGACAATTTCCATATGCAGCAGATCCGTCCTTTTTCAGGTCGGAGACCGTATTTCCCCGTCGTTCTACGCTGCCGAGCTCCACCAACTCCAAAGTTGCCAGCCGCAGGGTTCAAGCAAAGTTGCACGTTACTTTGCGAGAAACTGTCTCTTCCGGCTGCATTAACAGATGTTTTTTGAACCGATTGGCCAATCAGATGCTGAAAACAGTGCTGCAGCAAGTACTGGACAAGTACAGCGTCCGAAATAGAATACGTCGACTACAGCTTTTTTCCTACCTGGGTCCTGGGAGGTGCTGCACTCCCATGTGGCCGAGATGATGATAGAGCCATCGCCCATCGGTCGATTCATCAGTTAGGCAGGCTACAGGTGCGAAACACAACCGTGGGTACTTTTGTTTTCCTTATGTTTGAATTCCACATTTTCTTCTGGTCCTGGTTCTCGGAGAAATAAAGGTGCAGGGCTGCAGACAAGTAGTGGTTTGCAACTTCAATATGTTATCGTGTGACACGAGCACACGGCTAATGCAATAAGAGTATATCCCTATTGTTCGATACTCGGGGAATTAAGGCCTCGTTTAGTTTCAGGGTGTAAAGTTTTGAGGTGTCATATTGGGTGTCATATGTGGGTGTCGCATAGGGTGTTCGGATACTAATAAAAAATAAATTACAGAATCCATCAGTAAACCACGAGACGAATTTATTAAGCCTAATTAATCCGTCATTTAGCACATGTGTTATTGTAGCACTTTATTGTCAAATCATGGACTAATTAGGCTTAAAAGATTCGTCTCGCAAAGTAATCGCAATTTGTACAATTAGTTATTTTTTAACCTATATTTAATACTCCATGTATGTGTCCAAATATTCGATGGGATATGGTGAAACTTTTGAAGAGGAACTAAACAAGACCTAAAGTAACTTCATCACACAAATTAAACAGAGTCAGAAGTGTAAGTTTTACGGATGGCTTAGGCGTGGCTCTAAACAAGTGCTTGACCATACATAGCCAACAAGATGTCTACGTCGAAGAGAAGACTCTCTCGAGGGATATCTCTATGTGATAATGGAAGATAACATGGGCTTGTTCGGTACCCATTCTATATAGTGGTAGCGGCAACTTTGAAGTGAGTGATATCTCTATGTGATAATGAAAGGTACGTTCAATACCCATTCTTTATAGTGGCAACAACAACTTTGGCTTTAGATCTGTCTCGCATAACTTTGTATAATCAGCAGCAGCGGCTATGAAATAGCTGTACCTAACAGGTCCATAATTAAATAAGTGTAAAATTTTGTCAATCACATGTTACAGATTCGATCTGTCGCTGTGGTTAGTAGTGCACCTAGGAAAACAGAGGAGCATAGGTGATGCAACTCTCAGCCCCTAGTACGCCACTCTCTAATAACCATGCATTCTCAGCGAATAGGCCATGTAGTGGGTCTTATAAGAGAATAAGAGAGAAGCCCAGCAAGGGCCTAGGGTCGCCAGGTCCAGGCTTCGCCTCTCGGTGTGGTTGAGACTTTAGCTAAAACAATATTTTTGCAATTTTGGTGCTGTATAAGACTTCTAGGCCGAAGCCCAGAAAATGGCGTCAAGCACATTTGTGTTGGGCTAGGTTTTGGATTTACATAGCTTGGGCTAGGAGCGCAAGCGAGCCCAAGTTGGGATAGTAGTCTCAACTTTTATTTGTTTTCTATATAAAAACTCAAAGTTTTAGTTAACAACTAAGTAAGTGTACTCTGTTATCACACACTTATTGGTATTTGTTTCGACATAATCGGCAAAATCTTTGTTGAAATTGTAGTAAATGCATGGGATCTGTCTTCTTTTTGACTATTTGTTGGCGTGCGAACATGAATGGTACTGTGTCATATGTGCTTAATTCATCTTTTTAGAACTGCACAAAATTTATAACTCAGGATATGCCATATGCTCAGAATCTATACAACCACTTGCTCTGTAAGCAGCAACAAGTCTGATGTCCCAGCAATGACCCGGAACCACATATGGCAAAATTAAACCAACTATAGGTGGATCTAGAAAAACAATAGACAACGGGGATATGTACACATGAGCCCTTTTCAGACTAAAAATATTTCAGATCTGATATTAAGAAAAATATGTCAAATTTTTTAGAATCATACAGTACAGACACAAATATCCATAAACATGCGCTTACACTTACCCTTAATAATGTTGCATGCAAATCCTATTTATGTGAGCACCTTCAAAAAAATAGTCAGCATATCTTGAGATTGACAGGCTTATTGTAAGTATCTCGCTATTGATAGACAACGTCAGCTATCACTAAAAAAATAGAATTATTAAATTATAGAATAATCAAATATAAGCCCTCATACAAGTCAAGAACTTAAAATTGGATAGACAAGTTCTAAGCAATTGATGTGATTATTTTTTAATTCAAATGCTTTAGAAGTATAAAGCATGGCAAGTGGAGCGATATTAGGGGTGCGTTCGTTAGGGATACATATTCTCCTGAAAATATTTCAAATCCAAATTCTTTCCATAAACGTTATTCCGTGAAAACTGTTTGTTAGCTAACTCGCTTGATTCTTGAAACTAGAACGAGTACTAGAATCAGGAGAAACCAGATTTTAGAAATTTGTCTAGACCAGTACAAAATGACGTTTGGCAACAATTTAATGATTATACTATTAAAATACTTTTGCTACCAAACGCACCATAGGTTAGGGATCCAATTTCTCGGGTGGAGTCCATGCATGTGAGCACTGAGCACCCATGCGGCGATGCCGCGGCGCCGTCTGACTCAGCTAGGTAGACAGACTCCTAAAAATAGGAGAGTCCTTAACCACCCTGCTCTCTGGATTTTTTTTTTATTTTTAGCCCAAATTTGAAACATATTTTAAATTTGACCCGGATTTGAAAGTTTTTTTAAAAAACTAGCCCGTTTGGCTCCGCCACCATGCATGACGGGGCAATTGCACTGAACCCCACCATGCATGGTGGCGGGGTGCAGGGGCCACGTGGCACCCTGCAGGCCAGCGTGGAAGGGTGTACCCCGCCATGCATGGTGGCGGGGTACCCCTAACCCGCCATCGATCATGGCCCACCATGATGCCACGGTTGCATACTGCCTCAGGCGCCACGGTGGTCTCGCCGAGGTCAGTGGTAGTCTGCAGAAGAACCAGTGTCCCTAGCTGACAAACAGCAGAAGACAATGCTAAAGAATGCGATGTGACCGGCTCATGGTGGCCTGGGAGGGAGAAAAAGGAGGAAAGGTGTCACATGCACAGTCTTTTTACTGCACAAGATAGTCTTTTTCTCTGCAAGACCAGAACGACAGAATGTTGTTGTGTTTAGTTGAGGAAAATTGGGTGAAAAGTTACTGTAGCACTTTTCGTTGTTATTTGGTAAAATTTGTCCAACCATGGATTAATTAGACTCAAAAGATTCGTCTCGAACTTTACAGATAAACTATACAATTAATTATTTTTTTACCTACATTTAATGCTCCATGCATGCGTTTAAAGATTCGATGTGATGGGTGGAAGATGAGATATTTTGGGTTTGCATGGGAAGTAAACAGGGCCACGTGGAGTCTGAGGCTAATGTCTCTGTGTGCTTGTGCTGGGCGTGCCCTTAGGGCACCGTTTAGATGCCAAAAATTTTGCGAAATTTTTCAAATTCTCCGTCACATCGAATCTTTGAACGCATGCATGAAGCATTAAATATAGATAAAAAATAAAACTAATTATACAGTTTAGACGAAATGGACGAGACAAATCTTTTAAGCCTAATTAAACTATGATTGGACAATATTTGCCAAATAACAACGAAACTGCTACAGTAGCGTTTCACCAAAAATTTTGGCAACTAAACAGCCCCTAGGAAGCTACGTACAAAAGAACATGTCCTATTTCTACTGTGTCACATGCCTCTCCAAGTCTCTAGAGGACAATATAACAGTTGAAGTACATGTGACTATGGGTGTGTTCACTTCACGAAAAGTAGGTGAAAAGTTACTGTAGCATCTTTCGTTGTTATTTGGCAAAATTTGTCTAATCATGGACTAACTAGGCTCAAAAGATTCGTCCCGACATTTACAGACAAACTATGCAATTAGTTATCTTTTTTACCTACATTTAATGCTCCATGCATGCGTCGAAAGATTTGATGTGATGGGTGGAAGAGGAAATATTTTGGGTTGGGATAGGAAGTGAACAAGGCCTATGAAACATTTTTTTAACCTCCCTAAAACTAGCTAGCTACTGGTAAAACTATTGGATAATAGCCTTAGAGGGGTCCCTGCTGCATGTTTGATGGCTGTATGCATTGCAAGTTAGTACAAGATGTACTTGCTGAAAATTAACATTATTAGTTGCAGTTAATCTGATAGTCATCCGATGGCTTTCCTTTCTTCTGCACATCACAGTGTCACAAAGTGCATTACCCAGGAAAGGCCATCATCTGCATGTCCTGTCGTTCTGGTCTTGCAGAGCAAAAAGACTAGTCTTGTGCAGTAAGGCACCGTTTAGATGCCAAAAATTTTGCCAAAATTTTCAGATTCCCCGTCACATCGAATCTTTGAACACATGCATGAAGCATTAAATATAGATAAAAAATAAAACTAATTATACAGTTGAGACGAAATGGACGAGACAAATCTTTTAAGCCTAATTAGACCATGATTGGACAATATTTACCAAATAACAACGAAACTGCTACAGTAGCGTTTCGCCAAAAATTTTACCAACTAAACAGCCCCTAAAAAGACTGTGCATGCGGCACCTTTTCTCCTTTTTCTCCCTCCCAGGCCACCATGAGCCGGTCACATCGCATTCTATAGCATTGTCTTCTGCTGTTTGTCAGCTAGAGACACTGGTTCTTCTGCACACTACCACTGACCTCGGCGAGACCACCGTGGCGCCTGGGGCAGTACGCAACCGTGGCATCATGGCGGGTTGTACCCCGCCATGATCGGTGGCGGGTTAGGGGCACCCCGCCACCATGCATGGCGGGGTACACCTTTCCACGCTGGCCTGCAGGGTGCCACGTGGCCCCTGCACCCCGGCACCATGCATGGCGGGGTTCAGTGCAATTGCCCCGCCATGCATGGTGGCGGGGCCAAACGGGCTAGTTTTAAAAAACTTTCAAATCCGGGTCAAATTTAAAATATGTTTCAAATTTGGGCTAAAAATAAAAAAAAATCGCTCTTTGCAGTGTGCAGTCACCGTCATTAGGAGCACGTCGCTCTCGGTCTTGGGGCCGGTTTAGATCCGAATTTTTTAGCAAAATAGTACTGTAGCGTTTTTCGTTGTTATTTAGTAAATATTGTCCAATCATGGTCTAATTAAGCTTAAAAGATTTGTCTCGTCTATTTCGTCTAAACTGTGTAATTAGTTTTATTTTTTATCTATATTTAATGATTCATGCATGTGTCCAAAGATTCGATGTGACGGAGAATCTGAAAAATTTTGCAAAATTTTCTGGAAACCTTGGTATACTTAATCCATGGCAGCACAAGTGTGAGTCATCAGATGGGCGAATACGGCAAGGTGACGAGGTTGCGACCGTGCACGGACATTTCCATATACGGCAGATCCGCATCCGCCCTTTCCACGTTGACAGCGTATTTTCCTTCGTCCTACGCCGCCGAGCCCGAGCTCCAAAGTTGCCAGCCGCAGGGTTCAAGGAAAATTGCACGTTACCTTGCGAGATACTGCCTCTACCGGCTGTAGGTTAAAGATAGCGTACGTGTTTATAATTAACACAAACGTTTTTTTGAACCGATTGGCCAATCAGATGCTGAAAACGTATATACTAGTGCTTAACAACAGAGCAAGTACAGCCTCCAAAATAGAATAGGTCGACTGCACCCTTTTCCTACCCGTGGCTTCCGGTGGCCGAGATGATAGGCGTGCGTGCGCTGCGCCACTTTTGAGACGGTGAGGGAGCTAGCGCCAGGTCGGCAGCGTAAGTACTTTCTCAGTTCCTTTGTAAGTGATGGTCAAACTATCTGAAAATTGACTAACGCCGTGTTTAGTTCCACCGAGTTGGTGGCGGCTGAATTCCTGTTCAGCACTGTAGCGTACTGTAGCATTTTGTTTTTATTTAGTAAAAATTATCCAAACATTGACTAATTAGGTTCAAAATGTTCGTCTCACAAAGTACAACAAAACTGTGCAATTAGTTTTTGATTTCATCTACATTTAGTACTCCATGCATGTGCCGACATTTTGATGTGATGGGAAATCTTCTTTTTGCATAGTGAAATTTGGGAAAATATTTGGGATCTAAATAGGCCCTAAGTTTATAAAAAAAATTATCTATCTTCAAATAAGTTTATTATGAAAATAGATTCAACTATCTATCTTAAATATACTAATATGTACTTCTAAAAATAGATGAAACACTTGAAACATGTGTGTATAGTCATCGCAAGACGCAACATATACAACATCCAGATCTAACATACGTATGAAACACCTGAAACACTTGGAACATACGTTTGAAACATGCATGTTATGCAACATCCAGATATACTTCTGCAACATCATGATGAAACACTTGAAACATAACTTTAAAATAACTGAAACACTCGAAAACATATGCCTGCAACATATATTGTCATTGCAACATATGCAACATCACAGATTGACTTTTGTAACATCCAGATGAAACGCTTGAAACATAAGTGAAACGCCTGAAACATTTGATACACGACATTGCCGACGGCCATGGCCTACTTGATGGGGAACTGGCGCGGCATCGGCCGGGGCTTGGCCGGCCGGTGCACGTTGCGGCGCAGGGCTGCGAGCTAAGCTCCACCTGCTCCCACGTCGTCGCCCGTCTGTCCGCCCGCGGCGCTGGCCCATTGCTCCATCGCTTCGACGCCCTGTTCACCGTGCCCGTCAAGCAAGGCTCCTCTTCCGATGCCAGCGACCCACACGGGCTACGCTACGCTGCCCAAGATGGACTAGAAGGCGCGCAAGATGTAGCGCCTGGTGGTTGCCATGACACACGTGCCACGAGCTCGACGCGCTTGCCGAGCTAGAGCAGCCCGCACCGACACCGGTGCCAGCGGTGCTGCATTATGGAGCAACCAGACCGAGTGCGCGCGTCGCGTGGCTAGGCAAAAAGTGGAGCGCCTCCGCGTGTCCGTCATGTTCATGAGAAGGAGCCATGTCGCTAATAAAAGAACGATACAGACAAACTGAAGTTGGGAGCAGGCTAGTGGGCTGGTCAACAGGCCTAGCTAGGAGCGTCTGGGGGCGTGGACGCGGGACGAACGCCCTCGAAGGAGTATTAGCGTTTAAAAATAGATTATGAGAGCCATAAAATACTCATAGATAATAATTTGTTATCACCGTTAGAAGCAAAAACATCAATAGTCTCATGCAGAAACGGTTCTAGCATTGGGGCACGCCGATCCCATGGAGCCACCCTAGATCCCCTATAAAATTTTTTTGTTATGGCTGCTTTGAGGAGGAGGAACCGGAGGTTGAAGATAAACTTTCAGCCCTCCTAAACTTTCATCTTAGATCCGTCCTAGGTCTCATGTTAGTTAAAATGGGTTAGGACTATTTGCCGCATACCAATAGGGTTTGTCTTCTTCGGCTATTTGTCGAAGTGTCAACATGAATGATATGGTGTCATGTATGCTTAATTCATCTTTTTAGAACTGCACAAACTATTTGCAACGCAAAAAATAGATCCCTCTGTTATCTGAGAACCACATATATGCCTTTTTTCTTGAGCTCAGATCCTATACAGCCACTTGCTCTACAAGCTGCAACAAGTCTGATGTCCCCAACAATCACCCCGGACCACAGATGCCCAAATTAAACCAACTACTATCGGTGGATATGGAAAATCTGTTGACAGCGGGGATCTATATGTATGAGCCTTCTGTCAGACTAAAAAAATATTTTAGAGCTGATATATATTAAGAAAAACATGACACTTTGACAAACAAGGAAAAGTAAAAATGATTCATTTTTTAAAATTTATTTGTTAATCATAGAGTATAGACATAAACGTCCACAAATTAGTCATCCCTAAGAATGCTCGCATATAATCCTACTTCTATGAGCATATTCGAAGAGTGATAGACATATCTTGATATTGACAAAGTCATTGTAAGTGTCTCACTATTGACAGACATATCAAATAAGATAATATCATTAAATTATAGAATAAATCAAATGTAAGTACTTGTACCAAGTCAAGAACTTAAAATTAGGTAGACATGTTCTAAGGACATGTTTGGATTACAACTGAAGTATTAATATGGTTATGTATAAGATTATTAAAATCAGGTTTATGGGTTTCAATAATTACTGTGTTTAGATCCCTAGATTATTTTTATTAAAGTAAGAAAGATCTATAATCACCAAAAAGCAGGTCTCACTTAGATTATACGATTACTGTAATCTAGATGTTGATTATAATAGCGGTAATGCTTAGTTGAGGACATCTGTCCGTTCGGACGGACCGACCCGCGTGGTATCTTCACCAAGAAAAAAAGAGGGGCACATGTTGCAATCATAGGGCCTGCACCCATCCTTTTCGCAGTCAACGCATGGGAGCACATGCGACCACTCGCTCGGCTTGGGGAACATGTGGCGCGTGGGGCCGTGCATGCGACCAAAGAGAGAGAGAATGATCAGCGTTGGGAATTCGTGAGGGGACCGCGGGCCCACATCATGCACCATTTTCTCCCGTGACTAGTGATCATGTGCATCGAACTCCGCGCTGGCGTATGCTTTTCGGGTGTATGTTTTGTATGTTTCATCCGGATGTTGCATGTGTTTCATTTGAATGTTGCATATGTTGCAATGGCTATACACGTATGTTGTAAGTGTATTTTCCAAATGTTTCAGCTGTTTCATCTAAATGCTGCATGTTTTCGTCTAGATGTTGCACATGTTGCAGTGGCTATATGTGTATATTGCAAGTGTATTCAAATGTTTCACATGTTTCATATATATGTTGCAAGTGTTTTATATGAATGTTGTATATGTTACAGTGTATGTTGCAAGCACATATTTTAATTTGTTTCACCTTGTTTCAGTATGTTGCAGCAAGTGCTGCTCTCCACGCGCTCTAACTCGCGAGCATGCACGCGCTGCAGGATGTGCATGTAGCGGGCGGTCAGTGCCTAAACTGCTAAGTACTCCCTAGTTAAAGTGCATGCGCGCATGCAGAGCGCCAGAGCGGGCCAGCACCCAACGACGCAGAACCAGATGACTTGCACCACCAAGCATGGCCTCCACAGTGCAGCATGAAGCCATTCACATGCTCTCTCGTGCAGACGCAGCAAGAGGAGGCACTTGTTCCCAAAAAAAGAAGAGGAGGCGCCAGGCGCATCAGGCACAGCAGCATGGCCCTTATAATAATACAGCCTATTTTTGGATCATAATTAGATTATTTTAATGGATTATTATAATCATAATAGATCTAAACATGGTCTAAAGGCAGCTCTAGCGATGAGTTATATATGAGCTAGCACGAAGCATATTATTATTTTATATTTTAATAAAAGTGAGAGAAAAATTATCTATCGATCAAAAGCCAGTCTTCTACACATATTTCATGACTATGTGAGAGTGTTACGTGGTACTATTCATATTATGAGCTACGTGATAAAGTTAGCATCATTAGAGAAGTTGTCTTAGAAACTTGTAATTAGCTTATATACCGGGTGCCCTAAGTACTCGATGCGATTCTTTTTTTATTTGAATGCTTTATTAAAACCCAACAAGGGCGACCCGCTCCTCGGGCAGGGGCCCTGCCCACGTCGCCCGGAATCCTCCCCGCCGTCCGATGTCGCGTTCAACGGCCCAGATCGTTCGAAGCCGATTCTCATCTGCAAGCGCTTCTCCTGATTCTGATTAGCTTCTCTCCCTTCTTCTCATCTTCTTCGGCTTCTCTTCTGAATCTACCCAGGCAAATATATACAGAAGATTCAGCTTCTCATTCTACCTTCTTTCCCATCTCTTTCTTCGTTCTCTTCTCCTCCTACTCCCGACGCTACGGGCGACGGAGCCGGGGGCGACCGGAGTGGCGGCGGCGGCGCACGCCCTCCTCCTCCTCCGCCCTCCCTCCCTCCCTCCCCTTCCTCTCCCTCCCTCTCATTCCCTCCCGAGGTGGCGGCAGGCGTGGCGAGGCGACGGCGCCCCAGGTGGGCGGCGCTCCGGCGAGGGTGGGCCACCCAGCGGGTGGCGCTCCGGCCAAAGTGGCCTTGGCGGCCCCCTCCCTCTCCCCGTCGTCTCCACGGACTTGCCTCCTCCCCAACGGGAGCTTCTGCTCCTCTGCTTGATGAAACCCTAGGTGACTGTGCAGCGGCGCCTGCCCTCTTCATCGCTGGCGGCGGTGGCGGGATCTCACGATTTGCCTCACCTCAACATCTCAGCACATGTGAAGGTAAAAAAGGCTCTTCGTTTAATTTGTTTAGTTCAGTTTCCTTTATCTCAGTGCATCGACCAAATCTGAATTTGGTTATTTTTCCCATATAAGACCGGTTAGATGTGTGTTCTCCTTCGTAATTGAGGATGTCAAAATACAAAATAGTTTCCATATGAGAATATAAATAGGAGTTCGCTACTCAACTGTACAGTTGCTTCCATCGAGTTTGTACCTAAATTGTTTTGGTTAATGCTTGCCTAGGTTTCTCAGAATGACTGCTATTCTTCTGCGTCAATTTTGGTTCGAGATACAACATCACCATTCCATAAGTGAATTTTGAGATAGCATCATCATTTTAGTTATTTATTGTCCCATTGCAGGTCTTGGTTCCTGGGTTGTCGATAAAAGGAGAGCGGTTCAACTAATTTCAAAGATAGCATTTGGTCTTTTTTTTACTCCTATGCTTGCTCGTTTGCACTTCGAAGTTTTCGCAGCCCTACTATACAGAGCTACCAGTCTTCAATTTTCCATTCCCAATTACCATTGCCTTGGTTGGTCAGCCTTTGGATAATATCATGAACTAGAGCCATAGAGGGGTAAATTTCTATGCTAGGTTCTTACATGTAGTACCCGATAAGTCCCCTATGTTCTATGTAACTTCCAGTTAAATGATGCAGTGGCCGGTAAGTCCCTTATATTGTTCCAGTTAGATGAACAATTGCTGCCTATCCATAATTTGTTTTAGATCTAATTTACCCTCACTATTCTATAAAGAAAAAAATGAATAAGACTTATGTACCTAGTGCAGCAGTTACTGCAAAATAGCATTCCTCTTTCCTTCTTTTTATCGCTTCTCTATAGATAATAGCCTGAAACCAACCATTCCTCTACAAATTTTTTATTATGATATGTCATTAACATTTTTTCCCTGCCAGTGATTGATCCTTGGTGGGAGCTCAAAAAAAAATGAGTCCTTTTTCTGACCTGTATGTTTTGCTCGAATGAAATTAGAATGCATGGTCACTAAGGACATGACTTTTGGAGGACGACACTCGAGTTAGTGTTTCCATGGTGCTGATGCCACATGTATGCGTTAACATCTTTTACTTATGTACAGTTGCCATTTAGGCTATCTCAGTGAACAGCCTAGAGATCATGTTTCACGAATGCATCTTTATGTTGCTCTCCCTTCCCTCCTCCCCCTTCTCCTTCCTCTCTTGCAAGTGTGAGTTATTACATGTGTTTCCAGTTCTTCCTGTAATATTTTTGTCAATTTAGGCAGAGGTAATTAGCTTTTCCTTACTAAGTTACCGTGCCATTGTAAGCGTTAAAGATTAGTTAGCTTAAATTACTCTTATCTGTTGCATAGTTTTAAGAAACTACTACTATATGTCTATGCCTACATTCGTGCATCCAAACCATCTCATTTTACAACTTGCAGTCTAGATCATCTTGGTTCCATACATTGTCAAAGACATCATTGCTGTCATAGGTCTTCTCACATTAACTTACTGAGTTCCTACAGGTTTCTATTGTGTTGTTTATGCATGATAGCAGGGTTGGTTTGCAATTTTTTTTAATTTGGTTAACTACGTCGCATGTTCTTCGTGTCACTGTTTACGTTACAGGGCCTGAGAGCATGGGATTTGGAATTGTTCGTGCACTTCACTTTGGAATGGATGGTCTAAACTTACTTTATCAGGTATCGTACATAGTGCAGGCCTTGTGCTTTGTAAGGAAAAGGTCTCTGCTTTCTAACCATGGCTCTGATCTTACAGAAGCATTAGAGGCAAAGAAAATGAGTTGTTTTGCTTTTTTTTCCCATTGCAATACCTAAACACATAACTCACTTGATTAATTCACCGAGCAACTACAAACGAAATGAATATGCAATAGGTTTTAGTAGTACCTGAAACACTTCTCTGTCTAATTTGTACAGTTTTTAGAGGTTTAGTAATCTTTAGTTTATTCTGTTTAGCTTCAGTGACTACTTTCTACCATGCCTCTCATTTTACAGTAGAGTGTTCCAAGCAAACAAAACTAAGTGTTTTGCCTGTTTCTCTCATTGGGTGCAGGACCAGTCAGGCATCATATTCATGGTGATCATAATTCAGGTGCAAATATTCTACTGTTCCTCGAACAATAGTTTATAATTCGGCTTCTCGTCAGAATCCGGACAACCAAATAAATAATCAGCTCCTGCTTCTTCTTCCCGACGCTTCTAAAAATATCTCGACTCCTCCCGTACACGCCGCCACGCTGCGTCCGCCTCCGCTTCCCTCTCTCGCTCCCTCTCCCTCCCTCTCGATGGTGCCCAGTCCGGCGGATGGCCGCGCGGCATAGCGGGGTCATGGCGCCCAAGGCCTCTGCTGCGGCGGCGCCCGTGGTCTCGGCCAGCCACGGCTGGCACGGCTTCCCCCGGTGCTGCCTCCTCCTGGTGCTCCATGAAACCCTAGCTGCCTTTTGTTGCCGGCAGCGGCGGCGGCCGCGGTGTCTCGGTGTCCTCCTCGCCGAGCGCCACCCTCCATCTCCACCTACCGCATCGGACATCCGGGCCCTGCCGGAGCCGCGCCAGCGCTGCCACCCCGTCACTGCCTGCTACAGGTATCGGTGTTCCTTGTGCCGCCCGATCTACGGTTCGGGTACAGTCGTGTGGTGAGAGATTTGGTTTTCGTAAAAGCTCTCCCTGCATGCTTATTATGTCTATTTTGCAGGCTACATGTTACTAAAAGAAGGAAGGTCCATCAATGCCTTACCCTGAACACTCAGAAAAATCTCAAGTCTGCATGATGTGTTCGTATCCCTCCAAATTTATTTATTTTATTATATATCACGTCATGTGTTCAGCTAAATTTTTGGGAGATATGCTAATGCCTTATGATTTCCTGGTTATGATAGTTTGCGATAATATGAACAATGTGCTAAGATTGCTTATTCACAGGGACGAAGCCAGCAGGGGGGCAACCCGGGCTCCAGCCCCCCCTACCGGCCATGGGAACACACAGCCCCTCCTAAGCCCTGCCTACCGCCATGAGGAGGAAGAAGAAGGGAAGGAGGGGCGGGAGGAAGAAGAAGAGGAAGCAGCCCTGGCTCCGGTATGATCCTGGCTTCGTCCCTGCTTATTCAGAGATTCTGGTTTCAATAAACTTCCAGCCACAAAAAATGTCATTTAATCTTTCCTAAAAAAAGGCTCCTGCCTATAAACCTATGTTGTTTTGCTACCTGCTTTGATGTACTATTCACTCTGGTCATCGCTGGACCTAGCAGGACAATGTGTTGCCCATTTGTTTGCAGAGGAAGCTCCTACCTGACATGAGCTCTCATGTTAAGTTCTAAGTGAATTTTGTCTCTATAGGAAATTAGTACACTTTCTAACACAGGACCACACGTCTCAACCTGTGACTTCATGACAATATGTGTGCCAACATATTTCTGTTGCTGCCACCTTAAATTGATGAAACATATCTCCATGAAAGAACTCTTCTAACATGTTGTCGTGCCCAACATTTTCCGCAGCATCTCCTCCCCTTCTATCTAGAATATCTAGATTTTTCTGTTTCTCTTCGGATGTATTTAGATTTGGGTTCCCGTTGCTTTTCTCTCTTATTAATATAGTTCATTTGACACTCTCTGCACAGAGGCCATTGTTGTGGGCACACCAGATGGGCGAGCGAACATAGGCACATGCATGTTTTCCACTCTACCAACTCTCGTTCTATCTATGTAGGTCGGTGCTGTATAAAGCTCACTTAAAACTTGATTTTATTTTATCCAAAGTTCATTTTGCAGACCCACATATTTGCTTTATTCCCTCTGCTTTTGAAATGGGATTTACCATACTTCATCGCTGCTTAATTCTAGAAATTGTTGGTTGTGTGATAATGATGTGTCTTTCTTCATTTCAAAAAAAATTATGTGCCTTCCAATGGCAGGGTTATGATTATGATTGGCAGCCCATTAGCATGTTGGTACCATTACCAACTATCCCTGTGCTTTGGTGTTACTTTTGTGCAACATTTCTCCCTAATTGTGCTTTGTTGTTACTTTTTCCTTCATAGTGTGAGTTGCAGTCTCTTCTTAGTTGGTTTCTATTACTGTGTTTGTATTATCTATCTTATTGTCTGTGTAATGGCACATACTACTACCAAGAGCTTCACCTAGAATGGAATTGGTGTTGTTTTGGGTGTATTCTCTCCGTTTCTACATTTCCCGCTTTTCAATGTGCCTGCGCACTTCTATGTGATGCCTGCTTTCTTCTTCCTCTAGCTAATCATCTTTTCAGGATCATGCTCATTCTGATCGAACACATTCCCAGGCTTAGCAACTGGGTAGTTTTGTAAAATACTGAAATTTTTCTGGGTGACAGTGAAACCAGTGTCCGTGTCAACCGGCACCATTTCTGTATTATGCCAAACTAAACATTCAGTTAATTATTTTCTTTTGTTTCCTCCCCAGCATTTCCTTTGTACTGCTTTTGGGGAAGAAATCAGTTTTTGTCTACCTGTTCCCTGGGGCTAGATTGGCCGCTGTATCAAGCTGCAGCTAAAATCTCTCTTTGCTGATTACCTGACCTGACCATGGGGTGCTTCTGATACTAGATCATTTATGCATTGAGATGGTCTGTGAAGGCTCAAGCATACAGTCCTCTGGGATGCTCTATGAAGGCTTAAACATGCTTGCCCTGTCAGTCTGCCATCTGCCCCTTCCATTCGGTTAGAAATTTTTAATGCATTTATGGATGATGCGATATTCCTTTGCCTCTTTGTTTTCTCCCAAGTTCCATAGGTTGCTGTCAGATATGTAGTCGCTCGACCACATGCCAGAAAAGCAGAGACCAGCATCTGTGCTGCCATTTCACCTATTGCTGCTGTAGCAACGTCCCGGTATTCTAACTTTCCTTCCTTACTTTGGTTCGTTCGCTTCAATTCCCATTACCTGTCATCTCTTTTTTTTGTTTTGCAAGGATGTACTGGTCCTGGTCCATGTTGGGCCTCCTGCTTATACTGTACCACACCATGTTTCTATGATATTGCCTAGGCAAAGGTCTGCATCGATTTCCTGATTCAGGTCTGCATTGAGGTCTGCAGCAGAAAAAAGGGACTAATGGCACTTATTTTCTATAGTGTGCGGCCAATTTCCTCGCAGTTATAGGACTTATACTCTATGCTCTTACCTAACTCTATACGCTTACTTAACTCCATTATCTACCGCTGTTAGCATATAATTTTTACTTTTGTTATAGGCTGACTTCCTCTCATGAAACATGTTACAAGGCTGCAATTTATATTGTAGGAACAATTATTTTTTATCAGAGCTGTGCTCTGTCTCCTTAATTTACTCTGTTTTGTGGAGACCAAATACTTGCAATGCTGCTGCATTTCTAAGACATGATTATATATACTCATTTCAAATGGATACACATCATGTTCAGGACATGGAAACATTGACACTGAATACTTGCAATGCAATGCTGCTACATTTCTGAGACATGATTATATATACTCTCACTTCCTTCCACCTTCCATAGGTTCTATGGACTCACCGGGAAGAAACGGCCTGGATAAACTGCAGCAGTAACTCACAGCCATGCCGTGAGCTCAAGTGACATGCCGCTGAATCAAATTATGGTCATCTGCTTGGTTTATGGCTTCATTTCATGGCCTCATCTATTGATGTATCGCCACTAGGTACATCTTCTACTTTAGGTTTACTATATTGTACAGTTGTACGATACGACAGCTATTATGCATATAAATATATAAATATGTATTTGCCCCCGTAAAGATTATACATTTCAGTCTATATATTCTCCATATTCGAAATCTTCCATATTGCCTGCCCACGCGCGCGATGGCGCGCGCCTTGTCCTAGTTAGTAGTAAAGCATGGCGGATGGAGCGAGACCAGGTTTACAGGGATCCAATTTCTCGGGCGTAGCCCATGCATGTGAGCACCCATGCGGCGATGCCGCGGTGCCGTCTGACTCAGCCAGGTAGACAGACTCCTAAAAATAGGAGTCCTTGAGTGCGGTCACCGCCATTCGTCATTAGAGCATGATCAATAATAGAGCTAAGTGCTTAGTTATAAGTCAAGCCATAAGAGTCAAACTATATAATAATTGTCTCTTATTTGGCTTTAAAAAAGTTTTTATTATTATATGGTATCATGTTTTACTTTCTCTTTCTTATTTCTCCACACATACATTTTTGTTTAGACCCACATATATCTATGGTTTCGTGTCCAGCTTGTTGCTTGCATGAGAGCCAAGCTCTCTTCTCTTTTCTCTCATTTCTCCTCCACATCAATAAAAATGCTGACTAGTTTGGCTATAAACCCATTATTATACCACCTCTTATGAATACGTCACTCTCGGTCTTAGTATATATACTTTAATAATCACTATAGCAGCACAAGTGTCAATCATCAGATGGCGAATACGGGAAGGTGACGATGTTGCGGCCGTGCAGGGACATTTCCATATACGGCAGATCCGCGATCCGCCCTTTCCAGGTTGACACCTTTTTTCCCCTTCGTCCTACGCCGCCGAGTCCGAGCTCCAAAGCAAAGTTGCTAGCCGCAGGGTTGAAGGAAAGTTGCACGTTACCTTGCGAGAAACTGTCTCTTCCAGCTGCAGGTTAAAGGTGGCGTACGTGCTGAATCAGGTGCTGATAACAGTGCTGAACAACAGAACAAGTACAGCCTCCAAAATAGAATACTAGTACGTCGACTGCACCATTTTCCTACCTGGGACTCTGGGAGGTCCTGCACGTCCACGTGGATGTGGCTGCCCGTGGTCGAGATGATAGGTGTGCGTGCGCTGCGCCACTTTTTGAGATGGCGAGGGCAAGCTAGCGTAGCGGGAGCGTGACACACGCGCCTGCATGCGTCCACGTCCCACTACGCCCCTCCCGGATGCCGCTGTCGTACTGTGGACCGCCCCCCAGAGCAGGCCGATATTAGCACAATGCCTAAGGTTGGTTCCAAAAGCATTGTGCTTATATTCATACATTGTTTACAATTATTACAAATACTCTCCAATTAAGCAAGCAAGCTCACCAAAAAAGGTGCTATGGTTTGAAAAAGATATAACATTGGCTTTAAATTAAACACTTGTCGTTATGCAATAACATAGAGAAAATTCAGTAAATTCAATCCCAAAGTGTCTTTCTTTCAAAAAAAATATCCCAAAGTGTCATTGTTGGTCGCAGAGAAAAAATCAAGCATCCAATATGACAAATCAGGGGGTTAGAGATAATGAATATGCAGCCTATACTTTATCCAATGATTCAATTATCGATGTTCTTTCATCACTCCAAATGTGTATTGAACTGGTTCCAGAACGTTGAATCTTGCGGTATGGCTGATACTTTGAGGTTGATCATTGGATTCGATATAAGGACTAAACTCTGATTTCGGTATTCAATAAGATTTTGTTCATCTAGAACATCGTCTGCATTGAGGAAAGCCACTATGAAAGAAGATGATGAAAGAATCTACGGAGAATATTGTATTTTTTCTATTTCAGGGTTTTATGTAGTGTAGCTTAGGGATGTACTATACCGAGTTTTAATACAGTTCCCAACTTCTGGTCATGAATGCTAATATTCTAGGACAATAAAAGAGATGACATGAATGCATAGGATTAGGATGAAAATCACTTAAATGAAATGAATTTCACTAGAATAGAACTAAAAGAATAAAGTTTTTTTATTGGATAGAAATAGAAATAATTCAATTTAGTTGAATAAGGACTTGCAAGCTGATTAAACATAACGGCCAATAGCTATGACATGCTGGGGATGGATCAGACAGCATGAAGGAATGAAATACGGCAGATGGGTTAAATAAAAAAAAGGGCAAACTGCCAAAGACATGGACTCGTAAAGAAATGAACCTAACCCAGAGAGACTAAACAGAGGATTTTAAATCCTCGATGAATAGAGGGCATCATTTTCTTTTTAAGTGTCGGTCCTTTGCTTCATTTTTCGAAACCCGGTATAGATGCAAACACTCTTTTAACCTAAAAATACTAAAAAAGATGTATCCTAAACTTTTTTAGAGACTAATCCTTTAAGTCATGCCATAGGCTATTGCGCAACTACACCCTCCATCTCTTTTTAAATATCATCTATATTAAGTTTAATTATATTTATAAAAATTATTAGTAATATTTATATAAATAAGTGTATTATTAAAATATACTCAATGATTATCTAGTAATATTTATTATGCAACATAAATATTAGTAATTCGTTGTATATATTTGATCAAAGAGTATGTTCAACACCTTGATATATGAGAATGGCATTTAAAAAGGACGGATGGTGTACTGATATGTGATTATAAATGTTTTCACAAAAAAAAGATATGTGATTATAAATGAACACGCTGGCCAGTTTTTACGTGTATCGTATGGGCCACGTCAATTCAGTTGACTCATGTTGTTGGGCTTGACGTGACTTTCAAACTGGGTCACTCCTTTCTTCTGTGGTTCATTTTTATTTTCTGATTTTTTTATGTTGATAGATCAAACAAAACACTTAGGGACCTCTAAAAATATTGCAATTTTTTAAATAGATGCTAAAAATCAAGGGTAACCCATTTTGCATGGATCTACCTTCATTGCTTCTTTGATTTTGAAATTTAAATTCTTCCCATAAAGCTATATTTGAGTTTTTGCTTTAAGGTATTTACTATTTAGCCCCAAAAATGTCTCAAAAATCTAGAAAAAATCATGTAAATTCATGGTCGAAGAAGTGTTATTTTTGTCATGTAATTTCTTACATATGTGCTCAGGTAAAATCCAAAGTTCCTTAATAAAGCACATGCTCCAAATTATGTTTTAATTCAAAATTAAATTTAAAATGATTTCAAATGAGTTTAACATTTTTATAGATGCTAAAGATTTGATGGTACGTGCTGCTAGCCCGCTATTTTTAATTCAGGACTCAAAGGTTCTTTTCTAGCGCGATCAAAGGTCTATTCTAGTTTCTGATCAGAAGGCCTATGTCCCTCTCCTCCACGCCGTGATGCTAGAAAAAGTTCTATCCATGACGTGGCATGGCTATTATGCGCTGGAATGTTTCGATAAGTGGTGTTTTGGACATTGACAAGGTCAGAATAGATATCATGATGTTACCTGGTTTGCAATTCCTAGTGTTGTGGAAAATAGTGTTGATTTTTGTTAGCGAATCAGACAGTTGGTTTTTCCTTTGTTGTTGGCAAACAAAAAAATTGACTTGTAACCATACCGAAAAGGATCTGTTTCTTGATTTTCCCAACAAAAAAGCCACTGATGCACATAATAAATAAGATAAATCACAAGATCATTTCCATGCAAAAAAAATCCATAACTGAGAACTGATTGAACCGATCTACAAGGCCACGTACCATGACTTTAACATTAACAACAGAGAGGGCATGTAATGAAACCAACAAAACGCAAGCTTGCAAGGTTGAAAGAACAGGGTGGGGAGGGACTCATGTCGACAGGCTCCCGCCACCCTGCTGCCAGAGGTTGATGATATCGGTGGCCTGGTTGAGAAGGATGATCATCTGCTTCTGCGAGATCCACTCTTTCTCTTCCAACTTCGCTCTAAGCTCCTCCCACGCGTCTTTCCGCGGCCAAAAGTAGTATGGGCTTAACGGGATGCTGCCATAGCCAGGAACCAATTGGTCGAGTGCTATGCCAATGTTCTTCTCCATCCAGATGAACTTGAGTACCAGCATCGGGTCCTGTCTCTCGGGCACCACCACCTTATTCTGCAATACAAGATTCAGGTCATCTCAATTTTCATTCTGATGCAACAACAACAACAACAACAACATAGCCTTTTGTCCCAAGCAAGTTGGGGTAGGCTAGAGATGAAACCCAAAAGAGACGAGAAACAGGGAGACACATAAAGGGACATAAAGGGCACAAGACAAAAGATGTCACGGTTCAGGCACGTTGATTGCTAATCTCCAAGCGCTCCTGTCCATAGCTAAATCCTTGGGGATATTCCACTCCTTAAGATCTCTCTTAACGGACTCGTCCCAAGTTAGTTTAGGTCGACCTCTACCGCTCTTTACATTATCGGCCCGCTTTAGAACTCCACTACGCACCGGCGCCTCAGGAGGCCTCCGTTGGACATGTCCAAACCATCTCAACCGATGTTGAATCAATTTCTCCTCAATTGGTGCCACCCCAACCCTATCCCGAATATCGTCGTTCCGTACTCTATCCCTCCTTGTGTGCCCACAACACCAACGCAACATACGCATCTCCGCTACACTCAATTGCTGGACATGTCGCTTTTTTGTAGGCCAACACTCAGCACCATATAACATCGCCGGACGAATCGCCGTCCTATAGAACTTACCTTTCAGCTTCTGAGGCACCCTTTTGTCACAGAGAACGCCAGAAGCTTGACGCCATTTCAACCAGCCGGCTGAAATTCTATGCCTAACATCTTCATCAATGTCTCCATCCTTTTGTAGCATCGACCCTAAATACCGAAAAGTATCCTTCTTGGCCACCACTTGCCCATCGAGGCTAACGTCTCCCTCCTCGTGCTTAGTCGCGCTGAAATCGCACCTCATATACTCGGTCTTAGTCCTACTAAGTCTGAACCCTTTCGACTCTAACGTGTGCCTCCATAGTTCTAACTTCCTATTAACTCCCGCCCTACTGTCGTCAACTAGCACCACATCATCAGCAAAGAGCATACACCAAGGGATATCACCTTGTATGTCCCTTGTGACCTCATCCATCACCAAAGCAAATAAATAAGGGCTCAAAGCTGACCCCTGATGCAGTCCTATTTTAATTGGAAAGTCACTGGTGTCGCCATCACCTGTTCGGACAAACGTCACCACATCCCTGTACATATCCTTGATGAGAGTAACGTACTTAGTTGGGACTTTGTGCTTTTCCAAGGCCCACCACATGACATTTCTTGGTACTTTGTCATATGCCTTCTCGAGGTCAATAAAGACCATGTGCAAGTCCTTCTTCTGCTCCCTATATCTCTCCATCAATTGTCGTAATAAGAAAATCGCCTCCATGGTCGACCTACCAGGCATGAACCCAAACTGATTTTGGGTCACATGTGTCACTCTCCTTAGGCGATGCTCGATAACCCTCTCCCAGAGCTTCATCGTATGACTCATCAACTTAATCCCACGGTAGTTAGTACAACTTTGAACATCTCCCTTGTTCTTGAAGATAGGTACTAATATACTTCTCCTCCATTCTTCAGGCATCTTGTTTGACCGAAAAATAAGGTTAAAAAGCTTAGTTAACCATACTATCGCTCTGGCGCCTAGGTATCTCCACACCTCAATGGGGATACCATCAGGGCCCATCGCTTTACCTCCCTTCATCCTCTTCAAAGCCTCTCCGATCTCTGCCTCCTGAATTCTCCTCACAAAGCGTCTGTTGGTATCGTCAAATGAGTCGTCCAACTCAAGGGCAGGACCCCCATTCTCCCCATTAAACAACTTGTCGAAGTACTCTCTCCATCTGTCCTTGATCTCCTCATCCTTCACCAGAAGTCGATCTGTCCCATCCTTGATGCATTTTATTTGGTTGATGTCCCTTGTCTTCCTCTCGCGGATTCTAGCCATCCTATAAATGTCCTTCTCCCCTTCCTTCGTGCCTAGCCGCTGATAAAGGTCATCATACGCCTGACCTTTTGCTACACTCACAGCTCGCTTTGCAACCCTCTTCGCTATTTTATAGTCCTCGATGTTGGCTACACTCTTGTCATGGTGGAGACGCTTGAAACACTCCTTTTTCTCCCTAATAGCCCTTTGCACCTCGTCATTCCACCACCATGTGTCTTTCGCTTCCCGTTTGCCTCCCGTACTCACGCCAAACACTTCCGAAGCCACATTCCGGACACATGTTGCCATCTTTAGCCACATGTCATCGGCATCTTCTCCTTCTTCCCAAGGTCCCTCGTCTAGCATCCTCTCCTTAAACGTCTGCGCTGCTTCCCCTCTAAGCTTCCACCACTTCGTTCTCGCAATCTTGGCCCGTTTGTCCCGGTGGACACGTACCCGAAAGCGAAAGTCCGCCACCACAAGCTTATGTTGAGGGACAACACACTCCCCAGGTAACACCTTACAATCAAAGCAAGCACGTCTATCCTCCCTCCTTGCAAGGATAAAATCGATCTGGCTCGAGTGTTGTCCACTACGAAAGGTTACTAAATGAGATTCCCTCTTCCTAAAGAGGGTGTTCGCTATCAACAAGTCATAGGCCAGCGCGAAGTTCAAAACATCCTCCCCCTCTTGATTCCTACTACCATACCCGAACCCCCCGTGCACCCGCTCGAAACCTACATTAGTCGCACCAACATGGCCGTTGAGGTCTCCTCCTATAAAGAGTTTCTCGCTGATAGGCACGGTACTAACCATGCTATCAAGATCTTCCCAAAACTGCCTCTTGGTGCCCTCGCTAAGACCTACCTGAGGGGCATAGGCACTGATCACATTCAGAGCCGAATCTCCAACTAGCAGCTTGACCAAGATAATCCGGTCGCCTTGCCTCCTAACATCAACGACTCCATCCTTAAGGCTCCTATCGATCAAGATGCCCACACCATTCCTACCCGATGTTGTCCCCGTGTACCAAAGTTTGAAGCCAGTATCCTCCACCTCCTTCGCCTTCTGGCCCTTCCATTTAGTCTCCTGAACGCATAGAATATTTACACGCCTTCTAATTGCTGCATCGACTAGCTCTCTTAGCTTACCCGTTAGGGACCCTACATTCCAGCTACCTAGACGAATCCTAGTTGGCTCGGCTAGCTTCCTTACCCTTCGCACCCGTCGAGGGAAGTGCGAAGACCCTTGCTCATTTTTCACTACACCCGGGCGTAGATGTAGCGCGCCACTAAGGTTGCGACGGCCCGACCCTTGCTCATTTTTCATCGTACCCGGGTCACGATACGACGCGCCACTAAGGGGATGACGATGATGAAACAAAAATATCTCCATCCTAGTAAAGCTTAAGTGTGCGGTTTTAACACAACCCACATCACAAAAATAAGCGGGAAACATCAAATGTTGAAGCTATGTTCCCCTTTTGTTAGCTTTGTGATGCTGCTACCATTGGTATTTTAGCACCAAAACCCACTTCTTAGTGTAAGTGTAATTTTGATAAAACCATAGACTCGTTTTAGTTCAATATAAACAACTATGCTTCGGCAATGAAAACAAAGACTATTCATATATACCACTCAGGAACCGAATTACAGACGCTCTCAGTACATTCACATACGCAACATTTCAGCGCATCAGAATGCTCCTTTCCATATAAGCAACAGATATGGCACAACAGCAAGCTCAGGTAAAGGCTATTTTTCAACAAGTATACATCATTGTCAGTGGAAGCTCCAGGCTACGCCAGAACATGCCCCAGAGGCGCCTAGCTAACCTGAATTGTCCCTTCTAGTTACCAAATTCATAGTAAACAGTAAGCTAGCCAAGGGCAATTGGTGTTACACTGAACGTTGAACCTAATCAATTCAACTATTCAAGGCCAAAATTGACGAATCAGGGTCCAATTCGTTGGGATTGAGTTCTAATGAGCCTGGTGTAGTTAGAGAGACCAACGAAACATCACTTTTAAATGCATAATTTCCAGTTATACAGACAACGAGAGCCGTGTAAGTAGCTCGAATCCTAGTGGGTTCGAAAGGCCATTACCTCCGCTTCCTCCTCGTCGACCGCATCCACACCTCCACCTAGCTGCACCTCTTCTTCCTCTGCCCCGACGGCATCGGCGGCGGCAGCGGCGACCACGCTGCGGAGAGAGCGAAGTGGCAGTCTCCTGCTCTTGAAACCGACGGTGCGAGAGCAGGGGGAGGACGAGTCGGCGGCCAGGGAGGTGGAAGGCCAGGGCGGCGAGACGCGGGCGCGCGGGGACAAGGCCGGCGTGGTCGTGGGGTGCACGGCCATTGGGAGCATGGTGTCGGGCCAAGGTTCTTCCTCCGCGGATAAGAAGAAGGAACCTGTGCGAGAGCCTTCTTATCTTCCTTGCCCCTTTTCTCTTCCCGACTGGGAAAAACCGAGCGGGCTGGACAAAATTTGGACCAGGCCTGTTTGAAGCGCAGGCCCAACATGTTGCGAAGGCCCCATCGATATCCGTCTGCTCTATTGTTTCAGCGTAAGAAAGGACCTCCTTTCAGTTTCAGAATGACAGAATACAAAGAGTCCAAGACCAATATACAGTGCGAAGTACGTACATCATCAGTAGTATAATGCCACAATATACAAACTTGAACAGTTGGATTCTAAGATATATCAGCCTGTTCGCTTGAGCTTTTAGCCGCTTATTTTCAGTCAGCCAACAGTGTTTTTCTTCTCACAACAAATCAGCCAACAGTACTTTTAGCCGCTCATTTTCAGCCCAAGTAAACAGGCTGTATGGGCTCAGACGAGAAAAAAAAAGAGTTCTTCCCATTTCGATTAGCTCCACCATACTTTTTTCTCGAATACGCAAGAGCATCAGGTATCATTATATTAAGAAGATAGAAGTTTTAATAAAACTAGCAGGGAGGCCCGTGCGAAGCACGGGAGGGTTTGGATCTAGTACTGTTCATGCATGGATGTATAATGTTTCATTGGCATGTCGTGGTACTGTTCATGTGCATGCCATTGGTACTGTTCATCGGCATGCCGTGCGGTCACTGTTCAATATGAACAATGATATGAGTCACTGATATGGTATATAGCCATAAAGTTAATAGACAGATACAAGAGCATTGCGTATCATTAGCTCCACTGTACTGCTGATGAAAGTGGCTGTCGAATTACATACAGAGCAAAGACGAGACGCTGTGGTCACTGTTCTACAGTCTACAAGAAGCTTTGGCAACTGATGAACGAGTAACAGATTCTAAATTCGGTACAACCATCTTCCTCGCATGTTTAATCAGGGTGCTGTCAGATTTAACCCAAGAGCGCGATTTAACCATCAATCAACATTAGTAGTAGTTCGATCTTATTGTTCCGAAGTAGCTAGCTATTTACTGTGTCATTTCCCGGGCTGCATGCCGGCGAACATGTCCAGGGCTCACGGGTCAGAAGTCCAGCGCCGGAGAGTAGGCCTCGGGCGCAGGCACAGCGACGACTGACGTCGAGAACGAGGCCGACGACGTCGAGTACGCCTCGGGCGCGGGCACAGCGACTGACGCCTGCAACGACGCCGACGAGGAGTATGCCTCGAGCGCGGGCATCATCGCCACTGACGTCGTCTGCAACGACGCCGGAGACGAGTACGCCTCGAGCGCGGGCATCGCCACTGACGTCTGCAGCGACGCCGAAGACGGGTACGCCTCGGGAGCGGGCACTGCCACTGATGATGTCGGCAGCGACGACGAGTTTACCAGGTTCATTATGCTGTCCCAGTAGTTCTTCTCCTCCTCCGTCTCCTGCAGCCCGGCGTCCGCCTCGGCCGCGCCCTCGTCGCCCCTCGTCGCCGGCCTCAGATCCTGCTGGCTCAAGGAGCCGTCGAGAAGCAGGCCCGTGAACCCCGCCGCGGCGAAGCCTGCGTCAGCGACATTGACAACGTGATCGCCCCAATGCTGCTGCTGCTCCTTGCACGCCACCTCGTACGCCTGCATGGGCTGCATGGCGGCGCGCGCGGCCGCGGCGCCGTGCGCCTCCTGCAGGACCGAGGCGAGCGCCGCGCTCTCAGAGAAGCTCAGCGTGGACGTCGGCGAGTCGTGCCGGTGCGCCGCGGCGGCTCCGGGCATGTGCGGCGGCGCCGAGACGGACGCAGAGGCGGCGGAGGCCGCGAGCGCGCGCAGCCTGGCCTCGCGCGCCAGGCGCGCCTCGGCCTCGAGCCTGGCGCTCTCCCACTGCGCCGTGTGGCTGAGGTGCGCCGCGGCCCTGGCGTGCTGGGCGCTCGCGGCACCGCCGCCGGCGCCGGTCCCTCCCCCTCCGCCTGTCCCGAGCGCGTCGGAGCGCGGCTTGTGCGTGACCGGGTCGATGCCCATCTTGGCCAGCCGCTTCTTGAGGTGCGTGTTCCAGTAGTTCTTGATCTCGTTGTCGGTGCGCTTCGGGAGGTGCGTCGCGATCGCCGACCACCTGCATGAACGGCGCGGACGCCATGAAAAAATTCTCAGCATGCAATCGCGCGCGTTGACAAATCTGCATCATCGGCGGCGAGCGTAAAACCACCGCGGGCTTGCGAGACAGTAAACGAGTGCATGGCCTGGCACAGACGCGGTGCAGAGGTGACAGGAACTATGAGTCAAAACGGCAAGAGAGCAGGTGGCTACAGTGGACCTTGGTCCACAGCGATTGACGGGGGCCGCCGGGCTCCTCATTGAATGGCAAGCTTGAATGCCGAATCATGGCGGAAAAAAGAAAGCAAAATTCGGGGAAGAGCCTCCCGTGGCCCAGCTTTCTCACGCTTTTTCCCGAGATGATGCCTATGCATTGATGGATCAATTCGCGCAAGCTCAGCAGTTGGTGTTGGACAGGCGAAAGATGAACAATGCACTACGATAACTCTACTGTATACTAGAGAACAAGTTTACATGGCTCCTTTTGTACGGATATACTACTGCTAAGGTTCAAATTTTCCAGTTACTTGTGGAGTAGTACTTGCTAGGTGCCAAAATGTATTGTTGGTTCATGTAAAACCGCTGCGAAAAAACATGTGTAAGGTAACTAGAGCGTACTCCGAGGAAAAAAACTTGGACATGTTCCCCATCTTGTGGTGCTCCTGGCCTAGGTACCCGCTCATGCATTACCTAATCCTCATAAATGTGCAAGACTAGGGTGTGGGACGGACGCTAGTGAGTTCTTGACCAGCTGCTCGAACTACCAGTCAAAGTTCGTGCGATTAACTGAATTCCGGGTGCAGCCGTGCAGGGTACTACTGGCCAGGCAGTGCTAGGACACTAGTAATCCATGGATCGAGGCGAGCCCTCACCTGTTGCCGAGCAGCGCGTGGAGCTGGATGATGGTCTGCTCCTCCTGCAGGCTGAACTTGCCCCGCTTGATGTCCGGCCGGAGGTAGTTTGTCCACCGGAGGCGGCAGCTCTTGCCGCACCGCTGCAGCCCTGCGCCACGGCCATTCATTCGCATGCATGTCAGTGGAGTACGAAGGAGCGAAACCAGACAGCGTAGCCGAACGCCGCTGGCTGAACCGCGCAGGAGTCTACGATTGCTGGTACTAGCTTGCGATCGAGCTCACCGGCTTTGGCGGGCAGCGAGCGCCAGCAGCCGTGGCCGTGCTGGTCAATGTAGGCGAGCAGCTTCTGGTCCTCCTCCGGCGTCCACGGCCCCTTCTTCAGCCCATCCTTCTCGCAGCACGGCGATCGCCCCATCGCCCGCCCGCCGCGGCGCCGCCCGCGTCCGACTGCACTGAGCCTGCGCTGCGGCTGCGCAGCAGCACAACACAACCCTCGCCGCCTGATCCTCCTCCCTCTCGCACGGCTGGCCTCACTCACAGCAATTCAGCCTCGCTCGTCGCTCCTTTCCCCTTAATACCCCAGGGGATCGGCGCAATTGACTGCTCCGGATCCTCCTTTCCTTCTGGCAGCAGGGCGCCAGAGTGAGACTACTACGAGCGCTGCGCAGGCTGCAGCAATTGCCAGTGAGCAGAGGCAGAGCAGGGGGGTGCCAAAGCGAGAAAGCGACGCACTGATCACCGAGGCGTGGTGCGCCGAGGTCGGTGTGCGGCATAAATAGAGTCGTGAGTAGAGGAAGGAAGGGGCCGGCCGGGGCGTGGCGGTGGCGTTTGCCTGTATTGGGGGCCGGCCGGCTGGGGCGGCACGATATCTTCTTCGGGCGCCGCGATCCCGGCGCAGACAGGGCCCCGGCTGTCAGCGTGGCGTTCGCGTTCTCGCGCCCCCGGCGCGTTCGCGTTCTCGTGCCAATCGCGATCCACCCGATCAGAGGGCGAGCATTTAACACTCGGCTTGGGGGGCCTCTGCTGCTCTGATGGTCCAGATTCCCGGGCTGTCTTCTCTGCTTTCCTTGCCTTGCACACCGTGGTGTGGACGCCGCATGCACGGCGTATCGATCCTGTTCCCCGCCCCCGCCCGGCCCCGTGCGTGCGTGCCCCATCGCCGACCCGGCACGACGCCGCGGCCCTACTCCTTCTCCGCCGCGCGAGCGGCCATAAGCGGCGCTGCCGCGTCGCTCCTAGCAGGCAATGCGAATCTCGCACGGCTCGCTACACCGTATCAGATGATGATGACGACGATGATGGTAGGCTCGATTCCAGCGCATAGCAGGAGCGGAAAACTGTGTGATCGATCGTCCCACACGCATCGCACAGTGCGTCTCATCAAAGCACCTATGTACGTTGTTCTATTCTTTGCTTTTGCTGTGGCTTGTGGCCCACGGCGGCGCTCGTCGGTTCTGTGAGAAACGCACCCACGTACCGGTTCGTCCGGCCGGAGCGCCACCGGCCACGTCTTGGGTTGGGTCTGGTCCGGCGGGCGCGAGACAGCCGGTGGCCCAGGCGGCGACGACGGCGGAGGCACGGCACGGCGCTGCGGGCAGCTAGCGATCGATCCGATCTCGCAATGATTTCGGCCCCGGCCCGTAGGAGCCACAGAAGCTGGGGCTGCGCTGCGCACGACGCGTTCTTCTCCCCACCTCCGTCGCACCAACTTGCAAGAAATTAAGGACTAAACGGCAGCGTCGCGTGGCGCGAGACGCTGCATTGCTCGCCGGCGCTGGTCCTGCCTGCTCTGCTGCTTCCGTCCATGATCCGTCGTCGACATGCATGCAAGGGGCAAGGTCCGGTGGCTCTGGACTGGACGGGCGTGGAAGGAAAACCCTTGCCTGTTGCCCTTGCCCCCATCCGTTTCAATTGGACGATTTGACTTGATTGCGATCGATCCCGCGGCGTTTTTGGGGAAACCCTTTTGTTTTACTCATTGATTTCGGCGCCGCGCTCGATCGGAAAGTGGCGTCGGTTTCCAGCTCTCTTTCCTTGCTCGGCTATGGATCCACCGCGGTGTCGGCTCCTGGTTTACATGCCGATGCGGGCTGCGCTTGCCGTTTCCGGGGATCGGCGAGTGTCTGTCTTGACTCTGGGCACTGGCCATGGCCATGCATCGTGATGGCCTGGCGTGGCAGATTTCGTCGCGTATCATGTTCGTATACATGCCCTGGTCAAAATAATGCTGTACTGCTGCTGCTGGCTGCTGCTGCTGGAGTGCTGGCTGCTGCGTGCAATTGAATTTGCTGCGTCGAGCCCATGCGGCGTGGGCTCAAGTGGTTTTCCGAAGGAGATGTCTAGCCAACAGCCGGTTGATTTAGTCCCTTCCATCAACTAAGGCCTTGTTTAGTTTCCAAATTCTCCCCCCAAATTCCATTATGCAAAAGAGATTCCCCATCACATCAAAATACCGACAAATGCATGGAGTACTAAATATAGATAAAATCAAAAACTAATTGCACAGTTTTGTTGTACTTTGCGAGACGAACATTTTGAGTCTAATTAATCAATTTTTGGACAATTTTTTGCACTAAAAAACAAAAAGTGCTACAGTGCTCGGGGGTGGCACTGTGCCGAATGGGCCACCCCCGAGTCGGCAACTAAACGAGGCCTAAATTTTTTTCATGCACTTACACTGTCTTATAGCTATATTTATACTGTCTTATTACTATATTTATAATGATTTCTTCAGTGTAATTTATTAGACAGTGTGATATAATTTGGGAATAACACAAATATATGCCAAATTTTTCAAATAAAATATAAATTATTTCTATGGATTCCAGACATCAGATAAATATATGGTAAATTATTCACAAATTCTTCAGAAATTTCAAAAAAACAAAACAAATACACGCAACAGCATGATTGCTTGCTTGACGCTGAAGCGGTGTAGCTGCAAGAGTAAAATACGCTGGCGGTCCTCGAACTTGGCCACGCGTGTCATCTAGGTCTCTGAACTTCTAAAATGCATATTTAGATCCAGAAACTTGGCACATGCTGCATCATAGGTCCAAATGGCCTTGGCCAGGCCTAATTGCCGACGTGGCAGCCCACGCTGGCACCCGCTTCGTCCATGCGCTCTGCGCTCGCCCCGCGCCGTGCTCCCGTCCGCCGCAGCGCCAATTGCGCTGGGTCTGCGGACCCTCGCCGCTTGCCAACGTCGTTCCTTGCATCGTCGTGTCGTCCATGCGTCCAACGTGCCCGCCTAGGCCAGCCCCGCCCCAGTCCGTCGCTGCGCCATGAGGCCGCTGGCCAAGTCCCGCCACGCCTGCCTGAGCCGAGCGCTACCTCATCGGCCGCGTCGGCCCGCTGGGCCACCGCTCCTACCGCGACATGCACTAGGACGTGGACTCCTTCGTGACGTCGACAGCCTAGCCACGTTCATCAAGCTGGACGCGTTGTTTCGCTGCAGCGACGCCGATGGCGGCGAGCACCGGGACAACAGCTACTACAAGCGCGAGAACGCGCTGATGGTCATCGGGAGCCACCCGCTGCGTCGCCACGCCGCCGCCTAGGCCTGGGCGGCTGGGCTACGACAACTCCCACTCCCACGACCCGGATGTGGCCGTCGGTGGCGGCTACAACTTCTTGTGCCGAAACTGCCGCGGCCCGGACGTGGTGCTGCGCGTGTCGCCGGCGTCATTGCTCGTGATGGGCATGGTGTACGTGCTGTGACAATGTGACTTGGCGCCGCGAACACCACCGGCTGGACTACAACACGGTGGGTGGCGACGAGGCCGGGAGGAAGGCCAGGGCCGGGGACGGCATGGTGTCGGCGGCGTCGAGCGCGAGGAAGCCCACTGGAGCGGGCACGAAGAAGAGGCCCGAGGACCTGCGCGGGACGGCGGTATGCACGACGGCGAAGAGCGGGGCTCAGCGACTTTGGCTTGGCCCGCATCATCCAGCACGACGGCGCGATGCAACACTCGACGCAGGTGATGGGCGGGCACTTGCGGGTACGCGTACGAGAGCTTCTTCACCGGCCGCGCCAGCCTCGACAAGGACGTGTGCACGTTCAGGGTGTTTGCCCAAGAGTTGGTCAGCGGGAGGCGGCCGAGCAGCCCCGTGCCCCGCGACGACGAGGCAAGCTTCGGGCGAGTGCAGCTACCCATGCACATCGTGGACTGGGCATGGCGGCTCTACGGCGAAGGGGAGGTCGCATAACAGCGCGTCCAGCTTGATGAACGTGGCGAGGCTGTCGACGAGCTCCGTCATGAAGGAGTCCACGTCCTGGTGCATGCCGCGGTAGCCGTAGAGCACGATGCAGCGGTAGGAGCGGTGGCCCGGGGGGCCGACGCGACCGATGAGGTAGCGATCGGCTCAGGCAGGCGCGTGGGACTTGCCCAGCGGTCTCTTGGCACAGCGACGGGCTAGGGCGGGGCTGGCCTAGGCAGGCACGGACGACACGACGAGGCAGGGAACAACGTTGGCGAGTGGCGCGGTCTGCAAACCCAGGCGCGATTGGCGCGGCGGCGAACGGGAGCACGCCGCGGGGCAAGCACAGAGCGCATGGACGAAGCGGGTGCCAGCGTAGGCTGCCACGTCGGCAATTAGGCCTGCCAAGGCCCATTTGGACCTATGATACAGCATGTGCCAAGTTTGTGGAGGTAGATGTGCATTTTAGAAGTTTAGGGACCTTGATGACACGGACGGCAAAGTTGAAGGACCGCCAGCGTATTTTACTCTAGCTGCAGCAGGTGGTGAGTTGGTGAGAGGACAACAAAGCTACAGCTACCGGCTAGCGGGTGGCTTCTTCCCCGACGTGGGGCCATCCGATCAGTGTCTGCCAGCGATGTCCTCACATGCATGCCTGCCCGACTCGCCAAATACTTTCCGCACCGCAACTCAGGGACGGCGACGGGGGAGGCCTTCGCTTCCGCATCGCACGGCCAGAAAGCCAGTTGATAACAACCGACAAATCTTGATCATTAGCATCATAGGCGGATCCACCACTAGGGCGAGCTAGGGCAGCTGCCCTAGGTCCCTGTGGTCAGGCACCCCTTGCCCACCCCCGAGCTGGCGCTAGCGAGGCCAAGGAACCGAGGTCGAAGACGATGGCGAGTCGGCGGCGCGGCTCCCGTACGAGGCACAGATGGAGAGCTTCATGGGCCTGTTCGCCTGAGACTAGGCCATGGCCCAACAGGAACCCCGCACCTAGCCCAGGCCAGGCAGCACTGGAGCACCGCTCGCAAACTCTACCAGCTCCTGCGACACGCGGTCACCACGACCTCCACGCTCGTGCTCGGCCCCTAGCCCTTGCCATCCCGCGAGGCCGCGATTCACCTATTCCGTCTGGGTTCAGCGCCCGTACCCAGCTCCCTGCTACGGTGTTGCCTGGCTGGCTGGCTGCCGCAGCCAGGAGCTAGCTAGCCCCTAACTCTAGGGTCCAGTTGACGATCATTTGGTGATTTGATTAGCTCTATAAGATTTTGTATTTTGGTGATTTTGATCAGTTGAAACTTGAAAGAGCCTTTTTCGGCTATGAATATAATCAAGACTAATTGACTTGTTTTCAAAATTAACAGGTTTTGTGCTGGATTTCTCCATTAAAACATGTATTATTGATAATTCTGCAATTAAAAGGGTAACATCTCGTCTTATTGGATGTTCTTAAATTTTTGCCCTTAACATGCATGTTGTTGTTGGTTAGCGAAAATTTTATAGTGTATATCCGCCCTAGGTCATTTATCGGCCTGGATTCGCCACTGATTAGCATTACTGTTTCCGAAATCAGGAGTGCTCATGCTACTGCTGGTGTGTCCTCAGTAAATGCGCTCTGTTGCTATCTCTATCTGCAGCAGGTTTACTCTTTCGGTAAACTATGGCCATCAGGGAATTTGTCGGTGTTAACCTCTCCCCTGTCCTTTTTTGCCCATCCGTAATTAATTACGCGGTTAGTACACTGTACGTCGCCATCAAGCTCGTGAGACGAACCGTGACGATCGCACCACCAGTCTTAACGCAGCCATGCTAGCAGGCAGCAGCAGCAGTCCAGCAGCACTGGGGATGGAGGACTGGTGCTGTACCGGCACTGAACACCCTGTAAATTCCGCCAACCTGCAATTGCGAGGCCCGGCCGGCGTCCGGCCTGGAGCTGGACCCTGGTGGCGGTACGCCGGATGGCTTTTGCCATTTAGGCCCTGTTTAGTTTCTAGAAAATTTTGCAAAATTTTTCAGATTCCTAATCACATCGAATTTTTAGACACATGCATGAAGCATTAAATATAGATAAAAAATAAAACTAACTACACAGTTTAGACGAAATGGACGAGACGAATCTTTTAAGCCTAATTAAACCATAATTAGACAATATTTGTCAAATAACAACGAAAAACACTACAGTGTTAATTTGCCAAATTTTTCGGATCTAAACCGGCCCTTATTCCGCTTTTTCCCATGGCCATGGATGGCCCTTTGCCGCGGGACGGCGAGGACGAGGACCACCGCTTGCAGCGGGGGACGACGGAATCATTCACCGGGCATGTGCGCCTTCTTCCTCCACGAATTTACGATTACCTCGCCTCGTCTCACCTCTGACCTCACTAACACAAGCCTGTAATTTTCGTACGGAAACGCCAGCTTTCTGGGCGTGATCAGAGCAATTAGCGTATCCGAGCCAGGCAGCCAGAGCAGCTCGGCAGACGGCAGAGGCCTCTGCTGCTGGCCTAGTGCCCCCACGCTACGTTATCCTCATGGCTTGCACGCAAGACGGCAGGAGTCACATCACGGCGTAGACCCCAGCCGGCCTTGCTTCGCTTCTGGACACTCTTCGGCCTTTCTCTTTCCCCGGCGATGGCACAGCCGTTCCAGACACGCACGGCAGCACATGTGCATGTGCAATGTGCTTCCAGACACGCACGGTAGCTAGACCGTCCTGGGCAGCCGTCGATGTCCGATTTGACGACCGACGTGCGTACGTACGTAGTACGTAGACGTACATCCGCAGCTGCAGATCCAACGGTGCGGCGATTTGGCTGGCCGGCCGGTGCTTGATTAGGGCATGGGTGGTGCTGGTAAATGGTCATGCCGTGCGCCAAAGATAAATTGAAAGCTGATCAATCGCCTACTGAAGTAGATCAGTGCCATGGGTACGAGCTAACCCCTGTGTCTACTCTGCAACGGGAAAGGAGAACCCGATGCGTCCGGCTGGTTCCCATAGCCCGTCGCCTCGCACCGTTTCGGCAAAGCCGATGTGGGCTCGCCACCCGACTGTGGAGTGTGGACGACGACGTTTTCTCGGTCCTAGGAACGGAAAGCAATGTGTGCGCGTGGAAATGGCCACGGCATTAATCAGAGAAGACGCGCCGTATGAAGCATAGCATCACGCAATTACATGCTCTTCTTCTTGCGCCATTCGGCTCATTCAAAGAGGAAATGACAACTAGTAGTACTAAAAAAAAAGGAAATGACAAAGGGTCCTACAGATTGCGCGTTCAAGTGACAGTGGGCTCCGCCAATGGGTTAAATTCAGGGCGTACAGTACGTACATTATCTCCCCAGCAGCAAAAGGAAGAATCAGGATGGACATGACTGTTACCGCTTCTCTAGTGACTAGTAGTATAGTAAATACGTAAAGTTACTGCTCCAGCTGGGGTATGTGGCTATGTAGGACTTGAGTTTGGCCTGGCACACAGCACAGACCGAACAGCGAGCGCACTGCAGTGCCAGTACCAAAGGTGAATATACGTGAGTTAATTCAACTGTTGATACACTGACACAGTCAATGTTCATGCTGCCTGCCTCGCTGGACCAGCGGATTGACATCGCGAGAGGAATCCCACGCGTGTTTATACTCTTTATAGCGCTGAAGATTTTGCCGCCACGCCCGGACTGGTACCGTTCTCCATATAGACGGAGCATCTGCCCCGTTCTCCATATAGACGGAGCATAAGATTTCCGTTTTGGAATGCGGAAAAAGTATATTGGACCATTTTTTATAGAGAGAAACTCAATTATTTTGGACTTGTAGTGGTATGCTTCAATGGGCTGTATAGTACAGTAGTACGTGTGCATGTATGCTGTAGAACACATGCAGCGAAGGAAAAGCAGCAATTGAATGCGTCTTCGTCATCTTTGGTGGTTATTGGGCAAAAAATTGTGGTCCTATAAAACCTTTCTAGGGTCTTCTTCTACCGACTCCGTGGTGGATTCCTAGCCTTCGGCAAATCGGCAGCAATGGCCAATAGCTTGATCAGACAAAGGAAAAAAAATGAAATACTTCACTATCCAAGTTTACTAATAGTCAAAACTTTCAAGCTTTGGCTACTAATGCCAACTAAAAATTTACGCTAAGATATGCCGCGCACGGGGCGAGGCGTCATGGCGAAAGCCTTGTCCCTCTTGGGCCGATGACGGCGACGCCTTCGGGCGCCGTTTTCTTCGTTCGAAGCGTTCATCGAACGGCCCTCTCCCCCGTGCGCTGCGTGTCTTCCTTGTGTGAAAACCTTGACCATCTGGTCAGGCAACGGCGGTACAGATGTGTCGTGTCCCTCCTTGGAGGCGTTGTTTAGGAAGCTCGTGCTCGTGTCTGTGGCGGCAGCTAGCGTCGTGGTGAGGAAGGTGGAGGCTTAGTTGATGATTCGAGTTTGTAGTGTCCACGACGGAGGAAGGTGGTCAGGAGGAGGGCGATGACGCAGCGATTGGAGCGCTTCGCATCTACTTGGCAATTGAGGGCGACGGTTTGGTAGGATCGTCTGCTAGTTGTGACCACGAAGTTGGCAAGGAGGCCGGCGTGGAAGATAGTGGCCAACAGATCTGAGTTGCCGAGTTAACCTGCGTGGTATGGCGGTAAGCAGTCCCGCACAACGGCGGCTGTTCCGGTGCAAAGAGGCGTTCTGACTGGCAGCTTGAAGACGTGTGGAGCACTTCTACCTTCGATGAGACAACTAAGTCCTAGAACTATGTAATTCGGTAATAAGAAACAACTATATGCATTAGTCGATGCAGAAGCTGGGATATTAATATATTCCCTTTTCTAAAAAAAATGCTTCGTTATCACAGAGAGAGAGAGAAGAGATAGCCTAGTTTCAAAGGTCGATAACTAAAAACCTATTAGAAGATGATAACAACACACTTCCTACATGTCCCTAACGGTAAGTATATTTATGTGATCTTATAAAAAATGTATATTTTTGAGACAACATTAAGGGCCAAAAAGGGTGTACCAGATTGATGGTCAGTTATTTCTGTTTCGAGCAGGTTTTCTAGAATTGAGCTATTTTTTTCTAGCATATCTCTTGAAGATTACCATTAAGGCCCAAAATGAGTCTATAATTGGTAATAATTAGTAACAGTAAGAAGAGTGGTTCATCCAATGATTGATATAAGATGAGGGGAATATCCGCATATATCAAGCATACTAATACTATTGCACTACTAACTCAGATGCATGGTCGAATTTTTATTGAATTGCCTGGCTAACAATGGCATGGTAGGAAACATGTAATTGTTTGCATGTTGGTTGAATAAATTTGTTTAAGTTATGGTAGTATGCTTGATCAAAAGTTATGTTGTCTTTTTGAATAAATATGTTTCCTTAAGTTTGTTTCTTATAATTGCTATGCTTGATGCCAACATAACTTTAGTAAATCATAAACATAAAATTTGAATATTACTTATTTAGTTCTCTTATATATAAAAAATAGGGTTGTCGGACATATCTTCACTGTTTTTTACTAATCATATGTCCATATGGTTGCAGTCACAAAAGTACCAGAACCATGAAGATAGTAGCATCCACCGATTCGCTCCACGTTTTGTTGTAGCCCATAGTGCTAGTAGACATCACATTTATTCCCTTTTGAATGGTTGTTCTAGTAGTAATTAGTACCTAAGTTAGATACTACTGCTTCTACAATGATCTTATAACCAACTCGCTAACTAGTTATTTAGTTGAAACCTCCTTTCAAATATTTAATACTGGAACATTTGTTGAGACTTGTTGCTTTACTACGTTGGTATGTAGGGAAAGAAAATTGTATATGACATTAGCCATCGCTTGATAATTGGCCAAGATTAAGGGCCTGTATAGATAAGCTAGGAGTAGTTAGACTAAAAATTAGCATAAATTAATTAGGGTTGGCTAGTTAGTAGACTAACAACTAGTTGAAGACTTGGCTAAAAAATTAGTCCACCTATTAGCCCAGGTTTAGATGGACTGTGAGCTAATTTTAGCGAATTTTTAGCTAGCTAGCAATTAGCACTTGCATGCAAACAGACCTTGAATGTAATATTTTAAATGAGAACGACATTAAAAATGTAAACAAAAAATCAAATCTCAGTCCACATGTGAATAGAAAGTCTACTTCAGTTGCCATTACTTTTTAATAAAAAATCGTTTTTGATGGGGCTAACGTGTATTCAATATCTTTATTTCATCTACTAAATCTACATGACCTCCCTGATTGAAACTATATATATGTACGAGCACACCAAGATAAATTAATGATGTAAGGAGATATATTATATATGTGTTTGTTAGAATATGGCTAATAAAGTAGCAAACTTTTTAGTTGTATGATGTCATATTATTTGCAGTCCATGTAAAAGCACATACGTATAATAGTTTGTCCACCTTGTTATCGTGTAGATTTTCTTGGAGGCAAGTGCATCAGTTGGTTGTAACTTGTAGGTGTACCATTCGATTTTTTTCCCTTCTCTTTTCTTCACCCCAACACAACTCTGACGTGGTATCTATTATAATCCACTTACACCTTCTTATTATACTTGCTCTTATAGTTTAGTATGTATATGCCAATAGACATCACATTTATGTCCTTTTAATGGCTGTCTTAGTAGTTACTTGGTCGATTAGATACTATACTTGGTCCAATATGCATGTTTGGATCTACAATAGTTAATTGTTTGATCTAGCTAATTGAGTCATGTAGGTCACATTATGTTGTCCATTAACCTAAGCCAACCACTGTGATCGGTTAATAGTTAATACAGAGGTTAGTGAACACCACAAGTATTCCACAGATACCCTATGCTTACCCTGCAGCTCAGTTTATTTACTCCATCGTAGAAAGGCTTATACAGGTAATCTAGAATTTTGTCTGATAAATCATTTATATGTTGACAGATTTTTTTTATACTAAATCTGTTAGATTTCTATATGTTGTTTGACTGTGCTTTAGGATTTGTGCTACAATTGTCACTAGTCCCTGCAATTGTGCTGGATTCATCCAAGCGCTTCATATATATGATTATTATTGATAAACCATTTGCCGAGTGAACCACAACGTACGACCACAGTTATTTTAATTACTCAGTGCTGGGAGCGTGAGAGGCGGTGTTAGCTGCGTCGGTTAATACAAGTTGAATAGTTGATCGTTCCGGTCGGAGGTTTAGCACACGAGTGTATGACATGCAAAGACGTACGTGTACCTACCGCGTACCTAGAGATGCTCCCGGCCGGTCAGTACTCAGTATAGCGAGGGACAGGTGGTGACAGGGCCGGTCTTCCAGCTTAATGGCTGGTAAATGTAGTATTGCCGTACTCGGCTAGCTACTCGCGTAGGAGTAGTCGAATGTTTTGGGCGTACATACGCGTACGTTCAGTCAACAACGGCTTCGTTCAGGATAACTGGTACGTACTTGTACGTGGTACGAGGCTGGATGAGCATTATACATGCCACGTATTTCAGTCAAGTCGATTTCGTGCTCGTATATATAGAACACAGCAACACTACTCTAACTGTGCTCGTATGTTCAAACGTATAGTGTACGTACCGGGTTCTCTGTTTTTTTCTTTCTTTAACTTACTCTGTCCCTGTCATTTGTAAACTCACTAGCCCGGCCACACTAGTCATGGCACGGACGCCGGAATGTGCAGCAGTGTACGCTTGCGCGCGCACCGCCGGAACGGGACGGCGCAACCGACGGCGGTCTCCCTCCCTCCCGTTCCACGCACGGACCGCCGGCCGGGTCTAGCTTGGCTTGGCTACGCCGCAGGACAGCGCCACGTGCCGGTGGTTTACTCGACGGAAAGGACCGTACCGCCAGCTAGTGGCTAGGTAGGCCATTTTTTATATTATATATATAGGTACTAGGCTATTGGCTACGTGGCCAATCGTCCGGCGTCGATCGGCCGTACGGCTCTCTCGACCGGCCTTCATCTCGAGTCCGTCCTGGTGAGCTGCACTCTTAACCGACTATAACTGCAGGCGGCCGTGCACCAGCGGGCGCATAGGATTCTTTCTTTCTCCGTCCACCTCGCTCCGGCCGCGAGACCACGACCAGCGTTGCAACGGTTTGACATCGCATCGTGTCCCGTCCGGTGTATTAATGCACACGGCGCGGTCAGTGTGTGTACATGTTTTTTGTTTGTTGCTGTATCGTATGCCGCGGCCGGGCGTATGTGGTCAAAGCATCAGAGATCTGCAGGTGTGTGTGTCCACCATCTACTCCGGGAGAGGACCGGGCAGGTAAATACTAGTACTGTATAGGAATTGGAGTACTGGGTGCGAGCTGGTCAGCTGAGCCTGAGCTGATGATGTACTACTGTAGTCAGTCGGCCGTGTCCTGTGCTCTGCATACGGACCCTGGGGCTGGGGGTTGAAGGATTGACCGACGGACCTGGTTGGTCACCAGAGTCTGGGCCTCCAGCCTCCAGTGACGGCACCTGCGTGCTGGATTTCCATCTCTCGACGGACAGCCTCGCTTCAGTTGCAGTTGCAGGTGGTTGATAGCTAAAATCAAGGCAAACTAAGGCCTTGTCGATTCGCTGAAAAGCCAGGCTAAAAAGTACTATTCACTGATTTATTGTGAGAGAAAAACATTGTTAGCTTAGCTAATAAGTCACGCCGATAAGACAAGCAAACAGGGGCTTAGGTGTCGTTTGGTTGGCTCCTAATATAAAATTCGTGGAGCGCTCTGTCACCAACGGATCCGTGGCGCAATGGTAGCGCGTCTGACTCCAGATCAGAAGGTTGCGTGTTCGATTCACGTCGGGTTCAAAACCCCGGTCCAATTCGGATTCCCCTTTTTTGTTTTTATATTATTTTTTCCCTGCTGCCCCGTGTTGGGCCGCACACAAGCTCCTCAGTTTATTGGGCTAACTATTCTAGAATCTGGAGGCCCAGCACCAACCTCCCGGGCTCCCGGCACTCTTTTTTTTTTTATCTTTTGATGTATAAGTGCTCCCGGCACTCTCGCCAGTCCGCCAGACGCCCACAAGGCCACCATGGCACAATCCAACTTATTTTTTCTGAGGGGTCGGTCACAATCCAACTTAAGCAGCAGAGCAACTGACTTTCAAAAAGAAAAAACGAGCCACTGAAATTCCAGAAGCAGAAGACCAACCAATCAACGACTATGCAGTTCTGGCATGGACGTCGTACAGTAGCAAATCTAACGTGCACGCCGCGGAGACGCAAACGTCTCGGGGGGTGAAAACTGAAAACAACGTGCCCATCGGCACGCGTATCTGCTACTTTGTCGCATGTGCCGGAGAAACTCGCGAGCCCCCATCCCGTGACAGGCGCATGGATGCCGACTCGTTTTCACTGCGTGCGTGCTTGCCTGAGCGATCCATGGATCCATCGCTACGTGCCAGGCTGCCAGCGTCCGTTGCTGACGCCGCCCGATCGACCTATGCCGATTGCCGACACGCCCTGTCTCTGTGTATGTGTATGTGTCCATGAATGCATGCATTTGCGGTGGCAAAGCCTGTTTGTCACCTGTGCTGCTCGTGTGCATGGCAATAGCTAGGGAGGTGGCTAGTGATGATGACCGGAAAGAAGCTTACAAAATGCTGAGGGGTGCGGAATATTTTCCTCGTGTCACGCAGGGCGATGGCATTGGCACGGGGCAGTTAGTAAGTTCGTGCCCCCCTATAACCGAATCTGGCAAACGCACGCCCCCACTCGAGGTTTGTTCTTGCTGTTCCTTTTGTTCTCAGTGGGGTTCCATCAGACGTCAGGGTCGGCACGTGGATTACTTCTCCCTGTTATGCAGTAGTACGTCGCTCTATACACAACACGTAATCCTTCTGCCCATTTTTATCTATATATATTTCTCGCTTCTTCATAGATCAAACGTACTCAGCTCTGATAAAATATATATACAAAAATATTAATATTCATGATACATAATTAGTAACCCTAGATAACTCGTTGGATCTATTTTTATAATAAATTGATTTGGACATACAAATGTTACTGACATGGATATGACGTCAGGAGTCTACAAGCCTTGTCAAATCAGATCTCCTGTACGGCCTAGCACAAATCTTTAATAATGATATAATGGAGGAACTTAATTCCACAGGGGATGTTGTCCATGAGAGACGGAATATACTAAACAAAACCAGCGTGAGTGGAGGTGTCCGGGCACCATCGGCGACCTCCTCTGCTGTCAACAAGGGCGCGCGAGAGCGAGGCCAAGACGAGCGAGACTGCGAGAGCGCTCGGTCTCCGATCGGCCGATTAGTTGACCTAACCGCCCCACACGCTGCCGCCAAGCGAAAATATTAAGCCATCAGGGCTCCGGTGGACAGCAACGCCAGCCGCCATCAATCAAGGCGACGTGGGGGCCTCAGCTCCGCGCGACGTGACAAGGATCGGAGGAGGGGAGGCCCGCCCGAGGCCATAAGGGCCCATATCCATCGTTTGGGGGCCGGCCGGCGCCCGGCCCACCCACAGGCGTGCATGGAGACAAAGGCATGGCAAACCGATCTAACCGACCCGTGACACGGGCGCCGGCGCCGCAGTGCTGCGTGCTCCTCCTGCGCCATCGTAAGCCGTGCTCATGTCACTGTGTAGTTAGGGGCGGCGGCGATGGCACCACCGGCCGGCGGCCGGCGGCAGCGTCGTCGTTTAGATTCATGCGTGCGCGCGCGTGACGGTTGAGACGTGCTGGTCATGGGCCAATGGCAGTGGCGGCATGCATAGCCTCTGGAAGCAACCAAGCACCAAAATCATGCTTTTAATGCTAGATTAGCTACTAGGTCGTACTACTACTACTACTACTATAGTAGGAGCATCATATCATCACAAGTCAAACTTTTAGGTACGTTCGCGTTCGCGATGATATCATGCACACTACTACTTACTACTAGACCCTGGCCGGTCCTTTTTCACAAACAACTGGCTAAGCCTAACGAACTGGCTAGTGAAGGTAGCCATCGATAGCTTTGGCATCATTAACCAAGGAAATCTTGCACCAAATCTTGAATAATACAGCAACAATGCTAATTACACACCCCCCCCCCCCCCCCCCCAAATCGTCTAATACTAACAATCTACAATAATCACACGAACGAATAATGGAAAGTACGTAGCTCGATGCATGCCCGCGATCGATGATCGATGGATCGACCTCACACAGATGTAGTAGATGTGCTTATTTACAGCAGTGCTATACTAATCGCTAGTAATGACGTGATGATGTGCGGCTCGATCAGTAGCCCCAGCAGAGGTGGTCGTGGTCGAACCGTTGGGCGCCGGAGGAGGAGGAGATCTCGGGGTTCACGTCGGAGGTGAGCCCCGTGTCCTGCGACGCGCTCAACCGCTCCCGCTCGCGCCCCCCCTTGCACGGCGGCGCCAGCACTGGTTGCTGTTGCTTGTCGTTGGACATGTCAGGGATGCCGCTGCCGTACACGCTGCCCTCCAGGAGCTGCACCAGGCTCGCGCCGCCGTGGTGCAGCGGCCCGTAATGCGCGAAGCCGGACAGCAGGAACGACGAGGAGGCGGCGGCGAGGCCGAGATGGTCCGTGGCGGCTTCTTGCTGCGGCGTCTGCTGGTTGAAGAACTGGTGGCCCTCCAGCGCGTCGGAGAAGCAGGTCACGTGTGCCGCCGCCGCGGGGTTGGCGACGGCGGCGCCGGACACGTCCATCAGCGGAGGGAGGTGAGAGATGGCCGCTATGTCGTCGCCCATCTTGGACATGTCCATGCCGCCCCTTTTGCCTGCGGCTGGTGCTGCACCACCTACGACAAGGCTCTTCTTGAACACCCTGCACAGCACCCACTCGTTCTGCGGACACACCCCACACAGAAAGAAACAGGGTCCAATTCCAAATTAGGAGACCATGCGCATGCTCCTAGTAAAATTCATTCAAGAAGCAACCAACCAAACCTTGGAGCCGGCGGCGGCCTTGGGAGGGACGACGGCGCCATGGAGCTTGCCGTGGAGGCGGTACTCGTGCATGACCCAGCCGGACTTCTCGCCCTTGGGCGCCCTCCCCGTGTAGAAGACGAGAGTCTTCTTGGAGCCGACGAGCGCCTTGCCGTTGCCCTGCCTGAAGATGTCCTTGTCCTTGCCCGTGGCCTTCCAGTACCCGGCCTCCGTGGCCCTGTTCGTCCTCAGCCCCGTCGGGTACTTGCGGTCCTTGAGGCAGAAGAAGTACCACTCCTTCTCCCCCATCTTCGCCAGCGCTGCACAAGCAAACCACCATGCCGAGGACTTCAGCCATGCATGAGCATGACTCGACGACTGACTCGTGCAGAAATAACAACAGGCGCTAGCTGTGCGCGCGGGGGTGCAGCCGGCCGGCTGGTGCTTACATGGCAGGTCCCAGGGCTCGCACTTGTTGAGGTCGGCCTCGCCGACGGCGAGCGCGGCGAAGCGGGCGTCGGCGACCTTGCGGGCGAGGTAGTGCGTGATGAGCTCCTCGTCCGTCGGGTGGAAGCGGAAGCCCGGGGGCAGCTCCATGGGCCGGTGCAGCTCCTGCTCCATTGCCGCAGAGCTGGCGAGGTAGGCTGCTGCTGTCCTGGAACATTTATACGGAAATTCGCATAAGACGGACTAGGTCTGCTAAAAAGCGCCAGCACTAATCAAAATCCGCAGATACAACAAACCTCTGGAATAAAACAGATCGGCACATCATAAAAAATGGGTGAAAAGGTACACGGCAGGACAATCAGAAAGAACGGGTATGAACTTTTAATAGGTGCAACTAGAAGTACTCATCAATACTAGATCAATAGATAAGATAGAGCTAGCACTGAAGAAGTTCTTATCGCAGAGAGAAAATAGGACTGCTCCAATAAGCCAATTTCTTACCTGTTAGAGTAGGCAGGCACGGATTCAAGTGACAAAGCGATCAAGGGAGGGAGGGAAAGTAATGCGAGAGGGAGGTTCCGGGTTTAAATACTGGAACGGCACGGCGTCCTTTTAGTAGAAAGAGACGTGGCGCCAAGGAACTCCTCTCCTCTTTTCTTTTTCTTTTTTAAAAAAAGAGAGAAATTCCATTAGCCATCGCTAAATCTGGTAGCAGATTGCATAAACAAAGCCCCTTCACTGCTGCTAGCCAGCTGCCAGTTTTATTTAGAGCCGCTGCCTCCATGTACCGATAAGATCAAAATGCTTTACCCTGTCCATCCATTCTGAACAATCACTGTTCCGCGCTCTGCTGAATGAGTGCTACAGAAAATGACGCCCTCCTGATTGAATGCATCGGTTCCGCCACTATTCGTGTGTGTGTTTGAGCACATCATAAGCTCGGTATTAACTGTGGAAAGCGACCAAACTAATCAATTCTTTCTGCACCTTCAGAAATATCACATCGGCCGATTCAGCTATGGCGACACTCTAAACACGCGAGCCGATTTAGCATTACCTTTGCAATGCGCCAACAATCGCCTGCCATTTTCGCTCACACGCTTGCTAAAGCTTGGCCTACCGACAAAAACTGAGGGCGCAGAGAGCGGAATCCAGCTTGATCGATCACGCTGCTCTCCTGAAACGCCAACGGGTCCATGCATGGGTGGCAATGAACTGAACCTAAACCTAGCTCAGCTCAGAGACAGCACAACACAGCAGCTAGCTGGTGTTGATGAGGAGTGGACGATCGCAGCACTCCCCTTCCCCTGCTGCATGCAAATGTATCCAAAGGAGGCTAAGAATCCAATCCAATTATACGCTCGTCTGTTTCTCAGAGGCCGCGCGTCAGTGCAGAAACGCCGGAGCCATCTGCTGGCACCAACGGATCGGCTCGGCGCTGTGGGGCTCCAACGGGGTGCGATCGAGTACAACGAGAGGGGCAAGGGCACAGGGCTGCTACTGCACATTATTCCGTGTGGGCGTCCACTCCCCTGTCCCTGCTGCGATGTTTTGGACCGACTGGACGGACGTGTACGCGAGAAATGCATGGTTTGTCGCCTCGTCTAGATGATATATGGCGAGCAGTGACGATCGAGTTCAGGCCTGCCTGATTTTATGTATATAGATTTTATATGTGTGTATGTATATGTAGATCGACAAGTGTCGTGATCTTTAATCTGTATTCTTGTGTATAAAAAAAGCGCATAGTAGATTCTAAAACGATCCGCCATGCTATGATTGATTAGTAATTTGGATTGAGGGTAGGCCAGGTACATGGATAGTGAAATAATGCTGATGCTCTCTCTGAGATTAGCTAGAGGAGCTGAAGCATCAGATTCTAGCTAGGGAGTACGTACTCCGCTGAAACGTGCGTGGCTAGACCTTTTTTTTTTTCTTTTTGGTTTGGTATACTGATCGAGTAGTTTCATTGCAGTTCTTTCAGTCAATTCATCATGAAAATGCTCTGTCAAGACTGGATTGCCGATTGATGCGTCTTCCTTGAAATCGTTGGGGACGGAGTGCCGTGCTGCTACTGCTACACCGGCCAGCGGGAACCCACGTAGGGACTAGGGACAAGACAAGACCAACCTGAAAAAAAACGTGATTGCAGATGCGTTTCAGCTAAGAGCTAACCGCACTTAGCAGCTAACGATGCAGAAAAAGGGCGAATATTACCCCATGAAGCGATCGATTCATCAGAAAGCTGGAGCCGCCGCATCTGCCTGCAAACGGCCGGAGGGAGCCATCCAGCTGAAGGACACGCCCGCGAATCATCATCTGTTGCAGGGAACTCTGCGACCCCTTGGTGCGTTTTGCTCGCTCCTTTCCTTCCTGATCGAGTCGAGACGAGACGATCATGATGGAAAGGGAAATGTGTCGTGGCCGCATCGGACCCGGGCGGGGGCTAGCAGCAATAAGTTGCTTGTGATTTGAGCTGTGTGCCAACCAAGTGGATGTGGGTCCGACTCCGACCGATCGACGAGCCCATCGATCAGGGAATGATTAATCGTAGGCGTCATTCTCATATGCAAGCTGATGACTGATGATGATCGAGCGCAGTCTCTAGGGTTTGCCCCCTCCTACTTGGGCATGGTTTGCCATCCCGTCGAGACGGGTAGCGGAGGAAGCGGACAGACGGCCTCCTTCCTTTCTTTCGTAATCATGCGCGCATATGCTCAGCTGGCTGCTGCACAAGTCTCACCAGTCGCCGTGCTACGCATGAGCTAGCCGACTAGCCGTGGCTTTGAGATCCTCGTCATCGCACGGCCACGGATGTGAAGCTGCTAGCCTCTGGTTTTTAGACACTTCACATATATATGTAATAGTTCATTTACATCTATCATGAACTCGTGCTCTGAATCTGATTATTCTTCGATAGCAAAACATGCATGTGCATGTGTAATCTTGCATCGTTAGTTTTTGCGGGTACCTGGGGAAGTTCACATGCATCCCTGCCCAGCCCGGCAGTCATCTGATCAATGTCGCGGAGCTAGCCAAACGACACCGGCACGCCGCGCCTTCTGTTCTCTCCGAGCGCCGGCCGCAGCTTCCTGTCCGCCACTTTCTGCCCGGCCGTGCGCTGGCACCGCAACCGGCCCCCGGTAGGCGACGCCGCACGGGAAAGAAAACGGCGCAGATCAGATCCCCCGGCCGCGTGCGTGTCATCACGGCCGGGCGCGCCGAAACGGGCAAGTCAAAGCCGAGAGGGAGCCCGGCGCGCCACAGCTTGTCCGTTCCCGGCGCGCGGTGGGGGCGACGGCGACGGCGACGGCAACGTGCGTGCCAACCCCGGACGCGTGCCGCGGCTCCACGCGCCCGGGCGAGCCGGCAAGGAGAAGGAGTCCCGCCCGCGCGGGCGATCGCGTCGCCCCCGCGCATATATCCCGTCACGTCAACATCCGCACCAGCCTCCGCCCCGCCCGCCCGCACGGCCGCACGCCCGCGTCGCTAGCTGCACGGCCGGTTCGCTTTCGGGCGTGCGCGCGCACGCATTGGGCGGGCGGCGGCACCGGAGCCACGGCGAGAAAAATGAGCCCGATCCAGCTGGCACCGTTTCGTTGCTGCCGCTTGGCTTCCCACCGAACGACTTTTGATCTGCCTGGTTAAACAACGTTATCCCTGGCTCTTTTTCTTTTCAGAAATGCTAATGATCAACCGGTTGATTTGCCGGTTGTCATCAACCGATTTTTGAGCCATGCGACGCGGAATCGACGGACGCGCGCAGTTGCCACGCGGCACGCGTGGGCAGTTTCCTTCTTGGCGAAGCAGAGAGGCCACCTCTCCCTGGTGAAGTAGCCAGGGCGCGCGACAGCTTGCACGTCCCTTGGCTCCGGCTTCTGCAGACCTCGTGAGGCTGGCTCGCCGTTCCAGGTCCGGTCCCCTCCGTGTCAATCTCTCCTCTCTCGTCTCTTGTGTGCATTTTTTTTTGAAATTTCTGAAGAATTTGTGAACAATTTGACGTATATTTCTCTGATACCTGAAAAATTTGGTTGAGTTGTTGGCTATCTTTGCCGCGTCGCGGCTTTCGTTGATGCAAAGCCGCCATGTGTACCGCGTCTCCGGTTCTGCGCCATAAATGATACTGTATTTGCGCGGAAGAAGATGCATCGCCATCGCGTGTGCATTTGTGCTAGTGGGCTTCTGCCGGGCGACACGTGCATGCACCCTGCAAACATTTTATGCTGCTTTTCTTTTATCTGTTTGACGTGTACCGTATCAGTGCTGAGTCACGTAAACGTCTGATGCCACGGAGGTGCCTGGGTCTGAAAATTGGAAATGCTACGCATCGGGCTTTTTTTATCCTCGCCACGCCCGACGTCCTTCCCCACCCCGGCGTCCTCATCGGGAGCCCTCAATGCCCGCAAATCCGGCGGCCCTCTCTCCACCCGACGAGATCCATAGAGCACGAGCGAGATCCAGAGGTGTCGCGGCGGTGTTACATGGGAGTGGGCGACTCTGCCGGCACAACACCCTCTCTCACCCCGGTGTCCGAGCTCCCCCACCCCAGCGGCCATGGCGCTCCCCGCCCCCATCCCCCACCGTCGCCGCCGAGGCAAGCCCGGTGCCGGTGGCGCCAGTGGTGGTGGTGCTCGGACGCATCACTGGTGCTGGTGCTGGGTGGTGCTCGCGCGCAACCGCTCGCCGCCGGCTCACACCCCATCGACCGGAATCGACCGGCCAGGCCTCTCTCTCCCCCTATGTTGCAGATGTATGTTTCAATTGTTTCAGACATTTTCAGAGGTATATTGCAATTGATTCATATGGATGTTGTAAAAGTAGATTGGGGGATGTTGCACATGCTGCATAAGTTGCAAGTGTTTCAGACGCATATTGCAAGCATTTGTTCAAACTGTTTCATCGTTTCCAAACGCATGTTGCAAGCGTTTTGATGTGGATGTTGCATATGTTTTCACACATAGGTTGCAACAGTATGTTCCAAAATGTTTCATCTGTTTAGTCTTCTGTTGCAGCAAGTGTTTTCATGTTGTAAGTTGCAAGTGTTCTATCTGGATGTTGCATATGTTTCCACACATATGTTGCAAGTGTACATTCCAAATGTTTCATTTGTTTCAGACGTATGCTGTATTCAAGTATTTCATGTTCACGTATTTCCTGCTGTTCGGAGAGTCAAGGGGCGCCAGGGAATGGGGAACGACGAGCCGGTGGGCGGCGGACGTGGTGTGCGGCACGATGGGGGCCGGCGGTTGGGGGCATGACGGGGCGGGGGTGCACATGCGGGGGCACGGCGAATAGATGGGGATGGAGGCAGGGTTCACTTGTAGGTGCGGGGCGAACCGATGGAGATGGGGTAGGGTGCGCGGTGCGTGGATGGGGGTGGGTCAGGCGTCGAGACAGACTTGTCAGACGTGCGAGTGGGCGTCCAATGAAATTTATCCTCATCTAGCGTCCGTGCGCTAGCATTTCCCATACTAACAGTAAGTGCAGATGCGGAAAGGCACGGTAAAAGTAAATGGACGTGTACGATTTGATACGGCAGTTCACTAAGCCCAGCTGAAGCACTGCCCTTGGCCTTGGCAACACCACAGCGACGTTTTTCTCATGTTTGACTGGGGAAGAATAAACAGGCCCCATGGCTATCAAAATTTACTGCCGCGTCAAAATCCGACATCTTCTACTGTCACGTGTATGTATACCACAATTCGGTCAGGAACACACGAATGTACTAACACCCTTTGCCTATCCGAGCCTGCAATTCTTGAGTCGAACACCTTCTCGAATCCTCACGTCTCTCGTCCATCCTGTCGCGAGCACGCACGCACGGCAACGCATTGGCCTTTACAAACGGACCGAACCTCCCAGCCGAAAATGATGGCCAGCTTATCGAGTCCGTAATCATCATCATATCCTAATCGACGTGTTAACCTACACTCCCGCCAATAGGCACTCGATGATTCAGGGTGAAGAAACCTGCAGGGAATCATTTTTACCGAAACGATCAGGATGCTAATGTTAGGCTGTTAGCAACTAATAGCAGGAATCAGAGACGGGAAAGCAAGCATCGCAGCTCCATTTTGATTTCTCCACGCTTTCTTTCCAGAAGGAGCATCTTTTTTACCTGAGGCCAGATGCTCTTTGCTCGAACCCTCCATCCATATTTGTGCAGAACATCACAATGTGCATCAATTTGGACATGTGGTTACACCATCCAAATGACACCACAGCAATGGGTATAGGAAAAACCAGATGCACTCACTGTTCATAATCAAATGCGGGTCAAACCACGATCTGCAGACTGCAGGATCTGTGGGGATGCAGACACCAGGGAGCATTGACCGCAATCTGCTGATGGAGCATTTCTTATATATATGCTTAGCGGGCTTACTCTCTTCTGTTCTGTCCGCTGGCCAGCACAACAATTTCTGAGTGGCTAGGATGAGGCCTCAGAGAAAGTCGATCTCTTCAGATGGCATCACCAGAGAGAAAGAGCAGCTCTGACAGCCAAGCCAACCACTGTCCAGTGGTCAAAGACGATAAAGAATTGAAGTACCAGACATATTTCTGCGGCGTTGGTTTCAGATCGTCGATGCGGTGGCTGCATTACAGCAGAAGTACAAAAACCCGCATGTCATCCAATATCTCAGCACAATATATGTATACAAATAATGCAGATCGATGTACTCGTGAACTTCAGTGCAGGTGTTCATTTTTCCACAAAGAGAATGAAAACACAGGCAGTCAGATGCGAGAATCCCAACTACTTCAGATTTGCAGTGGTCATCAGTACTGTCATCATGCCATGGGGTGCTTGGTCCATCTCTACGTAAAATGTAGACTACAGCTGTTTCCTCATGCTATTGCGCAGAGAAAGCAACTATTAATAAAAGCTTAGCTCAAATCAGCATAAGTAACTGAAAGCAATGTAAAGGTTTGGGCCTCGTTTAGTTCCAAAATTCAGAATTCAAACAGTGCTACAGTCAAACTTGCGCCACATGCATGGAGTACTAAATGTAGATGAAATAAAAAAACTAATTGCACAGTTTGCGTGGAAAAATTACGAGACGAACGTTTTGAGCTTAATTAGTCCGTGATTTGACACTAAAGTACTACAGTAACACTTTTGCTAATGATGGATTAATTAGTCTTAATAAATTCGTCTCGCTGTTTCCAGGCTAGTTGTGCAATTAGTTTTTTTTGTTAGTATCAAAAACCCCTTCCGACATCGCACGATGTGACATTTTCACCAAAAAGTTTTCGGAACTAAACGAGGCCTTGGTTTAGATCAGTATAAAAGCACAGAAACTAACTTTATAAGAACTAGGAGACAGGAAACCTGACAGAGGTTGTTTGTGTAGTATATTTGTATTCTGGTGTTCTATTCATGCAGTCATTATCTCACCTCTGCATGCTTGTCCCTTTGGCCTTAAATTTAAGCATTCCTGTTCTTATCGTGAAAAAGAAAAAAAACCAGACCATTTTTTTCCATAAAACTTGTGGCACATGCATGGAGTACTAAATGTAGATGAAATAAAAAACTAATTGCACAGTTTGCGTAGAAAAATTACGAGACAAACGTTTTGAGCTTAATTAGTCCGTGATTTGACACTAAAGTGCTACAGTACACTTTTGCTAATGACGGATTAATTAGTCTTAATAAATTCGTCTCGTTGTTTCCAGGCTAGTTGTGCAATTAGTTTTTTTTTGTTAGTATCAAAAACCCCTTCCGACATCGCATGGCATTTTCACCAAAAAGTTTTCGGAACTAAACGAGGCCTTGGTTTAGATCAGTATAAAAGCACAGAAACTAACTTTATAAGAACTAGGAGACAGGAAACCTGACAGAGGTTGTTTGTGTAGTATATTTGTATTCTGGTGTTCTATTCATGCAGTCATTATCTCACCTCCTGCATGCTTGTCCCTTTGGCCTTAAATTTAAGCATTCCTGTTCTTATCGTGAAAAAGAAAAAAAAAACAGACCATTTTTTCCCCATAACATGCTGAACAAATGCTAGACCAATCATGTCATAACAGAATAATAAAGGTGGACCAAATATGAAGTACCACCTAATATGATTTTGATGTGGGCTAATGCCGTTGTACCTTCGTCTCGGAGTCATTATCTCACCACCAGGCTCCAGGACATCCAGCCAATGTGTTAAACAATAATACGTATGGGCACATCAAGATAGAGTATATATATTTCCATGCATCATCAGAAAGTAACAGCATCAACACGGTAACACTAGAAAGTAAATGCAATACTAACTGAAGGAAGAAACTGATATACTCAGTTGGTTATGCATTAACTCAGTAGTTGGGCAGTGATGCAGTGTTAGGGTTATGATTTTTCAATGATCCCAAATACCCACCATGTCGACATCAACTAGTTTGCAAAGTTCTGAATGTCTGCGTGCCTCATCATCAGAAAGTAGCTGGGTGAAAGCAAATAATACCCACAGTCTGCTTGATCATTATGATTTTCATTTCCCATGTTTTGGACAAAGAGGTCCCAAACATTGTGTCGGGTACCTAAAACTAGGGGTACTCACCATCAACGATTAAGAAAAACAAAACGCTACCCGCAAACGCCAAAATAGCGGACGAAAACACCTCGACTGCGTTCCGACTCGCACGAGGCTCGCTCGACGGGACGCCTCAACTACGTTCCGACTCGTACGAGGCACCCTCGACGGGACGCCTCGACCGCGTTCCGACTCGCACAAGGCTCGCTCGACAAGGCATCTCGACTATCGGGAAATCTCCGACTCGCACGACCCAGGATCGGACCTCTCGACCCATCTTATTCACCTACTCTGAAACAAAAGTCAGAGCATTTAATGCGACTACCTGTTACTTCCTACCGTCATGGCTACAGCCGTGATCGACGTGGAAACAGCACCGGTGTCAAATCTCACTTTTTACCGCCCATCCCGGGATGGGAGGTGAAAACCTGTCACTATACACACCATACCGTACACTGTTTTGCCACCGATCACCTTCGAGGGAGGATACGACAAGGTCCGTACCCCACGATCTCGGGGATTCGGCCTTATCCGCCCGTCCTCAATCCGTCCTCGACCCGGCCTCGACCTACCATCGGTCAGCAGGGAGGAAAGACCGACGTGGCACAGGACTCGAGGTCTTTTCAGCGTCTCGTCCCCTACGTCACCATGGTGTCCGGGGATGGCCGGCCATTCCTGGGGCACATTGTTACAACCACCTCTACAGGGATCGACAAAACTTCACCTCAAGACTCCCCTGGCGTCCCGGCCTCCTCTTACCCTATAAAAGGGTGGGCCAGGGCTCTACAAGGGGGGAGGGACGAAGCCAGACGCAAGCTAGAAGCCAAGCGCAAATAAGTAAAGGCACACAACCCACAGATCAACATCTCAAGCAATCTCCTTTGCACTCTCACTTTTCCTTTGAGACCTGGGCTCGGTTCCCTCTCTCATAGCTTGTAACCCCTACGCAAGTACTTAGGTGCAAGAAAATACAATACTCTCCCCCCCGCTGGACGTAGGGCCTTCCTTTACCCGAACTAGGATAAATCCCCGTGTATCCTCCTTGCATCACCATCTAGATTAGGGACACGCAGCACTTGATTCACTCGTTGGCTTAGGACCCCCGCAGGACCAGACGCCGACAGTTAGCGCGCCAGGTAGGGGAAGCTGCGTGCCAACGTCGTTTCCCGCCATTTTTCTGGATGGCTGACCCCGAACGCCCGCTCCCGTTGGCCACGGTGATCTGGTTTGGGAGTTTGGAGTTCATGTCGCTTGGCCACGGCTACGACATGGTCCTCCTCTCACCTAGGCACCCGACCAACGTGGACCACGAGCTCTCCTAGCCTAGGGGAGCGTTGCACCGGTATCGTCGCTCTTGTCAGGCACGAGCCGCCAGGCGATGGCGAGCCCGGCGCAACCACTGTCACCGCCTTGCGGAGGATGATGGGATTCCCCGATCTGGCGCCTCTCAGCCGGACGCCAACACAGAATTCCTCGCTGAGGATCTGTGTAGGATGAGCTTGGCTGAGGGTAAGATGCCGACAAGGAGTTCCACCGCTCTACCGCCTGGTGCGACACCACCACCCGGTCCGACTACACCGGCACGAGGGACGACATCTTCATCAGCATTCTCGTTTGAGCTAGACTCGGTTGCCCGAGCGTACGCTTCTTCTATAAGCACTAGCATGAGTGCTTACGAAGAGCTCCTCGGACACCATCTGCGCTCCACTCTCGATCTTGTTGCATCTACGCCAGCTTCCGAGTACCTGGACTCTACGGAGACCCCAGAGACGGGGCCCCATGCAATTGCTTCTCGATGTTACGACCCTAGAGACAGACGACCTCACATGCACCCCTCATACTACTATTTTGGCGCTCCAGATTCCGACTCTACCGATGACACCTACGATCCGACTCGCGAGTGCTTCAACATCGATGGAGCTAGCACATCGGATTCGGAGGATAAGGCACCCATTGAAGGAAGGAACACGCCACCTCAGGTCGAGCTCCCTGCCGAGCGGGATGAGGCTCAATTCCTTGCGGATCAAGGAATACAGCTCGAGCAAATCCGCGAGTTGCAGGATAGGCTCGACAAGGAATGGCATGGTCCTACAAGGCCTGAAACCCAGAATTTTTGACAAGCTAAACAAACACGGCAAGAATGGGCTGCCGAGCTTCTCTCAGTCCTGTGGAGCCTAAGAACAACACCGAGTCGAGCCACAGGGTTCACTCTGTTCTTCTTAGTCTACGGATCCGAGGCTATGCTCCCAACTGATGTAGAATACGGATCCCCGAGGTTGAAGGCCTACAACGAGAAAAGTAATGACACCACAAGAGAGGACCCCCTGTGTCCCCAAAAAACTCGCTTTTTTTTTTTCAAAAATAAGAGAACTTTTACATAAGTCGACGAGGCCGCAAGTGCACCCTAAGGCTCGAGGGTTGCCGAGCCGCAAGATCACCTACGCCTCCGGGCTATGGTACCTCCACTCACCCCCCACGCCAAGGGGTGCAACCGCGCACTAAGTAGACCTAATAAAAGTTCACAATTTTGAAAAAAAACTCACGTCTAACGTCCCACTATGCTTCGAATCAAGTTCTTACATAATTCACGAGGCCGCAAACGCACCCTAAGGCTCGAGGGCTGCCGAGCCGTGAGATCGCCCACGCCTCCGGGCTACGGTACCTCCACTCGCTCTGTCACGCCAAGGGGTGCAACCGCGCGCTGAGAAAATCATGCAAGAATACGATTCAAGCAAGAAAGGGAACAAAAGACTCAAACAAAAATGGACATTTAGTACAAATTTACATCTAAGTGTTTCAAGGCCCCCGAGGCCATCGCGACCAAAGTTGTGAATACTTATTACACGGGCCTTCATGCCCAGGTTTGGCTCACAGGCCCTCGTCATCAGCAGGCGAAACCACCTCGACTTCGAAGAGCTTGGCGAGAAGACTCCTAGGCTCCTCAGCAGCTACGATCAGGCCCAGGCAGACAGTTTTGTTCTCCTCGTCTGTCCGATCTAGATCCGTGATGAAACCATCAGCGATGAGGTCCATGTCGTACATGAACCCAGACCGAACGACAGCTAGAGCCCTCTTCACGCCGTGATAAAGCCCGCCTCGTATCCTCTCATGGACGAGGCGGCCCAGCGCCACCATCTGACGGACGAAGGAGTTCCTCGAGGCATCCTCCTCGGTGTTGGCATCGGGCTCGACCCCCAGGCCATCACATACGGAGGTAATGGCGCCCTGAAGCAACTGAGTCCGCCTGGTGTAACAGAACCGCCCAATTATACGAGATTAAGTAGGAAATCATCCAACGGAAGGACAATTTAACAAACTTAAGCCCGTATAACCCGGTAGTCCGTGAAATCTCAACGGATTTCAAACCATTTCACATGACAGCCAAGATCGTACTAAGTTTAACGGTTACCATCATAAGTTACATAGAAGTTCGTGGCACAAAATACATCGAAGTTTAAACATAGTTATTACAAACCAGGTTCGAATAAAAGTAGCGGAAGCATTAGTTTAAAACATGCACACACACACACACATTGTTTTGAGATAAAGTGCCAGCTTGTGATCATTTCCAGCAAAAGCATCAGGCGAGAAGTAGTGAATGACCATTGCCCATGGTCCTAAGCTTCGCCCATCGCAGGGTAGAGACAGTTGATACAATAACCATAGTACATCTATCCATCTGCAACAAGTGGGAACAAAGCCCTGAGTACGAGAAGGTACTCAGCTAGACTTACCCGTCATAAACCAGAAATAAAAGACACCAAGGAATCATGATAGGCTTTCTGGTGGGGTAGCTGACTCATTTGCAAAAAGGCATTTTTAGCATTTATGAAAACCTTTACAACAGCTATGCATCAAGTTAAATCTTTATTAACCTGTCAACTACATTTGCACCTGTACTAAAGTAACATGGAATTAAACAGGCAATGATAACCAATGATCATTAACAACTTCCATTATGTCATAATTTACATAACTGTCCAAGTGTTCCATCAATATTACTACGATGAAGTAGCTCAAGTCAAGTGTTCACTATCCAGTGAACGATGGCGATTCGAATCGATTATTAACCAGCTGGTAAGTTATTCCTCACACAAACCTCACTCACCCGCTAAAGTGAGGTGTTGGTCGCCGAGTCAACCATTCAGGTAAAGTCGCGAGCTTGCTAGGAACCACTTGTACCCGGGGGCCGCCTGACTGCTCTTTGGCCTTATCATCGCGCCCCCGTATCCTGCCACTACTGCTCCGGTACAGTGCGTTGCGGGCAATCCACTCAGCCCGAATAATCTCCTAGTTTCGCGGTCGGAAGGTACTTTATCCGGCCAGCTAAATGTGAGGCATGCGTTCAACATGACCCAAGGGACAACAACGGACGGTCCTTAATCGACACAGACGGAAAACACTACAGTCCGAAACCCTGCAAGTTTCCGCCCGGTCTCAATTTCATTTCACACTTAGTTATACCATGACTTCATAGTCATCCAAACAGATCCAGGTAACCACCTATAGCTCGCAGGTGACAGGAAATCACCCGACTTCTACCGGTCTAAGCCAGCTAAGCATTGACTCGACTGCGGATACCAGGGTAACAAGGATATGGTATAACAAAGGTAAGCAAGGTATAATGCAGCAACGTTTGCAAACAACTTCTAAACGTAATGCATCAAATTAAGTAAAGTTAATAATAAATTATTTGCAAACCGGGAGAGAAATGCTCCGGGGCTTGCCTCTCTCGAAGGAGCTCGGACGGTGATCGGGGCACTCCGGGAGATCTTCACCGACCTCTTCTTCGGCTTCGGTCACCTCCTGCTGCTGCGCCTCGATCTGCTCCTCTGGCTCCTCGGGTAAGACGACTGGGTTCTCGGTTTGCGATCCTGTATGATGCAATGTGCGTAAGTGAGTATGCAAGTGTGCATCGAAGGAGATGAATGCAATGAATATGTTGAAATGCAAGGTAGTCAACATCATCCAAGAAACTATACACTACAAGCACATGTCATCTACTGAATTCTCTTTTACTACTATTATGTTAAGTTAGACTATCTTATGAAATGCTTCAAAGATACACCAAAGCTTTACTAATTTCTTAATCACACTTAAAGCAACACTTGCTTAAACCCTAAGTAATAATAGGTTTGAATAGCAACATATATTTCTGATGCTCCTAAAAATCTAAGAAAATTATAGTAGCATAATACTACTCTAAACAGACTACCATAAAAATTTCATGGCATTTGGATAAGTAAACCATCCTATACAAAAATGACAAGCTATAGCATAAAAATGAGCATGAAATTACTTTGTACTATGGAAAGTGTCAAACAACAGAATTAATATTTTTCCTAGGTTCTTTATAGCATACTATGACTGTACAACAATTATCACATGCATGTTTTATACAAAGTTTGCTCTCTAGCAAAAATAACAAAAATCAGCCATTAAAGGCACTTGAACTACACCTCAACATTTTCCCACAGCACATGCATGAAACATATTTTTCCTAGTAAGTACATGATATATGAAGATCAACAAACTTAAAAATCATATTTTTCTAATACATATAGGATTTACTAGCTATTTTACAAGATATCAGCAATATTAAGAATTAATTAAAGCTCTACAGAAAAGTATTCCAAAAATGACATGCAATATTTTTAGATTGTAGATCTGGTTCCAATGAATCCCTAAAAATTTATTTCACAATTTTTGGAGCTGAAATGACTACTAAAACATTTTTTTCCAAAGCATTTTCAACAAGAATAATAAAAGAAAATGCAAATGGATTTTTATAACGGCACTGGGCCGGCCCGGGAAATCAAGCGGCCAATGGCCGTCGCGGCCCGGCTTGCGCGCGCGGGGGAAACAACCGAGCCGGCCTGCTCGGGGCTCGGCCCATAGCGCAGCCCAGCCCACCGAGGGGGGGGAACCGAGCGCGGTCGCCGGCGTTCACGGCTTCGACGCTGCGGCGACGGTCGCGGGCCAACGGCCGGCTCCGGCCAAACCGAGGCCGACTAGCGCGCGCAACACGTTCGCCAGAGAGTGGCTAACACATGAAGGCGACGCGGGAGGGCAGAGAGAGGACTAGTGAGGCGGTGGCGAAGCTCGGCGCGGCGGCACCGCCGCGGTGGCGCGGCGAGGCGAGCAGAAATTGAGCCCTACCGTGGCCAAGGAGGGGATGGCGGTGCTCGTTCGGAGGAGGGGAGGATGGGGCGGAGCCTCGGGCACGGCTAATTAGACGGAGGTGGTCCACCGGAGCAGGAACAAGGCGGAGACGGTGGCGGAGCACGGTGACAAGCGGCGTTCCGCTGCGGCTGTCACCGGAGGGAGGAAGAGAGGGAGCAGGCGAGGCGGAAAAATAGGAGGGAGACCCAGCGCTCGGTTGTTTTTGAAGCTGGACGCGGGCGCGGGGTCCACGGTGGCCACGCGGTGGCGTTGCCGGCATGCGAACGCCACGCGGCGAGCGTTTGCTGCCGGGACGCCAGCGCGCGCGGGCGAGAGCGGGAAGAAGAGGGAGGGGGCCGGCTGGACCGTGCCGTGGTGGAGGTGGCTGCGGGCGCGCGCGCGGGAGGAGGAGGGAGGCCGGGTGGACGCGGGCCGCTTCGACCAGCGGGCTGAAACCGAGGCGGTGGCCTGCTAAGGTTTGAAATAGATTTTTTTCAAATTTCTAATTTCCAAACAATTTCAAATGCAGTTTTCAAACACAAATTTGAACAAGAAAAAGACATTTTCTGGAATTGACCCAAAAATAAAAGTTGCTTAGAATTAAATTCTCTACAACTTTGATTAAGGGGCCAAGTGAAAATTCTTAATAGATTTTGAATGGCAGAATAAAAGCTAAAATAGGGAGTATTTTTGAATATTTAGAATTAATATTTTTGAATAAGTTTTTGACAAAATTTTGAGTCATCTGGTTGCTCCAAAAATTGAACTAAGGTTCCAAGTGATGTAAAATTTATAGTTGCAAGATTTTTGGTGTAATGTGATTATCATATTAATATATTTCATCACATATATTATTTCCAAGCTTTTATTTCATTCAAATTATAACATTATCACACATGATTATGATGATATGAAATGCCATGCAATATGATTGTCATGCAATGCATTGCGTAACACCGGAGTGTTACAGCCCTCCCTCCTTATAAAAATCTCGTCCCGAGATTTGGGTTACGAACCATTTATTATAAAAATCTTCGTATGCTTTTTGTAAGTATTCACCCGTTTCCCACGATGCATCTCCCTCATCATGATGACTCCATTGTATCTTATATGTTTTCACCACACTGTTTCGAGTAGCCCTTTCTTTGGAATCCAAAACTCGAATTGGCTGCTCACGATACACCAGATCTGACTTAAGTTTTATGCTTCGGGGTTCAATTATTTCCTCTGGAACGCGCAAACATTTCTTGAGATGTGATATGTGAAAAACTGGGAATATAGCACCCATTGACTCCGGTAATTCCAATTTGTAAGCCACTGGACCCTTCCTTTCCAAGATTTTGTAAGGTCCAACAAATCTGGCGGCCAGCTTTCTGTGTATACCAAACCGTTTCTTTTTCATCGGCGTGACTTTTAGATAAACATAGTCACCAACTTCAAACACAAGCGGTCTCCTTCTCTTATCTGCATAACTTTTCTGACGTGACTGCGCTGCTCTCATATTCTGCTGGATGATATGAACTTTCTTTTCGGCTTCCTCCACGAAGTCAATATTATAATACCTTCTTTCTCCTGGCTCAATCCAGTTTAAAGGTGTTCTACACTTTCGGCCATACAGAGCCTCAAAAGGTGCCATCTTGATACTTTCTTGATAGCTATTATTATACGCGAACTCTGCTAACGGTAACCATGACTCCCATGAACCTCTGGAAGATAACACACAAGCTCTTAACATATCTTCTAAAACAGCATTAACTCTTTCAGTCTGACCATCTGTTTGAGGATGATAGGCAGTGCTACGAATCAGACTAGTCCCCAAACCTTTGTGCAAATGCTCCCAAAAGTGAGCAGTGAACTGTGATCCTCTGTCAGACACTATAGTCTTCGGTATGCCATGCAATCTCACAATCTCTGCAATATACTTCTCGGCATATTGAGGTGGTCTATAAGCTGTCTTGACAGGCAAAAAGTGAGCGGTCTTGGTAAGACGATCCACGATTACCCAAATCGAATCATGGCCTTTCTGAGTAGTGGGCAAACTTGTGATGAAATCCATACTTATATCATCCCACTTCCAACTAGGTACTGACAAAGGTTGCAACAATCCGGCAGGTTTCATGTGAATAGCTTTCACTCGACAACATGTGTCACATCTGGCTACATAAGCTGCAATTTCCTTCATCTTTGTCCACCAAAAACGAGGTCTTAGTTCTTGATACATTTTACTACTGCCAGGATGAATGGATAACTTAGAGTGATGAGCTTCATCCATAATTTTATTCTTAAGCTCTCTATCCTTTGGAACAACAAGACGGTTGTCGAACCACAACACGTCCTGCTCGTCCACTCTGAAGTGTTTTGAAGGTTCTTCTTTAATTTTCCTTTTGATGTGGAATATCCCTTTGTCTGCTTTCTGACCTTCTATTATCTTACTCTCCAAGGTACAACTGATCTGAATACTGTGTAACACGACAGGGTGCATGAGATTAAAACCATCTTCGAGTAAGGGTTGCATATTCAGACAATGCGACTTTCTACTCAAAGCATCGGCTACCACATTGGCTTTTCCAGGGTGATACTGTACATTCAAGTTGTAATCTTTAATTAGTTCTAACCATCTTCGCTGTCTCATGTTCAATTTCGGTTGGGCGAAAATGTACTTGAGACTCTTGTGATCGGTGAAAACATTGCACACATTACCAAGTAAATAGTGTCTCCAAATCTTTAAGGCATGCACCACGGCGGCAAGCTCAAGATCATGTGTCGGATAATTGATTTCATGTTTTCTCAACTGACGGGAGGCATAAGCAATGACTCTTCCTTCTTGCATTAGAACACAGCCTAATCCTGTTTTTGAGGCGTCACAGAACACATCAAAAGGTTTCTCGATGTCTGGCTGTGCAAGAACTGGAGTAGTGGTCAACAGTTTCCGCAAGGTGTGGAAAGCTGTCTCACACTCCTCTGTCCACACGAACTTATGATCTTTCTGTAACAGACTTATCATTGGCTTAGCAATCTTCGAGAAGTCTGGGATAAAGCGACGATAGTAACCAGCTAACCCTAGGAAACTCCTGACTTCTGGCACTGTGGTTGGAGTTTTTCAATCCATAACCTCTTGCACTTTGCTCGGATCTACCGAAACTCCATTCTCAGATAAAATATGACCAAGGAAAGGAAGTTTCTTCAACCAAAATTCACATTTGCTGAACTTAGCATACAACTTATGATCTCTTAATCTGGTCAAGACAATTCTCAGATATTCTTCATGATCTTTCTCATTCTCAGAGTATACCAGAATGTCATCAATGAAGACAACTACAAACTTGTCCAACTCTGGCATGAAAACCGTATTCATCAGATACATAAAGTATGCAGGAGCATTTGTTAAGCCAAAGGACATAACAAGATACTCGTACAACCCGTATCTGGTAGAAAAGGCGGTTTTCGGGACATCTTGTGGCCTAATCTTTATCTGATGATACCCTGATCTTAGGTCGATCTTGGAGAACACTCTAGCTTTAGCCAACTGATCAAACAAAACATCGATATGAGGCAAAGGATATTTATTCTTGATAGTTACAGCATTAAGAGGTCGATAATCCACACACATCCTGAGAGTACCCTCTTTCTTTTTCTTTACGAACAGGGCAGGACATCCCCATTCAGACTTACTTGGGCGGATAAACCCCTTCTTTAGCAATTCTTCCAGTTGCTTCTTCAACTCAGCTAACTCATCTGGAGGCATCCGATAAGGTCTCCTCGAAATAGGAGCTGTTCCGGGTATCAACTCGATTCCAAACTCAACATCTCTATCTGGAGGAAGGCTAGGTAACTCGTCTGGAAACACATCCGGGAACTCACACACTACCGGGATCTGGCGGATAGGAACAACTTCCATGGCACAGGTCACACTCACAAGGTCTGTTCTTTTGGGCAATGGTACCTGAAAAGTACCCTCTGCCTGTGGATCCTTAAGGGTAAGCAATCGACTGCTTGTATCTATGACTGCTCCCCAGTCTTTCATCCAGTTCATTCCTATTATTACATCCAAAACTAGTCCCGGCATAACTATCAGGTTTACTCGAAACTTCCGACTCTCTAACTCAAGGGTTGCCCCTCTAACCATCTTATTGGTTAGCACATCAGCCCCTGCTGAATTTATGCGATAACCATAACTCAATTCTGTGCATAGTTGTTCATACTTCCGTGCAAATGCTTGACTCATAAAAGAATGCGAGGATCCAGAATCAAATAGAACAACTACAGGGTGATGGTTAACAAGAAACTTACCGGCAGTTACAGGTTCTCCTTCAGGAATCTCATCAACAGTGGTATGGTGTACACGGGCAGTGTAAGTCTGTTGCTTCTTTCTAGGCGGATAAGGGTAGAACTTTGAAAAGTAGCCTGGCTGACCACAATTGTAGCAGGGCCCCTTTACTGTACCAGCAGATCCTATTGCTCCCTTAGAGTTGCTTTGTTCTGCAGCTGCGGTGATCTTTGCTGGCGGCACGGCCATCTTGTACGGCTTCTGTGGTCCCTTGTAGTTCTGAGTTTTATGCTGCGGAGGCCTGAACCGTGCACCAGGTGCGGATGGACGATAAGAAAGACGATTGGCAGTGACAACTCTGGACTGTGATGGTCCTGACTCAAACACCCTCTTGCGATTCTTGGATGCAGTGTAGGCGTTGTTGTTCTTTTCTTGTTTCAAACAATCACTGACAAAGTCATTGAACTTGGCGCGGGTATTGGTACCCACATGCTTCATCATCTTCGGACTTAACCCTCTCTTGAAACTAGCAATCCTCTTTGCATCTGTGTCGACCATGTCGGGAGCATAACGGCACAAGTTGTTAAAGGCATGCAGATACTGTGTCACAGTCTTGGTACCCTGATTCAAGGCTAAGAACTCTCCAAGCTTCATCTCAACCAACCCTGGGGGAATATAAACTCCCCTAAATGCTTCAGTGAATTCTCTCTAAGTAATCTGGGCATTGGGAGGAAAGGTGGTGCGGTGATGCTTCCACCACATTCCTGCCGGTCCCTGTAACTGATGTGCAGCATATTCTGTCTTCAGAACTTCTGTCAGTCTCAGCACACGAAACTTATCTTCCATAGTGTTGATCCATTCTTCAGCGTCGAGTGGCTCGGCTGCTTCCTTAAAAATAGGTGGTCTAGTATCCATGAAATCCTTGAAATTGCTGTACTGGTTCACTCCATGGCCACCACCTTGATTATTTCCTCTCTGAACATTTTCAACAATGGTACGCAGAAAATCTTCCATATTCCTTTGTGACTGCTCGGCGTTGCGCTGGCTTCCAAGAAACTGTGCGAAGAACACTTCTGCAGTGAGCGGTGGAGGAGGGGGCAAATGTGGCTCTGGCTGTGGCTCCTGGTGATTGACGTTGCTTGCGCCACCCCCACCAGCCCCTGCACCGTTGCCACCAGTTTCAGCGGCCTCATACGTGGCACAGCGAGTGTTTGCCATCTGCATATTTCAGTAACAAGTAATAATTGAGCGAAGTGGTAGTAATTGTATCCGAATGAACAATCATGCCATACTGAATTTATTGGAGAGAACAAGTCATACAATAAAACAGAGGCACAATAATCACATTCCAATTAAAACAACATCACTAATCAAATTACTTCGAATGCAACATCGCGTTCCATACAACCATGTTGCCAGCATACATACACTGGACTTTTATGTGTTCAAGCATCACATACACAACCAAGACCCAAAAGATCGCCAGTCTCAAGATCAAACAAGATACAACACGATACATGGGAACCAAAAGAAGGCCATCGCGATAAAGCCTATCACTAACGCAAGGCAACTAGCCTACTCCTCGGGGCCGTCGTCGAGGTCAGAGGCGTCACCATTGCTACCATCAGTAGCGGCGTCGTCGTCGACGTCCATCTGAGCAGCGTCCGGAGGAGCATACGGGCCCATCCCGTTGTAGAGGGCATGGAACTCTTCATGCAAGTTGGCGTTATACCCTTCTAGCTCCTCGACCCTCTGCCTCAGAAGGTCCCTCTCGTTCCAGGCTTCATTCCTGTCCTGCACTAGCTGTCCCATCATGCGATCTGCATTTTTGTTGGCCTGAGTCAACGTCTGCACCTGCTGCATAGCACTCTCACCTCTCTCGAGAGCCCGATCTCGCTGCAAGCTCATGTCGGCCAACTGCTCCTGCAAGCTAGCTATAGCACGTGCTTGCTTCTTCTTCTGCTTCCTTGCTTCAAGCCGATCATCACCACGTAGGCCAGTCAAGGTCCAATAGGTATTCTCCAGACCTTGGTATGCTCTGATGGCTGCATACATGGCACTCATGGTGTGGTTATCGCTAGCCCGTCCTTCACTGGGGCCTCTAACTAGGGCACTTCCCTGCGGCTGTACCCAAATGGCATCGCGAGGATCATCTCTCGGGAAAGTACCGGCCAAAGCTGCTGCCAACTCATTGGGGAACCTGCTCATGATGTCTCGGATGACGCGAAAGGTTGCACCCTCTGCACCCTCAACTGGAGTGCGTCCTTCAAACTCCACATGCCAACCATCCCATTCTGGCGCATCACCAAGGGCAGGGACGGTGATCTCCACTATTGCAAGTCCATCCTCAGCTAGCTGGCTCTCATTCCAAGAGTACACCGGCTCTTGACCCTCTGGGTACCCCACATCATGGAGCACTCTCCAAAGCAAGGTGGGCATGCCAAACTCACTTAGAAAAGTGTCCGTGCTGCGGCGCTCCTGCGGGGCCATCTGGTGACGTGGCGCTCTTCCACCAGTGGACTTACGGGCAGTCTTCTTCGTGCGGGCCATCTGTAGCACAAGTTTTAAATTACCCGGTGAGAACATATTTTAAGTTGATGTCACTTTTATCAAACTGGGATAATCCTTTTATAAGGGGAGGAATGCAGGTTATGAATGAAATGCTCAGGCAGTATGATGCATGCGCGAGTCTTACGTTCTCACAAACTTAGAAAATAAGGACATCTAACGATGAATTCGGTGGCATACAAACGATCTCTCATATACGTAACTAATTCGATCTACACGATAGATGCTGTTATGTATCTGCAGAAAATTCATTTCAGCCCATTCCCCATGAATGCATGAAAGCAGTAAATCTACCTACGCGCTCTACACGAATCCCCAGATGCGTGTACAACGGTAGTAACTACCCACACACATCGTCCTATTGACGGCATCGCCTCAACGGACGGAACACCCACACATGCGATACTTTCATAAAAACATGTGTACAACATGTAATTATTCTAGTATCATATAAAACACTCTCCCTAGATCGGCGGTGTATCTGATCATGCTCTCACAGCTCACACTTACCAAAGCGTAGAGGTAACTGATCCATACATTACCACTCAATTAAGTGGCACTCATACAATAGCACGCCGTATGAGCAACGAAAGAGAAATATGGTACAAGAACCCCAAGTTAGTACTTAAGTAGCCACCTAGAGTCCTTAACTGGACATACAGGATATGACCACTGGCACACATTTAGTTTTAAATCACACTTTTTAAATAGAATTTTGTTTTAAATACACTTATAAACAGTAATTACGCTAAACCATGCTCCGATGCCAGCTGTAACAGAACCGCCCAATTATACGAGATTAAGTAGGAAATCATCAAACGGAAGGACAATTTAACAAACTTAAGCCCGTATAACCCGGTAGTCCGTGAAATCTCAACGGATTTCAAACCATTTCACATGACAGCCAAGATCGTACTAAGTTTAACGGTTACCATCATAAGTTACATAGAAGTTCGTGGCACAAAATACATCAGAGTTTAAACATAGTTATTACAAACCAGGTTCGAATAAAAGTAGCGGAAGCATTAGTTTAAAACACGCACACACACACATTGTTTTGAGATAAAGTGCCAGCTTGTGATCATTTCCAGCAAAAGCATCAGGCGAGAAGTAGTGAATGACCATTGCCCATGGTCCTAAGCTTCGCCCATCGCAGGGTAGAGACAGTTGATACAATAACCATAGTACATCTGTCCATCTGCAACAAGTGGGAACAAAGCCCTGAGTACGAGAAGGTACTCAGCTAGACTTACCCGTCATAAACCAGAAATAAAAGACACCAAGGAATCATGATAGGCTTTCTGGTGGGGTAGCTGACTCATTTGCAAAAAGGCATTTTTAGTATTTATGAAAACCTTTACAACAGCTATGCATCAAGTTAAATCTTTATTAACCTGTCAACTACATTTGCACCTGTACTAAAGTAACATGGAATTAAACAGGCAATGATAACCAATGGTCATTAACAACTTCCATTATGTCATAATTTATATAACTGTCCAAGTGTTCCATCAATATTACTACGATGAAGTAGCTCAAGTCAAGTGTTCACTATCCAGTGAACGATGGCGATTCGAATCGATTATTAACCAGCTGATAAGTTATTCCTCACACAAACCTCACTCACCCGCTAAAGTGAGGTGTTGGTCGCCGAGTCAACCATTCAGGTAAAGTTGCGAGCTTGCCAGGAACCACTTGTACCCAGGGGCCGCCCGACTGCTCTTTGGCCTTATCATCGCGCCCCCGTATCCTGCCACTACTGCTCCGGTACAGTGCGTTGCGGGCAATCCACTCGGCCCGAATAATCTCCCAGTTTCACGGTCGGAAGGTACTTTATCCGGCCAGCTAAATGTGAGGCATGCGTTCAACATGACCCGAGGGACAACAACGGACGGTCCTTAATCGACACAGACGGAAAACACTACAGTCCGAAACCCTGCAAGTTTCCGCCCGGTCTCAATTTCATTTCACACTTAGTTATACCATGACTTCATAGTCATCCAAACAGATCCAGGTAACCACCTATAGCTCGCAGGTGACAGGAAATCACCCGACTTCTACCGGTCTAAGCCAGCTAAGCATTGACTCGACTGCGGATACCAGGGTAACAAGGATATGGTATAACAAAGGTAAGCAAGGTATAATGCAGCAACGTTTGCAAACAACTCCTAAACGTAATGCATCAAATTAAGTAAAGTTAATAATAAATTATTTGCAAACCGGGAGAGAAATGCTTCGGGGCTTGCCTCTCTCGAAGGAGCTCGGACGGTGATTGGGGCACTCCGGGAGATCTTCACCGACCTCTTCTTCGGCTTCGGTCACCTCCTGCTGCTGCGCCTCGATCTGCTCCTCTGGCTCCTCGGGTAAGACGACTGGGTTCTCGGTTTGCGATCCTGTATGATGCAATGTGCGTAAGTGAGTATGCAAGTGTGCATCGAAGGAGATGAATGCAATGAATATGTTGAAATGCAAGGTAGTCAACATCATCCAAGAAACTATACACTACAAGCACATGTCATCTACTGAATTCTCTTTTACTACTATTATGTTAAGTTAACCTATCTTATGAAATGCTTCAAAGATACACCAAAGCTTTACTAATTTCTTAATCACACTTAAAGCAACACTTGCTTAAACCCTAAGTAATAATAGGTTTGAATAGCAACATATATTTCTGATGCTCCTAAAAATCTAAGAAAATTATAGTAGCATAATACTACTCTAAACAGACTACCATAAAAATTTCATGGCATTTGGATAAGTAAACCATCCTATACAAAAATGACAAGCTATAGCATAAAAATGAGCATGAAATTACTTTGTACTATGAAAAGTGTTAAACAACAGAATTAATATTTTTCCTAGGTTCTTTATAGCATACTATGACTGTACAACAATTATCACATGCATGTTTTATACAAAGTTTGCTCTCTAGCAAAAATAACAAAAATCAGCCATTAAAGGCACTTGAACTACACCTCAACATTTTCCCACAGCACATGCATGAAACATATTTTTCCTAGTAAGTACATGATATATGAAGATCAACAAACTTAAAAATCATATTTTTCTAATACATATAGGATTTACTAGCTATTTTACAAGATATCAGCAATATTAAGAATTAATTAAAGCTCTACAGAAAAGTATTCCAAAAATGACATGCAATATTTTTAGATTGTAGATCTGGTTCCAATGAATCCCTAGAAATTTATTTCACAATTTTTGGAGCTGAAATGACTACTAAAACATTTTTTCCAAAGCAATTTCAACAAGAATAATAAAAGAAAATGGAAATGGATTTTTATAACGGCACTGGGCCGGCCCGGGAAATCAAGCGGCCCATGGCCGTCGCGGCCCGGCTTGCGCGCGCGGGGGAAACAACCGAGCCGGCCTGCTCGGGGCTCGGCCCATAGCGCAGCCCAGCCCACCGAGGGGGGAACCGAGCGCGGTCGCCGGCGTTCACGGCTTCGACGCCGCGGCGACGGTCGCGGGCCAACGGCCGGCTCCGGCCAAACCGAGGCCGACTAGCGCGCGCAACACGTTCGCCAGAGAGTGGCTAAGACGTGAAGGCGACGCGGGAGGGCAGAGAGAGGACTAGTGAGGCGGTGGTGAAGCTCGGCGCGGCGGCACCGCCGCGGTGGCGCGGCGAGGCGAGCAGAAATTGAGCCCTACCGTGGCCAAGGAGGGGATGGCGATGCTCGTTCGGAGGAGGGGAGGATGGGGCGGAGCCTCGGGCACGGCTAATTGGACGGAGGTGGTCCACCGGAGCAGGAACAAGGCGGAGACGGTGGCGGAGCACGGTGACAAGCGGCGTTCCGCTGCGGCTGTCACCGGAGGGAGGAAGAGAGGGAGCAGGCGAGGTGGAAAAATGGGAGGGAGACCCAGCGCTCGGTTGTTTTTGAAGCTGGACGCGGGCGCGGGGTCCACGGTGGCCACGCGGTGGCGTTGCCGGCATGCGAACGCCACGCGGCGAGCGTTTGCTGCCGGGGCGCCTGCGCGCGCGGGCGAGAGCGGGAAGAAGAGGGAGGGGGCCGGCTGGGCCGGGCCGTGGCGGAGGCGGCTGCGGGCGCGCGCGGGGGAGGAGGAGGGAGGCCAGGTGGACGCGGGCCGCTTCGGCCAGCGGGCCGAAACCGAGGCGGTGGCCTGCTAAGGTTTGAAATGGATTTTTTTCAAATTTCTAATTTCCAAACAATTTCAAATGCAGTTTTCAAACACAAATTTGAATAAGAAAAGGACCTTTTCTGGAATTGACCCAAAAATAAAAGTTGCTTAGAATTAAATTCTCTACAACTTTGATTAAGGGGCCAAGTGAAAATTTTTAATAGATTTTGAATGACAGAATAAAAGCTAAAATAGGGAGTATTTTTGAATATTTAGAATTAATATTTTTGAATAAGTTTTTGACAAAATTTTGAGTCATCTGGTTGCTCCAAAAATTGAACTAAGGTTCCAAGTGATGTAAAATTTATAGTTGCAAGATTTTTGGTGTAATGTGATTATCATATTAATATATTTCATCACATATATTATTTCCAAGCTTTTATTTCATTCAAATTATAACATTATCACACATGATTATGATGATATGAAATGCCATGCAATATGATTGTCATGCAATGCATTGCGTAACACCGGAGTGTTACACCTGGCCTCGGCTTCGAAGAGGTTCTGGAATGAGGTGGTCATCGCCTGAGCTGCCTGCCGCTCCTTCTCCAACTCTGGAACACAAGCATCAAGTTAGCGCAAGCCTAGGACCTCGACGACAAGGCCACTACACAACAAGAAGCTTACCCTCAGAATGGGTCTGCCAGCCCATGACCTCGTCACGCAGCTCCCCGCATATATTCTCAGACGCTCGAAGAGCCTCGTCCCTGTCACGGTCCATCCCCCTCAATGTCACAACCTCGTCTTCCAAGGTTCTGACGCGGGCGGACACCGTCCTGACCTGGATGTTGAAGGCATCGCGCTGACTGTCGACTAAGACGATGTCCTCCTCGAGCTCCTTCACACGCGCCAGCAGTGCTTTGGCAGCCTCCTCCCCGAGCCCTTGCCGCGTCTTCACGCGCCGTGGCCTTGGCCTCCTGGGCCTACGCCGCCTCCTCCTTAACCGCTGCGTAGGCGACGCGAAGCTCGACCATCTCTGTTCTCTGCTAGGAGAGCCGCTTGTTGGCTTCCTCGACCAAAGCTCGTCGATGGACGAGCGCCGCCCACACGCCACTCTCATGACGAATGAAGAGTGACTTACGGCGGGAACGCTCCTTGAGCTCCTGACCATAGTTAAAATCTAACAGTCAGAACTAAGGAAAAGGGAGGGATAAAATGCAAGAAAAAAAACTAACGAATTCGGCTTACCTCAAAGGCCTCCGACATACCCCGTGCCAAGGTGTCCAAAACCACACGTAGGGACTGCATCATGTGCTTTCGGAGTCCCTCGAGGTACTCCCAGTGGTGCACCTCATCCTTGTCGTCGAGCACAAAGAAGGGCTCGGCACTAGGGTTGGACGCGTCCCTGAATTCAAGGGTCGACCTGCCCCAGCGCGGAAGCTCCTCCTCCGCCCGCACGAGTGCTAACCTGGCGAAGTCTGACCACCCGGCTGACGCCTCGGCCTGGTCACCCCCAACGCCGCAGAGGTACCGGCCCCATCCAAGGCCTCGGCCGCCTCGACGTCTGCCGCCTGCTTCCTCTTGTCAGCAGGAGAGTCGTCGAGGGTGAGGTCGATCAGGGCTGGGGTCGACCCTTGTGGCGGGGCTGGTGCCTCGACTACCGGCACCACTGCCTGTACGACAGGCGGTGGCACGTCTGCCCCTTGTTCCGCCTCGACAGCTGGCTCCGTCGGCTGGTCCTATTGCGGCTGTGGCTCCTCCGATGGCGCTACCTCTTGCCCCGCCTCTGGCGGGACCTCTACCACCTCCTTCGATTTTTTAGCATCTGCCCGCCCCGCGTCGTGGACGGATGTGTTGGCCTCAGCGGCCCCGACGGTCGCCTGGGTCATCGCGGTCAACCTAGGCTCTGACCCACCAGTGCCGGGCACCTCAAGCCCGGCATCGCCCAGGACCGCCTCGGTCGGCCCTGACCCCCGCGCGATGGAACCAGAGCCGATGACCTCCTGGGTGCTCGCCCCCGTCTAGGCGGCCGCCTCCCTCAACTTGAGCCGCTCCACCGCAGCCTGGTACTTGGCCACCCAGGTGGCGTCGTCAGCCGCCGTCCGCATTATTACGTAAGCGCCCGACCTAAGCGCCTTCACGGGAGTCGGACCCGCGAGCTCCGCCTTACGCTTATGCCTAAACAACAAACAAGTGCATCAGAATAAAAAATGGTATCACCAATCATGAAAAATAGGGTGGAAAACTTACCCAGACATAGGAACCAGGGGCCTAGACCCTAGCAGGCTAGAGCCACCCGACGGCGCCTGCGACGGCCCCACCGTCGAGCCTCCTGCTGGCCGGGCGCTCCTCGGAGCCCTGGCTAGCTCATCCAAGGTCCTCCGCACTGCCGAGGCTAGCTGGCCTCGGGTCCTCATGCCCATCGACGGTGCCCCAGCTTTTGATGCTGACGCCGCTGCCCCGACCGCCGTCTGAGCCCGAGGCGCTCGGACTCGCGGGGACGGCGCCACTGACCCCTCTTGCGGGGGCCCAGACGAGGCGGCTCCTCTCGCTGAAGGCCCCACCCCGGTCTCTTTCCCTCCTGGCTCTCCCTCCCCCTCAACAGGTGCCGAGGCCACCCTCGATGCCTGGGAGGTCGACCCCCCAATGGGCTCCAGAAAGGGGCGCACATCGGGGAGGTCCGCCAGGGAAGTCATGGTGTCATACCGTGACCAGGCGTTGTCGTCGTCACTGTTGTCGTCCTCCCCCGAGACTGTCTCAGAGGGAGACTCCTCGAGTGGGAGCCCATCGAGACTTTGTTGTCGATGACGCTTCTTCAACGCCTCCTGCTCGAGGGTCTTGCGGACTTGACGTTTCTTGGCGGCGTCCTTCTCCTTCTTCTGGGCCGCCAAAAGGCGTCGAGCCTCCCGAGCGACCCGATCTTCCAGAACCGGCGGCCGTGTTTCCTTGACCGCCAATAGATCCTGTACGCGGACCTCGACTAGGTTAGCGGAAGGGATCCGGAAGCAAAAGGACTTAAGATCGTCAAAAAAACACTTACTAGGGGCTCGAATCCCTGGGTAGGGCGCATTGGGACTCTGTCGATGTCCTCCTGCCGAAAGCTCCCCACCATCCACCGCGCACGTCGGGCGACCTCGTCGAGGGGGAGGGACTCGTGCGACATCCTGCTCCCCTCCAACGATGCCTCCGGCGTCATCTCGTCGAGCCGGAGCTGGCGCTACGTCAGCGGTAGCACCCTCCGGCGGTGGAACGCTGCGGCCACCATCCCCGCCGTCAATCCGCGCTGACGGAGCCTCCTTAGCGCGTCGAGGAGCGGCTCTAGCTTTAGCTTATCGTCCTCAACAACGCCTTACGTCTAGTTCTCTTCTCACGCCAGTGGCACCCGGCCGGAGTACCTCAGTAGCTGGTCGCCATCGTTGCGGAGGTAAAACCAGCCGTCGTGTCAGCCGCTGTTCGAAGAAATCAACTGCGTCGGGATGTATTGGTCGTCTCGACCCGACCGGACTTAGAGGGTGCAGCTCCCCGCGTGCACTGCGCGCCGCACCCCTCGCTCTCTCGCCTTCTTGGCGAAGTGCTTCGCCTTGAAGAGGGGGAGCCACAGATTCCACTATGGCTCCATCCCCAGGTATCCCTCGTAGACCGCCGTGAAAATGGTAGCCTGCGAGATGGAGTTGGGGGTGAGGTGGTGTAGCTCCACTTTATAGTAGTGGAGGAGCGCCCGCATGAAGGGGCTGGCCGGCACACCGAACCCCCTCTCGTGGAAGGCCATGAAGCTCACCACGTAGCCTTCTGGAGGCACCGGTTCCCGGTAGTCGGATGGCGACACTCTCCACTCTGGCTGGGTCCGACTCGCTCTCGGCCGCAGAAGCCCGTCGCGGACCAACTCCTCCAGCTTCTGCTCCGTCACCGAGGAATGGGCCCAAGCGTCCGTAGGGAGGATCTGTCTTTTGCTCGCCATTGTTGTCAGAGGAACGGTGCAGGCAAAGGAACGACGATGGCGCTGGACGGTGGCTGAAGGGCGCAAGATGGCAAAGGGGGGCGAAGAAGGCAAGGAAGGCAAGAATGCAAAGGGCCTGCAAGGGTAAACGAAACCCTGGGACTTGCTCTTATACCCCGATGGAAGTCCAACGGGCGGGCAAAAAGGTAGGAGCAGTTTTTTCATTCAATGACCTTACCTAACTGCTCCCTCAAAACCCACAGATATGGGCACATGTCCACTGTGCACGCCGTACCGTCACACCACGCCGCCCACTACCACGCCGATCTTGCTTCCCCTCCTAAAAAGATGCACCCTAAACGGGTGGGAGAAGGATCCGCGGAAGGATATTCCTAGATATATGGGTAACGGGCTCCGAGCCCGATATAAACCTCGAGGGATCGAAAGCTGGCCCTCAACCAGGGTTCAACAACTTCCCTCGAGTAACGGAGTCAGGGATGACTAGGGATGCGCCCATACAAGGCCAGGGCTCGAGCCACGCTCTCGAGGCACCCCAAGACGTATTCGAGGCTAAAAGAGAAGGTCGATGGAGGAATCCCCTCAGAGGGAGGCATCGAGCCCTCGAATCCTATCGACAGGAATCGAGATCCACACGACTACTCTTTGGCATTCTTGAGAGCGCCTCCGTGGCCGCTAGCCGACTCCTACCGAATGGAGCACGGGCTCCCACTCGAATTCCCCGTTAATAGCTCACCGGAGACCGTCGGAACTCGCCCAAACGAGGGTAGTACGACGTTCCCCACCCTCCTCCCTTTTTCTAAAAAAAGAGAGCGTGAGGGTCGAACGATAAAAGACGACCAAGACTCTGATCGACCTCACACGCACGAGGCTCGGGGGCTCGACCGCAAAAAACCAAACCCCGAGCCATGATTCAAGAATATTCCTCAAAAAGAACGTACAAAAAGACCTCAGAGGAGTCAAAACACTCCACCAAGGCCTCGGGGGCTACACCCGGCGGGTGCGCTCGCGCGCCCCCACCGAAAAAAACTACGACGCTACGACTCTAGTTCATGAACCGCTGAGCCTCTGTGAGAGTGACCCACACTCACCCAAAGGCTCGGGGCCTACTGTCGGATACCTAAAACTAGGGGTACCCACAATGAACGATTAAGAAAAATAAAATGCTACCCGCAAACGCCAAAATAGCGGACGAAAACACCTCGACTGCGTTCTGACTCGTACGAGGCTCGCTCGACGGGACGCCTCGACTATGTTCCGACTCGTACGAGGCACCCTCGACGGGACGCCTCGACCGCGTTCTGACTCGCACGAGACTCGCTCGACAAGGCATCTCAACTATCGGGAAATCTCCGACTCGCACGACCCAGGGTCAGACCGCTCGACCCATCTTATTCACCTACTCTGGAATAAAAGTCAGAGCATTTAATGCGACTACCTGTTACTTCCTACCGTCATGGCTATAGTCGTGACCGACGTGGAAACAGCATCGGTGTCAAATCTCACTTTTTACCGCCCATCCCGGGATGAGAGGTGAAAATATGTCACTATACACATCATACCGCATACTATTTTGCCACCGATCACCCTGGCCTCGAGGGAGGATACGATAAGGTCCGTACCCCATGATCTCGGGGATTCGGCCTTATCCGCCCGTCCTCGACCAGTCCTCGACCCGGCCTCGACCCAGCCTCGACCTACCATCGGTCAGCAGGGAGGAAAGGCCGACGTGGCACAGGACTCAAGGTCTTTTCACCGTCTTGTCCCCTACGTCGCCATGGCGTCCGGGGATGGTCGGCCATTCCTGGGGCACGTCGCTACAACCACCTCTACAGGGATCGATAAAACTTCACCTCAAGACTCCTCCGGCGTCCCGACCTCCTCTTACCCTATAAAAGGGTGGGCCAGGGCTCTACAAGGGGGGAGGGACGAAGCAAGACGCAAGCCAGAAGCCAAGCGCAAATAAGCAAAGGCACACAACCCATAGATCAACATCTCAAGCAATCTCCTTTGTACTCTTACTTTTCCTTTGAGACCTGGGCTCGGTTCTCTCTCTCACAGCTTGTAACCCCTACGCAAGCACTTAGATGCAAGGAAATACAATACTCTCCCCCCGCTGGACGTAGGACCTTCCTTTGTCCGAACCAGGATAAATCCCCGTGTATCCTCCTTGCATCACCATCCAGATTAGGGACACGCAGCACTTGATTTACTCGTTGGCTTAGGACCCCCGCAGGACCAGACGCCGACATATTGAATCCATACATAGATGCCCGCCCCAAAGATTGAAATTGGATGCACAAACCAAACTGATCTGGATACAAGATAAAAAGCAGAGCTAATCATATCCACTATAAGATCAATGTGTTATGGACAATATGATAAGATTTAAGCTATAGTTGTAAAGATATCAGGTGTATACCTTGTCGTGTCCGTTAGAGTCGATGTAAACTTTAGAAATAAAAAACGTTCTTTCTGCATAACAGCCTTTTCAATACAATGGAATAAATATTTTAATATGATTATTCATTACTTCCATCTATCTTCTGTCAGCATATGTGCTGTTCTGAATAAAAAGTGATAGGCAAAGTACAGAAATTTGATTATATAAATTTATGTCCTTTTTCTAAAAAAATGCAGTACAGATCAGATATCGTTTTAACAAGGAATGGAAACAATTATATTTTGGTTCAATGATGTCCTTTCAAATTATTTCACTATGACGTTGATGGATATAATTTTCCCTGAAATACCATAAAATGACATGACATGATAATTATGATATGCAGTTCGAAACACCATGCACTGATGTCAAATTACCCAAGTGACCTACAAGCCTACTTCAACACCAAAATGACGCAAAAGTTATGTTACTCAAGAAAAAAGAGTAACCCAGAAAGATTGGAAAGAGTATATGAGCATCAAAGCCGTAAAAGGATACCTTCGCTACATCTGGTATTTTTGTTTCCTTCAGATCAATAAAACTGGTTTTTAATGTTAAAAAGGAAAAATATCGAATGCCATTTATACCAGACATTATAGCAAATTCCGTTTAGATTTCAGTATGATTTGGTTTTGAATGCCAAGAAATGATGGAAAATACAAGAACAGATAAATATAGAATGGACAATGCACCAAGGAAACCAACTATAAATCTGAAAATAAATTGATATGGCCATCTATTACAAAGTCATTGAGCAGCGTATCTACAACACAGGAATACAGAGACTCAAATCATGTCTCAAAAAGATTCAAGGAGCCTACATTCAAAGCAGAATCAAAACTTTTTGGTGTAAGGAGTACAAATCCTTTTGATGCCGAAATCATGCTTGCAGTTCATATCCTCAGAGCAACAATTGAAACTTTTAATTCCTGGACCAGCTTCCGCTCTTCCCCCCAGACTTGTGTTGGAGACAGACATCTGTTATACAAATGTCCTTTGAAGCAGCTTTGCACATGTCATAAACTGTGAGGCCAGCAATGGCTACAGCAGTCAATGCTTCCATCTCAACCCCAGTCTTTCCGCTGGTTGTGGCTTCCCCTTCTATCACGACACTAGAATCCTCTTCATTTAGAGTGAGATCAACACGAACATGTGAAAGATTAATGTTGTGGCACAAGGGTATAAGATTGCTGGTTTGCTTTGCACCACTTATTCCAGCAATCTTTGCAACAGTAAGAACATCTCCTTTCGCAATCTCATTAGATGCCACCAAATTGAACACCTTCTGGCCTAGCAAAACCCTGCAGCTAGCTATAGCAACTCGCTTACTGTCTTCTTTGGGAGAGACATCAACCATCTTCGCCTGTCCGCTGCTATCAGTATGGGTAAGCACTAGTGGTGAATCCTCCGCTCCATTACTATGTCGGGCTGGTTGCTGGGATGGACTTGAGCCCAAAGGACTGGATGATGGAGATTCACCAAATACTGACTCCATTTCCTACGATCACAATATTTGAGATAATTAGGAGCAAATATTCCTTTGAACACGCAACAATAATTATTTAAACACACATCCATGCAACATTGCATAGGACAAAGCTACAAACATATATTTAGCTTTTTATGGATATTGCCTTATAATGCACCTGCAAGGGTGTAAATTTAAGTGGCAATTCATAGTTCCAAACTCATGACCACAACTTGAAAAGTAAAAGGGGGCATGAATTTCGAATTGTGAACATCTGTCTGATCTCTCTATTTGGCATTGTGGTAGTTCTACATGTGTTTCTACTCACAAATATAATAGTGCATAACTTTTGGTTGTCAACATCAAGAGTCACACATATGTTGTTTTAATTGAGGCATCAAAATAATATACTTTGGGCATCATCAAAAGCCGTTGTGAACTTTCAGGTAATGTTTTAACTTTAACTGGAATTGTCATACAGCTACATATCTGGAACCTTGAGTAACGAACCTGTCACTCAGTTTCATTATGTTTCAAGTAGAATGTGCCAATGTACATGACATGTCTCATACTTAGTTATAAGCGACACCAAGAGAAATAATTGCACAAAATGAAAATATCCAAAATAAATATTTAAATGCCTAACCTTATTAAGCTCTGCTATCATATCAGAAGGAACCCCAGTAGAAAAGCATCTCCAACCATTTGATCTTGCTACTACTGGGAGAAAGGATCGGAGGATGGACATCTTAAGCACACCAAAGTGTTGCTATGGTTCTGCAACAAGCAAACATAGAGAAGTTTTACGACATGCTTACTTTGTACATATAAACATCAACTCCAAGTGGAATATGCCACAAGACCCTACTCATCTGAGCACACAACACAACTTTCTGTTTAAATAGCCTAGCACATGTTACAATCAAATTCCATCTAGCAATTTTCAGAACTAATCTAGGCATCTAGCAGAGTCCGTCTACTTTTAATCAAGATACTTCATCACCGTTTTGTTAGAACAGGCAAAGCACTCTGTCACATTTTGATTCAAAAACAAGACAAGTCATCCATTTATAATTGAATCTAGACTTAACTCTATCAATCACACTACTTCAGCTAAACTCCGTGGCACACGGTTCATCACAAGTAATGTATACGAGCACCAACCAAAAAAAACAGTAAAGCTAAACAGTAAAATCTAGTGCGGGGAGGAAACAAATCACCTGATTGATGTATAGACAGATAAAAAAAATACTCTTGACATTGGATAGAAGGGCGCACCAAATCGCATAGGAGGTCTAGGTCTAGGGATGAGTGGCTCCCGAGGCAATTTATGCGTCTCAGCCTAATTCCAGATTGAGCACCTGCCGCTACCTACTAACAGTACACGTAGTACTCACTGTATCAGTTTGATAACCAACCAGATTATTTAGTGCTACTCTTTTCTAGTTCTATGTTAACTAATGAATGCATAAATCAAGCTACAGAAGAAAGCAACAGCCCCTAGATGCCAAACACTGTTATCAAAACCAGTTTGTGACGCAACAAAAGAACTGACAGGTTATGGTGACCTCTACTCAAAATTGATGAGTTTACTGAAGAGGATGATACCAAATAACACGTTTGATGCACAGACACATGACCACAAATTCATAGTTGTATATGTTGTGGAACTTCACTTAAGCACAATTAGGATGCCCAGGGCATGGGCAAGGGCAAGCATGCCATTCCCACTGTAAATATAACAAGAACTACTCCTGTGTTTCAGCTAAAAAAGTACTTGTGCCAGTTCAATTGGTTCAGGAATGAGGAAATCACACCATCAGTTCAGTTTTATGCATCAATTGATCTGCAGTCTACAGTATTAATGCATCCGAGTAGGCAAGTAAAGCAATCATGTAACTGCTTTGAATGTTCATGAGCAAATCAAGAGCACCAGTGATTCAGTACAATCTTTGTGTATATATAGACAGATCTGCAATTCATGAAACGAGTGCACCAAAAATCTCACCAGCAATTCATTATACTTCCTCCGTCCGCAAAGACATGCAACTATGGTTTGCATGCCAGAAAAAGTAGTTCACGTTTGACTAAGTTTACAGTAAATAATATTCATATTTATGGCTCCAAATCAATTTATTATGAAAATATATTTCATAATTAATCTAATAATGTTTATTTGATATCATAAACATTAATAATTTTTTATCTATAATTGGTCAAAGTGATACTAAAACGTGATACTGTACCAGAATGGTATGTTTTCCTGCACGGAGGGAGTATCATATATACATGAATAAATTAAAGGAATTTGCTAATCTAGGTCGGACGAACACTCACTTGATCAGCTGATTGGGCATCCGACGTTGGTTGGAGGAGGGGCGCTCGGTGGTTTGTCTGCCTCGCTCTCGGCTAGTCGGCTTCTTCGAGGTCTACGCAGCCCAGGTGGCGTATCCGTGGACGACACTCAGAGGGAGCAGGAGCGCAGGAGGACCTGGGCTGGGACAGACGGGACAGAGAGCGGAGACGGAGGCGGAGGCCGGCGGGTAGCAGCGACGGTGGCCGAGGCGGAGGCGTGGCGGCGGCCTGTGAGCTGTGTCGGATCGGAGGGGAAACGAGTCCGTCGGGACTTTTTTTTTTTAGGAACAGCAGGATTTCCTATCCGACTTCCGAAGAAAAATGTGCTTGTATGTACTGTACATCGCACAGGCCTAGCCCAGGAAACAGCTTCCTCAATCCTCATCCCCGTGACGGCCTACCACTGCTTGCAGAGGCCCCCACGGCCCATCTGATCCGCAAAGGTAAAACTTTCTCTTTCTTTTTGTCTCATATTTTAAGATTCATTTAATAGAAAAAAATCATTAGTCTACTATTGATGTCTGACTTACGTGCTATTTATTCAACTGAAAAACTAGAGCAAACATTAAAAAAAACTGTCAACATTTTAAAGGACTAGATTCAACAGTTTCTAAACATAGGTCAACATTATGAAAGAAACACTTTATCTAACATTTTGAAAACCTAAAAGATTATATTCAACATTTTTCAAAAACTGAATCAACAACTTGAAATGACTAGATTCATCATGTTTTTCTTAACCTAGATCAACACTTTTGAAAGATTAGATTAAATATTCTTCAAAAACTAGATCAACATTTTGAAATGACTAGATTCAGCCTTTTTGAAAACCCGTCTTTTTTGTTTTTTTAGTCCTTTTTCGAAAGATTCTCTTAAATATGCTCCTGGCGGAAAGATTTCAGAAAATGGACTCAGGGCTTGACGCCATTCACATTGACGCTAAGGTAACACAGCTTGACGCCAACACAGCTTGGCGTCGTTGTCATTGGCGCCAAGCCCCCATGCCACTTGGCCGACGACGCCGAGCTGACGGTGACGTAGCGGCCACCTTGGCGCCAAGCCTGGCGCCATATTTTTGTTACCATGTATATTATTTTTTATCTTAAGTATTTCTAGATTGTTCTAAGTGATCAAACAGAAAGTCACTGTAAAAACTCTAGAGTTAGCCACATTTCTCAATATCCAAGTCATGGTAAAAATTCAAATTTGTAAATGTCCAAGTCATGGTAAAAAGCCATTTTTCCATATGTCTATCCCAGGGTAGTTGGTATTCTAACATATCCAAGCCGTAGCAAAAATCCAGATTTAGTCTTTAAATTTACTGTGGAATGGAAATATGGCTAAGTCTGGATTTTTGCTATGATTTGGACATTGACAAATTTAAAATTTTATCATGACTTGAATATTGAAAAAAGGTTTCATGTTTTGGACTTGGACATTTAAAAGTTTATCATGACTTGGATATTTAAAATTTGTATAGCAAATCAATTTAATACCTTGCTACGAGTTTGAATACTCTCTGAGGAGATGACAACAAAACAAGTCTCGTCAATTTTAGACTTAGCCATGATAAAAAATCAGACTTAGTTGAGCTTATGATTTTTTACTATATGTTAGGATTTGGTCTCATGATAACCTTAAATTTGTCCATCTCATGGTAAATGTCATGGTAAAATTCTAGACTTAACAAATTCTAACAGTTCGACACCAAGATCCATGGCGCCAGACTTGGTGCCAATGGTGACGACGCCAAGGTGGCTGCCACGTCACCGCCAGTTCGGCATCGTCGGCCAAGTGACATGGGGGCTTGGCGCCAACGCCAACGGCACCAAGCTGTGTTACTTTGGTGTCAACGTGGATGACGCCAAGCCCTGGGTCAATTTTCTGAAATCTTTCCGCCAGGGACATATTCGAGAGAATCTTTCGAAAAAAGGACTAAAAAACAAAAAAAGACAGAAACCTAAATCAACAATTTATGTGCAAATACTACAATGTTTAAAATATTGAACTAGTACAGTCAAATGATTGATACTCCCTCTATTCCAAATTATAAGTCGCTTTGATTTTTTTGTGCATCCATTTTACTATGCATCTTGATAAATAATATGTCTAGATACATAGCATAATGAATGAATAAAAAAAAATCAAAGCGACTTATAATTTAGAACGGAGGGAGTAAATAGAAACAAAAACATCAGAACTAAGAAGTGAGCAGTCAGCAGATGCATTACCTCAGTTCTTATGTCATTTCGTTCATTTGATCCGCGTCGATCTTAAACAAGAACATCACAACTCACGAGGCATCAAATCCTGTTTCTTCCGAAAGATAGAACTGAGGGGCATTTGTGTTTTTTTTATGAAAAAGGCAACGCGTTTTGTTGCTCGTTCCGGGTCATAGGAGGTTCAAACCGTTCAGAACCCAATGGTCTGAATTAGTTTACAACAAAACTATAAGGCCTACTCCAAACCAGTCGAAACCACTGTTCAATGGGTTACAATCAATCAAAAGCAAAAACCACTGCGTTTAAACCATTTCAAGCCAAGCCCATAAATGCGTTCAACATGGATTGGATTTGAACTGATGCCGGGAGCCCACCCCAAGATCTCGTTTGATAGCTGTAGCTCTAATATCCATGAGTTCTTTGGAGTTAGATATTTTGTAACTCCAAAAATTCTTAGATCTAGAGCTACGAATACAATGCAAGTATTTAGATGATTCATTTTGTTTATATAGTTTGGACTACATATAAATATTTAAACCACTTTAAGACTTGTTTGGATGCACCTCAATCCCTCCTAATCCATGTGCATTGAGGTGGATTGAAGTGCATCCAAACAAGCCCTAAATATAATTTGCAAACTATAGATCTAACATGGATGTTGGAGAGTATTGATTTCTGTATTGAGTTACAGGTCAAGTGAGAACACAGATATAATACAAAATTCAGAAAGAAATTATCGTATAGATAGTTAAGGGCATCCGTGGATTAGCCACGTCGTCGGCAGACGTGGAAGATAGAAGAAAGAAAAAGAACAACAAAAAGCTTGGATAACAGATTACATCAGAGTATGGAAGGATGTGCATAGAGAGCGCTGGCTTCATGGCAACTCTTGGTACATGTACGAGATCACCGCTTGTAGGCGCGCTAGCGAGCAGGTTTTTTCCGTTCTCTCATCTTCACATCAGCAATATTCTAATATGAGCTAGTGAAATCCTTAACCATTGGTTAAGGACACACTAAAAGCTGTGTGTCTATGCCAAATGGGCTCCGAATATGCTATCATGCCCCCTGTCACCTCCGAGTTCCCAGTAAAAATCTCTCCAAGCAGCCGGCTTTATTTATTTATTTATTTATTTATTTATTTATTTATTTATTTATTTATTTATTTATTTATTTATTTATTTATTTATTTATTTATTTATTTATCTATATACAAGGGAATGAAGCCGGCAAGCAATGGCCGAGCAATAACGCACTAACATAAGAAGACACTGACATGTGACTTGCAAAAACTATAGCAGCCAGCAGGATGTGACGTTTTTATCTTGCATGAGTGATTGATACTGGTACCAAATCAAAGGTTTTTTTTGGAAGAACTAATCAAAGGTTTTCAACCTTAATTTCATGAATCCGCTGTGTTGCAGAACTAATACTTAGTCTCTGTCATTTTCATTAAACATCAACGTGATGAAATTGGTATCCTTGATTGGGTGTAGCTAGTTTGCCTCTAGAAATAATATTTCTTTAACAAATTAATGCGCAACCGGTGTATGTGAACGTCCATGCATTCGATCATATGGCTAAGTTGTGCACGCGTGAGTTTATAAAGGTGGGTGTAATTACGTGGGAGTGTGTGCACGTTATCTTCTAAAAGGAAAAATAATGTATTCCCTTCGATCTAATAAATTATAAGACGATTTGACATTTCTATAGATTCTATGCATTTAGATAAACATTTATGTCTAAATACATAGTCCCTCTAGATTGATAAAGGAAGTCGTTTTAGACCATGGTTGAGTCAAACATTGGGAATATAAATCATGAATAACTTTCAAGGTGTTAAGTTTGAAAATGTGAAAACCATATGAATAGATTTGTCTTGAAAAATACTTTCATAAAAATATACATATATCATTTTTTAATAAATATTTTTATAGAAATAAGAAGTCAAAGTTATACTTTAGATACCGTGTCGTTGTCCAGAACAACTTTTTTTTACCAACCTAGAGGGAGTAGCAAAATCTGTGCATCTAAAAAGTTAAAACATCTTATAATTTAGGATGGAAGGAGTACAACCATATTTTCCTTCCTGTGAACAGACCTTTGATTCCATTGTGGGAGATGTATTCAAGTATGATACTTACCCTTCCTCAATACAGTTCAAGGTCGATAAAGCGGATAGTGCATCGGGTCTGTTTGGGACCATAGTCCACGGCCGCAGAATCATGGCTCCGCGGGCACAGCACCGAAAATTGGCGATGCAGTTTAATCTCGTAGTCGTAGTCTTTTACATGGTTGGAAAAAATCAGAAACACTGTGAATCGTTTAGCGGGATTCTCGGCTTCTTTCGGCCGCCGCCACGAGAAACGCGGTCCCAAACATGGCCATCATCAGAACTCAATGCACTAGGGTTGCTTAAGCTCTGGGGAAATTGGTAAGAGAATTGCACAATTTTAACTGCCAGCTTGTTTTTTTTCTCGAACACGACTTCACGTATCTTTGCATTAAGAAGAGGAGGCCGAAAGCACGACGGATACAAAGCGGGATACAGAACCACAAAGAGAGTGGTTAGCACCCCAAACACAACAACAACAACAACACAACAACAAACAGCAAGAAAGAGAGAGAAAGGGCCCTCCACCACAAGCCTAACAACGCAACCTACAAGGCAAGTTGCAACTCTGCAAGGGACCCAACTCAGGAGATGTAGCCGCGGCGGTAACAATCTACCGAGAGAGACGACCAAGGCGGCCGCCGAGGCCCACGCGGCAAAGCATCCGCGAGGGGGCATCACACGCTCGGCAGCAACTGCCCAAGGTGGAGCCAAGCGCGACGTCGGTGACCAAGGACGGCCAAGCAACGACGACGGCGAACAACGTCGGCAACACCAACATCTGAGAGGACCAAAGCGAAACCCACGCGGCAAAGGATCCGCAAGGGGGCGTCACACGCTCGGCAGCAACTGCCCGAGGTGGAGCCAAGCACGACGTTGGTGGCCGAGGACGGCCAAGCAACAACGACGGCGAACAACTACGGCAACACCATCCACCGAGAGGACCAAAGCGAGGGCGGGGTCAGGCACAACGGGCGAGGAGGGTGCATCAACGTAGACTTCAGGAAGGAGATGACGCCCACGGACGCCACGGCGGATAACTGCCAGCTTGTATTTCCTGTTGATCTCTGTTAGTTGATCTCCAACAGGAAGAGAGATGTTTGAAAATATTTCGTACTATGAGCTGGAAGTTCCTCCGTGCAGTAATGCATCGCAATCTTTGAATATACGTAGGCGAAGTTATAGCTGGTGCATGATCCATTTGATTAAAAAATGGGGCCGTGACCGTGAGTCTTCAAGCAGGTCTATAATTTGTGTACCTTGTGCAAGTGGGGTCTTGGACTGAAGGGAAAAAAATTCTAGAAAGATGTCTCCCAATCGTGCTGGAAATAGATGTTCTTTTTTTTTTTTTTGCAATTTTTAATGTTGGGATAGTCTATATAGGATGATGCCAAGGAGCCTTGAGCTCATTGCTCAGTAAAAGAAGTTTCAAAGACAACTAGAGGACACATAGTGAAGTAGTAGGAACATCTATTCCTGGTATTGTTTTTTTTTCAACATCTATTCCTGGTTTTGAGTTTAAGCCTGCAGCATGACACACGCTCAAGAAATTCAGCTTCAAGTTACAGGTACTTCTCTTAACAGAATATATACCCTCTTAGCTTCCTGTGCTTCTTTTTCCTCTTCCCGCTTTCGTTAATATGCTTGAATGATTTAATTAGATCTTAACGAGCACAAAGTACAGTACTGTTTCGTTTCCATGGCCTTTGAATGTTTCCGATCTTAAATTTTTTGTCACCTTTTGGAGAGAGAGAGAGAGAGAGGAAACATTGGTTCATCTTTCCTCGTGTTCTTGGTGCGTCTTCTAAAATTAATAGTCAAATGTCCAGGTGTCTTGTGCTTGTGATGCTTAATTGTGTTGCCGTCCTGAGCCGGCAAATTTGTCAGAAAACCAACGTAGTAACATCGGGGTTGTCTCCCTCTATAATATCAGTCGTTTTAATTGATAGCACGGCCGACAAAAATGCTTCTTAGAATAGTTTTTCAAGAAGAGAGATATAGGTTTAGAAATTAAGGTATACGGTGGAAACCGCATGCTAGGTGGAAACGTGGAAACTAATTCAAAAATTACATTTCGGTCATTCAAAAAAATTTAAAACTTAACACATCCATAGTGCATACAAATATGTACTCACACAAAAAAGTTGAGATACAAACTCAAACTAGAAAAAATCATACAAAAATGAAAAATATGTGGTTCATGTGCACTTAAAGACGAAATCCAGGAATTTTGTCTTTTAGTGCATATGAACCTAAAATCATGAATTTTTTAAAATGTGAGTTTGAATTCCAAACCTTTTCTTGTGAATACATATTTGTATGCACTATGGATGTGCCAAATTTTAATTTTTTTTGGAATAACCAAAATATGTTTTTATAATTGGTTTCCATGTTTCCACCGTATATTTTGCCGTAATTAGGGGGTGTAATTTTGGATCCTAGATCCAACAATTAAGGATATGTTTACTTAATGATTTGTAAATTCTAAGTTGCTTTAATAATGTTATACAAAACATATGCTTATTATAAGTACCTTTCAAACCAAATGAAAAAACATTAAAGAAATAAATAGATGCACAATTTCAAATTTATTAGTTGGGTGAAAGCAAACAAGCAATAGGCAACCCTTGGCAATTGCCTTTCAAATATGTGCAGTGGCTAGCTGATTCAATGAAACAAAAATGCCTTTCAAACAAACTAGTTCTGCATTATGAGACTATTAATTGTCTTCATTTGTGTTAGGAAAAAAGAATGAGTTTTTTTGGAGGTAAGAATCACCCTTATTAATTGTACCACTACTACTACTTTTTTTCTTCTTCTGAGAGTAATGGTACTACTATCTACTCCATCTGTCCCGGAAAAAAAGTCATTCTCGCTAACCAAAAAGTCAGCAACTTTTAACTTTGACCAAATATATTTACCAAAATATTAATATTTATGGTACATAATTAGTATCATTAGATAGATAGTTGAATATACTTTCATAATAAACTTATGTAGAAATATATAAATGTTGCACGTATTTTCTACAAATCTAGTTAAAGTTGAGAAAGTTTGACGAGCACGATTCTCATAGCGACTTTATTTTTGAGACGGAGTACTGGCTAATTACCACGTCAACTTTTCTTCCAGAACAGGAATCCGGCAATGGTGAACAGGACAGCCGTGATGAACCTAAAGCTACCAATCGACGGCTGACGAGAGGAAGCGCCCGATGGTGGATGACGGTGGTGGTCGACATGCTGATGGTGCTCTGCGGAGGGACGGTCGGCACCCTCCTGGGCCGCCTGTACTACAATTCTGGCGGCAACAGCAAGTGGGTGGCCACACTCATGCAGTCGGGCGGCTCACCGCTCCTAGCCATCCCGCTGCTCCTGACGCCACCGCCCCCGGCGGAGGAGCCGCAGCCGGCGGCGTCCAAGGTGGCGGCCGTCTACGTGGGCATCGGGGTCCTGCTCGGCTTCGACAACCTCATGTACGCGTACGCGCTGCTGTACCTGCCGGTGTCCACCTTCTCGCTCGTGGCCGCCACGCAGCTGGCCTTCAACGCCATCACGTCGCGCCTCATCAACGCGCAGCGGTTCACGGCGCTCATCGCCAACTCCGTCGTCGTGCTCACCTTCGCCGCGGCCCTGCTCGGCATCGGCTCCTCCTCCGACGAGACCTCCAGCGACGTGCCCCGCGGCAAGTACGCGCTCGGGTTCGTCCTCACGCTGGCCGCGTCGGCTTCCTTCGCGGTCATCCTGTCGCTCTTCGAGGTGGCGTTCGAGAAGGTGGTCAGGGCGCGGACGATGCGGTGGGTGCTCAAGGTGCAGATGTTCACCAACCTCGTGGCGACGGCGGTCGGAGTAGTGGGCCTGTTCGCGTCCGGGGAGTGGCGGACGCTCCCGGGGGAGATGGCGGCGTTCAAGAACGGGAGGGCGAGGTACGTCCTGACGCTGGTGGGCACGGCGGTGTGCTGGCAGGCGGCGGCCGTGGGCACGGTGCGGCTGATCGCGAGGGTGTCGTCGCTGTTCGCCAACGTGACGGGCACGGTGGCGCTGCCGCTGGTGCCGGTGTTCGCGGTGGTGCTGTTTGGGGACAGGATGACGGGCATCAAGGCCGTGGCCATGCTCATGGCCGTGTGGGGGTTTCTCTCGTACGTGTACCAGCACTACCTCGACGGCCGGGTCGCCGCCTCCGGGAAGGGGACCGAGCGCTGCGTCGTCTGTGCCGCACGGACGGCAGGCGACACGGCTTAACGGGCGAGAGTTGCATTGTATAATTCGCATTATTTCCCTTCAGAAATGCTATTTCGTTTCGACCATTATCATCAAGCTACAAACCTGAGTTTGGCCATAGCAGTGCACGTCGATAGTTTAGATGAAAATTTAAAGATTATTTAGATTACTCTAAAACTAAAGTGGTTAGTTTTTTTTTTATCTCACATCATCATTTGTAGGCGTCCGATGGAAATCAGACCAACACAAACCCTCGCAGACCCACGTACCTAATAGGTGGGTCCAAATTGGATGCAGCTCGGGCTCTCCTCCAAGATTGACCCATTGGGACATTGGTCACAATCCAAGCTGAGTGTTCTGCTTCGTTGGTGAAGAGCTTAGGCTAGGAGCAGTTTTGTTGGTACGACTAGAAACTATTTTAGAAAAACGTTTACTAAAACGGTTTCTCGTAATAGATCCAGGAGAAGCTAGTATTTTTTATTCCATCTAGCACCTCTCTCCCCGCCACATACAAGTTGTGAAAGCGTATTTTCAAGAGATTTACTTAAAGAGCTGGAAAAAGCTTCAAACAGCTCCTTAAACTATTGGAGAAGCTATGTCAAACAAGAAAGTACTGATCTGCACCCATTCAAACTGTCCTATCAGCTTGGGCCACATGGCCCGCGTCCTACCATGACCATTCTTTTGCATGCCCAATGGTGCTATGCACGTCAGCGCACATGCGTGATCATCGTGGATCTGATAACAACCCCTTTGACGGACTTCCGGAGTTCGTTGGCAACATCGGTAATGTCACTCCTCAACTCAACTGGTTGAAGCCAGTCTGACGTTAGCGAATTCAGGGGTTGTTTTAGTGGGTTGTTTTAGTTTCTGTTTGTATGTATTTGGACTATTAGCTCCTATCTATAGACTAAGAACTAGTACATGATTAGTGGACTAACAATTAGCATGTATATTTGGATTATTAGAGACTAAAAAATTACTCAACTAGCTATTAGTCTTATGGATCCAAACCTGGACTTAAATTATCTTTTGTAATGGTATATGTGGGTAATTTATATGCAAACTAGATATATGCCCGTGCGTTGTATGTGGTCATGAGAGAATTAGTTGATGTTTATTCTTTTTGTTATGGATCTGCACACATGTACATATACGATTGTATTTCTTCAATTATTTTATAACAGAAAATGATCATATTTCTTCAATTATTTTATAAGGGAAAATGAGTCAATGTGATGTCACAATGACATCACATGTTGTCATACTTGCCGATCTTGTTGCCGGAGGTCTCATATTGCTGGAAGCTACCACGCACAAGGTCACATGTTGTTGGAGGTCTCGTTAGAGGAGCTGATGCGGGCCAGCAGCGAAGGTGGTGCCGCGCCGTGAAGCGCTGCACGTTGAAAAGGGACACCGAAAGGTCCTAATATGGTCAGAGGGGAGTGAATAGCCTAATAAAAATCTACAAGATCATTAGAACAATTTGATTAGTAAGACAAATGGCGTAATACAATTTTGCTCTAGCTCTACTAGGGTTGCAAGCCACATATCCAAACAATTCTAGTTGCTATAAATACTAAGCACACACAAGAGCTAAGTAGCTATTCACTAAGAGCTCTCAAACTTGCTACACTAAAGAGCTCCACTAGAAGAACTTAAGCTACAAAGCAAGCTCTCAAAGCTAGCTACACTAAAGAGCTTGCTACAACTAGTTTGCGGGAAAGTAATGGAGAATTCAAGATTATTATACCGTCGCGTAGGGGATGAACCAATCACCAAGATGATAATCAATCAATACACCGGGAGAATACCAAATGGTGAGACACAAGTATTTTTCTTCTGAGGTTCACGTGCTTGCCGGCATGCTACGTTCCCGTTATGTCGACCAACGCTTGGTGGTTCGGCGGCTAAGAGGTGTAGCACGAACCTCGTCTAACCCGTGGACACCGCAAGAACCTACCCACAAGTGAGGTAGCTCAATAACACGAGCAATCCACTAGAGTTACCTTTTGACGCTCCACCGAGGAAGGCACAAAAACCCCTCACAATCACCGGAAGGTGGCCAAGAACAATCACCAACTCTTGTCACAACTCCTCTGCTGCTCCAAGCCGTCTAGGTGGCGGCAACCACCAAGAGTAACAAGAATCTCGCAGCTCAAACGATCCCCAAGTGTCACTGGATGCTATCACTCAAGCAAATACACTTTGGAATTACTCAATCTCACTTTGGATTAGCAACCAAGTAAGGGAGATGAGTGGGAGGGAGTATGCTCAGCTCAAGAGGATGTCAAGATGATCAAAAAGTCAAGAGAGGTCCCCAAGAGCCGGCCACCAACTATTTATAAGCGTCCCTAAAGAGTAGTGCCTGCCTCGGGCGACCGGACATGCCGATCGGGTTGACCGGACTCAGCCTCAGCGTCTGGTCATTGCGTGCCAAGCCCACGGATGGGCGCCACGTGTCCTCGTTCAAATAATGTACGTTGATCTTCAACGGTTGCGAAGTTAGTCAGTGTGCAGTCAAAGCCGTGACTGGACGCCCCTGAAGAAATGACCGGACGCGGCCAACCCAGGGTCCGGTCGAGTCCAATAAGGGTTTTTTCGCACGAAAATAGTGACCGGTCACACGTGACCTGACGCGCCCAGCATCCGGTCCGACCATCGCCTCCTGCGCCAGCGTCCGGTCAGTGTTTTTTAGCGAGAAACATTTTCGCGACTTCACCATCTTCTCAACCCTTGTTCAAATGTGCTAACCACCAAGTGTATTACCTTGTGCACGTGTGTTAGCGTATTTTCACAAACATTTTCAAGGGTTATGTTACCTCACACTAGGTCTAATGCATATGCTCATGTGAGTTCACCTAGTGGCACTTGATAACCGTTTTAACCGTGAAATTCCCCTCTTCGTAGTACAGCTATCGATCCTAAGTCACTCACACCATCTATGGTGTCTTGAGTGTAACTTGGCATATGACTTATCATTTTATTTCTACACACTTGACACAATGATTAGTCCCTAGATTTTATCAATTATCTAAAACCAAATTGGGGCTTTTAGACACGACAAGTGAGCCGTCGCGGTTGTTGCCTGGTGGTCGTGGAGCGCACCATGGAGAGTATAAACTTGAATACCGGGATGTGCTTGCCGCAGAAGCCCAGTAGTTGCACCAGGTTGCCGGTTGCGGTGGTTTACGCGTGACAGTAGCAGAAGCTCCTCGCGGAGCGCACGGTCTACGTCGCCGGCCACCAATGCTGCCGCACTCTGCCTACTTGATGGCCACCTCAAACCTGTAGGGGAGCTTGGCGCGATACACTGATCCGATGCTGCCACTCCCGAGAGCCCGTCGTGAGGCGCGATAGTTCCCGGGAGGCATGGAACCGGAGAAAATTTAGAAAATAAGGAATCGGACAGAGCGGGAAAAGGACACGAACTTTTGCCCATACCTACAGCGATACATGTGGCTTGCGGCCTAGAGGAACATATTACAAAAATCTACAAATCTAATTACTAGAAAATATAAAGCTCATTCCATAATCTTTGTCACCTATATCGTGTAGATCTAGTTTATGGAAATTTAACAAAATTAGTTTAACCTTTTAAATACTTTTTTGATTCATGATCTTTATCACGTCTATCGTGTAGATCGTGAAAGGACCTCAGTAACACCTCAGGTCCTAGGGTTAACTTCCCATGGAAGCGAATTTTTCAAAATTTAACGGTGTCTGTGCTTTTAATGGTAGACGACGTTCCTGTCGACAGCGAGGTGCTTGTAGTGACTTTGTCAGTCTCGATGATTTACCGGTCTAGTCTTCGAAGATGCTCATAGGGCATGCTTTGCTTGTAGTGACTTTCTCGAGTATTTACCGCTGAAGTCTTCGAAGATACTCATAGGGGTAGCGTTTGCGTATGTGCATTCATAGAGGTGAGTGTGCGTGCATTGTGAGTGTCTGCGCTGTAGTGTGTAATTCGAAAAAATGTATCGTATAGATCTAGTTTATAGAAATTTAATAAAATTGGTTTCACCTTTTTAACCAATACTTGTGTGTTTTTTTAATACTTTATTTATTGGGTTAATCTGATTTGGTTCTTTTGGTCCATCAAATTTAGCATGTCACGCCACGTACTCCCTCTGTCCCTATTTAAACGTTGTTTCCGGTTTTCGTGCCACAAGTTTAACTCGATTCGTAGAAAATACGTGCAACATTTTTATCTTCAAATAAATTTATCAAAAAACTAGATTCAAAGATATATCCCATAATACTAATTATGTACTATAAATATTAATATTTTTTAATATATATTTTGTTAAAGTTGTTTCTCGGAAAGCGAAAGCGACAAATATTTAGGTACGGAGGGAGTACCTACGAAGCCATCACCTCTTGTCTTTGCATGGAGGCAAACCTGCAGGAGACACAGGGTCAATCCTAGGTGCCGTGTTGGAGATGGATTAGGTTGTCCGCACTCTTTATCCTCTATATTCATCCTCTAAAATGAATATTCCGTCCTGGTCATCGAGATTCTCTCCTTTATACCAGTTTCTTCCGCACTCATCCATTCTCTATATCTCATACTCTATATCAACTACCAACAGTAGGGCCCACATGTTTATAAATAAATTTTATCTAAATATATCCATGTGAGATCTTGTTTTGAAAAATTTATTGAAACAAATTCAATGGTGTAATCGGAATTTAATTTGGGTTTTTGGTTTATGAGTTATAATATTTTTAGCTAGATAAAATAGTTGGGCCCACTTATTAGATTCTTTTCTCTCCCCTCCCTCTCTCGGTTGCACAGTGCGTGCATGCAGCGTGGCAGGGCCATGTTCGGTACCGGATGAACTGTTGAGCGCTGTAAATACCGGACAGAAGCTTCTCCTGTACGACAGAGAATGCATTTACAGTTTCCGCTGCGGTGCTTCATCCGGTAAAAGCAACCTGCAGGAATGTTTAGCGGACTCCACTGCTGGCAGTCTTATTATTACCAGGAGCAGCCCTATTCGAGATGGATTGCGGTGTAGACGTGCAAAGGGAAGCGGAGCCATAGCCTGGCGTCCGACGATCCCCTTAAGGTATTTTTTATGTGTAGAGAGATCAAGGGGATTATTTTGAATTGCCTTTTGTAATGGTACAGGTGGATAATTTAGATGCAAAAATAATATTACTTTTATATATTTTTTATAATAGTGGAGGTGTAGATCCGGTGGCTATTATTTGGGTTGCCGATTGAGTTTATCAGATTAAAGATAGATGCTTCTTGAGAATTTCATTTTTTTCCCTAACACATCTAGTGAAAATTAACATGGAGATGCTTATTCTCGCTCTAGAACGCTTGCCATAAAGTGGGACGATTGTGATGGTATCCTGAGTGCTCTTCGAAAACACGAGCCGAGAGCTGAGATTTATAGATGATTTTGATTTCATATCTTAGTTAGTTAGCTTAATTGTTTTGATCTTATTCTATGGTTGATATCTTTATCAGTTGTTTGCGCTTATGTATCTCATCTCATGTGTTGATTCGATGCTATCATGGGCCACTTTTAAGTTTTAACTATCGGTAATGCTATGATTAGGACGTCCGGACGTCGGACGCTACGTGGCTTCACGTCGCTCATGTATTTACAAATATCCTCCAAACAAAATCCCATATTCCGCAAGTTGCAAGCCGCATGCACGTTCCGCTCTCCTCCTCTCTAGCCACACCCCAGCCTTCAATCGAGGTTGAAGGGTCGAGATGACGGACTAGAAGGGGTGAATAGTCATTTAAAAAAAACACGTCGGCTAACCGAAACAAATGCGGAATTAAACTTATCGGTCTAGCCAAGATTTCACCCCTCTAACTAAGTTCTCAAGCACCTTATAAATTATCCTAATTAGACAACAAAGGTGCTGGGCTAGCTAGTGCTCTCCTAAACAATTCTAACTTGCAAGGTCACACAAACCTATGCAACTAGTACTTTCAATCAAACCGTGGAGCACCTACACAAACTAGTGAAGCAAAGCGCATAAAGCCTAAGCTCACTATGAAAGCTCAATGCTAAATTAGATAGCACAAATTAGTTAGCTACACAAACTAAGCAATGTGACTAACAAGGTTATACAAACCAAATTAGCCATGCAAGGGGATACTACTAGCTACATAAACAAGAAGATAACTAGCAAGCTACACAAGCAAACTAGTCACAAGAGCAACTACACAAGCACTAGTATATGAATGTAAAAACAAGCTTGTGTTTCAGATAGCAAACCACCGAGAAGATGAACACAAAGTTGACACGGTGATTTTTCACCGAGGTTCACTTGGTTGCCACCAAGCTAGTCCCCGTTGTGTCGACGAACACTTCGTAGTTCGGTGGCTAATTGGTCACACACCGAGCCTCTCAAAAGGCGCCGCAAGAACCCATCATCAAGTGTGGTAGCTCAATGACACAATCTATTAGAGTTGCTCTTCGCGATCCCCGCGGGGTGAGCATAATCCTCCTCACAAAGCTTCTCCGGAGCCTCGCACAATCTTCTTGCGAGCTTCGACGGAGCCACAAGCCACCAAGCCATCTAGGAGGTGGAAACCTCCAAGAGTAACAAGCACCACCGGCTTGCAACACGATCACCTAGTGCCACTCGATGCAATCTTTCAAAGCAACGCCTAGAATCAACTCGCTCGCAATCGATTCGCACTCTTGCAAGCACAAGTGAGTTAGAGGCTCTCCTAGCATTCCTAAAGCATGGACACTAAGTCCCAAGGGTGCCAAGCTGCTGCCAAGGCCGGCCACCACTTCTATTTATAAGCCCACAAACGAATATAGCCGTTATGCTATCACTGGGCAAAAATCGCGAGCGACAGACGCGCTGCCTGCGTCCGTTGCACCAAAGAGCGCCACGTGTCCACGCGCGCCAAAACTTCAACGGTCATTTTCCATCTGATAGACGCGTCCATCGCGTCGAGGGCGCGCGTCCGTCGCACCGACAGACACGTCTGACGGGAGGCCGACAGACGTTGTCCCGCGTCTGACGCTGCGCAAGCCGATTGCCTCCCTCAACACGAAGCCGACAGACGCTGACGTCTCGCGCGAATGCCCGCGCGTCCGTTGCCTCCTCCTCTGCGTAGGGCTGCACAACACGCTAGGGTTAGGCGACACACGCTGCACAGCTGCGTCTGTCGCGTGCATCGTGCGCGTCTGTCGCGTGTTTCTCAGCGTAAACTTGTTCCACGACTTCGCCACTTCTTCCGACCTTCGGCGTAAAGGAAAATAGGCGTTTTAACTTCTCGAAAACGTTTGAATCCCGTCTCGCAAGCTTAGCAGGAGGGAGAGAGGACCTCAAACCCCTCTCTACCCCTCAAACTCCATCGCCTTCATAAATGTGCCAACACCAACAAGTGATCACCACCTTGTGCACGTGTGTTAGCATTTTAACAATCATTTTCTCCGAGGAGTTAGGCACTCAACTTGCCTTGCCACTCGATCCTAACACGTATGCAAAGTTAGATCGTTCAAGTGGCACTAGGTGACCGATATGCAAATAAGTTTGCCTCTCTTAATAGTACGACCATCTATGCTAAAGCCGGTCATCAACTTCTCTACACACCTATGACCGGTGAAATGGAAATGCCCTATGGTTATACCTTTGTCTTGCGCATTCCATTCCAACTCCTCCGACGTTGACGCAACACATGCACCAACCAATCACCAAATGATATGATCCACTTCATATCATCACGTGACCGTATTGGTTCATCGATCTTGACCTCACTTGCTCTTCACCGTTGCCTCGGTCCATTGGCGCCAAGTCTTGCCCAAGCTTCACCGTCACACGTGGTCCCTCGCTTCAAAGCCTCTGACTTGCTCTTCACACTTGCAACCAGTCCATCGAGTCAAGCCTCATCTCGATCTTATCTACCTTGGTCACATGACTTCATGTCATGTCTCATATGTAATAAGCTCCTCCATGACACCATCATATGTGGACTAATCTCCTGTATATCTCACATAACCACATATTAGTCCACCTAAGGTTGTCACTCAATTACCAAAACCAAACAAGGATCTTTCAGAGGTCCAGACCCCTGGAAACTCGCCGTGGCCCATCGCCACTCTCCTATACTCCTCCATGGCTGCACCCCAGCTTTCATTCACCGCCGGCCTCCTGCTCCTCCTCACCGTGGCCCTCACCGCTGCCACGACCCTCGTCCTACTCCGCTCGTCCCTCACCGTCGTGACCGCGACGTCCACTGCCACGCGAACACTCTCCAAAGCTCCCCTAAGCTTGTGGTGTTGCTTATATCCTCGAATGGCTTCCGCTTCGGTACTAGTACAAGGTCCCTCTCCCGCACATCGCCGCCTCATTGCCGGCGTCCTCTTCATCACCTCCTCTGGCTAGAGACACGACAAAGGGTGTCGTGGCCGTGCCGTACTTCGCGATTGCCTCGAGGTTGCCAGACATGGTGGTCGCTGTTCACTAGTGTCGCATCTGACATGTTGCAAGCGTATGTTTCAAGTGTTTCAAAGGTTTCATATGCATGTTGCAAGTGTTTCATATGTATGTTGCAAAAATAGATCAGAGTGTTGTATATGTTGCAACGGCTATACATGTATGTTGCAAGCGTCTGTTCCAAATGTTTTATTTATTTTTTTGGACGTTTATTGCATATGTTTCACACTTATGTTGCGAGTGTTTTATCTAGATGTTGAACATGCTTTTGCAATGACTTTTCAAGTGTTTTCAATGTGTTTTTGCAAGTGCTTCAGACGTATGTTTCAAGTGTTCCATTTATCTATGTTGCAAATGTTTCATTTGGTTATTTTAAAAGTAGATCGGGTGTTGCTGCTAGAGACCCACCTGCCACAGCAGGCGTCCGGGCGGGGGAAGTAGAGGGGGCACAACCGATCTCCGTGAAGGGTTAGGAGGCGCGGCCGCGCGGGTGACGTTTGGATCGGCGCGGACCCCTGTGTGGGCGCACAAACGGAGTGCAGGCGCGTCCGTCCAAACGTCCGCGTGGTAGCAATACCGTTTAACAATGCTGCACGGAGGGCCTATCGGGGCACGGCTGCACCGCTGCAGCTGGACAGGACTGCTCCGCGACAACGCCTCAAAGATGAAGTTGCATTGTATAATTCCCTTTCTTTCCGACCATTATCATCACACTACAAAGTACAAACCTGAAACTCGTCCTTTATAGTTGGAAGGACTACACGGTTTCAAAGATTGAAAGAGAGCTAGCAATTCAGATCAAAGAGCAAACGAGGAATAAAAGTAGAAAAGAGACCACACAACAGAAGCAGATGCTGCAAGCATTAGTATTGGTGCATGCACGATCAAATCAAGCAGAAGAGAACAAAGCCCCTTGGTTATCATTGCCATGCCCACAGCCCACGGCCGATAGATGGGGCCTGATCATCAGTGGCGTCGGGCGAGCGCGAAGGCAGACAGGAAGATGAGGACTATGAGCAGGACCATGGCGGCGAAGGAGCCGATGAGGGAGCCCGAGATGCGTTCGCAGAAGGAGTCGAACTGCTGGCAGATGGCGAACCAGTTGGCGCGCACGTTGCCCTTGTGCGCCAGGTACACGATTGCCGCCGCCGCCGACGCACCGGCCGTCAGCAGGGCCAGCATCGCCTAATATATAGTTGGAAGGGCGTTAGTTCATTATGAGCAAGTTCTTCCTAGCAGTGTACTAGTAATATGCAAGCTGACGTTAATTAACTCATTACCGCGTCGAAGAAGACGAGGATCAGACGGCTGTAGCGCGCCCTGGGCCTGATGATGTGCACGATGGACAGCGGGATGGACAGCACGACGTACGTGCACACCACCGCGTTCGCGGCCACGAAGAACCTGCGGCCGGAATTAGTGCTCGTCGTGAGACATGGATGGCATCAACTCACTGAAACCGGTGTAGCAGCGACGAGGAACTTACGTGAAGGACGGGAGGTCGCTGTACTTGGCCTCGAACTGGATGAACTGCGTGAAGAAGGGGAGCGTCTCGTTGGTGGTGCCCATGGAGATGGCGCTGGCGATGGTGGCGACGATGGAAAGGAACCTGAGGAAGACGTCGGCGATGGATACGGCGCGGCTGACGCCCGCCGCCACCGGCGCGGGCACCAGGGGCGCCTTGGAGCTCTCCCCGTGCTCGATCACCACGTCCTTCGTCATGGTGGCGTGCGTGCGGCGTGCCCCGGCCCTGCTGATTAAGCCTCTATCTAGGATAACCAACGAGCTCGGAGGAGGATTCTTGCTTGCAGTTCCAGATGTTGAGTGAGGTTGAGGCTGGCTCGCTAGCTGCTGCTTGGATTTTTGCTTGAGATGTGTGACTGTGTGAGATGACTGCTGCTACGGGTTCTCAGACCTTCTTATGCGCATGGATGGCACTGAGGTTTCGGAGTTCCACTGGGATAATGAAGCAGCAGCTTGTGCCTCAACAAAACCAACAGCATTTTTAGTCAATCATGCTGAGAGCAAAGGTGGTGAGTGATTTAGGTGGCTTTGACAATTAATCGTAGACACCAACTAAAGCTCGGCTGCGCATTTGTTGAATCTGCAACTGCTCTCACTTGCTCAAATGAAACTCACAGGTTGCAAATCTCAACACGGCATGATCTTTTAGCACGTTGCCGAACCCAAACTTGAATGTCTCGAATCCTAGCCCATTCCTACTAGTGGCAGTACAGAGCTAGCACTGCTCTTTGAATTTTGTTGGGTTTCCCTTCCATCCCAGCTGGTCTGGCTACATCCGCGTTGAATTATGCAGTCTTTTGTTTGATTAAAGAATATTTGTAGTCATGTAGACATGTAGTGTGATGGTTGGATGATGTCCTTGAAGATGCCATGCCATCATCTGTTGAAGCAGTTCAGCATCACACCAGTGCAAAGTGCTGTATTTGATGACGAAGGCACTTTCCGGGAGTACAGGGCATCACTTCCTGCTTTCCTGGGCTTTCTGCCATCGCATCTCATTCTGACATTCTCACCTGATGGATCAGAGACAAAGGTCCGAAGTTTCGGGCTAGGCCGAAAAGGCTCCGTACCGTACTGGGCTGCAACCAAAATTCCAAGTTCCAACCCGCGTACTCCGACTTGATATCTGTTGAGGCATCGTGTACAGACGACCCGGTAAGGCAACCGCGACGGCAGTTCGCGCAGCTCACCACGACGCCACGCGCCCACGCCGCGCGCTCACGCGTCCAGCAGAGGCGGTTCTCACCGCATGTAATAGCGATTGTATAAAACATTCATGAGATCAACACGCAATGGTTGTTGACTCCCATTCTACATGGTATCAGCAGCTCGGGTCTCTTCCTGCCCCGTTTTCTCGCGTCTCATCTAACCGCCGCGCTCGGCGCTGCCGGCGCGCTCGCTGCCCACCTTCCGCTGCCCATCCTTACCTAGCTCTCCTCACCCTTCCCGCTGCCATGGATGTCAACCCCCTCTTCAACGCCAATCTCTCCGACGGCGACAACTCCTCCGCTTCCTCCATCAACGGCGAGTCATTCACTGGCCCCGCCCCCACCGTCACGACTCCTCCCGTCGCTGTGCTGCAGACGGTGAACATCCGTGCTCACGTTCCCGTCGAGCTCAGCATCACCGACTCGAACTACATGGAGTGGCGCTGCTTCTTCGACGCCTTTGTTGGGAAGTTCGGGCTCAGTTCTCATTTGTCTTCCCCACCCACCCTTGACGACTGCCGCGACTCGGACTGGATCATCCGCGATCAGTGCCTGCTGAGCTGCATCTACAACTCCATCTCCAAGGATGTCCGCGCCATCGTCCGCGCACCCAAGGCTACGGCGTACACGGTCTGGAACGCCATCCACGACCAATTCCGGGAACGAGCTGCACCAGTGTTGTCTACCTCCAAGCCGAGTTCCGAAATCTTCTTCAAGGTGACATGGACATCACCGCGTACACCGGGCGGCACAAGCAGCTCGCCGATGCCTTGAGCGACGTCAGCCAACCCGTTCATGAGACCAACCAGGTGCTCAACCTCCTCCGCGGCCTCAACTCCAAGTATCGTCACGCGATCCCGGTCATCTCTGCGCGGCAGCCACCCCACACCTTCCTCTCCGCTCGCTCCTACCTGCTCCTGGAGGAGTAGTACGACAAAGAGCACGCCAAAGGCTACCACTCACCACGCCCTGGTGGCGACCTGCGTATCTGGTGGTTCCCGTCCACCTGCTCCACCCACTGGCGATGGCGGCTTCAGCTCCACCAACTCCGGCTCCAGGCAACCGCCAGCGCCTGCGCCCGCGCCCGCCTACGGCAACTCGCCTTGCTCCGACAACAATCGAGGGTCGAAGAAGCGCGGTCGTGGCCGCGGCAGGCCGCCCTCTGGTTCTACACTTCGTGCTCCCGCTCTGGCTCCTAGATGGGCTCCCGGCCTGAACCCGTGGACCGGCATGGTCCAAGCATGGCCCATGCCGTTCCGAGTCCCAGGCGCCGGCGCTCTCGGTCCACGGCCTGACACGCCGATCAACCAGGCTTACTTCGCCGGGACATGACCCACCCGACCACTGGCGTTCCACCACAAGCTCTAGGTCCTGATGTCTGGAATCACCAGGCACTGCTCGCCGCGCTCGCCACCACTGGCGTTCCACTGACTAGCCCGCAAGCAACGGAGTGGTTCCTAGACACCGGTGCTTCCTCCCACATGTCCTCTAACGCCAGTAATTTCTCCTCTCCTCAACCCTTGCCGTTCTCTCCACCCATCACTATCGGCAATGGCGCGACACTGCCCGTCACTCACCGGGCATCGACGGCCATTGCCACCTCACAGTCACCACTTCATCTACACAACGTCCTTGTGTCACCCTCCCTAGTTAAAAATCTAATCTCTGTTCGCTCTCTTACTCGCGACAACAATGTCTCCGTTGAGTTTGATCCATTCAGTTTTTCTGTCAAGGACCTTCCCACACGCACGGAGATTCTCCGATGTAACAACCATGGTGAGCTGTATCCGCTGTCTTCCTCTTCGCCTGAAGCCATGCTCACCACCTCGCCCACCGTCGACATGTGGCACCAACGTCTGGATCATCTCGGCAAAAACACACTTCGCCAGACGCTGTGCAACCTCGACTTCCAGTTCGCCAAGTCTTCTTCTTCAACCTGTCAAGCTTGTCAATTAGGGAAACATGTTAGATTGCCTTTTTCATCTTCGAACTCTGTTAGTTTGGTTCCTTTTCAGCTTGTACACACTAATGTCTAGACATCGCCTATTGTCAGTTCTCTGGATTTAAATATTATCTCGTTCTAGTTGATGATTATACCCATTATGTTTGGACGTTTCCTTTACGTGCAAAATCTGAGGTCCTGCAGTGTCTACTTGAGTTCCACGCCTATGTCACAACTTAATTTCAGCTACCCCTCATTGCACTGCAATCTGACTAGGGGCGGAGGACTCGGTAGGGCAAGGTAGGGCGCTTGCCATACCTTGGCTCTGCCGAGGAACCCCATCCCGAATCGCCTCTGGCAGCCATGGATGCAAAATCGATGCTTTGCTGGTGTTGAAGATAAACGCAACGCTGAGGCTTTACTCCTGATCGAGGAAGAAGATAACTATGACTCGAGATGAACCGCAACTTTGGGCCTTGTGGGCTGGCACCACGTATAATCACCATTGGTCATCAATTTAGATATTATTGAATTGTGAATTGTTGATTGCAGTGACGGCCAGGCGGCCCGTCCGTTCCTTTCCCCGAAACAGCAACGCTTCGTGTTTCTTCCGATCATGAATTCGCCGTTCACCCGTTCTTCGCTGCGGTGCCGGTGGCACGGCGCGATGGGCAAACTGCTAGCCCCTACCTCCTAGCTCCTACCCCTGCAACCCCCTCTTAGCTCCGCTATTCCACTTTGATTCACCTTGCCTGCCGACGGCGATGTGACAAGCAACTGAACAACTGAACTGTGGGTCATAGTAGCCACCGGCCGGCCACACGACAGTTTGGCACAAACACACAATAATCCAGTAAGGCTCAGCTCAAACCTAAAACTTTTTTCCGTGGTTGTTTGTTCGATTTGCTAGTTATCAATTAATCAATTAATTATTTAATTGGTTGGTTGATTTTGTTGGTCCTACATAGATCTTACTTTGCTATATGTCATCGACTTCGCCACACCTTAAATTTTTTCCGTCCTCCGCCACTGAATCTGACAATGGCAAGGAATTTGATAATCTTGTTGTACGCCAACATCTTGCTGCACATGGTGTGTCATTCAGACTGTCTTGTCCATACACCTCATCCCAAAATGGAAAGGCAGAAAGCATCATCTGAACTCTGAATGATTGTGTCCGCAGTCTTCTTCTTCATGCTGGGATGCCCGGGTCATACTAGGTGGCACTGAACACTGCTACTCACCTTCTGAATCGGCGCCCGTGTCAGACTAGTGGCCACTACACTCCCTTCCAGCTTCTGATCGGCATCCCACCCACCTATGATCACCTTCGAGTGTTTGGGTGCTTGTGCTTCCCCAATCTATCGTCTACGGCCGCGCACAAACTCAGCGCCTAGTCCATGCCGTGCGTTCTACTTGGATACCCTGCTGATCATCGTGGCTATCGATGTCTTGATCTTCAGAGTCGTCGTGTCATCACTTCCCATCATGTGGTTTTCGACGAAACCCAGTTCCCATTCCATTCTGTTCAGCCATCGTAGCCAACAATAACCAGACCGACTACAGTACTAGACACAACTGTCATCATTCAACAGCAGGCACCCGTCCCACACCTGTGTCCGACAGTGCCATAGCTTCCTTACCAGCGCAACCCTCCCCCATTGTGCAGCCCTCGCCATCCTCATCGGCTCACACGCTCACCGTCTGTGGCATCATCGCCGCCGGACGCTCCACACCACCCGCGAGCCATGCTACTCCGGTCGTTCACCAGATGATTACTCGATCACAAGCAGGGATCGTCAAACCCAATCCCAAATATGCCATGAGCGCTGAATCATCTTCTTCTTCGGCGCCAGCGTCCATCTCCCCAATTCCCTCTTCAGTTCGTGTAGCTCTAAAAGACCCAAATTGGCATGCGGCCATGGCACTGGAGTTTCAGGTGCTGCAGAATAATCGCACATGGCGCCTTGTCGATCGTCCGCCCGGCGCTCACATAGTCACGGGCAAATGGGTCTTCAAGCACAAGCTCAATCCCGACGGGTCCCTAGAGCGTTGCAAAGCCCATTGGGTGATGCGTGGGTTCACCCTGCGCGCCGGCGTCGATTTCGGTGAAACATTCACACCAGTCATCAAACCCACCACCATTCGCACTGTCCTCACCATTGCTGCGTCCAAGAGCTGGAGCACCAAACAACTAGGTGTCTCAAACACTTTCTTGCACAGTCATCTTAAAGAGCATATCCTTTGCCAGCAGCCTATAGGCTTTGTCGACACCACTCAACCCAATGTTGTTTGTCTCCTTGACAAATCACTCTACGACCTTTGTTAGGCCTCCCGTGCCTAGTTCGAGCGCTTCGCCGCCTATGCCATCACCATCGGGTTCAAGGCAACGCGCTCTGATTCTTCCATGTTCACTCTTCGCCGCGGCCACGACGTATTGCTGTACGTGGATGACATCGTCCTCACAGGCTCCAATCCACATCTTCTCCAATCCATTGTCGATCGTCTATGCTCCGAGTTTGCTGTCAAGGTCATGGGCGCACTTCACTTCTTTCTCGGCATCAACGTCAAGCGCAACGACGACGACTTCTTCCTATCCCAAGAGCGGTACGTCGAGGACATCCTCGAGCGCGCCGGCATGACTACATGCAAGTCGGTGGCCACTCCCGTCGATGCCAAGGGCAAGCTGTCTTCTTCTGATGGCGATGCGATTGATGACCCCAAGACGTACTGCAGCTTGGCTGGCGCGCTCCAGTACCTGATGGTGACGCGCCCCGATCTTGCCTTCGCCGTGCAGTAGGTGTGTCTACATATGCATGACCTGCGTGCTCCTCATCTGACACTACTCAAGAGGATTCTTCGCTACATTCGTGGAACAACATCGCTTGATCTTCATATCCGCGCGTCCACCGACCTCTCCGTCACGGCGTACTCAGATGCAGACTAGGCGGGCTGCCCGGACAGTCGGCAATCAAAGTCCAGGTTTTGTGTCTTCCTCGGCGACTCCCTCGTCTCCTAGTCATCGAAGCGCCAGCCCACCGTGTCCCGGTCCAACACGGAAGCAGAGTATCGCGTGATGGTGAATGTAGCTGCGGAATGCATTTGGCTGTGCCAACTGCTCGACAAATTGTACTGTGGCATCACCAAGGCCACGGTGGCGTACTGTGACAACATCTCCGCCATCTACATGTCGTCCAACCCTATACATCACTGGCGCACCAAGCACATAGAGCTAGATATTCACTTTGTTCGGGAACGAGTCCAGCTAGGTGAGCTGCGTGTCCTACATGTTCCAACAGGTGAACAATTCACCGACGTGATGACCAAGGGCCTCCCGACAGCGACATTCGAGGCGTTCCACTCCAGTCTTTGCATTGTTCCCACTACACGTCAAACTATGGGGGGGGGTTTTGAGGCATCGTGTACAGATGACCCGGTCAAGGCAATTGTGACGATAGTTCGCGCAGCTCACCACAACGCCATGCGCCCACGCCGCGCGCTCACGTGTCCAGCAGAGGCGGTTCTCACCGATGTAATAGCGATTGTATAAAACATTCATGAGATCAACACGCAATGGTTGTTGGCTCCCATTCTACAATATCGTTCCATTACGTGCTGTTTGGTTGAGGAGCAGGAGGATGGAGCGGCTCTCGGAGAGGAATATTCCCTAAGATTATGGGATGAGCTCGCTCTCAAAAAGCTCTTGAACGCGCTCGTCCCAGAGTTACGTGCTCACGCCGCCTTTTGGAGGCACGCGTAAAAGTCCCTAATTTGGTTTTGGTTAATTGATAAAACCTAGGACTAACCTTTGTATCTAAGTGGATGATTTAGATAAAGGTGGTCATTGAATATGAGACATGACATTAACTCATGTGACCAAGATGATGAAGACCAAGATGATACTTGGCTCAATGGACCGGTTGTGAGGGTGAAGGGCAAGTCAAGGCTTCAAAGCGAAGGACCATGCGATGGTGAAGCTTGAGCAAGACTTGGCGCCGACGGACCGATGCAACGGTGAAGAGCAAGTGAAGTCAAGGTCGATGGATCGAGACGGTCATGTGATGATATGAAGTGGATCATATCTTTTGGAAAAACAAAATGGGCTCAAGGCAAAGGTATAACCATAAGGCCATTTTGTTTTGCACTCAAGACACCATAGAGGGTGTGAGTGGTTTAGGATCGATAGCCGAACTATTAAGAGGGGAAGTCTTATCGGTTATTCGACGCACGGGTGCCACTAGGTGAATTCATGAAGTGCATTGCATGTAGGGCCTAGTGAGCTAACTGGAAAACCTTCGAAAATGTTTATCAAAATGCTAACACACGTGCACAAGGTGGTGATCACTTGTTGGTGTCGGCACATTTACGAAGGCGATGAAGTTTGAGCGGTAGAGAGGGTTTGGGTCCCTCTCTCCCTCCCGCCAAGCTTGCGAGTGCGGGATTCAGGCGTTTTTGAGGAGTTGAAATGCCTATTTTTCACTACGCCGGAAGTCAGAAAAGAATCGGAGGCGAACGGAGGTCACAGAGGTGACCGGACACTGCACCGGACGCGGTCATGGTATGACCGGACGCGTCCGGTCAGTACAACGCAGCAGTCAGGCGCGCGGGTGCTAGGGTTTGCAACCGGCGCGTCCGGTCACTCGCGGGACCGGCGCGTCCGGTCAGGCGCCCAGAGGGAACTGGAGTTCGCAAGGATGAGCGGACGCGCGGCGCGTCCGGTCACACGCGATCGGACGTGTCCGGTCATTGAGGGAGCTTACTGGACTCCGACCGGACGCTAGCACTGTCGCGTCTGGTCGTTGCCTGGAGCGCGTCCGGTCGATGCTTCACGGGCGCGCGGTACTGTGCGATCGGCGCGTCTGGTCGTTTGATGGGCGCATCCGGTCGTTGCCTGGGGCGCGTCCGGTCGTTGGTTTGACCGTTGGGGCTCAGTGACCATTGGAGGATCGGACACGGTTGAGCGCGTCCGGTCATCCCAAAAAGTATCCAGTGAAGGGGTACAACGGCTCTATTTGCTTGGGATGCTTATAAATACTTGTTGGCCGGCCCTTGGGGAGGTCTCTCGTGATTTCTAACATTCTTGTGCATCCTTTGAGCTAGAGCTTCTCCCTCCCACTCATCTCTCTTGCTTGATTGCAAATCTAAAGTGAGATTGAGTGATCCCAAAGTGCATTGCATAGCTTGAGGGCATCTAGTGGCACTTGTGGGTAGTATAGCCGGTGGTTTTCTTGTTACTCTTGGAGAGTACCGCTCCTAGCCGGCTTGGAGATTGTTGGAGGCATTGGCAAGAGAAGGAGATTGTTCTTGGCCACCTCTGGTTGATTGTAAGAGGTTCTTGTGCTTTTCTCGGCGGAGCGCCAAAAGCAACTCTAGTGGATTGCTCTTGTTATTGAGTTACCTCACTTAAGAGTGGTGTCTTGTGGTGCCTTGCGGGGCGTGCCTTGAGGGACAAGTGACTTGAGGGTCACACTGAGGAACCATCTAAGTGTTGGTCGACACAACCGGTGACGTAGCTTGTCGGTGCACAAGTGAACACCGGGTGAACAAAAATATTGTGTCTCTTATCTCCTGGTGATTGGTCTTCATATTGTGTTATTGTCAATATTGATTGATTGTATATCATCTTGGTGATTGGCAACATCTTCGCTCCACCGTCGGTATAAGATTCACAATCCTATCTCTCGCGTTTACTTTTACTAGATTATATGGTGTAGCTCTAGTGGTAGCCTTTGCTAGTAGTTGTTAGCTTGCTCTCTAGTGTAAGTTTAGCAACATAGCCCTTGTGTGAACTAGAGATCATAATTTACTAGACTTGTGGATAGGAGGCTTGCATCACTACCGTAGGCTAAGCAAAACTCGCTTTACGCCGTTTGTTATTCTAACAAGTTTGCTTAGTATTTTTTGTATAATTTTTATAGGCTATTCACCTCCCTCTAGCCATCTAGGACCTTACAGCGCGGCCTAGGGAGAACGAGGCCGGAGCTGGTGGATGCGCAGCAGAAGCCATGCCGGGGCCGACGAGCACATGGCGTGGGCATGGCCAGGAGCCGGCTAGCGCGCAGCCTGGAGCCATGCCCAAGGGTCGATGAGTGGACGAGGAGCTGAGCATAGGACCAGGAGATGGAGAGCACGCGGCCGGGGATGGCTAGGCGGTGGTGGAGCCTCGCGGACTAGGGGTCCGGCGGCGGAGGAGGAGTGGCCAAGGCGCGTGGCGGCGAGCAGGCCAGGGCGTGCGGTGGTGCCACAGGCAAGTTTACGGCCGGCGGCGAGTACGGCCATGACTTGCGTAGCAGAACAGAGAGGGAAAGAAACCATGTTTGAATGTTAACGAATCTGCTATCAAATTCATCTCATCCCTCCAACCAGACACGAAAACAGAACCACTCCATCCTTTCAACCAAACAATAGAATGAAGCCATTCCATCCCTAAAACAGGAATGGAACTGTTCCATTCTACCTCGCTCTCTAACCAAACGCACCCTTAAGGAGCCCGGTCACTCTTTCTCCAAGGCTGTCAGGACCACAAATAAGCCTTTTTCTTTAGACAGCAAATAAACCTTGAATTAAAAAAACTTCAATCATCTGATCCTCTCTAATGAAATTTAAAAAAGTGATAATGCTATGTGTCTTACGTCCGACACGAGCAAAGTCGGATGCTTCCGCAGGCCCACCGCCTCGTTGCTTGCGCTTTTACCCCACCGCTCGTTCTCCCATAAGTTTATTAAAAAAATCACTCATCCTTATCCCTTTCGCTTCCTCCTCCCATGTCACAGTGCCTTGTGGCTGCCCTATCCTGGATGCGGACGCGCCGTCCCGCCGCTGTTGCTGCGCACCCCATCCGCTACCGCTCGCTCGCGCCCTATCGCACGCGCCTATCGCCCTCCTATTGTGTATGCCGCCCGCTCCCTCCTGTCACGCGCGCTAGTGCTGGTCCGGTGAAAGCCAAAGTTTGATTTTGGTAATTAATGACACCAAGTTGATAATGTCATGTGTTAAGTGTTTTGAGTTAGGCATAAGCAACACATATGATGAAGGTATATGTGGCAAGGAGTGGTGGCCACAAGATCATAAAGAGATGGTGCATGGACATGAAATGACGATCATGGTGGAGATGCACATAAAATGATGGACATGATGATCAAGTGGAGGAGAAGGATCTAAGAGCGCAAGGCAAAGGTATAACCATAGGGTTTTCCTTTTGTCGGTCTAAGATGAGTAGAGAAGTGATTGACCGGGCTTAGGATACATAGCCGACTATCAAGAGGGGCAATCACGGTTAGCTCGGGAATCAAGTGCCACTAGATCAATGTCTTGAATATATGCATTAGGATCTAGTTGAGAGCTAACATAACGCCTTAAAAAATATTTGTGAAATGCTAACACACATGCACTTGGTGGTGTTAGCACATTTGCAAAGGCGGTGGAGTTTGAGCGGAAGATAGGGGTTTGGATTCCTCTCTCCCTCCCGCCGAGCTTGCGAGGCGGGATTCGACGCTTTTTGGGGAAGTAAAATGCCTATTTTCTACTACGCCAGAAGTCAAAAAAGAAACGGAGGCAAACGGAGGCCACCAGGGCGATCGGACGCTGCACCGAACGCGGTCACGGTTTGACCGGACGCGTCCAGTCAGTTCTTCGCAGCAGTCACGCGCGCGGGTGTCAGGGTTTGCAACCGGCGCGTCCGGTCCCTCACGGAACTAGAGCGTCTGGTCAGGCACCCAGAGGAGCAGAGCGGGACGTAGAGCCAATCGGACGCGCGGCGTGTCTGGTCACGTGCGATCGGACGCGTCCGATCGTGGTGGGAGCTCTCTAGACTCCGACCGGACGCCGGGTGCAGCGCGTCCGGTCAAACGCTGAAGCGCGTCCGGTCACGGCAACGTCTACTTCTGACGCGCACTGTTTTCGCTTGTCCTGTAGTGATCGGTCGCGTCCGGTCACCCTGATCGGTGCATCCGGTCAGAACGTTTTGCACTGCGTCGTCCGGTAACGGCTAGCTGCGTACCCCTTCGCTATAAATAGAAGTTGGCCGGGGTTTGGGGGCATCTCTTGCACATTTTGAGACCTTGAGACATCCTTTGAGCTAGAGAACAACCCCTCCACTCATCTCTTTGCTTGGTTGCACATCTTGAGTGAGATTGAGTGAGATTCAAGTGCATTGCTTGAGAGTTGCATTTTAGAGGCACTTGATCTTCGAGTTGCTACGGATTTCTTGTTACTCTTCCGTGTTTCCCGACACGGTAGACGGCTTGGAGCAGCGGAGGTGATTGAGCTCATAATTGAAGCTTGTTGGAGCCCTCACCAAGTGTTGTAAGGGGTTCTTGATCCTTCCCCGCGGGAGTTCGTGAATTAGATACTCTAGTAGAGCTCGCGGCTTGGAAGATCCCCATCTTGTGTGCAGTTGTGCGGCGCCCACCGAGGGTTCGACTCTTGATAGCCGATTAGCTCACGAACCAACAAGTGAGTGCATCGCCACAATGAGGAGTAGCTTGTCGGGAAGCAAGTGAACCTCGGTAAAATCTTGTGTCATCTCTTTGCCGAGGATTTCTCTTGTGGTTGCTCATTGTGATTGCTTCTTCGAGTGCATTACTTCTCTACATCGTTTGTATAAGAATCAAGTCACTTGCTCTTTACTTTCTTGTACTAGTCCTAGTGTAGTTTGCTTAGTGTAGCCTTTATCACATAGGAGTAAGTAGCTTAGGGACTTAGTCTTGTTGGTGTGTATTAGAGATCATAGCCTAGCTTCACTAGAATTGTATAGGTGGCTTGCATAGTATAGTTGAGTTAGTGCTAGAATTAGCTTAGCCATCTTTTATACTAATGTAGTTGTTTAGTAAAGTTTGTAGATTTTTAAATAGGCTATTCACCCCTCTCTAGCCATTTGGACCTTACATCCGGCCGACCCAAGGCCCTGGTGGTGCTCCGCGTGCCACTGCTGCTGGATGCTAGTTGTGCTTGGCGCCGCCCCTTGCCGTCGGCTCCCACCCCGACGACCAGAATTGACTGGCACATGCTCTCTCCCTCTCCTATGTTGCAAATATATGTTTCAGACATTTAAGAGGTATGTTGTAGTTGTTTCATATGGATGTTGCAAAAATAGATCAGGGGACGTTGCACAAGTTGCATATATTGCAAATGTTTCAGAGACATGTTGCAAGAGTTTGTTCAAAATGTTTAATCTGTTTCAAACATATGTTACAAGCGTTTTAATATGGATGTTGCATATGTTTCACACATATGTTGCAACAGTATGTTCCAAATATTTTATCTGTTTCGGTCTTCCGTTGCAGCAAGTGTTTTCATGTTGCAAATTGCAAGTGTTCTATCTAAATGTTGCATATGTTTCACACATATGTTGCAAGCGTATTTTTCCAGATATTTCATCTGTTTCAGACGCATATTGCATTCAAGTGTTCCATGTTGTATGTATTCATGCTGTTCGGAGAGTCAGAGGCACGGGGGAGTGATAGTGGTACGACACTGGTGTCGGGGAATGGGGCGTGGCGAGCCGATGGCCATTGGACGTGGCGCGCGACGGTCGGGGTCACGACGGGGCGAGGCAAACAGATGAGAGCGGGGTGCGTGGATGGGGGTGGGTCGAATTGAGGCGGTCGGGGTCACGACGGGGCGCAGGCTGTGCAAGCGCACGCGGAAAACGGCCGTCCGATCCATCGTACGTCTGAGCGCCAGCACGTCCGTTAAAAAATATTCTCAACTTTTAGACATGGAACCGAACCAAAACTCTGAATCTTAATATAATATAACATGATACGACTCTTGCTGGTATAAACAACCTGTTTCCTCGATGAACATTGAAACATATTTTTCGCTGTGTACTTTTTTCAGAAGCAAATTCGGGCCTCCAAACGATTTTATGTTCAGATTGACCATCTGAATGTCTCAAGAGCAAGTTCTGCTCAGAAATTGTAAGCCTGCACTGTGTACTGTAAAAGCATCCGACAAAACCATATAGCGGAGAAAGGAGTTGCAGCGCGTAATGTAAAGCCTCCGTTAAAGCAATTGCGTCCGCTAAATCTAGCGCAATAGCGGACGTCCGCCACGCGCGCTGACAGAGATGAGGAAAAAACGGCGGGCCCCACTGTTTCAATCCTTAAAAAATGTTATAACTCATAAACCAAAAACTCAAATTAAATTTCGATTACACCATTGAATTCGTTTCAAAAAAATCCTTCAAAACTAGATCTCACGTGGATATATTTAGATAAGTGACAAGTGAACCACACAGTAAATAGAGGATGATATAGAAGATAGATAAGTGCGAGAGAAATAAGCGTAGAAAAAAGAATCTGGATGACCAGGCTAAGTGACCTCTCATCCCGAACCGACGCTTCCCAAACTAAGACCTTCCGAGCCCTTGATAAGCTGACTCCGTGGCCCCTGACCGGCGGCGCAGCCGTTGACTTTTCTGCTTTAATTCCCCATCCCCCTCCCAAATCTTTCGTCTCGTGAGGCAAGAAGCGGCGGCGGCATGGACCGGAACCTGAGCGGGTTCCTGATCGGGTGCGTGGGCACCGCCGTGACGCTGCTGGCGTACCAGCAGACGGTGGTGACCAGCACGCAGTGCGTCGCCGCGGGCTTCGTCGTCCTCCTCTTCGCCCTCTTCGTCAAGGAAGGATTCCTCTCCCTCTGAATCTCTGGTGCGCGGTGCGCCTCAGCCATGAGCCCAGGAGGCATCATCGCCCCTTCGTCTCCGCTAGCTGCTTGTATTTCTGCTTGCTTGATAGTTCAGTCCCGCAGCTGCGGCTGTGCTCCTCAGGTTCTTGGAAAAACACTGTAACTTTTATGTAGTGCTTGGTTGAGTACTGTGACACGGATGATTGTTGCTGGTTTGAAGGGTCTACTCTGTCGGAATCGATGTACTATCTTACTAGTATGTACTTGATCGAAGAACAGCAGACAGCAGACCAGCATAGTTCTTGCTTGCCTTTAGCTAATTATTGGTACGCGAATCCTGATTGAATTGAGCCTGGTGTTGCCGTTGTTCGTTTCCTACTGATACACTTTGGCTTGCCAATTCATCTATATGTTTACTTTATATAGGAGTACAAGTATAATAACTGCTTGTAAGTGAGAGTTTTTCCTCCTTTGTTGGCATGAATTCACCCAAAAAGATCGATGTTGTTTCCCACAGTTTTTAGTCTCAGCTACAGGAACCAGGAAGCGACTGCAGTTCTTCTCACAACTACAATGAAACAGAGTTCCTCAGTTTACCTACTCACCTGTCGCAGTAGATTCGTTTGAAGCGTCCTACGCAAAATGAATACACCCTTCTGTATTTGGTTTAATGTTTATGGAACGAGATATTCTATTATCATCTAACTTCTTGGTTTTTATTTAGCTTGTGGAATAGAATAAGTTGATCTATCACAGCCTCATTTCTCATGAGCTAATAATTAGTACTAGGATGAGTAACAAAATCATTCCACTAAATCTAAGAGATGGATTCATGATACATTACATTATCTAGAATGGGTTGATTCCCTAAACCAAACACTCTGTTACAAAAAGAAGTCAATGGATAATGCTCAGTCATACATGCCTCAAGATGAAATAGTAATACACGCCCATACATAAACAGCTCACCCTATTATCTTTGTCAGCACAGCGCTGTTTCCTCCATCTCCTTGCCTCGTCTATACACATCACCTTCTAACTGGTTCAAACTAATCTGCTGATGTTGAGACATGGTTCTGCTGATCGCGGCAAAAGAACGCCGACTCTGACACTGGCACCGATATTTTTTTCAGACGTGCATCCCTTCTTCAGTAGTCGAGAACAATCTTCTTCACAGAAGCGTACGTGCCAGCCGCCGCAACCACGGAGCCCAGAACAATAATGGTGGCGATCAGCGCGACCTCCGCCCTGCTGCAGCGCGCCACGCCGAAGATCTTGAGGTAGAAGATGCTGGGGAGCAGCATCGCGGCCATGACGCTGAGGAGCGAGCCGACAAACTCCATGAGGTGTCCAAAGAAGGGCACGGCGAGCGCGACGACGACCATGCTAACGACCAGCAGCGTCCTGACCAGCACGTTCACGGACCTCTTGCTGCTGCGGCCGGGGCCGGAGCCGGCGGCGACGAGCAGCCTCTCCTCCACTGCCGTCGCCAGCGGCGTCACCATCAGGGCGTACTTGGAGAAGGGGTTGATCAGCATGGTGTAGATCGCTAGCTTCGAGACGATCTTGCCCTCGGGCAGGTTTAGCGTCACCTGAGACTTGACGTCGTCGCCGTACATGAGGTAGCCGAGGATCGCCATGGATCCGTAGTTGAGAGTGCACGCGACGAAGCATATGACAAGCACCTATATGCAAGCGGAAGACAGACACGAACAAAAATTCAGTTTTGTCAGCGGAAGTAATAGGATTTAGCCTTGTAATGTACTCCATGGCAGCATATGCATAGGTCGATAGGATAAAGTATACTGTCCAGTCACTATCATAGTATATTTTTACGCTCCTATTGTTTAATAGTGAACCATTGTAGCAGAAGACAAAACATTTGGCCTTACCGGATTTCATCTCCAAATTCTTTACACTATGCAAAAAAAAAATTCTCGTCACATCAAAATGTCGGCATATGTTTAGAGTTAAATATAGATGAAATAAAAAACTAATTATACAGTTTTGTTGTACTTTGCGAGATGAACATTTTAAGCCTAATTAATCAATGTTTGGACAATTATTATCAAATAAAAACAAAATTGCTACAGCATTACACAGTGTTTCCTATGCAAAATTGGTGCACCAACTTTAATATCTAAACAAGCCCTCCACGCATCAGTTTGGAAGCACACATGACACATGGAGATGGCAGCGCAGCTGACTCCGAGGCACTAGTATCATAGTCGGCCAGGACAGCTGCTAGTGAAGGCTATTTGTTTTTCTAAGGAAACCTAGGTCCAGTTTAGTTCCCCAAGAATTTTGCAAAAATTTTCATATTTCTCGTCACATCGAATCTTTAGACGCATGCATGAAGCATTAAATATAAATAAAAAATAAAACTAATTACACAGTTTAGACGAAATCCACGAGACGAATCTTTTAAGCCTAATTAGACTATGATTGGACACTAATTGCCAAATAACAACGAAAATGCTACAGTGTTCATTTTGCCAAATTTTTTTATCTAAACATGCCCCTACTGATCGTTAGTACGTACTCCATCCAAAAAAACAGAAGAAAGAGTTCGTCTTATTTAAAAACTTTATATAAATTATAAAATAAATAAATTATTTTAATATATTTTTAATAATAAAATAAGTCATAACAAAATAGATAATATTTAAATAAAAAGTTTGAATAAGACGGATGATCAAACAAGATGTTTAAAAGTAAAAAATGACACTCTTTTTTTTTTTTTTGACGGAGGGAGTACTTCACAGGCAGTCAGTCAGGCATTGAGTTTCCCTTTTTTGGTATCTGGAACTTTTGTTCAGGACAAATGTTACTTTCACTTCAACACAAAAAAAATGCAGTGGTACAAGTAGAATGAACTAAAAGGAAGCAAAGCATTCTGTTTTCTCGGTGCCATGAGTCCCATGACCATGAGAATAATGCACAGCATGTTCAAAAAAAAAAGAGGGAGAGAGAATAATGCACAGCAAAGCAACTCACCCTGGAGAACCTTTTCTTTTCCTTCATGGAGTTGCAGAGCGTGGGGAAAATGGCATGACCGCAGTAGCAGAAGGTGTAGAGGCCCAGAGCAGTGGGGAGGCCACTGACGTTGAGCATCCTCCCCCTGGCCCGGAACCCGACGCCGTCGGCGATCGCTGTCCACAGCACGCAGACGACGACGACGGCCGACGCGAGCACGCCGCTGGCGGACACGTAGGCGAGCACACCGAGGCTCCGGAGCCACGTGGTGGGCAGGGTGACGAGGGCGACGAGGACGACGAAGAGCTGCTTCCCGGAGACAACGAGGAGGGCGGCGCCACCGTCGCCGCCGAGGCCGAGGCTGATGCTGGTGCCCGGGAACAGCTTGTCCAGGTTGTCCCCCTCCATGATGAGGAAGCCGGTGGCGACGAGGTAGAGCTCGGCGTAGAGGAACGCGGACGCGGCGAGGCGGCCGCCGCGCCCGAACGCGAGCGCGCCGATGTCCGGGTAGCCCCGCACGGCCGGGGACGCGTCCATGCACCGCTGCAGGAGCAGGCCCGTGTAGCAGCACACCGCCGCGACGACGAGCAGCAGCGCCAGGCTCAGCCACCCGCCCTCCGACAGCGCGTACGGGATGGACAGCAGCCCGACGCCTGAGAGAAACCCGAAAGAACAACCAACGTTGTTAGCATGGCAACACCACCCTGTACTGTAACTCCAGTAGAAACGAAACTGGCAACGCAGGATGCAAACGCGACGTGTGCACACTCACCGGAGAGGCCGTTGAGGCCATTGAAGCAGGTCCGCACGAAGCTCGCGCCGCCGTCGGGCTCCGCCGGGCCGAAGCCGTGTGCCTCCGGGTCCTTGCACGCCTCGTAGGCATGGAGGAGGGGCTGCTGCACCAGGCCCTGCAGCGCGGCCGGCGAGCCGTCGGGAGGACCGCGCGACGCTGCTCCACCATTGGCCATATCTTATCCGGCTGCGCACTTCCGTTGCAGCTAGCAAGTTGGCGCCGCGCGCGCACGCACCTGGTGGAGCAGAAGCGAACCGAACATAGAGCAGAGCACCGCCGCGCGAGCCGTAAATAACAAGCCTGCGTTGTTTATGGGCAGGGATGAAAACAACGGAAACGATCGGTAGGAGGCTAAATCTTCAGTGAAAGCAACGTAGCTTTTGAATGATTACAATAATATAAGTTTTAAATATATCGCTAGCATAAGTGATATTCTCTGATAAAAGCATGTAGATGAGAATACTATACCGAGCTCACTGGCAGTCATTTTCACTTTTTTTTCTCTAAAATGAAATCGATATGATATCGTCGGAAACGAATACTCGGCGATCATTTTCACTTTTTTTTCTCGAAAACAAAATCGATATGATGTTGGCCTTGTTTAGTTCGTGGGTAAAAAGTTTTCTGTGTCACATCGGATGTTTCATGGGATATTAGAAGAGATCATCGCATACTAATAAAAAACTAATTACATAATTCGTCTGGAAACCGCGAGATGAATTTATTAAACCTAATTAATCCGTCATTAGCACGTATGTGTATTGTATCAATTATAGCTAATCATAGACTAATTAGGCTTAAAAGATTTATCTCCTAAAATCCTTACCAACTGTGTAATTAGTTATTTTTTTATCTATATTTAATGTTCCTTGTATGTGTCAAATATTTGATGGGACGGGATAAAAAGTTTTTAGATGGGAACTAAACGGGGCCATTGTCGGAAACAAATACGACGCCGATATTCTGGTAATTTCGAAAACGATAGTAGTCAATCAAAAAATACATCGATAATGATCGAAATTCATGAGAACAATATCCTCAAAAACGATAAACACGTTAAATCATAGATCATGCGAAGATCCATATAACTCATCCTATCTCAAGTGACAATCTCCACCTATATTATATATTTAATATTAAAAGAGGCAAAATTTTAGCCTATATTTTTCGTATGGTTATTTTTCATCTGGCCTCGACGAAGACTTGAGCGCACGGTACAAGATAACAACGCTAGGCAGGACCCAAAAACATAGTAAGCACCCGGATCTCCTTCCCAAAATCAAATCCAGAACGCACACGTCATGACCTGTACACAGCAACGCACCAAACCAAATCCAGATTCCAGATCGATTCCAAAACGAAATCATGAAAATCACGTAACAAATAAAGGCCAAGTACGCACGGTACAACACAACAACGCTACTTGATTTCCTCTGTCCCTAGATGGGCACGAAATCTTTATCGAGGATTTTCCAATCCAAATCGGCAAGCAAAACCGAGAAATCAAAACCACCACGTCAATCCAAATCCGAACCCAAATCAGATTAGACTCACTATAGAAAGACAAATAGCTTATATATCAAATCTCCTTCTCCTCCGACTAAAAAGAACAAAACTAAGATCACCTCTTGGTGCGTAAAAAATTTTCGGCTCACCTCCTACCACGTACGTGCGATCCCCACCCCGCGATCCTCACCTTCTACTGCCTACGTGCGATCCCTCACCTTCCTCTTCAGCTCTCGCTCGTGCGCCCACAGAAGGAAAGGAAGGGTGCACAGAGGAGAATTTTTTTTATTTTTAGCCCAAATTTGAAACATATTTTAAATTTGACCCGGATTTGAAAGTTTTTTTAAAACTAGCTCGTTTGGCCCCGCCACCATGCATGGCGGGGCAATTGCACTGAACCCCGCCATGCATGGTGGCGGGGTGCAGGGGCCACGTGGCACCATGCAGGCCAGCGTGGAAGGGTGTACCCCGCCATGATGCGTGGCGGGGTACCCCTAACCCGCCACCGATCATGGCGGGGTACAACCCCGCCCATTTAAAAGGCAGATGATTGCGTGTATTGGAATTTAGAACTCGTACCAACACGACCCTTAATTGCACATGATGATATGCCACGTCTCGCAAGTTTCATGTCAGAGTCATGGGGCTGCCAGATGATCCAGAGGCAAAAGGGAATGGGGCATCCGCTTGAGAAGTGAGGACAGTTGTTGGTACAAGTTTATTCTTATATTCATTCATAGCATAATTCAATCCATGGTGGTATGGTATGTGAGTTATTTATTTCACAATAATTCTAGAGGGGATTGTTTTTTTCATCCATCCTTGTTTTCAGAGTTATGCACTAGTTGCTTTGTCATGCAAGGTATCTCATTATTCTGAATATTTATTTCTTTCATGAGAGTCAGGCATGTACTATACACCATATTGTTATATATATATATATATATATATATATATATATATATATATATATATATATATATATATATATATATATATATATATATATATATATATATATATATATATATATATATATATATATGTGCCATGTTTCAATAATGTAAACCCAAGCTTTAGGATTGCAACTGTGACTGGCAAACTAGAATGGAATTAATCATGTGACGCTAGCATCAGTCGCATCCTATCTTTCAGACTTACAGTTGTTGAGCTTTTAAAGGGCCATATGAGATGTTTCCTCGGCACACAATTCTAGGGTGGTGAAGGTAGGCATTGCTTGAGACATCAGAATCAAAAGAGAGAACCACATACGTTGGAAGTAGCTGCTTGAAGGCACCAAAAGGGATCTCTAGCTTCCTACCTGCCATGCTTTTTTTCCTATGAGAACACGTAGAAGAGTTGTGTATCATGTTTTTCCTTTGAATGAAGGGCCAATCTTAGTCCTTGTACCTGTCTTATCAACTCCAGTTGGCCAAGCTTTTGCTTGTTCTGGTGGATGGGTGGGGTGGGGGTCCAAGTTTGTTTGTACTTTGAAAACAAGGACTGAGTTGTCTACAGCGTAGGGATTGAAATGAACCTTTTCAGATCACTATGACGAGAGAGGCAGAGAGCACCTAAGATTTGCTGAAAGTCTTGGCAACGCATTATTTCAGAATTGAGAGTCACATGCCTCCCTCTATCTTATGGAGTTGCAGAGAGTTGCAGCAAATGCTACATTTAGGAAGCTACAAAAGAACATGTCCTATTTCTACTGTGCCACATGCCTCTCCAAGTCTCTAGAGGACAATATAACAGTTGAAGTACATGTGACTATGAAACATTTGCCCATTTCGTCCGTGCATGTATAGAGTACTCCCTCCGTCCCACAAAGCATGGAAATCTCGTTTTTCGAGGCTAAATTAGTAGATGTGTGAAATTACACATGTACCCTTCCTTTATCCTCCACCGGGCCCAGCACTCGTCCTATCTACAGTGTTCGTTGAAACTTCCAGACACAGCGGGAGGCCGAAAGTCTGCCTGAGAGAGTCACGGTCACGCATGGATGGATGGATTGTGCGGTTGCAAGCTGTTCTTTTACTAGTGGGTCCCACAAAAAGCTGATCTTCACTTTTACTTTTACTCTAGGATCACATCTTTTGTGGGACAACATTTAAACTCTAGAATCACATTCTTTCTGGGACGGAGGTAGTATATATATATAGCACTTTTTTTTAACCTCCCTAAAACTAGCTAGCTACTGGTAAAACTATTGGATAATAGCCTTAGAGGGGTCCCTGCTGCATGTTTGATGGTTGTATGCATTGCAAGTTAGTACAAGATGTACTTGCTGAAATTTAACATTATTAGTTGCAGTTAATCTGATAGTCATCCGATGGCTTCCCTTTCTTCTGCACATCACAGTGTCACAAAGTGCATTACCCAGGAAAGGCCAGCGCTCTTCTTCACATGGTAAACTTCGGTCAGGGAAGGCCAGCGCGTGTCGCGTTGTTGAGTGAGACAGCACCGCGGGCGCTCTTCTTCGATCGCAGTGGGCCGGCCGGGCACAACGCTCTAGCCTCTGCCCGATCAATCATTATTGATGCCTGGATCAATCGAATGGACCAGTGATTTTGGCGATTGACGCAGTGCCAATGCCATTGCCAGGACGTGCGCCTTTTCCGTCCCCGCCGTGATGGGGGGCGGGGTGTACCCCGCCATGATCGGTGACGGGTTAGGGGTACCCCGCCATGCATCATGGCAGGGTACACCCTTCCACGCTGGCCTGCATGGTGCCACGTGGCCCCTGCACCTCACCACCATGCATGGCGGGGTTCAGTGCAATTGCCCCGCCATGCATGGTGGCGGGACAAAACGGGCTAGTTTTAAAAAAAACTTTTAAATCCGGGTCAAATTTAAAATATGTTTCAAATTTGGGCTAAAAATAAAAAAAAATTCACAGAGGAAGGGCGTCAGCTTTCTCGCTCGGTGGCGCATAGAAGGAAGGGCACACGAGATCTGCGCACGGCTACCCATCATGGCTCGCGCACTCCAGCAATCCAGAGCGACCCGTGCGCTGCGACCTCGCCGTCGGAACAGTGCTAGTGATCGACCCAGCCCCGCTTCGCTCCGCTGCGCCGCCAGCCTGCAACCCGATGCCTCACCGTGCGAGATCCCCTTCCCGTGCGTTGCGACCTCACCACCAGAACCGTGCTGGTGATCAATAACCAAATCGAATTCGTCTCCTCCTCCTCCTCGTAGCAGCCGTCGCCGCCTCCTGAGGGCAGGAAGCGAGCGCCCCGCGGATCCCCCCACTCGGCCCTCGCCGCGCGCAACGGTGAAGACGACGAGCCCCTCATGAATGGTGGGAGCCTGCGCGACGTCCGCCGCCTCGCAGCCGCAGCCGGAGAAGGCCTCCTTCCGTGGCTTCGGTTGCTGCATGCAGGGCTAGTACCACCGCTGCATCGGCCTCGACCACTGAAACACCTCGCTCCCTCCCTCACTCTGCTTGCTTCCCCGCTGCGCCAGATTCGTCCCCTTCTCTTCTCCGAGGAAGCAAAGGCGGTCACCCGCTGAGCGCCGCCACTACTGCTGATGGCCGTCGCGGTGCCTTCGTCGCTGCCGATGAAGCTTTGGAGGACGGAGCCTCGCAGCAAGGCCGCGGCCCCGGGGCCCGACGACCCCGTCCGCGTCCTAGTGACGGTGACCGTCCTCGGGAGCACCGGCCCGCAGCGATTCATCGTGCTTGAGGGAGACATGGTCGCCACGCTCCGCTGCTATGCCCGAGAGGGCTGCATGCCGCTGCTCGGCACCGACCCCGCCGGCTTCGTCCTCTCCACCGCCAACGGCGGATCCGGCGGTACGTAACGGCATCTGTTTGTCTCTTCCATCGGAATTTGGATCTGCTCTGTTTGCTTCTCGGCTCTCTGATGCACGATTCGATTCGATCTCATCCTTGCCCGTGCAGCGCTCAAAGAAGACGAGAAGATCACCTTCAACGGGTGCCGGAGCTTCCTGCTCTGGCAGAAGGATGCGGTCCAGGGTGCCACCAACCACGCCGGGCCTGACACTTTGACAGCAACCCGAGCCCTGGCAGGAAGGGCAGCGGTGGCTTCAAGGCTACTCCAAGCCCTGGCAGGAAAGGCAGTGGTGGCTGGAAGGCTGGCCTAAACAAGTTCCTCCTCAGCTTCAGCATCAAGGTGTGATCCATGCATCGACGAGAGCAGGGGTGTTCTTGGGGTCAGCACGGCACCATAATAAATTGCATTGGTTTGTCTGATTCTTCGATTGGATTGTTGCAGTAAGTGAGTTGGCAAAGTGTAATTCATCGTCAGTTTGAGTTTGAGTCGAGTCAGTTGTTTAGCTACTCTCTTTCCAAATTATCAGGTTCATTTGATCTATCGTTAAAGGTTCCTTCATTTGAGTGTTTCAATAATAAATTTGTTCGTGCTGTCCAGTTACATCGTGGAGCAATTGCAGCACGTATATATTTGTACACTTCAGACAATACATCCCGGGCTGGACGAAGACATTTCAGCAGTCATCATCGTGTCGCTCCTCAGGTTATCCTTCTTTCATAATGCTTTGCATGTCTGATGATTGGCTTTATATGCAGAACATGTATTAGGATAGGATAGTATTAGCAACAAACTATCTATCTCTTAAAATCAAGAAGCTTAATTAATTTAAAAATATAACAATTTGTTTTAAAATGGAGATGCTGATTCATTTGGTTTGGATATACTAAAAAAGCCTTTCTCCTAAAAAATATTGCAGTTCTTATTTACGTTCTGTCAAGATACAGGTAAGCCTGATCACTTGTGTTACTATCATTTTCAAATCAAGTACTTATGGTGTTTGCTATTATGTTAAGTTAAAACTCCTCACTATGAAACTTTGGCCACATCAGTGAACACGATGGAATGCATGGATGGAAAGTGAGAAAGTTTGAAATTTACCTAGCAGGCAGAAACAGGGTGAGCCATTCAAAAATTTAAAACAGAGAAGCATCATGATTGTGTACTCTAAAGTTAACCAAACGATCTGACCAATAAAGCCCACGATGACCTCGCCACGACCACGACCGCGCCCTGCACGACGGCTTGGCTAAGCCGAGGGTGCCCGCTCGGATGCGACGATGTGGCAACGCTCTTGCCCTCGCCTCGACCGAGCCCTTCTACCCCGCCAAGCCTTGCAACCGAGCCACAACGACCCTGCAGCAACTCTCCTCGGCAGCGAGATCTTCCTGCGCCGTGCGGACTCTCTCCTGGCTGCGCGCCAACTGGTGAGCCAGGTCCTAGCCTGCCTGTTCCGGTCTTCCAAGTTCCAACCGGCTTTGTTTGTTGAGATATGCAATGGTTTCCTTATTCTACTAATATTTAATTCGGTTATTAACAATAAAATCAAAATCTTTCTTCCCCTATTCATTTAGTTGCTGAATATGATTATTATTAATTATCAGCAGTGACAATATTACCTCATGGTACAGTAATAAGTTGGAGTGTCATGTGGACTTTGCTCGACTGAAATTGATAGTGTTGTACTCCATATGTATCCTTTCAAACAAATCCCACTCAGTAATTCAAAGACATCAGTAGGTTGTCGATCATTAATTAGATGATTTTTCAATCGCTTGTACCGGATGTATTACGTTACTTTGAACATTTTCCATTTTCCAAGACTAATATTGTGTTGTTTTGCGTATGCCATTTTCCATCCACCCCTTTCAAAATCAGGATCAGTGCTACATGCTGATAGTGTGCTGGTAGTGTGCTTCTGTTGGCTGTTGGAGAAATTATTATGCCTAGGTACTATTGATTTGTTTAAATCATATCAGATAAAAACACTTATCTGAGTCAAAACTCCATTGCCACTTCCAGGTGTGAGGCGGACAATGCTGTTTAGTGCAACGTTCCCAAAAGAGATCCAGGTTAGCTGTTTTTTAAAATTTTTGTTGGCATGCTGTTCCTGAATAAACATTACTGTTTCTTGTAAGTTGTTTTTTAGTAAATGTATTGTACGTACTTCCTACAATATATTTTTTCTCCTTAATGTTTTTTCATCTATACCCTCACTAATATCCTGTATTTGATCATGTGTTCACCGTTGAGGTTATTATCTTCGCATGTTTTTTCTAGATGGATAACATTTCTTTCGATGCTAGATATTTGAGAAATAGAGAAATCTTACATCTTTTTTTTTGTGCTTTGATGTGCTACACAATTTCAATTCTGTGTATGAATGAAATGTGCAATGTGACAAATCCCCACTAGTATAGCTAAATATTTGATTTAATATGTGGACAATGATATACTGTCCATACTACAATAATGGGTTGTCTGGTATAGTTCATGTTTCATTCAAAAGTCTCTTTTCAGTTTTTTATTTCAAAATCCAGCATACCTATTATAGGGCCAATAGCAGCATTGAAGTTATTATATACTGCTTGCATTCTATGGTTATTTATCTATCCAAGCATCGGTTTTGTCACCATTTATGTCATTACTACGCTAGCCACTTGAGTTTAACATGTTCTTTTGTAATCTAGAGTCATTTTATTCAGAATTCATACTCATATATTTGCTTGTGATACAATTGCATACTCTGTATCTGTTAAACAACCACACATTTAGATTCTCTAGGTGTTATTGATATGCCTCATCATTTATAACATTAAGAACAAAGTGGCTGATGTTGAGATTCTTCCTGCTATCTAAAAGGATAAGTTTGCTAAATCTAAATATTTGTTGTGCGGGTTTGTGCGCTTGCGTTTATTTGTGGGTGTTGATGTCGGGCGGCCCGGTTGGGGCGGCGCATGGGCGGCCACCAGGAGCTGCCGGCGTCGGAGGCGGTTCGGGCAAGGGGCGGGGAAGCTACTGTCCAACAGATCGCCATGGGCTCGGCCGAGCTGGCCCGGCACAGGTTACAGCGGCATAAGGTGTCCACCAACATTTCAGTCTTTCAAGGAACTTCTGGTCAGTTTTATCAAAAAGAATTTTAGAGGTCATACAATGTATATTTCTCATCATGTGTGTTGTATTGTAATTAGTCGAGTTGCAATGTAATTATTGAAAAAGGTTTATACAGTGAGTATAATATACTTTGTTTTAAGGGTTTGTGAGATTTTTTGAGACATGTAGTATTATCCAGCTAACAGACACTAATATTTACACATTTACTCGAACCTATATACAGGATGGTATGCATATGCGACAATTATTATTCGTGGATTTATTGGTGCACGAAAGAAATGGATATCGGAGGTTTCTCCTTGCCCATATAAAATGTTATGTTAGCTGCATCACGGAAAGACCTATACAATAGAGTTTGTGAGCTTGCGACATCACACCCTCCGTGACTATTAATTTCATGAACTTTACATTTTGGATTAAATGTTACTTTAATATTGATATTTAATTTCATAGTATTATTATCTTATCTCGTGATCCATGTGTTTTTAATATAAAAGTTTTGCTGTCCGGTACCAACGCACGGACACGATACCTAGTCAATATAAATTTGTGGTTTCTTCTGCGGACCTCCACAACAATCAGCAAAAATCCCACAACAATCAGCAAAAATCAAGATTGAAGAGGAAATCGATGAAAGAATTGAATCAAAGAAATCAGAGAAAGAATAGACGAGGGCATCAGACGGGGTCGCGTCTCCAGGGCGCCCAAGGAGCCCGCGCCGCGGCCTCTGTGCCGCCAAGCAGGTCTGCCTGAGCCCCCGCATCTGCGCTCGCCGCCCCAGAGCGCCAGCGCCGTCACCTCCCATAGCGCGCGTGGCCAGGTGCGCCTCTGCGCGCGCGGCTGCAGCCACTCGACCAGGCCAGGCCTTACCGCGCCGTCGCCTCCTACCCCTCCCCCCCGCGGCCCCGCTGCCTCATCGCGGCCAGGCCAGGCCTGGTCCGCCCACCAATGGAAGAGAGGAGCCAGGACCGCGCCCACCGATAGAGAGGACCGGAGCAGTAGCATCCTCCTCGGGTTGGCTCCGGGTTCGGTGAAGAGGTGGCGACAGCTCGGCTACCGCTGCTCCCAGATTTCTCCCGGCAGCGACAGTTGTCGATGGCGTAGACGCGGACATCTACGGGTACCGCAGCTACGAGTACGGCCTGAGGGCGATGGTGGCGTCGGCGACCCGGTGGCCACTGAGCTCTTCCTAGCAGCGCGGTCGCCAATGGCGAGGATAACCCGACAGGGCTTCGCCAGGACTATCGGTGGCAGTGTCAACACGGACTTGCCTCGTTTAGTTCGGTACTTTTGTTATTATTTAGTAATTAATGTCCAATCATAATCTAATTAGGCCGAAAAGATTCGTCTCGTGAATTTCGTCTAAACTGTGTAATTAGTTTTATTTTTTTATTTATATTTAATATTTCATGCATACGTCAAAGATTCGATGTGACGAAAAATCTCGAAAATTTTTGTAAAATTTTAGGAACTAAACATGCCACAGGGTCCCTCGTATATAACAGCGGCAGGCATTGCATAGCGAGCCTCGGCGTCCGTGCAAAGGCGAGGGTCCGCAGAACGTGTGAGAGAACGGATGAGAGAGGGAGAAGGTGCGAATACACGGTGCCGAAAAATCCAATAAGGAAGGAAGAGAGGTGTGGGAAGGCCTTGTTAATCCAATTCGGAAGGGAGAGAGGTGTGTGGGAAGGCCTCCTTGAGATGCGAAAAATTTTCGGTGAAAATGTCAATGTTGAAATAGATTTTTGGATACTAATAAAAAAATAATTACATAGTTTGTCTAGAAACCGCGAGATGAATTTATTAAACATAATTAATCTGTCATTAACATATTTGTACGGTAACAATTTAGTGTCAAATCACGGACTAATTAAGCTCAAAACGTTTATCTCGTAATTTACACACAAACTATATCATTAGTTTTTTTTAATTTTATCTATATTTAATACCTCATACATGCATATACCGTGTAATTTGATAGGATAGTTTTGGACGAAAAGTTTTTTTTATGCCCGGGAATCGGGGGTGTGACCTTTCCACGCATGCTGACATCACGCAGGGCCCGCACGTCAACTACAAATATGCTGCGTGCAGGGCAAAGGACGGAATCGCGTCCAGCTTAGCGATCCGCGTGATGGATCAAGGATCGACGGTCGCTAACCACAAGGAGCAGCGGGGCCCAGTTGTCATGGACTCGGAGAAAACACAAGCAAAGAGAGGGAGTATAGGCCTTCCGCAGTGTGTGGGCGATGACAAAAAAAAAATATTGGGCCCCACAACTAAGAATAGGTGCCGGTGCTTTCTATACGTTGCAGTGTGGTAAAGCTTGTGGCAAGGCCCACTAGATATAGTAAAAAAACCAATCAAGAATGGTAAAGGACATCAGATGGGTGGTTGGCAGGAAAGAGGCACGCAGAGTTTTCACTTGTTTAATCAGCTGGCAGCGGTGCCTGTACATTCATCGCTTTCCTTTTTTTTTTTGGCGATGGCATTTTGGAGCACCGCTGGTTGCAGTGTATGAAGCAGTGCTCCAGTCTTCTCTTTCTATCTGGGCATCACTTGAAGCTCACGCTGCGGAAGGCCCAGAAGTATCTCTGCTACTAATAGTACACCAGTTTAAACTTTTTTAAAGGGAAAAAGTCTAATTGACCCCCAACTATTGGGGGTGGTCTAGTTTACCCTCTCAACTATGAAACGGTCTAATTTATCCCCTAAACTTTGCAAAACCAGCCAAATCACCCCCTCGAGCGGTTTTGGACAGTGGTTTTGCTACAGTAAAAACGGTTTTACTACCGTAACAGTGGTTTTGTCCTTTTCTTTTTATTTATTTCGTCTGAATCTTTGAAAAATTATAGTAAATCACAAAAAAAATCATAAAATAGAAAATCCAATTTTGTTGGACTCCACATTAGTATATCTACACAGTAAATATATAATATAGTATGCTTTAGTACAAAGTTTTTGTTGTATGAATTATTCAAATTAATTACAGAAAAAAATAGATCAAAATTTACAGCAAAAACTTTGTATTAAAGCATACTATATTATATGTTCACTGTGTAGATCTACTCATGTGGAGTCCAACAAAATTGAATTTTTTATTTTGTGATTTTTTGTGATTTACTATGATTTTTCAAAGATTCAGACAAAATAAATTTAAAAGAAAAGGACAAATCCACTGTTACTGTAGCAAAACCGCCGTCACTGTAGCAAAACCACCGTCCAAAACCGCTCGAGGGGGTGATTTGACCGGTTTTGCAAAGTTCAGGGGCTAAATTAGACCGTTTCATAGTTGAGGGGGTAAACTAGACCACCCCAATAGTTAGGGGGTCAATTAGACTTTTTCCTTTCTAAAGACACATACTAAACTATCCACCACAGTCATTAGCTATACTAAGTACATCAAGAAAATTGCACCGAGTAAGAGTCAAACTTCTAAACAAAAGGATGAGATTTACTCTGTCATCTTCTTTCTCTCGCTCACTCGTATCCAACGGATGAGATTGCTGGGATCAGTCCTCGTCACACGTCCGCCTCCCTTCTCTGGTCCCACGCCCACCACATGCGCGACTTCCCCCTCTCCTCGACGCCCCTTCTCACGCACGACTCTCCCTCTCCCAGAGACACCACGCCCACTCCACTGCCCGAGACGTCGTTGGCGCTTCCCGAGGCCTCGACGCTGCCCCTCCTCACGTGCTTCCTCTCCAACCTCCACCTCCTCCTAGGCTGCCGCCTCCTTCAGTCCTCCGCCCTCGCCTCCTGGTGTCGGTCCACGCCGCCCCCACCCTCCTCCTCGACGACCTTGCAGCAGGAGGCGCATCCGGTGTCGTAGTCATCCATGGCCTCGGTCGCCTAGGAAACTACATCCGGGCGGGCCTTGGTCTTGCAGCGGCCGCGTGCACAAGAGGATGTCGACGGCGCGCGGACGTGTGCACAGGTGGGGAGCCTCCTGGCAGCGGCGGCGAGGCATCACTGATACAAGAGTAAGTACTAATCCGTCGGTTCTTGCCTCAGTTCGGGATTTAGGGTTCCAAATTTGGGGAAAATCAGGGTTTTGGGACTCTTGCTCGCAGCCTCGGCCCAGGCCACGCAGCGGGGCCCTCGCCAGGTCACGCGGATATCCTTGATGGCTAAATCCAATATCAAAATGGCGATGATAGTGTTGCTTGTTGGATTGATCTCAGGCCCAGCCCAACGGCTAGGGCCTCGTTCCCCCTGGATCGCGCCCTGATCGGGGGCGCCCAACCGATCCATGGTTGGTGGGCCCTCGACGCGCTGCGCTATAAAAAGAAAGGAGTGGGGGCCGCAGGCACTTGATCCAAGGTTCGTCGTGCCCTAAACCTACTCTACAAACCCTAGGCCTCCGATCGGCATCGCGCAGTGGCGTCGGGAAGCACCACCGCGCCACCTCTCTTCTACTCCCGCACCACTGTCATCGGTCAACGTCGGTGGAGGCCCGAAGGACGACGTGATCTACTCCACCACGACATCAACACCATGGACGCCTCCGGATCCGCTCACTCCAACGACGGTCTAATCCCTAAACTTTTAGATATACTCCACAATTTATATCTTGTTCCCGATCTCGGTACTCTACTAGAAGATCCTAAATTCTATCAATGGTATCGACCGATCTAGTAGTAGATCGGGCTCGGGAACTACCTAGTAAGAACAACGAGTATGAAGCAAGGGGGTTTTTTATTTTCTTTTCAAACCCTAACCCTAGCCAGCGCAAGAACATAGAAACCTAACCCTAGAAGCAAAAGAACGGCCGGGAGAAGCAACAGAGAAACCTACCCGCACCGCCGCTGGCTCAGCGAAGTTTTCGAACCACCACGAACGCCCGGGAAACCTTTTCCAGTGAGGCACCGCGCTCGAGCACCGCGCTCGAAACCTCTAGACGGCGGCGCGCTCATCCATCGGAGAGCGCGCGCACCGGCCAGGGGCTTCGGGACGGCGCCGTCCTCCTCTCCGGCCGCCGCAGGGAGCCCTATCTCTCTTGCGTCTTCGGTGGAGTGTGAGAGGCGAAGCAAGACAAGAGAGAGAAGAAGCCGGTGAGAAATGAGCTAGGGTTTTCCACCGGCCGGCTGCACACAGGGTTTTGATCACCCGAAATCGAAGGAGCACCGTTGGATGAGATCCAACGGCGTGTGGCTGCTGGACCGGGAATCAGCCTAGGCGGGAGGGCGCCCTGGGCCACTTTGCGCGAGCCAGCCTAGGTTGCGGCCTGCTCAGCATCCGTGCCTCAGCGAGCTTTGGGCGCGGGCCGTTTTCGCGATAAATGGGCCGCGCGCCATCAGTCGAAGCAGAAAAAAGGCGCGTTGCTGGGCCAGAAACGCCCGAGCTGGGCCGCAAGCGGCCGTGGGCCGAATCGTTGGCCGCGGCCCGAAAAGCACAGTGAAATTTTTTATTTTTTTCAGAAGCATTTAAATAATTGTTCTGCCTAGTTATTAAACTCTATTTAATTGCACCAACGTGTTTATTACTTAGAGAGCAAAGTCAGCAAGTTATGCTTCTGAGAAATAGCAAGTTAATTAAAGTTTTCCGCTGTGCAAGCTCTAATATTTTATGCATTTATTCTATTCTGCCCAACGGTGATTAGAATTTATGTACAGAGTTAATTTTTGTATATCTTGATTTTGACCAATGTTAAATTAAGATATGTAGTTATTTTTTTTCTAGATTTAATGTTGATGTCCTTACTATTTTATTATGTTTAATTTCAGACCAAGCGCTCAATGCGATGCACTTTATTAGTGCAATCCTAAAGCTGACGGGACAGAACTATGTTCTGTGGCGCGAAGAACTTGATGCAGCTCTAACACTTGCTGAGATAGATTTGGCTCTTCAGGAGCCTAAGCCCACTGAGCCAGAGGAGCCCGAAAGGACCCAAAATGAGACCGATGAAGCTTTTGCTAATCGGAAGCGAGACTATGCTCTTGTTAGAGCAAAGTATGATCTTGAGAAGTACAAGTGGGAAAAGTCAAACCGCAAGTGCAAGATTGTCATCAAAAAAACCATCACAGAGGGATTAAGAGGTGCCATCCCAGAATGTGACACAGCAAAAGAATACCTTGAGAAAGTAAAGAATCAGTTCACTGGTTCCACCAAAGCTCATGCTTCCACCCTGATTCAAAAACTCACTAACATGAAGTTCACAGGGGGGAGTGTGAGAGAACACATTCTGAGCATGAGCACCATGGCAGCTAAGTTAGACAAGTTAAAGATGCCCCTAGCAGATGGTTTCATCATTCACCTAGCTCTAAACTCCCTTCCCAAAGAGTATGAGACATTTGTTGTTAACTACAACACACAGCCAGAAGACTGGGATTTAGAGAAGGTGATTGCTATGTGTGTTCAAGAAGAAGAAAGGCTAAAGAATGCAAATGGTGGTTCTGTGAACTTTGTCAAAGGAAAGAACAAGAAGCCATTCTATAACAAGAAAGCTCCAGATGCCTCCACCTCTCATAATAAGGGAGGAAGCTCTTCACACCCTAAAGCACAGACAAAACAAGACAACCAGCAGAAGCAGGAGGACTCGGATCGCTGCAGATGGTGCAATAAGACAGGGCATTGGAAGCACGACTGCCCCAAGTTCATGAGACACTGCCTAGTAAAGGGTGAGGACATTATAACTTTTGTTGATGAATCCTTATATCTAAGCTATGCTAGATCCACATGGTGGATTGACTCAGGTGTAACTGTTCATTTTGCAAACTCTTTGCAGGGATTCAATGGAGGGAGAACCCTTCAAAGAGGAGAAAGACAGATTAAGGTGGCCACTGGTGTTGAAGCTGAAGTTCAAGCTATAGGAAATCTATCTCTAAATTTAGCTAGTGGTTTCACACTTGAGTTGCATGATGTTCTTTATGTTTCCTCTTTAGCTAGAAATTTGATTTCAGTTTCATGTTTGTCAGACTATGGTTTTGATTGTCATTTCAGCAAGAACAACTGTAAGCTACAATTAAATAATCAGTGTGTGGGTCTTGCTTTCCAACAAGACAAACTTTATTTATTATCTATGTCTGAGAATGTGAATGCTGAATGTAATAATGCTGAGAATGCAATACCTGCAGATGATAGCAAGAAAAGAAAAAGAATTGATTCCTCATCGAAATTATGGCACTGTCGTTTAGGCCATATTTCAAGGGGGAGAATAGAACGCTTAGTTAAAGAATCAATACTCCCACCACTAGAACTCTCAGAGTTAGAGCAATGTGTTGATTGCATTAAATGTAAATTTGTAAAGAAAATAAAGAAAGGCGCTAAGCGAAGCACGGGAGTACTAGAATTGATCCACACAGACATCTGTGGACCTTTTCCAGTGACATCTGTGGATGGTTTTGATTCCTTCATCACATTCACAGACGACTACTCTCGTTTTGATATATATATATATATATCCAATCAAAGAACGTTCAGAAGCTTTAGACAAGTTTAAGATATTCAAGGTTGAGGTTGAAAATCAACTAGACAGAAAAATCAAAGTAGTAAGATCTGACCGTGGGGGGGAGTACTACGGTCGACATACCCCTTATGGACAAGTTCCTAGACCTTTTGCAAGGTTCTTACAGGAAAATGGCATATTAGCCCAGTATTCAATGCCGGGCGACCCACAGCAAAATGGAGTAGCAGAAAGGCGTAACCGTACTCTAATGGATATGGTGCGTAGCATGATGAGCTATTCCACTCTGCCACTGAGTTTGTGGGTGGAGGCCTTAAAAACCGCCATTCATATTCTCAACAGAGTTCCAAGCAAGTCAGTACTTAAAACACCGTATGAGTTGTGGACCGGCAGGAAACCCTCAGTCAACCATTTGCGTGTCTGGGGGAGCCCTGCTGAAGCAAAAGTATTTAACCCAAACATAGGAAAGCTAGACCCCAAAACAGTAAGTTGCCATTTTATTGGCTATCCAGAAAATTCGAAAGGTTATCGTTTTTACTGTCCTGGTAGACATACCAAGTTTATGGAAACAAGACACGCTAGTTTTCTAGAAGATCAGATGATCAGGGGGAGCAAGACAGCGCGAGAAATCACCCTTGAAGAGAAGCGGGTGCTCGTACCCATTCCTATGGTGCAGGAACCCTACTTCACGCTGCCTGTTGTTGTTGGACCTACGCAAGTGGTGACAGCACCTGCTGTAATTTCGCCTACGACTAATTCAGAACCTGTCTTTCAGGAGCCGAATGAACCCATAGTCGATGAACAGCAGCCCCAACAAGATCAGCCTCAAGAACAAGAAATGCCAGTAGCAGAACCTTCTGGCAGACCTCAAAGAGCGAGAAAGTCTCCTATTCCAGATAACTACATAGTCTATGAATGCGAAGAAGTTCAGATAGAGGATGAACCCACCTCATTTGAAGAAGCCATGAAGAGCACTGAAGCATCTAAGTGGCAAGAAGCCATGGAAGATGAATTAAAGTCTATGAGTACCAATAAAGTTTGGGACCTAGAGGAAATTCCTGAAGGAGCCAAAACAGTAGGTTGCAAATGGGTCTACAAAGTGAAACGTGACTCCGAAGGGAACATAGAAAGATATAAAGCAAGACTGGTAGCAAAAGGTTTTACTCAGCGAGAAGGGATAGATTACAATGAAACATTCTCTCCCGTCTCGAGTAAGGACTCTTTTAGAATCATAATGGCCCTAGTGGCATATTTTGATCTAGAATTACATCAAATGGATGTGAAGACAGCGTTTCTCAATGGGGATCTAGAAGAAAGAGTGTACATAGCACAACCGAAAGGTTTTGCTGTGACAGGCAAAGAAAGAATGGGCTGTCGCTTGAAGAAATCCATTTATGGATTAAAGCAAGCATCCAGACAGCGTGTATGCAAAGTTTAAGAATGGGAAATATATTTTCCTAGTACTGTATGTAGATGGCATTCTACTAGCAAGTAGTGATGTCACTCTGCTGCAGGAAACCAAAAGATTTTTGTCCTCAAATTTTGATATGAAAGATTTAGGTGAAGCTTATTTTGTCTTGGGCATAAAGATTCACCGAGATAGAAACTGAGGGGTATTGGGATTATCCCAAGAGACATATATAGATAAAATATTGAAGAAATTCAATATGCATAAGTGTAGACCATCACCTGCTCCTATTGTAAAAGGTGACAAGTATGGGGAACATCAATGTCCCAAGAGCAAGTTCGAGCGCGATCGCATGCAAGCCATTCCATACGCTTCAGCTGTCGGAAGCTTACAGTATGCTCAAGTGTGCACACGCCCAGACCTGGCTTTTGTGACTGGGTTGCTTGGCAGATATCAAAGTAATCCAGGTATGGAACACTAGAATTTAGTAAAGAAGGTCTTAAGATACTTGCAAGGCACGAAAGGGCTCATGCTAATCTACAGAAGATCTGATGACCTATAAATAGTAGGATATTCAGATTCTGATTACGCGGGAGATGATAGAAAGTCCACCTCAGGGTATATATTCACTCTCGCGCAAGGAGCCATATCATGGAAAAGCTCAAAACAAACAATAGTCACTGCATCGTCCACAATGTATGCTGAGTTTATTGCTTGTTATGAGGCGTCAGGACAGGTGAATTGGCTTAAGAAATTTATACCCAGTTTAAAGGTGGTCGACAGCATCGATAAACCACTAAAGTTGTATTGTGATAACGAGCCAGCAGTGTTGTATGCTCACAACAATAAGTCAAGCAATGCCGCCAAGCACATTGACATAAAATATTATGTTGTGAAGGATAAAATCCAGGATCACGTCATAAGTCTTGAACATATAAGCACAGAAAAGATGTTAGCGGATCCGCTTACGAAAGGCTTACCGCCCAATGTGTTCAGAGAACACGTAGCCGGCATGGGTTTAAAGGAAAGCCTGTGATTCCTGGATAGTTAGAGGGCCCAAGGCGAGAATTCACCTCTGAACAGAAAAGTGTCTGTGGCTGTCTAATCTAATGGTAATAACTGTTAAGATGAAACATGCTCAATACACTGATTTGTGATGGGGTGGGTTAACAAAGCGAGAAAGCAGAGATGAGATCAAGGGGGAGAATGTTGGATTGATCTCAGGCCCAGCCCGACGGCTAGGGCCTCGTTCCCCCTGGATCGCGCCCTGATCGGGGGCGCCCAACCGATCCATGGTTGGTGGGCCCCCGACGCGCTGCGCTATAAAAAGAAAGGAGTGGGGGCCGCAGACACTTGATCCAAGGTTCGCCGTGCACTGAACCTACTCTACAAACCCTAGGCCTCCGATCGGCATCGTGCAGTGGCGTCGGGAAGCACCACCGCACCACCTCTCTTCTACTCCCGCACCACTGTCATCGGTCAACGTCGGTGGAGGCCCGAAGGACGACGTGATCTACTCCACCGCGACATCAACACCATGGACGCCTCCGGATCCGCTCCCTCCAACGACGGTCTAATCCCTAAACTTCTAGATATACTCCACAGTTTATATCTTATTCCCGATCTCGGTACTCTAGTAGAAGATCCTAAATTCTATCATTGCTGTCCAAACGCGGGCCAAAGTTCACGCGGCTCAATCAAGGCTGGAGCTAGATAGCTCTATGGACGAGGACAAGGACGCTTGCAGGTACTATATGTTTACTCTGCAGTTTCTGTTCTATGGACACATTATTTATTCCTTTCAAGGCGACCTTATTTCTTTTGGGTAAATTAACTTGTGAGAACTCATTCAGTGTTTGTCTTAATGTAGGACCTACAACTTGATATATCTGGGAGATGCATGCCATTGTTGAGAAAAATGTCTCTGAAGAGAAATTATTGGCTCCCTCGGCTTTCTGATAATGGTTTAGTTAGATCATCTCTGGTGCACCTTCTCTATGCAAGTTTTCTCTTCTCAGCTCATCTGGAATTGATATTCTTGCAAACATACTTGTAAGTCTGGAGGAGTTCAAATCTGAAAGAGCTCAAATCTGTGCGACTGTTCAAATCTGAAAGAGCTCAAAGTTGTGCGAGTGTGCATATATGAGTATGTTAAGCTCTTCATTTTTTGTTCTTCCAGATTGGTAGCTTGGTCATCTAGCTACTGATTCTAAATCACGCTTTTTGGTCATTTCCTTTGGTAGGCAACAAGCAACAATACAGAGGTAGTTATTGGAATCTCAAGAGAATTTGAAGGCCAGTACAAACTATAAAGAGACCAGCCCTAGCAAGACTGCAAAATGTATCTCTGAATATGCACTAGAACGTATATATATTTATGAGCTAACTAAGGCAAAATTTTGGGACTCCAGTTTTTTTTTTGGCAACCATGGTCTATTTTTGTATGATGACCTAGATAGTTACTCAGTTTCTTTTTCTCCCAAATAAATATGCTAGACATTGTGGTTACTTATCTGGTCAAGAAGCAAATATATATTCTTTTTGATAAGTAGAAGCAAATATAAATGCTGACATGTCGATCAGGATATCATGGATATATTTGTTGTGCAGCCTTCTTTTTAAATTAGCGAAAATTCCTAATCCAGCATTGATATTACTGTTCAAAAAGTAATTAGAATGTGGTGATAAAGGTATAAACTTCAATCTTGAATATTTATGACTTATCAGTCTAATTCTGAATGTATAACCCATGTTTCTTGGATCTGCATGCAGGAAAGAGCTAAAAGGCGGTTATGATGGCATTCAAAAATGTCATACAGTAATAGTAATGGCTCTTGTTTACAACAATAAAACCATATGTGATGCTGATTTAATCCTCACCACTCCTGAAAAGCAATTTATTGCAATTATGTCATTATAGTCTTGTAGGCAATAGATTAGCAAGGGTAAAGACATCGGTATCTCTCCATAGAATTAACTTTGGACTCAATGTGGCAATATACTAGGTCTGGCATTGCTGGAAACAAACTTCTTGCTGCCTCGGTGAGTCCTTCACTTTTTCTTTCTTGGTATTGTAAAAGCTTCCTGTTTCTTGGTATAGAATCACAAAGCATATACACCATATGTAAGTAAATTATCTGTCTCTTACACTTGGTCGCATATATTCTTTTTAGGGCGATGGGCAAAAGTGATGCTTTTCTACATGCTAGTCACATTGCATGTCAAGCCAGGCAAGAAGGTGCATGCATCTTGCTTTATTTTGCTTCTGAATTTTAGTTTCAAGAAAGCAAAAATTTATCACATTGAAAGAATTGGCAAGAATTCGAGTAGAAGCCTGATCTTGCATTGCTAACTCTGCAAAGTACCGTGATATGATTTGACATATATAGCTGAGAATCTGTACTTCCATGTTTCTAAATTCTAAATTCCATGAGCTTTCTAATCTGTATCTTGTTCTTCATATAGGTGAGTGGCAGAATGGGCCTATACTGGTGGAGGACACTTGCCTATGTTTTAATGCATTCAAAGGCCTACTGGGTGATTTATTTCTACTATTGTTTTTCAAGGTCCTCTCATTTGGATCTCATAGATGAATGCAGAGGATTTACTAAGGTTTAGGCCTAAATGGCACAACTCTAGGTTTCAATTAACTTGTACTAGAACATGGCTGCTCTCTCTCTCTCTCTCTCTGTGTGTGTGTGTGTGTGTGTGTGTGATGACTGATGAGTATTGTGAATGCTATAATTGGTTGGATTTTCCGGTCTGTACAGTTTCATCAGACAAGTAAGGACTAAAAACTACTTATAAAGTAAATAATCCATTATGTATTATGGAAATTTCCTAAAAAAGGAGTGTATGGGAACATTGCATTGAACTTTGCCAGTAAGCATGGATCACTGAATAAAATTTCTAGCTTTGCAGTCATCATCCTGGAGATCTAAATCAAGCGGTTCAGTTCAAGTTCATTGTGGCGACCAACAATCTGGTAAGCTACATAGAAACACTGCGATTTAAATTTGCCTGTCAAAGTTCTAGGATATGCTGGCAATTTTTTAAAACTTTTATATTGCACTGAGCCAGCAAAGAGCTTGCTGACCAACTTCAGAAAAAAAAACTTTTACAAAGCACTAGAAGGACTACTCCATGATGGAAGAAAATCCCAATTAAAATGGTGTAATATGCTGGTTTTAAACATCTGCAGTACCATTTTCAAGCAATAAATATAAATTGTGCTCTCTGGTTTAAATACCAATTGACACGGACATATCATGATTTGCATTTTGACTTTTATTTATGTGAATGAAAATGGAATTTGACATTATTCTAATTATTGGATTATGTGTGGAGCTCTATGGTTTTTAATATGAAGACGGCTAACTAGATCTTTTCAGCTCTATGTTTTTTTTTCAGTTTTTACATGGCATCAGTTGGTACTCCATTATCCTGACCTCTTGCTAAGTCATGGTGCGTGCCACAGACGTTATGCACGATACGAAGCCGCACCGGTTTTTTTTCTTTTACTGTTCTATTTCTCAGGGTTTACGACGCTTTAGAACCATGTTGTATATTCTTATTATGTATTCAGTTTGTTTTGTTTGCATTGATGGTGACTATACGATGGGATCGACTAAAAAATGATCCCATTGATTTATATTTGCGTTTAATAACTCGGACATATATGCCTTTTGTACTCTATTTATGTCACAAAATTAGTTGTTTTCATATACATCCTGAAATGAAACCGTTGCAACGCACGGGTACTATGCTAGTTTCTAACCGCTCAAGAGTATTTCATCCTTGATAAAGTAATATCGGTGATCACCAATACTATTTTTTCAGATTATTGGAAGACATGCTCCAACAGATCGCTAATAATTTCCTCTAATATGTGAGGCCCACCTCCCTTCACCTTGGGTTCACGATGACCATGGCCGCCGGTGCAAAGCTTTTTTTTATGAATGCGTCTTTCATCGGCCACCGAGCCATCTTCGACGAGCATCGCATGAGAGAGAAGTAGCAGTTGGAGGTGTATCTCGGCTATTAGGAGAGATACAACTCCACCTTTATTTGAGGGAAGATGGGAAATATATTGGTGATCACCATAAAAAAAGATAAGAAAGGGGAACTGTTGGAACATCGAATTTGGTTTATCACCCACAATATGACAGGTTTATAGGGATAGGAGATGAGAAAGAGGAGTTGTTGGAGATGCTTTAAGGCCGGTCTCAAGACCAGTATCAGCATGATTTCATCAGAGTTTCATGGACATTAAATAGATTAATGTGATATTGTATTGATACAGAGATGATAAGAGTTTCATAGGAGTAGAGAGAGTTTCATAAGGATAAAACTCTTCTGCACTGTTTTCAAAATACGGATGCATTGATAACAGGGCCATAAAATCCCCACTGAGACTGGCGTAAGGCTAACCTCAATGGGATTTCATAGAGTTTCATCGACATTAAATACGATGTCTTGCCACTGTATTGATGAAGAGAGAGATGATAAACATTTTATGAGAGTAAAAAGAATTTCATAAAAATAAAACTTTTCTATGCTGTTAAAAAAAAGTGAGTTAAAAACTAGCATGAAACCCCACCGAGATATGGCCTGCAAAGAAGGCCTAGTCAAGTGACCCTTTTAAAAAAAACAAACCCCACCGAGACTAGCCTACCAGGCGCGCAGATTTCCACTCTTCGCGCGGGACATGAGGAGTTGCGCAGGGCAGAGGCCGCATGCGTGGGCGCTCATGGAGTCATGGTCATGTGTGTGGCGCGGTCTTCAGGGTGCAGCGGGATTGGCAGTGCAGCTCCAGATCATGTGGTCATGTGTGTGGCAGCAAAGGGTGTGGCCGCTGGCCGCGTGACATGTGTCGGTGGTTTTTGGAAAACAGGATGTGGCGCTGGCTGTTTTGCCAACCCAGGGCACGGAGAACGGGGCTAGCTCTGGCTAGAGTAGTCATCTCAAATTCTCAATTCTCAATTCTCAAAGAATATTTATTTGTACCTTCCTACAAACATAAGCTACTCCTATACTACGGCCTTGTTCACTTCCCCATCCTAACCCAAAATATTTTCTCTTCCACCTATCACATCAAATCTTTCGACGCATGCATGGAGCATTAAATGCAGGTAAAAGATAACTAATTGCATAGTTTGTCTGTAAATGTCGGGACGAATCTTTTGAACCTAGTTAGTCCATGATTGGACAAATTTTGTCAAATAACAACGAAAGATGCTACAGTAACTTTTCACCTACTTTTCACGAAGTGAACACAGCCTATGTGCTCCCGAAACGTTTGTGGCACCAACTTTCCCCTACCTCTCGTCCTTACCCCCAGTTGCTATTGCTTAGGGCGATAAGGAGGCGGACCAAACTTCCAGCGGCGATTTCGCTGGTCCCCTTCCTCTCCGGCGGCCAAGATGGCATCACTAGGTGGACCGGTGAATCTCCGTACTGGTGTATACAGGTTAGGTAGTTCTCTATCTAGGTCTAGGGTTTGCCGGGAGGTGTCTGTAACAGAACCGACCAATTATACGAAATTAAGTAAGAAAATCATCCACCAAGTAGACGATTTAACAAACTTAAGCCCGTATAACCCGGTAGTCCATGAAATCACGACGGATTTCAAACCAACTTATATACCAGCCAAGATCGTAATAAGTTTAGCGGTCACCATCACAAATTACATAAAAGTTCACGTCGCAAATACATCGGAGTTTAAACATAGTCATTACAAACCAAGTTCAAATAAAAGTAGTGGAAGCATTTAGTTCAAACCACACACACATGAAATTCGAAATAAAGTGCCAACTGCTGATCATCTCCAACAAAAGTATCAGACGAGAAGTAGGGAATGACCACTGCCCATGGTCCTAAGCTTCACCCATCGCAGGATAAAGGCAGTTGATACAGTAGCCGTAATACATCTGTCCATCTGCAACAAGTGGAAACAAAGCCCTGAGTACGAGAAGGTACTCAGCTAGACATACCCGACATAACCAAAAATAAATTGACACAAAGGATCATGACAGGCTTTATGGTAGGGTAGCAGACTCATTTGCAAAAAAGCATTTTTAGTATTTAAAGAATCTTTTCTAGAAACTTTGCATTAAGTTAAATCTTTATTAACCTGTCAACTACATTTGCACCTGTACTAGAGTAACATGTAATTAAACAGGTAAGGATAACCAATGATCATTAACAACTCTCATCATGTCATATTCCATATAACTATCCAAGTGTTTCATCAAGATTACTACGATGAAGTAACTCAAGTCAAGTGTTCACTATCCAGTGAACGATGACGATTCGAATCGATTATTAACCAGCTGGTAATTTATTCCTCACACAAACCTCACTCACCCGCTAAAGTGAGATATTGGTCACCGAGTCAACCATTCAGGTAAAGTCTCGAGTTTGCCAGGAACCACATGTATCCGGGGGCCGCCCGACTGCTCTTTGGCCTTATCACCGCGCCCCCGTGTCCTACCACACCTGCTCCGGTACAGTGCGTTGCGGGCAATCCGCTCGGCCCGAATAATCTTCCAGCTTCGCGGTCGAAAGGTACATTATTCGACCAGCTAAATGTAAGGCATGCGTTCAACATGACTCGAGGCCCAACAACGGTCGATCGTTAATCGACACAGACGAAAAACACTACAGTCCAAAACACTGCAAGTCTCCGTCCGGTCTCAATTTCACATTAACACTTAGTTATTCTACGATGACATAATTATTCAAGCAGATCCAGGTAACCACCTATAGCTCGTAGGTGACAGGAAATCACCCGACTTCTACCGGTCTAAGCAAGCTAAGCATTTCTTGACTACGAATACTAAGGTAATAAGGATATGGTAGAATAGGGTAAACAAGGTATAATGCATCAACGGTTGCAAACAACTCCTAAACGTAATGCATCGGTTAAAGTAAAGCATTAATAAAATATTTACAAACCGGGAGAGAAATGTTCTGGGGCTTGCCTCCTCGTCGGCTTCGGGCACCTCCTGCTCTTGCACCTCGGGCTGCTCTTCCAGCTCCTTGGGAACTGCTACCGGAGTTACTTCTTACGATCCTATATGATGCAAATATATAAGTGCTCATGCCTAGGTGCATTACAGAGATGACAGGTAATGATCATGATGAATAGGATGTAGATGAATATGTTTACTTTATTGTATAAAGTAGGAATACAACTCTTCTACAAGGTAGTCCACATCATCCAAGAATATGTACTCGTATACTACTACAAATATTCTCTACCATGCCAAGTCACCATAGAAATCTAAGATGCTTCAAAGATACACCAAAGCAAATCTTGTTAACTAGTCATGCATTAACAAGGTTAATTAAACCCTAATTGCAACTAGGTTTGAACAGCAACACCTATTTTGGTAGCACAGAAAAATCTGAGAAAATTACAGTAGCTTAATATCATTTAGTCTATCATGCCATAAAAATTTCATTGCATTTGGATTACTAGAACTATCTACACAAAAATAACAAGCTAGGGCCTAAATAAGAGCATGAAAATACTTTGTACTATGAGAAGTATCAAACAACAGATTTAGCATTTTTCCTACATTCTACACAGTAAACAATCACTATATAAAAATTATCAGATGCATGTTTTATCCATATTTTTCTCTCTATCAAAAATAACAATTATCAACAATAATAAGCACTTGTACTACACATCAAAATTTTTCTATAGAACATGCATGGAACATATTTTTCCTAGAAAGTATATTACACAAAAAGATTAACAAAATTAAAACCATATTTTTCTGAGCTTTATATGATTTATTACATATTTATCAAGAAAATAACAATTTTAGTGATTAAATAAAAACCCTTCAGAAAAGTATTTCAAACTTGACATGCAATATTTTTACATCATAGATCTGATTCTAAGAAGTCTACCAAAATTTATTTCACAATTTTTGGAGCCAAAATGATTACACAACCATTTTTCAAAGCATTTCTCTTTCCAAATAATAAAAGAAAAACAAAAAACAAATTTTCTTATTGCTAACGGGCCGGCCCAGTGAAACCAACCGGCCTGATATGGCTTTCGGCCTGAGCACGCGTGCGGGAGGAAAACAAGCCGGCCCGGCTGGGCCTATGGCCCAAGGCCATTCGGCCCGCGAGGCCAAGGGGGGTGGTCACGACGGCGACCATGGCGACACGGCCGCGCGGGCAGCAGGCCGACGGCCGTTGCCGGCCATGACCGGGCACGACAAGGTGCGCACCGGGTCTGCGAGAGGAAGGCGAACGCGGCAAGGTAACTCCCAGGGAACAAGAAACAGTGGGGACACCCTTCCCACGGTGAGGTTGAGCGCGGCGGCGCCATGACCGACGGCGGCAAAATAGCTCAAATCGACCCTACCCAGCTCGAATGGTGAAATCAAGGCGAGCACGACGTGTCGGAGATTGAGACGGAGAGACGTGCACGCGATGGAGGGCGGCGGTGGACCACCGGCGGCCAATTTTGCCGGCGGAGGTGGCGGTGGTGAGGCGGGCTCGAGCGGTGCTCGGTGCGGGGCGAAGAAGACGGCAGCGCGGGAGGAATAATGGAGAGGGCAGAGCGGGAAGTGGAGCGCCTGCGGCTTGAAATGGCGAGGCGTGCGCTCGTGGGGGCCATGGTCGGCCAGGTGTCGCCAACGAGCGGCGCATGCTGGCCACGGGGCGAGCCGCCCCTGCCGCGGCCACGACGTGGCGTGGGCGCACGGGCGGGGTGAGGCGGACGCGGCGTGTGGAGCTAGGCCGGGCCGATTCGCGAGCAGGCCGGGAAGGGAGGCGGCGGCCCAAAAGGTGAGGAAACGATTTTCTATTTTATAAATAAATTTCTAGATTTTCTAAATTGATTCAAATTCAAATTTTGAAGATGAAAAAGACATTTTCACAAGTTGTCCCCAAAACAAAAGTTGTTCAAAATTTAATTCTCTACAACTTTTATTTAGGGCACTTTTCAAAATTCTAAATAGATTTTGAATTAATGATTTAAAGTCCAATTTTTAAATAAAAACTCATTTTTCTAGAATATTTTTAAAAGCAAAATTTGGGGAGATTTTGAATACAAAAGTTGCTCCAAAAATCATGCTAATTAATTCTAAGTCATTTAAAGTTATAGCCCAACAAGTTTTACCACTCTTAGTAAGCAAATGAAATAATTTAAGGTTCAAACAGATGTTTTTCACACTTCAATTTAAATTTAACTTATATTGCATGTGATAATGAACATGTATGTGATGCTAATGCTCATGCTTTGGGATGTTAATACATGCTTAACACCCAGGGGTGTTACAACCCTCGCCCCTTATAAAAATCTCGTCCCGAGATTTGGGTTACGAACCATTTGTTATAAAAATCCTCATAAGCTTTTTGTAGATATTCACCCGTTTCCCAAGTTGCATCTCCTTCATCATGATGACTCCACTGTATCTTATATGTTTTCACCACATTATTTCGAGTAGCCCTCTCTTTAGAGTCCAAAACTCGAACCGGTTGCTCATGATATACCAAATCTGACTTGAGCTTTATGCCTCGGGGTTCGATTCTCTCCTCTGGAACGCGCAAACACTTCTTGAGGTGTGATACATGAAAAACTAGGAATATAGCACCCATTATCTCAAGTAACTCTAACTTATAAGCTACTGGACCCTTTCTTTCTAAGATCTTGTTTGGTCCCACAAATCTAGCTACGAGCTTTCTGCGTACTCCAAACCGTTTCTTCTTCATTGACGTGACTTTCAGATAAACATAGTCACCAACTTCGAACACAAGCGGTCTCCTCCTTCTATCCGCATAGCTTTTCTGACGTGATTGAGCGGCTTTCATATTTTGCTGAATGATATGAACTTTCTTCTCGGCTTCTTCTACGAAGTCAATACCATAATATCTTCTTTCTCCTGGCTCGATCTAGTTTAGTGGTGTTCTACACTTTCTGCCATACAGAACTTCGAATGGTGCTATTTTGATACTTTTTTTATAACTATTATTGTAAGCAAATTTTGCTAAGGGTAACCATGACTCTCATGAACCCCTGGAAGACAACACACAGGCTCTCAACATATCCTCCAGAACAGCATTAACTCTTTCGGTCTAACCATCGGTCTGAGGATGATAGGTAGTACTACGGATCAAACTAGTTCACAATCCTTTGTGCAAGTGTTCCAAAAAATGAGCAATGAATTGTGACCCTCTGTCAGACACTATAGTCTTCGGTATGCCATGCAATCTCACAATCTCAGCAATATACTTCTCGACATATTGAGGTGGTTGATAATCTATCTTGACAGGTAAAAAGTGAGCTGTCTTTGTAAGACGATCCACGATTACCCAAATCGAATCATGTCCTTTCTGAGTAGTGGGCAAACCTATGATGAAATCCATACTTATATCATCCCACTTCCAACTAGGTACGGACAAAGGTTGCAACAATCCGGCAGGTCTCATATGAATGGCTTTTACCCTACAACATGTGTCACATCTGGCCACATATACTGCAATCTCTTTCTTCATTTTTGTCCACCAATAACGAGGTCTTAGTTTTGGGTACATCTTGCTACTTCCGGGATGGATATATAACTTCAAAAGGTGAGCCTCATCCATAAGTTTATTCTTAAGCTCTCGATCCTTGGGAACAACAAGACGGTCATCAAACCATAACACGTCCTGTTCATCCACTCTAAAGTACTTGGATGGTTCTTCTTTAATTTTCTCTTTGATGTGGAATATCCCTTTGTCGGTTTTCTAGCCTTCTATTATCTTACTCTCCAAAGAGCAACTAATCTGAATACTATGTAACACGGCAGGGTGCATGAGATCAAAACCATCTTCGAGCAAAGGTTACGCATTCAGGCAATGTGACTTTCTACTCAAAGCATCTGCCACTACATTGGCCTTTTCCAGGATGATACTGCACATTCAAGTTGTAATCTTTGATCAATTCTAACCATCTTCGCTGTCTCATGTTCAACTCTAGTTGGGTGAAGATGTACTTGAGACTCTTGTGATTAGTGAAAATATTACACATATTACCAAGTAAGTAATGTCTCCAAATTTTTAATGCATGCACTACGATAGCAAGTTCAAGATCATGTGTCAGATAGTTGATCTCATGTTTTCTCAACTGGCGGGAGGCATAAGCAATGACTCTTCCTTCTTACATAAGGACACAACCTAATCCTATTTTTGATGCGTCGCAAAACACATCAAAAGGTTTCTCAATGTCCGGTTGTGCTAGAACTAGAGGAGTGGTCAACTGTTTCCGCAAGATATGGAAAGCTGTCTCACACTCCTCTATCCACACAAACTTGTGATCTTTCTATAGCAGACTTGTCATTGGCTTGGAAATCTTCAAGAAATCTAGTATAAAACGGCGATAGTAACCAGCTAATCCTAAGAAACTTCTAACTTCTGAAACTATGGTTGGTGTCTTCTAGTCCATAACTTCTTGCACTTTACTCGGATCTACTATGATGTGAACTAGGGTTCCCGATCTTCCAAAAGGTTCTGATAACTCTCGATTTGGTGGAGTCACGACACAATTCGATCCGGCTTCTGAACAACTCGGCTCTGAACCCCGCAATCGCAGCACCACGACCCCTCTGGTTATTGACCGGCGTTGCACGGTCGACCTCGCCAAGAAGGCTAAGTCCTTGCCTGCGAATCGAGAACACACGCAAGAACACAAAGGAATGCAACCAAATTGCAGATGAATGATTAATCTCACAAAGTTGGGGTCTCACAAACCGACGGTGGCGGCGAAACTGTTGTCAACAAAATAATCTAAGTAAAACCCAACCCTAATGTATATGGTGACTACTGATTATATAGGCTAAGGAACGACAAAGGACCCCTATTCGCGTCCCTGGGGAGCGCCGACACGTTACAAGGCCCAAACGGCCCAATAGACGGCGACACAGCACCCTGACAGATTCTGGATGGTGACTTGTTTCGACGATTCCCGTTGATTCCGAATAGCTTTTGACATAGGACCACTTGGGTTGGTTTCCTTATCAAATAAGCTTTCCATCCATATATGGATCATCGAAAATGGAGTCCGAACGCGTTCTGGGTGACCAGTTCAAGGCAGACTGGTCCTGAACTACGAGGCAGACTCGAACTCAACTTGGTTTGATCCTTCATCTTTATCCGGGCGCCCTCGCTGGTACTCCATGCCTCTAAGCCCTCCTCCATGTGTCTCCTGGACCTCTCCTTCATTCCTAAGCACAATATAATCATTAGGTAGCAATCTATTCTCAAAATCATATAAGGAGTTACTTAGGAACGAGCTCACCTCTAAATTTAATTGACGCGCGCGAGCTCTAGTGATTAGACCTTAAATGTCCAGTAGTGGATCATTGTGTGTATTTGAAGGAGTGATGTCCTCATCATCCTCCCCCTCTTGAATTGGAGTCGTCCTCGACACCAACTCATCTTCGTCTCCCAAGTATGGCTTCAAATCTGAAATGTTAAAGGTAGAACTAACCCCAAATTCGAGGGGTAACTCAAGCTTATATGCATTATCATTAATCTTCTCAACAATTTTAAATGGACCATCAGCTCTAGGCATCAACTTAGACTTTCTCAAATCTGGAAATCTATCCTTTCTCAAGTGCAACCAAACCAAATCACCCGGTTCAAGCTTAACTTCTTGTCTACCTTTACTACCAGCAATTCTATACTTTTCATTCATTTTTTCAATGTTGTGCTTAGTTGTTTCATGCATTTGCAAAATAAAATCAGCACGTTCCTTAGCATCAACATGAATTCTCTCACTAGTAGGCAGAGGCAAAATATCAATTGGAGCACGGGGATTGAATCCATACACTACCTGAAAAGGACTTACCTTGGTGGTAGAATGTGTTGCCCGATTGTAAGCAAACTCCACATGAGGCAAATATTCTTCCCATATCTTTAAAATTTTCTTCAGAATAGCTCTCAACATGGCACCCAAAGTGCGGTTAACGACCTCTGTTTGCCCATCGGTTTGTGGGTGACAAGTTATAGAAAACAATAGTTTTGTACCCAACTTATTCCATAGAGTGCGCCAAAAGTGACTCAGAAATTTAGCATCGCGATCTGAAACAATAGTAGAAGGCATACCATGCAAACGAACAATCTCTTTGAAAAAGAGGTCAGCAATATGAATAGCATCATCACTTTTATGACATGGTATAAAGTGTGCCATCTTAGAAAATCGATCCACCACAACAAAAATGCTATCCCTTCCCCTCTTAGTCTTAGGAAATCCCAAAACAAAGTCCATAGAAATATCTGCCCAAGGAATAGAAGGAACAGGAAGAGGCATATACAAACCATGTGGATTCAAGCGAGACTTAGCTTTTTGACATGTGGTACAGCGTGCCACGAATCGCTCAACATCTCTCTTCAACTTTGTCCAAAAGAAGTGTGTGGCCAAAACATCCTCCGTCTTCTTAGCACCAAAATGTCCCATCAACCCTTCTCCATGCGCTTCCTGCATCAACAAAAGACGAATGGATCCTACTGGAATGCATAGGCGGTTAGATCTAAACATAAATCCATCATTGACTACAAACTTATTCCATGAACGTCCCCTTTGCAATTCAGCAACACATCTTTAAAATCAGGATCAAGCACATATTGTTCTTTTATTGTTTCAAGTCCAAAAATTCAACATTCAAGTTGGGACAGCAAAGTGTATCGCCTAGACAAAGCATCTGCAATCACATTATCCTTCCCTTTCTTGTGTTTGAAAACATAAGGAAAAGATTCAATAAATTCAACCCACTTAGCATGTCTACGATTCAGATTATGTTGTGAACGAAGATACTTAAGCGATTCATGATCCGAATGAATAACAAATTCTTTAGGCCACAAATAATGACGCCACGTCTCTAAAGAACATACAAGAGCATACAATTCCTTATCATACGTGGAGTAATTCAAAATAGGACTATGCAATTTTTCGCTAAAGTATGCAATGGGCTTACCATCTTGCATCAAAACACCTCCAATGCCAACTCCACTAGCATCACATTCTAGCTCAAAAGTCTTACCAAAATTTGGAAGTTGCAGCAATGGTGCGTGTGTAAGCTTGTCCTTCAAAGTGTCGAAGGACGCCTCTTGTGCTCTTCCCCAATGAAACACCACACTCTTCTTTGTCAACTCGTGTAAATGAGAAGCAATGGTGCTGAAATCCTTGACGAAACGGCGGTAAAATCCTACAAGACCAAGAAAACTCCTCACCTGTGTGATGGATTGGGGAACCGGCCAGCTCTTAATGGCTTCAATCTTTGCCTCATCCACCTCAATTCCCTGTGGAGTAACAACATAGCCAAGAAAAGAAACTCGATCCGTGCAAAAGATGCACTTCTCAAGGTTACCAAATAAACGTGCCTCGCGTAAGGCATTAAAAACAGCACATAAGTGATCCATATGTTCATCCAAAGACATGCTATAAATTAAGATATCATCAAAGTAAACTACCACAAATCGACCAATGAAAGCTCTTAAAACCTCATTCATTAGGCGCATGAATGTACTAGGTGCATTAGTCAACCCAAAAGGCATTACTAACCATTCATACAATCCAAATTTAGTTTTGAAAGCTGTTTTCCATTCATCTCCAAGTTTCATTCTAATTTGGTGGTAGCCACTACGCAAGTCAATCTTTGTGAAAATTACAGAGCCACATAATTCATCAAGCATGTCATCAAGCCTAGGAATAGGGTGATGATATCGAATGGTAATATTATTAATGGCTCTACAATCAACACACATACGCCAAGAACCATCTTTCTTAGGAACCAAAATTACAGGAACGGCACAAGGGCTAAGGCTTTCATGTACGTAAACACGGTCCAAAAGCTCTTGGACTTGCCGCTGAATTTCCTTAGTCTCCTCGGGGTTGGTTCGATAAGCAGCGCGGTTTGGCAATGATGCTCCCGGAATCAAATCAATTTGATGCTCTATCCCTCTCATAGGTGGCAGCCCTAGGGGTATCTCAGCTGGAAAAATGTTCTCATACTCCTGCAAAAGGTTAGTGACAGCAGGCGGTACCGAGGTAACATCATCATCAAGTGAAAATAAAGCTCGTTTGCAAACCAAAGTATAGCATACATCATCATCAGAAATTTCAGCAAGGTCACTTTTTCTTGCAAGCATAACAGCACCCTTCAATTTAATTCCCTGAGCCTTAACATTAGGTGCTAACTTCTCTTGTTTAGGTGGGTAAATAGAATTTGCTACTTGCTGATTTTCAGATTTAACCTCATGCAAACTAGCAGTTCGTGCTTTATCATGTTGTACAATTTCAGCTGGGGTCAAGGGAACCAAAGTAACTTTCTTTCCTTTATGCACAAAAGTGTATGTATTACTTCTACCATGATGTGTAGCATCTTTATCAAATTCCCAAGGACGACCCAATAAAAGTGAACAAGCTTCCATAGGTACTACATCACAATCAACAGAATCAACATAGGTACCAATGGAAAAAGAAACTCTGCAAGTTTGTGTTACCTTAGCTTTACCTGAATCATTCAACCACTGAATATGATACGGATGGGGGTGTGGGCGTGTGGTCAAGCCAAGCTTCTTGACCAAATCTATACTCACCAAGTTATTGCAGCTACCTCCATCAATGATGACACGTGCTCGTCGATTGTTGATAATGAAGAAAATCTGGAATAAATTGTGGCGTTGCAGCTTCTCAGGTTGTTGTACCTGTGCGCTAAGCACTCGCTCAACAATGATGTTCATGTAGGCGGCCGTTTCTTCGCTACCAAAGACTTTGCCGTCCTCCGGAACAGCTTGTTCTTGATCCTCATCATCTTCAATGTCAGAGGTGCTGATGTACCCATCGTCTATAGCAATGTATGCTCGCTGACTAGGGCACTCCCGCTGCATATACCCAAATCCATGGCAGCGGTGGCACTGAACGCCAGGAGTACGTCCTGTTGAGGCGACCGAGGATGCACTCTTTGAAGGTTCCTGCACATAATTTTTAACTGAACCGGAAGGTCGTGGAGAAGACGATTTGACTCTAGACTTATCCTTGCTCGCTGATGGGGGCACCCGATAGGAAGATGCCTTGGGTAGCCCCGAAGATCGCGGTGTGTATGTGGTGCCAACCTTGTTCTTGCTCTGCAAATCACGCCCCTGCAACTCCTTCTCTGCAAGCATAGCAAACTGAAACAACTGGTTGACAGTGTTAAATTCCTTATAATCAACTATGTCCTGAATTTCATGCCTCAAACCCGAATAAAAACGAACAATAGAATCCTCGGGCCCCTCCACTATGCCACAACGCATCAATCCTTTCTGAAGGTCACCATAGTAATCCTGCACAGCTTTATCTCCCTGTTCTAATCGCATCAGTTTCTTACGGAGGTCTCTATGATATGATGGTGGCACAAATCTATCATGCATAGCAACCTTAAGCTCTTTCCAGGTACTAGGTGTCGTATTCTCTGCAGCTAAACCAGTCCACCAAATGATAGCAAAATCTTTAAACTCACTAGTGGCTTGTCTAACCCTATGTTCCTCAGGCACTAGGTGGGAACTAAATTTCTGCTCGACTATCATCTCCCAATCAAGGTATCCCTCAGCATCATAATGGTCCGAAAAGGAGGGTATTTTAAATTTAACCTTAGCATAAGGATCATTGGGAGTACGATTACAATTACCTTGGTGGCGATTGAAGTGTTGAGCGCCACCCATACCTGTGGTGTTTGTGCGTAGACGATGGCGTAATCTGTTTTGCCTTGTTGCTGCTCGATCAACATTACCATCGGTGTCATATACTGCATCCTCGAGTCCTTCGGTGTTGCTGCCATCATGGACTTCTTGGTCGGGTAGCGGCTGCACTTCCAAGGCAGCTACCCTGTCGGTTAGTGCGGACAAATGTTTGTCCAATCTCTCAAGGGTGTTGCCGAGCTTGAGGTCAATGAGCGCGTCGGTGACAGCCTTGGCTATTGCCTCAGTCATCTCCTTCTGAGCATTATCTACAATAGATTGTAGTTGGTCTTGGCTGACGCACTCCGACCAGTCTTTGGGCGCTGTATCCTCACCGTTACCTGGCATTGCAGACACAAACAGGAACAAACAGTGAAAGTTATCCCTAATAATGTACTACATAGGTGGAGTAGTGCCTCTCAAGATCGCAGCAAAAGGAGACCCCTTCTCAAGCTCTTACAAGGTTCTTACCAGCAAGGTCAAGGATACCTGGAAGGCGTAGCACTGCGATTACAGGGGTCAAAACTTATATTGTCCAGAAGAATTATGTGGAGTTAAGGCAAGCAGGCCAAATATGTGAGTGGAACACAATTCAAAAACAGAAAGTAATGTTGAATTATAGTCCTAAATACTTGCTCACGTTGCTGGTCTAACGTGTTCCAAGTACCAGATGTGATAACAAAATGGAGAAATAAGTATGATGGATAGCAAGAGTAATAGGAAACAAACACAAGATAGTACACGCCCACAATTATAACAAACTGTCTCCTCTATGTGCTCCTCTAAATATTGTTCCTCTTTTGCCCCTCTCAATTTTTCTATTTTTTGGGGTGTCGTTGTTTTTTTTGGGAACTTTTAACTTTTTTTAAATTTTTTTTGATATTTTTTCTTGACTTAGGAGCACACAAGAAGTAACCACAAAAAATTTGAGCTTAAACCAGTAAAAGGCGTGGCCTATGGAAATTTCAGAAGATGGGTCCAAAATTGAGGAAAAGCTTATGACCAGGAAAAGAGGATCTTGTGACCAGTTTTTGGCCAAAATAAATTTTTTGAACCCCGGCAAAGCTAGGGATGGACAGATCCAAAAAAATTTTCTGATCGATTTTGATATCTGGAACGTCGAAATCCGAGTTCGTACGCGAAAACTGGGCCAGTTTCAAGTTTGGACTCCAATTAGAGGACAAAACAGGAACAGTGCGCATAAAAGTGGTCACGGTGGCTAGGGTTTGATGGAAAAGATGGGGAAAATACACAAACTGAACTCTAACACAACCTAACCAGCAATAAGCCCTTGATCAGGACACAAACTCAACACGACGGAATCTGAAAAGAATTATGCAAAAGGCTAAACATGGTTCCTGGGATAGGGAAAAACCTAACACTATTTTTTTTGGCTTTTCTATGGACTCTAGGACGAAGGTGAAATCAAACTAAACTAGGGTAAAATTGAACCTGACGGTATACCTGAAGCTCTGATTACCAATTGAAGTGAACTAGGGTTCCCGATCTTCCGAAAGGTTTTGATAACTCTCGATTTGGTAGAGTCACGACATAATTCGATCCGGCTTCCGAATAACTCGGCTCTGAACTCCGCAATCGCAGCACCACGACCCCTCTGGTTATCGACCGGCGTTGCACGATCGACCTCGCCAAGAAGGCTAAGTCCTTGCCCACGAATCGAGAACACACGCAAGAACACAAAGGAATGCAACCAAATTACAGATAAATGATTAATCTCACAAAGTTGGGGTCTCACAAACCGATGACGGCGGTGAAACTATTGTCAACAGAATAATCTAAGTAAAATCCAACCCTAATGTAGACGGTGACTACTGATTATATAGGCTAAGGAACGACAAAGGACCCCTATTCGCGTCCCTGGGGAGCGCCGACACGTTACAAGGCCCAAACGGCCCAATAGACGGCGACACAGCACCCTGACAGATTCTGGATGGTGATTTATTTTGACGATTCCTATTGATTCCGAATAGCTTTTGACATAGGACCACTTGGGTTGGTTTCCTTATAAATAAGCTTTCCATCCATATATGGATCATCGAAAACGGAGTCCGAACGCGTCCTGGGTGACCAGTTCAAGGCAGACTGGTCCTGAACTACGAGGCAGACTCGAACTCAACTTGGTTTGATCCTCCATCTTTATCCGGGCGCCCTCGCTGGTCCTCCACACCTCCAAGCCCTCCTCCATGTGTCTCCTGGACCTCTGCTTCATTCCTAAGCATAATATAATCATTAGGTAGCAATCTATTCTTAAAATCATATAAGGAGTTACATAGGAACGAGCTCACCTCTAAATTTAATTGACGCGCGCGAGCTCTAGTGATTGGACCTTGAATGTCCAGTAGTGGATCATTGTGTGTATTTGAAGGAGTGATGTCCTCGTCATACTGAAACTCCATTTTCTGACAGAATGTGACCAAGGAAAGGAACTTTCTTCAACCAAAATTCACACTTACTAAACTTAGCATATAACTTATGATCTCTAAGTCTGGTCAAGACAATTCTCAGATGCTCTTCATGATCTTTCTCATTCTCGGAGTATACTAGAATGTCATCAATGAACACAACCACAAACTTGTCCAATTCTAGCATGAAAACCATATTCATCAGATACATAAAGTATCCAGGAGCATTTGTTAAGCCAAAAGACATAACAAGATACTCGTACAATCCGTATCTGGTGGAAAAGACGGTTTTCGGTATATCTTGTGGCCTAATCTTTATCTGATGGTAACCCGATCTTAAATCTATCTTGGAGAACGCTCTGGCTTTGGCTAACTGATCGAACAAAACATCAATATGAGGCAAGGGATACTTATTCTTAATAGTTACAGCGTTAAGAGACCTATAATCCACACACATTCTCAAATTACCCTCTTTCTTTTTCTTCACAAACAAGGTAGGACATCCCCATTTAGACTTACTTGGCTGGATAAACCCCTTTTTCAACGATTCCTCTAGTTGCTTCTTCAGTTCAGCTAACTCATCCGAAGGCATCCGATAAGGTCTCCTTGAAATTGGAGCTATCCCGAGGATCAACTCAATTTCAAACTCAACATCCCTATCTGGCGGAAGACTAGGTAACTCATCTGGGAATACATCCAGAAACTCACACACTACCGGAATCTGATGAATAGGAATGACTTCCATAGCACATGTCACACTCACAAGGTATGTTCTTCTGGGCAATGGTACCTGAAAAGTACCATCACCCTGGGGATCCTTAAGGGTAATTACCTGACTTCCTATATCTATAACTGCTCTCCAATCCTTCATCCAATTCATCCCTATGATGACATCCAGAACTAGTCCAGACATAACTATCAAGTTCACTCGAAACTTTTGACTTCCTAATTCAAGGGTTGCCCCTCTAACCATCTGATTGGTTAAAACATCAGCCCCCGCTGAACTTATGCGGTAACCATAACTCAAATCTGTGCATAATTGTTCATGTTTCTGTGTAAATGCTTGACTCATGAAAGAATGCGATGATCCAGAATCAAATAGAACAACTGCAGGGTGTTGGTTAACAGGAAACTTACCAGCGGTTACGAGCTCTCCCTCAGGAATCTCATCCACGGTGGTGTGGTATACCCGAGCAGTATAGGTCTGTTGCTTCTTTCTAGGCGGGTAAGGATAGAACTTTGAAAAGTGGCCTGGCTGATCACAATTGTAGCAGGGTCCCCTCACTGTACCAGCAGATCCTATGACTCCCTTAGAGTTGCCCTGTCCCACAGTAGCGGCTGTCTTTGCTGACGGTACGACTATCTTGTACGGCTTCTGCGGTCCCTTGTAGTTCTAGGTTTTATGCTGTGGTGGCCTAAACCTTGCACCTGGTGCAGACGAACGATAGGCAGAACGATTAGCAGTGAGAACTCTTGGCTATGATGGTCCTAACTCAAAGGCCCTCTTGCGAGTCTTGGATGCAGTGTACACGTTGTTATTCTTCTCTTGTTTTAGACAATCACTGATGAAGTCATTGAATCTGGCGCGGGTATCGGTACCCACATGCTTCATCATCTTTGGACTTAACCCTCTCTTGAAACTAGCAATTCTCTTAGCATCTGTGTTAACCATGTTGGGAGCATAACGACACAAGTTGTTGAAGGCATGCAAATACTACGTCCCGGTTTTGGTGCCCTGGTTTAAAGCCAAGAACTCTCCTAACTTCATATCGACCAGCCCTGGTGGAATGTAAACTCCACGGAAGGCTTCAGTGAACTCTCTCCATGAGATCTGGGCATTTGGAGGGAAGGTGATGCGATGATGCTTCCACCACATCCCTGCTGGTCTTTGTTACTGATGTGCAGCATATTCTGTCTTGAGTACTTCAGTCAGCCTCAACACATGGGACTTATCTTCCATGGTGTTGATCCATTCTTCAGCGTCAAGTGGCTCTGTTGCTTCCTTGAAAATTGGTGGCCTGGTGTTCATGAAATCCTTGAAGTTGCTGTACTGATTCACCCCATTGCCACCACCTTGGTTGTTACCGCGTTGAACATTGTTGGTAATGGTATGAAGAAAATCTTCCATGTTCTTCTGCGATTGCTCAGCATTGCGCTGACTTTCAAGAAACTATGCAAAGAATATCTCTGCAGTGAGCGGTGGAGGAGGCGGCAAATGCGGTTCCGGGTGTGTCTCATTGTGGTTGACGTTGTTTTCACCACTCCCACCTACCCGGGCACCATTACCACCAGTTTCAGCAGCCTCATACATGGCACGGTGAGTGTTTGTCATATGTATATTTCAGCAACAAGTAATGATTAAGTGAAGCTGTAGTAATTGTGAGTGAATGAAAAATTATACCGTACTGAATTCATTGGAGAGAACAAGTCATACAATAAAATAGAGGCACAATAATCGCATTCCAATTAAAACAACACCACTAATTAAATTACTTTGAATGCAAACATCGCGTCCACACAACCAAGTTGCCAGCATACACACACTGGACTTTTATGCGCTCAGGTATCGCATGATCAACCAAGTTCCAACATACTGCCAAGTCTCAAGGTTCGAAACGAGATACATCAAGATACATGAAACCAAAAGAAAGGTCATCGCGACAGGGTCTAGTAGCTAACACAAAGCAACTAGCCTACTCCTCGGGGCCATCGTCGGGTTCGAAGACGTCACCATTGCTACCATCAGTAGCGACATCATCGTCGTCGGCAGGTGGAACTGCAGGCTCGTCCTCGTCATCGTCGATGTCCATACCGGCAGTGTCTGGAGGAGCATACGAGCCAATCCCATTATCGAGCGCGTGAAACTCCTCATGCAAGTTGACATTATACTCCTCTAGCTCCTCGACCCTCTGCCTTAGAAGGTCCCTCTCGTTCCAGGCTTCATTCCTCTCCTAAACCAACTGTCCAATCATGCGGTATGCATTGTTGTTAGCCTGAGTCAACGTATGCACCTGCTGCAGAGCACTATCACCTCTCTCTAGAGCCTGATCTCACTGCAAGCTCATGCCAGCCAACTGCTCCTGCAAACTAGCTATATCACATGCCTGCTTCTTCTTCTGTTTTCTTGCTTTGAGCCGATCATCACCACGCAAACCAGTCAATGTTCAATAGGTACACTCAAGACCCTGGTATGCTCTGATAGCTGCATGCATCACACTCATAACGTGGTTGTCGCTAGCCTGTCCTTCGTTTGGGTCTCTGACCAAGGCACTTCCTTGCGGCTGCACCCAAATAGCATCGCGAGGATCATCTCTAGGAAAAGTGCTAGCTAGGGCTACTGCCAGCTCATTGGGAAATCTGCTCATAATGTCCCTGATGACACGGAAAGCTGCTCCCTCTGCACCCTCAACCGGAGTGCGTCCCTCAATCTCCAAGTGCCAACCATCCCACTCTGGAGCATCACCAAGAGCAGGGACTGTGATCTGCACTACTGCAAGTCCATCCTCGGCTAACTGGCTCTCACTCCAAGAGTACACCGGCTCTTGACCCTCCAGGTACCCCACATCATGGAGCACTCTCCAAAGCAAGGTTGGCATACCAAACTCGCTCAGAAAGGTGTCCGTGCTGTGGCGCTCCCACGGGGCCAACTGGTGTCGAGGTGCTCTTCCGCCTATGGACTTACGGGCAGTCTGCTTCGTGCGGGCCATCTGTAGCAAAAGTTTTGATTACCCGGTGAGAACATATTTTAAGTTGATATAATTTTTATCAAAAGGGGATAATCACTTTATAAGGGGAGGAATGCATGACATGAATGAAATGCACAAGCAATATGATGTATGTATGTTTCTTACATTCTCACAAACTGATGAAATAAATAATATCTAGCGATGAATTCGGTGGCATACAGGCAATCTCTCATATACGTAACTAATACATCCTACACGAGAAACGTTGTTATGTACCTGCAGAAAATTCATTTCAGCCCAATCCCCCATAAATGCATGAAAGCAGTAAATTTACCTACATGCTCTATACGAATCCCCAAATACACGTACAATGGTAGTAACTACCCAAAACATCGTCCTATTGACAGCATCGCCTCAACGGACGGAACAACCACACATGCGACACTTTTGTAAAAACATGCGTAGAACATGTAATTACTCCAGTATCATATAAGCACTCTCCCTAGATCGGCGGTGTATCCGATCCGGCTCTCACATCTCACACTTACCGAGGCGTAGAGGCAGCTGATCCATACATTACCACTCAATTAAGTGGCACTCATATAATAGCACGCCGTATGAGCAACGGAAGAGAAATATGGTGCAAGAACCACAAGTCAGTACTTAAATAAGCCACCTAGAGTTCTTAAGTGGGCATAAAGGATATGACCACTAGCACACTTTTAGTTTGGAAATCATGTTTTTCAAACATAATTTTATTTTAAATACACTTGTGACAGTAAACACGCTAAACCATGCTCCGATGCCAGCTGTAACAGAACCGACCAATTATACACAATTAAGTAAGAAAATCATCTACCAAGCAGATGATTTAACAAACTTAAGCCCGTATAACCCGGTAGTCCGTGAAATCATGACGGATTTCAAACCAACTTACATACCAGCCAAGATCGTAATAAGTTTAGCGGTCACCATCACAAATTACATAAAAGTTCAGGTCGCAAATACATCAGAGTTTAAACATAGTCATTACAAACCAAGTTCAAATAAAAGTAGTGGAAGCATTTAGTTCAAACCACACACACATGGAGTTCGAAATAAAGTGCCAACTGTTGATAATCTCCAACAAAAGCATCAGACGAGAAGTAGAGAATGACCACTGCCCATGGTCCTAAGCTTCACCCATCGTAGGATAAAGGCAGTTGATACAGTAGCCGTAATATATCTGCCCATCTGCAACAAGTGGGAACAAAGCCCTGAGTAAGAGAAGGTACTCAGCTAGACTTACCCGACATAACCAAAAATAAATTGACACCTAGGATCATGACATGCTTTATGTTAGGGTAGCTGACTCATTTGTAAAAAGATATTTTTAGTATTTAAAGAATCTTTTCCAGAAGCTTTGCATCAAGTTGAATCTTTATTAACCTGTCAACTACATTTGCACCTGTACTAGAGTAACATGTAATTAAACAGGTAAGGATAACCAATGATCATTAACAACTCTCATCATGTCATATTCCATATAACTGTCTAAGTGTTCCATCAAGATTACTACGATGAAGTAACTCAAGTTAAGTGTTCACTATTTAGTGAACGATGGCGATTCGAATCGATTATTAACCAGCTGGTAATTTATTTCGCACATAAACCTCACTCACCCGCTAAAGTGAGATATTGGTCACCGAGTCAACCATTCAGGTAAAGTCTTGAGTTTGTCAGAAACCACATGTACCTGGAGGCCGCTCGACTGCTCTTTGGCCTTAACATCGCGCCCCCGTGTCCTACCACACCTGCTCTGGTACAGTGCGTTGCGGGCAATCCACTCGACCCGAATAATCTCCTAGCTTCGCGGTCGAAAGGTACATTATTCGGCCAGCTAAATGTAAGGCATGCGTTCAACATGACTCGAGGCCAAACAACGGTCGGTCCTTAATCGACACAGACAGAAAACACTACAGTCCAAAACACTGCAAGTCTCCGTTCGGTCTCAATTTCACATTAACACTTAGTTATTCTACGATGACATACTTATTCAAGCAGATCCAGGTAACCATCTATAGCTCGCAGGTGACAGGAAATCACCCGACTTCTACCGGTCTAAGCAAGCTAAGCATTTCTTGACTGCGAATACCAAGGTAATAAGGATATGGTAGAACAGGGTAAACAAGGTATAATACAGCAACGGTTGCAAATAACTCCTAAACGTAATGCATCGGTTAAAGTAAAGCATTAATAAAATATTTACAAACCGGGAGAGAAATGCTATGGGGCTTGCCTCTTTCGAAAGAGCTCAGGCGATGGTCGGGACACTCTGGAAGATCCTCACCGACCTCCTCGTCGGCTTCGGGCACCTCCTGCTCTTGCACCTCGGGCTGCTCTTCCGGCTCCTCGGGAACTGCTACCGGAGTTACTTCTTACGATCCTGTATGATGCAAATGTATAAGTGCTCATGCCTAGGTGCATTGCAGAGATGACAGGTAATGATCATGATGAATAGGATGTAGATGAATAGGTTTACTTTATTATATAAAGTAAGAATACAACTTTTCTACAAGGTAGTCCACATCATCTAAGAACATGTACTCGTATACTACTACAAACATTCTCTACCATGCCAAGTCACCACAGAAATCTAAGATGCTTCAAAGATATACCAAAGCAAATCTTATTAACTAATCATGCATTAACAAGGTTAATTAAACCCTAATTGCAACTAGGTTTGGACAGCAACACCTATTTTGGTAGCACAGAAAATTTTGAGAAAATTACAGTAGCTTGCTATCTTCTAATCTATTATGCCACAAAAATATCATTGTATTTGGATTACTAGAACTGCCTACACAAAAATAACAAGCTAGGGCCTAAATAAGAGCATGAAAATACTTTGTACTATGAAAAGTATTAAACAACATATTTAGCATTTTTCCTATATTTTACACAGTAAACAATCACTATATAAAAAATATCAGATGCATATTTTATCCATATTTTTCTCTCTATCAAAAATAACAATTATCAACAATAATAAGCACTTGTACTACACGTCAAAATTTTTCTACAGAACATGCATGAAACATATTTTTTCTAGAAAGTATATTACACAAAAAGATTAACAAAATTAAAACCATATTTTTTCTGAGCTTTATATGATTTATTACATATTTATCAAGAAAACAGCAATTTCAGTGATTAAATAAAAACCCTACAGAAAAGTATTTCAATCTAGACATGCAATATTTTTACATCATAGATCTAATTATAAGAAGTCTACCAAAATTTATTTCATAATTTTTGGAGCCAAAATGATTACACAACCATTTTCCAAAGCATTTCTCTTCCCAAATAATAAAAGAAAAATGAAAAACAATTTTTCTTATTACTAACGGGCCGGCCTAGTGAAACCAACCGACCTGATATGGCTTTCGGCCTGAGCGCGCGAGCGGGAGGAAAACGAGCCGGCCCGGCTGGGCCTACGGCCCAAGGCCGTTCGGTCCGCAAGGCCGAGGGGGTGGTCACGACGTCAACCATGGCGCCACGGCCGCACGGGCAGCAGGCCGACGGCCATTGCCGGCCATGACCGGGCACGACAAGGTGCGCACCGGGTCTGCGAGAGGAAGGCGAACGCGGCAAGGTAACTCCCAGGGAACAAGAAACAACGGGGACTCCCTTTCCACGGTGAGGTCGAGCGCGGCGATGCCATGACCGACGGTGGCAAAATAGCTCAAATCGACCCTACCTAACTCGAATGGTGAAATCAAGGCGAGCACGACGTGTCAGAGATTGAGATGGAGAGACGTGCACCCGATGGAGGGCGGCGGTGGACCACCGGCGGCCAATTTTGCCGGCGGAGGTGGCGGTGGCGAGGCGGGCTTGAGCGGTGCTCGGTGCGGGGCGGAGAAGACGGCAGCGCAGGAGGAATAATGGAGAGGGCAGAGCGGGAAGTGGAGCGCCTGCGGCTTGAAATGGCGAGGTGCGCGCTCGTGGGGGCCATGGTCGGCCAGGTGTCGCCGGCGAGCGGCGCATGCCGGCCACGGGGCGAGCCGCCCCTGCCGCGGCCACGACGTGGCGCGGGCGCGCGGGCGGGGTGAGGCGGACGCGGCGCGCGGAGCTGGGCCGGGCCAATTCGCGAGCAGGCCGGGATGGGAGGCGGCGGCCCAAAAGGTGAGGAAACAATTTTCCATTTTATAAATAAATTTCCAGATTTTCTAAATTGATTCAAATTCAAATTTTGAAGATGAAAAAGGCATTTTTCACAAGTTGTCTTCAAAACAAAAGTTGTTCGAAATTTAATTCTCTACAACTTTCATTTAGGGCACTTTTGATAATTCTAAACCGGTTTTGAATTAATGATTTAAAGTCTAATTTTTAAATAAAAACTCATTTTTTAGAATATTTTTAAAAGCAAAATTTGGGGAGATTTTGAATACAAAAGTTGCTGCAAAAATCATGCTACTTAATTCTAAGTCATTTAAAGTTATAGCCCAACAAGTTTTACCACTCTTAGTAAGCAAATGAAATAATTTAAGGTTGAAACAGATGTTTTTCACACTTCAATTTAAATTCAACTTATATTGCATGTGATAATGAACATGTATGTGATGCTAATGCTCATGCTTTGGGATGTTAATGCATGCTTAACACCTAGGGGTGTTACAGTGTCGCTTCTCTGCGGCTTTCTTTTCCGAGCGGCGCTGGCAAGGCTGTGACGGCAGCGTCGCAGTGGAAGAAGCTTTCCCAGTTTCTCCCATGCCCCTTTGGCGTTCGTCTCCGACATCTAAGGCGGGACCGAGAAAGGGAGGACCTAGTGAATCCCCTGTCTAGGAGTCTGCGCGCTCTGTTTCTCCGTCGTCTCGGTCAGGCGGTGGATCTGGCGGCGCGCTTACTCAAGGGTACAACAGCGGCTGTGGGCGTTGCGGCAAGTTGGAGTGTGGTTTGAGCTGGAGTTTCCGACGGCTCGAGTCGTCGGCGAGTTTCGATCCAGGGTCAGAGGCGCTCGGGGTGTATCCCCGGCCGATGCTTTCTCCATGGCGATTCAATCCCGGCCTTCGCATCGGGTGCCTACTGCAACTCTCTTCAAAGCCTGTGTGCGATGGGGCTCCTCCAGATCTGGGGTGGCCAAGGCATCTTCTTCGACGATGGCGGCTGGCGACGGCTTGACGACGGCAGGCGAAGGAGGCTTCTGGCGATTTCGAGAAGCACATGGTCCAGGGTCCTCAGTGTGATTTCTATTTTTCTTTAGGGACCTTTGTGTAAGATGGCTAGGACAGCTGCCCATGTATCCTCCTCATCCGTATCTGTATTTGTACGCGTCTACATACGTTTTTCTTATCCAGTAATACAGGTCTGTTTAATAAAAAAAATATACTCCGTGCTTATATTGTTGATGGCCTTGTTCGCTTGAACTTATCAGCCGTACCGTTTCAGCGAAATAATAATGTTTTTCTCTCACAACAAATCTGCATCAGCACCAGCATCAATGGTTTTTCCAGCCAGCCGAACATGGCCGATGTTTCTTGATTTTAATGTCTTTTAAATATATTTTTATTAGTTTACATCTATCTATAACTAATATCAAAGAGCCAAAAAAATTTCCACATATTTTTTTCTTAGTCCTTATGCGCTAAATCTCTAGACGAGTTTCAAGCTGATACAATTAGTTTACTACCACGAATTTCAAGTGAATACGGCTTTTTTCTAATTGCAAAATAAATTAGAGTAAATTTCGTAACTATATATAACATTATATATTCCGTTGCAACACACAGGCAAATTTGCTAGTGATAAATAAAGTCACAATTGATAAGATTACAAACAGAAACCACACCGTTCACACCATTTTATGTCTCAAACAGTGGCAAATGACGCAACAGTACGATAATTCTTGGCAAAGACATAAGTTGACTCGACATAGCACAGTGATCAAAACATGAATTATTAGAGTTAAGGTGCAACTTTCTGGTTATACAGATGAAATACTTCCATGTAGATAGTTCCTTTCAAAAAAATATTTGCCTTATGTGTAGTGTTGAAAACGGACAGAAAAATTTCCGTTCCGCCCCGTTCCATTTTTCACTTTTGTCCGTTTGTTTCCGTATTCGCAGGGTCCGTTTCCGTATTTACGGAAATACGAGAGGGGTTTTTCCGTTCGTTTCCACGGGATCCCGTTTTCACCCAAAATTGACCCGTATTTATTCCATTTTTATTCCGTTTTAAATATATATGAGATGTGTAGAAATTAATATGTTCATAAACCTATTAATCACCAATTATGCATGTTAACACATGGCATGCTAGTGAATACTAGAACAATAACTTCGTATGTGTATATTAATTTGTGACTTTGCTCATGTATATTCATGAATATTTAGTCATATTATTCTAAGTTAATTTTCGGGCTCTCCATCCGTATTTGTTCGTTTCCATGTATCCGCATATTCCGATTCCGTTTCCAAACCCGTATTTTCCGAACCCGATCTCGTTTCCGCCAAAAAATATAGAAACAGAAGTAGAAATAAGGGTTTTCCGTCCGTTTTCATCGCTACTTATGTGCTTGCATGTGCAGATGAGTTTCTTTCAAAAAAAATATTTTCCTTATGTGCTTGCGTGTGCAGATCGTAATGCATTGTATAGTCTATAAATAAATTAGTATTCATTAATTAAAGGCCATTGAATTGGTAATTACCTACGGTAAATTACCGGTTAAATATGGAAATATTCGAAAACGATCGGAAGATGACAAAATCATTTTCGTTTTCATTTCCGATTATTTTTACCGATGTCGTTCTCATTTTTTCATTATTGCTACTGTTTTCGTTTAGGCCTAAAAATAATAAAAAAAACTCAAAAACAATTTCCAAATATCGAATATTATCATTTTCGTTTTCATCCTGTTTACGGGGAAAGCTAACGGCTCGTTTTTTCTGCCCGTGGCCGTGGGCACGACGCACAGTGCCACGGTGACGACTGACGAGACGAGCACGGCGCCACGAGTTGGCGGGTTTTTTCTGCTCGCGGCCCGTGCGGCCGAACTGGCGACCCACCGAGATTGCGATGCGATCATGCGAGCTGCACTCGAATCGGCCACGCTGCGGCCCCGCCTCGCTCTTTCCCCCCCCCTACAACGGATATTAATTGTTGACGACTTGGCTGGTCTGGTAACAACACAATCTCCTCTAGGCTTTGCCAGTGCCAGGTGACACGAAGGCACTAAAAACTCTTGAACCCTAGTCATAGACCCAACCCAACGCCCTCTCACCTTCTTCTCCGATGTCCCTCGACTCTTCTTTGATGCGATGAAGAGGGGATAGCAGGTGGCATACAAATGGCGTGTTTAATTGGGGAGACGAAATTTTTTAGTATCATATTGGATGTGTCGGAAGAATATCGGGAGAGGTTTTTGATACTAATAAAAAAATAAATTACAGAACCTGTCAGGAAACTACGAGACGAATCTAATGATACTAATTAATCTGTCATTAGCACATGTGGATTACTGTAGCACTTCAGGCTTACATGGACTAATTAAGCTTAAAAGATTCGTCTCGTGATTTCACCGAGAACTGTGCAATTAGTTTTTTTCGTCTACATTTAGTCCTTCATCCATGTGTCTAAACATGTTTTTTTATTGTAGAAGGCGGAAATTTTGGGAACTAAACCAGGCCAAACACTATTCATATCAGAACAAAATTTCTCAGTTTTCACCATAATAGCTAGATCGTTCATTTATCCTATGGGAGAACTAGCTAGCCACATGAGTATCGCCCTGCTGATGTTAACGTGGTATGTTGGATGATGTGATAGGTACATGGCGAAACGGCAGAACGGTCGGATGAGGATGGTAACAAGCTCTGGATCATCTACACACGGTTGATACAACCGCAGGCTTGATTATTATTCGACAACCTTCCCATCGGATACTTTGGTATTATTTGCTACGCACGCCTCTGTTGCATCACCTATTGAAAAGATCTAGAAAGAGAATGCTTCAAATTTTCGAAATGGCCGGCTTTAGGTAAAGTGTTGTGGTTTGCTTTTCTTTTTAATTAAAATACCTTTATGCTTTGATTAGTACATCTAACGAAGCGTTTGGTTCGGCGAAATGTAAGGTAATCAGAATACTTCCGGGAGTAGATGCCGATACATGTGCTTGGTTCGATTCGGTCCGTAATGAGATATCGCGTAATCAGATAACGCTCTACTCTCCGCTGATACCGCGCGTCTCCGACCTTTATCGAATTACGCTGCTGCCAGTATACTGTAGTGGCGCTACCACGTCGGTACCAAACAAAGTCAGCAACCGATGATCCCACCATGGAAACCCGCGTGAATTGATTTCGTTTCCATGTTACCTGAGAATGCACCAACCACGTTGTAAGTATGACTTTGGTCTTTGGATGCCAGTACGTGCATGACACATGGCATGCTTATCTGTTACTCCCTTCGTCCCAAATTATAAGTCATTCCAAGATTCTTGAGAGTCAAAGCATTTTAAGTTTGAGTTAAAAAATCCTAAGGTAAGGTAGTAAATTAGTATTTTTCTCTTCTCGCTAATACGCTGCCGCCGTAACTTCTCCAGCCCGATTGCTTGCGTGCACCGGCGACCAGACGAGCAGGTCTCCAGAACCTCCGTCTTTGCGATCCTACACCGGAAGAAGTAAGGTTTTTGGGAAACGCTCTTCGTGCGACTGCTCTCAATCTTCACGACAAGTCGTCTTTCATCCAAGTCAGGCGGCGCTACGTCCCGGCGTATCCGTCGTCAATTGCTCCGAGCTCTTCCTCCACCGCTCATCAACGACCTCGACCTCGCGCCATCGTCACCAACTTCGTCTCCATCTGCATCTTCACCACCAGCAACTACATCTACATTTAGAATGTATATTTCTTGTGATTTAATGTCATCGTTCGTACTGTTTAATATGTGTGGTGTACAAGCTATGCTTACACCGGTTATCATGTTCATGCTATGCAATATGCTCATGCTTAATCTAATACTTCAGATTGTCATGATTTATATTCTGGTTTTAATCTAAAAATTTTCTAATATTTAACAATTAAAAAACCTTATTATAGGCTTTTTCCTTATTTAACTATGGCTGGTTTCACTGACGTGCTGAGGTCAGAAAAGTTTTCTGGTGCGCATTTTAAGAGGTGGCGAGTTAAGGCCACGCTCTGGCTAGAGGCTATGAAAGTGTTCTAGATTACTGTTGGCTCGTCCGAGGGAAATATCTCTGAAGAAGATCAGAGAAGATTCTAGAAAGACAACACTATCTTTAGAGGAACAAATCTGAACAGTCTTGCTGGCCATTTGGCAAATGCAAACTTGCACTTCCAAGATGGGAAGGTCTTGTGGGATCATCTTAATGCTACCTTTGGTGCATCAGATGCATGCGGTGAGGTGAACATCTTGGAGAGCTTTCATGACTACAAGATGGTTGGTAACCGATGTATAGTAGAGCAAGCTCATGAGGTTCAACGTATGGCAAGAGAACTTGAACTCCTTAAGTGTGTCATACCCAACGAATTTGTGGTCGGATGCATTATTGGCTTTGGCATAATTCTCAAACACAAGAGATAGAAAATATCAGTTGAAAACCTGATAGCATCTCTTGATATTGAAAAGAAGGCTAGGGCTAAGAACACTATTGAGAAGGGGAACAATTTGGTGCAGAAAAACTCACATGGCAAGAACAAAGGAAAGAATAAGCCTTTCAATGCCAGATTAACATCTACATTCGAGAAGAAGAAAAACAAAGCAGAATTGCCTTGCTTTACTTATGGAGAGCTTGATCACTTTTCCAATGAGTGTCCGGATCGAGCGGTCCTCAAAGGAAAAAAGAAGAATGTCAACCTCGTGACTATTAGCAATGCTGATGACGAGTATGGTAATGTTCCTACTGTATTTTCAGTATTTTAATCCCCTAGTGGTGGGTTGATATAGGTGCTAATATTCATATGTGTGCTGACATCTCTATATTTTCTTCTTACCATGGGTTTTAAGGTTCCTCTGTTTTGATGGGGAATGGGTCACATGCTTCTGTTCGTGGTGTTGGCACGGTAGATCTGAAATTTACTTGGGGAAAGATCGTGCAGCTAAAAAACATGCAGCATGTCCCTACTATTCACAAGAACCTTGTTAGCGCCTCCCTTCTTTTAAAAGATGGGTTTAAGGTAGTGTTAGAGTCAAATAAGTAGTACTATCCAAGCATGAGCAGTTTATTAGTAAAGGCTATGAGTGCAGAGGCTTGTTCCGTCTTTCTTTAGCAGATTTCTATAATAAGTTAGTTAATCACATTTGTGGCACAATTAATGATAATATGAGTGTTTGACATTCTCTTTTATGTCATGTGAACTTTGGTTTGATGTCACGATTGTCCAGCATGAGTATAATTCCATATTTCACTATTGCCAAAGGTTCTCAGTGCCATAGTTGTGTGCAATCAAAGTAACCTCGAAAGCCTCACAAGACAGTGGAGGAGAGAAACTTGGCACCTCTAGAACTCATACATTCTGATCTATGCGAGATGAATAGTGTGTTGACAAAAGGTTGAAAGAGATACTTCATGACTTTAATGGATGATGCAACTAGATTTTGCTATGTTTACTTGCTTAAATCTAAGGATGAAATGCTAAACTATTTTAAAATCTATAAGGCTAAAGTTAAGAATCAACTAGAGAGAAAGGTTAAGCATCTAAGGTCGGATCATGGTGGAGAATATTTTCCTAGATTGTTTGATGAATTCTGTGAGGATGAAAGGTCCTTGTTTGGTTTTGGTAATTGAATGACAAGTTAGGTAGACTAATTGTATTTTATGTGAGATACACAGGTAATTAGTCCACAGGTACATGTGTGTGAGCAATATATACCATGGAGGTGGAAATAACTTGGAGATGTTGAAAAGCTTGCACATGTGATGATGGAGGAGCTTATTGCACATGAGACATGACATTGAGTTATGTGATCAAGGTGAAGATGATCAAGACATGATTTGGCTCGATGGACCGGTTGCAAGTGTGAAGGTCAAGTCGGAGGCTTTGAAGAGAGGTACCGCGTGTGATGTGACGGTGAAGCTTGAGCAAGACTTGGCGCCGATGGACCGACGCAACGGTGAAGAGCAAGTGAGGCCAAGATCGATGAACCAATACGGTCACGTGATGATATGAAGTCGATCATATCATTTGGTGATTGGTTGGTGCATGTGTTGCATCAATATTGAAGGAGATAGAATGGAAATACGCAAGGCAAAGGTATAACCTAGGGCATTTCATTTCACCAGTCAAAGGTTGTTAGAGAAGTGTATGACCGAGTTTAGAATAGATGACCATACTATCAAGAGGGGCAAACTTGTTTTGCATATCGATCATCTAGTACTACACGAGTGATCTAATTTTGCATCATTGCTCGGATCGAGTGGCGTGGCAAGTTGAGTGGCTAACTCCTTTGGAAAAATGATTGTGAAAATTGCTAACACACTCGCAAGCTCGGCGGGATTCAGCGATTTTCGGGAAGTGAAATGCATATTTTCCACTATGTCGGTGGCGGAGAATTTCTCTAAGTCATCATGGATAGAAACAGAGGTGAATGGAGGTCACTGGTAGAGACTAGACGCTAAGGTCGAAGTAACCGGACGTGGAAGCGCGTTCGGTCAGTTCAATGTAGCAGCAGAAGTGCGAGCGCTAGGGTTTGCCACCGGCGCGTCCGGTCACTCGTGGGACTGGCGCGTTCGGTCAAGCGCCTAGAGGGATAGCAGAACGCGAGGAGTTGATCAGATGTGGTGGTGCATCCGGTCAGTCACGATCGGACGTATCCGGTCGTGAAAAACCCTCTCGGGTAGCTCTCTGTACTCTGACCGGACAGTGGCACTATCATGTCCGGTCGAGGCGTGCAGCGCTGAAAGCATCTAGGCCCCGAGAGTTGGTTTTGGCAATTGATGACAACGCATTATTACCATGACTAACGTGTGTTTTATAGAAACTTTGGTAAGTTAGGTCATTGGATTGGTAACTATTTTGGGCACCATAGTATTCATGCTCCTTGATGGAAATTATTTCGGTTTTCAAAGGATTAATGTCAAGATTAAGGATGGTTAGTTCCGGACATCGAGGTGTTGAGTTACGTTTGGAATAGTCGTTAGGATCTTCGTTTTTTTTCTTTGGCCGTACTGAAAAGGGGGGCATGAGCGAGTAGCTTGACCTAGGTGAGTCTTTTATTTAGGTGTGGTGCACACTTGTCAAACTTAGCACTAGGTAGCTCAGGTGAAGCCCAAAGTTTAGTTGAAAGAAACTTGGTTCAAGTTGCGTCGCGTTTCGAAGTCGTTTGAGCCTTTTACCCTTGACCGAATGCGGTCTCTGTCTTGACCGGACGCGTCCGGTCAGTGCTGAACAGTCACTACGTTTCAACTCGCTCGATCAGACGTGGTCCTCATGAGGATTGGACACGTTGATCGTGTTAACACATGTCACAGAGGGTAAGTGAACTAATCGGACGTGACTAGAAAACGATCAGACGCATCCACAGTGCATCCGGTCCCGTTCCAGTAAGGTACTTCGCTGACCGAACATGTCCGGTCATCACTGATCGGACTCGACCGAGCGTCCGATCAAAGTACAGTAAGGTCCTTGCATGACCTGATGCGTCCGGTCAGTCCTGATCGGTGCGTCCGGTCACTCAGCGCTGCTGGTTCAAATTCGACCGTTGCCATCGACCGGACGCATCCGGTCAGTTCGATCGGCGCGTCCGGTCAGTTCGTAAAATGCTGAGTTTGGCACATAACGGTTGGAATTGTCTGTGGGGTATATAAATACATCCCGTACACCTCTTGTTGAGGTCTCTTGCTTATTTGTTTAGCTGAGAAACATCTTTCAAGTGCAAGGAAGTGCAAGAGCTCTAGTGAGGGTTGTGATTTGAGAATTAAAGTTTGAGATCCCTCATTAGTGACTAGGGAGTAGCAAGTGTGTATCCACCTTCTCATTAGGCTTATTGTGGTCAAGTGAGAGTTCTAGCTTATTACTCTTGGTGATCGCCATCACCTAGACGGTTTGGTGGTGATTAGGAGTTTGATGATCATCCGGCGGAGCTTGTGGATGACCCAACTCATCTTGTGAGCGGTTGTGGGTAATTCACCGTGACGGAGTATTAAAGAATCAGCCCATAGAGAGCACTTGATCCTTGCGCGGATCAAGGGAGAGCTACACCCTTGCGTGGATGCTCCAATAAGGACTAGTGGGGAGTGGCGACTCTCCGATACCTCGAGAAAACATCGTCGTGTTCCTAACCCTTTACTTTCAAGCAATTACTTTCTCGTATTACTTTTGTTGCTTGATTTACTTCCCTAGAATTGCCATGCTAGACTAGGATTGGAACTTAGGGTGTAAAATTTTTATCGGTAGAATCACAAGGAACACTTGTAGGCACTAGGGGTGAATTATGGCTTAGTAGGATTTAATTGTTGCAATAAATTTTAGAAAAGCCCAATTCACCCCCCTCTTGTGCATCTTGATCCTTTCAAGCGTGTCAGGTCGCGGTCTTTGTGCGCGCGGGGGCTGCGTGACCGGTGCGTCCAGTCTGTGCAGGTGGCGCGTCCGATCAATCTCTTGACCGTTGGCATGCAAGTGACTGTTGGGATCGTGTGGACAACGTTGAACGCAGGGTGACACATGGATGGCTGTGAGTAACCGGATGTAGTGTAGCACATCTGGTCAGTTCGACCGGCATGTCCGGTCAATGCGAAAAATGCCCAGTGAAGGGGCCAACGGCTATATTCGTTCGTGGGGCTATAAATACTTATGGTGGCTGGCCTTGGCTGGTGCTTGGCACTCTTAGGACTTAGTGTCCATGCTTGGGGAGTGCCAGGAGAGCCTCTAACTCACTTGTGCTTGCAAGAGTGCGAATCAATTGCTAGTGAGTGTGATTCTAGTACGTTGCATCATAAGGATTGCATCAAGTGGCACTAGGTGTTCAAGTTGCAAGCCGATGGTGCTTGTTACTCTTGGATGTTGCCACCTCCTAGATGGCTTGGTGGCTTGTGGCTCTGTCAAAGCTCGCAAGAAGATTATGCGAGGCTCCGGAGAAACTTTGTGAGGGGGATTGTGCTCACCTTGCAGGGATCACGAAGAACAACTCTAGTAGAACATGTCATTGAGCCACCACACTTGCGGTAGGTTCTTGCGGCGCCTTTGGTAGGCTCGGTTGTGTATACCGATTAGCCGCCGAACAACGAAGTGTTGGTCGACACAACATGGACTAGCTTGGTGGCAACCAAGTGAACCTCGGTGAAAAATCATCATGTCAACTTTGTGTATTTCTTCACGGTGGTTTGCATTCTCTCTAAGCAAGCTTGTATTTATATTATATACATAGTGCTTGTGTAGTTGCTCTTGTAACTAGTTTGCTTGTGTAGCTAGTTAGTTACCTTCTTACTTGTGTAGCTAGGAGTATCCATTTTGCGTGACTAATTTGGTTTATATAACCTTGTTAGTTATATTGCCTAGTTTGTGTAACTAAGTAATTTACGCTCTCTAATTTGGCTTGTGTAGCCTTGCTATTGAGCATTGCTAGTGAGCTTAGGAGCTTTGTGCTTTTACTTATTAGAATTGTGTAGGAGCTCTCCCGGTACTTGAAGTACTAGTTGCATAGGTTTATGTGACCTTACAAGCTAGAATTGTTTAGGTGAGCTCTTGCTAGGAAGACCCCTTATTTGTTTGATTAGGATCTTTTGTAAGATGCTAGAGTTATAGATAGAGGGGTGTAGTCTTGGCTATACCGATAGTTCTAATTCCGCATTTGTTGACACGAATCAAATGAGATTACCGAGAGAAAAAACCACACGCTGACTGACTTGGTGAACGCCATATTAGACACTGCTGGTTTATCTAAGGCATGATAGGGGGAGGCTTTATTGACTGCAAGGCATGCCCTGAATAGAATTCCAAACAGAAATAAAGAGACAACTCCATATGAGGATTGGATTGGGAGGAAACCATCACTTTCATACTTGCGTACGTGGGGATATTTGACAAAAGTCAACATACCAATTTCTAAAAAACGCAAACTTGGACCGAAGACGGTGAACTGTGTCTTTCTAGGATATGCTCCGCAGAGCATTGCCTATAGATTTTTAGTAGTAAAATCTAAAGTACTTGATATGCATGTTGATGCAATTGTGGAATCTCGCGATGCTATATTTTTTGAGAACATATTTTCTATGAAAAATATGCGTAACAATACTAGATTTTCCTCTGAGATAGCTCATAATTTTACTATACCTATCGAGTCTCCTGTTGAGTCATTTGAGCAACCACTTAAGGAAGTTCATAAGAAGGATGACAATGAAGTTCCTGTGAGGAACAAGAGACAAAGGATTACAAAATATTTTGGTGATGATTTTATTATGTACCTTGTGGACAATACTCCCACATTTATTGCAAAGGCATATGCATCTCCAAATGCAGATGATTGGAAAGATGTTCGTAGTGAGATGGACTCGCTACTTTCTAATGGAACTTGGTAATTATTTGAGCTACCATTTGATTGTAAACCTGTGGGCTGTAAGTAGGTGTTCAAGAAGAAGCTTAAGCCTGATGGTACTATTGATAAGTATAAGGCTCGGCTTGTAGCTAAGGGTTATATCCAGAAGGAAAGCGATGATTACTTTGATACTTATTCACCTATTGCTAGAATGACCACTATTCGAGAGCTACCCTCCCTGGCTACCTTATATGGTCTTCTCGTTCATCAAATGGATGTGAAGACAACTTTTTAAATGGAGAGTTGGATGAGGAAATTTATATAGATCAGCTTGATGGGTTTGTAGTAAAAGGTGAAGAGTGCAAGGTGTGTAAGTTATTGAAATCTTTGTATGGCTTGAAACAAACGCCTAAACAATGGCATGAGAAGTCTGACACGACTTTAATGAGTGCGGGCTTTGTCATAAGTGAAGCTAATAGGGGTGTATATTATCGATGTGGTAGGGGCGAATCTGTTATATTATGTTCATATGTTGATGATATTCTAATTTTTGGAACAAGCATAGATACAACTAATGAGGTCAAGTCTTTTCTGTCGAAGAGTTTTGACATGAAAGATCTAGGAGAAGCTAATGTGATTCTAAATATTAAGCTGATTAAGAATGAGGGTGGGATAACTTTGTTGCAATCTCACTATGTTGAGAAGGTCTTGAGCCGATTTTGCTTTAAGGATAGCCAGCCTTCTCTAACACCTTATGATCCTAATGTGACAATAAGAAAGAATAAGAAGATTGCTAGAGACCAATTGATGTACTCTCAGATCATTGGTTCACTTATGTATTTAGCTAGTGCAACAAGACCAGATATCTCTTTTGCCAAGTTGAGTAGGTACATGTCCAATACAAGTGATGATCATTGGTATGCACTTAAAAGGGTCTTGCGTTATCTTAAAGGTACAATGAGTTTTAGGATTCACTATTCTGGACACCTAGCTGTGCTTGAGGGATATAGTGATTCGAACTAGATATCTTATATTGATTAGATTTACGCCGCAAGTGGGTATGTGTTTATTCTTGGAGATAGTGTAGTGTTATGGAGGTCTTGCAAACAGACTATTTTGATAAAATCAACCATGGAAGCAAAACTTACTGCTTTAGATACAACTTCTGCAGAGACAGAATAGCTGCTGAGCTCGTGTTGGACTTACCGGTCATTGAAAAACCAATACCGGCTATTCTTATGAACTGTAATAATCAAATAGTGATTACTAAGGTGAACAGTGCTAAGGATAATGCGAAGTCAACAAAACGCATTAAAAGACGTTTAAAGTCTCTCAAGAAGTTGATAAACTTCGGAGTAATAGCTGTGGCTTATGTGTAAACAGACAAAAATCTGGCAGATCCTTTACAAAAGGGCTATCATAGAATATGATAGAATTTACATCAAGGGATATGGATATGAGACCTATGTGAATTTATAGTAGTAGTAACTCAACCTTTTTGATCGGAGATCCCGTGACTAAGGATCTGTAAAGAACAAACTATTGATAAACTGAGGAGAGTAATCTATATTCCTCTCTAAGTAAAGATGCAATACTCTCAGAGCGATGAGGCGCTGTAAGGAAGGTTGGTGAATGTCTTAATGTGTTTTATTGGCATTAACAAGCGAAGATGCTGTCCTGCAGTGCATTCTTAAAAGAACATACCATATGAGTCTGACTGTAAAATATCGCAGTCTATGAGATTTGGTGATCTCTAGTAAGGATGAAGAGATCAGGGAGTACGACGTATATGCTCCACCCACTGGGAAGGCTACTGGCAGCTAGGTACTAGTTTGACTTTGAGTGAAACTCGTGCATACAAAACTTGCAATTCAAAGCGTAGTCCATTGTTCAAGTTATGAATGGGTGTAACTTGAAGCTCTAAACGGATGTTCAACTTAACAGTCTCTACTGAAACACTAGTATATAAACAGCAGTGGGAGAAGAAAAAATATCTATACTGGATAGTTGAGATCTGGTGAGGATTGTTAGAATTTGTATGGATAATTCCCCTAAATTCATATGAAAATATTCTAATAAATCTCAAAGGCCCAATACCTGTATTTTCTAATGGGCTTTATTATTTAAACATATGAGTAAAGGTGGGAGGTGCAACATCAATTAGTACCATATTGTAAATTGATGTAGAGGTAGAGAGTTTTTCTCTCTATATATGTGTACCGATCCTCCTAGGAAAAGACACACCAAAAACTATAATTCGAAGTTTCAGTTAGAAAATCCTAAGATAGTAAATTAGTATTTTCCTCTTCTCGCTGTTGCGTTGCCGCTGTAGCTTCTCCAGCCCGATCGCTTGCGTGCACCGGCGACCGGGCGAGCAGGTCTCCGGAACCTCCATCTTTGCGATCCTACACCGGGAGAAGGCTAATAAGATTTTTGGGAAGCGCTCTTCGCGCGACTGCTTCCAATCTTCACGACGGGTCATCTTCCATCGAAGTCAGGCGGCGCTATGTCCCAGTGTATCCGTCGTCAACTGCTCCGAGCTCTTCCTCCACCGCTCATCGATGACCTTGATCTCACGCCATCGTCACCAGCTTCGTTTCCATCTGCATTTTCACCACCAGCGACTACATCTACATTCAAAAGGTTTATTTCCTGTGATCTAATATCATCATTCGTACTATTTAATCCGAGCTATGCTTACACCAGTTATCATGTTCATGCTATGCATGTCTAATTATTTAACATTATATTTGTTATAATAAGAGATGTGTGAACCTCATGTTGTATAACTAAAGCAACTTTGTTACGGACTACAAGTAGTGTTGCGCGCTTGTTTTTTTTACTGTTAACAGCTATTGCAGAGTAAAGGCGCGCGAGAGATTATCCACTTCACGGGAAAAACATTGGAGCTGGAGGTCGTTACCCTAGACATTTTTGTCCGGGGAATAACAAAAGACTACGTACTAATGATCTTTTCCTCCTCCCATGTATTCTCTTTTTTATTCCATCTGCTAATTAGCTGAAAACGTATGCAGGAAGAATTTGGTTGTGGAGAACTGAGCCGTAGCTCAGTTGGCAAGGATCGCCGGTGAGCGTCCTGCCCGCCCACGTCACCCGAGAACAGTAGTTCTCTGAATAATTTCAGTTACCTCACACGTGAATGTGCCAGGATGGTCAGAATGACGTGCCCGTTGTATGCGAAGCCACGAAGACTTCGGAGCCACGTGCAAGTCTTTCCGTATAGGTGTGTAGGTCTAGCTTGTGCACCAGGATGTGCGTGTGTGAGTTTGTGTGTGTGGTGATGTGAGTTAGTGCGTGAGTTCTAGATACTACAGCTTGTAATTGAAGAGTTGAGGCTTAAAAAAAAGAATTTGGTCATGTCTTCTAGTTTGACATAGGCTGGAAACAAATATGTTTTCTTTGAAAAGATATTTAGTTATGGTTGTAACTAATAAGATATACTACTGGAGTATACTACAACGATGAACGATCGTGGTGGAGACTGGAGAGTGGGCGTCCTTGCCTTTGAGTTGCGGGCGGCCATGTGCTCGCTGAGAGGCCGAGAACCATGCCAGAGTCAATCCAGATCCCCTGGTCGGATTGGCTGTTTCACCAGGGGTGCCTTGGAGCTCTCCCCGTGCTCGATCACTACTACTACAGAAGTTAACTGTAGAGGCGGCTTTAGTGTCTCTGTAGGGGCGGCTGCGCCAGCCGCCCTTCCCAGGGTGTTCCTACAGAGGGTGTCTCTGTAGGGGCTGTTCCCTGACCGCCCCTGCAGTGCCCTCTATAGGGGCGGCTGGTGTTTTCAGCTGCCCCTATAATGTCCTCTGTAGGGGTGGCTGGTAATATCAGCCGCCCCTGTAGTGGACTTCTGTAAGGGCGGCTGTATCACCAACCGCCCCTGCTGTGTGTATTTATAAGGGCGGCTCAATCAAGAACCGCCCCTACAATGGATTTTCTAGCAAAAAAAATAATTCAAATTCAAATCTGACCACACACACACACACATATATATATATATATATATATATATATATATATATATATATATATATATATATATATATATATATATATATATATATATATATATATATAAAATTCAAATTCGAATCTAACCGCCACATATACACATATATACATCCACAAACGCAAGACCATTATTTAGAACATCATCAGAAGTCATAATTCACAAAAGTCCATCATTACAACATATTCCACTATGAAGTCATCATTGTAACATAGTCCATTAAGAAATCCACCAGTCCACATGTAAAACAAAGTCCAAACCATTCCAAAGTCTGATCCAAACCATACCACAAGTCCACATTGTCATCAACGGCCTAGGGCTAGCCTATCAGTCTCATGAAGGTGTTGGTATAGAGGATTACTACCTAAGTCGGAAAGAAGATGATGATAAGTGCCTTTATGGTACACAATCTGGTCCATTATGAAGTTACAAAGGTCACCTACCATCTCTAAGAGCTCGTCATCCTTGTATGGGTTCCTTCTCGTGTCTTTATCTTTCTCCAACTACAAGAAAACAAGTTTAGGTTTACTATATCACAACATATGTGAACTTTTCATACTACGAGTGAAGAGGTTCAAACTTACCAGATTGGGGTTTCTGTTGTAGCCACCGATGGATCACGTTTCTGTTGTAGCCACCTCAATGTAGAACATGACACCCACAACCCTTTAAATTTCACGTATCCATAATAGAAGATACATCATAACTAATTTAAACTGCTTTTTTAGACACATAGCAGTCCTATATTCAGGTACTTTGAATAAATTCTTAGATTGCCATTACACTATGTGCACCACCCCAAACATGATCCTGCACTAGTTGAACACACTGAAAAGACCAATCTACTATCGTGACATTTTTTAGGCAGACAAAAATTTGGCATTGACAGATAATGAAGAGAGGAAAACAGTCCAAGCAACAATTTTTGGCTTCAAAAAGTCACAAGTCAGATACAAGACCACAAGATTGACAAGCAAATAAACTCATGCATTTACTGCTCACAAAGTAGAGTAGAGAGGAGAAGAGAGTCCTCAGAAATATGTCGATCATCATTTGATCATACACTTGGAGCTCTATGGCATCATAACAGAGAAGAGAATTTCATCACAAATGTTGCCAAGTTCCTCACAAATGTTGACCATTAGATCATAATCCATATATTAAATAGACTTGGACAATTTCATCACTGGCAAAACACAGGAGAGGAGAGCTGAGGGAAGAGTTGGCAAAAAAATAGCAACAGTTGCCACATGGTTGACAAAAAAACACAGGACGAAGAGCTGAGGGAATGATACCAAGTTCCTCACAAGTGTTGATCATCAGCTCATAATCCATGTCATGTAATAGATTGGACAATATTGTCATTGGCAAAACAAAGGAAAGGAGAGGAGAGGGTAGATTAGGCGAAAAAAGCAACATATGCTGAACAGACTGCAGCCACATGTTTGCAAGACCCCTGCAGTATATAGTAGAGTGTTGACATGCCATTTAGAAGTGATAACATGCCATAATAACAGAAGCATCCCACTGTTTCAGAAAATAGAAGTGACGACATGCCACATCATAATAACACAAGCATCATAATGTATTTGAGTATCTCAAGTTAAATCTATCTTTCAAACAACAATATAAAGGTGACATGCCACATCATAATAACACAAGCTTCATAATGTATTACTAAAGCTTGTATCAAAATACCATATTATATGATACAATAACATGCCCCAAAGATACTGATAAGACTTAATTATGAAGAGAGGTTAGACATCTACAACATGAAAACTACAATTACTAAAGCTTAAAACAAACATCTGCAACATGAGAACTATAATTACTGATAAAATAGTTAAGGGTTTCATGCTAAATATTCATCAACTTTGGATTCCTAAGTTGCATGGCAAAGCACCCAAAATCATTCTGACTTTATGCTTGATAAGTTGATAACTGGCATATTAGTTGAGCTATCAAGCATCATGGTTATAAATCTAGATTCTATTAACGAGTCAAACATCAGGGCTTTATGTTAAATACTCGTGCTTGCATGGACTTCTTGAGTGAAAACACTGTGTGATGATGTTTGCAGGAGACAGATACTTTGCTACATATTCTCAAGGAGACAGCGGCACGAAATCATGTATGATGCTTTCTTTCTTCATTGATTTTGCATAAATGCTTGAAATATGCATGTGGCTGGTAGATGTGCCCACATACTTGTAATTTACCTTTTCACACCAATGCAGCATCTTGTTCAAAACAACAAGTGATTAGGCCACAGTAGTAGACCATTGGGAGTCATACATGGCAATGGCCAAACATCTTGGTGTAAATCCATTTTAATTTCCCACGGGTACACACAACACATACCAATTCACATCATCTTTTTCACATGTATATTCAGGTGCTTTTTTTGACATCTATGAATCCCCCACCCAAATCTCCATCCGTCAGGCAACAGATGAGGCAAACTTCAAATCAAGGGAGAAAACCGATGAACGCACGTACCTCGCGAGCTCTGGCAATGGCAGACGACACCGAGCAAGCGAATCGGCGAGGGGCAGATGACGCGCAGAGATAGGGCTCGGTGGAGCGGCGAGGTCGCCTCTCCAATCGCCTCTCCGGGCAGACGGACGGGTCGCGCCGAGGAGCGCTCCCAAACCCTAGCCGGTCCGGCAAGGACGGAGGTCGAGGTCCGAGACGGGGCAGCCGGCCACGGGCAAGCGCTCCCAAACCCTAGCCGTCGTCACGGCCTGGGGAACGGCGGTGGATGGGGCGGGGGCGGCGGTTGGGGTTAGGGAGACGGTGGAAGAGGCAGTGGAGGGGTCAGGGAGGGGCAGGCTGCGACGGTGCAGGGAGCGCTAGCGGCGAAATTGGGCAGCCTACCTGCGTCGATTTGCCTGATTTCGCCCAACACTTAGCGCCCATAACAACGTTCACTCTAATATACCTCAGAGCCACTGTAGGGGCGGCTGAGGTTATAAGCCGCCCCTACTGTTGATTTTTTTGAAAATTCTAAATAAAAATGAATTATTTACATGTAAATAATAAATAATACAGTACAAAATTTTATAATTATTTTTTTATATAGATATATTTACATATACAGTAACTAAAATAACTACAATAGTTTAAAATTGCAAAATTAAACCTTTAAAAATGAAAAAAAATAAATTTTAAAAAATTAAAATCAAAACTACTAAAATAATTTTGAGACACCAAATGATCTCAAATAAAAATTTGATAAACATAAAAGTTGTAGAGGTCATGAAGATCTACAACTTTTATTTTGGTCATCTTGTCATTTGACAAAATTTGAACCTTTCAAATTTGAAATTTTAAAAAATGACAAGTTCGAACCAAACTTTGAGACCCAAAATGATTTCAACATAAAAAGTGATGTATACCAAAGTTGTTCAAATCATTAATATCTATAACTTTTATTTTAGTCATCTTGTCATTTGACAAAATTTGAACCTTTCAAATTTGAATTTTTGAAAAACGACAAGTTCGAACCAAAATTTGAGACCCAAAATGATTTCAACATAAAAAGTGATGAATACCAAAATCGTTCAACTCATGAATATCTACAACTTTTATTTTGTTCATTTCTTCATTTGACAAATTTTTAGCATACATTGTTCACTAATCTTACACATGTCTCATATAGTTTGTAAAACCTTATGAGAGATGTGTCACATTTGTGAACAATGTCATTATCAATTTGTCATATGAAGAAATGACTAATACAAAAGTTGTAGATATTGATGAGTTATTCAACTTTGATATTCATCACTTTTTCAGCTGAAATCATTTGAGGTACCAAAATCTTGTCCGAAGTTGTATTTTTTTAAAATTCAAAATTTGAATTGCTCAAACTTTTCATATGTATATATTGACAAAACCAACACAATAAATTGATAGAGAATGATTTTAGAAAATTTTAGGAAAAAAATCATCAGATTTGGAGTTAGTATGAGGAAGAAAAACTAGTTACAAAGTTGACCCACAGATTAAAAAAATAAATCACACTGTTCACCATGATCATGTAAGGATCATCTAGAACAGTGTGATTTCTCTTTTTAATCTGGGACCTACAGCCAGACCTCCGAGCTCTGGGCCCTGCAGCTAGACCTTTGAGCTCTAGGACTTGCAGCCAGACCTCTGAGCTCTGGGACCTGCAGTCAGACCTCCGAGCTCGGGGACTCATTCCTAGACCTCTGAGCTCGGGGACTCGTTGTTAGACCTTCGAGCTCGAGGACTTGTTATATCACCTCCTGCCACAGGATTCGTCTTGCTCGACTACATGTACTATGCTTGCATATAGTCGATGGACGCTTGATATTCTTTGACCTTGCTACAAGGCTCATTTTTCGCCTTTCAGCAAGCTCGGGGACTACATCATATATGATGCACCTAACGGTGCATACTGATCATTGGTCCTTGAGGATTCTTTTTTAGACCCTGGCATCACGTGTCTACGTTACCAACTACCAGGCTCGGGGACTAAGTGGGCACACTTCACCTTGCGGTGAATGTGTTTGTTTTTCGACCCCTACACCTCTGATGATCAAAGATGCTACGTTTCAAGACTTATATTTCTTCACAGAAATCCAAGTGGGCATCTTTTTCTTTTCTCAAGAGCACCATACATTCTTTGGACAACCTACTTCTCCGGCAACAACGCTTGCAACAACTGCTCGGATGCCGCTTTGACTGGTCGAAGACGTCAAGGACTCAACCCTCACTATTCGGAGAAGGTCAAGACGACGTTTGTCTTATCAGCATACATGGTGCTTGGGGACTAGCTGTGGGGGTATAAACCCCCGGTACCACAAGATGTTACATGGGCCGCACCGTCTAAGGTGGCTCGGCCCATAAGATCAAGACGTACATCGTAAGATTATAGGCTGTACTAGATATTGTAATAGTACCAGATGAAATACTTTACTTGTAACCTTGTCCCTTCGGAGTATATAAGGAGGGGCAAGGATCCCCTAGAGGACAGGTCATACACCACATAACTCAATACAAAATAACATAGCACATGATGTAGGGTTTTACGTCATGCTGATGGCCTGAACCTGTATAAATCTTGTGTCTTGTGTCCTGTTACCATCCGGTTCGTGTCTTGCGCACCTGTCTACCGAAAATCTACTACCTTTGGCATACCTCTCGGTAGACTGCCGACCAGGTTTTGTCGACAGTGGCGTGTCAGGTAGGGTGTGTGTGTACTGCTTTTTAGGCGTGCGAGATGGTCATCTTCCCTGACTCCATGGACACGGCGGCGGGCCTCACGTTCACGATTGGTTAGATCACCTAGACCACTGGCTCCAATGACTTTGTCATTACAACCATAGAGGAGGTGCAGATCCGATCTGCATCAACTACTTCCCCGACACCGGCGTTGACTACGACTACGCTAGCTCCGGCTTCGCTTGCACCAGTGCTCTCATCGACCACACTGGCGCCTCATCGACTCCTTCCTCGCTACCAGGGGAGGAAACTCGACTCCACCGATTTGATCGACTCCATTGACCAGCTCGGTGGAAAACTCTCGCTTACCCTGTCCCTGGTCGATTTGCTCCAAGAATAATTTACCGGGTAGAACTCGAACGGCTACAACAGATCTACTCGACCTGCTCGAGCCACCCGTTTTCAACGGTTGGGTACAGATCTAGTGGTCACTTCAACTCCTGAAGGATGCTCTGCTCAGCCTCGACTTTGACAACTCAACTTCATCAATATGGTGGGCTCTGATCAAGTTTCAATTCATACCACCCAGACAGATAGCCGTTTGAGCCCCGGATCGAGCACTGCGTCTGATGAAAATACTCAAACCATGGTATTGCACCATGTGAGTAGCAGTGATGAAGAGATGCTACATCCTCTGGGCTTTTCCCGAATCCCAGCTTTCCCTCCAAGGCGTGGCTCCATGATCAACGTGGTTAGCCAAGATGAAGACCCACCTGCCGGGGGCGAGACCGATCAACAGAGACGAGAGCGACAATAGTGCAATGCTGACTGAGCTCAACGTCGCATAGATGAAGACGCGCGCCTAGCACAACAGCAAGCAGGCCGTGACCAGCAAGAGGCTGACACTGTGGCTAGGCATAACCGGTTGCAAGGGCGCAACCTCAATGACGCTTTTGACATGGTGGGGAATAGACCAGTATTCAAGACTCCCAGCGCCAACGTGGCTATTGCCATTGAGAGCCTGAAGCGGCTACCAGATACCCTAGAAATCCAAAACATCCAGGAGGATCTGCAGGCTTATCTCTAGGCGGCCATGGTTCAGACTAATGAACGTGTCGTAGGACCATTAGCGTCTGGCGCGACTAGCAGGAGCCGCCAGCACTCCAGTCGACCCTTCAGGTCTGGTCAACGTGGCTTACGAGCACCCGCCGGCCTAGACCACCACGTAGGCAATGATAATCACATGGCTCCTGGCGTCAATCCAGGGGCTAATGGGGGCAATGACGGCAATCGTGGGAACCCTCCCCACAATGATAATCGCCAGCTTGACCACCGCCACAATAACAACGATGACGACCGACACAGCGATAACCGGCGCAATGACCAACGGGACCACCGTCATCGGGGGCAACAACATGGTGATGAACGAGATTGCCACGATGGCAATCACGATCTCCGTCGTGACCTCAACAACCGTGACCTACGTCCTCGCATTGAACAAAGAGCTCGAGACCGTGCTTCCCATGAAACCAGTCGACACATGGAGTACGATATGGTTCATGGTCCCCTGGGTCCCAAGCAGTTCACCAACCACCTACGACAAGTCATCTGGCCTAGAGGTTTTAAGCTCAAAAAGCTTAACCATTATGATGGTAAGGTTAATCCCGAGCTATGGGTCCAACTTTACGAGACCGCTTGCAGATCTGCTATGGGTGACGAGCACGTCATGGCTAATTACTTTCCCGTGGTGGTCGGCCCAGTGGGGCACCAATGGCTTGTCAGTCTCCTTGAGAACCAATTCGACTCCTGGTATGCTTTGCGTCGGGCTTTCATCAAAAACTTCATTGCCACCTATGAACAGTCAGGCAAAAAGTATGATCTGTAGCGCATCCGCGATGCCAGGGACGAACCATTGCACGAATACATCAGGAGATTCTCGGATATGCACATCAGGATTCCTAGGATCACCGACAACGAGGCCATTGAAGCCTTTATTACTGGTCTGTGCTACCACAATGATCTCAGGGATAAGCTCCTTCGTAAACGGCCCTTAACGGTGGTCGACCTCCTTACCACTGCTAAGAAGTATGCGGATGTCGACGACGCCAAGAATCTGCTAAACGAGGGCACTGGCAAAGCACCGTACTCTCCACGACACGATGACTACCACGACAACCATCGCCGTGATGACTTTAGAGGTCACGGTGACATCGGGGACCGCCATAATAACAATCGTGATTAGCGTGACAACAGAAACCAGCATGGCGATCGTCGTGACAACTTCAAGGGCAAGCGTGCTCACGATGACGACGGCGAGGTCAACGCTGTGAAGAAATTTGGGGGCGTTGCAATTATGAAGAAGACTATGCTAAAGCCTTGAAGGGGCCTTGCCCAACCCATCCTAAGTCCAACCACATGTTGGAAAATTGCAAGGTCCTCAAGGAAATCTACCGCCGCAAACAGGCTTTAGAAAATGCCAACAAGCTTAACCACGCGATAGACCAGCATAACCGCAGGGACGATGATGAGGACGATCCTGACAAGAACCCCAAACACCAGTATTAGGAGCCTGTGAGGCATGTCGCAACCATTGTCGGGGGTAAGGTGTCTGTTGAAAGTAAACGCGAGCGAAAGCTGCTCACCCGCGCTTGCTTAAACGTGGCCAAGGTAGATGGCCTTTCAGCATTGAACATATCTGAAGCTGACTTGAAGCCATATGACACATAGTTCTGGGGGTCCTACCTGGACAGAGCTCTACGCCTCTTGGGCAAATTACCCTACCTATGTAGTTCGGCACGGCAGACCACTTCTGTACCGACTACGTCAATTTTGTGGTCGCTGACTTCGAGGGAACCTACCATGCTATCCTTGGTCGTTCCATGATCACCAAATTCATGGTTGTACCTCATTACAGGTACTTGGTGCTTAAGATGCCAATGGAAAAGGGAGTCCTCACTCTCAGAGGTAATGTATTTATTGCCTATACCTGTGAAGAGGACAGTTTTCGCGTAGTCGAAGCCCACGACCTCTCCCTGCGCATGGCGGCAACGACGATGGAGGCCAAGAAGACTCCTCCAAACCATCTAGAAATTCAAGAGCTCGAAACACCACGAAAATCTATCAAGTTCAAGGAGTACAAGGAGATCTAGCTGGTCGAAGGTGACTCCTGCAAGACGGCACTGATTGGGTCAAACCTTGACCCCAAATAGGAAGACGCGCTCGTCCGGTTCTTGAGAGAGAACGTAAGCGTGTTCGCTTGGAAACCATCGGACGTGCCCGGTGTATCTCGAGACCGGATCGAGCACTCCTTGAACATTGACCCCAAGGCAAAACCCGTCAAGCAGAAGCTGCGGCGGTTCGGGAAGGACAAAAAGGAGGCTATTAGGGTAGAAGTTACACGGCTTCTTGCAACCGGTTTTATCAAAGAGGTGTATCATCCGGACTGGTTAGCCAATCTGGTTCTTGTACGCAAAAAGAATAATAAATGGAGAATATGCGTTGACTACACTGATCTCAACAAGCACTGCCCTAAAGACCCCTTTGGCCTACCTCGCATTGACGAAGTCGTGGACTCCACGGCCGGCTGTGAGCTATTATCTTTTCTCGACTGTTACTCTGGTTATCACCAGATCACTCTAAACAAGGATGATCAGATCAAGAAGTCCTTTATTACACCTTTTGGCGCCTACTACTACACAACTATGTCGTTCGGGCTCAAAAATGCCAGAGCTACTTATCAGCGTGCAATACAAGAGTGCCTCAAAAAAGAGATACAAGATGAAGTGGTCGAGGCCTATGTAGATGACGTAGTTGTCAAAACCAAGGATTCCCACTCCTTGATTGACGATCTGACACGTACTTTTGCAGCACTCAATCAATATCAATGGAAGTTGAACCCTAAAAAGTGCATCTTTGGTGTTCCCTCTGGTATATTACTAGGCAATGTCGTCAGTCGTGATGGCATACGCCCTAACCCAGAAAAGGTGCAAGCTGTCCTTAATATGAAGCGACCAGCAAATGTTAAGGATGTCCAGAAGCTTACAGGGTGTATGGCTGCCCTAAGCCGATTTCTATCTCGATTTGGTGATAAGGGCTTACCTTTTTTCAAGTTACTCAAGGCAGGTGAGAAGTTTGAGTGGTCGGAGGAAGCAGATATTGCTTTTACCCAGTTGAAGCAGTACCTTGCATCACCTCCGGTCCTTACTACCCCCAAGTCAGGAGAAGTCCTTCAACTCTACATTGCCGTGACTGATCGAGTTGTCTCCACTGTCCTCGTGGTAGAGCGTGAGGAGCCTGGCCACGTTTATGGTGTTTAGCGTCCGATCTATTTCATCAGTGAGGTTCTCAACGAGTCCAAAACTAGGTACACTCAGATTCAAAAATTGATCTACGCCATCCTCATTACAACCCAAAAGTTGAAGCACTACTTTGACGGGTTCCACGTGGTGATCAAAACTAAGTTTCCCCTTGGTACTATTATACGCAACAAAGATGCAAACGGGCGCATCGCCAAGTGGGAAATGGAGCTATGTCCTTTTGACCTAGAGTTTACACACCGTGATACTATTAAATCACAAGCATTGGCCAATTTCATGGTCGAGTGGACAGACTTAAGCATCCCTACCTCTCAAAGACCCGTTGACTACTAGAAAATGTATTTTGATGGCTCATTAACAATTGATGGTGCAGGAGCGGGCATATTATTCATATCACCAACCAATGAGCAATTGCGCTACGTCCTGAGGATTCACTTCCTGGCATCTAACAACGCCGCAGAATACGAGACATATTTTCATGATTTGCGCATTGCAGTTGACCTTGGTATCAAGCGCCTTTACGTTCACGGTGACTCGGCCCTAGTTATCAACCAGCTCAATAAGGACTAGGATACAACTAGTGAGAAGATGGATGCATACTGCAAGGAAATTAGGAAGCTTGAAGGCAAATTCTATGGCATTGAATATTCCCATGTGGTCCGAGACAAAAACCAAGCAGCCGATGCACTGTTAAAGTTAGGATCATCTAGAGCTCAAGTACCGCATGGCATTTTTATTCAAGACCTTTTCAAACCATCAATTAAGCAAGAAGGTGACCTCATGGTCGAGAAGCCCTCGGACGAGTCTCTAGTAGCTATGGTTTCATCATCGACCACTATGGCACTATCTCCCATATCTGCAGGATCATCCCAGACCTCGACTAAGTTATCGGACTGGCGTGTTCCATTTATCCAGTATCTAACAGATGGTACCGGGTATTCTAATCGAATTGAGAATGAACGCTTATACGTCATAGCAAACAATATCTGGTGGTCACGGGTAAGCTATGGCGCAAAACGCGAAAGCCGAAGTATTAATGAAGTGCATTGAGCAAGAAGACGGTATTAAACTCTTGACAGAAATACATTCTGGCACCTGTGGTAACCATGCCGCATCTTGGACACTGGTCAATAAAGCATTCCGTACAGGTTTTTATTGGCCATCTATTGTAGTAGACGCAGAGAAGCTTGTTCGACATTGCGCCAATTGTCAGTTTTTCTCAAAAAGAGTTCACATGCCAGCCCATGAGATCCAGACCATACCAGCCTCTTGGCCCTTTGCATGCTGGGGATTGGATATGATCAGACCCTTCAAACCAGCATCAGGTAACTTCAAGTTCGTATTCGTGCTAATTAATAAATTTTCCAAATGGATAGAGTACATGCCCTTGGTTAAGGCATCTTCCGAAAAAGTAGTCGAGTTCCTCAACCAGGTCATCCACCGCTTCGGTATACCCAACAGTATCATTATAGACCTGGGGACTCAGTTTACCAGGAACACATTTTGGGATTTTTGTGATGAATGGAGCATTGTAGTAAAATACGTTTCGGTGGCACATCCTAGAGCTAATGGACAGGTCGAGCGGGCTAATGGAATGATACTAGATGAGTTAAAGAAAAGGATGTATAGAGAGAATGACAAGGCCCCTAGATGTTGGATTAAGGAGTTACCAGCCGTGGTCTGGGGACTTCGGACACAACCTAGTCGCAATATCGGTGTCTCTCTATATTTCATGGTTTACGGCGCTGAGGCTGTGCTCCCAGCAGATATTGAATTCCGGTCACCTCGGGTCGAGAACTACAATGATGATCACATTATAGAACAACGTGAGCTTGAGGTGAATAGTACAGAGGAACGGCGCCTTGACTCCTATATACGCATGGCCAAGTATTTAGCTGTGTTGTGAAGATATTACAACAAAATGTTCAGGAACATTTTTTTGTGGTCGGTGACTTGGTATTGAAATGGAAGACTAGCCAAGATGGTGTCCACAAATTGGCAACTCCCTAGGAAGGGCCATACATCGTCAAGGCTGTTACACGACCCACCTCGTATAGACTTGCAAGACTTGACGGCACTGACGTGCCTAACTCTGTTCATATCGACAAGCTTAGGCGTTTTTACCCTTAATTCTCAATTACAAATATGTATCTTTTTCTATACTTTAAATTAATATATATATATATATGTTTTCAGTTGACTACACCTATTTACATCATTGATCCTGCAACAAATAACACCCTCTTGAGACAGTCGTACGCCAATCCCTTCAGGTTCTTAGAGCAGCTCTGTCCTCGACCTTACTCTTAGCGCACACGAGATCCGTCCTCTGCGTTTTGAGTGGTCGACAGACGCTCTTTGGCCAGACCAGTCATACTCTTACGTGTATACAGGCTATGACAGCCTTACACTCGGATCACTAGCCTCTCCAAAGTCGTATAGACCTACAGGATGACGTCGACTACGCTTGAACAACTAAAACAGAACATTTCGCTGTTCTAACTTAGTTCTCGTCGACTATGCTTGAACAACTAAAAACAGAATATTTCGCTGTTCTAATTTAGTTCTCGTCGACTACGCTTGAACAACTAAAACATAACATTTCGCTGATCTAACTTAGTTCTCATTGACTACGCTCGAACAACTAAAAACAGAACATTTCGCTGTTCTCACTTAGTTCTCGTCGATTACGCCAGAACAACTAAAACAGAACACCCTACTGTTCTAACTTAGTTAAATATGCACACAATACAGAGCTTTAACGTTTTTTCACACAAAAACATAAACAACTTTACATTGTGTTATTCATTACATATTACAAGCTCGCCTCTTTACAAGCACGAGTTTACAATAGGTTTATGATACTTAATCCTACGACCTATTCGTCTATTCCTCCTAGTGTGGCCCCTTTGGTAGTTCTGCCACCTTTGGTGTGGTCGAGGATGGAGCTTGATGTGTTCCGCTGGAAGCCAAAGATGGCGGCATGAGTATTTAACCCACGTATAATTGAATGGTCCCTCCGGTCGATGGGGTTGTAGCTGGGCACAGGATGATGTCCTTTGTAATCGCTGCAGCATGCTTCATCTCCTCTGATCGCATCTCGTCAGCTTGCTCTGCCCCGACCTCCCTGGGATACCCGGCTTCCAGGCAAGCAATTTCTAGCAAAGGGTAGTGGGCACGTACCAAGCTATGTATATGTGCACCCACATACTCCTTGATGTCCTTCGTCCACTGTTGGAGCCATCCCCAAGCTTTTTGGGATTTCTCGACCAGGCCTAATTTTGGTGTCTCCGCTCCAGCTTCGGTGGAGTCATGGCTAATGATGTTGAGCACTGGTGCAATCCCTTTCGCCATCTCTGCGCAGGCATGCTTCCAAGTCTCTCGCTCTTTGATGAGCGTCTTGCATTTGTCATTCAGGGTTTCTTGCTCCATCATAAGCTTGCTACATTTCTGGGACCATGCCTCGATCTTTTTTGCACCAGCCTGGTTTTGAAGCTCTAGGTCATCGCAATCTTTCTTCATCTTCTCCAGGTGCAATTTGACATTTTTCTTCACAACTACAAGATGTTATGTTGATACGATATGACAATGTTGAGGAATACTTACTCTGTAGATCTTTGGCTAGTTTCGCCTTCTCTTCCTTCATGGCCTGCTGTGTTTGCAGTCATTTAGTCTTTTCTTCAGCCAGCCGGTCATGCTCAGCAGTTACCTGAGCATTTTCTTCATGAAGCCGGCTAACTTCGATGTCCAGACCTGTAGCAATCAAATGATTATGTACAGTACAGAAATACAGCGCCCTATAGAGCTCGAGTACCTAACAACAGAATGAATCCTTACTCGATTTCTGTTTCTCGACTACTTCTAGCCGCTGGAGGATAGTGCACATCTTTTCTTCATGATCAATATTTTGCTTTGCGTAACTTTCTACTTGCTGTTGTAGCTTTTCAGTTCTGCACTCAGCTGCTTGTTCTTTTCGACCACAGTTTGCAGCATACAGGATCTTAAAAGCAATTCTTATGGATGGTACAATCACAACTTATTAAGTTACGCGTGGCTTACCTTAACCTCCTCCAGGAATATTTTGCCAACTGCTTCTACAGCCCCAACCTCGTCTCCTACTGGAATCTCCACAGTGTAGAAGCGGGTGCCACAAAATCTATTTTCTTCTTCATAATGCCCGAGGATTTCTTCTACGGCTGGGGCAGAAGGCTCGGTTTCTTCTTCTGGTTTTGCACTTCTAGCCGGCTCCTCAGTGGTCTTCCCAACTTCTGTGGTTTTTGGGACTTGTCTCTTAGGGGCTGGCCGAGGCTATTTCGGGTCTTCTGGGGCTGTTTGTGGACTAAGAGCGGTAGTTGAAGGAGTTTGTGGTTCGGGGACTACTCTATCTGCTCTGATTTGCTCCTAGACTTGCTGCTCGGTGCTGATTGTATTAGTTGGTGGTGGTGTCGCACTGCTAGAAAGTTCTTCCGACTTTTGGGTCGATGCAGAGCTATACAAATCAATAGCAAGTTATACATGTTGTGCTATTCACCAATTATGTCATACTTACGTGAGTTTTTGATGACTTATAGGTCTGTAGCGTGGAAAACGATGGCAAACAGAGATTTCTTTGTCTTCTCGGGCCCGGCACCCTTCTTCGCTCCTGCTCCAGTGGTCGGGACCGGCTTAGCAACGTCACTCCTAATAGCGACAGCCGGCCTTGGGATTTCTGTGGCCTATACTTGTGGTTGCGGTGGCCGAGGTGGTGGTTTAGTCATTTGCAATGGTGGCGTCAGCTCCTGTCTTCTAGCAAGCCGCTCCCTTCGACTGCTCGCTATGATACTAGAGACCTCCTCGACCTCCTCGTCTTCATCTTTAGGCCAATCCGCGATAACGCGTCAACGTTTACTTGTTGGGTCCTCTGCTTCCTTCAGGTCAATTATCTCTTTTGGCTTTTCACTTGCAGAGGTTACTAGTGAGGTATGGCCCCTTTTTTTGTTGGGGCGGCCACTAGTTTCTTCCCTGCAAGTCGGCTGGCTTGCTCTGATTCATCCTCAATTTCAAGCCAATCAACTTCAGATTGATCATCATCCATGGGCAACGGCTATGCATCCTGGGCCCGTGGCATGACCTCTGGCCACTCCACACCTGGAGGGCAAGAGACGAATGTCTATGCTCTCTCCTGTCCATTAAACTGTGCAACAAACAGCAACATGAAATTCAGAATGACAGTACACCAACTACATGGTTGTTATGCAGTATTTCAATTTCAAGGATAAACTATCAGACAACATTTGACTTACTAGTGGTGATGGGTGCGTAAGCTTGAACGCTGGTTCAATGACTGTTAGTTTTCTGAAGCTGGGATCTTTTAGGTTAAACAGATCTCGGACCCTCATTTTCACTTCTTTTGGCTCGAGGTCTTCATTCCTCATCCTGGTCAGGTCCATGCGACCTTGGTATTCATATGCCACGTGTATTCTAGCCTGACATGGCTAGATTCGATGACTGATAAAATTACCAACTACACTTGGCCCATCTAGCCTCGACGAAGGTAGCAGTTGCACGATTGTTTCGATCTGTATTGTGTTTTACGACAGCTCTTTCCAACTATCAGTTTTCTCTGGGACCAAAGATATGTCACAGTATGAGGCCTGGCTTGGTTCTTCACGGATGTAAAACCAGTGCCTGTACCAGTCCTCTAATGTGGTTTTCCACGGACAGTGTAGATACTCTACCCTGATCCCTTCTCGCATGTTCAGATAGCAACCACCAGCAACATTGGAGCCACCTCGGCCTCCTTTCTTCTTCAACCAAAACAGGTGACGAAAATAGTCGAAGTGGGGTTGGAAACCACCGTATGCTTCATAGAGATGGATGAAGCAAGCAACAAGTAACACAGAATTTGGATGCAGATTGCAAATGCTGATCTCATAGTAGTTACAGAGCCCTTGCAAGAATGGATGTACGGGAACACCAAATTCATGAGTAAAGTATTATTCAAATACAACAATTTCACCTCCTTTGGGATCTGGGAATGGTTCTAGATCGGGTGCACGCCATCCCGTCAGTTCTTGGGCATGTAGCACACCAATCTGCACCAGTCGCTCAAGACTGAGTGTGGTGCACTTCGACATACTCCACTCCTTCATGAGATCCTTTCAAACTTCGGCCTCCGTCTTCGTCTTCTTCACAGCCATTCTTCGATTCTTTCGAATCTTCCTTTCAATGGATGAAAAGAAAGGCGCAGCTCTTACCAGTGGCTAGGGTTTGGTGGCGGCGAGTCAAGAGGCAGCGGCGCGTGAGGAAATTGGGGTGATTTTATCGGTGCCTACGGCGGCGATTTTGGATTACACTATGGTGGTGGCACTGGGGCTCGAATGGGCTCTGTGATGCCAATGGCGCGGCGGCGGCGGCAACAAGAAGATGGTTGATTGTGGATCTACAAGTGTGAGTGAATTGAATCGTTCCCTCCCCCGGTCTTTAAGAGGCAGGGTCAATTCAGTTTCCGAAGGAATGGCGCACGTGGGGCGATATTTGTGGTAACTGACAAATTTCCTCCGCATAAATTGTGTCCCTTCGATTTTGGCGGTGTTTCATACGTGATCCAAACATGTCTTGTTATAGACATGGGTCACTATTCAAAGGGTGTGTCAGAAAGGAATTGTGGCGCTGCCCATGTCATCATCGCATCAGATTGGACCAGTTAAAAAAAGCAGCAAGAGATCTACCGAGACAGTGTGGTGATGGATTTGCTAAGACCAGTGAGCTCTAGGACCTGCAGCTAGACCTCTAAGCTTTAGGACCTGCAGCTAGACCTCTAAGCTCTGGGACCTGCAGCCAGACCTCCAAGTTCTGGGACCTGCAGCTAGACCTATGAGCTCTAGGACCTGTAGCTAGACCTCTGAGCTCTGGGACCTGCAGCCAGACCTATGAGCTCTAGGACCTGTAGTTAGACCTCCGAGCTCGGGGACTCATTGCTAGAACTCTGAGCTCGGGGACTCATTCCTAGACCTCCGAGCTCGGGGACTTGTCGCTAGACCTCTAAGCTCAGGACTCATTCCTAGACCTCTGAGCTCAGGGACTCACCGTTAGACCTTCGAGCTTGGGGACTTGGTATACAACTTCCTGCTGTAGGATTCGTCTCGCTCGACTACATGTACTATGCTTGCATACAGTCGATGGACGCTTGATATTCTTAGACCTTGCTCCAAGGCTCGTCTTTTGCCTTTCAGCAAGCTCGGGGACTACATCATATATGTTGCACCTGACGATGCATAATGATCATTGGTTCTTGAGGATTCTTTTTTAGACCCTGGTATCACGTGCCTATGTCACCTATTACCAGGCTCGGGGACTAAGTGGATACACTTGACCTGATGGTGAACTGTTTCTATTTTTCGCCCCTACAATCTGGACTTTTTTGTAAGTTACTTCCATCAAGTACGCACACTTACATTTCTTTTTAGAAATACAAGTGGATACACTTCACCAGGAAATTTTTTTCTTTTTGGACCACTATGAAATCTTCACCGACAACTGCAATCTTCATCAACAATTATGTTTTACTGGTTCCTGATCCAGACAGAACACTAGCGTATGCTCGGCTAACGTTTCAAGGTGATGTGAAGACGAACCTTGCAAGTTGAAGAAGACTAAGACAGTGTGTCGATACAGAATACATAGTGCTCGAGGACTAGTTGTGGGGGTATAAACCCCTATACCCTTATGGCTAGACATGGGCAGGCCCAGACAAGATGGTCTGGCCCATTACATGATGACGCGCGATCCAGATCATCGGGATGGAGTCTCGCGCAAGGCATCAAACCAGACTTGGGAATCAAGCAAGGTCTTGGTCGATTAGATTAGGAATCCTTATCCCGCTCTATATGGCAATTGTAACCGGCTAAGATTAGTTTCTAGATCTGTAACCCTACCTCCCGGACTATATAAGGAGGGCAGGAGACCCCCTCAAAAATATACTCTAGGGCAATCTAGCTTGTAATACATTGTTCGAGACAGTAATAACAAAGCAGAGCAGGACGTAAGGTATTACGCCCACACGGTGGCCTGAACCTGGGTAAACCCGTGTGTTGTTCTGTATCACCATCTCGTTCATGGCTTGCACACCTGTTTGTCGACAATCTACTACCTTGGGCATACCCCTCGGTAGACTGTCGACCAGGTTTTGTCGACACTAACTCCAAATTTGATGGTTTTTTTCCTAAAAATTTCTAAAATCATGCTTCAGCATTTAAGTTTGATCAAACTTAGATGTGGCAATGTTTTACACATTTTAAAATTTGAAATCATTGTCGAGGAACACTTTCCTACCACTTGTGCCCTTCCCAGCCAGCCTTCCCTTGTGACGAGAATTGGGATTACCAATCTCTCTCTGTACTTTTAGCCACTCTTGGCAGCACTCGATGGCTTCTTTGGAATTGTAACCCTCTATCATGGAGCTCTCTGGGTGTGTTCGGTTATGCACGTATCGGCTTAGAACCGACATGAACCATTCGTAGGACCACATTTCATGCAAGAAGCTAGGGACCAGCGCCTCGATCTGATGAACCAGGTGAATCATGAGATGTACCATTATATAAAAAAAGCAGGAGGTAAACACATCTCTAGCTAGTTCTGGGTCTCCACCATGAATTCATGTAGGTCACTCAGCTCTTGCCTGCAAATCATCTTCTGTGAGATCTTCGAAAAGAAGTAGCACATGCGGGTGATGGCCATCTTTAGGAACTCTGGCCTTATAGCCCTGATTGCAATTGGTAGGAACACTATCAGCATCACATGATAATCGTGAGCCCTGCAATATGTTAATGACAGGTCCTTCATCGACACTAGCTTCTTCGGGTTCGCTGAAAACCCAGTCGACACTCTGACCCCCCTAAGGAAATTGCATATAGCTCTCCTCTCCTCTAGGGTTAGGTTGAAGCTAGCCGCGGGAAGACTGTACTTGCCATTATCCTGTTGTACCGGCCAAAGCTCCCGCATCACGTTCAGCTGCACCATGTCTTTCTGTGATTTGAGACCATCCTTTGACTTGCCTGTGTCCATCAAGGTAGCCATGAGACTCTCAAAGACATTCTTCTGCATGTGCATCACATCAATGGCATGGGGGACCTCCAAGTCTAGCCAATAAGGTAGGTATTGGATCGATTGCTTCTTGAATGGTACGCCTTCGATGGGAGGTGTGCTTCTATCTCTGATCGTTCCATCTGGATTCTTCTTTCCATAGACGACGTGTATGTTTTGGACCATTCTAAACACATGTTCTCCATTACGACGTCTCTCCAGAGGGGGTTCATCCTCCGAGATGTTGCCATAGTATCTTAGGTATAATTTGCCATGGTACTTGTGACCTATCTTCAAGAAGCGCCGGTTCCTTATGTAAACTATCTTCCTGGATCTATCTAGGAACACCCATTTAGTACCATCCAAACAGACTAAGCATCCAGTCTTGCCTTTGAACTGTCCAGACAGGGCAAACAGCGTGGGGTAATCATTGGTAGTAACAAATATTATTGCTTTGCATATGAAGTCCTCCCGCCGGAACGCATCATACATCAGCTCCCCATACCTACATAGCCTCTCCATTTCTTGCATCAGAGGCTCCAAGAACACGTCTATATCAATGCCTGGTTGTTTGGGGCCGGAGATAAGAATGGTGAGGAGAAGGTACTTCCTCTTCTGACACAAATATGTTGGGAGGTTGTACATGATCAAGATGACTGGCCATGTGCTGTGGTCGGTCATCCTCTCACTGAAGGGATTCATTCCATCAGTGCTCAAGCTGATCCGTACATTCCGTGGGTCATCACTGAATTCTGCTTTGTACTTGGCATCGAACGCTTGCCACTGGCTACAATCGGCTGGGTGTGCGATCGTATCATCATCCACCTTGCGCTCATCAAACCACCATGTCATCAGTGCGGCTTCCTTAGGGTTTAGGAACATACGCCTCAAGTGGTCGGTCACTGGCAAGTACCACATAACCAGGGCAGGAATTATTCTCTTATTTGCATCGTTGCCTAATGGAGTTTCCTCTAGGGGCTGAGATTCTTGCACCACCTTCTTCCCACCCTTCTTCCTCTTTCCTGTGGAGGCTTCCACCCCACTTTGAAGGTCGTTGTTCTTGTACCGACTAGCCCTACACCTAGGACATGTATCTAAAGTCTCGAACGATGTGCCATGCCAAAAAAAGATACAGTGGTTGGGGCATGCATGATTTTTTCAACCCCCAATGTGAGTGGACTTATAACCTTCTTCGCTTGGTATGTGTTGGTGGGAACTATGTTCGGCCGTGGGAGCAACCGTGACATGAGGCACAACAGATCATCGAAACTGTAGTCCGACCAGCCGTACATAGCCTTCAGGATGAGTAGCTCAAGCACAAAACGTAGCAGTGTGAAGTATGTTGGACAGCCCTTCTCAGCATCATACAGTCTTCTTCGATGCTTTTGTCACCATCTCAAGATTTTCTAGACCTCTCTTGCTCTTTTCTAATATTTCTGGTCCAAAGGCCCTAAGCATTTCATCCAAGTTGTCACCGTCATCTGCATCCCCCTCATGTGCTTCGCCATCATTGTTGGCACCACTAGCATCATCACCACCTTGTTGATTGCCAAAGCCACCACCTTGTTGATTGCCAAAGTCGCCACCTTGTTGATTGCCATAGTCACGATCCATTTGTTGCTCAAGATCGTCTGTGAATTGGGACAAGTATGCTTGGGTTTCAGCTTCATCAGCTAGATCATCATCGCTATCATCAACAACCACTGTTTCTCCATGATGAATCCACACTATGTAGTCCGAAACAAATCCTCTCCTAATCAGATGTTCTTTGATGGTACTCACATCTCGAAATGCAATAAGGTTCTTGCAATCTTTGCAGGGACAAATAATTATGTCACTATTCTCTTTCAATGTCGTTGCATGCTTCTCTGCGGCTTTGATGAATTTGTCCACCTCATCATGGAAAAGAGCGTCGTGACGAACCATACATCCAAGAGTTCCTGTAGTCCATCTTATAGAAACAAAACAACCAAAGAAAGAATATTACTCGAGAATAATTGTATATACATGACACACGCACCATGGTAGTAGAGGATAGTTATTTAATTGACTATTATTGCATAAATATTTTAAAATATAAATTAATTGGTTCAAATAAACAATTTCAAAGAAAACAATTAGCAACATTTAATATTTCATCCACTACCTTTCATGCAAACTCCATTCCAATTTTATGGTAGAGGATAATTAATTAATGGCCTATTTATCCATAACTAATTAAAAACACACATTATAGAAAGGAATCAAAATAAATATTAAATGATAATTAGTATCCATGGTAGAGGATATTTTACACATTAGCAACAATTAAAATCTTACACATTCACCTACATGCAAACCCTAGTCACATAATGAAAAAATTGAAAAAGAAAAAAACAAAATCCTAGATCTAGATCTAGATATAGGCTTTCATGACACATGTACCAAACTTCACTAATACTACACTAAAATCAACAAAGATCTACTAACAAAGGGTGCAATCTTACTTTCCTACCTAATTTACCCTAGTATAGTGAAAATTAGGGTTCAATTTCACTCATAACTAGCTCAAGCTCCATGGAAGAGAGAGAAAACCAAAAATCAAATTACTCACTAACCAACCAATTAAACTTCGAATAAAGAGTTGAAGATTCATTTCCTTACCTTTTAAAGCCTCTCCACTAAAGGATTTGAGATCAAAACCTTTCCCCTTAATAGAGCAATTTTTAAGAGGAGCCCAAGGCCTCCTAACTTTTTTTTGTGTAGATGAGTGTGTCCCGAGGTGGAAGAAGGTGGTGGCTGCTATTTATTCGTGCACCATCAGTAGGGGCGGCTGGTGATTCAGCTGCCCCTACAGTCGAACAGCAGGGGCGGCTGGCGGTAGCCGCCCCTACAAATGGGCACTGTAGGGGCGCCTGGTGATTGAGCCACCCCTACAGATCAGCCTCAACTGTAGGGGCGGCTCATGTTACTAGCCGCCCCTACAGTGCTATCTATAGGGGCGGCTAGGATGCTGGGGCCCAAGGACACCCACTATAGGGGCGCCCCCAACCCAAGCCACCCCTATAGTAAAAATGCCCCGTTCCTACAGTAAGAATCTGGCGTAGTGCACCACGTCCTTCATCATGGCGTGCGTGCAGCGTGCCCCGGCCCTGCTAATTAAGTCTAGGATAATCAACGAGCTTGGAGAAGGATTCTTGCTTGCAGTTCTAGATGTTTGAGTGTGGTTGGGGTTATCTAAGCTAGCTGCTGCTTGGATTTTTGTTTGAGATGTGAGATGTGAGATGACTGCTGCTACGGGTTCTTAGACCTTCTATAAGTGCATTCGCCCCCAATGTGGGTTTTAGATAATTAATGACAATCAAATTAGGGACTAACATATTTATCAAGTGTAATCTATAGGTGTTAGTCCATTGATGGAATTGAAAAAGAATATTTGGTGAATTTTAGCACCCTAAATTTTGATGGACAAAAGGCGCTTCGACTCAAGGGCTTCAACACCGTTTATTTTGATTTGAGTCATAGGCAACGCCACACTATCAAGAGGGATACAAATTTAGTTGGCAAAATGGGGATAAAAAGTGCTCTTATCGAAGCTTAGTAGGCTGGAGAGACGTGCACCGGAAGTTCCGGTGTACCGCACTAGAAGTTCCAGTCGCTAGCGCCCGCGCACGCCCGCGTTCGAGAAAACCGTTCCGGTCTCGGTCCGGAAGTTCCGATACTCACCGGAAGTTCCAGTCAGGCACCAGAAGTTCTAGTTGGTGCAGTTTGCACACGCGCTTGCATGCAAGAGAATTGTTCTGGGTTTCGTCCGAAAGTTTCGGTACGGACTAGAAGTTTCGGTCCTAGCACCGGAAGTTCCGGTGAACCCGAGTTGACTGACAAGCCCAACGGTCTGATCTCGTTTGACTAGAAGTTCTGGTGGCTTCCACCTGAACTTCTGGTGGCTCGTCTGAGCTTGAGTATATAAGCCACTCACTTCATTTCTAACCATTGCCCGAGCCTTGCACACTCATTTCTGCTCTCCCAACTCTCTCCAAACTGAGACTTGCCCACTCTCTCTCCCCCTTTGCCTCCAAGCTTCATTCTTTGATTGTTTGAGCTAGGAACGTGAGATTTGAGAGCAGGAGCTTCGATCTTCGACTTGAGCACTTGGATTCCTCATTTTGCCGGCTTGATTTGTGTTTGTTTCTCTTGGGTTCTTGGAACCCTAGCCGGCTAGGCGTTCTTCGTGGTTACCCGTGTTGATTCATTTGTGAGGGCACCCCAAAGTGTTTGTATTCACCCCTCGATTCTTAGTGGAAATCTCAAGCTAGCCTTCGTGGTTGCTTGAAGGAGGAGACCTTAGTGGTCGGACCTTTGTGGTCACCTCAACAACGAGGAAGTAGGAACTCCTTAGTGGGAATTGCCAAACCTCAGTAAAAAATAGCTTGTCTTGCTGTGGTGGTAGCATCGACTACCCTTTGTTCTTGTGTTCTTGTTGTTCTTCCTCTCTACCCCAACTTCTTAGGTGGGAGGTCCCGATCTACGATTTGGTGTGGTGCCAAGCCTTGAGGAGTTCAACATATTCATCAACAACCTCTAGGAGGGTGTGGTATCACTTAGATCTGAAATTCCAACTCGATTCACTTTGATTTCGTAGCTCATTTAGGGCACCAGAAGTTCTGAAGGTCTGCACCAGAAGTTCTGGTCCCCCTGACTAGAACTTCTGATCCAGACCACCGGAACTTCCGGTCAGGCATTTAACTTCTGCAAATTCGAGTTTGTGAGTTTCAGGTTTTGTAAAAAAGCCTATTCACCCCACCTCTAGGCCAGTTAGGTCCTTTCAATTGGTATCAGAGCTTTGGTCCCTCGGATAAACGCTTCATCGCGTGAGGAGTAACATTGGCCAAGATGGATCCGAAAGCACAAAAGCAAATTGTTGATCAAATCGCAGCTCAAATCACCGCATCCCTACAGCTGCAACAACAAGAGCAAATGACCAAGATGCAAGAACAACTAGACAAGATGCAACAACATCTAGGTCAAGAATGGCAATCGGATAGTGATAGTGATGATGACAATGAAAATGAGGAGAAGAGTGTGGTCGCAATTGCTATACAAGAAACTTCTTCCTCAACAACAGTCCTTATCGATAATGCTTCATCAACATCTCTCTTCACCAACACTTCTTCATCACCTAGACTCTTCGCCAACCTCTCTGACGATGACGATGATGCTCCTTCTTGCCTTATGGCATTGAGATAAGGTACAACTTGATCCTCCTACACATACCACTCGTGAATGTGATAGTGATGATGAAAATGGTGAAAACTATGCTTATAATCTCATCAAAAGGTATGGTAACACTGCTACAACTAAAATCTTGAAGCTAATATATGCCAAAGATAAGCTTGAGTCATGCATTGAGTCGCAAGGGGAATTGCTCCTAGAGAAAAGGGAGAAAACCCAAGAACTTGAGGCATGTCTCTCCAAGGAGAAGGAGAAGGTTGAGAAGTTGAGTGTAGAATTATCTTTAGCCGAGTATGCTAATGAGCGCTTGGCTAAGGAACATTCTTCACTCAATGACTCTTTGGCAAGTCTTAAGAATGATCATAGTTTGGCTCAAGAAAGCCTTACAAGCTTGATAAATAAATATAATGAGCTTGAACTAAACTATGACAAACTTTGGACTAGCACTTCTACCGTTTCTAAGGATGCCAAAGCTACAACTAATAAAGGTTGTGAAAGATGCTCTAATATTGATATACATGCTTGTGCTACTAACCTTGATGAGCTAGACAAGAAGGATAAGGAGATCCAAAGGTTGAACACAATTATCAAAAATGGTTGCAAGTGCAAGGATAAGCAACTGGCAAATGTGTTCAAGGCATCAAGGCACCCCATGATTAAGGATGGCATTGGTTACAATAGGTATGATGACAAAGCCAATGGAAGAAAAATAATTAATGGGGTGGCTTGTGTGAAGTTCAACAAGAGTGTGCCACTTGTTGACCTTATCAACAAGGTGAACAATATTGTCACACCTACAACTCCACTTGTCAACAACAAGAACAACAAGAAGAAGCAAGTGGAGGTGCCCAAGCAACAAGTGTCTATTTCACGCAATCACATTTATGATTATATGTGTTGTTGGGACAAGGATGGCAAGATTGTTGTGAAGTATGTGGGCACCCTCAAGAAGAGACAATCTTGAGGAGTATTTGGGTGCCCAAGTCTTATGTTGCTAACCCCCTAGGTTCCATCTCAGGACCTAAACCAAAAGCTTAATCTTGTTTTGTAGGAATATTCCTTCGGCAGGCTAAGTTGGGTGCTTGATAGTGGATACCCCAATCATATGACCGGAGAGAAGAACATGTTCACCTCCTTTCAACCAAATCAAATCACAAGTGAAAGGATTGTCTTTGGTGACAATAGTAAGGGGGACATTCTCGGTTTGGGTAAAATTGCTATCTCAAATGATAATTATATTTCCAATGTATTACTTGTGGATTCATTGGGATACAATTTGTTGTCCGTCTCACAACTTTGTGAGAAGGGTTATAATTGTCTCTTTATGGATAAGGGTGTGGAAGTCTCTAGAAGATCGGATTCCTCTATTGCTTTTGCGGGTCAATTGAAGGGCAAGCTCTATCTAGTTGATTTCTCATCTAGTAGAGTGGGGTCCGAGACTTGTTTAGTGGCAAAATCTAGCATGGGCTGGTTATGGCATCGCCGACTAGCGCACGTTGGCATGAGGAACTTGGTCGACCTTCAAAGAGGCGAACACATCCTTGGACTAACAAATGTTTCTTTTGAGATAGAATTTGCAGTGTATGTCAAGCGGGTAAGCAAGTTGGAGCCAAACATCCTACTAAAAACATCATCACTACAATAAGGCCACTTGAGTTACTTCATATGGATCTATTTAGACCCAATGCTTATATAAGCATTGGAGGTAACAAATATGGTTTTATAATTGTTGACGATTTTTCTCGCTTCACTTGGGTGTTCTTTTTGAAAGATAAAAGCAAAACCCAAGGGATCTTCAAGAAATTTGCAAGGAGAGCTCAAAATGAGTTTAAAGTGAAGATCAAGAAAGTGAGAAGTGACAACAGAACGGAGTTTAGGAACACCAACATTGAAGCATTCCTTGATGAAGAAGGCATCAAGCATGAGTTTTTGGTTCCATAAACTCCACAATAAAATGGTGTTGTGGAGAGAAAGAACCGAACGCTCATTGAAGCCACAAGAGCAATGTTGGATGAGTACAAGATTTCGGAGAAAGATTATTGGGCGGAAGCGGTTAACACGGCATGTCATGCCATCAACCGCTTGTACCTCCACAAGATAAGGAACAAGACCGCCTACGAGCTTCTAACCGGTAAAAAGCCTAAGGTGGATTACTTTAGAGTTTTTGGATGCAAGTGTTTCATACTTAATAAGAAATCCAAAAGCTCTAAGTTTGCACCAAAGGTTGATGAAGGGTTCTTACTTGGTTATGCTACTAACGAACATGGTTATCGTATTTTCAATGAGGCCACCGGCCAAATTGAAATAGCGGTAGACGTGACTTTTGATGAAAGCAGCGGCTCTCAAAAGGAGCAAGTCAATGCTGAAATTTTAGGTAAAGAAGAACCATCTCATCAAGTGATCAAGAAGATTGCTACCGGTGAAGTGAGACTCGTTGAAGATGAAGAAGATGATATGCATGTGCAAATTCCTCATGATCCAAACATGCATCATGGGTCAACCAATGCCCATGGTGATGCTTCCACCTCAAGAAGGGGTCATGACTCAAGAGAACAAGCTAGGCAAGATCCACCACAAGCTCAAGGAAACAACCAAAGTGGTGATCAAGATAATCAAGAGAATGAAGATGAAGATGATGGTCCAATCCAAACAAGAACAATCATTCCTCACCCAAGAGTTCACCAATCCATTCAACGGGACCATCCCGTTGATAGCATATTGGGAGACATACAACGAGGGGTAACAACACGCTCTCGTTTAGTAGCTTTTTGTGAGCATTACTCTTTAGTCTCTTCCAAATTGCCAGAAAAGGTGGAGGATGCTTTGAAGGACCCAGATTGGGTGATGGCCATGCAAGAAGAGTTGAACAACTTCACCAGGAATGAAGTTGTTGACACCGTTTTTGGCACGTGTCAAAATGATCGGAGTGGGTTAATTGGCAGAAGGAAAGTTATTATATTACGAAGGTAAAAGGGTGCCAATGAAGATCAGCTTGTGAGGATTGTTATCGATGAATGGTGGTGACCGATAGAAAGGTTGTCGTTTGACTTAGACTCAGAGGCGTTGCTGGCAAGATCGAAGATGCTATTGCCGATGCCGATGAAGGAAGATCTGAAGACTACTGCCGATGAAACTTGTGATGATGGAAAGCATGCCAATGGACAGGAGGCCGATGAAAATTTCATCGTAATTAAGGCGGACAAGGAAATAGATAGGTGTTGATTTCCTTTTCTATATTTGTTAGAGTATGATTCATGTAAGAGTCACGTTTTTCCTTAGATATGGACTTGGTGTCCTAGTCGTGTCTGGTTATGTTTCTTTAGGTCAGGGTATAAATATAGACCGAGGGACAATGTAATCAAGGAATCAATATCAAACCAATTTTACTCCTATTTGCATCTACTTACTTTTCAGCGACTTCGTCAATTTGCATATTTTTCCTTTTATGAGTTCTCATCGATTCAACGAGCTGCATCACTTTAGTGTGACCTTCGACGATCCTCGAGTTCCGTGTGAGTACCTCTTGGTCATGGCTTCCGGGCGTATCACTGTTGTCAGGACCAAAGTAATCAAATTTTCATCCTTGTCGATTAACAGGTCAAATCGACTGGCACGCTTTGGATATTGGATTGGGTATTAGCCCTTTGTGTTTGTAGATCCACTTTTGCATCAACACATCTTTTGGCATGCTCGGTGGGATGAATCAACACGATCAATATGTTTAATCCTGAGATCGATACGGGGAACGTCATCATGATATCAGAAGAAGATCTTAAGGAAGATCAGAAGCAGGCTATGGAAAAGGCTATGGAGGATTACAGGCAGCTCTGCCTGAAATCATTCAGCTTGAACAGGAGCGGAGAAGTCATCCAGAAGCAAGATCTATCGTTGCCTCGGCAGGTTACCTTTGACTCCAATCCTGGTAAACTTCAAGAGATGGTTAATTCTACAGTAAATCATGCTTTGATTAACCACTCCAATGTGTTGTCCAATATTGTTCACAATGTTGTGGTTCGAACTTTTAAAGAGGGACAAGTACCACCACTTTACATTGGGCCAACTTATCACCAACTAGAATCGGCATCGGTCAATGCTCCATTGTTTCCCTCAGCCGTTGCGGGTACAAAAGTTACATCTCCTCTAGTTTCAGCATGATTGCCTAATGTTCAATCTACACCGATAAGATCAGATCCAGTGCTTTTAGGAGGACGAGTTTAGCTCAATACAGATCTATCGGCATCAGCTATGTCAGGGCCTGTGTCTCAGAACAACCAGATTCCTATTAATTGGTGGAAATATGGTATGCCTCCGGGGTTGTCTGCCATCAACTCTAGGTTGCCTTAAGTGTTTGACACAGCAGGAAAAGCTATTGTATCATCAGCTGCTCCTATTTCACCGATGACTCAGGTACCTCAATATACCACATCAACTACTGTGCAACCAATTTCAGGAGGTTTCTAGGTGCCTTCGTTCCAAGCACCCAATACAAGTTCATCGGCAAGCCTGCTGCCGATGCAGCAGAAGGCTCCTACTATGAGTCAACCTAGGGTGCAGATCATGCCTCAAGTTGGTTATGCTAATTGTTATCCAATAATATCAGCAAGTTACCAGCCATCGGCAAGCTTTATGCCGATGAGTTCTAATAATGGTTGGTCAGGACAGTTACCTATTCAGCATGCAGTTCAGTAGAACTATCAAGTTGCAGGAATTCAGCAAGGTCATATGCAAGCTGGTTTTCAGAATCAGGCATTGGCAGCTCAGCCAATGAATCCTTTCTAGCAGGTTAATGGGCCACAAGTAGCGGCGAATATGCCGATTGCTGGAGATCGTGTGCCACAAAGACACGTGGAGGGATATCAACAGGTACCTCCTATAGAAATTCAGCTAGTTCGTCAGCAGGAGGCTGATGCTTTTTGGGCTGATAAGATAGTAGAAATCATGAGAGATCAGTTTGGGATAAAACCCAAAGTTAATACTTATTCTTATCGGACTCCATACCCTCTAGCATATGATTTGATTCCTCTCCCAAATCGGTACAAGGTACCAGATTTCACCAAATTTTCTGGACAAGATGATACATCAACGATGAAACACGTCAATCGCTTCATTATTCAATGTGGAGAGGCAGCTAGCAGAGATGAATTAAGAGTTCGGTTATTTTCATCATCTTTGTCTGGATCGGCATTCACGTGGTTCATATCATTGCCACCAAATTCTATTATTACTTGGGCTGATGTAGAAAAATAATTTCATAAGTATTTCTTTGCTGGAATCCATGAAAAGAAGCTTACCAATTTAGTAAAATTGAGGCAACGTAATGATGAATTGGTAGAAAGCTTTGTGCAGAGGCTATGAGATGTAAAGAATAAGTTTTACGGCCTGGTGCTGGATGATCGGCAGCTTGCCGATCTGGCTTTTCAAGGGTTATTGCCACATCTCAAGGATAGGTATGCTTCTCAGGAGTTTGAAAGCCTGGGCCATCTTGTACAAAGGATCTCTGATCAAGACACTAGGGTTTTTGAGCCTAAAAAGAATTAGAGCAAAAAAGTGTCATTTGTTGATGAGATAGGACACTCTGATTCTGATGAAGAACCAGTTATCGGCTTAGCTGAGTGGGTTAAGAATAAAAGGCCGATATCTTATCCTTTTGGTCAGAAAGAGCCAGAGAAATTTACCTTTGACATCACCAAAGCTGATAACATATTTGATATTTTGCTTCAAGAAGGTCAAATTAAGCTATCACCCAATCATGTGATTCCATCGGTAGAAGAGTTGAAGAAGATCCAGCATTGCAAATGGCACAATGCAACTTCACACAGTACAAATGAGTGCAAGGTGTTCAGGCAGCAGTTGCAATCAGCCATCGAATCTGGGAGAATTAAGTTTGGTAACTCCAAAACCCAGAAGCCGATGAAAATTGATCAGCATCCTTTTCCAGCAAATATGCTAGATGCCAAGAGTAAGACCAAGGTATTGACATCAGAGGCTGCTGAGAAAAGCGCATTAGTGGATCCCCAACATCGGATAACTACCGATGACGCAAAAAGCAAGGGTCTGCTGGGAGAAAGTGGTAGTTCCAAAAAAACCTCCTCGACCTGGCATTGTGATTACTCATCTGCGGCAGCAGGAAGGAAGGCAGCAAGAGGGTTGGCGTCGGCGTAAGGACCGATATCAACAACAGCAAGGAGAGAGACGTCGAGAAGAGTGGCATCGGCATAAAGATCATTGGAGATGCCCGTTTTTCATCCATTGCTGGGAAGAAGGCATTAAATTGCCAACTATTGAAAATTGCCCTGAGTGCAATGGTTACTATCAGGCCAATTGGCTAGAAAGGAGGTTTCAGCCTGGTATCAGGGCTTATCTATCAATGAATCGATCAGAGGCAGAGCATCAGTGCATGATCGGCTAGGGGCAGACTCAGTGTACATGAAAGGCTTGGTAAGCACGCTGGATATTTTCCAAGGAATCAAGAAGAGCTTGAGGAGATGGCAAACGCAAGAGTTCCTAATGAAGAAATATTCTACAGGGACCCTAATATACGTCGTGTAGAATCAACTAAGATTTGTTATCAGCCGGTTCCAAAAACTAAGCTTCCTTGATGGTGCCCTGAGGGTCTGACAAAGACATAGAAAAGAAGGATGCAGCGTGAGCGTCAGGAGGACTTATACCGAGAGGAAGGCTCTTCCAATGAGAGGCCCAGACATCGACAGTGGCAGGTGAAACACAAAGATAAGGGCCCATCAGCAGATATTAATATAGTATTTATGTTGCCGATGGAGTTTCTGGCACCCTCTGATGATGAGGAAGAAGTTGTTCTCTCCGATCAAGTAGCTCAGCTGGCACTAGATCTAATGATGGCTATTTTTGAGAAACCTACCGATGACGAGAGACAGCATCTCAAAACTTTGTTTGTGAAAGGCAGAGTTGATGGGCAGCCTGTATCTAAGATACTTATCGACGGAGGAGCTACGATTAATATTATGTCATATGTGATGTATCGGAAACTTGGCAAAGGAGATCAAGACTTGACCAAAATTGATATGATGCTGAAAGATTTCGAAGGCAATGTGTCACCAGCTAAAGGGGCAGTATGCGTTGAGTTGACCATCGGTAGCAAAACCTTGCCGATGACATTCTTTGTTATCAATGGTAAAGATGCATACAATCTGCTTCTAGAAAGGGACTGGATTCATGTCAATTGTTGTGTTCCTTCCACAATGCATCAATGTCTCGCACAGTGGGTTGGGGATAAGATTGAGGTTGTCCCTGGTGAATCTTCTTACATCATCACATCGACAGAATCAAATACTTATGAGCGAACCAAATGCATATCAGGAGAAGTTTGGGAGAAAGAGTTCCTCAGAGTTGCTGACTATGAAATTCCACCGATCCAAGCAGTCGGTTCTGAAGAGGAATTTTAATGGATAGGTTTGCCGATGATGGAAAATTAGGTCAGGGGTTCATATCGGCTGATGATTTAGTAGAGGTAGATATTGGTAATGGTGATAGGCCAAGGCCTACTTTTATTAGCGCTAAGTTAGATTCCAAGTGTAAGCAGCAAATAACCAATTTGTTAAAGGAATATAAAGATTGTTTTGCTTAGGATTATACTAAAATGCCTGGATTAGACCGATCGATAGTTGAACATCGGTTACCTATCAAATCTGGATTTCGGCCATATCAGCAGCCAGCACGCCGATGCAACCCTAATATACTTCCTGACATTAAGGCCGAAATAACTAAATTGATTGAGGCAAGGTTTATTCGGCAGTGTCGATATGCGGAGTGGATTTCTAATGTGGTTCCTGTTTATAAGAAAAATAGGAAACTTCGTGTTTGTATTGATTTCAGGAACCTCAACAAAGCTACACCGATGGATGGCTATCCAATGTCTATTGCTAATTTGTTGATTGATGCTGCAGCCGAACATCAGATTATCAGCTTCATGGATGGTAATGTAGGTTACAATCAAATATTCATGGCTGAAGAAGATATTCCCAAGACTGCTTTCAGATGTCTAGGTCATGTGGGGTTGTTTGAGTGGATAGTCATGACCTTTGGTTTGAAAAATGCCGGAGCTACTTATCAGAGAACTATGAATTTTATTTTTCATGAGTACATCGGCACATTAGTGGAAATCTACATTGATGATGTGGTGGTTAAGTCTGGGGATATCGCAAAACATCTAGCCGATCTACGAAAGATACTGGAGTGCACGAGGAAGCATGGATTAAAGATGAATCCTAATAATTGTGCGTTTGGTGTATCGATAGGTCAATTCTTGGGTTTTATGGTGCATCAGAGAGGTATTAAAATTAGTAGGAAGTCTATTGATGCAATTAACAAGGTAGTTGCTCCTGCCGATAAAACTGAACTGCAATCTTTGATCAGTAAGATTAATTTCATTAGAAGGTTTATATCTAATCTATCGGGCAGGATCAAGGCTTTCAGTTTGTTGCTTAAATTGAAGGTCGATCAGGAATTTGTATGGGGAGCTGAGCAGCAGTTGGCCCTAGATGAAATTAAGAAGTACTTGACAAACCCTCCAGTGCTAGTTCCACCCCAACACGGGAAACCCTTCAGGTTGTATTTGTCGACTGATGATACTGTTATCGGTTTAGCTCTTATTCAATAATTTGAAGGAAAAGAACGTGTTATTTGTTATTTGAGCAGAAGATTGGTGGATGCTGAGACAAGGTATTTGGCCATCGAAAAACTATGTCTATGTTTATACTTTTCTTGTATTAAATTGAGGCATTATTTGCTATCGGCCGAATGCACTGTCATATGCAAGGATGACGTGGTCAAATACATGTTGTCGATGCTAATATTGAGTGGTAGAATCGGCAAGTGGATTTTAGCATTGTCAGAATTTGACCTACGTTACGAATCGGCTAAGGCAGTTAAAGGGCAGGTTATGACCGATTTTGTCACTCAGCAATGCAATACAGTAGACTCTCTGAAAGTTGCTCCTTGGACACTTTTCTTCGATGGGTCTACATGTGGTGAAGGAGCAGGTATCGGCATTGTGTTGATTTCACCTCAAGGAAGGAAGTATGAGTTTTCATTGCCGATTATTGATACATCGACAAACAATTAGGCTGAGTATCAAACTTTGATAAAAGGGTTGGAATTACTTAGGGAGATACGTGCCGATGCTGTCGAAATCTTTGGTGACTCTATGCTGGTTATAAATCAATTAGCTAGGATTTATGAATGCCGAAGTGAAGTTTTGATCTTATATCATGAGAGATGTTTGCAATTATTGAAAGTGTTTAAAGATTTTTGTCTTGAACATATTTCTCGATTGCATAATGAAGAAGCTAATCGGCTAGCTCAGCATGCTTCAGGGTATCAGCCTATCCAGGAGGTGCTGACATCGGCAGTTGATACCGATGACTAGAGAATGGAGATTATTGATTACTTAAGGGATCCATCTAAGAAGGTTGAAAGACGTATAAGATTTCAAGCCACTAAGTATGTGCTCCTCGATGGTGAATTATATTATCGGACTATAGATAGAGTTTTACTCAGATGTCTTAGCGGTGATGAATCGAAAAGCTTGATGGGTGAAATTCATGAAGGAGTGTGTGGGGCACATCAATCGGCTTTCAAGATGAAATGGATGATCAGAAGGAATGGATACTATTGGCCGACTATTCTTGAAGATTGCTTTAAATATTTTAAAGGATGTCAGGGGTGTCAGAAGTTAGGCAATATTCAAAGAGTGCCTGCATCGGCCATGAATCCTATAATTAAACCTTGGTCGTTCTAGGGATGGGCTATCGATCTCATCGGTCATATTTATCCACCATCGAGCAAAGGACATAAATTTATACTTGTTGCTACCGATTATTTCACAAAATGGGTTGAAGCAGTTCCTTTGAAAAAGGTAACATCGGCTAGTATGATCGATTTTGTGAAAGAGCATATTATTTACCAATTTGGTATTCCTCAAACTATCACTACCGATCAAGGTACTATGTTTACATCGGGAGAATTTGATGAGTTTGCTATTGGTATGGGGATTAAAGTTTTGAATTATTCTCCCTATTATGCTCAAGCTAATGGTCAGGCTGAGGCATCTAACAAAGGAATTATCAAACTCATTAAGCACAAAATTAAAGAAAATCCTAAGCGGTGGCATACAGTATTGAATGAGGCCTTGTGGTCATATCGGATGGAATGTCATGGTGCAATCAAAGTAACGTCTTATCAGTTGGTATATGGACACGATGTAGTATTGCCTTGGGAAATTAAAACTAGCTCTAGGCGGATATTTTCTCAAGATCAACTGACAGCCGATGACTATGGTACTCTTATGAAAGACGGGTTAGAAGACGTGGCAGGTCATCGGTTGAGGGCTTTAGTTAGCATCGAAGAAAATAAGAAAAGGGTAGCCAGATGGTGTGACAAGAAGGTGAAGGTAAAGGAGTTTGCCGATGGAGATCTGGTTTGGAAATTGATTTTACCGATTGGGACTAAAAGTTTAAAGTTTGGCAAGTGGTCTCCTAATTGGGAGGGTCCTTATCAGATAAATCAATCTATTCCTGGCAACGCATATATTCTAGAAACCCTCAAAGGGGTTGTGTTTCCCAGAGCATTAAATGGAAAATATTTGAAGAAATATTACCCTAGTATCTAGATGGATGCATAAAAGTATAAGTGCCAATAACAGTCCTATCGGCCAAAATCAGACAAGGGTATCAGTGTTTTCTAAAGCACCGATGCAATAAACATGATTTACAAATTTAGTAAAGATTAGATGGCCGATATTGCACGCAGGCGAATCTGATCGGCTTCCTCTATGTCTTTGATATCTTCATCGGCGGCACCCTCCACTGGCCTAAGTTTTTTCTTCACTGTCAGGGCTTTGCGAGCTTGGATATCTCTTTCTTGCTGGAGAGCCTTGATAGCATTGGGTAATTGGCTTTCTTCCTGCTTGGCATGAGTTAGAGCTGCCTCGACTTCTTTCAGCTTAGCCAGTAGAGCCATTCTCTTTGCCGATAAGTCCAAGATTTTCTGCTTAAGTTCGGCACCCAAGGTCTTCAAACTATCGATGTTTTTGAGCTTCTCATCGGCGGACTGCTTCAATTGTAGCATCTCTTCTTTAAGCTGAGCTTGAGCGGCTCTATCGGCAATGCGTTGAGCAGCCCTCTGATATTGGAGTTGTCGGCTTTCTAAGTGGGCTGCTAGGAAGAGTGCCTCTTCAATGTAGGCAGGGACCTGGCCACGGATTATTTTGAAAATTGCTTTTATAGGGTCCGAATCATCTACCAACTGGGCGGTGTCTTGCTACAGCAAGTTCAGTAGAGCCTCCAACTTAGACGTGACTTCTACCGATATTGTCCCCAGTGCGAGTGAAGAGCTTGCCTTCTCTCCCTCATCGTCAGAAACGTCGATGGCAAAGGAGAATAAACTATCTGGAGAGTCTTGTTCCTAAAAGAAGAAAAGGGGTCAGTCGAGGACAAGTATGAATATTATAAATCGGCTAGATCAGTCGGCTTACTTGCTTCAAGGTAATTTCTTGTCTTTGACTAGAAGAAGCAATCTGGAGTGTGCCATGTGAAGGATCGGCTGAGCTTGCCGATGAGATATCTTCAGCTTCAGGAATAATTGGTGCTAAGATTGATGACAGTTCCTCTGTGGTCTCATCAGTGATTGGTCATTGGGATACGACGGCCGATGACGTGCCCTGTGCAGAAGGATCGACTGCTTGCTCAGTTGCATCGGCCGGTTCTAGTTGGCTCAGAGGTGCTAGATCAGATGTTGGGATCGGTATAGATTTCTGCCATTTTGGCTGTGCCTCGGTGTCTGTTGAAGCTTTGCGCTTTGTTTGGGCCTCAGCAACGGTTGGCTAGGGGGCATAAGCACTTGTTGGTTGTGAGGATTGGACATCTGGGACACTTGTCGATGTACTCGTTTGTTGCTGCAAGACAGGTGTAAGATATGATATTTAACAATTTAAAATGTAGAATTAAAAGAATACCTTTGAGGGTTTGCCAGAGATGGTAGTGGTTGGTACAAGAGGAGTTGCCGATGATGACCCAGTTGTAGTTTTTGCATCCTAAAAATTTGTGTCAGTACGGTCTGGGATTGGCATAGGTAGGAATAAATAAGGTTGTTACTTTGAACACTTCTATCAGGGTCGCAGCGGCAGCCGATGGAGTGGCCCTAGTCTTAGCCAATTTTGGCTTGGTAGTGATTTTCTTGGTACGGATTCTCTGATGAGTCAGAGCAGCCAGGGTAGAAGCATTGTAGCCGATCGGTGATATTGGGGATACAGGTCGAAGGTCAAAGGGTCTCCCACTCCTGCTCATGGATGGTGCTGGGTCATCGACCTGTCACAAGAAAATTAGTTGCTGATAAAATTAAAAGTAAAAAAACTAGTGTCAAAAGAGACTTACTGCGTCATCAGGTATGACATGCTCAGGGTCGATCAGATGCCGATATGTATGAACAGATGCTGCAAATAATTGTCCCTTCCACTCTTGCCACCATAACTTATATGATTCAGTGATGAAAGAGGCTGGCACCCAGGTGGATAGATCAACATATGTAGTATCGACATCAGGGGAGAGTCGCACTACCTTGCTCTAGTCCGATCCGCTGGTGATTATTTCTCTCGGCTTAATCACATCGGTAAAGCAAAGTTTAATTGGCAGCTGTCCAAAGGCCAATTGACGTGATACTGCCGATGAATTGTAGAATTCATAAGTGATGTTGGTATTTTTTCCACTGTTGAATGTATTCACCGGGATTGCCCTAGGAGTAATGATGGCCATCATAAGTTCACCATCTTTGTTCAAGGCATCATCGGTGAAATTGAAGAGAAGGGGGAATCTGGCTTCTTCATCGATGTAGGGCATCCAGGCCCGATGATCACGGGAAAGACCATTGTAAAAGATTTGGAAAAATCGGCCGATCTGATCTTCGTTGGCCTCTGTCCTAGGAAGAACTATTATGGCTTCACCAAAATTGAGGGGTGGGCGTGTTGCAGATTCTTCATCTCCAAGTTCATAATCTTCAGCGATATCTCGCGGGAATTGCTGAGCAAAGAAATCCTATTGCAAGCGTTTGTGCATGTGGGCATTCAGCCACATGTTAATGAACCACCACGGGCCTCCTAAGTTGCCGATGGGTTCACCAAGCAGAAGCTTTTGAGACACTTGATGTAAGAGGTGATAAGTGGAGCTCAGGAGATATCGGCCAAGAGAGAACCTTACACCGTTGGCCAGTAGTTCAGCTGCAGGGAGGTAAGCATTGGTTGCCCCTACCGATCGGCCACAGAAAATGAATTTTTCTAACCACATGTTTAGGAATGTGGCATGTTCCCTCTGACCAACTGTCTCGGTTTTCCTGTATTCCTGGATATACCCTGTCCAACCACCGATGTTACGGGTATTCACCCTGTACTCGGGTTTTCTGCCGTAAACGGAGACATCATCGGCAGTTGAAATATCTAAGCCAGTGAGCATGTATACATCAGCAAGAGTGGGAGTAGCTGGGTCATGTCCAAACATGAAGGTATTTGTTGTGTCTGACCAAAAATAAGCGGCAGCAATCATCATCGACTCATTCTTCTGCATATCGGTAATAGACAGTTTGATGCATTGGTCTAGTTTTCGCTCTGCCCAGTACACTTGCATCGACCCGATTACCCTCAGATACCAATTTTTCCACCCCTTGGTAGTTTTAGGCCAAGATCGGAAGGTGTCCTTCCATGAATTTAAAGAGAAATTCTAGGCTCTGAAGGGAATTCTGTAGGTCTCTGCATTGATCAAATCGGTTGGATCTGGGTTGCCCATTGGGCTTAAGCATTAGATGTGCGGCTGATTGGTTGGAATGACTAACTTGTTGCATAGTTCCTAAGTTTGGAGGATCAAAAGAACAGAGGAAAAGAGAAAGAAAATCACCAACTATATGAACTTGCAAGGGCAAAAGGGATTGCAGTAAAAGGGGATAAAGGAGAAACAAATCGTGGGGACATCAAAGTTGATTGCCATTATCTTAAGAAGGATGGAGACGTGGCTAGAGACTCAAGGTTGACGCTGGGGAAGGTTCTTGCTGATTGGGGTCGCATGGTTGTTCATCGGGGTCGCCACCGGAGAGAGAGAATGTTGAAGGTCAAGGTGGTTCAGATGGATATGGTAACTGTTCACACGATAATCAAAGGATTGTGCAGGTGGTTTGATGGCAAGCAATCATGACTCAGAAGAAATCTCGGTACAGGATATTCTAGTTCCGAGATCAGCAGCGTCACTATGTTAAGTTCTTGCCGATGGACTTTTGTTTTTGTATCTTAACCATAATCGGAATGAGAGTGATTGAAGATTGTGCGATATTTACTGAGATGCGTGAATCATGGCCGGGTTTGATTAGATTTGGTAACAAATTATGTCATGATTGGGGGACGAGCTAAGATAATTGGGTAAAGGTAATCGTTGTCTGGAGTAAATTTTGCAATATTAATGATTTTATACTCTAAAATTGGGGGCATGTGTTGACACCGTTTTTGGCACGTGTCAAAATGATCGGAGTGGGCTAATCGGCAGAAGGAAAGTTATTATATTATGATGGTAGAAGGGTGCCGATGAAGATCAGCTTGTGAGGATTGTTGCCGATGAATGGTGGTGACCGATGGAAAGGTTGTCGTTTGACTTAGACTCAGAGGCGTTGCTGGCAAGATCGGAGATGCTATTGTCGATGCCGATGAAGGAAGATCTGAAGACTACTATCGATGAAACTTGTGATGATGGAAAGCATGCCGATGGAGAGGAGGTCAATGAAAGTTTCATCGTAATTAAGGCGGACAAGGAAATAGATAGGTGTTGATTTCCTTTTCTATATTTGTTAGAGTATGATTCATGTAAGAGTCACGTTTTTTCTTAGATATGGACTCGGTGTCCTAGTCATGTCTGGTTATGTTTCTTCAGGTTAGGGTATAAATATAGACCGAGGGACAATGTAATCAAGGAATCAATATCAAACCAATTTTACTCCTATTTGCATCTACTTACTTTTCGGCGACTTCGTCAATTTGCATATTTTTCCTTTTACGAGTTCTCATCGATTCAACGAGCTGCATCGCTTCAGTGCGACCTTTGGTGATCCTCAAGTTCCGTGTGAGTACCTCTTGGTCGTGGCTTCTAGGCGTATCGCTGTTGTTAGGACCAAAGTACTCGAATTTTTATCCTTGTCGATTAACAGGTCAAATCGACTAGCACGCTTTGGATATTGGATTGGGTATTAGCCCTTTGTGTTTGCAGATCCACTTTTGCATCAACAGAAGTCTGGTCCTTGGTGGAAAGGCCCAATCAAAATGTGATAGGTACCAAGTGGGTCTTCTGCAACAAAGAAGATGAGTATGGTGTGGTCACAAGGAACAAGGCACGATTGGTAGCCAAAGGTTTCACTCAAACCGAAGGTTTGGATTTTGGGGAGACCTATGCACCTGTAGCTATGATTGAATCTATTCACATATTACTTGCCTTTGCTGCTCAACATGATTTCAAGTTGTTTCAAATGGACGTGAAAAGTGCATTCCTCAACGTCCCCCTCTCTGAAACCGTGTATGTGGAGCAACCACCGGATTTTGAAGATCCACATCATCCCGACCACGTCTACAAGCTTGACAAAGTGCTCTATGGGCTTAAGCAAGCCCCTAGAGCTTGGTATGATTGTCTCAAGGATTTCCTACTCAAACAAGGGTTTGATATTGGGAAGGCCGATCCTACTTTATTTACTCACAAAGTCAATAATGATATATTTATTTGCTAAATATATGTTGATGACATTATATTTGGTAGTACTAATGTAGATTTTTGTGAGCAATTTAGTAGGATCATGACAAAAAGATTTGAGATGTCCATGATGGGGGAGTTGACATACTTTCTTGGGTTTCAAATCAAGCAACTCAAGGATGGCACGTTCATAAGTCAAACCAAGTACACCACCGACATGCTAAAGAAGTTTGACATGGACAAGGCCAAGCCCATTAAGACCCCAATGCCTACAACCGGACATCTTGACCTTGATGGAGACGGCAAGGCCATAGATCAAAAGGTATATCGCTCCATGATTGGATCCTTCCTTTACCTTTATGCATCTAGGCCCGATATTATGCTTAGCGTGTGCATGTGTGCAAGATTTCAAGTCAATCCAAAAGAATGTCATCTCATGGCCGTTAAGAGAATTTTTCGGTATCTTGTGCTCACTCCTAGTCTTGGCTTGTGGTATCCTAAGGTCTCCACTTTCACTCTACTTGGCTATTCTGATTCGGATTATGCCAGTTGCAGGGTAGAGCGAAAGAGTACATCCGGGACATGCCAATTTCTTGGTAGGTCTTTAGTGTCATGGAGTTCTAAAAAGCAAAACTCTATTGCCTTATCCACCGCTGAGGCCGAGTATGTGGCGGCCGGCGCTTGTTGTGTCTGACTGCTTTGGATGAAGCAAACCTTGAGAGACTTTGGTTATGAGCAAAGTAAGATTCCTCTCTTATGTGACAATGAGGGAGCAATCAAGCTAGCTTACAATCATGTAAACCACTCAAGAACAAAGCACATAGACATTCGCCATCACTTCTTAAGAGACCACCAAGCCAAAGGAGATATCGTTGTGCAACATGTGAGAACCGAATTTCAGCTAGCTGATATCTTCACAAAGCCTCTAGATGAGTCAAGATTTTGTGCTTTGAGGCGTGAGCTCAATAACGTGGCTTGACATCTTGTGCACACTTGTATGCTTTAGAATTGGATAAAACTCTTGTGAAAAGTTGTGTGAAACTTTCAAAACCTATTTTTCACAGCTCCAATGTGTCCATAGTTATGTATTGATTTCATGAAATATGGACATATTTGAGTTGGTTTGAGTATATCATATGGTTCACCACTTCTTAGTATGCTTCATGCTGGCTTTTGGCCCCTACCGGAACTTCCGGTTGTGTCCCGGAACTTCCGGTTGTTCATTTCTCTGCGAAATCTAATCTGACCTGGCCGACCGGAACTTCTGGTAACCCTCACCGGAACTTTCGGTCAGTCATTTTGACTGCGGTATAAATGCAGGCCACGGGGTTAAAATCACCTTTTTCATTCCTGCTCACCCTGACCCTCCTCTAACCGACGGCAGCGGCGCCCTCACCTTTCCCACCGCCGATCTCCCTCCTCCTCCATTCTTTTTCAAATCCCTTTGAGGGGGAGCTTGCCCTTGCCTTCGAGATCATCTTGGCGGTGTTGGTGGCTGCTGGGAGGGCTTGGCACACGCAGATTTGACCCCTTCTCTTCAAGGCACAAGGTACCGGGACTTCGTGCTCGATCTCCCAATGTACTTTGTTTTGGGTCGATTCCTCGCACGTGCTTGCTCTCTATTGTCAATACATGTTGTTTGGATGTCTTTTGCGCAAGTTCCATGGATGGATTTGTTGGGACGCGACCACGTGCCTTGCACTGCCTCGGGCCGGAACTTCTGGTCCCATGCACCGGAACTTCCGGTGGGCAGTGGGCAGCACGTGTCCGTGGCTCCGCTTGTCCGTCCATTTGCCACATTCCATACATGTCTTGTCTGAGCCCTTCCTTGCCTTGTTTGTATCGCAGTATGGTTCATACCAATCCTAACCATGCCACTCGTCCCTGTCCTCAAAGTTTGGGGGATGGCAAGGAGGATCATCCCCGTGGCAGTCGTGCTCATTGTCCAAGCAATGCTCAGTCCTCTCAGCAGCAGCCCGACAGTGAAGAAGGTCCACGGTTCTGCCCTGATCGCTCTACCATCCCATGTCCTCCACCGTTACACCGTGATTGGGTTCATGATACAGTGGCTCCTAGTGTGATTGATGTGGAGGGTCGTGCTATTGATCCGGGAGTTGTTCACCACTCTTCGATTCATATTGGGGCTGCCACTATGAACTGCGTTCTCCAGCGGTTTCCAAAACGTGCTCCTCGCATCCATCGACCTCGTGAGCCTGCTCATTGTGTTCCTAGGAGCTCAATCAACTACAAGGTACAATCCTCATATATCAGGCATATGCGGGAGGAGAATCCTTTTATGTGGTCCAAGTTTGAAGCTGTGGATGATCGTTTTTTGTCCCAATTCCACAAGGACTATTATGAGTTTGTCTGCATGAAGGATGGCATCCATGGTCTGACTACACCCATCATTCACCATAAAGCACCAACTCTGAGCTCTCTACAGGGACACCATCATCCAGAGGTTGATGCTTTGATTGCCAAGCTTGAGGAGTGGCGCATCTTGCCGCTCATGACCTTCAAGCATAGTTGGAACACTGAGATCATCTGCCAATTTTGGGTGACAGTCCACATTGATTGGCAGCACAAGGTACTTCATTGATGACAAATGGACTTCACTACCACTATGACTACCGTCAGTTCTCTAGGCTTCTTGGGTTTGATCATCATGACCATGAGGCTCTTAGCTTGTATGATCACTATCCCAATGGTGTTGGCAGGGCTAATTTCATTGAAGTCGGTAGCTATGTTGATCCACAGCAAGCTAATGGGAAGACAGTTGGTCTAAAGCCCTATTTTTATGTGCTCAACAATTTGCTCCGTGCTACTATTAATCCTAAGATTGGCGACTCCACTTCTATTTAGAATCATGCTCCTAGGATCTTAGTATGCTTTGGACTTGACAAAAGGTTCAGTGTGATAGATCTTCTGTGACATCACATTGATGAGGTGTCTTTGACTTCCACTCAGTCTTTCCCTTATGCCCCTTACCTCATGTACATCATTGAGCAGGTCACTAGGTTTGACTTTCCTTGTGACATGAAGCATCCAAATTGGAATGTCATGCGACTGCAGGCTCAACCAAGCAAAGGGAAAGGGAAGGCAACTGAAGCTAGTGACAATGGTGCAGGACAGGATGATGAGGATGCTCTAGCAGCCATGGAGGAGGATGTTGTCCCTCCTGTGGATCCTTTAGCTGGAGCCTCTGGAGGGCGTGGGCGTGGGCATGGCCGTGGTCGTGGTCCCATGGATGCCACTCGCCATGTGCTTCAGAGGTTCATGTCTTACTTTTGCTATTGTCAGGCCAAGCAGGACAAGCGCTTGCGGCGTCTAGAGGAGAAGGTCGGTCTTCCTCCAGCTTCTCCTCTTCGCTCTTTTTTCGATCCTTATGTGGAATATGACAACCTCTCTGGACAACAGTTTGATGATGCAGAGCAGCATGACACAGAGGCTTTTCAGCAGTTTGAGCAGCAGCAGGGCTTTCAATAGCCTAGTGCCTTTGATCCAACCTATGGTGGTGGTATTCCTGCTGGCACCGAGGGTGGCTTTGCTTATCACGACATCTTCAATGGTGCAGACGATATCACTCGGCTTTCTACCTCTCGTGCTCCAACTTTTGACCCTCAGTTTGGGCAGTCCACTTCTGTAGATCCTCTTGGCAAGAGCACTCTGGTGGACTATGTTGCTGATGATGATGATGATCAGTAGATCACTCGCTGCCTTTGCCCCTTGGAGCTTCTCGGAGCCTACCCTTTTTGGCATTTAATGTCAAAGGGGGAGTGTTAGGCTTTTATCTTGATGTAATAGGGGTAGTTAAAAATTTTGTTTTGTAATAACTTAATCTCATGTGAACCATGTGGTAAACTTGAACTATGTGTTTGTGATGGTTGATTGTAGGCTAAAACATTTATGATTAATGTCTATCTTAGCTTGTTTAGCCTTTTTGTGTTGATGATTATGGTGGTTGTTTATTTGAGAATGGTTATGTTGAGTTTAAGTCCTTTCTTTCTTGCATAACCATTCAAGTTCTTTTGATTTATTCTTGTGATATAACTTGTCATATGCATCACCGTTTTATTGTTCCACACACACTTAGGCACCCCACGGATTGTAAAATTTAGGAGGAGCTTATTCTTAATGTATGCAATCTTAACTTAAATCAAGATTTGAAATTTCAAATCCTATGCATACATTAAGGGGGAGCTCAACTTGAATTTTGGAATTCAAAAGCTTCAATTCTTTCTATCTATTGTAAGCCTAAATTGGTTGTCATCAATTACCAAAAAGAGTGAGTTTGTAAGTGCATTCGCCCCCTATGTGGGTTTTGGATAATTAATGACAATCAAATTAGGGACTAACATATTTATCAAGTGTAATCTATAGGTGTTAGTCCATTGATGGAATTGAAAAAGAATATTTAGTGAATTTTAGCACCCTAAATTTTGATGGACAAAAGGCGCTTCGACTCAAGGGCTTCAACACCGTTTATTTTGATTTGAGTCGTAAGCAACGCCGCACTATCAAGAGGGATACAAATTTAGTTGGCAAAATGGGGATAAAAAGTGCTCTTGTCGAAGCTTAGTAGGCTGGAGAGACGTGCACCGAAAGTTCTGGTGTACTGCACTGGAAGTTCTAGTCACTGGCGCCTGCGCGCGCCCGCGTTCGAGAAAACTGTTCCGGTCTCGGTCCGGAAGTTCTGGTACTCACCGGAAGTTCCGGTTGGTGCAGTTCGCACGCGCGCTCGCGTGCGAGAGAATTGTTCCGGGTTCCGTCCGGAAGTTTCGGTACGGACCGGAAGTTCCGGTCCTAGCACCGGAAGTTTCGGTGAACCCGAGTTGACTGACAAGCCCGACGGTCTGATCTCGTTTGACCGGAAGTTCCGGTGGCTTCCACCAGAACTTCCGGTGGCTCGTCCGAGCTTGAGTATATAAGCCACTCACTTCATTTCTAACCGTTGCCCGAGCCTTGCACACTCATTTCTACTCTCCCAACTCTCTCCAAGCTGAGACTCGCCCACTCTCTCTCCTCCTTTGCCTCCAAGCTTTATTCTTTGATTGTTTGAGCTAGGGACGTGAGATTTGAGAGCGGGTGCTTCGATCTTCGACTTGAGCACTTGGATTCCTCATTTTGTCGGCTTGATTTGTGTTTGTTTCTCTTGGGTTCTTGGAACCCTAGCCGGCTAGGCGTTCTTCGTGGTTGCCCGTGTTGATTCATTTGTGAGGGCACCCCGAAGTGTTTGTAATCACCCCTCGATTCTTAGCGGAAATCTCAAGCTAGCCTTCGTGGTTGCTTGAGGGAGGAGACCTTAGTGGTTGGACCTTCATGGTCACCTCAACAACGAGAAAGTAGGAACTCCTTAGTGGGGATTGCCGAACCTCGGTAAAAATAGTTTGTCTTGCTGTGGTGGTAGCATCGACTACCATTTGTTCTTGTGTTCTTGTTGTTCTTCCTCTCTACCCCAACTTCTTAGGTGGGAGGTCCCGATCTACGATTTGGTGTGGTGCCAAGCCTTGAGGAGTTCAACATATTCATCAACAACCTCTAGGAGGGTGTGGTATCACTTAGATCTGAAATCCCAACTCGATTCACTTTGATTTCGTAGTTCATTTAGGGCACCAGAAGTTCTGAAGGTCTGCACCGGAAGTTCTGGTCCCCCTGACCGGAACTTCCGATCCAGACCATCGGAACTTCCGGTCAGGCATTTAACTTCCGCAAATTCGAGTTTATGAGTTTCAGGTTTTGCAAAAAGGCCTATTTACCCCCCCCCCCCCCCCCCCCCCCCCCCCCTCTAGCCCAATTAGGTCATTTCACCTTCTTATACGCATGGATCGATGGCGCTGAGGTTTCCTTCCACTGGGATAAGCAGCAACTTGTGCCTCAACAAAACCAACAGCTTGTTTAGTCAATCATGCTGAGAGCAAAGGTGGTGAGTGATTTAGGTGGCTTTGACAATTAATCGTAGACACCAACTAAAGCTCGGCTGCGCATTGGTTGACCCTGCAACTGCTCTCACTTGCTCAAATGAAAGTCACAAGTTGCAAATGATTTGACGTGGATCTCAACAGGGCATGATCTTTTAGCACGTTGCCGAACCCAAACTTGAATGCCTCGAATCCTAGTCCATTCCTACTAGTGGCAGTACAGAACTAGCACTGCTCTTTGAATTTTCGCCGTGCCCGTGTTTAGATCCCAACTTGGGTGCCCCGATTCGGGCACTGTAGGTACAGTACCCGTGTCGGGGCACTGTAGCACCTTTTGTTTTCTAGTGCAAAACATTGTCTAAAAATTGATTAATTAGACTCAGAATGTTCGTCTCGCAAAGTACAACAAAACTGTGCAATTAGTTTTTTATTTCATCTACATTTAGTACTCCATGCATTTGCCGACATTTTAATGTGATGGGGAATCTTCTTTTTGCATAGTAAAATTTGGGGATGGAATTGGGAACTAAACAAGGCCCGTGTTTAGATCCCGAATGCGACGCCCCGAATCGGCGACTACGGCTACAGTGTTCCGGTCGGAACACTGTAGCCGCTTTTATTTTTTAGTGTAAAAAATTGTCCAAAAAATGATTAATTAGACTCAAAATGTTCGTCTCGCAAAGTACAATAAAACTGTGTAATTAGTTTTAAATTTCATCTACATTTAGTACTCCATGCATTTGCCGGTATTTTGATGTGATGGGGAATCTCCTTTTTGCATAGTGAAATTTGGGGGGAATTTGGGAACTAAACAAGGGCAAGGGCCGTGTTTAGTTGCCGATTCGGCACTGCAAATTTGGGTCTGCGCGGTCGGAACACTGTAGCGTGTTTTGTTTTTTAGTGTAAAAAATTATCCAAAAATTGATTAATTCGACTCAAAATGTTCGTCTCGCAAAGTACAACAAAACTGTGCAATTAGTTTTTGATTTTATCTACATTTAGTACTCCATGCATTTGCCGACATTTTGATGTGATGGAGAATCTCCTTTTTGCATAATGAAATTTGGGGTGAAGAATTGGGAACTAAACAAGACCTTTGTTGGGTTTCCACTCCATCTCCATCCCTGCTGGCCTGGCTTCATCCGCGTTGAATTATGCAGTCTTTTCTTTGATTAAAGAATGTTTGTAGTCATGTAGTGTGATGGTTGGCTGATGTCCTTGAATATGCCATCATCTGTTGAAGCAGTTCAGCATCACACCAATGCAACGTGCTGTATTTGATGATGAAGGCTGTGTTTACTTCCTTAAAAAATACTGTGCAAACAAAAGATTCCTCGTCACATCAAACTTACGATACATGCATGGAGTACTAAATGTAGATGAAATAAAAAACTAATTGTACAACTTGGTTGTACTTTGCGAGACGAACGTTGTGAACCTAATTAGTCAACGGTTAGACACTATTTGCTAAATAAAGCCAAAACGTGTTACAGTACTTTTTTTACACCTTTTTACGCAACTAAACACAGCCGAAGGCACTTTCCGGGGGTACAGGGCATCAATTCCTGCATTCCTGGGCTTTCTGCCATGTCATCTCATTCTGACATTCTTCTCACCTGACGGATCAGAGACAAAGGTCCGAAGTTTCAGGCTAGACCGAAAAGGCACCGTACCGTACTGGGCTGCAACCATCGTCCCATTAGGGCATTAAGACTACCCGCACTCATGGACCTCTATATGCATCCTCTATACGTCCTAGTCAGCAAGATTCTCTCCTCTATACTCAATTCTCCCGCACCCATCCATCCTCTATATCATCCTCTATCCACTCTATTCATTGTGGGACCGACTTGTCACTTTATCTAAATATATTTATGTGTGATCTAGTTTTGAAGGATTTATTGAGACGAATTTAATGATGCAATCGAAATTTAATTTGGATTTTTGGTTTGTGAGTTATAGCATTTTTTCCTTTGTTTAGTTAGCGGGGTCCGCCACCACAGAGTATAGAGTAAGCACAGTACTACTCTAAATATAGAGTGAGAGAAAGGATAGAGTATCGTTTTAGAGTACCCAGTGCAGCAGTTTTTACTCTATATTCATACTCTAAAGCTTTAGAATATCGTTTTAGAGTATCCACTGCGGGTAGTCTAAGGAGGACTGGGCTTTCCAGAAGCCCAGTCTCTCTTTCTTCAAAGCCGTCAGGACCACAAATAAGCCTTTTCTTTAGACAACAAATAAACCCTGAATTAAAAAATGTTCAACCTCTAATCCTCTCTAATGAAATTTAAAAAAGCGGTAATGCTATGCGTATCATGTTCGACACGAGCAAAGTGTCGATGCCCCTGCAGGCCCACTGCCTCGTTGCTTGCGCTCTTATCCTGCCGCTCGCCCTGCCCATGAGTTTATTAAAAAAACACCCATCCTTATCCCTTCTGCTTTATCCTCCACTGTCACAACGCATTGTGGATGCTCTGTCCTAGACATGGACGCGTCCTCCCCTCATTGCTGCCACGCGCTCCATCTGTCGCCGCTCGCTCGCGCCCTGTCACGCGCGTCTCTCGCCCCCTCCTGTTACGCGTGCCACCCGCTCCCTCCCGTCGCGCGCGCTGGTGCTGGTTCGGCCGACCCAAACCCGGTGCTAGTGGTGCTCGTGCGCGCCGCTAGTGCTGGATGCTAGTAGTGCTCGCGCGTCACCACTCGCCGCCGGCTCCTGCCCCGACGACCAGAATTGACCGGCATAGGCACTCTCCCTCCCCTATGTTGCAAATATATGTTTCAGGTGTTTTAGACGTTTCACAGGTATGTTGCAGTTGTTTCATATGGATGTTGTAAAAGTACATCGGGGGATGTTACACATGTTCCATATATTGCAAGTGTTTCGGAAGAGTTTGTTCAAAATGTTTCATATATTCCAAACGTATGTTGCAAGCGTTTTGATCTATATGTTGCATATGTTTCACACATATGTTGCAACAGTATGTTCTAAATGTTTCATCTGTTCCGGTCTTCTGTTAGAGCAAGTGTTTTCATGTCACAAGTTGCAAGTGTTCTATCTGGACGTTGCATATATTTTCACGCATTTGTTGCAAGTATATTTTTCTAGATATTTCATCTGTTTCAGACGCATATTGCATTCTAGTGTTTTTATGTTGCACATGTTTCATGTTGTTCGGATAGTTAGGGGCGTGGGGGAGTGATGGTGGCACGACATGGCTCTGGGAAATGGGGTGCGGCGAGCTGGTGGCCGGCGGATGTGGCGCCACGATGGGGTGGGGAAAACGGATGGGAGCAGGGTGTGCGGATGGGGGCGGGTCGAATCGAGGCAGACAGGGCGGATTGCGAGCGAGTCATACGGACGCGACGACGGCACTATGCACATGCGGGTAGGGCAAATTAGCAGACCGGGGGCAAGTTGTGCAGGCGCACACGGAAAACGGCCATCCGATCCGTCGGACGTCCGGGCACAAGCACGTCCCTTCAAAAAAATCTCAACTTTCAGAAATGGAACAGAACCAAAACTCTGAATGTTAATATAACATGACACTGACTCTTGCAGGTATAAACAACCAGTTTCCTCGATGAACATTGAAACGGATTTTTCGCCATGTACTATTTTCAGAAGCAAATTCGGGCCTCCGAACGATTATATGTTCAGATTGACCATCTGAATGTCTCAAGAGCAAGTTCTGCTCAGAAATTGTGTCAAAAAAAAAAAAAGTTCTGCTCAGAAATTGTCAAGTGACCTCTCATCCCGAACCGACGCTTCCCAAACTAAAACAGCACCCCGACCTTCCGAGCCCTTGATAAGCTGACTCCGTGGCCCCTGACCGGCGCCGCAGCCGTTGACTTTTCTGCTTTGATTCCCCATCCCCAGCTCCCAAATCTTCCACACGCAACAGCATCCATCCAAGCAGAGAAGCCAGAGAGCAATTGGCAGCGAGGACAGGAGGCAAGAAGCGGCGGCGGCATGGACCGGAACCTGAGCGGGTTCCTGATCGGGTGCGTGGGCACCGCCGTGACGCTGCTGGCGTACCAGCAGACGGTGGTGACCAGCACGCAGTGCGTCGCCGCGGGCTTCGTCGTCCTCCTCTTCGCCCTCTTCGTCAAGGAAGGATTCCTCTCCCTCTGAATCGCTGGTGCGCCTCAGCCAGCCATCATCATCGCCCGTTCGTCTCCGCTGCTTGTATTTCTGCTGCTTGCTAGTTCAGTTCAGTCCCGCAGCTGCCGCTGTGCTCCTCACGTTCTTGGACAAACACAGTAATAAGTAGTAACTTTTATGTAGTGCTTATTTGAGTCATGAGACTCTGCTGATCTGCTCTGTCGGAATCGATGTATCTTTATCTTAGTATGTACTACGTACTACTACTTGAAGAACGCAGACCGCAGATCAGCAGAGTTCTTGCTTGCCTTCTTTGGCTAATTATTGGTACACGAATCCTGATTGCATTGAGCCTTGTGTTGCCGTTGTTCCTTTCCTAGTAATACACTTTGACTTGCCACTTTATATAGGAGTACAAGTATAATAACTGCTTGTAACTTGTAAGTGTGATTTTTTCTCCCTTGTTTTGAATTGAACTAATAAAATTGCCATGAATTCACCCAAAAAGATTGATGCTGTTTCCCACTAGTTTTTAGCCTCAGCCACAGGAACCAGGAAGCGACTCAGTTCTTCTCACAACTACAATGAAACAAAGTGTTGAGGGAGGCCTTGCCTTTTCGCCACCCCCGCCTCGCAGCCTGTGTTTTCGCTTGTCATCCCTGGGGACTGGCGCATAGGACAATCTCGGTGAGTTTCATTTCATAGTTTTCCAAGAGTGCCACATTATCTTTACAGGTTTAATTGGATGAATGAAACAACCTCTCTCAGTGCACGGTTTTATCTCACAGTTTCATAGGCTAGACAAAGCTTTAAATTATTAGTACAAGTTATTGTGATATGACGTTCCTATGATTATGTGACCACCTTTGGTCAAACGTAACACAAGAATGCACAAGCAGTAGGACGTTGCACACTCCGAATGCCACTCTAATGCTCACAGGCCAAGCGCTCCAATTAGGACAAAGAGCAACCAGACTATTGAACGCTAGCATCATGCGGTAAGGTTAAAAGAACATGTCAGAGTGTGTCAGGTCAAAAGAAGCAGCATAAGCATACGCTGTGACAAAGCTGCCGCCGAGTTGTGCTGCTGCCGGCTGCCGCCAATGACTAGTCTGAAAGTGCTGCCGAAGAGCACGATGGCTCAATGCAAGTTTCACACAGTTTCCTACGTGTTTAAAACGCTGCACACTGTTTCCTCCCATGAAACTCTAATCATCTCCCTGCTCATAAATTTAGTGTCAAATCATCATATTTACTAAGATGGCACCTCATTTAATACCAATAAAGCTCTAATAAAATCACCATTGAGACTGGCCTTATCGGCAGGAAGGCGGAAGGGCATTTCATCATCTTTAAGGCGAAGGGCCTTTCGGCCTTTGTGGCCATGACCCGCCAGAGCGGTGTGGGTGCTTTTCGCTCGTCATGATGCTTTCGGTATGAGATTGTTTTATGTTGTGCAGGTTGACCCTTTCGCCGATAGCGCGAAAGGGCAAAAGCGGCCCAAAGGATGAAGGTTGCACGGCTCCATCAGAGGAGTCCCTGCTTACATCAGCTGCGGAGCAGGGGAGGGGGGGCCAATCGAGGAAGGTGCTTACCGGGGGAGGCGAAAAGCGGAATGGACCAAGGATGCCCCCAGGATTCAGAATATGCCTTAGGATCTGGGTAGTTAGAGGGGCATTTTTGTCCTTGTAAAAGATATGGATATGTATAAATAGAGCTCCTAAAGAGCCATGGAAGGAGAGGAAGAAAACCCTAGTTCCTTTAGTTTCTTATAAATGTCCTTTTGCCATTCATTGTTCCTTTCGTTCATTCATTATTGTACTCTCGGTTACTTGAGCGGCAATCCAGTGTTCGAAGGCTAAAGCCGAGAACAACACAAAGTTTCTCAATCTACCTACTTACCTGTCGCAGCTAGCAGCAGATTCGTTTGAAGTGTCCTACGCAAAATGACTATATCCTCCTCTTAGAGGGTGGTTGGTTCATGAAATGAGATACTCTATCATCCAACTCGATTTTTATTCGGTTTATTTATGGAATAGAATGAGTTAATCTACGACGACTCATTCCTCATAAGCTATACAAGGAATGTATTATTCTTATAAAGCTAGTAATTAATACTAATATAAGTAATAATATCATTTTACTAAATTTAAGATATTGACTCATGATGCATTACCTCTATAATGGGTTGATTCCTGAATCAAATTTGTTACAAAAGAAGTCAATTGCTAATGCTCAGTCATACATGCCTCGTGATAAAATAGTAGCACACGCCCATATATAAACAGAACACCCTATGATCGTGTCAGGACAACACTGCTTCCTCCATCTCCTTGCCTCGTCTACAAACATCATCTTCTAATTGGTTCAAACTAATCTGCTGACGTTGAGACATAGTTCTGCTGATTGCGGTAAAAGAACGCCAACTCCGACACTGGCACCGACATTTTCAGACGTGCCTCTTCTTCAGTAGTTGAGAACAATCTTTTTCACAGAAGCGTACGTGCCAGCTGCAGCAACCACGGAACCCAGAACAATAATGTTGGCGATCAGCGCGACCTCCGCCCTGCTGCAGCGCGCCACACCGAAGATCTTGAGGTAGAAGATGCAGGGGAGCAACATCGCAGCCATGACGCTGAGGAGCGAGCCGACGAGCGCCATGAGGTGGCCGAAGAAGGGCACCGCGAGCGCGACGACGACCGTGCTGACGACCAACAGCGTCCTGACCAGCACCTTGACGGACCTCTTGCTGCCGCGGCGGCCGGAGTCGGAGCCGGCGGCGAGCAGCCTCTCCTCCACCGCCGTCGCGAGCGGCGTCACCATCAGCGCATACTTGGAGAAGGGGTTGATCAGCGTGGTGTAGATCGCTAGCTTCGAGCTGATCTTGCCCTCAGGCAGGTTCAGGGTCACCTGGGACTTGACGTCGTCGCCGTACATGAGGTAGCCGAGGATCGCCATGGATCCGTAGTTGAGAGTGCACGCGACGAAGCATATGACAAGCACCTATATATATGCAAGCAGAAGACAGACACGTACAAAAATTCAGTTTAGTCAGCGGTAGTATAAGGATTTAGCTCTGAATACTGCAATGTATAGCAGCATATACATACTCCTAGGTTGATAGGTTAAAGCATACTGTCCAGTCACTATCATATATTTTACGCTCCTATTGTATTGTTTAATAGTGAACCATTGTAGTAGAAGACAAAGCATTTGACGCATCAGTTTGGAAAAACACATGGCAGTGCAGCTGACTCCGAGGCACCAGATACAGCTAGTATCATACTCGGCCAGGACAGCTGCTACTGAAGGCTATTTGTTTTTCCAAGGAAACCCATATTAATTGTTACTTCACATCCAGTGAGTCAGGCATTGAGTTCCCTCTTTTGGTATCTGGAACTTTTGTTCAGGACAAATGTTACTTTCACTTTCAACACAAAAAATGCAGTGGTGGAAGACTGGAAGTAGAAAGAACTAAGGAAACAAGCATTTTGTGTTTTCAGTTATGTCTTACTCTTCGGTAGTTCGGTGCCATGACCATGAGAATAATTCACAGCTACTCACCCTGGAGAACCTTTTCTTCTCCTTCATGGAGTTGCAGAGCGTCGGGAAAATGGCATGGCCGCAGTAGCAGAAGGTGTAGAGGCCCAGAGCAGTGGGGAGGCCACTGACGTTGAGCATCCTCCCCCTGGCTCGGAACCCGACGCCGTCGGCGACCGCGGTCCACAGCACGCAGACGACGACGACGGCCGACGCGAGCACGCCGCTGGCCGACACGTAGGCGAGCACGCCGAGGCTCCGGAGCCACGTGGTGGGCAGGATGACGAGGGCGACGAGCACGACGAAGAGCTGCTTCCCGGAGACGACCACCAGGGCGGCGCCACCGTCGCCGCCGAGGCTGATGCTGGTCCCCGGGAACAGCTTGTCCAGGTTGTCCCCCTCCAGGATGAGGAAGCCGATGGCGACGAGGTAGAGCTCGGCGTAGAGGAACGCGGACGCGGCGAGGCGGCCGCCGCGCCCGAACGCGAGCGCGCCGATGTCCGGGTAGCCCCGCACGGCCGGGGACGCGTCCATGCACCGCTGCAGGAGCAGGCCCGTGTAGCAGCACACCGCCGCGACGACGAGCAGCAGCGCCAGGCTCAGCCACCCACCTTCCGACAGCGCGTACGGGATGGACAGCAGCCCGACGCCTGAGAGAAACCCGAAGAACAACCAACGTTGTTGGCATGGCAACACCACCCTGTACTGTAACTCCAGTAGAAACGAAACTGGCAACGCAGGATGCAAACGCGACGTGTGCACACTCACCGGAGAGGCCGTTGAGGCCATTGAAGCAGGTCCGCACGAAGCTCGCGCCGCCGTCGGGCTCCGGGCCGAAGCCGTGCGCCTCCGGGTCCTTGCGCGCCTCGTAGGCGTGGAGGAGGGGCTGCTGCACCAGGCCCTGCAGCGCGGCCGGCGAGCCGTCGGGAGGACCGCGCGACGCCGGCCTACCGTTGGCCATCTTATCCGGCCGCTTCCGTTACAGCTAGCAAGCTGGCGCCGCGCGCGCACGCACCCGGTGGAGCAGAAGCGAACCGAACACAGAGCAGAGCACGAGACGTGCAGAGCATCGCCCCGCGAGCCGTAAATAACAAGCCTGCGTTGTTTCTGGGGAAAGCTAACGGCTTGTTTTTTCTGCCCGTGGCCGTGGGCACGGTGACGAGACGAAGATGGCCACGAGTTGGCGGGTTTTTTTTTTCTGCTCGCGGCCCGTGCCGCCGAACTGGCGACCCACCGAGATTGCGAAGCGAGCTACCGTGCAGCTGCACTCGAATCGGTCACGTGAGATACACGAGGGCTTCCTCTGTCTCTCCTGCAGTCCTGCCTCGCTCTTTCCCCCCTACAACGGATATTCCCTGCGTTTAACCTAGGAAAGATCCTACATTGCTACTCCAGGAACTCGCCGACCCGCAAACTTTGCGGTAATGCTGGTCAGGACGTCCGTTCGTGTGGACGCTGGTCTTCCAGATGCACAGGGGACAGGCCCAACGACCCTTTAAATCACCTCGTCCGTTTCTAATAAAAAAAATATGCACGTTGTTCATATCCGCTCGTCTGCCGCCTCCGAGGAGCAGCGCTCGGCCACCGGACTGCCGGCCATGCCTACCAGGCGCGGCGCGCAGCCGCCTCCGAGCCGCGGCGCTCGGCCATCGGATTGCCGGCCCTGCTTGCTAGGCGCGGCACGCGGCTACCTCTTAGCTGTGGCTGCCCTCTGCCTCCCTGCCGCGTCGTGTGGCTGATGCCTCCCTACCGCCTCGCGCAGCCGCTGCCGTCGTCCAGCCGCCTACAAGCACCGCCGGGCCGCTGTCTCCGGCGAACTCCACATACCGATGAGACTCCATTCTCCCAAGCTGCAGAAGATGTTGCGATGTGCTGAAAACGATGTTGTAAGAGTATGTTTCAGGTGTTTCATAGGTATGTTCCAATTGTTTCATGCAGATGTTGCAAAAGTAGATCGACATGTTGCAAATGATGCAATAGTAGTACACATATGTTGTAAAGGTCTTTTGCCAATGTTTCATCTGTGATTTTAGATATATGTTGCAAGTGTATTTTATCTGGATGTTGCATATGTTTCACACATATGTTGCAAGTGTTTTATCTTGATATTGCATATGTTTTGCAATGGTTTTCAACTGTTCAAGTGTTTCATCTATTTTTAGACGTATGTTGCAAGTGTTGCATCTCGATGTTTGAAAAGTAAATCGGGTGTTCCATCTCCCTCGTTGCTTTTCTGCTCCCTCACCTCGGTGTCTTCTCCTTCCCTGGGCGCGAGCTGGGCATCCGCCGCCCCTACTCCTCTTCCCGATGGAGCTGATGTTCGGGGCGGCGCGGGAAACTTACGCTGGAAGTAGATGGGGAGGGCGCAGGCGGTCCCCGCGTGGCATGCGCGTGCCAAAAGTAGAGGGGGCGTGGGCAGAAAGCGGGATGGGGCTCGGGTGTCCAGACGGCACCTGCCTTCAGACGTATGTTGCAAGTATTGCATCTTAATGTTTGGAAAGTAAATCGGGTGTTCCATCTCCCTCGTTGCTTTTCTGCTGCCTCACCTCGGTGTCTTCTCCTCCCCTGGGCGTGAGCTGGGCATCCGCCGCCCCTACTCCTCTTCCCGATGGAGCTGATGTTCAGGGCGGCACGGGAAACTTACCCTCGAAGTAGATGGGGAGGGCGCAGGCGGTCCCCGCGCGGCATGCGCTTGCCGAAAGCGGAGGGGGCGCGAACGGGAAGCGGGATGGGGCTCGGGTGTCCGAACGGGGAGGCGCGGAGGGGGCGTGGGCTCCTACGTGTGCACGAACGTACGTGAATGGAGCAGTAGGCACCAACATCCGGACGGGACGTCCATCGGGACATCTGGGCGCTAGTAAGGCCCTTTTGGTTGCCAACTTTCATAATCCCATGTATGTTTTTTTGAACGGTAAAGCATCTCCAACACGCCACCTAAATATGACCCTTACTCTATTTTTGAGTAATGGAGCTAAAAAATCCACTCCAACAAACTATCTACTAGTGCTCTTACTTGTGTTGGCCTTGACTCCTCTATTTTTCTTCTCCCACTACAAATATATGTTGGCCCAACAGATGGGCACATAAATTTTTCTTCAACAATTTCTCTCCCACGCGCGAACTCCCACACTCACTTCGTCTCACGCTGCCGCACCGTGCCCCGCCACCGCTCGTCGTCCTAGCCATCGGGATGCATCCATCGCCGCCATCGGATCTGGCCTCCACCGTCGCCGGTCTCTTTTTCTCTGTCATCCCTGCCTTACCCGATGACAATATAATTCAACACCATTGCTACCCTTTTTTTTCAAAAGCGTGCATTAGCACGTGTTTCATTAAGTAGAGTGGAAAATGTTACATGTCATGTTGCCAACGGTGGCGAGACGCCTCAGTCAGCAATCGGAACAAACACAAACAGGGAACACCGGCTTGAACGCTAAGAAGGTGTACTAAGGGGTTAACAAATTGCGCGACATGAAGTTAGGGGAGCGGCCCACTCCTAGGTGAGTGTAAGGTCCTAATATGACTAGAGAGGGGTGAATAGCCTATTTAAAAATCTACAAGATCACTAGAGTAATTTGATTAGTATGACAAACGACGTAATGCAATTTTGCTCTTACTCTACAAGGGTTGCAAGCCACCTATCCAAACAATTTTAGTTGTTATAATCACTAGGCACACATAAGAGCTAAGTTGCTACTCGCTAAGAGCTCTCAAACTTGCTACACTAGCTCCACTAGATGAACTTAAGCTACTAAAGAGCTTGCTACACCTAGTTTGCGGGAAAGTAATGGAGAGAGTGTGGTGATTATACCGTCGCGTCGAGGAGTGAACCAATCATAAGATGAATACCAATTCAATCACGGGAAGAATACCAAAGGGCAAGAGACAACCAATTTTTCTCTCGAGGTTCACGTGTTTACCCGCACGCTAGTCCCTGTTATGTCGACCTACGCTTAGTGGTTCGACGGCTAAGAGGCGGTTTGATTAGTAGATCGATATCTGAGTTCGACTTTTGATACGACGCATAGCACGTGTATGACACACATGGCATGCTTATCTGTTATATTTGTTACAAGAGATGTGTGAACCTCATGTTGTATAACTAAGCAACTTTGCTCTGTCATTTTTTTTTTGTGAAGGCTTTGCTCTGTCATATGCTGCCATGCCTACGGACTACTACTCTGCTACTAGCAGTGCTGCACTCTTGTTTTTTTATTGTTATATACAATAACGGCGATTGTAATGCTGATAATAGATGATTGAGATCTGTTGCAGTGTAAAGGCGCGAGAGAGATTATCCACGGAGAAAAAACATTGGAGGTCGTTACCATAGACGTACATTTTCGTTATAGAGGAATAATAAATACTACCATGATCATTTTCTCCGTCTATCTTTGTGTTCTCCTTGTCGTCTTCTTTTTATTCCATCTGCTAATCAGCTGAAAACATACGCAGTAAGAATTATTTGGTTGAGTCTTCTACTTTTACATACTTCTTTCCTCCTGAAATACAGTGCCTTATGACTTTTAAAATTTATACTGAACTATGTATTGTACGTGGTGCCAATGGCTAGATTTGACAAAGTTTGTTAAAACAAAAACCATAATTTGAGGAGAATTTGAGGATTCCCGGCCTTTAAGTTGTCTAAAATTTTGTAAAAACATTATATTTCAGGGTGTAGGGAGTAGACGGTAAACAAATCTTTTTTTTTTTGAAAAGATACTTAGTCATGGTTGTGACTATAAGATATACGTAGAATACAACGATCAACGAACATGGTGGGGACTTGGAGTCCGGAAAGTGGGCGCCCTTGCCGTTCAGTTGCGGCCATGTGCTCGGCGGTAGGCCGAGAGCCATGGTAGAGTCAATCCAGATCCCCTGCTGGTACGATTGGCTGTTTCACGAATCATACTGTTTCGTCGCGATCGCCCCACATAACGCAGATGTTTTGTCTGCGAACGTGATCGGTGTTGTATACTGGTAGTATATTTATATCTATCTAGAGAAATGTTTATTCACGACGCACGGAGCTCGATGGAGACTTGGGAAGAACCCAAGTGTACGTGAATGAAGACACTGCTGCCTGCTGGAGAGTGACTGCTTCGCGTACAAACCATTTGTAGAGTATGTGCACAGACCACAGACGCATGTGGTAGATAGAGAGCGAGGAAGAAGAGACGTAAACTGCTTCGCGTACAAACCATTTGTAGAGTATGTGCAACCACATCTATCGGTTGTAATAAATTGTCGCCCTGATGATGGATGTCTTGGGCCCAAGAGAACTGGCCCTGTTCTGCTTCGGTGAGCTCGGCCCAACGGCCGAAGCATTGCAACCCGGCCTGTTACGCCAACAGGGAGGAGTGGATCGGCGTCCGGACGAGATCGCCGGCCGGCTAGTCCCGTCCGTCACCCAGGTCAAAGAGGAGTGGCGGCTCTAGCGGCAGCCAAAACGCGAGGCCACGTGGATCGTACGTCGCTTGAATTGCTTATCGTACGTAAGAAATTAGCATCAACCGGCTTATGAACAGGAGAAACCGTCGGCCGAACATGAATCCTTGAGTCATGTGGAGTTGTAGTTGTAGTAGATGACACAGCCAAAAGCTTCAAGCCTCTTTGCAATCAACAAACCGATAAGGCCGACAAGCTTGCCGCCGCCCGCCGAGCTGAAAGCATCGATCAGATACAAAACTCAATTTGGCCGCCATCGCCTGGCTTTTTCGTGGACGAGGAAAATCACCAAGCTAGTCAAACAACGGGTTCTTGGAGCCGAGAGAGGGTCGCCGGACGAACCGCTCCGTTGATGAGACGCGCCGTGTAGGTATAGCACGTCTCGATGAGCATGACGATGGCAACGTCGCGCACTCTGGCATAGGGACCTGTTCATTCGGTTTATAATCCGTCTTTTTCAGCTTGTTTTTTAGCCGGAAACAATGTTTTTCAGTCGGCTTATCAGCACAGCCGAACGACTCCTAGGTCGATGTGGTCACCTCCGGCGGCCGTCCTGAGTCCTGACAAGGGAGTGGATGGAAGGGACCGTGTCGATTGGACGTGCGGCGGCGGCTAGTAGCCCAAGAGATGAGAAGCATGGAAGATTAAATTTGTGGCGATATTTTTTTTAGAACAGACTATATGCTTGTATTTCATTAAGCAGAAGAGAGTGGCCGATAGACCTACACATAGTTGATACAAAAGGATCCGGAGGTAAACCATGGATTACCAAGGAAGTCCACAACACAACACAAAAAGCAAGAACACGAGAGGTGAGGGACCCTCCACTTGACAACCCTGAGCCTAATACAAAATATATCTCAACACCTTGGTAGCCCGTAGTGATAGGAGCCAGAACCACATCGGTGGCAAAGCATCAACCGGAACCACATCGGCGGCAAAGCATCCGCCAGAAACGACCGCGACCTCGGCGGCAAAGCGCTCGCCGGAAACACGACCTCGAACTCCGATAGCTCCTCCGAGTCACTAAGGGCCATTACCCTCAGGACCACGGGCGAGGAGGACTTACCTGAAGATACGCCAGCGGCAAAGCATCTGCCCAAGCACCCTCGGCGGCAAAGCATTCGCCAGAAACCCCTCGGCGGCAAAGCATCCGCCGGAAACGATCACAACTACGGCTACAACACACACTAACTAGACAAACCAAGGTGAGGAGAAACCTGGAGCACGAGTAGGCACAGCTGAAACAATGACGACGACCAAGCACAACGCCGAGGAGGCAGCCCCACACGCGCCATGGCATGGAACTTCAAAGGCAACGCCTTCAAGAAGGACTGTGACGCAGAGCATCGCTGCTGCCTGCCCAGAACGGGCTAGGTTTTCACCTCGAAGTTCCATGCCGGCCGGAAAGGGGGGCGCAACGACAGATACCTCCAAGGAGGAAAATGGCGCCACGAGGGCATCGCCATCGTCGGCCAGATAGCAAGGCTTTCGCCTAGCGCCACCCATCCAGGCGCAGGCAACGCTAGACGTTGCTGTGCCCGTCGACGCCAACCCTGTTGCCGACGAACCATCGGGGGCACGAGTGCCCGCCCGACCAACATCAGCCTCGCCACCATGACGCTGCAGATGTGAGGACGGGCGAGGCCACGCCATCCACGCCACCATGGCGTCGATGACGCACCGCCGGAGCCGCCGCCCACATCACCACGATGTAAGGCGGCGCACATTAGTGGCCTCGGTGCCCACACCTCCATTCGCCCGAAGGAGCGAGGTGTAGGCGTAGTCGGGGAAGGGGATGCGGTCAACGGGGGCCCGCTGTCCGCGCACACAGCAGCGCACGGGCCCTAGCAGATCGGCGTTGGGGGGAGAGGCGGGCAGCGCACGCGCTCCACCGGAGTCGTGCGAGACCCACCGGCCCCGCATGGCCGGCGGCGCCCCACCCGTGTGACCGGCCGCTGCAGACAGGGGGGAGGGGGAGGGGGGCCAGACCTGGCCGACCCATACCCGCCCAGGTCGTCGGACCCCATGGCCGGCCGGCCGCAGTCGGAGGGGGGGAGAGGGAGGCCAGATCTAGGGCCCACGGGCCCGGATCCGGTGGACCCCTGCCCGCCTAGGCCGCCAGAGGGGCGAGCTCGCCGGAGCCGCCGGTCGCCGCCATCGGAGGGAGGGGAGGGGAGGGAAGGGCGGGCCGGAGGCAGATCCGGTGCCCACAGGTCCGGATCCGGCCGTTCCCACCCGCCCAGGTCGCCGGAGGTCGCCGTTCCTGGAGTTCACCGGAGGAGGGGTGGGGGCGAGGGGGGAGCGTGGAGCCGCGGGGGGGAGCCTTTTTGGGCGCGCCACCGCTGGCCGCCGCCGCCGCGAGCAAGGGCGGCGACGGCGGCCGAAGGGAGCCGGGGAGCGGGGGCTTGGCGCGGCGGGTGGCGGCACCGCCCGAGTTGCCCTCAGAGGGACACGGGGCGAGACAAGGTAACAAAGTAATAAAATAATTTGGGTGGCGATATGATTATATAGTTTGGGTCAACAAGCAGGGTATTATTGAAAACCAGTTTTTCTAGGGCAATAGGCCATACAAACGTTTGGCATGCAATAGGCGCTGGACGTTCCTGTGGCGTAAGATGGGTTGAAGATGAGATGCGAGAGCCTAGATTTTTTTTCTCTCGAACACGCAAAATGTTTGTGTGTGTTTGTATTAAGGTAGAGAGGTAGATTGACCTCCGAATTAAACAGGAAGCGGTGATTCGATCAGGAAATGTTTCGGTATCTTTCTCGGTTGGCAGTGGCAACGAGCGATGTCACCAGAGATCGGTCAGTGATTAGTGAAGCAATGCAATGCATAGGACTGGGGTAAATTAAGTCACAAAAAAAAAGACTGGGGTAAAGGAACAACGGACCCTGACGGTCCAAGTGCTGCTGGTGCACCCTTAGTAGTATCTGGAAGTTAGTAGAGGGGGTCCAGCTGCAGGCAAAAGTGCCAGATAGTTTTGTCTGCCGTGTTGGTCCAGTGATGCGAAGTAGGAGTACTCGCCTACTCGGTAGCATCGCCCTACATGTTACTCCCTCCGTACAGGAAACAGTACGATTCTTGTTTTTCAAAAAGTTAAACAGTCTGAACTTTGACTAAATTTATATAAAAACTACTATCATTCATGATATAAAATAATTACCGTTAAATTAGTTATAAAATATATTTTTATAATAAATTTTATTTAGAGACATACTCCCTCCGTATCGGATTTAGAAGTCGTTTTGGGCAAGGTTTGGGTCAAATATTAGGAATATAAATCATCAATAAATTTTAAGTCGTTGAGTTTGCAAATGTAAAAATCATATGAATAGATTTATCTTGGAAAATATTTTCATAAAAGTATACATATATCACTTTTTCATAAATATTTTTTATAAAAACAAGAGGTCAAAGTTATGTTTTGGAGACTGTGTCGCTGTCCTAAACGACTTCTAAATCCGATACGGAGGGAGTAAGTGTTAATATTATTAACTATAAAACTCGGTCAAACTTGAGGTCCTGTTTGGCCGATGGTTTCTACGGCATGCTGATGCTAATTTGTTGTGAGAGAAAAATACTGTTGAATGATTGGTTGATTCTAGCTAATAATCTCAAGCGAACATGGCCTAAGTTACTTTAACCGGCACGGATCCCATAATTACATTATTTGAGTACATGTGTTTCTTCCTCGGTGCAGACAAGGTCACAGGTGCTAGGCTACTCTAGAAATCTTGTGGACCACCGAGAATCAAATCTTTCTTTTGGCTATTGTTATTCATAAACACACAAGGTTTGCAGGATCGTGGTTCTTCTTTCTTGTGCCTTCTCCAAGTAACCGTGGTTCTGCAATGGATCGGCCTGCTGGGCAATCTAGTGGATGGACGATGTGAGAGGGTCTACGGGTTGATTCGTGGTTAGCCAAACACAAAAGTGTGCCAAAACATTTCACAAAAGGATTCGATGTGCTGGTGCTTCTCATGGCTTGCCATTTTTTTTACGAGTAAATTAATAGAGAGCTTTATTAACTAGGCATGAAGTTTGTACAATTCAGCATGATCAGGCTTCAACACCCGGCGGTGTATGACTTGCCAAATTTGGAAGCAGTACAATGAAGGTCGTCAGCAGGAGGTTCGACCGGCGACCGGTGAAGTGTTCTAGTGTCTGGTCGAGGAGGGAAATGATTGGTTCCAAACGGGGTTTAGGCACATGGTCTCGCTGATTGTGCTTGGGGGAGCAACTGATGCTCCTGCTACTGTGCTACAGCCTACAGCAGGTACTATAGTTGTGCCACGGTGACGACTCGTTTTTTCTGCCCGTGGCCGTGGCACGGTGCCACGGTGACGACTGACGATACGAGCACGGCGCCACGAGTTGGCAGCGTCTGGCAACAACACAGTCTCCCCTAATATATACGTCTTCTATATTGTTGCTTCTCATATCCTCGCCGCCGTGACTTTGCTACCAACTTTACCATCCTGCTGCTGCTAATAGCTCTGCAGGCGCGGCCTCTCACCATCTCACAGGCGGCACCACCCATCGACCATCGTTGTGCCGCGGCCACCGCTCTAAACCTCTCCTCTAGGCTTTGCCAGGTGACACGCAGGCACCAAAACTCTTGAACCCTAGTCATAGACCTAACCCAACGCCCTCTCACCTTCTTCTCCGATGTCCCTAGACTCTTCTTTGATGCAATGAAGAGGAGATACGTAGTACACAAACACAATTCGTGTCAGAACAAATTTTTCAGTTTTCACCATACTAGATCGTTCATTTATCCTATGGGAGAACTAGCTAGCTAGCTACATGAGGATCGCCCTGCTGATGTTAACGTGGTATGTTGGATGATGTGATAGGTACATAACGAAACGGCAGAACGATCGGATGAGGATGGTAACAAGCTATGAATCATCTACATACGGTTGATAAAACCACAAGCTTGATTATCGGACAACCTTCCCATCGGATATTTTGGTATTATTTGCTACGCACGCCTCTGTTGCATCACCTATATTGAAAAGATCTAGAAAGAGAGTGCTTCAAGTTTTCGAAATGGTCGGTTTTAGGTAAAGTGTTGTGGTTTATTTATTTTTTTAATTAGAATACCTTTGTGCTTTGATTATTAGTACGTCTGAGTATGACTTTGGATGCCAGCACGTGTATGACACGTGGCATGCTTATCTGTTATATATTTGTTATAAGAGATGTGTGAACCTCATTTGTATAACTAAGCCACTTTGCTACGGACTACTAGTAGTGTTGCACGCTTTTTTTACTGTTATTATATATAACAGCTATTGCAGCGTAAAGGCGCGTGAGAGATTATCCACTTCACGGGAAAAACATACTTCTTCTGTTCCAAAATAAGTGACATTTTTTACTTTCAGATATCTTGTTTGACCGTCCGTCTTATTCAAATTTTTTATATAAACATTACTTATTTTGTTATGACTTATTTTATCATTAAAGATACTTTACTAATGATTTATTTATTTTATAATTTTCATAAAAATTTTGAATAAGATGGACGGTGAAACAAGATGTTTGAAAGTAAAAAACATCACTTATTTTTGGGACGGAGGGAGTAGGAGCTGTAGGTCGTTATCCTATACATTTTCGTCCGAGGAGTAACAAAAGACTACTAATGATCTTTTCCTCCTCCCATGTATTCTCCTCTTTAATTCCATCTGCTAATTAGCTGAAAACGCACGCAGTATGAATCTTTTTTTTTGCGACATCAGTAAGAATTTGGTTGTGCCTTTTAGTTTGACATAGGCCGAAACAAATCTGTTTTCTTTGAAAAAAATATTTAGTTATGGTTGTGACTAATAAGATATACTACTACAACGGTGAACGACCATGGTGGAGACTAGAGAGTGGGCGTCCTTGCCTTCGAGTTGCGGGCGGTCATGTGCTCGGCGAGAGGACGAGAGCCATGCCACCAGAGTCAATCCAGATCCCCTGGTCGGATTGGCTGTTTCACGAATCATACTGTTTCGTCGCGATCGCCCCACATAACGCAGATGTTTTGTCTGCGAACGAGATCCATGTGGTATACTGGTAGTATTTATATCTATCTAGAAAAATGTTTATTCACGACGCACGGAGCTCGATGGAGACTTGGGAAGAACCCAAGTGTACGTGAATGAATGAAGACACTGGAGTCTGGAGAGTGTAGGGCGGCGACCTCATCAAGTGGTGCCACTGCCACCTCAGTCCTCATCCACAGTCGCATGTGGTAGATAGAGAGCAAGGAAGAGAAGACGGAAACTGCTTCGCGTATAGACCATTTGTGCAACCGTAGCCCCTGGTGAATGTCTTGGGCCCAATAGAACTGTCCCTGTTCTGCTTCGGTGAGCTCGGCCCGGAGGCCCAACCGCCAAAGCAGTGCAACCCGGCCTGTTACGCCAACACCGAGGAGTCGATCGACGAGGCCACGTCGATCGTGTACGAGACTGAATCCTCGGGTCGTGTGGAGTTGCACTAGAATCCAAGCTATTTAACCCAATTCTACAGCTGCCCATTAGGGTTTCTTATCGCAGGATCAGGAGGAACGTACACCAACGAGAACAGACGCGCGGCCGCCTTATCTCTCGCCGCCATGGCAACTAAGGCGGCATCGACTCTCCTGCGGGCTGCCCGTAAAGCATCACTCGCATCTCGCGCCGTTGCTGCAGCCGCATCTCGCTCCGCTGCTGTAGCCGCGTCTCGCGCAGCGCGTGCGGCCGGCGTAGCCGCAGACGTCGCTCGTGCCGCCCGCTTAAGCTTGGACCTCACATGCCACCCCAAGAGCTCCTCAAATCACCGCTTCCCTACCGCCGCTGATTACGAGCACTTACCAGGTAAACCAACCCCACGCTCTTCTCTCTCTTTCTTTTTTTTTTGGTTGAATCAAGCACACCCTCTTCCTGGTGCAGGGGGTTCTAGTTTTCGTAGATATGGGAAGGCTAGCTACGAATCCATCCATCTCATAAATCCTTTGTGCTCGCGTGAAAAAACCCAATTGCATGCAATTCGTTGTGCGTTCTTGACACTGCTAACTCTTATGAAACTGTCATAGATGATTCTACGACTCCAACGGACAAGGACCTCGAATCGGATGAAGCTGTATGGACCTTATATCAGCGCTGGTGCAAGGCTTTCGACAAGAAACGTGGCCATGCCCCTGATGCCGAGATGGTTCGCCGGTTCAAAATATTCAGATATATGCACAGGACGTGCACAGCCACAACACTAATGTTCCTGCAGATCCAGAGGAAGCAGCCATTTGCCTGCAGAAAAGAAGGGAGGCCAAATTACTTCTTTCAAAAGGCGAAGATGTCTCACACTTCGATGAGCGCCATCTGCCAGCGATATTAGGTCCACTTGCCGATGGGGGAGATCCATTTCTTCGTGAATGTGATTATAACTTGTTGAAGGATCTCGAAAAGAGCGAAGCACGCCGTGCTGCTAAAGATGTTACAGTGGAGTAGTGTGCTTAGGGAAATCCCAGACCTTGAATGCACCAAATCACTTGAATGCAGAAAGTTTAGGCTTTTTTTTTTGTTCCATGCGTACTAAGTTTCCAGGCCGCACACTTTCGCATCGCCCGGGGTGACGTGTGTACTCCTCCGTGTGTTTTCGTTTATTGTTGTGATGCTGCTCCTATTGAGGCTACATCACTTTGTTCATCATGAGTTGTCACTATTTGGTATTCGTGCATTGTGGATTAGCATGGTTTGCCTGTGGATTTCCTTTTTACATTGTTGTGCTATGTATTGTTTTGATCATTCATTTGATAATTTGAGTATTAATGTGTGTTGTATTGTTACCGTATCAGTGCTGAAGAGATGACGGCTGACAACGCATGATTGCCAAGTGTTGTCAGTTACATCATCATGGGCTAACCAAGCTATGGTGCACTGACAAATTAAAAGCTGTAGTAAACAAGTGGTCAACTCCAGGTCCCAACAGGATAAAATTGAATTCGCACCCTAACGAGCAAGGCAAGGGTTTTGCATGTCTGAAGATTCAGTTTAATCAACGATTTCTTTGACATCTTACTTCGATTTCTACCGCAAAGTTTTCGGTACCCTATGTTGTGGCAATGGTAGAAATCGATCAAGCCTGTGTTATTTGGGGTGAAACTCCAGTTGATTCTCTTCCAGCAGTTGTAAAGATCTTTGTCGTCAACGGAAGTGGCTATTACCATTACGATCTTCATTTGAAGAGAAAATCTACATCTATTACCTCTACAGTATGTTTTATAAATCTCTAGCAAGCAACATGTTTTAGGAAGAAGAAAACAATCTCAAAAGGCCTCTTTGTATTTTTTTCTTTTTTATTATTGGTCAATGTTTGTCAAAATGTTTGTTCTCCTTGATATATTAATATATCAGATCCGAGACATTTTTAGTCTCTTTTTCAAAATAAAAAGTGATTGGCTAGAAAGAGTGTTTTTCATGAGTTGCGTTCATTGGCGGACCCAGGTCTAAGGCCACCAGGGCCGTGGCCCTAGTCATGGTGCAGTACTGAATAGCCAGCTTGGGAACGCTAACCAGGCCTCCACCAAGGACCCTTACATCATCGCAGGCCTCGCTCCATAGCCCGTTTTTACTCCTATCCCGCATCGCATCTGCCGACGCGTCTCACCATGCGTGCGTCGTGCACGGTCACTTGCTCCGACGTGCACTGTCACGGTTACCTAAGGCTCGACGCGGCAAGGGGCTTAGGAGCTCGATTCGTGACAGTGCACAACTCTGTTTGCCACTGGGCAAGCGGCTGTGCCAGGCAGGCAGACAGGCAGCAGGCGCGCGTCAGTGGATTCAGCCCTGAGCGCTCCCGTGCTGCTCGCCGGTGGCCCGACCCTTCTTAAGTTCTTATAATTGTAGTTTCTATACAATTATTAATGAATTGATTGAAAGTTCAAAATACAGATTAGGTTTAGTATAAAATGACGAGGACATCCAGGTTGTAAGCTTAGTTTTTTTGTTTGTTCCTTCTTTTATTAACTTTTTCATCTTATCCATCCTGTTGTTGCTGAAGACATGTAAGATTCGAATAATCAAATGTTCATTGGGTACTTATAATTGCTTGTTCCATGTTATATTCTTAACAATTGTATCGTACTATTAAAAAATATAGTTCAAGCAACTTATAAATTTAAAAATCTTCATTGACATTAGATATTTTTCAATATGTGGCATATAAGGTGTATGTTTCGATATTGAATTTTGGCTCTAGTCTTTCCCGATTCCTGGGTCCGCCACCGGTTGCGTTGATGGTCCAGGCACCTCATGGGACAAGATGGGGGCAAACAGCCAACACGGCATTAAAACTGGTACGTGTTGAGTGAGCAAAAAAATGGACTTCCGTCTGCAATTCCCACATTCTTTTGACCCACATGATCCTTGTGGCAATGCTGAGTCCATTCCATCTTATCCCTTCGCATTTCATCAGAAAACAAATATACTACATGCATCTCCAACAGTTTGGCAAATTTTGTTTTCTAAATCTCGTTGTTTGCCAACTCCCAAAATAATATGGGGATGAAAAAAAGATCTCATCTCCAACAGTTTAGCAAATTTTGTTTTCTAAAACCCGCTAACGAAACGAAAAGACCCGTTAAGCGAACAAAGAGCACCGCTAAGCACGAGGAAACTACGATGCGCGGCCGGTGCCGCGCGCGCATATATGCGCGCAATTGATCGAGATTTGCCAACTTGTCAAAGATGCCAAACCCAGATACCAAACTATTGGAAAAGTATTTTTCTCATTTTGCCAAAAATTTTAGGATGTCAAACCTATATGCCAAACTCTTGGAGATGCTCTAACAAAAGTGTCAAGCCAGAATTATCCTTAGCCCTTAGGTGTGCTGTTGGCACTGATAATATCTGTCTACTTCGTTATCACTCTCTTCCATCCTGTCCATCTCTTACTTCCACATTTCTTCTTCCATCTCTCCATCCGACCACTCTTTTATTTAAGTCTTAAGCTTCAAAACTCCATTAGCTCCACATAGCTCGGCGCACAGGGAGACTCACATTCCACCTTTCTTAACCTCACAAGAGATGCACGTAATAGCCACCTTAAGCCAATCTCCACTTCATTTCTCATAGAGATTAATCTTTTATCTCACCTAACATTTCTTATGGGCCTTAGAATTTATTCAATCTAATTGAAATATGGTTAACCACGTCTTATTAAATCTAACAAAGATAGCTAACTCATTATAATTAACTCGGACAGATCCAAGTAACCACGTTACCACGCAATGAATTATGCAGGGCGCGTCTGCTAGTGAGATACGGGCAACGGTTTGTATGTCGCTACTTCCACACTGAATCGCTGAGGAATCGGAGTGCAGGGACGCCTTTCACCTCCATATCAAGGAGCCGAGCCTGGATCAGCTTCAGGCCGCCAAGTTCATGGTCCTCCAGTATCGCACGGAAGGCACGTGCTTCTTCCTGAAATTGTAAGGTTTGCACTCAGACAGCTGCATCCTGATCCAAATTCAGAAAGCAAGGCTACAAGGGATGTGAATAAGCCTTCGATGATAAATACTGAAAATATATGCTGCACTAATATCCATTGAAACGCAGTAGACAGTAGACTTGTGCATGGAGCCATCCTGTCCAAACCAAGTGGCTACAAGTCATGGTCTCATGGGCAACGTTGAGTAGCCAGAACAGCAAAAGTTTGCTTACCCTCCGTTTTGCAGCACAGAATCTGCAGTCGAATGCAGATGGTGGCAACACCTGATTTACGATGAGCCTTCTTGCATCCACACCATCCTTCATTAATGACGCGTGAAATCTTGATGACTCACTAACTGCCATCATCTGAGGAAACAAGCACCCACAAGATTAAACTGGCTCCTAATCTGCAGCTAACCTTATATGACTTCCATGACCTGTTGATGGTTTTTTTTTCTTTCTTTCTTTCTTCTGAATCAGATTGTTAATATACCAAGCAGCATAATTTCTATTGCCCATGGAAGTCTATGAATACAATAATAAACACGCCTCCAGATATCAACAGGATAACACTACAGATAAAACAAGTAAATGTTGCCGCCATTGCAAAAATGGTGGTAGCTTTTACCGTTGGAATTGTCACAATGATGAATTCTGTTGATTGTGGATCAAACAAAATCTCACGCACTCTGGCAATCTGCTTCCTTAGTTCCTCTAACCTGGCAGACTTGATGAAACAAGGAAGATGATAAGCTCGCAGTTTTCTTTTCAGCCCACATTAAAACAAATCAACTGGAAACTGTTGCACACTTACGATTACTTGCACGTTCTTAAGAGACATATTAGAGGATGGCATGGATGAAGCGACATTAATGCCCTGAAATAACAATGTGCAGCACCATGCATCACGCATTTGCATAACCAAAAGACAGATTCCAAGGTTCTAGAAAAACTCAAAGGGAAGAATGCAGCAAGACAAATTTCCAAGCTTGCAGAAGTTTTGTTGTACATGTAACTTGTAGCCTTTAATGCCTAGTACACCCTATCTGTTTTGTTTCTCTTTAACAATTAAATATCCCCAACTGCATTTGCAACAAAAGTATACTACAAAATGCTATATTGAAGCGTATTGTGATTTTTGAGCACATGCTGCATGGAATTTACTATCCTCTAGTATGCAGATAAAGAAATTCAGTGAAGCACAATTAAAAGCATGAACTCCATAACACACACAATAGAGTCAAAAGGACTCAAAACAGGGGAACCTAGACAAACAATTTGGTGTTACAGTCTACAGTCTCAAAGAGGCGCACTGTCCAAAACTCCAAATTGAAACCATGCGACAATTTTCGCACTGACATTATCTCAAGTGCATCTGCGCATGATTGTAGAAACTCCCTAATCACGTTACTGATACCACTTGTCCTTGCCACTATATCATAATAATTTATAATATCACAAGGAAAAATAAGTATCAAGCTTAAACATATACAAATGAAATTCATGAAGGTAGCATAGAAATAAAAACAGGTAAGCTCACTAGATATATTAAAGCTCTCACCTGATGCTCAAAACGAGGAACTTTTCAATCCAATCAGAAGCTGACAGAAGCTTAAGTGTATGTCCCTATACAAGACGCATGTAGTCAAATAACTGTCAGTGGATGAAATGAAGAACATAGTCAGATTAGAACTATTGTGGTGAGAAGGGGACAAACAGTGGATGGAGCATCCAGCACTATACGGTTTATCGGGCCCTTGCACTTCAATGGATTTTATCAGCTGCAAAGGATACACATCAAGTGATGAGTAATTTTGGAAAATGCATAAGCAAACAGTAAAGCAAGTAAATTTCAATTGATACCTCTGATAGTAAAAACGCTTCTTCAAGTCCAGGGGGCATTCCACCGAGAATCTCATTAAGCATAGACTTTGCAACCATGAAAGGACAAATGCATGCACAGGTAATGTGATCTATAAAGAATTTAAAAGAAAGAAAACTTCTTTTCTTGAGCAACAGCAAATAAATACTTTATTTGGGACAATCTCCTTGGCATTAGATAGCATCAAACCAAAAGTGTAAGTGCCATGCTGGATCAACTGACCACTAAACTATTCAAAACAAAAAAAAAACTGACCACTAAACTACAATGCTGAAGAAATGATAAGGTGATACGTGCTTAAGAACAAAAACAAGGATATGAAACTAATAGCCCCGAGGAGAGTTCAAGCATCTCCATTTATCTCAGGTCACAATACCAATAAAAAGAAGATCAGTGCAACAATCAATATACACTTAGCCAACAAAGAAATATAGCATGAACTTTATAGTTGCTGCATTCACCTAGTGTGGAGATTAATAATTTATTGGAGGGCCATTCAAAAGAAAATGAAGAAGGAAAATGCAAATTGCTAGGTGGTTTATACCATAATATCAGAATGTGTTTCAAGCCCCATCTTTCCAAGTACATTGTTGATAAAAGATCCAACATCTTCAGGTTTTCCCTTTAACTTCACATGGCCAATCTGCAAAAGAAGGTGTTGCGGACAACGTAACAGATAGTTAAAGTCAAGCCAGCAGGACAAGAAAGATCTGTAACGTAAGAAAACACAATGCATCATCGCCCTTTGGAGCTGTCCAGCCAGGAGTGAAATGATTTGGATAATCTTTGACCATTTCTCACAAAACCAAGCGTTTGTTTTATCATGTTACCTACCACCAAAGACAATCCAAGGCTTTCATTTCCCAACCAGGCAGCACCTGCTTAATCATGATAGCACAGAGAATAAAATTTGAAGTAGAATGGCAAAAGCTCTAGCATAGCATATCCTACCTCAACTGCAAAAAGAGAGTCAAATCCATCGACACGTACAGTTTTGCCATCACTCATGTCCTATAAACAGCACAAACAAGACATTCAACAAAGATACTAAAGAGACAGTTTTTTCGAGAAGGTGACAGAGGCTTTCAGATACTTGTTCAAATAAATCACCCAGTGACTGAGATGGGTCCGTCGATGCAATAAGTGTTGGTTCACCATGGTTGGCAAACTTCACAGCAAGCGACGCTGCCATGCTTGTTTTCCCCACACCACCTTTGCCTCCAAAGACATAGTACCTCTGTGTAGAGGCAAGCATCTCGCCGAATCCTCCACTCGCATCCACCAAACTGGAATTGTGTCTTTCTGTACAATATTTCAGCAAGAGCATAATCAGCGTTTCCCTTTCTACTTCAGGGGAGCATCTCAGGTTCTGAGTAATAATCAAATATAAATGTGAAGCAGGAGTATCGGGGGCAGCGAGATTGTTGGGATCCCTCAAAATCTAAGATTTAGAACATTCCAGAACAATAAAACATGAACAGACCATGAATTAGCAACGATCACTGACTCTAAATCGCCAAAAGAAAAGGCTGGTTAAAGCACCCGAAAATTCGCACGCATTAGCTTCCAGCTAAATGAGAAATGGATTGACAAGAGGACAAACCCTGGAAGCTCCGGTGATAAAAGAGGGGCAGCAGGGGCTTCTCTACCGCCGGAGTAGAGATCCGGCGGCAGCCCACGACGGCGAGTCGCCGGTACATAGGGTTTAGGAGCGCCGCCATTTTTGGTCCGGCGCAGGGTTCTGCTGGCCTTCTTCTGCGCGTTTTGGAGTTTAATTGGAAAATTGCACAGGTCTTATTTTATGAAATAAGTTATATAAAATTGTTTCATATACAGACATTAGTCAAGATGGCCGAGTTGGTCTAAGGCGCCAGTTTCAGGTACTGGTCCGAAAGGGCATGGGTTCGAATCCCATTCTTGACAATTTTTTTTGAAGTTTTTCTATCTATCATTTTTTCATTTTGATTTTGAAGCATTCTTGACAATATTTTTTGATTTTAAGTCTTTCCATTTTGAAGCATTTTTATTCTGCTAATGGTTATGAAGTTTTTCTATTTTTTCATTTTGATTTTGAATCATTTCTATATCATTCTTGACAATATTTTTTGATTTCTAAGTGTCTCCATTTTGAAGTGACAATATTTTTTTATTTCTAAGTGTTTCCGGTTTGAAGCATTTTTATTATCTGCTAATGGTTTTGAAGTTTTTCTATTTCTTCATTTTGATTTTGAACCATTTCTATATCATACTTGACAATATTTTTTGATTTCTATGTGTCTCCATTTTGAAGCATTTTCATTATCTGCTCATTGTCTAATCGCCTCAGTTTTTCTTTGCCTTTATTGCGATTTAGGCTGGCCGGACAGGCGGATAGCCCTCTCCTTTTTAGTCAACAATAGCAAATCGTGCAACAAAAGTTCTTCTAATTATTTTTACGTGTTATATCACATATTGTTCTTTTCACCTCTTTTGTTGCACATGAAACATGGATAGCGTTTATCCATGGCTGTTTGTTTTTATAAATTATATGGTACAATGTAGGGCCTGCTTGGTTGGCTTCCAATTCTGGCTCAACCAAAATCATGGTAAGCTTTGTTTTTTTTTTATTAAAGTTTGTTGGTGAATATATATTATACTACATTGGTCTAACATTAGCTTCTTTCACATTGTTGGATCATTCACTGAGGCAAGATAGGCTCCTAATGTTACATGCAAAGCTGTACTAGAACTTTTTTGGCTACTATAATATGAAAATGTATCCTTAGGATGTTATTGATTTATGGTGAGAATTTGTTTCTTGCTATATACCGTTATCAATTAGTTCATAAAAAGATATTATCCATGTCTGTTTTGATATCTTGCAGATACCTCACGTCCTCACCTCTTTCAGGCCTGTTGAGTACAAAAGATCTAGATTGTCCAGGAAAAGGTGGACTATGAACTGTCCATATGGTATGTGCGAGACCGACGACGAGTTGCTAGTGCCGAGTTTTTCAGCCTTATCTTTCCTCCACGTCGGATGAAACATGATGTCAGCTAGCTACGTCGCTGATCCGTTGAGGACGCCCTAATAAGGAGAGTTGGAATCCAGGCGTCAGTTGCGAGCGCATGAAAGAAGTGATGGACAAATTTTAGTGGGAAAACTTTTTAATATTAACATGTGGTTGTAGTTTCTCTCGCCGCTAGTCGGATCGCCACGTGCCCTCCACTTGAGCACCTGGCTTCAACTTCGACGGCCACCTAGCTAGAGGTTGCGCCAAGGCAGTAGTCACCTGCGTCTGCACCTGTGGGCAGCAGACGCTGTCCCAGCTTACCGAGTCGGAGTTACGGACGCCTCCTCCGCGCCCCACTCAGGGGGCTGCGGATTCGCCACCGGCGTCCCCTCAACCTCACCGCTCGCCATCATTGGCTTCACCTCGTCGTAGCACTGGTCTCGCGGGCAGACCCCATCTGGCGTCCGTTGCCACATGTGGGCCTTGCACTGGGCAAGGAGTTCTAGATGTTCAGCAGGTTTCAGTTGCTGACGTGATCGAGGACCGACTCTGCTTAGCTCTCCAAACTCCTCTCAGGGTTGCTCGGGCCCAACCCAGTGTTGGTTTGCCTAGGAGAAGTGTTCGCTTAGCTGCTAAGCCTCGTGTGCCCAACCCGACTCTCTAGGCGCAGAAGGTTCTTATGGTCAAGTTGGGACTCGCGAATGCTTCCGAGTCCGTCAACACTGCAGAGACACAAACGTTGGAGTCCATCTTTGCTGAGCCGCTTTCGGAGTCCAAGCATGAGGCTTTTGAGGTCTTTTTCCCGGACGACACATTCCTAGATGACTTCGTCCCGGAGATTAATGGGCTTCTGCCATAGGCGCGTTAAAGAGTTAACGCAGCCATAAGTTGTCACAAGTTTGCCTCTCCCTATCGTCATAGAACCTGTTATGTTGCTTTGTGCGTGGGTATGCGCATTGTGGTCTACTTAGGGAGTCGAGGTCGCCTTTAGGCTTGCTGTTTTTTTTTCGCCCTCGGTTCTTGTTCAGTTGTTCTTTTTCTTTCTCGTGTTTTTTTGTTCTCTCTCTGGTAAGCTTGGCGCTGACCAATGAGTGGGTAACTTGTAATCTACTTTAAATTCCTCTCGATGAAAATACGTGCATATAAGTGGCACGGTCGTGAAAAAAATACTACCATTTGAGTGTATGCATGCATAAATGGCGTTATTTCAAAATTTCCTCGTGGGTTCAACACATCGCCATGGGCTATTGTGGCCCGTTAGCGTTTTCCACGGACCACTCCCTATGGGCTACAACTACAAGGTCGATTGCAACTGCAACATCTCGGCTCGTCGCGCTTCCTTCCGCAACAACCGCTTGACTCGCCGGTCGCCGCGGCCGCCAACAATCGGCTGCACTGTACGCAGCCCACCGTCCCGATCTTTGATTTTGCGGCGCCGACCATCGCCCTGAATCGATCCCCAACGGGGAACGGGCCTGCTGTCAAAACTCGTGTCCGATGTGAACTTAGTACACATTGTGCAAAGTGAGTAGCTCTGAGTTACACTTAACATAATAAGTTTACATACAGACGTGGATCTCGACTCGCAAGCTACGGGAGAGTTTCCATTCGACATTCACCTTTCATTGGCATGCAAGATGCATCTCTGTACAAGTATTTCTGTAGCACAAAATCGTCCGCACCCTAGAACAGTACGTAGGTAGCAGAACGTGCAGCTCAAACCTCAAAAGAGAAAAAGAAAAAGTGCTAACGAAAGAAAGAAAGAAAAAAGCGAGAGGAGAAGATTAAAAATCGAGAGACGAAAATAAAGCAGGAGAATTGACACTTGATCGACGATCGCTTCGGAACGCCGACACGGATGTACTCCGGAGTCTGGAGGAGTACCAGTTCAGCGATCAGCAGCTAGCTAGCACTTGTTGTGTATGGGGTCGGAGCCTCTCCGGACGCGGCGCTTGCTCATCCTGTCGGGGTCGAACACCGTCGACGGAGGGGAGGAGGAGCCGCCCAACGACGCCGCGGCCTTCCAGCTGGACGCGTCGAGCCTGGCGCTGCTTGCGGCGTTGTCTCCCGCCGGCTTCCTTGGTTGCTCGTCGCCACGGCCACGCCAGCTGCTGGTCGTCTGGTCGGCGAGAGGGGCCGGGACTACTCTGGCGGCAGAAACCTCGGGGGTGGAGCTCAGAAGAGCAGCAAGGACAAGAGCCGCCGCTGCTACCACCAGCGCGAGGCCGAGGAGTCTCATTCTCTCCTCCGATCCCTCTCGCGCGCAAAGAGAGCCGGGCCGGGCCGGGGCTACGCGCCTATGCCACTACGAAGCTAGCTTATTGGCTTTGCGGCAGGAGTAGCGTGCGGGCAGCAGAAGCTTCGACGGCCATGTCTGTTGCTGGTTTGCAATGCCAATGCCCGGCTTGTGCGCCTTTGTTCCGGTAGATATAGGGGCCCTCTCGCCTCGTCTAGGCCGCTTCTGTGAGGTTGAGAGTGAGATCGATCTCGCGGTGGTCCAAAAGTAAAAGGAAACAAAGAGACGGACACCCCCAACAAGGCAACACATCACTTTTTGCACACTTGAGGTGTAAGTAGATTGGCATTATGTACGTAATCCCCGGGCGTGGCCTGGCTAGCTTGCTACGTACTAGTAGTAGTCCCGGACGAATGTACGACAACATGGAGAAAAAGAACAGGCATACAGGTGAGCGTGCCCGCGAAGAAAAGAAGAGAGTAGAGTGCATGCGGCTGTATTGTACTACTCGTATTACTGTGGTCTTGTCCACTGTGGGGTTACTGTTGAACGCTGTTTTGGAAGATTCTGCCAGGTGGAAAACACAAAGCGCGCAGCACTAGCTAGCCAGCCTCGGCTACGTACGCTTTTGGTCTTTCTAGGCCCAGTTTAGATCCAGAAAATTTTGCAAAAGAACAGTAGATTTTCCGTCACATCGAATCTTTGGATGCATGCATGAAACATAAAATATAGATAAAAAATAAAACTAATTACACAGTTTAGACGAAATGGACGAGACGAATCTTTTAAGCCTAATTAGACCATGATTGGACACTAATTGTCAAATAACAACGAAAATGCTACAGTTGTATTTTGCTAAAAAAAAATTCGCAACTAAACCAGGCCTAGGTTTGGATGCATCGACCGCAGATCATCCAATCCAAACTGTTGCTTTCGCACCTGCGTACTTTGGAACCTTCGCTCTCAAGCCTCAAGCTGGCGAGGCGAGCTCCGTTCCCCATGCCGCGAGGCGAGAGCTAGCAGCGCCGAGAGCGCGGACGACCGAGGGGACACGCGCTCCTGTGCGCACCGTGCTGGACAAAGAGAACGAGGCGAGCTCATGCTGTTGCCTGCTTTATGTGGTAGTAGTAGTTGTAGTACGTTGCTTCCTCTTGCCGGCTCGTTAAGTTGTTCCCCGTCGACGTCGCGTGCCGCCGTTCTTGTGCATGTTCCGGCCTTGGATTGGCGTGGTGGGACCGGTGCCAAAGCTCGCTCGCCTCGCCTACGGCCGGCCTACCCCGTTCAAAGATCCAAAGCGAGCAGGAAGCCGGCCGAATCCCGCCCGCCAGCCCCGGCCGCTGCCACGCCGCGCAGCGAGAAAAAGCCGCAGGGGAGGGAGGCTCTGCCACTGTTGCCGCGCGCAGGGACATTCTCCTTCCTCCCTTTCGGTTTTAACTTAAAGCGCGCCGGCGAAGCAAAAAAAAAAAAAAAAGCAGCGAATCCACCCTGCCCATTCGCGCCTAATCACCACCGTGACCGCCCGCCCGTGGCGTGCAATCGTGCGTGCCCTTGCTCCCTGCGCGCGCTGGCCCTCCGCGGGCCAGATGCGACCTGAGCCAACGCACCGCGACGTCACCTGGGCTGCGGCCTGCGGGCCCTCTCTCCGTTGCAGTGCAGCCGGTGCGGTGCGGACGAGCGGTCACCACAGAAGACTGACTTACCGCGTGCACAGCATCGCATGATCTTGCCAACCAAGAAAACGAGAACAATTCCAGCCAACAGGTCAGATGAACTGATGGAAACCAGACGACAACAAATTTCAACCCAACAGGTCAGACACTTCCAGCGAGTTCTCTAACATGCATCAGAGGCTGGCTCACCAATAATCTTAAGATAATAAATAACAAGGGTAGCACGGGAAGTGCAGCTCGGCCGATGCAATAAACTTACACTGCGACACCTTGGATTGGATATGTGGGTTATATTTCTCAGAAACTGATCAGACGTTTGCCTCTTCTAAAGGCAAGGTTGCCTCAAGGGTTTCAGAGCCTCGCCGGATTGTCAAGGTCACCTGATCCCCGACGCCATAGTCATCCAGAACCCTCAGCAGGTCAGATTTGCCCTTAACCTGTTCCCGAAACGATGACATAAGAAAAATAAGCAAAGTTCATAAGACTACTATCGGGATCTCTAAGATGCCTACACAAAGACGACTACCATTGATAAAAATGGAACTCACAGGTTTGCCATCCACTGCAACGATGATATCACCAAGAACAATGTTACCAGCGAAACCCCTGCCGGTCGGAGCAAGGCCTGCCTTGGCTGCAGCACTGCCCCCAGGTACCTACGACAGCCGATTGGAAAATGGGGATGCGAGTGCAAGCAAAACATCTACAGCATCCTATTAGTTTGGATAACAAAATAGAAGGGTACCAGTGATCCAGTTTACCTTAAGTATAAGAGCTCCGTTGCGAACATTAAGCTGATACGCAATTGGATCTGGAGCAAAGTCCACATTCAAGCCAGCACGACGAACCTTAATTAAGAAAGAAATGTTAACATAACTTGGAATAAAATAAAATACAGAACGTAGACAGATGTATCAGGGTTGAACAAAATGTAACATTTAATAAGAAAAGCAACCCAATTTGCTTATTCGTGCTATAAATTTTGTGAAAAAAATACCTTCAAGAGAGCAAAATATATAGTGGACGTGATCTCGAGGGAAGGATAGTTAGTTCTAGCTAGGCAAACTGCGACCAAAATAACTTCCACTTTCACTGAAAAAGGTTAATATACCATTCAAAGAACCTGATCAGCTGAACCTTAACCTCCTACTACAAATTTTCCATGTCTTGCATAAAAAAAGGAAGAACACCATATCTTACAAATAATTGCATTCTTGTTCAAAGCATCTGATCTACTGCTAGTCTGTTATGCTAACCATACGTACTAGGGACAACTGGAATAAAAAAAGACTGAATAAAAGCATCTTAAACAGTAACAGTTTATTGGTAAATATCTCTCAAGGCCTTGTTTAGAAAACTTTGGAGTATGAAGTTGGTAACGCGACTGAAAGAAATCCATGCAACATACTTTTCCAAACTGAATTAACTGAGGAGCGATTTTAAGTACAGTTGATGATGGGATAGCGAAGCCAACACCAGCAGATGTTCCTGAAACAGCGAAGAAACAGTCACATCTCAGACAAGTCATATATTAGATATGAGGCAGTCTGATTTATGCACTACCAGGACAACACAAACAGAATAAAATAAACTGATGGTCTGAACAGAAGCTAGGATGTGAAGAGTATACAACTATTAACAATCCATTTTAATGAGAATTATGACACATAGAAACTGTTGGCCTCTAGGAGACTAGGATGCAAGCCAATGCAAACTAAATAAATGATTTTAAATACAGTAACACCAACTCAGCACTCCATCCTATATAGTAAGTCACTAAATGTCACCACAATAATACAATGAACAAAGAAATCTAGAAAATGAATCAGAAATATACGTAGTTATTAAACTGTGTGATAAGCTAGTTAAGATCATGACAACAACACGTGGAATATTATTACATGTGTCCTTTTCACTGATAATGGCCAGATAGCATAGATGTTGAGGTATGTGTAGCTGTTTATGCATTAAAAACAGAAACATCTGCAGCAACATCTCAGCATAAGGACTACTTTATAGATGGAGGTATCGAATAATATGTTTTGCTAGCACAGTTTTGAGAAATGGGATTAATCTTACCTGTCTGTGTGAAAATTGCTGTATTAATACCAATCATATGCCCCTTTGAGTCAAGCAAAGGACCACCACTGCATTGAGGTTCATCAAAATACATGGTTAGCAAAGTGCTTTGTAGCACCTTTTTAGTTGAGGGAATCATAGTGCATGATATTTAATGAAAAAGATATGACACAGTAGAAATGCTTAATAAAGCAAGACCTAATGTATGTAAATCACTAGTTGCAATGGACTTAAGTAACTGGGTATGGATAGGATAAAGGTCGAGCTTGTATAATGAATGCAGTAGGCTAAACATCTGAGTGCTGAGAAATAGTTAACTCAAACAGTGTATCAATTAAAGCTTGTCAGGCTCCCAACTTGATTATAGTGATCCCAAGTTCCAGATAACATGCTAACCACCAATATAATCATTTACGCAAACTGCTAGAGCAGAAATTTGTCTCCAAATTCGCGCATAATAATTGTTCGATGCTAGCCACTTAAATAAAGTACCGATTAATAGTCTGTATACTGATCACTGGTGTAAATTCTGATTCACTATTTTGCACTTTTACAATCGGCATAGGTCCTCACTATTCTACAATGTTTAAACTTTAAAGTGGTATCGTGCATAAAGTATAAACTTATAAACCATATATGGTACTCCATCTGTCCAAGAATGACAAATGTATTTTGATCGAGGAAAAATCAAAACACATATTTTGGTCCACAATTAACCTACGAGATGATATTGATTCTCTCAACAATTGACAGCATATTGTAAGAGAAATTAAGGGTCAAAACCTACTTTGTATGACATTTCCTTAGCCAAAATATGCTTATCATACTTGAACGGAGGTAGTAATATTGATAGGTTAGGTGGAAAACTTGAAAATGCTTAGGATTGTCTACTAAGTGCGCTCAGTACAACAGAAGCATAAAACTAGCACTGAAGCATTATTGCTAGGTGATCTTAAGAGAAAAAAAAATAGGCATTAATGCTAAGGCTGATCCAGAATAGAGAACAATTGATGTCACTAGTGTTCATGATAGGATTACGGATCCTACCGGGCTGACTGCGAAGGTTGTAGGGGTGAGAGATTGGTGGGCGAGGTCTGAACGAGCGAGAACGGCGGATCGGCGCCGTGGCGGCGCTACAGTGCTGCGTTTACTGTTCACGAGATTGGGGCTGAAGGAGGCGGCTAGGGTTTTTAGGTCTCCCAGCTCCCTAAGGGAAGCCGAGAATTATGATTCTCTTGCTTAACCATAATTGTGCCTGATTACAAATATTTATACCCTAGGGAAATATTGAGGGAATAATAAAAATATGCTAATGGGCTACTCTAGCCACTAATGGGCCTGCGCCTGGTATATTGCAAACTGGTCATAACATCTCTCCCCGCTTCGACAAACAGCTCGTCCTCGAGCTGGACATCGGGGTAGAGGGCCTTGAAATCGTCGAGGGGTTCCCACGTCGCATCCTCATCAGGAAGACCCTGCCACTTGACCAGCAACTTCCAGTTGCCGCGGCGCAGCTGAGCACGGACGACCCGCTCCGGAGCGGGCAACAGGCGCCCATCCAGGACGGGTGGCACCGCCGCTGGTGTAGCAGGAGGATCGCCACGCCATTGCTTGAGCAGCCCGACGTGGAAAACATCATGGAGACGTACGCCCTCGGGAAGTTGCAGGCGGTAGGCGACCGGCCCAATGCGTTCCAGAACTCGGAACGGGCCGGCGTAGCGCGGTCGGAGTTTGCCCTTGGCCGGCGTCGCGAGCGTGTGGGTGGGGCGGTGAAGTAGTCGGAGTAGCACCCAGTCGCCGACGTCGAAGTCCACAGCCCGGTGGTGCTCGTCGTAGCGGTCCTTGGCGTGCTGCTGCGCCTGAAGGAGGCGCTCCCGGACCTCGACCAGGAAGGCGTCGCGGTCCCGGAGCATGGTGTCTGCAGCCTCCGTCTCAGCAGTCCCCTCCTGGTGTGGCAGAATGGGAGGCGGGGGGCGACCGTAGACCACCTCAAATGGAGTCGCCCGAAGCGCCGTGTGGTACGAAGTGTTGTAGCAATATTCCGCCCATGGTAGCCAGTCCACCCACGAGCGCGGTCGATCGCCAGTCGCGCAACGCAAGTACATGGCGATTACCTTGTTGACGATCTCAGACTGACCATCAGTCTGGGGGTGGAAGGCCGTGCTGAGTCGCTGCTTCACACCTGCAAGCTTAAATAAATCCCTCCACAAGTGGCTGGTGAAGACGGGATCACGGTCGCTGACGATGGAGTTGGGGAAGCCGTGAAGCCGGACAATCCCCTCGAAGAAGGCGCGGGCGACCGAAGCGGCGGTGTAGGGGTGGCTGAGGGCGATGAAGTGCGCGTACTTGGAGAAGCGATCCACCACTGTTAAGATCACGGACTTGCCGTGGACCTTGGGAAGGCCGTCGATGAAGTCCATGGAGATGTCGGCCCACACTTGGGACGGCACATCCAGGGGCTGAAGGAGACCAGCCGGCTGCGTCGTGGGCGTCTTGTTGCGCTGGCACACGCCGCACGTGCGTACGAAGTCCTGCACAAGCGTGCGGTCGCCGGGAATGTAGAAGCCGCCACGCAGCCGCACAAGGGTTTTCTGAACGCCCTCGTGGCCCACGGTGTGCGCCAGGGTCACCACCTGGTGGCGCAAGTCCTGCAGGTCGGGGACGTAGACGCGTTTGCCGTGGAGGAGGAAGCCGGTCAACCCGACGCCGTACTGCTGCGGCGTCGGGTTGAGGAAGTTGAGGATGGACTGCATCGTCAGTCGCATCTCGGCCATGCCATGGCTAAGGTCGACTATGGCCGCCGTCGTCTGCTCCGGCGTGAAGACAGCGCGTGGCGCCGCCGGGGCGCCCATCGGCAGGGAGGGGTTCGGCACCAGCGCCGATGTGGACGCAGCCGCCTGGAGCGGCGCGGTGGTGCCGGGCGGCTCCGTCGCGGCGAGCGGAGGCACAGTGGTGGTGGGCAGAGGAATCGACATGGCCAAATCCGATACCAGGTTGATAGGATTACGGATCCTACCGGGCTGACTGCGAAGGTTGTAGGGGTGAGAGATTGGTGGGCGAGGTCTGAACGAGCGAGAACGGCGGATCGGCGCCGTGGCGGCGCTACAGTGCTGCGTTTACTGTTCACGAGATTAGGGCTGAAGGAGGCGGCTAGGGTTTTTAGGTCTCCCAGGCTCCCAGCTCCCTAAGGGAAGCTGAGAATTATGATTCTCTTGCTTAACCATAATTGTGCCTGATTACAAATATTTATACCCTAGGGAAATATTGAGGGAATAATAAAAATATGCTAATGGGCTACTCTAGCCACTAATGGGCCTGCGCCTGGTATATTGCAAACCGGTCATAACAGTTCAAAAGAATGATTATTGGTCTTGTTTTCTCTTAGATCAATAACAGTTTAGCCTTAGATCTTTAAAACTCATTGTTGTCAAGTGACAACATCAAAATAGCCTGGCTCCACCCCTGCTAGGTGCTAACAGTATCTTCAAAAGTAAGCTCTGAAACCTAAGCTGCAAAATTTTGTTCGAATAAGATAATATATGTAGAAAAGCATTTTGAGCCATATCTACAAACCTGTTACCAGGGTTAATAGCTGCATCTGTTTGAATTCCACCTCCAATTGTCACCCCAGCCTGACTGAAAATATCTCGATTTAAACCACTGATAACACCAACAGTTAGAGTATGGTCAAAACCAAAAGGATTTCCAATTGCTAAGCATTGCTGACCAACTCTTAGGGCCAAGGATTGTCCCACATTAATTGGCTTCAAGAGATCTGTAGGAGCATCAACCTATTACATGTCAATGTATTAGGTACTAAAGAAACTGATTGACACGAACTTTTCAAATGCAAAGGATGGTGAAATTTAATAAAAACTACTGAACTCAGGTGAATACCAAAAACAGACTTTGATTAAATTGGTTGGCGAACATGAGATGAAATTTTCTGGTGACAAGAAAGGCTATCAAGCATTCCACCTTCTTTTCACTTTCTACTTTTTCTAAGATTGGCATTCCTTGGTCCATGCCAATGCCATGTATTTAATCTAGTAACTAGACAGATAATCCAATGGTTAGTGATAAAAATAATAGATTGAGATGCATGTAGAAGACTGAGTATGCAAAATTGAATAACAATCATGATGACATATACGTGCTGTTTGGTTGTATCTGAGGTAGCACAAATGAAAATGAAACAAAGCTACTTTCGTTACCAGCGGGAGACAAATTGAACTACTTCCATTTATGTTTGTGTTACTATGCAAGGAACCAAACAGCACGATACTGGAATGAGACAAAGGTGAGCTATGTTGACATTGTAGACTATCTTCAATTCTTCATATATGTCATTATGAATCAACTGCTGATACTTGACTCAGAACCTACCTTAAGAACAGCAAGATCTTTAGCACGATCTGCACCAACCAATTTGCCTTCAAAATTTTTTCTGTATCCTTTCAAGTAGATACAGTAGGCTATTAGTTGGCTTGCATATACAAGAATGCTGGTATCTTCGTCATACTTAATTCATCAAAATGTATTACCCTTCGGCAGCAAGAATGTTGACACGTGCAACAACATCACCAGGCTTCGGATTTTTGGAAAGAGCGCTGCCAACAACTGTAAAGCACAGAAAAGTTGTAAGCTCGTAATGCTCATATACAGTAGAAATGTGATCATCTCAGATTAACATACCATGATAATTAGTAACAATATGTCCAGAATCATCCCACACTACACCAGAACCATTTCCTTCAGGGATCTAAAATGAATGAAAAGTTTCATTCAAACAAGTGCTTCTCACACCTTTATATTATTATTATTTAAAAAAACACCTTTATATTATTAAAAATCTGTCATTAAACGTTATCTGCAAAAGATACTGATGAGAATAGACTACTCTTGAGCCTGAACTTAGATCATGTAATTCTTTACCTCCACAACACCAGTAACATTAAGTTGTGGCCGTAGTGTTGCATCAAAAATGTTGACGACTGAGTAAGTATTTGTTTCAAATAACTCTGCAATCCGTTTCTGCCATTCAGGAGCATGACCCAAAGAAGCGTAAATATATCTTGAGAACAAGCTTATAGGACAAACCAAGCACGTAGGTCCAACTGAACACTGACCTCAATTGGAAATAATGGCCCAGATGGAAAAATCTTAGGAGTCACATCCTCGATTTTGACAGACGTATCACCCAAAGCAAGTGCTGAAGTAAGAAAATGGCAAATTAAAAGAGCCCATATACCATGGACAATTAAAAAGCAACCTATTGCAAAGAGGAAATTGTTTGGTCATTGTGAAAGGTACTGAGAGTATTTCTAAGAACACCTAAATTACGATGTCACTTGGTCCGAACCTGGAAAGTACCTTGAAGAATGTAAGCTAAGACAAAAGGCCGACAGAGCAATAAGCTTCCTCTTTGAGACAAGCAATGAGGCTTTGCTTGACATTGCACCAAGATCACATATTGTCCTCATTGACCTTGAAGATTCAGAAACAAAAATAAAGAGATGAATCCAGTGACCAGCTAACAAGTAAAATCAAATGATAATAAAACTAAAATCTATGCAAACCGTTAGCAACTGCAGAGAGTGAGAAGAAGTAGAAATGGTATGTCGAGTACGAGTATTATATATTATATAATATAACAGAACATGAACACGCTCTTATCTTGTAGCAACCACAACCACTTATCAGATGCCAAACTTAAGTACGGAACTAGTATATCCCAGGTGGCACAACCGACAGCACACTTCACACGGAGACGAACAAAAAGAATGAGAATTAAAAGTTGGAATGCAAACACCAAGTAAAAACACGAGCAAAGTATGTAGCAACCCAGAACTGCTTGATTCCGCCGATCAAAATCATGTCGCCCAAAAAAAACATCCTGGTGGGTGGAAACAAGCTGTCAGACCTTGGAGGCGCTTCCTCGGTGTCGTCAGTGTCGTGGGTTGCCGAGGCGACGCCCTCGACGACAACCCTCCGGCGGCTGACGCTCCTGGCCGCGGCATGCGCAGCGGGCGCGTTGGTGGACGGTCCGCAGGGTAGGCACTGCATCAGAGGTGGGGGAGGATTCGTGCCCGTGTGTGGCGCACGAGCTGCAATCTTTGGGAGTTTGGGGAATGGGGATAGAAGCTGGAGTAAAAGACACTGCCGGTCCTTAAACTTTTCCAGGTATGTTATTCCGGTCCATGAACTTTTAAAGTGTGTCATTCTGGTCCATAAACTTTTAAAAATGTGTCATCCAGATCCATATACTTTTAAAGTGTGTCATTCTGGTCCATGAACTTTTTTAGATGTGTCATCCCGGTCCATGGACTTTTAAAGTGTGTCATCGCGGTCCATGGAATCCATAGAAGGCGGTTTACTACAGTAAACGGTGGTATGCTACAGTGTTCGTTTTTTGTCTTTTCTTATTTATTTTGTCTGAATCTTTGAAAAATCATAGTAAATCATAGAAAAATCATAAAATAAAAAAATCAATTTTGTTGTACTCCACATGAGTAGATCTACACAGTGAATATATAATATGGTATGCTTTAGTACAAAGTTTTTGCTATGAAGGTTTTATCTTTTTCTTTTTTATTTATTTGGCTGAATCTTTGAAAAATCATAGTAAATCACAGAAAAATTATAAAATAGAAAATCTAATTTTGTTGGACTCCACATGAGTAGATCTACACAGTGAACATATAATATGGTATGCTTTAGACCAACAAAATAAGTATAGAAGCTGCAGATATGAATTATTACAATTAATTACAAAAAAAGCATACATCTAAAGCTACAACAAAAATTTTGTACTGAAGCATAGCATATTATATGTTCACTGTATAGATATGCTCAGGTGGAGTCTAACAAAATTTGATTTTCCATTTATGATTTTTCTGTAATTTACTATGATTTTTCAAAGATTCAGCCGAAATAAATAAAAAAGAAAAAAGCAAAACCTTCATAGCAAAAACTTTGTATTAAAGCATACCATATTATATATTCACTGTGTAGATCTACTCATGTGGAGTACAACAAAATTGATTTTTTCATTTTATGATTTTTCTGTGATTTACTATGATTTTTCAAAGATTCAGACAAAATAAATAAGAAAAGACAAAAAACGAACACTGTAGCATACCACCGTTTACTGTAGTAAACCGCTTTCTATGGATTTCATGGACCGGGATGACACACTTTAAAAGTCCATGGACCGGGATGACACACCTAAAAAAGTTCATGGACCAGGATGACACACTTTAAAAGTATATGGATCTGGATGACACACTTTTAAAAGTTCATGGACCAGGATGACACATTTTAAAAGTTCATGGACCGGAATGACACACCTGAAAAAGTTTAAGGACCGGTAGTGTCTTTTACTATAGAAGCTGGAGGGCGGCGTTTGGCACCTCTGTTCTCTTGCCTCCACCGCTCCACGGCCCCACCGCTTGCACCTGTAGCTAATCATGGGCCGCTCCCTGGGCCGCAATGGGCTTCTAGGCCGACACCCCTTGCTCTGTTTACGTGCGATTATTTGCTACCGTCGGATGCAAACGGATAGCATCGGACGTTCGGACGTTCCTATGGCGTAGGGAACTCAAGTTCAGATGAACTCTGGATCCCTCGTTCCCTCGTTCTTCCCCCTCGCCTCCATGTCGCCGGCCTAACCGACCAATCCCATGGCCGCCGCCACCGCCATTGCCGCGGCGCTTCTCCGCCGCTCCACCTCCACCCCGCACCACCGGTTCATACTCCCTCTCCTCTCTCACCTCCACCGCCCCTTGCCGCAACCCCCGTCCCCATGGCTCCCACCCCAGCACCGCTTCTTCTCCACCGGCGACGCAGCCGGCGATCCCACCCAGAAACCGCCGCCGTCTCTTGACCCGAAGCAGCTATGGCGCGAGCTATCCGCCTCGGACCCCGCCGCCGGCTCCTCCCGCCTGCCGAAGGCCACGTGGGACGCCGTGGTGGGCCTCGTCCGCGGCTTCGCCAAAAGTCCGGCCATGTCCGACCAGGCGCTCGCGCTCTACGTCCCCTCATCCGCCTTCCCCTCCTACGCCCGCCGCTTCCGCGCGTTCCTCCTCCCGCGGCTCTCCCGGGAGTCCGCGGCGCACCTCCTCTCGCTCCCTGCGGAGGACGCGCACGAGCTCCTCCTCCCGGCCTTCGCCGAGTTCTGCGTCTCCAACTTCGCGGACGAGCTGAGGCAGCACAGGTCGGTCATGGCCGCGGCCGACCTCACGGCGCCGCACACCTGCTACCCCTTCGCGCGCGCCATGCGCCGCCGTATCGTGTACCACTGCGGGCCCACCAACAGCGGCAAGACGCACAACGCGCTCACCCGCTTCGCCGCAGCCAAGTCTGGGGTCTACTGCAGCCCGCTCCGTCTCCTCGCCATGGAGATCTTCGACAAGGTTAATGCCCTCGGTGTCTACTGCAGCCTGCGCACTGGACAGGAGCTTAAGGATGTGCCTTTCGCCAACCATGTCGCCTGTACCATTGAAATGGTGTCCACTGAGGAGCTCTACGAAGTCGCTGTGGTTGATGAGATACAGATGATGGCTGACCCTGTCAGGGGCTTTGCATGGACGCGCGCTGTGCTTGGGCTCAAGGCAGATGAGATACACCTCTGTGGTGACCCTAGCGTGCTCAAGCTTGTCCGGAAAATTTGTGCAGATACTGGGGATGATTTGGTGGTGCATCAATATGAGCGATTCAAGCCTCTTGTTGTTGAGGCGAAGACACTTCTTGGGGACCTCAAGAATATCCGCTCTGGTGACTGCGTTGTTGCTTTCTCACGCAAGGAGATATTCGAGGTGAAGCTGGCAATTGAGAAGTTTACAAAGCACAAGTGTTGTGTTATTTATGGAGCTCTGCCACCAGAGACACGACGACAACAAGCAAAGCTGTTCAACGAGCAGGATAATGAGTATGATGTGCTTGTAGCAAGTGATGCAGTCGGTATGGGGCTGAACCTTAACATTAGGAGGGTTGTGTTCTATAGCTTGGCCAAATACAATGGGGAAAGAATGGTACCAGTTCCTGCTTCACAGGTAAAGCAGATTGCTGGTCGTGCTGGTCGGAGGGGCAGTGTTTACCCAGATGGACTCACAACAACTTTCTTGAAGGATGATTTAGATTATTTGATTCAGTGCCTGCAGCAGCCATTTGAGGAGGCACAGAAAGTTGGTCTTTTTCCTTGCTTTGAGCAAGTGGAAAAGTTTGCCAGCCAATTCCCTGACCTTGCTTTCACTGATCTGTTGGATAAATTCCGTGATACTTGTCGCATCGATAAGACATACTTCATGTGCCAGCAGGATGGTATCAAGAAGGTTGCTAATATGCTTGAGAGGGTGCAGGGGCTATCCCTCAAGGATCGCTACAATTTTTGCTTTGCTCCAGTAAATATAAGGGATCCAAAAGCCATGTACCATCTTCTGAGATTTGCCACTAATTATTGCCAAAGCCGTCGTGTTAGCATCGCAATGGGAGTGCCAAGGGGTTCTGCAAGAAATGACGCTGAGCTTCTGGACCTTGAGACAAAACATCAGGTCCTATCAATGTATCTATGGTTGTCACATCATTTTGAGGAAGATAACTTCCCTCACGTGGAGCAAGCTGAGAACATGGCAATAAATATTGCTGATTTACTTGGCAAGTCACTTGCGAAAGCATGCTGGAAGCCTGAATCAAGACAGCAAGCTAGGGGGCGACGAGAGGACAAGGATGAGTACAATGAGGAAAAGACATCAAATGACAGTGCAAAAGATGTCTCTACAGATGGTTATGAACGGCCAAGGGCACTTGCTAAAACAATCGTAAGGTATCCAACCCATCCTAACCCCTAAATCCTGCCTTAACAAGTGACTTGCCAAGTAATTCAATGTGGAAGAATATACCCGTAAGTTCTCCTTCAGATATTCTGGATTTTGTTCTTCGCCTCACCTTTGATTGGAGAATTACCTGTTGTGAACTTACCAGTTATGTTAAAATGTAGCTAGTACGCCCCCCCTCCCCCCATCCTGACATCACTTTTAGCTGGAAATTGTCCTTCGCCTTGCAGTATGTTCAGAGCTTGTACCTTTTATGGTCCCTTGCTTGTGAAGTTGCTCAGTGCTCCCAGAAAAAAAAACACTTGACAATTTTGAGTCCATCTTTAGGTAAATGAGTTAACTTGAAGGCCACGTATGTTTCTTGCCAATGCTCGTGAGTTTTATTGTGGTATATAATGCATATCTCTGAGCAAGCATTGATATATTTCATAACCATATTTTCGCACCTGCAAAATAATCACACTATGAACCACCAAGAGAAGTCCATAGGCTTGTCGCTACAAAATCTCTCCAGGATAGACAATGTATTGATTTCATGAACCTGTAACTTATGGTGTCTTTAGATTTGTTCTGGATGGGTCATGAACTCATGATAACTGTGTATTATTATGTGACATTAATGGCATGTCAATTCTAAAAACAGCTTCAGTGGACAAGTTCAAACGGAAAAATCTAGTGCGCTCATCTACGGTTGTCGAACTTCAAGTTGCTAGTGTGCTAGATTTTCTTAGTGGTACTTGTCTGTAGAATGGAGCTGATTGATAACCCAGTTATTTTTGTACAGTTGTCATGCTTGTAGTATCTTAGGCATTTTTATTTAGCTAATAAAATTACACTTCACACTTTTCAGTGTGCACCATGCAGTGGAACAGCAAACAGTTAATAAACAGTGTTATGTTTTTTATTATTTGAAAGCTGCTTGCGGTGATTAAGCTCACTTAAGTTTTCTGATCATATTTCCCCAAAAGGGTAACAATCATTAGCATTTCCTGTGATCATTCTTTTGAGAGTTATAGTTCCCTGACTAGAATAAGGTGCCTCAATATTTTGTTGTGTCGATTGTGGATGTCTTGTAGTTCCATGACTTTTCATTGAGATATCTCAGTTATCTATGTTTTGTTCCATTTTGCAGGAAATGGCAAGATAAGGTCAACCTCCTCCTTCCTTGAACTTTGCCGCTTGAAATTCTCATGGGTGATCAAACCCAAATGGATGCTACGAAAACACCCTCTTGAGCCAAGTTAGGACAACTAGATCAACTGCAAACGCCTGGAAAGTTTAATGCTATGGCATGCCGTGGCCATTTTCTCAGATTTGACTTAAGCGAATTTTGTCTGTTTGGAGCTTGGGTGGAAAGACTTGAAGCCTGCAAGTTGTGCTGCAGCATTTGCATCAATGGACCCTATTCCAATGGCGCCACAGGAGATTTATGTTAACTTGCTGTTGTGCAAGAGTAGATTGCACGGCAATGAACAACCTGACGCAGGCCAATAAGTTAACCACAGTTAAATTAGTTTTTGTCTGTGCTAGTACATTAGATTTGTGGTATACGACAGTTTTCATTGATTATTATCCAGGATGTTTGTGGTTATGCAGTGACCCTCGATGCTTCTTATCCTGTAACATTTGGAGAGCACAATAGTCTTATATGCCTTGCAGCATTTTCACTTGGTGTGTGTTTTTGGATTTTATAGACAGGGTTTTTGTAACTGTAGTTCTATATATATGGTTGTCTATAACCAATGAAACTGATGGGTTTGGATGGGGATCCTGCACTGAGTAAGGGTAAATGGCATGTGTTAGGATATAATTAGTATGCATATGATGATGTAAACCTTTGCCCATTGAGACTACAAGAGGTGATCTGACTGGAGTTTAAACTGTTTTGCTGATCCGAGTTTAGTGTTTCATGGCAAGCCAGTTTCTGTTTTGTTTGCGGAATTCTGTCCCAGGTCACTAAGGGCCAGTTTGGATCCCTAGAATTAAATTCATTCTAATAATTACATTTCAGACATAGATTAATTAAGCTAATATAGTTATATATGAAATATATTTGTATATTTATTGTTAGGCACACAAGGGACATACTTATATGTTGCATTTTTACTAAAGGGAAGTGAGTTGAAGAGTGTGCTATAAGTCGGAGAGCAGAATTATAGCATAGTAATCTATAGAATCAATTTTCATCTCTTACTCTATGAATTTGAGAGTCTTATTTGTGAGCTTGGGAATGTTATGCAATGTCAAATTCCAAGTCAGATAGCCTAATCCATCAAGTAGATTTTAATTCCTCCAAAATGAAGAGATCCAAACAGCCCCTAATAGTAATACGGTAATGCTCTGAATCGGGTGTTCATCCGCCTGGACGCTCCGTTGCTAGGCCGCGACGCCAGTCCAACAACGCTCATTCGTTTTAAAAAAAACTGTTCATCCACCCATTCCTATTCACTTGTTCCCCTCTTGCGTGTCGTCTCCTAGCGCACGGCCACTGGCCCTGCCAGGTGCTGCGTGTGGCCGCCTTCGAAACGCAACGCTCGGGCGCTGGCCTTGCCACGCACGGCGCGTGGCCGCCTCCGAGTCACGGCGCTCAGCTGCTGGCCCTGCTAAGCGTGGTGCGTGTGTAGGGTCGAGATGGCGGACTAGAGGGAGGGTGAATAGTTCATTCTAAAACTTAATCGCGTCGGTGAACCGAAACAAATGCGGAATTAAAACTATCGGTCTAGCCAAGACTACACCCCTCTATCTAAGTTCACAAGCACCTTATAAAGATCTTAAAGAGGCAACAAAGGTGTCGGGCTAGCGAGTACTCACATATCCAATTCTAGCTTGCAAGGTCACACAAACCTATGCAAATCAAACAAACTGAGGAGCACCTACACAATCTAGTAAGCAAAAACGCAAAACCACCTAAGCTCACTAGCAATGCTCAATAACAAGGCTACACAAGCCAAATTAGAGAGCGCAAATTACTTAGCTACACAAATTAAGTAATGTGACTAACAAGGTTACTCAAACCAAATTAGTCATGCAAGAGCTACTTCTATGCTACACAAGCAAGAAGGTAACTAGCAAGCTACACAAGCTAACTAATTACAAAAACAACTATACAAGCACAATGTATGAAATATAAATACAAGCTTATGTTGCACGGAATGCAAACCACCGAGAAGATAATGAAGACAATGTTGACACGGTGATTTTTATTCCGAGGTTCACATGTTTGCCAACACGCTAGTCCCCATTAAGACAAGCTCCAAGGTGGTCACCGGTCCTCTTGCTAGTGGTGACTCACAAGTCATACTCTCCTATGTGGAGTGCTTACCACAAGCTCTAGCACTTGACACGACTGGACCACTTGTCACCCTTCGCGTCTCACTCTACTAGAGTTGCTCTTCGCGGCTCCCGCGGGGTAAGCACAACACCCCTCACAAAGCTCTTCTCCGGAGCACCACACAAGCTTATTGCGGGCTTCAACGGAGACCACCACCAAGCCGTCTATCAGGTGGCAATCTCCGAGAGTAACAAACACCACCGGCTTGCAACTCGATCACCTAATGCCACTCAATGCAACTTCACGATGCAATCGCACTAGAATCGCTTACTCACTCGATCAGATGAATACTATCAAGCTCAAGTGAGTTAGAGAGCATCCAAACACACCTACATAAGCCACCAAGGCTTAAGGGTGCTCAGCAATCCACCCAAGGCTGGCCACCACTTTTATTTATAGCCCCAAGGGCTAAAAGAGCTGTTACCCCACAGCCAATGTCCAGTCGCACAGATCGTGCCACGTGGCACCCACCTTCAAAGCCTACCGTTGCTCTGCAACGGCCAGTTTACCCGCGCGCGAAACCACCTGACCGGACGCACAACGCGAAGATCGGACGCGGTCGTCCAACGTCAGGTCCACGCGCGCCCACGCTCGCCGAGCCAGCGACCTGACTCACAGACAGACGACTGGACGTGCCCCCAGCCCGAGTTTGGTCGACTCCAGAGAGTACACAGAGAGGGTTTTGCGCAACCTGCTGCGTTCAGTCAGAGGTGACCGGACGTAGGCCAGCGTCCGACGCTCACCTCTGCCTCCACTGCGCGCCACGTCACCAAGACCGGACGCTGAACAGTGTTCAGCCAGCGTCCGATCACCACCCCGCGCCGAGTCCGCTCACAGGAAAAACTGACCGAACGCGCAGGTCCTCCCGAGACCTGCGTCCGGTCACCTCCTATGACCACTTTCGTCTCCGTTTCTTCGCCGAGTTGATCCGTTTTAACTCCAACTTCTTCTCCTTTGCAAATGTACCAACACCACCAAGTATACACCACCATGTGTATGTGTGTTAGTATTTTCACAATCATTTTTACAAAGGAGTTAGCCGCTCAACTTGTCACGCCACTCGATCCTAGCAACGATGCATAGTTATATCACTCGAGTAGCACTAGATGACCGATATGCAAACAAGTTTGCCCCTCTTGATAGTACGACCATCTATCCTAAATCCGGTCATCAACTTCTCTACACACATATGACCGGTGAAATGAAATGCTCTACCTTATACCTTTGCCTTGCGTATTCCATTTCATCTCCTTCGATGTCGATGCAATACATGCACCAACATGATCAACAATGATATGATCCACTCCATATCATCACGTGACTGTATTGGTTTATTGATCTTGACTTCACTTGTTCTTCACCATTGCTTTGGTCCATCGATGCCAAGTCATCACTCAACTTGCCCTTCACACTTGCAACCAGTCCATTGAGTCAAGTCTTGTCTTGATATTCTTCACCTTGATCACATGACGTAATGTCATGTCTCATGTGCAATGAACTCCTTCATCACATGTGTGACCTTTGCAACATTTTTGAGCCATCGTCACCATCATGGCATGAGTTGCTCACACAAGTGTACATATGGACTAATTACATGTGTATCTCACTCAAACATAATTAGTCCACCTAAGGTTGTCACTCAATTACCAAAACCAAATAAGGACCTTTCAGCGTGGTTGCCCTCTCCAATTCGTGCGGTCGCGGCCTCCCCGCCGCTCGTGCGGCCGATGCCTCCCATTCGCGACGTGCAACCACTTCCGTTGGCCCCTTGCCTATAAGCGCCACCGGACCGCTACCTCCGGTGAACATCACGCATCGATGAGCCTCCATTGTGTCGAGCAGCAAGGAGATGTTGCGTTGAAAGTGCATGTTGCAAAAGTATGTTTCAATTTGTTTAAGATGTTTTAGACGTATGTTGCAAGTGTTTCATATGAATGTTGCAAAAATAGATCGAGATATTGCACATGTTGCAATAATGGTTATACACGTATGATGCAAGCGTCCATTCCAAATGTTTAATCTGTTTTTAGATATATGTTGCAAGTATGCTTATTTAGATGTTATATATGTTTCACACATATGTTGCAAGTTTTATTTAGATGTTTAGCAATGGCTTTTTCAAGTGTTTCATGTATTTTTGCAAGTGTTTTAGACACATGTTTTAACTGTTTCATCTGTCTTCAGAAGCATGTTGTAAATGTTTCATCTGAATGTTTCAAAAGTAGATCAGGTGTTGTTGCTAGGGACTCATCTGCCGCAGCTACTAGGGCATCCCCGAGAGGGCACAAACATCCAAGCAAGGGAAGCAGAGGGGTGCCAGTAGGGGTCAGGCGGTACAGGCCCCGCGTGGGCATGCAAAACGGAGTGTAGGCGCGATCGTCCAGACACGCATGTCTGTCCGGACGTCCGAGCGCTAGCAATGCCGATAACAATCTCGTGCCCGTCTGAAGGGATGTTTTTTAAGGGGTTTTTGCTTGGTCTATTTTTATAGTTGAAACTTTGGTTTTCGAGCCTATTTTTGAGGGTTTTTTTATGAGGAGATTTTTCTGAGCTGAAAGGATGGTGCTTAAGTGGGCTGAATTTCTGAGTGGACAATACGGCCGTTTAGGCCTGCTCAAAGCATCGGAAAAATACTACGACTCGCGGGGGCCCAGCCCAATTCTACTCAAACCGGCGGCAAGCGCGAATGTCCGGGCGGCCCAGTATAAAAACCAGCAATTAACCCCCGTCCACCAGGCCACCACCACCTGTCCACCCGACCCGCCTCCGCCCGCCCACCGCGCGTAGCCGCGCACGGCAGTGGCAGCAGCCTTCCCTTTCCCTGGACAAGGAGGGAGCGCTAAAACCCTAGAGGGGGTTTTCCACTTTGCTCGCGATGCGGACCGCCGAAGAGAAGGGCAAGAGGGCGAGGACCGACGGCGCCGAGGAGGACGGGGGACAACCCATCGACCGCGCCCTCCTCCTCTCCATAGAGAAGCTCCAGGAGATCCAGGACCAGATCGAGAAGGTGAGTTGCTTCGCTTTCCAGGTGATTTGGAATTTTTCCCCTCCTCATTTGACGCGCTGTGATGGCTCAGCCATTGGATCGCCGGGCTTCGTCAGCTGTAGGTTTTCGTTGGTCTTTCGTGTGGTTCCCCTTGAAATTCAGTAGAGGTTTTGCTGCCGGTTCAAGGTGACCTGTGCGATGGTTTCGGCGTTTGGCTGTGTTGCAGCCTAAGGAAGAATTGTTTTGTGGAGTTGGCACGGAAGGGAGGTTTTCGCTCGAAGCCCTATTGCTGAGGATTGGATCCTTCCTCTGCTCCCTAAACAAAATTAGATCGGCACTACCCTCGTATTAATTGCGAGCGGGCTCTGAAATCAGAATTGACTTGATTTTTACGAGATTTCATCAGCAAATCTTAGAAGCTTCCTATTGCTAAATGGTGAAATGGGATGGTGGAAACACACTGGCTAAATCTGTGCTGCTCATGTACAGGACGAGTGGCAAAACCATAGTGTGCATTTTTTTTACGTTGCCTGTTTTGATGTATTTAAGTGTGTTGGCTGTCTCTCATAGGTTTAATTCATTGCAGGTTAATGAGGAAGCAAGCAATGAAGTATTGGAGGTGGAACAGAAGTACAATAAAATTCGCAGACCGGTTTATGTTCGACGCAATGAAATGATCCAGAAGATTCCAGACTTCTGGCTGACAGCGGTTTGTAATATATTTCTATGGTTTATGTTACATCTCTTTTTTGAGGGTTGGTGTTGCGTATGGGCTCATCTTTTAATTAGTAACGTGCCAGTGCTGTGTCCTGAACCTGCAGTTTCTCAGCCATCCTATGCTTGGCGATCTTCTAACTGAGGATGATCAACAGGTACCTTTGTTTGACATGGTTTTAGCTGTTCGAACATTTGCAATAAATTTTCAGCAAGTAATAAAATCAATTAAGCAATAGACCTATATATCCTGCAATACTATCAGAAACAATCGGTAAATTGTCATCTCTTATTAACTCAGGAACTTACAATGTTCATTCTGTTATAGATTTTTAAACACTTGGAGTCTATGTTTGTGGATGAGTCTGAGGATATTAAATCGGGCTGCTCTATTACTCTGGTAAGATTCATTTGAACCTGCAAGCTACAGTTTCTTCTTGATATTTTTTAAAAACTTTGTTTTTACTGTCTTTTGACCTTGAATTGGTAGACCTTTTCTCCCAATCCATATTTTGAAGATCAAAAGCTTACGAAGGCATATTCCATCAATGACGATGGAACAGTTACAGTAAAGGCTACCTCCATTAAGTGGAAGGCAGGAATGGTATTGTGCCTTGACTATCACACTATGTGTTTAACTTACCAAGTTTTTGCTGGAGAACCTAACGATTTTTCTAATTTGTACATTAGGATATTGTCAATGGAAAGACATGCAACAAGAAGGGGGACAAGCGACTACTGGTTGATGAAAGGTATCTGGTTTCAGGTTTCTATTTGAGCACAAATTTTCCCATTTCTAATTTCCTATTAGTGATGCACAATTATATAATCAAACAATCTGTGCTTGCTAGCTTCTTTTCTTATGTCAATGTTCTCCATGCTTTCTTTCTGTCATTCTTGTTCACTCTAGATTAGTCTACGCTACTCTATACATTCTGTTGGCTCCATTTTGATTTTACAATGTGGCACATTTCCATTTGTCTTATTTTGTCAACTGTCACGAAATTGCTGAAATGTTTGTCAAAATGTGTTTTTTTAACTTAAATCTGGCAGGATTTTGCCAGCATTATATTAATAAAGAATAACAGTTTGGCCTAAATAAGGCCCAAAAAGGGAACAAAACAAAATATGTTGTATTCTAGTTCCTAGTGGTGGTTTAGCGGCTCTTGGTCTTGTGATTGAGCATACAAAATATGCTTAAACTAATACCTTGACATGTTGGAGAAGCCATGGCTTTTTTAATAGCTTTTCTTTTTCCTTTTTACCTGGTTCATGCATTATACTCTCTCAGGTCACAAATATATGACACTTTGACTGAAATCCAGTCAAACTTTTGAAACTTTGACCACTACCAATAGCTCTCAAAATATTTGGTTTGGAGATATAGATATGATATGGGTAGATTTGTCTTAAATAGCGCTTTCATGGCGTACATTATTGGGCACTATAATTATATGTTTTAGTAGAAATATTATGGTCAAAGTCGCACCTCAAAGGTCCAAAAACTAAAAAATGTCATACATTGTGACCGGGAGTGATGTTTATACAGTAAATAGTAATAACTATCTCAATTGAGTTGTTAGTTGGAGGTTCTATAAAGTTCTGTTCTTTTTGCAGTTTTTTCACTTGGTTCAGCAATGCAGAGGACAAAAGTTTCGCTCATGGTGAGATCGATCAGGTATAACAGTTTCCAGGTCTTACGGCTGAGGTTGAGGTTGTGGCTTCAAAAATATATTCCTGTTTGTTCTCTGATGACCTCAATTACATAGGTGGCAGATGTAATCAAGGAAGACTTGTGGCCTAATCCTTTGAAGTATTTCAACAATGTTAGTTGTTCTTTTGTGATGAATGATTTTGTTCATTTATTTTATATATAGTTTTGTACTATATCTTTGTATTCTGTGCTGAAATCTCTCACTGCAGGAGCTAGAAGGCGAGTTTGAACTAGAGGATGATGAGGAAGAGGTAATCCACTAATCCAGTTCTTTAATGTGCAATTCTATTCAAGTTATTCCTTAGGTAAAAGCGCATTGCATTCTTTTCTATCCTGATGATATTGATTTTTTAGTAGCAGTAACTTTTTCATGTTAGGCAGCGTTTAGTTCGCGAAAAGAAAATTTTTGGGTGTCACATCGGATATGTCGGAAGGATGTCGGAAGGGGTTTTCGGATACTAATAAAAAAACAAATTACAGAACCCGTCAGGAAACTGCGAGACGAATCTAATGATACTAATTAATCCGCCATTAGCACATGTTGGTTACTGTAGCACTTAAGGCTTTTCATGGACTAATTAGGCTTAAAAGATTCGTCTTGCGATTTTCCCGAGAACTGTGCAATTAGTTTTTTTTCGTCTATATTTAGTACTCCATGCATGTGTCCAAACATTCGATGTGATGGGTGGAGGCAAAAATTTTTGGGAACTAAACCAGGCCTTAATATCATGACTCTTTTGCTGCACCTAGCTTTACGGTTAATCATACTGTTTTCTGCCACGTGCTGATTAATTTATTATTTAGGATTTACTATGCACATTTGAATGCCAAGTCATGCACCTTGTCATGCCCCTATTATTTGCGCGCACAAATTGGAGATGTTCAAATTATTTCACCGTGTCCATTCTTTCCCTCTGTTTATTTATGACCCCTGCAAATATTTTTAGGGATCTGATGAGGAAGCCGAAGATGAAGACGAAGACAAGGAGGATGAAGAGGAGCCCTGAGCCCTGTTCCACTTAGGTCAGGTTCGACAAGTTGTCTGCAGAATGCGTGAGACTGAGCCTCCAGATGGCTGATGAAACAAGGCGTCCCCTTTTGCAGTGTTTCAGTACTTGACTTGGTTGGAGTTTTAGGGCCTATTTTCAGAACTTAAGTTTATGGAGAGGCAACCCATGGGGTTTGGTATTTGACAGATTTCTTTATGTGCAATCCATTATGTACCGTGGAAGTTCTGCTTGGCCTCGGCGTTGTTTGCTGTGCGTATTCTTGCAAAATGTTATGGCTATTCGTTCATGTTTAGTATTCGTGGGTAGTGTTCATGGCCTGATGGCCAAGCCTCCCAGGTTCAGTTCTGTACTGGGCAATCTAGTTGCCGCCCTCGTCTCACTTAACTGTCTGATCATTGTAGTAAAAAAAGAACTTTTAAAACTGTAGCTCGGCCTCGATGCTTAGGCCCTGTTTGGATCCACCCAGCAAGAGAGACAACATCCAAGGAGCTAACCAATAGAGATAAACAGTACTGAATTAACAAAAACACAGATCCCCTGATCAATTTGTCGATAAATAGAACATGATAACATACAGATCAACCATCACTAACATGGTGGAAGATTTCTGGCTGTTGGACGTCGCAGATCAGATAGTCTTCAAACTCCAAGTGGCAAGCACAAGCGACGAAGCCAGGGTCCCACCCCTTCCCTTCCCGGCGGAGGTCTCTCGGCGGCGTGGTCACCCCGTCCTCGAAACGGTAGGCGCCGAAGCCGCGAAGGCGCTGCAAGAGGTAGTTCAGGTACACCGCGTTGGCAGCGACCTTGGGGAACTTGTCGGCGGACAGCATGACGCAGTGCGTGTCGCCGACGAACACCGCGTGGTCCCCAATGCCACTCAACGGGATCAGCCGCCTCCCAGCGACGTCCACCTCGGACACCTCCATGCGGCAGGGAGCACCGCGGGACATGAATGTATCTGTCGGGTTACAGCGCTCATCAGTGAGCAGGAGCTTGTTCTCGCTGCAGCGCAAGAATGAATAGCGCACCATGAGCATCCGGCCGTCGAGGGACCGGACGAGGTAGGAGAAAGCCAGAGCGTACTTTCCGAGCCCCGTCTCCCTGAGCAGGTAAACGACGCGAGGCTTCAATGGCAATCGGCTGGTCATCGGGCCCATGTCCAGCGCCATGACGTCGCCGCGCGGCGTCGTCAAGTAGCAGCGCCCCTTGAAGGACAGCAGGGACGTGAACACGATCTGGCCGAGGCAGCTCACGCGAGAGACGAACTGCTCGCCGCGGTGCACGGACACCCAGTGCGGGTCGCCCGGCTTGGCGCAGACGACGCGAGACAGCGGCTTCCTCAGGCAGAGCACGAGGGTGGGCGGGGAGGTGGAATCCTCGATGCCGGCGCCCTTGATGGGGGGCGGGTTGGGGACCTGGACCTTTCGGGAACCTAGTTGTAAGGGCCAGGTAACCCTTGCCACGAACGGGGCACACAAGGCCTGCACGTCGCTGATGGCGGGGTACTCGGTGAGCGCGCCGGTGAGCGGGTTCAGGAGGCGGATGGCGGCGGTGGCCTTGTCGCACAGCACGAGGATGCCCTCCGCCGAGCCCAAGTGGTGGTGGGTGCAGAGCTCCGGTAAGTCGGCGTCCACGCGGGCGCCGGTGGCCACGTTGACGAGGGTGCAGCGCGACGGCGGGGCGCAGTGGAGCGTCGCGATCCAGTCGCGAGGGCGGAAGCGGCTGTCGAGGCCGCCATGCGCGCGCGGGTCGTCGGTGCACGCGCGCCAGGGCTTGCACGCCGCGCGGAGGCGGAGATACTCGGCCACGTCGACGGCGAGCAGCCGGCCGGCGACGTCCTGGACGATGCCGGGCTCCAGGTTGGCCCAGTCCCTCCTGCGAGAGGATTATCAGATTGAGCCGCCGTGGCGAAGAAAGAAGAAAACGGAATCACCATTCGATCCCTCCTTGTGCTTGGTATAATCCGTCGGCGAGATAAGTGTCGTCGCCGTCGGTACAGGATCCCGTCGGATCGGCAGATCTCCGCCGCGCCCGCTTCTTCCAGCAGTCGGATTGGGCGCAGTAGCCCATTGGATGGGGAAGACCAGAGGTCGGGGAAGGGAACCTCGCTTTTCTCTCAGATTTGGGGCAAGACCAGGGATGAAAACGGTACGAATATTTAAATCACATATTTATGATATTGATATCCCATTGTATCCTATCCGTCATTTTTTATATTATCCGTATTCGAATCCGAATCCGGACGTAAATACGCAAGACCTCGACGCATCGGAGCGGCGGCAGCGCCGGAGCAGCGGTCGTCCCATGAACGCACTCCCTCTTCACCCACACCCCATCCTCGTAGCGCCCGTTTTTGCATACAATCTGGGCCTCGGCCCGCCTACGTAACTCGGCCCACACAGCTCGCCTGCCCGCCCGCCGCCCTGCCGCACCCGGCGACCGGAGCAAATGCGCCTAAACGGAACACCTCGGCGTGCGTGCCTTCCACGCGGGGCCGTTGCTGCGGCGCTGCGTCAGATCGACGCGCGGCGCTTCCGGCCCCAACCCTCTCGCCGCATGCCTATAACTCGCGCCCGAATCGCGCACCTTCCACGGTTCCACCACGCTCTGGAAGCTGTTTCCCCTTTCTCGACAAAGCTGGTGCAGAGATGGCCGCGGAGAGCTGCGTCCCTCGGCCCCTGTTCGGCGGCGCCATCTCCACCACCTTCCCCGCCCGCTTCCAGGTACGAGGCTCCCTCCGCCTGCCCCCGCAACCTCCCTGCCTTCCGAGGTCTAGCTTCCTTTTTTCGTCGTGCGTGTGTGCTTACGCTTCGTTTGGACGGTCTGCTCGCATGCTCGGCACTCCTAAAGCCCGATGACGCACAGGAACCACGCGGGCGGCGGCGGCGGCAGCTCCCCCCTCCCGGCTTCTTGCTTCTGCTTCTCAGAGTCCAGGGGCAGCGGCCCGCGCGTCAAGCCAGCAGCGGCAGCCGTCGCTACGGCCGATGGCTCTGCCTGGCTGGCGGCTGCCCGGTTTCGCCCGGCGCCCGGCAGGCCGGTGGCGGCAGCCGTGGTCTGTGGACTGTGGCTGCGCGCGGCGGCCTGCCGCCCTGCCCGGATGCCCCTGTGCGCTGCTGCCTGAGTGCTTGCTGCGCTCCGCGCCTCTGCATCAATGCCTTTGCTGACTGATGTGATGATTTCTGATTCAGTGCCTATGCCTTTGCTGACTGGTGTGATGATTTCTGATTCGGTGCCTTTGCTGACTGTTGCGCCATTGCAAATTTTGGCTTTGATGAATCATCAATCGATTAAATAGATAGATATAATGTATTATGTCATTGCAAATTTTCGCTTTGATGAGTTGTCAATCGATTAAATAGATAGATATCGGTTACTTATTAATCAATTCAACGATTATACAGATCTGAAAAGTTTCTTTAGTACTAGTATACCTTTACCGTTCTACAATTGTTGTTCATGATGATGTTGTCAGTTTTATCTAAATTTTTGTGATCTAAGTTTGCCCTACCTCAGTTTTTGGGCCGGATCCTCCACTGACCCTCGTGTTCTGATTTGTGCAGGACGTGAGCAACATCCGGGAGGTCCCTGACCATCAGGTTCGTAAGATCCTCGCTTCCGAGTTCTTATCTACATGGATGTGTTTGTGTGTTGTTTAGAGAATTTGTTTGAATTTACTCTGATGGGCTGTGCTGTGCAGGAGGTTCTCTTTGATCCATCCCGCGACGAGAGCCTCGTCTTCGAGCTACTTGACCTCAAGGGCGAGGTGGACGACGCCGGCAGCGCGCTCTGGTTCCTGCGAGACATCGCCAACGAGCAAGACGCCGGGGACAACTTGGTTGGTAACAATACTCAATAGTCCCTTGACTTGCCTATATACTGTTTAATGACTGATCAGCTACCGCCTGTTGGAGGCTGTCTGCTACTCTAGTTGCAATGTAACTGTCCATGCAATACAGCCAATACTAACTCATTTGGTGGATTAACAATCTGTTCCGAAACTATGTGTGTGCTTACTGTCCCTTGGATGGCAATGTTACCTGATTGTACTACGGCTGTGTTTAGTTCCTAAAATTGGGGTACAAAATTTACTGTAGCATGACTGTAACATTTCGTTTGTATTTGATAATAATTGACTAATTAGGATCAAAACGTTCGTCTCGTAAAGTACAATCAAACTGTGTAATTAGTTTTTGATTTCGTCTACATTTAGTGCTTCATGCATGTACCACAAGTTTGATGTGACGGGGAATCTTCTTTTTGTATAGTGCCAATTTCAAAAAGTTTGAAGGAACTAAACACAGCCTACATTGACGAACAAAAGAGGCCTGTTGGTAAAATTTTGCTGGTTTGTTTGCTAGGTGGTCGAGCATTCCGGGACACTTGAGCTAGCTGCCTTGCGTCTCGGAGAAGCCCCTGTAGTGGCTGCAACAGCAGTTGGCCAGATGGTAAGCTCATTTACTGTTCAAATATGTTGTGCCACCCTGATGGTCAATCTATCTCCCACTGATTGGTGTTTTTCAGTGCTTCTTTGGATAGGATTGTGGAAAGTTTCTGATCTTGTAGAGATGTAATGTTATGTTGTTGTGATGCATAGAATAAACTAGTTTTCAGTATTAATTTGACATCCTATCTATTCTCTTAAAAATTGACATCCTTGAGAACGATAACTATGAATCTACATCAGTTAGTTTGCTCAAATATTCATATATGGTACCTCCATCTTCAGAAATTAGATAGGATCTGGACATGTATAAGTACATCATTCTCATCTCATGTATAAGTGGGAGAAAGAAACAATCTTTAGTCTTCATTTGGCTGAAGTGGTCACCCAGGAAACGTTGTGAGATTGTTTGAACTGTGTATGAATGAGAATGATTATGTTAGCATTTCTAATTCAGTTTATCGATTTGCATTGAAATGATCTAGTATTAGAATGAATAAGAAAGAGGTGTCCATAAAATGCATTGTAGGATCTCATGCCCTTTCATTGTTTACATAGGCCGTTTCAAAAGGGAGGCAGGGCAGAGAAGCACAGAACATTGTTCGAGTGAGTATAACCACACTTCATGAGTAGCGTTAAGTGGTAAATTTAGTCACTCTTCAAACTGAATTCCTTGTTAACTTTTACAGATTTACCTGGCAAACATACGCCTCAAGAATGCAGCAACCGATGTACTTATCACCGCATATGAGCCGCTGTTGATAAAGTAAGCCCTCTCGATTACTATCACAGCACTTTACATTATTAGTTTGTATTTTATTCTTGAACAAATATTTCAACATTTCATACTTTGTCAAGGTTGGGACTGTGTTCCAATTTTACATCACACAACTACCATCCACTGGCATTTGCTGGTCTGTATATTAAATCTATTTTTTTGTTTCTTGCATAAATTAATGTTTGATGCATCTTGACCTATTAAAATGAGGGTCAATGATGTTAAACAGGGCAACCATTTAGTAACAGTAAATGACTAAATGTTGTGCTTGTTAAACATGCCATTTTGTTGCAAGTCACTATCAGCTTTGCACTGTGGAATACGGGATACCCTTATGTTCAAATACATGAATTTCTTTCAACTTTGTACCTCGGCATGCCAAAATCTAGTGTACTAGGATTGTGGAAAGACCAAAATACAAATTCGTTTAGTATAATTTTAAGTATTGCAAGAAACATGATTGATAGAGGTCCAAAACATGAGTACATCGAACATATCTAAGTTCAAGACATCATCCTAGAATTACCAAGGCCTTGATATATTTAGTAAATTAAGATATTGTTGTTTTCCAGTGTTACTAGCAGCCATAATTGATTTATGCTGTCTGATTCATTACAGCCCCCTGAGTGAAAGTACTGTGGCAGTTGCAGCTGGTCCGGTGATACCTGCTGAACAAGCAGGATGCTTGCCAATGTCTGAGATCTTCAAACTTGCAGTGATGAATTTCAATGTGCATGATTGGAACCTTTTCAATGGTGGCCCTTGAACCAGAGTGGATAGTATCTCCAAAATCCGATGGAGAGCATCTGATTGACATACAAACACTATTACCTGTTTTCTAGATCTACAATTCGTTAGGTCAGAAATTATACTATCTAGCTTAAGTAGTGTCTTCCAAAGACTCCTGTTGAACTTACCTCTGGACATTAGTTGAGTTTGTCATGGTAGATTGTAGTGGAGTGTACACAGAACGGTCCGGTGGCTTCATCAGTAAAGCCAAGTCTGTTCTTTCCTGTTAAACGCGGTCATTTAAATTTAGGAATCAGAGTTGAAGCTACCAAACTCTAAAGAGAACCATGCTTTCAGTTTTTTTTAAAAAAAAAATTATAAGGTGAAGATGCCATCCTTACATTTTATGGCCTGCAATATTTGTCCTACGTGATACCATATATTCTTCATCACTCACTGCAACTGGCTTTACGGGCACCAAGGATCCTGGATGACGAGCATGTGAACTATGGAGTCTAAGGAAGATATGATGTGACAAAAGTTGTGGAGCGACTTAGGATGTGGACCATCCCAGCGTGCAATTGGACTGTGCAACCGTAACAATGTCAGCACTCAGCACCTTAGAAAGAAATTGGGGGTTCAAGTTATGACACTTGGTTGAGTTTCAATTCAGGATTTCTGATTATATATATGTTACCTACTTAACTTAATGGACAACAATTGAATGTTTGGTATATCCTACATTACCCTGGAAAAAAGAGGTCGGATCCAATTTTGATAATTCTGTCATGCATCTCTGAATAAAGAGGTGCGATGTACATGAGAACCTGCGGCCAATATAGTATATATATTACAAGTCCACATTATACAACGTTTCCATTTCCTTTTGCCGGAAGTCGATTATAATCCGTCCCTCGACAATGAATAATCAGATAAGGGAGAAAAAAAGAAACCAAAAAAAAAGAAACTGTTTGGAGTTTGGGGCCTCGATTTCGCATTATTACAAAATTATCACCATCATCATTCATCAGGGAAGAGCCTGGGGAAAATTTTGAAGTCGAGGGTGAGCTACAAATTTTGGAGTACCATGCAACGCCTCACTTCCACTTGATGGCGCAGATGTCAGCGAGGTCGACGACCCTCTGCGAGTACCCCCACTCGTTGTCGTACCAGGAGATGACCTTGACCATGTCGTCTCCCATGACCATGGTGAGGGAGGCGTCGATGGTGGAGGAGACGTCGGAGCACCTGAAGTCGACGGACACGAGCGGCACGTCGCAGACCTCGAGGATGCCGCTGAGCTCGTTGGCGGCGGCGTCGCGGAAGGCCTGGTTCACCTCCTCGGCGAGGGTCTTCTTGGAGACCTGCACGACGAGGTCGACGACGGAGACGTTCGGGGTGGGCACCCGGAGCGCGATCCCGTTGAGCTTGCCCTTGAGGTTGGGGAGCACCAGCGAGACGGCCTTGGCGGCGCCGGTGGAGGTGGGCACGATGTTGAGCGCGGCGGCGCGGGCGCGGCGCAGGTCGCGGTGGCTCGCGTCCAGCAGCCTCTGGTCGCCGGTGTAGGAGTGGGTGGTGGTCATGGTGCCCTTGATGATGCCTGTGAGTATGCATGCGCTGTTATAGCTAGTTTGCTTCGATTTGCAATACTAAGAAGGAGCATCAAAGTTTGACGCAAGAGTCAAGAATTCAAGATACGCACCGAACTTTTGGTCGAGCACCTTGACGAATGGCGCGAGGCAGTTGGTGGTGCAGGAGGCGTTGCTGATGATGGGCTCGTCGGGGTTGTACTGGTCGGCATTGACGCCGACGACGTAGGTGGGGATGTCTCCCTTCCCGGGCGCCGTGATGAGCACCTTCTTGGCCCCCGCCTGGATGTGCTTCCCGGCGCCCTCGCGGTCGACGAAGACGCCCGTGCCCTCGATGACGAGGTCGATGCCGAGCTCCCCCCACGGCAGGTTGCTGGGGTTGCGGTCCGACACGACCTTGATGACCTTGCCGTCGACGGAGATGGCGTTGTCGCCGACGGGCTTGACGTCGGCGTCGAAGATGCCCAGCGTGGAGTCGTACTTGAGCAGGTGCGACGCCTGCTTGACGCCTCCCGTGTCGTTGATGGCGATGACCTCGAGGGGGGAGGCGTCCCCGCGCCCGTGCCAGCACCGCAGGAAGTTGCGCCCGATCCGGCCGAACCCGTTGATCGCCACCTTCAGCTTCGCCTCCGTCGGCGCCCGCCGAGACCCCCCGCCGCCCGTGCCGACCTGGTTGATGTGATGTGATGATGCACAGGCAAGCAAGCAAGCAAGCCAGGCAGCAGCAGCAGCAGCAGCAGCGCAGACATGCGGATCGATCGGGCGGGGCAGGCAAGGCACGTACCGCGTGGGTCCTGAAGGAGACGGCGGAGATGAAGTCGTCGGAGGTGGCATTCCGGCGCATCGGCAGCGACGCGGAGCTCCTGAGCCCGGAGAACTCGGACAGGCCGGCGGCCCCCTGCTGGACACATCACATAACCATCACTCGCCTCGCTTATCCGGTGGAGCTAGCTAGAGTGCAAGCTAAGCAACCCATCCTACGTCGCATGGGCATGGCGGGAGAGAACGAGAGGCATGCATACCTGGAGTGGCACGGTGGTGGCGGAGAGCATGGACGACGCCGCCATGGCCACGGGACCAGGCAGCAGAGGATCAAGACAAGGATGACGATGCTGCTAGCCAACAAGCGGGCGCGTATATACGAAGTGAGTTGGCGGATTGGGGGGGTGCGCGCGTTTGTGGTGCCCGGGGCCGCGAACGGAGATCGTGAGGTCGGGGTTCGGGGAGGGATCAGATTTCGGATAGCACGCCCGACGAATGGCTGTCGATGGCCGCCCTCCTGCTCGGTCGATTTGTGGCCATTTTTCCGGGCCCGCCCCTCTCCTGTTACGACTTGTGTGACTTGCGCGTGCCCGAGGCGGGCTTCGCTTCAGTTTTCTTCGCCCCCACTCGTTCCACCGGCTCCTCGCGCGACCGACATTGTTGCAGTGTGCTGCTGGTAACGTAACGGAGAGCAGGGAGAGCCGGGCCGGAGCTTCCGGACCTCAGGTGCTGTGAAAGCAATGTCAATAGGTCATGTTGATGGATATTCGGTCGCGTTGCACGTCGTTTCGGTAGCAGAGCGCCCGTCGTGGCTGGGTGGCTCGCCCTCCCCGGCCTCCCAAATTTGTGAGGCGGTCGTGTTCGTGAACGGGATGGCGGCAGGATTTCTGTGCTGTGGTGTGTGGTCGTCCACTCCGAAGTCCAGGACTCCGGGGGTGAGCCTTTTGGCGCTGCAGCTCACACTGATGACTGACCGCTAGTTTTCCTGGGGAGAGGATGCGGCAAAGCGTCCTTCTCCGCCTGCTCCGTGCCACCTTGTATGCTCTCGCCTTGTCACCACTGCTGTAGCTGGTACCCAGCCAATTCTGGTGGGTGTCTTCGGGATCTCCTATAGCCTTCTCAACAATTCTTTCATCCTGGGGGCATTTTTTTCTGTCTACTATATAACACTCGCCATCCTCCCAACATATTCCCTGCAGTTCGCATCACCACCTTCACGTCACGCCGACACTCTCCTTGAGAAAACAAATAGAATTTTGTGTTTTCCATAAGCTCTATAAAATGGTAAAACTGCAAGTGTTGAGCACTGCATTTTTATTACTAGAAATCCACCATCTGGCAATTTGATTCAATGTCGCTACCAATCTGTATTTACAAAATATCAGACATTAAACACTAAATCTCTGTTGTTACACAACATTGAACAAACAGATGATGCACCAATTTAGCTTCCTCGCAAAACATGCATTCTTTATTATTCAATTCTTTTCTCTTAGCTAGGCTGTCTCTCGTTAACAACTTGTTATTACACCAGAGCCATAGAAACTACTCCACTAGTGAAGCAGAGTCATACCAAACGGGCCCAAACTCTTGAAGGAATGCTTGATTTCTATAAATCAAATATATACTTATAAAATGTAAATAAGTGACTCAAAGGCCTGTTTTCTATAAATTTAGTTGAAGATGTGTGTTTTTAAAAAAGTATTTTTACACTATGATAAAACATTTGATCCCAACCAATGGTTGTCCAATAGATTGTCTGTCCACGTGCCAGTTATAGAAGAAGTGGTTGTACATGTGACGTACTCTAGACCAGAGTCCATATAACTTTCTTCTCTTTCGGGCCCTCTTTGGAACAAAGGATTTACAAAATACGGAAACAAAAAAAATATAGGTATAAAAATGCCCTAACACATCAAATCGTACAAAAGATTAAGATGCTTTTGGAAGCAATGTTGGAAAAGGACAAGAAATAAAACAATGAACAATGAGGTTGGAGCCCATGTTTAGTCTCCTAAAAAAAATACTCTTTACAATGGTCTAATCCATAGAAATTTCAAATTTCAAAGGAATTGTTGGTAAACATCCAATTTGTTCCGAATGGTCTCATAGGGATTGTTCCTATAGGATTTATATCCTTCAAAATTCCTACAATTTTCCTCCATTCCAAAAGAGACCTTACTAGAAAATGGAAAGCGATCAATTCTGAAAAATTGAGCATTTTGGTTTTTTAGTTATTTTGATTTAGTTTCGGTCCTAACTGAACTAACGGAACATTTTTTAGCAGAGGCTAAGACAACAAAAAAAATGTTTGTAAGATAAATTTGGGCAACAATTCCTCTTCTTTTAGATAATAGTAACCGATAAGAAGGCAATATATATCAAATATAAGAACATAATAAATACACAGCAATTCAACACATACACATAAATCAAATATATAGTCTTATAAAATTTAAATAAGTGAGTACAGTAATTTGGTTTTTTAATCTAGGTGTCATTTCATTACTCATTGGCTAACATACAGGGGCGAAGCTAGCTTCTAGCCAGTGGTGCCAATGCACCACCCAAAAATTATAAAAACAATAGTTTTTTTTTTCTAAAGTTTTACCATATATGCACCACTAATAACACAATTGTATGTACCCACGAGGCAAGTACACCACCCTCTGGATTGGGTTAAACGAGAGTGAGAACTGAAAGAATTCGAGTTAATTATTATGTTAAATTGTTAATTATTATGCACAGCCCTAGCATAGGTAGGCCCCTATTAGAGATGGCAACGGGTACCCGAAACCCGGGTACCCGACGGGTATTACCCGATAAAGAGACGGGTATGGAATGAATTTTCTACCCGTGGGTACGTTATTGGGCAAAATCCTATACCCATCGGGTATGGCGGGTACGGGTGTGGGTGTATACTACTCATACCCGCATACCCGCGGGTAAGACATACCCGCAAAAATAACTAGCCAACCTCAGTTATTTTAGCGCATATAAGTCATGAATTTGGCCCATTGAGACATCCACTATATTTCTAGTAGATTGCCTTTGTTGTAATGATGCTAATAATGTTTGTTAGCATGTTTGTAACTTGTTGGAAGCTTAAAATAATTTTTTTTTGCATGTGACTATTTGATATTTTTATGTAATTTTCGGGTATGCTATCGGGTACGGGTTACCCGTCGGGTGAGAATTACCCGGCGGGTACGGGTATGGAACTATTTTTTTACCCGCATGCGGGTACGGGTAACCCGACGGGTAAAATTTTGCGGGTGCGGGTACGGGTGGGCACTACCCGTCGGGTACATACCGTTGACATCTCTGGCCCCTATCACCAGCGCAAGGCCGAAAATCCGTCCTCGTCCTCCTTCCCCACGATGGCCGCCGCCGCCGCCATGGCCGCGGCCGCCTCCTCGCGGGCCTTCCTGCGCCCGCACCGTTGCGTCCTCCTCTCCCACACCCACCCGCTTCGCCGCCGCCTCTCCACCAACGCCACTGCCTTCGCTCCCGCCTCCACCGCCGCGTCGGCCGGCGTCGTGGACGTGCTCATGAAGCGAGGGCTCGTCGAGGCCACCACCTCGGAGGCGCTCGCCGCAGCTAGGCCCGGAGAGCTCAAGGTTTACTGCGGCTTCGACCCCACCGCCGAGAGCCTGCATCTCGGCAACCTCCTCGGCCTGGTCGCGCTCTCCTGGTTCCGCCGATGCGGCCACACCGCCGTCGCGCTCATAGGTGGCGCCACGGGCCGCGTCGGCGACCCCTCGGGCAAGAGTTCCGAGCGCCCCGAGCTCGACGTCGCTGCCGTCGAAGCCAACTCCGACGCCATCAAGTCCCTCGTCGCCCAGATCCTCGGCCGCGTTCCCGAGCCTGCCCACCATTCCCACCGCGGTCAAAAAGAGCAGCCTTTGGCCAATTCGGCGGATTCGTCACAGAGAATGGGTTCTTTCGTGATCCTGGACAACTACGACTGGTGGAAGGACATCACGCTGCTGGATTTCCTTAGGGAGGTGGGCCGTTTTGCACGCGTGGGCACAATGATCGCCAAGGAGAGCGTCAAGAAGCGTCTCGCGTCAGAAGACGGCATGAGCTACACCGAGTTCACCTACCAGCTGCTGCAGGGCTACGACTTCCTTTACATGTTCAAGAATATGGGTGTCAATGTGCAGATTGGGGGCAGCGATCAGTGGGGGAACATCACTGCGGGAACTGAGTTGATCAGGAAAATCTTGCAGGTTGAGGGGGCGCATGGACTCACATTCCCGCTCCTGCTGAAGAGCGACGGGACCAAGTTTGGGAAGACAGAGGATGGGGCAATCTGGCTCTCTTCGAAGATGCTTTCTCCTTACAAGTTCTATCAGTACTTCTTTGCGGTGCCAGACATCGATGTCATCAGGTTTATGAAGATCCTGACATTCCTGAGCTTGGATGAGATTCAGGAGCTAGAAAACTCGATGAAGAAGCCTGGCTATGTGCCAAACACTGTTCAGAAGAGGCTTGCAGAAGAGGTGACACGATTTGTTCATGGCGAGGAGGGATTGGAGGAGGCATTGAAGGCAACCGAGGCCTTGAGACCTGGCGCTCAAACTCAATTGGATGCACAAACCATTGAAGGGATAGCAGATGATGTGCCTTCATGCTCTTTAGCTTATGATCAAGTGTTCAAGTCTCCACTTGTTGATTTGGCTGTTTCCACAGGTTTGCTCACTAGTAAGTCGGCGGTTAAGCGGCTTATTAAGCAAGGTGGTCTGTATTTGAATAACGTTAGGATTGATAGTGAGGATAAGCTGGTTGAGGAAGGTGATATAGTTGACGGGAAGGTGCTCTTGTTGTCTGCTGGAAAGAAGAACAAGATGGTTGTGAGGATATCTTGACTACTGTTATTTGTTCTTTTTATCTAATTTTAGCCATTAAGGAGAAAAGTAACAGTGCTGAGTCTTCGAATTCAAATGAGCTGTGTACGAGCATACAGATTGTTATATTAGAGAGGTTGAACACACATTCTTTTTTGCTCATTTTGTTCATGAGAACTTTTTGTGTGCTATCTATCGGCTTTGAGAATGGCATCTGTTTTCTCATATTATGTTATAGTATCAATTCTTTCGAGGATTCTTTGACCATCATCAATATCATATCAGGTTACATCACTCTGTTGTTTGACAAGTTGAATTTCTGTAACTTGTATGCTATCGTTTCATTCCCCGGAGTCTCTAGCCATTTACCATGTGTTTGGATCAGGGGATGGTTGGGGACGGGGCGGGACGATACTCTAAGTGGGGCTGTTTGGTTGGGAGTCGGAGGGGACAGGGCCATCCTCTCATCCCCCTAGAGGAATATTCTCTAAGATGTGGGGCGAGCCTATCTCTCCGATTTGAGCGGACTGACTCATTCCCCTTCTTCCTGTGCATGCGTGCAGGTGAGGAAGGTGCAAGAGTCCTTGCTCCAAGCGCAGGTGTTCAGAAGCACTGGCGCGCGTAGGTAATACGAGCTTCGGCTTTGGCACTGGCACTAGCACGTACAAGCGTGAGACGATCTCAGGTGCCGGTGAGTGGCCCAGTGTCAAGGGAGCGAGGTGCAAGCCGAGCCGCAAGCGGGCGAGCTCCATCCACTTGAACCGCGAGTGGGTGGGTGAGCTCTGGCTAAGCTACTGTGTGGGTGGGGGAGTGGCCTAGTGAGGGGCACCGGTGAGGAGGAAGCAAGAGGAGGCCCAGTGTCAAGGGAACGAGGTGCAAGCCGAGCCGCAAGCGGGCGAGCTCCATCCACTTGAACCGCGAGTGTGTGGGTGAGCTCTGGCTGAGCTACTGTGTGGGTGGGGGAGTGGCTCTAGTGAGGGGCACGGGGCACCGGTGAGGCGGAAGCAAGAGGAGGGCGTGCGCCTATGAGTGGGAAGGGAGAGGAGGGTGTGCGTCAGCAAGGGTCCTAGGGCGAGCTCCGGTGGGTGAGAGGAAGCGGCGTGTGGCTTGAACGAGCTCTTGGTGCAAGGAAGAAGAAGAAAAGGGGAGGCTGACATGTGGACCTCACATGTCAGATGCATTGTTCCACCTTTTGATGTCCCTGAACCAAACCCGGAACAAGGATGGTCCCATCTCCCTAAACCAAACACGAAACGGGATCATCCCATCTTAAAAATCAGGGACGAAACCATCCCATCCCACTTTGTCCCAGATCAAACACATGGTTATTGGTTAATCAGTTTTGGGAAGAGGCTAATGGTTGGTTTGTTATTGGCGCACAGAAGATTGCTTACTCTTTCGGTGCTTGCTGATCGACATAATTTATAATTTCTTTATACCGGTGATTGTTAATTGCTTTGCCATGTCATGATAGTAATTTCCCATTGCAAGTACAAAGTATGCATATTGCCGAAACATCGATCATGAAGAGATATGAAACGTTTTGCTTAGGTTTTGATTTAATACTGGTTCATGTTAAATTGTGGTCAAACTTATCTGGTGTTAGTATACTATAGTAGCATTGTTCGTTTTTTTAATTTCAAATTGGATAAACTGTACATATACCATTGACATGCTAATGTTCATATATAAGTAGTTCAGTTCAGGTGGGACTTCTTTTTTTTATCTCATAACCCAGTCAGAAAGTTGCATGCCCGTATCATATTTCAGAACTACACTGATCATTAGCGTTTGACCATATAAAGTTGCCACTTTATTTTATTTCCTTATGCAATCAATAAATCATATAAATGATTGATCAGATTATGTTCAGTTTTTCAACCACAATGATGTTGAGTTCTTTTTAGTATTACTAAATGTACATATAGTTCCATGTTTACATTTGGTTTAGTGGCATCTTTTTTCTGCCAGGTTATTTGATATAATATTTTTATATGCCGGGTTCGATGTGTACTTGAACCACAAATTAGTACAGTGAACACCGTCTATCATTCCATTGCATATATAACATATGAATGTATCGGTGAATGGTAGTCCCCCTTTGTTTGTGCTTGAGTACAGGTGCGAAACTGGATGAGATAGGCTAACCCTTTCCCTGAATCTAGCTAACCTGCTGTGATTGCCTTCTAACCTTGCTTTGCTGATTTTTTTTTTACCCTGACATTTCTTTTGCAATTTCTGCTCATTCAAGATTGTTGTGTCTCCTTTGCAGGTTGTCAAGTATTCTGGCTGGCTATGTATTGCAACAATAATTTAAATTGATCATTCTGGTGAGTTTTGGTGTGCTCTTGGCCTTTTGTCAGGATGGAACTGTGTGTCTGTGCATTTAGGTGGGATTTGCTAAGTTGCAAGTATGTCAACTTGAGTAGGGTAATTTCAGTTAAAAGTATCTGAGAACTGGTAGGAAATTTTGTGGCTGAAAGACATGTACGATTACCTAGCCTCTTCAACATAATCTTAGTTACAACTCGGTAACCTGTGAACCAACTGGTAAAGATAAACATGTGCTTATTTAAGAGCCATTGTATTTTCTTCTATTGATTTTCATGATCAATTTCTGGGTTAAAATTAAATTCCTTGAGAGCTGTGACTGAGGCTATTGCATCTGATTTAGGGGGATATCAGCATCTTCCTCAGCCTAATCACAACCTACTGTACACTGTACTCATGTAGCCTTCCTTCTCAACTTACACAATTTTAGATGGTGCCAATATGTTGCCATCTACTTTTAAGTTGGGGCAGATGAAATCTGTACTTTGCTTAATTGAAACGATTAATTATATACTGTTCACTAGCATGTTCATTCTAATGACATATGATAGGTTTGAAGGTTTTGTATAGCAGGTCCATCCGTATTGCTGGTATACCCACCCTAGGGCTCAGTACAAATCCTTTAGGAAAGCACGCTCTGGGTTGGTGAGACCTCACAGTGCCGCCTTGAGACCCAGCCCAGCACCTACCAGCCCGAGGTGCTCTTTGGGCCTGGGGTCCAGCTGGAGGCACCCACGGACAACCTCTCTGAGCTGGTCCACAAGATGGACATCGACACTGACTCACACAACGTCACCAAGGAGCCGGGCGCAAACTCTGCCTCAGATGTTGATGATCCTGACAGCTTGCAGGGAGATGGCGAGGATGCCGATGAGAGGCGAGCTGGAAGGTGACAATGGAGGCTCCTCCTTCTGCAGTGGCCTCTTCAGGTGCATCCCGGCCCCTATCCTCCCGCAGCATGCATCGCCTACCCTGCGGGCAGGAAAGCTTCCTACCAGGAGCAGGCGCAAGCCGGTGGTTTCCACCAGATCCAGCACTCGCCTGGCGGCCAGGCCCTCTTCTGTTCCAGTCACACAGCGCGCCCAGCAGAAGCTCATGAGGGAGCTAGACTTCATCAACGTCCAGACCCCTGCTCCAGATGCTGCTGTCACAGCCTATGTGGACCTGTATGCACAGGATCCTCCAGAAGAGGCAGTCAAGGCGATCAGGGCGGCGACCAGCCTGGGAACCAAGAAAGTTTCCAGAGCCCTGGCAGCGGTGGCAGCAGAAACTGGAGTTGCAGGAGGTTCCATGAGTATGCAGCGACAGATGCTGAGAAGAGGCACAACTTCTCAAACCAATGTACCCCCTTGTATTGTTGTTTGTGGCTGATCTTATGCCGGCCAACTTAGCTGTTCCCCCTTGTCATGTCTGTTCCTGGAAGTGGTGGTGTCTGTTCTGGTTGAAGCCCATGAGTGGTTCCTCGGCTTGGGCCTCCTCCATAGGATGTACTGTGGAAGAAGTTCTGTGGTTCATTTTCAGTCTAACTGAAGGTTGCTACTTCAGTTGCGCTGGGATTTGAAGCTTTTTTGCTGGAACTGTGCTGCAAGAAGAGAGACAGTGGACAGCTTCCTGGCAGCGGAGTTCCTGGGAAAGTTGTACAATGTTTTTGAATACCTGGCTGCAAATGGCACAACGGGAGGCATCCTGGTGACTTGGGACGGTGACCTGATTGACATGGCCACACAGCTTGTCAACTGCCAAACCGCTGCTACCACACCTGGGCTGTGCGTGGGGACTTTCATATCGGTGGCTACCTTGTTTAGCGAGTTAGAAGATGAAGGTAGTTTTTTTTTTTTTTGGACAACAAAGATGAAGGTAGGTTGTGTTGCTGTTTGGGAGCCAAGTTGGTGTGGTTCATTGTTGTGCTCCTAGATTGTGAGTAGTCCTTTTCAGTGGCGGGCCTAGCGGGTAGTCTAGGTAGGCCCAGGACTACCCTGGAAATTGGCCCAAAAACAACTTGGTATTATGCAGCCCATTCACTCGTCCGCCGGCCCAATCAGAGGCACAAAGCCAACGCAGACGAGGTGTCCTCCGCGCAAGACGAGGGCGCAACTCCAACCCTTCGTTTCTCCTTCCCTCACGGCCTCGCCTCCTCTGCGTGAGGCGACCAGCGACCGCGGCCCCAGTCGAGCACCGAGGCCAGACGGCGGAGATCCCCCGCCGGCCTCCCACCCTGCCTCTGCGGCCTCGCCGCCTCGCACGAGCGCGTGCGTGGCCGGGCTCTGCCAGGCGCCAGTCCGCCGGCGGCAGGTGTGCCAAGCCGCGAAGCAGCTGGCCAGGGCGGCGGGTGGCCACCGAGTCTACCCTGACCTTTGGGCTTTGGCCCCCTGCTGCCTGGTGGCCTGCTCCTCGCCTCCCTGGTCAGTTGTCTGAACTTTAGTCTTTAGGGTTTGGAGGACATTGGAGAATGGAGAATGGAGATTGTACTGTAAATTGGGCTTAAGGATTGTGGATTTGTGAGCCTAAAATTGAGTAAGATCTATTGTTATTTTCCAGGAAATTGAGGCATGAAGAAATCAAATATTGCATTTGTTTTTTCATGAACATGACAAAAAATTGCAATTCGGTTAATTTATAGTCATGTATACCGTTTTTTTGTTTGGTGGGGGTTGTATATTAAAAAATTGTCTAGGACTACCCTGGTTTCAAATCCTGGGTCCGCCACTGGTCCTTTTAGTATCCTTGCCTAGCTTGGCTTGTCTGCCAAATCTAGGGACCTGTTTGCGCCGCTGGCACAAGTAATTCCATCTTCTCCTTATTAATATATGCTGGTTATATTCCGGATCTTTCAAAAAAAAAGAAAGCATATCTCATTGAACTCATGTAAAATCATTTTGTTTATTTGTTCTGTTGGAAATTATCTCCAAATACTGATAATAAAATGTCTTTTTCGATTGGAGAGTATGTATGATGCTCCAATTGATAACTTACTAACCTTGGAGTTGCCCATTCAAACATATGTTGCTCAAGAGCCTGCATGGATGAACACGATGAACTTTATTTTCCCGTATCGATAGCGGAAATGCTACGCTTAGGGCGTCCAACGCCCTAGCCAGAATCGGACGGCTCTGTACAAATAAAAAAACAAAATACTTACACCCAACCCAATGGCCCAACATCGTATTCTCTTGTCCACCCGTCCTCTCCAGAAGCCTCTCTTCCACTTCTCTCCAGAAGCCTCTTGTCCACTCGTCCTCTCCAGAAGGCTCTCCACCGCAGCGCTACCTCAGCATTCTTCACGTCGTTAGGGCGCTAGCCGTCGGTCAGCATCTCCACCGCACCTAGCGCGGTTGCCCGTCTTTCTCCCTCTCCATGGCTCCTCCTGCCCACCGTGGTCGCCCACCACGGTCTGTCTTCTCCACCAAAGCGCGGCCTGCCGAGGCCTTCTCCACCGGAGCGGCGAGCTCTGCGCCACTAGTGATCTCTACACCGGTTAACTCCACATACCAACGAGCTTCCATTCCCAAGCAACAAGGAGACCTCCGTTCCCAAGCAGCAAGGAGACGTTGCACTGAAAGCACATATTGCAAACATATGTTTCAAGTGTTTTAGAGGTATGTTGCAAGTGTTTCATATCGATGTTGCAAAAGTAGATGGGGATGTTGCACATGTTGCAATGACTATACAAGTATGTTTCAAGTGTATATTGTAAATGTTTCATCTGTATCAGACGTATGTTGCAAAAGTAGATGTGGATGTTGCATATACAAGCATGTTACAAGCGTATTTTTCAAGTGGTTTCAGATGTTTTGCAAGTATTTCATCTGGATGTTGCGTATGTTTGCAATGATTTTCAAGTGTCTTTCAGGTGTTTTTGCAAGTGTTTCAGACGCATGTTTTAAGTGTTTGATCTGTCTTCTTTGTATGTTGCAATTGTTGCATCTGGATGTTTCAAAAGTAGATCGAGTTGCACATGAGATGTGCGTGGGAAGCACCTGGCGCGGGCCCGCTATTAGGGCGCTCGCCCACAAGCCTGATGCGCTGGGGTGCTCACTTGCTCACTGAGTGGGTACCGTCCGACACTAGCGCCCCGAATTGAACGTCCGGACGCTAGCAAGTCCGGTACTGTAGATATTTTCTGTGTTATTATTCATGAAGAGATAAATGCGATTAGGTGCCTGACGTGTGACGATTGATGTTGAACCCACAAACACTGCTGAGGATCATGCCTCTGGAAAGCGAACATATCAAAATGCCTCAGCTGTCACAAATGAGTTTGGTCATTTGTGTGAGAAGATATGTTAAAGTGCAGAATTTTGTGTAGGAAGGGATGTCGCAAATGAGTTTAGTTCTGAAAAATTTTAAGAATATTTTAATCTTGTTCATTAGAGAGTGCTCAAAACAAAAACTTGCACAAAAAAACGCAACTCATGACTGTGGCTAGAGGAAGATTTTTTTTCCTAGTTTCAGCTTCTGAAGTTGAATTTGAACTGCTCTAGGAAGATAGGGCGTACGAAAATGGATAAAAAGAGAGAATGAACAAAAAAAAGTAATTATGATTTGTTTTAGCCTTTAGGTCAATAGTTATACTCTCTCTGTTCTAAATTGTTAGTCCTCTTGGCTTTTCTGAATACATATTGTTTTCTATGTGCCTATATATAGCTATATACGCTATATAGTATACTGTAGATTGGTTTGAGTTGGAGAAGGGAGAAATCTCTCTCCCATAAATTTCATTCCGGTCCATTCTAGCCCAAGATCACAATCACATAGCCCACTTTTGCCTGAGCACCGCTCATTTTCGTCGGCCCACACACACCTGCTCGCCGTCTCTCCCTACACCACCGCCGCAAATACTACGTTTAGATCCAAACAACCATAAGAGTAGACAGCAATTTGTTCGAAGTGCTCGCAAGCACGTTGTACATATCTACATGCTACAGCTTTGGTATCACCAGCAGCATGTGGTCTCGGAATTTTTAAGCGCCGGAATCTTTCTGGAACTGAGCCGCCAGCAGCTAAAAATACCCGGGCGAGTTCGAACGAGTTTGGCGCTGCGTCCGACAGAGGACCACATTCCTCGCCGGACTCGGAATGCGCTGGGGGTGCCCGTGCCCCGCCGTGCGTGTGAACCGGGCAACCCGCGGTGAACGAGGTTTGCTGCGGGCGCGGTCGCTGCACATGCTGTCATGCACGCATAGCATGTAGACCGCAGAGCCGAGTGAGAGAGAGACTCCCGATCCGAGCGCATGGATTCATGCCCGGCTGCCGCTGCAACCTGCAATGCCACATGCCAGCCGAGTGGATGCACGCCATCGCTCCAGCAAGCTTGCTCGACCAGCTGCTTCAGTGAGTCCCTCCACTCCCCTGCACCCTGGTACGCCATGCGCGGCTGCCGCGGGAGCCGGCCGGAGCGCGCCGCGCGGTACGGCGCCCCCACGTGACTGCGCGCAGGGCTGGCTGGAGGAGCAAAGCAAAGCAACGGCCCGGCACATGTGAGGGCCTGCCACTACGGGGCTTTTGCTGGCAACCAGCGTCGTCGGCTCCATCTCGCTCCATCGGACGGACCCGACGCGCTCGGCCATGCTCTCCTCCGGCCCTACCGTGGACTACATGGTCACGTCAATGACCGGTCGCTGTTAGCCCCGTTGCCATGTGCCCCCGTGGCAGCTATCATGACTCGAGCAAGCGTGCGTGCATGCCCGGCCAGCTGCCAGGGCCAGCCCCATGCATGTATGCAGCGGCAGATGCTCAGCCTCGGCTCAACTCCTTGTCACTGCTTCATTTTTATCAATACTGCCAACCATCAACCCTGTCTCCTTAGGATTTTAAGAATTAGGATGCTGTACTTGCTAGCCCAACATCGTTCGATCCGGGGCTTTAGCATCGGGCAGTGCTCACGCAGCGAGCGTCCCAGCAACGTCGAACTTGTGAGTGAGCGCTCCAGTGGCGAGCCCACATCCCCCGGACGTCGCCCGCGGTCGGATGTCGCCTACTCCGCCATACCACGTGTGGTGACCGCTTGCGCCCCATCTCGCTTCCCACAACATCCTATATGCAACACATCGATCTACTTTTAAAACATTTAGATGCAACACTTGCAACATAAAAAAAGACTAATGAAACACTTGAACATACGTTCGAAGCACTTGCAAAAATACCTGAAAATACTTAAAACCCATTGCAAACTTATGCAACATCCAGATAAAATACTTGCAACATATGTGTGAAATATATGCAACATCCAAATAAAACATACTTGCAACGTATATCTGAAAAATAGATGAAACATTAGGAACAAACGCTTGCAACATACATGTATAACCATTGCAACATATGCAACATCTCAATCTACTTTTACAACATCCGTATGAAACACTTGAAACATATATCAGAAATAATTGAAACACTTGAAACATAAGCTTGCAACATGTCTGAAAACGCCTGAAACACTTGAAACACAGCATCGTCGACGGTCACGACCTATTTGGTGGGGAACTGCAATGGCGCAGGCCTCCACTTCCTGCCGACGACGTAAGGTGGATGGGGGCATAGGCGCGCGCGCAGGCCTCTCCTGCCTCCACTTCTGCGACGGGCGAGGTGGATGGTGGCGCGGCACGGGCGCGCGGAGCAGCGCGGGAAGAGGCCGGATGCGGCGCCACTGCGCTGGAGAAGGCCACAGTGGGCGGCCCCTGCAACGGAGAAGGCGAGTGGAGCTGTTTTTTTAGGAGGCGTGAAGCAGCTCAGAGCGGAGTGGGGCGAGTGACATCTGGGCGGATGGACGCCCGCTTCCGAGCTTTGCCATAAAAAAAATCTAATACTCCCGTCGTCCACAAAAGAATGCAATTCTCGTTTTTCGATAAGTCAAACAATTTGAACTTTGACTAAATATATACAAAAACAAGTACTAACATTCCAGATGTAAAATAAATTCCATTAGATTCGTTATAGAATATATTTTCGTAACAAATTTATTTGGAGACATAAATGCTAACAGTGTTTAGTATAAATTTTATCAAACTTTGACTGTGTTGACCTGCACGGATCCTATAAATTATATTTCTTTACATATTATTGGACGGGGAGTACGCGCGTGTCATTGTCAAGTCATCTAGTATGATCCATATCCCATCGCTTTAGAAGAAGTACCCGGGCTTGTTTAGTTCCTAAAATATTTTGCGAAATACAACTGTAGCACTTTTCATTGTTATCTAGTAATTAGTGTTCAATTATGGCTTAATTAGGCTTAAAAGATTCGTCTCGTCCATTTCGTCTAAACTGTGTAATTAGTTTTATTTTTTTATCTATATTTAATGCTCCATACATATGTCTAAAGATTCAATGTGACGAGTAATATACTGTTTTTTCACGAAATATTTTCGAACTAAACAAGCCCTAGTCGCAGTGGCAATGTAGTGCCTGCATGCGGTAGTGGAAGTGTGGAAGAATATACGGGCCGGCACATGTCCGGAGCAGTGGCACGGAGTTTTAGGGCCTGTTTGGTAAGTTTTTGTTAAAGTTTAACTCCCATCACATCAATGTTCTCTTAAATATATGGAGTACTAAATGTAGACTAATTGCATGCATGTCGTTACATATTAGGAGTAATTTATGAGATGAATCTATTAAGCCTAATTAGTCTAAGATTAAAAAATTTTTGTTAAATAAAACGAAAGTGCTACAGTGTTAGTTAAACTTTAACTCCTCGAACCCAACACCCCCTAATAGCCCCTCATGTTTCTCGTTGCCGCCACTAATAAATTGTACTGCGATGCACTTGTCCGGAGCAGCGGAATTAACTCGTCTGTCCTGTGTGCGCAACGGCGCGTTCAGAAACGGGAGTTCGTGTAAAAGCACGCATCAAATCACCTCGTACCTCTCGGGGCCGTTGGCATGGCACCACCAGCTATACTACTCCCGGATCATATCAGCGTGGAGCGTAGTACTAGCAAACTAGCAATGGCAGCATGCATGGGCATGGGCATGGGCATGCATATGGCCAGACACGACGCTCGGCTCAAGAACCAAAACGGGCACCGTTTGGACCCGAGTGGTAGGAAGGAGTACTAGTTCACATCTCGGCCCCCCTGATCTCGATCAACGTCGACTCAACAACAGTTTACACTTTGCTGGGCAGTAAGAATTTGCCAGAGTAGCAAGCGTCGCTACAGCAACAGCAGTGTGCTTCCTGATTCGCTGATGGAAGTTGAAAACATGGCTACTCCTGCAGGCTGGCTAGCTGGGTGCCAATGTGCCAATGTACGAGTACAGTACACACGGCGAGTGTTGAGTTGTGATGAGTTCTGAGCTGTGTGACCCAGGCAGAAGCAGCCACGCTAGAAGAGTAGCTTGCCAGTTGCCACGCTGTGGCCAGGATCGAGCAGTGTCGATAGCTTATGGAACAGTTCGCGCGCGCTTGAGCAGTCGAGCTACTCCTCCTAGATTCCAGTCCTAGACAGCTGCACTCCAATCCCATCAGGCATCAGCCATTCCGCCGAGCCCGTGGCCATGGACCGGCAAGTTTTTGCAAAAAATGAATGCCGGAATCAGCACCTTCCGAATGTACTCTGCTGCACTGAGCAGTACTGTAGCAATTTGTTTTTATTTTATAATAATTGTCTAAACATTGATTAATTAGGCTAAAAATGTTCGTCTCACAAAGTACAACAAAATTGTGTAATTAGTTTTTGATTTCATCTACATTTAATACTTCATATATGTGCCGGTATTTTGATGTGATGGGAAATCTTCTTTTTACATGGAATTTGGGCCTCGTTTAGTTCGGCGAATAGGGAATAAAAACACTGTATCAGAATTCCTGTAGCATTTCGTTTGTATTTGGTAAAAATTATCCAAATTTTGACTAACTAGGCTTAAAATGTTCATCTCGCAAAGTACAACAAAACTGTGCAATTAGTTTTTAATTTCATCAACATTTAGTACTCCATGCATTTGCCGACATTTTGATGTGACGGGAAATCTTCTTTTTGCATAGTGAAATTTGGGGAGAATTGGGGAAACTAAACAAAGCCTTGGGGAATTCTGTAAGAGGCTGTTTAGTTGGCAAAAATTTTGGCGAAACGCTACTGTAGCAGTTTCGTTGTTATTTGGCAAATATTGTCCAATCATAGTCTAATTAGGCTTAAAAGATTTGTCTCGTCCATTTCGTCTAAACTGTGTAATTAGTTTTATTTTTTATCTATATTTAATGCTTCATGCATGCGTTCAAAGATTCGATGTGACGGGGAATCTGAAAATTTTGGCAAAATTTTTGGCATCTAAACGGTGCCTAGGCCCAGTTTAGATGCAGAAAATTTTGTAAAAGAACAGTAGATTTCCCGTCACATCGAATCTTTAGACGCATGCATGAAACATTAAATATAGATAAAAAATAAAACTAATTACACAGTTTAGACGAAATGGACAAGACGAATCTTTTAAGCCTAATTAGACCATGATTGGACACTAATTGTCAAATAACAACGAAAGTGCTACAGTGTCGTTTTGCCAAAAATTTTTGCCAACTAAACAAGCCTCTAATCTAAACGAGGCCGATCACGATCACGATCAGTGCTCAAATCAAATCACGTCGCCTCGTCTCATCGGGATCGAGTCCCAATCACTAGACTGTTTGTTGGACGCGACGTGTCCTGACTCCTGAGCTCTGCATCTGCTGCCCCCTGCCCGGCCACACGGCCCGGCCACCTCGCCTCGCTGTTGCTGCCTGTTGGCCTCGCCTTGTCCTCCGGTTACTTTAGGCACCGTTTAGGTGCCAAAAATTTTGCCAAAATTTTCAGATTCCCCGTTATATTGAATCTTTGAACACATGCATGAAGTATTAAATATAGATAAAAAATAAAACTAATTATACAGTTTAGACGAAATAGATGAGATAAATCTTTTAAGCCTAATTAGACCATGATTGGACAATATTTACCAAATAACAACGAAACTGCTACAGTAGCGTTTCGCCAAAAAATTTGCCAACTAAACAGCCCCTAAGGGTGTGTTTAGCCTGTGAATTTTTTGGTTTTAGCTACTGTAGCACTTTCATTTATATTTGTCCATTAGTGTCTAATCATGGACTAATTAGGTTCAAAAGATTCGTCTCGTGGTTTTCTACCAAACGGTGTAATTAGTTTTTTTTATCTACATTTAATACTACATGCATGTGTCCAAATATTCGATGTGATGGGGAATCTTGAAAATTGTTAGAAACTAAACATGGCCTAAGCACTGTAGAGTGCACTTTCACCGCGCTCTCCGTGGTTTTTCTTGCTCGAACTGCCTGTGGGAGTGTGGGACGACTGTGCGAGCGAGGAAATGGAGATTGGGGCGATGTTTAGATTGCAAGTTTTTTCACTCTCTTTCCGTCACATCGAATCTAGAGACACATGCATGAAACAGTAAATATAGATAAAAAAAATTAATTACACAGTTTGATTGTAAATTACGAGATGAATCTTTTGACTCTAGTTAGTCCATGATTAGACAATAATTGTCAAATACAAACGAAAGTACTACGGTGCCAAATTTCACACTCTCTCTCCCATCTAAACCAGGCCTGGAGATCCGATTACTGTGGTTTTTTCTCCGTGGGTTTTCTTGCTCGAATTCGGTGGCCACGTTATCGCGCTCGAATTCGGTGGCCACGTTATCGCGTCACGCGTATCCGGCTGCTGTTCTGGAGATTCACGCCTGGCGTTCCTCCTGCCGGTTTTGAAGTTTGGGCCCGTGGCCCATGGACATGGAGGGCGACGTGTGCTACGGCTCCTGCGACTACGAGGCTCCTGCGTTTGTTTTTTTGGCTAGTAGTGCGCCGGCCGGCTTCGGACACGGAAAAGAAATCGCGCTCGTTAGCCTAGGCAGCGGCAGGCAACGGCGAGCTCCGTTCCCCGTTCTCGCCATCCTGTTCCCCCGAAGCGCCGCGGCGGGGAATCATTTGTGCGGCCGCGGAGCGTTGGGCGTCAACCCCATGCGAGACGAGACATGACAAGGAAAGAAAGAAGGGTTCAGTTCACTACCGATGTGAGATGTGAGGGCGTACGCATGTACAGGTACGGATCGGAGGTACACAGAGGCATGTACGGGTACTCCATCCGTCCAGAAAAGTTACGGGATCCGTACCGGTCAAAGTAACTCATCAAATTTGTAAAAAATAGTATTAATATTTATATTTCGAAATAAATTTATTATAAAAATATATTCTATGACTAATCTAATGATACTAATTTTGTATTAGGAATGTTAGTATTTGTTTATATAATTTCGGTAAAAGTTCAAACTGATTGACTTGTTAGGAAGCAAGAATTATATATTTTTTTGACAGATGTAGTACAATTTAAGAAAGAATTACTCAATCCAAATTTAAAATTATATTTCTTTTTTAATCGGAGGGGGTATTAGATACCCGTTCCCGTTCCTGGTCCCGGTCCAGTGACCGGCACATATTAGCCCGGAAATAGGGCCACAAGGTGCACATCGGGCGAGTTCCAGTTGAATCAGCATCCATCCGCTGATGATCCACCTAGTATGCCCTATCCGGCTATCCCTCGGTGGCCAAACGAATCCAAGATTTTTGAACTGTTCCGGCAATCCCCGTCTTCCCTGCAACATGTGCCGCCGCCTTCTTCGGCATCCACACGCGCTCCATGGCTGTCAATTCATCCTGGCTCTTCAATGCGGCCGGGGTATACGGCTGTTTAGTTCCACCAAAAACGTACTATTTCAAAAAAAAAGATTTCCCGTCACATCAAACTTGCGATACATGCATGGAGTACTAAATGTAGATGAAATCAAAAACTAATTGTACAACTTGGTTGTACTTTGCGAGACGAACGTTTTGAACATAATTAGTCAACTATTAGACACTATTTGCAAAATAAAACAAAAACATGCTACAGTACTTTTTTTTTCCACCCTTTTCAGGAGAACTAAACACACCCGTATACTACTTTGCCTGTTTATGTCGACGTGACGCCGCACGCTGCCATCTTCGGAGTGGCTAGAGCCAGTGGAGCAGCAGGTCGCTCGTAATGACAACATAATTCCAGCATTGATTCCTGATTTCCTGTCCAAGCAGTACTATCTATCAGTACGACGATCTCCGCCGTTCTTCGATGCGCATTAAGAAAACGGGGCAATGAGAAAGCGATAACCCGAGTCCAGGTCCAGCTCAGCATGCGGCCGTGCCTGTGCCGGTGTCCAGCTGAGAAACGGGACCGGCGCCAATGTTAACGCGCGCATTCAGGATTCAGGTCCAGCGATCACAGCTTTTGGCGTGTACCGAGTTATGGAACTGCCCGGCGGGGCCACCACCGGCGCCCCCACCGCTGCACCGCACCGCGGAGGTGTCCCGTGACAACTGACACGGGCAGGCACACGGCACAAGCTTCTCGGCGCAAAATCGCGGCCGTCGGCGTCGGGGCGTGCCCCGTTCTGACCGATCCGGCGCACGCCCTTGATTTCCTCTCCGCCGCAGCAGCTACCGGCTCCGCTTCGTGCTCCTAGGATTCTTTGACCGCGGACGAGAAGAAGAAACCAATTATAATTTGCGAGAGACGAAATCACCCCCAACCACCGGCCACCGCCACCACCGCGGGGACAAATTGATATTTCGTCCATGATCTTCGTTCGCGTCCACTAATCCCAGCTCCTTCTCACTCTGCGTTCCGCAATGATACAAAATGCACTTGACTTGCGCGATTGGATTAGATTAGATCTGACAGCCACCGCGTGATCGATTACGGTTTGAATTAACGTATTGTGATTTTCCTTTTTCACGCTGCTGCTGCCTCACATACCGTGCAGATACGCCTGTTTTAGCTTGGTTATTCTATCCACCTCTGAATCTCAATCTTTGCTAGCGGTACGTGCTACTAGTTGACTGAAGATTTATTTTTGCATCCGGCTTGTGCTTGTTATTAAAAGGAAAACCAGAGATGCAGATAATTATGTCTTTTAGGGCTTGTTCGGTTACCTGGGAATGGACACCTGGAACGATTCCCAGCCGGAACGATTGTCTAATTTGTATAACATTGATCAGTGGGAATAATTTCTGGCCTCATTCCACACTAACCGAACATGCCCTTAATGGGAATATATGCATTGTTTACCCATTGGTCCCTGAAATAACCTTGAATTGATTCTCTTTCAAAAAAACGTGAATTGAATCAAACAAAGTGATTAACGTGTCACTGACAACAGGTGAAAGCATGACCCATCGTATTGGTTTTTCATCTCCAAAAACAGGCATCCTCTTCCGTACAATCGACAAAGCCTCCACTGAAAAAAATGTGAAGGCATCGTCCGGCGCCATTGTTGCTTGCCACTTAGGTCTGTAAAGTTCGGATGGCTACAAAAGTGGTTTGAATTGGAGCTCCAAAAATTTAGAGTAACTCACAACACACCTTAGCCTATGCAATTCTATCACACCGCACTTGTGGTTCTTATCTTAGATCTAATAAAAGATTAACAATAACATCAAGTCCTTAGGGCCATATGTGAGCTTCCATGCCTCTTATTAGGTAAGTGGTTTTAGTGATTAATTACAACCTTATACATGTGACTAACTGTAAGTGCATCTAGCCCTTTAGTGGGTTTTGGTGAATTGAATGATGACACAATGAAAGATCTAACAAGTTTGCGAAGTGTTGAACATGAAATTGAGTATTGCATACACTTGTGGATTGTGAAATAAGAAGTATATATAGGTGATATTCCACATATTAAGCTTGATTGATCTCAATATTCATATCAAGAAGATATTCAAGCAATAAGGATCACAAATATTGAAGAAATAAGTTTTCAATGGATGCTTAATATGATATGACTTAAGTATGACTCGATAGGGTGAAGATAGTAAGGAAAGGGCTTCGAGGGACTAAGCGAAGGTGAAAGGCAAGCAATGGTTTGTAGACTGAGGTACCATGGCTAAGGTGAAGAAGAGAGTACTTGCATTGAGTCGAGGTACTAATTGAGCCATGAGGAGTCATATTATATTGATGATCAAATCATTAATGGAAGTGACTTGAAGTCATGGATTGAACTCACCTGTGTTAAAATAGTTCAATTCACATACTTAAGCTGTATTTGCTCAAAGAGAGGAGACGAAGTTGATTGCATCCCCTTATGAAGTGATAATGAGAAAAAGTGACATATGAAGATATTGAAGACTCAAGTGGTTAAAATGGTTATATTCTTTTGATCTTGAGTTTAGACTATGTTGCACTATAAGGGGGATGCAAATATAGTTGGTCTGAGTAATATAGAGTGCTCAAGTATTAAAACTAAATCATAAGAGAGACATTCTAGCACTTTATGAGCACGTAGAATAGTTTTAATGACTTTTGGTGTTAGAACTCCCGACGTACGTCGGGAGTCCCGACGGTCGAAAGTGCTGACTCACGCCGGGAGTCCTGACGCCTAGTCACTTAGCCTGTGCGGTGACTAAGGACGTCGGAAGTCCCAACGTGAGTCGGGAGTCCTGTAACACCTCTGGTGTTATAGTGACTAAATAACTTGCCATGTCATCATATTGCACCGCAAAACATCCATGATTAGGTCAACTACGATATGCATCAACTAAAATGAGTTTACCTTTTTAGGTTGTATGTGCTTCTAAGTTGTGTGGCTCGAATCGAAAACCCTAATTTTGAATGTCACCGCAAATACTTAGTTTATGCCCTGCGTAATTTGAGGTGTATGACTGTGTTATACACTAGTGTCAAGTGTAGGATATGAACTCAAGTCCAACTCATAAAATGGAGCTTCGAGTTTGAGTTTGAATTTGGAATCCAAAACTTGTTGTGAGTTTTCGATTCGAATTTGAATTCAAATTTAGGGAATTATTAAAATATTTTCAAAAGTCAAATTGGTCAACCAAGAGTGGCATTTGGTCAACCATGTGATGCTTGGCTCAATGATGCCCTTGGATGATGGTGTGATCACTAAATAATCACCAATTAAAATAGCAACAAGTTTCAATTGGAAATTCTTCCGAAAACCCTAAATCCAAAACCCTGATTTTACCTCTTTTGAAATAATATAAAATCTAAGCAAAATTTGGGAAAAAGTTTAAAACCAAGTTTGTAGATCTTTTCAAGGGCTACAAGTTTGGTGTTTTGATTTTTCAAAGTTTTAGTGTAAAATGTGGAGCAATTTTGAAAAGAAGCAAATTTTAATTTTGACCCCTTTTCATCCCCAAACTCAAATTTTAAAATGGAGGCAGAATTTGAAAATGGTTTGAATAGCAAAGTTGTAGGTCTTGGCTATATGTACAACTTTGGTGTTTGGAGTTTTTGAAGTTTCAATATAAAATTCAAAGTAATTTCTAAATTACCAAATTCCAAAAAAGTGTCCCCTTTTGATTTCAAATTCAAATTTCAAAATCCAGTTCGAATTTGAAAAAAGTTTTCAACATGAAACTTGTAGAGCTTGAAATTCTGAAGATTTCATATTTTGAGAATTTTTCAAGTTGCTACATGATTTTGGGAGTAATTTGGCAAAAACAGTTTGAAATTGAGAAGTTGGGGGTGCTACAGTGATCGACGAATCATCATCGGGCACCGCGCGGCACGGGCACCGATGTAAGGTCCTAGATGGCTAGAGGGGGGGTGAATAGCCTATAAAAATTCTACAAGCACCACTAAGCAAACTTGTTAGAATAACAAACGGCGTAAAGCGAGTTTTGCTTAGCCAAAGGTTGTGATGCAAGCCTCCTATCCACAAGTCTAGTAGATTATGATCTCTAGTTCACACAAGTGCTAAGTCACTAACTTACACTAGTGAGCAAGCTAACAACTACTAGAAAAGGCTACCACTAGAGCTACACAAGATAATCTAGTAAAAGTAAATGCGAGAGAAAGGATTGTGAATCTTATACCGACGGTGGAGTGAAGATGTTGCCAATCACCAAGATGATATACAATCAATTAATATTAACAACAACACAATATGTAGACCAATCACCGGGAGACAAGAGACACAATATTTTTGTTCACCCGGTGTTCACTTGTGCACCGACAAGCTACGTCACCGGTTGTGTCGACCAACACTTAGATGGTTCCTCGGTGTGACCCTCAAGTCACTTGCCCCTCAAGGCACGCCCCGCAAGGCACCGCAAGACTCCACTCTCAAGTGAGGTAACTCAATGACACGCGCAATCCAATAGAGTTGCTTTTGGCGTCCCGCCGAGGAAAGCACAAGAACCTCTTACAAACAACCGGAGGTGGACAAGAACAATCACCTTCTCTTGCCAACACCTCCTACAATCTCCAAGCCGGCTAGGAGCGGTACTCTCCAAGAGTAACAAGAAATCCACCGGCTAAACCACCCACAAGTGCCACTAGATGCCCTCAAGCTATGCAATGCACTTTGGGATCACTCAATCTCACTTTTGATTTGCAATCAAGCAAGAGAGATGAGTGGGAGGAGTAGCTCTAGCTCAAAGGATGCACAAGAGTGTTAGAAATGCCAAGCGACCTCCCCAAGGGCCGGCCAACGAGTATTTATAAGCACCCCAAACAAATAGAGCCGTTGCCACTCCACTGACCATTTTTTCGGGACGACCGGACGCGCCGGTCGAAACTGACCGGACGCGCTCAACCGCGTCCGGTCGCCCTCCGACGTCCACGTGTCCCTTAAATTTCAAATGCGACCGTTAGATCCTCTAACGGTCACTGCGCGCCAACGGTCAAACGCTATGACCGGACGCGCTGCTCAACCGACCGGACGCGCCTGTCGAACGACCGGACGCGCTCCTTGCGATGACCGGACGCGACAGAGCCAGCGTCCGGTCAGAGTCTAGTAAGCTCCCTCGACGACCGGACGCGTCCGATCGCGTGTGACCGGACGCGCCCCGCGTCCGATCGTCCTTGCGAACCGCAGTTCCTTCTGGGCACTTGACCGGACGCGCCGGTCCCGCGAGTGACCGAACGCGCCGGTTGCAAACCCTAGCCCGCGCGCCCGACTCCTGCGATGTACTGACCGGACGCGTCCGGTCACACCGTGACCGTGTCCGGTGCAGCGTCCGGTCACCTCAGTGACCCCGTTCGCCTCCGTTTCTTTTCCAACTTCCGGCGTAGTGGAAAATAGGCATTTCATTTCCCCGAAATCGCCAGAATCCCACGCTCGCACGCTCGGCGGGAGGGAGAGAGGAACCCAAACCCCTCTCTACCCGCAAACCACAGCGCGACCAACACCACCTTTGCAAATGTGCCAACACCATCAAGTGTACATCTCCATGTGCTTGTGTGTTAGCTTTTTCTCAATCATTTTCAAAGGTTTTCCAATTAGCTCACTAGGCCCTACATGCAATGCACTTCATGAATTCACCTAGTGGCACCCGTGCATCGAATAACCGATAAGACTTCCCCTCTTAATAGATCGGCTATCGATCCTAAACCACTCACACCCTCTATGGTGTCTTGAGTGTAAAACAAAATGGCCCTATGGTTATACCTTTGCCTTGAGCCCATTTTGTTTCTCCAAATGATATGATCCACTTCATATCATCACATGACCGTCTCGATCCATCGACCTTGACTTCACTTGCTCTTCACCGTTGCATCGGTCCGTCGGCGCTAAGTCTTGCTCAAGCTTCACCATCGCATGGTCCTTCGCTTCGAAGCCTCGACTTGCCCTTCACCTTCACAACCGGTCCATCGAGCCAAGCCTCATCTTGGTCTTCACCATCTTGGTCATATGAGTCAATGTCATGTCTCATATGCACTGACCACCTTTATCTAAATCATCCACTTAGATACAAAGGTTAGTCCTAGGTTTCATCAATTAGCCAAAACCAAACTAGGGACTTTCAATCTCCCCCTTTTTGGTAATTGATGACAACCCTCACAAAGATGATTTTGATAATAAAAGTTTTAAACTTGTCATACTTGTCCAATCATTTTGCTCATAAGTAAAGTTTGGACAATTATCACAAGCTCGATTTTGGTAGCATTAGCTCCCCCTACATATGTGCATAGAGTTTGGATTGAAAGCTTTGCACATATGCATGGATAGAAATGTTGGGAGAGTAATTCTACCAAAATGATGCTATGGTGTAAGAAATGGACCTTTGAAGCGTGATACCAATCGGAGTTGCCTTTTACACCATCCTTAGCATCATGAAGTAACTAGACATCCATCAAAACTCAAGAACCCCGTGAGATCAACATTATATGTAAAGGTTCTTGGACCACTTGTAAAGCTAACCACTTGTAAAGCTTTAGGCAAGTCTAGATACTACATGTAAACTATTCCTATGCATGCTAGTTGATCATTTCATCATCCAATTTCTATACTAGCATTGCACCACACAAGCATGTATATTGAATTTAAATATATGTGCAATGAGCAAGTCATATGAGAATGCACAAACAAATGCAACAACTTTGTTTATGAGCTTGCTCCCCCTACTTGTGTGCATCAACAAATTTTATTTACCCCTTTATCAAGTTGAATCATCTTTTTCTCATCATAAATTTTATTTACCCCTTTATCAAGTTGAATCATCTTTTTCTCTCCCCCTTTGTCAACAACTTACCCAAAAAAGGGATCAAATTGTGGAGAGAAGGAAAAGTGTTTGATGGAGTAGCTTGAAATTAATTCGATACCATATGTAAGGTTAAAAAATTTATCAAATTTGGTTTAACCTAGAATACTTGCCAAAGATATTTAATTCGATTTGAACCAAAGACAAGCTTCTTCACTCCTCAAAATAAGGGTTATCTTGCCTATGTTGAATTAAACACTTATAGCAAATCTTCTAGATTCAACACTAGGTTTACAAGCTCACAAACATGTCATATGCCACCACTAGATAAAAAAAAGCATAGAAGCAATAGTGGTAACATATATCCATCAAATTCATTTGATTTATCATGAATGCTTATGCGTACCACTTATTATGTCTACATGCTCTATCAAGTCCTTAGCATAGGATGAAAGACATGTCAATCAATTTTACCTTGCAATGTCGAAGGAGAGGCATGTCAATAAGTGGGTGGGGTGCATTCAACTCATGTTTGAGAAATCAAGAATGTTCAATTCATTCCTTAGCTTGCAAAACCTCTTTTCATCAAGTGGCTTAGTGAGAATATCGGCAAGTTGATCATCGGTGCCAACACTTTCAATGGCAATATCTCCCTTTTGTTGATGATCTCTAATGAAATGATGTCTTATGTCAATATGCTTTGTTCTTCCATGTTGAACCGGGTTTTGTATCATCTTGATTGCACTCTCATTATCACATAGCAACGGCACATTCTTGAAGTTGAGGCCATAATCCTTCAAAGTTGATTTCATCCATAGCAATTGTGCACAACAACTCCCCGCACTCACATATTCGGCTTCGGCGGTAGAGATTGCCACACTATTTTGTTTCTTTGAGGACCATGACACAAGTGATCTTCCAAGTAATTGACATGTGCCACTTGTGCTTTTCCTATTGATCTTGCAACCCCCATAGTCGGAGTCCGAATATCCAATCAATTCAAACTTTGACCCCTTGGGATACCATAGTCCAACATTTCTTGTTTGTTTCAAGTACCTCAATATTCTTTTTGCCGCCGTGAGATGACTTTCTCTAGGTGAGGCTTGATATCTAGCACACATGCAAACACTAAACATGACATCCGGCCTTGATGCGGTGACATAGAGTAGACTTCCAATCAAAGACCGATATTCCTTTTGATTCACCATTTTGCCTATCAAGATCACTATCCAAATTGCCATTTGTGCCCATTGGAGTTGAAATTGGCTTTGCATCTTGCATTCCAAACTTCTTCAACATGTCCCTTATGTATTTCCCTTGACTCACAAATGTCCCATTCTTCAATTGCTTGACTTGGAGACCAAGGAAGTAGCTAAGTTCACCAATCATAGACATTTCAAACTCTTTGGCCATCATAGCACCAAATTCTTCACAATAAGCTTGATCGGTTGATCCAAAGATGATGTCATCAACATATATTTGCACTATGAATAGATCATTTTCAATCTTCTTGGTGAATAGAGTAGTATCAACCTTGCCCATTTTGAATCCCTTAGAGAGAAGGAAATCCCTTAGCCTCTCATACCATGCTCTAGGTGCTTGCTTTAAGCCATATAAAGTCTTCTTCAATTTGTATACATGGTTGGGTTTCTTGTCATCTTCAAATCCGGGCGGTTGCTCAACAAATACTAACTCATTGATGATCCCATTGAGAAATGCACTTTTATCATCCATTTGATATAGTTTGATATTGTGTGCACAAGCATAAGCCAATAGAATCCTTATTGTCTCCAATCTTGCCATGGGAGCATATGTCTCATCATAGTCAAGACCTTCAACTTGAGTGTAACCTTGAGCAACTAGTCTTGCTTTGTTTCTCACTACAATGCCATCTTGATCTTGCTTGTTTTAAACACCCCACTTGGTTCCAATCACATTGTAGTCATTTGGCCTTTCTACCAATTCCCAAACATCATTTCTTGTGAAATTGTTTAGTTCTTCTTGCATAGCCATAATCCAATCGGCATCCCTCAAAGCTTCTTCTATCCTCTTTGGTTCTATGGTTGACACAAATGATGCATGCTCACAAAACATAGTCAATCTTGATCTTGTTTGCACACCACTTCTAATATCACCAATAACACTATTAATGGGGTGATCTCTTGCAACATGTTGTGGTTGGAGTACTTGCACTTGATTGCTTGAGCTTGGTTGATCACTTGATGTATCTCGATGAGAAGAACTAGCACCATGATTTTGCACTTGAGAGTCACTAACTAGCTTGTTTGGTGAATTGAGCACTTGATCTTTATCATCATCTTGAATATCAATTACTTGCTTTGCTCTAATGTCCCCAATGTCCATGTTCTTCATTGCTTCCACCCAATTGAGTTCCACCAACATCATCTAGATTCTCTTCTTCATCTTGTGACCCATTGGTTTCATCAAATTGCACATCATGGACTTCTTCTAGAATGCCACTTGAATTGTTCCAAACTCTATAAGCTTTGCTTGTAGTTGAATAACCAAGTAGGAACCCCTCATCACATCTTTTGTCAAACTTCCCCAATCTAGTGCCCTTCTTCAAGATATAGCATTTGCAACCAAACACCCTAAAGTAAGAAATATTGGGCTTTCTTCCATGAAGTAACTCATATGGGGTCTTTTCTAGCAATGGATGACAATATAGTCTATTGATGTAGTAGCAAGCGGTATTGATTGCTTCATCCCAAAATGATTGACTCACATTGTACTCATGAAGCATTGATCTAGCCATATCAAGCAATGTTCTATTCTTCCTCTCAACTAGGCCATTTGATTGTGGAGTGTACTTGGCCAAGAATTGATGTCCAATACCATAATGATCACAAAGTTCTTCAATTCTTGTATTCTTGAACTCACTTCTATTGTCACTTCTCACTTTCTTGATTCTAATCTCAAACTCATTGTGAACTCTAGTGAGAAATGTCTTGAAGGTGTCAAACACTTCACTTTTGTCACTAAGAAAGAATACCCATGTGAATCTTGTGAAGTCATCCACTATCACAAAGCCATACTTGTTACCGCCTATGCTTGTATATATTGTTGGTCCAAATAGATCCATGTGCATCAACTCAAATGCTTTGCATGTGCTCATTGTACTCTTCTTTGGATGTGAGCTTCCAACTTGCTTCCCGGCTTGACATGCACTACAAAGCTTATTCTTCTCAAATTCAACATCTTTCAAACCATTGACAAGATTGTGAGTTGTAAGCTTCTTCAATTGTTTCATGTCAACATGACCAAGCCTTCTATGCCAAAGCCAACCCATTCTTGATTTGGAGACTAAGCAAGTTGTCAAAGAAGTTTCTCTAGCATTGAAGTCAACTAGGTAGAGATTCTCATATCTAAAGCCCTTGAATGCCACATTTGAACCATCCACACTAATAACTTCCACATCATCAACCCCAAAGATGCATTTGTAGCCTAGATCACATATTTGTGCCACGGATAGAAGGTTGAAATCCAAACTTTCAACTAGAAACACATTGGAGATACTCATATCATTTGATATTGCAATCTTGCCTAAGCCAATAACCTTGCCTTTCTTGTTATTGCCAAATATGATAGAATCAACACCACTATCATTGTCATTGAATGAATCAAACATTCTTGATGTACCGGTCATGTGTTGAGTGCACCCACTATCAATAATCCAATGCCTTCCTCCGGCTTTGTAATTGACCTACAAGCAAATCAATGAAGCTTAGGTACCCATTTTTGCTTGGGTCCTTGTAGGTTAGTAACTAAGTTCTTTGGTACCCAAATAGCCTCTTCTTTGGGCCCACAATTGGTGTACCAACAAACTTAGCTTGCACACCCTTCACACCCTTGGTAAGCACATAGCAAGAATCAAAAGGTATAGCATTAACAAAGTTCTTGCTTTGGTTATTTTTATTGCAATTATGCTCTAGGTGCCCAACTTGCTTGCATCTATTGCAAAACCGACCATTGCCCTTCACAAAGCTAGGCTTTAGAGTTGCAAAGGCCGACTTGCCTTTCTTAGGGGTGTAGCCCAATCTCTCTTTGTTAAGAGAGAACCTTTGGCTACCCAAGCACTTAAGCAAGCGGGCCTCACCACCATAGGCCTTGCCTAGGGCATGAGTGAGCTCATCCACCTCTCTCTTGAGAGTCTCATTCTCAACCATTAGTGAGGCATCACAAGTGAAACCATCACTAGTAGTAGAGGTAGAGTGGGTGGTGGTGGATGAAGAGCTACAAGAAGGGTTAGCATTTGACATGATGATAGGTTCATTAAAGGATTCATCAATTATATCACATGTAACACCTATATCACATGATACAACAACCTTCTTCTTTTCTTGTTGCTCAAGTAGCAATGAGTGAGCCTTTTCAAGCTTGAAATGAGCCCTTACCAAGATCCTCATGGTCTTCTACTAGACTCTCATGAGTGGTCTTAAGCTCACTAAGAACTTTCTCAAGTATTGCTACTTTCATTGAAAGCTTCTTACACTCTTTGTCCTTGCAATAGCTATGTCTCTAGTTTGTTGCATCAAGTCATATAGTTGTTCTTTAGTTGGTTCATCATCATTATTTTCATTATTATTATCATTATCACTATCATGTGCATATTCCATTTCACTTTCATCATCACTCTCATCATATAATACCTTAGCTTCTTTAGCCATGAAGCATGAAGAGGATGAATCAAATAGTGATGGCTTCTTGTGATAGCAATGGAAGCAAAAGCCTTGTTGGATGATTCTTCTTCTTCTTCATTATCATCACTTTCCCAAGTGATCACATAGGCACCATTTTTGCTTTCTTGAATGTCATCTTGGCCTCTCTCTTCTTCTTTTCAACTTGTCCTTTTTGTTCTTCTTCATATCATAAGGACATTCCGCTTGAAGGTGCTCGGTGCTATCACAATTGAAGCACTTTCTTTGTTGCTCATTTCTTTTCTTAAAGCCTCTTCTCTTGATGAACATGTGACCCATCTTCTTGACTACAAGAGCAAGTGCCTCATCATCAATTTCAAATTCCCCATCTTCATTGTTGTCTTCTTCTTCTTCAATGATGGTAGCTTTGCCCTTGGAGGAGGTGGCCTTGAATGCCACGGTCTTCTTCTTCTCATCTTCCACCTTTTCCTTGTCATCAACATCTTGATCATATTTGTCATAGGTCAATACTTCACCAAGCAAATCATTAGGCTTCATTGTTTCAAGCCCATCTCTTTGCAACATCATGATCAACATCTTGAATCTTCTAGGTAAGCTCAATAAGAACTTGTGACAAAAATCTTGATCTTGAGTTTTGTGCCCTAAGCTCTTGAGATCATTGACTATTACTTGTAATCTATGAAACATTTCAATGATTGTTTCATCATCCTTTTTCTTGAAGTTCTCAAACTCACTCTTGAGCCCATATAGCTTGGCACTCTTCACAACCTTAGTGCCTTCATATGTCTCACTCAACCTTGTCCATACTTCACTAGCCAATTCCAAATCTTTGATGCCCTCAAACACTTTTGTGTCAATACCATTGTAGAGTGTATTGAGAGCCATTCTATTGCATGTTCTATTTGCTCTATCTTCATCGGTGAGATGATTGGGATCAATGATAGCAAAATCATTCTCGGTGACTTGCAATACTCTCTCATGAATAGAACCAAGGTACATTGTCATCTTTCTCTTCCAATGAGCAAAAGAACTAACACCATCAAAGAACGGTGGCTTGCCCCCAACATGATTGAACACAATTTGAGCCATTTTTCACACCGAAGGATGTTAAGCCTTGATTAAAACGGTGACCACGGCTCCGATATCACTTGTAAGGTCCTAGATGGCTAGAGGGGGGGTGAATAGCCTATAAAAATTCTACAAGCACCACTAAGCAAACTTGTTAGAATAACAAACGGCGTAAAGCGAGTTTTGCTTAGCCAAAGGTTGTGATGCAAGCCTCCTATCCACAAGTCTAGTAGATTATGATCTCTAGTTCACACAAGTGCTAAGTCACTAACTTACACTAGTGAGCAAGCTAACAACTACTAGAAAAGGCTACCACTAGAGCTACACAAGATAATCTAGTAAAAGTAAATGCGAGAGAAAGGATTGTGAATCTTATACCGACGGTGGAGTGAAGATGTTGCCAATCACCAAGATGATATACAATCAATTAATATTGACAACAACACAATATGTAGACCAATCACCGGGAGACAAGAGACACAATATTTTTGTTCACCCGGTGTTCACTTGTGCACCGACAAGCTACGTCACCGGTTGTGTCGACCAACACTTAGATGGTTCCTCGGTGTGACCCTCAAGTCACTTGCCCCTCAAGGCACGCCCCGCAAGGCACCGCAAGACTCCACTCTCAAGTGAGGTAACTCAATGACACGCGCAATCCAATAGAGTTGCTTTTGGCGTCCCGCCGAGGAAAGCACAAGAACCTCTTACAAACAACCGGAGGTGGCCAAGAACAATCACCTTCTCTTGCCAACGCCTCCTACAATCTCCAAGCCGGCTAGGAGCGGTACTCTCCAAGAGTAACAAGAAATCCACCGGCTAAACCACCCACAAGTGCCACTAGATGCCCTCAAGCTATGCAATGCACTTTGGGATCACTCAATCTCACTTTTGATTTGCAATCAAGCAAGAGAGATGAGTGGGAGGAGTAGCTCTAGCTCAAAGGATGCACAAGAGTGTTAGAAATGCCAAGCGACCTCCCCAAGGGCCGGCCAATGAGTATTTATAAGCACCCCAAACAAATAGAGCCGTTGCCACTCCACTGACCGTTTTTTCGGGACGACCGGACGCGCCGGTCGAAACTGACCGGACGCGCTCAACCGCGTCCGGTCGCCCTCCGACGTCCACGTGTCCCTTAAATTTCGAATGCGACCGTTAGATCCTCTAACGGTCACTGCGCGCCAACGGTCAAACGCTATGACCGGACGCGCTTCTCAACCGACCGGACGCTCCGGTCCCGATGACCGGACGCGCCTGTCGAACGACCGGACGCGCTCCTTGCGATGACCGGACGCGATAGAGCCAGCGTCCGGTCGGAGTCCAGTAAGCTCCCTCGATGACCGGACGCGTCCGATCGCGTGTGACCGGACGCGCCCCGCGTCCGATCGTCCTTGCGAACCGCAGTTCCTTCTGGGCACTTGACCGGACGCGCCGGTCCCGCGAGTGACCGGACGCGCCGGTTGCAAACCCTAGCCCGCGCGCCCGACTCCTGCGCTGTACTGACCGGACGCGTCCGGTCACACCGTGACCGCGTCCGGTGCAGCGTCCGGTCACCTCAGTGACCCCGTTCGCCTCCGTTTCTTTTCCAACTTCCGGCGTAGTGGAAAATAGGCATTTCATTTCCCCGAAATCGCTAGAATCCCGCGCTCGCACGCTCGGCGGGAGGGAGAGAGGAACCCAAACCCCTCTCTACCCGCAAACCACAGCGCGACCAACTCCACCTTTGCAAATGTGCCAACACCATCAAGTGTACATCTCCATGTGCTTGTGTGTTAGTTTTTTCTCAATCATTTTCAAAGGTTTTCCAATTAGCTCACTAGGCCCTACATGCAATGCACTTCATGAATTCACCTAGTGGCACCCGTGCATCGAATAACCGATAAGACTTCCCCTCTTAATAGATCGGCTATCGATCCTAAACCACTCACACCCTCTATGGTGTCTTGAGTGTAAAACAAAATGGCCCTATGGTTATACCTTTGCCTTGAGCCCATTTTGTTTCTCCAAATGATATGATCCACTTCATATCATCACATGACCGTCTCGATCCATCGACCTTGACTTCACTTGCTCTTCACCGTTGCATCGGTCCGTCGGCGCTAAGTCTTGCTCAAGCTTCACCATCGCATGGTCCTTCGCTTCGAAGCCTCGACTTGCCCTTCACCTTCACAACCGGTCCATCGAGCCAAGCCTCATCTTGGTCTTCACCATCTTGGTCATATGAGTCAATGTCATGTCTCATATGCACTGACCACCTTTATCTAAATCATCCACTTAGATACAAAGGTTAGTCCTAGGTTTCATCAATTAGCCAAAACCAAACTAGGGACTTTCAACCGACGAGCCGCCGTGGCCTTCGGTCGGCTTCTAGGTGCGCCCGTGACTGCCAGCTGCTGCTTCGCGATGGCCGGGCGGTCGCGCGTGTCATCCTTGCATTGCTTGGCCGCGGCTATAAAGCATGAACTGTCGTCACCGTCCTTCCTTTCTCCTCTGTTTTCTCATCGCTGCCGTCAAGCTCTGCCGCTCGCCGTTGCCTCCATCGAGCCGTCACTAGCCAAGCAAAAAGCTCCACCATAGTCGCCTCATTCCCGCGCACCTCCTCGGTCGCTCGTACCAACCGCTACCGCCCGGGACGCCCGCTTAGCCGCTTTCTTTCTCCTCTCCAGTGAGCCACGACCTCCGTGCTACCTCACCGTGGCCAGCTGCCTCCCGCGCTCTTTCGCTTCAACCAATCATGGATTTGTGGTCGTGGTATGCCCCTGGTGCTCCATGTCCGTCTCATTTAGCTGTTACCAGTTTGGCTCGCCGGAGCGGCGTGAGCCATCGCCTTCGAGCCGCCATGGCCGTCGGGGAGGGTTCACCGGAGCACGAACTTAGGTGTAAAGAATCATAATCGGTTCGCGAGGTCAACGGGGTCGTGTTGGTCCAGCTCGGTCTCACCAGGGTCTTGCCATCGGCGAGATGGCGGCCGGCGGCCACCGTTGGCCGTGGCTGGCCGCGGGAAGAGAGGGAGGAGGGAGATGACGAGCGGGACCGCCTCGTCAGTCAGAGAAGGAGGGAGCACGAGCGGGTGCGCGCGGATGGGCCGCGTTGCTGGGTCGCGCGTGCTGCTGGGCCGGGCGAGCGCGGCTGGGCTGCGAGAGCGGGAGCGGGTGACTGCGCGCGGCTGGGCCGAGCCGAAGGAGAAGGAGAAGTCAGCCCAAGTTGCGGTTTTGTTTTTCTTTTTCAAAAATATAAATAGTAGTAGTATTTGTTTATTTCAATAGAATTTTTGTAGAGCTCCAAAAATAGTGAAAATTTTTGTGTAAGCTTTTCAGGGTGTAAACTAATTAGAAAAAATATTAAATGTCAATTTTGATTATTTTTTTGTAAGTTATTTAATTAGCTTAATTAAATATTAAATGCAACTTCCAAGAATTTTAGTAATTAAAATATTAATCCAAAAATCATGAAATTTGTTTTGACACTGTTTTAGACCATTATTAATCTATAGAAAAAGTTTAAGCTCAATTAGAGAAAGTTTAATTTATTCTTAATTTATGTCTTAATTATTTAAGTGATTAATTAAATGTTAAATCAATAACTTTAAGTGTTGTATGCTCTTTTGATTGAGTGATGACCTTGGGTCATTAACCCTTAGTGATCCTTGGCATCTTAATTACTTGGTTGAGCTCGTGAGTAGCATGTTCTTTAAGAAGCTTTAGTGTTGCTTTAGTAATCGCTGTTAGTTAGTAGGTTCTGTGTGTTGCAACTGTACCACGAAGGAAAGTTGTACTCAAGTCGTTAATCTTAGCATGTCATCATCAAGCATCATGTTTATCATCGCATCATGTTGAAGCATGTTATACTCTCGTATAGTTTCCGCTTTCGAGGAAGTCGACATTGTTGAGCAAGCCTCTAGAGAAGAGCTATCTTCAGTGGGTTCCGGACCGGATGTCGGAGTTGTTGAGCCCGAACCAGTCGTCTCGTCTAAGCAAGCCAAGCCCCGGTGCATTTAAACCCTCCTTGAGTTTTATAAATTGTTATCACTGGTACTATGGTTTACTGCATTATGTAATTAGGAGTTGAGTGATAACACAATTGCTACATTATCATCCTTGATTATTGCGATATCACCTTCGGTACCTGTTTCACTGAAATTATGCTACACTAACATATGTGTTCATAAGAAACAAGTTTTTTGCTAGGTCATAATGCAACGGATGGTGACATCCCTAGAGTATATGTCAAAGTGATCAAGAACTCAATATTGAACACGTAGGCCTTTCAAGAGTCAAGAAAAAACAATTTAGGATTCAAGATCATCAGGTTCCTTAAAGACTGCTGTGGATTGAAGCCACCACCGCATTTCCTGGCCTCACGGCTGCCTTAGATTGAAGATCAAAGTCTAAGGATCTAGGAAGGGTCAAGTATTGCGAGTATAAAGAAGATCTATTCAATAGTGGAGTGTTGACAAAAGTGGTGCATGGAGCTCTGCCAAGTGTTCCATACGCATGTTGGTGCAAACTTGATGAGCAAATGGTACATAAACCTTGGTATGAAGCAAGGAATCTAACAAAGTCCAACGAAACAAATATGTCTTTCAACTAGATTTCTAGTTAAGAGTGAACCTTTCGTACAAGCCTATTGCTTCTTAGATGACACTTTTAAAAATGTAAATTGCTTCTAATAAAAAGTACAGAGTAGTAACTTGATTTGCTTATATCTTTTGGGAGGACTCTAACGTTAGAAGAACAACCTCTTGGTCTACATATTAGGAGAAAATATATAGTGCAAACTACAACTTAGGTGCAAACATGCAAAACATTTCAAAAAAACGTACTTTCGCTATTAAAATAATAAACTTGGTGATCCACAATGCTCAAAATCACTAGATCACCTTCTCGGGTATCAGAGTTAGTTACGAGAGGTCTGCTATTAGATAGGAAAATGGGTTTAGTCAGACTTGATGGTGGCGGTGGCTCAAGCGTGGGGCAGTGCTAGACATCTAGATGGTGCAGGCTAGTGTGGGATGGAGGACGATGTCGTGGGGTTAACATGGCAAGGGCAGAGCAACGGTTAAAAAGACATCATATACACTAGGGCAAACACATATGGTTGAGCGGGCTCGGTCATGATTGGAGTATTTGTGTGACCATGTTGAACTAATGAAGAGGAAACAACGAGAGGTAATCGTGAAAGGCCAGATTTTTCGGTACTATGATACACTCTACCACTTTCCAAATTATAGATTTTAGCTTCGTGCTAAATCAAATTTCTCCTACTTTAATCAAATGTGTAGAAAAAATAAATCTACATCTATGACATCAAATTAGTTTCCTTAAATTCTACGTGAAAGATATCTTGTTGCATTTATTTGAACTTAAATGATAGTGAAAATAAATTTGACTTAGGACAAACTTAAAGCGAATTGTAACATAGAAGAGGGAGAGAGAGTACAAAATTGCACTTAAGATGCATTGAGCGTAAGAGATACTCTTATAATATATATTATTTATGGCAACAAAGTTTGATTATCAAAACTTCAGATATAAATTTAATGGAGCCGTTCGGCTGGAATTATAAGCCGGCTGAAAAACACTGTTGGCTGATTTTTTGTGAAAGAAAAATACTGTTCCGGCTGAAAAAACAAGCTGAATAAGACGGATTATAAGCCAGACGAACAGGGCCAATGTAACAACTTTTTAGTATAATTAGCCTAATTGTTAGTTGAAGATAATAAAGTTTAAATTTTACGGCGCTTATACTTTAAGATAGGAGGAGTATAATTGTACTGTACCAATACGATGATTGTTGATTCCTAAAAAAACGATTATTGTTACCCAATTTCTCTTCATCATGGTACCAAAAAAAAGCCGGTACAAAACCTAAAAAAGCTGATCCGATGCAAAACCTACAAAACCCGTTCCACCCGCCCTCGAAGCCGATGCCCACGCTTGTGGGACCCGCCTGCTCTGCCTCCCGAGGCGTGGTCCCACGCTCTGCGGGCCGTAACAGAAGTGGGTAGCTTTTCGGTGGGTGCGCTGCGGTCTCACGCAGACGCAGACTGCTGGTGTTTCGGTTTTTGTTTTTTACCGCCTGTAAACAAGAGCCACCACACACCTTCGTCAAGGCCCTGTTCAGTTCTAAAATTTTTTTGCAGAATTTCTCCGTCACATCGAATCTTTGGACACATGCATGAAGCATTAAATATAGATAAAAAATAAAACTAATTACACAGTTTAGACGAAATGGACGAGACGAATTTTTTAAGCCTAATTAGATCCTGATTGGACACTAATTGTCAAATAACAACGAAAATTACTACAATGTCATTTTGCCAAATTTTTTGGAACTGAATCGGCCCCGAGAGGGGAAAAAGTAAAATCGATTGCATCCGTGTAGCTTTACGCCATACAGTACGTACACAATCGCGTACTGCGTGAAAGCACGAATACGACCAAAGCCCACACCCAGGCCTAGTTTAGATTGGGGTGAAAAAATTTGATCGCACTTTAGCACCTTCATTTGTACTCCCTCTGTTCAAGAAAAAATGCAATTCTAGCACAGTGACATGATTCAGTATATTAAGTTCGATCAATTATAGATAAAAGAGTATCAATATGTATGGTATGAAATAAATATCATTAGATTAATTATGAAACGTATTTTCATAATAAATTATTTTAGAGCCGTAAATGTGAATAGTATTTACTAAAAAATTTGGTCAAATATGAACTACTTTTGGCGGCACGCAACACGTAATTGTATTCTTTTCTAAACGGAGGGAGTATTTGATAATTATTGTCCAATCATGGTCTAACTAGATTCAAAAGATTCGTCTCCTAAATTACAGACAAACTATATAATTAGTTATTTATTTTATCTACATTTAATGTTTTATACATATATATAAATATTTGATATGATGGAGATGGTGAAAAAACTTAGAATCTGAACAAGGCCCCACTTGTTCCGCCGTTAACGCTGCGCTTCCTGGCTGAGAGGCTGTTTAGTTGGCAAAATTTTTGGCGAAATGCTACTGTAGCAGTTTCGTTGTTATTTGACAAATATTGTCCAATCATAGTCTAATTAGGCTTAAAAGATTTGTCTCGTCCATTTCGTCTAAACTGTGTAATTAGTTTTATTTTTTATCTATATTTAATGCTTCATGCATATGTTCAAAGATTCGATGTGACAGAAAATCTGAAAATTTTAGCAAAATTTCTGGCATCTATACGGTGCCTCAGTATATCCCCAACACAATACCGCGGCATGTGGGCCCGTGGCCCACCGTCCAGACTCTGCGATACCTGACACACTGCAATACCCATCAACGTACGGTACACCATGTCGGAGGGGGCTGTGGATACCCCAATCTCACTGACATATGGGCCCCCAGGTTTCAGAGAGCCGCGCCTTCTCCCACCGCACAGTCACAGACTCACAGTCACCACACCAGAATGGGCTCGAGCCAGATGATGCCGAGGCGCGTCGGCAGGCGCGCGCGAGTGCCGGACCCGAGCTCAACCTCCTTCGCTCGCCCCGAAGCTTTTTTTAAGCACGCCCAAGTGCCCGGCCAAAATAATCCGTGCACTGCGGCGACAGTGGTGCTCGCCTGCGGTATAAGATCAAAGGCGAACAGCGGGGTGCTGCTCGAGGAGGAAGAAGAGGAGCGGCTTTTGAGCTCGCTCTGAGGTCTCGGTCACACCCCTTCGCCACTGGGTTTTTAGATCCAATGCCAAGGCCGTGAGGCCGCTAGCTCTCGTGTCGCGAGGAAGAAGAGCCGACCAGAGAAGCTAGGAGGGGCGTGGCAATGGCGGAGGGCGATGCGGGGAAGGCGGAGGCGGGGAGCTGCAGCGGCGCCGGCGCCGGCGGTGGCGGCGGGTGCGACGCTGTCAAGAAGCGGCCGGAGCAGAGCGTGGCGTTCCACGAGCTGTTCGTCTTCGCGGACCCGCTGGACTGGCTGCTCATGGCGGCGGGGAGCGCGGGCGCCGTGGTGCACGGCGCCGCCATGCCGGTCTTCTTCCTCCTCTTCGGCGAGCTCGTCAACGGCTTCGGCAAGAACCAGCACAACCTCCGCCGCATGACGGACGAGGTGTCCAAGGCACGTATTCAATTCGTTCGTGGCTCTTCTCCGTTCTCGCTTCGCTTGCTGTTTCTCTTCGCCTCTGTGGTTATTGACGCTGACGCTCTCAATCATGGGTGTGCTTCCAGTATTCGCTCTACTTCGTCTACCTCGGCCTCGTCGTCTGCGCCTCGTCGTACCTAGGTGGGTGCCTCGCCCCTGCTCCCTGCTACACACTCCTATCCTCGCCGGCGTCGCGGCGTCGTCATGGTCTTAAGCCTCCGTGCTTCTTCCCTGCTCCGTTTCCGTGCAGAGATCGCGTGCTGGATGTATACGGGCGAGCGCCAGGTGGGCGCTCTGCGGAGGCGGTACCTCGAGGCCGTGCTGCGGCAGGACGTGGGCTTCTTCGACACCGACGCGCGCACCGGCGACGTCGTCTTCAGCGTCTCCACCGACACGCTCCTCGTGCAGGACGCCATTGGCGAGAAGGTGACCAAGCCAATCCCTCTTGCCCTCCTGCCTCGCCACATCAGTTGGCTCCATGACTCCGGCGTCCCTAAAGATCTGACGCCTGTGGTGTGGCGGACGGAAATGGAATGATGTTTGCAGGTCGGCAACTTCATCCACTACCTCGCGACGTTCCTGGCCGGGCTGGTCGTCGGGTTCGTCTCGGCGTGGCGGCTCGCGTTGCTCAGCATCGCCGTCATCCCCGGCATCGCCTTCGCCGGCGGGCTGTACGCGTACACGCTCACTGGCCTCACCTCCAAGAGCCGGGACTCGTACGCCAACGCCGGAATCATAGCCGACCAGGTAGCATCTCTCTTCCCCCCAACCACTGATACGGGCACGTACTATTTCCGGGAACTCCTTTCCATGCCAACAAATCGAGATGGCTGGGTGGGCAACATCACTGTGGAGTGTGGGCTCTAGCTCGTCCCGGTCAAAGAGTCCAATGCAGCAAGGTAGCTGGGCACATGTCATCAACATGATGTCGTTTTGGATCCTTTCAAGCTTTCTTGTTAGATCCAACCAACTCTTTTCGGGGGATAATCTCCCGTTCCATGTCGTTTTGCACCTTTTCATGAAGTAGCTCTTCTCACCCATGTTGTACTTGGCTACTTATTCTTTGGGGTGACAAGCTCAAATGCAGGAAAATGTTACATTTTGCTCTTTTTTATGCAATTTTGTTAGTAATTTTGATGCCAAGGTTTCCACCTTTATGTTGCCTAGGCCATTGCCCAGGTGAGGACTGTCTACTCCTATGTGGGGGAGACCAAGGCCCTGAATTCCTACTCTGAGGCGATTCAGAACACCCTGAAGCTGGGTTACAAGGCCGGGGCCCGGGATGGCCAAGGGGCTTGGCATTGGCTGCACCTATGGAATTGCTTGTATGTCATGGGCACTGGTGTTCTGGTACGCCGGCGTGTTCATCCGTAATGGCCAGACAGATGGTGGGAAGGCCTTCACTGCAATTTTCTCAGCAATCGTCGGTGGCCTGTCAGTACTAAAAAATGCTGTTATGCTTTCTAGCAGTTTTGCAGATTGAACCAATCTAACCAATGTGTTGATTTGTATATTGCAGGAGCTTGGGGCAGTCATTTTCAAACCTTGGAGCATTCAGCAAAGGGAAGATTGCTGGCTACAAGTTGCTGGAAGTGATAAGGCAGAGGCCAACGATAGTCCAGGACACGGCAGACGGGAGGTGCCTCGATGAAGTACATGGCAACATAGAGTTCAAGGAAGTGGCCTTCAGCTATCCTTCCCGCCCGGATGCCATGATTTTCCGTGATTTTTCTCTCTTCTTCCCCGCGGGGAAGACCGCAGCAGTTGTTGGAGGCAGTGGGTCTGGAAAGAGCACGGTTGTTGCTCTCATTGAGCGGTTTTATGATCCTAATCAGGGTGAGCAAATGAATGTGCACCTTATGCTTTTTTTTTACGGCAAACTGTGCACCTTATGTTGTTGTCACTTGTCAGTCTATTTAATTTTTAATAAGTGGTGATGATTGTTGCTGCAGGGCAAGTTTTGCTGGATAATGTGGACATCAAGACGCTGCAATTGAAGTGGCTTAGGGAGCAGATTGGTTTGGTGAATCAGGAACCTGCACTTTTTGCAACTACAATTCTTGAGAATATTCTTTATGGCAAGCCTGATGCTACAATGGCGGAGGTTGAGGCTGCAGCTACTTCAGCCAATGCCCATAGCTTCATTGCTCTTCTTCCTAATGGCTACACCACTCATGTGGGTTCTAATTCTATTTATATTCCAAACTCTAATGATATTTGCACTTCATATCTGTTTTGATTTCAAAACACTTCATTTCTTGTTTTGCAATTTTCTCTTAAACACATTTGCACTTATTTTTTTGCTGTAACAAAATAGTCCTGGTTTTGTCTTCTTTATCGCTATTCTGTTTATGGTAGCTAATACTGACTTTTTGAATGCAAACCCTTTTCTGAACACAGGTGGGAGAGAGGGGACTTCAGCTCTCTGGTGGTCAGAAGCAACGTATTGCCATTGCCCGCGCGATGCTGAAGAATCCAAAACTCCTGCTACTAGATGAGGCCACTAGTGCACTCGATGCTGGTTCAGAGAATATCGTCCAAGAAGCCCTTGATCGATTGATGGTCGGCAGGACAACCATTGTGGTTGCCCACAGATTATCAACAATAAGGTGTGTCGACATGATCGCTGTGATCCAGCAAGGCCAGGTTGTTGAGACTGGTACTCACGATGAACTCCTCGCCAAAGGAAGCTCCGGAGCATATGCTGCACTCATCAGATTCCAAGAGACAGCCAGAAATCGTGCATGCCCATCAACCCGCAAGTCCCGGTCATCCCGCTTGAGCAATTCCCTCTCCACTCGGTCATTGAGCCTCAGGTCAGGAAGCTTGAGGAACCTAAGCTACTCGTACAGCACTGGTGCTGATGGCCGCATCGAGATGGTTTCCAATGCCGACAATGACCGGAAGTACCCAGCACCAAGGGGTTACTTCTTCAAGCTCCTAAAACTGAACGCACCGGAGTGGCCTTACACCATACTGGGCGCTATTGGGTCCATCCTATCTGGGTTTATCGGCCCAACATTTGCCATTGTGATGAGCAACATGATCGAAGTGTTCTATTACCGGAACCCCAACAAAATGGAGAGCAAGACCAGGGAGTACGTGTTCATTTACATTGGCACTGGGCTGTATGCGGTTGTTGCATACCTCGTCCAGCATTATTTCTTCAGCATCATGGGCGAAAACCTCACCACCAGGGTGCGGAGGATGATGCTTGCCGGTATGAATCCACAGGCTGCCCTTAACATTCTTCTTCCCATCCTGGCATCCCCACACAAAGTGATAACATGAGCATGCTTTAATTTCTTGAAAAAAAAAATTCCTTGCAGTGATTTTACGGAACGATGTCGGATGGTTCGATCAGGAGGAGAACAATTCAAACCTTGTTGCTGCTCGCCTCTCCACGGACGCTGCTGATGTGAAGTCGGCCATTGCCGAGCGGATATCAGTTATCCTGCAGAACATGACGTCCCTCCTTGTGTCCTTCGTGGTCGGCTTCATCATTGAATGGCGGGTCGCCCTCCTCATTCTCATCACCTTCCCTCTCCTCGTCCTCGCCAACTTTGCCCAGGTAAACACAATTGAACACTGCTAAATCGCGTTTACTTCAATTGCTTATTCTGTCACTGCCAATCTGAGTTTAGAAAAAGCTGCCTGGGTTGGATTCCACTCAGTAGTTTAGCTAGATTATCACAATTTGACCCATCTATTTTATCCCAAACCAATAGATTAGTAGAATTTGATCCATCTATTTTATCCCAAACCAAGTGCTTTGCACGACGCCCTCACCTGCGCGGCTGGGCTTCTGAATCAGCTGGAGATAAGAGGGGACAATTAAATTCATGAGCACGTCATGGTAGGATCCATGGCCCATGCCGCGGCTGCCTCTGCCGCAACTGGCATGGATTACTGTGCGGGACATGTGCGCCCACTGGCAAGCTTGCTCCTCTCTGACTCTCACCCCTCCTTTAATCGAATCCCATCAGCAAGTGCACGTTCTTATTCATTGAACTCGGTGTAAATAACTCGCGAAGGACACTCCCGATTGCATGCGTTTAGGCACGGCGCCATTAATCGCGGCGGCAGCAGCTTCGTTTGCTTGCCCAATTGTGTTTATTTTCAGAGCGACGAGGACATGATTGATGCACGGCGCCATGGATAGGGATTTCTGGCTTCAGGTTTCACGCCCGTGGCTGTGGTGGTCCTCCCGTCCTTGGGCCTGCGAGGCTGCCCCGGCAGTGTCTGTTTGCACGGCCGCCTCGTGCACGGGAATCTGGGGCTTTGCCTGCCTCTGCTGCTCCACGCCACGGGCCGGGGGGCAGCGGCTTGACGACTCGCGGTCCCGCACATGGCCGTCTCGCAGGCTCTGCGGCCGTGTCCTGTTGCCGTGGTCGCGTCGTGTCCGCGGGAACAGTGCTTGCGCAGAGCGCCGCGCCCGCGCCCCTGCCTCTCGTTTTCGCGCCATAGGAGCCATGCCCTTGGCTTCCTTGCTCGTAATAATTTGCTGCGGTGATTCGTAGAGATCGCGGGACGACGCATGCTTTGTTGCTAGGCGTGCATAGGAGCCAGCCATGGGCCCTCTCGCTTTCAGTGACGGCCACGGTCCATGGGCCGGCAGCACTTTCAGAGTTTTGAACGAATGCACTGCTGAATCATTGCGTCGCTCGTACACTGCCTTTTCATTCAGGCTTGCAATTCGCATGTGTATGCTACTGTTTGCTCTTGAGATGATCACGTTGATGACTTTGGCACTGCTTTCTGTATGTGGATGACGACGATGACTGACGGTTTCGTCTGGTGATGGCAGCAACTGTCGATGAAGGGCTTCGCGGGCGACACGGCCAAGGCCCACGCCAAGACGAGCATGATCGCCGGGGAGGGCGTCAGCAACATCCGCACAGTGGCGGCGTTCAACGCGCAGGACAAGATCCTGTCCCTCTTCTGCAGCGAGCTGCGCGTGCCGCAGATGCACAGCCTGCGGCGCAGCCAGATCTCGGGCGCGCTCTTCGGCCTCTCCCAGCTCTCGCTGTACGCCTCCGAGGCGCTCATCCTCTGGTTCGGCGCGCACCTCGTCCGCACCCACGTGTCCACCTTCTCCAAGGTCATCAAGGTGTTCGTGGTCCTGGTGATCACCGCCAACTCCGTCGCCGAGACCATGAGCCTGGCACCGGAGATCGTCCGCGGCGGCGAGTCCATCCGCTCCGTGTTCGCCATCCTCAACAGCCGGACCCGCATCGACCCTGACGACCCGGACGCGGAGCAGGTGGAGTCGGTGCGCGGTGAGATCGACTTCCGCCACGTCGACTTCGCGTACCCGACACGCCCCGACGTGATGGTGTTCAAGGACTTCAGCCTGCGGATCCGGGCCGGGCAGAGCCAGGCGCTGGTCGGGGCGAGCGGGTCCGGGAAGAGCACCGTCATCGCGCTCATCGAGCGGTTCTACGACCCGCTCGCCGGGAAGGTGATGGTCGACGGCAAGGACATCCGGCGGCTGAACCTCAAGTCTCTGCGCCTCAGGATCGGGCTGGTGCAGCAGGAGCCCGTGCTGTTCGCCACCAGCATCCTGGAGAACATCGCGTACGGCAGGGACGGCGCGACGGAGGAGGAGGTCGTGGAGGCGGCCAAGGTGGCCAACGTGCACGGCTTCGTGAGCGCGCTCCCCGACGGGTACCGGACCCCCGTGGGCGAGCGCGGGGTGCAGCTGTCCGGCGGGCAGAAGCAGCGCATCGCGATCGCGCGCGCCGTGCTCAAGGACCCCGCCGTGCTGCTGCTGGACGAGGCGACCAGCGCGCTGGACGCCGAGTCCGAGTGCGTGCTGCAGGAGGCGCTAGAGCGCATCATGAAGGGCCGCACCGCCGTGCTGGTGGCGCACCGGCTGTCCACCATCCGCGGCGTGGACTCCATCGCGGTGGTGCAGGACGGCCGCGTGGTGGAGCAGGGCAGCCACGGGGACCTCGTGTCCCGGCCCGACGGCGCATACTCGCGGCTGCTGCAGCTGCAGCTACACCACGGCTGACCGTGCGCCTGGAGTACTACTACGTGCAGCTCCCGGCGCGCGCGGCCGGTGTAGATACTGGAGCGCGGTGTAGCGTGGCCCAACCGTGGCCGGAAGACGTGTTTTGATGTAAACCATCAGGATTGTGCGGACGATTGATGCTGTATTCTGCTTGCACTGCTGGCGGCTCTGGCGGATGTTAGATGGATCATCCCCTCCTAGTAATTCTCAGATTCAGATGAAATATTGGACCCAGTTGGATGTATACGCTTCACGACGATCAGAACCCAAGATTCGTATTTGCCACTGCCCACTTGTATCATGTACGATGAGCTGTTGACTCCGTAATTGCCTTCGGACCTTGCGGTTGCGGTCACTGCCCGGCGTGCCCGCGGCTCAGAGCCATTGTTCCTCCGCCGCCGCTGCCAAACTAACGGGCAGAAAGCCTTTGGATCGGGCCATATTTCTTTCAGGCTGGCCCATCCAGAACAGAAGTCCTTTAGATCTGAAGTTTCATCGTAGACAAAACATAGCCAATGTTTGTGGTCTGGCCCACTTTGTAATCCGAAGATCGCATGTTTCGTCTCGGCGTTCTTCGTAGCCACTTTCAGATGTTGCAATATCTCCTCGATCTCACGACAAAGAAGAAAAAAAAAGATGTTGCGTAGCTATCACGCTTCACACGGCTATCTTCTTTGTTTCTTTCTTTCAGCCCACCTGTCTTTTCTTAGTTTGTACCTATGCATGCAATAGTCGATTTCGGATCTGACAACTAGAGTTTGTTTTACTGCTAATAAAATGTCTATGGTAAGGCCACAAGCCAGCTACATTATTTAGGCTCTGTTTGGATTGTATTCAAATTATGGGCATATGGTGGAAGGCAACATCGCATGTATATTTACATATGCTGTTTGCTTCAACTTGCAATTTCCACAATGGGGTGGGCGCACACCCCTTATCCCACCATTCAGTTTGTTCCGTGATTCGTGCAGTTCAAAAAAAAAAAACGCTTGGGCACTGATTTTAAAACACTGGAGCACGGATTTTGGAGCACTATAGCACGAATCTTAATGCGAAATGGACATCGGGAGATAAGAGGAGGGCGCCCACCCCGTTGTGGTTTCATATTTCTGCTGTTTGCTTGTAGTTGGTGCCAATTCGCAGGCATGTCTAGAGAAAAAACAGTAATGCTTGGCCACGGGCATCCGTCCCATCCAGACGCCACGTCTCACTCTGCTCGCTGCCGCGGCCTTCTCCCACCGCGCGCCCCACCCTGCGCCACTCGCTCGCTTGCTCCTCGCTCCCGCCCGTCGCGCGTCCCATCTACGTCGCTCGCTCCTCGCTCCTTTCTCGCCCGTCGATGCCCCACCCACACCTCGCTCCTCGCTTCGGCCGTGCACCGCGCAGCCCGCTCCCTCATGTAGCGCACGCCGCATGCCCGGCTGAGCCAATGCCGGTGCTACTGGTGCTGGTGCTGGTGGTGCTTGCGCGCCGCCTCTGGTGCTGGTGGTGCTCGCACAAGTCGGATCCCACTCGACAACAAGAATCGATCGGCCCCGGCCTTCTTCTCCGCTATGTTGCAAATGTATGTTTCAATTATTTTAGATGTTTCAATGGTATGTTGGAATTGTTACATATGGATGTTGCAAAAGTAGAACGGAATGTCGCACATGTTGCATACTTTGCAAGCGTTTCTAAGGTATGTTGCAAGCATTTGTTTAAAATGTTTCATCTGTTTCAGATGTATGTTGCAACAAGTGTTTTATCTGAATATTGCATATGTTTCACACACATGTTGCAAGTGTTTTATCTGGATGTTGCATATGTTTCACACACATGTTGCAAGTGTTTTATTTGGATGTTGTATATGTTTCACACTTATGTTGCAATAATATGTTTCAAATGTTGCATCCATGTCAGACGTATGTTGCATCCAAGTGTTTCATGTTGCAAGTGTTTCATGGGGGCACGGTGAGTGATGGGCACACGGCCGGGGCGCCGGGGGATGGGACGCGGCGAGCTAGGGGCTGGCTCCCGGGTCCCGCCCATGCAAAGAGAGAGGAGTGGGTCAAGGGAAGGAATAAGTGCAACAACGGGGGCAGGGTGCGCGTGCGAGGCGGACAAGGGTGGTTGTGCAGCTGTCCGAGACGCGAGGAGCGGCGGGCATTGCGTCGAGGGTGGGTGCGCGTGCAAGTCGGAGCGAGGCGGACGGAGGCAGGCTGCGCGGGTGTCTGGACACCCGCCCTTCCGGGCGCTAGCCAGGCCAAAAAAATGGTTAGAGTGTACTGTGGAGAAAAGATAGCGTCAATAGCTAAAATCTCAAGGTAGAATGCGTGCCCGTCCGGACATCCAGCTGCTAGCCACGCCAAAAAAAAGTGGTTAGAGGGTATTGTGGAGAAAAGATTGCGTCAAATAGCTAAATCTCAAGGTAGAATAGGATCAAATAGCTATAGATTTTTTAATCTAGAATTTAGATTCTAGAATCCAGATTTTAAGGGATTCAAATAGCACCTTAATTTGCATCTGTCCGGCGTGTATCCAAGAGTCGAGTTTGGTTCTAACAACTAGTGTTGGTCTACAATGTCTATGGTTCGATTTCAATTTCCCATAGTACAATTCAAGGCTACACCAAAGGGCAAAGGTCCTCTTAGATCTGTTCTAAACCTAACGACATTAGAACTCTCAACAAAAAAAAGTAGGAGTGAAAGCGGTACAAGAAAATCTTGTGTCGTCTGATATCCTTTTCTATATTATGATATCATTTCCATTTTTATCAAAACATAAAAGTTGTCATTTTATGATTTTAGTTTTAGCACAACTATTTTTCATTATTTATTTTGATAAAATAGAAAAAATCCAGTAGGACTCACTTCGTTTTCATATTATAGTATCATTTCTTACCATTTTCATCCCTATTAAACCCCTAAATCTCGCTGGCGGCTTGGAAGAACATTGACTAAAATCCATAAACTACTCCATTAAAATATAAGAGTTGTTATTTCAACATTAACGTGTGCGCATTCTTTTGAAATGACTGATTGGCCCAAGAGAAAGAGTTTGAGTTAGGCTCTACAGTTTTAATGCATCAACCTTAGTCTATGCAAGAAACTAATTCAACCCACTTGTAAATTGTAATACTACCCCCTAGAACTCAAAAGATCACACCAATTACAAGTCCTTTGGATCATCACTTTAAGCAACTCCTTAGTGAAGAGCACACTAAGAATAAGTCTAGTTGTGGAATTAAACTGTCTGTCTAAACACACTCTAGCATGGAGAATCTAGTTGCCACACAATGATTCTTGCACTTAACAAAGAGCAAATCACAAAGCTATGATAAGAAAGTAAAAGCAAAGCGACAACCAAATCTTTTCCTATGGTCTCAGGTAGTTGCCACTACCCACTAATTCACATTGGAGCATTGAAGAGTTACCAAGACTCAATACTCCTGAGTCACCAAGATTCAAGTCTCAATTAGTGAATACCCCATCTCCACTTTGGATTGGTGGGTTTCACACCGAACACGACACCAATAGGAGCACACCAGGACGGCAAGGACACCATGTGGCCACAATGTGAGACAAGCCCCCTGGTCACACACACTCGTGTGTTCATCAATCGCCAAAACCCTAATTCGGAAATTAGGACCTAGACTTGTTCAACGCTCATAGAAGTGAGTATGCGTGCATGTACATGAACGCCCATATTTGTATTGTGTTAAAAAAACTTGAACAGGTACCCGGGTGTTGAAATCTGCATATACGTGACATTCCACTCCATCGAATCTTTTCTTAATAAAGCAATTTCATCCCCTTCCCCTCCAATGAGGTACAATGCACGATGCACCTGGCAATTAATTATTACCGTCGTCCAAGCCAATGGCTATGGTAAGACCGTAAGATACCAACAAATAGTGACGAATGCCAGCAATAGTGTTTCCTCAAAAAATGCCAGCAATAGTAAGGAACTTATATTTGGCGAAGAACATAGTAAGCAACTTAAGCAAAGACAAAGAGCTAAGCACAAAGAAAAAACTATATTTGGCGAAGAATTTCGTCCAATTTAGGATCATCATGAAGCAGACAAGTACCCAAATATGCCTCAATCCAGAACGGAAAACCCGTTGACCAGGTCCTTAACTCTCATCTCTCAAATAGACGATGCTCTTCAGCACGTCAAAATATAGCGACTCCCAACGAACACGGCCCGCCACACAAACAACGGTGAAACCATGCATCCACGTCCGTCCGTACGCAGCCATTTCGTGGTCAAGGCCGCTATAAATTTGCTCCCCGTCCGAATCAACGACAAGCTTGCGGCCCAAGATGGCAAAGGCTCTCCTAGGTGGCCTGTCGGCGATCCTCGTCGTCGCGGTGGTCGTCGGCGTGGTCGCCACCGTCACCCGCTCCGGCAAGAAGGCCGGCGACAACTTCAACGTCCCGGGGGAGGCCTCCCTTGCCACGTCCGGCAAGTCGGTCAAGTCCCTGTGCGCGCCCACGCTGTACAAGGAGTCGTGCGAGAAGACGCTCTCCCAGGCCACCAATGGCACCGAGAACCCCAAGGAGGTGTTCCACAGCGTCGCCAAGGTGGCGCTGGAGTCTGTCAAGACGGCGGTGGAGCAGTCCAAGAACATCGGCGAGGCCAAGGCCAGCGACTCCATGACCGAGAGCGCGCGCGAGGACTGCAAGAAGCTCCTCGAGGACGCCGTGGACGACCTCAGGGGCATGCTCGAGATGGCCGGCGGCGACATCAAGGTGCTCTTCAGCCGGTCCGACGACCTCGAGACGTGGCTCACGGGGCGTCATGACGTTCATGGACACCTGCATCGACGGCTTCGTCGACGAGAAGCTCAAGGCCGACATGCACTCCGTGCTGCGCAACGCCACCGAGCTCAGCAGCAACGCGCTCGCCATCACCAACAGCCTCGGCGGGATCCTCAAGAAGCTGGACCTCGACATGTTCAAGAAGGACTCGCGCCGCCGGCTCCTGTCGGAGCAGGACGAGAAGGGCTGGCCCGTGTGGATGAGGTCGCCGGAGAGGAAGCTGCTGGCGGCGGGCAACCAGCCTAAGCCGAACGCGGTGGTGGCCAAGGACGGCAGCGGGCAGTTCAAGACCATCCAGCAGGCCGTGGACGCCGTGCCCAAGGGCCAGCAGGGGAGGTACGTCATCTACGTGAAGGCCGGTCTCTACGACGAGATCGTCATGGTCCCCAAGGACAAGGTCAACATCTTCATGTACGGCGACGGGCCCAAGCAAACCCGCGTCACCGGCAAAAAGAGCTTCGCCGACGGCATCACCACCATGAAGACGGCCACCTTCTGTGAGAAGCAGATCTTCTTTTTCTTTTTTGTTTTGATAATAAAAACACAAACGGGTGGTTGGGTACGCTTATTTGATGGATGGATTCGCATGCAGCCATCGAGGCGTCCGGGTTCATCTGCAAGAACATGGGCTTCCACAACACGGCCGGCGCGGAGAAGCACCAGGCGGTGGCCCTCCGCGTGCAGGGAGACCTCGCGGCGTTCTACAACTGCCGGTTCGACGCGTTCCAGGACACGCTGTACGTGCACGCCCGGCGCCAGTTCTTCCGCAACAGCGTCATCTCCGGCACGATCGACTTCATCTTCGGCAACTCGGCGGCGGTGTTCCAGAACTGCCTCATCATCACGCGGCGGCCCATGGACAACCAGCAGAACTCGGTGACCGCGCACGGCCGCACCGACCCCAACATGAAGTCCGGGCTCGTCATCCAGAACTGCCGCCTGGTGCCCGACCAGAAGCTCTTCCCCGACCGCTTCAAGATCCCCTCCTACCTGGGCCGCCCCTGGAAGGAGTTCTCGCGCCTCGTCATCATGGAGAGCACCATCGCCGACTTCATCAAGCCCGAGGGGTACATGCCCTGGAACGGCGACTTCGGCATCAAGACGCTCTACTACGCCGAGTACAACAACCGCGGCCCCGGCGCCGGCACCAGCAAGAGGGTCAACTGGCCCGGGTTCCACGTCATCACCAGGAAGGACGCCGAGCAGTTCACCGCCGGGCCGTTCATCGACGGCGCGACGTGGCTCAAGTTCACCGGCACGCCGCACATCCTCGGGTTCAAGTTCTAAGACCGCATGCATGGCATGGCAATGGCATACAGCACGTACGCGATAGTGAGGTGGCACATACGTGTTTGTGTGTATGTACAATGATTGACAGACGTGCAAGCAGATATGTACCTGAGGTGTCGCAGGACAGGAGGGCTAACGTTTGTACCTTTACCATTTTTCTTTTCTTTTTCATTCCTTTGGCTGTTTCTCTTGGTGAAATTCTTCAGTAAACGAAAAGTCTTGCAGAGCAGCTGATCATTTCTCCACACGGCGGGTATTTTTTTTACCAACAAGTGATTAGCACGCACTAATGACCAAATAATATGACAATATTCTCACTTTTTAGGTATCTAATTTTTAGTTGTTGTTCAGATAACATTCATTTTTTTGTTTGACTATAAAAAAAATTATACATTATATATGTATCATGAGTTGTCCTTTTAATTGTACTCCGTACTACGATGTCTAAGATTGTTGCCAACCTAGCGAAGCCCTTTTTTTTTAGCTGTGCCGTGAAGTGCAATTTTCTAGTATGTGTTTTAGAGATGTGGTTGAAAAAATCCCCGATCTATAGAGATTTCCCATCTATGTCCAATCGGGGATAGAAGCAAGTCCCTTTCAGAAAGAGAGAGAGAGAGAGATTAGAAGCGACTCGCTTGCGGCGTCGGCTTATAGTCTCTACCACGCCACCCGCCATCATGCCTCTTTGGTTTTGGACGAAGCCAAGTGAGACACGCTATAGACGAAGGAAGTGCCCACTATATTTGGCCATTTGGCCCGAGCACTATGGGTCGGCCCAGGCACGGCACCAAGAAGCATGGCCCAGGCACGGCCCGGCCCGGCTCGCTTTGTGCCCATGCCTGGCACGGCCTGTCGGCCCAGGCATGGCACGGATAATGGGCCGACACGATGTGGCCCGTTTATTCTCCATCGTTGATGAGCAGCTTATGAACCAGAGCCGTTGGATACCAGTATATAAGCATCCCTCCCTCACCCAAACCCTAACTTCCTCCTCTCTCTCTCTCCCCACTCATTTCCTCAACAGCGCCGACGCGAAGACAGGAGGGTGCGGGAGGCGCGCGTAGTCGCAGGGCCATGTCTCGAGGGCCTTAGGGCGGCGGCGCGCCGGCGCATCTGCAGCAGCGGTGGCAGAGCAGCGCGCGGCCGGCGGCGGCGTATCTTCACGCGGCGCTCGGCCAGTGGCGATGGAGGACCGCGCAGGCCGGTAGTGACGGAGGAGCGTGTGGCCGGCGGGGGCACATCTTCTTCCCCAGCGTGGCCGGCGGCGGCGCATGCTCTTCCCCAGCGTGGCTGCCGGCGCATCTTCTTCCACAGCGTGGCCGGCGCTGCATCTTCTTCCCCAGCGGGCCGGCACGGTCCCAGCGAGCCGTCGTGCCGATGGGCATGGCACAGCACGGCTAATCCTCCATAGGGCTGCGCTGGGCCGTAATTCCGGCACGGCGGCACTATCAGGCTGGTCGTGCCCGTGCCAGTGCTGTGCCGGGCGGCCCGGTTGGCCAAGTATAGTAACCACCCAGCTGGAGGGCTAAAACCTGTAGTTTTGAAGTTGAAATTCCAGCTTTGAAGTTGGAGTACTTTAGCCCTTTAGTTTTCACTAGCAAACTTGCCCGTGTGTTGCAACGGGAGACACACAATTATCAAAATGTTCGACTTTCAGCTTGTTGCACAGATGCAACTACTGCAATCGCTTAAATTCCTATAGGCTACTTTTTGATATTGTGAGTGGCTACTGCACCAATCACAAACGAATAGACTCGTTATTGGAACAAGAGAGTGACAATGTTGCATATCTATTTACTTTTTTTATCCTTTCTTTAAAATTTTAAAGTTGTTCTTTATTTTTTTGATGACCATGACATCCATAATATAATGACAATGATACACCAAGGGCGTTTGTCCGTCCGGACGGACCGACCCACCCGCGCGCGCTCACCTGCGCTGCATGCCGCGTGCCTAAACCCGTGTCGCTCGTCCGCCCCACTCCACCTCGCTCGCTCCCTCCCGTCGCACGCACAGCTTGCTTCCAACCGTTGTGCGTGCCGCCTGCCCGGCTGAGGCAAGGTTGGTGCTAGTGGTGTTGACGATGGTGGTACTGGTGGCGCTTGTGCACCATCGCTCGCCGCTGGCTCCCTCCCCGACGCTCGAAATTGACCGGCTCCCGGCCTTCTCTATGTTTCAAAACACATGTTTGAAGTGTTTCAGAGGTATGCTTCAGATGTTTCATATAGATGTTGCAATGGTAGTTTTCGGATGTTGCACATGTTGTAATTATTTTACACATATGTTATAAGAGTTTGTTCAAAATATTTTGTTTGCTTCAGACGCATGTTGCAAGTGTTTTATCTAGATGTTGCATATGTTGTAATGGCTATGTTGCAAATGTATGTTCCAAATATTTCATCTGTTTTAGACGTATGTTGCACATGTTTCATCTGAGAATTGCAAAAGTAGATCTGAATGTAGGGTTGTCGAGCGATGAAGAGAGAGCTAGCGCGGGAGCCATGACGGCGTCGATGTGGGGAGGAGGCGCATGCCTTACAACGCCGGTGTGGAAGAGGCGGGCCGAGAAGTCGTCTAAGCAGCGTGGAAGAGGTGGACACGAAGCAGTGTGGAAGACACGGGGCCTGAGTCATCCGGACGGCATGGGCAGTGGAGCGGAAGGGAGAAGTCTGAACGCGGGCACGGGAAGCAGAGTTGGCGTGGGCGACGCGCGAATCCGAGAGACCAGGACGGAGAAGGCGCGAGTGTCTGGACGTGCGCAACCACCCGGATGTCCGAGCGCTAGTCTTTCCGATAATCATAAGTAAATATTAGCAATTGAACGACGATGTCTTATTAGTTTTGTATCGAATTAAAATATAATCTTGATATATATTTTTTTTCTTTCGTTGACATCTATGATACCAAATAAGTATAATTAGTTTCTTCATTAATTATATTTTTATATTATACTTATTTGATTTCATAAATTATAATTCTCTCTATAATTTTGGTTAAACTTGAGAGATTTTAACTCTCTAAAAAAGTTGGAATGATTTATAACTTAGGAAATTGGAATAACTTATAATTTAGGATGGAGGAAGTATAAAACATCGCACCTTTCTAAAAATCCAAAGTTTCAATTACCCAGTTCGTGCTAACCTCCTAAGATATAACAGTATGAATGAAAGAGACGCCTCAAGCCCGTCACTCGATCCACACTCCTTTCTCCCTCGATCAGCTCCTTAAATACAACAGCATGTGTATAAAGAAGCTCATAATTCACATACCCAACAAACACCAACCAGCGCCATCACCCCGCGCCGGCCATCCTGCTCCTCCCCCTCCCCCCGCGCGCTGCCGGTCGTCGCCACCATGGTGTTCGATGCGAGCGCCAGCCGCTTGCCGGCGACGCCGCCGTCGGGGAACCCTCTCCGCGTGATCCTGATGCGTGCATTCGCTCGGCAGGTGCTCCTGGGCCGGTGGTTCACAGTGTTCGCGAGCATGCTCATCTTGGCGGCCTCCAGCACGACATACATCTTTGGGAGCTACTACGGAACGCTCAGTCGTCACTCGGGTACGACTAGTGCACGCTCAACACCGTCACATTCTTCAAGGAGCTCGGCGCTAACCTCGGAGTCTTCTCGGGGCTCATCAATGAGGTGATGCCGCCGTGGGTGGTGGTCGCCATGGGCGCTGCCGTGAACCTCTTCGGCTACCTCATGGTGGGAGTCACAGTGTGGGCGCCAACTCGCATTCGTTCGCCAATACGGGCGCGTTGGTGACCTGCGTGAAGAACTTCCCGAATAGCCACGGGGTGGTGCTCGGGATCCTCAAGGGCTTCGTTAGCCTCAGCGGCGCCGTGTACCTGCCCTGTACAGTGGCGAGGACACCGAGTTGCCGATTCTGCTCATCGCGTGGCTGCTTCCCGCGGCGGTGTCTATCGTGTTCGTCGACACCATAGATAAGATATAGGAAGGAAAAGGAAGGATTTTACCACGAGATTTATTGATCCGAGATGTTTTCGTTTTCGATTCCTCAAACTTGCCATGGAATATGGCCGCACCGACGGCAACGGCGGCAGGAGAAACTTCTTCGAAAATGCAGCTGTGAAGAGGGAATTTGTGGGCGACATTATGTCGGACACGGAGGGAAGCACGAGCGGCACTCGGAGCGGCGCGCGGCGTCTGGGGACGGTGGCGCGACGTGCGGGTGGTGCTACGTCGGACACGGAGGGAGGGAAGCACGAGCGGAACTCCGAGTGGGGCGCGGCGTCTGGGTACGGCGGCGCAGCGTGCGGACGACAGCGTGGCGTGCGTGCGGATTTGGAATAGAAAGAAGGAAAACAAAGGAAAGTCATGGGCAAGTGGATGATTGGGTTGGACGACTCCGAACAGAATTAGGCCCAACATGAGTCCCAACGATTTTATGCCGAAACCAAGTGAAAGATTGGGTTGGACGAAAATATAAAGTGGTCAGAAATTTTATCTCTTTATTTATTATTAGAGATAGAATCAAGAATCATCATCTTGAGGGCCTTGCCCGCTCAAGAACAAGTAAGGGATGAGCGCTTTATTACGTACGTATATACAGTGGCGGATCCAGGGCAAAATCCTAGGGGGGCTGAACTTTATGGCTGGCTCGACTTTCGTCTTCAACCTCTGTCTAGTGTCTAACGTCTCCTTCCTAAGCTCCAATGGTAGAACTTTCATGGAGCTCAAGGGAGCTGGTTTCTTCTTCTTTCTCTCTTTCTCTCCATTTTTCTTCTTTCCTCCACCACTTCTTCTCCCTCACCCTTCCCATTTTCCATTGATGCATCAGCTGTAGGGGGGCTGAAGCCCCCCAGCCCCCTGTAGATCCGCCCCTGCGTATATATGTGGATACGTTTTCCTGCTGGGAAAGGCTAGTTTGATCTCCAATCCTCAATCAAACCTCCTAAAATGTATCAACTCTCCTTTTTAAACACATGACCTGACACAAGAAAAAATGAGGTACCGGACATAGATTTAGGTTTGATCTAAACCACCCTTTTGGCAGGTCCGGCCCGAGCCCCACCTGAAAAAATGCTCGTGTCTAGGAAAGACCTAACATTTTTTTAACTGTGCTAGCTCATAATTCGCGTACATTGCTAAAGCAAAATGCAAAACCAATAAGGGAAGGAGGACTGCTGCAACGTTGATTGAATGCAAACCTCGGCATTATGAGAGAAGATGCACACAGGATTAGGGCAGCTCCAAAAGTATTAAAATAGTTAGTTTATAAAATATTTATTCAATAAGGAGGATAATGATAGGCTAACTTTTCATGTGTAAGCATATACACTTTTCCTTTTTTTTTGAAACTGAGCTCACACACTTTTCCTTTTTTTTTGAAACTGGGCTCACACACTTTTCTATGTGTATATACTTACACGTTTTTATATACTAGATATATGCCCATGCGTTGCAATGAGGTTATGAAATTTTTCCCAGCTCAAGGATGACAAATTTGATCATTTTTAGAAAAAAGGAAAACAATTTTGCATTGGGGGTGCCAAACTGTTTCTAAATCCATTCAGGTCTTCTCTATTTTTTTGTCTCTTTAGTTATTGATCAACTGGAATTATATTTCCCTTCTATTTATTCCCCACATCTTTCTCATCTTTTTTTCGCTCCTAGCGCTCGTTCCGAGTGTCCGTTCTGATTTTTTCCCCTTTTTCTGATCTGGATTTTTTTGAGTTGCATTCTTTTTCCTTTAGGAGAATATCTAAATTTTTCTATGTATATTAGCTCTCTAAAATATTTTAGCCTCTCAAAATAGAAACGTTTCGCAACAGCTTCTCTAAAATTGTTTCCCTATTTTTAAACCGGCTGCCATGTCAGCAAACTGGATTAAATTAAGGTGGCATTGCTTTGGAGCATATCTTCGATCACCCTCATGACATCCCAATTCATTTGAGCATACACTGAATTTGATTAGCAGAACTGCAGATCATTTGTGTCGCTGTCATAGAAGCATGCCAAAACCGGAGCTTGAGGTGAGCAGCTCAGCAAGCCAAGGTTTCTGGTCTGTGGATAGGCGGTTGTCAACAAGCTGATTTGACAAACTGAATTCAGTGCTCGACCATATAGAAGCAGTAGCAAACAGGCAACCGTTGCGCCGGCAGAGAGCCTGCCGCCGGGGAGGTAGCCGAGGACAAGCAGCTTCTCGTCCTTGGAGCAGTAGTTCATGCGCACGGGCACCAGGTTATTGCGGTGCTCCACGGCCTCCATGCACACGGCGAACTTGCGTACGTGGTGCCCTCCTCCAGTACCGCCTTGTATGATTTGCCCAGGCCGCTCGTCCTGAGCACCTCCATCTGATTATGTGATCCTTATTGGAATTAAATAACACAAAAGTTTCTAGGCGACGGGCCGCACGCACGACGCACGACATGTGCCCACGTCGAAGAGGAAGAAGAAACCGGCGAGGAGGTCGCCGGCGTCGGAAACGAGGAACTCGCCGGCGTTACGGTTCTGGTGAGGTTAGGGATCTATTCCCCCGGTGGCTCTAGAAGGGGTTTTGGAGGGTGACAGGGCGGAGTGGCGGGAGAAGGCGGTTGGGCGGGGACGTCGCGGTGGAGTTCGCCAGCGCCCTGCCCTGGGATTAGGGTGGGCTAGGTCGAGGGGTGGGGGCAGGAGGTGGGTGGCGTAGTGAGGTTGTGGGAGCCACTGGCCGTTGGTGGGGGGGGGGGGGGGCGAGGACGACGCCAACGAAGGTGTCGTGGCGGAGCTTTAAGGGAGGGCAGGGTCAAGGGTCGGGGGCGGGCGGCACAGTGAGATAGCGGGAGCTGCAGGCCACTAGCGGTGGAGGGCGAGGGAGGGGAGGCGGAGGAAGGGTGCCAGAGAGGAAGAAGAAGACGGGGAATAGAGCGCGCGGTGGAGAAGACGGGTCGTACATTTTCCATCCTTGTCCATTAAATAAACGACAAGGTGGCTAGCACCTGAGCCTTCCATTGTTGCGGACTCTGCTTCTGTTTCTAGCTTTGCAAACGTATGCTGATGACACGGACTCCGTACATTCCGTAGACGTGATGAGCAGGGCGAACGACGACGATAATCATCCATATTTTAGGTGTAGAGAAGAGACTAACATGTTAGATTATTTTATTTTTACTAGATATATGCCCTGACATTGCACCGGGGTCATGAATATTTTTTCCCACATCAAGGATGACGGATTTGACCATTTTCAGAAAAAAGCAAAATAATTTTGCATTGGGAATTCTAAGCTATTTGTAAATCCATTCAGGTATTCTCTATTTTTTTCTCTTTAGTCATTGATCAGCTAGAATCATATTTCGCTTCTATTTATTCCCCACATCTCGTCTTTTTTCGCTCCTAGCGACGTTCCGAGAGGCAGAGGGGCTGCCGCCGGGGAGGTAGTCGAGGATGAGCAACTTCTCATCCTTGGAGTAGTAGTACACGCGCACGGGCACCAGGTTGCGGTGCTCCGTGGCCTCCATGCACGTGGTGAACTCGCGCCGTGCCGCGCTGCCGCCACATCCCGCAGGCACTTCACCACCACGGTGGTGCCCTCCTTCAGCACGCCTTGTATGATGTGCCCAGGCCGCCCTTCCCGAGCACCTCCATCTGAGCCCGTGCATGACCCTTTTTGGAATTAAATAACACAAAAGTTTCTACGCGATGGGTCGCACAATGCGCGCCCGCGCCCACGTCGGAGAGGAAGAAGAAACCGGCAAGGTGGTCGCCGACATTGGAGACGAGGACCTCACCGGCGTTAGGGTTCCGGCGAGATTAGGAATCTACTCCCCAGTGGGTCTAGAAGGGGGTCGTGGGGCTGCGGCTGTGACACGACGATGGTGGTGGGTGAGACGGCGACGGGGCAAGGCGGCGGGACAAAGCGGTTGGGCATGGCCAATGGCTGGGGCGCGTTGCGGAGTTCGCTGGCGCCTTGCTCTGGGATTAGGGTGGCGGGGTCTAGGGGCGGCGGTGAGGACTACGCCGTCGAAGGTGTTGCGGCGGTGCTTTAGGGGAGGGTGGGGTCGAGGGGTGGGGCCTAGAGGTGGGCGGCGCCGTGAGGCAGCGGGAGCCGCTGGTCGCTGCCGGCAGAGGGCAGGGGAGGGGGCGACGGAGGGAGGGCGCTAGAGAGGAAGAAGAAGACTGGGGGGAGAGAGTGTGCGACAGAGAAGACGGGTCTCGTCGCGCCCATTAAATAAACGACGAGGTGGCTAGCACGTGAATCTTAGTAGTTGCGGACTTCGTTTCCGGAGAGAAATTCACCGGTGGTCCCTGAAGTTGGCGGCGGGTGTCACTTAGGTCCCCGAACTTTGAACAGTGTATTTCTGGGTCCCTGAACTTGGCTTCAGGTGTCATCTAGGTCCCTGAACTTGGCTTGAGGTGTCACTTAGGTCCCCGAACTTTGAACAGTGTATTCTGGGTCCCTAAACTTGGCTTTGGGTGTCATCTGGGTCCCTGAACTTGGCTTCGGGTGTCATCTAGGTCCCGATGCTGACGTGGCGCGGTCCTACATGTGGGGCCCACATGTCAGTCGGTTATATTTCTATTTCGGGGGTACTGTAGCTATAATTTCTAAAATATTCCAAAAATTGTATCTTTTTCATATGATCTCGGATGAAGATGATTTTTATATGAAAAATGTAGCTCTCGACGAGATCTACAACTTTCTAGTTTGGAGTTTTTTAATTTGAGATCATTAAAATGCTTAAAAAATTAAACAAATTTTCAGCAGTATATTAATCGCGTACAAGCGCTTGTCGCATTGGAAAAATTATATTTTTTTATATGCTGTCAAATGGAGATGATTTCTATATGAAAGTTGTAGCTCTCGATGAGATCTGCGACTTTCTAGTTTTGAGTTTTTTAATTTGAGGTAGCTAAAATGCTCAAAAAAATTTGTTTAAAATTTGTTCAAAAAAAATTTGAGGTAGCTAAAATGATTTCTAGTGTTGAAAATTTGTTTAAATTTTTTTGAGCATTTTAGCAATCTCAAATTAAAAAACTCAAAACTAGAAAGTCGCAGATCTCATCGAGAGCTACAACTTTCATATAGAAATCATCTCCATTTGACAGCATATAAAAAAATATAATTTTTCCAATGCGACAAGCGCTTGTACGCGATTAATATACTGCTGAAAATTTGTTTAATTTTTTTAAGCATTTTAATGATCCCAAATAAAAGTAGTTATAGGATATGATGTCGAATTTTCTCAATTTTAACTAGCACTACTACAGAAATCTTTTCGAGACGGTTGCTTTATGGAGAAGGGCAAAGCAACCACCTCCAATTAAAAGGTCACGGTTAACACTGATTAACCGAGACGGTTGCTTTGCTCGCCTCGGTTAACCAATTAAATTTGAGATCATTAAAATGCTTAAAAAAATTAAACAAATTTTCAGCAGTATATTAATCGCGTACAAGCGCTTGTCGCATTGGAAAAATTATATTTTTTTATATGCTGTCAAATGGAGATGATTTCTATATGAAAGTTGTAGCTCTCGATGAGATCTGCGACTTTCTAGTTTTGAGTTTTTTAATTTGAGGTTGCTAAAATACTCAAAAAAAATTAAACAAATTTTCAACACTAGAAATCATTTTAGCTACCTCAAATTTTAGCTACCTCAAATTTTTTTTGAACAAATTTTAAATAAATTTTTTTGAGCATTTTAGCTACCTCAAATTAAAAAACTCAAAACTAGAAAGTCGCAGATCTCATCGAGAGCTACAACTTTCATATAGAAATCATCTCCATTTGACAGCATATAAAAAAGATATAATTTTTTCAATGCGACAAGCGCTTGTACGCGATTAATATACTGCTGAAAATTTGTTTAATTTTTTTTAAGTATTTTAATGATCTCAAATTAAAAAACTCAAAACTAGAAAGTTGTAGATCTCGTCGAGAGCTACATTTTTCATATAAAAATCATCTTCATCCGAGATCATATGAAAAAGATACAATTTTTGGAATATTTTAGAAATTATAGCTACAGTACCCCCGAAATAGAAATATAACCGACTGACATGTGGGCCCCACATGTAGGACCACGCCACGTCAGCATTGGGACCTAGATGACACCCGAAGCCAAGTTCAGGGACCCAGATGACACCTAAAGCCAAGTTCAGGGACCCAGAATACACTGTTCAAAGTTCGGGGACCTAAGTGACACCTCAAGCCAAGTTCAGGGACCTAGATGACACCTGAAGCCAAGTTCAGGGACCCAGAAATACACTGTTCAAAGTTCGGGGACCTAAGTGACACCCGCCGCCAACTTCAGGGACCGCCGGTGAATTTCTCTCTCGTTTCCGCTTCTAGCTCTGCAGACGTACGCGGATGACGCGGACTCCGTACATTCATAGACGTGACGAGCGGGGCGAACGACAACGATAACCGTCCATATTATTTTAGGTGTAGAGAAGAGATCTTTATTTAAGTTTATTTATATGAGCTGACAAGTTGATTGTACTGTTAAATGCTGGGATTGACTGCAACTCAAAACAGACTCCCAACGCAAGAAAGTCTTCACTGCTCGTCTAATTACCATGCGCTCTGGCATTCGGCCGTGCTCTACCGCGTGACACCCAGGCGCCAGAAAACGAGAAACGCAGTGAACCCGTGTGGAAGATCCCAGCCACCCCAAACGACGCGTGTCCGGTAACTGCCCCGTCCGGCCGGCACTCTTTGCTATACTCTCCCACTTGTCTCACTAGCCTCCTGCACCGCTCCTACAAAAGAGACCTTCTCCTGTTCCTGTGTGTTCACCTCCGTATACTTCAGAAGCTCTTGCGGTCTTGCATTGCCTCCAGGCTCCAGGTTCCAGTCACGCCACTCGCCACCCTCTAGTCCAAGGACCGATCGAGGATGAGCTCTGTTGGGAGCCAGGACTCCATGGACAGCTTGGATTATTCCTACCTCTCGGATGGCTTTGTGGAGGCGCCCACCCTGACCTCCAAGGAAATCGAGGATGCTAGGGTACTCTATGCTCCATCTTGATACTACATCCTCGCCCCTCTATATGCTTCGCCTTTCGCGCATTTTTGTAAAACTAGTATCCACGCCATTTCTATATGTGTTGTTTGGATTTTAGAAACCTGACATCTAAATCTTGGCAGCTGTGGATGGGTGTTTTAACGCTGATTTTGTTCGTATTTTCACTAGTTAACGGCTCCATGTTTTTAGAATTTGATTCACCTATAAAGAAAATCCGTATAAGGGTATAGCAATACGTAATACAAAAGTGTGTGTGGGGTGGGTGGGGGGGGGGGTCGCGTGGTGGGGGCACAGACACCACAAATTGGTGCTAATAAACTCTCTTCCGGCGGAACTACTATTTTATAGTTTGGCTCTTGCAACTTGGCAATAGCCAAACACTTGGTTCTATTATTAAACTTGGTCCAAGTAGGCCCAAGACAAGGTTGTCATGGGTCTAGGCTAAAGAAAATGCTCTAGCTACAAATGGATTGGAGAGTGCCGAGCATAGGGATGAAAACATAGTCGGGGACGGTTGAAAAAAAGGCTCTAACCAATTTCAATTTCATAATTTTAGCTAGAAACGAAAATAAAATCAAGAAAATCTAGTTGATAATATGAAATCGGGAAACTTGATGTCTAGAACAAAACATCCCAATCGGGTACATACTGATAACAGCCCTTTAGCGTTAATAAGAATTCTAATTGGGAACATTGTTACATAACTGCGATGAGAGCAATAAACCAATAAATATCATTATAAAAAGAATAATAAGGATATGATATGAACACAGGACATCAATATAAGGAATGCAATATACTATGATAAGTATGCGCTCAGCATTTTTCATGTTTGCATTAGATGGTATGATTGCTTGAATGAGAAAAGAAAAAAAGGATTATAAAATGCTTTTGTAGGTCCCTATAGTAGGAGGGTTTGGACGATCATTAGTGGTTGGTGGAATCTAACAACACATACAAATGTAAATCTATAGGGCTCCCTTTACAATTGAAGGAGGAATTGGAGAAGAGGATTTGAAAAAACCAGAAGAAAAGACATCGATGGAATACTGATTCACTTATGGTGGAATTTATGGAAAGAAAGAAAAAGAACTTTTCAAAGTTTACAGCCAATCGAGGTAGCATACCTTATCAAGGAAGAAGTTGAGCAGCAACGCAAATATAGCTTTGGCAAATGGGCAGAATGGAGGATGAAGCTCTGTAGGATTTTAAGTGTTTAGTTTTTGGGCCGCCCTTCTTTTTCTCTTTTCAGGTTGTAAGTTTTAGTCTTGTCACCCCAATGGGTTGTGTTCTCAGTGCTTCTTTCATTTTTGCTGTTCTGTTTTGCTGCTTCGGAGGACAATGTTTGTAATTATTCTTGTTTCCTTTTTATTCTACTAATAAAATCTTGGCAAAGCTTTTGCCGACCCTTCCAAAAAAAACTTTTGTAGCCATGGCAAAAGAAAAAAATTAGAGAAAATGTTGCTGGCTCAGTGGCTGGTCGCACAATGTCGATTTATGGCCCATAGCATGGCTGTTTCTAATAGAAAGAAAGGCTCGTTGGGGCTGTTGTCATGCTAGCCATTAGGTCGTCCCCAACGGTGAGTACGTGACGTAGTTAGCTGACGAGGATTCAAAGTGACGTAGAGGAAAGAGAATGACCAAAAAGTAAGTCACTGGCGCTTCCTTTCTCGCTAGCTAGGAGCGTGAGAACAAAGGGCGGAATCATGCAAGCATGCAAGTTTGCCTGTGCTGCTCTCCTTTCTCAGTTATAGAATCAACAAATGATGAGCCCCATTGTAAACCCAAAATACGTTTTATGTGTCGGAAAGCATAAAGTGGTAAAAAGTACGATGAGAGTTTTAACATGTGGCAAAAAAAAGAATTTTATACGTCGCTCGGATGGATGATTTGAGACAATAGATGCGTAGAGCTCATCGAAACATTTTCGTTTGACTACTCATATACGTTATTCCAGGTTTGGATCATAAAGGTACCTTTGGTTCAAGAGTTGAGAAAATTGCTACATTGTGCTGCAGTAAGAGACAATCTCCAACAATATCACTCAAAATACAAGATTCATTCCATGTTTGGGCAGCGCTACAGGTAAAGAGTTCAATACCTATTTTTTTGTCTTCTCCAACAACAAGACCTAAAAGAGAACCCTTTCTGCAAATGAGTCTCTAGGAGAGAGAATACTCATATTTAGGTTGTGCCTCTCCTGCAATATAAAATAGGTCTCGCATATAAGTACTCTGTTGGAGGCCGAAACAGTACCATCCAAGACCCATTTTGCGTTTGGGTGTCCATATGGGTCACTTGTTGGAGACAGTCTAACCTGCCTAGAAGCCCAGGAGTCCTACCGTGGTCAAGCCCATCTAGTCGGGGCTTTTCATTTTTCTTTTCTTTTCCTATTCTTTTTCTTTCTTTTTGCCTGCTGTGATCCCATTAAACTAGCGGTACCTCCCTCCCATGGCCTTTAGTGCCATCCATTGTAGTCGCCATCGCTATAATCGTCGTTCCCGTTCTTCCCAAACTAGTTTGGGATCTTCTCATCTCTTCATTTTGGTCACAATCTCTTGTCCCCCTTGCTGTTCTTGATGGTCATACTATGATCAGCGTAGATTGGAATGGCAAGAGAGTCGTAGTGGCGGGGATCGCCGTAAGGTGGAGAAGAGGAAGTAAGGAAGAGTTGAATCGCTGGGGATTGTCACCGTGTTCATTGTGGTTGACCTAGGTAATATGCTAAATCTTAATCCACTAATTTTGGTCAAGATTTGTGAGTTAAATCGCTTGTCTAGAGGCCGTTTATTGGAAGTAAATCTCGAGATCAATTGTGTCCACGTTCTGAAAACTATCAGGTTGTGCAATATGTGTTCATCGAATTTTTAGGGTATCTTAGTGACCTCAATAATTTTTACCACTGTTGACAAAGTTGTAGAGGACTCCAATACCTTTCTTTTGACTCAAAGATTAGACTCATATCCCTGATATGTTGAGAGATATGGTCATTCCAATATGACTATTTTTACTGACAAGAATCTGTATGGTTTTATATCTAAACTATTTTTGACCATCTTAATGAATGATTCTGAACTTATTGTTGGTATTTTTAAATGCACACAGATAAATCTGCAAGCGCACAGATACTGCTGTAGCTTTTGCCCAGGAGTATTCCAATGTATCATATCCTCAGGGAAACAATGGTTAAAAAAGTTGATAGTTCACTATCATGTATCTACTAACTAGTATACCAACTAAAGTAGAGTAGGGGTGAGTGATGATAATGAAAAGAGTTATGAATAATAACACACACATAGGAGAACTGCATAAATGAGCAATCTAGCTAAGTTGAGAGGACAATGGTTGAGTTCAAGGTTCCTAAATGCTTCTCTGTTACTTTGGATATATTCTAGTTTAGACTAGAGGGTATAACTAAAGCACGGGTAGATACAACGATCACATAAAATAACACTTTGGAGTAGCAGTACCTTTCTAATTCTTAAGGGAGATGAGAAAGCGTAGTCGGGGAAAGGCTACCTAAAGCTCTATGAACATCAACCCTAACGTGGTGGATTACAATGGCTTGACAGAGCTGTCACTCCTGGGGCTACCATAACTAACCGTAGGTTTGAGCGCAATCTCAGGTAACTTATAGTCTAGACACCATGTCTATACTATCGATTATTACTCTAGTCACGTATGATAATTAGAGCACTTGATAGAGCGGAGATCCCATGCTAAGGTATGATAACTATACTAACCATACACATGAAAGGCATAAAAGTAAATAGAGAAGATAACTATATTAAAGCATAAGTCTTGCAAAGGTAAGATACAAAGATATACCCAACCTCCGAAGATTTCTCTAGAACCTGAGCATGGCTCAACTCTTCCTAACTCTCAACTAGAGATATTCTACTTCTACATCTTGAAGGCTTTGTGGAGATTTCTCTCTTGCTGTGTATCTTGATCTGAATGAGAGATAGCTCTCTATGGGATGATGGCCTCCTGGAGTTGGTAGAGGGCACCTTATACATGAGAGATGGAGTAGGGGGCAAGGTATAGCCACGTCATCGATCCGCGTCAACTCCCTCGATCACCGTTGGATAAACTAACATAAAACCATCTTAAAATCAAGGGTCCAGATCTTAGAAAGGTGTACGAGGCGACGGAGGGCGAGGGGCCACCCTAATGGGCCGGGCTACCTCCCTGTAATGCCAGGTGGGCCTCCTCCTCTGATGGTGGGTCTTGGGCTATGCCTTGAGTCAACTTTCATAGGTTTCACGAGTAGAATCACTCGTTGATGTCGGTTTGCCTATTTAAAGTGTATCACGGTGGTCCTAAGAGCTGTTTTCTAGATAAATCCTCCTGCATTCATATGTTCACCAAAACTTATGGAATTTATTAGTTTAAAACCTTATACCTATGTTTGGTGATTGTTGGTATAAATTAAGTGCAACTAAAATAAGAAGGATTCCGCAAGCGCACAGAACATACCATTGTAACATTTTACCGGGAGTAAACCAGGTATCGTTATTTATATTTTACCATAGGGAAGCAAGGGTTAAAGAATCTGATAATTCACCATCATGTATCTACTAACTTAGTAAACCAACTAGACTAAAGCAGGGGGTAAATGATATATGATAGGTATATGAATAAAAGCACACATAGGAGAATTCTATGATAAATAAGTAACTAGCTAAAGTGAGAGGACAACGGGAGAGATCAAGGTTCCTATGTACTTCGCTATTACTTTGATTCTTTAATAACTAAAGCATGAATAGATACAACGATCATACACATGACACTTTAGAGCAACAGTACCTTTCTGACTCTCGAAAGAGACTAGGAAGAAAGTAGTCGGAGAAAGGCTGCCAAAAGCTCTATGAACATCAACCCGAACGTGGTGGATTACGAAGGCCTTATAGAGCTGTCACCTCTGGGGCTACCACAACTATACGTGGGGTTGAGTGCAACCTCAGGTAACCTATAGCCTAGACACCATGCCTAAACTATCGATTACTACTCTAGCTATGCGCAATAACTAAAGCACTCAATACGAGCTAAGATCCCATACCAAGGTATAACAACTATACTAACCATACATAATAAAGGCATAAAGTAAATAGAGAAGATGAAAATATATAAAGCATAAGTCTTGTAAAGAATAGATACAAAGACATACCAAATCTCTGAAGACTTCTCTAGAACCGGAGCGCAGCTCCGCTCTCCCTAACTATCATCTAGATCTAATCTACTACATTGGAATGTCTAGCCCTAATTCTCTAGGGAGGAGAGGTCATCCTTTTATGGGACACCTCTACCTCTGATCCCAGCTCAAAGATAATGAAATTAGGGTTTATGGGATGCCTCCTCCAGGGGCCAGGGGTCTTGCTTATATAGCCCTCTAGGAAGCACCACAGCCCTCGGATCAAACCGACCTTGATCTACGATTATTATTGATCCTCAAAGGCGGTGGAGGCATGATCCGTGAGATGGAACCTGATTGGCTCTACCACTGGGGCGAGCGCCCAAGGAGGGGGGCGGGCGCCCCACTTCCAGGTCTGTTTCGCCTCCTGTTTGTTTCTAGAGTCTTCTCGTACCTTCCACATTCTAGAAAAGTTATGTGTAGCCCCTTTATCTCTATGTAAACCTGACATGTAGGCCTTCTTTGGTTCTTTTCAGCTGACACCCTGCAGAAACAGACATTCACCAAAACTCGTAGAATTATGTTAGTAAACCCCCTATATCTAAGTGGTAATTATTGTTTAGTCCTTTTTCATGCTATGTTGACGGTTAAAAAAATGGTACTTATCTACCGTCAACAAACTCCTCCAAGCTTACCCTTTGCTCATCCATGAGCAAAGATAAACTCAGTGATAGATCAGGAGTTGCTTCAATGCTTTCACGCCTCAAAAGTACACATGCGTTCAAACAAGAACTCTTCTCCGGTTTAGAGTGAACTATTCTGACTTTTAAACTTACCCATATTACCTTCCACCATGGGGCTTGTAGCCGTCTCTTGGGTCTTGAGTAGTTGAATGATAGAACGGTCTAGTCAAGTGCCATGTTTCAAGTTCTTTGATTAACTATTATTCTAGAGTTTTTGTAAGATTTTCAAAATAAAACTCAGAGATTCCTATGTATGACCCTCTCAAGTCTCTCATTTGTGGTAATTCTGGATCCTCACCAAGGCATTTATGGTGTATGCCTTCTCTCTTCTCTCAAAATATATGGTATCTTTAGCATTAGGCATAGTATCATTATGCCTTCTCTCTCACCTAACAACTAATAGGCTTATGTGGAGCTCATAGGTTGGGAGACAGCTAATACATGCTTGTAAACATTTATTACACAGTCAAACCATGGATCCAGAGGAATGAGTCCAACCATACAGTCAGATCAAGATGTGCATGTGTGTGGTCCTAAGTATATAGTTTGAGTGGATATATGGTGGTAGTGGAAAATGGTGATGATGGTGTGTAGAAATGAAAGGGTAAGAAAATGATAGTGGTGAACACCTAATTCTACTTTTGCTCCTTGAAGAGATTTATACATCTCTTGAACTTTGAAAAACTTAGGGAGAACTTGGGTTGCTGAAAATCTCTCATAATTAGGACCCTTGTCCTTTTATTCTCTCTTTATTTTTCTTTCTCATTTTTTTCTTTTTCTTCTCTTTCTTTTTTTCAGAGCACCCAAACCTCTTTTTTTTGAATATATGGATAGAGGTAGTAGCAAAATGGATACTTGGAGCTTTATTGCATAACAAAAGGGGCTAGCAATGGATAAAGGGAATTTTATTTTATGCTCACTCCCAGTGTAGGAGTAGAACAATTTTGGGATGTATCTAAATGGAAAGTATATGGATACGTACTTCTAGGGTAGAAGCAACATATATGGGTGGAGTGTACATGATCTTGATTTTAACCGCATGACCAATCCCTAAGGGTTGACACAGCTTGACCATACTCAATGCTCACAAGCAGTAAATATAAGTGGAAGTTTTTCTAGTCTACAAGCATGTACATATGGCTGTGGTAGGAATTCAAGCTCTCGTCATACAAGAACTAATCATGCATCATTTTTTTATGTTTTTCAAAAGATAAAATCTCCAGAACTCTAGTATTTCTAGGAACAAGATAAACAACAATTCAGACCTTCCCATATCATATCTGCCAACTACCTAGACTTAGATCAAGCATTTGCTACCCACAAGTTTCAGGTTCGGAGCAAATCTTAGATCAAAATAGTTATGTTTAAAACTTGGGAGAGTTCGAGGTTGAAAACTAAGTACTAGAAAGGAATTACGGCAGAGCAACTATTCATCATTTCCATATAAGAGTTTATTCTAGGGGTTCATTTTAGCAAGATGAAACTTAGCACACTCTCCTATATTTATTTAGCAAACTTAAAGATTATACAGAAAACATAAATATATAGAAAGGAAAACATTAATTGGTTTTCTAAAGGTTATGCATCTTTTTATTTGTTTCATATCTCAAAGCAGAAATATATAAGTAAATAGATAGGTAAGAAAATACTTAGCTAGATACATGGGGGATGGTCCCCCCAAGCTAGATGTTGACGTAGTCTTACTTGATGTAGCTGACAGGCAGTGAAGTTGTACTCCCCTTCATCGGAGTGCTCATGATGATGACTACTAAGACAGCACTCCGATAGGGGACATATCATCTTTCTATTGGCTAGCTTTCCTTGATCCTTTAAATTCTATGAAGCTCAAATAGACAACAAAGCTTGTGAAACTTGATTAAGTGTTAGTGATAAACCTCTAAGCCTTGAACATCTAGAACCTCTTAAAATATGTATCTTTCTAGCATGATCTCTTTAGCAATATTTTTGTACTTCTACACTATGCAAGAAATTATAAAGAATGATAAATGTAAATTTATTTTATTTTTATGCCACCACAGCAAATAGACTTATGGGTTTTAAGCCACAAATTTATTCACATGGGGCTTAGTAGTTTAAGATGCAATGCAAGACATATTTATTTTCTTTTCTAATGCAGATCTAGCAAAGTGAATATGCAACCTAAATTGATTATGATAATGTGGGAAAGTAGATATACTTAATGAGAATGCAATGCCAAAAAGGGAAATATGGATAACTACCAAGTTTACCTCCCTAGCGAAGGTTCGGTGACTTAAGTCCTTTGAACAGGACTTCTCATCATGTTCACTCCTTAGGTGCACCATCTGATCTCAAAGGTAGAGACCTTGATAATTGTAGGGTTTGGGAAATCAACTAATTCCCCTTCATTTTTCTTGAAGTGTGTCCTGCTTGCAAAGACAAGGTAGAGATCAAGTGCATAGGTCCTGTTGGAGGAAAAACACCAACAGAACCATAACCCTATTTATTCTTCTTTAACCTTGGGCACATTGAACATGATGAGTTTGATGTGTGTTGTTCATTTTATGGGTGACAATATCAGAAGGATGAGTATGAATGTAGCATTTAAATACTTTTGTCAAAAAGAGTGAAATTGCTTAACCAATGGAAGAATTGTCAACTTTACATTTATGTATCAAACATTTTTAGGATTAAGACAATTATCTCCCAAAGATGCAACATTTAGCTCATTTAATTATGTCTATGAAATTAAGATAGTGATGTTATGAACAAGCTTAAAAAAGACATGTTTAGTCAGATTGAGTCTTTTCTTTAGGTGCATACCTGAGTCATGGTAAAGCTTTATAAATATTTACCACTTACCTTAAGATGTTACCTTTATAACTGGAGCACCCTGTGATGAAGAGTAGATCCTTCTAGTGGTCTTTTCCTTCTTCTTGGATTTTGCCTCGCTCAGTGCACCTCTCTCCTTGACTTGTTCATGAGCATCTTGTCTTCTAGATTTGCACTCCTTCTTTCCCCTCCCTCTTCTCTATTTTTTTATGTCCAGACCTTTGGCTCCACTTATTGTTTCTTCTCTATAGAGTATTAGTGGACAACACATACCCGAAGGAATAACAAGGTCATAGAGCTAGAGGTCATATTCTAATGCTACAGAAAAGTTGGTTTGAATATTTTACTTAGCATAGAACATTTACTCACCATTACTTCTTCTCTTAAGGATTGATTTTACTTTGTCTTAAGTTTGATTTGTATATATGACATCTATAGAAACATTTATAGAGAGAAAGTAATTATGAGTGGAGGGATTGTAAACCAGCGTGCCAGAGCGACGGGGGCTTGAGAAGAGAAAGAGCATTGCTAGATCATCATTAGAGGAGTCAGTGACCTTTTTCCCCAAGCTTGAGCCTTACTGTGGCTCGTCACTTGAAGCCAAGTGCGAGTGTTGAATCATCCCTCAAATTGTGTTATAACTCCATGTCCTTAGACACTTCATCCTCTGTTCTTCAATCTGTCGAAGAGGGCTCTTGATTCTAGGTTCGTTGAGCAAAGATCTCTCCTTTGCATTCTGCTTTTCTTTGGACTGTCCAATCCAAGAGATGAGGATATAGATAGTTACATGATCTTCTTTTATCAACCACTCTTGATTTTTTTTGTTGAGTCTTGGTTGATGAATTGATGTTCATTGGAGATATAGACTCGAGTTCTTCCTTGATGGTCTTTGTCTTCTGGCGGCATGGCGAAGAGTTGTTCAGTTAATGATACACCATCTATCTTGATGATCAAGGAAGGAGCTTCATTAATATTTGCATGCAGGCTTCATCTCCAATGGCTTAGGGACATCATCTTGCAACCATAGTCATTGTCTTTTGACTTGGTCGGTAGTCAGCCCTTGATTGGTGATTTGGTTGACACAAGGATGCATGCTATCATGTCATCCTTGTCCCCACTGCCGACATGCAAGATGGTGTCTTCAAGAACAATAAGAGCAGGTCTTTGGTTCGCTAAAATGAGGTTAGTTACGCCCTGCTCCTCATCGGCATCCTAGCTCGAGTTTTGGGCTCAATGCTATGATGTCTTCAAGGTTGCTCATAGCTTGTCGCCTTGTTCATCCACTTCTTTTGAGTGAGTTCAAGATGTTGATCCTTCTTGTGGCACTCTTGTCCCCTTCTTTATTCCATCACCGAAGTGGTGGTTTGGCAGGTTCATGACAAACCATGAACAGACACATCGTAGATTCTTTCCTACAAAATGTTAGTGCACACATACCCAAAGGATTGCAACAATTTCAAGCTATGGGCTATTATCCACTATCTATTTGAATTTCATCTATGCTAACTAAGAGATGGTTTTCGAGTTACTTTAGCATAGGATTTATTTATCATGTTTTCTAACAACTTTTTTTGGCACTTTAACATGGTTCAAGGCAAGGGTAACATGCAACAAAAGACAATGTGAATGATATTTGATACTTACAATTCTTTCTTGCACGATGAATGAGCTATGTCTTTTGTGCGAAGTTATTGGAGTTCATCATATGCCTTGCTTCACCTCTAGTGTGAGTTCTTCTCTTGTCTTACCCAAATTGGATTTGTGAATTTTCTGCAGGGGTTAGTCCAACAAAATAACCAATATCTACTAAAGCACAATTTTAGTTCAATAACCAAACTAGACTCCATGTCTAATTGGATTAAGGAAGACTATTTAACCTAAGCACCATGCTTAATTTAAAAGCCTCTAGAAGTATAGCTAGTACTTCCAAACCAAAACATACTTTAGCAAACAAAGGTAGCATGAAAGCACTATAGAGATTTTACTCAAGTGGAGATGAAAGAGCATGATCATGGTGAGAATTATATATATATATATATATATATATATATATATATATATATATATATATATATATATATATATATATATATATATATATATATATATATATATATATATATATATATATATATATATATATATATATATATATATATATAGGCAACATGGATTGTATGCAAGGAACTAATCAAGCAATGGATGAGAAAACATTATAAACTAAATGGAGTGAATGCATGAATTGTTGAAAGTAAACATGCTGTGAGATACAAGAATTTAAAAGATAACTACTCTTCAATTTTAAAGTCTATGAGCAAGACTATCTTACCTTTCTTGATCATACTTACCATGACTCACAAAATGGTTGTGAGTGGTGTAGCTTCTAATTTCGTCACTTGAGATGTGAGTTGAATTCTTATGACAACGACCTTGTCTCCAATCTATACATGGTTAGAATAACATATATGTATATGCAAACCTGGCAGGGTTCCAATGTTGATGAATGTTGAAGCACCCTGGGTTCTTTAATCTTATGGAAACTTGTCGAAAGGTCAAAACGACATCTTTTGTCCTGTCTATTCCACACTCAACAGAACAAGGGGTAATCCTACTAAAGCTAATGATGCACTAAATTAGCAGACATCAAGATCATTATCAAAATCTTTACGCCACATTGCTTCCTCGGCAACGGCGCCAAAAATGCTTGTTGGTATAAATTAAGTGCAACTAAAATAAGAAGGATTCCACAAGCGCACAGAACATACCATTGTAGCATTTTACCGGGAGTAAACCAAGTATCGTTATTTATATTTTACCACAGGGAAGCAAGGGTTAAAGAATCTGATAATTCACCATCATGTATCTACTAACTTAGTAAACCAACTAGACTAAAGTAGGGGGTAAATGATATATGATAGGTATATGAATAAAAGCACACATAGGAGAATTCTATGATAAATAAGTAACTAGCTAAAGTGAGAGGACAATGGGAGAGATCAAGGTTCCTATGTACTTCTCTATTACTTTGGTTCTTTAATAACTAAAGCATGAATAGATACAGTGATCATACACATGACACTTTAGAGCAACAGTACCTTTCCGACTCTCGAAAGAGACTGGGAAGAAAGTAGTCGGGGGAAGGCTGCCAAAAGCTCTACGAACATCAACCCGAACGTGGTGGATTTCGAAGGCCTTATAGAGCTATCACCTCTGGGGCTACCACAACTATACGTGGGGTTGAGTGCAACCTCAGGTAACCTATAGCCTAGACACCATGCCTAAACTATCAATTACTACTCTAGCTATGCGCAATAACTAAAGCACTCAATACGAGCTAAGATCCCATGCCAAGGTATAACAACTATACTAACCATACATAATAAAGACATAAAGTAAATAGAGAAGATGAAAATATATAAAGCATAAGTCTTGTAAAGAATAGATACAAAGACATACCAAATCTCTGAAGACTTCTCCAGAACCGGAGCGCAGCTCCGCTCTCCCTAACTCTCATCTAGATCTAATCTACTACATTGGAATGTCTAGCCCTAATTCTCTAGGGAGGAGAGGTCATCCTTTCATGGGACACCTCTACCTCTAATCCTAGCTCAGAGATAATGAAATTAGGGTTTATGGGATGCCTCCTCTAGGGGTCAGGGGCCTTGCTTATATAGCCCTCTAGGAAGCACCATAGCCCTTGGATCAAACCGACCTTGATCTACGATTATTATTGATCCTCAAAGGCGGTGGGGGCATGATCCACGAGACGGAACCTGATTGGCTCTACCACTGGGGCGGGCGCCCAAGGAGGGGGGTGGGCGCCCCACTTCCAGGCCCGTTTCGCCTCCCGTTTGTTTCTAGAGTCTTCTCGTATCTTCCACATTCTAGAAAAGTTATGTGTAGCCACTTTGTCTCTATGTAAACCTAACATGTGGGCCTTCTTTGGTTCTTTTTAGCTGACACCCTGCAGAAATAGACATTCACCAAAACTCATAGAATTATATTAGTAAACCCCCTATATCTAAGTGGTAATTATTGTTTAGTCCTTTTTCATGCTATATTGACGGTTAAAAAAATGATACTTATCTACCATCAACAGTGATGGAATTAAGTGTATATGTAGAATACATTAACAGTTTATGATTGACATTAACAACCATCAACACTTATGATCTGAAAAAAGTTGTAGTGTTTTTCTTAACATTTTTAGATTGATTAATATTATAATTTTTGGACAAGTATAACAGCAGTTATATGTTTTAGAAGTTTGCTCTCGTGTTTTAGTCATCAGAAAAGTTTAGTTATGTTCAGAGGTTGTTTAATCCATCTTGAAGACCTCATATACCAGATCATATTATATCAAAGTTGTAGATACTTGTGTTTTCCATCTTTTGTAAAAGTTTCATATTTTTTGTACAAGTAATTTATCCACAATGAAAATGTAAAGAAGAGTTCCTGCTATTGATTGCTTGTTTGGTCACTGTTTCGGGGGAAATGGTAGCACATGCCGTAGAAACATTTTATGTGTCATTTGTGAATGTTTTATGAGTTTATATTCTAAAGTAATAATGTTTGAACAGGTGGTGCGCCTTTGGATCGTTCTTAGCTCACGTTTTTGCATTGTCATCTTGAGGCAAGTAAACATAGTAGTGGTTTGCTATAGCTTGACATGTTATTTAATCTATCTACACTTTGTCATAACATTAACTAAATCAAAATAATATATATAAGTATGAATTCACTTGTCCCTTTATAAAGTAATTTATATACGATGTTCATTGCTGAATCTTTAGTCATTTTCCTATTATTACGAGGTAAGTGCTATGTTTTATATATAATGGTGGATGTATGCGGCATATGTTGTAAGTGTTTGTGTGGTTGCATCATATCATTGCATCATATTGTATTGCATAGCATTCGTGGATGTCGCCGCTTGCTGGCCGCGACTGTACCAATATAGCTTCGTACGTTGCCCGAGGAGGGGTACGATGCAGCTTCATACCTTGTTGGTTATGGAGGCAGTGGACATGCATATGCATTGCATCTACACTCTGAGGTTTACTTGTATTAAAGCAGTGGATATGAGAAGTTTTCCATTTGAAGAGGTGGTTTATTTCTTGAATATCATGATGTTGTTACTTCTTTATGCTGCTAACATTGTATATATAATTTGACTATGAATTATTAATTTCTTATACTATCATATCTTCCACATTTGAATCAACGCTTACTTAACTTGTAGTTTGAATGACATGAACAGGTAGTTTGCTTGCTGAGATTTATTCTCACCCCTTTATCTTTCTCGGTGCTTGTTTGGATGCTTGCTCGAAGGGATGGGATTAGCAGCACATCTTCAGTGTTTCACCCACATTTAGACATAATAATGACACTCTTGGCTTGTTATAATAAACTTAGTTTATCTTCATGTTGATCCTTCATGGTTTAATAAAAATATTTAAGTTGAGGCTTTACTTAATGGTGATCTTGTTATCGCTTCCGCGCTTTACTTTGGTGTTGGTTTTTGTTGTCAAGTTTTATATTCAGGCATGAGGGAAAGGATGTTAGTGACATCTTAGGCTTTTGTGGCACCTGGGGTGTTACACCCACACATTGGGAAGAGAGAAGATGCAAAATAAAAAATCTTATAAGTGGAACCTATGGCTGTGTTTAGTTCCATTAAAAAGTGCACTATGCAAAAAAAGATTTCCCGTCACATCAAATTTGCGATATATGCATGGAGTACTAAATATGGATAAAATCAAAAACTAATTGCACAGTTTGGTTGTACTTTGCGAGACGAACATTTTGAGCCTAATTAGTCAACGGCTGGACAATTATTACCAAATACAAATGAAATGCTACAATATCACTACAGTGAATTTTGGCACTCCAAATTTGGGAACTAAACACAACCTATGTTGATGAGTTGACACCAAATAGCTAGAAACTCTCTAGATTGTTGGGGACGCCCTTATCATGCTAGGAGTAAGACCAGGGCAACTAGCAATAGGTCTCTAGCATTATCTTGGGTTATTTGGATAGTGCACTGGCAGGCACAGCGTCAGTGTGGGCTCACAACCGGTTCACGTCATGGGTCATGGCCTCAGTAGCGACAAAGGAGACACAGCCCCGTGCGGGGCGCTGGTGGGCATGTCTAGGTACAAACTCCATCCTAGGCTTGGTGGTGGCACCGACGGTGTTGTGGTGGTGCAGAGGGGGAACGAGATGTGGCTATGGACGCTCTCTCGAGGGAACCTCATAGCCAGGCACGGAGCTTGGAGGAGTGGTGTGTGGCCGGTGAGCAAGACAGGAGTGGGAGATGTGTCCAATGCCCTTACATCTGAGGCAATGAACGAGATCCCGACATTGAGCAACCTGATGGTCGAAGGCTAGGCACCGGAAGCAGCGTTCGGTGAGGCACTTAATGAAGGCCTTACGGGCAGCTCCTGACACACGCTTGGGCTTCGGCATAGGAAGCGGCGTGATCTCTATCCTTTGACAGTGCCTAGTCTTCATTCTTTGCCATTCTAATGAAAGAAGGTCACTTTGCATTTGCTTCACTCCAGATGGCTCTCCCTACTCCCAACGTGAACCAGTGTTGGAGTAAAGACACTTCCTAGTATGGATGGTCGGCGACACGAGGCAAGGCGACATGGAGCCCAGGCATCCCGCAGCAGAAGGCCCGATGGATTCATCGGCTGCCACACCAGCATCCCAGGTGAAGAGGGTGTAGCAAGCTGAACCAAGGCCGGTGCCTTGTCATCTCCATGGGCAGGGGTGGAAGGATAAAGGACCTGATGGCGGCCCCATGCAGTAGGGGATCTTCCAGATCTGCAGGCAGGAGAGACCAGAGACGCCCCTAGCTAGGGGCATGTAGGGTCAAGATGGCAGACTAGAGGGGGGTGAATAGTCCTTTCTAAAAATTAATCACACTGGCTAACCGAAAAAATGTGGAATTAAAACTATCGGTCTAGCCAAGACTACACCCCTCTATCTAAGTTCACAAGCACCTTATAAAGATCCTAATTAGGCAACAAAGGTAATGGGCTAGCTAGAGCTTACCTAACCAATTCTAGAAGTAAGGTCACATAAACCTACGCAACTAGTACTTTAAGCACCAAGGGAGCTCCTACACAAACTAGTAAGCAAAAGCACAAAGTTCTTAAGCTCACTAGCAATGCTCAATAACAAGGCTACACAAGCCAAATTAGAGGGCACAAACTACTTAGCTACACAAACTAAGCAATGTGACTAACAAGGCTACTCAAGCCAATTAGTCATACAAGAGAGCTACTTCTATGCTACACAAGTAAGAAGGTAACTAGCAAGCTACATAAGCTAACTAATTACAAGAGCAACTACACAAGCACAATATATATGAAAGAAAATACAAGCTTGTGTATGGGGAATGCAAACCAACGGGAAGAACAATGTTGACATGATAATTTTTCTCCCGAGGTTCACATGTTTGCCAACACACTAGTCCTCGTTGTGTCGACCACTCACTTGGTGGTTCGGTGGCTAATAGGTGTTTTACAAACCTAGCCCACATGTTGGGCACCGCAAGAACCTACCCCAAAAGTGAGGGTAGCTCAATGACACATTCTACTAGAGTTGCTCTTCGTGGCTCACATGGGGTGCGCACAATACCCCTCACAAATCCTTCTCCGGAGCCACACACAATCTTCACGCGGGCTTCACAACAGAGACCACAATCCACCAAGACGTCTAGGTGATGGCAATCACCAAGAGTAACAACAAATCCCCAATCACAAAGATTTTCTAGTGCCACCAAATGCAAATCCTCAAATGCACACACTAGGTCACTCAATCCCTCACTCAAATTAACACCAAGCTCAAGAGGGAGAGGAAGGGGAAGAGGTGGATCTTCAATCTCTCATCCACACCCACAAAGAGCACTCAATCTCTCATAGGATTTGGCATATAGCAAGAGAGAAAGAGAGGAGAGGGAAGAACCCTAGCTCATGAACTCCAAATCTTAGAATGGAGAATGGGAGAGTAGAGGAGTAAGAAGGGAGGGGAGCCAACCTTATTCCCTCAACCGACCAGGATCCTCCCCACTCAGGTGCAGCCCCGCACTAGAATTTCTTATATATGCAAATTTTCGTAGGCTTTCTCATGCATCTCACCATGTCACTAAGCACAATATATATGCAAATGAGACTCACACTTAGTGGCACTAGATAACCATTGCAACTAAAAGATTTCCTTATTTATAGTATGGCTATATATCCTAAATCCGGTCAAGCACTTCTCTACTCAACTTAGATCGGTGAAATGAAATGCCCTATTGGTTATACCTTTGCCTTATGCATTCCATTCCATCTCCTCCAATGTTAATGCAACACATGCACCAACCTCGATCAATAAATGATATGATCCACTTCATATCATCATGTGACCTTATTGATTCATCGATCTTGACCTCACTTATTCTTCACCATTACCTTGGTCCATCGACGCCAAATCTTGCTCAAGCTTCCCCACCACGCGATTTATCGCTTTAAAGCCTATGACTTGCTCTTCACGCTTGCAACCGGTCCATCAAGCCAAGCCTTATATTGATCTTCTCCACCTAGTCACATGACTCCATGTCATGTCTCATATGCAATGGGCTCCTTCATCACATGTGTGAGCATTTCAACATATCCAAGCCATTTCCACCTCTATGGTATGTGTTGCTCACACAAGTGTACCTGTGGACTAATCACCTGTGTATCTCACATAAACACATATTAGTCCACCTAGGTTGTCACTCAATTACCAAAACCAAACATGGGCCTTTTAGGGCGTAGCGCACCCAGCCCTCGGATCCACAAGCCCCGCCCTATCCAAAGTATTAGAGGTGGTTAGGGAGGCGGCTTCATTGTTGTCGGTGCCATCGTTGTCTCCCTAGTCCATGAGCTCCACCTCATCATCATCAACAAGCGAGGGAGCATAAATTTGGAGGGCGCTGGGCAAAGAGGCCATCCGAGGAGGGGGTGGTGGGAGGCTTGGGGGAGGATGCCAATGCTAGGGAGGTCATCAGCGGAGGGATAGGTGGGGACTCTCTCTCTCACCAGGGCACTCAGCTATCGGCTATGTTTTCTCTCCCTGCTTCATCCATTTTTGTTTTCTTGTACAGAGACCAACGGATGCTAGACTAGCTAGTCAAGCGCTTCTAGTGACACCTTCGCGCGCCAGGTTCAATCCCCCATAGGGACGAATTGGCTGGCCAGAGAAAAAAATCCTCCCACCTGCCCCGCGTACCCAAAAACATAGGTTTATGGCACCGACCAACTCATAGGGTAACGGGTCCCTGTGTGCGACTGGGGTATAGGTTTCGGGGGTTTTTCTCGGACTAGGTGAGGAGTACTCTACCTTAAGCGCAATGCTCAGGAGACGCATGCTATCCCCCATGGTCCAAGTTTTTTTGGTGTGTACAGAGATGGCAGAATCAGTGGTCATGGTGGAGGTCCCTCATAGTGACTTCATCACAGATCAACATCTAGAGAGGCACATTTGTGTTAGGAGTTTCACCTATGATAAGGTGTGTACAGAGATGGCAGAATCAGTGGTCATGGTGGAGGTCCCTAATAGTGACTTCATCACAGATCAACATCTAGAGAGGCACATCCGTGTCAGGAGTTTCACCTATGATAAGGTGTGTGCGGCGACACATGGCTTCGAAGTAGGCCATTTCCTAGCATAGGGTTTGCGAAGAAAGTTAAAAAAGAAACAAAGACAAATGTGCAATATACATAGAATAATAGACATATCATGCTATCTGAGTTTCTAGCACTGCAGCTAATGGTGTGCACTTCATATGTTGCTAGGTTTCTATAAACCAATAGGGAGAAAGCTTTATTTTGCTTGATCCATCATCTATGGGACAACTGATGCTATCATACCCATACTATCATACGAGTTGCTTTGCATGTTCTGTTCTGTGTAAACTAAGTATATGTTTGCATGGATGAAAGATGCTATCATACCCGCTTGTTATTTTGTTTTGTTCAGTCAATGATCCATTGATGTCAACTTCTGTGTGTGCATGACACATTGTCCATGGATGTGTGTGTGTGCGTGTGTGTCAGGCATATGTCAATGGACACTGTAATTTGCAAGCATCCACAACAACATATAAAGTTAAACTGTAACCAGGCAACAATAGATGACCAATAATTCTAAATCTTAAACCTTATAACTTCAATGACACGTTCTTGTTGGTTATTGTCCCAAAATTTCAGAGTTTCATCTGACCATGACTAGTAGTCTGGCACTCTCAACAGCAGCAGCTATGGTATAACACATACACATCTTCATAGCGGGGTTGAAGTAGCAGTCGATCGAAAGCAACACAATCCTACCTGATCCTGATAGACCCAAACCAACGAACCAATAAAATAGCACCAACACAATAGCTACTTTAGCTATGGGAACCAAGTTCTGCAATCCTTGTAGGAGCATCATCTATAGTTTTGTATCATTCTAACACCAACCACCCAAAATATTATCTTGGGCTCGCCGAATGCAGTTTCGGGCTAAGCTGCTGGTGCAGGTGGCGGGCTCTCAGGCTCTGGCAGTTCAGACCATGACTGCACCACTTGAGTCTGATCTTTGTTGTAGAGGACCAGCTGCATGTTGTTCTCCGGGTTGTCATCCACCGGTGGAGGTGCCCAGGAGATGGGTTTCACTAAACCAAGAAACAAATCATGGGATCAGATGAGATTAACGAGAATGCCAAAATTGATGTCGAAATACTAGCGCATGTTAGAAGCCATATGTTTGGAGGACAAAATGTATATACGGTTGAAGCGAGGACATAAATGTCCCAAGCACAACCGTAAAATGAACAACCACATCAACCAATTGCCGAGTAAGTTCGCACTAGAATTCTGGTGCATACTAGAAAATACAAACATATAGATAGCTACTACTATCCACTTGGAAGATGTCAATCTAACCATGCAGAAATAAGCACATCCAAACATGCTGGGAGTTGCTATATTTCATGTGTTTGAATTTTCAGGCAACAATCTTAGACAACCAACTAGTACAATTAAAAGGACAACTCACATGATATAATTCACATTTTTCTATAGTCAAATAATTACAAAATTAGATGTTGCCTCAAGAACAACAAAAAAATCAGGCACCTGAAATATAGAAGTGAAAAGGAAAACTAGAAAACATTAAATGTAGGATGTTCAATTTATGTAATATACATTACCTTCTTCCGGTGGGAGAAGCTTAGCTGACCCTGTTTGGTGTAACATCACTTTGGCTTGTCTGGAACATTTTCTAACATAGTCCTTTTGTAGTGGTGCAGGTGACTTGAATGAAAAATGAGATAACTTCGCACCTTGTGTGTAGCATATTCTGGATGCTCTTCAAGGTGCCTATCCAAGCATGGAGTTCAAAGAATTTGAGAAAAGTTTTGATCAGACACAAGGTAACAACACAAAATACTAAAATGTAAAAGTTAAAAAATAACTATATCACTTAGCCAACAATTTTGGGAATAACTTTTTAGTCAACAATTTTGGAATAACTTTAGTTTTTAGATATCCATTAGTTGCTATTATTCACAACTATATGCATGTAAAACTGAACTTGAGCAACAATGTGCTTCAAGTGAAGAGATAAAAGCAAGAGTTGACCAAAGGAACTTGACATACTTCTTTACTTCATTCCTTGATCTCAGTTGTGTTCCGATAGGGGACCAATAGTACCTGAAAGCATGAATACAATGTTAATATATGGGCACTACCATATTTATCCAAGATGCTAGTGCTAGAACACCATGCAGCATGATATTAATATCAATATGGGTGATTGACTACAGTATAAAAACACTATATATAGGTATAAATATATTGAAGGAGAAATGTTTTGTATGATATTAAACTACAACAGCAATTTTCCCATTTCTTTAAACAATTAGAACTTAGATTTTCTTTCTTTATTTGTTCATTGCCATAGACTACGAACTTAGATCATAGGTTAGACATTAGCCAGGGGAAATACAACAGATAGCACACAAGTGTGCGTACAAGTTCATAAGATTGGACATATGTAACAACTACAATGCCATTTGCTAAGAGATAAGTGGTCAAACTAGGAAGGATTTAAGGTTCGGTGAGAAAAATGTTACTCACACATCAGCAAATTTGGTGCTTCCTTTACCTCTTATCTTAACCAACCTTTCCCATCCTTGAGGGGCCCGTGCGATGTTAGGTTTATCAATTGCCCAAAGCTTACCGTTGTCATGAGATACATCCAATGGGTCATCGCATGTCACATCAGGCTTTCACTCATGGGCTTATTCACAGACAAAAGGATCCTTTAGAGCTTGCTCTCGAATTTCTTCATACTTCTCTTTTGTTGAAATAAGTCTCCATTTCTGACATGTAGCACATTGAGCAGCAAAGGCTCCAATTTGCTTTCCCAATGCATGCTTCTGTGGCTTTGATGGTTTTGCTAGTACAATTGGGAGATGGCTTGCACTCTATTCATCTCGTCCCCTATCACTTTTGTCATTCTTATAGATGACTACTTGCTGCGATGCATCATCACATTGGTCATCCTCTTTACTAGATAATGTTTTTTTGTCTCTTCCTAGATGATGGAGATACAGAGTTCTCGGTGGGATTGATCATATAATTTTCTGGTTTGGACCCCATATTTTTTAAGGACCTATTAAAAGGACAGTAAATAAAATTTAAGTTAGAAGGTAAAGATAGCTTCATATCATAACATAATCATACATAGGCATAATATCTTGAGTACAAAGATAGCTCCATATTTCGTGTGTGTGTGGTACATAGTTGTGTGGTGTGTGTCCTCTTCTAGTACCAAAAATCTAGGGAATTGTAGATCCTGAAAACCAATTCCCCAGAAGAGGCCTTGAAGATTTTCACCGACATATATATATATATATACCGGTACATGCAAGTCCCCACCGCCGAAGAACTAAGATGAAGGCCTGTCTTCCTGCCTGTTGCTCGTTAGGGGAGCCAAAATAATAGCATAATAGTCTTTTATTCGATCCAAACCAATGCTCTTGCTGCATGAGCGATCCTCACACCGCATAGATGGGTTTGCTCAGTTTGCTCGATCATTTCTGATTTTTCTTTGTCCTCTTCATGTCCATCCCACTTGACCATTGTTGATATTAGATACGCACATGAAGGAATTTAAGAGAAATAATCCGCAAGCGTACGGATATCGGTGATCACTTCACCCGGGAGATAAGTCCAGAGTATCATATTTATTTTATCCGCAAGGAGAAAGCGTGCGATGACTAACCTAGTCTTTACTATTACCCCTGAGCCGCACTACAAGGTAGTGAAGATATAAGCGATTAGAGAGAATGTAACGGATCAACGTAATTATACGAAATTAAGTAAGAAAATCTTCCACCGAGGCGGTTAATTTAACAAACTTAAGCCCGTATAACCCGAGATTCCGTGAAATCACGAAGGATTTCCAAACCACTAACATACAACCAAGATCGTACTGATTTAGCAGCCACAATTCACACGATACATAAATCTGATCATAAAGGTAAGATACATCGGAGTTCGGAAATAAAAGTTATTACAACATAGTTCAACATAAAGTAGCGGAAGCAAATAATTTTACGCACACACACTTAGTTCAGTTACAGTGCCAGTCGATAGTCATGGTCCACAAAAGCAGTAGATAAGACAAACAGAAAGACCCTTGCCCAAGGTCCTAGTTGTCACCCATCGCCGGATACAGACAGTTAGAGCAGTACCCGTAGTACATCTGACCATCTGCAACAACAATGGGAACAACGCCCTGAGTACGAGAATGTACTCAGCTAGACTTACCCGTCATAAACTAGAAATAACATGACACCAAGGAGCATGCAAGACTTTACATAGTGGATTGGCTTGACTCCTTTGCGAAAAGCACAAGTTGTTATGAATGACTAAGGATAAGTGTCTTTAGCATCATTTTTAGGACAACCTATTCATGCTAAATGAGCACCTATGACTAAAACAAACACTTGATTAACCATTAACATCAAAGATTACCATCTCAGGTTTGGCCTTTCCAACATTATCCCCATAACCATCCGTGTTCCATCATTAAAACTACGATGCCATAGCTCGAGTCAAGTGCTCACTAACCGGGAGCGACGGCGATTCGAATCGAATTCCTATCCAGCTGGAGATTTATTCCTCACACAAACCATGCTTCCCCCGTCAGGGTCGCGTAGATCACCAATGACACTTTCCGAGAAGCCGCGGGATAAAAATCATGGATCGCACTACCCAGGGACCGCCCGACTGCCAGGACGCACCTTGGGCTCACTCTTCTCGTCCCCGTTACCCCCCTTCCACACCAGTCTGCCAACCCGAGTTTATCCCGGCTCAAAAAGTGTCACTAGCTTCGCGGTCGAAAGGTACTTTATTCGGCCAGCTAAATGTGAGGCATGCGTTCAACATGACAAGAGGGACGAGCAACGATCGGTCCTTAACTGACACAGACGGAATCACTATAGTCCAAAACCCTATAAGACTCCGCCCGATCTCCGTTTATCCATCAACACTTGGTTACTTTTCATGATCACAATTACAGCTAACCATAACCTGGTATCCACCTATAACTCGCAGGTGACAGGAAATCACCCGACTTCTACCGGTCTAAGCATGGCTAAGCAATTTACTCGATCCTGACCTAACAGGGTAAAAGATAATCCGGTGGCCAAGGTAATAATGCAACAACGGTTTCACTCAACTCCTATAACTTAGTGCAACAATATATAACTATAACTCGTATAATAAAGAATACTTTTTATAAATTAGGAGACTTAGAATGCTCCGGGGCTTGCCTCTTTCGAACGAACTAGGGTGGTGATCGACGCACTCTGGCAGTTCCTCGCCTGACTCTTCCTCCTCGGGCACCTCCTGTGTCTGGGGTTCCTGCTGATCCGTCCAAGCCTGCTCCTCCGGAACTGCTGCCTGCAACTCCTCCTGCGATCCTGTATGATGCAAGTGCATAAGAAAACATGCGAAGAATGCATCGAATTGCGGTGGAGTGCTTTGATGACATGAGATGCAGATGAGCACATGGAATGAGCAGTTTGAATATAATTATTTCTTCTACAAGTTAGTCAACGTCATCCAAGAACATGTAACCTAAAACATACACCTTATCCTTCTATTAGTTAGCCTACCATCTACACATACAAGTGAACCTAAGCTACCAAAGCTTACTAACCTAACTCATCCATAACATCAGCAAGGCATCATGATGCTTCAAAGATACACCAAACATATTTTATTTCTCTCAATTTCTCATAAAGAATAATCTTTTATTCCCTATTTAGCTAGGGTTACACAACAACACCTATCTCTGGTGTAGATAAAAATCTACAAAAATTACAGTAGACTACTCTTACCCTAACTAACCTACCACTAAATTTTCATGAGAATTGCACAAGTAAAACTGCCTGTACAAAATAAACAAGCTATAGCCTAATTGTGAGCATGAATTTATTTTATACTAGAAAAAGTGTCAAACAACAGATTTCACAATTTTCTTAGGTTACTAACAGTAAACCAACATACTACAAAAATTATCAGATGTATGTTGTATACAAATTTTGCTCTATAGTAAAAATAACAGATATTACCAATTAAAAGCATTTGAACTACACTTCAACATTTTTCCACAGAACATGCTTCACTGGCATTTTTCCTAGAAAGTACATCACTAATAAAGACTAATGTAACAAGAATCATATTTTTCCCTCTATTATTTTATTTACTACACTTTTTCTAAGATAACAGCATATATAACAATTAAATAAAATTGCACAGTAGAGTGTCACAAAAATAACATGAGATATTTTTAAACTGTAGATCTATTCAAGAGGAACATTTCACAATTTGTTTCATGATTTTTGGAGCTATAAATCTTGAGATACAATTTTTGGAAGCCTTTTTCAGATTTTCTGGAAATCAATTTCTTTAAAACCGAAAATCAAAACCGGCTTTAAACGCTACGTGCACACCGCGGTTTCACCCCCAACTCCCACCGAGAGACAGACAGATGGGTCCCACGGGTCAGCTGACCCCACCGGTCAGCCGGAGCCGAGCCGGGGAAGGCGCTGACCGGGGAATTCTTGCCGTCGGCGAGGTCGCCGGCGACGAGGTCCGCACCAGGCGACTCCCCACAACCGCGCGAACCCAACGAGGTGATTATCGAGGCGAGAGGAGGAGCGGAGCACGGGCCTAAGCGGCCATGGCGGAGGCGGTGGCGCGGCTTGCCGGCGCTAGGCCGGAGCAGGCCATGGCGGAGGTCACGGACGGGCGCACGAGCTCCAGCGAGCGGAGGCGATCATGGTGCGCACGGGTAGAATGGAAATGTGATGGCGGGAAGGTGGGATTGACGGGAGCCGCGGCGGCGGGCTCACCGGCGGGGGAGAAGACGGCCAATTCGGCCGCTTACCTTGCCGAGGTGCGCGTTCAGTGACTCGACGAGGTCGGTCAGGAGGAGGGGAAAGCTAGGGCGGGCGGAATTTGGCGGAGGAGCCGCGGTGGCGAGGTGAGGCGCGGCAATGGCGCGGCGGCGGCTCGGTGTGCTGCGGTGCTGGCGAAGCACGCGAGAGCGAGCGGGAGCGAAGTGCGGTGAGGGAGCGGGAGCTGGCGAGTCCGGGCGGAGGTAAGCGCGGGGCTGCGGGGGCCACAGGGGCGCGTGTCGCGCGACGTCGCCGCCGTTCAGCCACGCGGCGGCCGAACGCTGCCGCGGCGCCACGACGCCACGCGCGGGCGCGCGCGCGGGCGGGAGGGAGACGATGCGGGCGCGGGCCAGGCCGGCTTCGGCCATGGGCCGGGATGTGAGGCTGCGGCCCAGTAAAGCGAAATCCGATTTTTCTTTTACAAAAATATTTTCAGATTTAATTCTTTGTTTCAAAATTGAATTTGGAGATGAAAAAGAGGTTTTCAGAAATTTGGCCCAAAATAAAGGTTGTTCAAAATTTTATTCTCTACAACTTTCATATAGAGCACTTTTCAAAATTCTCAATAGATTTTGAATTTGAGATTTAAAGCTAATTTAAAATCAAAAACTCATTTACTTAGAATATTTTTAAAACAGAATTTGAGGAAGACTTGAATTCAAAATTTTGCTCCAATAATCAAGTTGATTTATTCTAGATTATTTAAAATTGCTACTTCTCAAAAGTTCACCAACTTTTTAACACTTATATCAAACTTAGGGTTCCCATTTATTTGTTTTTCAAATTAAATTTGAAAGAGCTACAATTCAAATAATGCTAATCATGCAATGATGTTGAATGCTTATGCTTTGAATGATAATGCATGCTTAACACCCAGGGGTGTTACAGAGAACTACGACGACAGTCTGGTTCCAGCCTATGGCAAGCTATGATACTATTGCTCTTAGGGGAAATACCGATGGAAAAGAGACACCACAGAGGATGCTTAACCAGGGTACTTAATCCTACCAAACCTTCTGACGGAAGGAGACTCCAAAGATAACAATGGGATTATCACGTCCCACACTACTACTCAATAATCTGGCTAGATAGGGGATAAATACGAGTATTCCTAGCCCAAGCACCACGCTTACGCTACGAATGATTACTCTATTCCCTACGCGAAGGCGAATAAAGTAAACCCATGAACCAAAGAACAATAATAACAACATACTTACTTAGTATTAGAAGTTGAATTGCCGAAGAATCCTAGAACCAAGCCTCGGGTTAGGAGACTTGACCTCGTAGATACAAGCTTGGAGAGGAGACACCGACAGGCCGGGCTTCCTCCAATCTTTTACCTCCACTCTAACTCTCTCAATCTAGAAGAATAACTCTAATCTCACATAGAGACTACAAAGCTAAACTCTCTTGTATGTGCCCTAGAGACAGATCCATTCAAGGGACCCCTCTCAGGCGAATTCTCTTCGGAAAATATGAATTAGGGTTTCTGAACTCTCTCCTCTAGGGGCCAGGAGCCTTGCTTATATAGCCCTTTAGGAAGCACCACAGCCCTCGGATCAAACCGACCTTGATCAACGATTTTTATTCATCCTCAAAGGCGGTGGAGGCAGGATCCGCGAGGTGGAAGGCAATTAGCTGCCTGGGCTGGGCGGCCGCCCCTAGGGCTGGGCGCCTGCCCCTGTCACAGTGACAGGTGGGTCCTACCTCCCAGGGTTTGGCTTCTTGAACCTTCTAGATTATACTTTTTCCATACGTGACCCTTTCTCTCTATGTAAACCTGACATGTGGGTCATCTTTGATTATTTTCAGCTGGCACCCTACAGAAATAGATATTCACCAAAACTCATGGAATTCTGTCAGTTAAACACCTAGTCTATGGTGGCAATTGACTTTATAACATTCTTTTATGTGAGTTGACGGTTAAAAATGATAGTTAACTACCGTTAACAACTATGCATGCATGTGTGTGTCGTTCTCGCTCAACGTGTGGCGCCGCCAGTCGTTTTCCGCAGTGAATAGCTCACGCAGGTTCGATGAGGCAGCCGCGAGACGACGATGACGCAAACCGCGGAGGGGCATGTCATGCTCGCCCGCCAGCACCTATCGCTAGCGAGTGTTTAGCACCCCAGTACGTGCTGCCGCGGTTTGTCTTCGTTCGCCCTTTAGTGCTCAACTATGGGTGCCATTACGGCAAGCCCAGCCCAATACAGTGGTTCGGGAACATTACACATCTCATATATGCTCTTGGATTACTTTCGCCGGTGTAAGCAGTCCAACAGCAACATACTGTGACAAGCATGCGCTCAGCATTTTGCGTGTTTGCACTAGATGGTTATATGATTACTTGAATGAGAAAGAAAAGGATGTGGCTAACGCAAGCACGCTGTAGGACCATCTCCTTCTTCGCGTAGCCTCCTTTCCCCTTCTTCCTCCTCGTCTGTGCCTTCTCCCTCTCCGGCGACCCTCACCACCGCCAACTGTCCCACCGCAGCGAGCTAGGGTTTTATCGGAGCTTTGTGGCCGCGGCCGCGGCTGTAGAGGTCCCGCGAAACCCTAGCTCGCCCATGGCACCACCTTCTTCCCCTCCCCCGCCCCTGTCCCGACTTGGCCTAGCCGCCTCCACCCCCGCCAGGGGCCCTAAAGCGACCACCAGCCTCCTCACTGTCTGGCTGGTCTTTCCTCCCCCAAACCCCTTTTCTTCTAAGACCACCGAAGTTCAGGAAGATGAGAGGGAGAGCTCGTCGAAACCCTAAGGAGAAGATCCAGGAGGAGGAGGAGGAGTCCTACCTCGCCGGTGCCGCCGCCAGAGGGGAGAGAGGGAGAAGCCGCATAGGGAGGAGGTGGGGTGCAGGCGTGGGCATGCGGAGAGGGGGAGGGGGTCATCGGAGGAGGTCACGAGGCATCAATGAGGACCTTGCCTGGTGCCAGAGAGAGAGAGAAAGAGAGAGAGAGACGTGCGCGTGCGTCTAGGCAGCGGGTGAGCGAGTGGATGCGGATAAGGTGGCCATGCAGTCGGCCTAAGTCATTACCAAAAAAATTGGATTATAAAATACTTTTGAAGTCATGGCAAAAGAAAAAAACAAAGGAAATGTTGCTCACTCTGCTAGTCGCGCAACGTCGATTGGTGGCCTGGCGCATGCCTTTTCCGGTATAAAGAAAGGCTCGTTGGGCCGCGACATGCTAGGTGTTAGGCCGTTTCCAATGGTGAGTTGACGTAGCTAGCTGACTAGGATTCAAAGTGACACAGAGGAGAGAGAATGACCAAAAAGTAAGTTACCGGTGCTTCCTTTCTCGCTAGCTCGGAGCGTGAGAACCAAGGACGAAATCACGCAAGCACAAAAGTTTGCCTGTGCTGCTCTCCTTTCTCAATTATAGAATCAACTAACAGTGTGCCCCACACAATGAGGAGAGAGAATATGCAAAATAAAAAAAATAAGCGTGGAACCTGTGTTGATGAGTTGACACCAAATAGCTAGAAACTGGCTAGATGCAAGACCAAGGCAACTAGCAGCAGGACTCTAACGTGCAGCCAAGCAGCAATCTCTACCATCAGGCGCCCAAAATCCACGATCTAGGTCACTACCTAGCCAAACAAAGTTGCATACACTCATAGTCAAACAGGTTCTAGTCTCACTGCTCTCGACCTTAGTCGCACCTCTCCTAGTGAGCTTGGGGTGGCTTGCGGCCTTGTGTTTGGTTGCGGAGATTAGAAGTAATTAGATCAAAAATAAAATTTAAATAAAAAAGGGTATTCACAGTGGGAATTTCCTAGATAAGGCCTCCTTTAAAATGTAGAAAATTGATTTTTTTTGTCTTTCTTATGAAAAATAAACTGATTTATGTGAAATTTATGTATTTTAAATCGGCCCTAAATGTGGGATCTAAAAAATACGGGTAGTCAGATTTTCCAACATTTTTGCTATTTTTGATTTATATCGAGAATACGTTATACGTTTAGAGATATATGAGAAATGGTGTCGGCCGTGACGGATTTTCCCATCCATTTTTCACCTCTACCGGCCTGGCATCGAACGAATCAGAAACAAATATGGGGTGTCGGTCAAGAGGGGATTTTTCCATCCGGTTTTCATCTCTAGCCGAGAAGAGGCATCGAACAAAACCAGAAACTCGATTCATCCCTGTCCTAGTCACTTTGCTATCATTCTCATCCCTAATTATAACCAATGTGTGAGTTCAGGGTTCGCGTCCAATGTGCTGGCTTCTTTCATTTTTTCGAGAACGTGCTTGGCACGTGAAATTAAATTCTTGCTTGGTATAGTACATGCACACATAGGTGCTTATAGTAAAACATGTACCCGTGTTGCATGAATATACTATGTCCGTGTGAGCGCATCTGCGCTTTGTGTGGTTTAGGAGCGTGTAATAATAAAAGAACAGCATCGTCAAACCCTCTTATTCGCCTACGTCAAACACCAATAACGAACAGATTTCCCCTTGTGATGCACCTATTAGAACGAGAACTTGAAGACCATGTCGTGCTTGTACTCCTGGCCGGGCAACAGGGTCTGCGACGGGAACTCGGGGTGGTTCACGGCGTCCACATACCCCATCGTCTCCAGGCAGAACCCAGCGTACTGGTCGTAAACCTCGCCGCCCTTCCCCTCGGTGTGGTTGAGCCAGTTCCCGGTGTAGAGCTGCACGGTCGGCTGGTTCGCCCACAGCTCCAGCGCCCTGCCGGACGCGCCGTCCCGGACCTGCGCCACCGACCGCATCATCCCTTCCGCGCCGTCGACGATGTAGTTAGCGTCGTACCCGACGACCTTCCCGCCCGTGACCTGGCGGATGCGCGCGCCGATGGGCGTGGGCGTCCGGAAGTCCAGCGGCGTGCCGGCGACGGGCGCGACCCGGCCCGACGACGGGAGGAGCTCCGCGTCCAGCACGGCGTACCGCGACGCGTGCAGCCGGAGCGTGTGGCCCAGCACGTCGCGGCCGCTGCCCTCCCCGCCCAGGTTCCAGTACGCGTGCAGCAGGAAGTTCACCGGCGTCGCCTTGTCCCGCGCCGTCGCGTTCATGTGCACGCCCAGCGTGTACGGGCCCGACACCCGGTACGTCACGTACGCGTCCAGGCTCCCCGGGAAGCCTTGCTCGCCGTCGAAGCTGTGGTAGTACAGGGTGATGTACGGGGAGTCGCCGCCGCCGACGTACTCCTTCACCGTCCAGGCGCTTTTGCTGAACGCTGTGCCACCACCTGAATGAACGAACAGATACAGTTGCAGGTGAATGAATGATTGTTTCGTAGCAGAGTAATGAGCAATCCTCTGGCTCTGGGTGTAGGCGAACGTACCGTGAATCGTGTTGTTGCCGTCGTTTCGTTGCAGGTGGTAGACTTTGCCGTCGAGGACGAAGCGGCCCCTCGATATCCGCTGTGCTACGCGGCCGGTTATCGGCCCGAAGTAAGAAGTGTCGTTCTGCGTGGCAAGAGCGAAGACGCAGCGGGGGGAAAAGACTTGATGTGAGAGAAGGAAACACTAAGGACCAAGTTCAGTTCATCAGTGTGCCAATTGCCCATTCACATGATGCGTATCGACACTTGCATGATCTCGAGTTTTTTTTTTCTCAAAAAAATGAAGCATGATCTCGGGTATCTGCACGATCTTTGTCAGTTTTAAATTAGGGGCACAAATCACAATGTAATATTCATTTCCTTCCATCCCAAAGCTTGCCTGCCAGCTTGTAGCTAGTTGCCTTTTCTTTTCTAAAAGTTTGGTTGGTGGCCTAATATTCTAGCTCATGCATGCTTGATTTTCAAATTCTTGACCGCGTGGTGCTTGGGCTTGTTAAACTTAAGGAAAGAGAGTAGAATGATTGAGAATTGTAATCAGTTGGCAAAGAAATGAAGTTACTATGTTTGGAGAGCGACTGACTGCAAAATAAATCTGTCAATCTAGAGAAGTGGAATTCATAGACGAATTGATACAGGCAGGCAGGGTGAAAACGAAGAAGAAAAGAAGCAAGGTAAATGCAACACACTCGCTAGCTATGCAGGAGAAAGAAAGATCATGGATTAGCTAGAGAAGAAATTGAGGAGGGCTTCTGCTGATCTTACAAAGTATTCAGCGAGGGTGTCTCTGCCCAGGATGACATCAGCCAAATTCCCTGCAAAACCACGTACGAGCCTGAACTTTAGCCTGGGATGGGAACCCAAGAGAGAATTGCAGCGACGAGGGGCGAGGGCGAGGGCGAGGGCGAGGGCGATGACCACATCAAGGCATATGCAGAGGCGACAGCAGGAAGATATGCTTAGAGAGGATTGCACTGACGAACCTTTGGAGTCGGGGAGGACGACGGACATTAACCTGGCACCCCAGTTAGTGACCTTGACAGAGAAATCCCCCAGCTTGAGCTCGTACACGCCGACCTTCGTCGCGTCGGGGCCGGTGGTGGCCTGCGCGCCCAGGGACAGCAGGGAGGCCGCGAGGCACAGCAGCGCAAGGAGCTGAACCCTAGCCATTGCCGGGCCAACTAATGGAAGCTGTAGCTTGCTTGCTCACACAGATTGCTTGCCAGGAAGAGCCGAAGAGAGGAGGGGTGTACGACGTCGTACGTCGGTCGTCGTTGGCTACTGCCGAGGCAATGGGCTACATATATAAGGGCGCGTTTTTGGCCGGCCTCCTCCCAGCTCCGGCTGTAGTGCACTGAACAGTATGTAAACACTAGCCGTAGCCGGTGGCGTCAGGTGGAGCCGAAGCCGGCAAGAGCCGCACAAAAAAGGCCCAAAGAAATTAGGCAAAGGAGAGGGAGAGCCGGAGGGGTGTAGCGCGCGCGTAGCCGCGTACCAGGAGGACCACGAGCATAACGCCTGGGACTATATATATTATTATATAAATGAATTTATTTAGGAGGAACAGTTAAAAAAGTTACACAAATCTAAGAGCAGGTGAGCTCTCTCAGACGTGAATACCTAACAGATCCTCACAGGGTCCCTATAGGGTACGTCTTCATCATTTTTTTAATACAAATGTGCAGGTTGGACAGCTTTGAATCTTTTTTTTTAGCAACTTCTGTTTTTGTTTTCTGTGCTAAGGTCTTGGTCCAAGTGTGGGCTGGGCCAGCTAGCACGCGTGTGTGCTGTGCCATTGCCAATCGGCCTGCAAGCCCGGCCGGCTTCTTTTTCGTTTAGATTGTCCGGGCTGTCAATGGCTCAATGCCTGGCTGCCTGCCATTGTTGAGTACAGTACGTATCTTATATACGTATAAAAGTCAACTATAGACTTTTTCAAGGCTTGAGTAACCTCGAGGGTATGCTGAAAAAAAAAGAGAAAACATATTAACTTTGTGAAATACTATATTCAAATGTGGATGATCGTCTACACGCACTCTTATCAACTCAGGCACGCGCACATAATTTCTATGAGAATTTCTGAGAGATTGCGCTAATAAATCCTGGGATCAACAAAGTCACATTAATGCCTCAACTGTTAACGGCCACATTGTCTACTAGTGGAACAAGTGTTAAGTACTCCAAAATAACGAGTAAAAATTACGGGCACATGTTGTATTTATACTATATGATTTAAAATAACGAGTAAAAAGTACGGGCACATGTTTTGAGCCAAAGACTCAGGCCTAGGTTAGTAGGTCCCACTATAAAAACATGACCAACTGCGCTACACTCAATTCTCACATAGATACTTCTCTTCTAGCCTCACTTAATTTAATCTTCAAGGGTATGGTCATCAATTCAGTAGACTGAGAAGTTATTATTCAATCTATTTTGTTCATAAGAAAATTATCCACCTCTATTATTATGAAAACAATCTAAAGTTATAACCAAAGCAAGTATCACAAACCACTAAGGCTAACCACTGCCGTCCAACACTCTTGGCCACTTTGGCACTTTACGCTATGGAGTTGCTGCCGCTCTACACCAAGCTTGGAGGGTTGACGGCACCATTGAGTCACCGAAATTCAAAGTGCTCCACCTTACCAAGATTACAAGTGCACAAAGCCCAACACTCAAGATCTTAAACTAAGGAGATAACACTCTCACAAAGATGTGAACTAAGCTCAGACCTAACATTAGATTTGATCTCTCTAAGTTCTCATACGAGGAATGGATTATTCCAACACTTGCTATGACTTTCCACCGCTTCAAGGCACTGCAACACACTTCAGGTGGCCAATGGAACTAAGTATATATAACACATCCACCTCAAATACACGTTTGCAAAATGATGGTACTAAACACTGTCCGAATGGTCTAATGTGTATATTTTCTCTACATCAGATTGTGCGATTTGTGTAGCTCCTAGATCGCGTTCCTTGTGTGCTCATGTTATTTATCTGGCGCTGCCCTTCTTTTGGTTGCCAGACTCTCTGGTTAAGCTCTTCTTGCCCATCGTCAAATTATTTGGTCCTTGTAAATGCATAGTGCTCTTAGCCACTATGTTTTTTTTGAAGGAATAGGAGGGGCAAAGCCCCTACTAATATTTATTAAAAGAAAACAGAAATTAAAGAGATTACAAGAGTTAAGGAAGAGAACACTAAACTAGGACTAAGAGGTCTCAGGGGCCAGAAAATTAAAGAGAGGAAGAATGGGGACAATTCCAAGCCAGGACAAAGAAAACCATGAGCACTTTAAAAATTATAGGGACTCTAACCATTGAACAAAAGCAATTCTCAGCCCCTGTGTTCAGTGGACACGTATGTAGATTCTCCAATGTTATCTTTTTCAAGACATGCAGACCCTCCGACCAGGTCATTTGCTTTTGTTTGCTCGATTTATTTGGTGTTTCTTCTTTAAACTTCACACAACTTGTTTTCTTGCATTTGGAGGACCTAAATGATTATGTCTAACACATGTTAGTCTTTGCCCATGCTGCCATTGCAATCACCAAAACAACACTAGAAAATGGCAAAGTGTCTGTTATCCTTACAATATGAAAACATATAGAGTAATTAGAACCAATGTATATTCCAACTAGATAAAGAATACGAGGTATCTAGATGAACATTGTGTTAGAATACAAACAAATTAGAAAAAATATAATCAGCTTTGATTAGATGTGTGTAGTCCCCAAATTTATTCAAGAACTTTTGAAATTTATGCCCCTTAAAATTACTAGCCAATTATCCAATGCAAGAACATGAGTTGGGAGAATAGTTTGTGCCAAATGTCCATACTTACCAAGAACAATTAATTTAGCTTAAGTGTCAAACATAACATGATGCATTTGAGTGATGATTACCATTGTGATGGACAATGGATATTAATATTAGAGCAAGCCCTTCTCTCTTATACCTTATTTATGTTGAGTGAGTGAGAGAAAGCGTAGTGCGCAATAGCCATGGTAGCAGCTGCATAGCACAATAACTGAATGGACAACCAAACCAACAATAAAGGATAGGAAAAACCAAACAGTGCAATAACTTAGTTGCTAGAGGTGGGTGTATCTTCTATCCATGATGTATCAAACATATGTTTGATTCTATGTATGTCTCATTAGTGTGGCCTTTCCATCTATTGCAGGCAACATCCCATCAATAGAGATGCTAGTATAGTGGCTTCTTGATCAAGATTTATTGCTTATAAGTCTCTCATAGGAATTCATGAGGGTGGGGTGTATGTGCTGTATTGGGTGAGTGTATGTGTATGTGATCAATCATGTATATACCATGTTTTTAAAAGAAAGAACAACAAACAAAAGTGAAGATATAAGGGACGAAGGTAAGAGGAAGCTTCTTTTTGTACATCAAAGTAAAATTAAGCTTGTGATTAGAGTTATAAACAATATTGGTTTTTCACCAAACTTGGTGAGGTTATTATTATTTGTCACAAAACTCATGATTCACTAATTTGCATGGTTCATAAATGATTTGGTTAGTAGAGTGCTCTATTTGAGTGGGAGATTGATAGTTTTGTTACCACCAAAATCACTAGTGCATAAATATGATACAAAATTTTGTATGAGAAGTGAAACGTGGTTTGATATAGCTGAAATTTGGTCAGCTAGCATGTGAATGACTTGTTGGTTTATAGTACATAATTGGATTTGGCTTCATTTCTAGCAACCCATTTCCAACTATGCCATCGTTACCCAACCATGTAACAGGTCACCTACCATACCTCGTCTCTCGCAGGTGAACCTAGCTTGCCCCCTTGTCTCACTAGTACCACTACCTCTTCTGCCTAGGTCTAGGGAGGACACAAAGAAGAGCCTAACACACCCCTCCCGACCTCCCCAAATGCTCCCCTCTCCAACCCCACCCACCCACTAAAAAGAATCTTATCATGAGTTTGTAAGCTACTCCTAATGCATTTTGTCATGTTATTCTTTTTTAAATTGTAATGTGATATAAATTGTTATAGCACATCCAATATATAGTATCATGACTCTAAGTTTGTGGTCCTTCCATTTCTTTATCTTACACATCTTAGGACTAAAGAAATTTGATTTTTTTTAGGATGTGTAATACTTACCAAGGATTTTATTTCTTAATGAAGGACACTCCTTAATTAGAAAGCTATGTAATTTGATATGATCCTAATGTGCAAGGGAATAAGCCTAAGACCATAGTGAAAGTTGTTGGTTGTATATTATTACCACATCATCTACGTCCAATCTAATAGCACACTGCACACCCATATAACAAGTTAGCTATAAATACATACTACACCATTATGTATGGCCAATCTCAATCTTTTTTTTTTGTCTAGCTAAACTTGTTGGTGCCGTGTTGTAGTTGTTTATAGATTTATTTACACAGTCCGCTTGTCTTTTCTAATCTCGTCCTCTCTCTGACGACTCATGGATGGAAAATCTGATTTGTCAACTCTTACCGAGAAGAAAGGTCACCCATCCATCGTTGATGATGAGAGCACGAATTCGGCTACTCATCTCTTTGAGAACACCGAAGAAAAAAAAGATGCTATGATCTTCTTATCCAAAGATTATTGATTGCCCTGCACATACCAACGGTGAACTGGTGTTTACATCGTGCTTGTGCACAGTACACCAAACGTCGTCGTAATCATCATCACCTAGAACGAGAACTTGTAGACCATATCGTGCTTGTACACCTGGCCGGGCCTGAGCGTCTGCGACGGGAACTCGGGGTGGTTGACGGCGTCCACGTACCCCATGGTCTCCAGGCAGAACCCCGCGTACCTGTCGTACACCTTGCCGCGCTTGCCCTTGGTGTGGTTGAGGAAGTTCCCCGTGTAGAGCTGCATGGTCGGCTGGTTCGCCCACAGCTCCAGCGCCCTGCCTGACGCGGGGTCGGACAGAGGAAAGTTGCACAGATAAACTCGAAATGAGGATATTGGATATAACACAGAAGAAACAATGCAGCAAACATGTCACTTTCAGCCAACTGAAAGCTTGATGAGATGACTCGTGGTCTGGATAAACGTTTCTGAAATTTGGTTGGTGGCCAAGGATTAGCTCGTTCTTGGAAAGTTCTCCTTTTTTTTTTGACAACAAACAAATTTCATTTCAACGGCAAATTGCTGTTAATATCCTTACATTGTTAATGGCCAGAGACAGAAGCATAGCCATTATGGGACATTGAGGTACATGGATGCAGCTCCAACTAGAGTGCTGTGGATGTTGAGAGGCCTGTTGAGCTAGATTATGAGCAATAAGATTTAGCTCTCTGCCTATCTTGAAGACCCCTGTACTCCTTGAACTTTCCTCTGTCCGACCAGAACGATACCGAGTACTTCGGGCCGATAACGGGCCGAGAATAGCACAGAGAGTTGCCCGCGGCCGGTTCGTCCAAGGTCTACCACATGCACAGGAACGACGGCAGGAACAGGATTCATGGTACATCGAGATAGAGCCCAGCCCATGATTGATACTGTACATTCATACTATACCGCGTTTAATCGATTCTTTCAGATGCTTATGCATATCAGTATTTCTTGTTGTTCATCAGGTGGTGACAGTGGGTTCAGCAGAAGCATTTGGACGGTGAAGGAATACGTAGGCGGCGGCGAATCGCCGTACATCACCTTCTACTACAGTAGCTTCGACGGAGAGCAAGGTACAAGTAAAACCGTAACTAGCTAGATTGCAGTCGAAATTGACTAGATTTTGGACGGGATTTAATCAGAATCGTTTCTCTTCGAATGAGTAGGTTTGCCGGGGAACGTGGACGCGTACGTGACGTACCGTATGTCGGGGCCGTACACGCTGGGCGTGCACATGAACGCGACGGCGCTGGACAAGGCGACGCCGGTGAACTTCCTGCTGCACGTGTACTGGAACCTGGGCGGGGAGGGCAGCGGCCGCGACGTGCTGGGCCACACGCTCCGGCTGCACGCGTCGCGGTACGCCGTGCTGGACGACGAGCTGCTCCCTTCGTCGGGGCGCATCGAGCCCGTGCCCGGCACGCCGCTGGACTTCCGGACGCCCACGCCCATCGGGTCCCGCATCCGCCAGGTGGTCGTCATGGGCGGCCGCGCCGTCGGGTACGACGCCAACTACATCGTCGACGGCGGGGAAGGGACGATGCGGCCCGTGGCGCAGGCCCGGGACCCCGCGTCAGGCAGGGCGCTGGAGCTGTGGGCGAACCAGCAGAGCATGCAGCTCTACACGGGGAACTCCCTCAACCACACCAAGGGCAAGGGCGGCAAGGTGTACGACAGGTACGCTGGGTTCTGCCTCGAGACGATGGGGTACGTGGACGCCGTGAACCACCCCGAGTTCCCGTCGCAGACACTCAGGCCCGGCCAGGTGTACAAGCACGATATGGTCTACAAGTTCTCGTTCTAGGTGTACAAACACGATATGACCTTTCTTCTCGGTAAGAATTCACAAATCAGATTTTCCATGAGTCGTGAGAGAGGAGATTAGAAAAGACAAGCGGACTGTAAATAAAGAGTTAAAAGAATTTGGCTTATGCTGATTTATTACGCGAGAAAACGAAAGAAAATTAGATGCATACGGTATGCACCCAGGCTACGTGTACGCACACATCCATCTTTTGCCACGTGGATAACCAGCAGCATGGACGGACGAGAGCTGGAGCCGATCGAGCGGCATAGGAGCCGAGCGCATGAGAGCCAATCACAGGAGGAGGATGGTTACGAACTGCCTCCGGATGAGCACATGTCGTAGATGCTGTTGATTTGTCCACGTGGGAGCAGATTACCGTGTAGTCTGGTGCATCATGTATGCATGTGATTTTTTTTCCCGAGAAAACACTACTACTCAAGTAGTGCTGCAGAACAGGGTCTTAAATGCATCAGAGACCCATTAACTTATGTGAATGTTTCAGTTAGGTCCATTACCCCTAAAAGTTGATTTTGTGATCCATGAACTTTTTATATTGGTCACGGGTCCATACCGGTCCACATATACATCTAGGGTGTTTGGTTCCCTTCTCCTTCTAGCCTGGCTCGCGCTGCACATACAGTCCCGCACTGGCCAGGTCCGCCTAACACATGGTCAGGTCTGCCTAACACATGCAACGTCCTTTCGCCTAACACATGCAATGGCCTCTTGTTTGGTTGCCCACACTCAGATAGTCGGGTCAGATGCAGAGTGTGTTTGGTTGCTTGCGCCCAGCCATGAGCCAGCTTTTCTCTCACTACATGCTTGGCCCTGCATGCTTGTCTGCACCATGCAAGCCTGCATCGCCAGGAACGCCAATTATTTTCGCATGGAGAGAGCCAGGCCGGAGGACAGCTTTTGCACCGGAGCAATCTAGCCCGAACCATAGATCAGGCAACCAATCACACGAAGCTTGTACCTATTGAGGCTCATGTGGGCAACCAAACGCCCCCTAGTGATGACATGGCATGCTGATTGGGCAGCTCTTGGTTCAGGAATTTCATCGAACAAAACATGGACACGCGTGGATCGATATGGTCGTCAGTGCCACACACGCTAAAGCTGGTCTCTCTGCATGCACGCCGCTCCGGCGACCCAAAAGCCGACTGTGCGTGCCCCTACCCCCGTGCTCGCTAGACGCCACCCCCATGAGCTGGGGCAGTAGCTACGTGCCATCCCCCACCCTCGTCGCCGCGCTCCTGCACGTCGGCATCGATGCCCCGCATGCCATTCTTCCTCACCAGCGAGAGCTACGCAGGCAAGTACATCCCCATGGCATTTTTTATCTGAGGTCGTTTATTGTCTTAAATATGTGTTCTAAGTTTATAGATTTTAAAATTCAAAATTTAAAATTCCTAAATGATCTCAAATGTTCACATAGTTAATGTTAGAGTTGTAGTGGCCGACCTGAGCTATATGTTTATTGTTGACAAGTTTCTTATTTGAAGTCATTTAGAGTCTCAAATATTTATTTTAAATTCACATATTTTGATATTTAATTTTTAAAAAATTTCAAACAATCTCGGATGGAAATACATCATATACCAAAGTTATATATAGTACTTGACAAGATTTAAAACTATGTAGTTAAAAGCTTTTTCATTTGAGTTTATTTAGTAGCCAAAATATCCAATATAAGATTACGAAATATTAATATAAAAAGATAGCATATTGTGTAGAGCTTTTTACCTGTATGGCTCTGGAAAAAATACATCTTTCTTGTATGGCCTTTTTTGAGCTTACCTGTATGACCCCAAAATGAAATTTGCTTCCTTCTTTGGCCTTTTGTCAAGTCTGGTTGATACGCGAAATGTCTAAATTGCCTTTCTGCTCTTTTTGCCAATACCGCCGCATCCGACCGAGACCGAGACCGAGACCGAGTGGGCAAAAAAGATCGAGCGTGTGAAAATAGAGGATGGGGGAGGGCGCCGACGCCACCGCCACCGGCCAGGGCACCACCGCCGAGATCTCCGGCCTCGGATCCGCCGGATCCACCTATGCCCGACCCCACTACTAGCGTTGGTCGCCGTGGGGGAGGCGTCGCCGCCCAGCTGGTGGAGCGCGCGCGGCGTGGGCTGGTTTGACGCAGCCAGGTCGGCGCAGGACAAGGCGGCCACTCCCGCAGCCAGCCCGACGCGGCGGCCACCTCTAGTGGCCAGCGTGGCTCTATAGTAGGTGGCCTCCCCTGCAGGCAGCCCAAAGCACTCTCTGTTGCTTCACACGAAGACCAACCTGCTCAAGGTAAAAGGAAGCTGAAACCCATCAAGAAGAAGCTAGGCCTTCGAAGGAAAAAAAGGCGTTGACATTCCGAAGGTGCCACTTGACAGGCCATCAACGTGTACAAGAAGCAAGACAGGACTTCCTAGCAACCCTGCTATGAGCACGCGAAGTAAAAGAAAGCTCAGCCTTTGATTTGTGATATGCATATTGAATTCGTTCGTTGTATGTGAGACCAACATATGTTTGAAATCGCACTTTTGTGTGACCTTATTTATGTGAGACTGAAACTATGGTGGAGTTGTGAACAATTTATGTGTCAACCTATTTTAGAAAAGAGAATATATTAATATCCCGGCCTCTGCATCGACTAATGCATATAGTTGTTCCTTATTACAAACTCTAGAACACAGGTCCACGCAATCTCAAAAACGAAGTTTTGAGGCAGAGCGCGCGCGCACTTCCGGACCTAGTTGCCTCATCTAGGATAAAAGTGCCACACACGTCCTCCAGCTGCCAATCAGAACGCCTTCTCACGCCGGAAACAGTCGCCTCAGTGCGGGACCGTTCGCCGCCATACCACGCAGGTCATCTCGGCAACTCAAATATGCTGGCCACCATCTCCCACGCCGGCCTCCTCGCCAACTTTGTTGTCGCAACTGGCGTACGGCCCCACCGAATCGTCACCCTCCACTGCCAAGCAGATGCGAGGCCCTCCAATCGCCACGCCAACGCCCTCTTCCTGACTGCCCTCCTCCGTTGTCGACACCGCAAACTTGAATTCTCAACTAGGCCTTCACCTTCCTCGCCACGACGCTGGCCGTTGTAGCAGATTGACCGAGCACGAGCTTCCAAAACGACGACGCCACTGGCGCCGCCGTTACCTGACTAAAAGGTCAAGGTTTTCACCCAGGGAAGACAAGCCGCATAAAGGAAAGAGGACCGATCGATTGACGCTTCCAAGGAAGAAAACAGTGTCTCAAGACGTCGCCATCATCGGCCCCTTGCAATGCATTTGTGCAAATTTGCATTTGATAAGCTCACTTTAATGCAATGTATTTGTGTACTTGATTATGTGTCTTATTATGTACGGTTACATGTGAACTTATTTACATAATATTACTCTAAGTATATTACATTTTTTCTCTACCATACAAATAAAAAGGAAGCCACAGGTAAGGGAAATAGAAATCTCGGTCCTATGCTGAAAAATAAGAACATGAGAGGGTTTTTAGTGACAAATAAGTGTGCCATTTTACATATCTACCATCTACATCCTTATGGCACTCTATATGACGGTCGCCCGTTTCACGTAACCTCTAGATCGAGTCATCTAATAAGGGTCTACATATAGAGTGGGTAAGTAGCTACTAGACACTAGGTAGATAGTAGTATTTTCTAAATATCTCTTTTATGGTAGCAGACATGCTTAGTCCCTTACGTTTCTGATGTTTACACCCTTATAGTGTCCGGTTTACGTAACCTCTAGGTTAATTTGTACTAAGACATTCAAGGGTCCAAACATAGAGTGGGTAAGTAGAAATATCTAGATTGATTTAGGTTTAGTCATTCAAGGGTTCAGATATAGGGTTGGTAAGTAGCCTTTGAGTTGCGTGCATTCTCCAAATGTTCGTATTGATTTGGTTGAGTCATCCAAGAGATGGATAAGTAGCCTTTGGGTGGTTACTACATTCCACTGTCTCACTCTTTTATAGTAGTGAATATGTGTAACCCCTTAAGTTTGTATTTTGCACCTTAGAGGTTGTGGCCCACTAATTGATTTAGATATAGATTGATTTAGGTTTAGTCACCCAAGGGTCCAGATATAGGATGGGTAAATACCCTTTGGGTGGATTGCATTCCAAAATGTCTAGATTGATTTAAGTTGAGTCATGCAAGAGTCCAGATATAGGATGGATAAGTAGCTTTTGGGTGGTTACTATTTTTCAAATGTCTCTCTTTTATTTATAGTAGTGAATAAGTGTAAGAGCATCTCCGAGAGTATTCTAAATTTTCCTCCCAAAAACTCCATTTTTCCAACTCCCAAAAAGGTATTGGGAGAAAAAAAGAAGCCCATCTCCGATAGTACCCAATGTTTCACTTCTAAAACTCAAAGTTTGGTCCCACTTGAGTTTTTTTGTGGTATTTTTTTTTCTCGCGAAAGTCATCGTGATCGCACAATCCTATGCCGCCGCCTCCTCCTTCCTTCGTCGTGGTCGCGCAAAAAAGCTGCTGGCTGCCGGCCACCAAGACAAGCATGCAAGCCACCACCAGCACTGGCCGCAAGGAGGCCCTCATGGTCAAGGTGGCGGCGTCCCTAGCGATGCGCGCCCTCTCCTCTCTCTTGCCCCAGAGCACGAGGAAGAGGCCAGCGATGATGAGCACGGCGCCGATGATGCCGCCCAAGTAGAACTTCTCGCCCAGGGTGAGCGACGCCATGATGGCCACCACCAGCGTCTGCACAGGCTGATACACCGCCACGAACACGGGCCCCCGTGGCAGCGTGGGGAAGTCCGGATCCACGCGACTTGGATGCTTGCATTTTTACACGTGGAGGAGGCCGGTTTGTCAAGTACTAAAAGATGGGGAAGGGATATGGGTACTGTTGGAGATGATTTTTCTCATTTTTCCAAAAAAACAAAAAACATGGATGGGGAAGGGATATGGACAACTCTTGGAGATGCTCTAATTAACCCCTTAAGTTTGTCTTTTGCACTTTATGGGACTGTGACCCTCTAATTGGTCTAGATTTAATCATCTTAAGTCCAAATATAGGGTGGATGAGTAACCTCACCTTTGGGTGGATAGTATTGTCCAAATGTCTCTCGTTTATAGTAGCACATATGTGTAATCCCTATATTTCTGTCGTTTAGAGTCACACAGCTCTGTCATATTGCCACCCGCCCCGATAGAGTCACGCAATTCCAAAATATATGGTGGGTAAGTAGCCTCTGTGTGAACGTGTGGGTACAATATTTTTTAAATGTATTGCTCTTTTATTATATTTTTTAGAAAGAATGGCAAGAACTTTGGCGTTAATTTTATTAGACGATAGAAAGAAAAAGCAAGAGCTTTAAAAAGTATTTACAGCTGGACAGTTGAGCCTCCACTGGGGGAGAAAAGAGCAACCTAGTAGAAAAAACCAAAAAGCCGACATAGAAACACCAACACAAGAGGGGGCTCGCTAAGGGCGTCCTCAATAGCAAATTGTAAATAGCTAGTTAGATGAGGCTCAGAAATAATAAACAAAGAATACTGTAGTGGAGAGTTATGTCAGCTATGAGAGAGTTGTTTATGAGAGATTGTGCTAGACTAGCTATTTAGGAGTCGCTAGCTTTGATCTCTCTCCTTGATAGCCAATAGAATTCTTCTAAACTAGCTATTTGGAACCATTAGGGACGCCCTAACTGTCCAGTAACTACTATGAGTCTGTGACTCACCGCAACTACCAGACAACTGCTATACAGCTGGATTTTGCATGGTGGCCATGGCTGCACGGTACCGGAGGATATCGTCCTTGCACAAAAATGCAACTTGTCTTGGAGTTAAGGTTTTGTGCTGGAAGGTTCGTCTATTCTTTTCCTTTCAAATATTCCACCTAAAAAAGATTAGGATCCCATCGAAATCTCGTATCTGGGCTTTGTCCACTCTCCTGCACTTCCACCAGTAGTTATAAAGCGATCCATTTTGTATCAACCGTGTTAAGCACTGATAAATTGAACCATTGCTTGATATCCTCCCATGCTGTGTTTTAGTGAACGGGCAGTCTTTACACAGATGTAATGGTGTTTCATGATCGCTTCCACATAACTTGCATTCAGGGTCGTTTAACCATCCGCGCTTCATTAAATTGTATGCCGTGAGGATTTTTCTTATGTAGCACGGTCCATGCAAAAAAAATGGCACTTCGATTCGGTTTTAATATTAAAGCATAAACAGAACTAGCAAAATGACTCGTGAATTTGATTTCAGATTGTGCACGATTGGATTGGATTGGTTAGTACATAATCTTGGCGACAAACATTACGGTTCGCAAATTGACTTCGAATCATGTATTCTTGTGTGTCCAGTCCCAGGACCCAGCTGGTGGCAGTCACCTTCCGAGCCTTGTTGTTGTCGATGAGGAGCTTTGCGAAACTGATGGAAACTATTGTGGCTGCTAGCTAGAAGGAGAACTTGAATACCATGTCGTGCTTGTACGCCTGCCCCGGCCTGACGATCTGGGAGGGAAAGTCCGGGTGGTTCACGGCGTCCGGGAACCCCTGGGTCTCCAGGCACAACGCGCCGTACTGCCCGTACACCTTGCCGCCCTTCCCCTCGACGTCCTGGAGGAAGTTGCCCGTGTAGAACTGCACCCCTGGCTGGTTCGCCCACAGCTCCATCGCCCGCCCCGACGCGGGGTCCCGGACGACGGCCACCTTCCGCAGCGCCCCGCCGGCGTCGTCCCCGTCCACGGCGTAGTTGGTGTCGTAGCCGTAGACGCCGGCCTTGCCGCCGGAGACCTGGCGGATGCGCGAGCCCACGGGCGTCGGGGCGCGGAAGTCGTAGGGCGTGCCGGCCACGGGCGCGAGGACGCCCGTCGGGATGAGGGCGCTGTCCACGGGCGTGTACCGGGACGCGAACAGCTGCACCGTGTTGTGGAGGACGTCGCCGCTGCCCTCCCCGCCCAGGTTCCAGTACGTGTGCTGCGCGAGGTTCACCGGCGTCGCCTTGTTCGCGGCCGTCGCGTTCATGTGCACGCGCAGCACGTAGGGCGACGCCAGCTGGTACGTCACGTACACGTCCAGGTCGCCTGGGAAACCTGTTTCAGACACGCACAGAACGGCGTTTCGATCGGTAACACTCATTTTAGCGGATATACACATGCATGTGCCGTTTTCAGTTTCTCAATTCAACTCCCGGCAATCGGTCAAACCTTGAATACCAGTACTGATGTTACAGATTTGACCGCGTCTGGGGTTCCAAAGTTTGGAAATTTTGTCGAAGAAGGGACAGAGGGTTGGTTAAGCTGAAGATTGGTTGATTTCTGGAAAAAGATGTGTAGTGTTTTTGGACTGAGGGAGTATGTATCAGTGTTACCTTGTTCTCCATCGAAACTATGGTAGTACAATGTGATGTAGGGCGAGTCACCGCCGCCGACAAATTCTTTAACCGTCCATATAACCTGACTGAAACCCCTATGGCCACCTGAACAAGGGTAAGATAAACTTAGGCATTGTTCATGGAGCATAATGGAGTTATGGAACATTTCAATTCACTGAACCCTGAAGCATACCATGAAGTGTGTTGTTGCCATCGTTTTTAAAAAGATGATAAGCTTTTCCATCAAGCACGAAGCGTGCGTTGGCAATTCTGTTGGCTACTCGCCCAACAAGTGCTCCAAAGTAGCTTTTACCACTCTGACAGTAAAACGAATTAGGAGCTTTATTTACTTATCCATGGAGAACAAAACTGAATATACTACTCCCTCTGTCGGTCTGTCCCAAAAATAATAGTCATTCTCGCTTCCCAAAAAGTCAGCAACTTTTAACTTTGACCAAATATATTTAACAAAATATTAATATTTATGGTATATAATTAGTATAATTAAATAGATCGTTGAATATACTTTCATAATAAACTTATTTGGAGATATAAATGTTGCACGTATTTTCTACAAACTTAGTCAAAGTTGAGAAAGTTTGATCAGCACGATTCCCATAGCGACTCTATTTTTGGGACGGAGCAGTACAGTACACTGCAAAACTATGGAATAATGCAATTTGTTGAACTGTTGTTCTATTGGCAAAAGGTTGGCATAGTTGTTTTTTGAAAGAAAAAAATACATTTCAACTGTTTTCCTATCGGGTCTAGGTAGAGTTAATTAGCTTGGTCACTGTGCTATCGTTTTTTTTAGTGCTGTGACTAAATTGAAAGTTGCAACCACACTGGAAGTCGATAACTACAAAGTACTACATGACAAGTGAAGCTTCAGAAAAGAGGATAAAATGGTGGTAAGAAATATTTTCTAAATCTGTATAGTTAAAGCTGGGGAACAAGTGAACAAGTCACAGTCTTGGACAGAGATCAGTAAGATCACGTGGTGGAGGTTGCCTCACGGGTAACATGGCCACCAGCAATAAAGAAATTAAACTGCATCCATCTAATCGCCTAATCGTTTTGTCGATTCTTCTGGTTCACAAGAGTTTCTTTTTCTTTTATCTGCTCTCTTTTGTTTTTTCTCTTCTATTTCATCATCAAATATACTAGTATCTCGCTGTGTTTTAGAAGGTTGATGAGACGGCGGCGAACACATCTCAGTTTTGGTGTGGGCCTGTGGGGGTTGTTTTCTATGCCTGGGACCTCCCCGCGTAGAAAACTGAGCTCAAACTGAAAGCGACGACATAGGTCCTTGTGGTTATTTTCTATCTGATGACCTTCTCTACTTTTATATGCCTGAATGATTGACTAGTTGACAGAGGTTTTGCAAAACAAAAAATGATGAACACATGCGATCAGGAACGAATACGAAGTACTCCATGGAGCAAATTCGGAAGCTGGAAATGAGGAAGGAATGCATGTCGAAAGGCTCCCTACACTACGTTACGCAGGCCACATCAGCATGGGTCAGCGAGGTGCAAACTGACAAGCAGTAGTATAGTTCGTAGAATTGTTGCAGAGATGAACATAAACCAAGCGGAGGGCGCAACAAAGGCTATGTCAGTAAGAACGGGAGCCGTGTGATCCTGGAGCTTACCACGTATCCTCCAATGCTGTCATAGCCAAGCACGACGTCAGCCAAATTCCCTGCAAAGGAAGTTGGGGAGGCAGAGTAAATACGCTGGTGACGGTGGACTAGTAATCGCACACGCACAGCACATAGGAAGGACGCCATGGATGGGTTCTTGGAGAGAGGATCAGAGGAAAGTCGGAACGCACCTTTGGAATTCGGGAGGACGACGGAGGTGATGGTGGCGCCCCAGTTGGTGACGCTGACGGAGAAATCGCCCGTCTTGAGCTCGTACACGCCGACCATCTTCCTCCCCGCCGCATTGACCGAGCTGAGGGCGGCGGCGCACGCGCACAGCAGCGCAAGGAGCAGCGGAGCTCTAGCCGCCATGATCAGCCAACGCAGGCGTGGTGTCCCCGTGCGTGCCCCGCTGCGCCCTAAGAAGGACGACGAACGAAGGCAGAAGCTGAACAGGAGGGACGACTGACTGACTCACAGACTGAAGGGGCGACTGACGACAGCTGCTGGAATGGATGGACGTGTATGCATGTCCTAGCTGGGATGCGATAAGGTAGTGCCAAATCCGAAGTGGTCACTCCTCCTCGGTTCCTGCTCCCAAAGGCCAGGCTCGGCCTGATCGAATTGTCGTCTCGTGAGCACGCCGCACGCCGGGGCCAGCCGGCCACCACTTGTCTCGCGTTTTTCTTGTCCGCAATCGCAAGCTAATCTGCGCTACGTACGCGCCTGCCCATCCAGCTTTGTGAGCGGCAGAGCGCCGGGCGCCGGCAACTTGGCTGGCACATGGGCGGTGACCGGCGAATATTCGTCCATGAGACCTCGTGCCTCGTGCAGTCGTGCTGCGCAAGATGGTCCAGCTCCAGCGCTTGAAACATCAACATGTACGCACGCTCGCCGTTTGTTGTCGTGCATGGTCCCTGCGCACACTCGGATCCACTTCCGATCGGAGGAAAATCGCTCGGCGTCTTTCGTCGCCCACAGATTGTCGTCGTTGTCCGGGGCACGTTGTGCGGAAATTCCTGTAGGCACGCGGCGGGATCCACCGTTCCACCGCTGACAAAGCGGTCGGCTCTGGAGAACCCGGAAAATTCAGAGTGGCGAGGCAAGGAGTCTGCCGGAAACAGTGTGTTAGATTTGATGCTAAGGTCGGAACTACGGTTTAGATAAAGTGTGTCAACTCATGGTCGAGGGCCGAATTGATCTTGCTTGACGCACATATCAAGAAACGATAATGATACGAAGACGTACGCCTCCCACCGGTGACTTACGTGCTCGTGCTCCTCCCCATTCTTATCCCTTCCGCGTTTGCGCCCTGCCTCACCCCGACGACACGGCCATGGTGGCTTCCCTAGCCGGCGGCGGCGTCCTCACCCACCCCGGCGTGCGCTCTCCCACCCCGGCATCCTCACCCATTGGGAGCACCCAACGCCTGCGGATCTAGTGGCCCTCTCCCTCACCCTAGCAAGATCCATGAAGCACGAGCGAGATCCAAGGAGGTGGCGTGGCGGTGTTGCAGGGGAGTGGGCGGCTCTCCCTCACCCCGGCGCGGTGCCCTCTCTCACCCCGGCGACCGAGCTCCCTCCACCCCCGGCCGGCCGGAATCAACCGGCCCAGTCTTCTCCTCCCCTACGTTGCATATGTATGTTTAATGTGTTTCAAGCGTTTCAGATGTACGTTGCATTCATATGTTGCAATTATTTTAGAGACATGTTGCAAGTGTATGTTTCGAGTGTTTCATATGTTTCAGAGGTATGTTTCATTTGTGTTTCCGGACGCATGTTGCAAGTGTGCTTTTGTGGATGTTGCATATGTTCCACACATACGTTGCATGTATTTTATTTAGATGTTGCGTATGGTTGCAATGGTTTCCAAGTGTTTTCATGTTTTCTTTTTCAAGTGTTTCAGTAGCATGTTTGAAATGTTTCAACTGCATTCAGACCTATGTTGCAACTGTTGTATTTGGATGTTTCAAAAATAGATCAGGTGTTGCATCTCTCCTCTCCACCAGCTTCAGGATTTGCAACCATACTGCAAAACAAAGGTCAAGATGCATGAATGCGCAAGAAAAAACGAAATCTTAATCTGATACCACCCTGCATCAAAAGCAGATTTGCACTAAGTGCTCGAGATAAGGGGAAGTCAGGTGCAGGACTAAAGGCAGAGATGAATATTTACTGCAGCAGTGTGATTACAGTGAGATGACCACATGACGATCACTGGTGTCGTCTTCAGGGGATTCAATGACTGATGAATGAAGACATCCATGAAATTTGTAGGGTTTGAGAGTAAGATGCACAACTAAAGCAAACATGACAGAAATGCTCTGATTTCTAGTACCTTCGTGAGCTTGAGAAGGTCATATACTAATATGAAGTGGTCAGTGATCTACATGTCCATGCTTGCTCCTGCAAATCGCTTGAAGTTTACTTAGTCTACTTTTATGGAACATTTCTGAAGACAGAAACTAAGGAAAAGAGGACCAAAAAAAAAGATATCAAGACGTTTTCCGTCCAAAAGAGACAATCCAAGCTGTAAAAAACAAGAACAAGCTGCACCTAAACTGGCCATACAGTACGCCACATTTAGCTGGAATTTATGAAATTAACTGAGTGAAGCCATGCTAGTGTTAGGTTGATCTCCTCTGATTCGGTCCAACGACCGAGTCGGGCCTTGATCCCGTGCCCTGATCAGGGGTGTCCAGCCGTACACTTGGCTAGTGGGGCCCGTCGCGCAGCGCTATATAAAGGAGGTGGGGGCCGGGGGCTCGTGCTACGAGGTTCACCGACGCCGCCACAAACCCCACCTACAAACCCTAATCCGATCTAGAGGGTGCGCTGTGAGCGACGGGAAGCGCCGCCGCCTTCGCAGCTGCCGGGACGCCGCTGCTACTGGACTGCATCACCCCTCTCCGTCGACCGCCGACTCGATAGCGTCCTCTTCACCGCCATGGCCAGCTCCTCCACCAAGCCCGATGGTCAGCCATTTCTACCCCCCCTCTCTCTCTCTAGTACATGTTCTAGGTCGACCTACTTGTTTTGTCCCGAATAGAAGAGTAACCACCCATTGATCTACACCTAGATGATCCTAATGGAGTTCTAAAAATGGTACCAGAGCCATACCCTAGCATGTAGATCTAGGTTTGGGAAAGAAAATGGAAGGAGGTGATTCGTTTTTCGATTGGATGAAACCCTAACCCTAGATGAGAGGACGGAGAGGAGGAAGGACCTACCTGGGTTCTTCCGCCGTCGTCGCACGGGAAGAAAGGCCCGAGCCGCTGGCTCACCGGCGTTCCGCTGCGCCGCGGGCTCAACCTCAGAGCACCGCCGCAAGGCCACTCGATGGCGACACGCTCACCCACGGCTAAACACGCATGCCGGCGAGGGGGCCTGCAGCGGCGGCGCCAGCTTCCTCCGGCTGCCGCCGTCGCCACCGCTGCTCCTCCGCTCGGTGCGGCGCAGAAAGAGGAGAGGGGAGAAATGAGACTAGGGTTCCGGGGAAGAGGCTGGCTCGCCGATTTTTTTTCTGGCCGAAATCGCCGGCCAGCCGTTCGATGAAGATCGATGGCTGGCAGCAACCGGGTCGGCTCTAGGCCCAGGCGGGGAAGGAAAATCTGGGCCTAGGCCCAAGCCTAGGTTGCGGCCTGGGCACGGGGGAGCACAGCGTGTGTGGCTGGGCCACGGGCCAAATTCGCCGCTGGGCCACGAGAACAGTATGAGAAAGGTTTAGTTTTATCTATTTTCAAAAGCATATTTTTGGATGAATTTTAGTCAATTTTGGAGGTTTAAATCTCTATCAAAATTTAAGCTAACGGGATAATTTTCCAGAGAGTAGATGAGTATAGAAAAATGCTTCTGAAAGTAGATAAATTTCATCTTAATGTTTCCGCCGCTATGTTTATGTTTATCCTTTAATTAAATTGGAACCAATAGGAAAATTTAATTAGAGGAGTAGACATATTTGTTTAAGTTAAATTATGGTATTGTTATTTTTCTGACCAACGTTGGTGATAACAATATTATAAGTTTATTCATGAGTCTTTCCATGCATTAGTTCTATTTCTGCCCAACGGTGATGTAGAGTTAATGTAGAAGAATGTTGTATGTTTTAATTTTGACCAACATTAAATTAAGGCATGCAATTATTATTATGTCAAATGTTTCTCACTTCCTCTGATGTTGTTTTCAGGATACAACTCAATGATGTTTATCTCGTCCATTCTGCCTCTCAATGCAAACAACTATAACATATGGCGAGAGAAGCTTGAGATAGCACTTGCGCTGTCCGACAATGATCTAGCGCTAACCTCTCCCTGTCCCACAGAACCTGAGGACCTGGTGAGGGCAGAAAATGAGACTGATGCAGCTTTCGCTACTCAAGAGCATGACCATCCAACAGTAAGAATGAAGATCGACCTTGATCGTGCGAAGTGGGATAGTTCAAACCACAAGTGTTTGATGGTGATTAAGGGCTCCATTGAGGATCCAATAAGGGGATCAATCCTAGAATGTACCACCGCCACTGAGTATCTCAAGAAGGTAGAGAGTCAGTTTACTGGCTCTTCAAAGTGAAAGGTTCTAATTGGCTAGAGGGGGGTGAATAGCCTAATTTTAAAATCTACAAAACACTAGGCAAACTTGTTAGTCAACTAATTGGCTATAAAGCTTTTTACACTAGCTCTAATAAGTGTTGCAAGCCACCTATCCCAATAATTCTAGTTGATATAAACTCTAAGTCAATCAATGGCTAAGTCACTACGAGCTCTCAAAAAATAGCTACACTAAAAAGCTCAACTAGGTGAGATGCTACACTAGCAAAGGTAAGACAAGCTCTTAAAACTAATTACATTAAAGAGCTTGTTTCAACTAGTTTGCAGGAATATAAATAAGATGAATGTGATCTTTATACCGCCGCGTTGAGGAATGAACCAATCACAATAAGATGAAGACCAATCACCAGGAGAAATCCAATGAATCAATCACAATTGAGACACGATTTTTCTCCTGAGGTTCACGTGCTTGCTGGCACGCTAGTCCCCGTTGTGTCAACCAACACTTGGTAGTTCAGCGGCTAAGAGGTGTTGCATGAACCTTATCCACACGTTAGACACCACAAGAACCAACCCACAAAGTGAGGTAACTCAATGACACGAGCAATCCAATAGAGTTACCTTTCGGCTCTCCGTCGAGAAAGGTATAAGACTCCTCACAACATCACTGGAGCCAGCCACGAACAATCACCAACACGTGCTGGACCTCCACCGCTGCTCCAAGCCATCTAGATGGCGGCAACCACCAAGAGTAACAAGAAATCCACAGCCACAATGATCCCCAAGTGCCACTAGATGCAATCACTCAAGCATATGCACTAGGAATCACTCCCAATCTCACTTTGACGATGAATCAAGGATGGAGATGAGTGGTAGGTGTTTGCTTAGGCTCACAAGGATGTCAAATATGTCAAAATACCAAAAGAGAGCCCCAAGCCGATGTCTTTCTATTTATAGAGCCCCAAGACAAACATAGCCATCGGGAGCTCTCGGGTTCACCGGACGCAATGACCGTACGCAGCCCAGCGTCTGGTCGCCCCTGGCCGTCCACGTGTCTCTATTCAAATGTTGCGTGTCGATCTCCAAAAGTCACGAGTTAGTCAGCACATGGGTCAAACACCGACCGGACGCACTCCTCGCGCCACCTGACGTTGAGCCGCCCGGAGTCCGTTCGTTTCCAGAGATGATTTTTCAGTGCGAAAACGTGACCTAACACGCCCGGTCGAACGTGACCTAACGCTGGCCAGTGTCCGGTCAACATAGTGAACTGCTCGGCATGCTCTAGCTATTGACGCTAGCGTACATCAGCAACGATCGGACGCATGCCCTGCACGTCTGGTCACTTCTTTGCTACCGAGCCTGGTCAGGACTTGGCCTCCTTAGCCGTGCCTAGCACTTACCGGACGCACCTGAGGTGAGTCCAGTCACCCCGGCGCCAGCGTCCGGTCATGAACTTTTGCCTCCTTTTTTTCTAAGTCTGTGACCGCTTCACCCTTGCTTCCAACTTGCTAACCACAAAGTGTAGAACTTGTGTGCACGTGCGTTAGCATTTTTCAAAGCAATTTACAAGGGTCACAAGTTAGCACACTAGGTTACTAAATGCAAATGCACATATGAATTCACCTAGTGGCACTTGATAACTATTTTAACCGAGAATTTCCCCTCTTAATAGTACGTCTATCGATCCTAAATCACTCACACCCTCTATGGTGTCTTGAATGCAAAACAAAAATAGCTCTATTGCTTATATCTTTGCCTTGAGCCTATTTTTGTTTTTCTCTTTATTCTTTTCCAAATAATGAGCACTTGATCATCTATGTCCATCATCACCTTCATGGACCATCTTCTAGCTTCACCACTTGAAATGTACCAATCTTATCTAATTCACACACTTAGCATAAAGGTTAATACTAGGTTTCATCAATTATCCAAAACTAAAATAGGGCTTTCAATCTTTTCCTTTTTGGTAATTGATGACAACCTATTTACAATTGATTACTACGATAAAGTAGCTCAAGTCAAGTGTTCACTATCCAGTGAACGATGGTGATTCGAATCGATTATTAACCAGTTGGTAAGTTATTCCTCACACAAACCTCACTCACCCGCTAAAGTGAGGTGTTGGTCACTGAGTCAACCATTCAGGTAAAGTCGCGAGCTTGCCAGGAACCACTTGTACCCGGGGGCCGCCCGACTACTCTTTGGCCTTATCATCGCGCCCCCATATCCTGCCACTACTGCTCCGGTACAGTGCGTTGCGGGCAATCCACTCGGCCCGAATAATCTCCCAGTTTCGCGGTCGGAAGGTACTTTATCCGGCCAGCTAAATGTGAGGCATGCGTTCAACATGACCCGAGGGACAACAACGGACGGTCCTTAATCGACACAGACGGAAAACACTACAGTCCGAAACCCTGCAAGTTTCCGCCCGGTCTCAAATTCATTTCACACTTAGTTATACCATGACTTCATAGTCATCCAAGCAGATCCAGGTAACCACCTATAGCCCGCAGGTGACAGAAAATCACCCGACTTCTACCGGTCTAAGCCAGCTAAGCATTGACTCGACTGCGGATACCAGGGTAACAAGGATATAGTATAACAAAGGTAAGCAAGGTATAATGCAACAACGTTTGCAAACAACTCCTAAACGTAATGCATCAAATTAAGTAAAGTTAATAATAAATTATTTGTAAACCGGGAGAGAAATGCTCCGGGGCTTGCCTCTCTCAAAAGAGCTCGGACGGTGGTCGGGGTACTCGGGGAGCTCTTCACCGACCTCCTCTTCGGCTTCTGTCACCTCCTGCTGCTGCACCTCGAGCTGCTCCTCTGGCTCCTCGGGTAAGACGACTGGGTTCTCGATTTGCGACCCTGTATGATGCAATGCGCGTAAGTGATTATGCAAACGTGCATCGAAGGAGATGAATGCAATGAATATGTTGAAATGCAAGGTAGTCAACATCATCCAAGAAACTATACACTACAAGCACATGTCATCTACTGCATTCTCTTCTACTACTATTATGTTAAGTTAACATATCTTATGAAATGCTTCAAAGATACACCAAAGCTTTATTAATTTCTTAATCACACTTAAAGCAACACTTGCTTAAACCCTAAATAATAATAGGTTTGAATAGCAATATATATTTCTGATGCTCCTAAAAATCTGAGAAAATTACAGTAGCATAATACTACCCTAGACAGACTACCATAAAAATTTCATGACATTTGGATAAGTAAACTATCCTGTACAAAAATGACAAGCTCTAACATAAAAATGAGCATGAAATTAGTTTGTACTATGAAAAGTGTCAAACAACAGAATTAATATTTTTCCTAGGTTCTTCATGGAATATAATGACTGTACAAAAATTATCACATGCATGTTTTATACAAAATTTGCTCTCTAGCAAAAATAACAAAAATCAGCCATTAAAGGTACTTGAACTACTTCTCCAAAGTTTTCCACAGCACATGCATGAAACATATTTTTGCTAAGAAGTACATGATATAAGATGATTAACAAACTTGAAATCATATTTTTCTGATACATATAGGATTTACTAACCATTTTACAAGATATCAGCAATATCAAGAATTAATTAAAGCTCTACAGAAAAGTATCCCAAAAATGACATGCAATATTTTTATATTGTAGATCTGGTTCCAATGAGTCTATAGAAATTTATTTCATAATTTTTGGAGCTCAAATGAATACAAAAACATTTTTCCACAATATTTTTCATCATGAATAATAAAAGAAAACAGAAAACGATTTTTATTATTGAAACTGGGCCGGCCCGTGGAAATAAACCGGCCCGCGGCCGTTTTCGGCTTGAGTCACGCGCGCGGGGGAAAGAGCGAGCAGGCCCGCTCGGAGGCGCGGCCCACACGGCGTGGCCCAGTGACGACCGACGGGGGGAGACAGGGCGTCCTCGTCGGCGTTCAGAGCCGCGACGGCGTGGCAGTGGCCGACGGCCAACGGCCATCTCCGGCCACGACCCATCCAGCGAGCGCGCGCACAGTGTTCGCAAGGAGGTAGCGAGGAAGACGGTGGGCGGAGCACGAGCTCGGCGGCCCCGTCATGGTGGCGCGGCGGGAAGAGCTCGATTGAGCCTTACCGGAGGCGAACAAGACAAACGGAGGTCCATTCGGAGGAGAGGAGAAGATGGCGGAGCTTCGTGCACGACCAATCGAACGGTGGTGGTCCACCGGTGTCGGAACACGGCGGTGAAGGCGAGGATGGCGGTGGTGAGCGGCGCTCCCGCTCGGTTTTCTCCGGAGGAAGGAAAAGAGGGAGCGAGCGAGTGGCGAGTGGGATGGAGACCGGACGCGCGCGGGGTCCACGGGCGGCCACGCGGGGGCATCGCCGGCATGCGGCCGCCACGCGGCGGGCGCGTTCTGCCGCGGCGGACAGCGAGGCGCGGGCGAACGGGAAGAGGAGGAGGAGGACGAGCGGACGCGGGCCGGGCCGAGGCGGGGCGCGGGCACGCGCGCGGGAGTGGCACGGGCCGTTTCCGGTCGCGGGCCGAAACCGGGGCGGCGGCCTGCTTAAGGTAGGATTTGATTTTTTTCAAATTTCTAATTTCAAACAAAATTCAAATACAGTTTTCAAATCTCATTTTGAGCAAGAAAAAGACATTTTCTAGAAATGACCCAAAAATAAAAGTTGCTTAGAATTTAATTCTCTCCAACTTTGATTAAGGGGCCAACTAAAAATTCCTAACAGATTTTGATTTTTAGAATAAAAGCTAATTTATGGAGGATTTTTTTGAATATTTTTAAATAACATTTTTAAAACAAATCTTTGACAAAACTTTGAGTGATTTAGTGGCTCCAAAAATTTCACCTATAATTCTAAGTGATATGAAATTTATAGTTGCACAAATTTGATGAATGTCATTAGCACATTATCACAACATGTTATGCAATACTAGTTTCCACACTTTTATTTTATTAAAGGTACACCCTAAGCACATATAATTATGAACGACATGACATGTTATGCTCATGATTTGCAATGCAAATGCTTGCGTAACACCGGAGTGTTACAGCAGCGCTATATAAAGAAGGTGGGGGCCGGGGGCTCATGCTACAAGGTTTACCGACGCCGCCACAAACTCCACCTACAAACTCTAATCCGATCTAGAGTGTGCGCTGTGAGCGACGGGAAGCACCGCTGCCTTCGCAGCCGCCTGGACGTTGCAACCACTGGATTGCGTCACCCCTCTCTGTCGACCGCCTACTCGACAGCGTCCTCTTCACCGCCATGGCCAGCTCCTCCACCAAGCCCGATGGTCAGCCATTTCTACCCCTCTCTCTCTAGTACACGTTCTAGGTTGACCTACTTGTTTTATCCCGAATAGAAGAGTAACCACCCACTGATCTACACACCTAGATGATCCTAATGGAGTTCTAACAGCTAGTAGTTTATCACATGCTCCCTCCGTCCATATATAGTAGGCATAACCATAATTTTTCCGTACTCGAATACAAAGCACCTTTGCGTGTGGAAAAAAAATTAGCAGGGGGGATATGGAGGGAATCTGCATGCGCATGGGGTGAGTCTCCGCATAACTACGCGTGACGGAAAATTGTGGGCTGCAGTAATTTGGAGCTAAAATCGAAGGGCAACTCTTAGAAACGCGGGCGAGTCTCTGTTTAACGGCGTGTGATAAAAAATCATGGGCCGTGGTAATTTGGAGGTGAAATCGAAGGAAGACTCCTAGAAATGCGCAGTAATTAACAAGCTCCCTGGTCTTGGTGTTTTTGGAGTTGCGCCTACTATATGTGGACGGAGGGAGTATTCACATACGACATATGGGTGTCTCCAAAATAACAGAACCAACAAATGGGCACAGTTCAGTTGGTATTTGAATTCGCAAAATGGCAACAGATCCACTCTCAAGACAAGACAGATCACATATGTCAACACTGACCATAAAAATTGCAACATGAGCTTCACATTAGTACAACCACATCTAGAGTTACCAAGTAACATATCACAACAAAATTCATGCCAGAGCCTGCTAATTACACCAAGCTGCTAAGTAGCTGACTCCTGAATGACTGGCCCCATTGTATCTCTTCTATAAAAAAAAGGTGATAGTCAAAAGCAGTAGAAGGAAATCTATAAAACTAGCAAATGTTAATCTCTTTTGCTCGATTACTTCAAAATGGCAGGTCAACCAAGGCTGGCATCAATTGTCTTAGTCAACAGTCGAGGTCCCATTTGCCTCCACTGTTTCTGCGATCCTCTTTTTTCGACACGAGGAATCTCCCCATTTCCATTGATAGCAACGAAAATACCAGTTTACAGATAGTTTAAGGTAGGAAAAGAAAATTCCACGAGGATATTAAAGACTACTCTTATCAAGTACATTGCGTCAACACAGGACGACTTACGCATAGAACCAACTAAAAGAACTGAAAACAGAGTAGCAAACCCGAACAATATAAGCTACTGCACCAGATAGACAAAATATACGCCATCCATCTGAAAGATGCCAAATTCACCATCTTCAATTGTCTTGATTGTCCCTCTTGTTCTGTGATCCCCTAAAGAAGTTCTTTAGGAATAGCAGCTGGGTCAAGCTCATAATATCTTTGGGAACATTTGGAGCCTCTTCACCTGACATCATATAAAAAGGCACTTGGTGTGAAAACTGAAACATCTCTTCTTTGGGAATCTTCATGGTAGCGTTTGGATCCTGATGGCGCTGAAATACTGTTTGAAATCCGGTAACCTTAACTAAGGGAATAATGGAGATGCCATGGTCTTCATCATAAGCGTCCAGTACCTCAACCACATTGTAGGCATGGAGCACATTATCTGGAGTATCTTCATCCCAGTCAGGGGACCAATTCTGATAAATAGCCCATATGTCACCTTTTTGTGGATAAATTTTGATTACCCCATGGAGCCCTTTCTCCAATTTCATCTGGTGAGAGAACATGTTGACTATATCACAAATTTCATATTTATCAATCCTGAAATCACCGCATGGCTTTATGAAGCCAAAAGAAACCCAATTCAAAGGCCCAAATTCGCTATTTGTCTTTGATGTGAGATAGCTTATTCTGAGCTTGAATGGTTTCAAGGAAAGAACTTTCTGAATAAATGCATAATAACGAGGCATACCATCTTCATCATCAGATGAAGCCCAAATTTGATCACTTTGAAAACATTCCTCAGTGCGGTTCAATAGAAAATAAAAGGAAAACCCCCTTAAATGCTTCATGGCAGTAGCCAGCGATGTCTATGTTTTGCCATTTTTATTTGTTGATTGTTCTGCTAGAGTGAAATTGTCCTGATTGTTCTGATTTTTTGGATATATTTATATACTTGCCGTATCGGCGTATCCTTGTTTTTGGAAAATGCCGTATCAACGTATCGCTGTATCGGTATCGGCGTATCCGTATCCCGTATCAGTGCAATGTAGTGTGCTAGTATTACAACTGGTTTCTTCTATATCATCATGAGCACCTTTATTAGTTGTAGGATCTTCCGGTGCAAGAGCTTCATTATCCCCACCATTTTCCTTAACCACAACTTTCTTGCTCACTTTTTCAGTAGCAACTACTTGGGGTGTTTTACTTTTTATTACTGCTAGCTTGTTTTTAAGCTCAATTTTCGCTTTTTCGGCAAAAGACCCCTAAGATCCATCTGAGAGAAGGTTTTGGCTAAACTTAAATGGATTAGAGGCCTAGGTTTCCAATTGGGTCCACCATCAACGCCTTGAAAATCATAGGCCCCAATGTTGTTTGAAAAATATATATTCACACCAGGCTCTCTAAAAAAATTTGCTCCTGGACCTGATATGATGGATGAAGAACCAACTTCAGCATCTTTAGCCATAGTCCTTGTCTTCTTTCTAGATGTTGCATCACCTATTCCAAGATTGGCATTCTCTGACATGTTTCCATGCCTTTTTAGAGGATTGTACTTCTGGCGAAGAGCCTCTTCCCTTCTTACCGCTGCTTGCGCCTCCTTCCTCTCCCTCCTAACTTTTTCATATGTCTGATGAACTACATTAGCAGCTTGAGCAACAGCAGCAGACAATGCAGTGGCACTAGCTGCACCAGCAGCCCTTGAAAATGGACCCCACTGCAAATTTCTATTAGTGGTTGCATTTTGATTAGCACCAGTGATGTTTGAATCTTGCACCACGTCCCCTGTTGGTGGCCTTTGTACTTCTTTTGCTAGGAACGTCTCACGGCAACTACGGCAGTGAAGATTGAGATTCAGATACATCCTGAGATACTCATAGTTCATCTTGCATTTATTGCATGAGGTCCAAAATGTATTAGGCTGTGCCACAGGTGCACGAGTAGCAGTTGAAGGTGCAGCTGGGGTGCATGTGTTGCTAATCCCGCTGTTTGCTTGCTTACTATTAGCTTGGAGGCAGTAGCAGCATTAGCTGCGAAATTATAGAAGCCATTGGATGCACCAGGGACCGTATTTGCTTTACTTGATTGCACTGTTCTTTGTTGGAATATCCTTACATTCCTCTTTTGGTCATATACGGCTCACTTGGTTCTATCTGATAGCACCGTGTATGCCTCTTGGACCATTTGGAAAGCACCCTCAGCACCCACTGACTTGTTTTTGTTAGGGTGGAACTGAAGAACCAACTTCATGTACTGTTTCTTGATCTTTTCGTCATCTGCATTCGTGGGAACAGAAAGGATAGAGTACTAGTCCTTCTCCCCAGTAACCTTCCCTTCTGAAGCAAGATAGATATCAAAGGTGGCGATCATTTGATCAATGCCCTCAAGCCCAAGAAAGAATGTTTGAGCCTTGAAGGCGAATTTCCTGGCACCCTGCAAGTCCCTTGCTTTGAACTTCTTCTTTGCAATACCCTTCGCCCTTTGGGCCTCATCCTTGTTGCATTTCATTTCTTCACACACCTCCGGAAGTACAAATAGCTACACCTTTTACAGTTGATTCACAAAATTTAGGTCCTCAGAGTCCCAGAACTATCTTCACCAATAGGCGCTGAACACGGGAACATACAAGAAGTTTCCAAACCTGCCCAGAAGGAAACAAATGTTACCTAAAATTGCAAAACCTGCAACCAGTTAATAGGGGCGGACCCAGTATAGGACATGGGTGGCGATAATTTTTGCAAAGAATAGAAGTTAGTAGGTGGAACACATGTATACGCTAGCAATTAGTTCAGATCCAAATACAAATAGCTTACATTAGGGTTCAGGGTAGGGGCAGATCTGTACACTTGTACACCCAATAATTTTGCAAAAAAAATCGAAGTTTGTAGGCATGTATACACTTGTAATTAGATCAGATCCAGATACAAATAGCCAAATAACTTAAATTAGGGTTTGGGTGCCCGGTTTCACAGAGCAGGAACGGGAACAAAAGAGTAAGGATGCACATAGCTAGCGTGGTGGATGCTCATCGCCAACGAAGGACACGACGAAGGCCTCGAAGGGAGCGACAAAGGCCTGGGCACCTGGCGCGTCGGTGGTCAATTGCCGCATAGGGGAGGGAGAAATAGCGCACGCTGTATGAATGCCTGAATGCCAGAAGAAAAGGCTGATGGGTCATCGGTCGAGGTGGGCGGATGGCGCAAGGAGGAATTGCACGGGGTGGGGCGGGAGGGGTGGAGCGAAGAGTCGCCCGGGGAGGGTTAGGCTGGCAGGGCGGCAGCGATGCTGGAGATGAGGAAGCTAGAAAAGCAGCCTCCACTCGACTTCTGTGGTTCTCCGCTTTGCAATGAGAAGCGACTGGGGAATGAACTCTTGTAAAGGCTCTGTTCGGCACGGCTCTGCTCTCTACTTCCAAGCGGTTTTTATTGTGAAACTAGGCTAAATGATGTACCCGAACAGTTTTTTGTATGATGTTCAAAGAAATCAGAGTGGTTTTTATTCTAAGGAACCAGAACCTAGCTTTTATTTCCTTCTCGTCACAACGGCTCCTCCTTAGGTGCTTCTCTAGAGAAGCCAGAGTTAGAGGGAGGAACCACAAATTATAGTTCCGACTTCTAGAAAAAATGGCTCCGACTTCTCTTGTATGCACCAAGAAACGGCTCCTCCTCTTCAGATGTTTGGCACGACTCATTCGGCTCCTTTGTCGAAACTGATGTTGGAGCTGGAGACAAAGCTAGAGTCGTGTTGAACATGCCCTCGTAACCAATCTATCATTGGAGCTTAACACCTCTGGTGTTACGAGCCTGCTTAGCACTTAGATTAGGGCCTAAGAGAAATAATCAAAACAAATTCCTTGGATTTTAGGTTTAAAGCACCCATGAAATGATAAGCAACTCTTATGTAACCGAGTTTGTGGTTGTGAGAAACCAAATCCGAAAAATTAAAAATGAGTCCTTTCGTTGCATCGGCAAGAACATGAACTTAGGTTTAAGAGTGCTATTTTTGACGAATTATATTGAGCAAAATAATTAAATAGGGCTTAATATTTTATTCCTATGGGTTGGTACGAAGTATGGACGATTACATGAAATACTTATTGGTTGACATTAATAAAGTTTAGACCTTTTAAAAACCATGACAAAAGTGCTAATGGTTGTTTAGTTCGAACTGAACCCTTGATTTTTCTAAGACTGAAAAGATAGTAGACAATGTCATTTTGACGTTAGATTATAACTAAAATATGTAAACACTACCTTCATGATTTTGTATTGTTGGTTGCCTCTAAGTGAGCACTTGAGCATAGTATATGTCGTAGTGGTGTTGGGTGTCACGTTGCCCTCTTACAAATTGCCCAAACCTCCTTAGAACGCGTCGTGGACCATGACTCGGTGCTCGGTTCGCGAACTAGCGTTCAGCGTGACGAACTCATGTTGGCATTCTTTTACCTCCCTATCTAGTTGCTCTCTAGTCATGGCGATCGCTCCGCTAGAAAGCTGGTATGGTTGTCTTTAGGATAGGAGAATTAGTTGAACCTCAATCGTAATCGTTAGCAGTTTTTGCTTCGCTTTAAAAAACGTGCTTGTCACTGTTTCGGCCGTTTGGCCCCGTGGCCACGGTCACCGCGCGCGCAGGTGCGCCACCGGTGGCGGGCTCAGCGCCGTGTCCGTGCCTCGTTGGCCAGCCCTAGGGTCGGCTGTCGCGCCAAGCCAGGTGTGGCCTCCACCACTTCGCGTCGTGTGCGCGTATTGCCATGTCATGCACAGGGCTGCACCATGCTTCCCCTATCACTTTGCCCCGCCCTGTAGCGAGCGATCTCAGCCGCTCACCTCACCTACCTCGCCCCTGGTCGTGCACGCTCTGTATTCCTGCGGTGTATGCGATGCTTTTAGGCGCGTTACTTAACCGTGTCTGCACTTTGTTTTAGTGCTTATTGTAGCTGCTTAGCTAAAAGTATTAACAACTGATATTTAAATAGATATACAAACTTAAATTGTGCCAAAATATATTTTTAGCTATATATATATATATATATATATATATATATATATATATATATATATATATATATATATATATATATATATATATATATATATATATATATATATCTTCTATGTATATATAATTGTTTGTATAGTGGACGGTTTGCTTTCTAAATAAAGAATCGATTAACTTATTTTCCTGTCAAGATACTTCACTAGTCCTTAATTTAGCTTTCTTGTGATTTATAGGAAATATATTATCACCCTTGAAATTAGTTAGTCACTAGATCGATTAATACTCTTATTAATCTTTCCCTTTTCCCATTTATACGTGCAACACTTGGACCAAAACTACACTGCCGTGTACTCTGTACTAGTACTAGTGCTAGTATGCTTGAAAAGCCAAAGTAACAGCAGGTCAAGTGTTGACCAACAACACTCACACACGTACTGCACCACCAGCTGCTTGCACGTTGCACCACATGCTGCTGCCGTGTAGAGAGGGAGAGTGCCTGGTGCATGCACCGGTGGTTTCTTGGTCTTCGGTCTTGATGAAAATCGATCGTGCCCTGTATGCCCGCTGCAGCCATTTTTGACTGAGCGAGTGAGAGAAAGAGGGAGAGGACAGGGGCGTATGCAAGCCATTTTTTGACTAAGCAGTGGAGTGCTGCCGTGCACGGTGGAGTGCCCCAGTACTGTGCTGAGGAGACCAAGTAGGCTTGGGTTCGTAGATGACAGCCAGCGCACCAACTCATTTTTTATAGCATTGCAGCGACTCAACCGCGGGTCGTCTCATCTGAAATTTTTGACGAGAGCACACAGCCGAGCAATCTGTGCTGTTTATAGCACCAGCAGCCCAACACTAGCAGCCGAGCCATCCAAGTTGAAGTAGACCCTTCTTCCTCGTCTCGCACCCCGCTCGGTGTGCCGGCATGAGCATCCCGGCACCTCGGCGTCCGCGCCTTGCACCTAGCACGCCAGTGCCACCGCCTTTGCACACCGGTGCAGCCACGCTGCCATTGCCTCCGCAAGCCTGCAGCCAGCGGTGACTACACGTGACTCCATCTCTGCCTACCTGCTGCCAAGGCTAAGCTCAAACTCGTTCTTCCGTCTTTTAATATCTTATTTATGCATGTTTCACTTAGAAAAGCATATTGCATTTGCATACCATTTAGGAATGATGGTAAGCCAATGGATAAACTAAGGATGTCGGCGTCACCTGAAGATGATGGTGGACGTATCCGGAAGACGAAGCAATACTAATTTAGTAGCGTACAAATTACTCAGGCAAGCCCCGGTACATAACCCCTATTATTCTGCACTTTATTTCATGGTTGTGCATTAAGTTTTAAGGAGTTGAATGAATTCCACTTGCATATATATATCCTTATCCCATGAGTCTTACTAGTATGTTAGGATCATGTAGCTTGCTATGCTATAGGACCCTGATAGAAGTCGAGTGATTGTCTGTCACTCGTGAGAGATAGGATTATATATTACTATTATTACTATCATGTTACTATCACATGGACTATATGTGGATAATAAATGGAGACCGGGCGGGACTGTAATGTGGACTTGGATGGACTTGTACTTGGTTAGGCAACAGAGCGAGGCTCTGGTTGCATTTGTCCTGCCTGTGTCGATTGAGGATCGCCGTTGTTGTGGATGGTAGTTAGGTCACAGTTATCCTGAGCACATACTTGCGTATGGGAGCGGGAAGACTTGTTACTCTCTTGTCATGGGTTCCGGCTCTTTCCGGGCCAGCTTTTAGGGGTGGGTATTCGGTGGAGGTCTAAGCACCATACTGAGACCGGGTCTCAGGTGTTGGGGGCTTGGAGTCCAAGTTTGGATGGGGACCTAGACCCCTTGACAGGAGTGGAGCGGGTTGGTATTGTTTGTGCCTGGGGTACAAGAGAGGCGTGTGTTTCGGGGTACCCAGTTAGGATACATTGATTCGTGAATCGCCGTTTGTATGAGACGGTACCGACTTGGCTGCGGTCTAGCACCGTAGTAAGATCTGGAACTTGGAAGGAGGTAAAGTGGTTCTGATTGCTTACCACATGCTTGAAAGTAGCATAGGTGCTTACATAGAATGGTTAGCTAATAAACTAATGATAACTGCTAATAAAAATTAATGTAAGGACGCACGTTTAGTAATGCTTCCTGCAGATGCAATAACCCACAAGCCAGATAGCCCTGCATATCCTTGGAGTCTTTTTATTTTCTCCTGACGGGTAAATCTTGTGGAGTATAATTGAGTACTCGGGGTTTGTTCTACCCTGTTGCAGGTGATGGGTGCTGAAAGAGCTGACCATATGTGTGAAATCCTCCTGGTGGGCTCAGCAAGGAATTTCTTTACGTTGCGGACATAGAGTTGATTTATAACCTTCACCAAAATAATGTTTTTGGAAAGAAAGACTTATAATCTGCTACACCCACATGTATATAATTATAATTTTATGCTTAATGTTCACTAGTTACAAGTAAACTTTAATTCCGCTGAAACTCTAATAACATTGTTATATTCCGCTGTTATAATCAATTAATATAATACTCTGATGTTGCAATAAAGTGATGTAAAAAATGGTTAAGAATGTTGTAAGCTTTATCCTCTCATTTATAATCCTGATGGAAAAATGTGGATTTTCGAGTTCTCCCTTTGGGTGTGCTCGACAGAATCACATAGTTTAGTGCACTCGCTTCGGTACTTAGTGTCTAATGGAAGACAGGTACTCTTGGGAGGGCATTAGACTAGGCGGTTCTGCCACATTTTTTGCCAAGGTTTTCTAAAATGGTTTTAGCTTCACTAGAGGAGCTGCTTCATAAGAGGAGCTAGAGTCAAAACCATTTTAGTACGAGTCCGAGCCCTGCCAAACTAACCATTTTCAGGTTTGGTTTGTGTTGGGTTTTTTCTGATGAAGCTGCTCCATAAGCACATCCAAACATGGCCTACATCCTGGTGTGACAAGGGCGAACGCAAGTGTTTTTCTCTTTAATTTGACCATGTTCATATATTTTTTGAGTTAAATGCACGAGGGGTCTCTAAACTTGTCAAGAGATGCCACTTAGGTTCATGAATTTTAAAAATGCATTTCTAGATCCATACCAACCATGTGGATATTTTATCCGATGTGACATTGCCACTGTGTTGGTAGGGACACCATGAGCACGGGATCCTCGACGTCGACCTCTACGTCCAACAACAGGGTCATCGTCGACTCGATAATGCAAAGTGACAGTCACAGTGGCAATGCCATGTTAGATAAAATGTCAACGTGGCCGGTATAGACCTATAGTGAACCACTTATATTGATCTAGCATTTTTAAGTCTGTGGACCATGCAAATCATGATACTAAGGATGAATTCAATGTGGCATACATGCTACAAAGATACATTTCTATCTTGTATACCGCTTAACATTACTTCATATGGTAACCCACCAACAAATTCTATATTTATGCATGTGTGTAAACTTGAAGCCAAACCACTTGGACACACATGTATGGGGAGTTACCATTATCAAGTCAAATTTTGTGGTACTTATCCAAGTCTTAACAAGTTTTCTTAATGCTTGGATAAGTAATATAAAGTCCAAACCAAGTTAGCAACTTAGTTGCGGGTGAAGTAGTGTTAGCTTGAAAGCTCTTAATTTCCATATCTTTGTAGAGTCGTGTCATCAATTACTAAAAAGAGAAGATTTAAAGTCCCGATTTGGTTTTGGTAATTGAGTGATAACTTTAGATGGACTATGAGTTTCATGTGAGATGAGTAGGTCTTTAGTCCACATGCTATGTTGAGCAATACATGAAGGCCATCGAGGAGATATGGCAGTACATGCGTTGTGCTCAATTAGTGAAGATAAGAATGAGCTTATTGAATATGGGAATTGACATAGTCTCATATGGCAAGATGATGAAGATCGAAGTAAGGCTTTGGCTGCAAAGGACCGGTTGCAGGAATGAAGAGCAAGCTAGAGACTCGGAACACGGTGGACCATCGAGGCAGTGAAGTGCAAGTAGAGGGCTTAGCACCGATGGACCGAGGCAATGGTGAAGAGCAAACAAGGCTAAGGTCGATGGACTATGAAATCCATGTGAAGCTATGAAGTGGATCATATCATTACATGAAGGTCAAGTCAAATGAAGATAATTGTTGATATCAAGTGGCTTGGTGGAATGAAGATGAAGGAGCTTTAATGATCAATGTGGCATTGTTGGCCACATATGTTGATGATCATTGTTCATGGTGTTGATGATGAAGATGGAGGTTGGATGTTTTCACGACATCATCACCGACATGGAGATAGAATAAAATGCTGAAGACAAATGTATAACTATAAGACATTTTATTTTACTGGTCATGGGTGTGTAGAAAAGTGCAAAGCCGGATTTGAACAATACAGGATGATTGTGTCTGTGTATATACCAACGTAGTAACTAGAAATAGTCTACAACCTAGAATCTAGTTTTTTAATAAAATATATAAAAAGAAGTTGAATAAAATATGTAATAAGTGAGTTTGAATAATACACGAGATAAAAAAATTACAACTAAGAAGAAGAAAAGATTGAAAGCTAAAACAAAGTATGAGATGTAAAAAAATGCAACAAAAGCTGATAAATGTAATCTTAGGTTTCATCTAATGTGTCATATTAAAATCCCAAGAGATGCAATACAAAGGTGAAAGTGCGCATTGAGTAATTGGAAAATTTACCATACCCCAATAGAAATTATAGAGTATCTAAATAAATGGTTATTCTAATAGGAAATGAATAGAAAGAAAGAAAATAAAGATAATCAATTTCAATTTAATGTATCCACAAAACAATTAGTGTTTATATAACATAAAATTCTAGGTGGTCCTAGAACATGGGGTGATGGGCTAGTAAAACCTAATATAGTTGGACATAGCAAAGGATCACAAAAACCTTGAGTGCTTTTAGATGATGAAAAAAAAACTGCTTGTTGGAAATTAAGTTCGATTCAAATACCAAGTCTTTGTGGAATAGGAGCAAGGAGCATCATATATAGCACCGACACTACATTTTGGGTAAGCTGATGTGCTGATCTGATCTGCTGGTCAAAGAGCGCGTTAGAAGGAAAACTTGAACAGCATGTCATGCTGGTACGCCCCGCCGGGCCTCGAAATCACTGACGGGAAGTTGGGGTGGTGCACGGCGTCCGGAAAGGCCTGCGTCTCCAGGCACACCGCGCCGTACTGCCCGTACACCCTGCCGCCCTTGCCCTTGACGTTGTTGAGCCAGTTGCTGGTGTAGAGCTGCACCCCGGGCTGGTTGGCCCACAGCTCCAGCGCTCGACCGGACGCCGGGTCACGGAGGTACGCGACCTGCCGGAACCCGTCGCCGTCCACCGCGTAGTTGATGTCGAACCCGGCCATGCCGGCGCCGGAGACGTGCTTGATGCGGGAGCCCAGGAGCGTCGGAGAGCGCAGGTCGTACGGCGTGCCGGAGACTGGGGCGATCTCCCCAGTCGGGATCATGGACGCGTCCACGGGCGTGTACCGCGACGCGAACACCCTGATGAGGTGGCCGAGGGCGTCGCCGCTGCCGTCGCCGGCCAGGTTCCAGTACGCGTGGTTCGCCAGGTTCACCGGCGTCGCCTTGTTCAGTGCCGTCGCGTTCATCCGCGCTTTCAGCTCGTACGGGCTGCAGCCAAGCTGGTACGTCACGTACACGTCTAGGTCCCCCGGGAACCCTGCAAAATATAAATCATTATAGTTGCATCGTCAGCTTGCTCGTTGCTATATTGGTACGACGACTGAACTGAATCTATCACCCTGTTCAGAGTTCAGACTTGGGACTGATTTCTTGGACTTGCCAAACTACTAGGAGTAATATATATCAGCGAGGTTAGCGTGTCACGAAGATTCACGTGAAAGAATTTAGTATCAAATTTTTTCGGACCTTGCTCCCTGTCGAAGCTGTGGTAGTAGAGCGTGATGTATGGGGAGTCACCGCCTGGCACGTACTCTTTCACCGTCCAGATAACTCTGTTGAACCCCCTGTGCCCACCTTTGTGATTTATATACAGTGTGGCAGCATGATCAAACCAGTGAACGATTGGTCAAATAAATAAATAAATAAATATATATATATATATATGATTCACGCATGATGTTGAACAAAGTAAGGTGAATTCACAGTGCAAAATTACCGTGAAGTACGGTGGTGCCGTCTTTGTTCAGACGGATAGTTTTTCCATTGAGTACAAAGCTGCCATTGGCGATTCTATTGGCCACTCGTCCGACCACAGTTCCAAAGGCGGAAGAAGCGTCCTGATCATATATATTTGCTAAATGATATCAATTAAATGGTATACAGTTAAAACTTCGTGGTATAAAATCTGAAACAAGAATGAGATTCGAATAAAAAAGGATTAACTTCGTGATATAAACAACAGTGCAACCGCAAACTGACAAACTAACCCAAGACCAAGAGGAATGCGTAATGTTTTAACATCAATTAGCATCCGCTGAAAACAGTTTCAGCTGTGTACTATCCTCAGATGATAGAGGCTGCAACTTTGTTCCATTACCTGAAAAATCTGCTGAAAACAGGAGGAAGAGGAACAAATATATTTGTGACCATACCTCATACTGTGCAAGCTTGTCATACCCAAGGACGACGTCGGCCAGGTTTCCTGCAGCAAGAAAGTATGCCAACTTGTTTAATTACAAGCATTGTACTGCCACAAAACGTTACACAGATGCATGGATTCTCTGGAAGCAGTGAAATCATACCTTTAGAGTCAGGCACAATGACAGACATGAGGGTGGCTCCCCAGTTGGTGACCTTGATGGAGAAGTCCCCCTTCTTGTTCTTGAGCTTGTACACCCCAACCGTCTTCTTCGCAGCATCCGTGCCGCCGGCCAATGCTAGGCACAACAGGAGCAAAGAACAGGCGAGCAGTGCAGCTCTAGCCATTGGTCAACACTGTTAGCAAGCACAAAGCAGTGTGCAAGTTTACAAGGGGGAGAAGATACGGCTGGTGGAAGGAAGATGTGTACACATGCAGATGACTAAACACTCTCTTCTATCGAAGTCTTGAACCTTGAGTAAAATCAGAAGGTCAAAACTCTCCGTTCAGAAGTTGGCATCCAAATGCGTGTTTTTTGTCTAGAGATTTGAGAATTTACTGGTTCATGGCGGTTAATCTCAAGGTCATCCGGACTTTCCAGCTTCTCTCCTCAAGAGTCAATGCATACGGCATCTTTGGTACAGAGGTCCATATAAAACTCAGAGACGCATAGAAGTATAGAACCATGCCCGTGGTACCAATAAACTACGAGTGAACCCGAATGAGAACCGACACAATGCACCCCTACTTTCGACCATATTCCAACATAAGCAATGAAATAGTAACAGCCTGAAATAATAATAGGTAAAAAAGAGAGAGAAAGACGCCTTATCGTACTATTATTAATAATTAGAGCACCGACAAAGGCTCTATTTTAATTCTCACCAAATGACTAAAAAAAGATAAAATCATAGAAGTTCTTACAATAATCAGAAATATTTGGCCTTCAATTCGATAAACTTTAATCATTATATTGTCAAAAATATACTGCTTGGTCAGACGTGTTGCTCGACCCACCTAATAAATCCTACTACAGAGTTGGATATACCAGAGGGTCACAGAACACTATTATTTTTGGATGACGAAACAAAAGCCTGCTTATTCTAATTGATTACAAAAGACACATATATATCTATATTTCATACTTAATATTAAGGAGCGATTTTTTTCTTCCACCTCTCACTCACTCCCTCGTCCATCCATTACTCATCTTCATCTCCCGTTCTGTCGTCCCTCACTCTGACCAGTGTCGGAGGATGGATATAAATTAAGACGTGGAACAACTATATAAATAAAGCTTCACAACTCAATTTTGTGGTGAAGACATAGGAAAAAAACAGTAGAGAAACTAAGATATAAAAGAGGAGAAGATGATGCACAAAAATCAAGGGTATGGCGGAGGCCCTACCTAGTCATGTTGAATCCTCCGCCACTGGCTCTCATCATTCTTGTTTTGATTTTGGAGCTACAAAACTTTTGTCGACGCTATATCACAAATGCCATGGCTTCGCCACCCGAGCCTATATTCACGTCGCGCTGCACGCGAGTGTGTGGCTCGTCTTCCATCTTTCTTAAATTCACTACAGATACAAACAATAGCCGCCTATTTAACTTGAGTCAATCTCCTATAAAGTCTTATATCAAATTAATTCTTTATTGCATTAGTATTTATTATGGGTCATAGAATTTATTTGATTTAAAGTTTGGCCTAGCACAGTTAAATCTAACTAAAATAGCTAGTTCACTATCATTGGCACCAACACTACACAACAAATTGTGTGTCCTGTTTTGCAACGTACGGGTATGTTTGCTTGTTAAGTTAAAATACAACAGCTCGTTCGGTTGCTGGTTGAGCTGTGGCTATGGCTGTGGCTGTGGCTGTGGCTGCCTTAGCTTTTGCTGCGGGATTTTATAACTGGTTGCTGCTGCAGCCACAGCAAGAAAAGTACCAGCCGAACACGCCGCAAGTCTTTGCCAAATGAGAAACGATAGCGCCGGACGTTCGGACTGGGGCTAGCGTCCGGACGCTCGTGCCTGCCCGCGCCTCCATGTATGCATACCGCTACGCCTGCTTCACGTGGGAGCCCGTGCCACTCCGTTTCTCGCTCCTGCGCACACCCACGCGGGTCGTGTCTCGATCTACGCTTGCACCGTTTCCCACGCCTGCCGCTCGCGCCCCCTCCACACCCACGCGCATGCACGCGGGCCCAGCAGCTGCAACAAGACGGCTACAACAGATTAGTCCCATTGCAACATGTGCAACACCAGATCTACTCTTGCAACATCTAGACGAAACACTTCAACATACGTCCAAAACAGTTAAAACAGTTGCAACATACGTCTGAAACACCAGGAAAACACGTGTGTTGCCATTGCAAAACATATGCAACATCTAGATAAAACACTTGCAACATATGTGTGAAACATATGTAACATCCAGATAAAAACATTTGCAATAACATACGTCTGAAACAGCTGAAACATTTAGAACAATACACTTGCAACATACATGTATAGCCTTGACAACATATGCAACATCCACACGAAACACTTGCAACATGCATATGAAATACCTGGCACACTTGAAACATACGCTTTTAGCGCAACATCTTCTTGCTGCTTGGGCGAATCAAGGCTCGTCGACGTGGAGCTTGACGCCGAGACCAAGCTCGATGCCACGAAGGTCGCCAGTGCAGAGCTCATCGGCGGCGCGGATCTGGGGCGGCGTAGAGCTCACTGGCAACACGTAGCTCGCCGGCGGCGGCACGCGCAGAGCTCAGGGACGACGCGTGGATGTCGGCAGCGCCGAGCTTGCCGGCAACATGGGCTCTCCGGCGGCAGCGCGCGTGGAGCTTTTCGGCGGCGTGCAGAGAGCAGGTGGGGTATGGTCGTGACACGCACGGGGCGGCTTGCTACGCGAGTTCAGGCAGGGAGGGGATGCGTAGGCTCCACGACATCTTTCCTCTTCCTTTTGCTTTGAATGGAGAACGGAGGAGAGAGACGAGATGAAATCGAAGAGGATAAGTCCAAGTGGCCACTTGATGGAAATATTAGATATTTGTGTGGTGGAAAAATACGTGGACCACGTGAGGCCACGTAGCGTCTGGTGTCGGGGCGCGGGACGGACGCCAGCGTTGGAGCATTACGGTTGCAAAATACTCCATTTAGCACCGACTCTACATCTTTGTATGCTGAAGTTATTAGAGACGCTCGCTTGAGATGACTGATCTCATCTGCTAATCGAAGTGGCCTTAAAAAGAAAACTTGAACAGCATGTCGTGCTGGTACGCCACGCCGGGCCTCACGATCTCCGACGGGAAGTTGGGGTGGTTCACGGCGTCCGGGAAGGCCTGCGTCTCGAGGCACACCGCGCCATACGGCCGGTACACCCTCCCGCCCTTGCCCTTGATGTTTCTGAGCCAGTTGCCGGTATATAGCTGCATCCCGGGCTGGTTGGCCCACAGCTCCAACGCCCGCCCAGACGCCGGGTCCTGGAGGTACGCGACCTGCCGGAACCCGTCGCCGTCCACCGCGTAGTTGATGTCGAACCCGGCCATGCCGGCGCCGGAGACGAGACTGACGCGTGAGCCCAGAGGCGTCAGCGCGCGTAGGTCGTACGGCGTGCCGGAGACTGGCACATCTCCCCTGTCGGGATGAAGGAGCCGTCCACGGGCGTGTACCGCGACGCGAACACCTTGATGAGATGGCCGAGGACGTCGCCGCTGCCGTCGCCGGCCAGGTTCCAGTACGCGTGGTTCACCAGGTTCACCGGCGTCGCCTTGTTCATCGCCGTCGCGTTCATCCATGCTCTCAGCTCGTACAGGGTGCCCAGTTGGTACGTGACGTACACGTCTAGGTCCCCCGGGAACCCTGCAAAATTAGTCATTACTTTACTTGCATCGTCATCGCATTTTACCAAAGTATACGTTACGACCTGACTCGTGGAAATAAACAAGTGACATGAATCGTCAGCTCGTTGCAGCATTGGTAACATTGAACTGAATCTATCACCCTGTTTCAGAGTTCAAACCTCAAACTGACTTCTTGGAGTTGCCGTACATATCAGCGAGGTTAGTGTATCACGAAATTCACGTGGAAAAAACTTTCTAGATGTATGTTTCGTTGCCTGCATAACCATACAAGCATTCATAGTGCAATTCGTTCCTATTTGGTTACCTATAGGTCTATATGCAGGCTAGCACTATCCTCAAACCCGCATCCCACTATTTGGCCAAATTTTGTGTACCTAGCTATGAACTCTTCCTCCTGCATCCGCTCTGTAACCCAAGACACAGTCTAGCCACCTATGCAGGAAACCAATCACACGCATAATATTGTACAACTTTCTATGTAGGCAAACCAAACAACAATAAATTGCATTGCCTTGTACAAGTTAAGGATATGTTATATAACCTCTAATGCAATATAATAATAATGCGAGTAACCAACGAGACCCTATATATACGTGTGCATTGGTTTTCACCTTCCTCCGCGTCGAAGCTGCGATACTAGAGCGTGATGTAGGGGGAGTCACCGCCGGGCACGTACTCCTTCACAATCCACATGACTCTGTTGAACCCCCTGTGTCCACCTTTGTGATTTAGGTCGGCAGCTTGATTAATCTAGTGAACAATTTGTCAGATATGCATCGTGATTACATTCATGCATGAGGTTGAAGAAAGTAAGATGAATTTCCAATGCAAAGTTTACTAGTTACCGTGAAGTGTGGTGGTGCCGTCTTTGTTTAGATGGATGGTTTTTCCGTCAAGAACGAAGCTGCCATTGGCGATTACATTTGTTACTCGTCCGAACACAGTTCCAAGGGCGGAAGAAGTGTGCTGATTAATCCATGGTAAACTTAGTGAATCCAAATCGAGAATGAGATTCGGGTTAGCAAAAAAAAATATAAACTAGGGCTAGTTTGCATTGAAAGGGTTTTTTCTCACTTCTGGGTCTAGAGTTGATCTTGATCAAATGAAAAAAATGTCCAAAAGAGTTAAAACCACTCACCTAGTTAAACGCTTGTTTGGCTGCATTCCGATCCACCCAAATCCATATAGGTTGGAAGGAATTGAGATGAAAAGTTAGTGATGTGATCAACAATCCTCTACACATCTCTAACTACCTGGAATTAATCCCAGTCTACACCTGCTACATGAGAGGTGTCCCCCAATGTTATGGACTAACCAAAAGGAGACCGATACACTCATACACCCACGACAGTAGATTGAAGGCCTAGAGCCATCGCCGGCCGTAAATGCTGGCATCAACATCCCTACACCGACACAATACCAACTGAGGCATCACGAACAATATGCTTGCGTCGCGAGCTCCTGGTGTTGGGGCATTTGCTAACTGGGCCAATATTTAACATTTAATATTCATGTGATTAGTGTGTTCATCTGATTAGACTAGTGGATATCATGGGTTAAACATGTTCATAATCTAACATCTTACACTACTCGGAGAAGTTAGAGTCAGAGCCAATGAAGCTAGTTTTCCTAACATCTGGCTTTCTGTTCATTTCAAGAGAAAAAAGCGCTTCCTAGTATATTGTATATAAGATCGATTCCCTAAAAGTCAGAGCCAATTTAGGTTCTCTTTTGTACAACTCTTTGACCAACTTCAATTCTGTCTTCTCTGTGGTTCCACGTGAAAGCCTTGCCAAACGCAAACTCATGAAATTACTAAGCAAGCGAAGATCCATAGAAAAGGATTTCTACTACATGGGCAAAGCTGCCTAAACGTGGCCTCTACGGCTCCTCTGCCTCCTAGGCTAAAGTTGGGTGCCAGCTCCGGTTGCCAAATGAGGCCACAAGAAGAAGCCATCTCAAATGGGACATTGGACTTGTTCTATGTTGCATCAGCTTACTAGTACATTTTGTTGGATCTCGATGTAATCATCTTTTAGGCCTATCATTCTATAGTCTTTCTGAACAAATAGTACTTATTGTCTAACAGATTGCACATATCACAGTGGCACAACACTGCAACCATAAACTCACCCAGGAGGAAGGGCTTTCGGTTCGTTACAGTAACCATCAATCAACCCTTTCCCTAGCGCCGCTGCCGCTGCCGCCGCCGCCGCCCCCCGCCGTCTACCACCGCTGGTCCCCCTCCCTTCCCCTCCGGCATCTTGCCGGGGGCTGAAGGGAGTGGGGATCCATTATTTTTAATAATTTTTTTCTAGTAGATCGAGTCATTAGGGTTAGTGTTTCTCCATGCCAAATTTCTTGGTGTTGGAGTTTTATCTCCTCCTCTCCGGCGACGGTGAAGGAGAAGGGTGGAATCGTCTTCTCCATGGCGGCTCCATTGAAGATAAGGGTGACAATTTCGGCGTCAGCATCTTCATCAACATGATGACATGGAGACTTTTATTTTCGAACGGCGGCATCAAGGCGGAGATGATGTCGCTGCCATGGAATAATTTTCTCCTGTCTCTTCTCCGTTTTGTTGTGGTTAGATCTGGCCACGATGAAGGACTAGGGAGAATAATTTTCAGATCAGTCTTCCTCACTCTTCAGTGGCAGAAACAAGAAGAAGGAGGACACCAGAAAGAAGAAGTTCCTCAATTCCGCCTACAGGAATGTTGGCCGTCGTTCGTTGGGCATTTGTTCTCAGGCCATTTGCCGAGTGTTTGCCTGTACGGTCATCCATACTGCAAAGCATCTAATAGGTTAGGTTTTGAGTTGTGCTATTCACAGCGTGGGTACTATTTTGTAATCTATAGTGCTTGTGATGTGTTGATATACCCAGCTATCATATAATATAATTCTTCTTTCATCGCAAAAAAAACTCACCCAGGAGGAATATGCATGTAATGTTTTGGTATTAATTTCTGTTGAAAGCAGAGGAACACATATCTACTGCTAACAGATGTTTGTGAGCTTACCACATATTTTGCAGGAGTGTCATACCCAAGGACGACGTCGGCCAGGTTTCCTGGAGCAAGCAAGAAAGTATGCCCAACTTGTTTACATTACAAGCATTGCATATTACCACAAAACGGTAATGGTTTCTTTTTCTTTTTCTTTTCTTTTTTGACAACACGGTAATGGTTTCTTTGGAAGCGGTGTAACCATACCTTTAGAGTCAGGTACAATGACAGACATCAGGGTGGCTCCCCAGTTGGTAACCACGATGGAGAAGTCCCCCTTCTTGTTCTGAAGCTTGTACGCCCCAACCGTCTGCCTCGCTTCGTCTGTGCCGCCGGCCAATGCAAGGCACAACAGAAACGAAGAAATGGGGAGCAGTGCAGCTCTAGCCATCGGCAACACTGTTAGCTAGCACAGAGCAGTGTGCAAGTTACAAGGGGGAGGGGAGAAGATATGGCTGCTCCAACGAGCAGGCAGATACGTATACATGCAAATGACTAGCCACTCTCTTCTATCCAAGTCTTGAGCCTTAAGGCCTCGTTCGTTTGTTACGGAATGAAATAGGGTCAGGAACTATTTCAGGCCAGGATTGAGTGAACCCAACGGATTCATTTGATCCGGTTGTTTTCGTTCCAGACCTCAAGAGATGGGGAACAAATCCAGGTCTTGGAGCATAGAAAATAAGTTGGATTCAAACCAGGCCAAATCAATCCACTCGGAATCAAATTTCAAACGAACGACCATTTTGCTATTGGCTGGATTCAAAACCAGGTGAGGTCGATCCGTCCGGAATAGACCTCGTTCCGGTGTAACCGAACAAGGCCCAAGTAAAATCAGAAGGTCAAAACTCTCAGTTCACAGAATCACAGGCTGTCGTCCAATGTGATTCTCTCACTCTCTTCTCCAGAGATTTGAGAATTACTGGTAGTTTACGACACTAGTCTTTAGATTACCTATTTGATCATTCCATTTTCCCGCTTCACTCAACATTCAATGCATATGGCATCTTTGGAGCCAAAGAATCGATATAGAACTCGACCCATGGAAACCATGCTCATGGTACCAATAAACTAGCTGAAATGCTGGGGTCAGGCCCTCGATCGTCCTCTGTGCCACCGCTGCCGCGCACCGCCCGCCCTTTTGCGCCACCACTGCCCATGCCACCCCCACCCCGCCCTCTGTGTGCCGCTGCCCAACTCCGCGTTGCTGGCGAGCTCCTCGCCACCAGCGAGCACACCGGTGACCTTCACGCGCCACCGGCGAGCCTCCATTCACCAAAGCAGCAAGGAGTGTTGCGCTGAAAACGCATGTCATTGCAAATGCATGTGTGTTTTAGGTGTTTCAGTCTTCCAGAGGTAGTTGCAAGTGTTTTATCGATGTTGCAAAAATAGATCGGGATGTTGCACATGTTGCAATGGGCTATACACCTATGTTTCAAGTGTATGTTCCAAATGTTTCATCTGTATCAGACGTATGTTGCAAGTGTTTCATCTGGATGTGGCAAAAGTAGATTTGAATGTTGCATATACATGAATGTTGCAAGCGTATGTTTTAAGTGTTTCAGGTGTTTTATACGTATGTTGCAGGTGTTTCATACGTATGTTGCATATGTTTGCAATGGTTTTTTAGTGTTTTTCGGGTGTTTTGCAAGTGTTTCAGTTGTTTTGGATGTATGTTGCAAGTGTTTCATCTGGATGTTGTAAAAGTACATCTGGCGTTGCACATGTTACAATTGGACCCACCTGCCGCAGCAACCTTCTGTCACTGCTGGGGCGCCGTTGAGCGGCGCAGACAAGGGCGTGATAAACCGAGCACAGGCGTGGGGCCCCACGCGGTGGGGCGCACGAAAAACAGATGGCGCGGGCTCCATTTCTCTTGTGCGTGCAACAACGTCCGACACTAACGCTCGGAACGCTCGAGCGCTAGCAAGTCCGATAAATTAGTCCCATTTGGATCATTGGTGCTAGGCAGTATGTCAAAATTGGCAAGCAAGGATCAAGAGGTAGTGCTAATAGTCCACATTTTCAATTGTATAGATCTAATAGCGTCTTAGCAAGAATTACTCAATCCTTTCCAAATTGTAAGTTGTTCTGGCTTACATAGCTTTTACTACGTAGATATAATGTATATCTAGATGCGTAGCAAAAACCTAGAAAAAACATAACAAATTATAATTTCAAATGGAGGAGTACTGAAGGACCGGAAACAGCAACCAGAGGGGGGTGAATGGGAGCCTCAAATTTCTTTCGAAACTTTTGTCATCGGCTCAAGTCACAGCCCAAAATGCAAATCACACCAAAGTCGTGAGATACACGTGCTAACACGTAGCAAAATATCCCACAAGAACACTTGAGCACACTTAAGAACACCCGGGAAGCAAAGGATGCAAACACCCAAAGAGACAAGCAAGAAATGCTTTTTCTGCCCAGTGCCGAACTATCCGTACTTGGGTGGCGGTGACCTTCACGCGCCACCGGCGAGCCTCCATTCACCAAAGCAGCAATGAGTGTTGCGCTGAAAACGCATGTCATTGCAAATGCATGTGTGTTTTAGGTGTTTCAGTCTTCCAGAGGTAGTTGCAAGTGTTTTATCGATGTTGCAAAAATAGATCGGGATGTTGCACATGTTGCAATGGGCTATACACCTATGTTTCAAGTGTATGTTCCAAATATTTCATCTGTATCAGATGTATGTTGCAAGTGTTTCATCTGGATGTGGCAAAAGTAGATTTGAATGTTGCATATACATGAATGTTGCAAGCGTATGTTTTAAGTGTTTCAGGTGTTTTATACGTATGTTGCAGGTGTTTCATACGTATGTTGCATATGTTTGCAATGGTTTTTAGTGTTTTTAGGTGTTTTACAAGTGTTTCAGTTGTTTTGGATGTATGTTGCAAGTGTTTCATCTGGATGTTGTAAAAGTACATCTGGCGTTGCACATGTTGTAATTGGACCCACCTGCCGCAGCAACCTTCTGTCACTGCTGGGGCGCAGCTGAGCGGCGCAGACAAGGGCGTGATAAACCGAGCACAGGCGTGGGGCCCCACGCGGTGGGGCGCGCGAAAAACAGATGGCGCGGGCTCCATTTCTCTTGTGCGTGCAACAACGTCCGACACTAACGCTCGGAACGCTCGAGCGCTAGCAAGTCCGATAAATTAGTCCCATTTGGATCATTGGTGCTAGGCAGTATGTCAAAATTGGCAAGCAAGGATCAAGAGGTAGTGCTAATAGTCCACATTTTCAATTGTATAGATCTAATAGCGTCTTAGCAAGAATTACTCAATCCTTTCCAAATTGTAAGTTGTTCTGGCTTACATAGCTTTTACTACGTAGATATAATGTATATCTAGATGCGTAGTAAAAACCTAGAAAAAACATAACAAATTATAATTTCAAATGGAGGAGTACTGAAGGACCGGAAACGGCAACCAGAGGGGGGTGAATGGGAGCCTCAAATTTCTTTCGAAACTTTTGTCATCGGCTCAAGTCACAACCCAAAATGCAAATCACACCAAAGTCGTGAGATACACGTGCTAACACGTAGCAAAATATCCCACAAGAACACTTGAGCACACTTAAGAACACCCGGGAAGCAAAGGATGCAAACACCCAAAGAGACAAGCAAGAAATGCTTTTTCTGCCCAGTGCCGAACTATCCGTACTTGGGTGGCGGACTGTCCGAGTCACCCTGGCGGACTGTCTGGCGGCACATACCAGACCGACTACAGTGACTGATCAGAGCACACGACACAGCGGCGGATTATCCGCAGTTCAAGTTCTAGAAAGCAAACAAAAACGCACAAGTTCTGGACTCACTTCGACGGTGAGCGGCGGACTGTCCGCAACCTGGTGCCGGACTGTCCGTAGGCAAACTCCCAGAAAACACATCAGAACGAACACGTTCTAGACTCTCTGCTCACAACAATGGCAGACTGTCCGTAGTAGACTACCGGACTGTCGACCGGTCAAAGAGCAAAAATCAAACAACGAAACATAAGCTCTGGACTTGTTGAGCCCCGATCCCCGGACTGTTCGTGGGTATACGACAGACTGTCCGCAAATCACGCAGAAACAAGAACAGAGCGCCCCCAAAACCGCCACCTCCCTTCGATCCATGAATTTGTGGCCAAATCTTCACCAACTGCCACGAAACTTAGTGAGCTTGATCACAAGGCAGTAGGGGAGCTACCTCTAAGAGGTCATCGCCCAATTTGAAGCCAAACAACAGGAAATCGAAGGGGGTGAAAAACACTGATTCTTGAGACCTAGACCAAGAAATCGCCCGATCTATGAGCTCATGAGGAATTGGTTGATTTCCTTCAGTGAAAAGGCTCAACTCACGTCATAGCTCAAATCAATACAAAAAGAATGGATCAAAATGGTCTAGAAATGACGAATCAACTCAGGAACGAGAGGAAGAAGGAGAAGAACGTGAAGAACACATCAAGAACACAAAGAGTGATTCTTCTGCCGAATCCCGGAGGACACAAGGATGATTTGGGACCTCCTTTCTCACTTGAAATCTTGGTTCTTACACAAATCACAAGGACTAGTGGACCTCTCTCTCACAAGCACCTAAGGGGAGGGGAAACCCTAACAAGGATGAAAGAAAATGGAAATGGAGGAGGTGATGGAGATGGGGGCTCCCTCATCCTATTTAACAGGGCTGTTACACAATCCCAGTTTTGCCTCTGAATACAATTGAGTCAAACCACTTAGCCCAAGGGCGTTATGGTACAACCTGGTGTCATCTTCATCTGACGGTCACCGTGCCTCCTCATCAGTAGCTTCGCCTTGACGCGAACTCCCCGATGCCGCAACATATCGTCCGTTCCTCCTTGGAACCTCCGCCCGAGTTTTGAGGCTCAAACCCGTAAACCCACTGCCGATGGTTTTGAGGCCCAAACCACCAAAACCGCTCACAAGTAGCGTACTCCATACGCGTCCCCCGCTGCTCGACACGTGTCACCGCCGTCCTCGACCGGTCGGCCGTCAAGTCCTCCGAGCCCCGCTCTACTTGCACGTCCTCCATCTTGACTCGGTCAACACGGTCACTCCCATGTACACTTGCGCTTGTCGATGTCCCAGATGTTAGCCATCGCGGCTGGTCACCCGGCCTCCTGGTCCCTCGGTCCAAGCCTCGCGTCTGCCCTTCACCGCTCCCGGTCCATCGGCACGGCATGTCTCTACTTGACCTTCACTTCGCCATTGACCACCGTCTCTGAGCTCCACATCTGCACAACACAAGCCAAGGGACATGTCGCGCATATAGCTTTTGCCATGGTAGGATTAGTCACCACTCAACCTTCTTCGTGGATCACGTTGACTCATCACAAAACGAATCACAAGGACACATTTCAACCTTGTGTTCGCAAGTACTATGTTAGTTGCTGCTACAAATTAACATGCTACAACTAAAAGATTCAAACAGGGCCCAATAACCCTGAAAAAGAACCGATACAATGGACCTCTACTTTCGATCTCATACATCATTCCAACCTCAGCAATACAGTAGTCAGAGCAACTCCGATCCAAGAGTCCATCTAAAAATAGATGCTAAATTCCTTGATTTAGCTAGTCTGTAAAATAGAAAACACCTAGAGTCCTACAACAGCCTAGCTAAATTTTTCTTTATCAATGTTTAAAACTGCCACGTCATCACGTTTAGTTAAGACTGGATCACTGGTCCATCCTTTATTCGTCCGCCGCCGGCATGCTCGCCCCATCTCACATAGAGATCCAATCGGTGGTGGGCATTGCAGGCTGGCCGCTCGGCCCCTTGCCCCTAGAGGCACACAGCCTGGCTACTGGAACCTGACCGCTCGATGCAGAAGCGGTGTCCATCGACAGCCGGCCGCGGCCTGCAACTGACGCCGGCCAGCCGGTCAAAATAGGTGCACGCATCCATACTTCATCTGTCAGGCTACCGTGTGTTTTGATCACGCCCGCGCGTGGGAGTCGACTTGCGCCACGGATAGCAAGCAACTCTTGCTTGGGAAAAATGGTCAGCGAGAATGCCGGAATAGAGCAACTCTAAGAGATTGTGTAAAATAAAAGTTTAAAATTCAAGATTTAGCTATTCTCTAAAATAGAACATCCTCTAAAAGAATAGAGTAATGCAACAGCCTTCCTAAATTTCTCATTATCTTTTTTTTAAAGTTGACATGCTGAGATTGGTTCGCTCCTCCATTTCCTGTACTCCCGCCATTTGCATGCACACCGCCAGGCAGATGGCGAGCCTTCATGGTATGCTATTTTTACCCAACGAGAAGTGCGAGATGAATGACTTGTTATTTTGAAAAACATGATAGAATAGCTGTTGGAGCCATGATTCTTCCAAAAATACCTAAAATAGCATTTCACAACACAAATGGCTATCTCTTGGAGTTGCTCTTACCCAGCAGGGAAAAATAGAATACGAGATAGAGAGCCTGTTGAACTGTTTTTTCTTTTTGCCATAATTGCTAAAATGGGATTTACAGATGGATTTAGCTAAGCTGTAGGGGTTGCTCCCACATACGCTAAAACGGAAATGGTACAATTTAGAATTCTACACATATGAGTAATCTGAGAGAATAAACCGACCGACCTTTGAGATTGACGAAGAAAATAGTAACATTGTGTCAAGTTGACAATTTGAACATGAATAAACAAGTTCACGAAGAACCTAACTAAGCTATGGAAGTTCCAAATACTCAGCAAACCTATTTTTGTTTTAGGTTATTACTTTTAGGTGTCAATGGAATGGATCACATCCGTAAACTACAGAAATTGCATAAATTTTCAGTAGCATGATCTGTGTACCGTGTACTACTTCATTCGCAGAAAAATATAGGAGTGTTTTTATTTTCATGTTTTGTTAGGAAGTTAATGAGAATCCTGCCAACATGTCCAGGTCGCCCGGGAATCCTGCCAACACATGCTAACACGTTCCAAAAGTCAGATCATCGGCACGACTGAACAGAAGCTAACAAAAAATCCAAAACTATTCTCGCCCAAAAAAAAACACACCCTATGGATGATACCGCAAGGTTGTGATTTGTTGAAGAGAAGAAGTAGATGTTTTTTTTGTCGAATACGCAAGAGCATTGCGTATCATTTCATTAAGAATAAGTAGAGTTCAACAGCATAGCCCGGAGACAAAGAAAAACAAGAACAAGAACCGAACCGGGAAGAAAAAAAGGAGAAAAGACAAAGCAAGGCCACGAGAAACTACGGTGAAGACCCAGTAGAGCAGGCCCTACTCTCCCGAAACCAACACTCCTAAGTTTTTAGCACCCGCTCTGATCCACCAGTCTGCCTCCGCGCGGATAACGAGCAGCAGGTCTGTAACCAACGTCATTGCACTCCGGAAGCAGCGGACGTTCCTCTCCTTCCACACTTGCCAAGACACCAAAGCAAAGAGGGAGTCGAAACCTTTTCGCTGGCAGCCATGCCATTCCCTGCGAAGAAGTAGAGGTGTAAGGTGGGTTATCTACAAACTCGTAAATTGACTTAATTTTTTCGGATTGTCCGATAACCCTACAAGGGTCTCAATGCTGTTCAAACGGCCTTCGCTGAAGCCCCTATGCCAACAACGACGACGAGATTAAACTAGCTATCCGATGGGAGCGTCGCGATCCATGCACTAGTGACACGAGAAAGCGTACAGCGGAGTGTGTTCTTGCCATCGTTGATACTAGAGGACTGGATATAACATGCTAATAAGAGCAGCTCCAAGAACGCACTCCACTCCATTGCATCTCCTTACCACATAGGAGTATTCATCTTATCCAAGGATGACATCAACCAAGTTCCCTGGAGCAAGTATATAACATACTAAAAAGAGCAGAGGCTCTATATATCTTCCTAATTAAAAGAAATAGGTCTCCAACAGCCTTGATATAGACATCCCCTATTTCGGATTTTTCGCTAACTAAACATGGAGAGCGAGAATGACTCTCTAGACTAGCCACAAGATAAAAAAAACTGTTGAACAATACAAAGATATATAGAAAATGATTTTTATTCAAATAACTTTCCAACTAGTGATTTAGAGAGTCAATTTTAGAAATACTTTTGGAAATAGTCTAAGAACGAAACCTTACGCATACTGATGCTAAACAAAAGGAAAAAGTCAGATCTTTCCACTCCCATGATGGCATCCAGCGTTTCTTTTCTTTCTAGAGATCAGAGATCTAGTCATAGTTTACGGCGGCCAATCTCAGACTAGTTGCTCGATCGCAAAAAAAAAAAATCACATCATTAGTCGCATGGTGGACCTTTGGTTCACAGATTTACAGCGTGTTTGGATTGCGTCACGGATAGACTCTAGAGGCATCCGAACCTACCAGCTCGTTTGGATTGAGGAGTGGAGCGATGTCATCCGACACCAAACGATTCTGTCTAGGTACGGTTGCAGTTCAATTCTGAGAACCAACTCAACCCCAAAAACAAAGGGCCGCCTCATCCGAACCCATCTTAACCCGAACCACCTGACTACGCCAACCAAAACCAAACAGCATGTTAAGTTTGTGTCAACACTACACCAGAATCAATCGTACTATATCGTAGACCTCTTAAGCTCGGATCTGAGGATCTGCCTCTGGTTGACCCATTATGGCAAGTGGTGATTGTCTCAAAATATTTTGTTCACTGAGAACTGAGATCTATAAACCATCAATTGTAGTTAGAAACGCTGCCAATTTGAAATGGGTGGTCTGGTCTTTTAGGTAACAGGATATATGTTTTTCGAGTGACGGGGAACATCTCCAAAACTGTTCGGACGAGCTAACAAAAGATCAACTGAAGAACGAACCCTACAAGCCTTCTCATTTTTGTACGAGATATCAGATCCACTAATAATTTATGGCCGTTAGTCTCAAGATGCTCATTTAATCATTTCTTTTTGGACTCACTTTTCAGATCCACTAATAATTTATGGCCGTTAGTCTCAAGATACTCGTTTATCAATTCTTTTTTGGACTCACTTTGATTCAGATCCACTAAAAATTTCTGGCCGTTAATCTCAAGTTTAATCATTACTTTTTGGACACATTTTCATTCCATGTCAACGTTTGTATAGATCTGAGGTGGTGTAAGATGTTAATCGTGTGCAGCTCCTAGATCTATTAAGGGTTTGTATGGTTCAGCTGTGAGCTGCGGAAAAACTCATATGTCGTGGAAAAGACATTATGTGCTGTGAAAAAACTGAAGTTGTCTGGTTAAAACAACTATAAAACCTATTCTCTTTATCTCCCTTGAAACAGCTGCTAAACATCTCTTTTATTTCCATCCGTCGGAAAGAAGAAAGCTGGAAGTCAAAAGCAGGATCCAATGTGCTATGAAAATTGTACTGCACAAGAGTCGCTGCTTGGTTCTATCCATTTAGTTGGCTTTTTGCTTTTCGGTTGCAATTCCAAAAGCTGAACCGAACAGTCTAAGCCTGTGGTTAAGGTTGCACCTCTTCTTTACCAAATTCGGCAAATAGTCGAGTTTTTTTGTTCAATGAAATATCTATCTATAAATTAACCTTTGTAATCACCCAATTCAATCAAAATAAAACATGGAGGTGATGAGTTATTGCGGGAATAAGGTTATCCGGTTAGCATTTTGCATCATTATTCATTATAAAACTATATATAGTGCCAAAAAAGAACGATAGATCAGGAAAAAGGCAGGATTCAGGTATATGGGAATTCATCACCACCGCAAAAAAAAAAAAAAAGAGTCGAATATAACTTAATAACAATGCACAAACAGATAAGAACAGAGAACAAATATAACCTGGACCGACATGCTGAAAAATTACAGATTTCAGAAAATTGGCATTCAACACTTTGCAATGGAAAATTCAGACGAGTTTCTTAAGAATGCGCACAAACAGATAAGAGCAGCATAATAAGTACACGAATTTATTGCAGTACTGACTAGAACTGAACCAACAAGCCAAAAAGCGTTCACAACAATTGCGAGTCACCACTTTACAATGGACTTAACCAGTACATGAAGGTTGAAATGTTTATCTAGACAAGAAAAGGCACAATAAGAATTCAATAGGCGGAAACGCGCCCTGTTTATGTACAAACAAATTGACCGAATCTGCAGATGGAAAAGCACTAGCTTCAAAGCTTTTCCACATCGGCATTCCTGAAGCTGCCACCAAGAAGTGACAGGAGGCCACCACCATGGACCCTCCCCTCAGGAACAACATGACCTCCCTCTCTGCCTCCATCTACAGGCTCAGACGACCAAGAAGGCATCATAGAGCGAGGAACCAGCACCTGCGGAGGAATCATTGATTGGCTCCTCACGGTACCGTCGCAGTCGGAAGCGGTGCTGACACCAGAGGACGAGTGCTCGTTCGTCATGCTGCTTGCTGCGGTGGCAGATGACACCACAATGCCGCTGAAGAGACCTGGTCCAATCATGCTTCCTACATTCTTCACCACCTCTTGTTCTCGCTGCCTGGCCATCAAGGTACCATGTGCCGCACAGAAGCCACTCTTGCCACGGGAGAACTTTTCACAGCCTGTGCTCCAAGTGCACCGCTTTCCTCCACCATGGGCTTTGCAGAATTCTGTGCTCCCCTGGGCGCTCTTGCCACAGTTGTCAACCTTGCACCGCTTGCCCCCACCGTGCTTCACACAGCAGTCAGTGCGGCCACGAGCACTTTTGGTGCAGCCGGGCACGGAACAGCGCTTCCCTCCTCCATGTGCCACGCAGTATTCAGTAGCCCCGTGCACACTCTTTGCACAGACACCACCTCCTTCAAACATGCATCGCTTCCCACCACCATGTGCTTTGCACAGAGGGGTGCTACCCTCTGCGCCTTTGCTGCAACCATCGAAGATGCACCTCTTGCCACCACCATGTCCCTTGCAGTACAATGTGCTCCCCTGTGCCCCCTTGCCACAATCTGGATACTGGCACCGTCGGCCACCGCCATGAGAAATGCATAGTCCAGCCTTCCCCTCGGCACTCCGAATGCAACCTTTAACCGAGCACCTCTTCCCGCCACCGTGCTTGATGCACCGCCCAGACTTACCCCGGGCAGCTTTAGGACAGCCAGGATGTTCACAGCGGCGGCCTCCACCATGAGCAATGCAATAATCTGTTTTTCCTTCTGCACTTTTGGTGCAACCAAGCTCCTCACACCGGCGACCGCCACCGTGGGCTTTGCAGTATGCAGAACTGCTCTCAGCACCTTTATGGCATCCAGGTTTATGACATCTCTGCCCACCTCCGTGAGCAATACACAATCCTGATGCGCCTCTTGCACCTTTGGAACATCCCTTAAACCTGCATTTCTTAGGATGTCGGGAATGGCTACGTTCTGATGTAGTTGTTGCAGTGACAACATCAGAACTCACACCAAATGAAGACTCGGTCATTGCAGAGGGTTCATGGCTGAGCTGCAGGTGATGTTGAAGATGCTGACTATTGTTGGTGCTGTGCGTGAGGTCTAGAGAATCTGGGGTTTCTACTTGTGTCTCATTGACAGTAGAATTGGCACGGGGAGCAAAGAGTAGGGATGGCATGTAACCACCCATGTTCCTCACAGTGCTAGATGTTGAAGCCTCGTCAACAACACCTAAAGAATGGAGTGCTCCATTCGGTGCTTGCAGATGTTGAATTGCTTCCCCACCATCCATCTCAAGACCAAGCCTCAGCATCCCTGAATCAGTGAAAGTAGAACTCTGGCCGGACAACCTCTGATCTTGTTTTGAACCAGTGGACACTGCAGAATAAAAATTCGGTGTTGGACCCAAACCAAGGACTAACCTGCTGCCATCATCTCTCGCTGTTATGTCATTCATTATCTGTGTATTTCCATTAACATGGCTGCAACTAACCATTGCTGGGTTCAGGCCGTCCATACAGAGTGTGCTTTGACCCATGTTCTCCATTGTGGAGCTTGGCGCTGAGCATCCCACGAACACAAAGGGGTCATTCAACAGAGGCAGATGGGGGAAGTCCATGAAGCCGTTATCCATCACAGTTGAGATACTATCACAATGGCGGAAAGAAAATGAGATAAAACAGTAAAGAGCTCAAAGAACAGGGGCCTGATGATATTTCTGCCCAGGCAGCTCAAGGGTTCTTGACGATCTTTCAGACACGGACTGTAGAATAGACGAAATGGAAGAATATCAGCAGGAGTGTAGTACCAAAGCAACCACCACTGACAAACCCTGATGTGTCTGCACGGTCCATAATTATCTTGTTTCTGTGAAATTTATGATCCAAAACTGCACAACTTTCCCAGCACTAAACAATATCTCTGGTGGTTGACATCATGCATAGGCAGGAGCATCCAGATTCTGTGGTTGCACAATCTTAAAGTTACGAGAAAAAAAAAAAGCAGTGTCAGATAAGATTCAGTTATAAAAATATATAGTAGACATGATCTTATAAACTAACTCTCAGTAGTAGAATTTGCCAAAGCTCAAGCAAGTAAAAAAATGTGGTTGTATTCTTTACAAAGCTTAAGTCAATGCAAGGTGACCAACACATGATAGAAGAAATAGTTGCTGAACTAAAGTAAGCAAAGTCAGAACCCTGAGACCATGAGTAACAGTATTCAACAGATTGATTTTTTTTTGTACACAAAATCATTTAACAGAGGTAACTAACATGAGTGCATCTTTCTCGAGCATATCACCAAAGCCCTTGAGATACCTAGAACAATAATTTGCACAAGTGGAATCCTAAGGATTATGATCTTTGACAGAATTTGTTTTGTATTCAGCACTTGGATGCTATTGTGATTAGTGAGAAGCCTAATCCAGAAAGGAGTTTCAGCTAGCTCTATCTAGGTGCCGTATGCGCATATCACATCTTTCTCAAAAAAATTGGAATCACACACACGGTTCGCTTGGCTAAAAAGCCATGGCTGAAAATATTGTTCGCTGATTTATCGTGGGAGTGTTCGCTGATTTGTCGTGGGAGAAAAACACTGTTCGTTGGCTGGAAAAGTACAGGTTATAAGACAAGCAAAGCTACCAAGAATTTAGTACACAAAATAAGGTTCTCAATTCTCCATAAGAAACATATAAAACGAGAGAAACCATAAATCCATCAAAACGCAAAGCTAACAGGTTGACTAGTTGTGTTCATATGACTACTTAAACGATGACCACGCTGAAACTCTTGGGATTTAGGAGCCACTGAAAAAAAAAATCCCCAATAAGATGAACAGCCCGCTATAAAAAGACAACCTTTTTGGGGCTGACAATAGGATTTGTTGGCAAAAACTCAGATATGCCTAGCGTACAAGGAACTTTTGACCAGAGAGTATATAGCCAGCTAGGAACAAAAGCAGTACAAAGAGGGACGTGAAAGGAATTAAAAAAGGAAAACAGGCGTCCTTTCTCTATGTAGACATGCTTCATAGCCCCGTACTGTCCGAATTGCACAACACCCCAAAAACAGAGGCCGCCTACTCCAGCCTAGGGCCCCTAAATCTCGCAGGCTCGCAGCTATCGTTCTCCTCGCAGAAGTGTAGAACGAGAGGAAACGGACAGAACAGATCTAACAGCGCCACCACCCACCATGAGATGGGACGCGGGGAGGGAATTCCCCAACCGCATGAGGTGCCCCGAAGAAGGACTTGACACCTTAATCCCCAAGGCTCTCATACCCGTAACACCCTGGCGTTGTAGCATGCATGCACATCGTGGCCGAAGGAATGAAAGAGTGAAGGGAGGAGGGACTGGGACGAGAGGAGGCGGGAGTAAAGCATCACCTCGCGCGGGGACGGAGGACGGGCGGGCTCGCTGCGGCCTCGGCGGACGACGGGGAGGGCTGGAGGGGGAGGAGGAAATCGCTGGGAAGAGGGGAGGGAGGCGAGACGGAGTAGTGTTTTGTTTCGGTGGACTGCCTGCGGTGCGGGCGGCGGCCTGCCTCCTGTATTATGGATTTCTGATGAACAGAGCAGGGGGACCACGAAGGCTCTCTCCGCTTACAGATGATGGCCCGGCCCTGTCTAGGGGTTGTTTAGTTGGTGAAAAAGTTTGGGTTCGGCTACTTTTTGTTTTATTTGGCAATTTATGTTTAATTATAGACTAATTAGGCTTAAAAGATTTGTCTCGTGATTTACAACTAAACTGTGTAATTAGTTTTTTCTTTCGTCTACATTTAGTACTCCATGCATGTGCCGCAAGATTCGATGTGACAGGTACTGTGCAAACTTTTTTGGGTTGCATGGGCAACTAAACAGACCCTTAGTTTAAAAAATTTTATAAAATTTTTCAGATTGTCTGTCATATTAAATCTTTGACATATGCTTTAAATATAAATAAAAAAATAAAATTAATTATACAGTTTAGACGAAATGGACGAGACGAATCTTTTAAATTTAATTAGACCATTATTAGACACTAATTATCAAAAACAACGAAATTTGTTATAGTATCATTTTATAAAAAATTTTGCAACTAAACAGACTTGGACTGCAGCTGAGACGAGACGAGGCGAGATTGGTAGGGTAGGGTTCCTCCGGTCCTTCTCGGTGCGGCCCTGTTCACCCGAACTTATCAGCCACATTCAGCGGTACGTATCAATATAGCATCAGCAGCAGCTTAAGAAATAATCAGCCGTACAGGACCTGGCGGGCGGCTCGGCTTCGCGGCATCAACGGCTGGCTTGGCAAGCCAAGCGGCGCCCAGCTGTGAGCATGTGACTGCCAGCATCAATTTTTTATTATTATTATCGCTTTTTCGTTTTCGTGCTCTGACAACAGACTGCTAGCTCGCCTCGTCTACGCCCGGAAAAATACTGCTCAACGAAAACAATTCTAACACGATACAATTAAAATATTTCAAAATAAAAAAGATACCGATATTTATTATATTAAATAGTAATATTAGATTTATTACAAGATATATTTTTTTAGTATATCTATTTGGAGTTATAAGCATTACTATTTTTAAATATGTATTTGATCAACTATGGACACCTTTTTAATAAAGAACACATATATAATTGTATTTTTACGGACGTAGTACATCCATCAAAAAGAGTATATCTCTTGTTTTTTATAAGTCAAAAACAAGTTTAAATTTGATCAGGTATATAAAAAAGTTAATCTTTGTAATACTATAAATTAGTATCATTAGCTTAGTAACAAAATATATTTTCATAGTAATCTATTAGAGACATTAATGTTTATATACTATTTTCTACAAATTGATTCAGACTTAGATTTTTCCCCTTGCTTAAAATCTAGAATTGAACTTTGTTTAGGACGGACGGAGTACTCCCTTCATCCAAAAAATGCATATGGTTCCAAATATAATGACACTTATTTGATGTCAAAGTCAAAATATTTTAAATTGTAATAAACTTATAAAAGAAAATAGAATCAATAATTATGGTTCCAAATAAGTATACTACAAAATATATTCATGATCAATATAATCACACTTATTTGATGTCATACATTTTAGCATTTCTGTGAAAAAAAAGATAGTCAAAATAGAGATTAATTGACTTGGTACTGTAGCTAAAATGCACTCATTTTGGAATGCATGGAGTACTACCTCCATCCTAAAAAAGTATGTAATTCTAGTTCCCCTTTGATCAAATTTGAAGACATTAATAACTATAGCATTAAATAAGTATACTACTAAAATATAACTAATATATAATCTAATGATACTTATTTGGTAACATCGATCGGGGTAGAGTTTTTATTTGATCGCGGTCCCATGTATATGGTTGATTTAGGCCTTTTACATTGTAGTAATGAAAATAGTTAGAGGCTACTATCGCGAGGTCCACTTACATGGACTACCCCATCTATATAAATTGCTCTTGCTGGCCATTCCCACAGAAAGTGTTTTATAGCATTCTCTCTAAGATTATAGAATGCAATAAAACATGGATAAAATAATTACTCTTAATGTATAGTTTTATTTTTTATTTCATGGACATTTAATTATATGGCTTATTTAGAGTTGCAAATTGAACTAAGAGAGTTTCATCTATATGAAACTCACATATTCTCTCTTCTTGAAAATGTGTGTCATTATCATGTCATAAAAAAATGCCTACTACCTTTGTCTCCAAAAGAGTGTCATTTTCACTTTTCGATGAGTTAGCAAGTCTTAAGTTTGACCAAATATACACAAACTACCAAAATTTATGAGGTGTAACAAGTATCATGAGATGAATTATGGGATATATTTTATATTAAATCTATTTAGATATATAAGTGTTGATAATATTTTCTATAAATCTAGTTAAGTTTAAAAAAGTTTGACATAGTCCAAACCTAGAATGACACTCTTTCAGAGATAGAGGTGTATGTATATTAACCTAATAAATCAACTCTCATATAAAACTCATGTTGACACTAATATAGATTTAGTCAAATTTAAAGTTTAAGTAACAAGTGGAAGCAAAGGGTCTGTTCGCTGGTTTTTGCAGCCACTAATGTTGCTGCTTCATCAGCTACATCTCACAAATCACTGTGCTAACAGCCAGCAACAACTGCTTTTATAAGCAGCTGGACAAACCGAAAATTTGATTTCCACTCCACGGGTAACTCGGTGACAATGAGGTACTTGAGGTTAAAAAAAATGTACACATCACTCCCTCGGTAACTACTGATTTTCACTTTTCCAGCGTAAAAATTCTCGAGCTCCATGCACATCCCGGATGCGACAAACTGGCATGCGCAGCCACCAGCCAGAACGGCAGATCTGAGATCTGCGCGAGTTTTAGGCCGCCTGTGTTTGTGGGGGTGACCCCATCCCCACCCATCGCTTTCGCCAAAAAGCTAGTGTCGGTCTCGGTGGCAGGGCACGGACCACCCTCCGCCGTGGCCCGGACCGAGCTACGGTCCTCCGGCTCCGGTCGTACACAAGTTGATCCCTCGCGGGGCCCGGACCGAGCTGTTATGTTGCGCGGCTGCCGCAGGACGTCTGACGTGCACATGCGTGCGTGCGCTCGAGCCGGGCCCGGCCGGCCCTCGCCGCGGCGCATGGGCGGATGAGCGCCTGAGCCGCGCTCGTGAGCCGTGAGCTCGTTTTTGCCCTTCACCTGGCTTGGGGGCCTCGCTCTCGCTCGTCGCTCGCCCAGTCTCCTGCACCGTCCGTTGACGGACGTGCCCACTTGGGGGACGGAAGGGCGGGGCCGGGGCACACTTGTCGCCGTCCCACGGGTGACGGGCCGCAGCTCCGATCTTTTTTAGGGGCTGTTTGGCTTCCGGCCATCACCCGCCATGCTGCTGTGACGGCTCCGCCTAACTTGCGGTCGGCGAAAAAATGAACTATGAAACATGTGGCTGCCAATGTCTAATCATGAACCAAACACTCGTCTGGCTATCCGTGGCGGCCAGACTTTGTGGCGTGGCGGGGTGTGGTCAGGAACCAAGCACTCCCATGGCTGCCGTTCGCGCGCCCGAGACGCGCCTCCCTCGGTGCCGACGGAGATGCCCTCGCTTCCCCGCGCCCTCACGCCTCCCAGACCGCCAGGTAGGCCCGACGAGTCTTTCGGGCCCAACCGTCATCCGCCTCGACCGTGAATCTGGCGGTGCGTATTCGAGGTGTAGACTCGGCGGTCCCGATGACCCCACGCCCCGACGACGCCCGGCCTCTACGACGACGACACGTAGCGCGCCTCCATTCGTTGGCCGGTGGGAGCCCCGCGCGCTTTGGCCTCGAGTGAGACCGTGACAGTCTGTCCGTCCGGTGGCCGCGGCAAGGTGACGTCGGCGGCCGTTGGGCGTGTGGTGTGCGTGTGGCGCGGCAGCTTGCTGGCGCGAGCGACCACGGACGGGGCCGCCGGCCGCGCGCGCGGACGCAGCGCACAACCACAGCCACAGCCCCACAGGTGACAGGCCGGCCGGTGGGCGCGGCCGCGCGGCCAAGTTGCCCAAAACCGTGGAGCCGCGGAGTTAGGTGGTACAGTACGCTAGCAACATGCTAGCAGAAGCACGATGTCGATGTTTTTGTAGTTTTGCCAAAGCGAATTCGTGTTGGTAACTGCTAACGCTTAGAACTACTAGGAGTATATACTGCCCTCGACCACTCGAACGAAGCCGAATGTATTTGTTGAGATGGAGGGCGGAGATGAGAGAGGGGGTTCGGTAGCCTCGTGCGAGAGCCAATCGCGCGCCGCGTTTTGCCCCTCGCGTCGGCGGTGCGTTCGTCACGCGGGAAAGGCTGTCGATGTGGAGATCTTGCACGTTTTGGTCCCCGAGATAACACATGCTTGCGTCCCGGATGAGAACTCTTTGCACTATGCACGCGAGGGAACCTGAACTGCTCAACAACGTGCCATGTCAGTTGTCACCCACTTCAACACTATCACTAATTAGGACTTGTTTGGTTGCCACGCCAAAACTTTACACCCTATCAAAATAGATGTTTGGACACATATAAAGTATTAAATATAGACTAAAAAATAACTCATTACATAGATTGTGAGTACTTTGCGAGACGAATCTTTTAAGCCTAATTAGTCTATGATTTGACAATAAAGTACTACAATAACACATGCGCTAATGATGGATAAATTAGGCTTAATAAATTCGTCTCACGGTTTACTGACGGATTCTGTAATGTGTTTTTTTATTAGTATCCAAACACCCCATGTAACACCCCCATGTGACACCCGATGTGATATCCCAAAACTTTACACCCTGAAATTAAACAAAGCCTTAATAGTGTGCACTGTTAGCTAATAAGGCCCCGTTTGGTTTGAGTATGTTAAAGTTTAACTCCCATCACATCAATGTTCCCTCAAATGCATGGAGTACCAAATGTAGACTAATTGCATGCATGTCGGCACAAATTAGGAATAATTTACGAGACGAATCTATTAAGCCTAGTTAGTCCAAGATTAGAAACTTTTTGTCAAATAAGACGAAAGTGCTACGGTGTTTGTTAAACTTTAACTCCTCCAACCAAACACCCCATAAGTAGAAGTAGCAGCAAGAGCACAGGTTTTATACTCTTCTGGAGGAAAACAACATCTGGCATCTGGCGTGCCCTGTGCCAAACATCACAAAACAAGATGAATAGTTGCTAATACCCTCTTTTCCATGTAAAGGTGAGACGTGAGATATATTTTTTCGAGTGAAATGCATTGTGAGTCTCTATTTTTTTATGTTCTCATTTGGGTCTATGAACTATCAAAGAGATTAGTTGTGTCCTTCAACTTGATAACTTTTCAAGTAGTTCATTCGAATTATAAATTCAGGTCCATGATTAGATCCAGTGAACTTAGAATGAACAAAAGCTAAAGAATCTATATAATCAGTGTGAGAGTTCAAGGGTATATATGAGAACGCAGAAAAAATTTAAGGACTCACAATGTATTTCACTCTTTCTTGTAAGGACCTAAATATATACTCCATATGTCCCAAAAAAGAGTGACGTTTTTGACTTTTAGAAATCGTATTTGACCGTTTGTCTAATTCAAAAAATTTATGCAAATTATAAAATGAATAAATCATTATTAAAGTATCTCTAATGATAAAATAAGTCATAACAAAATAAATGATATTTATACAAAAAAATTGAATAAGACGGATGATCAAACAAGCTGTTTGAAATTCTAAAACGACACTCTTTTGGGGACGGAGGGAGTATATACAAAGCTTTGAAGCTGGATTTAGACTTTATTTTCCGAATTACAATCTGTAGCTTCCTAGCTACGAGGACAAAATCAAAACAGAAAGTCATATAAAGATGCTCATAAACAGAGATACAACACAACTAAGAAGCTGAAATCCACATATCTATATATGCAAATACATGTGATGTTTTTTCAAGGGCGCTCGGTTAAAAGAGAGAAAAATGGACACAACAAAGACATCCAGGGTTCTCATTCACGCACTCCAATAATATAGTCGTCATTCTCCTCAACTGTCTGACCAACCTGTATCTTCGAGGAACTAAAATCTTAGCCCATAGACATAATGCTGGTTCGCCTGGCTCAAGAAGTTGGCTTCACATCCACCGGTGTCAAATATGGACCAAATTGGATGAATTCTGGAGGCCAACCCAAACATCACTTTCGTTTCCATAGAATCTGCGGCGATGTAATTTTTTTTGCCTCCTGTTTACTTTTAGAATTGCTTTTTAATGTGGAAACTTTTAGTAAACTTTGGTTATGTTGGAATGGCGTGTGTTACTGTCTCTAATAATTTAGACTGATTTTTAAGAGTATTATTAAAAAATTGTTCCCGTGGGGAAAAAGTGAGATATATAAAGTAGCAATAACGCAATGCCACCAAACACCGCCACTAGTAGCAAAATGGGAAGGTGCAAATAGTAGGCCTGAGACCCAAGAACCTTGGCGATCCACCAAAACCGCGTTACCGTCGCCCCGCACATCCTGCAGCGTTCAGATCAGAGAACATTAAGCAAATCAGATACTCCTACTCTTGTGTTCAGCTGCAAATCAGGCCAATCGTTCGGCCAGGCGGCCTTGTTCCGCGACAAATTTAGGTCGCCGAGATCCCACCAGAGAGCACCGGTGCAGCAAGCAAGCTACTCCTACCACGACGACGTCGACGGCTGACGAATCAACCTATCTTTGCAGCCAATGGCGTCAGGTCAAACTTGTTTAGTGGGGCCCCAAGAGATAAAACTAGCGGCCTACCGTGGACTAGAATCCTGGCTCCAGAAGAAACGAGGGAAAAGAAATGGGAGGAGGAGAATCCTGGGCTGGCTCGTAACTCCCAATTATTGGTGCGTCGTGCATTGCCAATTGCCACTGTTTGCTGAGCTCGTCAGTGATGCCGTCACTCGTCAGCTCTGCATCTGCTATGCCACCACCTGAAAAGATGCCCTAAGTTTTTATTTAAGGCGATGGACGGCGAGATAGGCCGTGTTTAGTTTCGGATTCGAGGCACCACCGTTGAAACAGTGCGCAATAAATGCGCACGGTAGCATTTCGTTTGTATTTGGTAAAGATTGTTTAAACTTGACTAATTAGACTTAAAATATTCGTCTCGCAAAGTATAACAAAACTGTGTAATTAGTTTTTAATTTCATCTATATTTAGTACTCTATACATGTGCCAATATTTTAATGTAAAGGAAATTTTCTTTTTTATAGTGAAATTTAAGATAGAAATTGGGAACTAAACAACGCAGGCATAAAATGGAATCCGTGCTCCCAGAAATGCACGCACGTCCGCAACCTAGCGTATTTATGTAGTACTGTACTGCGCATAAATTGGACATAGGCTAAGGTCCAGTTTAGTTTCCAGAAAATTTTACAAAATTTTTCAGATTTTCCGTCACATCAAATCTTTGGACACATACATGAAGCATTAAATATAGATAAAAAATAAAACTAATTATGTGGTTTAGACGAAATGGACGAGACGAATCTTTTAAGCCTAATTAGACCATGATTGAATAATATTTGTCAAATAACAACGAAAAACACTACAGTGCCATTTTGCCAAATTTTTCGGATCTACACCGGCCCTAACCAAAGCTTGAAGCTTCCTGTAACGCAACTTAGAAACACAGGGCCCGAGGGCCGGCCGCATGGGTTCAGAATTTCTAGTTGGGCCTGAACGAGGCCTAAAACAGCTCCTCCAACATGTCTGTTTCGTACTCGGCCCGGCGGCCGTTCTTGACGGGCCTGGCGTCATGGTCCTGAAATGAATCAGGTTTCCACTCACCTCATTTCCATGTCGAAAAAAGTTCATGTGACGCCCCTCAGGGCCCCAACTATTCCATAAGTCCGACTTATCTCCTACAATAAAAAAAACTATATTTTTTTAGACTGTCTTATAACTTTTAATTTTTTCTGATTTACGTTTACCTCTTGCACGACTTTAAAAGCGGCGTTAGCCGTCCTACGTGTCACCACGTCAACTACGAGGAAGAGGAAGGTAAATCCGACTTTTATAATAGTTAGTGGATCAATTGAACTTTATCAAAAAAAATTAGAGTGTCCAATTATTTTTTTAGAAAAATATGAATTTAAAAACACTAGAATCTGATTTCACCTTAGTAAAATAATAGAAATTTGTTTTAACTCGGTTTTATATTTTTTTTATAAAATCATGCTTCATGTTTTTGTTCTTGCTTAGAATTATTTGAATCTTATAAGAGCATGTAATTCGCCCATGGTACTTTCGCAAGGCCATTGGTTGCTTTCGGTTATATTATTATATGTAAAACAACAACACCTAGCCCTAATTTCTTAATTACTATTCACTCACAAGGGCACAATTTCTTAATTCCTATGTACTTGCATAGGCCTAAATTTTTCTAGACGTTTCCTTATATATATTATGCATACGTACTTGTTGTCTACTGTTCGGCTAATGGTTTTTATGGCTAATAAGCTGGTCGATACTGTTTTGTTATGAGAGAAAAACATTGTACCGTGATTGATAAGCCAGGCTGATAAGTTCAAGCAAACAAGGAAACATCTATGCAAGGGATCCACATTCTCTTTTATCCACAGTCTATTTCTATGCCTCCCAGCTAACACCCAATTTGCAGATAAAAAAAACTTTGACCCTTCGAAAATACGCGAGGGCGAACTAATCAAAAAAGCCTAGGGGCTAAAAACTTCGACTCTCCGAAAATACGCGAGGGTGAAGCAATCCGAAAAGTCTAATGGTCCAAACTTCGAACCTCTGAAAATACACAAGGGCAAAGCGATCCCAAAAGCCTAAGGACTCAAAACTTCGATCCTCAGAAAATACGTGAGGGCAAAGCAATCTGAAAAACCTAAGGGCTCAAAACTTCAATCCTCCGAAAATATGCAAGGGCGAAGCAATCCGAAAATCCTAAGGGCTGAAGACTTCGAACCTCCGAAAATACATGAGGGCGAAGCAATCCGAAAAGCCTAAGGGTTCAAAACTTTGACTCCTAAAATACGCGAGGGCGAAGCAATCCGAAAATCCTAAGGCCTCAAAACTTCTGACTCTTCGGAAATGCGCGAGGGCGGAGCAAACTGAAAAGCCTAAGGGCTCAAAACTTTGACCCTCCAAAAATACACGAGGGCGAGGCGAACCTTCAAAATATCTTCGGTCTACTTTCTCTTGTACTACAGGTTCTAGTTCAGTTATTTTCTTCTGAGCCATACAAAGTTTTCTGAAGGCAACAACCTTCCCTGGTCGTACTAACTCTGTACAAATTTACAGAAGATTTGTTTATCACATATATCAATTGGCTTTCTTTCCATGTAAATGCATCCCTCATATGCATCACGACATTCATTCAAAACATTCATCCAACGCATGAGCACTTCGCTTAAGCCGAAAAGGGCATCTTAGCATCGTAAGGCTCCCTAGTATCGGTAGAAACACAGTTGATGAGATCAAAACTAGACAGCAGTCGCCGAACACCGCCTGCATCCATTTTGACCTCTAAATATACAAATGAAAAAGAGATCAGTCACTTGGCATTGCCAAAATACGTGCAACAAAGCGCAATGATTTTACAAGAGCTGAGAGACTTCCCGTTCCCAAAAATATAAGGAACCCAAGCCGAGTGATTGGATAGAGCTCAGTAACAGCGCGTTGCCAAAAATACATGCAACAAAAGCAAAATGTGAATCGACATTTACTATGAGGGTTGGTGCTAAAACTACCTAAAAGCATCGAGAGGGTCATTTCGCCGATTCTAGCTCCCTCACCCGAAAAGTTATGGGGGCTATGTAAGGTCCAAATGGCTAGAGGGGGGTGAATAGCCTATTTAAAAATCTACAAGCTTCACTAAACAACCACGTTAGTATAAAAGATGGCTAAGCTAATTCTAGCACTAGCTCAACTACACTATGCAAGCTACCTATATAATTCTAGTGAAGCAAGGCTATGATCTCTAATACACACCAACAAGACTAAGTCACTAAGCTACTTACTTCTATGTGATAAAAGCTACACTAAGATTAGTACAAGAAAGTAAAGAGCAAGTGACTTGATTCTTATACCAACAATGTAGAAAAGTAATGCACTTGAAGAATCAATCACAATGATCAACCACAAGAGAAATCCTCGGTAAAGAGATGACATAAAATTTTTATCGAGGTTCACTTGCTTCCCGACAAGCTACTCCTCGTTGTGGCGATACACCCACTTGTCGGTTCGCGAGCTAATCGACTATCAAGAGTCGAGCCCTCGGTGGGCGCCGCACAACCGCACACAAGATGGAGATCCTCCAAGCCACGAGCTCCACTAGAGTATCTAATTTGTGAACTCTCATGGGGAAGGATCAAGAACCCCTTACAACACTTAGTGAGGGCTCTAACAATCTTCAATTGTGAGCTCAATCACCTCCGCTGCTCCAAGCCGTCTACCGTGTCGGGAAACACGGAAGAGTAACAAGAAATCCGCAGCAACTCAAAGATCAAGTGCCTCTAGAATGCAACTCTCAAGCAATGCACTTGAATCTCACTCAATCTCACACAAGATGTGCAACTAAGCAAAGAGATGAGTGGAGGGGTTGTTCTCTAGCTCAAAGGATGTCTCTAGGTCTCAAAATGTGCAAAAGTTACCCTCAAACCCCAGACATCTTCTATTTATAGCGAAGGGGTATGCAGCTAGCCGTTACCGGACAACGCAATGAAAAACGTACTGACTGGACGCACCAGTCAGGGTGAGGACAAGCGTGAACAGTGCGCATCAGAAGTTACCGTTGCCGTGACCGGACGCGCTCTAGCGTTTGACCAAACGCGATGCACCTGGCGTCCGGTCAGAGTCCAGTAAGCTCCCACCACGACCGGACGCGTCCGATCACACGTGACCGGACGCGCCGCGCGTCTGGTCGGCTCTACGACCAGCTCTGCCCCTATGGGTGCCTAACCAGACACTCTGGTTCCATGAGGGACCGGACGCGCCGGTTACAAACCCTAGCACCCACGCGCCTGACTGCTGCGAAGAACTAACCGGACGCGTCCGGTCACACCGTGATAGCGTCCGGTGCAGCGTCCGGTCACCAAGGTGACCACCGTTCGCCGCCATTTCTTTTTCGACTTCCGACACAGTAGAAAATAGGCGTTTCACTTCCCCAAAAGGCACCGAATCCCGCCTCGTAAGCTCGGCGGGAGGGAGAGAGGAACCCAAACCCCTCTCTATCGCTTAAACTTCACCGCCTTCGTAAATGTGCTAACACCACCAAGTGTACACCACCATGTGCATGTGTGTTAGCATTTCACAAATATTTTCCAAGGCGTTATATTAGCTCTCAACTAGATTCTAATGCATATGCTCAAGACATTGATCTAGTGGCACTTGATTTCTGAGCTAACCGTGATTGCCCCTCTTGATAGTCGGCTATGTATCCTAAACCCGGTCAATCACTTCTCTACTCATCTTAGACCAGCAAAAGGAAAACCCTATGGTTATACCTTTGCCTTGCGCTCTTAGATCCTTCTCCTCCACTTGAACACCATGTCCATCATTTTATGTGCATTGCTTCAAGATCTTACTCATCATTTCATGCACCAAATCATGTGGTCTTGTGGCCATCTCTCCATGCCATTTCCACCTCTATCACATGTTGCTTATGCCTAGCTTAATCACATTTGATACAATAACATTAGCAACTTGGTGTCATTAATTACCAAAACCAAACTTGGGCTTTCAGGCTAGCACTAAAATAATCTAAAAAACGCAAAAGGGGCTCATTTCGCTACTTTTCACCCCACACCTCAATGTTTAGAGATCAGCGCTAAAGTAAACTGAAAGTGTCGAGGGGTTCATTGATGAGGTCATGACCATGCTTGGAGAATTACTAAAATAATGCTTGGAGAATAGTATGAACTCAAAGTGGTCTCCAAAGTTTACATTTCTTGTTTTGAGTTTAGGTTCGCCATACTATTAAGAGGGATGTAAATTTAAGTGGTCTGAGGAAGATAGAGTGCTCAAGCATAAAAATAAAATCAAAAGAAAGACACTCAAGCACCTCACGAACACTTAGATATAGTTTTTTGGAGTTTTGGCCATCGAAAGTGCCGACACTAGCCAGAGGTGCTGGCTGCCAGAACTCTCGGGCCCTTGGGACTTAGGCGCCCAGCTCGATCAACCGTCGGAGGTGCCGATGCGAGCCAAAAGTGTCGGCAGTCGTTGGCAGTTCTAACTCTGGCTGAGTCAACCAAGTGGACTGCGCATTTGAATAGTGTTTTCCTTAGGCACCGGAAGTTCCGGCGATCTATGCTGGGACTTCCGACGCAGATCTGAACGGTTGGTTTTTTCCTTGGAGTATAAATAGCTCTCTTCTCTTCTAACCGTCGTCCACTCATTCATTGCTCACCAACCTTCATCCAAAACAGCTCCCAAGCATTCAAGGTTCCCCTCTCCCCTCCTATTTGCTCCAATCTTCGATTTCCCTAGGGTTTTGAATAAAAGGAGAGTGGATTGAGTGAGAGAATCACTTTGGCAAGCTTGAGGACTTGATTTCTTCATCAAGCCGGTTGGATTTGCATCTATTACTCTTAGAGCTTTGCTCCTAGTCGGCTAGGCGTTGCCCAAGAGCTTCCATCTTATGGAAGAGCCTTAGGAAGTTTGTATTACCCTCGATTTCTTAGTGAAAAGCTTGAGTGACCTTCGTGGTTGCTTTGAGAGAGGCAAGGAGGTGGAAGAGACTCCGACCTTTATGGTTACCTCAACAACAAGGACGTAGAGCTCCTTTGTGGGGTTGTTGAACACCGGGATAAATCCTTGTGTCCTATGTGCTTGTTGTTATTGAGATTTGTGCTATCATATTTGTTCTTGTTGGTTTCTCTTCCTCCCAAAATCTCCTCTTAGGGTTTGGACTTGATCTACGGAGTGGAAGCGTTTCCGCGTCAAGGGAGTGACTCTACGTGTCTACCAACCACTTGGAAGTGGAGTTGTAAGAAATCCCAAGCTCAAAGTGCATTTTAGCACTTGTAGTATAATCCACGTAGGAGTCAAAACTCCTAGCTATTTGCGTCAAAACTTTTGGCTGCCAGAAGTTCTGGCTCAAACTGTCAGGACTTCTGACACTTGCTAACATTTGACTTTGAGTGTGTGTAGAAATTTTAGATATGCCTATTCACCCCCTCTAGGCATTGTTTAGATCCTTTTAGCTTTGCCACTGACTTCGGCGAACTAGACACTAACCAATCCAACATTTTTGGCAAAGGACCTTACCACCGATTTCGATGTCACCAACAACACTTACGCAAAACATATCAGTAACTATCGACTTCGGCTGAGTTGACTTTGCCCACACCAACATATCGGTGAGGGCCTCGCCATCTACTTCAGTGTCATCAAAGATGCCTTCACCAACATGTCTACAAAGGGCTACACCATCAGCTTTGGTAATCAATGACACCGCTTTTGCTAACTTTTTGGCGAGGGGCTTCGACTATAACTTCGACGTCACTAGCTATGCTTTTGTCAACATTTCTCCAAGGGGCTTCACCATTAGCTTCGGTGTAATCAACCTCGCCTTCACCAATTTAGAGCAAGGGGGATCACCATCAACATCTTCGACTACACCTCTGCCAACTTCTTGGAGCGGAGGGATTGCCATCGGCATCTTTGACTTTGCCTTCACCGTCAATTGGAGTGGGAGGATCCCCATCTATGACATCTACGACATCAACCGCGTCTACGTCATTCACTTCGAGCACACAAAAGAATTTCTCACAAGTACAAGCCAAGATGGGTGGACAAAGAATGCATTGGACAAGCAATCCGCCCAAAGACAAAAGCCTTGCTTGGCACCCATGAGTGAAAAGCTTCAAGACGGGTCATGATTATCTAGAACTACCTCGCCTACATTGACTACTCCATCTACTTTGATTACCTCAATATCTTCGGTGAAGGCTCTATTGTGAAAATAAGGTATCAAGGGGCCCAAGGCCATACAAAGGATCAGGCCACCAAAGATTAGGTCATTGAGGTTCGACCAAAGGTTGCCATCGAAGACTAGCCAGAGACAAATTAGTCCCTTGACTATCTGTGTATAGATGAAAGTTGTATGCCAAGTTTGAGTTGTAATGGGATCACATTTAGTTCTATTTAACTATTTGGTCTTTTACTTTCAATCAATACCAAATAGTTGAGGGGATGCTGTTGGGGGGTGCATTGTATGTTTGGGACCCTTACTCTTATATTTGGGGCCCAATTTGTAGCCTCTAGTGGCCTTTTCATAAAACAATCCCTCCTAGGAAAATAATGAAAACCTCCCCTCCCATCTTCCCTATAAAAGGGGAAGAGGGAGAGGTGGAGAGGGAACTTTGGCCATCAACTCATTTTGCTCTCTCCCTTGTTCTCTCTTTCGCTCTCGCATTTTTGTTGGCTAAACCAACAGTTCCAAATCCCAATTCCCCACTCTAAATCCCACCCACAAATCCAAAAAAGGGCTAGAATTTCTTGCTATCTTGTCAATTTGAAATGTATTCAATTGTTGAAAGAATCAAGTGAAAGTTATGGTGAACATGTGGACACTTGAAATGTTCATGTGCAAGGTCAGTTTTCATACAAGAACCAAAATGCCCTTAGATGCAAACATGCATAGGCTAGTAATTTGAGCAGTGTATAGAACAATGATTAGTTGACTAGAAGCATTTATTTACCTTGTTTCAAATGTTATGGCACACATCTTGATGTAAACTGATTTCATGTTTATCATATCCACTAGCAATATAGCCCTTTTTCTTGCACTTCGTTCCATGATGTTGGTGAGCTGATAAATAGTGAGTCTTCTCATCTAATAAATACAACAATCAACAATGTGGTTTGAAGGCAATACCTCTTTGTGATCTCAAATTTTTATCACTTTACCTTTAAGGTAGCAAGTTAGACAAAGTGTGCGACCTTTGTACCTATGAGCTTCTCTACAATAAGAAGTGTGGGCTATCCTTTCTGGATCATTTGCTTCTCCTGCAAATAGGATATCGCTACCGTAACCAACCTTCTACTCAAACAACTCTATCTACAATAATCACCGAATTATTACAGCATTACAAAGAGACAAATTGGTGGAGAATTGAAGGTGAGAATAGTGAGGAGTTTCAAGCCTAAATTGATGATTTTATAACCTTTTAGACACTGGTCATGGAAGCAGACTTGCTGGCTTTGGTGCCAGGCACGGGTCGAGCTCTAGCTCTAGAATCCTTAGCTTTTCTGGCACTATGGTGGCCGACCTTGGTGAGAACACCATGAGATGAGGGTGTAGCGACCTCTTTTGACTCGTTGTGCTTGTTGTACTCGGTGGCTGCTCCTTGCGCTACTTCTATGGATAGCACGGTCGGACTCGAGTGAGCGAGCGACTCATGGTTCTTGGAGTCAACAAGTGTGGCATAGCGGGTTGCGGTTATGACATCTTCTTGCATCGTTGGGCTTTTTCAACTTGAGTTACGTTGGCTACTTTTCGTGACGCAGTTGACGCTAGGCGTGTAGTGATTTCTTTTGGGACCTAGCAGTGTTTACACATGTAGATTGGTAGAAACATAGAAGCCTACGTCGATGATGTTGTCATCAAGTCAAGGAAGTTTAGAGATATCATTTGGGACCTATCAGAGACTTTCGATAACCTCTGAAGGTTTGATATAAAGCTAAACTTGAAGAAGTGACCTTTGGTCTTCCTTTGGGCAAATTGTTGGGATACGTTGTTTTAGCATGAGACATCGAAGCCAACCCCGTCAAAGTGAATGCTATCCTCCAAATGAGAACAATCAAATAGCTAAAAGATGCACAGAAGCTTATGGGGTGTCTAGAAACCCTAAGCCGTTTCATATCGAGACTCAACGAGAAGGGACTCTGATGAGATCCTAACATATGGATATGTTAAGCCTCGGGTTTAATGGTTTTCAAACGAGAAAGACCCCCGACCGACCCCTCTAGGATTGCCTAGGGGCTCGGGGGCTATACCCAGCGGGTACGCTCACGTGCACCCTTTGAGAAGAAACCCGGTTGAGCTTGACTTTGCCACAACCTCCGCTTAGGGCTCGGGGGCTTGCCTGAGCCCCTAGGCTCCTGATCTACGAGGACACTTCGGCACGGCCCTTGGCTCCTGCCCCGCCAACGACGTCAGCCAAGGCCTGGGCATAAGAAGACAAGCCCTGAGCTACTGAGGCTCGGGGGCTCCTCAGCGCTGCCCCTTAGGCACAACATTGCCGGCCACTTTCCCGAAAAGGTCACACACAAGGCATGACACATGAAGACAAAGCTTCCCAGCGGCCTCCAGAGGCTCAGGGGCTCCCAAGCCCGCACGTCAGCCCATGGAGCCGACCTGCTTCATCGCCAAGAAGACTCCAAAAGGTCCACCTAGGGGAGGTCGGTCCAAGCTGACATAGCCTGACACGCAGAGTGTTAGAACAGAGTAGCCAAATGACGCACAAGGCTTCTTCAACTACATGACACCACCACAGTTCCCAACATGTCACTGCAAGGCCCTCCTAGACTCCGACGTATGTAAACCATAGACTAGTTCACCCAAACCGCCATGTACCTGACCTATCTTATTATAAGGGATAAGGTCAGACCTAGTGGGGGGACGATCACTAGAAGACAGATCATTCCATTCCATTCCATTCCTTGGCCTTTGCTCAGCACCGAGAGCAAGGCAACCCACAGAGGGGCACCGAGAGCTCCTCCATCGCATCCCATCATCTTCCTCCTCTCCGACAAGGGGAAGGCTCCACTAGAGGCGAGACAACCTTAGGATTAGTACCAAGCTAACCCTCTACCAAATCTCTCTACAACCTTATTGTAACCCCCGATTTTGGATGCTTTTGAGTATAAGGATCATCAGTTGCTGGACGTAGGGCACCGATTGGCCCAAACCAGGATAAACCGTTGCGTCCTCTCTGTGATTCTTGTGTTCTTGAGTCCACCTAAAGATGGCAACGTGGAATTCCCCGTTGGGGATCACTCCACCATCCTTGTCCCCATGGGGAAAAATTCACCATCCCCGTCCTCGCGAATGGTCATAGGGGACGTTTTCTCCCCATCCTCGATCCCTGCGGGGAATTTACACTCGACGGGGATCCCCGTCCCTGCGTAAATCATGTCTTAAATTAATTGGGGTAGTCAATAGAAAGTCAATAGCAACATTCAGAAGTAGTCCGCACAAACACAACAACATTGATTGAGGCATACAAGTCCATGGCATGGCTCAATTTGTAAAGAAAAAAAGAGTACAGAAGATCTGAGAGTAGGAGACGCAGCATGCTTGAATCAAAATCCCAAGAGTTGTAATAGAAGGAGATAGGGAGACCAAATATTTTAATAGATGGAGACCATGATCAAAACCCAATGATATCTAGAGGACTAGAGCACGACACTGAATCTTAAGATTTGCTGGTGCCTTTGCGTCCATGCTGCTTCCATGTTGCGCACACTGTCGCTTCACTCGGTGTGGCTGTGCCCTGCTCCTATTTGTCACCGTTCCAACATGGTGCGTCGTGCGCCACCCATGGCCTCGTGGTGGTGGACCAACGAGTGGTCGCGAGGTGCCAGCGATGGAGTAGCACTAGCACTTGGAGTCGAAGGGTGTCGGACTCGAGTCGCAACTCGCAAAAGAAGTGGCGGCTAGTGTCTTGGAGAAAGAGGAACAGATGTGTAGAGTTAGGGTTAGCTCCTGGTATTTATACTCAGGTAGCTGGGTCTTTAGATGGGCCTTTTACATGGGCCTTGCGCCCTGGGCGCCTGGTGGCCAATGCCTGCTGCTTGCTTCACGGTGTGGGGCAATGGTGATCGGGGTCGGGGACTAGCAAACCATCCTCGTCCCCGCCATCCCTGACGGGGATAGTTTTCCTACCAATCCATCCCCATGGGGATCAATTTTGTTCCATCCCCGTCCTCTAATGGAAGAATTCCCCATGGGGAATCAGGAATCGGGTCCCCATTGCCATCTTTAAGTCCACCCGAGCCACCGGTGACCCATACTCTGACACCGACTCAAACAACAACGCTTGTCGTGGTTCTGACCCCATGATAGACTCCCTCTATACAAGCTCCTCTACAAGACGCCAAACTAGGAATGGACCCAAGAAGTCCAAAAATCTCTCGATGACCTCAAGGAATTCCTCATGAACCCTCCTATCCTAGTTGCTCCACTCGATAATGAGCCACTGCTTCTCTACATAGCGGCCACCACCTAGGTGGTCAGTGTAGTGATAGTAGCCGAAAGGAAGAAGGAAGGGCACCTCTATCCTGTTTAGCAACCGGTCTACTTCCTCATCTAGATGATCAGCTAGAGCAAGACACACTACCCATAGATTCATACATGGTCTACATGGAGAAGAAGAAGAAGTTGGTCCACTACTTTGCTACACATTCAATTATGGTGGTCACATTCTACCCCCTCAAGGAGATCATCAACAACAGAGATGCCACCAATCGAATAGCCAAGTGGGTGATAGAGCTCATGGCATTGCTTATGTCCCATTAACTGCTATAAAGTCACATTCCTTGGTTGACTTCATCGTAGAATGGATCAAAGCCTATACTCCTCTGGTTCCAACAGATTTGGAGTATAGAACATGTGCTTCTATAGATCCTTGATGCTCAATGGGCGTGGGGGATGGAATCATGCTAGTTTCTCCTTGAAAGGTCCTTATTTAGTTTTGGTAATTGAGTGATAACCTTAGGTGGACTAATTGTGTTTAATGAGAGATACACAGGAGATTAGTCCATAGGTGATGGTGTCATGGAGGAGCTCATTGCATATGAGACATGACATGGAGTCATGTGGCCAAGGTGGCAAAGATCAAGATGAGGCTTGGCTCGATGGACCTGTTGCAAGTGTGAAGGGCAAGTCGGAGGCTTTGGAGCGATGGACCGTGATGCGGTGAAGCTTAAGCAAGACTTGGCGCCGATGGACTGACGCAACGGTGAAGAGCAAGTGAGGTCAAGATCGATGGACCAAGGTCACATGATGATATGAAGTGGATCATATCATTTGTGATATGGTTGGTGCATGTGTTGCATCAACGTCAGAGGAGATGGAGTGGAATGCGCATGGCAAAGGTATAACCTAAGGGCATTTCCATTTCACCGGTCATAGGTGTGTAGAGAAGTTTATGACCGGGTTTAGGATAGATGGCCGTACTATCAAGAGGGGCAAACTTATTTGCATATCGGTCATCTAGTGCCACTCGTGTGATCTAACTATGCATCGTTGCTAGGATCGAGTGGCGTGACAAGTTGAGTGGTTAACTCATTCGGTAAAATGATTATGAAAATGCTAACACACGTGCACAAGGTGGTGATCACTTGTTGGTGTTGGCACATTTGTGAAGGTGTTGAAGTTTAAGCGGTAGAGAGGGTTTGGGTTTCTCTCTCCCTCCCGCCGAGCTTGCGAGCGCGGGATTCAGGCGTTTTTGAGGAGTTGAAATGCATATTTTCCACTACGCCGGAAGTCGGAAAAGAAACGAAGGCGAACGGAGGTCATAGAGGTGACTGGACGCTGCACCGGACGCGGTCACGGTGTGACCAGATGCGTCCGGTCATATCAGCGCGCCTAGGGTTTGTGACCGGACGCTGGTCTGGCCTGACCAGCGCGTCTGGTCAGTTCATCTATGCGTAGAAGAAGAAAGCGCGCGACCGGCGCGTCCGGTCTCTCAAGGAACCGGCGCGTTCGGTCATGTGTCCAGAGGGGCAGAGCGCAGCGGAGTGATGATCGGACGCGAGGCGCGTCCGGTCACACATGATCAGACGCGTCCGATCGTTGAAGGAGCTTACTGGACTCTAACCGGACGCTGGCACTGTCGCGTCCGGTCATCGCAAGGAGCGCGTCCGGTCATGTCGTTGCGCACGCGGTACTGTGCGATCGGCGCATCCGGTCGTGGCAGCGGTGCGTCCGGTCGTTGCGAGGGGCGCGTCCGGTCGTTGCTAGGGGCGTGTCCGGTCATTTGGTTTGACTGTTGGCGCAGTGACCGTTGGAGGATCGGACGCGGTCGAGCGCATTCGGTCAGTTACGACCGGCGCGTCCGGTCATCCCGAAAAAGACCCAGTGAAGGGGTAATGACTCTATTTGACTGTGGGGTTATAAATAGATGCCTTGGCCAGCCTTGGCCGGCAGCTGAGCATACTTTGGCCTTGGTGGCTTATGTGGTAGTGCTTGGAAGCCCTCTAACTCACTCATGCTTGATAGTGTTCATCGGATCGAGTGAGAGAGCGATTCTAGTGCGTTGCATCGAGAGGATTGCATCGAGTGGCACTAGGTGATCATGTTGCAAGCCGGTGGTGCTTGTTACTCTTGGAGGTTGCCACCTCCTAGACGGCTTGGTGGCTTGCGACTCCGTTGAAGCACGCGTGGAGATTGTGCGTGGCTCTGGAGGAGGATTTGTGAGGGGAATTGTGCTCACCCCGCGGGGATCGCGAAGAGCAACTCTAGTAAAGCTCGTGACTTGGAGGATCCCCATCTTGAGAGTGGATGTGCGGTAGCCGCTGAGGGTTTGACTCTTGATAGTCAATTAGCTCGTGATCCATCAAGTGGGTGTATCGGCACAATGGGGACTAGCTTGGTGGCAACCAAGTGAACCTCGGTGAAAAACCGCCGTGTCAACATTGTGTACATCTTCTCGGTGGTTTGCTTTCGATTCACAAGCTTGTATTTACATTCATATACTTGTGCTTGTGTAGTTGCTCTTGTAACTAGTTTGCTTGTGTAGTTAGCTAGTTACCTTCTTGCTTGTGTAGCATAGAAGTAGCTCCCGTTGCGTGGCTAATTTAGTTTGTGTAACCTTGTTAGTCATATTGCTTAGTTTGTGTAGCTAAGTAATTTGTGCTTTCTAGTTTGGCATTAGTTGCCTTGCTATTGAGTATTGCTAGTGAGCATAGGTGGCTTCGTGCTTTTGCTTACTAGAATTGTGTAGGAGCTCCCCGGCTTTGCTAAAGTAATAGTGCATAGGTTTGTGTGACCTTGCTCTAGAATTGTTTAGGAGAGCTCTTGCTAAGGAAAGCACCTTAGTTACATAATTAGGATATTTGTGAGGTGCTTGTGAACTTAGATAGAGGGGTGTAGTCTTGGCTAGACCGATAGTTTTAATTCCGTATTTGTTTCGGTTTGCCGACGCGATTAATTTTAGAAAGGACTATTCACCCCCCTCTAGTCCGCCATCTCGACCCTTCAATTGGTATCGGAGCCCGGTCTCTCATTTGTGGTCTTCACCGACCCGAGAGGATGGCGGAATATGGACTAGATGTTGATTGTCCTCACATGTTTGATGGCACACACTTTGCACGGTGGAAAAATTTGATGATATGCAATTTTAAGTTTATTTGCCCTCAAATGTGGTGGATGGTAGATGTAGGCTTTTCTCATGTGTTGGATGAAGATAATCTAACTCAAGCACAAGAGAAATGCCTAGATCTTGACATCCAAGCTACTAACATCATGTATAGATCTTTGGATGATAGCATCTTTGGTAAGATCATGGACCTCAAATCCGCTCATGAGATATGGGCCTATCTCAATGAAAAGTATGGAGCTATCACCGATGATGACGATGATGTCAAGCCCAAGGAGGTCGCACATGATGATGTTGAGCATGACCACAACACGATGGTTGTAGAGGATTGCTCCACCTCATGGTCAAGTGATGATGATGATCGATCTACCACAAGTTCACTTAACAAGAATGGTGATGATGCATCAAGTGTTGCAAGTGGTGTTTCTACCCCAAGCACACTTGATGGTGACAACGTTGGTTCATGCTCGGGCCTTGATGATGCTACTACAAGCCCATCCACTACATCACATTGCTTCATGTCACTAGGTGACACAAAGGTATCAAATGATAATGTGATTGATCATGTTGATTCATATGATGAGCTTGTTAGTAGACTTGCTAGCATGAACTTGTCTTTAGAAAATGAGAAAGCTAAAACCATGAAATTAGAAAATGAAAACTCATTTCTAAAAACCACATGTGAACAACAAAATCATCTACTTTATGTTACTACTTGTTCACATGAGGAGCTAAAATTGGCTCATGAGGAACTTAGTGTTGCTCATGATAATTTGGTACAAAAACATGCTTCTCTCTTTAAGATGTTATTAAAGAAAATTAAAATTAATGAGAGCTCATCACATGGATCAAATGATCAATTGCAAAATGTGACTAACCCTTGTGATGTAGGGAGAAAGCATGTATCCACCTCTTGTGATGACTTATTAGATATGCTATGTTCTTCACATATATATGCTTGTTCTACTTCTATGTCTTGTGAGACTAACATTTTGAAGGAGAACAATGAGATCAAAAGTGAAGTGAAGAAATTGAGCAACAAGTTAGAGAGGTGCTACAACTCAAAAGTCACCTTTGAGCATATATTGAAAACTCAAAGAAACTTTGGTGACAAGAGTGGCCTTGGTTTCAACAAGAGCAAGAAGAATATGACCAAAGGGGAAAAGAAAAGAGAAAGGAAGATGAAGAAGCTAGCTCGAGAGAAGCTCTCTCATTTCATGTGCTACCGATGCCATGAAGTGGGTCATCTTCACCAAACATGCCCCAACTTAGAGAAGCTCAAGTTGAAGAAAGAAGAAGAAAGGCTCAAACGCAAGTGCTTCAAGTGCCATACATGGGGTCACTACACCTCAATGTGCCTAAGCAAGAAACTAGTGAAGCAACAAGAAGAGCCTCAACCAAAGCCACACGTTGAGCATGAGAAGAAGAAAAAGAAAACAAGAAGGGGTGGAAGAGGAAGGCATCCAATGCAAATCCAAGATACCAAGATGATGAGCAAGAATCAAATTGAGAAAAGAAATTTAGCTCACATCAAGTGCTTCAAGTGTGAAGATATGGGACACTTTGCCTCGGGGTGTCCTACCAAGCTTGAGAAGAATGCTCAAGCAACTCATGAGAGGCAAGGCAATGAAGAGCATCATATGAGCAAGGAAGAAAAGACTCAACCAAATAGAAGATGCTATTCATGCCGGGAAAGGGGACACATGGCTCATTCATGTCCCCTAGGTAATAATTCTAAGCCTAGTTCAATTAATAATACTAACATGCTTAGAAAGGATGGCAATGGTACCTCATTGGTTAGAATTGCAAAACATCCCGCTACCCATACTAAGGCTTTGCCTAAGTATATTGCTCCTAACTTGAGAGGACCCAAACTTATTTAGGAACCATCAAAAAGTGGATGATTATTTGTAGGTACCATTGACATTGGAGGCTTGATTCATTTGGTTTCATATTGGCCATCATATGTTGAATCAAGTTTTAAAGCTTAGTGCATATTCTATCCCAATGCCAAGTCAAAATAAATGGAGTCCAAATGCTACAACATACAAGTGCAACATTCAAGATTGTGGTGATTTATTGGATATATTTTATGGCTTGCAAATATTTGAGTTGGAGCTTGCAAAAAGGATGATCATGTGATAACCAAGGTATATCTCTAGTTGATCATTTTATTTGGGTGCATATGAGATGATTGAATGGATTAAATGCCTAGCAATCAAATTTGGATTGGTTTGTGTTGGATAATTTTATGAGATGACATTTAGTAAGTGGATTTGATGGATATATGTCTTGTGAAAGTATTCAAACAAGTTAGTTTCAAGTTTGATTCAATTTGGTGAAGTATAGCTCAATGTATTGAAATCTGTCCATTATTGAAAATCTGAGCTAGCTGAGATCAAGTCTGAGTTTGAGTGACCAAATCATATTGGATTGGCTTGAAATTTGGTATGCATGCTCTAGACTTATGATATGAGATGCTGTATAAATTTCATGATAATTGGATGAGAAATGCTTTGGCTTTGGAGTACATCTTGTCAGCTATAGTGCAGCAGTTTTCAGCATGTAGCAGTGGTGGAAGAATTAATATCTGATAGCCATCTAGATGTCAAATGAAGCTCAAATTTTTACAGCTGCTAGATGACTTAGTAATTCACATCTCCACCAAATTTCGTGGCATTTGGACCTATACATTGGGAGATATAAATTATTATTTAAAGGGTACAGAATCTGCCAGAAAAGTGATAATTATTGGATTGATCTAGAGTCACTTTAAGTGAAAGGTCCTCAAGTTGGAAATATATTTAAAAGTGTTTGAGGCACCTAAGTTTGGTTTTGAATTGATCTATAAGCATGACAAGAAATGAGTACAAGGGCATTGATTGTGGAATGTACTTAGTGTACAAATTTGGTACTCAAATTTGAAAATGAAGATCAAACTCAAGATGAAGATGAGGTTCAAGTTCTAGTAATGATTGGAGATCATTTGGTAGAAAGAAAAGGACTTAAAGAATAATTCAAGGTTACTCATCAAGTTAAGTCCATAGATCAATCAATCAAAGGCAATTCAAGTAAGTGTCAAGGATGGTTCTTTTGAGAGAGGTCACTTCTCCCTGCTGAGGGGGCTTGCCGCCCATGGGTGGGTAAACCGAGCACCGGCTTGGAAGGCTAACCTGGAAGTGATGAATTCAAGGGACATTTGAGATGCTTAATTAAAGCAATCAATAGGGTTGATCAAGAAAATCAAGCAACACCCAAAAGAGAGCTAGTCATAGTTATAAAATTGGTATCATAAATACTTCTCTGATGCAAGCATTGATCAAAGAGAAAAAGCAAGCCAACCACAACAAGAGATAATGCACTTGATTATTAGTGGTTCTTATTTCATATGGGTGAAGAATGGATTTCTCTGTAATGATTGGTCTTCACCAAGCTTATAAATTGGACTTCATATTGCTATTGGAGTAATGAATTGGAATCTATGTGACTATACTCTACTCCAACATAACAAAGGTATCATTACAATGTGCATGATCATTTCATCCCTTACTAGTATGTGATTAGTGCATATAGTACATGCTTACTAGGATCATGCATAACAAATGAAATATTTAAATTCATAGCCTACCACTATTGCTTAAATCATTTAAATGATCTAGTGGTATGTGTATGAATTTGTTCATGAGCTAGTGAACCCAAGTATTTGATCTAGTTTGGATTGCTAACAAGTGACAAGTACAACATTGGCAAGATAACCCTTAGTATGAGGAGTGAAGAAGCTTGTCATTGGATCAAACCGGACTTAGAATCTTAGGCAAATCAACTTAGTTCAAGTGATATTAGAAGCTCATGACAATGATATGGGTACAAGCACAAGACAACAATGCAAATGGATATCTAGGATGTTTTAAATGGTATCTAGACTCAAAATATTTCTTCAATTGGTATTTACAAGTGGTGTCTAGATCATGATCTATAGGTGATATCCTACAAGTGGTACTCATAAAGATAGCAAATGTTCAAGAAAAGATCATATTGACAAATCCTACAAGTGGTTCCATGATAGAGGATTCTTAAAATTGGTATCACACACTTATTCGTGGTATTTCTACACATGATATCATTAATACAAGACGGTGGTTCCACAAGTCATCCTCAACTTTAAGTGATCATCAAATGAAGAAAGTTCCCTCACACACAAGAGCTCAAGATTATCAAGTGAATGACCCATGCTATGACATAGGGGGAGGAGCCCCACCTAATGGTATCAAGGTCAAAGATCCTAAGTGGTATCTCAAGAGCAACATACAAGTAATGTCATTCTAACATGTGCGGTGATGTCCATCAACAACGCAATATTCAAGTCTCAACCATCTACCCCACTGCAAACCTTTGCATCAATGAGAAGTACACCCTTTATGGAAATTGATGACAAAGCGGGAGAAGTTGGAACAAAGATATGTCAATACACCAAGAGAGAGAGGTTTGGGAATGAGTTTGGACATGGAGATGGACAAAGAGGGAGCAACATTGAAGAAATGAGAAGGATCAAAATTCTTGGACAAAAGAAGCACACAAGTAGGGGGAGCAAGTTCATGAACATTGTTTGGTTGCATTTGATATGTTCATATTCATGTGCTTACTTGCATTGCATAAATTTTATATTTAATATGCATGCTTGTGTGTTGTATGCTAGTTATAGAACTTGCAATGTTGATATGATAACTAGCATGCATAGGATGGTAGCTAGACTTGTGTTTATCATGAAAAACTAGAACCTTGCTTATAATGTTGATCTCACGGGGTTTCTAGTGTTTTTGATGTCTAGCTATTCATGATGCTAAGGATGATGGCAAACTTATGATTTTCAAATGACATCGAGCTATCAAATGGTATCGAACTATAAAGGTTTATTCTATACACCTTAGCATCACTTAGTAGTGCTCACCCTCCCACAAATTTCATATTTATGCATATGTGCAAGCTTGAAACCAAACTATTTGAGCACATATGTAGGGAGAGTTATCACTACCAAGTCGGATTTTATGGTGCTTATCCAAATCCTAACATAGAGCTTAAATGTTGCATAAGTGGCATAAAGTCCAAAAGACCTTAATTTCCATATCTTTGTAGAGTTGTCATCAATTACCAAAAAGGGGAAGATTGAAAGGTCCTTGTTTGGTTTTGGTAATTGAGTGACAACCTTAGGTGGACTAATTGTGTTTAATGAGAGATACACAGGAGATTAGTCCATAGGTGATGGTGTCATGGAGGAGCTCATTGCATATGAGACATGACATGGAGTCATGTGGCCAAGGTGGCAAAGATCAAGATGAGGCTTGGCTCGACGGACCTGTTGCAAGTGTGAAGGGCAAGTCGGAGGCTTTGGAGCGATGGACCGTGAGGCGGTGAAGCTTAAGCAAGACTTGGCGCCGATGGACCGACGCAACGGTGAAGAGCAAGTGAGGTCAAGATCGATGGACCAAGGTCACATGATGATATGAAGTGGATCATATCATTTGTGATATGGTTGGTGCATGTGTTGCATCAACGTCAGAGGAGATGGAGTGGAATGCGCAAGGCAAAGGTATAACCTAAGGTCATTTCCATTTCACCGGTCATAGGTGTGTAGAGAAGTTTATGACCAGGTTTAGGATAGATGGCCGTACTATCAAGAGGGGCAAACTTGTTTGCATATCGGTCATCTAGTGCCACTCGTGTGATCTAACTATGCATCGTTGCTAGGATCGAGTGGCGTGGCAAGTTGAGTGGTTAACTCATTCGGTAAAATGATTATGAAAATGCTAACACACGTGCACAAGGTGGTGATCACTTGTTGGTGTTGGCACATTTGCGAAGGTGTTGAAGTTTAAGCGGTAGAGAGGGTTTGGGTTTCTCTCTCTCCCGCCGAGCTTGCGAGCGCGGGATTCAGGCGTTTTTGAGGAGTTGAAATGCATATTTTCCACTACGTCGGAAGTCGGAAAAGAAACGGAGGCGAACGGAGGTCACAGAGGTGACTAGACGCTGCACCGGACGCGGTCACGGTGTGACCGGACGCGTCCGGTCATATCAGCGCGCCTAGGGTTTATGACCGGACGCTGGTCTGGCCTGACCAGCGCGTCCGGTCAGTTCATCTATGCGCAGAAGAAGAAAGCGTGCGACCGGCGCGTCCGGTCATGTGTCTAGAGGGGCAGAGCGCAGCGGAGTGATGATCGGACGTGAGGCGCGTCCGGTCACACATGATCGGACGCATCCGATCGTTGAAGGAGCTTACTAGACTCTAACCGGACGCTGGCACTGTCGCGTCCGGTCATCGCAAGGAGTGCGTCCGGTCATGTCATTGCGCACGCGGTACTGTGCGATCGGCATATCCGGTCGTGGCAGCGGTGCGCCTGGTCGTTGCGAGGGGCGCGTCCGGTCATTGCTAGGGGCGTGTCGGTCATTTGGTTTGACTGTTGGCGTAGTGACCGTTGGAGGATCGGACGCGGTCGAGCGCGTCCGGTCAGTTACGACCGGCGCGTCCGGTCATCCCGAAAAAGACCCAGTGAAGAGGTAACGACTCTATTTGACTGTGGGGTTATAAATAGATGCCTTGGCCGGCAGCTAAGCACACTTTGGCCTTGGTGGCTTATGTGGTAGTGCTTGGAAGCCCTCTAACTCACTCATGCTTGATAGTGTTCATCGGATCGAGTGAGAGAGCGATTCTAGTGCGTTGCATCGAGAGGATTGCATCGAGTGGCACTAGGTGATCATGTTGCAAGCCGGTGGTGCTTGTTACTCTTGGAGGTTGCCACCTCCTAGACGGCTTGGTGGCTTGCGACTCCGTTGAAGCACGTGTGGAGATTGTGCGTGGCTCCGGAGGAGGATTTATGAGGGGAATTGTGCTCACCCCGTGGGGATCGTAAAGAGCAACTCTAGTAAAGCTCGTGGCTTGGAGGATCCCCATCTTGAGAGTGGATGTGCGGCACCCGCTGAGGGTTTGACTCTTGATAGTCAATTAGCTCGTGATCCATTAAGTGGGTGTATCGCCACAACAGGGACTAGCTTGGTGGCAACCAAGTGAACCTCGGTGAAAAACCGCCGTGTCAACATTGTGTACATCTTCTCGGTGGTTTGCTTTCGATTCACAAGCTTGTATTTACATTCATATACTTGTGCTTGTGTAGTTGCTCTTGTAACTAGTTTGCTTGTGTAGTTAGCTAGTTACCTTCTTGCTTGTGTAGCATAGAAGTAGCTCCCGTTGCGTGGCTAATTTGGTTTGTGTAACCTTGTTAGTAATATTGCTTAGTTTGTGTAGCTAAGTAATTTTCGCTTTCTAGTTTGGCATTAGTTGCCTTGCTATTGAGTATTGCTAGTGAGCATAGGTGGCTTCGTGCTTTTGCTTACTAGAATTGTGTAGGAGCTCCCCGGCTTTGCTAAAGTACTAGTGCATAGGTTTGTGTGACCTTGCTCTAGAATTGTTTAGGAGAGCTCTTGCTAAGGAAAGCACCTTTGTTACATAATTAGGATCTTTGTGAGGTGCTTGTGAACTTAGATAGAGGGGTGTAGTCTTGGCTAGACCGATAGTTTTAATTCCACATTTGTTTTGGTTTGCCGACATGATTAATTTTAGAAAGGACTATTCACCCCCCCTCTAGTCCGCCATCTCGACCCTTCACTCCTGATGGGGACCGAATGAGGCACCTTCGAGGGAGCTACTAACAATGTCACCGAATATGAAGCCCTCCTCGACGGCCTACGATCCGTGATATGCTAGGCATTTGAAGACTTGTCGCCTTGGGAGACTCTAAGATGGTAGTCAACCAAGTGATGAAAAAGACTCGGCGTGCAAGTACCTGAAGATGGAGAATTCTCATTTTTCAAGGAGTCAAATGATTTGAACTTTTACCAAAGTTATACAAAAAAGTACTAATATGTATAATACAAAATAAGCATCATTAGTTTAATTACATAATGTATTTTCGTAATAAACTTATTTGGAGACATAAATATTAATATTATTCACTATAAATTTGGTTGACCTTGAGCTTGTTTGACTGACATGAATCTCATAATTGTGTTTTTTGGGCCGGAAAGATCAGTAGTATAAACTATAAGCGAATGAAGCTTGTGTTTTGGAGGGCATTAGTTTGTGTAGAGTGCGCATGAAGGTAGACAGGGTGTGGAAGACACTAGTTCACATGTGCCTAAGCTTCTTGCTAGTGGTTACCATAAGAAATCTAGAGTTAGAACCAAGTCGACCGCTTCTCGCAATCCTCTTGCCTTTTGACCACAATAAAATCAATTTATTTCACTTTAGCTTGTTGATGTTAATGTGCTCTAGCCCTCTAGCACAACTCAACATGAGCAAGAGACGATACATGCAGGGGAACCACACATAGTTGATGTCGCCCTTGTGAGGCGATCATACGAGTTGCTAGTCAATATCGCACGTGGGAAACACAGGGCCACAAACATAGTGAGTATGTGTGTGAATGGTTGTAGGGTGGCATGCAAGGAGCACCATGAGAGTAATAGAGAGTCGTTGGTATCGACAAATTTGCTAAGAGTATAGGAAGAGAGTGCTAGTTTTGCAAAACCCATATCGAATATGGAAGTTCAGTAGTGACAACAATATTTTTTTTCTCCAACAAGACTGTTGTGCCAATCCAATCAATGTTGATTGGGAATACGACGAATCTTAGTTGACCACTGATCCAATTAAATAGATGTATATTCGGATAAACTCGATCTAATTTGGATTAGTACTTAGGGTTCATGGATAACACCCGAGCTTCGGCCAACTTTAGTTTCCTTTCTAATGGAATATAAATAATTTTCTCAAAATTACGTTCTTTTATCCTTACTTTTCCTATTTCTTAAATCATATGATAGATAAACTTTGACACACTTTGCTACATGTAGACAAGGTTACAATTCAAGTGTGGGTTAGATTGAAAGAGTTGCACTTCTATAATGCTTGCCCTAAAGTTGTCAGGGGAGACAAGTCAGCTAGTGATAGCAATAATTTGTTGGTAAGATAGTGAGGTGGAAGGCACCACTAGTTAAAGTCATGGAAAACATGACAATAGAGATGGTCATGGTGGTTAAAGTAAAGTAGACCTAGTTTAACCAGGTGGGGTAATGTCATGGACCTGGCGCTAAAAATGTTGTCTGATACAGAAGGAGAAATACGGTTGGAGGAAATTAGAGTAGGCCCAACATGAAAGCGTTGGTGGTGGTCTCGTAGGACATATGTTGGTAACCGTAGAGGTTGTTAGGGAGGTAGGAGAGAGAGAGGTACGAGGGAGGGGGATGGAAGCCGGTTAAAGTACCTCGACATAGTGGGTAGAGAAAAAGATGTCGTTAACATTGGATAGACAATTGTCTTAATTTATAGTCTAGGTAGAATCATTCTTTTTGAATCCACCATTTTCTGATACATGTGTTGTATGTGCTCTTATCGCCGCTATTTACAATTGTATAAAAGGTAAGAAGCGATGTTCGAGAAAAAACCAACAAATATGCTATGCTAGAATTCCAGTCGGCTGAAAAGGGTATCTCAGGTTTTTTTCTAGCCAACTCTTGCCAGTTGCCTCATGCACTCCAGTCCAGTTTTAGAAAAAAAGCTAACGGTGGATGTAGACCGCGTGGTCCAGCATTTTGACCGAAATCCTCGCTGGGCCCCGCAATCATTTGGAACAAAAATTGTGGCTCTCCGCGCGCTTGGGCGTGTTTAGATGCCCGATTTGGGCCTCCCCGAATTACTGTGCAGCACTATAGCAATTTTGTTTTTATTTGGTGATAATTGTCCAAACATTGATTAATTAGACTCAAAATGTTCGTCTCGCAAAGTACAACCAAACTGTGCAATTAGTTTTTGATTTTATCTATATTTAGTACTCCATATATGTACCAGTATTTTGATGTGATGGAAAATCTTCTTTTTGCATAGTAAAATTTAGGGTGAATTTGGGGAACAAAACCAGGTGTCGGAGCAAAATTCCTGCGTCATCACTCAGTCGGAACACACCCGCCTCGACCTTGACCCTTTGCGGCCGGGGCCCTGACAGGACGGAGCGCGCGGTGGCCGGTAGGCCTGCTAATGGGTCAGATTCCAACCCATTTCCACCCCGTTCCAAATGTAATTAATTATTTTCTTACCCCATCCAACCCCATTCCAGATCAACTTATACCCAACCCATCCCAGCCCACTCTGTCCTGAGATGTCATGGGTTCTGTTACTGTGGGTTACCATGGGTTCATCTGCACTGCTGCTCTGCTTCTCTTGTGTTGAGAACGGAAAGTAGCAAAGGCACGTGCAGGAAGAAATCACTGACAATTTTTGCTTCAATAAACAGTAGTGAAACTCCTGCACAACACACAGATTACACGCAGTGTCTGCTAGATTACAGCAGTGAAAAGCAGAGAACAAGCAGATGACTGAATGAAACCTGTGTTCAGAGAATGATTACAGGTAGCAACAGAAGAAGCAGTACCAAATGTGAATCAAGAATGATTACATCACAAAATGAGACCTGATGACAACACTGAATGAAACCTGTGAATGATTACAGGCAGCAGCAGTACCAAACATGCAAGCAGTAGCAAAACAACACAAGAGAAATGTTGCGAACTGTTGATAGCCTCCCTCAAAACAGCCATGACGAAGTCGATAAAGCAGCCACTGTCTTCACCTCTGCACATCCAATACTACGAAGGACTTAAGAAAATAGTTGAATGCCAAATTTGTGGGAAGAATTACATTGTCCTATAGTATAACTTATCTTGCTTGACAGAGCTTAAAATCATACCAACGCTAAATGAAAGAACCTACTGATTGTGCATATTCAGAACAGTCCTACTCTTCAAATAATGGAGTGCTCAAAATATTATTCTCAATCTAAATAACAAACTGTGAAGTGCATGTAAATTGTTTTCAAATACGCATATCCAGAATAGTCCTACAAGAGAATGCAGGATGAAAAATAAATAAAAAATAATACAGCAAGTTAAATGTTGAACTAAGACAATACTCCGTACTATGGTAAATGATTGTACTGACCTGTGTTAGGAAACCACAATCAGAGAGCTTTCTTCATTGTCTGGGAACTTGTACAACCAATCCTTAACACAAACTAGGGCTTCAAGGGTTTTAGGTGTCATTGAACTTCGATTATCACTAAGAATCCGACCACTCAAACTAAACGCAGACTCAGAAGACACAGTGCTCAATGGTATTGTAAGGAAGTCTCGTGCCATAGCTGATAGGACAGGATACTTGTCCTTATTTGTCCTCCACCAGCTCAAGATCTCGAAGTTTTCATCATCTCTCACATGTTCATCTTCCATATATGCATCAAGTTCAGACTTTTGAATACTGCTAGCTCTCTTTTGGGTTCTAAACTGAGCAAACTCCTGGTGCATTCTTCTTTTACCTAGCACAGGCGAACCCACAATGCCCCTAGATACAGTAGTATGAAACACTGAATCTGCACCATTTGTCCTAACAATCTCTTCATATTTCCTAAAACACTTAGTCATCCACTCTCTAGCTAAACTCATGCTTGTGTCAATATCAATAAAGTAGTTGCACATCCTTTGATAAAAGAATTCTAAGAATTCCATTTTCTTTCTTGGATCAAGTATTGTGGCAATAACAAGAGCCATATTATAGTTCCCATCCCAATACTTACTGAACTTGCTTTCCATTGCTCTAGCCAAATTCCGTATGGGTTGATTAGTTTGTCATTCTGAATTTTTTAGAGCTTGGTGAATAGAGAGAACATTATCCAAAAATATGTGTGTTGTAGGATATCTATCAGCTGAGAAAGCCCTTGTAGCTTCTTCGAAATCCCCAAGAAACTCACCTATGGCCTCCATTTTTGTCCACTCATCATCTGCTGGAAAAGGTTCTTGATTTGATGCAACATACCGCTTTAGCACGATCTTATACTGTAACACCTCTAGGTGTTAAGCATGCATTAGCATCCAAAGCATTAGTCATAATCATCTTATACATGGTTATCATTGCATGCATTATAGACCCTTTTAAATTTAAAAGTTGAAAAATAATTACTCAAAACTCAAATTCTACATTTAAGTGCTAAAGAGTGGTGAAATTTTGTATAGCTACAATTTTAAATAATCTAGAGTAAATAAACATGATTTTTGGAGCAACTCTTGAATTCAAATTCCTTCAAATTTTGCTTTTAAAAATATTCTAGAAAAATGAATTTTTACTTAAAATTTTAGCTTTAAATCCCAAATTCAAAATCTATGTGGAATTTTGAAAAGTGCCCTACATGAAAGTTGTAGAGAATTAAATTTTGAACAACTTTTATTTTGGGCAAAAGTTCTGAAAACCTCTTTTTTATCTTCAAATTCGAATTTGAAATAATTAGAAAGATTTTACAAATTATTTAGAAAAAAAATGCTTTTCCTTCCTTAACGGGCCGCGGCTTCCCTTTCGGCCCACGAGCCGAAGCTGGCCTGGCCCGCCTCGCGCGTCCGCTCGCGCCAGCACGCGCGCCCCGCGCCCCGCGTCAGCGCACGCCCGTGCTCAGGCCGCGGCCGCCGCGTGGCCGCCGCTCGCCGCCTCCGGCGTACGGGTGGCGAGCCGTGGGCTCCACCGGCCGCGCCACGCGCCTTGAACCCGCGCTCGCTCCTCCATCCTCAGCACGCCCTCCATTTCGCCCTTCTCGGCCTCGCGCGAGCAGCATCAGCCGCCGCTCCCGCCTCCTCGCGCCACCGCCGCTCCGCCCGAGACGAACACCGTCGTTCCCGCTCAACGGCCGTGCCACCTCCCGATTCGTCTCGCCACCGGCTCCGCCACCTTCTCCTCTTCTCCGAACGGGACTCGGTATCCCCGGTTCGACGACGATGAGGCTCAATTTCTCTTTTTCCCGCGCGCCACCGTCGTCGGCCGTCGGCGCCCTCGCTCCCTCCTTCTTCCCTTGTTTGGCACTGTCGTGCTCGCCATCATTTCGCGGAAACCATGCGCGCTCGAGGTAGCCGCTCAGAGCCGGGGGTCGGCCGTTGGCCGACGGCGACCACCGCTTCGCCCCGCGACGTCGGGACGCCGGACACCATGGCCGCGCCCCGCGCTTCGCCCCCTTCTGCTCTCTGGGCCAAGCGGCCTTGGGCTGAACCAACGAGCCGGGTCGCCTTTCGTTTTTCCCGCGCGGCGCACCGGTTAAAAAACGGCCGTGGGCCGGCAATTTCAAGTGGGCTGCCCGTTAAGCAATTTCAGAATTTATTTTTGATTTTCTATAAGGATTGGGAAAAGAAAAGGCTTTAGAAAATGGTTGTGTACCTTTTATAGCTCCAAAAATCATAAAACAAAGTTTGAAATGTTCCTCTTGAATGGATCTACAGTTTAAAAATATCTCATATTATTTTTGTAACACTTTACTGTGCAAATTTATTTAATTGCTATAAATGCTGATATCTTAGAAAATATGTAGTAAATAAAATATTGAAGGGAAAAATGTGATTCTTGTTGCTTTAATCTTTCTTAGTGATGTACTTTCTAGGAAAAATATTAGTGAAGCATGTTCTGTGAGAAATTTTTGAAGTGTAGTTCAAATGCCTTTAATTGATAATCTTTGTTATTTTTAGTAGAGGACTAAATTTATATAGAACATACCAGTGATAATTTTTGTAGTATGTTAGTTTACTGTAAGTAACCTAGGAAAAATGTGAAATTTGTTGTTTGATACTTTTCCTAGTACAAAATAATTTCATGCTCATTATTATGCTATAACTTATTTATTTTGTACAGATAGTTTACTTATTCAATTCTCATGAAAATTTGGTGGTAGGTTAGTTAGGGTAAGGGTAAGCTACTGTAATTTTTGTAGATTTTTATCTATACCAGGAATAGGTGTTGCTGTGTAACCTTAGTTAAATAGGGAATAAAAGATTATTCTTTATGAGAAATTAAGAGAAATAAAATATGTTTGGTGTATCTTTGAAGCATCAACAGGTCTTGCTGTTGTCGTTTGATGAGTTAGGTTGGTAAGTTTTGGTAGCTTAGGTTCACTTGTATGTGTAGATGATAGGCTAACTAATAGAAGAATAAGATGCATGTTTTAGGGTACATGTTCTTGGATGACGTTGACTACCTTGTAGAAGAAATAGTTATATTCAAATTTCTCATTCCATGTGCTCATCCGCATCTCATGGCATCAAAGCACTCCACCACATTCCGATGCATCATTCACATGGTTGCTTATGCACTTGCATCATACAGGATCGCAGGAGGAGTCGCAGGTAGCAGTACCGGAGGAACAAGCTTGGACCGACCAGTAGGAGCCCTAGGCACAGGAGGTGCCTGAGGAGGAAGAGTCAGGCGAGGAGCTGCCAGAGTGCGTCGACCACCATCCTAGTTCGTTCGAAAGAGGCAAGCCCCGGAGCATTTTAAGTCTCCTATTTTATAAAAGTTGTTCCTTACTACATGAACTATAGTTATATATATAGTTGCATTAAGTTATAGGAGTTGAGTGAAATCGTTGTTGCATTATTACCTTGGCCACCAGATTATCTTTCACCCTGTTAGGTCAGGATCGAGTGAATTGCTTAGCCATGCTTAGACCGGTAGAAGTCGGGTGATTTCCTGTCACCTGCGAGTTATAGGTGGATACCGGGTTATGGTTAGCTGTAATTGTGATAATAAAAAGTAACCAAGTGTTGAGGGATAAATGAAGACCGGGCGGAGTCTTATAGGGTTTTGGACTATAGTGATTCCGTCTGTGTCGATTAAGGACCGATCGTTGCTCGTCCCTCTTGTCATGTTGAACGCATGCCTCACATTTAGTTGGCCGAATAAAGTACCTTTCGACCGCGAAGCTAGTGACACTTTTTGAGCCGGGATAAACTCGGGTTGGCAGACTGGTGTTGAAGGGGGTGTAACGGGGACGCGAAGAGTGAGCCCAAGGTGCGTCCTGGCAGTCGGGCGGTCCCTGGGTAGTGCGATCCATGATTGTTATCCCGCGGCTTCTTGGAAAGTGTCATTGGTGATCTACGCGACCCTGACGGGGGAAGCAGGGTTTGTGTGAGGAATAAATCTCCAGCTGGATAGGAATTCGATTCGAATCGCCGTCGCTCCCGATTAGTGAGCACTTGACTCGAGCTATGACATCGTAGTAACATTAAAGGAACACTGATGGTTAAGTGAATGATGTTGGAAATGCTAAACCTGATATGGTAATCTAGATTGCTAATGATAAATCAAGTGATTGTTCTAGCAATAGCTGCTTACCTAGTTTGAATAGGTTATACTAAAAGTGATACAAAAAGTACTAGTTTAGTTTTTCATAACAACTTATGCTTTTCGCAAATGAGTCAAGCCAGTCCAATCTATAAAGCCTTGCATGATCCTTGGTGTCCTTTATTTGTGGTTTATGACGGGTAAGTCTAGCTGAGTACATTCCCGTACTCAGGGCGTTGTTCCCATTGTTGTTGCAGATGGTCAGATGTACTATGGGTACTGCTCCAACTGTCTGTATCCGGCGATGGGCGACAACTAGGACCTTGGGCAAGGGTCACTCTGTTGTCTTATCTACTGCTTTTGTGGACCATGACTATCTACTGGCACTGTATTTGAACGAAGTGTGGGTGTAAAACTACTTGATTCCGCTATGTTATTTTGAACTGTGTTGTAATAACTTTTATTCCGAACTCCGATGTACTCCACTTTTATTGTGAACTCTACGTATCATGTGAACTGTGGCTGCTAAATCAGTACGATCTTGGTTGTATGTTGGTTGGTTTGAAATCTCTCGTGATTTCACGGAATCTCGGGTTATACGGGTTTAAGTTTGATAAATTAACCGCCTCGGTGGAAAATTTTCTTACTTAATCTCGTATAATTATGTTGATCCGTTACATATACTTCACAGCCTCAATAATCATTGCATGAGTTGAGTTCCAACGGTTCGGAATATCGAGAACCAAACCAGCCTTTTTAGGAAGACCTTCTCTTTCAGCTATCTCATTAAAAGCTTGGATTCTTCTCGGTGAGGAATTAATGTGCCTAATCAAATCACGAATTATCTCTATTATTGCATCAGCAATAGTCAAGCCATCTTGGACTAGAATATTCAAAATATGAGCACAACACCTAACTCGAAGATATTGACCATCAAACAGCATGTCCGACTTGCCACTCTCTTGCAAAAGGTCACAAGTTGTTTTGTTGTTAGATGCATTGTCAAGGGTGATAGTAAACATCTTTTCTTTGATTCCATACTCTGTCATACATCTTGTAATTGCTTCCTCAATGGCTAGACCACTATGCGGATACTTCACAGCTTTGAAAGAAATTATCTTCTTATGCAAGGCAAAGTTAGGGTCGACATAATGGGCTGTTAGACAAATATATCCCAGCTTTTGGTTAGATGTCCATAGATTAGAAGTGAAGCAGATACGAGAATCAAGGCCTTGCAGTTCACTTTCTAGTGTTTGCTTCATTCGATCATACATACCAACACAATCATTGCGGATTGTTTGGCGCCCAATGCAACTAAATGTGGGCTGTAATGAGGCCATCCATGGTGAAAAACTTGGGTCCTCAAATTTATTAAATGCAACCCCTGCCCGAATGGACCAAGTTATCATTAACTCACGACTTCTTTGAGGATTGAAGGTAAATGGACCTAAAGGTGGTTGTTTCTTAATTGTGGCAATAAATCTTTGCCTATCATCCTCACTAATTTTTTGACATGAATCTTTTATGTGATTTCTCAAACTGTTTGTACCTGATTTTCCACTAGCCATCTTCATGCCACAATATCTCCAAACAGCCTTCAGAGCACCATTCACCTCAACCATCTATGTCTCAAAGTGTTCCCAAACTTTAGACCTCCTATTTGGTGTTCCCGATGAATTGTCATCATTGCTTGTATTAGTGTTCAAGGCCTCAGACGGATGAGAAGACATCTGTGTAGAATAATTAGTGAGCTTTACTCTTCAAATAAAGTGTTCCCAAACTTTAGACCTCCTATTTTGTTTTTATTTGGTGATAATTGTCCAAACATTGATTAATTAGACTTAAAATGTTCGTCTCGCAAAGTACAACTAAACTGTGCAATTAGTTTTTGATTTTATCTACATTTAGTACTCCATATATGTACCAGTATTTTAATGTGATGGAAAATCTTCTTTTTGCATAGTAAAATTTAAGGTGAATTTGGGAAAGAAAACCAGGCGTCGGAGCAAAATCCCTGCGTCATCACTCAGGCGGAACACACCCGCCTCGACCTCGACCCTTTGCGGCCGGGGCCCTGACAGGACGGAGCGCGCGGTGGCCGGTGGGCCTGCCGGCCTAGTCACGCCTGTGGCTGCAGCCTGCCGTGGTACGGACGAGATTACGGGTGTTGCACCGGACCCCGTCACGACCGAGGGGACGGGACGGTTCTTTGACCGCGCCGCGCCCACAGGCTGGACCTCTGACTGGCGGGTCCGAGGGCATTGCGTTGCAGTACGAGTTCATGGACCTGCCGTACCGGCGTACAGCGTACTGCTGCTCCGGGTCGTATGGGAACGGTACGCCTTCTTTTCCGGTGACAACGTACTGTACGTTTCTCAGTACGTTTCTTGTTTCTTGGACAGAAAAACAAGGGCAGTGACGTAGAGTAGTATGCTGCTAAAATGCATGTATGCAAGTACTGGAGTGCATTTAAGCTGTACATTAAAATACTGCCAAAAACGATAAGCTGGACAGTAGGAGTAGAACGGAAACTGCTATGCTTGCGCGTACTGTCCATGTTATGCTAGTATGTCTTTTATGTTGTTGACCCGGATTAAACCTCATTTTGCATAAGAGTCCCCAGAAACGTAAGTACATGGCTTGTGAAAACAAGATATACAAGTGCCATGAAGGAAAAGAAAGTACTTCTAAAACATGTATGAGAATTAGCTAGAGGATTCAATTCATCAAAACCCAAAACAATCAGTGATGTCTTGGAAGTTTAAAATTTAGTAGGCCTCTTGCTAGTGTACTTTTAAGGATGGAAGATAATTCAACATAGTTAATTGATTCATAAGGTGTAATTTGGCAAAGTCAGGGTCGTATCTATATTGTCCATGGTGGATGCGGCGGCATCCAAGCTTAAACCAAAGTTTTTAAATTTTTGTCATGTATATTATTGTCGGCGGCTATACACTCATATAATGTCGAACCCTCTATTTTTGCTCTAACTGCCCCGAGCGAAGTCCAATATATACGTTCACAAAATGTCCATGAAAGGCTCTAGATGATATGTTTGCAATTGGTAACCATGGTTCTGTATGAGTGCGTTGCTACACGACATGTTCTTACCCGATAACCGAAGTTTTGTGAGAACCCCATTTACACGGTGCTAAATCTGCATGGCGATACAGTTTGTGTCCACGTGTGTATGAATGCATTGCTACATGGTATGTTCTCAATCGATAACCGAAGTTTCGTAAGAACCTCATTCACAGAGCTACTAAATCTGCACGACGATACAATTTGTACCCGCGTGCGGATGAATGCGTCTAAAAACATGGTTTGTTTTGGTTTTTCCAATTACGTTCGCATTTAGTAATATGTTGTCAATCGATAACTGAAGTCCCGCCCACGTGTGGATGAATGCGTCTAAAAACATGGTTTGTTTTGGTTTTTATAATTACGTTTGCATTTAGTAACCCGTGGTTCTCATTGAATGCGATGCTACATAATATGTTGTCAATCAATAACTGAAGTCCCGTGAGAACCTCATCCACGTGGTGCTAAATCCGCACGACGATACAATTTGTACCCGTGCACGGATCATTGTGTGTTAAAACATGCTTTCTTTCAGCCCTTCCAAATTAATTAGATACCAACCAGAAGCCAGGTGTTTGAGGCAAAACTGATTCAAACAATCAAACTTCATGGACAAAAAATCATACCCAAAGATATATCAAGCCCATACAACTCATTGTTCATCGTTGAGAGAAAAGAAAAGAGGACATGTGACGATCGCACCTTCATCACTTTTCCCCTTAGAAACGGGGAATTGATAGAAAAAGAGAAGTGGATTTTCTAGATAAGCCATTCAGAAAAAGACACAAGCTTTCTCGATTAACTTACAAGTGACTATATGCTCGTGCTAACGCTACGGCGACATTTCAGCGACGCACATGAGATCAACCAAACAACTAAATTTCAGGGAAAGAAAGCTTATAAAGGAGGAATTATGGCTTACATTAAACTTTTGACTTTTTTTTTGAAGTGGAATATTACATTACTCAGTTACCGGTGCCAAATTGGCACCAAATGCTCTGAACATTCCGAGTTCCAAATGCTCTGAATATTCATACACACCAATTATTCATAGTTTCAAATGCTCTGAACAATCAGACCTGAAAAGTCTTAGGCCTTGTTCACTTCCCCCTCCCAACCCAAAATATTTCCTCTTCCACCCATCACATCAAATCTTTCGACGCATGCATGGAGCATTAAATGTAGGTAAAAAAGATAACTAATTGCATAGTTTGTCTGTAAATGTCGAGACGAATCTTTTGAGCCTAGTTAGTCCATAATTGGACAAATTTTGCCAAATAACAACGAAAGATGCTACAGTAACTTTTCAGCTACTTTTCGCGAAGTGAACACACCTTAGCAAAATTATTCTAAATATCCAGGCTTGATGATCTGGGGACGAGTGTACGAGGACCGCGTCCACGAAATCCCCAACACGGCATCACGCCCACGTCAGCGCCTGTGCCTTGCCGCAGTCCTCATCGCACTCGCCCAAACGAAACCTCTGCACCGGGCGAACAAGTTTCTCCGGCCGACATGTGGGACCTACCTCGTTGAACCCACCTGTCAGTAAAGTTACCCGGATAACGCGGCGTAACTTTGATCCCCCCTCGCATGTCCCTCGTTCACCAGTGGAACAATTTTTGGGGTCGGACTCCACACGCAAGCCTCGCCAAAGTTTTTAAAACCCCCCGAGCTTGAAAAAACACAGGTAAAAAAATATACAAGAGAGAGAAATCTCTCGCTTCCCGTCGGAGAGGAGCGGTGGCCGAGCTGTCAAGGCGGCGGCGGCGTAAGCTGAGCGAGGTCTTGGCGGCGTCGTTCAGCTCAGGGCTGGCGCTGCCGTAACCTGGGTGCGCGCGGTTTCGACCCCCGAGAGGTGGGTCGGGCGCCGGAGGGATGGCGGCGTCGCTGAGGTGGTGGTGGTCGGCGGTGGTATTGTCGGTGGTGGTCGGCGTGAGCCCGGTTGTCGCCAACACGGAGGGTATGCGTATGCCACTGCTTCATGATATTTGTGGTTTATTCTCTTCATAGTTTGATGAGTAGCCCGCAGCGGAGCGAATTTCCTTCTAGGGGGGACAATGGCTGAAAAATCTGGGGATGCTGTCCAGAAATCTAGTGTTTGTTAGCATTCTACAGGCCTCTGTTGATGGGCTGGGACTGAACAGGGGATGAAACGATAGCCTGTAGTTCCTATTTCCAGCGCTTTGACGGATTGCTTTGGGGGGCGCGGTGTTTGTCTCTCCTAGTGTTTTTGTCATTTTGTACTATATATACGGCAATGTTTGTATGACAGGCGTTGTTTTGTTACATCTGGAAAGGTTGGCTGCACAAACCTGGAAGGGCAATTCGTTCTGGAACAAATGCGGTCTATGCACAGAAATGTAGATTCTGGTTTCTACTCGTGTCACCGTCTAGAACTATTTTGGGCCTCAAGGTTCCAAAGGAACTATTTTAGGCTCTGTCGAAATTGTTGCCTTTAAGTTTTTTCTATGAAGGTGCATATGCAGGGCTTATTTATTTATTTATTTATTTATTTATTTATTTATGATGCAAAACTTTGGTCTTTGATTCACTACTACACAGTAAATTTTCATTCCATTTCACCATCGAATCTGAACTAAGATGATTGTTTTTGTTTACTTGGCTAAAGATAGAATTAGTACTCATGGAAGCTGGCGGAAAGAAATTCTGATTACTGAACCTTTTCTGTTGGGTTGGGAGATGGGGAGATCACTATACTTAGTGATAATTGTCTCATTAATTTGTTCAGGCATCATATATGGACTAATATATTAACGGTACGTTGTTAACGAACAACCTGTACTTTCTATCTAAATAAAGCGGTGTCATTTAGAATGAACTGAAGCTACATAACGAAAAAAATGAATGCATACGTTACTTTCTTAAAACTGAGCATCCTACGGACGTGCAAACTAATTGCGAAGAATCGGAAAGCATGGCTTAATCATTGTTCAGAGTGTTTTTTTACCATTCTTCCTAGTACACATGTGGAAAGAAACCGCATTGCCTTAAATGCTAGTGATTTTTAGTTTTTTACATGGTGGCTGTATCCTTGAAATGGATAGAAACGTTTGGGTATGCACTCATGATTAAAAGATGATACTACAAAGGTAACTGAACCCGTATAAAAGTAATTACTACTCTAGATGCTAGTCATATTGTGTTGAATCCATGATGCTTTACATTTGATACGCTTTTTTTACCTATTGAAAAAGGTATTGTCTGCCGAAATAAAAGATGTGCATAAGTCAAAATAAAGACAAGCGTTTAACCACATATAAGAACATTACTGTATTAACGGCATATTAATGAAGGGCAAAGCTTATGCATTCTCTTAAATTTCTAACGGGTAGATTATTGCTTGTGATGATACCTCAATGGCAGGTGATGCTCTATACAGCCTACGACAAAGCCTGAAAGATAACAACAATGTGCTGCAGAGTTGGGATCCAACTCTGGTTAATCCATGTACATGGTTCCATGTTACTTGTAACCCTGATAACAGTGTCATCAGACTGTAAGTTGATCAAAGATCTTTTTGTTTATTCTCCCTTTGAGGTGAAAGAGTGACCATTTGAATATGTACTGTCTCCCTTTTGCTAGTGATCTTGGAAATGCACAACTATCAGGTCCGTTGGTGCCACAGCTTGGGCAATTGAAAAATATGCAATATCTGTAAGTTTCCACATCCATGATTTTGATAATTGAGCTAATAGTTTCATGATGCCATATAGGTGCATCTTTCACTACCAATATTGGTTTAGCATAGTTGCTTAGTTTTTGTGGAGCTTCTGAAACATGTGCACATGCTTTTGGGTGCATTATGTATCCTTTTGTCTGACGCCCAACAGTTCTCACTTCTCTTACTATTTCTTACCATATATATTTTCCAATAAATATTGTACCCTCCAATAAATATATAGGTCACCTTCGTGTTGAATTTATGTTTCATCATTTTGCAACAGAGAACTTTACAGTAACAACATAAGTGGGCCAATACCACCTGAACTGGGGAACTTAACTAACCTGGTCAGTTTGGATCTGTACCTCAACAACTTCACTGGAGGCATTCCTGACACCTTGGGCCAACTATCAAAGTTGCGGTTTCTGTAAGTTAATTCAATTGCCCTGGTTACAGAAGTGATATGTTCATGTGGCATTGTCCATCAATATATGTTGATCCTGTTAGTATAAATTATCTGATTGTTATTCGGTCATGATTTATCTGACAATCATGTGGAGAAATAGAAAGTTCTTACAGAACAGTAATATATGCATGATGTGCCCAACAATAGGTTTGCACAAAGTTATCCTCCAAATGCACTCTTCACTTTGTGATAGTAGATACTAAGGTTTTCATAACATCAATCATTCACTTGTCCATTTGTGTCTTTTTCTTTTGATTTTTAAAATGAAAGGCAAAATCCATTGTCTAGTTCTTGCCTTGTTACTTATTACATTATCTCTAAGCTTATCTATTGACTATAGGAAAGATTGTAACGTTTTTATTTCTTTGGATATCTACTTGCAAGGACAGCCGTCTTAATAACAACAGTCTTTCTGGCCAAATTCCGGAAACGTTGACCAATATCAACACTCTCCAAGTTCTGTAAGTTACCTGTTGCCCTTTTAGCTGTTCAGGATGTTAGATGACAGCAAAAAGTGTTTTGAAAATCTTGCAGGGATCTCTCAAACAACAATCTCTCAGGAGGGGTGCCATCAAGTGGTTCATTTTCTCTGTTTACACCTATAAGGTAATTTCTGGATGAATTTGGATGCTTAATTGCATCTTCTGATGCAGTTCTCCTGCCAGTTGAAAACAAAAACCTGTGTCTTCTGATGTTGACAATTCTAACCTTTTTGTCACAGTTTTGCTAACAACCCAAATCTTTGTGGCCCTGGTACTACAAAGCCTTGTCCTGGGGCTCCTCCATTTTCTCCACCCCCTCCATACAATCCCCCGTCACCAGCTTCATCAAAAGGTACGGTGATTGGCTGTACATTCTGTCATATCATGCTACTGTTTGAGATATGCATGAGAGTGAAGCACTGACATGATCAAACTATGGTACATGACATATCCTAACTGTGTTAATTCTGTTCCCTCAGGCGTGTCCAGCACTGGAGCAATTGCTGGAGGCGTTGCGGCTGGCACTGCATTTCTGATTGCTGTGCCTGCTATTGGATACGCATTGTGGCGGAGGCGAAAACCTGAAGAGCAATTCTTTGATGTCCCTGGTCGGTATTATATACCACTGTGCGGTTGTTGTCATCTGTGCTATTCATTTCATTTATATGCTCTCATTTCGATTCAGCTGAGGAGGATCCTGAAGTTCACCTTGGACAACTCAAGAGGTTCTCACTGAGAGAGCTTCAAGTCGCCACAGATAATTTTAACAATAGGAATGTCCTAGGAAGAGGTGGTTTTGGAAAGGTGTACAAAGGGAGACTGTCGGATGGTTCACTGGTAGCGGTGAAGAGATTGAAGGAGGAACGCACCCCTGGCGGAGAGCTCCAGTTCCAAACAGAAGTTGAATTGATTAGCATGGCAGTGCACAGGAATCTGCTTCGGCTCCGTGGATTCTGCATGACTCCTACAGAGCGGTTGCTAGTATATCCATACATGGCTAACGGGAGTGTTGCATCGCGCCTTCGAGGTACCTGATTCTTTCTCACCGCTCAAATCTTTTCTTCTGCATTTAATTGGAAACAAAGTGCTATAAATTTGTGCCAAAAGCATATAACCATTTTTACTTTCTTTGTTTTCTAGTCCCAGCTTAGTTTGGATAGTTCTGATTTCATTCCTGGTGCTTTGATTTTGTAGAACGCACGCCAAATGATCCCCCTCTTGAATGGGAAACAAGGGCCAGGATCGCACTGGGATCAGCCAGAGGTCTCTCTTACTTGCACGACCACTGTGATCCCAAGATCATTCACCGCGACGTGAAAGCCGCTAACATCCTGTTGGACGAAGACTTTGAAGCCGTGGTGGGTGACTTTGGCCTCGCCAAGCTCATGGATTACAAGGACACCCACGTGACGACTGCTGTACGTGGGACGATCGGCCACATCGCCCCCGAGTATCTGTCCACCGGAAAGTCCTCTGAGAAGACGGACGTCTTCGGCTACGGGATCATGCTCCTGGAACTCATCACTGGGCAGAGGGCGTTCGACCTCGCTCGTCTCGCGAACGATGACGACGTCATGCTCCTTGACTGGGTAAGTAAAGTACTGTACACCATGCGCTGGCTTCGTCAAATGCTTGAAAGTACCTGTGACAGGAATGGAAAGAAATGAAGAAACTGGTGTTATTGTTGTGGTTGCACAGGTGAAGGCGCTGCTGAAGGAGAAGAAGCTGGAGCAGCTTGTGGACCCGGACCTGCAGGGCCGGTACGCGGACCAGGAGGTGTTGGAGTTGTTCCAAATTCACTGCAAGATATAGGCCGGGCTTCTGACGGAGCGAAGCGGAGGCCCGTAAAAGCCGAAGGCTGGGCCGGAGCGTAGCGGAGTCTGAAGCCCGGCCCATCAGGCCGCGCCCGTGCATACACGGGGGGTGCGGGGGGCGGAGCCCCCCGCGGTACGGTACATATATACCCTTGCTAGGGTTTCTTCGAGACTTAATTCTCTTATAAGCCGCCGCAGGCGTGTAACCCAAAACTCTAAATAGTGAGATTGTTGCTGGCTGGTGCCCGTGGTTTTTCCCCTTCGCATTGGAGGGGTTTTCCACGTTAAATCGTGTGTCTCCGCTGTGATTGATTTCGTTTTACTTCATATTCCATACGTCGTTCATAACAAGTGGTATCAGAGCTTCGGTTGCTGTAGGGTTCATGACGACGTCGATGAAGTTCGATCTTCCGCTGCTGAACTACGACACGCGGTTCTCGCTATGGCAAGTCAAGATGCGGGGAATTCTGGCGCAGACTCATGACTACGATGAGGCGCTGGATAAATTCGGCAAGAGTAAAGCCAATTGGACTCCTGAGGAGATCCGAAAGGATCAGAAGGCTCTCGCCCTAATTCAGTTACATCTTTATAATGATATTTTGCAGGAGTGTTTGAAAGAGAAAACTGCTGCAGAACTATGGCTGAAACTGGAATCGATCTGTATGTGCAAGGATCTAACCAGTAAGATGCAGATGAAGATGAAGTTGTTCACTCTGAAGATGAAGGAGGAGGATTCGGTGATGACCCACATCGCTGAATTCAAGAAGATCGTGGCCGACCTAGTGTCAATGGAGGTGAAGTATGATGATGAGGACTTAGGTCTTCTACTGTTATGTTCTTTGCCAAATTCGTATGCAAATTTTCGTAACACCATACTTTTGAGCCGTGATGAACTAACCCTAAAGGAAGTTTATGAGGCTCTCCAGTCTAAGGAGAAGATGAAAGTTATGGTGCAGCATGACGGAACGTCGTCCTCAAAGGGCGAAGCTTTGCATGTGAGAGGCAGAACTGATAACCGATCCTCATATGATAGCAATGATGGTAGAAAGAACTACGAGAGGAGAGGCCGTTCAAAGTCCAAGCCGCATGGTAATAAAAAGTTCTGTGTTTATTGCAAGCTGACAAATCATAATGTTGAGGATTGCAGAAAAGTACAGAATAAGGAGAAGAGAAAAAACAAGTCGGCTGGTAAGGTCTCTGTTGCTGCTGCTGCGTCTGATGATGATTCTGGAGATTGTTTGATAGTGCTTGCTGGTTGTGTTGCTGGTCATGATGAATGGATTCTAGATTCCGCATGTTCATTTCATATTTGCACTAACAGAAATTGGTTTAGTTCATATAAGTCTGTGCAGAAAGGGGATGTTGTGCGGATGGGAGATGATAACCCATGTGACGTTGTGGGGATTGGATCAGTTCAGATCAAGACTGATGATGGCATGACACGCACGCTGAAAAACGTCAGGTATATACCAGGGATGTCTAGGAATCTTATCTCATTGAGCACGCTTGATGCAGAAGGTTACAAATATTCCGGTTCAGATGGTATTCTGAAGGTATCAAAAGGTTCTCTTGTCTGTTTAAAAGGTGATCTTAATTCTGCAAAGTTATATGTCCTTAGAGGGTGTACTTTACATGGTTCTGATTCCGCTGCTGCTGCTGTTACTAATGATGAACCTAGTAAAACTAACCTTTGGCACATGCGTTTGGGACATATGAGTCACCATGGTATGGCAGATTTGATCAAGAGAAACCTACTGAAAGGCTGCACTTCTAGTAAGATCAAGTTTTGTGAGCATTGCATTTTCGGCAAGCATAAGAGGGTACAGTTCAACACTTCTATTCACACCACCAAAGGTACTCTTGATTATGTTCATGCTGATTTATGGGATCCTTCTAAGAAGCCCTCACTAGGTGGTGCTCGTTACATGCTTACAATTATTGATGATTACTCTAGAAGGGTTTGGCCTTATTTTCTAAAACAGAAAGATGATACTTTTGCTGCTTTTAAGAACTGGAAAGTAATGATAGAAAGACAAACTGAAAGGAAGGTAAAATTGCTTCGTACTGATAATGGTGGAGAATTTTGTTCGTATGCCTTTAATGATTATTGCAGACAGGAAGGCATTGTTAGGCATCACACCATACCCCATACTCCACAACAGAATGGTGTGGCAGAACGGATGAACAGAACCATTATCTCCAAGGCCCGTTGCATGTTGTCTCATGCAAGGATGAGCAAGCGTTTTTGGGCTGAAGCTGCTAATACTGCCTGTTACTTGATAAACAGGTCACCTTCTATTCCACTAAATAAGAAAACTCCTATTGAGGTATGGTCTGGTACACCTGCTGATTATTCACAGTTAAAAGTTTTTGGATGCACTGCTTATGCTTATGTTGACAATGGAAAATTAGAGCCTAGAGCTGTTAAGTGTCTTTTCCTTGGTTATGGTTCGAGAATCAAAGGCTATAAATTATGGAATCCTGAAACAGGGAAGACTTTTATGAGCAGGAGTGTTGTATTCAATGAATCTGTGATGTTTACTGACAGTTTGCCCTCAGATCATGTTCCAGAAAAAGAGCTGCAGAGTATGCGCTTACAGGTGGAGCATGTTGATGATGATATAGGTGTGCAGGTGGAGCCTGCTGATGAGCAGGATGACCATAATAATGATGTTGCTGATGATGATGCTCATGATGATGTTCAGCAAACTCCTCCTAGTTTGCAGCTACAGGAGGAATTACCTATTGCTCAACGCAAGTCAACAAGGACAGTTGTACCTCCTAAACGTCTTATCGAAGAATGTAATTTGTCTTACTATGCTTTGAGTTGTGCTGAACAGGTGGAGAATGTTCATGAGCCAGCAACCTATAAAGAAGCTGTTCGTTGTGCTGATAGTGAGAATTGGATTTCTGCTATGCATGAGGAGATGCAGTCTCTTGAGAAGAACAGTACATGGGAGGTTGTTCCTTTGCCTAAGAAAAAGAAAACCATAAACTGCAAGTGGATCTTCAAGAGAAAGGAGGGTTTATCTCCAAGCGAGCCTCCAAAGTTTAAGGCAAGGTTAGTTGCAAAAGGCTATAGTCAAATTCCGGGTGTTGACTATAATGATGTGTTCTCTCCAGTGGTAAAACACAGTTCAATTCGTACTTTCTTGAGTATTGTTGCTTCACATGATCTTGAGCTTGAGCAGTTAGATGTGAAGACTGCGTTTTTGCATGGAGAGCTAGAGGAGGACATATACATGGACCAACCGGAAGGGTTCATAGTGCCTGGCAAGGAAAAATATGTGTGCAAGTTGAAGCGCTCCTTGTATGGTTTGAAACAGTCCCCTCGTCAGTGGAACAAGAGGTTTGATTCATTTATGTTGTCACACAGTTTTGAAAGATCTAGATATGATAGCTGTGTTTACATCAAGCATGTTAATGGATCACTTATATATTTGCTGTTATATATTGATGATATGCTGATTGCTGCCAAGAGCAAGATTGAAATCACTAAGTTAAAGAAGTTGTTAAGTAGTGAGTTTGATATGAAAGATCTTGGTAGTGCTAAGAAAATTCTTGGTATTGAAATTAGTAGAGACAGAAAATCTGGTTTGCTATTTCTTAGTCAACAAAATTATATCAAGAAAGTTCTTCAGCGTTTCAACATGCAAAATGCTAAGGCTGTTAGTACCCCTATTGCACCTCACTTTAAGTTGTCAGCTGCTCAGTGTCCTAGTACAGATGCAGAGATTGAGTACATGTTAAGGGTTCCTTATTCTAGTGCTGTTGGGTCTTTGATGTATGCCATGGTTTGCTCTCGTCCAGATTTGTCATATGCTATGAGTCTTGTTAGTAGATATATGTCTAATCCTGGCAAAGAACATTGGAGGGCAGTTCAGTGGATTTTCAGGTACCTCAGAGGCACAGCAGATTCCTGTTTGAAGTTTGGAAGAACTGATAAGGGTCTCATTGGTTATGTGGATTCTGATTATGCTGCTGATCTGGACAGACGAAGATCAATTACTGGTTATGTGTTTACTATTGGCAGTTGTGCTGTGAGTTAGAAGGCTACGTTACAGTCTGTTGTTGCTTTGTCTACTACTGAAGCAGAATATATGGCTATTTGTGAAGCGTGCAAAGAATTGATATGGTTGAAAGGTTTGTACGCTGAACTCAGTGGATTTGAATCTTGCATAAGTTTGCACTGTGACAGTCAAAGTGCAATTTACCTCACTAAAGATAAGATATTCCATGAGAGAACTAAGCACATAGATATCAAGTATCATTTTGTGCGAGATGTGATTGAAGAAGGTAAGCTAAAGGTATGCAAGATTAGTACTCATGATAATCCTGCTGATATGATGACAAAGCCTGTTCCTGTTGCTAAGTTTGAGTTATGCTCAAGCTTAGTTGGTTTAAATTGAATAGTCCAAGAGACTAATGTTGGCACCAGTGGTTTTCTATCTTTGTTGTTCAGGATGATGGGTTAATTTATAATACAAGATGAATTTGTCTCAAGGTGGAGTTTGTTGGAGTTGTTCCAAATTCACTGCAAGATATAGGCCGGGCTTCTGACGGAGCGAAGCGGAGGCCCGTAAAAGCCGAAGGCTGGGCCGGAGCGTAGCGGAGTCTGAAGCCGGCCCATCAGGCCGCGCCCGTGCATACACGGGGGGTGCGGGGGGCGGAGCCCCCGCGGTACGGTACATATATACCCTTGCTAGGGTTTCTTCGAGACTTGATTCTCTTGTAAGCCGCCGCAGGCGTGTAACCCAAAACTCTTGAAATAGTGAGATTGTTGCTGGCTGGTGCCCGTGGTTTTTCCCCTTCGCATTGGAGGGGTTTTCCACGTTAAATCGTGTGTCTCCGCTGTGATTGATTTCGTTTTACTTCATATTCCATACGTCGTTCATAACAGGAGGTGGAGTCGCTGATCCAGGTGGCGCTGCTGTGCACGCAGGGGTCCCCGATGGAGCGGCCCAAGATGTCGGAGGTGGTGCGGATGCTGGAGGGCGACGGGCTGGCGGAGCGATGGGAGCAGTGGCAGAAGGTGGAGGTGATGCGGCAGGAGGCGGAGCTCGCCCCGCGCCACAACGACTGGATCGTCGACTCCACCTACAACCTCAGGGCCGTCGAACTGTCTGGCCCGAGGTAGGCGATGACTGATGCGGAGGTAGATGATCGTCGTGAAAATTCCTTGTCTGTGAATATGACAGCAGGTAGTTTGGTGGTTGGTCCTGAATGATAGCTGCGAAATTGTAGCTGGAATTGTGCACTCGTGTCCTCACCTGACTTCTGTAAGTTTTGGTTTTTCTAATTAGAGAGCAGTATGACACTAGCCTCTGTTGAGCTCAGTAGTTTAATAGTAGTAGCTGCTTTTCGTTTTTGCGATGGCGTCCATAGCAGCCAGCAGCCCAGCACGTCGTTGTGGTGGCTGCGCTTGGTGACGCTCCGAACAGCGGGGTGACGAGCGTACGAGTTAGAGAGCAGTGGCCTGCCGACTGTATCGTGCTGGGCGGCAGGCATAGCGCAGCACTGCTGCGGTGGGCGCGCGCGCTCAGGCTGTCAGGCACGCATGACGCATCGGTGGTAGACCCCGCTCAGCCGCTCACCGATAAACAAGTCGACTGCTAACATCCATGCTGTGCGCTGGTCAGGCTACACCTGAACGTGCTCGATTTACCGTCACATTTTTTTTCTTCTCATAAGGTACGGCCGCCAGGACCCAGGATCAGGATGAATAATGCAACGTTGTTTCCCCAGAGATGGACCATGCAATTAGCAACAGCGTCTTGCAGCGCAGGCAGTCATCACAAGACACAACCTACAGGCTACAGATAAGGTCCTGTGAGAATTCTTGTGTTTCCAACGGGCCTAGAGCAAGAGTAAAGGTAGAAGTAGAACCAAACAAGAGCAGCATCACAATCACTACTTATTTAACCACTATCAGTCTAGCGCTAGTATCACACTGACGGAGAACAACGGCTACTCATATACACTTATACAGTACAACACCGACGAGCGTCCCTGACATCACATAGGTAGGTTTAACATGCCAAGCAACAGAGAACGAGAACGAAAGGTTGGCGCCAAATGCCTAGCTAATTAACTGCTAACCAGAGGGGGGCAAAAAGAGCTGGGGATATGATCCATCCATCCATGTCCATGCATGACATGAGCAGCAGTCCTGAGTCGTGTAGGCTAGAGGGAGGGCACCCGAAAGAACCTGCCGCGGCACATGCAGCGGTAGGCGATGGGGCAGGACTCGGAGGCCAGCGCGCACCTGAAGCTCACGATGACGCGCCGGCACGGGGAGCACGGCCCGCACGCGTGCGCGCAGTCCGGCAGCCGCGACCCCGTCGCCGCGCGCTCCTTCAGCCACCACTGCCGATCCTCCTCCAGCACCACCAACGAGCCTTCGTCCTCAGTAGTCCGGTCTGCTGGTTTGTAGGTTGCCCTGCTGCTTGCGTGATGAGCACCAGCAGCAGGCGGTGCCTCCACGTCGTCGACCACGCCGGCGTCACCTGGACCGGACGCACCTGCGCGGTGCACACGGAGAAGACGAACCATTGTCAGATCCCGGACTGTCTGTTGTTTCAGTTACCCAGGGAGTAAACAGGTTGCATTGTAGGATTACGTGAACAAGAAAAGAACGTCAGCGTGTTTTCAGATGCCACATGTGCTGTCATGCCATCTGATGGTAACGAAGGCGCGCGACGTCGACATGACACGTTAGTACCTAGGAGTACTACGGTGCATGTACTCTACAGTACTGTACGTCGAACCGACACTGCTGCAAGTTAAGTTGTGCAAGCTTTCCCAAGTTCTGAAACATGAAAGCTGACAGCATTGAACTGACAGAGGGAAAATTAGTTAGTACAGCTCAGATCATCAACTTACGTGGTGTGGTTCTGACGCCGTCGGCAACGTGCGACGACGACGAACTGATGACCAGCAGGAGCACCAACACGACCGCTGCTGCGGTCGGAGTTGGAGCCCGCCATCTCCGGCAATTACCAGAGGACTCCCGCGTTCTCATTTCTCGCTTCCTAGTAGGAGCTCTGGTTCGACGAGCTAGCAGAAAGGCAAGAACACAATACGCCAAGGAGGACACAGCAGGCTACGGATCGAGTTCGGAGGGGACGCCTGTGCTTGCATGCGGATATATTGGAGGACACAGCAGGTGCATCAGAGCTTGGTGGAAGTGGCCATAAATAACTGGATGCATGCGCATGCGCCGGGCGGGCGCTCGATCACAGGATCCCCGGTTGGATTCACATGGAAACCCTTGCGTGCGCCGGCCCAGCCAGGGAAATCGACTGAGCACACGAAGACGATGCCGACAGGCGAACGAACGAGGGCGACCAGGAGTTGTATTAGATGTGGCCGTATGAAGGTCGTGCGTGCTCGCACGCCTGCGCGCGAGGGGAAGCAATGGCGCGGCGGGGCATGGCTGGCTCGCTGCATATTATTTATGGCTAGCTTGGGCTTGCCTCAGCTCAGAATCGCCGGGCCTCGCAGCGCGACGCAGTTATTACGGCTGGCGCGCGTCATCGTCATCTCGGAGCGTTCGCTAGCTCGGTGCGTACAAAAAATATTCTTCTGCCACTGCCAGCACGGTTTGGTTTGGTTTGGTTAATGAACAGATCCAGTCAAGCTGAATCACTCGGCATCAATGCATCTGCGAGCTGCCATTGAATAGCAGCACGCATGCCAGCTGCGTACAGAAATACTGGGAGACACTCCAAATTCCAAATTTTTACACTCTCTCTATCGCATCGAATTTTGAACACATGCATGATGCATTAAATATAAATAGAAAAATAACTAATTGTACAGTTTGATTGTAAATCACGAGATGAATCTTTTAAGCCTAATTAGTTTATGATTGGACAATAATTGTCAAATACAAACGAAAGTGCTACCATAGCCAAAGTTGAAAAAATTTGCAATCTAACTGAAAGGATCGGCTAGTACGATGCCGACGTGTCTGATTCGATCGGGTGGGATAGATAGATGCCATTTTGCGCGTAAGGACCGATCGATCCAACTGGACCGACGTGGACATAAAATTAAAACATGATTATCTGGTACGATCTATGTAGCCTGAACACACGAAGAGAATGGGGTAAAATCTTAGGATAGATGAGTATTGGACGTTCGATGGGAAATTCAAAACCTATATATAACTACTACTTAAAAATGCTTATCTTTGCGCATAAGCTCTCTCACCATCCATTTGGTAACGAGATAAATACATGTTAGATACTCTGTAATCTATGTTTAGTTAGTTGTGTGTCTTCAACACCCACATTTATATGGCAAAACATTCAGTGCAAACCACATTTTCGGTGTAATCATGAAAACCCTTTGCAAAACCATACTTAGGAGTTTTCAAAAAAATTGAAACTATGCACACCAATAGTGCATTGGTAGATGTGCATTGTCACAAAATTTGAGATTCAAACTCGTTCATAATTTTTGTAGAACGAGTTTGAATCTCAAATTTTGTGACAATGCACATCTACAAATGCACTATTGGTGTGTATAGTTTCAAATTTTTTGAAAACTCCTAAGTATGGTTTTGTAAAGGGTTTTCATGATTGCACCGAAGATATGGTTTGCACTGAATGTTTTGCCCATTTATAGTTTCCCTCTTTGTCGATTCTTCTTGTGTCTTCAATATGTGCATCTAATTGAAACCTTATTAGCTCATGTCAGCTTTTCTTGTAACCTCAGTCTAGATATCGACTTTCAAATATTCATCTTTTAGTTTATGTTATTTTCGACCCACATGTTAAGTTAAAAATCTGAAACCCTAATAATTATTATATCTTTTGTTAACCCTCCTTTTGTATTTTGTTAAAGAATAATCCTAAGTCCTAGACAATACTCTTTTGGCAAGGCAATGAGAAGTGTGCTTTTGTCACAATAAGACAATTAAGCATATTTTCTTTGAATGCTACTTTACACATGTAATTTGGGGCTGCATACAAGTTGCATTAAATCTCTCCCAACCCTGTAGTAATTTGGGGTTGCATACAAGTTGCATTAAAGACTAGAATGGTCAAGCTTAATTTGGTAGTTCTAGGATTAAATGAAGCCTAAAAAAATGAGGAATGAAATTGTCATTTTGAAAGTGCATGGACTAAACTGAACCTTAGACGATAGTTGGGGGGGACAAAAAATGACTATTCCGTTAAATTAAGTAGTTGATGTAGAATTTTAGAAACATTGCAACAGCTCAGACACCTTTGAGCAACTCGAACAGTTGGGTACCCAAAAATCATAGTTTTTTGCTGAAATTTGGCTTATGCTGCTGCTTATGCTGATTTGTTATGAGAAAAAAATACGGTTTCTTCACTGAAAAGTACTGCTGAAGTAGTGCTGAAGAACAATGCTGAAAAGTACTGCTAAAGTAGTGTTGATTTGTTGTGAGAGAAAAATATTGTTCCTTCGCTGAAGTACTGCTGAAACATACTAGCTTCTTCTAGCTTCCTTATCTTTCCTGAGAAGTTGTTTTACCAAATGTTTATAAAAATAGCTTTAGCTTCACTAGTGAAGCTGCTTTAGGAACAAAGGCAAAAAAAGAAAAGAAAAAGAAAAAAAAGAAACAAAAAAAACCCCGATAGTATCTCACCCATCCTGCAGCCAAAAGTCAAGCAACACGCCATGGCGTCAAGTTAAGCTCACTGCCAACTACACACAAATTTACCTTCCTTGCATACCAAGTTTGCACTAAAGAACTGGGGCCCTTCTCTCTAACTCTCTCTATATAGGGCGTCCTCAACAATATGAGACAATAGCTAGCTTATACATGCTATGTCATTGTCACCTCATTATGTGAACCTCACATGTAAATAATTTTTTATTCTACATCTTATCTCCTCCCTCTCTCATTCTTTTTGAATAGGCCCACACACTACCTTGTTTTCTGAGCGAGATAGGTGTTGAGATAAGAGATATCCTCTTCTTTTTTTATCTTCTCTCTCTTCCACATCAGAAAAATGCTGACATGGTTTCTATGGGCTAGCTGAAGTGGTACTGTTGGGGACGCCCATATATACATCCTCTCGCTTGCCACTTCTTTCTATGCATTTAATACACAAACGCAACTAGTACAAGAGAGACCGGCAAGGGACAAACACACACTCTCTATAGCTAGGCAGATTCTCGAGGAACCCATGGACAGAAGAGCACGAGAGAAAGAGGAGACATGGCATCCATGATAACAGGAGATTTCATGGAGGCCTATGTACGAAGGAACGCCTGCAAAGAGGAGATGTGGAAGGCAGAAGCGAGCACCACCGGTGGGGCAGCGGTGGGGCAAGGAGAGGAGAAGGCCGGCGCTAGTTCATCATCGGAGAAGAAAGGATTCGTTCAGTAGCGCAAGGATTGGCGTGGAATGGTGCCCAAATCCTTTCACGGAACCGTCCAAATTATAAGAGCACAAGTACAAAAACAATCACCGAAGTGATCAAATTCTCACACTTGAGCCCATATAACTCCGGTAGTCCAATGAAATCACGAGGGATTTCAAACCAACCAACATACAAGCCAAGATCGTAGTGATTCAACATAACAAGCCACATGTTACATCCATTTCACAAGTAATTCAATATACATCGGAGTTCAACATAGTTATTACAACTTAAGTTGAAAAGTAGCGGAAGCAAAATAATTTAAAACTAACATTACTCTTATTTCAAATACATGCCAGTACCAAGGTCAACTTCCAACAAAAGCATTAGAGAGAAGATAACTCAGAAGGATTATGCCCATGATCACACTCCACCACTACGGCAGGAGCCAACCAATTCTTGCAGTAGCCATGATACATCACAACCTGCAACAAGTGGGAATAAACCCTGAGTATGAGAAGGTACTCAACTAGACTTACCCGTCATAAACCAGAAATAAAGTGACACCAAGGAGTATGCAAGGCTGATATAAGTGAGGTTGGCTTGACAACATTTTGCATAAAAGCTTAGTACAGATAAGTAATCATTAATGCTTAAGCATCACGTTAATAATCATTAGATTAGCACCTGTACTAGAGCAATCACTTAATTAGAAGCAAAAAATATTAACCATAGCAGGTATAATAAGGCTATCATTATGATCATCATCATTCCTGAACCATCAAGTTATTTAGTGAGATCTACTTTGGAGATAAGCCCGTCAAGTTCTCACTAATCGGTGAGAGGCGACGACTCGAATTCAATTACAACTCAGCTGAGGGGGTATTCCTAACTCTCACCTATGACTTCCCCCGTCGGGGAGCATTAGGTCACTGAAAGGATCAAGATGCCCAAGAGGGAGGGTGAATTGGGCTTTTCTAAAAATTAATTGCAAGAATTAAATCCTACAAGCCAAACTTCACCCCTAGTGCCTACTTGTGTTCCTTGTGATTCTACCGAAAAAAGTTTTGCACCCTAAGTTCCAATCCTAGACTAGCAAGACAATTCTAGGAAAGTAAACAAGCAATGAAAGTAATACAAGAAAGTAAATGCTTGAAAGTAGGGGTTAGGAACACGACGATGTTTTGCCGAGATATCAGAGAGTCGCCACTCCCCACTAGTCCTCGTTGGAGCACCCGCGCAAGGGTGTAGCTCCCCCTTGATCCATGCAAGGATCAAGTGCTCTCTACGGGTTGATTCTTCGACACTCCGTCGTGGCGAATCACCCAAAACCGCTCACAACTTGAGTTGGGTCACCCATAATCTCGTCGGATGATCACCGAACTCCCAATCACCACCAAACCATCTAGGTGATGGCGATCACCAAGAGTAACAAGCTAGAACTCTCACTTGACCACAACAATCCTAATGAGAAGATGGATGCACACTTGCTTGACTCTTGTCACTAGAGAGGATTCTCAAACTTTGATTCGCAAATCACTATCCTCACTAGGGCTCTTGCACTACCTTGCACTTCAAAGATGTTTTTCAGCTAAACAAATGAGCAAGAGACCTCTAAAAGAGGTGGAGGGGTTGTATTTATAGACCCCTCAAACAAATCCAACCGTTACCTTTCGAAACAGCCAGACGCGCACTGACCGGACGCGCCTGTCGATATGACCGGACGTGCCGGTCAGTTGTAACGGTCGAATAACGGAAACCTGTGCTGAGTGACCGGACGTGCCGGTCTGAGATGACCAGACGCGTCGATCAGGGATGATCGGACGCGTCTGATCATGCAAGAGCTCTCTGGAACATGACCGGACGCACGACCGCGTCCGATCATAGGTGACCGGACGCGTCAGGTCTCCACGGGACCTTACTGGAACATGACCGGACACGCCGGTCTTTTTCACAGTCACGTCCGATCTTGCAGTTTACCCTCTAGAACACGTGTCAGCCTGACCACCGTGTCTGGTCCTCTCAAGGACCGCGTCCAGTCAGTCGGCTGAAAAACGCAGTGAAGATTTAGTACTGACCGGACGCGTCCGGTCAAAGGTAAACGGCTCAAACGTCTTCTAAACGCGATGCAACTTGAACCAAGTTGCTTCTAACTGAACTCTGAGCTTTTCTCGAGCTACCTAGTACTAAGTTTGACAAGTGTGCACCACACCTAATCACAAGACTCACCTAGGTCAAGCTACTCGCTCATGCCCCTCTTAATAGTATGGTCAAAGGAAGAAACAAAGATCCTGACGACTATTCCAGATGTAACTCAACACCTTGACATCCGGAACTAACCGTCCTTAATCTTATCGTTGATCCTTTGAAAACCGAAATGATTTCCATCAAGGGACATGAATACCATATTGCCCAAAGCAGTTATCATCTCCATGACCTAACTTACCAACGTTTCTGCAAAACACACGTTAGTCATGGTAACTTACCAACACCGGGGCCTAGATGCTTTCAATCTCCCCCTTTTTGGTGATTGATGACAACACTTAGATTCAGAAGATATGAGTTGAGGTTTTCGATCATGCTTGGTTCACATAAGCATAAAGCTGTAAGCACAAGGGGTTAGTCAATGCTTATGTGTTCCAAGCCAACTGAGTGTACTCATAAGATAAGACATGAAGAGTTAGTACACATAAATCATAGCTCATATGAAATCGGAGTAAGGCACGGAAGCACAACCTTATGAGCTATAAACAAACAAGTGACATGATTTAAAAACTGTGATAAGATAAACCATAGAGACTCAAGGTACCTCATAAGATCACATGTCACACGAATGCAATTACTGTAAAGTAAACATGATGCATGAGTGTAGCACACAAGAAAAGAACAAAAACCCTCTAACAAAAGCTCCCACTGAATCTACTCTCTCTCTCCCCCTTTGGCATCAACCGCCAAAAACTAATCTAAGGATTTGACGAGGGAACAGACGGAGTCGAGTCGGGTGCCGAGGAGCGCGTAGTAACAAACTGAGAAGTGTCTTCCTCGGACTCTGAGCTATCTGGCTGACCCTCTGAAGAAGCACACGGTTGTGAAGCGGTCTGGGTCTGATCAACAGGAACAGGTGCTGCCGAAGTGACAATAAGTGGAGCAGTCTCTGTGACCTGAGCCTGAAGAGAGCCAAAAGCTGGGGGATCTGTCGAGGCAACAGACGAAGGAACTATCTCTGTAGTGCCTGTCCCTGTCACTGGAGGAAAAGCTGCCTCTGAAGCTGATAACCCTGATGAAGTAGCAAATGTGGTGTTCGAGGGCGTCGGCTGACCAGTCAACTCGCTATATGTGGCACTCAGATCAATGAAAGGTGTGCCGGTCAACATGTGAGGGCGAGGCTGGTCTGAAGGAGTGAACCCCGTCTGAATGGGCGTGTAGCTCGGGGACTGGAATGACTGAGGAACCTGCAACTGTGGAGAGGTGAACTGAAAGCTCGGCTGATCCTGACTTGAAGGTCCACTGAAAGGTAAAGCTGAAGTCAGGATAGATGCAGGCGGAGGAACCCCAACTGTGACTAGGTGACGCAGGAGATCCAAGTACTGCTGCTGGCTAGCTGCACTCTGTCGCTGCATCTCATACCGCTGACGCTGCATCTCGACTTGTTGGCGCTGTATCTCAAGCTGCTGTCTCTGGAACTCGTCCTGTCGAGCCTGTATCTGTGCAAATGCAGCAGCTGTATCCTGAGCCTATCTCTACAGCTGAAGCTCCTGTCGCTCCTGTGCCTGGGTCAGCCTCTCAAGAATAGCCATCATGGCTGGGTCTAAGCGGGAGGCTGAACCAGAGCCACCGGCCTCGTGGTCATGAGGCTGAGGAGACCGATACCTGGGGATAGGTTGATAATCCTCGTCGGTGCTGTCAGAGGCCTCATTATCAGCTATATCAGCGGGCTAAGCGTCTAGATCTACAAGCTCTGCCTTAGCAAGACCCTGTACGGTCGCATCCTGCTCAGCCGCTGTCTCAGGCACCTCTGGTCTCTCTCTCTGTCCTGGCACAGGGACCTGCTCTCTCATAACTGAAGCCCATAACTGACGAATATCATATTCAGGAAAAGCAGTAGTAGTGTCAGTTATCTCAGCACTAATCTCTGAAGGCAGCTCAAGGGCAGATCTGATGATGAAGCAAATCCAATGAGCATAGGGCAGCTGACGGTGTCCCTTGAAGCCTTCTGCTAGGGTGTCCTCCATCTCACTAACCATAAGATCCCAAATGTTAAAAGGTGTCTGTGAGAGAAGGTGGTGAACTACCCATAGCTGCATCCTGGTCAATCCCTCTCTGTAACCAAGCCTGGGAAGAAGTGTACGCCTGACAATAGCATCCAGGACTCGAGCAAGCGGTGTCAAACTAGCAGGTGTGCGACGAGACCCTTCGCCAAAAGGCTCATGGAAGCAGGGTCGGATCAGATCTGTAGGTGGCACAGTACCGCCATGAGGGCGTCTAGGTGGAGCTGTCTGACCGAAACAGAGCTGGTGAATCTTCGTGTCTGAAGCTAGGAGTCTAAGAATCTCCCGCACTCTTGTGCTATACAGTCTGCGGTCGCGGCCTCTGAATGCAAAGTGTATGAACTCATGCGCTGGATCAATCCATAATGAAGCATAGAACTCCCTAACCCAAGTACCGTAGTATGCACCCGTCCATCCAAGAAAATCTGACAAGCCTGGTAGATAGGACAGGCGCGGACGAAGCTGCTCACCCACTACCTCAACAAGTGACTCAATGCGATAGACCCTCTGTGGTCGGAAAGCAATGCCACTGTCAACAAGAGCTTTGTAAAAGTCCTCCTGTAGAGGAGTATAGAAACCCTCTGAAGCTCTGGAGTCCCTCTGAGGTGGGAACCACCGGCTGACCTCAACAAATCTCAAACTTTGCACCTGACGTGCAGTAGCACCTCTCAAGTCAAAGTGCTCAACTGGGGGTGTACCTCTAACTCTCGGAGGTGGACGTCCTCCACGACGCTGGCCCTCTGGCCTGGGAGTCACCTGAGCCCGTGTGCGTGTGGAGCGGCGATGTGATGGAGTCTGAGCTGGCTGTTCCTCTGTCCCCTCTGAAGGCGCTGCAGGTGGATCAACTGACATAGTGTCTGCATCCATTGGCACCTCTATGCCCTCAGTGGTCTTAGTGGTCTCTGTACCAAGCTGTCGTCCTTCAAGATGAAAACGACTGTCGCCAATGCGTATACCACTGCTCCTGCCACCTCTCTCAGCTGCATCAGCTGCATCTGCCACTGCCTGAGCTATCTCTGCATCAGTAAGAGTCTTCTTCTTCTTTCTAGCCATGATCTTGATGCGCTTTCCACGTGCAACCTCAGACATACGGGGAGGACTGTTGTCCCCATCACTGGGAGCACCACCAGCATTCTTGCAACGAACCATGCTGTCACACTATCGGAAAACCTCTGAAAGATGATGTACTAACACTCGAGAGGCTTGGCCTCAATCCGTATCTGCAGGCTTGGCCTCGGATTCAACAGCTGAACAGCAGTCACCCCGACACACGACAAACTCACTGAAAAGACGGAATAGATGGATCTACTATAAGCAACATATATGATCTAAAAGATACGAAACCCTAGAGATAGCAAGCATATAAGATAAGACGTGAAACGAAACGCGATGGCTACCTCGGATTGACGAGAAATCCAGTGAAGAGATGAGATGACCTAGGTCGCGAGACTTCCCGACGCACCGGATGAGTGCTGATTCGCCGAAACAGAAGTCGATTAGGGTTAACGAAAACAAAATTTTGACAAACCCTAACATGAAGATCAAGGATGTGCGAAACAACCTCGGAGCGAAGACGTCGCGCGAAGAATCTTTTCGACGACGAATGAAGGAGACGCCGCAGCGCGAACTCTAGGGTTAGGGCGACGCGCAGTGACCGAAAACCAAGGATGAATGCGATGGCAGGGGCTGGCAGGAGGTCGTGCAGGGTCGCAGGCAGCAGCAGCAGCGGCTCACGGCGGCGGCGGCACAGGCGCGGCGCGGTGGAGGTGGCGGCGCGGCAGATGGCGGCTGCGCGGGAGAGGCACGGCGCGGCAGTGCGGACGCAGCAGAGGGCGGCTTCGCGGGCGCGGGCGGTGGCGCAGGCGCGGCCAAGGTCTCCGGCGAGCGGCGGCGGTGCGCTTCCGGCGAGCTAGGGCACGGAGGCGGCGAAACGCGAGGAGTACGGCGCGGATGAGGAAGAAAGAGAAGAACGTGAAAGTTTATATGAAGGATTAGATCCGCTCGTCACGCGATGACCGGACGCGGTGGTCGATATGACCAAACGCGGAGAGGTAGCGTCCGGTCACACTCCAGTAAGCTCCTGGAATGACCGGACGCGTCCGATTATCAACGATCGGACGCGGACAGCGTCTGGTTTTGATTTTCCTGGAAAGCTGAGACAGATGACCGGACGCGGTGGTGGTGACCGGGACCGGACGCGGTGGTCAACAGGGGCGCGTCCGGTGCAGCATCCGGTCACTAGATCAGGAGATGGTCTTCAGGATGACCGGACGCGCTGGTGGTCGCCGGGACCGGACGCGGTGGTAAAGCATCACTGCGTCCGGTGCAGCGTCCGGTCACTGTTTTTTCGCCCTTCTTCATTCCGAACTTCGACATGACTTCTCCCAATCAAGTTCCAATTCAAAGAGACACAAATAAACACCAATTGGAACAAGATGTGGGTGACCTCACTCAAACCCTCAAGTTTCTCAAAATAGTTTGCCTTAGGCTAATATTATGTTTAGGAAAATAGGCAACAAACACCCAAGGAACAACGTATGGCCATGCAATAGAGTCTTTGAACCTTTGGGAGCGTCAAAATGCTCTCTCTATCCATGGACGAACACAGAGGTTGCTCAAAGCTTAACCGAAAAGAAAACGACAAAACAACCATGCATATGCAATGCAAAATAAGTAAGTAAAACTAGGTTGCTTGTCAAGTTTGATCCACGGTTAGGCTTTTTCACTCCTCCAAAGGAGGGTTATCGTAACCGTGTTAGCCAAGGCCTAGATGCATTGTGGGTAATTAAACATGATATATAATACAATGCAATGCAAGGGACAACACAAGCTCATTTTTTGAAGTTACTAGAGTCAAACACATTGAGTTCACTTCTCAACCTACAAAAGGTAGCTTCATCTAAAGGTTTAGTGAAGATATCCGCTAATTGATTTTCACTTCTTACACCTTCTAGTGATATGTCATTTTTAGCAACGTGATCTCTTAGAAAGTGGTGGCGGATATCAATGTGCTTGGTGCGAGAGTGTTGTACCGGATTATTAGCAATTTTAACCGCACTTTCATTGTCACATAAAAGCGGCACCTTTTCAAGAACAACTCCATAGTCTAGGAGGGTTTGTTTCATGTATAAGATTTATGCACAACAAGCCCCCGTGGCAATGTATTCCGCCTCGGCGGTGGACAAAGCCACACTATTTTGCTTTTTAGATGACCATGATACTAAGGATCTCCCAAGCAAATGGCACCCTCCGGAAGTGCTTTTTCTATCAATTTTGCAACCGGCATAATACGAATCGGAGTAGCCAACTAGTTGGAATCTGGCTCCTTTGGGATACCATAGTCCGATGCTTGGGGTATACTTAAGATATCTTAGGATTCTTTTTACGGCACTTAGGTGAGGTTCTTTAGGGCACGCTTGAAAGTGGGCACACATGCACACACTAAACATGATGTCGGGCCTAGATGCGGTAAGGTATAACAAGCTACCAATCATTGAACGGTAAAGAGTTTGATCGATTGGTTTACCTCCCTCATCTAGGTCGAGATATCCATTAGTTGGCATTGGGGTCTTGATTGACTTGCATTCTTCCATCTTGAATCTTTTGAGAAGATCCTTGGTATACTTCTCTTGAGAGATAAAGATCCCTTCTCTCATTTGCTTGACTTGAAACCCAAGGAAGAATGTTAGCTCACCAATCATTGACATCTCGAACTCTTTTGACATCAATTCACCAAATTCTTTGCAATAGTCTTCATTTATTGACCCGAAGATGATATCATCAACATACACTTGACAAATGAAAATCTCTTCTTTGAATTTCTTGGTGAATAGTGTGGTGTCAACCTTCTCAATAGTGAAGCCCTTCTCTATGAGAAAGTCCCGGAGGCGCTCATACCACGCTCTAGGGGCTTGCTTGAGCCCATATAGCGCCTTGGACAACCTATAAACATGATTAGGATATCTAGGGTCTTCAAACCCGGGAGGTTGTTCAACATAGACTAGTTCATTTATGAAGCCATTTAAGAATGCACTTTTCACATCCATTTGATATAGTTTCATATCATGATGTGATGCATATGCAAGAAGGATACGGATGGCTTCAAGTCTTGCAACGGGTGCAAAAGTCTCTCCAAAATCAAGACCTTCAACTTGAGAGAACCCTTTTGCTACTAGTCTTGCCTTGTTTCTTACCACTACCCCTTGATCATCTTGCTTGTTGCGGAACACCCACTTGGTTCCAATGACTCTTGCACCTTTTGGATGCTCTTCAAGTGTCCATACTTGATTGCGGGCGAAGTTGTTCAATTCTTCATGCATGGCATTCACCCAATCCGGATCTTGAAGAGCTTCTTCTACATTCTTAGGTTTAAGACAAGAGACAAAGGAGTGATGTTCAACAAAAGAATTAAATTTTTGAGATCGAGTCATTACACCCTTTGTAGGACTCCCTACATGAGATCTTGTAGATGTGCTTGAAGTAGAGGTGAGTTTCTTCGATCAACCATTTGAGGAGTGGGATGAGGAGCATCAACATCTTGTGCTTGTGCCTTGGCTTGATGATGAGAGACATGGGTGTCTTCATTTTCAACTCTCTCATTCTTGTCATCATCTTGAGGCACATATGATGAAGATGGTGGATTGACAATTTGTACATCGTCTTCATCATCTTTAGGCTTGATGTCACCCATGGGCATGTTCTTCATGGCCTCCCTCAATGGTTCATCACCTACATCATCACAATTCTCAATTGCTCCTTGGGAGCCGTTAGATTCATCAAATTCCACATCATATGTTTCTTCAACCAAACCGGTGGCATGGTTAAATACTCTATATGCTTTGGACTTTGATGAGTAGCCAACAAGAAAACCAATATCACAACGTCTTTGGAACTTCCCTAGGTGTTGACGCTTCTTGTAGATGTAGCATTTGCAACCAAACACCCGGAAGAATAAGACGTCCAGCTTCTTTCCATTTAGCAACTCATAAGGGGTCTTGCAAAGGAACTTTTGTAGGAAGAGGCGATTTGAAGCATAGCATGCGGTGTTGATTGCCTCGGACCACAATTTTTCTGGTGTGTTGTACTCATCTAGCATTGTTCTTGCAAGAGTGATCAAGGTCCGGTTCTTTCTCTCAACTACACCATTTTGTTGAGGAGTGTAGGTTGATGACACTTCATGCTTGATTCCAATTTCATCACAATAGGCTTCAATGTTGGTGTTGTCAAACTCTTTTCCATTGTCACTTCTAATCTTCTTTATCTTGACTTCAAATTCATTTTGAGCTCTCTTTGCAAACTTCTTGAAGCAACTTGCCACTTCGGATTTGTCATGAAGGAAGAAGGTCCAAGTGTATCTTGAGAAGTCATCCACAATCACAAGATAATAAAGATTTCCACCCAAACTCTTGTAAGTTTTAGGACCAAACAAATCCATGTGTAGAAGTTCTAGTACTCTTGATGTTGACATGTAGGCTTTGGTTGGATGAGTGTTTGCAACTTGTTTGCCGGCTTGACATGCACTACAAGGTTTGTCCTTTTCAAACTTTACATCCTTTAAACCTCTCACTAGTTCTTTCTTCAATAGCTTGTTGAGAGTGTTCATTCCAACATGAGCAAGCCTCCTATGCCAAAGCCATCCAAGTGAAGTCTTGGTGAACAAACATGTCATCAAGTTTGCATCTTCGGAGGTGAAGTCAACAAGATAAAGATTGTTGTATCTAAAACCCTTGAAAATCACTTGCTTGTCATCTATCTTGGTAACAACCACTTCATTTGGACCAAACAAGCATTGGTAGCCAAGATCACAAAGTTGCCCAACGGATAGTAAGTTGAAGCTCAATGAAGCAACATAGAGCACATTTGATAGAGAATGATCATTTGATATTGCAACCTTACCTATGCCTTGACTTTGCTCTTTGAATTATCCCCAAATGTGATCTTATCTTGACATACCCCATCCTCTTCAAGTGAGGTGAACATACAAGGATCACCGGTCATATGTTGTGTGCAACCACTATCAATCACCCAATGAGATCCACCGGTCTTATAGTTCACCTACACACAAGAGATCAAGCCTTATGTTTAGGGACCCAAACTTGAGAGGGACCCTTAACTTTTTTAACTAGTGACCTGGCAACCCAAATTTTCTTTGGCCTATTCTTGTTAGGAGGACCCAAGAACATGACTTTCATCTTTCCACTAGTGTCCTTTCTAAGCATGTAGTGAGCATTGAAAGCAAAGGGTCTAGCATGCTTAGGCAAGGGTTGTGGTGGTGGGGTTTTGCACTCATGAGCAAAGTGACCTTCTTGTCCACACTCAACACATCTCTTTGGCTTGGGCTTTGTCTTGCTTTGTTGTTGTTTGGCCTTTACCTTCTTTTCTTGATTTGCCAAATACCCAATGCCACTCCTATCCAACTTCATGATGGTGTTCATGAGTAGCTCACTTTGCAAATGTTGGCCTCTTGTGAACTTACTTAGGCCGGTCTTGAGATGCTCTTTCTCTTGCTTGAGCTTCTTGTTTTCTTCAATGAGTGACTCATTTGACGCTTGCTTTTCAAGAGCCAACAACTTCTTGTTCTCATCTTTAAACATCTCATTTTCACTCTTGAGTTTGACATACTCATCATAGTCATTTGCCTCAACCACACTCTTGTCTTTGCCGCTAGAGCCTTGCTCAAAGTTCTCAACAATCAAGTCATCACATGATGTAGCTATATCAATCTTAACAATTTGGTTAGTAGCATCATGTGTCTCAAGAGCAAGCTCATTAGCAACAATAAGAGTATCATAATTAATTTTCAAGGTGGTGTACTCTTCTTTTAGCAAGTTTAGTCTAGTGATGAGTTCACCATGCTTCTTCTCAATTTTATCATGTTTATCTCTAAGCTCCTTGTTAGAAGTTTTAAGCTCTTTGAGAGAAGAAGACATAGTTTCATTTTGATCTATGAGCTCATCCCTAGTATTATGTGCACTTTCAAGCTTGGATGAGAGTGATTCATTTTCATGTTGAAGCTCATCATTTTCATTTCTAGTCCTCCTTATGATTTTAGAATATTTATTTAACAATTTTACTAGTTCATCATAAGAGGGAGCATCATATTCATCATCACTATCACTATCATCATCATCATCACTATCACTATTTTGTACCTTTCGATCACCCTTTGCCATAAGGCATAGATGAGTAGTAGAAGATGATGGTGAAGATGGCGGTGAAGGTGGTGATGAAGATGTCGGTGAAGATGATGATGGCCCAATCACAAGTGCGGCGATCTTTTCTTTGTCATTGTCACTTTCATCGCCGGAGGACTCACATGATGATTCAATGTCGGTGAGCCAATCACCAACAATATAGGCCTTGCCTCCCTTCTTCTTCTTGTGGGATTCTCTTTTCTTGCTATCTTTCTTCTTGTATGGCTTGTTCTTTCTTTTGTCATCTTCTTCATCACTTGAATCATCTTTCTTGCCCTTGTACTTGTTCTTGTACTTGTCTTTTGGAGGCTTTGGGCATTGATGAGCTAGATGACCAAGTTCTCCACAATTGAAGCAATCCATTTCGGAGATTGGCTTCCTTTTGCTACTTGTGAAGAATTTTTTCTTCTTGCCATCGAACTTGATGCCACTCTTGTTGAGCTTCTTTAGCATCTTGGTGGTCTTCCTTACCATGAGTGTAAGTGATTCATCATCAATGTCACTTTCACTAGAGCTTTCTTGCACAATCATGGCTTGGGCCTTCTTCTTTTTCTTTTCATGACTAGCTTTGAAGGCCAAGTCTTTCTTCTTGGAAGATGATAAGCCCTCTTCCGGAGTGATGTGCATGTACATCTTATGTGCATTGATCTTCCCCAAAACTTGAGTCGGTGTTGCGGTGGAGAGATCACTTTAGTGAAGTACGGTGACAATGTGTCCATACTTCTCAACGGGAAGAACACTTAAGATCCTCCTTGCAACATCCGATTGACTCATTTTAGTGAGTCCAAGAGCATTTAGATCTTCTACAAGAACATTCAAACGAGTGTACATGTCATTAGCACTTTCTTTAGAAAGCATCTCAAAAGAATTAATTTTCTTCAAAGCAATGTGATAGCGTTCCTCATGCTCACTCTTAGTTCCCTCATGGAGAGCACAAAGATTTTCCCACAATTCATGAGCGTTTTTGGCATTTCGCACACGATTGAAAATATCTTTGCCTAGCGCCCGGTAGATTACATTTTTTGCTTTTGCATTCCACCGGTCGTATTTCTCCTCATCACCACTTGGGTTAGCGGGATCCCTTATGGGAGGAAGCCCTTCGGTTGTGGCTCTAAGGCACCCAACATCTATGGCTTCGAGGTACGCCTCCATACGAATTTTCCAATATGGAAAATCATCTCCCTCAAAAGTGGGAGGTGGTCCTTCCCCATTAGACATCTTGCTCTAGGCGGTAAAGCCTAAATTAAGAGCAACACGGCTCCGATACCAATTAAAAGGATCAAGATGCCCAAGAGTGGGGGTGAATTGGGCTTTTCTAAAAATTAATTGCAATAATTAAATCCTACAAGCCAAACTTCACCCCTAGTGCCTACTTGTGTTCCTTGTGATTCTACCGGAAAAAGTTTTGCACCCTAAGTTCCAATCCTAGACTAGCAAGGCAATTCTAGGAAAGTAAATAAGCAATGAAAGTAATACAAGAAAGTAAATGCTTGAAAGTAGGGGTTAGGAACACGGCGATGTTTTGCCGAGGTATCAGAGAGTCGCCACTCCCCACTAGTCCTCGTTGGAGCACCCGCGCAAGGGTGTAGCTCTCTCTTGATCCGCACAAGGATCAAGTGCTCTCTACGGGTTGATTCTTCGACACTCCATCACGGCGAATCACCCAAAACTGCTCACAACTTGAGTTGGGTCACCCACAATCTCGTCGGATGATCACCGAACTCCCAATCACCACCAAACCGTCTAGGTGATGGCGATCACCAAGAGTAACAAGCTAGAACTCTCACTTGACCACAACAAGCCTAATGAGAAGATGGATGCACACTTGCTTGACTCTTGTCACTAGAGAGGATTCTCAAACTTTGATTCACAAATCACTATCCTCACTAGGGCTCTTGCACTCCCTTGCACTTCAAAGATGTTTTTCAGCTAAACAAATGAGCAAGAGACCTCTAAAAGAGGTGGAGGGGTTGTATTTATAGACCCCTCAAATAAATCCAACCGTTACATTTCGAAACAGCCAGACGCGCACTGACCGGACGCGCCTGTCGATATGACCGGACGTGCCGGTCAGTTGTAACGGTCGAATAACGGAAACCTGTGCTGAGTGACCGGACGCGCCGGTCTGAGATGACCGGACGCGTCGATCAGGGATGATCGGACGCGTCCGATCATGCAAGAGCTCTCTGGAAATCTGACCTGACGCAACACCGCGTCCGATCATAGGTGACCAGACGCGTCAGGTCACCACGGGACCTTACTGGAACATGATCGGACGCACGACCACGTCCGATCATAGGTGACCGGACGCATCAGGTCTCCACGGGACCTTACTAGAACATGACCGGACGCGCCGGTCTTTTTCACAGTCGCGTCCGATCTTGCAGTTTACCCTCTGGAACACGTGTCAGCCTGACCACCGCGTCCGGTCCTCTCAAGGACCGCGACCGGTCAGTCAGCTGAAAAACACAGTGAAGATTTAGTACTGACCGGACGCGTCCGGTCATGACCAGGACCGTGTCCGGTCAAAGGTAAACGGCTCAAACGTCTTCTAAACGCGATGCAACTTGAACCAAGTTGCTTCTAACTGAACTCTGAGCTTTTCTCGAGCTACCTAGTGCTAAGTTTGACAAGTGTGCACCACACCTAAACACAAGACTCACCTAGGTCAAGCTACTCGCTCATGCCCCTCTTAATAGTACGGTCAAAGGAAGAAACAAAGATCCTAATGACTATTCCAGATGTAACTCAACACCTTGACATCCGGAACTAACCGTCCTTAATCTTATCGTTGATCCTTTAAAAACCAAAATGATTTCCATCAAGGGACATGAATACCATATTGCCCAAAGCAGTTATCATCTCCATGACCTAACTTACCAATGTTTCGGCAAAACACACGTTAGTCATGGTAATTATGTGTTGTCATTAATTGCTGAAATCAACACCGGGGCCTAGATGCTTTCAGTCACCTTTGGTACAACTCAGGAACCAAATTCATGAGTTCGATCAGCGTTAGCACTCTCAGGGATTACCCTTCTGCTAGGACGATCAGAACTTTTAAATCTCCTGTCCTTGGACTCACTCCTACGACTCTCTTTTGAGGCGTACTTTATACTTATCGACTCCCGGCCTAAGTTAAGCTACTCGGCTTCGTGGTCGGTCTCCAGACCCGGCCAACTAAGAGAGAGGCATGCGTTCAACATGAACAGGAAAGGCTCCAAGATTCGGTCCTTAAGCGACACAGATGGAGTCACTGCAAACCGGCAAGCCTCCGCCCGGTCTTCAATTCAAATTAAGACATGTTCTTTTCCATGATAACAAATATAGCCAACCGTGCCATATGTATATCCCTATATCTCGCAGGTGACAGGAAATCACCTGACTTCTACTGCATTTAAGTAGGGCTAAGCACTACACGAGCCTGAGCTACATAAGATTCAGGGTATCATTATCTAGACAAGGATCGGATAACCAATGCAGCAAGTGTTTGCATCCAACACCTAAACTTAATGCAACAATATAGATGTAACAATAGTACTTTAATTGCATTTCTAAAATTAAGAGGCTTAATATGCTCCGGGGCTTGCCTGGGATCCGACACGAGTCAGTTAGGTTAGCTTGCACCGTCTTGAAACATCTCTACTTCAGGTATGCACTCCAGGCGCCTTCCATCTTCGGGATGGATCCACCAACACTATCTTTGGGGTTCAGCTCTACATCATGTCCTTCACGTGATGTATCTAGCATACCTAGTTAAGATGTAAGATGCAAGTGTATGAATATATGGAAATGCAATGGACAATGCATCACCTACAGTAAGCAAGACAAGCACCATATTACACTACACATGCATAGACACTTCATGTTGCTTAAATAAATATCACACAATCTAATATAATAGATAGCAATCATATTAGACATGCCACACAAGTTTCACAAGATCTCAGGTGTATTAACTTAACTACCCTCAAGGGCATAAGTCACACTTAACAATATACAAGCAACAACTATAATTGGAATCTGTCAATTTCTAGACATGCAAACAACAGTTATAAGATTTAGCTATAACTGGATTTACACAAACCAAATGACTTGAAAGAAGACATTCTGGAAAGCTTATGAAATTATATACATTTCATTTATAATCACCTAAGCCTAATTCCTAAGTTTAATAGGTCGAAAAGATGAAACTACATAATCTGGTCTCCTCCAACAGAGAGTAACCAAATATGTACCCAAACTTTAAACAGTTATAACTCAAAAACTACTTAGTCAAATGCCACCAAATTTTAACAGCAGCTAGATACATAAATTATCTACAACTTTTGTATAAATAAGTTTTACAACAAAGCATATTATCATGAGGAACTTTGCTAAGTTCCCAGATCTATCCAGAAACCTCATTTGCAAGAAATAATTATTAACTTATATTGCAAACATATAATTAGATAAAACCAACTTTACCAACATATCACACATGACTAATGAACACCAGAAAATATAGTGTTCATTGCTAAATAAATTATTTTAATACATTTCTTAATTTATCTAGATAATTAGGTGAAATTATGAACACATATCAAAAGTGCACAATAAATTCTACCAATATTACAGTGGCCTACATATGCTCCCAATAGTCTACTGTCCAAATTTGAAACCATTTGGACATGTATATCAACCTCTATGAAAAAGACAAATGGCTATAACAATTAATCATGTGAGAGCAAGATACACTAATAACTCACTCATATAGCAACCAAAATTCATGAAATTTTTACCACACATCAAACATCACATGAGTAGCATGCCACAAAAATATCACTTCATTTGGAGCCCTAGATCTTCAGTTATGAAAAATAACAAATTAAACTAGCTTTACAACCCTACTGCACAAATCTATTTTTATAGAGAAAACTTTAAACTAAAATATGCCATATTATAGATCTAGTGCATAGAGAATTTCACAAGGATTTCAAAAAGTACTCATTTGCTATTTTATGATTTTTCTACAATTTACTATAAATTACGCAAGATTCACCCATTATTTATAAAAGAAAAAGAAAAACAGCACTATGCGACACTATTCATATGAGTCACAAACTATGCAGCTAGCCCCCTGGATTTTGTCGAATTCCACGCGAGGTCCCTGACGCGAAATCAATAGAGGAGCTCGTCGGAGCCCGCTGCTCCGGCCGAAGGAGGCCACGCCGGTAGCCGGGAAGTGGCGGAGGAGCACCAGGGGCCTCTTGCGCACTCGCTGGTGGTCACGGATTGGCTTGAGACCACCCATGGCGCCTTGGCCACGAGCGCCGGCGGCAAGGAGGCGGGCAGCTCGACGGTGATGGTACTCCGGCGGCCGTTGCGCCTAGAAAAGCGGCGCAGAGAGCTTGGCATGGCACTGCGAAGCTGATGGTGGTGCTCGTGGAGAGCGAGGTGGCGTGGAGCAGCGAGGGACGCGGCAGCAGCTCAGAGCTCCGCCTGGCCATGGCGGCGGCGTGCCCACAGCGCGAGGGGGAGCGAGAGAAAGGCTAGGGAGAGCGTGGAGGCGAGTGAGGAGCGTCTGCGAGCTGCTCGACGTTCTAAATGCGGCAGGGAGAGGGCAAGGGCGCGTGGAGGTGAGGTGGGGCGCTGCTGCCCTGCATGGAGGACACGCACACCCGACATCGAACACCTGGCAGGCGCGATTCAACTCGACTTTGGGTCCACAATTTGGCATATTCGGTTAAGATTCGAATCTTGAGTGCTATAGCAAAGTTGTTGACCTCAGAATGCTCTCTGACTAACCATTAGAGCCCTGATTCATCGGTTAATTAAGACCTAACTGGGCAGCGTCAGTGTGTTAACAGAGATTGGGAAAACTCAAACTTGATGATCAAAACGAGGCCCAACTGATGCCATCTTCTTACATGCTCTACTCCATAATGTCTACTCCAATGTTTGTATTTGGCTCAACTTGAGTTGCTTAACAAAAATTCGAGAACGCGGCATGCCAATCTAATGACATAGGATTATTTGAAGACTGGACAACAACAGCACATTCAAATTTGGTGCCTCTATTTGAAACATCAACAAGCCGAACTAGGGTGTGCCCCAAAAACAAAGTTTGTTGTACACAACTCAATCTACAACTTTTATTAAAGGACCTTCTACTGGTTCGGCCTGGTTAGGAAGATACATAGCTCCAAACTAGGGTACCCGAAACTGAAACTCCATTATAACAACCAAATTTTTGAGATCCAAAACAACACTTTATTGAATATTGGGAGCTCTATTTGACTAGGTTAGAGGCCAAACTAGCCCTTGACCATTAAACAAAGTTTGTTCCACACAAGATGAAGTACAACTTTTCTTTAAGGTCAAATCTCATAACTGGTACAGAAGTCCAATTTTTACTTTGGTCAAAGTATCAACTCAATAAAGCCTAAACTAGGGTTTTAGGCCAATCGGGGTATTTTCTTGACATTTGCTCAACATGAACCCTTCATGACTTTTGTTGTAGAGTTCATCTAGAGTCTTTTGGGCAAGGTTGCAAGGTTTGGTTGATGACCTATATTTACATTCACTTAATAGTGCAATTCAAGCACTTAGTAAAACCATTCCAACAAGGATATAACTTATCATTTTATGTGACTTTTTGATTCCAAACTTCATGAAACTTTTTCAGGGATTAATATAGATAGGTACTAAGGTGAGACACATGAAGATATTGCAATAACACCATCCAAGCATATATCTTGAAAATGGCCTATATGTAAAGCAATGGTGCAACATCCAAGTTTAGGTTGGGGCTTATTTCCATAGGTTTGACCTTGACATCTTCATCACCACTTAATCTGTCATGTTTGAGCTCAAACCCACTGCTTAACAAGTGACAAACACCTGGGGTGTTACAAATCCCATCATCCATAGAACAAGGCCCACATCAGGGAGAGTAACCCCTCCCGTGCGCTAAAGGTGCATTTGGCTGTGGCGGGGCTTGAAATTGACCTACCCCATTCCCCACCGATCCACACGTTTATTTAGCATCGCCACCCCACACCGGGAAAGAGTCACTCGCATCATGTGGTTCGCTCTTTGCCACGTCCCACGCGCCACCGCCTCTCCCGTGCGCCGCCACGGCCATCAACTTCTACGACAGCGTCGAGGATCTAGGTGCACCTCTTCCATCTCCACCACTTTGGCCCTTCCCCTTCCCCTTACTCTTGGCCCATCCCTACCTTCTTGCTAGGGTTAGAATGGCTGCTCCTCCAGTGACTAGGCTCGTCCCTCCATGGTGATGGCTGGGCAAGCAGCGCAGCCTTCATCAAGTCTTCGTCGGGCACTTTGCTAGTGATGAGCATCGAACTGGTACGCCCTTCCCTTCCCTTTTTGTCATGTGCAACCAGATTGAGGTTCCTTCTTTCCTTGCATTAGAGCTGTAGATCTGGCCTACCATAATTTGGCAATTTCAATATCTTTTTTGATAAATGTTATGTAAATTGATATGCATCTTGTGCTATTGTTTGGTCTAGAGTGCATTTTGTGATTTGTCATCTATGAACGTTTGGTGAGTTTCTTTTTTGCTTTCCAAGTACCGTTTGTTACAAGTCTAGCAAGATCACCAGTTCTGTTAGGGGTTTATTATATGTTAGGGACTCCATTAGTGTTTTCACGGGCCAATTACATAGCTTAGGGAGCTTGTAAGATAATTTCAGGCCCATTTGTAGGCCCTGGGGCTCTATTATAAAATAGAGGTGCCACCAGGGGAAATAATGAAAACCACCCCTCCCACCTTTCCTATAAAATAAAGGGGAAGGGAGAGAAGGTGGAGGAGGGGGCTTGGCTCTGGATTCATTTGCTACTCTTTCATCTGTCGTTCACTCCCTTTCTCTATGTTCGATTGCAAAACCAACAAGTTCAGTCAAACTTTGGATGGAATTTAAAATCATTTGAGATAAATGCATATGCCAATTAGTACTGATAATTTTGACATCTTTCATGTGCTGAAGTGCAACTTGTTTCTAGCTTAACTTTGTTGGTTGTGTAGTTTTGTTTTCTGGCACCTTCATGTCCTTAGTAGTGTACAATCTTGTTGCAGCATCTCCATCTAAGGCCAAGAACTGTAACCATCAGAAGCACTTTTGCCTACTCTACTTGTGAGGTAGTATGACTATAATACCCTATTTTCATCCCTTCTCTACATGCACAATATAGTGAGTGCTTCTAATTGCTCTTACTATTTTCTACTCCTAGGCCAAAACTTGTATACCCTGTTCTCAATAGAACTCTTGGCCACACTACTTAGAACACTCTTGGCCACACTGCTTAGAACATTGTACTGCATGACATATCGTACAAAGTTCCCAAACCAGAGGTAGTGTATAAGGAGCTTCGTAAGCTTACATAGATATCAAACAGAGTTCCCAAACCAGAGGCAGTGTATAAGGAGCTTTGCAAGCTTATAGAGATCATTGGGAAGTTATGTGATGCTTCATCTGAGTTCTTGAAGCTTTTTCTATAGAAGATTTTACGGCGGTTGATGCTAACAGGAGGAGTGGGTGCTCCACGTTATCGAGGAAGGGTGGGTACTACCACATCTCCCATAACTGATTCAGTCATCTATATTTTGGAACTAAAATTCGTATTTTAATTTTGGAATATAGCAAAAGCATATGAGATTTACTTCAGTGGCTTAGCTCCTTGGTATGATGCGGAGGGAACTGCTGAGCATATAGAAGATCTAAAGGTGGACATTGGCAATGAGCGGGCTAGGACTAAGGAGGTTATCACAGACCATGATGGTTGGATCTCTGAGTTGGAGAGAAGAATGTTACGTAAATTTGAGGTGACCAAGTGGATAGGTAAAGAGTTCGATGCTGTACAAAAGGGTGAGAAGGTTGATGAGTTGAAAGCTCCTCAAGTGGAACCTACACTAAAGGGTGCAGTGGATAGTTTGCTTGACAACTAGTGTTACTGATTAGACTGTTGTGGCCTTGTTAATGATGGTTTTATTGAGCAATCATGGTTGCTTGACCTTGGCCTTGTTACTGATGGTTACACTAAGTTTTGGTGGAATATCTTTCTTTTCTCATTAGTAAATTGTGGTTGCTTCTTGAATGCATCTGGTGGCATCTGTTTTGTTTGTTTGTTTGCCATCACCATTGATTCTGCATTGTTTCCCAATAATTTGTGAAATGAAAAAATGTACCTCTTGAGTACATTTTTTGATGTAAAAGTTAGAATGTTACTATTCCATTATCTTAAAATAATGCCACATAATTAAAAGAAAGTTTAGGTTAGTGAATGAAATAAACCCCCTATGGCGTGTGCACAAACAAGCAACTGGTGTTTATGCTCCAATTTTTAGCCTAACACCTGTCCAATAACTTTACTCTTTACTTCTTTCTTTTTCCTCTTCCACCACCTTAGCACGCATGGACGGAGCTACCGTAGGGGTGTGGTGGGGTGGCTGCCCCAGCTACCAGCAGTGTAGCCTCAAACCCCTGGACCCCCTCTTGTTCCCAATCTCCGGCTGCTGAGGTGCTGACTCTCGAGGCGCCGAGCAGAGTTGCATGCCTACGCCATGGCGAGGAATGAGTAGAGCCTCTGGCCACACCGCTGGGACACTGGGTCTTTCTTTGTCAGTTCAGTTTAAACTCAGTAATAAGAATCCAATTTGTTTCCCCATTTCCCCAATCGCAATCTGCTGTCATCCGCAACTCCGCATCAAGCGAAGCCGCACTGTACGCCTACACTTCCACATCGAGGTTGTGACTACGCGAGGTTGCTGCTGCCCACTGAAAGGTCCTAATATGGCTAGAGGGGGTGAATAGCCTATTAAAATTATACAAATTCACTAGAGCAAAAGGTTAGTATAACAAATGGCAAAATACGATTTTGCTCTAGCTTTACAAGGGTTGTAAGCCACCTATCCAATAATTCTATTAATTATGATCACTATAATAATCAAGTCTAAGTCACTATGAGCTCTCACAAGCTAGCTACACTAAAGAGTCAAATTAGGTGAAAAGCTACACTAGCAAAGATAATACAAGCTCTCAAAACTAATTACACTAAAGAGCTTGTTACAACCAGTTTGCAGAATGTAAAAGAGAGGTAAGTGATCTTTATACCGCCGCGCCGAGGAATGAACCAATCACAACAATATGAAGACCAATCACCAGGAGAAATCCAAGAAATCAATCACGAAGGTGACACATAATTTTTCTCCTGAGGTTCACGCGCTTGCCGGCACGCTACGTCCCCGTTGTGTCGACCACCACTTCGTGGTTTAGCAGCTAATTGGCAATCCAAAGCCAAGCTCCCCAAGAGCACCGCAAGAACCTATCGCAAGTGAGGTAACTCAATGACACGAGCAATTTACTAGAGTTGCCTTTGGCGCTCCACCGGGGAAGGCACAACATCCCTCACAAATTATCAGGAGGTGGCCAAGAACAAGCACCACTCTTGCCACAACTCCTCCGCTGCCTCCAAGCCGTCTAGGTGGCGGTAACCACCAAGAGTAACAAGAATCCTGCAGCCAATGCTCACCCAAGTGCTAACTAGATGCAAACTCACAAGCAAATACACTTGAGATCACTCAAACTCACTCTAATTTGTCAATCAAGCAAGGAAGATGAGTGTGAGGGAGTATGCTCAGCTCAAGAGGATGTTAGGATGTCAAAATGTCTAAGAGCGGCCTCCCCAAACTGGCCAAACACATATTTATAAGTAGCCCCAAAGAATAGAGTTGTTAGGGACAAGTTGCTGCTACCGCATGCGCACTGACCGGACGCGCTGGTCGTTGTTACCAGATGCGGTCACAGCGTCCGGTCACGCCTGCACGACTTCCCCGATGAACGCCACGTGTCTCGCTTTGAATCTCGTTCATTTGATCGTAACAGTCACTTAAATGTACTCGTTCACGTACTAGAGTGACCGGACACGCCGATCAAAAATGATCGGACACGCATAGTCGTCCAGTTGCCACATATTCACGTTGCTGAGAGGCCTGACCGGACACGCTACTCAAACTGACCGGACGCCATAGTGCCAGCGTCCGATCGATTCCAGTAAGTAACCACACACGACCGGACGCGTCCGGTCGATCATGATCGGATGTGCCACCGCGTCCGATCGACCTCGCGTGCAACGCAGTTCCTCTAGGACTTGACCAGACACGCTGGACCCGTGACCGACCGGACGCGCCGGTGCGCGCATTCGCTGTACGCGGAAAGAACTAACCGGACGCGCCAACCGCGTCGGATCCGGCGTTTGGTTCAGCGTCCGGTCCAGCGTCCGGTCACCCCAGTGACTTCCTTTCGCCTCCGTTTCTTTGCCTCCGGCGCAGTGGAAAATATGCGTTTTACTTCCCGAAAAGCGCCGAATCCCAAACCCCTCTCTACCGCTCACACTCCACCGCCTTCGCAAATGTGCTAACATCACCAAGTGTACATCACCATATGCATGTGTGTTAGCATTTTCACAATCATTTTCGAGGCGTTAAGTTAGCTCTACACTAGATCTAAATGCATATGCAAATGAATTCTCATTTAGTGGCACTTAAGTGATCAATAGCCCCGAAAATTCCCATCTTTATAGTACGGCTATTGATCCTAAGTGTGATCACACCCTTTATGGTGTCTTGATCATAAAAAGCAAATCCTATTTATACCTTTGTCTCGAGCTCCGTAAGATTTTGCCTCTTCTCCTCTTCTTCTCCAAGCATGGCACTAAGTCATCATGATCAACATGCATCTTGCCATCACTTAGGAGTGTACCAATCACCTTTTGCTATCAACACTCAAGCACATGTGATTAGTACTTAGGTTTAGCCAAAACCAAACTAGGGACTTTCACCCGCCGCCACAGCACTACCACTACCCCATCTGCCGGGCATCGCTAGGCACTAGCAGCCATCTGCCAAAGTGCCGGTCATCGCCGGACGCCCATCCGTCTGTCGGCCGCCGCCAGGTGCCCAGGAGCTGGCGAAGGAGGGAGGAGGAGAGGAGGAGGGGTGTGAGGTATAGGAGCCTAGCACTGGGGGCGGCCATGGCTGCGAACAAGTTAGCGGCAGAGCAAGGGCAGCAGCTCCACCAACATCTGGATTTGACCAAGGTCGAGGTTCAAGCAAAGGTGTCCCCAAGAGTGACACCGGCAAGAACAACAAAAAAAAGGGTCTGGACGCTAATTTATCAGTAAGACGCTAATTGATATTCATTCAATCTACGGGTTCATCCATTCTTAGTTATTTGTATTTTGCAATGTATGGATCAACAGATCAAGAACTACTAGTTTAATCTTCAAACTTAAGGTAACATCTTGTGTTTTTCGTCATATTATGTGATTGCAGTATTTTTGCTATGATTTATGTGATGGTAGTATATGAATGCGGTGCGTCGTGAATACGATGTCTTTTCATTTCCACGTTGAAATTCGTCCTATCTATCATTTTTTCCGGCTCCGTCAATGTTGACGCACGTTCTGTAGTCAACAGGGATCAGCGGCGTCTGCACTAGTTTTGTAACAGAACCGACCAAATTATAAGAGCACAAGTACAAAAACAAGCACCGAAGCGCTCAAATTTTCGAACTTGAGCCCATATAATCCCGGTAGTCAATCGAAACCACGAAGGATTTCAAACCAACTCGCTTACAACCAGGATCGCATCATTCAACATACAACATCATACGTTACATTTCACAAGTAGTTCCGAAATAAGTTTACACACACACGGAGTCGCAATTATTACAAACCAAGTTTATAAAGTAGCGGAAGCATAACACACACCAGTTGTTTAACTACTGCCAGTCTTGTTGATCAACAACCCGCAAAAGCATGAGGAAAGTACATAAAAGATGATCACGCCCAAGTGACCTAGTCTTCTTCACCCGCAGGGTGGAGACAAGTTTTGCAGAAGCCTTGATAGAGCATATCATCTGCAACAGGAGGGAATAAACCCTGAGTACTGGAATGTACTCAGCTAGACTTACCCGTCGAAAACCAGAAATAAGATGACACCAAGGATTATGCAAGGCTTTCACAAGAGGCTAGCTGACCTCACATTTTTGCATAAAGGCATAAGTAATTGAGACTCTTATAACCTGTACTAGCAGTTATTTTTAGCATTTACCTGTCATCTATCTTAGCACCTGTACTAAACATGCACTTGATTATAATCAAACAATTATCATCATTATATCCAGAGCAGGTATGAATTGTGGCAACATTGTATCATTCCCTTAACCACCAGTTTATTTAATGAGATCTACGTTGCCGCTGCTCAAGTCAAGTGCTCACTAACCGGGAGCGACGGCGATTCGAATCGAATTCCTATCCAGCTGGAGGGGTATTTCTAACACTCACCGAGTCACGCCTGGCGAGGGCTGCTCAGGTCATCTTTTGTATAGTTCAGGAATCGCGGGCCCGAATAATGTTGCGTCCCCAAGGGCGACACTCTGCCAGGTGATAGGGACTCTAACCCCCCCTTGGTCTCACGCCAATGTCCCCAAGCACATCCTTTCTCTCCTCCAAGATGCAACCTACCATTCGATTCCCGGCCTGAACCATACTACTCGACTTCGCGGTCGGAACGACTTATCCGGCCAACTAAGTGTTAGACTGCGTTCAACATGACTCAAGGACGTACAACGAAGCGGTCCTTAAACGACTCAGACGGGCATAGCTCCACACCCAAGACGTGAAGTGTCTTGCGGCTGTACTATCGAACTCCCGCCCGGTCTCAATTTCATTTTAAGGCATGGTTCCATCCACGATAGCCATAAAGCCACTCGTAACTCCTTCCTACATCTCGCGGATGACCGGAAATCACCCGACTTCTACCGAACTAAGTAGGGCTAAGCATTGACACGTGCCTAAACCTAATATAGGATTAAGTACGATATCTGGACAAGGACAGGTATAATGCAACAAGTGTTTTCATATAACTCCTATAACTTAATGCAGTAAACAAGTAAAAGTACTCAAGATTAATTTATAAATCAGTAGGTTCAGCATGCACCGGGGCTTGCCTTTTAGAAAGGTCGAGGGCCGGTGGTCAGGGCACTCGGGCAAGTCTTCAGCGACGTCTTCTCCGCCGACTGGTTCCGCTGGATCCTTTGGCTGGTCCTGGATCTCCTCCGGGATCACTGGCTCGAACTCGAGGAGTGTTGCCCCCTCCGGTACACCTATTGCATGAATGCACAATAATTATCATCAATGCATAAAGGTGCAACATGCTCGGAATGAAATGCATTTCAGAAATAAAATAATAATCTAATCAAGTTACTTTATTAGTACGTGCAAATCTCTTCTCCGGAGGAGAAATACTTACCTAATCTACCCAACCTAAGATATAGTTGTTCCTCTTCGGTTAAGGCCCTAACACCTAACACACAAGAGTAATATTACTTAGGTTACCACAGTAAGTTATTCTGGACAGCAGCTCAAAGATTCTAACATAACTGGAGAATCCCAACTCCTAGAGATATGATCTAAGACAATCTGGAAAACTTATGAAATGCACCACAAAATGTTTTCAGACCACAACACTAAATTCCAAAGTTTACCTAATCGAAACTCCAAGGTTCCAGAATCTGTTCTCTCTAAACAGAGAGCAGTCAATTCTGGACTGGCACTTTAAACAGCAATAACTCCCAAACTACTAAGCCAAATGCTCCCAAATTTTGACACAAGCACACTTACAAATTTTACTACAACTTTGGTATTTATAAGTTTTTCAGCAACCACCTTTATCCAAGGTCAAACCTAGAAATACTATCAGCTGTTCAGAAACCTAAAATTACAAAGATTAAATATTTATTGATGTGGCAAACATTCTCTAAGACCAAACTAATACTACTACAAGTTCACAAATGTCACAAAAACACCAGAAAGTAAGGTGTGCCCACCTAAAATTTTTATTTAAACCCATTTCTTAATTTACTTAAGTAATTAAGTGGAATTTTAAACATATATGACAACTGCTCCAAAAATTCTACAAAAATTACAGGGGACTCTCTGACCCAAGAAGAGGCTACTGTAAAAATTGGAACTAAATTTATTCACAGGAGCTTCCTACACAAAATTCCCAAGCCAAAAAGGCTGATTTTTGTATAAATAACAAAGCACAGTAAAAAGTGTCAAACAACATATTTCTTAATTTTCATAGACACTCTAGGGTACCAAGACATTCTCCAAAATTTTATATGAACATTGCACATGTAGAAAAATTACAAAAATTCATTTAAGTATTTCCTATAATAACAAGATAGCATTATAACTTGAAAAGTACTTAAGCACTACTGCCCAAATTTTTACCAAAGCTAGAGTAAGTATACATTAGCCTACTCACCAAATTTCATAATTTTTGGAATACTGAAACTTAAGATATAATTTAAACAAGTTTGCATGTGATTTAAAACATATTTCAAGGACCTATTTAAATATCCCAGAAAACAAACATCACCTAGCAAATTCATATTTTTCTAAAATACTACACATCATGTAGATCCTAACAAAATTTATCTCATGATTTTTGAGCAAGTAAAACCCTAGATCTACATTTTCCAAACTTAACCAAAATTCTATAACAAAGATAAATAAAAATGAAAAAGATCTCATTTTATACTGGGCCGGCCCGGAAAGACGCGGCCCACGACGTGCGCGCGCCCCGCTCGGGCTCCCGCCCACGCGCGGCACCGACAGGTGGGTCCCCGCGGTCAGTGACAGAGGGCAGAGGGGCGGCGAACCGCGAGCTCCGGCGAGCTCAAGCTCGTCGGAGGGGAGCTCGCTCGGGAAACCAAGCACACCCTCGCGTTCTCCGTCACATGGTGCTTCGATTCGTGCAAGAAGGACGGCTTGGGCTGGAGTGGGAGGGGCTTGCCACCGCGAGCGACGGCCGGTGAGGGTCGGGTGGCGGTGTACCGCCGCCGGTGAGGCCGCACGGTCACATCTGAGCTTGGTACGAGCTTCACTGCAACTAGGCGGACTGATTGAGGTAGAGAAGGGAGATGGAGAGAGGCCCTAACCACCCCGGCCACGGAGCGCCGTGATGCGGGGCGGTGAGCGCGACGACGGTGGTCGTCGTGTTCCGCTCCGGCGGGGTCGCATCCCACGGTAAGGTCTCGCCACAAGCATCCCCACAGATTACGGAGGTGAGAACGAGGTTCATGACAGGAGGAGAATGAGGGAGGGGAGCTGGCCACGGTGGACCGTGGCGGCGACGATACTCCGGTGAGCTCCAGTGGAGAGAAAGTCGACAATACCTCCTCACCTCTACGAAATGGATCAAGCGCGATGTAGGGGAAGGTCAGGGAGCCTAAGGCGGAGCTGTGGGTGAAGTTAGGTAGGCTACCGTGCGGTGGTGAGCTTGCCCGGCCGCGGCGGGGTCGGAGTGGCACAGCTCGTCGGACCAGAGAGCGAGGGAATGGAGGAGGGAGTGGCGTGAGTGCTAGGGATTGAGGTGTCGACTCCCACTTCACTCCCGCGCGTGAGCTCGCGACGTGGAGACGATAGCAGCACGCACGCGCCACGCGGCCACCAGGCTCTGCCCGAGCGCCACGACGCAAGCCGGCTGTCCGGCTGCATGGCGTCACCGTTTACTGAATGGAGGTCGTCCTCGTTCGACTGACAGAGCAGCTTCGTCGACGATTAACTCCCAAACCAGTGAGAACCAGACGTGGGTGATGTTGGCAATGTTGTAGAGCTACATGAGGACTACAAGTTTGTCAATTGGAGTTTGGACTGGTTCGGCCTGGATTTGAAACTACAAGGCTCCAAAGTGGTGCCCCTTGAAACTGAAACATAGTTTCAGTCACTAAGCCGACTGAAACCCGATTTTCTAGACACCCTATCTCCTAAACCATTTAGAACTAGGTGATGGTGATATTGACAATGTTGTAGAGCTATGTGTGGTCAACAACTTTGTCAATTGGCTCAAAGACTGGTTTGGCCTAGTTTGTGAGTTACAAGTTGCTAAAGTGAGGTACAGTGAAACTGAAAAGTCCAATTTCCAGACTTAGAATTTTTTTAAGTGTTGATCACCACTCAAGCTGACTTGTGGGCCATTTTTGAGCATGTTCTGTTCATTTTCATGAGATGGCCATATTAGAACTTTTGTTCCTCATGAAATTCTCTACAACTTTACTTAAGGTTGCTTCTCCATGCAAGATTTCTAAGCTGGACTTTTTAATTGGTCAAACCAGATCACTCTAGGGTTCCAAACTTGGTCAACAACATTTGGAAGGGCAATTTGGTAATTTTGGTCAACATGAACATTGCTCCACTACTTACCCTAAATGTAATTAAGGTATTTTAAGACCTAATTAGCCACTCTACACATTGGTTACACAAAATTTCTAATGTCACATACTTTGAAACAAGCAAAATAACAATTCCACCAAAATGTTGCAAGCTCATGTTGCACATGTTGCATGAGTGTGTTGCATAGCACTTGCTAATCATGTTACACTAAAGTGGTTAGCATGTCCCAAAAGAAAGTTGCACATGTGACACTTGGGTGGACTCACTTCATAATTCACATGAAATATAAACACATGTTGCAATGTTTCAAAAGCATGTTTCACATATTATAAGCTCATGCATGAAATGAATGATGCTCACACTCATGAATGAGATGATGAATGTTAATGCTTATGAAATGCAATGCAATTAAGGAGCTAAACACCTGAGGTGTTACAGCCCTCCCCCCTTATAAAAATCTCGTCCCGAGATTTGGAAAGCGTACCATTTTTCATAGAATTCCTTATAACCATCCCGCAAATAGTCCTCCCGTTCCCATGTAGCGTCACTTTCACTACCCTGATTACTCCACATTACTTTATACCACTTAACCACTTTGCTTCTAGTCACTCGTTCCTGAGTATCGATCACTCGGACTGGCTTTTCTTCGTAAGTTAGATCGGATTCCAGCCTGATATCTCCTAAAGGGACTCTTTCCTCAGGAACTCGAAGACACTTTTTGAGCTGAGATACATGGAAGACGTTGAATATGGCACTCATTTCTGGAGGTAACTGGATTTTATACGCAACAGCTCCACTCTTGCCTATGATCTGGAAAGGACCCACGTATCTCGGCGCAAGTTTCCGCTTAACACCAAAACATTGGACACTTTTCATTGGAGAAACTTTCAGATACACGAAGTCTCCAACTTCAAACTCGAGTGGTTTTCTACGACGATCAGCATAACTTTTCTGTCTAGCTTGGGCTGCAGCCATATGTTTGTGGATGGTACGGACTTGTTCCTCAGCTTTATGAACAAAATCAATACCATAATACCTCCTTTCACCAGCTTCTACCCAATTTAGTGGGGTTCTACACTTACGACCATACAACGCTTCGAATGGGGCCATCTTAATACTCTCTTGGTAACTATTATTATACGAGAATTCGGCTAGAGGTAACCATTTTTCCCAAGAACCCTTGGATGATATTACACATGCCCGCAACAGATCTTCCAAGATTTGGTTAACTCGTTCCGTCTGTCCTGACGTCTGGGGGTGATAAGCAGAGCTTCTCACTAACTTGGTTCCCAGAAGGTGATGCAAGTGCTCCCAAAAGCGAGCAGTGAACTGGGGACCACGGTCAGATATGATAGTATGAGGTATCCCGTGGAGCCGGACTATCTGATTGAAGTACAACTCAGCATAGTCAGTGGGACGATAGTCCACTCTAACTGGAATGAAATGAGCTGATTTGGTCAAACGATCCACAATTACCCAGATGGAGTTATGATTTTTGACGGTAGGAGGAAGACCGACAATGAAATCCATACTTATCTCTTCCCATTTCCAACCTGGGATAGAAAGTGGTTGAAGTAACCCAGCTTTCATATGCACAGCCTTAACTCTACAGCAGGTGTCCCACCTAGCCACATACACAGCTATCTCTTTCCGCATCTTGGTCCACCAATAGTATGGCTTCAAATCATAATACATCTTATTGCTACCAGGATGGATGGACAACTTAGAGGAGTGTGCTTCAGACATAATATCATTTCTAAGCTCTCGGTCCTTAGGCACAACTAACCTATCCTTGAACTATAGTACACCCTCTTCATCTATCCTGAACTGTGTAGTTTCTTGCTCTTTCATCTTACGCTTGATGTGGAATATACCCGTGTCAGTCTTTTGGAGTTCAATAATCCTGTTTTTGAGAGTACAACTGACAGTGATGTTGTACAAGACTGCTGGATGTAGAAGGCGAGATCGATGAAAATCAGTTTCAACTAAGGAATGGCAATGAGACTTACGGCTTAAAGCATCCGCAACCACATTTGCCTTGCCAGGATGATAGTGCACTTGAAGGTTATAATCCTTAATCAACTCGAGCCATCTTCGTTGACGCATATTCAACTCGGGTTGGGTGAAGATGTATTTGAGGCTTTTGTGGTCTGTGTAGATATTGCAAACATTGCCCAACAGATAGTGTCGCCAGGATTTCAAAACATGAACAACTGCGGCGAGTTCTAAGTCATGCGTTGGATAATTCGCCTCATGCTTCCGAAGTTGTCGAGAGGTATATGCAATTACTCGGCCTTCCTGCATCAACACACCTCCCAAACCTATGCCTGAGGCATCACAATAAACATCAAATGGTTTCTCGATATCCGGTTGTGCCAAAACCGGAGCTGAGGTTAGGAGGGTTCGCAGTTGGTGAAAAGCCGCATCACACTCAGGAGTCCAGACAAACCTGGTGTCTACGGGTTCATCCATTCTTAGTTATTTGTATTTTGCAATGTATGGATCAACAGATCAAGAACTACTAGTTTAATCTTCAAACTTAAGGTAACATCTTGTGTTTTTCGTCATATTATGTGATTGCAGTATTTTTGCTATGATTTATGTGATGGTAGTATATGAATGCGGTGCGTCGTGAATACGATGTCTTTTCATTTCCACGTTGAAATTCGTCCTATCTATCATTTTTTCCGGCTCCGTCAATGTTGACGCACGTTCTGTAGTCAACAGGGATCAGCGGCGTCTGCACTAGTTTTGTAACAAAACCGACCAAATTATAAGAGCACAAGTACAAAAACAAGCACCGAAGCGCTCAAATTTTCGAACTTGAGCCCATATAATCCCGGTAGTCAATCGAAACCACGAAGGATTTCAAACCAACTCGCTTACAACCAGGATCGCATCATTCAACATACAACATCATACGTTACATTTCACAAGTAGTTCCGAAATAAGTTTACACACACACGGAGTCGCAATTATTACAAACCAAGTTTATAAAGTAGCGGAAGCATAACACACACCAGTTGTTTAACTACTGCCAGTCTTGTTGATCAACAACCCGCAAAAGCATGAGGAAAGTACATAAAAGATGATCACGCCCAAGTGACCTAGTCTTCTTCACCCGCAGGGTGGAGACAAGTTTTGCAGAAGCCTTGATAGAGCATATCATCTGCAACAGGAGGGAATAAACCCTGAGTACTGGAATGTACTCAGCTAGACTTACCCGTCGAAAACCAGAAATAAGATGACACCAAGGATTATGCAAGGCTTTCACAAGAGGCTAGCTGACCTCACATTTTTGCATAAAGGCATAAGTAATTGAGACTCTTATAACCTGTACTAGCAGTTATTTTTAGCATTTACCTGTCATCTATCTTAGCACCTGTACTAAACATGCACTTGATTATAATCAAACAATTATCATCATTATATCCAGAGCAGGTATGAATTGTGGCAACATTGTATCATTCCCTTAACCACCAGTTTATTTAATGAGATCTACGTTGCCGCTGCTCAAGTCAAGTGCTCACAAACCGGGAGCGATGGCGATTCGAATCGAATTCCTATCCAGCTGGAGGGGTATTTCTAACACTCACCGAGTCACACCTGGCGAGGGCTGCTCAGGTCATCTTTTGTACAGTTCAGGAATCGCGGGCCCGAATAATGTCGCGTCCCCAAGGGCGACACTCTGCCAGGTGATAGGGACTCTAACCCCCCCTTGGTCTCACGCCAATGTCCCCAAGCACATCCTTTCTCTCCTCCAAGATGCAACCTACCATTCGATTCCCGGCCTGAACCATACTACTCGACTTCGCGGTCGGAACGACTTATCCGGCCAACTAAGTGTTAGACTGCGTTCAACATGACTCAAGGACGTACAGCGAAGCGGTCCTTAAACGACTCAGACGGGCATAGCTCCACACCCAAGACGTGAAGTGTCTTGCGGCTGTACTATCAAACTCCCGCCCGGTCTCAATTTCATTTTAAGGCATGGTTCCATCCACGATAGCCATAAAGCCACTCGTGACTCCTTCCTACATCTCGCGGATGACCGGAAATCACCCGACTTCTACCGAACTAAGCAGGGCTAAGCATTGACATGTGCCTAAACCTAATATAGGATTAAGTACGATATCTGGACAAGGACAGGTATAATGCAACAAGTGTTTTCATATAACTCCTATAACTTAATGCAGTAAACAAGTAAAAGTACTCAAGATTAATTTATAAATCAGTAGGTTCAGCATGCACCGGGGCTTGACTTTTAGAAAGGTCGAGGGCCGGTGGTCAGGGCACTCGGGCAAGTCTTCAGCGACGTCTTCTCCGCCGACTGGTTCCGCTGGATCCTCTGGCTGGTCCTGGATCTCCTTCGGGATCACTGGCTCGAACTCGAGGAGTGTTACCCCCTCCGGTACACCTATTGCATGAATGCACAATAATTATCATGGATGCATAAAGGTGCAACATGCTCGGAATAAAATGCATTTCAGAAATAAAATAATAATCTAATCAAGTTACTTTATTAGTACGTGTAAATCTCTTCTCCGGAGGAGAAGTACTTACCTAATCTACCCAACCTAAGATATAGTTGTTCCTCTTCGGTTAAGGCCCTAACACCTAACACATAAGAGTAATATTACTTAGGTTACCACAGTAAGTTATTCTGGACAGCAGCTCAAAGATTCTAACATAACTGGAGAATCCCAACTCCTAGAGATATGATCTAAGACAATCTGGAAAACTTATGAAATGCACCACAAAATGTTTTCAGACCACAACACTAAATTCCAAAGTTTACCTAATCGAAACTCCAAGGTTCCAGAATCTGTGCTCTCTAAACAGAGAGCAGTCAATTCTGGACTGGCACTTTAAACAGCAATAACTCCCAAACTACTAAGCCAAATGCTCCCAAATTTTGACACAAGCACATTTACAAATTTTACTACAACTTTGGTATTTATAAGTTTTCCAGCAACCACCGTTATCCAAGGTCAAACCTAGAAATACTATCAGCTGTTCAGAAACCTAAAATTGCAAAGATTAAATATTTATTGATGTGGCAAACATTCTCTAAGACCAAACTAATACTACTACAAGTTCACAAATGTCACAAAAACACCAGAAAGTAAGGTGTGCCCACCTAAAATTTTTATTTAAACCCATTTCCTAATTTACTTAAGTAATTAAGTGGAATTTTAAACATATATGACAACTGCTCCTAAAATTCTACAAAAATTACAGGGACTCTCTGACCCAAGAAGAGGCTACTGTAAAAATTTGAACTAAATTTATTCACAGGAGCTTCCTACACAAAATTCCCAAGCCAAAAGGCTGATTTTTGTATAAATAACAAAGCACAGTAAAAAGTGTCAAACAACAGATTTCTTAATTTTCTTAGACACTCTAGGGTACCAAGACATTCTCCAAAATTTTATATGAACATTGCACATGTAGAAAAATTACAAAAATTCATTTAAGTATTTCCTAGAATAACAAGATAGCATTATAACTTGAAAAGTACTTAAGTACTACTGCCCAAATTTTTACCAAAGCTAGAGCAAGTATACATTAGCCTACTCACCAAATTTCATAATTTTTGGAACACTGAAACTTAAGATATAATTTAAACAAGTTTGCATGTGATTTAGAACACATTTCAAGGACCTATTTAAATATCCCAGAAAACAAACATCACCTAGCAAATTCATATTTTTCTAAAATACTACACATCATGTAGATCCTAACAAAATTTATCTCATGATTTTTGAGCAAGTAAAACCCTAGATCTACATTTTCCAAACTTAACCAAAATTCTATAGCAAAGATAAATAAAAATGAAAAAGATCTCATTTTATACTGGGCCGGCCTGGAAAGACGCGGCCCACGACGTGCGCGCGCCCCGCTCGGGCTCCCGCCCACGCGCGGCACCGACAGGTGGGTCCCCGCGGTCAGTGACAGAGGGCAGAGGGGCGGCGAACCGCGAGCTCCGGCGAGCTCAAGCTCGTCGGAGGGGAGCTCGCTCGGGAAACCAAGCACACCCTCACGTTCTCCGTCACATGGTGCTTCGATTCGTGCAAGAAGGACGGCTTGGGCTGGAGTGGGAGGGGCTTGCCACCGCGAGCGGCGGCCGGTGAGGGTCGGGTGGCGGTGTACCGCCGCCGGTGAGGCCACACGGTCACATCTGAGCTCAGTACGAGCTTCACTGCAACTAGGCGGACTGATTGAGGTAGAGAAGGGAGATGGAGAGAGGCCCTAACCACCCCGGCCACGGAGCGCCGTGATGCGGGGCGGTGAGCGCGACGACGGTGGTCGTCGTGTTCCGCTCCGGCGGGGTCGCATCCCACGGTAAGGTCTCGCCACAAGCATTCCCACAGATTACGGAGGTGAGAACGAGGTTCATGACAGGAGGAGAATGAGGGAGGGGAGCTGGCCACGGTGGACCGTGGCGGCGGCGATACTCCGGTGAGCTCCAGTGGAGAGAAAGTCGATAATACCTCCTCACCTCTACGAAATGGATCAAGCGCGATGTAGGGGAAGGTCAGGGAGCCTAAGGCGGAGCTGTGGGTGAAGTTAGGTAGGCTACCGTGCGGTGGTGAGCTCGCCCGGCCGCGGCGGGGTCGGAGTGGCACAGCTCGTCGGACCAGAGAGCGAGGGAATGGAGGAGGGAGTGGCGTGAGTGCTAGGGATTGAGGTGTCGACTCCCACTTCACTCCCGCGCGCGAGCTCGCGACGTGGAGACGACAGCAGCACGCACGCGCCACGCGGCCACCGGGCTCTGCCCGAGCGCCACGACGCGAGCCGGCTGTCCGGCTGCATGGCGTCGCCGTTTACTGAATGGAGGTCGTCCTCGTTCGACTGACAGAGCAGTTTCGTCGACGATTAACTCCCAAACCAGTGAGAACCAGACGTGGGTGATGTTGGCAATGTTGTAGAGCTACATGAGGACTACAAGTTTGTCAATTGGAGTTTGGACTGGTTCGGCCTGGATTTGAAACTATAAGGCTCCAAAGTGGTGCCCCTTGAAACTGAAACTCAGTTTCAGTCACTAAGCCGACTGAAACCCGATTTTCTAGACACCCTATCTCCTAAACCATTTAGAACTAGGTGATGGTGATATTGACAATGTTGTAGAGCTATGTGTGGTCAACAACTTTATCAATTGGCTCAAAGACTGGTTTGGCCTAGTTTGTGAGTTACAAGTTGCTAAAGTGAGGTACAGTGAAACTGAAAAGTCCAATTTCCAGACTTAGAATTTTTTTAAGTGTTGATCACCACTCAAGCTAACTTGTGGGCCATTTTTGAGCATGTTCTGGTCATTTTCATGAGATGGCCATATTAGAACTTTTGTTCCTCATGAAATTCTCTACAACTTTACTTAAGGTTGCTTCTCCATGCAAGATTTCTAAGCTGGACTTTTTAATTGGTCAAACCAGATCACTCTAGGGTTCCAAACTTGGTCAACAACATTTGGAAGGGCAATTTGGTAATTTTGGTCAACATGAACATTGCTCCACTACTTACCCTAAATGTAATTAAGGTGTTTTAAGACCTAATTAGCCACTCTACACATTGGTTACACAAAATTTCTAATGTCACATACTTTGAAACAAGCAAAATAACAATTCCACCAAAATGTTGCAAGCTCATGTTGCACATGTTGCATGAGTGTGTTGCATAGCACTTGCTAATCATGTTACACTAAAGTGGTTAGCATGTCCCAAAAGAAAGTTGCACATGTGACACTTGGGTGGACTCACTTCATAATTCACATGAAATATAAACACATGTTGCAATGTTTCAAAAGCATGTTTCACATATTATAAGCTCATGCATGAAATGAATGATGCTCACACTCATGAATGAGATGATGAATGTTAATGCTTATGAAATGCAATGCAATTAAGGAGCTAAACACCTGAGGTGTTACAAGTTTGCTCATTTTCAATTTTCTCTTTGTTATCCTGAAATCCTCGACCTCGTGCTGTTCTTCGCTCTTGCCGTCTTGGGGCCTCAAATCTGACGCACGACTGCACGGGAAACCGGTGCGGTAGGTCCGAAAAGTAAGAGCATCCGTTCCTATCTTTTTTTGGCCGGACGCTGCAAAGCTCTGATGAGTGTGAGATAAATGGTACTTCTGCGATGCTTCACAAGCCGGATCCGTGGCGCAATGGTAGCGAGTCTGACTCCAGATCAGAAGGTTGCGTGTTCGATTCACGTCGGGCTCAAACCCCGATCCTAAATCCGGATATTTTTGATATTTTTTTTATTCCCAACAGCATGGTACTATCAAATACGGAGTACTCCGTAATTAATTGCTTTTGTGAACAATGCCACTCATGTCTTGTGTGCTTAGTTTAGGTGTTGTTAACAATGCCCCTTGTGTGCTTACATATGTGCTTAGTTGTTTGATTCAGCCGTCCTTTTGTGAACAAGGCCCCTCATCTCTTATGTGCTTATAAATTAATTTAGATGTTGTTTGGTTCAACGCCGGGAGAGAACAATGCCCTCGTCTCTTATGTGCTTACTTATGTGCTTACAAATTAGTTAGATGTTTGATTCAGCCGTCCTTTTGTGAACAATGCCCCTCGTCTCTTATGTGCTTACAAATTAATTTAGATGTTGTTTGGTTCAGTCCTAAGAGCGGCAACGACAATGTAATTAGAAACAACTAATTTAGGTGTTGTTTGGTTCAGCCCTGTGAGCGGCAACGTCAAATGCCTTACCATTTGCAATGGAGTGAATATAGTATGAAATAAAACCGTAGCTCGTGCTTCCAATCCAGTCACAGCTCTTATAACACTTTGCCCTTGTTTAGTTCCTTCAATTCTCCCCTAAATTCCACTATGCAAAAAGAAGATTTTCCGTCACATCAAAATGTCGGCAAATGCATGGAGTACTAAATGTTGATGAAATCAAAAACTAATTGCACAGTTTTGTTGTACTTTGCGAGACGAACATTTTAAGCCTAGTTAGTCAAAATTTGGATAATTTTTACCAAATACAAACAAAATGCTACAGGAATTCTGATACAGTGTTTTTCTTCCCAATTCCGTGAACTAAACGAGGCCTTTCTGTATCTATGTAGGAATATAGGCAGAAGAAACCAGGCCTCGGAGTCAAGAGGTTCCCTCGACTCTCGTTCTCCCGCGCCATGGCTGGTAAGGAAATCTTGTGTCTTTCCTTCTGACGGTGTAATCAAAACACTATCCATTCGTTTTGCTAAGCTTCCCCCATCCTTCCTGAGCTCTGCAGCTCGACCCCGACGTCTCCAATGGGAGCCAGAGCCACTGCGAGTCACCGCCGCTCTCGTCCTCTTCCTCCTGCTCGCCGCCGCGGGAGGAGCTGCTGCGGCTGCGGCCTCGGCAGCGCCAGGAGCAGCAGGGCGCAGGGAGGTGGTGACGTCGCCGCACGGCGCCGTGGCGGCGGACGACTGGCGGTGCTCGAGGATAGGCCGGGACGCGCTCCGCGAGGGCGGCAGCGCCGTGGACGCGGCCGTCGCCTCCGCGCTCTGCCTCGGCGTCGTCAGCCCGGCCTCCAGCGGCGTCGGCGGCGGCGCCTTCATGCTCGTCAGGCTCGCCGACGGCACCGCCGTCGTGTACGACTCCCGCGAGACCGCGCCCCTCGCCGCCTCCAAGGTGAGTCAATCACTCAAGCTAATGCCGCGTGCCGCGCGCGGTGGTCAAATTAAGCATTGTCGACTTGTACAACCTGGAATTTGCGAGTGCTTTGCCCCTTGGATTCTTCTTTTCTGGTCTTTGTCACATATCAGTTCATCGATCGATGACAAAGGTTGTTAGATATATAGTACTAGCTCTCGATTGACCAGGACTCAAGCACGGCAGAGATTGAGATCAGATCACAAGAAAATTTATTTGTGAAAGGATACTGCAAAGCCGGATGGAGTTTAAAGTAATCATGCCAAATATAATACGACTTGCCAGTAGAGTAGGTGGTTGATTCACATGGTTGTTGCTTAAGCAAATTGTCTTTCAAATTAAAACAGGATATTATTGTAGTTACTTACAAAGTGCCGGTATTGGTGATAACTGATAAGACTGTGGTAAGGCATTGTCTTCGCCGTAGCAGTCATGACAGTGCTATTGCTTGTGTGAGGATGTGCCTTGGAGTGGTGGGAAGAACAAGAGGAGTCAGAAATGCAATTGTTTACAGGGCCAGCAGTATAAATTTCTTTAAAATTTAGTCAAAGTTAAAAAAAATCAATAGAAACTGTAGAGATTCAGGGGGTGTTGCCCCCCTATCTCTGCCACTGGGAAGAACCATGAGCGGCGGATTTATCCATGCTAGCTACTTAGGTAGCTACACTAAGCAAGTAAGATCAATCAAAGAATAAAACGTGTCCGTGTCGTTGTTCTCCTCTCTTGCCGTGTGGAAAGTGCTTCACGCGCGCTTTCGTCCACTTCTCAGTGTCCCCTACAGTGTCGCTGCACTGTAGTGTCTGCACTCTGGACCGCCGGTGAGCAACGATAATTGGGAAAGCCGAAAGCCAAAAGGAATCCAAGTCATATAGGGTTGATGTTTACAGTACAACAATCGTGCCAAGATCACAACCAGCACTCCTTTCATCACTCCATCCATATGCACTAGTGCACAAGCACAAAAAACCGCGTGTTGTTGGGGGCATGTTTGGGACTCACATTCTATCATAGCACCATGCATACCAGAGGCTTCCTTCCCTGAAGTTATTTTTTTTTAGCTCAAACAAGTATATTTTTCACATCTTTACGAGGAACAATGTATTTAGAAAAACTAAAACGTCTTGTAATTCAAAATGGATGGAGTAGTACCTAACCCACGTGATACTGAGTTTGAGCCTTGAGATGAGTACAGTCGCAGCTTAATCAAAGAACAAGACATGCATAAAGTTTGCTACGTGTATTCCAAATTATAGTTTACTTTAACTTTAGTCAAACTTGTCTAGCTTTGACCAAGTGTATAGAAAAATGTATCAACATCAACATCATCAAATTAGTTTCATTACATTGTTTTCATAAAAGTCTTGATAGTACATTTATTTAACACTTCTCCTGTAATTCAGGTGCCTGAATTTTAAGATAATTTAGGCAACACTCTTGTACTACTAATTAGTACAAGTAAATTGTCATTTTTGTGATTTGTTATTTGTCTTTGTGTCATAACATACTCCAAACTTTTGTCTTTGTCTAACTATAAAAATAATTGTAACTTGTTAAATTATCTTTGTGCCAACATATATCAGATTTTGTTAGGTTTGTGGTTTTGTCTAACGGGTTTTTTACTCTCGGAACAAAAAATTGCAGATTGTGTCTACAGAAATTGTAACGAACTAAAACTGCAATTTTAGTATAAAATATCTGCAATAACCATCGCCTGAAAGAAATCTAAAATTCAGGCACCTGAAATTTAGCAAATCCCTTTATTTAAACTTGGAGATGTTGATATTTTTTTCTAAAAAAAATAGTCAAGCTGCAATTTTAGTATAAAATATCTGCAATAACCATCGCTGGAAAGAAATCTAAAATTCAGGCACCTGAAATTTAGCAAATCCCTTTATTTAAACTTGGAGATGTTGATACTTTTTCCTAAAAAAATAGTCAAAGCAGGAAAGTTTTAATTAGGACAAGACTAATGTAAGCTCTAATTTAAAATTGAATGATAATAATAAGGCACCTAAAGAAAAATGAGAGAAGGCTAATCATAGTGATCTATCGAGAATATTTGCCAACGTCACGTTAGAATCATAGTGCACATGCCATGTTTTTAGCTCTATGCCTGCCCCTCTTATTTATAATTCAAATTAAGTCAAATGATTTCTGTACAAACAATGAGTGGATTTAAAATATCTCGTTTCCTTTTATTCTAAAGTTTCAAATGGGGACAAAGAGAGATTGTTTTCTATTTATGACCGTATTACCTCGCAGGAGGAGGTAATAGGTCACATCGACCTTATACCACGGGGATGGTTCAAAACTCTTTTGGGAGTACCGTTAAAAACAAGTATCTGTTTCTCTAAGTACCTTCTATAATCATATAGTCATAGGTGTCTGGAAATCCCCATAAATAGCGACACAAAGGTGGTCGGTGGATGGGGGTTAGGGCTTTGGGGTGTCTAATAAAATGGGATTTGGTCTTGGCTTTTGGGATGAAGTTGAGCCAGGGAAAGCAGTGCGTGGGACGGCAAGGAAGAACGCTACAAATAGTTGGGAGGGGGTGGGATGACCTGGCAACATGACATGAGCACATGACAGGGCAAAACGCGATTGGCTGGCAAGGGAGGAGTGTGCTATAGAGCGTCCATAGTGGGCGCTCGTAGCTCGCTCCAATACAATAAATGCAAGAACCTGTTTCAAAAAAAAAGCAAGATCGAACCGACTATCACTGTGAACCCGTTCCATGGAGAAGCCGGTCCCTTCCATAGAACCTGGCTCCATAAAAAAAGAAATTGCACTCTCTCTTCCACCCTTCTTCTCTTTCCTACCGTTGATGCTCCCGCCGAAGGGAGGAACTCGTCCTCCTCCTCCAGTCCTCTTCCTCCATGGATGCCGGCCCGTCCTTGCACCCCGCCACTCATAGATCTAGCGCTGAAGGACCGCTGGGGTGGCGGGCTCCGAGCGATGGGATCTGGGCGACAGGCTCGGGGTCAGGGCGTGTGAGAAAGGAGGAGGCGCGGAAGCGCCATACCAGCCGAACGAGGAGAGAGAGGAGGCAGAGGAAGTTGCGCTAGCCGCTTGACGAGGGAGGAGGAAGAAGTCCGTGTGGTTCGCGAGATGCGTGGACGGAGAAAACAAGTAACCACCTGACGGGAGATAGATGAGGAAAGACGACGGTGTTGAGGAAAGGTATAGCGTGTGCGCGCTTGAGATTATCAGCCAGCCATTCAGCAGTGTTTTTCTTAAAAAAATCAGCCAGATCAAGCGAACAGGATGGTAGTTGGGCTTTAATGTTGTGGGTCCTACGTGTGGAGTCATCCCCGGTTCTATACATTATTGGTAGCGTTAAACAGATGACGTCTAATCAATCGTGGGACCCAACTAAGACCCAGGTGGGTTCTATACGCTCCACGGGATGACCATGACAATGGTAGGGGACTGACCAACGATGTAAGTATGGATATGGATTAGAGCACAAAGAGAGAGTTTGACTCCTAGACAAAGGGGGAAAAGTAGAAAGTGATGGATAGAGACGCGACCAGAAGGAAATGTCCAGGCACAGACCCTACGTGTTGCAAAATAAAGAATTTTGAGTTGTTCTATAAATCAAATCCAAGTTTAAAAATAATTATATAATAGAATATTAATATATATGACACTAATTTACTTCGTTAGATATACGCACTCTCGAACGAGCTAAAATATTAGAAGAAATAGACATTAGTTATTGTTACTAATGAAAAATCTACATTAAATTGTATATTTTTCTTCTTGTTTATTTCTTAACACAACCACCCTGCCCACTATAAATACAGGGCAAGCTCGCAGGCGTCGTCCTCGTCCTCGCCCCTCCCCCACCCCCACCCCACCCTCACCTCCACCACCAGTGACCGGCGGCGAGCCGCCTCGTCACGCCACCCACATCCACCCCACCTCTCGAACCCGCCCACGCTAACCCTAGGGCAGCGCGCCGGCGAGCTTGCCGCGACGCCCCCGCAACGACCTGGTCCGGCCGTCTCCACCACCGCTAGGGCCCCAAAATGCCCCGCCGCCGTCCCCATCGCTTGGTCGGACCCGCCGGCGACCTCCTCGTCTTCTTCCTCTCTCAAGCGGGCGACGACGCGCGCGAGGTGGAAGACGGTGCGAAAGAAGGAGGTGCGGCGTGAGATGGAAGCATATAAATAAGGGTCAGGCTAGTGCCCGGACGTCCGGTCCTGGGCCCTTGTCCGGACGTAGCTCCCCATGCCCCGCTTGTGCTCTGCACCGCACGTCCCATCCACTCAGATTCCGCGCCGCTCGGACGACTCGCCCCACCCACGCTGTCCGCCCCCACGCGGGCCCACGTCACCCGAACATCACTAGCATCGAGAAGAGGAGGTGACATCGAGGCGAGACAGCAGAAGGTGAGGAGAGAGATACAACACCCGATCTCTTTTGAAACATCCAAATGAAACATTTGCAACATACGTTCGAAAACAGTTGAAACACTTGCAACATACGTCTGAAACACTTATAAAAACACTTAAAAACGCTTGAAAAACTATTGCAAAATATATGCAACATACGTTTATATGAAACCCGATCTAAATATATGCAACATATGTGTGAAACACGTGCAACATTTAGATAAACACACTTACAACATATGTCTGGAAAAACAACTGAAACATTGGGAATAAAAGCTTGCAACATATGTGTACAACCATTGCAACATATGCAACGTCCACGTGAAACACTTACAACATCCACATGAAACATCTAAAATACCTGAAACATACTATTGCAACATGCGTTTTCAGTGAGCAATGTCACCTTGCTGCTTAGACGAATCACGAAGCTCGATGCCGCCACGACGCATGGTGCTCGCCAGTGCACCCCTGGGCGAGGACCTGCTCGGCTGCCTGGGTGAGCACCTGCGTGAGGTGCGCGAGCACCTGCGTCGCTTCCTGAGCTAAGGCACCCTGGGCGCAGCAGAGGACGGGCATGGCGCGGCAGGGGATGGAGGCGCTACGGGGGATGGCGGCGGCGGTGCGTCGGAGTGTCCTGGCAGGGTCGGCAGTCGAGCACTGCGTCTTGGAGGCGGTCACGTGCTGAGTGCTGGAGGCGCCAGGCGAGCGGATAGGAGCAAGTGAGCGGATAGAAATGAGTACGTGGATGAGCGGATTCTTTTTTTTATTTAGAAACAGAGGAGCGGGGTCTTGGACTGGCGTCGCGCGGCCCACCAACGGTGTCCAGTGGACTGACATCCGCTTAATAGCATTAGCGTATAAATAAGTAATTACTTGGGCACGTCTTTCCCGGGGCCGGGGGGCGGGGGCGGGCGCGGACTGCAGCTAGTTTCAATTTTGAATTTGAGTCGTGAGTGCTAAGCAGAGTAATGACGTTTAATAAGGAATTAGAAACGGCACTCGATCGGCTGCCCACTGCCCAGCGTTTTCTTTGCCACTTCCTCCATGTTCGAGTGTTATTCCTGTACCCATTGTTCTCCCAACTTCTGAGGACGAGAGAATGAACACCAGAAACGTCAACCATGCATTCAGGACATGTACGGCGGCAATGAGTCGCTGAAAGCACGGGGCGCGCTCTCCATAGCAGTTCCCGGGGAGATCGCCGGCCTGTACGAGGCGTGGAAGCACCACGGCAAGCTCCCATGGAAGCGCCTCGTCCTGCCGGCCGCGCGGCTGGCCTTGGCGTTCAGGATCTCGCCGTACCTGCGGATGCAGATGGAGGCGACCAGGGACGGCATCCTGGGCAACAACGGGACGCGGGCCGTGTACGCGCCGGGCGGCGACATCCTCAGGGCCGGGGACGTGTGCCGCAACGCGAGGCTCGCCCAGACGCTGCGGGCCGTCGCGGAGCACGGGCCCGGCGTGTTCTACGGCGGCGCCGTGGGGGCGCGGCTCGTGAGGGACGTCCGGGAGGCCGGAGGGATCGTGACGGTGGAGGACCTGAAGAGGTACCAGGTGAAGGTGCGGCCGCCGCTGACGGGGAACGTGATGGGGCTCCAGGTGGTGACCATGCCCCCGCCTTCTGCCGGCGGTGCCGGGATGATGCTTGTGAGTTGTCTTGCTAGCTCTCTGCATTCTTAGCACCGATCAATTCCTTTGCCATGATCTTGGCTCACTTGTTCACTTATGGATAGGTCCTGAACATCCTTGATCAGTATGGCATTCCTGCTGGTTTCGCTGGCTCTCTTGGGATTCATCGCCTCATCGAATCCTTGAAACATTACATGGCCGTAAAGATGAACCTTGGCGATCCTGACTTCGTCAATGATAGCGAGGTTGTGTCTGATATGATTTCCCCCAAATTTGCTGCTGAACTGAAGAAAACCATTTATGACAACATGACATTTGCGCCTAAACATTACGGTGGAAGGTAAAGACTTTCTGAATGCTATCGGTGATCGATGTTCATTACCTCACAGGTTCAGTTCCACGTCCCATTGCCATCTTGAAAATATGGTGCTGATCCTGATCAACTTGTGTTTTTTTGAGGTGGAACATCCTTCAGGACCATGGAACCAGCCACCTGTCCATCGTCGACAGCGAGCGAAACGCAGTTTCGATGACGAGCACCGTCAACGCGTACTTCGGATCACTGATCCTTTCCCCACGCACGGGTATCCTGCTCAACAACGAGATGGATGACTTCTCCATGCCGGCGAACACCTCGGAGAATTCCCCACCGCCAGCACCTGCCAATTTCGTCAGCCCTTTGAAACGGCCTCTCTCTTCCATGAATCCGACCATAGTTGTCAAGGTAAACTATACATATAGCGCGTAAAAGAAGCTGAGACGATCTGAAACGAGCTCATCAGACCATGTTTCTGATGATAGCTTGACTGTTTTGTCATGTGCTGCATTTGCATAGGACGGGAAGCTGATGGCTGCAGTTGGTGCCAGTGGAGGCAGCATGATCCCCGCTGGAACGATCGAGGTGTTCATCAACCATTTTGTCAAGAACATGGATCCATTGGCTTCTGTCATGGCGCCAAGGGTGTATCACCAGGTTTGATACTTATATTTGAAACAATCATCAGTGAAAAATAGCTTACTCCTGTATTCCACGCACGGCGCTGATGCCGTCAGGTGTCACCCTGAGATTGAGAGACATGTCACCGACCGGCTAGATAATCTTTCTTCTGAGCTTGGTTTTGGTTGCCATGTCCGCAGCTGATCCCAAACGAGGTCAAGTACGAGAACTGGACGACGGTGACCGGCGACCACTTCGAGCTCGACGCCGCGACGAGGGCCGACCTGCAGAAGAGAGGCCACGTCCTGAAGCCGCTTGCCGGGGGAACCATAAGCCAGCTCGTGGTGCACAACGTCGGGCGGCAAGGCGACCTGACCGCCGTCAGTGACCCCAGAAAAGGCGGTGTCCCGGCCGGCTACTGAGCAGGATCGAAGCACGGTTAATTAGTCCTCTGCTGATGTGTGTGTGATGTGTGACGGAGCCAGGAAGAGAATATGGATAGCTCATCTCGTTAGGCTCTTGTGGTGGGACATGACAACTTGAGTTAATCATCAATTCAGTTATTCTTATTTATTCCAGTATTTGATAATTTAACAATGATATATTTTTCCCGCAGCAGGTAACTTTTTTTTATATGGTGACTCATGAATCTTGAAATATATCGGTTTAGTATTTTATATGTTTGTTCATAAGAATGGGTGTGCATGCATATATGAATAAATCATTGTGACACTTGTTCTTTTAAGACAAAAAGAAGGAAACATCTGCTACCTCTGCGACCACACACTGTCAAGTTCTTAAAATGTTTTCAGCTTATGAGCCGCTCAATATGAAGGGAAAAAATAATATACACCGAAGAGAAAATCATAAGCAAATTATTTAAGAACTATCACCATAGCTACCGCCCTGCTCGCCAAGTGAACACATACTCTAGGTCTCTAGCTCCATCCATTCTTGCTGAAACTGCCCAAAGCAACGAGGTCTAGTGCTCTGCTTGCCCAACGCCCTGTTCGTTTGGACTTATCAGCACAATCAGCAGCCATCCAGCAGTGTTTTTCTCTCACAACAAACCAGCGAACAGTACTTTCAGCACAATAAATCAGCGAAACGAACAGGCTGCAAGCGAACGGTCTTCGATATATTATTGCCACTTGTGCATTGTTTATTAATTATTCCCTGTCGAAATTGTCCTCAGAATGCATCTACCACAAGATGAGAGAGTAGTTGTGCATTATTAGTGTTGCCTGTTATTTCCAACACATCTCAAATTCTTAAAGGGCCAATAATATCGCCCACAAGAATCCAACATCTAGACTTCTGTGAAATTTCATTGATGCCCTTCTTCCTGTCTCAACGGATTATTAGAGACTCAGGGGCTGTTTAGTTGGCAAAATTTTTGGCAAAACGCTACTGTAACAGTTTCGTTGTTATTTAATAAATATTGTCCAATCATTGTCTAATTAGGCTTAAAAGATTTGTCTCGTCCATTTCGTCTAAACTATGTAATTAGTTTTATTTTTTATCTATATTTAATGCTTCATGCATGTATTCAAATATTCGATGTGACGAGGAATCTAAAAATTTTGGCAAAATTTTTAGCATCTAAACGGTGCCTCAGACGGTGAAAGCCACCGAGACCAAACCTTAGCAGAAACGACTCCCAGACCGCCAAACGAGCGAGCCTCCTGAATCCTCCTGATCAAAACCACCTCCACGCTGGACAGGCGGCGGATACGTTTCTACAGCGACTAGTCTAGTCTAGACTACTACACAGAATGACAGAAGTGCCACCAAACAAGAGACTGACGTACTGCAGGCTGCTACCAGAGTAGTACCACAAGTCCAGATCCAGAGCGATCTCTCGGTAGCGAGTGCATGATACAGTAGTCTCAGACTCTCAACAGTGTCGACGTATCGTTATATAAAGTTTAATCTCTGTCATATTGAATGATCGGATGCTAAACAGGAGGACTAAACATGAGCCAGTTATAAAACTAATTACATAGATGGAGACTAATTTACGAGATGAATCTATTACGCCTAATTAATCTATCATTAGCACATGTTTACTGTAGTACCGCATTGTTAAATCATGGACTAATTAGACTTAATATATTTTTCTCACAAATTAGTCGCTATTTGTGTAACTAGTTTTACAATTAGTCTATATTTAATACTCCAATAGTGTCATGTGACATGACTGAAAATTAGTCCTGCAACCGAACCCCCGTGCAATACTGTTGTTCACTCATCGAGCACACAGCTGACTACCCCTATCCTACTTTTGTAGGGATGAAAACGATCGGAAACGATCGATAGGAGGCCAAATCACTTTCGTTTTCACATCTTTTTCTCGAAAACGAAATCGATACGATATTGTCGGAAACGAATACGGTGCTGATATTCCGGTAATTTCGAAAACGATAGTAGTCGATCGAAAAATACATCGATAACGATCGGAATCCATGAGAACGGTATCTAAAAAACGATAAACACGCCAAACTGTAGAACATGAGAAGATCCATATAACTCGACCTATCTCACATGACAATAGTAAATAAAGCCACAATTGACAAGATCACATGCTGAAACCACACAATTCACACAATCTTAGGTCTAAAATAGTAGATGAGTTAGTAACAAGCATCATACAAGGCAATAGTAGATGAGTCAGTAACAAGCATCATATTAATGTACAGAGATATGTAAGGCTCGTAGCAATAGATGTATTAGCATAATAGTGCTAATAAAAAATAAAAATATGAGAAACACATAACTAATAAGAAGCAAACACAATATATGTATGTGTCGCAGGTAGCAGTCTAACACATCATATACAAGGTAAAGGCTAGAAAAAAGAACCTCGAGTGTTGATTGCCTTCTTGCTATACACATGAAATACTTCCGTTAGATAATTCCTTTCCAAAAATTATTTGCCTTGTGTGCAGATGTGATCCTTTCAAAAAAAAATTGTCTTGTGTGCTTGCAGCTTGTGTGTATAGATGTGATCCTTTCCAAAAAAAATTATCTTGTGTGCTTGCGTGTGTAATGTATTGTATATCTATAAATAAATAAGGATTCATTAATTAAAGGCCTTTGAATCGGTAATTACTGACGGTAAATTACCGGTTAAATACGGGAATCTTTGAAAACGATCGGAAGAGGGTAAAATCATTTTCGCTTTCGTTTCCGATTATTTTTTCCGTTATCATTTTCGTTTTTTCGGTTACCGCTATCATTTTCGTTTAGGCATAAAAATCGGAAAAAACTCGAAAACGATTTCGGAAAATCGGAGATTATCATTTTCATTTTCATCCCTATACTTTTGACTATAGCCGGTGGCTGAGCGTTTCGTCAATAGTCAAAATCATGCCGTGGTGGCAGTGGCAAAAGCCAAGCAAGGCGTGTAAGTCAAGCTCACCGCAACTACACGCAAATTTACCTTCCTTGCATGCCAAGCTTGCGCTACAGAACTGGGGCCCTCTCCTCTCTAAGTCCCCAGGAGTATATATATAGTCTATATGGACTATAACTCTCTCTCTGGGAGTAGTACACAAACGAAACTACAAGAGAGACGGGCAACCGGGCAAGGGAAAAATACACTCTCTATAGCTATAGGCAGGCTCTTGAGGAACCCATAGAGAGAAGAGCAAGAGTGAGAAACAGGAGATATGGCGTCCATGATAACAGGAGATTTCGTGGAGACCTACCACTACTACAGATTCAGTCATCAGTGCCGGTCAGATCACTGCCAAAATTAGGATAACCGGCAGTGATGACCCTTCACTGCCGGTTCTAGGCTCTGACAACCAGAAAATAATTGGGGGTGCGAGAACCGGCAGTGATGACAACTATCACTGCCGGTTTGTGCCTCCCGTCGGCAGTGATGACAACTTCACTTATCACTGCCGGTTCAAGCCAAGAACCAACAGTGATTTGATTCTATCACTGTCAGTTCTAGGATAGAACCGACAGTGATGAGCCTGACAGCACAAAAAGGTTGTAGCCGTCATCTTCTTCCTCCACTCTTTTATTCCGAGAACAGAGGCGCGCGTTTGGGCCACTCCCTCCAATGTTGCGGTCGCCCAAATCCGTGAAGCTACCACTTGGATTTGGAAGAATGGCTTGATCTTTTTGCTTTAAGGTTAGTAACCAGCCTCCATTCCTTCGATTTTGTTGCTTAATTAGCTTTGTTTTGATGGCTATAATGCTTGATTCTCATTCTTATTTCTCCATTCTTCTACAGAGCACTTTTCTAATTCATGGCTATAATGCATTGTTAGTATGTGATGTTATAATTGGTTCTTAGGAGTAGAGTAGATTCTTTTACAATGTTGATGAGCAAATTAACCCATGTGTCACCAAACAATGCATTGTTTGGAGCAGTAGTGGCGGATCTACAGGGGGCTGGGTGGGCTCCAGCCCCCCCTAATGACTTGATTTACTACTAGAAACACTGTAGCAAAAATCTCAAATCACCATTAAATCTTCATGTAAATCAACATCTCCATTGTTTTTAGCCCCCCCTTGATTATCATCCTGCATCCGCCACTGGTTTGGAGCTACATTGTTGTTCATGATCATGTCTTCAATTTTAGTATTTTTTTAAATTAATGTCTCTATTTTTATGTGGCATGGAGTAGAATAATTGTTCTACAATATTGTGCAATAATTATTTTTTATGGGGCTGCGATTTTTAATTTATATGGGCATTGTTTGGAGCTACATTGTTATTCATGATCATGTCTCCAAATTTAGTCTTTTTTAAATTAGTGTCTCCATTTTTATGTTGCATGGAGTAGAATAATTGTTCTTCAATATTGTGCAATAATTGTTTCTTATTAAAACTTTCCTATGTTTCCTCTGCTCGGTCCATTTTACCTGTGCAGACATGGATCGAGGGTGGATGTACGATCTGTCATGTACAGACCAACGGTACTTGACGGGCATCGACGATTTCATCAAGCTCGCTAGAGCCAATGCTGGGAACTCACAGCCTGTATTCTGTCCATGCAAAGATTACAAGAATACGAGAAAATGGGGCGACGTGGAGCATATACGATTGCACTTGATTACCAGGGGGTTCATGAGAGACTACACGATTTGGACTTTGCATGGGGAGGTTGGTCAAAATGTTGCACAAGAAAACAATGATGATGTGCCCATGCCTAGTGTATCCCTAAATGCATTTCTGCCTATTGATGATTACCAATGCTACACAGTACCTATGCCTACCAACGATAATGTGTTTAGGAATACATTAGTTGACGACACAGAGGAAAATGATGGCATTTCACAGTTTCTACATGATGTGCATGGCGGATTCCTTAGTGCTACACAGTTGAAAAAACTAGAGATCATGAGAAAGGATGCAAAAACACCATTGTATCCGACCTGCCCAATAAGCAAACTGGAAGTCAACATCATGCTATTAGAGTTCAAATCAACGAATGGATTGAGTGATAAAGGCTTCGATAGCTTGTTAGGTATACTACATAAACTGCTCCCGAAGGGTAGCGAGTTACCAGAAAAGACTTACCTGGCCAAGCAAATGATTTGCCCAATCGGCCTCGAGGTTGAGAAAATACACGCGTGTTCCAACGATTGCATATTGTACCGTGGATAAAAATACAAAGACTTGGATGCGTGTCCCAAGTGTAAAGCTCCCCGATACAAGCAAGGGCCATCAAATCAAGGAAGCAAGACCAGAGGAGGGCCCATAAAGGTCGTATGGTATTTTCCTATAGCTCCACGAGTGCATAGGTTGTTTGCAAATGCAAAGTCAGCCAAACTGTTGCGTTGGCACGGCGAAGAGCGTAAGAAAGATACAATGTTGAGGCACCCCGCCGACGGGTCGGACTGGAGGACTATCAACACTATGTTCTATAAGAACATCGGTGGAGAGATAAGGCATCTTTGGATAGGTTTGAGCACAGATGGGATGAATCTGTTTGACCAGGTTAGAAACAATCATAGCACTTGGCCAGTGACGCTATGTATATACAACCTTCCACCCTGGCTTTGTATGAAACGGTCATACATCTAGATGCCACTACTAATCCAAGGGTCAAAACAACCTGGTAATGATATCGATGTGCTTCTACAACCAGTGATCAATGAACTACTACAGATGTGGGAGACGGGTGTGAAGGATGTTTGGGATGAGTACAAAAAAGAACATGTCATGATAAAGGCTATACTTATTGCTACAATCACTGGCCTGCCAGGGCGAGGTTGCTTGTCTGGAGAGAAGACAAAAGGATACACTGGGTGTGTCGAGTGCTTGGACGAGACTGATGCTATACATCTACCAGAAAACAAGAAGATGGTCTATATGGGACACCGTAGGTTCCTACGAAGAGATCACCCTTACCGCAGGAATAGAAAAGATTTTAATGGAACTACTGAGAAACGTGGACCTCCAAAGTATCGAGACGGGAAACAGATACTTAAACAAGTAAGCAAACTCACAGATGTTGTCCTTAGGAAGAGGGAAGGTGCAGTACCAGCGCCAGCTGGTAGTATCTGGAAGAAAAAATCAATCTTTTGGGAACTACCTTATTGGCCACTTTTGAGTGTACGTCACTGTCTTGATCCAATGCACATAACTAAAAACGTGTGCGGTAACACACTTAACATGTTGATGAACACCGGGGGGAACAACAAAGGATTCTCTCGCGACACGCTTGGACATGCAACACCTGGGCCTCAGGAAGGAGTTGCACCCAATAACTCTTGAGGATGGCCACTTGAAACTTTCGGTGGCATCATGGACACTGAAAAAGGAAGAAAAGGCCATGCTTATTTCTTTCTTCAATGATCTCAAAGTGCCAACTGGCTACTGTGTGAACCCGAAGAGGCTAGTTAACATGAGAGAACTTAAGTTTAACTATGGTTGTATGAAGGCCCATGACTGTCATGTCATTATGACTCAGCTGCTCCCAGTTGCCCTGCGAGGTATCCTCCCTGACAAGGTCCATGCCCCAATCATAAAGTTGTGTTCGTTCTTCAACGCGATATCTGAAAAGGTCATTGAAGGGGCCAAGCTAGACCAGCTGAAGCAGGAGATAACCGAGATTCTATGCAGGCTTGAGATGCATTTCCCACCGACTTACTTCGACATATCAGTGCATCTACTTGTTCATCTTGTGGACCAAATTAAAGCCCTTGGCCTAATGTACCTACACCAGATGTTTCCTTTCGAGAGGTTGATGAAACTTTTCAGGCGGTATGTTAGGAATAGATTCAGACCAGAAGGGAGCATGGTAGAAGGATGGACAACGGAGGAGGCCATTGAGTTCTGCACATATTATATGGACATTAATTGGGTCGGAGTTCCAGTATCTCGTCACGATGGAAGACTAGGGGGTAAAGGAACGATAGGTGAGAAAGCTGTCAAAATAGTCGAAGTGGTTTCCTTCAGACAGGCACACTTCACTGTTCTCCAGCAGGCCGACGGTGTGATGGCATACATTAATGAGCACAAGCAGTTACTGCAAAGTAAGCACATCGGTAGGTCACAGGCTTGGCTTGAGAAAAAACATAAGGAGGAATTCGGTGACTGGTTTCGACGCCACAGGCTAGGAATGGTGACGGGATGTCAGCTAGATCTCTTAGCTCCCGGACCTTCGACTACGGTGATGATGTACCAAGGTTATGATATAAATGGTTTTACATTTTACATAAAAAAACAGGATGGAAAGAGCACCAACCAAAATAGTGTTGTTCGTTTCGACGCCCACGATGAATACAGCACGGTGGAGGCAACATACTATGGTTTCATAGATGAGATATGGGAGCTAGACTATGGACGACAGTTGAAGGTCGCTCTTTTTCGTTGCCAGTGGGTCCGGCTAGATGAAATCAACACCGACAATGATGGGTTCACTACCGTTGATCTATCCAAGACCGCATACAGAGATGACCCCTTCGTCCTTGCAAAGGATGTTTTGCAAATCTTCTATGCAAGGGATAACAATACAAAGGGAAGACTACAAATAGTCATGCAAGGCAAAAGGAAGATTGTCGGTGTTGAAGGAGTGACGGACGAAGAAGAGTACAAAGGTTATCAAGAAATGGCTCCTTTTGGGGCAGGCATTACCCCTACCTATCCTTGAAGAGGGTGACGAACCTGCTTACCTCCGGAGTGATCACGATGAGGCCATCATAGTTAGAATATCATAAACTATGTAATCCTTAATGAAATGTTGTTTTAGTAATTTGCATCGAATTTGAGATCATATGGAGTTGTAGAGATTGATGAGTTCTACCAACTATTATTTTGGAACTTTGTTGATATAACGGATGCCATGTTTCCAACAAAGTGACATAACTTTGTGTGAGACAGAGCACTTTATGAGACATGCCTAATAAAACTTTCTCAAATTGAGAAATGACTAAAATAAAAGTTGTAGATATTCATGAGTTCCACAACTTTGTTGTTTACAACTTTTCTATTTGAGATCAATTGGGGACCAAATGTTTAAAAATAATCAATATCACTGCCGGTTCTAATAACCACCCGGCAGTGATGTCCCATATCACTGCCGGGTGGTTATTAGAACCGGCAGTGATATAGGACATCACTGTCGGGTGGTTATTAGAACCGGCAGTGATATGGGACATCACTGTCGGTTCTAATAACCACCCGGTAGTGATGCGTGGGTTATATAAGGCGCTGGCGCGCTCCAAGGCCAGTGCATGACATTTTACGCGCTCGACGCTGTTCGCCAGTGCACGCCGCCGCCGCCCGATGCGCACTGCACGACGCCGCAGCCCGACGCCGCCCTTCACGACGCCGTCCCCTACCGCTTCCTCAACGCCGCCGTCCCCTACAGCTACGCCGACGCCGCGAGGAGCTCCTCCACGTCGCTGTTGAGCGCGCCACCCCTGCTTACTCGGTGAGTGCCCATAAGGTGTTCGATAGAATGCCCACCTCAATGTTGCTTTCTGGGAGGGTGGCTGAATTGCTTGTTAGGTTCGTGATGCCTTTGATTGCTAATAAAACTTGTGTGCTTTGGGTTCTTCTTACCTGCTGAAGTGTTGACTGGCCTACTAACATGTATAACGAATTTGGATATGGCAACCTTCTTGCAGAATGCAGTTTCCCTTTTAGTGTTGAATCACATGTTGTCTAGAACTCAATATTTATGATATCAAATAAGTATTGTTAGATTTGTCATAAGATATATTTTTGTAGTATACTTATTTGGTGTCATATATATTAATTTTTTTACCAATATATTTGGTCAAACTTTAGGCACTTTAACCAAAGAATGCATCAAGAATTGCATTCTTTTTGGGACGAAGGTAGTATGTTGCTCATGCCTAATTGTAAGCAGTACAGGGACACGCTGTGTTATGACTTTTGGTGATTTAGTTTGCTACTTGTAGTGAATCCTATAATTTTGTTTGCACAACATGTTTGCCACTAAAATTGCCAATCAACTATACTACTATAGCATTAGAATATATATGTATTATATTCTGGGTGATTGTTAAAAGCCATCTGAAAATCAGTATCTGGTGGCATGAAAAGCAAGACGAGGTGGCAGCGTGTCGGCAGATGGAGAGGTATGGTGGGTGGTAAAATAGTTGATAGAAAAGTAGGTAGCCACATGTGGGAATAGATAAGTGAGGAGGGATTTGGAGGGTCTCTACTTCTGAGGGGTCGGATAGGAAGCGTTCAATAACTTGGGGCACATATTATCAAAAGATAACTCTGTGTTTAATCTAGAATACCGTCAAATAATGAAAACTTATACCATGTTACTTCAATAATAGACTGCTAGTTTCTAACAAAAAAATGCAGTCCTTGAATAGATTGCCAGCAGGCTTACCATATGCCTACATGGAAGGACAGTAGTATCCCTCAGCTCTAAGAGGCAAATAAGGTTTCTATTTTTTTAATTGCCTGTCGAAATGCATGTCCAGAAACATGACTCGTCATCGCCAATTCACCACCCATCGCCGAACTACTGTGGAGCCTCCAAGCAAGAAAGCTGCCGTTGCCTTCTTTAATCGAATAGCCAGTCTACCTAAGTGGAGACAACAGATCGAATTTGAAAGGCAACACAACAAAGAGAGTAATCAAATCAGAGCTAGAGAAATACACACCAAAGAATTGCTAGAGATACAGAACTTGGCCAACAACATGGGCATATCCATGGAGAGGGCCACGGAGTTGTATTACGGAACGAAAGATTTTGAAAAAGCCACGGTCGCATACAAGTATTCAAGAGGCAATCCTTTGGTCGCCACCGAATAAGAGTATAGAGATTTGTCAACATACATGCGACAGTTGTATGATTATTACTCCCTGGATACTACCAACGGAGACTGTGTCGGTTTTAAAGTTTGCATCCCTCCCGGACTGGTTTTTAATCATCCTGAAGAAACGGTGCATATTATTTATTATGAACACCTCTTTCAGCTCTTCCAACGGCGCTCGCTTGATACGCAGATTTTGATGATATGGTCTATGTAAGTACCCTACCCTCACAACGTTATAATAAACTACGTGATTTGCATTTGAATATATCATATGTTTATTATGCAGGTGTATGGCAAAATGGTGCCTAAAGAAGCAATTGAGCAATTTAGACTTCTTGGATCCCATATTTGTAAATGAGACAACATGCACCGCCCCTGGTGAAGATGACTATGTACCAACAAGTTTGAAGATTGAGTTTGAAAGGATGTTCAGAAACAACAAAACAAACGTACTCCTACCCTACAACTGCGAGTATGTGTTCTCGACCCTTATTTTAGTGTTTCTTTTCTTGATATGTCATTCAATAACATGGACTTTGTGATTGCAGCAACCATTTCATCCTCGTAGATATCTATCTTGAAGATTCACATATCGAGGTGTAGGACTCAAAGAAAAAGCCACTTTCTCTTATCGACCCCCTAGTTAAAGTACTGAATAAGTAAGTAAACCCAATATCACAACACTTTCTAATCACATAGGATATTGTAATGTCCTCGGTCTTCACACTTCATTTACAATGTAACATAGAATGAAGGCATTACCTAATTGGAAAAATCTCGATAGCAAGATGCAAAAGTAATGGAGTGCCCCATTCAGTGTAAAGTATATGGAGGATCTCAAGACCCTAGATCAACCGATGGGGAACAACGAATGCGGGTTCTATGTGATGTAGGCAATGCTAAAATATTTTGACGCAAAAACAAATAAGGGAGATGACATGGTACGTAGGCATCCCATTTCTATTGTTTTGTCTTACGTTTGTGCATCTCAATATCATCTTGCTTCAATTACAGCGCAAAGCAAACAATCACAACCAGTTGCTAGATTTTGAGATGAGAGGAATTCAAGAGGGAGATAGCAAGGTTTGTGATGGACGAGATATTGACCAAGAAATGATCATTCTCCATTGCGAGGACTATGAAGTACAAGGCGCAGTACGGAAGAGACCACATTGATAGGCTATTGTAATGCGACTCTTAATTCGATACTTTAAAGTTTTTTTTGAAACTTTTGTAATATAAATGTTGATGGGTTTGTATTGTCGCTGATCAACAACCACCTTCACATCAATATCAAATTGATCGATAGCAACCACCTCCACCTCCCCAACCTCCCACCCCCACCACCTCCCCTCGAAATGAAAATAAAACAATTATTAAAATGCAAATTGTGAAAAGTATATCACTACCGGTTCAAAAGAAAACCGGCAGTGATAATATAATCTACACAACCGGTTGGTTAAAACAACCGGCAGTGATGGCTTAAGTATCACTGCCGGTTTTGTAACACGAACCGGCAGTGATACATGAGCTATCACTGCCGGTTTGGCATAACCGGCAGTGATGTGATCAGCTCATCACTGCCGAGTTGGTTATGGCGGTTCAAAATCCGCCAGTGAAGGAGGGTTTTGAACCGCCAGTGATGTCCTTCTCTGCTGTAGTGTACGTGCGGAAGAACGCCTGCAAAGAGGAGATAAGGAGGGCAGAAGCGAGCACCGCTGGCGGAGTGGCGGCGGCACAAGGAGACAAGAAGGCCGGCACTAGTGCATCGTCGGAGAAGAAAGCAGCCAAAGAGGCTGCAGCTGGTAGCAACAAGGGAGAAGGAGGCAGCAGCCTCTTTGGGCTGATGAAGAAGAAGGTTCATCCCAAAGTTGGCGGAAGTGCAGGAGCTTGAGCTCCTGTAGTACCATGCAGCAGCAGCTACTAGCTACTGATGCACCCGTTAGGCATCTGCGTGGCTGCAGCCTGCAGGCATGCATGGAATTTCAGAATTTTACTCCTGTCCATCTTGAAGTCAAGTGGTTTCAGGGTGTGTTTAGTTCATGAAAATTTTTGACTTCGGCTATATTAGCATTTTCGTTTGTATTTGTCAATTAGTGTCTAATTATGGACTAATTAGACTCAAAAGATTCGTCTCGTGATTTTCTACCAAACTGTGTAATTAGTTTTTTCTTTCGTCTACATTTAATGCTACATGCATAAGTCTAAACATTCAATGTGATGGGAAATCTTTAAAATTTTTAGGAACCAAACGTGTCCTCAGTTCAGACTTTCGGCTAAGATAGTCCTTTTTGTTACTTTAATTTCCCTTTTCTCCTCCTTGAATACGAAGCTTGCAGGGGAAACCATGCAGATGTACACCTGTTTGTACACCTGTTTGTTTGATAGAGATGGACGAAAATAGGGAAAAGAAAACGGAGCAGTTTCTTTTCTCCATCTTTATTTGGTTCTACATAGGTCCTGTTTAGTTACAAGAAATTTTGCAAAATTTTTCAACATTTCCCGTCACATCGAATCTTTGAACGCATGCATGAAGTATTAAATATAGATAAAAAATAAAACTAATTACACAGTTTAGACGAAATGGACGAGACGAATCTTTTAAACCTAATTAGACCATGATTGGACACTAATTGCCAAATAACAACGGAATTTGCTACAGTGTCATTTTACAAAAAAAAATTGCATCTAAACAAGCCCATAGTCCAATGTTTGCTACTGATATTTCCTCCCTACTACATGCTAATTACAGGTTCCAAAATCTTGCTCCTCTTTCCACCCTAGGGCCTCGTTTAGATTGCAAATTTTTGTAATTTTGCTACTGTAGCACTTTCGTTTGTATTTAGCAATTAGTGTCCAATCATGGACTAATTAGACTCAAAAGATTCGTCTCGTGATTTACAACCAAACTGTGTAATTAGTTATTTCTTTTACCTACATTAAGTGTTTCATGCATGCGTTTAAAGATTAATGTGATAGAGAGAGTGTAAAAATTTAGAATTTAAAAGGGAAGTAAACAAGACCTAGGCTTCCAAAGTTAAGTTTTAGCTGACAACGCATGCAGCATCTCACAAGTTCCAACCAGAATATGAATATGCAGAGTGTTTGACACTTGGACAGCGTGAGACAAAGGCTCCCACGCGGCGACATTTGTCCTCTGCGCTTGTGATCTTCTGGGACGAGAGAAAATGGGAATTTTACCCTTACGAGGAGTGGGGTTCGGTTAGAATGCTATTAAGTTTGTGGGCTTCATCAGTACTTCACGCTACTTTGCCATTTCACGTTTTTTTACAACTTCAAAAATTTATGAGCCCATCGTTTGATCTGGTGTGACCGTTTTGCCCCTGCCTCCTTCTACCTTATCCTCGTGCTCTCCCTCTTCTCACGGTGACAACATTTTCTCCTTTCTCTCCCGTTCTCTCTCCGTCTCGACCGGTGTTCGGGCGAGAGCCCAACGCTGGCCGCCGCCGCCCGCTGGCCGCGCGTCACCAGGCGCACCGCCCCTCCCTGCGTCCCGCCGCTCCCTGCGCGTCGCCCCAGGCCAAACCTCGCAGCTATCTGCTCGCACCGTCGACCAGCAGCCAGGCCGTGTCATCCCCAGGCGAAGGCACCCGCAGTCCAAGACGTGTCGCCCGCCTTCGAAGCCACAGCCGCAGCAGCATTGTAAGGTCCAAATGGCTAGAGGGGGGGTGAATAGCCTATTTAAAAAATCTATAAGCTTCACTAAACAACCACATTAGTATAAAAGATGGCTAAGCTAATTCTAGCACTAGCTCAACTACACTATGCAAGCCACCTATACAATTCTAGTGAAGCAAGGCTATGAACTCTAATACACACCAACAAGACTAAGTCACTAAGCTACTTACTCCTATGTGATAAAGGCTACACTAAGCAAACTACACTAGGACTAGTACAAGAAAGTAAAGAGCAAGTGACTTGATTCTTATACCAACGATGTAGAGAAGTAATGCACTCGAAGAATCAATCACAATGATCAACCACAAGAGAAATCCTCGGCAAAGAGATAACACAAGATTTTTACTGAGATTCACTTGCTTCCCGGCAAGCTACTCCTCATTGTGGCGATGCACCCACTTATCGGTTCGCGAGCTAATCGACTATCAAGAGTCGAGCCCTCGGCGGGCATCGCACAACCGCATACAAGATGGGGATCCTCTAAGCCACGAGCTCCACTAGAGTATCCAATTTGCGAACTCCCACGGGGAAGGATCAAGAACCCCTTACAACACTTGGTGAGGGCTCTAACAAACTCCAATTGTGAGCTTAATCACCTTCGCTGCTCCAAGCCGTCTACCGTGTCGGGAAACACGGAAGAGTAACAAGAAATCCACAGCAACTCGAAGATCAAGTGCCTCTAGAATGCAACTCTCAAACAATACACTTGAATCTCACTCAAGATGTGCAACTAAGCAAAGAGATGAGCGAAGGGGTTGTTCTCTAGCTCAAAGGATGTCTCTAGGTCTCAAAATGTGCAAGAGTTTCCCCTCAAACCCCGGCCAACTTCTATTTATAGAGAAGGGGTACGCAGCTAGCCGTTACCGGACGACACAGTTCAAAACGTGCTGACCGGACGCGTCCGGTCACTACAGGACAAGCGTGAACAGTGCGTGTCAGAAGTAACCGTTGCCGTGACCGGACGCGCTTCAGCGTTTGACCGAACGCGCTGCACCTAGCATCCGGTCGGAGTCCAGTAAGCTCTCACTGCGATCGGACGCGTCCGATCGCACGTGACTGGACGCGCCACGCGTCCGGTCGGCTCTACGACCAGCTCTGCCCCTCTGAATGCCTGACCGGAGGCTCCGATTCCGTGAGGGACCGGACGCGCCGGTTGCAAACCCTAGCACCCGCGCGCCTGACTGCTGCGAGAACTGACCGGACGCGTCCGGTCAAACCGTGACCGCGTCCGGTGCAGCGTCCGATCGCCCTGGTGGCCTCCGTTCGCCTCCGTTTCTTTTCTGACTTCCGGCGCAGTAGAAAATAGGTGTTTCACTTCCCCAAAAAGCGCCGAATCCCGCATCGCAAGTTCAGCGGGAGAGAGAGGAACCCAAACCCTTCTCTACCGCTCAAACTCCACCGTCTTTGCAAATGTGCTAACACCACCATGTGCATGTGTGTTAGCATTTCACAAACATTTGTCAAGGCGTTATGTTAGCTCTCTACTAGATCCTAATGCATATGCTCAAGACATTGATCTAGTGGCACTTGATTCCCGAGCTAACCGTGATTGCCCCTCTTGATAGTCGGCTATGTATCCTAAATCCGGTCAATCACTTCTCTACTCATCTTAGACCGGCAAAAGGAAAACCCTATGGTTATACCTTTGCCTTGTGCTCTTAGATCCCTCTCCTCCACTTGAACACCGTGTCCATCATTTTATGTGCATTGCTTCAAGATCTTGCTCATCATTTCATGCACCAAATCATGTGGTCTTGTGGCCATCTCTCCATGTCATTTCCACCTCCATCACATTTGTTGCCTATGCCTAACTCAAAACACTTAACACATGGCATTAGCAACTTGGTGTCATTAATTACCAAAACCATAACTTGGGCTTTCAATCTCTCCCTTTTTGGTAATTGATGACAACCATCATAAAGATATGAAATGAAATCAATTTTCAATTTCGATAGTATTAGCTCCCCCTAGATATGTGCTTCCATGAGTTTGGTTCAATTGTGCACATATGTATGGATTTGAATTTTGGGAGAGTTACTACTATCAAATTGATGCTAAGGTATATAGAATGGACCTTTGAAGCGTGATACCAATTGGAGTTGCCTTTATATACCATCCTTAGCATCGATGTAGCTAGACACCACTTATAATACATCACTTGTAAAGATCACAAACACTAAAATACCCTATGAGATCAACATTAGAAGCAAATGTGTCTAGAAACCACTAGTAAAGCTAGAAACCACTAGTAAAGTTACTCTTAACAAATCATCATTCAAGTTCTATTTCTAGCATACACCATACAATCATGAATATGAATTTAAGCTTTGCAATGCAACAATACATCATGTTGATGCACAAACAAATGCAACAAATAATTCATGAGCTTGCTCCCCCTACTTGTGTGCTCAATTTTAATTGATCCATTTCCAAAGTCATATCTTTTGCTTTCTCTCTCTCTTAGTATATCTTTCTCCCCCTTTGCAACTTAACTTTTTATCTTTGTGACTTTTCTCTCCCCCTTTGTCAACAATCACAAAAAAGATGCCAATTTTAGTGAGAGTCAAGTCAATCACTATGAGGGAATCTAAATTATGGTTCAATCTAGATCACTTGCCTAGAATACATAATTCAGTTTGATCCAAGGATAAGCTTCTTCATACCTCATAAAGTATAAGGGTTATCTTGACCATGTTGAATTACACATCATGAGCTCATTTTCTAGATTCAACACTAGGTTTGCAAGCTCACAAATATATCATATGCTACCACTAGATCAAACAAACATAGACGCAATAGTGGTACCATATATACATCAAAATCATTTAATTTTTATGAATGAGCCTATTTGTCATACAAATATGTCTATATGTTGTAAACATGTCCTTAGCAAAGTATAAATGATATGCCAAACAACTTTATCTTGCATTGTCGAAGGGGAGGCATGTCATATAAGAATGTGGGGATGCACTCATCTCAAGTTGGAGAAGTCAAGTATGTTCAATTCATTCTTCAACTTGTAAAATCTCTTTTCATCAAATGGCTTTATAAAGATATCGGCTAGTTGATCTTCGGTGCCAATGCCTTGTATACAAATATCACCCTTTTATTGATGGTCTCTTATGAAGTGATGCCTTATGTCGATGTGCTTCGTTCTTGAATGTTGAACCAAATTTTGAGTCATCTTGATTGCACTTTCATTGTCACAAAATAATGGCACATTCTTAAATTTGATTCCAAAGTCATTCAAAGTGGCCTTCATCAAAAGCAATTGTGCACAACTACCGGCACTAATATATTCAGCCTCGGTGGTAGATAGTGCAACACTATTTTATTTCTTTGATGACCATGAAACAAGAGACCTTCCAAGCAATTGACAAGTGCCACTTGTGCTCATTCTATCAATCTTGCATCCACTATAGTCAGAGTCCGAATATCCAATCAACTCAAAATTAGACCCCTTTAGAAACCATAATCCAACATCATGAGTGCCCTTAAGATATCTCAATATCCTCTTGGTTGCTTTCAAGTGACTTTCTCTAGGTGAAGCTTGATATCTTACACGCTTGCACACACTAAACATCACATCCGGCCTAGAAGCGGTGACATAGAGTAAACTTCCAATCATAGACCGGTATTGCTTTTGATCTACCATGTTTCCACTAGCATCAACACCCAATTGATCATTTGTGCCTATTGGTGTACTCATTGGCTTAGCATCTTGCAATCCAAACTTCTTGATCATGTCTTTGATGTACTTCCCTTGACTTACAAAAGTGTCACTCTTCATTTGCTTGATTTAAAGTCCAAGAAAGTAACTAAGCTCTCCAATCATAGACATCTCAAATTTATTTGCCATCATTTTTCTAAACTCTTCACAAAAGTATTGATTTGTTGATCCGAAAATAATATCATCAACATAGATTTATAACACAAACAAGTCATTTCCAAGTTTCTTGGTGAAGAGAGTGGTGTCAACCTTTCCCATTTTGAACCCTTTAGAGAGAAGAAAGTCCCTCAATCTCTCATACCATGCTCTAGGTGCTTGCTTCAAACCATACAATGCCTTCTTGAGCTTGTAAACATGGTTGGGCTTCTTGTCATCTTCAAAATCGGGAGGTTGCTCAACATAAACTTCTTTATTGATGTAGCCATTGAGAAATGCACTCTTGACATCCATTTGATAGAGCTTGATGTTGTGTGCACAAGCATATGCTAATAATATTCTAATTGCCTCCAATCTTGCAACCGGTGCATATGTCTCTTTAAAGTAAAGACTCTCAACTTGAGTGTATCCTTGTACTACTAATCTTGCCTTGTTCCTCACAACCATGCCATCTTGATCTTGCTTGTTTCTAAAGACCCATTTGGTGCCAATTACATTGTAGTTCTTTGGTCTTTCCATAAGTTCCCAAACTTGATTTCTAGCAAAGTTGTTTAGTTCTTCATGCATGGAATTTACCCAATCGGAATCCTTCAAAGCATCTTCTATTTTCTTAGGTTCTTCAAGTGACACAAATGAGTAGTGCTCACAAAAGGATGCTAATCTTGATTTAGTTTGAACACCACTTTGAATACCACCAATGATTTGGTCCAATGGATGATCTCTTGCAATGCTAGTAGGTTGGAGTATTGGGAGTTGGTTACTTCCACTAGCTTAACCTTGATCTTGCACTTCATCATGAGAACCACTAGAGCTTGCTTGATTTGTATCAATTTGCACACTTTGGTTTATCACATGAATATCATCATCATCAACTTGCCTTGGCCTAACATCACCAATATCCATGTTCTTCATTGCTTTTGCCAATTGATCTCCTCTCACATCATCAAGGTTTTAAGCTTTATTTTGAGACCCTTGGGTTTCATCAAACTCAACATCATGAACTTTTTCCAAGGTGCCATTAGTAAGATTCCAAACTCTATATGCCTTGCTTGTGGTAGAATAACCAAGTAAGAATCCTTCATCATATTTCTTTTCAAACTTGCTCAATCTAGTGCCTTTCTTGAGAATATAGCATTTACAACCAAACACTCTAAAGTATGCAATGTTAGGCTTTCTTCCATTTAATAGCTCATATGGTGTCTTCCCAATCTTCCTATGGCAATAGAGACGGTTGCTACAATAGCAAGCCGTGTTGATGGCTTTACTCCAAAATAAATGACTCACATTGCATTCACTAAGCATTGATCTAGCCATTATCAATCAAGGTTCTATTCTTCCTTTTAACTACACCATTGGATTGAGGTGTGTATGTTGGAGAGAATTGATGTCCAATACCAAGATCATCACACAAATCCTCAATTCTTGTGTTATTGAACTCACTACCATTGTCACTTTTAATCTTCTTGATTGTTGTCTCAAACTTATTTTGCACTCTCTTGATAAAAGACTTGAATAGATCATAAACATCACTCTTGTCATAGAGAAAGAATATCCAAGTGTATTTAGTGTAGTCATCAACAATCACAAAACCATACTTGTTGCCACAATACTAGTGTATGTTGTTAGCCCAAACAAGTCCATGTGCAATAGATCAAATGCCTTTGATGTGCTCATTTCACTCTTACTAGGATGTGTATTTCCAACTTGTTTACTGGCTTGACAAGCACTACAAGGTTTATCCTTCTCAAAAGTGACATCCTTTAAGCCTCTAATTAAGTCATGCTTCAAAAGTTTGTTCAATTGTTTCATTCCAATATGACCAAGCCTTCTATGCCACAACCAACCCATACTAGATTTGCTAAGCAAGCATGATGTCAATTGTATCTCACTATCATTGAAGTCAACCAAGTATAAGCTACCATGTCTAAATCCTTTGAATATCAAATTTGATCCATCAACACTAATGACTTCAACATCATCACTACCAAATATGCACTTGAAGCCAAGATCACAAAGTTGTGCCACCGACAAAAGATTGAAATCCAAGCTCTCAACTAGCAACACATTAGATATGCTCATATCATTTAAGATAGCAATTTTACCAAGCTCCTTGACTTTGTCTTTCTTATTGTTGCCAAAAGTGATAGCATCAAAACCACCATTTTGACATGTATCAATTGAATTGAACATACAAGAATCCCCGGTCATATGTTGAGTGCACCTACTATCAAGCACCCAATGCCTTTCTCCGGCTTTGTAATTGACCTACGAGACAAGATCAATTCTTTTTAGGTACCCAAACTTGTTTGGGTCCTCCAAGGTTAGTGACTAAGCTCTTTGATACCCAAATGGCTTTCTTCTTTGAGCCCATCCATGGTGCACCAATAAACTTAGCATGAACACCATTAGTACCCTTGGTAAGCACATAGAAAGAATCAAGCTTAATTGAGGATACATTAGTATTTGTTTTCTTGTTCATGCATTATTGCTCTATGTGACCAACTTGCTTGCAACTTTTGCAATAGCTACCATTGTTCTTCACAAAACGAGTCTTGTGAGGAGCAAAAGCGGCCTTGCCTTTCTTGGGGTTATAGCCCAATCCTTCTTTGTAGAGAGAAGCTCTTTGGCTACCCAAGCACATAAGTAAGCGGTCCTCACCACCATAAGCCTTAGCTAAGGTGTGATTGAGCTCTTTTATCTCCTTCTTGAGATTTTTATTCTCAACTATAAGTGTGGAGTCACAAGTAAAACCATCACTACTAGATGAGGATGATGTAGATATGCTACATGAAGGGTTAGTGGGAGCAACAACAATAGGCTTATGAAAAGATTCATCAATTATATCACATGATATACCTATGTTGCAAGTTTTAGCTTTCTCAACATTAGTTGGCATGTTTTCATATTTTTCAACTAGAGAGGAATGAGCTTCTTCAAGCTTAGTATGAGACTTTTGAAGCTTCTTATGGTCTACCTTTAGACTCTCATAAGATGCCCTAATCTCATCAAGTTCTTGCATAAGGTTTTTCTTATCCTTAAGCAAGCCCTTACACTCCTTTCTAGATTCTTTAAAATGTTAAGTGCAATCTTCTAGCATAGTGATTAGTTCATCTTTAGTGAATTCTTCTTTGTCACTATCACTATCACTAGCATTATCATGATCACTCTCATCGTCGAATGATACCTTAGCGGCCTTAGCCATGAAGCACGATGGAGTGTCGAAGAGGGATACCTTCTCTTGGATGGTAATACTAGCATGTCTCTTCTTCTTGCTCTTGTTGTCATCATCATCATCACTTGAGGAATCATCACTATCCCATGTAGCAACATGAGAATCATTCTTCTTTTTATGAGAGATCTCCTTCTTTTCTTGCTTCTTCTTTTGCTTCTTCCTCTCTTTCTTGATAGCATCTTCATCATCACTATCGTAGGGACACTTTGCAATGAGATGGTCCTTGCTATGGCATTTAAAGCATCTCATGGTATGCTCATTCTTCTTGGATGAGTTCTTCCACCTTCTTGCACGATAGCCATTCTTCTTCATGAATTTACCAAATTGCTTGACAAAAAGAGTCATCTTCTCATCAATGTCATCACTATCACAAGAGCTTGAGTCTTCAACACTTGATGATTTAATCTTGGACTTGCCCTTGGATGTGGTGGCTTTGAATGCCACACTCTTCTTCTTTTCATCATCTTTCTTCTCATTTTCCTTCTTCTTCTTCTTGACCAACTCATCCTTCTCATCATCTTCTCTATATGAATCATCGATCATCACCTCTTGAAATATTTGTTGAGGAGTTGAATCCTTCAATGTAGTCCTCACTAGCACGGTGATCAATGTATCAAACATCTTGGGCAAGCTTCTCAAGAACTTCATAGAGAATTGATTATCCTTGACCTCCTCACCAAGTGCCTTGAGCTCATTGACAATGACTTACAACCGATGAAACATTTCTAGTACACTCTTGTCATCTTATATCTTAAAGCTTGAGAATTTTTCTTGCAAGATATATGCTTTAGCGGTCTTTGTGCCTTCGGTGCCCTCAAATGTTTCTTCAAGCTTGTCCCAAGCATCATGTGCAACTTCTATGTTTTTCACTTGCTCAAATGTCTTGTCATCTAATGCCTCATAAAGAGCACTAATGGCAATGTCATTGCATTGGAGCTTCATCTCTTCCACAAGTGTAGGTGCTTCTGGATTAGCAACCTCAAATTTTATTTCGGTGACCTTCCATACTTCTCTATTGATTGACTTACGGTGTGCGGTCATCTTAACCTTCTAATATGCATAATTTATGCCATCAAAGTGAGATGCCTTCTTGGTGTTGTTGATATGCAAACTTAATTGAGCCATTTCTTCACCGGAGGTTGTTAAGCCTTAATCAAACGGTGCCTCAACTCCGATACCACTTGTAAGGTCCAAATGGCTAGAGGGGGGTGAATAGCCTATTTAAAAAATCTACAAGCTTCACTAAACAACCACATTAGTATAAAAGATGGCTAAGCTAATTCTAGCACTAGCTCAACTATACTATGCAAGCCACCTATACAATTCTAGTGAAGCAAGGCTATGAACTCTAATACACACCAACAAGACTAAGTCACTAAGCTACTTACTCCTATGTGATAAAGGCTACACTAAGCAAACTACACTAGGACTAGTACAAGAAAGTAAAGAGCAAGTTACTTGATTCTTATACCAACGATGTAGAGAAGTAATGCACTCGAAGAATCAATCACAATGATCAACCACAAGAGAAATCCTCGGCAAAGAGATAACACAAGATTTTTACCGAGGTTCACTTGCTTCCCGGCAAGCTACTCCTTGTTGTGGCGATGCACCCACTTGTTGGTTCGCGAGCTAATCGACTATCAAGAGTCGAGCCCTCGGCGGGCACCGCACAACCACACACAAGATGGGGATCCTCCAAGCCACGAGCTCCACTAGAGTATAAAATTTGCGAACTCCCACGGGGAAGAATCAAGAACCCCCTTACAACACTTGGTGAGGACTCCAACAAACTCCAATTGTGAGCTCAATCACCTTCGCTGCTCCAAGCCGTCTATCGTGTCGGGAAACACGAAAGAGTAATAAGAAATCCACAGCAACTCGAAGATCAAGTGCCTCTAGAATACAACTCTCAAGCAATGCACTTGAATCTCACTTAATCTCACTCAAGATGTGCAACTAAGCAAAGAGATGAGTGACGGGGTTGTTCTCTAGCTCAAAGGATATCTCTAGGTCTCAAAATGTGCAAGAGTTCCCCTCAAACCCCGACCAACTTCTATTTATAGTGAAGGGGTACACAGCTAGCCGTTATCGGATGACACAGTTCAAAACATGTTGACTGGACGCGTCCGGTCACTACAGGACAAGCGTGAACAGTGCGTGTCAGAAGTAACCATTGCCGTGACCGGACGCGCTCCAGCGTTTGACCGGACGCACTGCACCTAGCGTCTGGTCAGAGTCTAGTAAGCTCCCATCATGACCGAACGCGTCCGATCGCACATGACCGGACGCGCCGCGCGTCCAATCGGCTCTACGACCAGCTCTGCCCTATGAATGCCTGACCAGACGCTCCGGTGCCATGAGGGACCGGACACGCCGGTTGCAAACCCTAGCACCCGCGCGCCTGACTGCTGCGAGAACTGACCGGACGCGTCCGGTCAAACCGTGACCTCGTCCGGTGTAGCGTTCGATCGCCCTAGTGGCCTCAATTCGCCTCTGTTTCTTTTCTGACTTCCGGCGTAGTAAAAAATAGGAGTTTCACTTCCCCAAAAGCACTGAATCCCGCCTCGCAAGCTTGGCGGGAGAGAGAGGAACCCAAACCCTTCTCTACCGCTCAAACTCCACCGCCTTCACAAATATGCTAACACCACCAAGTGTACATCACCATGTGCATGTGTGTTAGCATTTTATAAACATTTTTCAAGGCGTTATGTTAGCTCTCTACTAGATCCTAATGCATATGCTCAAGACATTGATCTAGTGGCACTTGATTCCCGAGCTAACCGTGATTGCCCCTCTTGATAGTCGGCTATGTATCCTAAATCCGGTCAATCACTTCTCTACTCATCTTAGACCGGCAAAAGGAAAACCCTATGGTTATACCTTTGCCTTGCGCTCTTAGATCCTTCTCCTCCACTTGAACACCATGTCCATCATTTTATGTGCATTGCTTCAAGATCTTGCTCATCATTTCATACACCAAATCATGTGGTCTTGTGGCCATCTCTCCAAGCCATTTCCACCTCCATCACATGTGTTGCCTATGCCTAACTCAAAACACTTAACACATGGCATTAGCAACTTGGTGTCATTAATTACCAAAACTAAACTTGGGCTTTCAAGCATGCCCCCCTTAGAACTAAGGTGAGGCTTCAAGGCGCCTATTCCAGGATTGATTTGTGGATTCAGTGGGTAAAGTGTTAACTTAGTGTTTTACAGGAGTAAGAAACAGTGATTCTCTGATGTGCTTGTGCTATGGATTGCAATTGAAGCGATCTAGTTATTGGGTATGCATCATTATTTCTGAGATGTTGCTGCAGGACGGGGTGGCGCGCGGCTGCCCTCTCCCGGTCGTGCACCTGCTGCCTCTCCGCCATGTTGCGGAGTCGCCGCCACTGGCCCGATGCCTACAAGCGTCACTGGGCCGCTGCCTCCGGCACACCGGCGAACCTCCATTCCGCCAAGCAGCAAGGAGATGTTGCGCTGAAAGTTCATGTTGCAATTATATATTTCAAATGTTTCAGATGTTTTAGAGGTATGTTGCAAGTGTTTCATACGAATGTTGCAAAAGTAGATCAGGGATGTTGCATATGTTGCAATGGTTGTACATGTACGTTGCAAGTGTTTGTTCGCAATGTTTCATCTTTATTTTTAGACGTATGTTACAATTGTGTTTATCTGGATGTTGCATATGTTAAGTGTTTTATCTGGATGTTGCTTATGTTTGCAATGGTTTTCAAGTATTTTTCAGGTGTTTTTTCAAGTGTTTCAGAAGCATGTTTCAAGTTTCATCTATCTTCAGACGTATGTTGCAACTGTTGCATCTGAATGTTTCAAAAATAGATCAAGTATTTGCTCATGTTGTAATGTCACCTGCCTGTTGCCGCTGCTAGAGGGGGCGCGCGAGGGGTCGGGCAGGGCGCAGATGCCGCATGGGGTCAGGTTGGGCACAAATGCCTCGTCGGGCTAGCACAGGGGCAAAGTGTATGCACGGGCGTCCGGACGTACGCATCCGTCCAAACGTCCGGGCGCTAACACTAACACAAAATAATTGCACATTAGCTTTGTATATCCTCCTGTATTATTCACACATGTATCTTCACATATGTAGATCTACTGCGGGAGAATCAACGCGCTCTGAGCATGTCCGCAGCGAGAGTCGTTCGGTCGCTCGCCACGTGACCTGTCATGCTGTCGTACATCGCCATGTATTGTTCTGCTTAAGCAAGGCATCGCGTTCTTCTAAGCATTTAGGTCTCCAAATACATTTATTATAAAAATATGTTCTATAACTAATTTAATAGTACTTATTTTGTATCGTAAATGTTTATACTTTTTTATATAAATTTAGTTAAAGTTCAGAATATTTGATTCGTCGAAAAACGAGAATTGTATTCTTTCGTAATGGAGCCTCGAGGGAGTAAGCTGTAGGCAGTGGCTCCCGCTCATGCTCGACTCGACGGCGCAAGGATTAGAGAGTGAGCCACGAGATGTTGTCACGACGGTAGAAGCCGAAGACAACAAGTCGCCGCCATGGTCAAAGGCTACGTTGTCCTGGACACGGTGCGCAATCGGTGGAGGGGTGAATCATAACGTCAGTCTCAATGCTAATTTCATGTCTCAGTTTTCAACACAATTCTATTTTGGAAACAGTGCAGAAGAGTTTCATCCCCATGAAACTCTCTCTACTCCCATAAAACTCTTATCATCTGTCTCTTCATTAACACATTGCCATGTCAGCATATTTAATGCCCATGAAACTCTATGAAATCTCCATTAAGACTGGCCTAAGTGAATCATGGAATACTCCTTCCATCTCAAAATAAATACACGTATCGCTTCTCGAGGAGTCAAAATTTATTAAGTTTAAATAAAAATATAGAAAATAGTTATTAACAATTGTATCTTTAAATAAGTTTACTATAAAAGTATTATTCATTCTCAATCTTTTTTTTGGGCAACTACTTCATTCTCAATCTAATACTCCTACTATTTCCTTTTACCAGGCGTGCAAGCGTTCTCTGGTTTGGCCACAATACCAGGCGCGGGCTGAAGCATCTTGGGGAATACCGGAATAGTCATTACTGCGCCTTCTCAAAACACCAAGCGTCGCATGCATGCTGGCATGCATAGCCATTTTATACACCAGCTGCTACCCCCGCCGTCTCAAAAAGAATGATGTTCTAGAAATTTTCAGACAAATTAAAGGTAGATGGAATAGGCGCATGTGCCCTTAACTAGTTGAGTTGCATGTACAAGGTAGAGAAAATATATTTCCATTTAATCATGCATGCACCGGATTAACGCGCCAGATTATGCATGCATGAGGTTTGAATCCCAGAACATCATTCTTTCCGGAACAATATTTGAATCCTAGAACATAATTATTTTTGAGACGGAGGGAGTATAATTTAATGAGACAAAACGGCTACGTGTTAATCAGAGAGATAGTAAATAAGAAGCTCGTATTTTTGGGAGCATCTTGGTATCTAGAAACTCTCCTCTCATGCTTGGTAAAAGGGAACAGAGGAAAAACTTATTAGTTATCATACATCATAAATATTAGTATATTTTTATATAAATTTGCTCAAACTTTTAAAAAAATTAACTCCTCGTGAAGTGAGACGTGTATTTATTTTAGGACGGAGGAAGTACGTTTTTGAAAGCCCAAGTTTGATTTTGGTAATTAATGACACCAAGTTGCTAATGTCATATGTTAAGTGTTTTGAGTTATGTATAAGCAACACATGTGATGAAGGTGTATGTGGCAAGGAGTGGTGGCCATAAGATCACAAAGAGATGGTGCATGGACATGAAATGATGATCATGGTGGAGATGCACATAATATGATGTACATAATGATCAAGTGGAAGAGAAAGATCTAAGAGCGCAAGACAAAGGTATAACCATACGATTTTTCTTTTGCCAGTCTAAGATGAGTAGAGAAGTGATTGACCGGGTTTAGGATACATAGCCGACTATCAAGAGGGGCAATCACGGGTAGCTCGGGAATCAAGTGTCACTAGATCATTGTCTTGAGCATATGCATTAGGATCTAGTAAAGAGCTAACATAACGCCTTGAAAAATGTTTATGAAATACTAACACACATGCACATGGTGGTGTACACTTGGTGATGTTAGCACTTTTGCGAAGGCGGTGGTGTTTGAGCGGTAGAGAGGAGTTTGTGTTCATCTCTCCCTCCCGCCGAGCTTGCGAGGCGGGATTCGGCGCTTTTTGGGGAAGTGAAATGCCTATTTTCTACTGCGCCGGAAGTCGGAAAAGAAACGGAGGCGAACGACGGTCACTGTGGTGACCGGACGCTGCACCGGACGCGGTCGCGGTTTGACCGGACGCGTCCGGTCAGTTCTCCTGTGCACAGTAGAAGGGCGCGCGACTGGCGCGTCCGGTCCCTCACGGAACCGGAGCGTCCGGTCAGGCGTCCAGAGGGGCAGAGCGCAGCGGTGTGCTGATCGAACGCGCGGCGCGTCCGGTCACGTGCGATCGGACGCGTCCGGTCGTGGTGGGAGCTTACTGGACTCCGACCGGACGCCAGGTTCAGCGCGTCCGGTCATTCGCTAGAGCGTGTCCGGTCATTCGCTAGAGCGCGTCCGGTCATAGCAACGGTAACTTCTAACGTGCACTGTTCACGCTTTGTTCTGTAGTGACCCCGACCGGTGCGTCCGGTCAGCTCGTTTTGAACTGTGTCGTCCGGTAACGGCTAGCCGCGTACCCCTTCGCTATAAATAGAAGATGTCCGGGGATTGAGGGTATCTCTTGCATATTTTGAGACCTAGAGACATCCTTTGAGCTAGAGAACAACCTCTCCACTCATTTCTTTGCTTAGTTGCACATCTTGAGTGAGATTGAGTGAGATTTAAGTGCATTGCTTGAGAGTTGCATTCTAGAGGCACTTGATCTTCGAGATGCTACAGATTTCTTGTTACTCTTCCGTGTTTCCCGACACGGTAGACGGCTTGGAGTAGCGGAGGTGATTGAGTTCGCAATTGGAGATTGTTGGAGCCCTCACCAAGTGTTGTAAGGGGTTCTTGATCCTTCCCCGTGGGAGTTCGCGAATTGGATACTCTAGTGGAGCTCGTGGCTTGGAGGATCCCCATCTTGTGTGCGGTTGTACGGCGCCCGCCGAGGGCTCGACTCTTGATAGTCGATTAGCTCACGAACCGACAAGTGGGTGTATCGCCACAACGGGGAGTAGCTTGCCGGGAAGCAAGTGAACCTCGGGATAAATTCTTGTGGCATTCTCTTCCCGAGGATTTCTCTTGTGTGATTGATTTATTGGTACTTCTCATCTCTATACGGCGGTATAATCACTCGAAGTTCTTCTCTCGTTATACTTCTGGTTTCTAGCTTGTAGTTGTTGTTGTGTTTAGTGAATAGTCTTGTACTAGACTTGTGTAGGTGACCTGCTTAATTAGTTAGAGTTAGTGCTTTTGCTTCGCCACCTTTCGTACTAACTTGTGGTTAAGTAATTCTTGTAAAAGTTTTAATTAGGCTATTCACCCCCCTCTAGTCTATTTGGACCTTACTGTTTTTCCACTCCCCCAGTCCCACACGTCGTGAAAACACGAATCCATTTGAGGGTGAAGCTAGCTAGCGGAAAAGTGCGTGATTGGTAGTTCCATGAACCTCGCCCCACCATACTGAGCTGTAACAACACTAGATACTTCGGGGAATACTACGAGGGATTCGATTACGAATTTACACAGTGAGTGGCTGGATACAAACAGTGGTACTAGTGGTCACCGGCGATCTACTCGAGCCGCAGCTCGCCGCCTGGAGCCGACGCCAACCAAGACGAAGACAAGTTTTGTTTGTGCTCTGCTATTTAACTATCACGTTACAGCGGTGTCTGATGACCGCACGGTCTCCCGATGCAACAGGTCAGATTACTTGCCCCATTCTGGGCCGTTGTATTTGCTGTTGGGCTTCTTGCTCCTCTTCTCCTTGGGCTTCTTCGTAGTCAACGAGCTGTCAACAGAGCATACCATGACATTTCCCCCTCCATTAGCAATGGCTTGTCACCAAGCCGTGAAGTCAGGATAGCGACGGAGGAGATCATCTTCATCTTCCCAGGTCGCCAGCTCTGGAGGTAGATCACACCACTTGACCAGGAGCTGATGGTAGAGGCGATTTTGCGGGTAGTAGCTCGGCGATCAAGAATCAGTTCTGGAGACTGAATAGGTAGTTCATCTGCAGGTAATGGAGTAAATGGAACTGATCCCGTACCTTTGACTGGTTTGAGCAAGGAGACATGGAGCACGTTGTGGATCGAAGATGTAGGTGGGAGCTTAAGCCTCTAAGCGACGGATCCAATACATGCTTCCACTTCAAAAGGACCAAAGTAGCGGTAAGTAAGTTTGGGATTGACCCGTGAAGTCACTGAACTTTGAACGTACGGTTGCAGTTTGAGCCAGACTCTATCACCAACCTAGAAAGTGAGTTCAGTGCGGTGCTTATCAGCTTGATGCTTCATGCGCTTCTGAGCCCGAAGCAACTATTGTTGAATGAGTAACTAATTTTTTGTTCTTCAACCAGTCAGCAAGATCTGGTATGACACAATCTTGGTCAGGATCAATCCCAAATTGAGTGGGCTGCTGGCCATAGAGGATTTCAAAAGGAGAGTGTTGCAAGGCAGAATGTCGACATGTGTTGTACCAGCTGCTAAATGGAGCCGCTGTGACCATTGCTTTGGACAAGCATGAATGAAGCATCTGAGAAAATTTTCGATACACTGATTTACCCTCTCTGTTTGGTCATCACTTTGTGGATGATATGCAGTCATGCAGAACTCATGCAGAGTTGAGTACCAGAGAGTCTGAATAGTTCTTTCCACAGGAGGCTGGTAAAGATCTTGTCTCGGTCTGAAACAATGGCTGATGGCATTCCATGGAGTTTATAAACATGTTCCATATACTGTTGTGCCACTTGCAAAGCAGAGAAGGGATGGTTCAGCTTAATAAAATGAGAGTACTTAGAAAACTTATACACCACAACAAGGATGCAGTTATAACCAGCAGAAGTAGGTAGCCCTTCAATAAAATCCATGGTGACCAGAGTTCAAGCTTTAGTAGGCATAGGCAGGGGTTGAAGCAACCCAGGGTAAGGTACCCTTTCAGACTTGACTTGTTGACAGACATGACAAGCAGAAACAAATTCTTTGATAGTAGCTTTCATATGAGGCCAATAGAATAGCTTACTGATTCTGTAGTAGGTGAATCGAAATCCAGAGTGCCCGCCAATAGGAGAAGCATGAAGCTGGTTAGTGACTCTGGTTTGAAGGTCTGCAGAATGTCCAAGCCATATAGTGTTTTTGTATTTAATAATCCCTTGGTGCAAGGAGAAATGACCATCAGGGTTATTTAGAGCCAAAGCACTGAGCATTTTCTGAGCCGTTGGGTTATCAGTGTAGCTATTTTGAAGATCTTGAAGCCAAACTGGTTGAGCAAGGGAAATTGCATTCAGACACGGGCTAGTCTGAGGGGCTCTTGACAGAGAATCTGCTGCACAGTTGGTGGACCCCTTCTTATAAGTGATCTTGTATTGGTAGCTCATCAACTTGGTAAGGATCTTTTGCTGCCAATAAGTATGTAATCTCTGATCTGTAAGATGTGTCAAACTTTTCTGGTGTGTGTGTATGATAAACTCAGCAGGTTGCAGATATACCTTCCACTGATCCAAGGCAAGTAAGATAGCCAGGCTTTCCTTTTCATACGTGGACAAACCTTGATGCCGAGGGCCCAGTGCTTTGCTTACTTTTGCTATTGGAAGCCCATCTTATTGAAGCACGGCCCCAATGCCTGTGTCAGAAGCATCGGTCTCAACCACAAAAGGTTTGGAGAAATTAGGTAGAGCAAGGACAGGAGCAGACACCAAGGCTTTCTTCAGGAGTTGAAATGCTGTTTCACAAGAATCAGTCCAAAAAACATAGTACCCTTCTTGAGCAACTCGGTCAAGGGTCTTGCAATCATGCCAAAGTGTTGCACGAACCTTCTATAGTAGCCAGCTAGACCCAGAAAGCACCTGACCTCTTTAACTGATTGAGGAGAAGGCCACTTTTGCACATCTTGAATTTTGGCTAGGTTGGTAGACACTCCATTTGGAGAAAGCACATGCCCCAGATAGTGCAACTGTTGCTTTGCGAATGAGCATTTGGATAGCCTGACTTTAAATTGATGTTCCTTGAGCAACTCGAAAACTTGCTGCACATGATCAATATGCTCTTCTAGAGTCCTGCTATAGATCAATATATCATCTATGAAGACTACCACACACCTTCTGAGCAGTGGGGCCAAGATATGGTTCATGATTGATTGAAAAGTCGCAGGAGCGCCAGTTAGGCCATATGGCATCACCATGTATTCATAATGGCCGCTGTGGATTTGAAAGGCAGTCTTGTACTGGTCCTCCGAAGACACCATAATTTGGTGGAATCTGGACCTTAGATCCAAGGTAGAAAACCAACAGGCATCATAGAGTTCTTCAAATAATTCTTCGACGATGGGCATTGGAAACTTGTTCTTGACAGTATACGCATTCAATTTTCGATAGTCCACACACAATCTCCACTCTCCGGATTTCTTCTTTACCAAAAGAGCAGGGGAGGCAAAGGGACTAGTGCTTTCCTGTATCATATTGGACTTGAGCAAGTGATCAATTTGCTTTTCTATTTCATCTTTTTGAGCTGGTATATACCGATAAGGTTTAAGCCTGAATGGTTGAGCTCCCGGTATCAGAGGTATGGAGTGAGATATGGACCTAGTAGCTGGCAGTCCAGAGGGCTCCTCAAAGATATCAGAAAACTGCTCAATCAAACCCTAGATGGCTGGTAGCAGCTCATGCTGTTCGGAATGAGAAATGGTATCAACTGCATATAGTTCAACTATACTCTAGATTTCCTCTTGCTTCTCCAATGCCAGCAGTTGATTCAGGGAAACCTCATGTATTGGTAACACGGCCTCAGGAATGCCTTGCAACTTAACTGTGGATTCTTGGTACGGAAAGCTGAGCCACTTCTCCTTCCACTGAACCTGCATAGGACTGAAAGTCTCCAACCATTCCATTCCCAAAATTGCATCATAACACTGCAACGGAATAATTTTGAAAGTGGTTGTGAAAAGCACGCCTTGAGCCGACCAAGAGCAGTTAACAACTTCATGGATGCATTTAAGAAGAGAACCATTAGCCACCTTAACTGACATTGGGTTCTGAATTAGAGTCCAAGGAGATAATCCAGCAGCAGCATGATCACTAATAAAATTATGAGAGCTACCAGAATCCACTAAAATGATCAATGGCTTTTTCTGAATGAATGCATGCAGTTTTAGAGTGTGAGGGGCACTTGTACCTTTGACAGCCTGATCTGATAGTGCCATAAGCTCATCGGGGTCAGAATCGGATTGAGAAGCTGTAGGATCATCAAAACAATCTCCTAACATTTGCCAAACTTCTTCAATCATATTGAGAGGCACTGTTGCTAGACACTTGTGTTGAGGACCCCACTTGCCACCACACTTGAAACATAATCCTCTTGCCCTTCTATAAGTCATCAGTGCTGCAAGCTTCTCATCGGGTTTGCCCCTTGAGGGATTAGCTTTAGTCTCCACTGTAGTAACTGGAGGAGCAGTATTGACAGTGAAATGTCTGGTGTAGCTTCGGGCAGCATTTAAAGAAAAATCCAGCCTTTTGTACTCCTTGGTGGAAAACCCAGACACCACCTCCTCTTGCAAAATGGCAAGAGAGCTCGCAGTATCGAGATCCTTTGGACGATGTAACAGTACTGCAGCTCTAATTTCAAGTTTTAACCCATCAATGAATTTGCCAGTAAGGATGGCTGGATTGACTAAGGGGTCATGGGCAAGGAGTTGGTGCATGAGATCATCAAACAAGGTAACATACTCAGTGACTGAATCAATTTGTTTGACATGGAAAAATTGGCGAATAAAATGATTGAACTGATCTCTGTCAAATTGGTCTACAACCAGCTGACAGAGATGTTCCCATGAACACTTCCTAGTGTTGATTTCGACGGTTTGCATCCCGAAAGCAGCAGGACCAGCAAAATTGACAGTGGCTAATTTGACCCAATTTTCAACAGGAATAGCATAGAGATCAAAGTATGTATCACAACGTTTGACCTAGAGCTTGGGATTTGTACCATCAAACTTAGGGAAATCTAACTGAGGCATAGCTGGTCCTAAGTGAGAATGAGCACAACATGAACCACCCTGACTGAATTCGAATCCTGGTGGATGGGGTTGAGGATCTGGTGTTGTACCTTTGACCAGAGGTGGTCCGTGGGTGTAGACACACCCCGGACCAACGCTCCGGTGGGGGTTTTCATCGCCGTGGCCTAACGGCCCAGGTGCTGCCTTAGAACAGGATGCGCCCAGATGAGCGGACGCCAGCACCTTCCCCGCGATCAATCCGGGCTCGAGAGGCTGAGAAGTGTGCGTAGTTGAGGCAGTTTGGAGCGCGTCGAGGTGCTGACGAAGGTCGGTGACGCAGTCGCGCAGATCTGCGACTTGCTCGTCGACCCGTGGCCGCTAGCTCTCGAAATCCTTCTTCAGCGCCAGGAGATCCTCAACTGCGGTGTAGACGTCATTGATGTGGTCATTGATCTGACGATTTCCCGCAGAGATGGTCTTCGATTGCTCGTCCATCTTCGTGAGGAGTAGTGCCAGCTGATATTCGACCTTCATAGTTACTTGCAAGTGGGTGCGATGCTCGTGAGCCAGTGTGTGGAATCCCGATTTCAATTACCGACCCGTCCAACCTCAGATCGGACCTATGAAAAAGCGCGTCGATCACCGGAGTGAGACATGACAGTTTCTGCCGACGGGGATTACGGACGTGATCAAGGTAACGAAAAGGGGCGGCTGCCGGGATTGATCTGAAGCTGATACCAGATGTAACAACACTAGATACTTCGGGGAATACTACGAGGGATTCGATTACGAATTTAGAAACACAGTGAGTGGCTGGATAGAAACAGTGGTAATGGAGGTCGCCGGCGATCTGCTCGAGCCGCAGCTCGCCGCCTGGAGCCGACGCCAACCAAGACGAAGACAAGTTCTATTTGTGCTCTACTATTTAACTATTGCGTTACAGCGGTGTCTGATGACCGCACGGTCTCCAGATGCAACGGGTCAGATTACTTGCCCCATTCTGGGCCGTTGTATTTGCTGTTGGGCTTCTTACTCCTCTTCTCCTCGGGCATCTTCGTAGTCAACGAGCTGTCAACAGAGCGTACCGTGACATGAGCTCGCTCGGTATACATGGTTGCAACGTCGCAACTTCTTCGAGTGTATGGAGCTGTGGCAATGTTTGGTATGACCAAGTTCGATTGCTAGCAGGTGAGAAACCTGTATGATGGCATGCATGTCCTCGATTCTCTGGATGTCTTCGAGCAACAGCTTCCTCTCGAGCTGGCGCCGTGTAGATTTAATGATGTACAGCCTGCAGCGTGAGTTCCGCGATTTAGGCCATGTTCGCTTGTCTTATAATCTATACTTTTCAACTTATTTTTTAGTTGAAATAGTGTTTTTCTCTCACAACAAATTAGCGAACAGTACTTCCAACCATGGCTTTTCAGCGAAGCGAACATGTTGTTGGTCAGCAAGAAAGAAGGTGCTTGTGGTAGAAAGCACGTGCCGGAAAGATTTGCATATGATAAAGGAAAGAACGTACATTGAAATCCATGTAACTGGCGTGCATTTCAAGCCATTTCTGATCCATCAGTTTGAAGGTTATGCAGTAAAGAATGTCAAACGCTCGATCATTTTCTGAACAGGAAACAACTGCTTAGCTTTTATTGAAAGCTAACAATGCCTATAGAGGCTCTCTCACATGTGAGGATTTGAACCTGGGTGGACAGATTCTACCACAATAAACTCAACCAACTAATCTATAATTAATTCGTTGGGTAGTAGAATTGTGTGTATAAACAAATATAGGATTCAGATCGGTGCACTCTTTTTTTTGTGTGTGTCGTGGTGTCGCTAAAATGGAACATCACATGAAAGTGATAAGAAAGCACTGAGTAACAGGGACGCACAAGCTATTGGGAAAGAGCTTGAAGGGATACACACAGAGGGCTAGAGGCATACATGTTCGTTTTTGTTTTTGTAGTTGTGTAACCGGTGCTGCGCGTATGCGGTTTTACACATATCGTGTGCAGTTTGATTTCTTATTCATACTTGAATGAGCCTTTCGCATTATTTTCACTTAGAACAAAAAAAATTAGATTGGTCTAACAGGGCTTCACTGGATTTAACCAGATTTGCACATTACAATTCCAAAAAGTCATGCTCTAACTTAGCTTAGCTCTAGGATCCAAACAGCAATGGAGGGTCTTTTAGGTTATTTTTTGCATAATTGCAATGTTGGGCAATTTTATCCACTTGTATAGGTCACTTTCATTTTATTTTTTCTAGTAATTTATAGAGCTTGAGAATTAACGTGGCCTCTGTCGGCTCTCCCGTCGCTTCCCAATTCGTTCCCTGTCATCGTCAACGAGTAATAATACATTTCTTCAAAAAAAAACGAGTAATAATCCAACGAGGACTCCACTGTAACACTGCCAATCAAGCAATGAGTCTACTTCTGCCGGCTGATAAATCCACGGAAATTTGGCGTCTGGTGCGGCTACGGCAGCTCGGCGAATGGTGGTTATTAGACCGTCTGCAGACGGTAAATGAAACTGAAGTACCGATATAGAGTAAAAAGACTCCGCAGCGGGATACTCTAAATCATCCGCAACCGTGCCGCATCCTCTATATGTAGCGCGGTAGCGTCTGAGGCGCGTGACAGACGGCAGGGCGCGCCACGCGCAGAGAGCACGGCGCGGCACGCGTAGAAAAGACTGTGCGCGTTGGAAAGCGTGTCAAACCTTTTTTCATTTAAAAAAATGTTATAACTCATAAACCAAAACACCAAATTAAATTCCGATTACACCATTAAATTCGTGACAATAAATCCTTCAAAACTAGATCACAATGGATATATTTAGATAAAATGACAAGTAGGTCCCACAGTGGATAGAGGATGATATAGAGGATGGATGGATACGGGAGAATTAAGTATAGAGGAGAGAATCTTGCTGACTAGGACATATAGAGGATGAATATAGGTCGTGAGTGCGGATAGCCTTACACGGGCCGTCCTGCGCTGAGCCCAGAGAGGCAGCAGATACAGACGCCGGATCCCGTCCGCCCCCGGATCAAGAATACCAACCTCGCAGCGATGGCAGTGGCAGCGTCCCGCCGCGAGGACCGTGATCGGAATCAGCTAGTGGTGCTTGTGACGGGGTGCTCGGAGGGCGGCATCGGCCACGCGATGGCGCGCGCCTTCGCGGCGGCCGGGTGCGCCGTCGTGACCACGGCGCGGTCGCGCGGTTCCATGCGCGACCTCGACGGCGACCCGCGGTTCCTGCTGCTGGAGCTCGACGTGCGGTCCGACGAGAGCACGCGCGCCGCCGTGGCGGATGCGCTGCGGGAGCACGGCCGCGTCGACGTGCTCGTCAACAACGCCGGGGTCCACCTCGTCGCGCCACTCGCCGAGGTGCCCATGGAATCCTTCCACCAGGTTTTCGACACCAATGTCTATGGTAGGATTAAAAAAATGTTTTTTTTTTGTTCTGCTTGCTGTCTACTGCATTGTTTGCTGTTTTGGCGTAATTGACTGATTGTGATGTTCTCCAATAAAGACAAGATTTTGGATTCTGGAATCTGAATTAGGCAATTAGAGGTTAATAAAGGAGTTGAGAGTTTTTTTATTAGATCTACCAAATGTCATTGTGGTTTGATAGAGAGAAAACCAGAGAATTAGGAATAGCTTTATGGACGTTGTTTGTATGAATGATTCAAATTTCTGCAAACAGCGAATTTCATGTCCTAATTCGGGGAACTGGGCAGAGTGCTATATCAACTGGGTGCTTGTTAGCAAGATAGTTGGCTTAGAAAGTTATCCTCGAGTGTGTTTAGTTGTGCATGATTCAATGGTAAATCATATACAGCAACGTGTAATGTAGTCAGATTCCTATGACTGTGAGAAGGGATCTGTTGCATCCAGTAAAATCTGCTGAACCAGTGAAGTCAGCAGTTCAATTAGAACCCTTCTTCAGTCATCATTGGCAATACATTGTGCTTAAAATGCATGATCACAGTAACAAGTTCAGGTTTGATATGAAGATGCTTGATAGGAAGGTAAATGGAGTAATGAAATTTGTCTCACGCATTCTTTCTCTCAATAACTACTCTAGGTGCTCCCACATAATCTCATATCTGAAAAATCGTAGTTTATGCTTTTCCAACTCTCTTTCCTGGTTTTCAACAGAAGAGGACAATGATCTGATCATCAGGAGACCATATGGTGAAGAGTAATATCCCCAAACAATATCCCTCCAACCTGTGTCTGTCATTGCTCTATCTAACCCCACCTTTACATTTGCGTACCAATCTCGACTGTTGTCTTATGTAAGAAGGAGTCCCACTTCCACAAACCCCAAATTAGTAAGGGCGAAAGGCCGCCATCCGACTCTCTGGACGGTCACAAACCAAAAAGTGCTCATAGCCCCACATAACTTCATTGAAATCACTGATCAAAAACCAAGGGACCAAAGATGCATTCCTGAGGCGCTGTACTAAATCCACGTGTTGTGCCAACGTCCTGGGCTCTCCATATACAAAGGTGATTCTGATCCAAGGGGATGTAGAATTCTCACGGACATGTACAGCAATAAAACGTCTGTGTTTTTCAATCAGAAACATCTCCACAGACAGACAGATTCATGCCAAAACAGGGCCAGGCCACAACCTATACCAACACTGTCAACAGTAATACAATGTTTAATACCCAATCTCCACCTCAAATTTGCTACTCAGTCACCTTTAGTGTGTGTTTCTTATAAGAACACCAAACTCAGTTTTTTTTTTCTTTGAACAGAGCGACAAGCCCTTGAACTGTCCGAGGGAGCTCTACGGCCCTACCCCTCAGCAGTTTCAGCAGTTCCGAGCAACAAGCTCTTGAACCGTCCAGGGGGTTAACTGGGTTACTGAACACCGAGTTCCTGCTATGCTTAGACACATTCACAGATATTCTTGAATTGACACTCCCTGCTCATCAATGTTGACATATCACGCTTTCCAGAAAAGCTCAGATTGTCCCTCACTATCATAGTATTCTGCTGCTCAATCTTTTGGAGACTTGGCTCCAAAATGTCTTCCTGGTAACAGCAAGTCTTTCAGTTCATCCACTGTTCCACATCCATATTATATCGACATACCTGTACACTTTCCATTCCACAAATAGTTTAGTAATAGGTTGCTCCCCATGCACAAGCTCTGTGAGAACCAGGAGGATATACTTCCCAGCGAATATGGTTTATCTGTAACTTTCACTATTTCCTGACCCCTCATATAGATTATTACCTGAGAACCCTGTAACTCCCTCTTTAACTTTAGATTATTACCTGTAAATGCCTGTACCACCACCTTCTGAAGAGGCATCTGAGACGTGAAATTCGTTATCTTCATGACCTTGACTAATCCTAACAGTGGAGCTAGATTCTGAAAATCTTTCCTGAACCAGATCAGGCGGTTCCTTGTATCCATCATTAGCAAGAATTGGTATATTAACCTTCAGATTATGTAGACTCTGGCGATGAGCTTGCATGCAGACTGCAAGGTTGTATGCACTGCTGGAGACTGCTATGACTCTGGCTCTGGTTTCGCTTTGGATTAGGATCTTTGTGTTGCAACGGGGCATGCTGGCTGCTATTGGCCTGGATTTCTGTAGGATTCTGGTTTCATGGATTATGGGGAATTGATTTGTGGAAGGGGGTGGGGGGGGGGGGGGGGGGGGGGGGGGGAGGGGGGAGGGGGGGTGTGGGGCGGGTTCAGTTTGTTGCAGAGAGGGCTTGGTTGCGGAAGCGTCGTATTCATTTGTGTTAGTATTGAAAAGGGAATTGTCTGACTCTCACAAGTTCTGTTACAGTATTGGCTTTGATGTCAAGATAACCCCTTTTCACTATATATAGGTGCAATGAGGTTGATTCAAGCTGTTATTCCTCACATGATGGAGAGAGGGAAGGGTACAATTGTGAATGTTGGAAGTATTACTGCTTTGGCACCTGGACCATGGGCTGGTGTGTATTCAGCATCCAAAGCTGCTCTTCATGCATTGAGTGATTCACTAAGGTTTGTGAATTGAACTATTACCTATTTTTATATCGACATTTTGTTACTTGCTTAAATTCTATAACTTGGATTGGAAGACTTCAGAAAAGCTTCCAAGTTCCAAGTGTGAGTGTGTAGCTAGCTTTAGGGGCAATAGGTAAGTCGTATGTAGGCTTAAGAATTAGGACATCACTTCTAAATACCTGTTTTAAATGAATTAGGATATTACTTCTAGATACCCTGTTTTTGAAGAATTAGGATATTGTTTCTAAGCACCCTGTTTTAAGTGAAAAAAAACTTTGGATTTAACTGTTGTGAAATACAGAACAGCTAATAGCATCGCATATTCTTTACTGTTTATGTCTTGATGCAATTGCTTCATCTCTGGTCTCAAGTATCACATCAGATAATTTGATCATGTGGCAATATACTCAACAAGTCAACAACACACGCAACATGTGTCAGTTTCCAAATTTTGTTTTTTTTTACTACAACATGTCCTTTTCTTGTGCTGTTAAGTCTTTTCAATTTGTTACCTTAAGGTTTGTGGCTTCTTTTTCCTTATTTCTTTATTTCTTTCTTTCATATTTGCCATCCTCACTTGATACAAACTCACTTCACTGCAGGGTTGAACTAAAAAGCTTCGGCATAAATGTCATGACTGTCGCCCCAGGAGGGACAAAGTCGAATCTTGGTAATTCCTCTGCAGCCAAGTATGATCAGATGCATGATTGGAAGTACTACAAGAAATACGAGGAAGGGCTCCGAGCCAGGACAGAGATTTCCCAGGGCCCCGGGTCCACTCCAGCAGAAGAGCTTGCAAAGAAGGTTGTTGCATCGGTTCTAAAGAACAACCCTCCAGCTTGGTTCGCTTACGGCCAGTTCTCTGCTATTCTGTCCATTTTGTATTATGCGCCACTATGGTTTAGAGATTACTTCTATAGGCTTGTCATGAAATGTTAGTCCCTGGAAGAACAATGGTTGTATGGACCAAAGAGAGAGCTGGTCAGTCCCAGTTCTGTTCATTGTATACTGACAGCCTGGTACTACGTACTCCTATATTGGTAACCACAAAAAATCATATACGGACAGCTCTTTTTTCAAGTGAAAAAGCTCTCATGTTGCTGTATCATATCATGGTTGTGACAGTTGTGAACCAACGATACTGCATGTGCATAACCAGGTGCTTTGTACCTGTAACCTGTAACCAACCTGTTGGCATACAGCTTCTTAGCAAGTTAGAAATATCCATGGGCCAAGAACCCATGAACGCCTGATGAGGCTGTTTTCTCTCAAAGGAATCACGAAACTCTGTCAAAGTAACATGTCACCGGTTAAACAGACCACTAACCGCCCCTCTGCTACAGGAGAGGCTTTACACCAGTAATTTTATGGCGCTCGCATCCACCGTCTGCTCTAATTTTTATGGAAACTGACCTGTTGAGAAATGATTCTCTGACTGAAAATATTTCTCCTATAATTCTTTATGATAAACTCTATGCATACATTGGCTCAGAGTGAATTAGAAGAAGCTAGTTTTTTTCCTATTCCTAGCCTCTAATTCATTTTAGGGAATCACTTCATAGAATCAGTGTAGAATCTCTCTAAATTGAACTGTTTGGCATTCTTAGATTTGGCATACCCTTTAAACAGATGGAGGGAGTACTATGAACCTGGGAAGTGGGGATGAAAACAGAACGGATATTTACCAATATTCGTCTGTCCCAAAATGATAAAAAACCTATATGGATAGTCTGTATCTAAATCTGAACATTTAGTATTCGTACCTATTCCAATTGGAGTACTCAAAATTGAATTTCTAATATGTATGGGATAGATATTAATATCCGACGCATAATCCATATCCAGATTTAAGATCCGGGAAAAAGATATAAGAAAGAATATGGAATTCATCCCTACTACTACCAGGGAGTACCTGCTAGTTGCATGTATACGAAAAGTTTGGTATGAAGCGTCATCCTTAAATGACCAGCAGGAGTATAGTCGTTCACGAGCAAGATTTGTTATATTGTTTATTTGATCGCACTGAAGCCAAGAAAATGTGTCAGGGTGTACCGAACTGGCGCTTCTTCTGGTACCTGACAACATCCTAGGTTTATCTGACACTTTGGAACGAGCAAACTAAATTATATGGTGGAATGTTTATCCTGTTGAACCGACTAAAATTTGATTATACATGCATGGCAGCGATACACATGTTGCATGCGACGTCACTCACTTTCCCTTTGCCATCACGAGTCTTCAGTCTCCACCCAACCAATATGTACGAGTAGTTACTAGCTAGCCTCTGAACTTATTCACCGTGCAGTTGCTGTGTACGGACCTGTTTAGTAGAGCTTGATTTTCTGATTCTTTAGCTCTAACTTTTTTTTAAATTTCTGGTGGAGTGATTTTAGTTGATTCTTGCAGGTAACATGCTGATAAAAATTGCTTTTATAGTGATTATGGTAAGAGGGTTGAGAAGGGAGCGTTAAGAGCGGATTTTTTTAAACTTCTTCTTAAGTATAATGGAAAAGTGATTCTTGTACACTCTCCACCAAAATCTGTTTAACTGAGGATAAGTGATTCTCACGCACAATCTACTCCGAACAACGCTGCCAAACGACCCCTGCATATGATTCATACGCTCCAGGTCAGAAGTTCTTACATCATCTTGAAAATACAACTGCAAACAAACCGGACTTAGTAGATTGCTTATGGTTAACAAACCAGACTTAGAAGTTGTGGGAAATAATTGAACAGGCAAAAGTAATCAACATAGCACATCACTTCTAGACTTATACGATTCTAATAGCTGGAGTAGTTGCTAATCAACTCATCACCACTCTAGTCAGTCGTAAACCCCCCACTGCCAAATCGGGCTGTTTTGGAAGTCACTCATGTCCACGACGTCAGCGATTCCCATAAGACTCTGGAGCATGTCGTCGTCATGCACCGCCGCCGACCCGTCGGGCGCGGTCCCGCAACCGCGCTGTAAACCTCCTTGGAGCATGCTGTCGTGCGCCACCGGCGCAGCTGCCTGCGTGGTCACACCGACGGCGACACCGCTATGCTGCCCTGCGTCTGGGACTGCCGCCACCGTGCCCTTCGCCTCGTGCTCGCCGTCGTCGTCGTCGTCGTCGGTCCCCTGCAGGCAGCGGTAATAGAGCTTCATGAGCTCGTCGATCGAGCTGCGGTCAGCATCGGGCACACAATCTATGTCCGGCAGCGCCAGCAACTCCTTGCCGACGTCGCCGCCGCCGCCGCTACTACCCGTGGCTCCCTCGCCGCCGACCTTGCGCTTCTCGACGTGCGCTGCCGCCGTTAGCGGAGAATCGCCACCACTAACGTCGGGGCCAGTGGCAGACGCAGGAATTGAAAATTGGGTGTACAAACTATATATATGCACATCTAGAGCCAAACTACTGTAGCATATATAAAGCTAAATGCCCATCAATTCAAAGCAAATAATGCTAGAGCATAGTACATTGATACAATTAATTAATACATACAATATTTGTGAAGTCGCAACTAATAAAGGAACATTATAAATTTACTCGACGAGGCGGCTTTTGGAATCGAGAGATGATGTTTTCATCAACAACACATAGAAAAAATTGCTTCTCAATGAATGTAACTAGGCAATCATTCAAGTATTGATCCCCCATGCTATTCCTTAGCTTGTTATTTATGAAGTTCATCACTGAAAAGACTCTTTCAACACTTGCTGTTGCAACCGGTAGCAATAGGACTAATTTCAGAAGTTTGTAGACATACGCATGTAAAATATGCTTATTTGTTTGAACAAGCAAGACTGAAAGCTCGGCTATACTTTTCACTTTGCAAAATCTTTCATCACCACACATATCAGTAATAAAGTTACCAAGCTGAAAGGTTAGACGCCTCAAGTCGATGACCGAGAAGTCTTTGGGATAAAACTTTGCAAGTTTTACTAAGTTGTCCTTGTCAAAAGAAGCAAATGAATCTTTGGGATTGAACGATGACATGCAAATCAGAAGATTAGTGTTTACCTCATCAAACCTATAATTGAGTTCTTTTAGCTACCTATCAATGACACCCAGAAACATGTCAACTTTGAAATGATGATAATTTGTGAGTTTGACATAGCACCTCTTTGATCTTCCAACTGGCTCATATCTGCCATCCATTTTAGGAACTTCAATGTTGCGCTTATTACAAAAAGAAGTGACATCAGCAAGAAATTTCTCCCATCCATCATCCTGTCGTAACAACTCAAGTTGAGTCTTTGTTAAAGATATGAGTGAAACAGCATTAAGAATATCTTGATCTCTCTTTTGCAAGGCACAATTCAAGTCATCCGTATAGCCAAGTATGGTGTCCAGCAAATGTGCAAGGAACACAAATTCAAATGACTCAAATGAAAACAATGCTATTTCAGCCTTTGATGATTCTTTGTACTCAGGATCTTCTGCAATTTGTTGAAGTACCCGTCGGATTGAACGATACATAAGAATAACATGCTGTATCGTTTTGTAGTGCGATCCACAACGAGTATCAGCTGGCCTAGCAAACCCCATCTCTTGATTCAAGCCACGATCACTTTCAATTTCACCCAACTCTAATGCTTCAATAACCTCTTCAGCTTGAGCAGCTCGAAGCAATTGCAGAGGTAGTGTTCCCCACATGGACAACACCAAGAAATCGCTCAACCACATGTCCCTTCTTATCAACATATCGCAAGCAAAGAGCTAACTACTCCTTCTGGTATACATCACTAGATTCATCCGCAAGTATTGCAAAGTATTCATCACCAAGATCATCTATGATAAGTTTAGTAGTCTCTTTGGCACAACAATTAATGAGCTCTTTTTGTATCCTAGGGGATGTCAGCTTGTTCTTTGGAGCATTCTTTAGAACAACCCTGTTAACATCCTCAAAATTTTCTACTAGCCAATTGAGAAGTTCTAGAAAATTTCCTTTGTTAAGAGAGTCCTCACTTTCATCATGACCACGACATGCTAACCCTTGCCTCAAAAGAAACTTCAAGCACCTAAGTGAATAACTCAAACGTGCTTTGTACATAGCTTTCTCTTCTGTGGTTCGCTTCACTAATGTGTTTGCTATTGATGTTCCATTTACAGAGAACTTATCAAATTTCTCTTGAGCAAGACGGTGTGACTTGCAAGCAGCATGTTTGTCAAATTTACTTGTATGATTCCAAAGCCTAAAGCCTCCATTCACAAAACTATTTCCACCTTTAGCTGTTTTACTCTTGAACAGATAGCAAATGAAGCAAAATGCAACATCTAATTTTACACTGTACTCAAGCCAACCATAAGTATCAAACCAACTGGATACAAAGCGACGTTTACCTCCAATATCTTTTCTTGGAAAATCATGTCCTCGAGGTTGACATGCCCCCAATGCAATATATATTTTCCTCACATCAGCTTGATCATTGGGATTATAACTTGATATGGGAATCCTCTCCCTAGGATCATGTGGAAGCCAGTTAAAATCATAAAATGCTTCTTCATAATTATCATCATCAAATTCATCATCAGTTCCCTCATGTTGATCTTCTTGTACTTCCATTGTTGGCACTGCATCTGTGCTTGCTTACCACTGGTCGCACTTTAATTTCATTATTTGTTTGCAACTGCACAGAAGGGGAATCACTTTGAATGTTGCTTTCCACTGTTTGCAGTATTGGCGTTGAGTTACTACCTATAGATGGTTTTGGTCTCTTTGCTGCTCTAGTCCACAAAGACTTTGAATCAACAACTTTCAATATTTTTACATGACCGTGTCCCTACAAATAAATAAATATATGCTTAATTAAACAAATATGAATCAATTGTAAATCTGCAACAACCAATCAAAGATGAACTACAACTATCGAGTGAAGGCTAGATGTCTAGAAGACCAGAACACTAACCTGCTGTGGCACTGAACTTGCTGTTTGAATTGTTGCCGCTTGCTCCGGTGCGGCGACTGCGGTATCTGTCCCCAAGCTGGTCGTAGCCTCCACTTCAGGTTCAGGCTCAGGCGCATCCGCACCGGCCATGGGTTCTCCTTCTTCTAGACGCATCTCACCCTCAACGCTCAGATCTGCGCCTGGTGGTGCCATACTGCTATAGACAACGGCGCAACTCTCCTTCCCTAGAGGCGGCGCGACGCAAGTGAGGAAGTGGATTTTGTTCGACTGAAACGAGGCTGGCGGACGAGTGACGATGGACCACCACGGTGCCCTATTTCCCTTCGTGTGTTTCCTTCTTGGGCTGCAGGCCGGCCCAGTTAGATGTGGACGGGAGCATCAACGAGATGGTCTTTCCCACGTTTCTTGTCCATGTTTCTTGTTATCTCAAGTATGGTGTCCAGCAAATTTTATTATACATGTATATGCATATATGCTGTAAATTTTTTCTCAAAATTATTGGGTGTACATCTGTACACCCATGTCCACATACTGCGTCCGCCCATGGTCGGGGCCACCGTCGTCATCCTCCTCGTCGAGCGGCGTGATCTGCAGCGCACGCTGTGCATGGCGGTCGAGCGCCTCCTCCCGGGTGATGACCTTGGACTAGGTGTTGGCGTCCCTGGCGCTCATCTTGTGCTGCAGCCGCTTGGACTGCCACACGAGCTTGCGCATCTGATCGAAGCACGGGGCCAGGTGCTTGATCACCGTGCTTGTCACACCCGGTTTTAAGAACAAAACCAGATACACACCATATGTGAGCCCAGGAAGTCAAATCTCACATATAGCTACAAATAAAGGTAATATCAAATGACAATGCTTAATATATAACGTACTTATTATAAAAAGATATAACCTTAGATATCAAACAGCGGAAAGATAACTCCGGTCTTCAGGTGAAGACTCCACTCCACAGGGACAACTGACTGGTTGATCACAAGCCTGTCTGCTCCAATTTTTGGAAATCTGGTACCCATCCGGGATTTTTTTTCCAAAATATTGAAAATAAACAAGCGTGAGTACATTTCGTACTCCACAAGCATAACATGGGGATTCATGAGGCTCAAAAGGCAGACACAGTTTACTGCATTTAGCATTTTAGTAAGTCACATTTTGTTATTGATCAATATCAAATTATGCTTAAGCTCCCAAATTAACCCACATGATCATATACTAGAATTAAATAGAGTCATTGATCAACATTATATCATCATCATCGTCATCATCATCATGATACCATCATAGTTCACCACGAACAACATCTTCACAAGTGACCATTTATTCTGTGAGTTTTCCGGGCCGCTCGTGACCGTGAGCACGGCTGTTATAACAGTTTTAACACTCTGCAGAGGTTGTGCATCTTTACCCGTGAGTCGTGTTGCCCATATGCCCGGGTTAATTACTCCCATAACACTTCCAAGGTGAGCGGGCAGGGTACACTATGAAGCCTTCCATAGGTCTCGTCTAACAAGTTAGGGCCGCGAGGTTTCCTCGGCAGGCAGATATAGAGAACCCCTCTTTCGATGGCACAATTCCCGCAGGCTATACACATCAGAACAGAGGCAGTTCTATACCCAAAGTGGCAAGCCCCTCTTGCGCCCTTTCGGGTAACCTCTAACAAGCTAGAAAAGATCCTATTACTGAGCTAAAGTCAGAGCCATATGACTCTCACGGTTGCACTGTATGTCCCAGCTTTTGCCCTACAGACAAGTCCTTACGGAGAGTTTAGGGCAACATGATCGACATCATTTGCACCATCACCCTATATTTCAATCATTACCATCATGTTTATCCGTTTGTTCCATTAATCGTAGTATTGATCATGTTTGAATAGAGCACTAGCATTCTACCCATATGCAATAAAACCCATAGGTATCGAGATATAAGTCATAAATGGCTAGGATGTCCTTATAGTCGAGCAATATTAGACACATGCATAATGAGTAGATTATATAATGAATAGGAATCAAGGAAGGCCCATGCTATACTTGCCTTGGTTCACGAACTGATGCTGGTCCTGCTGCTCCTCGCACGCGTCCGGATTTCCGACGTACTCCTCACCGTCTGAACTCGAACGACACGAAGTACAACACGCAATTCGGAGCAGACATACAAGCAAAACATGGCTACTATTAAGACAGTACACCAACAATAAATAAATCTGAATAAAATGTTTACCAAAATCATCTACGTCTCGCTACGATCACATTGACGCGAATTGCACGAAAATCGGAGCTACAACGCAAAAGTTACGAGACATTTACTATTCCAGAAGCTAGCTATTAACTAGATTTATTTGAGAAATTCAAAAGCTATTAACAGGTCTAACAGTAGCACTATTGCGTAGATTATGAAATTACGAATCTAACGCAAGTTGAACGGGTCGAATCGGAGCTAAAACGACGATTTTATACACGTTTTACTGCAGTGGCAATTCTGTAAATAAATTGAAAACATTTCGGAATTAAAATAAAACAAATTCGGGAAATTCCTATCTGGCCGAGGACTGCGGGTAAAATAGGAAGAAATCCGAGGGCTCTTTAGCAAGAAGACCCGCGAAGGGGTATCGGCTGCCCACAGCCGTTGATCACGCGATGAAGGGCTAGGAAAGAAAAGGGGGGAGGAAAGAGAGATGGCCGGCCGTCGGACCCAGAGAAGAAAACGGCGGCGCCGCCATGGAGCTCGCCGGAGCTGCTCGGCCGGGCACTCCAGGGCTCAAATCGCCAAACCAAATACATAGGGAGGATGCGGAGGGGATGGGGGTTCCGTTTTTGCCACTAACGCGGCCGGGGAAAGGCTCGAGGGCCACCCGCCATGGCCGGCCATGGAAGAGCTCGCCGGAGCTCACGTAGGACGGCCCTAGAGACCACCAAACGCCACGGGAGAGGGACGGGGAGAAAGAGGAGAACGCGGGGGTGCTCACCGAGCGGACAACCGGAGTCGAGGCAGCTCGGGGCGAAGACCGACGGGGTGGCCGAATGGTGCTCCGGTGATGCGCCGCTGCGGGCTTCGTGTGCTCAATAGAGTGGGGTTGGAACGGGAAAAACAGCAGGGGGAGGCGGTGAAGGGGGTTGCGGCTCCCTTTTTGAAGAGGTAAGGGCGCGGGGCGCTCCCACGCGCGGAGGTCGTGGGCGCGGGGGCGGTTGCGGCTTGACCGGCGTTCGGAGCGGGAGGTTGGGGAAGAACGCGCCGACATGCGGGACCGGGCGGTCAGCGACTGCGGGAGAGTGGGCGGCAACTGCTGGCCGAGATGGGCTGGGCCGCGGCCCAAGAGGGAGTGCGGGAGGGCGAGCGGGCCGAGGGGAGGGAGATGCGTGCGGGCCAAGGGAAAACGGCCTACGGGCCGAAAGTGAGGGAGGGAAAAGAGAGTGAAAGATTTTTTTTTTTTCCTTTTCAAATTCTAAATTGATTTTCCAAAACCAAATTTCAAATGATTTTTAAACCTTTAAGCAATGGAATAAAAAGCAGTCACCACAATAAATAAAATGCATCGGCATGTGTGCATCAACATGTAGCTAACCTTATGATAAATTTTAATTTCACAAAAATTTATTATCTCCTATATTTGAATGCACACTCACATAACTAATTAATTCATATTTAGCTATTTTAAAACAAAGCAAAATTTTAGGGTGTTACAATTCTACCCCCCTTAAGAGGAATCTCGTCCTCGAGATTCGGAAGACGGTGATCAAAGAGATTTACATGCTCTGCCTTTGGATCTTCTTCATTTTCTCATAACGATCACGTTATAGCTTTGCACGTTGTTACAACCTTGCTCCTAATTGCTTGATCAACTCTTAAGCACAATCCCTTAGCCCTCTATGCCATTCCTCCAATTGACCTTTGCAATTCCTTTTGTTCCAAGGTGATCACTATTAATTACCAACTTTGTAGTGTAGGTGACACCACTCAAGTTTCTCACACAACTCAACCTTGGTGTCGCCCGAACCTCCCCAGCTCACTCTTTATGCTAGGAGCATCAGCAACAACTTTTGCTTCTCCGGACGATAACACACTTCCATGTCATAATCCTTGATCGCTCTAATTCATCGATGATTTCATAAGATCAAAACCAACTTAGCGAAGATATCCTTTAGATTCTTACGATCCTTGTGGATGTCACCCTTATATCCAAGATTATGATGCCTTTAATGAATCTCTGACGATATCTTCTATTCCTAGGAAAACTTTAAATCTCACTCACATCTCGCATCCTTTGGTGGGTTCCAACTCAACACATCATTAGCTTTCTTAAGTTTCCCATAATTCCACCATTTGAGATAACTTATCCAAGTAGAGATCTTCCTTGAATCAAAAATTTATTGCCATAATTGATGTCGCAACGAGTTTTCCGGGTCTCCATAGAACCAACTGTAGATGAACCATATCTCCTTGCCTTGTCATTGTTGCTGACTTGTCTTGGGTATGGTGAAGTTCAAACACCCAACTGTGCTTGATGGTGACTTCTCAACCATAGGGATAACTAATTCTTCCAGGTGGAGTACTTGAATGTAAGAAACATTCATCTTGTTACTTCTTCACTCGGCTACCCCCCTTAAGAGAGATCAACTAGGGGAACAACAAAGGGTAGCTTGCATCTTCTTCCAAGTGAGTTAACCATCATAATGACCTTATGATATCCCACAGAAACTCATGTGCATAAGTAAGAACAAGAAGTCTGAAATTCCTCATGAGTAGAAAAACAGCAGTGCAGGAAAACAGCTGTAACTCCTATTCTGTTAATCCAAATGAAGTTGTAGTTTATACTGTTGGAAAGCTGTTCAAATCCTCTACAACTTTTGTATAGAACATTTTTTTCTGATTCCAAACATAATTTGGTCGAAAACTGTGCACCACAAAAACTACTCCAGGTTTTAGACAGCACAGCCATATCGTCTTGTGATTTTCTTAAATCCCAAATCAAAACAGCTATGGAATTGATTCCAGCGGCAGATGAAACATACAAGAGTCTTCTTTTATCTATAAAAGTTTCATAACTTTTGGATGTCCAGATTTGGAGATATATCATGATGAACACAGACTGCTTTAGAAAACAGGATGGATAAAACAGGAGAAAACCAAAACCCGCATATTTACTTCATTAATCCTTATGCCTTAGGCCTATAGACTAAATGAAATTGTGGAAAAATTCCCACAAGATCATTACAATCATTACAAAGATCCAAAACAAGCACATGCACAATGAAAAATCAACAAGCAATTAAGGTGCATACTTCAATCATTGACTCAGCTTGCGATGCTATCGTTCTATTCATATTAAGGGCAAATATCCTAAAGCTCCGCTTCCGATGTCACAGGAAGATGGTAAGAGACAAGATTCTAAGAGCATATCAAAGCAAGGAGTGAAGATTAGAACAAAGGCTTAAACAAGTATCAAGGAGGAGATGAATATCAAGGATAAGGAAATAATAGAGGAGGAATATCAAGGTTTATAGAACAAGGGTCTTATAGCAGTTCCTAAACCTTAAGATGGCCAATTTCTAACTAGGCTTGCGTCCTACAGTCAGCATTGCTCTGATACCACTTTGTCACACCCGGTTTTAAGAACAAAACCAGATACACACCATATGTGAGCCCAGGAAGTCAAATCTCACATATAGCTACAAATAAAGGTAATATCAAATGACAATGCTTAATATATAACGTACTTATTATAAAAAGATATAACCTTAGATATCAAACAGCGGAAAGATAACTCCGGTCTTCAGGTGAAGACTCCACTCCACAGGGACAACTGACTGGTTGATCACAAGCCTGTCTGCTCCAATTTTTGGAAATCTGGTACCCATCCGGGATTTTTTTTCCAAAATATTGAAAATAAACAAGCGTGAGTACATTTCGTACTCCACAAGCATAACATGGGGATTCATGAGGCTCAAAAGGCAGACACAGTTTACTGCATTTAGCATTTTAGTAAGTCACATTTTGTTATTGATCAATATCAAATTATGCTTAAGCTCCCAAATTAACCCACATGATCATATACTAGAATTAAATAGAGTCATTGATCAACATTATATCATCATCATCGTCATCATCATCATGATACCATCATAGTTCACCACGAACAACATCTTCACAAGTGACCATTTATTCTGTGAGTTTTCCGGGCCGCTCGTGACCGTGAGCACGGCTGTTATAACAGTTTTAACACTCTGCAGAGGTTGTGCATCTTTACCCGTGAGTCGTGTTGCCCATATGCCCGGGTTAATTACTCCCATAACACTTCCAAGGTGAGCGGGCAGGGTACACTATGAAGCCTTCCATAGGTCTCGTCTAACAAGTTAGGGCCGCGAGGTTTCCTCGGCAGGCAGATATAGAGAACCCCCCTTTCGATGGCACAATTCCCGCAGGCTATACACATCAGAACAGAGGCAGTTCTATACCCAAAGTGGCAAGCCCCTCTTGCGCCCTTTCGGGTAACCTCTAACAAGCTAGAAAAGATCCTATTACTGAGCTAAAGTCAGAGCCATATGACTCTCACGGTTGCACTGTATGTCCCAACTTTTGCCCTACAGACAAGTCCTTACGGAGAGTTTAGGGCAACATGATCGACATCATTTGCACCATCACCCTATATTTCAATCATTACCATCATGTTTATCCGTTTGTTCCATTAATCGTAGTATTGATCATGTTTGAATAGAGCACTAGCATTCTACCCATATGCAATAAAACCCATAGGTATCGAGATATAAGTCATAAATGGCTAGGATGTCCTTATAGTCGAGCAATATTAGACACATGCATAATGAGTAGATTATATAATGAATAGGAATCAAGGAAGGCCCATGCTATACTTGCCTTGGTTCACGAACTGATGCTGGTCCTGCTGCTCCTCGCACGCGTCCGGATTTCCGACGTACTCCTCACCGTCTGAACTCGAACGACACGAAGTACAACACGCAATTCGGAGCAGACATACAAGCAAAACATGGCTACTATTAAGACAGTACACCAACAATAAATAAATCTGAATAAAATGTTTACCAAAATCATCTACGTCTCGCTACGATCACATTGACGCGAATTGCACGAAAATCGGAGCTACAACGCAAAAGTTACGAGACATTTACTATTCCAGAAGCTAGCTATTAACTAGATTTATTTGAGAAATTCAAAAGCTATTAACAGGTCTAACAGTAGCACTATTGCGTAGATTATGAAATTACGAATCTAACGCAAGTTGAACGGGTCGAATCGGAGCTAAAACGACGATTTTATACACGTTTTACTGCAGTGGCAATTCTGTAAATAAATTGAAAACATTTCGGAATTAAAATAAAACAAATTCGGGAAATTCCTATCTGGCCGAGGACTGCGGGTAAAATAGGAAGAAATCCGAGGGCTCTTTAGCAAGAAGACCCGCGAAGGGGTATCGGCTGCCCACAGCCGTTGATCACGCGATGAAGGGCTAGGAAAGAAAAGGGGGGAGGAAAGAGAGATGGCCGGCCGTCGGACCCAGAGAAGAAAACGGCGGCGCCGCCATGGAGCTCGCCGGAGCTGCTCGGCCGGGCACTCCAGGGCTCAAATCGCCAAACCAAATACATAGGGAGGATGCGGAGGGGATGGGGGTTCCGTTTTTGCCACTAACGCGGCCGGGGAAAGGCTCGAGGGCCACCCGCCATGGCCGGCCATGGAAGAGCTCGCCGGAGCTCACGTAGGACGGCCCTAGAGACCACCAAACGCCACGGGAGAGGGACGGGGAGAAAGAGGAGAACGCGGGGGTGCTCACCGAGCGGACAACCGGAGTCGAGGCAGCTCGGGGCGAAGACCGACGGGGTGGCCGAATGGTGCTCCGGTGATGCGCCGCTGCGGGCTTCGTGTGCTCAATAGAGTGGGGTTGGAACGGGAAAAACAGCAGGGGGAGGCGGTGAAGGGGGTTGCGGCTCCCTTTTTGAAGAGGTAAGGGCGCGGGGCGCTCCCACGCGCGGAGGTCGTGGGCGCGGGGGCGGTTGCGGCTTGACCGGCGTTCGGAGCGGGAGGTTGGGGAAGAACGCGCCGACATGCGGGACCGGGCGGTCAGCGACTGCGGGAGAGTGGGCGGCAACTGCTGGCCGAGATGGGCTGGGCCGCGGCCCAAGAGGGAGTGCGGGAGGGTGAGCGGGCCGAGGGGAGGGAGATGCGTGCGGGCCAAGGGAAAACGGCCTACGGGCCGAAAGTGAGGGAGGGAAAAGAGAGTGAAAGATTTTTTTTTTTCCTTTTCAAATTCTAAATTGATTTTCCAAAACCAAATTTCAAATGATTTTTAAACCTTTAAGCAATGGAATAAAAAGCAGTCACCACAATAAATAAAATGCATCGGCATGTGTGCATCAACATGTAGCTAACCTTATGATAAATTTTAATTTCACAAAAATTTATTATCTCCTATATTTGAATGCACACTCACATAACTAATTAATTCATATTTAGCTATTTTAAAACAAAGCAAAATTTTAGGGTGTTACAGTGCTCAACAGCGAGATCTTCCAGGCCTTCTTCAGGTCATGGGGCTTTCGGTATGGCGGCGGGCCCTGGTGTGCCTGCGCCACTCCCTGCATGCCCCACCAGGCCTCCCGCCCCGTTGGCCACCATGGCTGTAACGGAACCGTCCAAATTATAAGAGCACAAGTACAAAAACAATCACCGAAATGATCAAATTCTCGCACTTGAGCCCATATAACTCCGGTAGTCCAATGAAATCACGAGGGATTTCAAACCAACCAACATACAAGCCAAGATCGTAGTGATTCAACATAACAAGTCATATGTTACAACCATTTCACAAGTAATTGAATATACATCGGAGTTCAACATAGTTATTAGAACTTACATTGAAAAGTAGCGGAAGCAAAGTAATTTGAAACTAACATTATTCTTATTTCAAATACATGCCAGTACGAAGGTCGACTTCCAACAAAAGCATTAGAGAGAAGATAACTCAGAAGGATCATGCCCGTGATCACACTCCGCCTCTATGGCAGGAGCCACCCAACTCTTGCAGCCGCCATGATACATCACAACCTGCAACAAGTGGGGATAAAACCCTGAGTACAAGAAGGTACTCAGCTAGACTTACCCGTCAGAAACCAGAAATAAAGTGACACCAAGGATCATGCAAGGCTGATATAAAGTGGGGCTAGCTTGACAACATTTTGCATAAAAGCTTAATATAGATGATCAATCATTAATGCTTAAGCATCAAGTTAATTATCATTAACCTATCATTTGTGATATAGGACACTTTGGAAAGCTTAGAAAAAGTACTACACTTCTTCTATTATCTCCAATGCATGATTCCTTATGCACATAGGTCAAACAAACCAAACATTCAGATCTGTTCTGAACATGAGCAGATTCTGATAACAAACTTCTAAAATTTATAACTACCAAAACATAAGACCTAGGGTCACAAAATTTTAGGACAAGCTAGATAAGTAAGTTAGCTACAACTTTGGTATTCCCCATAACTACAGAAAACACCATTATGACCACGAAAGCATCACTACAATAGAAAACGTTCTAGCATCCAACATTCGACAAGCACATCTAAACTTGCATTTGTTCTACTTAACAAGAGAGCACACAAACATGTTATTCTAGTAGCTCTAAATTTTGTTACCTTAGACCAACATGACTTTAATTCATTCATGAGAATCCATAATTATTTAAGTGAGGTCTAAAGCATTTGCAAACACTTGTATGACAACATATCCGCCATTTGGCCAACCTAGAGGGCATCTATAGGTTCAAGCATGTAACCACAACTATTTCTAGCAAGGCTAAGCACACACTTTTCTCAAACAACATGGAGTAAGGTATTCTTATTTAGCTTCATTCAAGAAAGATAGTGTAACACATTGATCACAAGTTACACACTATAGAGCAAGGGTGAGAAGAGTATAGCCATGCATAAAGCAACAATCATGAAGATGCATGCTTCGTCCTATTCGTCCTCACAAGATTGCCCACCTAAGGTGGCGATCACGTTCTATGTCGGTGGCATAACACGCACTCTCTCGATATATAGCTAGTCGTCAGCTACATTCAACTTACGCATTCGTGGTTAGCGTACCTGCAGAAAATTCTCATTGCAGCCCAACATTTCCCAATATAGCACACAATGAAAGCAGAGAAGTAAAATTCTAAGTACTCCCATGTACATATACCCCGTATATATACATGTAGCACCAAAACTACCCGAATCATTTGATCACCCACAATTAAGTACCTTCATATAAACATGTGTGTAACATGTAAATAATCCAGTAACCAAACTAGCTCTCCCCTAGACCGCAGTTTGTACGGTCATGCTCTCACAACTCACACTTACCTGAGCGTAGGTGCGATGTTGCATAAAAGTAAACTAGCGACATATATGGCTATTTCATATATGAAGGCTACCTCTAATCTAACACACCGGTAGCATAGTGTAGGAGAGTCAACACACATACATACCTTGGCCTGGGCGTAGATGCATAATGAAAAACCCCCAAGTTAGTACTTATATAAGCCACCTAATAATCCTTATATGGGCATAAGGAAATTGACCACTGGCATACTAGGTTTAGAATTCAGATTTCACAAACCTATATATAGCTATAAGTTGATAAAACTGATTTTATAAAACAAAACCTTTGTTTTAAATACACATACGACAAGTTTAATGTTGAATCTTGCTCCGATGCCAGCTGTAACGGAACCGTCCAAATTATAAGAGCACAAGTACAAAAACAATCACCGAAATGATCAAATTCTCGCACTTGAGCCCATATAACTCCGGTAGTCCAATGAAATCACGAGGGATTTCAAACCAACCAACATACAAGCCAAGATCGTAGTGATTCAACATAACAAGTCATATGTTACAACCATTTCACAAGTAATTGAATATACATCAGAGTTCAACATAGTTATTAGAACTTACATTGAAAAGTAGCGGAAGCAAAGTAATTTGAAACTAACATTATTCTTATTTCAAATACATGCCAGTACGAAGGTCGACTTCCAACAAAAGCATTAGAGAGAAGATAACTCAGAAGGATCATGCCCGTGATCACACTCCGCCTCTATGGCAGGAGCCACCCAACTCTTGCAGCCGCCATGATACATCACAACCTGCAACAAGTGGGGATAAAACCCTGAGTACAAGAAGGTACTCAGCTAGACTTACCCGTCAGAAACCAGAAATAAAGTGACACCAAGGATCATGCAAGGCTGATATAAAGTGGGGCTAGCTTGACAACATTTTGCATAAAAGCTTAATATAGATGATCAATCATTAATGCTTAAGCATCAAGTTAATTATCATTAACCTATCATCTATATTAGAACCTGTACTAGAGCACTCACTTTATTAGGAGCAAACAATATTAACCATAGCAGGTATAAATTGAGGCAACCTTTTCATCGTGATCCAATTAACCATTCGTTCAATTTAATTGAATCTACGTTGCCGCTGCTCAAGTCAAGTGCTCACTAACCGGGAGCGACGGCGATTCGAATCGAATTCCTATCCAGCTGGAGGGGTATTTCTAACACTCACCGAGACACGCCTGGCGAGGGCTGCTCAGGTCACCTTTGGTACAGTTCAGGAGCCGCGGGTCCGAATGATGTCGCGACCCCAAGGGCGACACTCTGCCAGGTGATAGGGACTCTAACCCCCCCTTGGTCTCACGCCAATGTCCCCAAGCACATCCTTTCTCTCCTCCAAGAAGCAACCTACCATTCGATTCCCGGCCTGAACTGTATTACTCGGATTCGCGGTCGGAACGGCTTATCCGGCCAACTAAGTGTTAGACTGCGTTCAACATGACTCAAGGACGTACAGCGAATCGGTCCTTAAACGACTCAGACGGGGATAGATTCACACCCAAGACCTCCATGCCTTGTCGCTTCACTATCATCATCCCGCCCGGTCTTATTTCATTTTATTAACACATGGTTCCTTTCCACGATAGCAAATATAGCCAACCGTGCCATATATGAATATCCCTATATCTCGCAGGTGACAGGAAATCACCTGACTTCTACCGCTTAAGGCAGGGCTAAGCATCTACTCGATCCTAGTCTATGTAGGATTCAAGGATTCATATATCTGGACAAGGAATGATATTATGCAGCAAGGTTTTCAACCAACTCCTACCACTTAATGCAACAATACTTATAACATATATATAATTAATTACTTTTAAAGGTAGGAGGCTTATAATGCTTCGGGGCTTGCCTGGGATCCGACTCAAGTTAGAGTATGTCAGATGAAATCTGCTTGGCGAGCATCTTCTAATCTACCACTTGTCCGATCCTTCGATCTTCGGGATGGATCCACCAACTCTATCTTCGAATTTGGCTCCACCTTAGATCCTTCACGCGTTTCTGCTAGCGTACCTAAATGAGGTGCAACAATGCATATGTATGAATGCATAGAAGTGCAATAAACAAAGTAATCAAGCAAGCATACCAAAGTTCACATAAACCCTAGAGCTAATTAACTTAATCCTCATTAAGACATAACATAGAAGAGGGCAAGCACATCAATCAAGAAATAAGTCTCACAAGATCACAGGGTACCACCCAAGTATCATCAAAGATATGAGTCACCCTTCAATACCCAAGCATGACAAAGTTAATCAAAGCACTAGAACAAGAATCTGCTACTTTCTGGACTCAGTAAATCAATCATAACTAGAGATCTCTAAATCCAAATGACTTGCAAGAAGACATTATGGAAAGCTTAGGAAATTATCTACATTTCATTTACAATCATCACAGCATGATTCCAAAGTTTCACATGTCGAATTTACACAAACACAGAAACTGGTCTAGCAAGACAGAGAGCAAGCAATTCTGTAACCCAACTTTAAATAGCTATAACTCCTAAACCACATGGCCAAATGCCACCAAATTTTTAACAGCAGTTAGATCATGAAATTCACAACAACTTTGTTATAGCACACAAGACATGAAAACATCATTTACATAGGGTAATTAACAATATCCTCAAATCTGTTCAGAAACCTCATTTTGCAAGAAGTAATTATTAACTTATGTTGCAAACATATAATTAGACAAAACCAACTTTACCAACATGTCACACAAGACTAATGAACACCAGAAAACATAGTGCCCAATACTAAATAATTTCTTTTAATGTATTTTCTTAATTTATTTAGATAATTAGGTGGAATTATGAACACCTATAAAAAGTGCACAATAAATTCTACAAAAATTACAGTGGCTCACATATCCTCTCAATAGTCTACTGTACAAATTTCACTCCAATTGGATATGTATAGCAACCTCTATGAAAAAGACAAGTTGCTAAAGCAAGAATTCATGTGAAAGTAAATTAAACCTAAAACTCAATATTTTCTGTGAACACAAGGCCATATTATGAATCAATATGATAGAGAAACATCATACTAAGGTAATGGAACAACATTTTCTATTTTATCATTTATATATTATTTATAAGCTATTTAGTAAGCCATAAACAATTTAACTCAATAACTTGAGCATACAGTAAGCAATGGCCATGAACTTTATACAACAGTACATCCATAGTATGACAAGCCTACCATAAAAATTTCACACCAAATGGAGCAACACAACTCAAGATATAAAATGACAAGTAATATAATATAGTTTTTCCTTATTTATCAAGGTCAAATCACAACTTTAAGAAAACAGTGAACAAGTAGTGTGTTTAATATTTTTCCTAGCAAGTACATGTCATCACAAAATTAACAAAACCAGAATCACCATTTTTGGGGTTCTAAAACTCCAGATCTTGCTCGGGTCAAGTTTATAAGCATTTCTAGAGTACTTTTAAAGCCTAAATAAAGACATCAGAAAATATTTACAAACGTGCACATTTTATGAATCTACTGCATAGATCTTTTCTCAAGATTTCCAAAAAGTCCACATTTGCTATTTTTGGACTTATCTAGCATGAGATATGAATTTTAGAAGATTTAACAAAATTCTGAAATTCAAAAACGAAATTAACTGCTTCACCCTAGATCTGCTAGGCGCACCCGATTTCCCACCCCAGAACTGCCACTTCATAAACTGCCATGTGGGACCCGTTTCCCACCCGGGCCCGCCTGTCATCAACACAAGGAGAGACAGAGAGAGCCGGCCTTCTTCCTCGTTCCCCTGGTGAAAGCGAAGCAGAGGAGGGGGAAATAATGGACGGCGGCGGTTCCGCCGGCCGGCTGCCGGCGACCCGGCGGCGGTGGAGCGGCTCGGAAGCGACACGGTGGCGCGGCGCTTCCATGGCCACCCGCAGCGTGGCCTGCGAATGTCCGTGGGCCTCTGGCCACACAAGCCCGGAGGCACGGCGGCGGCTGCAGGCGGCGGTGGCGCTGCAGCGGCGGTCGGACCCGGGGAAGAGGCGCGGGAGGTGCGACGCGAGGTGGCAGAGGTGCTGATGTGATTCGTTTGGGCGGCTGGAGACCAGAGGCAAGGAATTGCGGTGGCGACTGAAGCTCGGCCATGGCAATGGCGGCGCTCGGTGAATAACAACCAGAAGAAGGCAACGGCAACGGCTCCTATCGAGCGTGTACATGGCGTAGGGGATGTTTCCAGGGCCGGTGACGGCTTGGCTTGGCTGCAACACGTGAAGGAGTCGGAACGCCCGTGGCAGCGAGCTCGGAGCTCCGCCTGGCCATGGCGGACGCGGCTGAGACGACAGCGAGCGCAGGAGGAGAACCTGAGAGCGACTGTGGGCTCTGGGGCACTGAAGGAGCAACCGTGGACCGCTCGGCATGGTGTAAGGAAGGCAGGGACGTGCGGCAGGTAAGCGGACGCGCGGCGTCCATGGCAAAGACGCGCGGTGCATGGTCGCCACGTCCACGGACAGGTGCCGCCCGTTGAGGCATTTCACCGAGCGCGTGGTAGGTGCTGCTGTGGGTCGGTTGGGACGCCAATTTGGGCCATTTCAGAGCTGATCTGGGTCTTGGGCCTAAAATAAAGTTTGCTCTCCTCCTAAAGCTCTACAACTTTGATTAAGGGTGCTCGGCCATTCGGCTATTGGATTAGCAGATAATTAGTACCAAACTTGGTAGTGTCAGCGATTTGACCGCGAAAAGCAAACATCCAAAATTGAAGGTCAACACTAAGTCAAATTGATGCCATACTTTTACATGCTCTTCTCTATAATGTCTACACCAACTTTTATTAAGGGGTCAAACCAAGTCGCTTAACAAAAACTTGAGAACGCGGGATGCCAATGTCGAAGACACTGAAATCGGGCTCTAAATTTCTAAGTGCTGAATTCAGCCCCATTTCTAACTTGTGGGCCCTTTTTGAGCATGTTCCACCCATTTTCATGACTTGACTCTTAAACAAAGTTTGTTCCTTATAAAATCCTCTATAACTTTGTAAAAGGGTGCACAGTCATGCAAAGCTTCTAGGTCACACTTTTGAAATGGTCAAACAAAAGTGTCCCGAGGTCCATACATGGTCAACCATCACTTAGAAGCACATTTAGGCAAAATGATCAACATGAACATTGTTCCATTAAGTGCCCTAAGTGTAGTTAAGGTGTTGTAGAGGCCAAACATACACACCATGCATAGGTTGCACAAAAGTGTAGGCCTCACATGCCTTGAAACATAGAATTCAGTGAAATGCTATAGTTGTTTCATGTGGTTGTTTCAAGATACATGCTACCCATGTTTCCCTAGGTTGTTCCACATGTTGCAAAGGTTTGTTGCACATGTTGCATTTATATGTTGCATAAACACTAGTTCCCATGGGATGTAAGGCATGTTTCAGTTATAATCCAAACAAGCATATAACTTATCATTTCATGTGACTTTTTGATTCCAAACTTTATAAAACTTTTACAGGGATCAATATAGATAGTTATTGAGGTGAGACAAGTGAAGATACTTTGATAGCAACACCCAAGAATATATCTTTTAATTGAGCCTATATGTAAGCAAGGGTGCAATATCCAAGTTTAGGTTAGGGCTTATTTCCATAGGTTTGACCTTGACATCATCACCTCCACTAATCTATCATGATTAAGCTTAAACCCACTACTTAATTGGTGATAAACACCTGGGGTGTTACAGCCCTCCCCCCTTAAAAGAATCGCGTCCCGAGATTCGGAATGGAAGACCTTTTAAGGAAGAGAGATACGTTATCAAGTTCCCAATATTTGCTATATCATGCAGCTAAAAGCTTCAACATCGGTGAACAATTTAATCAAAGGCACTTTCTGATACTTACTCTTTATGGTAAAATTCGTCTAAAGAATTTCCTTCATTAACTTCCATGAAACATTGTTACTTTGGGAGGAATCCAAGATAGCACGTACTGCATTCTCAGTGTATAGAGGTCATTTGGTCTATGAGTGAACCACTCACAAGTATCTGACTCTATAATGAGCACAACATAGGCCATCTGAACTTGGCACTAGACCAAAATATTCAGAAGTATACTCGTTGAAATGGCTCTATGTTCACACGGTTTTTGAAAAGTAGTTCTCTACCAACTGGCTTGAGTACAACCTTCCCAAAAGGGTGAGATCATAGACGACAAATATACTCTGAGGCTATAGGATACTGACTAACCAATAGACCGAGTCTATGTTGGTCATAAATGTTCATTCATTTAGACACCAACAATGGAAACTACTTGAGGTTCCATGTGTGCAGTTCTCTTTCTCTGATGACAACATTGTATTATCTGAGTCTGTTGATGGGTTAGTGAATGTGATAGCTGACTCTGTCGGCTTCGTATTTCTGCCAAATGTTACCTAAGAAGATTCTCTTATCCAATGGCAACAGTTATCTAGTTTGAATCAGATGCATCCTCTTGGGTAAAAACATTTATAAGGTACCAGAGTATGTCATCATGGGAAAATCATTCCCAAAGAAAGATGTAGCGAGGCCTTAAGGACAACAAAAGTTGTAATATTTACTAAACCGCGAGAAGTAGTCTACCACCAAGCGGTTGAGTAAAATTTTCCTTTGTGACTTAGTTGCACTATAAGTTGAGTTGACTTGCAGTATAACAACTTTGTCAGGCCAACTTTCACCTGGAGGCTTCCTTTTTAGGATCAAACAGTAGCTCTTAGATGGGAAATCTATTGTTTAACACTTTTCAAATTGCTTTTGATACGTGATGGTATACATTGATTTGCAGAGACCAAGGCTGCTCGTACATTGTTGATACGAGAACGCAACGCAAACAAAAGAGTGTAAACTAGTATCTGTGGGACCTCAAAAGGTTCATCCAACAGCAGATCTCAATGGTATGGTCATTATGCATACAAAGGTTAAGACTTGCGTAATGTGACAATCGATTCTTATCCAACAGAAATAAGATACGTTGTTCACTAGATGACGTTCGTCAATAGTCTGACAACTAAGTAGAGTCACTTGACTACCACATATTGCAATCTGTTAAAGTTTATGTCGGTGACCTGTTCTTCAAAGGTTATCCTCTTAGCAACTTCAGGAGGAAGCTCCACTACTTTCGGTCTAAGATATGGATCTTACGATATGATATGGAGAGATAATCAAGAAAAGGAACACGAGAAAATAACACATCGACTGTCGTTTCATAATGGATCATGACCAGAAACCATGATACCAGCGCGTGCCAAGCAGCCAACCATGTGTCTGCAGCCACAGGAGGTCCTTGGTTTCATCGCGGCACCATCAGCGGCTACTCATAACACCATTACTAAACGCACAACGAAAGTGAAATTTCAAGTGGCACCAATGGGCTGTAAGAGCAAGCGCCATACAAGGAGGGACAGCAATCAAAGGTAGTCACAAGGTTTAGAATCAACACGAAAATGATCCGAAGATCAAAATATAGCACAAGAGAACATCACACAAATGCCAAGGATAACTGAGCAAGAGACTCTTGCTTAAATTCTACGTACGACTTGCGTCCACCGAGGGGAGTACCAGATAAAAGATTAACAGGAGATTCATTCATGTTGGGCAACAACATGAGATCAAGACTGATAGACACCTCAAGACTTGAGAAGGTTGGGGACGGATTAAGAAAATTTTAAGGGCGAAAACCGACACGTAGTCATAGATTGAGTTGATAAGGTAGATGCATGAATTTGCAAGCAAACGATTTTGAGGCCACAACAAAAAGATGTTTCGTCGCACTAGCTAACCTTTAGGAGAGGTAACCGAAAGGTCCAACAAGGATTCAGTTAAGGGTCTTACAACTTGGCATCAAACAACTACAGCCAAAAGGAAGAGTTGAAGAGAAACTATCTTGGCTAGTAGATCAAACAAAGGTATTCACGTGCGGTTGCAGGACAATCATGGTATACACAAATATTTAATGGTCCAGACTTGGGCTCATAAGGAAAAGAACCTAATTGGGGATGACGCCAAGAGATCGTTTCGCGTAACTCGAGTATTGCTCTAAGATAAAGCTACTCGACACTCGTATACTTACCGAAGACAACGAAGTGACAACTATGACACTAATTAACTAACAAGCATACATACAAACATCATAGTCAAGCATTGGAGAGATCCAATCCAATTAGCTTAAGCAACCACTACTAAGCATCAGGCTCACCCATAACAAACATTCATCTAAAGCAAGAACTAACTACGAGTTTAGCCTAAGACAAACGCTAGCTAAGGTGGCAACTTAGCATGGGCACAGAACATGGACAGCAACATAGTAGTTAATTGTTTCGACCATAGCTGAGGTTGTAGACATCCCATAAAGGTGATCCTAGACTTTCTAGAAAGCTTAGAAAGATGGCTACACATTAGTTATTCATACCAAAAGCTAAATCATAGGTTAGCATGGTCAAACATGCTGAAGTTTCAGATCTGTACCAATATGGACAGAAAACTGACAAGAACTTCAAAATTACATAACTGGAGTTCTAGGGACCCAACAAGGCTGAGCCTTAACTTTATGTAAAGCTTATTAAGTTGTCTATAACTTTATTATTATCATATTAAGATGATTCTACAGCTAACAAGGCCGAATAAGACAAGGAAGACATCTCTGCCCAGATTTGGACAGATTCTGTCATTCCACTTTACAAGCTCATAAGTAGAGATTTAGACCACCAAAATTTGTGATATAGGACACTTTGGAAAGCTTAGAAAAAGTACTACACTTCTTCTATTATCTCCAATGCATGATTCCTTATGCACATAGGTCAAACAAACCAAACATTCAGATCTGTTCTGAACATGAGCAGATTCTGATAACAAACTTCTAAAATTTATAACTACCAAAACATAAGACCTAGGGTCACAAAATTTTAGGACAAGCTAGATAAGTAAGTTAGCTACAACTTTGGTATTCCCCATAACTACAGAAAACACCATTATGACCACGAAAGCATCACTACAATAGAAAACGTTCTAGCATCCAACATTCGACAAGCACATCTAAACTTGCATTTGTTCTACTTAACAAGAGAGCACACAAACATGTTATTCTAGTAGCTCTAAATTTTGTTACCTTAGACCAACATGACTTTAATTCATTCATGAGAATCCATAATTATTTAAGTGAGGTCTAAAGCATTTGCAAACACTTGTATGACAACATATCCGCCATTTGGCCAACCTAGAGGGCATCTATAGGTTCAAGCATGTAACCACAACTATTTCTAGCAAGGCTAAGCACACACTTTTCTCAAACAACATGGAGTAAGGTATTCTTATTTAGCTTCATTCAAGAAAGATAGTGTAACACATTGATCACAAGTTACACACTATAGAGCAAGGGTGAGAAGAGTATAGCCATGCATAAAGCAACAATCATGAAGATGCATGCTTCGTCCTATTCGTCCTCACAAGATTGCCCACCTAAGGTGGCGATCACGTTCTATGTCGGTGGCATAACACGCACTCTCTCGATATATAGCTAGTCGTCAGCTACATTCGACTTACGCATTCGTGGTTAGCGTACCTGCAGAAAATTCTCATTGCAGCCCAACATTTCCCAATATAGCACACAATGAAAGCAGAGAAGTAAAATTCTAAGTACTCCCATGTACATATACCCCGTATATATACATGTAGCACCAAAACTACCCGAATCATTTGATCACCCACAATTAAGTACCTTCATATAAACATGTGTGTAACATGTAAATAATCCAGTAACCAAACTAGCTCTCCCCTAGACCGCAGTTTGTACGGTCATGCTCTCACAACTCACACTTACCTGAGCGTAGGTGCGATGTTGCATAAAAGTAAACTAGCGACATATATGGCTATTTCATATATGAAGGCTACCTCTAATCTAACACACCGGTAGCATAGTGTAGGAGAGTCAACACACATACATACCTTGGCCTGGGCGTAGATGCATAATGAAAAACCCCCAAGTTAGTACTTATATAAGCCACCTAATAATCCTTATATGGGCATAAGGAAATTGACCACTGGCATACTAGGTTTAGAATTCAGATTTCACAAACCTATATATAGCTATAAGTTGATAAAACTGATTTTATAAAACAAAACCTTTGTTTTAAATACACATACGACAAGTTTAATGTTGAATCTTGCTCCGATGCCAGCTGTAACGGAACCGTCCAAATTATAAGAGCACAAGTACAAAAACAATCACCGAAATGATCAAATTCTCGCACTTGAGCCCATATAACTCCGGTAGTCCAATGAAATCACGAGGGATTTCAAACCAACCAACATACAAGCCAAGATCGTAGTGATTCAACATAACAAGTCATATGTTACAACCATTTCACAAGTAATTGAATATACATCAGAGTTCAACATAGTTATTAGAACTTACATTGAAAAGTAGCGGAAGCAAAGTAATTTGAAACTAACATTATTCTTATTTCAAATACATGCCAGTACGAAGGTCGACTTCCAACAAAAGCATTAGAGAGAAGATAACTCAGAAGGATCATGCCCGTGATCACACTCCGCCTCTATGGCAGGAGCCACCCAACTCTTGCAGCCGCCATGATACATCACAACCTGCAACAAGTGGGGATAAAACCCTGAGTACAAGAAGGTACTCAGCTAGACTTACCCGTCAGAAACCAGAAATAAAGTGACACCAAGGATCATGCAAGGCTGATATAAAGTGGGGCTAGCTTGACAACATTTTGCATAAAAGCTTAATATAGATGATCAATCATTAATGCTTAAGCATCAAGTTAATTATCATTAACCTATCATCTATATTAGAACCTGTACTAGAGCACTCACTTTATTAGGAGCAAACAATATTAACCATAGCAGGTATAAATTGAGGCAACCTTTTCATCGTGATCCAATTAACCATTCGTTCAATTTAATTGAATCTACGTTGCCGCTGCTCAAGTCAAGTGCTCACTAACCGGGAGCGACGGCGATTCGAATCGAATTCCTATCCAGCTGGAGGGGTATTTCTAACACTCACCGAGACACGCCTGGCGAGGGCTGCTCAGGTCACCTTTGGTACAGTTCAGGAGCCGCGGGTCCGAATGATGTCGCGACCCCAAGGGCGACACTCTGCCAGGTGATAGGGACTCTAACCCCCCCTTGGTCTCACGCCAATGTCCCCAAGCACATCCTTTCTCTCCTCCAAGAAGCAACCTACCATTCGATTCCCGGCCTGAACTGTATTACTCGGATTCGCGGTCGGAACGGCTTATCCGGCCAACTAAGTGTTAGACTGCGTTCAACATGACTCAAGGACGTACAGCGAATCGGTCCTTAAACGACTCAGACGGGGATAGATTCACACCCAAGACCTCCATGCCTTGTCGCTTCACTATCATCATCCCGCCCGGTCTTATTTCATTTTATTAACACATGGTTCCTTTCCACGATAGCAAATATAGCCAACCGTGCCATATATGAATATCCCTATATCTCGCAGGTGACAGGAAATCACCTGACTTCTACCGCTTAAGGCAGGGCTAAGCATCTACTCGATCCTAGTCTATGTAGGATTCAAGGATTCATATATCTGGACAAGGAATGATATTATGCAGCAAGGTTTTCAACCAACTCCTACCACTTAATGCAACAATACTTATAACATATATATAATTAATTACTTTTAAAGGTAGGAGGCTTATAATGCTTCGGGGCTTGCCTGGGATCCGACTCAAGTTAGAGTATGTCAGATGAAATCTGCTTGGCGAGCATCTTCCAATCTACCACTTGTCCGATCCTTCGATCTTCGGGATGGATCCACCAACTCTATCTTCGAATTTGGCTCCACCTTAGATCCTTCACGCGTTTCTGCTAGCGTACCTAAATGAGGTGCAACAATGCATATGTATGAATGCATAGAAGTGCAATAAACAAAGTAATCAAGCAAGCATACCAAAGTTCACATAAACCCTAGAGCTAATTAACTTAATCCTCATTAAGACATAACATAGAAGAGGGCAAGCACATCAATCAAGAAATAAGTCTCACAAGATCACAGGGTACCACCCAAGTATCATCAAAGATATGAGTCACCCTTCAATACCCAAGCATGACAAAGTTAATCAAAGCACTAGAACAAGAATCTGCTACTTTCTGGACTCAGTAAATCAATCATAACTAGAGATCTCTAAATCCAAATGACTTGCAAGAAGACATTATGGAAAGCTTAGGAAATTATCTACATTTCATTTACAATCATCACAGCATGATTCCAAAGTTTCACATGTCGAATTTACACAAACACAGAAACTGGTCTAGCAAGACAGAGAGCAAGCAATTCTGTAACCCAACTTTAAATAGCTATAACTCCTAAACCACATGGCCAAATGCCACCAAATTTTTAACAGCAGTTAGATCATGAAATTCACAACAACTTTGTTATAGCACACAAGACATGAAAACATCATTTACATAGGGTAATTAACAATATCCTCAAATCTGTTCAGAAACCTCATTTTGCAAGAAGTAATTATTAACTTATGTTGCAAACATATAATTAGACAAAACCAACTTTACCAACATGTCACACAAGACTAATGAACACCAGAAAACATAGTGCCCAATACTAAATAATTTCTTTTAATGTATTTTCTTAATTTATTTAGATAATTAGGTGGAATTATGAACACCTATAAAAAGTGCACAATAAATTCTACAAAAATTACAGTGGCTCACATATCCTCTCAATAGTCTACTGTACAAATTTCACTCCAATTGGATATGTATAGCAACCTCTATGAAAAAGACAAGTTGCTAAAGCAAGAATTCATGTGAAAGTAAATTAAACCTAAAACTCAATATTTTCTGTGAACACAAGGCCATATTATGAATCAATATGATAGAGAAACATCATACTAAGGTAATGGAACAACATTTTCTATTTTATCATTTATATATTATTTATAAGCTATTTAGTAAGCCATAAACAATTTAACTCAATAACTTGAGCATACAGTAAGCAATGGCCATGAACTTTATACAACAGTACATCCATAGTATGACAAGCCTACCATAAAAATTTCACACCAAATGGAGCAACACAACTCAAGATATAAAATGACAAGTAATATAATATAGTTTTTCCTTATTTATCAAGGTCAAATCACAACTTTAAGAAAACAGTGAACAAGTAGTGTGTTTAATATTTTTCCTAGCAAGTACATGTCATCACAAAATTAACAAAACCAGAATCACCATTTTTGGGGTTCTAAAACTCCAGATCTTGCTCGGGTCAAGTTTATAAGCATTTCTAGAGTACTTTTAAAGCCTAAATAAAGACATCAGAAAATATTTACAAACGTGCACATTTTATGAATCTACTGCATAGATCTTTTCTCAAGGTTTCCAAAAAGTCCACATTTGCTATTTTTGGACTTATCTAGCATGAGATATGAATTTTAGAAGATTTAACAAAATTCTGAAATTCAAAAACGAAATTAACTGCTTCACCCTAGATCTGCTAGGCGCACCCGATTTCCCACCCCAGAACTGCCACTTCATAAACTGCCATGTGGGACCCGTTTCCCACCCGGGCCCGCCTGTCATCAACACAAGGAGAGACAGAGAGAGCCGGCCTTCTTCCTCGTTCCCCTGGTGAAAGCGAAGCAGAGGAGGGGGAAATAATGGACGGCGGCGGTTCCGCCGGCCGGCTGCCGGCGACCCGGCGGCGGTGGAGCGGCTCGGAAGCGACACGGTGGTGCGGCGCTTCCATGGCCACCCGCAGCGTGGCCTGCGAATGTCCGTGGGCCTCTGGCCACACAAGCCCGGAGGCACGGCGGCGGCTGCAGGCGGCGGTGGCGCTGCAGCGGCGGTCGGACCCGGGGAAGAGGCGCGGGAGGTGCGACGCGAGGTGGCAGAGGTGCTGATGTGATTCGTTTGGGCGGCTGGAGACCAGAGGCAAGGAATTGCGGTGGCGACTAAAGCTCGGCCATGGCAATGGCGGCGCTCGGTGAATAACAACCAGAAGAAGGCAACGGCAACGGCTCCTATCGAGCGTGTACATGGCGTAGGGGATGTTTCCAGGGCCGGTGACGGCTTGGCTTGGCTGCAACACGTGAAGGAGTCGGAACGCCCGTGGCAGCGAGCTCGGAGCTCGGCCTGGCCATGGCGGACGCGGCTGAGACGACAGCGAGCGCAGGAGGAGAACCTGAGAGCGACTGTGGGCTCTGGGGCACTGAAGGAGCAACTGTGGACCGCTCGGCATGGTGTAAGGAAGGCAGGGACGTGCGGCAGGTAAGCGGACGCGCGGCGTCCATGGCGAAGACGCGCGGTGCATGGTCGCCACGTCCACGGACAGGTGCCGCCCGTTGAGGCATTTCACCGAGCGCGTGGTAGGTGCTGCTGTGGGTTGGTTGGGACGCCAATTTGGGCCATTTCAGAGCTGATCTGGGTCTTGGGCCTAAAATAAAGTTTGCTCTCCTCCTAAAGCTCTACAACTTTGATTAAGGGTGCTCGGCCATTCGGCTATTGGATTAGCAGATAATTAGTACCAAACTTGGTAGTGTCAGCGATTTGACCGCGAAAAGCAAACATCCAAAATTAAAGGTCAACACTAAGTCAAATTGATGCCATACTTTTACATGCTCTTCTCTATAATGTCTACACCAACTTTTATTAAGGGGTCAAACCAAGTCGCTTAACAAAAACTTGAGAACGCGGGATGCCAATGTCGAAGACACTGAAATCGGGCTCTAAATTTCTAAGTGCTGAATTCAGCCCCATTTCTAACTTGTGGGCCCTTTTTGAGCATGTTCCACCCATTTTCATGACTTGACTCTTAAACAAAGTTTGTTCCTTATAAAATCCTCTATAACTTTGTAAAAGGGTGCACAGTCATGCAAAGCTTCTAGGTCACACTTTTGAAATGGTCAAACAAAAGTGTCCCGAGGTCCATACATGGTCAACCATCACTTAGAAGCACATTTAGGCAAAATGATCAACATGAACATTGTTCCATTAAGTGCCCTAAGTGTATTTAAGGTGTTGTAGAGGCCAAACATACACACCATGCATAGGTTGCACAAAAGTGTAGGCCTCACATGCCTTGAAACATAGAATTCAGTGAAATGCTATAGTTGTTTCATGTGGTTGTTTCAAGATACATGCTACCCATGTTTCCCTAGGTTGTTCCACATGTTGCAAAGGTTTGTTGCACATGTTGCATTTATATGTTGCATAAACACTAGTTCCCATGGGATGTAAGGCATGTTTCAGTTATAATCCAAACAAGCATATAACTTATCATTTCATGTGACTTTTTGATTCCAAACTTTATAAAACTTTTACAGGGATCAATATAGATAGTTATTGAGGTGAGACAAGTGAAGATACTTTGATAGCAACACCCAAGAATATATCTTTTAATTGAGCCTATATGTAAGCAAGGGTGCAATATCCAAGTTTAGGTTAGGGCTTATTTCCATAGGTTTGACCTTGACATCATCACCTCCACTAATCTATCATGATTAAGCTTAAACCCACTACTTAATTGGTGATAAACACCTGGGGTGTTACAATGGCGGCGCCAGGCCATGGTCCAGCAGGGACCCCAGCGTGCTGTCATGGATGTCGTGCAGGTCGTGGAGGAACGACGCCACCATCGGGCTCTTGGGGCCACCCTCCGCCTCCAGGCCGGTGGCGGCGGTGGCCACGGATAGCGCCATCGGCCCCGCCCGGTCGAAAGCCCACCTCGTCCTTCCACCAGCCGCGGAGGTTGTCGGAGGAGCCAGACATGGGCACGTCGGACTCGTCCACGACGCCGTACACAAACCCGCACACGTTGCACACCTCCATCATCTTGAGCATGTGGCGGATGATGTCGTCCTGCGCCCGGAGCATCGCCTTGCGGCGGTATCGGCTCTCGGGCGACTCTTGCTGATCCTTGTTGGCCTGCTAGACCTGCAGGGCAGCAGCAAGAGAGGCCCCTGAGTGGTCGTCAGTGCCGGGCTAGAGCTAGAGATGGGCCTCGCCGTCGTGGGCGGCGCGGTCGCAGCCCGAGCGGCCCTTGAGCTTCATGAGAAGCAGCTGGTCCTTCCACATGCGCTTCTTGATGTCGGCGTGTTAGACCACTTTGGATCGAATAGCAGTAGATCAGTGGGGTAGATCTTTTGCATTTTGGGTATAAACAAGTCCTAGTACATAATCTACTAGATCCGAGAGCAGTGAGAGAGAGAGGGATGAGATGGTGCAAACCGTCAGTGGGCACAGCAAGTGCGGAGTGGGAGCTAGAGCTAGTCGCCATCTCGAGAAGATGATGATCTGCACTAGGGCAGGATGGTCGGGGAAGCAGTGGCGATGCAGTGGAGACCGTGGTGGCGTAGTGCAGTGGCGGTGACGGCGTGGAGGTGCTTCCCGTCACTTGGCTGCGCCCCTACTCGAGATCGGGTTTAGGGTTTGTCGGTGGGGAATGCGGCTTAGGCGAACCTCGTGCTTTGAGCCGCCAGCCCCCACCTCTTTTTATAGCGTAGGGTGACGGGGGCCCTCCAGCCATAGATGGGTTGGGCGCCCCCGATCAGGGCGCGAGTCAAGGTCCAAGAAAGTCGTTGGGCTTTCTATAATTAGAAGATCATTCTAACATTCTCCCCCTTGATCACAACATTTACTTTAATCTTTGAACTTTGACTTTAACACTTTCACTTTACTCGTTCCATCACATATAAGTGAATAGAGCATGTTTTATCGTCACAGTCAATTGCCGATGGATTTGATAGCTACAATACACATGTCTGATCTGAAACATTTACTTTAACTTTGGGCCCTTTATAGTCCAGGAGTCATAGGCTTTCCCTTAAATCCATGCCGACTATATGTTCTCTGAACACGTTGGGTGGTAAGCCTTTTGTAAGTGGATCCGCGAGCATCTTTTTAGTGCTTATATGCTCAAGATTTATAATTTGATCCCGAACTTTATCCTTCACAACATAATACTTTATGTCAATGTGTTTAGTAGCACCACTTGACCTATTGTTGTGAGCGTACTGTACTGCTGGATTATTATCGTAGTATAACTTTAGTGGCTTATGTATGCTGTCGACCACCTTCAAACCGAGTATGAACTTCTTGAGCCAGTTCACCTGTCCCGTTGCCTCATAACACGCTACAAACTCGACATACATTGTGGATGATGTAGTTACGGTTTGTTTTGAGCTTTTCCACGAATTTGCTCCTCCTGCGAGAGTGAACACATATCCTGACGTGGATGTTCTATCATCTCCCGCATAATCAGAATCCGAATACCCCACTATTTGGAGAGAATCTAATTTTCTGTACGTCAACATGAGGTCTTTCGTATCTTGCAAATATCACAAGACTTTCTTTACCAACTTCCAATGTTCAATCCCTGGATTACTTTGAAATCTGCCAAGCAACCCGGTAACAAAAGCTAAGTCAGAGCGCATGCACACTTGAGCATATTGTAGGCTTCTGACAGCAGAAGCATATGGAACCACTTTTATTTGATCGAGGTCATATTGGTTCCTAGGGCATTGAAAATCCCCATATATGTCACCCTTGACCATGGGTGCAGGTGAGGCACTACATTTATGCATACTGAATTTCTTTAAAACTTTTTCTATATATGCATTTTGTGATAGTTCTAACACCCCTTTACTTCTATCTCGGTGAATCTCTATGCCCAAAATAAATGAAGCTTCACCAAGATCTTTCATATCAAATTTTGAAGATAAAAACTTCTTTGTCTCCAATAGTAGATGGACATCACTACTAGCAAGTAAGATATCATCTACATACAGGATTAGGAAGATATACCTTTCATTCTTAAACTTTGCATAGAAATAATTATCCTCAACATTTTCTTTAAACCCAAAATTCCTTATTGTTCTATCACTTCAAGTAACACTGTCTTGAAGCTTGCTTTAACCCATAAATTGATTTCTTTAAGCGGCATCCCATTCGTTCTTTTCCTTCCACGACAAAACCTTTTGGTTGTGCCATGTAAACATTTTCCTCCAGATCCCCATTTAGGAATGTCGTTTTTACATCCATCTGATGTAACTCTAAATCGTAGTGTGCCACTAATGCCATTATAATTCTGAAGGAATCCTTACATGAGACTGGAGAAAACGTCTCATTGTAATCAATCCCTTCTCTTTGAGTGAAACCTTTTGCCACAAGTCGTGCTTTAAACCTTTTAATATTCCCTTGAGAGTCACGTTTTGTCTTGTAGATCCATTTACAACCTACTGTCTTGGCTCCTTTAGGAATATGTTTTAAGTCCCAAACTTTGTTGGTACTCATGGACTTTATTTCATCTTTCATGGCCGCAAGCCACTTGGATGAATTATCGCTTCTCATGGCTTCTTCAAATAAAGTGGGATCACCCTCCATTTGAAATTCTTCAGTGTTATACACCTAAAATCATCAGGTATAGCTGATCTTCTAACTCTTTGAGACCTTCTCGGGGCCTCCACATTTGGCACATCTTCTGTTTGGGGCTGTTGTTACTCCCCCTTATCTGTGGCATCAGTTTGTATAGGTTCCTGAAGGACATGTTCCTCATCATTATTTACTGTCACCACAAGAGAACTAACAACAGGTGTTGGCACTACAGTATCTAGCACTGTTGGTGCAACAAGAATATGTAGTTCAAAGAATGGTTCCTGAATCATCGGAGTGGGCACACATACCCGCTTCTCCTCAAGAATAATTTATCTAGTCACCATGCTCTCCCTCATCATTTCATCCTCTAAGATAACAGCGTGTCTCGTTTCTACAAATTTTGTGTATCTGTCTGAACAGTAGAAACAAAAACCTTTTGATTTTTTAGGATAGCCAATAAAATGGCAGCTAACTATTTTGGGATCTAGCTTTCCAATATTTGGGTTAAACACTTTTGTCTCAGCAGGACTCCTCCAAACACGCAAGTGTTTTAGTGAAGGTTCTCTTCTTGTCCACAACTCATATGATGTTTTGGGCACCACTTTACTTGGTGCTCTATTTAGAATATGAATAGCGGTTTTTAACGCCTCCATCCATAAACTCAATGGCAAGTCAGAGTAACTCATCATACTACGCACCATATCCATCAAGGTACGGTTACACCTTTCAGCTACTCCGTTCTGTTGAGGTTCGCCCGGTGTAGAATACTGGGCAACTATTTCATTCTCCTGTAGAACCCTTACAAAAGGTCCAGGAACTTGACTATATGGGATATGCCGACCATAGTACTCCCCACCACGATCAGACCAGACCACTTTGATCTTTAAATTATGCTGATTTTCAACTTCAGCCTTAAATATTTTAAATTTATCCAACGTTTCATTTCTTTCTTTAATTGGATAAATATAACCATAACAGGAGTAATCATCTGTGAATATTATGAACGAGTCAAAACCATCCACATTTTTTACAGGAAAAGGACCACAAATGTCTGTGTGAATTATCTGTAGAATTCATGTGCTTCGTTTAACATCCTTTTTAATTTGCTTTGTGTATTTTCCTTTAATATATTCTCTACACTGTTCAAAGTCTGAGAACTCTAATGGAGGAAGAATATCATTCTTAACTAGCCTCTCTATTCTCCCCCTCGAAATATGGCCTAAACGGCAGTGCCATAATTTCGACGACGCATCTTGAGTTCTCTTTCATTTTCTATTCGCATTCACAAACGAGGATATGTTCTCATTCGCATCACATACGAAATTTACATTTTCACGAAGTGATAACAAATAAAGATCTTGCTTTTGAAAAGTAAGACCAACACGTTCATTATTACATTGTATCTCGCATTTTCCATCTCCAAAATGGCAATCAAATCCATCATTATCTCAACAAGACACGCTAATCAAGTTTCTTTGTAATGAAGGAACAAATAAAACATCTCTAAGCAAAAGAATAAAGCCATCAGCAAGTTCTAGAGGAACATCGCCAACAGCTTCGACATCTGCTTGGACTCCATTCGTGACTTTAACGTGTCTTTCGCTTCTTTGCGTAGTCCTCGTCGAACGGAATCCCTGTAATGAATAAGCAACATGAACAGTTGCACCTGAGTCAATCCACCAAGTAGATTTCGAATACTGTACATACATGGATTCATTTATGAACGTAATAATGTTCTCACCTTTTTTTGCCATGATCATCTTTAAGAATTCAGGACAATCTTTCTTGTACTGTCCCTCCTTGTAGTAGAGGCACTGATCTTTGTTCACTGCAAACCTGTTCTGCTGAGACTGATGCTGCATGGGACCCTTGCCCTTTGGCTTTGAGGGAGAGTTGGCATTGGCATTGACATTCTTTCTCTTGTTATCTTTAACAAAACTGAGAGTACCACCATTGGCGGCCTTTATTCTCTCTTCCTCTTGCACACACATTGCCATACAATGTTCTAGATCCCATTTCTCGGGCTGAATGTTGTAGTTGACAATAAATGTATCGAACTCTTTTGGTAAAGAAGCAAAAATCAGATGGACAAGAAACTCTTTTGTGAGAGCCAGATCCATTGGTTTTATCTTGTTGTTTAAATTATTCATCTTTGATATGTGCTCTCTAATGTCATTGCCATTTCCACCTCCAGTGTATCTTTCTATCACCAGCTGCTTTATCAGCTGAGTAGCATATGTCTTTGAAGAGTCATAGAACTGACTCTTTATCCTTTCCAAATACTTTGTGACAGTGTCACACTCTTGGATTGAACCCATTATGACAGGCTCAATCGTGTTCTTTATGACAACAACACACTTTTTGTTGGCATTGACCCACTTTTGCTTTTGTAGGTCATATGATATCTGTATGGGAGCATGGTCCCTCTCTTTCTTTTATCAATCAGCATCAGACTCATTAGTCTCCCTCACCGGTGCCACAGGCTCAGTGGGGCACGGTGTGGTGACCATCTAGTCCACCTCAGCTAAGACAAAAGCGAGGTCAATCTTCTTCTTCCATTCGGTGTAGTTGTCACCTTTGAGGGGTGGAATATCTTTGATAAACCCCATCAAAGAGTAACCTCCTGAAAACACAATTCATATAAAGTAAGAACATAATTATAACAACAATAATTGCATGCTTTAGTTCCAACGTTGGTCAAAATTAAAACATACAATTTTCCTTTTTGCACTAATTCTATATCACCGTTGGGCAGAAATAGAATTAATGCATGACAAAAAAAACATAACTACATCATAATACTACTATTAATCAACGTTGGTCAGAATATTAACAATGTTATAATCATCTAAAAAATATCCATTGTTCAAAATTAAATTCTCCCGTTGGTCGAATTTAATAATGAAATTAACAACTTTAAATACGCAGCGGAAACATTAATAAATACCATGACTCTATTTTCCAGAAACTTTTAGAATACTTTTGCTGTTCTCCGAACAAAATTATCGTTGGACAAAATTTGTACAGAGATTTGCATCAAAATTGACTCAAATTTACATTAAAATAGTTCTGGAAAAGAAAAAACAATATTTCATTGTGCACATGGACATTTTGGCCCAAAAGGTGCGCGCCAACGATCCGGCCCAGCGCGCATCAGTGGCCCAACCGTGATTCTGGCCTACGACCAGCCGCCTACGTGGCCCTCCCCCGCTCCCAGGCCGCAACCTGGGCCTAGGCCGGGAATTGCTCTCCCCCGCCTAGGCCATGGAGGCGCCCCGATCACCCCGACGCGATCCTAGCCGTCCAAGGGAATCTGACGGCCGACCGATGAAGTCGCGTGGACAAAACCCGATCCGGCCGCCTGCTCTCAAACCCTAACTCATTTTCTTCTTCTACCTCCGTTTCTTTCGCCGCGAGCAGCAGCCATAGTGGTGGCGGCCATGGTGGCCTATCCTCACCATCGCGGAGGAGGACAGCCAGAGCAGATCTAGCTCCCAGCGCCCTTCTTCTTTCTGTTCTCCCTCCCCACTCTCTCTCATCCACGCCACACTGGAGCAGCAGCAGCCGCGCATGGCGGCCGAAGGAGAAAAGACCGGCGCCGTCGCGGTACCCTTCGCCTACGTGCGTGTTACCCGTGAGGGAGAGCGCGTCGCCGTCAAGCAGTTTCGTGACGGTGCCCTTTACCCCGAGCCCGTTCAACGACCGCAGCTCGAGGTCACCTTCCCGCGCATCGGTGATGCGGCTGCGCGGTCATGTCCCCGCGCGACGGCGGTGATGACGGCGGGTGTGTGACCCAGGTAGGTCACCTCCTATCCATCCTCTTCTTTAGGGTTAGGGTTTCAGGTTGGGGATGAACTTTTCTTTCTTGATCCGATTCAAGATCGAAGCAACTTCTTTGATTTCCTTTCTTTCTACCCCAAAAACTAGATCTACAGCTAGTGCATGGCTCCGATACCAATGTTAGACCACTTTGGATCGAATAGCAGTAGATCAGTGGGGTAGATCTTTTGCATTTCTCCTAGTACATAGTCTACTAGATCCGAGAGCAGTGAGAGAGAGAGAGAGGGATGAGATGGTGCAAACCGTCAGTGGGCACAGCAAGTGCGGAGTGGGAGCTAGAGCTAGTCGCCATCTCGAGAAGATGATGATCTGCACTAGGGCAGGACGGTCGGGGAAGCGGTGGCGATGCAGTGGAGACCGTTGCGGCGTAGTGCAGTGGCGGTGACGGCGTGGAGGTGCTTCCCATCATTTGGCTGCGCCCCTACTCGAGATCGGGTTTAGGGTTTGTCGGTGGGGAATGCGGCTCAGGCGAACCTCGTGCTTTGAGCCGCCGGCCCCCATCTCTTTTTATAGCGCAGGGTGACGGGGGCCCTCTAGCCATAGATGTGTTGGGCGCCCCCGATCAGGGCGCGAGTCAAGGTAAGCCATTGGGCTTTCTATAATTAGGAGATCATTCTAACACGGCGATCTCGATGGACTCGGAGCCCGACTCGGAGTCGCTGAAGAACTCCTCCTGGCTTTTCCGGTTGTTCCTGGTCAGCGGCGCCGGCATGGTGGTCGGCAACGGCCTTTCCCTTGCCCTTGCCCTTGCCCTTGCCGTTGTCCTTGTTGGGTTCGTCCATGGTCGTCGGCTGGTTGGGAGCATGAGCATGACAAGGTTTCTGATAGTAGTCGATGCTTTCACAGGAGTTCTCCATGATAATGTGGCTACCGTGTACGTGTAATGATGCTTAGGGATCGGATTGGAGTACGTGAGTGGTGATGATATGACGGAGAAAGGTGGTGGGGCACCGGCAACACTCGTCGAGCTCGCCTAAAAAGGTCTCGTGGAATCTCTCCGAGTGGCGCGGAGAAGGTTGTAGAAGAACGCTCGCCGTGGCAGCGTCGAGGCGGAAGGCCGGGCTGCCGTGCGTCGCCTTGTTAGGTACGCACTGCAAAGAAGAAGGAGCTGCAGTGACCAAAGAGAACCATGCATGAGCACCAGAAGCTTCCTTACGGTCGGCTCAGTGTGGCAAACATCCAACGACTATATCACGATGAAATAACAACGATAATATATCATTCATGTCCCGCCGTCCCGCGTGCATGTTTCCGACGTATGTAGCACGGTTGTTGCACGCAATTTTGAGACGGAGCTTATAGCATGCAGCGTAGTAAGGCATGGACGTGACGGTCGACGCGTGGGCACGACCGAGCTTAAACTCTGTGCATGCGCGCCATTTTGCGACGATGCCATGCATGCCGCATTAGCATCGTCGCTGACATAAGGAAGAAGCTTCAAACAGCGGCGTTTACTATTCCATGTTAGCATCGGGTTTCGTTAAAATATCACGAACACACAATGCACATGAACGTTTGCCTTTGAGATCTTCTCGGTCGACGGCGTCGTGTACCGATTCTTTTACGCCATGATTGATTGGTTTGTAGCTCATCACCTAGGCTCGCGAGGTGCAACATATCAGGTGGCCGGTTTAGTTGCCAGCATGAGTAATTGGATCCAGCTCACTAGCTGCAAAAGGTACGTGCTTCCACAGAAAAGATCGACAATGGTGACCATTTCCGAGAGCTATGCTCGCCGGCGTCGCCGCAAGAAGGTACGTACCTAGCTAATGTTTGTTGTTAAATGATTTTAGATTATTTCAAATAATAATAATAAGACATAATAGGATTACTTGGGAGCTATAAGTAGGACAATAGTTGTACATAATAAATACTATGATGATGATTTGTTTACCTATTTTTATATCAAGTGTCCATCTATGAGTAACCAAACACCTCAGCTAAGCTAAGCGGATACATGCAACCGAAGAAAGAAACATTGAACACGTCTTGCCTGGCTGAGATGAAAGCATCTAGATCATTAACTCAGTTTCGGTGATTCGTAACAACAAAAGTATCATGACTAACGCGTGTTTGCAATGGTGTTACTATTTGAAGGCACAATATTGGTTGTATGGTTTCCTTGGCACTAATAATGGATTTTATTGGATCGGTTCGAAAGATATTCATGAAGGTTAAGAGTCTACTAGTACAAAGTGTGGCATTTGGAGTTTGGATATAGTCAGAGTAGTTTAGGGGTTTGCTTTTCCTTTCATCGTACTTTAATTAAAAGGTGGATAAGATGAGTAGCTTGACGTAGACTTGGCTTGGATGCAATGAGTGATGCACACTTGTGAAAGTTGGATGAGTTTCGAGTTGAGAACGCTCGCTGGATTATTTCATAATGATCATCATTTCAATTGATCAAGGACACCATATATTCAGTGATACACTGTGCAGAGGATGAAAAACTTGGTGCAATTTTTGTTGATTGTATGGTTTGGTGATGGACATTTGGATGCAGCAAACGATCGATGTTGCACCAGAGTATTTGATCATATAGTAGTCATTAGAGTTGTCAATGCTCACAACATTATCCGGTCAAGAATTTATGCAACCACCAGATAATCCCATGACGATTGCATTTGCACAGTCGCTTTGCAACGACAAGCCCTTCTTGGTGGACTCTCTTTCTCTCTCTGTGTGTGTTCTCTAGCTCATTTTCAGCTCTCTCTAGTGCTTGACTTGGATAGACACCTCTTAGGATATGCTTTGCCATAGGATTGAGAACATATTGGAGATTAACAAGTAGTTAATTATAGGATTAACGATTCATTTAGTGCAAGTGAGTAGAAGTGTGCGTCTTTGAGTTCTTGGCTTCATATGGGCCAGTGAAAGTCAAAGCTTGTTACTTGGTGATTGCCATCACCCAACTGATGCCTTGGTGTTTGAGGCTTAGTGATCCTTTCTTTGTTGAGATTGTTGGAAGGCCCAAGAAGCTTTGTGATTGGTTTGAGCCTCTCTAATCTAAAGATGGAGAAGCAATACTCTTACGGCTTGTTGGGATGCGTATGTACCCACTTCGATCCATGTGCGTTGGGGTGGGTTGGTGTGGAATTTAAACTAAACTGGCATTGGGTTGGCGATTGCTTTTTTTCTCTAAGAAATAGATGGCAATGAGTGCTCAGATCAAATATTGCAGAAAGTCATTAGTGGATGTTTAGATTTTTCGATGTAGCAATTGCAACTCATCGACTGCAAAAATGTTGAATTTCCTATTACCTCAACATAGACTCCTTTTTTTCCTAACGATTAACGAGCTGGCCCACCAAAGCACTGCCACATGTTTTTCCAATCTAGTAGTAGTATCAAATAGCCTGTGAAGGGCGTCATCCAGTAAGTGTCAGAATTTATATACCCTGAAGTCCGAACCCAGATGACAGGATGCACGAAGTATAGGAAAGGATAACATTTAATTTGTAAATAAATGATTGGCAGCTACAGTATATTGGACTTAACTTCAGTCGATTTTTACAGCCAAGATAATTTTGAGGTTCGGTAGTTCATTTACCTGTACAGAAAAAAAAATTGTTAACAAGGTGGTTCATGGGCCGATTTCTTAATCTTGTCCTCATTCTTGTCTCATTTGGCCCACTTATGTCTGGGCCATTTTTCTCGATTTTTGCGGCATTTAAAGGCTGTGTACACCACATGGTCTGCCGACACGGCCTTCGCTATCACGCATTAACGCTAGCTAGGCACGGAGAAACCAATGCCAAGTGGCAAATGACCGTATCCGGAGGCAAATGAGCTGACGCAGACACGTAACCAAACTTACCGCACCCCACCAGCTAAGTCAAACTCACATAGGAATGGGATAGACCTTGAAGGCTTGGACAGCAGCAACAGCCAACAGCCCAACAGAAATGCGAGCTTGAAGAAAGAAACGCTGCTTTTATTCTCCCCGAACGTACCAGAACCTCGTCGCTCGTACAAAAACAAGGCAGCGAATCACACAGCGTCTCCACAAGATGGGCGTAATCCGATTGGATCGGTCACATAATTACATAGGGGCATGGGTCACAGGCAGGATCTATGACTTAGAGCGCGGTCACGGTGGGCTCGGCCTCCTGCCGGCGCTTCGTGCTGCACTTGTCGACGACAGCGTACAGGCGGTAGGGCGACGCGTCGGTGGCGAGCCACTGCTCGACGGTGAAGAGCGTCTGCGCGCAGCCCAGGTGGGGCCCCGTGACCGTGACCTCGAGGTAGTTGCAGTACCAGCCGTGGTGCGCGCCGGTGCCGTCGGAGGTGAGGTTCATGGCGCAGGGGCGCTGGCTCATGCAGGGCCCGCGCCCGCTGAAGATGTCCAGGTTGCCGCGCTCGTAGTAGTCGTGGCCGGCGCCCATGAGCCCGCCCCACGCCGCCAGGTCCCGGATCCGGATCCCCGTGCCGTCCGCGCCCAGCAGCGTGACGCCGATCGTCGAGTCCGTGCCGCCCTTCCAGATGGACCCCGTCCGCACGTACAGCGTGTACACGCACTGGTTCTCCGGGTCCGACGAAGACTGCAGTGGGGCCGTGCCCAAGCCCGCGGCCCTGACGACGGTCGCCGCCGCGCGCGACGCCGGCGCCGCGTACGCCTGATGAGTGTATGTATGTATGTATGGTATGTATCGAATCAGGAGACGATTTCAGATGGATGCGCGAGAGCGAGCGAGCGCAGTAGCAGCGGATGGCCGATGAGCTTACCGCGGCGGCGAAGAAGGCGAGGAGAAGGCACGGGGAGAGGAGCTTCAGCTTCATGGCGCCCCCGGAGCGCGGAATCCGCCTTGGCTGCTTCGATCTGAATGGACGACGCTGTCAATCTGTGGGCGGCCTGGTGGGGAACTATATGGGGGTCGGCCCGGGACGACCCCACATGACAGGACAGTGACAATTTTGATTGGGGGGAGGAGGAATCCGAAGGAAGCATATTCCACGGCTTCGGTGCTTGCACTTGTAGAGTTTGGAACTAATGGCCGGTTTAGATGCAAAATATTTTGCAAAATGACACTGTAACAAATTTCGTTGTTATTTAATAATTAGTGTCCAATCATGGTTTAACTAGGCTTAAAAGATTTGTCTCGTTCATTTCGTCTAAACTGTGTAATTAATTTTATTTTTTATCTATATTTAATGCTTCGTGCATGCGTTCAAAGATTCGATGCGATAGAGAATGTTGAAAAATTTTGCAAAATTTCTAGCAACTAAACAGGACCTAAGCGAGGCCTAAACAAGGCCCTGGTAGATCATCGGGATTCGGCCCACGAGGCTCGCAGCCTCGCACAGTCGCACTCGCGCCTGTCCTATCCTATTGGCATTGCTGAACTGAACTTGGCAGAAGCAGGAGGAAAGCACGGCCGCGTGGCGCGTGCACGTGAAACACGACGAAGCCCGGTAGGTAAATTCTGCGGTTCGCTGATGGTGGCTCATCAGCACAGCACGGGACCAAGGGAAGAAGCCTCGACGTTACTTTGGCCGGCCGGGTCGTGGACGTGACAGCAACGCTCGGTTGAGCACCACCGTAGACCGTACGCGCGCGATCAATAATGTCGCGGCCAGGGAGTTTTCAGCGATCCAATAATAGGGCTATGTGGCGATTGGTGGCGAGGCAGTACCGCAGCACGTGTCCTATGTGGGATGGCAACGGGTATCCGAAACCTGAGTATCTGATGGGTATTACCCGATAAAGAGGTGTGTATGAGATGAATTTTCTACCCGTGGATACGTTATTGGGCAAAATCCTATACCCATTGGGTATGACGGGTACGGGTGCGGGTATATACTACCTATACCCGCATACCCGCGGGTAAGACATACCCGCAAAAATAACTAGCCAACCTCAGTTATTTTAGCGCATATAAGTCATGAATTTGGCTCATTGAGACATCCACTATATTTCTAGTAGATTGTCTTTGTTGTAATGATGCTAATAATGTTTGTTAGCATGTTTGTAACTTGTTAGAAGCTTAGAATGATTTATTTTTGCATGTGACTATTTGATATTTTTAGGTAATTTTCGGGTATGCTATCGGGTACGGGTTACCCGTCGGGTGAAAATTACTCGGCGGGTACGGGTATGGAACTATTTTTTATCCGCATGTGGGTACGGGTACGGATGGGCACTACCCGTCGGGTACATACCCGTTGCCATCTTGAGTCCTCTAAAAGACGCAGCCGCAGCGAAAGGAGAATTTATGCACACCCCAGAATGCCCACCGCATATATATAGGTATGGTTGTCAAAATGTCAGGGGTATATATGCGTTTTGATCTGTCGAATGGAGAAAAAAAAATAAGAGAGAGACATTTGGTACTCCCTCCCTTAAAAAGGAGACAATTAGGACCTGTTTGGATCTGTCCTTCTAAACTTTAGACTCTAAACTTGAGAGCTAAAGTCTCCAAATAGGTGGTCTAAAATTAGATCTAAATTTTAGCCTCACCTCACATTATAGCTTTAGAGCTCAAAACTAAGCTAAAGTGCTCTAAAGTTTTTAAAGCTACTCTCCCAAGCGACTTGGGCGGCTGAAAGCTCTATGTTTGGTGTTGGTAATTAGTGATAATACCTAAGTGTTAATCATATGCATAAGAATGTGTGTAGCAATGATGATTGGCACGAGACATGGTGAAGCATGGTGATCAAGTAATATGATGATGAAGTGCTTACCATGATGTGGAGTTGGAACAAGGTGCAACAAGTGATGCTCAAGGCAAAGGTATCATGTAGGGATTTTCATTTGCATCCAAGAGACCATAGAGGGTGTGGATGGCTTAGGAATTATGATACATAGTCATACTATAAAGAGGGGAATTCTCTTTGCAATTGAGTCCTACATGTGCCTCTAGGTGTCTTTCATTGAGCATATGCATTTGATAAAGCGCATCATCTTCGCCCTATGTGCTTAACATGAAAATGAGCTAAAACATGTGCTAAAGTGTTTCACATACTTGGACTAGCTCATATGAAAATAGGGCAAACAAGAATCGAAAACAAAACTTGAAGATCAACTATTGATCGTGCGACGGACGCTGGTCTCGGGAGCGACAGACGCTGACGTCAGCGTCTGGTGGTTTACCCTCGTTCACGCACTGCTGAGAAGGAGGCGTCGGACGCGGTGGTGGTGAAGCGACAGACGTCGGGCGTCAGCGTCTGTTGCGAATGGCGTCAGCAGCTTCGCATGCCTCAGCGATGACAGACGCTAGGTGCGTCTGGTGCACCACCGATGGACGCGTCTGATGGGTGCTCGACGGTTCATGACCCTTACTGGACCGCGTCTGTCAAGCGACGGACGTGCGAACCTTCAAGCGACGAAAGCGTCTGTTGGCGGAAAAATGACCGTTGGAAATTTGACTCAGCAGGACACGTGGCGTTAATCCGAGCGATGGACGCTGGATGCCGCGTCTGTTGACCCCGCATTTTCAAATAACGGCTCTATTCAAAGGGGTACGTCTATATATATGTGTTGGCCAGCTCTAGGACTATACTCTTGGCACTTTGACATACTTGTGAGCATCTTGAGCTAAGCCAACGCCCTCACACCTCTTCCCACTCATCTCCTTGCATTTGATTGCGCTTCTTGAGTGAGATTGAGTGATTTAAGTGCATTGATCATTGCTATGCATTTAGAGGCACTTGAGGGATTGTTTTGCTGCGGGATTTCTTATTACTCTTGGTGGTTCCCGCCACCTAGACGTCTTGGAGCAGCGGTGGAGGTTTGGCACGTGTTGGTGATTGTTCGTGGCCGGCTCCGGTGATTGGTTTGTGAGGGGTTCTTGCGGTTCCTGGTGGAGCGCCGAATTCCAACTCTAGTGGATTGCTTGTGTTGGAACTTCTCACCATTTGGTAGGTTCTTGTGGCGCCTTTTGAGAGGCACGGTGTGTGATACCGATTAGCCACCGAACCATGTGGTGTAGGGGACACAACAGGGATTAGTGTGTCGGCAAGCACGTGAACCTCGGGGTAAATCATTTGTCATCAATTCGTGATTGTGATTGGTTTATATCGGTGATTGGCTACTTGATTGAATCATCATTTGGATATATCAATTAGTTGGCTCTATTCATCGCCTCTCGGTGAAATCACTTCTAGACCTACTCTTGCATTACTTTTGTTACTATCTTGTTGTAGTCTTTGTCTTACCTAGTTGCATTGTTAGCTTGAGTAGAGTAGTTTGTCTTAGTTGTCACTATTGTGGTTTAAACTCGTGTGGTTGAGTGAATCAAAACTAGAATTGCCAATTGGATAGGTGGCTTGCAAACCCCTCTTAGGCTAGGCAAAACTTGCATCTTGCTAATTGTTATTACTAATCAACTTGTCTAGCACATTTTATAGAAAATTTTATTAGGCTATTCACCTCCCCTCTAGCCACTAAGACCTTTCTGTGGCACCTCCCATCCCTAGCTGTCGGGACCGTCCTCCCTGGCCTCTCACCCTCGCCGCCGCCGGAAGCCCGTGCAGCTGCTAGGATGGTAGCGGCCTGGTCTTTCTCCTCCTCCTCTCTCTTTCCCTGAGGATGGCGGCCATGGCATGATGGTCGCCGGCGGATGGCGGTGACGGTGGCTTCCTCCTGGCCACCGAAGCGCAGATCCACGACCTCGTCGCCTGGATCTGACGAGGCAGGGAGCGGATCTGGCGAGTCCAAGTCCGGGTGCATTGGTGGCACGGCTTTAGGCTGTGGAGGCGCCTGTATGTGTGGCGGCAGTGAGATGCTCGGTGGACCGGTCGGCGGTGCTTTCGTGCGACGACCATGATTCAGGAGGTAGCGGTGGCGCGGAGACGACAAGAGGTGGCACGGGTGTAGCAGCGTGGTTGCTGCGGCTATGCAATGGTCGTGCGACGACGGGGCAGAGACCACGCGTGAGCGGTGGCGGTGGGGAGGCTGCGCCTAGGCGGCGGCAGAAGCAGGCAACGTGTGTGCTGCGGGCGGCATGGTGACGGCGTGGCGGCGAGTCCACACTGCTGTGGCAAGGGGGGCTGCGTGCGCAAGCGCGGAGGCTCACGGATGGCGAGTGCCGCATGGAGGCGGCGAGAACGGCGAGGAGGCAGAAGCAATGTAGGGATGCAAGCGGGTGGTGGCCAAGTCACGGGTTCAAGGTGCAAGAGTCTAACTAGTGTGGAAGGTGGCCGAGGGCTTTCACACGGTGATTCGGGACTTGACTTCTATGTGGTCGTTGTTGGGCGACGGATTTGACCATGTGGCATGAGTGTCCATGAAGTTGGCAAGGAGGCCGGCGCGGGAAGTTGGGCCAGTAGAAGTGTAATGTCCGATGATTTTGTGTGGTGTCTGATGGCAGCTAGATGCCCTGCTTGACTTTTCTGCTATCATGATCAAGCGGCTTGGTTGCTAAGGGTGGCGGGCAGCTTGGTGATGACCAGAGGCAGTTGTTTGTGCTTTCAGCTTGGTAGCTTGCAGCGGATTGCAGTGGCTAGCCTTGCACGACAAGGTTTAGTCCGGTGCGAGACAGCGTCGATAGGCGGCACAAGCGGAGGTGATGGTAGGATGACTACATGGCTTTGAAAGGTCTTGATGGCTAGAGAAGGGTTGAATAGCCTAATAAAATTTTCTACAAAGAGTGCTAGACAAGTTGATTAGTAATAACAAAAGCGAGATGCGAAATTTACCTAGTCTAATGGGGTGATGCAAGCCACCTATCCAATTGACAATTCTAGTTTGATTCACACAACCTCCACAAGCCAACTGCAAGAGAAACTAGATAATCTACTCTACACAAACTAACAAAGCTACACAAGCTAGCAACTATGCAAAGAGCTAGAACAACAAGAAAGTAAACAAGGTAATGCAAGAGGGAGTTTGGAAAGTTATACCGAGGGACGATGATTGAGACAACCAAAGTGAATGCCAAGATGACCAATAGGAGACCAATCACCAAGACAAGCCAATCAATACCAATATGATCCAATCACCGGGAGAACTCCAAAGATCAATCACAAGATGGTGACACGGAGATTTATCCCGAGGTTCACGTGCTTGCCGGCACATGTAACACCTCGGGTGTTATGGTTGCTAATTAACCTGCCATGTCATCATATTGCATCACAAAGCATCCATGATTAGGTCAACCCTATTATGCATTAACTAAAATGAGTTTACCTTTCTAGGTTGGATGAGCTTCTCAGTGGTGTGATCCGAACCGAAAACCCTAATTTCGAATGCCACCGCAAATACTTAGTCCATGCCCTGCGTAATTTGAGGTGTGTGATTGTGTTACACACTAGTGTCAAGTGTAGGGTATGAACTCAAGTATGACACGTAAAATGAAGCTCCAAGTTTGAGTTTGAATTGGAATCCAAAAACTTGTCGCGAGTTTTCCGATTCGAATTTAAATTCAAATTTGGGGAAATATTAAAACATTTTCAAAAGTTAAATTGATCAACCAAGAGTGGCATTTGGTAAACCATGTTATGCTTGTCTAAATGATGCCCTTGGATGATGGTTTGATCATTAAATAATCACCAATTAAGGTAGCAACAAATTTCAATTGAAAATTCCTCCGAAAACCCTAAAATTTAAAACCCCGTTTTACCCCTTTTGAAATAATTCAAAATCTAAGCAAAATTTGGGAAAAAAGTTTAAAACCAAGTTTGTAGAACTTTTCAAGGGCTACAACTTTGGTGTTTTTGTGTTTTCAAAGTTTTAGTGTAAAATGTGGAGCATTTTTGAAAAGAAGCAAATTTCAAATTTGACCCCTTTTATCCCCAAACTCAAATTTCAAAATGGAGGCAGAAATTAAAAATGGTTTGAGTAGAAAAGTTGTAGGTCTTGGCTAGATGTGAAACTTTGGTGTTTTGAGTTTTTGAAGTTTCAATATAAAATCCAAAGTAATTTCTAAATTACCAAATTTCCAAAAAGTGTCCTATTTTGAATTTAAACTCAAATTTCAAAATTTAGTTCGAATTTGAAAAAGTGTTCAATACAAAACTTATAGAGCTTGAAATTCTAAAGATTTCATATATTGGGAATTTTTCAAGTTGCTACATGATTTTGGGAGTAAGTTGAGTAAAATAGTTTAAATTTGAAAAGTTTGGGGGGTGCTACAGTGTCGTGACCAATGGCGTCCGGCCACCGGCCGGTATGGGCGCCGGGGCGCCGCCGTGGCCGTCTAGGCTCTTCTCGCGTGCGCTAGGACCGCTAGTGCGACGTCGCGCGTCTTCTAGGGCTATTGCTGAGACCGTTGCCCTATATATAGCCCGAGTTCACCGTGAGTCATTTTTCTTCTCTGTTTTTGCCTCCGCCGCCGCTTAGCTCCGCCGCTCGCCGCTACCGCCGTTGAGCCACCACCAGCCACGCAAATCGCACCAGTATGTTCGCCTCACCCTCGCGCATTTAGTGGTCCGCCTGAACTAGCCTTTTTCCTACCCAAATCGCCGCGCCACCCTTTTCTTCCCCGTGTCCGGTCGGAGCACCACCACCACCGCCCTCACGTGGCCAGGCCACTCCAGATCGTCTCCGTCATCACCGAGAGCACCATCGTGATCGCTGTGAGCTCCTGATGCTTCTCGTGCTTCCATTTTAGATGCTACCATCGTGGATCGCCGGTACACCGGTCACCATGACCACCGTTCCACCATGACCATCGGGAAGGTCTTCACGGAGCTTTAGCGTGGGCGTTTTGTGTTGAAATCATTTCGCGGTGAGGTGTAGTCCGTGTTGGACCGGTTGGTTGGGCGACCGACGCCGAAATCGCCGGCCGGCGGCCGTGCGGACATGGCCGGGTCGCGAGAGAGAGCGAGAGAGCAGAAGGAGGGAGATGACAGGTGGGGACGGCGTGTCAGCGAGAGGGAGAGGGAGAACGCGCGCGCGGATGGGCCGCGCGTTGCTGGGCCGCGTGGGCGCAGGCGCGATGCAGCTGGAAAGCGCGGTTGGGCTGAGCCGGAGGGAGAAAGGAGGAAGCGGCCCGATCGGAGTTTTTGTTTTTTTCTTTTTCAAAAATGTGAATAGTAATAGTATTTGTTTATTTCATTAAAAATTATGTAGAGCTCTAAAAATAGTGAAACTTTTTGTGTAAGCTTTTCAAGTTGTAAACTACTTAGGAAAAATATTAAATGCTAAATTTGATTACTTTTTGCAAGTTATTTAATTAGTTCAATTAAATATTAAATGCAACTTCCATGAATTTTAGTAATTAAATTATTAATCCAAAAATCATGAAATTTATTCCGACACTATTTTAGGCCATGATTAATCCTTAGAAAAAGTTTAAGCTCATTTAGATGAAGTTTGATTTATTATTAATTATGCCCTAATTAATTAAATGTTTAAATAATTGTTAAATTGTTAACTTTAAGTGTTGTGTGCCTTTTTGATTGAGTGATGACATTGGGTCACTAATTCTTAGTGATACTTGGCACCTTAATTTCATGATTGAGCTCGTTAGTAACATGTTTGGTAAGAAACGTTAGTATCGCTTAAGTTATCGCTATTAGTTAGCAGGTTTTACTGTTTTGCGACTGTACCGCGAAGGAAAGTTGTACTCAAGTCGTAAACCATGGCATATCATCATCAAGCATCATGTTTATCACCGCATCATGTTGAAACATGTTACATACTCGTGTAGTTCCCGCTTTCGAAGAAGTCAAAGTTGGCGAGCAAGTCTCCGGAGAAGAGTTGTTGTCGGTGGGTTTCGGACCGGAAGTCGGAGTCTTCGAGTCCGAGTCAGTCGTCGTGTCAGAGCAAGGCAAGCCCTGGTGCATTTAAACCCTACCTTGAGTTTTACAAATCTTTATTATTTATAATAGGGCTTACTGCATTAAGTAATTAGGAGTTGAGTGATAACCCAATTGCTGCATTGTCATCCTTGATTATTGTGATATCACCCTTGATACCTGTTTTACTGAAAATGCGTAGTATGCTTTGCTATGCTTATGAGTTAAGCTTTTTAAATGAATGTTTACATGACCATGATGGCATACTTGATAAATATTGAAATATGAGAATAAACTTGTAAGATCGGGCGGGTGGTTTGGCCACTGCTAACTTGCATTGGGAAAGGAGTCTCAATGTAGTGTTTCCGCCTTATCAGTTAAGGACCGTACGTTGTTGGCCCTCGGGTCATAGAGTTTTTATTAGTACTAGTCATGTACCCATGTCGGGTAAGCCTTACTTCGACTATTCCATTACGAGAACGTCTAACCTCGCACTAGGAGTGGAGAGATGGCGAGAGTAGCGTGTACCCTCGGGGCTAGAATTGAACCGGGTTCGAGGAGTACTATGCTCTCGGGTGGCGATGAACACGTTCTGGTTTTGGGTTACTCGGGTAAGAGTTAATATATGCAAGATTCGGTTCTACATATGTCGTGTGGTTAGGAATCACCAGCTAGGTAAATGAAGCGGTTCGAATCGTCGTTGCTCCACGAGAAAGGAGTCTTGGCCTTGCACCAACATCGTAGTTAAGAACTGAAATTGAAAGAAAGAATGAGAAATGTCTTGATAAGAATTACTTTAATCTAGATTAGGATCACTTAGAATTGGTTAATGAACCATCAATGGTAAAAGTAAAATAATAAAGGTAAGGACTTATTTTAGTAAGCTTTTCTGCAAAAGAAATTTTGATTCTTTAATACCTGCACGTTGATTCCCTAAAGCTAGCATGCCCTTAGAGTCTTTTTCCAGTCGGGTAAGTCTTGTTGAGTACTCTTGTACTCAAGGTTTGTTAAACCCCTTGTTGCAGGTGCGGTTCATGAACAAGTCTGCTTTGAGCCTTGTTGCATGACCATTGTGGCTGAAGAAAGTGACGACGAGTAGACTATGTGGCCTCTGGGCAAGGCATTTTGTTTGTGTGATTGTAATAAAGTTACTACTGGTACTTCCCTACTACCAGTTTGTAATAATGTTACATAAGGTTTGAAGTTTGGAAACTGTGATTTGTAAACTTAAGTTATTGTAAGATTTCCGCTACTTTACTCTGATGGTATTTTGAATAAACTGTTGTAATATTGCAATACTCCTGTGATTAGATCCTGTTCGGAGGAAAGCAGACCTTTTAAGTTATGAGAAACATAAGTACTATTGTCAGAGGTTATTATGACGATGACAGGTATATGTGGGCCATCATAATTAGGAGGTTCTATGACATCACGCTAGTCCCCATTGTGTCTCCCTACACCACGTGGTTCGGTGGCTAATCGGTCTAACACACTAAGCCTATCAAAAGGCGCCACAAGAACCTACCAATGGTGAGAAGTTGTAATGACACGAGCAATCCACTAGTGCTACCTTGTGACGCTTCGTCGGGGAAGGTGCAAACCCCTCACAAGATGATGGAGCCAGCCACGAACAAACACCAACATGTGTCGGACCTCCTCCGCTGTTCCAAGCCGTCTAGGTGGCGGCAACCACCAAGAGTAACAAGAATCTCGTAGCTAGAACGCTCCTCCTAGTGCCTTAAGATGCAAGAACAACTAGCAATGCATTATATCACTCAATCTCACTCAAAGAATTGCAATCGAGCAAGAGAGAATGAGTGGAGGGCATGTGCTCAGCTCAAAGGGGTGCTAAAATGATCAACAAGCCAAGAAGAACTCCAAAGAGCCGACCAATCCACTTATATAGCCACCACACAAAGCATGGAGCCGTTAGAAGAAATCAGCCATAGACTTGGGGGCAATGGACGCTCTGATGAGTAGTCACCAGACGCGGCCACAGCGTCCGGTGCACGGATGTCATCCACGTGTCCCCTGGCTTCAAACGTGGATCACCCGATCACAACGGTAACGGTCAAGTCATCATGCGTTTAAGTGATCACCGGACGCTCCGGTGGTATACACCGGACGCTGGACCCTCGACATCCGATGCGGTCTAGAGAGCTCCCAGAGCTCAAAACGCTCACTGGACGCATCCGCCGATTGGCCAACGGACGCACCCGGGCGTCCGGTGCATACACACCTACGAATACGAGCTGACGTTATGCAGCATCATCGCGTCCAGTGACACGAGCAGCGTCTGATGCTGCTGCCCCACTGTCGTGTCCGATGATGAAGTATCGGACGCTCTGATGCGCCGTGTCACATGAACTGAGGATCGGCGCACTCACCGGACGCGTCCGGTGGACAACCCTAGCGTCCAGTGCAGCGTGCAGTGCACCTTCTCATGTAGATTTTAATTTTAATTGTTGCATCTTGTCACTTCTTGCACTTAGGTTGGCTTACTAGCAAGAATGAGACATGTAAACAAGATGTAAGCCATTTTATCATGTTTTCCAAGTATGCAATTCAAATTGCCCTAGCTTAAATGTTTCTAACATCAAGTGTATCAAGTTTTAGCACTTGTTAGCATTTTAAACGAAGTCAAAGCTCGAGCATAGTTAGCACTCTAGATCTCATGCAATGTCCTACTTGTAAATGCAATCTAGAGGCACTATAAGGACCATGATAGCTAAAAAGATTCCCCTCTTAATAGTACGACTATTTAACCTAAATGTGATTACACCCACTTGGTGTCTTGATCACCAAAATCAAATGCCTAATTTATACCTTTGCCTTGATCTCTATGATTTGGCTTTGCACATTCATCCAACTCCATCGTGGCAAGCACTTGATCACATCACCATTGCTTGATCCTTGCTTCACCATGTCGTTGCACCAGCCACATCATAGCTACACACATGTCTTTGATATGTGATTAGTACTAGGTATTTTCACTAATTACCAACACCAAACATAGGACTTTCAGGCTTGCAACGGATCATGGCGGTTAGCGTGCCCTGCATGGCAGTGTTGACTCGGTGTGGTACATCGTCGGTAAACGACGGCGCAGGCGGTGATAATGGTGTATCTTCATGTCGCTTTGTCGCCCTTTGTTGTTGTCACATTGGGGCGGCCAGTTGTGGTTTTCAGTGGTGTTGCTCGGCGCGTGTTGAGCTCTCAACCCAACCGGCCAATGTCAATAGTTGAGTTAGTTGCTTATTGTTTTTTTAGGTTTCATTGCTTTCAGTCATTGATGTTGTTGTAGCTCTGTTGTATTGCCTGATCTGTGTTCTTCTTCTTCCTAATAATATAGTCAATAGCTCTCCTGCCTGATTCGTTTCAAAAAGTTTTTTAAAGCTTTAAAGTTTAGAGAAGTGGATTCAAACAGGGCATTAATACTCTGGTGGCATCGTGGATGACCACTTCGGCATCCATGTCGGCTGCTGGTCATCGCCGTGTCTATTTTGGATCAGGGTGGAATCACTAACTTAGAATGCCCATAGCGTAGTCGATGTTGTTTTTTTCCCTTCTGTCACCTCTACCGATGCCAAGACGTAATATGTTCTCATAGTGTCAGCATCGATGCCTGTCAAGTATGTGGACTCCTTTTTCCTTATGGCCATGTTTGCTTATCTTATAATCCGTATTTTTCAGCTTGTTTTTTCAGCCAGAACAGTGTTTTCTCTCACAACAAATCAGTGAATAGTGCTTTCAGCCATGGCTTTTCAGCGAAACGAACAGGCTCGCCCAACTCTTGGTGTTGATGGCAGGGTGCTGGTGTGGACTAAAATACTTCTTTATTCCCTCAGCACCGAGGCAAGAACATGACTCGGGAAGATGGCATCTATAGTGTGGCATCGAACCACACTGACATGTTCTGACAGAACTCGGGCATTTTCTGCTATCATGATCAAGCGGCTTGGTTGCTAAGGGTGGCGGGCGGCTTGGCGACGACCAGAGGCAGTTGTTTGTGCTTTCAGCTTGGTAGCTTGTAGCGGCTGTAGTGCCTAGCCTTGCATGGCAAGGTTTAGTCCGGTGCGGGACAGCATCGACAGGCATGTCTGGAGCTCACCCAACTCCTGGTGTTGATGGCAGGGTGCTGGTGTGGACCACCAAACACGAAATTTATTCCCTCAGCACCGAGGCAAGAACATGACTCGGGAAGATGGCATCTGTAGTGTGGCATCGAACCACACTGACATGTTTTGACAGAACTCGGGCATGTAAAGTAAAGTTCGCAGAGCTCTAGTGTGTCATCCGATTGTTGCTTTAGAGAAACGATAAAATATTCAAATTGGCCGCTCATGTATACTTGTGCATTATCTAACGTAGATTGATTGCAATATTTTAATAGGCTAAACGTGGCACGGTTGGCACCATCTGCAGCATCTGATTTTAGGAGCATTCGATGTCTCTAGTGTGCACGGTTCGTTTAATCGAACGTTCCTTTCCCTCGGTTCGATTCAAGGAGTACACCGGAGCTGCTCGGTTTTAGCATTGGTGTCCGCAGTGTTTACCTGATTCTTGGACGTTCTACATCAGTAAAAGACAATGTTATGGGTAGTCGTAGGTAGCTAATAATGCAGTTTCTTAGTTTATTAGGCGGTCGTGCAATTTACTCATTCCAAAATTGTACGGTTATATGTTTTTTGTGAAATTTCGTCCAGCTATTATGAGTTGTACTGTGCAAATTGTGCACAATCCATGACTGATGACCCAAAAGAATACTGGTATAAAAAATTGAAAAGCGAAGAGACCACGGAACAATCCTTGCTCCTGCGCCCATGTCACAATCCTCTGAACATGGGCCCCACGCTCACTAATGCCTCCCTGCGCATGGCCCATGGCCCATGGCCACCTCCCGGCGCCCCATCTCCTTTCCTTTCTGCAGCTGTTTCTAAAAAAACTTCCTTTCTGCAGTTATTCCACCCTCTCGAACTGGCGGGACCACTTGCACGCGGCACGTGCAAGCCCCGTGCCGCCTCGAACAATGTGCTCCGCCTCGGCACGAATTCGCACGGCTGCCGCATCGGCCACCACGTCCGCTAGAGTGCATCGCCAGGGCGTGTCGTGCTCGCCGTATCCGTTATACAACTCATCCACCAAATCCATCAGATCATCATCGGCATCCGCATGCTGGGACAGCGCCGGCGATGGCGGCCCCCCGTAGCCGAGCCCTCGCCGTCTCATCCAGTGCCGCCGTTGCTTTCTTGTATGCACCCAAGGATTCCATTGTCACCATGACGAGCTGATCAAGACCTTGGTGGGGTGTCCGTCAAGAACCAATTGTTTGGCCGTGGCACCACGCCGCCGCCGTGCCGATCGCGTGTTGGCGATCGAGCAAGTTCCTCTTGTGGTTGCGCATATTCGCTGTGGTTGGCGTGTACTTGCTCGCGGATTGCGGTGTTATTTTACTAGAACGATACGGGCGTAATTGCTGTGCGCACCTGTTATAGTTACGTGTCCACTAATATATGGACGGCTGGACACATACTCCTACGTATAGATGGGTAGTCTGTTTCATTGGTTGTTCCGGCTGAGAAAGTTTAACAAGTGAAAGTACATAATAGACATATACAATAGGGCGTGGCTAGCGCCAAGACACCAGCCATTCTGCTCATTCCACGCGCATCGCGCACACGTGGGAACCTCCGCTCCTCCTGTTCGGACACCTACGCCCCCTCTACTTCCGGCACCTACGCCCATTCCCCTCCACTTCCTGCACTCGACGCATGCACAACACTGCAGCAACTCTCGTTTCACGCGCCTAGGACTGCCCGTGTCGCACCCCCTGCCTCCATCCCCCTCCGCTTCCCACGCGCATGCACGGCGCCCCAGCAGCTGCAGTAGGCGGCTACAGTAGATGGGTCCTACTGCAGCATGTGCAGCCTTAGATCTACTTTTGCAACACCCAAATGAAATACTTGCAACATACGTCCAAAACAGCTGAAACACTTGTAAGTACGTCTGAAACACTTGAAAACACGTGTGTAGCCATTGCAAAACATATGCAACATCCAGATGAAACACTTGCAACATACGTATTAAACACCTGAAACACTTGTAAATGTATCCTTGCAACATGCATGTATACGCAACATCCAGATGAAACACTTGAAATATACATCTGAAATACTTGAAAACATATGCTTGCAACATGCATATATTGTCATTGCAACATATGCAACATCTTAGATATACTTTTGCAACATCTAGATGAAACACTTGAAACATAAGCATGAAATATCTGAAGCACTTGAAACACGACATCGCCGACGGCCACGACCTACTTGTTGGGGAACTATGGTAGCCAGTAAGCTCGGGCCAAGGGGATGCCGCTCTGTGCGCTCACACCCATCACCGTGGCACATCACTCCTCCTGCCATTCTCCAACGTCGGCTCGTGTCCCAGGCTTGCACCATCGGTGCAGCCCCATTGCTGCTACTCTAGCACCGCTGCTGCTCAGCAGCATCCTCCAGCATTGTCCGCTAGCGGGGGTTGGGGCACAGCGCGACCGGTGATGGGGTGTGGCACGGTGGGGGAAAGGCACGGTGCGACGGGGGACGGGCCGCCGTAGGGAAAGGGGGCGTGGTGGGGCGGAGTGAGGCTGGCAGATGCGTGGTGAGGCTGTGACACCGATATGAGTGCAAGTGGGGAAAAATTTTGGAAGTAGAAAAAACATAGAGGTGAGCACCCTTCTTGGGCCTGTCCACTGCGTAGGCCTAGTAAGGCAGCGTGCAAACGGGACGACCGTGTGCCAGCTTTTGCGTATACAATAATGTAATTTACATGTACATATAAGTGGCAAGATCGGCCATGTAACAAGGCCATGCCTAAAAGAGCGGCCATGGCGTGGACTGAGCACGTCTTTAGCCACCCATGGTTCTACCCTATGCAAACACCAATACTAGCACAATACTTACAACAGGATTACAACTGAATGAGAAATGAAATGAAACAAACTAACAAATCACCCCCTTAATTATGTTGTACCTTCACGACGCCTAGCTTATGTCTTAGCTCGACAAATCTGATCCTGCCATGCCCTTTGGTCAGAATATCAGCAAGTTGTCCATCTATACTGACATGGTCGACATCCACCATTCCATTGTTGATGCACTCTCTGATGTAATGGTAACAGGTGTCTATATGTTTGCTTCTCTCGTGAAAGACCGAATTCTTGTTGGGTTCAATTGCTGACTGATTGTCAATAATAAGCACTCTAAATTTTTGGACCACTCCTCCCAACAGATCAGCAATGAAACTGCTCAGCCAAACCCCCTGACAAGCGCTTGCAGCAACTGCCATATACTCAGCCTCGCATGTTGACAAAGCAACAACCTTTTGTTTGTGTGAGCACCAAGTCACCAAGTTCTCACCAAGAAAGAACACAATTCCAGTGGTGCTCCTGCAATGCACAATATCACCACCATGATCACTGTCGGTATAACCCAACAATTTCAGCTGTGCATTTCCCCCTTTCATGTACTTGTAGCCATAGTTTGTTGTCCTAGCAACGTATCTGACTATCCTTTTCACTACAGCCCAGTGATGTTTTGTTGGTGACTCCATGAACCGACTTGCAATCCCCATAGCATAGGCAATATCTGGTCTTGAATTTACCAACTAGTATCTCAAGCTTCCAATTATAGTATTATACTTCTACACTTAGTGGCATCAATTGTATTCTCCTCTATGCCTTCTACCAGTCTGACACGCTAAAGGGTCGAGATGGCAGACTAGAGGGGGGTGAATAGTTCTTTCTAAAACTTAATTGCGTTGGCTAACCGAAACAAGTACGGAATTAAATCTATTGGTCTAGCTAAGACTACACCCCTCTATATATAACTCTAGCACCTTACAAAAGATCCTAATCAAGTAAATAAGGTGCCTTCCTAGTAAGAGCCCACCTAAATAATTCTAGCTTGCAAGGTCACACAAACCTATACAACTAGTACTTCAAGCACTAGGGAGCTCCTACACAATTCTAGTAAGCAAAAGCATAAAGCTCCTAGGCTCACTAGCAATGCTCAATAATAAGGCAACCAATGCTAAATTAGAGAGTGCAAATTACTTAGCCACACAAACTAAGCAATGTGACTAACAAGGTTACACAAACCAAATTAGCCACGCAAAGAGGATACTTCTAGCTACACAAGCAAGAAGATATCTAGCTAGCTACACAAGTAAACTAGTCACAAGAGCAACTACACAAGCACAAGTATATATGAAAGTAAATACAAGCTTGTGTTGCATGAAGGCAAACCACCGAGAAGAGTAGACAATGTTGACACGGTGATTTTCTCCCGAGGTTCACTTGGTTGCCACCAAGCTACGTCCCCGTTGTGTCGACCAACACTTCGTGGTTCGACGGCTAATTGGTATCCACAACCGAGCTCTCCCAAAGAGCGCTGCAAGAACCCACCATCAATTGTAGTAGCTCAATGGCACACTCTACTAGAGTTGCTCTTCGCGATCCCCACGGGGTGAGCACAATCCCCCTCACAAAGCTTTCTCTAGAGCCTCGCATAATCTTCTTGTAAGCTTCGATGGAGCCACAAGCCACCAAGCCATCTAGGAGGTGGCAACCTCCAAGAGTAACCAGCACCACCGGCTTGCAACACGAACACCTAGTGCCACTCGATGCAATCTCGCAATACAACACAATAGAATCACACTCACTCGCAATCGATTGGCACTCTTGCAAGCACAAGTGAGTTAGAGGGCTCCCAAGCACCACAACATAAGCCACTAAGGCTAAAGTGTGCTCAGCTAGCAGCCATGGCCAACCAAAGGGCTATTTATAAGCTCCTCCATGAAATAGAGCCGTTAAGCACTGATCCCTTCTCTGCGCGGGTGCACCGGATGCACCGGTGCTCATGCACTAGACGCTGACCAGCGTCTGATGGCCACCCCGCCAACCGCTAGATTGCTGCCATGTGTCATCATTTAAATCTCATTCGTTCAATCATAACGGTCAAGACGCGTTCGGTTAAGTTTACACCAGACGCTCTGGTGCTCCTCATCGGACGCACCACACGCGACGTCCAATGCGGTCCAGTAAGCTCCCCAAGCTCAGAAATGCGCATCAGACGCGTCCGATGCATCACCATCGGATGCGCCACCGCTTCTGGTGCTCTCTAGCTCTTCTGCCATGTGCCACATCAACAGGCATCGGACACTGAATAGTGTTTAGCCAGCGTCCGATGCAAGACTGTCGAACGCGCCGGTGCAGCCTCCCAACTGCGCAGCACCTAGGGTTAGCTACCAGACACGTCTGGTGACTCCAGAGCCAGCGTTCGATGGTCCCTTCGCCTCCAAAACTTCACCTCCTTTGCAAATGTGCCAACACCAACAAGTGTTCATCACCTTGTGCACATGCGTTAGCATTTTCACAATCATTTTCTCAAAGGAGTTAGCCACTCAACTTGCCATGCCACTCGATTCTAGCAATGATGTAAAGTTAGATCGCTCAAATGGCACTAGATGACCGATATGGAAACAAGTTTGCCCCTCTTGATAGTACGACCATCTATCCTAAACCTGGTCCTGCACTTTTCTACACAACCTTTGACCGGTGAAATGAAATACCCTAGGATTATACCTTTGTCTTACGCATTCCATTCCAACTCCTCCGACGTTGATGCAACACATGCACCAACCAATCACCAAATGATATGATCCACTTCATATCATCACATGACCATATTGGTTCATCGACCTTGACCTCACTTGCTTTTCACCGTTGCCTAGGTCTATCGGCACCAAGTCTTGCCCAAGCTTCACCGTCACACGCGGTCTCTCGCTTCAAAGCCTCCGACTAGCCCTTCACACTTGCAACCGGTCCGTCGAGCCAAGTCATGTCTTGATCTTCTCCACCTTGATCACATGACTCCATGTCATGTCTCATATGCAATGAGCTCCTCTATCATCACATGTGCAAGCTTTGCAACATCTCCAAGCCATTTCCACCTTCATGGCATATGTGGCTCACACATATGTACCTGTGTATCTCACATAAACATAATTAGTCCACCTAAGGTTGTCACTCAATTATCAAAACCAAACAAGGACCTTTCACACGCTGTTATATTGGAGTGTCTACAACATTGCACCCGGTCATCCCCACACTGCTCTATAATCTTGGAGGCATATGCACTCCGGCAAATTGTGATTTCACCAAGCTTCTAGACCACCTCTAGATCCAAGTAGTAGCTTAACAGAACAAGGCCACTCATGCTGAAGAGCTGCATCATTTGTTGTTTAAACTCTAAAATCTTGATGTTGTTTGGACCACAAATGATGAGATCATCCACATAAACTCCAACTAGAAGAAATGAGTTCCCCTCACTCCTCTTGTACACAGCATGCTCCACCTCACTCTTCTTGAAGCCAAGCTTGCACAGCTCCTGGTCAAGTTTTATATTCCAGGTTCTTGGTGCCTATTTAAGGTCATACAGTGCCTATTTCAGCTTCAACACTTTTCCTGCTAATTTAGGATCAGGGATGCAGTTGGAGAGTGTTGATGCAAAAGTAGATCTGCAAACACAAAGGGCTAATACCCGAAATCGATATCCAAAGCGTGCCAGTCGATTTGACCTGTTAATCGACAAGGATGAAGATACGAGCACTTTGGTCCTGACAACAGCGATACGCCCGGAAGTCACGGCCAAGAGGTACTCACGCGGAACTCGAGGATCACCGAAGATTGCACTGGAGCAATGCAACTCGCCAAATCGATGAGAACTCGTAAAAAACAAAAATATGCAAATTGACGAAGTCGTCGAAAGTAGATGTAAATAAGAATAAAAGCTATTTTTGATGTATTGATTGATCTCTTTTTTTACATTGCCCTTCACCCTATATTTATATCCTGATCTACATAAACGTAACCAAATACGACTAGGACACTAAATCCAAATCTATAGAAACACATGACTTTGATACAACTCAGACTCTAATAAACGTATATAAGGAAATTAACTCCTATCTTATTCCATAGTCCGCCTCAGTCACGATGGTATTCTCATCGACCTCCTTTTTATTGGCACAATCCCTGTTCCATCGGCACAATCCCTGTTCCATCGGCAGCAGCCTTTAAGTTCCTTCCATCAGTACATTCCCTGTTTCATTGGCAGCAGTCTTCAAACCATCTTTCATCGGCATCGGCAATAATATCCTTAACCTTATTGGCAACATTTCAATTTGAACCCATACGCCGCTATCACTCATAAGCAAACTCATTTTCATCAGCTATCAATCTACACAATAATCTTTCCTCTGCTGATTAGCCCTTCCTGACCATCTTGACACGTGCTAAAAAACAATGTCAACACATGCCCCCCAATTTCGGAGTATAAGATATTGATGCTCCGAAATTTACTCCAGATAATGCCTGCTATTACCTATTTTTCAACCCATTCTCCAAGCATAACATGATCTGTTACCAGATTTAATCAAATCTAGATCTAATCCATGTATCTCAGTAAACATCACACATTTTCCAACTATTTTTTGCCTCAATTATGGTTGAGATACCAAAATAACAATCCATCGGCAAGATCTTATCACAACAACATCACCATTTTAGAACTGAAAGATCCTATATCAAAATATCCTTCAAGTCATGACTACTTGCCATGCCATCAAATCTTCTGTACAATCCCTTGATTGTCGTGCAAACAGTTACCATATCTATCTGAACCACCTCGATCCATCCGCGTACGGCATAGAGATAAGTTAAGAATACCCCTACCCCAAATGGCCTATAAATAGATTTCTCCGAACTGCTCATCTTCTACCTTCAAATTGCAACCTTTGGCATTCTCTCTCCGGCGGCAACCCTAACTGCGCATCCTCAACCCACCAGAGCTCCTTTCATCGTCATTTTCCAATCTCCAGCTCGTGCCCTCATCCTTCTCGAAACAATGGCGGTCAACTTCAACGTCCCTGCGGTTCATTCTTTTTTTATTACTTTTACTTCGACCCTTCTGGCCCCTTGTGAATTCTTACAGTTGGTATTTTTTTCTACTTCTTCCATTCTCTTGATCTTCCAAACTCAGGAACTATGCAACACACTGGTTATTCCAACCAACCAACCTCCCCTCCATTGCCTAGGTCCAATGGGTGATCCAGATCTAACTGACCTGATCAATGCAGAGGCTAATCGTATTCCCTTCAAAGCTCAAAATTTCTCTTTGAATCTATGGAAAGATACATTTCGATCTTGGCCCAAACCTACCAAAGGGTGGAAAAACTGGTACTTGAGAGTAAATAGATCAATGCAAGTGTTCTGGGCAGAACGGAAGATAGATCAATGTATCAGGCTATCCATTGCTGATATGCAAAGGAATGAATCCATGATGATAGCTGCTGCTCATTTTTGGTCAGATACCACAAATACCTTCATGTTCGGTCATGGCCCATGTGCCCCTACTCTTGCTGATGTATATATGCTCACCGGCTTGAATATCTCAACTGTCGATGAAGGCCACATTTTTGGCAGAAAAACTGAGTATAGAGTAAATACACGCAACATCGGCGGCTGGACAGGATACATCCAAGAGTACCAAAAAACTGGTACTGTCAATCAAAGGGAACACGCCATATTCCTGAACATGTGGCTAGAGAAGTTTATCTTCTGTGGTCGATCGGTAGGACCAACTAACGCCTTCCTCCCATCAGCGGAACTCTTGGCCAACGGTGTCAGATTCCCACTTGGCCGATACCTCCTGAGCTCAACTTACCACCTTCTCCACCAAGCGTCTCAGAAGCTTCTACTTGGTGAACCCATCGGCAATCTGGGAGGCCCGTGGTGGTTCATCAATATGTGGTTAAACGCTCACATGCATAAGCGTCTACAATGGGATTTCTTTGCCCAAGAATTCCCACGAGAGATCGTAGAAGATTACATCCTTGGAGATGATGAATCGGCAACACGCCCTCCTCTCAACTTCGGCAAAGCCATAATCGTCCTTCCTGGAACAGAGTCCAATGAAGATCAAATTGGTAGGTTTTTTAGAATTTCTACCATGGTCTTCCTCATGATCTCAGAGCTTGGGTACCCTATATCGATGAGGATAACAAGTTCCCTCTTCTTTTCAATTTTGCTGATAGTGATCTGAACCAAGATAATGATCTTATGATGGCTATTATTACCCCCAGAGCAATCCCAGTAAACACATTTAGTAGCGGGAAGAATTCTCATATCACTTATGAATTCTACAATCCATCGGCAGTGTCTCGCCAATTAGCCTTTGGGCAACTGCCAATCAAGCTATGCTTTGCCGATGTGATTAAGCCTAGAGAAATTATTACAACTGGAACTGAATGGAGTAGAGTAGTAAGACTTGTACCTGATGCCGATATTTCAAATGTTGATCTCTCCGCCTGGTCACCAGTGTCTTTCATCATAGAGTCATATAAGCAATGGTGGCAAGAGTGGAAAGAACAGTTGTTTTCAACATCCGTTCATACATATCGGCACATTATCGATCCCGACTATGTTGTTCCTGACGATGCAGTAAGTTCCTTTTAACTTTTGTCTCTCTCCTTCCTTTTATATGTATATTGGTAACTAATCTTCCCTGAAACAGGTTGATGATCTAGTTTCATCAATAAGCAAAAGTGAAAGACCCTTCAACCTCCACCCTATTTCTCTAGTCTCAATAATTGGCTACAATGCCCCTACCTTAGAGGCCTTAACCTTCCAGAGGACTCGCGCCAAAACTATCACCTCCAGACCAAGACTAGCAACATCCAGGGCCACTCCAATGGCTGCTGCTTCAAGCCTAATCAAGGTTTTTAAGGTAATAACCTTGCTTACTTTGTTTTTCTGTCGATGCACACTATATTAACATATAACTATCAGGATGTGAGAGTTGCAGCTGGATCATCATCAGCAACTCTTCTAATATCAAGCACCATGACCTCTACTCCTCCTTCAGAGGCATTCTCTTATTTTTACATTTTTCTGTTAAATATTCAATCTTATACTCGTTTTTGCAGCAACAAACGGGCACATCGGCAAGCACACCAAGCATGCAAGCTCCCCAATCAACACATGTCGATGCCCCCAGCCAATTGCCGCTGAGGCCCAAACAAAGCGCAAAACTTTAACCGATGCTGAAGCTCAACAAAAGCGACAGAAATCTACACCAGCCCCTTCATCCGCTCTAACACCTGTCAATCGACCCACTGATATAATTGAACAAGCTGCTTCTTCTGTACAAGATACACCATCAGCCATTATACCCCAAGGGCCGGCTACTGATGAGGTCATAGAAGACATTCCATCGGCATCCTCTGTCGATCCTTCGCATGATCTTTTTCAAGCCGCTCCCTCAAGCCAGGCTCAAGAAATTGCCCTGAAGCAGGTAAACCGATTAACTGTTTGGTTTATAATATCCCCAGACACCACAAATAGGATTCCTAACTCTCTTTATTTCACAGGAACAAGATTCTCCCGATAGCTTGTTTTCTTTTGCTATCGACGTCTCCGATGATGACGGAGAAGAGGCGAGTTCTTCCCTGGCATTAGGAACAATATCGGCAGATACCTATGGCAAACTAGAAGTTCTCCTGAATCTGCAGCAACAAGATACTGCTCAACTGGTGATCGATTCAGACCCTGCAAGGACCATCTTCAAAACAATCCGTGGCCAAGTCCCTGCCGATGTTGAAGAAATCATCTTCCCAGCAGTCCATCTAGAGAGCAGACAACTTCAATATCAAAAGGATGTTTATCGTATTGCCGACAGAGCAGCTCAAGCTCAACTTAAGGAAGAAATGCTGCAGCTGAAGCAAACTGCCGATGAGAAGCACAAAAGCATCAGCAACTTACAAGCCTCCGGTGCTGATCTTAAACAGAAAATCTTAGACCTATCGGCAAAAAGGGCAGCTCTGCTAGCTGAACTGGAAAAGGTTGAAACAGCCCTGACTCAAGCCAAGCAAGAAGAAGACCAGCTTCCTGACGCTATCAAGGCCCTTCAGCAAGAACGAGACATCCAAGCTCGCAAGGCCTTGGTTCTCAAGAAGAAACTCAAGCCTGTGGAAGGAAATGCCGATGAATATGCCAAGGAATTAAAAGAAACCAATGAAATTCGCCTGCGTGCGATATCGGCTATCCAAGCTTTGTTAAATTAGCGCATCGGCAATGATTGATACTTTGTTTTGACTCTAGCCGATAGGATTGTTATCGGCAATTACTCTTTTATGCATCCATCCAGATACTAGGGTAATATTTCATTAAATATTTTCCATTTAATGCTCTTGGAAATACAACTCCTTCGAGAGTTTCAAGAATATATGCATTACCAGGAACAGATTGATTTATCCGATATGGACCTTCCTAATTAGGTGACCATTTGCCAAACTTAGAACTTTTAGTCCCAATCGGTAAAATCAACTTCCAAACCAATTCTCCATCGATAAATTCCTTTACCTTCACCTTCTTGTCATACCATCTAGCTACTCTTTTCTTATTCTCCTCGATGCTAACTAAAGCTTTTAACCGATGACTTGCTACATCTTTCAACTCATCCTTCATAAGGATATCATAATCATCGGCTGTTAATTGATCTTGAGAGCGTATTCGCCTAGAACCAATTTTAATCTCCCAAGGTAAGACTGCATCGTGTCCATACACCAACTGATAAGGTGTTACCTTGGTTGCACCATGACACGCCATCCGATATGACCACAAAGCTTCGTTTAATACTGTATGCCACTTCTTAGGATACTCTTTAATCTTGCGCTTAATGAGCTTGATAATTCCTTTATTAGATGCTTCAGCCTGACCATTAGCCTGGGCATAATACGGTGAAGAATTCAAAACTTTAATCCCCATTCCTATAGCAAACTCATCAAATTCACCCGATGTAAACATAGTGTCCTGATCGGTAGTGATGGTTTGAGGGATTCCAAATCGGTAAACAATATGCTCCTTCACAAAATCAATCATATTAGCCGATGTCACCTTTTTTAAAGGAATTGCTTCAACCCACTTTGTGAAATAATCGGTAGCAACCAGAATAAACTTATGCCCTTTACTCAATGGTGGATAAATCTGACCGATGAGATCAATAGCCCAACCCTGGAATGGCCAAGGCTTAATTATAGGGTTCATAGCCGATGCGGGTGCCCTTTGAATATTACTAAATTTCTGACATTCCTGACATCCTTTAAAATATTTAAAACAATCTTCAAGAATAGTCGGCCAATAATATTCATTTCTTCTGATCATCCATTTCATCTTGAAGGCTGACTGATGAGCCCCACATACTCCTTCGTGAATTTCACCCATCAGGCCTTTTGATTCCTCTATGCTAACACACCTGAGTAAAACTCCATCTATGGTACGGTAATATAATTCATCATTGAGGAGTACATACTTGGTAGCTTAGAACCTTATACGTCTTTCAACCTTTTTAGATGGATTCTTTAAATAATCAATAATTTCCTTCCTCCAGTCATCAGTATCGGCTGCTGATATTAATACTTCTTGAACAGGTTGATATCCTGAAGCATGCTGAGCCAATCGGTTAGCCTCTTCATTATGCATCCGAGAAATATGTTCCAGATGAAAACTCTTGAACCCTTTTAATAATCTCAAACACTTTTCATGATATGAAATTAGAATTTCACTTCGGCATTCATAAATCCCAGTCAACTGATTTATAACTAACAAAGAATCACCAAAGATCTCAACAGCATCAGCATGTACTTCCTTGAGCAATTCTAACCCTTTTATCAGGGCTTGGTACTCAGCTTGATTGTTTGTCGATGTAGCAACAATCGGCAATGAGAACTCATACTTCTTCCCCTGAGGGGAAATTAATACGATACCAAGGTCTGCCCCTTCACCACAAGTAGACCCATCAAAGAAAAGTGTCCACGGAGCAATTTCCAGAGAATCCACCGTGTTGCAATGTTGAGTAACGAAATTGGCAATAACCTGTCCTTTAACTGCCTTAGCCGATTCATAACATAGGTCAAATTCTGATAATGCTAAAATCCATTTACCAATCCTACCATTCAGTATCGGCATTGACAGCATATACTTGACCACGTCATCTTTGCATATGACAGTACATTCAGCCGATAGTAAATAATGTCTCAGCTTAATACAAGAAAAGTATAAACATAGACATAATTTCTCAATGACCGAATACCTGGTTTCAACATCTATTAACCGTCTGCTCAAATAATAGATAACACGCTCCTTTTCTTCAAATTCTTGAATAAGAGCTGAACCGATAACAGTATCTTCAGTTGATAAATACAATCTGAAAGGTTTTCCATGTTGGGGTGGAACTAACACTGGAGGATTTGTTAAATAACTCTTAATTTCATCTAAGGCTAACTGCTGTTCATCCCCCCATTTAAATTCCTGATCAGCTTTCAATTTCAATAATGGACTAAAAGTCTTGATCTTACTCGACAAATTAGATATGAATCTTCTGATGAAATTAATCTTACCGATCAAGGATTGTAATTCAGTTTTATCGGCAGGAGCAACAATCTTGTTGATTGCCTCAATAGATTTTCTACTAATTTTAATACCCCGCTGATGCACCATAAAACCTAAGAATTGTCCTGCCGATACACCAAATGCACATTTATTAGGATTCATCTTTAATCCATGTTTTCTTGTGCACTCCAGTATCTTCTGTAGATCGGTTAGATGCTTTGTGATGTCTCCAGACTTAATCACTATGTCATCAATGTAGATTTCTACCAACGTGCTAATATATTCATGGAAAATAAAGTTCATAGCTCTTTGATAAGTAGCACCAGCATTTTTCAAACCAAATGTCATAACTATCCACTTAAATAATCCCACATGTCCTGGACATCTAAAAGCAGTCTTAGAAATATCTTCTTCAGCCATGAATATTTGATTATAACCTGCATTACCATCCATGAAACTGATAATCTGATGCCCTGCTGCAGCATCAATCAACAAATCAGCAATCGGTATTGGATAACCATCCATCGGTGTGGCCTTATTGAGATTCCTGAAATCAATACAAACACAAAGTTTCCCATTTTTCTTGTATACAGGAACCACATTAGAAATCCACTCTGCATATCGACACTGCCGAATAAACTTTGCCTCAATTAATTTAGTTATTTCAGCCTTAATATCAGGAAGTATATTTGGATTGCAGCGGCGTGCCGGCTGCTGATGTGGCCGAAATCCAGATTTAATAGGCAACCGATGTTCAACTATAGATCGGTCTAACCCAGGCATTTCAGTATAATCCCAAGCAAAACAATCTTTATATTCCTTTAACAAATCAACTAGTTGTTGTTTACACTTGGAATTTAACTTAGCGCTAATAAAAGTGGGCCTTGGCCCATCGCCTTCACCAATATCTACTTCTATTAAATCATCTGCCGATGTAAATCCTTGACCTAATTTTCCATCATCGGTAAATCTATCCATTAAAACTCTTCTTCAGAACCGACTGCTTGGATCGGTAGAATTTCGTAATCGGCAACCTTGAGGAACTCTTTTTCCCAAGCTTCTCCTCATATGCACCTAGTTCGCTCATAAGTGTCTGATTCTGCCGATGCGATGATATAAGAAGAATCACTAGGAACAACTTCAATTTTGTCTCCAACCCATTGTATAAGACACTGATGCATTGTAGAAGGAACACAACAATTAGCATGAATCCAATCCCTTCCTAAAAGAAGATTATATGCACCCTTGCCATTAATAACAAAGAAAGTTGTCGGTAAGGTTTTACTACCGATGGTCAATTCAACACACACTGCCCCTTTAGCTGGTGATACATTGCCTTCAAAGTCCTTTAGCATCATATCAGTCTTAGTTAAGTCTTGATCTCCCTTACCAAGCTTCCGATACATCACATAAGGCATAATATTAATTGCAGCTCCTCCATCAATAAGTATCTTAGATACAGGCTGCCCATCAACTCTGCCTTTTACAAACAAAGCCTTGAGGTGTTGTCTCTCATCATCGGCAGGCTTCTTAAAAATAGCCATCATTGGATCTAGTGTTAATTGAGCTATTTGGTCAGAGAAAAAAACTTCTTCTTCGCTATCAGATAGAGCCAAAAATTCTATCGGCAACATAAACACCATATTGACAACTGCCGATGGGCCTTTATTTTTGTGCCTTATCTGCTACTGCTGATTACCAGATTTCTCATTAGAGGGACTTCCTTCTTGGTAAAAGTCTTTTTGACGCTCTCACTGCATTTTCCTCTTCTGTGTCTTTGTCAAACCCTCTGGACACCATTGAGGAAGTTTAGTTTTCCACACTGGCTGATAGGTCCTAGTTGTCTCCACACGACATATATTAGGATCCCTGTAAAATATTTCTTCATCAGGAACTCTTGCATTTGTCATCTCTTCAAGTTCCTCTTGGTTTCTTGGAAAATATGCAACGTGTTTACCAAGCCTTTCATGTACACTGAGCCTGCCCCCCAGCCGATCATATACTGATGCTCTCCTTCTGATCGGCTCATTAATGGACAAACCTTGATTACCAGATTGAAATCTTCTTATAGGACGATTAACTCCATAATAACCATTGCACTCTGGGCAATCTTCAACAGTAGGTAACTTAATACCTTCCTCCCAACAATGAATAAAAAACAGACAATTCCAATGATCCTTATGCCGATTCCACTCTTCTTGATGTCTTTCCTCTTGCTGTTGTCGATATCGGTCCCTTCGCTGACACCAGCCTTCCTGTTGTCTTTATTGAGTAATCATGATGCCAGATCAAGGAGGCTTTCCAGAACTACCACCTTCTGTCAATAGCCTCTTGCCTTTTGCATCATCGGTAGTTATCCGATGTTGGGGATCTACTGATGCATTCTTTTTAGCAGCTTCCGATGTCAACACCTTAATTTTACCTTCAATATCCAACATATTTGCTAGAAAAGGATGTTGATCAATTTTCATCGGCTTCTGAATCTTGGAATTACCAAATTTTATTCTCCCAGACTCAATAGCTAACTGTAATTGTTATCTAAATACTTTGCACTCATTTGTACTGTGTGAAGTTGCATTATGCCATTTGCAATACAGCATATGCTTCAACTCTTCTGCCGATGGGATCACATGATTAGGTGACAACTTAATCTGGCCCTCCTGAAGCAAAAGATCAAATATCTTATCGGCTTTGGTGACGTCGAAAGTAAACTTCTCTGGCTCTTTATGACCAAAGGGACAAGATATCGGCTTTTTATTCTTAACCCACTCAGCCAAACCGATAACTGGTTCTTCATCCGAATCAGAATCTTCTACTTCTTCGATAAATGAAACTTTCTTATTCCAATTCCTTTTAGGTTCAAAAACCCTAGTGTCTTGACCAGAAATTCTTTGCACTAGATGACTTAGGCTTTCGAACTCCTGAGAAGCATATCTGTCCTTAAGGTGTGGCAACAATCCCTGAAAGGCCAAATCGGCAAGCTGCCGATCATCCAACACCAGGCTATAACATTTGTTCTTTACATCTCGTAGCCTTTGCACAAAGCCTTCTACCGATTCATCATTGCGATGTTTCATCTTTACCAAATTGGTAAGCTTCTTTTCATGAACTCCAGCAAAGAAATACTTATGAAATTGCTTTTCCAGATCAGCCCAAGTAATAATAGAATTTGGCGGTAGTGAGATAAACCATGTAAATGCTGATCCAGATAGAGATGATGAAAACAAATGAACTCTCAATTCATCTCTACAAGCTGCCTCTCCACATTGAATAATAAAACGATTAACATGCTCCATGGTTGATGTATCGTCCTACCCAGAAAACTTAGTGAAATCCGGCACCTTGTAACGATTTGGGAGAGGAATTAAATCATATGCCGAAGGATACGGAGTCCGATAAAAATAGGTATTAACTTTGGGCTTGATCCCAAACTGATCCTTCATAATTTCTGGTATTTTATCGGCCCAAAAAGCATCAACATCTTGTTGACGACATGGTTGAATCTCCACTGGAGGTACTTGCTGATACCCTTTTGCATACCTTTGTGGCCCACGATCTCTAGCAATTGGCATATTTGTCACTATCTGTGGTCCATTAACCTGCTGAAAAGGGTTCATCGGTTGAGCTGCCGATGCTTGATTCTGAAAACCAGCATGCATGTGACCTTGATGAACACCTGTGGCTTGCTGATTTGGCTAAACTGAATGTTGAGTGGGAAACTGCCCTGGACAATTATTAGCGTTCATCGGTACAAAATTTGCCGATGGTTGGTAACTTGTTGGCATTGCCGGATAATTACAACTAACTTGAGGTAAAACCTGGACTCCAGGTTGACTTACGATTGGAGCCTTCTATTGCATCGGTAACAAATTTGCCGATGGACTTGAACTAGATGTTTGACCCAAAGACACCTGGAAACCTCCTAGAGTTGGTTGTACAGTAGTTGCTATAGTATATTGGGGTACTTGAACTATCGGTGAACCGGCCGATAGCATAGGAGCTTTTCCCGTTGCATCAAACACTTGAGGTGATCCATGGTTAAAACAGATGGCTCTGGAGGCATACCATATCCCCACCAATTAGCAGGAGTCTGATTATTCTGTGGTACAGGACCTGATAAAGCCGATGTTGATAGATCTGTATTAAGCTAAACTCGTCCTGATAATGCTGAATCCAGACGCATCGGTGAAGACTGTACGTTAGATAAACCTGCTGATACTAGAAGAGAAGAAATCTCTATACCCGCAACGGCCGGGGGAGCCGATGGAGCAATAGCAGATGCTGATTCTGGTTGATGATAAGCAGGCCCAACGTAACAAGGTGACGCTTGCCCTTCTTTGAAAGTTCGAATCATAGCATTATGAACAGTATTGGACAGCACATTGGAATGATTAATTAAAGCATGATTCACTGCAGAATTAACCATCTCTTGAAGTTTACCCGGATTAGAATCAAAGGTAACTTGCCGAGGCAACGGCAAGTCTTGCTTCTGGATGACTTGTCCACTTTTGTTCAAACTGAATGACTTCAAGCAGAGTTGTCTGTATTCTTCTATAGCCCTCTCCAAAGCCTGCTTCTGATCATCCTTAAGATCTTCTTCTGTTACCGTGATGATGTTCCCCGCATCGATCTCAGGATTAAGCATCTTGACTAGATCTGTCCCACTGGGCATGCCAAAAGATGTGTTGATGCAAAAGTAGATCTGCAAACACAAAGGGCTAATACCCGAAATCGATATCTAAAGCGTGCCAGTCGATTTGACCTGTTAATCAACAAGGATGAAGATACGAGCACTTTGGTCCTGACAACAGCGATACGCCCGGAAATCACGGCCAAGAGGTACTCACGCGGAACTCGAGGATAGCCGAAGATTGCACTGGAGCAATGCAACTCGCCGAATCGATGAGAACTCGTAAAAAAGAAAAATATGCAAATTGACGAAGTCGTCGAAAGTAGATGTAAATAAGAATAAAAGCTGTTTTTGATGTATTGATTGATCTCTTTTTTTACATTTCCCTTCACCCTATATTTATATCCTAATCTACAGAAACGTAACCAAATACGACTAGAACACTAAATCCAAATCTATGGAAACACATGACTTTGATACAACTCAGACTCTAATAAACGTATATAAGGAAATTAACTCCTATCTTATTCCATAGTCCGCCTCAGTCACAATGGTATTCTCATCGACCTCCTTTTTATCGGCACAATCCCTGTTCCATCGGTACAATCCCTGTTCCATCGGCAGCAGCCTTCAAGTTCCTTCCATCGGTACATTCCCTGTTTCATCGGCAGCAGTCTTCAAACCATCTTTCATCGGCATCAGCAATAATACCCTTAACCTTATTGGCAACATTTCAATTTGAACCCATACGCTGCTACCACTCATAAGCAAACTCATTTTCATCAGCTATCAATCTACACAATAATCTTTCCTCTGCTGATTAGCCCTTCCTGACCATCTTGACACGTGCTAAAAAACGATGTCAACAGAGAGATTGTGAAACACAAGGCTACGTTGGTTGCCAAGGGATATGTCCAGAAAAAGGGGTGGATTTTGATGAGGTGTTTGCACCTGTAGCAAGGCTAGAGACAGAAACCTACGTTATCAATGGGGACGCTAACTTTGAGCTTAAACCAGCGTTAATTACGATAGTGCACGCTACTCCGTTTTGTGGGAAAGCCCATAAGGATGTAAATGCTCATCTCCAACACTTTTTAAAGATTTGTAGCACTTTTAGGGAGTGACCCAAGAGGCCATATGCCTTCGCCTTTTCCCCTTCTCTTTGTTAGGAAACGCAAAGCAGTGGTTTTATTCAAACTGCAATGCTGTAGACACCTGGGATAAGTGTTCTAACGCTTTCCTAGTCAAGTTATTCCCTATAGGAAAGACCAATGCTCTTCGCAATAAAATCTCTAGTTTTCAAGAACTAGCTGATGAATCGATTCCTAAAGCCTGAGAACGAATGAAATAGTACATTTATGCATGCCCACATCATGGTATGGAAGATGCTGCCGCAGGAGGAGCATTCTTTTCGCTAAATGTCACAGATGCTAAGGCATTGATCGAGAAGATCTGTATTGACTAATGTCTTTTTAGTACACTTGAGGATTATCATGATAAGGAGCATATGACACCAATTAGTGATTGAATCAATATCTTTGTCGAAGTAGTTTTCTGGAGTAAGTTATTTGCATGCACAAGACATTGTCCATCGAGATATCAAGTGTAGCAACATATTTCTTGATGACCATGGCTGTGCGAAGATTGGAGATTTTGGACAAAATAAGTATCATAGCTACATGCTTTTAATTTCATGCAATTAAATACTTATTATTATTGTAATTGTTGTGATAAGGTGGATTGATTTCCTCACGCTCATGTTCTTATGGTAACAAACTATATGGTACAAAGCTATATGGTGCACCTAAGCTTCTACGGAAGCAAAGACATGATGTAAAGGTACTTTCGCCTTAGCATTTTGCTACGCAGCACATGAAGGTTCCATATATTGATCAAGGTTTGGATTTTGATTCATGTTCAATATAGCGATATATTCAACATTGGCATGGTCTATGCTGAGCTCTTTGGCTTCTCAAGCTAGGAGCTAACTAAGTATCGACGGTGGAAGAGAAACCCAATTTCAATCAACCTAGAAAAAATCTGAACTATCCGAGGACTGGACTGGGGATGCGTATCTAATGATAAAGATGTTGGAATAGTCATTAGAAGAGCGCCCATTGTAACATCCCAGATGTTAAAAGCAACAAAAACTTGGTCATGAGCATCATCATGCATAACCATCCAGCATTGTTGCATAAATGCACCCTATGTTTCAAGTATAGCATGCATATGTTTCATAGGTTGCATATGTTTCATAGTGATGTTTCATTAAAGCAGTGAATGTTTCCTTAGTAGCATGACTATGTTGCATATGTCATGTTTTCCATGTTGCATAGTAGTGTTCCACATGTTTCATATATTGCTTAAGTAATGTTTCATATGTTAATTATAATATGTTTCATATGCTTCATATGTTGTGCTTTACTAGATACATGAAATGATAGCATGTTAATACTTTAGGTTCTTTATGAATTTATATAGGAGAATTGTCTTAAACAAATTAAATTTTGTTTAAATAACAATTGTAGTTCAAAGTATGCCTTATGATATGGAATGCAAGTTTGTTAGATTTCTCAAGTCTAATATGTTTAAAACTTGGGCTCAGAAAGTGAATTTAATGCTGATTTCTATGCTTAGTTAGATTCTGCCATCTTGAAAATGGATATTAAGTTCAATTTTAGGAGATTTATTAAATGAATTTTCATAAATAAAGTATGCCGAACTTTTATTTCATTGCTTGGTCTTGAACTTGATCTGTGATAATGTACAATTAGATGTGCTATTTGATTAATGGTTACTCACTAATTAATTCCTAAAGTTGCTAAGAAAAACTAGTTTTCAAAACCTGAAACTGAACTTTCATCAATTTCATTGTACCCTCTTTCTTAACTCAAAATCTCAAAATCTAGTTCTCTTTTGATGTTGAGTCTTTAAGCAATTTTGGAGATCTCTTGTAGGTGTGCAACTTTGCTTAAAGGCGCTCATCGAGTCATGTTGCAAAATCAAGAGAACAAGCGTGGGGAACAGGTCGGGTTTAGTCGCTACAGTGCTCACCTCGCAGCTGCTTGGCTGCCTGCTCACCAACAATCGCCGCTTTCCCTTGCCGCTTCTACGTGTGTTGCCATGCAGCTGTTGCGGTGGTGAGCTCAAGTAGGAGCTAGCGCAGGTGGAAGTTTCGTGTGCAACTCGTCTTGCCGTCTTAAGCCCGAATCAGCCACCGTCTTCTTCCTCCCTTCCTCTGCTTCACGCCGCTAGTCAAGCTCCTTTCATCGGCAAAATTCGCTGCCTCCACTGCACCTCCATCTGATAGCCCTTGCACGAACCTCCGCCCAGCTCTTACGCCTCTCCCTGAGCCGCTCGCTTCGCCCCTCATTGCCGTAATCCACTGCGCGCCATCGTTCTTCCCCATGGCCGACCAGAGCATCGCTGTGACTCCCTTCGCCGTGGCCAGAGCACCATAGAGCAGCTCAAGCCTTTCCTCTTGTCGGTTATGATTCCTCAATGCTATGGTGATGCTCACGAGTTCCTTCTTTTTACCTCTACCTTGCCGAACCATCCAGTCTGCCGTCGCCAGGCCGTGCCGTGCACCACCGGTCCGCCATGGATGTGGTGAAGCACACGGTTGATCCTAATCCGCTTGTCTGATGGTAGGGTTGTGCTCACGTGTTGTTGAAGAGCAAGTGGGAGTAGTTCGGTCAATCATGGTCACGTTGTCGTCGTGCTCAGTCACGCCGAAGCATCGCTGGTCCACCGTGGCCATGGCTGCGCTTACCGTGGTGCCCTAGCTGCTCGGCTGGAGCTGTGAGGAGATGCGGGAGAGAGAAAGGAGTGCGCCAGTGTAAGCGCCACCGCTGGAGACGTTGCCGGCGACGAGCACCTGCCGGTCAACGGCCGGGAAGCCACGGTCAGTGCGGGTGCGAGTCGACGTTGACCTGGCCCCATGTGTCAGCGGCTGGGGATAAAGGGCAGCTGGGTGAGAAAAGTTTTCAAACTAATTTTCGATTTTCTGAAAATGCAAATATGTGCTCGTTATTGCAAAATTCATAGTTAAATATTGGAGCATGATAAAATTATGAGAAATTTTGTATAGCCTTATTATATCATGCTCTACATGGGAAAAATGTGAGTTGGTCATTTTCAATACTTTTGCTATGCTTAAAAATTAGCCATTTTAATTAATAAATTAACCTTGCATGATTTTTATTAATAAAAATATTAATCATGTGATCATGAAATTTTATGTGTATGCTTTACATGGTAATATCTGCCTTCACAGAAAGTTTGGTACTGGTTTGATAATGTTTAATTATATGCTTAATTATGTGCCTTAATTAATTAATTAATTAGTAAGTGCTAAGTTAGATAGGATAACCCTTAAAATGAATTGAGTGTGTTTGGGATTGTTTGTAGACCATGGAACACCTAACCCCTATTGTTCCTTGGCAATTTCATCCTTTTCATGTTATGCTCATAATTCACTTTTAATTAATACATAATATGGTTTACTCCTTTGATTAATTGTGAATGCATGTGATTAGGTTATGCAATGATCCTTGCTTATCATCCTAGTTAATCTTGGGTTAATGTTAAGATAAATTCCTTGCCATGTTTAACTAGTATACTATAATAAGTGTTACTTTTATGTTAAATAGCTAATTAACTTATTAGCTAAAGAATGAAAATGCTTTTATGATAATAACCCTAGTTTCTTGGTGAAGAAAAATTGTACTCAACTTTCTTAACTTTATTAGAGCTCTATCGTGAAATTACATGTCTTTCATCATACATCATGCATCATGACATGCATCCCATCATGTTAAGCAAAGCATCATTTATTACGTATAGTGTACGAGAGTGAGAAGATGTGTGTTGATCAAGTCTCGAAGGAGGTCCATCCACCAAAGGTGTTGGTGTCTAATGGAACTATCTCTAGGAACTAACCTTCTCTGCAACGCAGGCAAGCCCCAGTGCATCACACCCTTCTATATCTTTTACAAATCTTTATTACACTTTAAGTCTTGTGAAATGTGCATTAAGTAAACTAGGAGTTGTTGCATGATTACCTTGTTATACAATTATCCTTAGTTATACCCTATTAGTATGAAAAGGTCGTTACCTCTTAGGCTTAGTAATGCTTAGTCTACAATGGAAGTCGAACGATGGTTTCATCATTCAAAAGTAACTGTTTCAACTTGCTTTTCTCAACTCTGTTTATGGATTGTGAATACCATGATGTTAATATTGTTAAATTGAGATCGGGTGGAATCTTGGCTTGTGTCAGGTTTGAGTCCTGATGTAATGACCCCGCCTGTGTCGGTTAAGGACCATTCGTTGTTAGGTCCGCTTGTGATCGTGACTTGTAGTACTGGCCACATACTCTGGTAAGCCTAATACCTTGGCTATTCCATTATGTGAAACGACAACCGTGCACTGGGAGTGGAGAGATGGTGGGAGTATCTTGTAACACACTCCTGTGAATCCGTTAGGGACGAACGACACAAAGAAGTGGGTATTGTGCTCTCGGGTAGCGCTGGACCGGTTCACATTTTGGAGGATCCGAGTGAAGGTTGATACATGTAGGTTCGGGCCTGGGCTTAGACCTATAAATGTCATGTGGTAAGGAAACCCCAGTTGGGCCAAATCGATACGAATCACCGTTTGATCCACGGTAACAGGAGACACGATCAACTAACCTGCATCATAGTGTTAATCAATGAAACATGGATACTGATGGATAAGAGATTATATGAGTTGGACATGAGCTTGATGATTAAAGAAGTGGTTGATTTAGACCAGGTGCTAATTGGATACTGATAATAACTTAATACATAGCTAAAAGATTGAAAGTAAGGATTCACTTGTAGTAAGCTTTTCTACAAAAGTTACTTCTTGCTTCTACCTTACCTTTAAGCCTGTATATCCTTGGAGTTTTTTCTTTAGTCGGGTAAGACTTGTTGAGTACCCTTAAGTACTCAGGGTTTGTTAACCCCTGTTGCAGGATCTGACCTGAGCAGCTTAGTGAGGTCATGTCGGTGGGCTCGACATGGTCTGGCTACCTCTTCTACCTTGGATGTTTCTTCTCGGATGCTTCCGCTGTCTACTCATCTTTTGGAGCTTAGGTTAAAGTTTAACTTCTACATGTTTTGTAAACTAATGTTATATTATTCTGCACTCTGATGTAAGATATTTTATATCAAATGTTGTAATGTTGTAACAACTACTTTGTTGATCCTGTATGAGTTGTAAAACGTGGATGATTTGGGTTTCCCCGAGGACACCCGACAGACTACTGGAGTTATCTGGCTTGCATGTGCAGCTATCTGAAGTCTGGAAGACAATGGTAGGCACATGTGAGCCATATAATTCAGGTGGTTCTGCCACACCCATCATGCGCTGATATACATGTAGAGTCAAAATATCAATATTTCCCCTAGTATTTTATATGTTCTTGCTTGAGGATCTCACTCGGTACAAACTTAAGGAAAAACAAGATCAGAAACTAGAGCCTAAGACTAAAAGACTAAAACTAGAGAGATGTAAAACTGAAGACATGTTTGGTTAGGGCAGCCTCCTATCTTATTTATAGAGCTATTACACATTCCCAACACGCCATTAGATATTTTGGCTGAACTTCTTAACCCAGGGGCAAAATGGTCCTACTCAAGATCTATCCATCCGATGGCCACGGGCTCTTCATGACTTTACTTTACCTCGATGTAAGCTTCGCGATGACACCACGTGCCTCCTCTCGATCCCACCGAAACTCCAACCGGGTTTTGAGACCCAAACCTTTGAAACCGGCCTACCGATGGGTTTTGAGGCCCGGACCACCAACCCCCTGAGAAGCATATCCACTATGCATTCTCCACGATCTTGACACGTGTCATTGTCATCCTCGATCCCCGATCATCAAGTCCTCTAGCACCTCCTCTTGACTTGGTCATCAACCACTGTCTTGGCTTGGTCAACACGGTCTACTCCTCTGCATGTACTTTTGCTTGTTGATGTCCCCAAGTGTCACTACTACAAAGGGCTTAATAGAGGTGGGTCTTTTGGGTTAATGGAGGTGGGCATTGCAACTGCCACCAATCAAAGGTCACCGTTAATGGTGACCTACGGAGGCAGTTGCTTTGCCCGCAACGGTCAATCGATTAACCGAAGCGGGCGTCTTATGACAACTGCCTCGGTTATTAGTAGGTGTAATCGAGGCGGGCTGGTTATGTGGCCCGCCTCCGTTAATCATTAACCGAGGCGGTCGCCTCGCCGACATCCTGGCCACTGATTAACGACGACGGCCGCCCACCCTGTCCGCCTCCGTTAATTAAAGTGCAACGCCATGCAATATCAATCCTGCAGTAGTGTCAGCCACCGATTAATGGCGGTGGCCGCCCAGCCTGCCCACCTCCATTAATTAAAGTGCAACGCTACGCAAAATCAATCTTGTAGTAGTGTGTCAGCCACCACGGTCAGTCTTTCGACTATCTTGGTCTCTCGGTCCAAGTCTCACGTTCGTCCTTCACCCCTACCAGTCCATCAACATGGCACGTCTCTACTTAACCTTCTCTATGTCTGTCGACCGCCTCTGTGCTCCGATCCGCACCTACACACCAACACAACCAAGAAACATGCTGCACACAAACTCACGCAATGGTTTCAAACTCAACCAAAGCCGGTCATCTCCTGACAATCACTCATCACAAACTCGACATACAAGGACACATATCAACCTTATATTCGCAGAGCGGGTTGGACTCGCCGTTGAAGCAGGAAAATCATGTTTGTTTCGCTAAAATTTGACTTATGCTGATTTATTGTGAGAGAAAATACTATTTATTCACTGAAAAGTACTGCTGAAATAGTTCAAAGTCAACAGGGCCAGTGAATCTTCGGCGGCCGGGATCGATAGTTGCAACCACCGCGGTCGTCGAAGTCGTGGTAGCCGTGGACCGTGGTAGTCAAACCGGTCACGACGCCGGTTCCGGTAGAGCAGCTGCTGGCTGTCCATATGTATTAGTAAACTGCTAGCTACCTAGTGACCCTGGCCTACATATGTTTTTTTCTCTTCTGCGATGCTCGCGTTGTATTGTAGCTAGCTGCATGGATGTAGAAATTTTAGGTTACATGCCGCAAATATGAATGATCTGGACATGCATGTTCCACGTGCTATGCAACAAGCCAACCATAGCTAACCGTTGAAAATATATGTAACGTGCAGACGTATTTCTGAACAGAAATAGGTAATGTTGCAAATCGACGAGAAATCTAGTACTTCTACGCAATCTCTTTGTTTCAAATCATAAGTTGTTTTGGTTTTTTTTTAGATTAATAAAATCTAGAATAACTAGAATAACTTATAATTTAAAATAAAGAGGGTATCATTGTGGTTGGGAGTTACCAAATGCGAAATGAGTATCCGAATTCTGCATGTATATACTAACCAAATAGAAAAACTAAAACGATCCTGTAAATTATTTGAAACAAACAAGGTGAAAAATATAAATGTGCTTATTAGAAGGATTGGAAAGAAAAGAAATAACTTATATACGCAGACGCCTGCATAAGTTTGTGAAGAAAATTTTGACGAAAATTAGCATAAGTTTGGGAAGAAAACTTTGACGAAAATTAATCTGTCGCTGCAAAGCGAGTGACAAATGTCAGAAATAGGTAATGTTGCAAAAATCTAGTACTTCTACGCAATCTCTTTGTTTCAAATCATAAGTTGTTTTGGTTTTTTTAGATTCATAAAAATCTAGAAAAGCTATAATAACTTATAATTTGGAATAAAGAGGGTAACATTGTAGTTGGAAGTTACCAAATACGAAATGAGTATCCGAATTCTGCACGTATATACTAACCAAATAGAAAACTAAGACGATCATGTAACTTATTTGAAACAAACAAGGTGAAAATATTTTTTTCAAAGGACGGCAAAAAGCTTTTACCGGATTTTTATTAGACGAATAAAAGGAAAAAGAAACAAGGTGAAAAATATAATATGTGCTTATTAGAAGGATTGAAAAGAAAAGAAATAACTTATATACGCAGACACCTGAATAAGTTTGTGAAGAAAATTTTGACGAAATTTAGCATAACTTTGTGAAGAAAACTTTGACGAAAATTAATCTGTCGCTGCAAAGCGAGTGATAGATGTCAGAAAAACTGCAAACGATCGCTGATGCATTCAGCAGCAAAATCGAGCTTCAACCTTAATGCAAATCAGACGAACCTTTTGCCTGAACTTGAGGTACGCGCACGGCGCGCAGCTACTGCCGGCATAGATATATGATCATGCTATGGCTGTGTTCACTTGGCATACGAACCCAAAATATTTCCTCTTTCACCTATCATATCGAATCTTTGAACACATGCATAGAGCATTAAATATAGGTAAAAAAAATAACTAATTGCATAGTTTGTCTGTAAAGTTCGAGACGAATCTTTTGAGTCTAATTAATCCATGGTTGGACAAATTTTATCAAATAACAACGAAAAGTGCTACAGTAACTTTTCACCCAATTTTCTCAACTAAACACACCCTATATATATCTTACAGGAGCTCATCCGATCCGATCCGTTGCGGCACATCAATCGTGCGCCGAAACGGCAGCATGCATGGAGACCGGAGGCAGGGGCGAGGACGCTCCCGGGTCCCGACCGGGCAGTTCCATCCCATGCCAGGCTCTCCCATTCCATCTGCCCCTGCGAAGCCGGAATAAAATCGTCCAGTACACGTACAAACCTTTGCAGTACTCTTTTCGTTCAAAATTACAAGTCACTTTGATTTTTTTTGTTTGTTCATCCATTTTATTATTTATGTAGACATATTATTATATCTAGATGTATAGTAAAATAGATATACTAAAAAAGTCAAAGCGACTTATAATTCGGAATGGAGGGAGTATATCTAAACGACTGAGGCCGTGTTTAGATCACCAAATTTGTGGTCACCAAATGCACTGTAGCATCATAAATACGCACTGTAGCATTTCGTTTGTATTCGGTAAAAAATGTCCAAACTTTGATTAATTAGGCTCAAAATGTTCGTCTCGCAAAGTACAATAAAACTGTGTAATTAGTTTTTGATTTCATCTATATTTAGTACTCCATATATGTGCCGACATTTCGATGTGACAGGAAATCTTCTTTTTACATAGTGGAATTTGGGGGAGAATTCTGGGAACTAAACAAGGCCTGAATCTGAAAGCATGCACGTCATTTTCGGCTGCTTAGACTCGCTGGCTAAAAGTGAAAGTAATCTTGGCCATTTCATATTTGGCACGCATTGTACACTGTCAACCGGAAATGACATGGCGGCGCAAATGGCCGTCAGTCCGTTGGTATATTCATTCAAAGCAAAATGGAGACAATGGTTATCAGATTAACAGCACAGTTAACGATCAGCTTCTCTCTTGTCGCCCTGATGCTGAGATTTATTTTTGGCTACTACCTGCGGACAAGAAAAGACGAAGGGGAGGAGATCGGGAGAGCAGGCGTTCGTGGCCAGGCTTGGCCTTTTCGGATATGGATATTATCCGCTCTGGAAGTTCCCCAGCCTCTCAAATTCCGGTGCTCAATTCCATCGATGCATCCACGCTGTTTTCTTCGTCCCGAGGCCCGGCCGGCCCAGTCACGAGCACCCACATCCGAACTCTGGCGCCTCGGCCTGCCACGTCTCCGCATAATCCCACATCCACGACGGCACGACCCCCCGGCTGTCTCTCTACCTCCTTCTCCAGTCCTCGGTCCTCCCCCGCTCGCCGTCCTCACGACGCGAGGTGGCCACCGCCGCGCCCGCCCGCCCGCCGGAGATCCGGTCCGCAGCCAACGCGTGACGTAGGGGGTCGCAGCCATCAGCCATGGCCACTTCCTCCACGTCGCTCACAACGCTCCACTCCTGCTTTTTCCTCTCTTCCACTCCTTCCTCGCCCTACATGGCGGCGCTGCTGCCCCGACGGCGAAGGGCCAGAGCGCGGCGGTACCCTCGCATCCGGGCCATTGACCTCGACCAGAACACGGTACGCTACGGATGCCCACCCAAATCGCGACCATGGCCTGCCGCCCTTGATTCTCGCGGACTTTGATTTCTCGGTGCCTCTAGATCGTGGCCATTTCGGTGGGCGTCGTCAGCATCGCCGTGGGAATAGGTGTCCCTGTGTTCTACGAGACTCAAATCGACAATGCCGTGAGTACTCGCCAATTTTTTTAAGTCTGTTGCGACCTGTAAGCTCTTCACAGGCTATTGCCGTCCAACTAACGTTAATTAGGCTGGGAGAATATAGTTGACTGAAACTGAAAGATCCAAGCTTAATTGAATTTGCCACTGCTCTGTACGAGTATTTATTTAAGTCGTAAAAGGGTTGCAATATTATGATTATCCCTTTTTTTCCATGCAGGCAAAGAGGGAGAATACACAGCCGTGCTTCCCCTGCAGTGGTTCTGGCGCACGTACGTGATGATTATGCCCCTTAGATTGCCTTAGCTCCTTTATTCCAATTTGCATTTCTAACATGTCCATGGTTGATGGTTGTGTAATTAAACATTGTTGGGACAGCCACATGTCCGAGTGAAACACACAAAATCTGGTCACGAGATTGCCTTGGTGAAATGAAAATATCATGGTTACATCCAGGCTGTCCTTTTAATCAAAGATGCATCTTAATTAGTTCTTGCTATGCACTATTTTATTTCGTCGACCTTTTATTTTTTTTACAAAATAGTAGGAAGAGGACTAGGCCGAAAAATTATGTGACATCTGCAGGGTCGGAAAATCGGAACCAAAGTTTTAGTATTGTCTATTACTGCAATTTTCATCTTTCTCGAATACACAATGTGTCCCTGTACCTCTACCTTTCATGACCATATCTAATACTTAAATATGATGTCATTAAGGAAAAAAACGGACATCTCTCGTTCACTTATTCTGTACCAGTTAAGTTCGTACTCTGGTAGCAAAGCTATTATTGAGTATCCCGGGAAATGACATTCACCTATTTGAAACTTCAATATCAATTAGAACCTTGAACCAAAAGGACTTGCAAGTTCCCTTTATGAGCTTCAGCGAATTAGACAACTAGTCATGATGGTATGTTGCACACAATGCATACATTACTGCCTTGTAACTATCTTCTCTTTTTCTTTACAAAACAGTATCCAACGTTTCTGAATATTAAACGGAATTTGTTCATTTTCCAGAGGTATGCAGGTTTTGCAGTGGAAAGGGCATTGTTACTGTAGTACTTGGTGCAGGCGAGACTGAAGAATCACAGTGTGTCAACTGCGAGGGCATCGGCTCTTTGACATGCACTACATGCCAAGGCACTGGAATCCAACCACGCTATCTTGACCGCAGGTAATATGCTTTTATCTAAAGCCTTTGCATGTCAGCAGTGGCGCGGAACCAGAAACTATGGATAGGGGGGCTGCTCGAAGAGTTTCAACCATAAAATAATTGAGTGTAGCTTATTTGTTTGGATTTTTACACTATGGATGGGCTCATCTAAAGATAAAATATAAATTAGTGTGATTTTGTTGTCCAGAAGTCATCAAAAAATATATGACAAAGCCTTTATTATATCTTTCTAATATGGATTATTGAATTATATACTACCTAAAATTTTTTTGCTGTGATGTTGGGGGGCCATGGCCCCTACCTGCCCCCCTGGCTCCGCCAGTGCATGTCAGACCCATGTGCGCCTTTTATCACTGCTAGCCTTATATACATTAACAACTTCAGAGCAACATTATTATCTATATTATTGAATTTCCCAAAGTGGGTCTATGGAAATATTCAGTGCAAACACTCTACTTGGTGGAATCATGAAAACCCTTTAGAAAACATACTTAGGAGATTCAAAAAAAAATTGAAACTGTGCACATCCATAGTGCATAGATGTAGGTTGTCGCAAAATTTGATATTCATACATGAGGCCCTTTGTGGAGAGGCTAATTTTCTTAACACGGATGGCCCATATTGTTGAAGTGAATGATTTAGGAACCTGTCATGTAGGGGACTTTTCCCTGTGATGCTTCTCCATGAGAAGAGAAGGGTCCTATATGTTTTCCTTCATAAGTTCATTTCGTCAATGTTTTGCCTGAACAACGTTCCAAATAAATGTAAACAAGATAAAAAATTGGTCAGAAGGAGATATCTAATGGTTATTTGCTTTGGATTGGCTAATCAGGGAGTTCAAGGATGACGACTGAGGAAGGCTTTATTACCATCTTTGGTATTATGTCAAAGATGTAACATCACCGTCTAATTTGAGGATTTGAGGACAGCATTGCGTACTCAGAAGAGATGTACCTATTAGCCATAGGATCCATCTGATTGTTTTGTGGTGTGTTATATATGTTCCAGTTTGGTAAATATAGATGACATATGCCCCCACAGCAGAGAAGATAATGTCTCAAATTTAAGTGCTCAACGTTCTGCGGGAGATGTAATATACGGTGTTCTTCTGATTTTGTCATGCAAAATTGCAAGAGTGAACAAAAAGACTCACTCCAAATAGAGGGCGCACTAAGCATCAAGCATTGGGTGCATACATTGCTCCGTGGCTCTGTGTTTTGAAATGGAGGGAGATACAAGTGCAGCGAAACAAGGCCTAAGATGTGATTTCCACCAGGACTCCAGGAGTGACAGATGACCATTATCAAATATAATGGTCCAACTGGCAGTAATGGCTAGCTCCCTGAAAATGCAGCTTCCAAACTGGTTCCTTGCTTCAATGATCATATCCAGCGGTTGGAGTGACAAGTTCTAGACAATGAGCAGAGGGGTCCAACAAGACTGACTTAAGGGGACATTCAAAGAAAAGATTGTTTCCTCAACTCCTAAATTGCACAGAACACGATTATAGTCATCGAGAGATGTGTTCTTTCTCTTGAGCAAGTTTCTGGTACGTAGTATGTCCCTTAAAAGAAGCCAAAATAAGAATTTATGTTTGCCAACGACGGTCGAACTCTAAAGCCATTTGAAAATAGGTGAAACTGGCAAGGTTCCCAACAACTGTAAATATGTTTTTCTTTAGCCGAAGGAGTGAACCACAAATGTATTACCTGCTGTCATCAGAACTGGGTCCCAGGCTTCGCCTTGGAGAGGTGTTTGGAACTGTAATAGTTTTTTTTTTCTCGAACGTGCATTGCACGGGATTCAGGCAACAGTAATCCTAAGATTACTGATGCCAATCAGCCCTAGGGCAACACGAGCTCGTGAATTACAGATACACACATTTTGCGACAGGGAAGGGGGGGGGTACCATCTTAAAGCAAAGCGAGAAGCGACAACAGATGCTTATAACCTGCAAGGCACCAATCACCGGCCTCCTCCAGAATCTTGCGGGCTAAGTCCATGGGTGAGGCTTGAGGTCCAGCAAACGTCCTGGCGTTTCTCTCTTTCCATAGTGTTCAACCGATGAGGAAGAAGAGGGAATCAAAGCCCTTCCGTAATTGCTTATCGACTAGCTTCCTGCTGCACAGCCACCATAGGAGCACTCCCTCCTCCTGGAGGGTAACGGCATCAGCAAGGTGGAGCCTGCGCAGAAGAATGTGCCACACCTCCCTGCTGTAGACACAGCCTCTGATGATGTGATTCAGTCTCCGGGAGCTGGTCGCAGAAGACACAACTGCTAAAGTCCTGAAGGCCATGTCGAAACCTATGCCCCGCAGTCCAGCATCGACCGTGCATCACGAGCCAGAAGAAGAAGAAGAAGAAGCGTACTTTGGGCGGTGCCGACGTCTTCCAAATCTCCTTCGCCCCAAGCGGTCTGGACGACCCAAGGAACATGGCTCCGTAAGCCGACGCCGAGGAGTAGCAGCCGTCCGCCGTGAGACGCCAAAGAATGACGTCCGGAGTTCCCGGTGTAAGCTGCACATGTCGCAGCTTCTGCCAGATCCAAAGGAACTCCGCAACAACCTGAGCTGTGAATGCCCCGGTGATATGACACACCCACGCGTTACCGGGGAGTGCATCACTGACAAATGCCTTCCTCCGTCTCTCTGTTACAGCCCTGAAAAGTGTTGGTGCCATAGCCTGGATGCTGTCACCTTCAATCCAATTATCAGTCCAAAAGAACGTGGACTCCCCCGAGCCAACGTACGAAACAGTAGTAGCACGGAAGATCGCGGACACCATCTTCTCAGTGGAATGATGCAAGGCGGTGCAGCCCAGATCGGGGGCAACTCGCTGCTTCCATTCCCATCGCAGCCTGAGCGCAACACCCGCACGGCGCAGGTCGACAACACCCAGGCCTCCCAGGTCTTGCGACCTACAAATAGTCGGCCAGGCCACCTTGCAAGCCCCCCACCCCCCCGCTGACTGTTAGTTCCCCGCACCAAATGAACGACCGCCGTCTCTTGTCAATCTGTTCTAGTGCCCATGGCGAGAGGCACAAGGCTATTGACATATGAACTGGGATAGCAGAGAGCGTAGCCTTGGCCAGCGCCATCCTCCCAGCCACGTTCAGCAGCTTCCCTTTCCACTGGGGTATCCTGGCCGCGACCGAGTCGATCAATTTTTGTTCGTCCATCTTTTTTGAGCTTGTAGATGGAAAGGGGGATACCAAGGTAGCGACACGGGAAAGCTTCAATCTTGCATGACAGCGTTTCCTGGACGAGATCAATGTCCAGATCAGAGCAGCCAATCGGCGTGGCCACACTCTTGTCCAAATTAGAGAACAAGCCCAATGCCTCGCCAAACATCTGGACTGTGCACTTGACGGTCAGCAGATCTTCAATCTTCCGCACAACAAACATCACCACATCATCAGCATACAAGCTGACCCGTGAAGGAAGAGCAGTGATCCCAAGGGGCGTTAGGAAGCCTTGTCCGTCTAGCCAGCCAAAGAGGTGATTTAGGACCTCCATGACGAAAACAAAAAGCATCAGCAACAAAGGGTCCCCTTGGCGAACACCCCTAGCATGGCAAATTCTCCTCCCCGGCCTGCCATTAAAAAGTATTTTTGTGCTCGCCGTGGACAAGATGCAGGAGATCCAATCCCTCCAACGTTGACCGAACCCCATGTGCACCAGCACCTCAAGCAAGAAGTTCCAGGCAACTGAGTCGAAGGCCTTAGCAATGTCGATCTTTAGGAGGACACAGGGAACACGCTTGGCATGGATTGCCTTGCAAGCGAGCTGTACAGCATGAAAGTTGTCGTGGATGCATCGCCCTCTGATGAAAGCCGTTTGGTTCGGCCGAACCAAGCTGTCCAAGACCGCTCCCAGCCTCCTGGCTAGACATTTCGTGATCAATTTGCCAAAGCTGTGGATAAGGCTTATAGGTAGGTAGTCTTTGATCTCCACAGGCTGCTCTTTCTTTTTCAGAAGGATCATGTATGCATCATTAATCAAGTAGAAACTTCTAGTGTCCAGCTCCTAGAATGCGTTGAAAGCATTCAAGATGTCTTCCTTGGTGATAGGCCACGCCATCCTATAGAAAAGCCCAGCGAACCCATCCCCCGAGCCAACGTACGAAACAGTAGTAGCACGGAAGATCGCGGACACCATCTTCTCAGTGGAATGATGCAAGGCGGTGCAGCCCAGATCGGGGGCAACTCGCTGCTTCCATTCCCATCGCAGCCTGAGCGCAACACCCGCACGGCGCAGGTCGACAACACCCAGGCCTCCCAGGTCTTGCGACCTACAAATAGTCGGCCAGGCCACCTTGCAAGCCCCCCCCCCCCCCCCCCCCCGCTGACTGTTAGTTCCCCGCACCAAATGAACGACCGCCGTCTCTTGTCAATCTGTTCTAGTGCCCATGGCGAGAGGCACAAGGCTATTGACATATGAACTGGGATAGCAGAGAGCGTAGCCTTGGCCAGCGCCATCCTCCCAGCCACGTTCAGCAGCTTCCCTTTCCACTGGGGTATCCTGGCCGCGACCGAGTCGATCAATTTTTGTTCGTCCATCTTTTTTGAGCTTGTAGATGGAAAGGGGGATACCAAGGTAGCGACACGGGAAAGCTTCAATCTTGCATGACAGCGTTTCCTGGACGAGATCAATGTCCAGATCAGAGCAGCCAATCGGCGTGGCCACACTCTTGTCCAAATTAGAGAACAAGCCCAATGCCTCGCCAAACATCTGGACTGTGCACTTGACGGTCAGCAGATCTTCAATCTTCCGCACAACAAACATCACCACATCATCAGCATACAAGCTGACCCGTGAAGGAAGAGCAGTGATCCCAAGGGGCGTTAGGAAGCCTTGTCCGTCTAGCCAGCCAAAGAGGTGATTTAGGACCTCCATGACGAAAACAAAAAGCATCAGCAACAAAGGGTCCCCTTGGCGAACACCCCTAGCATGGCAAATTCTCCTCCCCGGCCTGCCATTAAAAAGTATTTTTGTGCTCGCCGTGGACAAGATGCAGGAGATCCAATCCCTCCAACGTTGACCGAACCCCATGTGCACCAGCACCTCAAGCAAGAAGTTCCAGGCAACTGAGTCGAAGGCCTTAGCAATGTCGATCTTTAGGAGGACACAGGGAACACGCTTGGCATGGATTGCCTTGCAAGCGAGCTGTACAGCATGAAAGTTGTCGTGGATGCATCGCCCTCTGATGAAAGTCGTTTGGTTCGGCCGAACCAAGCTGTCCAAGACCGCTCCCAGCCTCCTGGCTAGACATTTCGTGATCAATTTGCCAAAGCTGTGGATAAGGCTTATAGGTAGGTAGTCTTTGATCTCCACAGGCTGCTCTTTCTTTTTCAGAAGGATCATGTATGCATCATTAATCAAGTAGAAACTTCTAGTGTCCAGCTCCTAGAATGCGTTGAAAGCATTCAAGATGTCTTCCTTGGTGATAGGCCACGCCATCCTATAGAAAAGCCCAGCGAACCCATCCCCCGAGCCAACGTACGAAACAGTAGTAGCACGGAAGATCGCGGACACCATCTTCTCAGTGGAATGATGCAAGGCGGTGCAGCCCAGATCGGGGGCAACTCGCTGCTTCCATTCCCATCGCAGCCTGAGCGCAACACCCGCACGGCGCAGGTCGACAACACCCAGGCCTCCCAGGTCTTGCGACCTACAAAGCAGAGAGCGTAGCCTTGGCTCAGGCTGTACATGGGTTGGTTAAAACGGTTTCTGGGCAAAACCCGCTTCAACCCGTAGCTATCCTTCTTCTACGGTTTCATACCTACGGGTTACGCGGGTTTCGTCGGGTTCGATCAGCCATCGATGAGCGTAGCAGAGGGTGCGGCGGTGGCACCGTCGAGGCCGACGAGCACGCGGAGCAGGACGTCATCATGGAGCGTGCTGAGCCGGTCGGCGCTGGCGTCGTCCTCCGAGGGCTTGGCGGCGAGCTGGACGCCGGCGCCGCCGCACGAGCTTGGCGGCTCCATCGGACGAAGGCGAGGGGAAGCCGGTGGTACTGATCTGAGGAAGGGGAAAGTTTGGCGCGGCTACCGAGGCAGAGGCCAAATGCCAATGTCAATCAAATGGGAACGAGGCCCAAAATACTGAACCGAGGAAGGGGAAAAGTTTGACGTGGTGCAGGTGCTCTTCTTCGAGCAGCTGCGGCTACGCACCATGGTGGCCGGGTAGTTCTTCGTGTCGGACAACGCCGACCAAGGCTCCAGCTCCGACAACTGTGTGCTCCCACGGAGGCCCGACGACGACCTGGACTTCACGGCTGGGTCCGAGGTGATGACGGAAGAGGACGGCATCGCAAACGGACGAGGACGGCTTCGCGGCGGCCAGGCACGACGAGCCGTCGTCACCTACAATGAGCGTGGTGGATCCGCGGTAGCTGGCCATGGACGCTAGACCCTGACGGCACAAAGACATGGATGGCCGTGCCGATAGCAGCAGCATCGATGAGATTGGAAGGCGCTCAGTGCGTCGCGGCGGCGACGTCAACAGGAAGAAGATGAATTGACGGGTTAAGCGGTTTCTACCCGATGTAAACCAGCCCGTATGGTTCCTCTGGGTGCGGTTTGCTATGGTCTGGTTTCTGGGTTGGGCTGGGTTGCAACCGGACCATGTACAGGCCGAGCCTTGGCCAGCGCCATCCTCCCAGCCACGTTCAGCAGCTTCCCTTTCCACTGGGGTATCCTGGCCGCGACCGAGTCGATCAATTTTTGTTCGCCCATCTTTTTGAGCTTGTAGATGGAAAGGGGGATACCAAGGTAGCGACACGGGAAAGCTTCAATCTTGCATGACAGCGTTTCCTGGACGAGATCAATGTCCAGATCAGAGCAGCCAATCGGCGTGGCCACACTCTTGTCCAAATTAGAGAACAAGCCCAATGCCTCGCCAAACATCTGGACTGTGCACTTGACGGTCAGCAGATCTTCAATCTTCCGCACAACAAACATCACCACATCATCAGCATACAAGCTGACCCGTGAAGGAAGAGCAGTGATCCCAAGGGGCGTTAGGAAGCCTTGTCCGTCTAGCCAGCCAAAGAGGTGATTTAGGACCTCCATGACGAAAACAAAAAGCATCAGCAACAAAGGGTCCCCTTGGCGAACACCCCTAGCATGGCAAATTCTCCTCCCCGGCCTGCCATTAAAAAGTATTTTTGTGCTCGCCGTGGACAAGATGCAGGAGATCCAATCCCTCCAACGTTGACCGAACCCCATGTGCACCAGCACCTCAAGCAAGAAGTTCCAGGCAACTGAGTCGAAGGCCTTAGCAATGTCAATCTTTAGGAGGACACAGGGAACACGCTTGGCATGGATTGCCTTGCAAGCGAGCTGTACAGCATGAAAGTTGTCGTGGATGCATCGCCCTCTGATGAAAGCCGTTTGGTTCGGCCGAACCAAGCTGTCCAAGACCGCTCCCAGCCTCCTGGCTAGACATTTCGTGATCAATTTGCCAAAGCTGTGGATAAGGCTTATAGGTAGGTAGTCTTTGATCTCCACAGGCTGCTCTTTCTTTTTCAGAAGGATCATGTATGCATCATTAATCAGGTAGAAACTTCTAGTGTCCAGCTCCTAGAATGTGTTGAAAGCATTCAAGATGTCTTCCTTGGTGATAGGCCACGCCATCCTATAGAAAAGCCCAGCGAACCCATCCCCCGAGCCAACGTACGAAATAGTAGTAGCACGGAAGATCGCGGACACCATCTTCTCAGTGGAATGATGCAAGGCGGTGCAGCCCAGATCGAGGGCAACTCGCTGCTTCCATTCCCATCGCAGCCTGAGCGCAAACACCCGCACGGCGCAGGTCGACAACACCCAGGCCTCCCAGGTCTTGCGACCTAGAAATAGTCGGCCAGGCCACCTTGCAAGCCCCCCCCCCCCCCCCCCCCCCCCCCCCCCCCCCCGCTGACTGTTAGTTCCCCGCACCAAATGAACGCCCGCCGTCTCTTGTCAATCTGTTCTAGTGCCCATGGCGAGAGGCACAAGGCTATTGACATGTGAACTGGGAAAGCAGAGAGCGTAGCCTTGGCTCAGGCTGTACATGGGTTGGTTAAAACGGTTTCTGGGCAAAACCCGCTTCAACCCGTAGCTATCCTTCTTCTACTGTTTCATACCTACGGGTTACGCGGGTTTCGTCGGGTTCGATCAGCCATCGATGAGCGTAGCAGAGGGTGCGGCGGTGGCACCGTCGAGGCCGACGAGCACGCGGAGCAGGACGTCATCATGGAGCGTGCTGAGCCGGTCGGCGCTGGCGTCGTCCTCCGAGGGCTTGGCGGCGAGCTGGACGCCGGTGCCGCCGCACGAGCTTGGCGGCTCCATCGGACGAAGGCGAGGGGAAGCCGGCGGTACTGATCTGAGGAAGGGGAAAAGTTTGGCGCGGCTACCGAGGCAGAGGCCAAATGCCAATGTCAATCAAATGGGAACGAGGCCCAAAATACTGAACCGAGGATGGGGAAAAGTTTGACGTGGTGCAGGTGCTCTTCTTCGAGCAGCTGTGGCTACGCACCACGGTGGCCGGGTAGTTCTTCGTGTCGGACAACGCCGACCAAGGCTCCAGCTCCGACAACTGTGTGCTCCCACGGAGGCCCGACGATGACCTGGACTTCACGGCTGGGTCCGAGGTGATGACGGAAGAGGACGGCATCGCAAACGGACGAGGACGGCTTCGCGGCGGCCAGGCACGACGAGCCGTCGTCACCTACAATGAGCGTGGTGGATCCGCGGTAGCTGGCCATGGACGCTAGACCCTGACGGCACAAAGACATGGATGGTCGTGCCGATAGCAGCAGCATCGATGAGATTGGAAGGCGCTCAGTGCGTCGCGGCGGCGGCGTCAACAGGAAGAAGATGAATTGACGGGTTAAGCGGTTTCTACCCGATGTAAACCAGCCCGTATGGTTCCTCTGGGTGCGGTTTGCTATGGTCTGGTTTCTGGGTTGGGCTGGGTTGCAACCGGACCATGTACAGGCCGAGCCTTGGCCAGCGCCATCCTCCCAGCCACGTTCAGCAGCTTCCCTTTCCACTGGGGTATCCTGGCAGCGACCGAGTCGATCAATTTTTGTTCGTCCATCTTTTTGAGCTTGTAGATGGAAAGGGGGATACCAAGGTAGCGACACGGGAAAGCTTCAATCTTGCATGACAGCGTTTCCTGGACGAGATCAATGTCCAGATCAGAGCAGCCAATCGGCGTGGCCACACTCTTGTCCAAATTAGAGAACAAGCCCAATGTCTCGCCAAACATCTGGACTGTGCACTTGACGGTCAGCAGATCTTCAATCTTCCGCACAACAAACATCACCACATCATCAGCATACAAGCTGACCCGTGAAGGAAGAGCAGTGATCCCAAGGGGCGTTAGGAAGCCTTGTCCGTCTAGCCAGCCAAAGAGGTGATTTAGGACCTCCATGACGAAAACAAAAAGCATCAGCAACAAAGGGTCCCCTTGGCGAACACCCCTAGCATGGCAAATTCTCCTCCCCGGCCTGCCATTAAAAAGTATTTTTGTGCTCGCCATGGACAAGATGCAGGAGATCCAATCCCTCCAACATTGACCTAACCCCATGTGCACCAGCACCTCAAGCAAGAAGTTCCAGGCAACTGAGTCGAAGGCCTTAGCAATGTCGATCTTTAGGAGGACACAGGGAACACGCTTGGCATGGATTGCCTTGCAAGCGAGCTGTACAGCATGAAAGTTGTTGTCGATGCACCGCCCTCTGATGAAAGTTGTTTGGTTCCGCCAAACCAAGCTGTCCAAGACCGCTCCCAGCCTCCTGGCTAGACATTTCGTGATCAATTTGCCATAGCTGTGGATAAGGCTTATAGGCAGGTAGTCTTTGATCTCCACAGGCTGCTCTTTCTTTTTCAGAACGATCATGTATGCATCATTAATCAAGTAGAAACTTCTAGTGTCCAGCTCCTAGAATGCGTTGAAAGCATTCAAGATGTCTTCCTTGGTGATAGGCCACGCCATCCTATAGAAAAAGCCCAGCGAACCCATCCAGGCCTGGCGCCTTGTCAATTGGGATGTCAGCAATGGTCACCCAGACCTCTTCTTCAGTGAAGTGGTCCTCAAGAGCAGCGAGGTCCATCGAGGGTAGGCCAATGGTGCTGAGATCAAACCTCTCTGATCGGGCAAAGTTCATGGCTAGAACCTGCCCATAGTGATGGAACAGCGCCTCCGCCATTGCCTCATCCCTGACGACCTCAGTGCCAAGCACCCGGAGGGAGTGGATATGGTTACGACGCTTCCTGTGGCACGCCATCAGGTGGAAGAACTTCATATTCGCATCACCCTCAGCTAAGAAGAGCATCCTGGAGCGCTATCTGGCCATCATGCGCACCAAGGACGCAAGTCCAAGCACGCGCACCTTCAGCGACTTCCTGAGCCGAGTCTCTGATGCAGTAAGCGGCCTTGTTTCCTGAGCCACATCAAAGCGCAGGATTACCTCCCTGACCAGCGCAAGCTGCAGCCGCACACTGCCTACTTTCTTGTCGCTCCAACTCCTTAGTGCTCTAGCAACGTTCCTGAGTTTGTAATCGAGCACCCGGAATGAATCAGCATGCGACAAAGACGCCGACCACGTTGTGCGCGACCACCTCCATAAAGCCCGGTATCTTTAGCCAATGCGGCTCAAACCGGAACCTCTTCTTTGCCCATGGTATGGCATCCGCCAAGAGCAGCAAGGGACAATGATCGGAGCAATCCGATGATAGCGCCTTGAGTACATGGTTTGGGTAGGCCATGAGCCACTCGGAATTGGCAAACAGCCTGTCAAGGCATTCGAGAGTGGGCTGGTCCCTCTCACTGGACCAAGTAAATCGTCTTCCATTAAGGTGGACCTCCAACTGGGCGGCGTTGATGAACGATCAAAAGCGACGCATGCAGCGCCGATCCAGGCGGTCGTTGTTCTTGTCAGCCGCCATATATATCATGTTGAAATCACCACACAACAGCCACGGACTAGTGACAGAGGCCCTGAACTGTAGCAGTTCGTCCAGGAATTGGACCTTGTCATGATCAGCCTGTGGACCATACACCACCGTGATCCACCAACCACCATCCGGACAGGCAGCACGGGCAATCTTCGCCAATAAAGAGAAACGTCTCTTGTCGACAGCTGACACCGTCCAGTGGTCGCGGTGCCATCCCAGTAGAATGCCCCCGCGACATTCACGGATGGGAGGAAGTCATAGTCAAACCAGCCTCCTAGAGTTTCATTAGCCAAGGAGTTACAGACATTGGATAGCTTTGTTTCCTGAAGACAGACAAGCGTGGCGCGCTCCTGAGAGACAAGGTCCCTAACGACGTTGCGACAGGCGCAGCCATTAAGGCCACGCACGTTCCAGACGAAGCAATTATCTGCTAACATTTAAACGAAACCGGTGCGACTGAGCAGGCCACGCTAGGGGCTAGGCTACAGCTCCTCCCCATCCAGCTCGGCCAGGTTGAGGTTCCAGGCCACAGGGTCAAAATCACGGGAGAATAACACCTGTAGTGCCTCTTCCTTGCTCGGAGTGAGTGGGCCTACGAAGGTAGCAAAGTATTGGCGAACAGCCTCCATGTCCGTCGGCGGGAGCTCCGGAGCAACTCTCAACTTTTGCATCAGAACCGTCTATGCTTGCAGCGTCACATTCGCCGCACGAGGCTTGGCAGCCAGGCGGGTGCTACGGCGGATGGATAGCACCGTTGCCGGGGTGCGCGGTCTACGCAGTCTCGGCCCATCCTTGATCAGTGGTGACTCCATTGGGATGCACACACGGTCCTCAGTTTGTTGCATAATAGCAGCGGTCGACGTTCTAGGTGGAGTTAACACGACTGCAGTCATATTGAGGCCATCATGCGTCGCAGCAACCTCCAGCTCTAGTAGTTCACCACCCCCCAATGTAGGTACGTCGTCCAGCCCCAGCCCTGCGCCTTCACCCTGCAGATGACTTGCATCGATAAAGGCCCTCAGAGAACATTGGGCACTCCCCTGGCCCAAACGACCCAGGTCAGGCGAACGAAAGTCAAGGTCAGTAGCCGATTGTGCCATCACCGGCGACCATGCGGCAGACTCGGCCTCCCAATCCATGGGGTCAGCTCGGAAGAGGCTCCCAATCTGTGACTCAGATAGGATGGTGGCATCAGGAACCGCCGTCTCCACCGTCACTCCTTCACACAATAGTGGCTCCGAAGCCACACTCCTCACGACCGCAGTAGCCGCGCCGGCCCCAGGCAGCTCAGCTGACGAGCAAGTGATTTCGACCACCATCACGCCACTAGGCGGGGGGGAGTCACCCACATCAGCAAGCAGGGGCAAAGGCAAGCTTTCCAGAAGCGACAGGTCAGGTCCTAGGATGGAGCCAAGGAAGCCACGTGACTCAAAATTAATGGTGCAGTGATTAACAATGGAAACATCATCACAACCTGTCGACGGCATCCGCCCGTGAGCATCATTGACCAACGAGTCTAGAACACCCATCTGCTTGGCTAGTACATCAACAGAGAGGGCATCGGGAACCAATTGCTTGTCCAACTGAGTGAAAGCCCTGTTCAGTTCACGACCAGCGTCACTCGTAGCTGTGCGGCCGGTTACAGCTTCAACAGCGGGCGTCTCAGGATCCGGTGGCGTTCTCAAAGTCACGGTGGGGCGGCTGCGTGGGCAAGAGCCCAGGACGCCACTCCCGCAGTAGCCGAGTGGGCAGACGAAGGAGCCAATGACCACCGAATGGCGCGACATGAAAGTAGTCCCACGCCGTCCGCCCAGGCGTGGAGCGTCGTCGTTGGCGCCCGCGTACCTGACCAGCCGGGGTCCATGCAAACGATAACCATCACCATCATCAAGACCAGGGTGGCGGCCGTTGAAGTTACTGTCATCAGAGTCATCGTCATCCACCGCTCCCCCGTCCTGTTCAAACGATAACCATCACCATCATCAAGACCAGGGTGGCGTGGAACTGTAATAGTTGATCAGAAGCTTGTGGAGACAGTGACAAGAAGAAGTTCCTGTTCAAATGATTATCTAGAAAAAAATCTCACTGAGCAGTTTGGCTTTTTGGCAAAAGAGAACAACTAAGGGAAGCTAAAGTGCAGGTCCAGTGCTCCTAAGGTCTTTTCAAAACAGCAAGGAATTTCCTTTGCCTGGAGTGCAGCAAGCTTACATTCTATCACTAGGCTGAGGATGTCCCTCCACCAGAAGGAGCCAGCTAGGCTTCTAGCTGTGGAGTAGTAGCATTCGATTTGTGACATTTTCAAGTGAGTTGCGCCCAAGAAAAGTCTGCATGATTGCAAAATTTGTCGAACAATTTGAGCAGGACAATATTTTGGGTTTTTAAGGTTGATAATGCCAAGCGCACCTTGCTCTTTGCTCTGCATGCGACCTCCCAGGCAATGCATGAGCCCTTTCTATTGGATAAGTCCACCTTGCTCCTTTGATCTGCTTGGTTTTATGAATTGTGATCCTTACACTCACTAGCTTAATAACCAGGATTACCACAAACAAAGCAGGTTTTCCTTATCTTATATTCTTCTCATTTTGAAGTAGGTCTGTTTTGTTCATTTCGCTGAAATTTGGCTGATTTGTCGTGAGAGGAAATCACTGTTCGTTTGCTGAAAAATACTACTGAAGTAGTTCGAGAGAACATTATAAGTCTTGTTCTTTTTCCTACTTGTACTTGTAGGACTGTGATTTTCTCATGTTGTTATGCACTGCACTCAGTGATGGTACTTGAATTCTCCTCGTTTCCTTTTAAGCATTGGGGATAGGACGAGTAATCGGGCTCATCTGTTGAAGCAACCACAATCTTCTGTATTATGGGGAATGGAATAGTAATTTGCCGGAGATGCTCGTACTAGCCTGCTACAGCGCCAACGAGTCCAAACATCTCCATGAACAAAGAGCAAACGACGCAAGAAAACGACAGAAATGACACGAAGACTAGAAGGCCACTACAGTGATGACATCCGGTTCCGACAGCATCACTCCAGCGCGTCACTCTTCGCGCAGACGCTACGCTCGGCGTAGAGCTGGTACGGCGGCGCGTCGCTGGCGAGCCACTGCTCGACGCCGAACCCGGCCTTGGCGCACGTGGCGTGGCGCCCCGTGGCGGTGACCTCCACGGACTTGCAGTACCAGCCATGGTGCGGGCCGTGGCCGTCGGAGGTGAGGTTCATCCGACACGGCGGCGACGACAGGCAGGGGCCCCGGCCGCTGAAGATGTCCACGTTGCCGCGCACGTAGTAGTCGTGGCCGGCGCCCATGAACCCGCCCCACCGGCCACCGGGGCAGGTCCAGGATGGTGAAGCCGGCGCCGTCGGCGGCCCGGAGAGCCAGGCTGATCACGGCATCCGTCCCGGCCTTCCAGATCGACCCGGTCTCCACGTAGATCGTGTACACGCACCTGTAGTCGTAGCTCCCGGCCGCGTCGTCGTCAGAGCTCTGCAGGGGCACCACTACCTGGTCGTCCGGCGACGGTGGTCTTGATCCGGCGGCCTACGCGCGGAACGGCAGGCAAAAGGGATGCCGATCAGGAAAAGACGGCCTGGCCAAGCATGACATTATCAGGGTAATGCAAGAGAGTGAAACGTACCAAGATCACGAAGGAAAGGAGGACGGCGAAGGAGAGTGCACTGACGGCCATGCTGAACAACTCAAGATCCAAGAGTTCAAGAGGCTGTAGCTAATGAGCAAATGAAGGTGATGTATATAGTCAGATTGGCAGCAAATGAAGGTGATAAATATTACTGCTAAGTGTCAGGCATGATGTCGGGGAAGTCATCAAGTTTTGGATCGGGCAGAACCGGAACAGGTAACCATCGATCATGTGGCGCACACGGAGGACAGGGATCTAAAAGTCAGACTAGACAACGCCACAACGGGCACCAGGCCGCCCATGCTTAATCAAGTGCTTGTTGGACAACTTAAATATGCATTAGCTTCTCTGAGCATGTACATGGAGCACAAGTGCACGGGGGTAAATTAAAGAGTCAGCCACGTGATGCTCAGACTAAAGTGGATCGGAGTTAGCTCTATGCCCTCTGCAGTTTCCAGTTCTATGCTCAGACCGTTGTGGCTGACTAATACTTCATATGGATTCAAGACAACTATAGTAACACTACAAAGGATATTGCATCGAAATGGAGCAAATAGCAAAAATGTAAGGATCTATTTGGAACGTAGGAATTCACAGGACTTGCGTACGAATTTCACGTGAATCAGTTCGAAAAATGCAGGAACAATTCTCGTGTTCCAAACAGGACCTGTATCAAGCTAGAAGTTATGCTTTAGAAGTACTCATACCACACCACTCTGAATTAGGAAGAATGGTTAATCTGACGGTGGAAAACGATCAGTCAAGCGGTTTCAGTGGTGAAAACAAGTCAAACTAGAGCATTCGTGGACGGGTTTTTTTTTCATCTTTCCGAAAAGGGCGAAAAAAAACCAATACCGCTATACAAGGGGCGCAGGAAGGAGCACGGCAATTCGCTAATGATTCATGACGAGGACAATTCGCTAATTCAGCCCTCCAAAGAAAACTGAAATAGCGAGGAAGGGACGGGCTCGGCCTCTCCGCCCGATTCCGCCTACTCCGACTCCGAGATCCCGTCAGCCATGGACGGGCTCCTGTCGAAGCTCCGCAGCCTGGACGCGTATCCCAAGGTGAACGAGGACTTCTACAGCCGCACCCTCTCCGGCGGCATCATCACGCTCGCCTCCTCCGTTGTCATGCTCCTCCTCTTCGTCTCCGAGCTCCGTACGCGTCTCGCTTTTTTCCTCGTTCTCTCCCCCTGCGCCTCGATCTAGGTCCTTGTACCCGTTTCTGAGATCGGCTGGTTAGGTTTCGACCGCGTGGATGCTGCTAGATGGATGCTGGTATACCGACCTCTGTCGCATTACGATTCCGGCGTTCTCCCCAGGATGCGTCGAGATCTGGTGTTGTGATTGCGGGATTGGCGGAGCGGATGGGATGGAATTGATCACGCTTTATTGGATTGGCGAGAGTGGAATTTAGTGCCTATTTCGGCCGTACAAGATGTTATTTTATTGTGCTTTGTATTACCAGGATTCAACTCATTTCACGAGTAGCTACGGAGCTCGGGAGATTCTGCTGTTAACTTTCGTTCTCTTTTGGTTAGTGAATAAGGCATTGACCTGTCATGTTATATAAGCTTGTAGAGAATATCAACTAGAAATCGCAATTTTGCATACGTAATTATTGGTTCCGTGCAAAATTTGAGATAAAAGGCTGTTTCTCTTTGTGCTTGGTTGCTTTGTTGCCGAATGTAAAGGCCATTTTCATCAGAAATTCAGAAGCAGATTTACTCACTGTGGCATGAAAAATGAGATTTAAGTATACCTAGTACCCACATGTTTTGCTGAAGTAAATGAGGAGCTCTTTTGCTCTCATTGTTTTAGATACCAGGTTTTTAGTGTGTAGATATTTGAAACTTTGGGTTTGCTTTCTTTACTGGATGAATAGCCTACCAACAAGAAGGTTAACCAAAGAAATCATTGTACCGATCAACTACATATTCTTTTGCTATTCATGATTGTCCTTATTTAGCAGTTAATGCCTCTCTATGCAGGATTATATCTCCATGCACTTACTGAGACAACACTAAGGGTTGATACTTCAAGGGGAGAAACACTTCGCATAAATGTAATGTACAGCTTTTATATTCTTGCACCATTTCATTGTCACCCTTTACCAACTGTTCGCAAACACTCATTTCTTTTTAAGCTCTTTTTGCCTGCTAGTTGTTCCTTCATTCTTGTATATTTTCTAACACTGGACCTTGGCTTACCAGAACTTATTTCGTACATGATAACTTTGGCATTCTAATCTATATACTAATTTATGTTCACACTTGTTGACATCTACCTTCTCTGATGCTTAAAATGCAGTTTGATGTCACCTTTCCAGCCCTTCAATGTTCTATAATTAGCTTGGATGCAATGGACATCAGTGGACAGGAGCACCTAGATGTGGTATGCATTTGTGTATTCAGCTTTTTAGCTGTTACGAGTTATGTTCAATAACTGATGGTTGCAGACTTGTGGTAACTAACTTGTTCCAGTTTAATGCTCTTATTATGTAGAAACATGATATATTCAAGCAGCGAATTGATGCCCATGGCAATGTTATTGCGACTAGGCAAGATGCAGTTGGTGGGATGAAGGTGAGATCACCTCTTTGTGGTGTTAAAAGTCACACCTATAGCATGTAGAATGTATAAGAACAGTGCCTCAAAGTCAAGTTCTTTGAAACAATCAAAATATGGAGTATTATGACATTTCCTTTTGTACAGTCCTAATTTCTTAGCGTGTGATTTGTTCTGCACATGATATCTGACTTATTTTCTTAGCATGTGTTTTGTATTGCTCAAATCCATACATGTTTTGTTTTTTTACCTAAAGATGCACATTTCCTTGCCTTTTCAACAGATGGAAGCACCTCTACAACATCATGGTGGAAGGCTTGAACACAATGAAACCTATTGTGGCTCTTGTTATGGTGCACAAGAAGTATGCTTCTATCTCTTGTGAGATAATATCTGTCCCTGGCCCACAAAATACGCAATTGTATTGCTACCTTTTGTGTCGCATAGACTACTTTAGACTTCACGAATCGTGTTTTTTTTTAAATTCGCCTCCTTTGTCTATTGATCAATCACCACTGATCCATCAAACCACGTAGTGCAAGTGCTGTTACAAAGTTCGAGAGGGGGTCTAGCCAAACATGCTCACCTGGGTCCCTGTACAGATACTGGTGTGTCATCTCATGAGCACACCAATTACAATGACGGGGTACAAACACCACATCAGCAAATATGAAATTGAGACTCATAAAAATTCTAGTGTCCATAAACCAGACACCGGCAGGGGCTTGATCAAAAGCTGTGGACTTCAGGGCACTGACAAGGCAAGAACAATCTGTTTCAATGATGATCCTCATCATACCATTAACTGATGCTGCCTCCAGAGCCATCCTCCAAGCCACCATCTCCGCACACTGGGCATCATGTACAACATCTATTGATCCAGCGCCAGCCATGACCCCGCTGAGCCTTCATGATCACGAGCAATAAAACCCCAACTGCCCTTCTTCTGATTGGCAAGAAAAGGATCATCAATATTTATTTTGATTATCTCTGGCATCCTTGGAGACCATCTGCTGACTCTGCCATTTTTCCTAGTGACATTTGCCTCCTTATTAATGATATCCCCTTCCCCAGCCATGCTATGTACCTTATAAAAAACTTGGTCAGCTGAAAGCATAGTATCACCCGCATTCACTTTGATCCCCAGCTGAATTGTGATTTTATTAGTCTACTGTTCGCTTTTGGCCAGGTCTCAGTAAGGTTGTCTTTCTTTAAATCAACATTTTCATTAGTTCTAGCTCTTGTGAAAGATGACATCATAAGTTCGTAATACATGCATGTCAGCTCATGTCAATAGCTGGGCCATGTTAAACTCTTTTCAGTGAAGTTTTCAATAACACCCCTAATTTGAGTACTGTATACACCTATGAACTACAGAGCAAAAATCAGGCCTTACGGGGCTATCGAATATATCTGTGTGAGTCAGGCCATTTTTAGTTTCTTTAGCATATATCTTTATGTTAACACGTCTTCATTTTTTCTTACTGTGCAAGAAATTACATGATTGCTTTTGAACCTGTTGTCCTTGTATAATACTCCTACAGATATATAGTTTTTATCTGCTGTTTTGTTATGAATTTTTGGGCTAACATCTTTCCTTATTCGATGTAGTCTGATGGTCAATGTTGTAACTCATGTGAAGATGTTCGCGAAGCCTATAGGAAAAAAGGTTGGGGTGTATCAAATCCAGATTTGCTTGACCAGGTAGAACCATCTGATGTATTTACCAAAAAAGAACATCTGTTGTAACTACCAAAAAGAAAATATTACTTTATGTAGTCAATGTCCCCTTTACCTTCAAGACAATTATTATGTCTGATGTGTGGTGTTATGTAGTGCAAAAGGGAGGGCTTTCTTCAAAGTATAAAGGATGAAGAAGGCGAAGGATGCAATATTTATGGCTTCATTGAAGTTAATAAGGTTGCTGGGAATTTCCATTTTGCTCCAGGGAAAAGTTTCCAGCAGTCAAATGTGCATGTCCATGACTTGCTTCCGTTCCAGAAGGACAGCTTCAATGTAATCATACTTGAGCAAATCTGAAAATGATTTTTATAGCTGTGCATACTGACAGGAAGATTTGTCATTTTCTCACTAGCATTATTGCATTAACATTAACCATTTTATTCTTTACAATGCCAGGTCAGCCATAAGATAAACAGACTAAGTTTTGGTGAATACTTTCCTGGTGTTGTTAATCCACTTGATGGGTAGTTTCCTGTTCCTATAATGTTATTTTTATTTCATATATTTGTTTTCTGGGTTTGTTACTAGTGAGAATCTAAGATTCTTTACTTGTTAAACATGCAGGGCAAATTGGGTGCAGCATTCATCATATGGAATGTATCAATACTTCATCAAGGTTTGTCCTATCCTTTGAGACCTAATTAAAAGAAGTATCAAACGATATGTTGTCTTTCTAGTTAAATTGCTCCTGTTTTTTTTTCCTTGTTTTCTATATATTCTTATACTTACTGTTACACCAATGACTTAATTCAAAATACCTGAAACTATTCTTTTCTCTGGTCTTTCAGGTTGTTCCTACAGTCTACACTGACATAAATGAACACATTATTCTATCTAATCAGGTAATTTATTTCTTTCTTTCTTTTTTTTTCTTTTTGTGGGCAAACAGCCAAACACCATGCTGCTGATGCACATATCGGTATCAATTGTAATTTTAAGCATTCTCTAAGATGCTGTAATTCATTGCCACAGTTCTCTGTAACGGAACATTTTAGAAGTGGTGAGGGTGGTCGGATGCAGGCTCTTCCTGGCGTGTTCTTCTTTTATGACCTTTCTCCAATCAAGGTACCATCTTGATGTACTTTACATTTGATACTGTATTGAAGATAGATAATGTAAGGGTAACCTACTTTACTCATTTGCTTTTGTTTTTTATGTGAGATTTGCTTATTCTCCTTCAGTAATGGTAAAATTTGGATTTGCTGGAAATCATTGTATTTGTAGTTGCTTGACATGCGTTTTGCAGTACACGAGTGTAATTTTTCATCAATGGCTTTTACAGGTCACATTCACGGAACAACATGTGTCATTTTTACACTTTTTAACTAATGTTTGCGCTATTGTTGGAGGTAATGTTTCCATCTGTCCATTTTTGTTTATGCTAACTATTCTCTCTGTCGTGCACCTTTTCTGTTTACAATAAGTATATTTGTTGAACACACTTGTAATGCAGTTGAACATTTGACCTGTTGAACATGGGTGTTTGCCCCTTTTGCCAGCTTGACCATGAACAACGTAAAAGCTGTGTTTCTGTGTAAAATATAACCAATGGTAGAGGTAAAGCTGGTAGACCATCAGTGAGAGCTGAAGTTAACTGCAACTGTGGTTGCTGATTGTTCTCTCTGGTTGTTGACTGATTTAGACTATTCCTGGTTTAGTTATGTCTTCAAGGTATCTAAAGTAGGAATTTCGAGCATTAAACCAAGTCTTATCGTTGGAGCAGTTGCACCTATTACCTGAGAATTATTTTTCTTGATGTGCAGGTGTATTCGCCGTCTCTGGAATCATAGATTCATTTGTATACCACAGTCAAAGAGCAATCAAGAAGAAGATGGAAATCGGCAAATTCAACTGATGTTGCTTTCCGATTGCTGCAATTGAGTAGCTCCTGTTGCAGCTCCAGGTTCCAGAAATAGGTGAATCAATGCACTGTGGCTTTTGCTCTGGAACTCTTGGCACACTCGCCTAGTTTACAAACAATTGCTCATCAGATAACTCTTGGTAAGCTTGCCAACTTGCTTCCGGCAAAGATACCAGCGAGCAAGATGGTCATCGTGTACACTAGATATGTTATTTCACACAAGCAAATGGAACAATTCAGAAGCGCTCCATTTTTGTACGCTCAAGTCTAACAAGAAAACATTTTACTTCCGTGAGCTGCAGGTGTTCGTGTACTGTTGTAAATTTGTAGTAGGGGGGAGGCCTATCTGTAGTTTTTTTTTACAATTATGTGTCTGTACCAGGGTTTTTTTTTCTGAGACATTTATAGCTTTGACAGGCAAAGATTAAAAAATATATAAGAAAAAACATTTTTTTTTCAAAGAAAGCAAGCTTATAGTTGTAATCCCAGGATTTTCTTTCTGAACTCGTACCGAGTTAAGCTAAGGGCCTGTTTAGATGCAAAAAAATTTGACAAAATGGATACTGTAGCGTTTTCGTTGTTATTTGGCAATTAGTGTCCAATCATAGTCTAATTAGGCTTAAAAGATTTGTGTCGTGGATTTTGTCTAAACTGTGTAATTAATTTTATTTTTTATTTATATTTAATGCTTCATGCATGCGTCCAAAGATTCGATGTGACGGGGAATGTGAAAAATTTTGCAAAATTATTGGGGAACTAAACTGGACCTAAGACTAGAGGCAACCAGGTCCACGAGCATTGTGCTCCCTCCAATTCAAAATATCAGGTGTGATTTGACCTGGTATGCTTTGATCTATAATTTTCTCTTATAATATAATATAATGTTTCTAGCAACAAGTCATAAATATAAGAGAGTGCTTTCAAATACGGATCCAAGATATGACTTCTGATTCATAGCTGACGATTATGAACTCTGAATCCAAAAATGCTTGTGCTCCTTATAAAAGAAATGATGCTCCTTATAAAAACAAATGGAGGTTTATATTTGCTATAGAGCCCCGTTTGGCAGCTCTCAGTTCTATAAAATGTTCCTGAATTCTCGTGAAACTAGGCTTTTTCAGTTTTTTTGGATTTGAAGAAACTGAAATATATATTTTTTTGGTTCTGATTCTGAATCCCAAAACCGTTTGGTAAGGATTCTCCCATTCACGGAACAACATGTGTTGTTTGGAGAATTTCTACAAAATGCTTGAATGCACCATAGTCAAGCTGATTTGGTAGGTAATGGCATGGATGGCATTAGGATGCCATAAAAGTATGCCCATCAGCTCTTTTGTATCAGTGTCGATTTTTTTTTAAAAAAAGGCTCTAATCCTCAGTTCTAGTCTTCTAGAACAAGAGTTAAAGTACGGGTGAATTGCAGATCAACTTGTGTTAGAAAAGCACCTTTTGAATTTTCATCTCGTCCACTTGTCCCTTCGTAAACTTTAATCGCAATCGTCGGCATGGACGGTAGTGTAGGTGAATATGTGCCATGGTCCCTCTGTCTCAAGTGATTCACCATTAGTCATGTGCCTTGTGACTTTATGAGGTTGGTAGACTCAAAAAGTAATCACAGTTTTGCTTGATAATCCATTGCCATTTTGTGCTTGGTCCCTTCCATTTTAGCTCAAGCTCCACCACTTATAGTGGTATGTTGGACCCTTTGAGAAAATAACCCTTATCTAAGGTTTTGTAAATATTTATTACGGAAATGCTCCTACACGCGTCCGCCTTGTTTCCTTCGTGTCAGACACTTTTTAACTGGACCATAATCTATACAGTCTGCCAACGGCCCAATAGTCTTCATCTTTCTCTCCCACGCCGTTGCTCGTCTCCCTCACGTGGTTTCCCGCCTCCCTGACAATGATGCGGCTGCTTGTGGCCCCGATGCGGCTGCTTGTCTCCCCGACGCCGCTGACCGTCTTACTTCCTCACTGTTTGCTTTCCTCCCTCACGGCCCCGCCCACCCGTGCCTGTGCTTGTTCTTCCCTCGCCGCTGCACCCGCTCGCCTCCCTACCTTGCCTCCATAGCGGCAAAGTGGATCTATGTGGACACCTCTATGGTGAGGTGTTTCTCGGCTACGAAATCCTCCATGGTCGGGTGTCTCGACGACGAACTACACGCCGGAGGTGTGGCCTCGCTGGCGACAAGCTCCTCCATGGTGGCCAAGCTCTAGGAAAGCACAATCGGACCTGCACTCTACAATGGGTTATGTTGTAGTATGTGATATGTTACAACAGTCAATCTTAGATGTTACATGTTTTATGGGGCTCAACATAAAATTGTATTTTGCGGTGTTGCAACAGTCGATTTGAGATGTGGCAACATGTTTTTCTGGATGTTGCCATAGTCGATTTAAAATGTTGCAACATATTTTTTTTTTGATATTGCAACTGTCGATTCAAGGATGTTGCAACAGTCAATTTGAGATGTTGTAACATATTTTTTTAATGTTGCAACAGTAGATTTAAGATGTCGCAACATATTTTTTTTGCATGTTGCAACTGTTGATTTAAAATGTTACAACATGTTTTTTTATGTTACATGATGTTTTAGTATGTGCAAACCTTTTGTTCTTAAATGTTGCGAGCAATGATTAACATGTGATTCATTTGTCTCTCTTTCCATCTCTCTCCCTCACGTACGACAAGGTGCGGTGTCTGCAAGCGATATAGGAAGTGCAACCACCATTACCGTAGTTTACTATTGCATCACAGGAGAAAAAGAGGGTGCCGAAAGGGGATTAGCGATGGGGTGGGACGGGTAGAGTGAAAGCCTCTGGCCGAAAGAGAAAGAGCGTCAGGTGGGACGGGTAGAGTGGAAGCGTCCGGATCAATCGTTTATATCCGGACGTCCGGGCGATAGTATTTTCCATATTATTATGGCTGCAGTTTTTCCAAATTTTAAGCACACTCTTACGATCAGCGCTGATGCAAATGAATCTGAATAATATGGCTCATCATCTTTGCTGATCGATTTCTTTTTTTTGAAAAACTGTTGATCGATTTCCGATGGCCTAAAGTTCTCCAGAACAGCTACGAATACGCCTTCCGATCACCTCAGACGTCTCATTTTGGTTACGCTTTCCTTCGACTTCCGCACCAAACAACCAAGAACCAACAAACTGACTATCCCCACCGCTCCCGTCCGGCCGTCCCTATTCCCCACGCGGCCACGCCCCCCCAACCGCCGCCGCCGCCGCAGCAGCAGCCATGCACGGCCGGCGGCACCTTGCGGCGTCCCTAACCTGGGCCCTGACCCAGGCGCCCTCCCGCTCCATCTCCTCCACCCCGTCTCTCCTCCAAACCCTCGACCCCTCAGTGCCGTCGCCTCCTCCCACCGCGGGAGCAGGGCGGCTCGCGGAGCTGCGGCGGCGGCTGCAAGCGGACGCGCCGTCGCTGGGTGACTTCACGTACTCGGTGGAGGTGGGGACGCGGCAGCGCCCGCTGCCCAAGCCCAAGTGGATGAAGGAGACCGTGCCTGGCGGCGCCAAGTACGCGGCCATCAAGGCCAAGCTGCGGGAGCTGAAGCTGCACACCGTCTGCGAGGAGGCCCGGTGCCCCAACCTGGGCGAGTGCTGGTCCGGCGGCGAGACCGCCACCGCCACCGCCACAATTATGATCCTTGGGGACACCTGCACGCGCGGCTGCAGGTAGGAGATTCGTCGTGCTCATTTTTCTGCTTTGTTTGTGGTACCGTGGACGGATGCTTAGATGTTTAGGCTGTATGATCTGAGACCTTATTGCTGTCGTGTTCGGATTCAATATATTAGAAATTAGAATGTGCTCTTGCTTCTGTATGATATACATTTAGACTAACATTTAGACTTGATTCATGAACTGTTTGAATTCGAGATGTTCAGATGTAACTTTGCATCCTCATATAGTCAGATGTTTCTTCTGGATTTTTTAGGCACTTTTGTACTGCTCTAGCTGTTGCGTCGCAAGAATGTTCTCGATATTTAAATTTACAAATTCATAGACGCCACTGTGTAGTTCTATCTAGCGATGGGGCAATAAGAATGGATGCTTTTTCTGTATGAAGCAATTCTATATAAAATATGCTTGTTCTATTGTGTGTGATGTCCATTTTCGGGGTACCTGCAGGTTTGTTGTTTAGGCCGCATAGTTTTAGCCTCTTCATCAATTGTTTTGTTTTGTGTAAGCCTGCATGGCAAGGATGTTTGTTGTTTGTGATGTGAAATTCACCTTTTGAAGAAATGAACTTAAGGCCCGTAGTTGCTTACAAATTTGAGAATTTACTAATTTGCAGATTCTGTAACGTCAAGACATCTCGAACGCCCCCTCCACCGGATCCTGATGAGCCTTCCAATGTTGCTCAAGCTATTGCCTCATGGGGCCTTGAATATATAGTTATCACGAGTGTTGACCGGGACGATTTACCTGATCAGGGCAGTGGTCACTTTGCTGAAACAGTACAAAAGTTAAAGGCTTTGAAGCCAGAAATGCTTATTGAAGCACTTGGTAAGAGACATGTTCCTCACCATATGCTTGGTTACTTGCATGTTGGCATGGAGTCGACCATCAGCCCTGTAAAATAACTGCATTAACCATTCCATATTCTGTACCCTTACTACTAATTTTGCAGTACCTGATTTCCGTGGAGATCCAAGCTGTGTAGAGAAGGTTGCAACTTCTGGATTGCATGTTTTTGCGCACAATATTGAAACAGTGGAAGAGCTTCAAAGAAATGTCCGAGACTACCGTGCAAATTTCAAGCAATCTATAGATGTTCTGAAAATGGCAAAAGAGTATGCGCCTCCTGGTACCCTTACAAAGACATCAATAATGCTGGGTTGCGGGGAGACTCCAGATCAGGTTATTAGCACCATGGAAAAAGTGCGGGCTGCCGGTGTTGATGTTATAACATTTGGCCAGTACATGAGGCCATCAAAACGCCACATGCCTGTTTCTGAGTATGTTACGCCTGAAGCTTTTGAGAAGTACCGGGCCCTTGGTGTTGAAATGGTACACCTATCATTCTCGCACGTGTCTTTACCTTTTCACATTGTATGAGGCATTTAGACTTTTAGAGCCAGCCACATTCCTTTGCTACATCCTATTCCTATACATGCAAACTATTATCAACCATAATACTAAATTTCACAATGTATTACAAAATAAATACGATCCTCGACCCTGATGCCTCTTTGCTGATTATGACGCATCATTGTTTGGCAATTTGGAATGCTTCAAAAAGGAGAATTGTCAATAGAATGTTCATTCCTTCTGTGATTCTACCTTTGTAATCCAAACTTAGTTGTGCTAGCGAAATGAGGCTCTAGAAACTTGCATTTTCACCTATGCTGCAGCAATGATTCATTAGCAGACTTGATTACTGTCATTGTTCTTATTAGTTCCCAGAATCTCTCATGGTTAATGAGCTTCAAGCACACTGTCGTTTTCAGCATTGCTCATATTTAGCTGGGGTGCTGACAAAATTGCCTTGTCTTCGTTGTAAATGGCAGGGGTTCCGCTATGTTGCATCTGGGCCAATGGTTCGATCTTCCTACAAGGCAGGTGAATTCTACATCAAAGCTATGATTGAAGCCGATCGAGCAAAGTCAACCACTGCAGCAGACTCAAGTGCATAATTGACAGTACCTCCATCCCTTGACTTTGCTGTACTGCAAATAAGCTCCTCACTGCTTTGTAGTCAGAGAGACATGTCGATTTATGTCATGATTCCAACCACACATTCATTTTTTTTGGTTATAGAATAACTCCGGCTTCTTTGTGCCTTTCCCATTCAGCCTTGCTTCGTCATCCCTCTCAACTTCAGAAATCAAAATTATTTGTTGTAAACAGTATATTTAGGCGATCGCCTCCTTTTTTGTTTTACCCGTACAGTCAGAATGTGAATACATGGCTTGTACTTCTTGTGCCACTGGTAGACCCAACCTGCTGCGGATCATAACAGAGATGGAGCTTGCGGGTATGCACTGCGGAAATCTTCAAACACTCTCTGCTGCTGTGGCTGGGAGCCAACTTGACCTCTTTTTGCGTGTTCAACGACTCAATATGGCAAAAGCAAGACGCTGCCACTGGCTCGTACATGAATGATTGATTGATTGGGAGTACTATGGTTGATCATTCATCAGATGTCCCCATCAGTGGAGAAAGGAGCTGACCAGCGTTCCAATAATGGTAGGAGCATGTAGAGAAAATGCGGTGTTGCTCCTAATTGAACTTGTCGACACATCCCATTCAAGGGGTGTGTGTCGTGTAGGCACCCCCCAACATTTTCTCCAGCCACTGATGCAGGCAGTGGATCTGGGTGAACCGAGCACTAGGAAGAACGCTCGCCCTCGTCACTAATGGAGTTCTGTGAGCACGAATCACCGATAAAAACACGTTTAACAATACCTCCAGAGTCCAGAGTGGGGAAAAGCGGGGTAGGCTGCATCATCCAATTATTAACCGGCGCGCGGGCTAGTAAACTAGGCACGCGTGAGCATCGATCCGAGGTGTAATACAACTTGCACCCGCTCGTCGTCCTCATCTGGCTATCCGAATCCCATGCAGACGTGCGTGCGCAACGGGCATGCTTTGCTTTCCCAATTTCCCCGTGCGTCGATGGCCGCCTCCCTTCGCCTTGGGCAAATCAAAAGTTCTCGCCATGCTCAAGTGGAAGGAGGGGAAAAGCGTTCGCTCCGGCTGCTGCCCTGGTTCGAGAACCCACATAATTAATCCACTAATTAACCATATCAGCCTCGCCATTTGACGCGGCGCACATCCTTATCTAGTTATCTAGTTATCGATCTGCCCATCATCGGCTCGGCTGATCGGTTCGGTGCCGGTCACTAATCACTCTCGTGCCTCCTCTATGGCCAAACCACCCTTGACACGCCCAAGGGTTCACGCGGCCGGGGATCAATCAAGACCAACCTCCACTAGAAAGTTGATGACTCGGCCAGCTGCCCGGCTCCATCGATCGGTCCGTCCCTCGGGAAAGCTAGGGCCGTTTCCACGAGCACGAGAGCACTGGCGTCCGCGCGGTCCGCCTATATATCGGAGCCTGCACATGCGACTCTCTCTACACATGAGCTCAGCCCAGCGCGCCAACACGAACCACCGCAGCTCAGTCAACCAGCTAGCAAGGACGACTAGTAGTGCTGCTGCGCTCCTGCAGTTAACTTGCTGCAAGAAGAAGCGCAAGGCGCGATCGAGTGCGTGCGCTAATGGCAGGATTACTGAGGGTGCAGCCGCCGAGCCTCGAGCTCGGCGTCAGGGTCGTCAGGGTGGATGGCCTAGAGCAGGAGCAGCTGGAGGAGCGCGGCGGCGGCAGCCTCTTCCTGAGGTACTACGTGCCGGCCGGGGACGGGCGGCGGCGGCTGCGCGTGGACACGCGGGAGGTCCCGTGCGGCGCCGGGGACCTGCGCTGGGGCGAGCTCGCGCACTTCGAGCGCTGGGGTGGTGGACAGCCCGCTGCTGCTTCGGCCGCGGCCGGGGGGAATCGCGTTCGAGCTGCGGTGGAGACCGCGGCCGTCGTCCGGGCTGGCGGCGGCGCTACTGGGCGCCGGCGGAGCGCGGGTGAGACCGTCGTCGCGGGTGCTGGCTCGGGCCGAGCTCCCGTGGGCCGACGTGTCGGCGTCGTCGTCGCAGCCGGCGGAGAGGTGGCTGGCGCTCTCGCAGGTGGGCCGCGAGCTGCGCGGGTGCAAGGCGCCTAAGCTGCTGGTCGAGGTCAAGGCTGCTGTCCACGGCGCCGCCGTTGCTGCCACGGAGAGGACACCCGGCGGTGGCATGACCCAGTGCTGCCGTGCTGCCGAGCGCTGCGGCCAGTGCGGGTGGGTTGGGAGCGAGGAGGATATGTTCCTCGCAGCAACGTTCAGTCAGCAGTACTAGGCCATTCTCAATTGTCAATTCTCACAGCAAAATTAACAACTGGTTCAGACGCTCCCATGTCAGGATAAATATTTATAGAAAAGTATTAAGCGTATAGCCCCTGCTCCAAATTTTGAGAATTGAGATAATTGATTGAATGATTTGCGTCAGTTTTCTGTGAATTGAACAGAATGGTCAATTTTCTGTCAGTTTGCACAATTTAGTTGGGAGTTGCGATGACGATGTCCTTAATTATGAATCATTTATCTTATCGGTGAGTAAGTGTAAAAATCGTGCAACAAGTGAATTGCTCTAATTTATGAAAAAAGTCAGTTTTCAATTAGAAGGGAACTACGATAAGCTTAATTATTGACTTGGCTTGTATTAATCATATTATACTCCAGTCTTTTGTGTTCTGCTCGGTGATACTGGCCCGGTTCATTCGGCTTATAATCCGTTTTTTTAGCTTGTTTTTTTAGCCGGAATAGTAATTTTCTCTCACAACAAATCAGCCAACAGTATTTTTCAGCCGGCTTATCAGCACAGCTGAACGGAGCCATTGAGTCATTGCCTCGATGAGAATCATTTTGAATGGTAGGCTGGAGGGAATTGAACAACATTGCTGAAATACAAGATTCGTACCATAGGCCTCATCGGACTTCGGAATGCAATTCCTCGGCTTCTCGTGGCAGAGCTATATACTAAACACAATCTTTGACAGTTATGGCCCATGGGCTGGGGATCTTAGCTCACGTGATCAGGGAAGATCCTTGGTACGAATAAGCTTTAGTAAATGGAGTAGCAGACCACTACTGCTATGGACTCTTATTCATTTGTAATTCAAGTCATTCTAAAAGTTACAACAAACTCCTGGGCAATTATGAACCGAAGATTATAGGGAAGAACTTAACATTACATATATGGACCCATAGATTTAGGTAGTGTCATGGTTACATGAGTGGGTGGCTACAGAATGATAGAAACTGTTGCCCCATGCTCCTTGGCTACAAAAATGATAGAAGGATAGGGCTACAAAATGAGTAATGGTTACATTAGTGGGTGGCTTTCCACCACTGAATAATAAACTTCGTAAGTCACTGCAGAGTGCAATCTGCTTACATCCTAGTCCTAGCTACAAAAAAAATTGTGGTGCAGTCTCCTAGCACAGCCTCTCCTCGCTACAAGCTACAACCCCCGAGCATATTTCCGAACAGCTTCTTGACCAGAGACTAGAAAATTGCTTCATGCACCTTGGCTCCGAATGATTCCTGAGTTAGTTCTTGACCAGAAAGTACTCTTCTTCTACTTACAGATCAACAAGCAGCCACCGCCCAGCGTTCCAGTGGCCATGTTGCCGAAGTCCGGCACCGCACAGTTGGTCTGTACATTAGCTAGTAATGACCTGCAGAAGTCATCGAGGTCTCCTGCCACCCAGCTGCTCTGGACCCCTGTTGCCATGGCGCCGTTGTTGGGCACCACCCAACTGCTTTGGACCCCTGTTGCCATGGCGTCGGTGTTGGGCACCACATAGTTGCTCTGGACCCCTGTTGCCATGGCGCCGTTGTTGGGCACCACACAGTTGCTCTAGACCCCTGTGGACTGCTCCTGCTCAAAACTCTTATTGCTCTGCACATCAGCCCCTATCGAGCTCCAGTTCTCCTCCAGACAGTTGCTGCACCATCGGCATGGCAAATTGTTGGACCATCAACTGCTGCGCCAACATGTCCTGCTGCTCTGTAGTCGGCACCTGTGCCTCCAACTCGGGGTACTGCTCCGACGCTGCGGATGGGAAGCCACTGAAAGTCGCTGCTGCCAAGAAGAGGGCTCTGCCGGACTTGTTGGCCATCCGGCACGCGCATGCGCTTCCGGCCGTGGCCGCTAAAGGCAATGTGGCAGATCTTGACGAGCGACGGGCAGGGCGACACGGCGATGGTGTACTCGTGCATCACCCACCCCACGCTGCCGCTGTTCTTGCCTTTGCTCATGTGCAGGTTGAGGTTGCTGACGTGGACCTTGATCCTCTTGCCGCGAACGCGCAGACACTTCTCGAGGCTGCTCTGCATCTTCCACGTCTCGACGCCGCCATCGCAGCCGCGGTCCTGGTGGGCGCCGGGTTTCTTGGCTTTGCTGCCGCGCACGATGAAGTAGGCCTCATCCTCGCTCCCCATGCCGTTGCGCTCGAAGAGGTCCCAGGGCAGCGTGCTCCCCGCCGCGTCGTCCTCGAAGATGATGCCGGGGAATGGTGACGGAGCAGGGTCTAGGGGTTACCCAAAGGGTGCTACCTAGGAGGGCCCTGGGCTAGCCCACGACATGTTGAAGGACGCGAGACAAGGTGTCGTAGACTTTAAGCTATTCCAGGTTGATCTAGTTGGCTTACGATGAAAGCTAGGTTCTGTAATAGAACTAGGACTCTTCTCTGGTAACCGACTAGAACCAGATATGTGCCCTTACCCTCTCTCCTGTATAAAGAGAGGTACGGTGCACACCCTTGTAACCCTAACAATCTTACCAATCAATCCAACGCAAAAGGCTACACGCCGACTGGATGTAAAGGCTATTACTCGACAAGAGGGCCCGAACCAGTATAAATCGTCCTGGCCTTCGAACATTCTGCGTTCGTCTCTTTGCGTTTACTATCGAGTTCTGCGTACGCCGAAGCCCTTCGAACATTGTCCCGGGTAACCCTATGGCGAGTTGCCGGTCATCAAACACCGACAAATGGGTCCTGGCCATGGGCGCGCGGGAGGAGGTAGAACTCGACGAGCTCGCACTTCGTAGGCCAGAACCTGTAGGTGGGTGGGGATGGGATCTGCTCCGCCACCGACGCCATGGATGGGATGGGATTTGCGTCTTCTACAGCCAGAGGCAGATCTAGCTGAAAAAAGGAGCTTCCACTGGCTCTATAGAGCAACTTCAGCATGACCCTACTTGAGTCCCGATAACTAAATATGGGTGCCCGAGCAAAAAAAATGCAGCTCCAGCAGATTCCCTACTAGAGCTCCCAATTTGGGGTGGGCATCCAAATTCACCCTCCAGTCCCCATTCCTATGAGAATGGGAGCTCACCAACTCGGCCCAATCCTGCAGTGTCGTACGAACCGCGACTGCGGCCGCCCGCCTCGCCTCCCTGCATGCACGAGCCCCCACATCCGCCTACATCGCGCCTCCCTCTCCTTCGGCCAGCACAGCCCCTCCCCACCGGCGAGTGCGGCCGGATCCGCCTCCGCTCCGGCGTTCGCTACGCCTGCCTCCAGCGAGCGTGGTCGGTCCGCTCCGCTCCGGCGTCCGCTACGCCTATCCCCGGCGAGCACGGTCGGATCTGTCTCCATTTTGACGAGCCGTGGAGGAGACCGCGTCGTCGAGGCCAAGAGTCTGTGCGGCTCTTTCACCCTCCCCCGGCCTGCCGCCGCTCGAGGCCGAGAATCTGTGCGGCTCCGACTCCTGGCTCGCATGGGACGTAGTAGCGCAGCAGGCCACGCAGCCACCGGCTTTGCCCGCCCCTTGTTGGTATTTCTTAGCACCACTGCTAAAAATAGAATTACTCCTACTAATAGAAATAACGCCAGAAATAATATGGTAATTATTAACTTGTCACTGTTATAGTAGTCACCTTCATCTCTAATATTAAACTAAGTTGTCATCCCTAGTGAGGAACTTAGAAATGTTTGTTGATTCTATCTAGCATTACTATAAGAATAACACTAAACATGAATCTATTATTTCATATGACTAAAAAGAATATAAAGATAAGAATGAAAAGAATTCTGCAAACAGACAGATAATTATATCATTGTAGCATTTTACCTAGAGTATTACCAAGTTGTCGATTTATAATCCTACCACTAGGAAGGTATGACTATGAATACAATATTATTGATAATTTATGAATATGCATGAGAGAATGAATCAATATCATATACTCTACTCAAAACAGGGATAAGTCACAAGATAATAAATAAATATATATAAATGATAAATACTTGATTAATCATCATGATAAATAAATAATAACTCAGAGTACTCTAGTTAAGCAATAGGTTAAGTCCAATTAGAATATTAGAAAGATAATTCCTAAGTAGTCTTACTAACATGTTAAATGCTTAGTCTAATTAATTATATCTAGTGATCATAGCCAAATTATACCACATAAGGAACATCAACTTAGGAAAGTTGGAAACAGAGTCCTCCTCTCCTTCGAGACCGGGTTCTACCAACATCAATATATACGGAGGATGGACTGCAAAGGATTCAATGCAGCTGTTACCTACGCGATCTACCACACGTCCCGACATATAAGGGCATCCGCAGATAAATAAATATCCAAGCACCATGCTCACATAATGTCTATCACTCACCCATGGTCCTGTAGGGTGAGCGCTATACGACCTTATGCATGGTTTCCATAATCTAGCTACACCGAATATAAAACTAGAGCAAACAATGAACATTGCTTTCAATGACATAAATGATATAAAGCTTAGTGTTGACATAAACATAGTAGCAACGATACAATCTCAATGAAATAAAAAAATAGAGTAAAGTACAAGAGATATACCAAACCATGCTCTTGCTAACGTCGGGAATCTAAGCGTTGCTTGATCTCCCTCTAGACTTAATCTAACTCGCCTAAGCTCTAATCTAGAGGAACTCTGAGAAACTAGGATTGGCTTTGGATGAATTGATCTTCAATTGAATATCTTGATGACTTGATACTTCAGGGGGGTGCAGAGGTCATTATATAGCCTTGGGGGTTGAACGCAAGCCCTTGGATCAAACCAATTTTGACGTAGGATGAAGAAGCATCCTAGGAGGTGGTGGAGGAATACTCTAGAAGCTCGTGGAGGAATCCCCTCACAGGGGGTCGGGCGACACAAGGGTGGGGCCGGCCGGCCCCACCTGGCGGCGTCTCGTTCTCCCGTTCGTTCCTGTGCCTTCTGGTGTCTTCTATAGTCTTCTAGTGTATCCTTCGTCGCAATCAAGTTTTGTTATTTTTCTCAATTAGGTCCCCTTCCTATATTTTCTGGATTAATCCTGTGAAAAATAGAGATTCGCCAAAACTCATGGAATTTGTCAGTTTAAACCCTAGGCCTATGTATATTCTTGTACTTGAACTATTTCTCTTATTTATTCATATATAAAATGTTGACGTTATCCACCGTCAACACCCCACTTTCCCCTCTCTCGTCTGCTGCCGATTGAGGCCTAAAGTCTGTGCGGTTCATCAAGTCCGTGGGGTTTGTCGAGCCTCTCCTTGCTCTGTGCACGTTGGGATAGCTCTGATGGTGAAAGGTGAAAGATTGAAGATGACAAGTGTGTCCCAATAGTCATTGTCTTTTAAGAGAATTTGGGGGCTTTAGTTTAGGGGCTTCTGGCTGGAGCAAATGCAAAGTAGGGGCCAACAAAAATAGGGGAAGCACCCAAATCGAAAATGGGGGCTCTGATTTTGGGGCTACTGCTGGAGTTGCTCTTACACCCGGCACTAGGATAGGGTGAGCGGGGCTGCCGCTCCAGGCCCTCCACGGCTCCACACCAAAGGGCCCCACCATGTATGTATATCATACTCCATCAGTCCACAAAAAATGTAATTCTCGCTTTTCAAGAAATTAAACAGTTTAAACTTTAACTAAATTTATATAAAAAAGTATAAACATTTATGATACAATGTAAGTACCATTAGATTAGTTATAGAATATATTTTTATAATAAATTTATATGGAGACATAAATGCTAATAATATTTACTATAAACTTGGTCAATCTTGAGCTTCTTTGGTCAGCACGCATCCCATAATTGTATTCTTTTGTGGACAAAGGTAGTACTTTGTAGGCTAGCTTTTGGTTAGATTTGTCCCAAAAGTAATGAACTACCCTGACTAAAGTGTAGTTCCTGTCACATCGGATGTTTGTCACTAATTTGGAGTATTAAACATAGAGTAATTACAAAACTAATTGCATAGATGGAGACTAATTTGTGAGACGAATCTATTAAGCCTGATTAGTCCATGATTTGACAATGTAGTGCTAATGATGAATTAATTTGGCTTAATAGATTTGTCTTGTAAATTAGTCTCCATATGTGCAATTAGTCCCTGGGATCCAAATATCTACTAGGATTAATTTGGCTTAATAGATTCCTCCTAATTAGCATCTGAATATCTAATGTGACATGGACTAAACTTTAGTCCCTGAGATCCAAACACCCTAGTAGATATGTTTCACGTAGAGGTACATAGGCAAGTCTAAATACTTGAGATTGTTTATGTGGTTCATAGCTTTCCTTCATCATTCAAACTATTGGTGCTGAAGGGTCGAGATGGCGGACTAGAGGGGGGTGAATAGTCCATCCTAAAATTAATCGCATCGGCTAACCGAAATAAATGCGAAATTAAAACTATCGGTCTAGCCAAGACTACACTCCCTCTATCTAAGTTCACAAACACCTATCAAAGATTCTAAAAAGCAACTAATGTGTTTTCCTTAGCAAGAGCTCTCCTAATTAATTTTAGAGTAAGGTCACACAAACCTATGCACTAGTACTTTTCACACCGGGAGAGCTCCTACACAATTCTAGTAAGTAAAAACACAAAGCCCCTAAGCTCAGTAGCAATGCTCAATAACAAGGCAACCAATACCAATTAGAGAGCATAAAATACTTAGCTATACAAACTAAGCAATGTGACTAACAAGGTTACACAAACCAAATTACCCACGCAAAGGGGAGCTTACTTCTAGCTACACAAGCAAGAAGGTAACTAGCTAGCTACACAAACAAACTAGTTATGAGAGCAACAACACAAGCACAAGTATATGAATGTAAATACAAGCTTGTGAATCGAAAGCAAACCACCAAGAAGATGTACACAAGGTTGACACGACGGTTTTTCACCGAGGTTCACTTGGTTGCCACCAAGCTAGTCTCCGTTGTGGCGATACACCCACTTGATGGATCACGAGCTAATTGACTATCAAGAGTCAAACCCTCAGCAGGTGCCGCATATCCACTCTCAAGATTGGGATCCTCTAAGCCACGAGCTTTACTAGAGTTGCTCTTCGCGATCCCCGCGGGGTGAGCACAATCCCCCTCACAAATCCTCCTCCGGAGCCACGCACAATCTCCACGCGTGCTTCAACGGAGTCGCAAGCCACCAAGACGTCTAGAAGGTGGCAACCTCCAAGAGTAACAAGCACCACCGGCTTGCAACACGATCACCTAGTGCCACTCGATGCAATCCTCATGATGCAACGCACTAGAATCGCTCACTCACTTGATCGGATGATCACTATCAAGCTCAAGTGAGTTAGAGGCTCTCCAAGCACTCCACAAGCATGGACACTAAGTCCCAAGGGTGCTAAGCACCAGCCAAGGCCGACCACCACTTCTATTTATAGCCCCACAAACGAATATAGTCGTTAGCAAATCACTGGGTGAAAATCGTGAGCAACAGACGCACTGACGCTAAGCAACGGACGCGGCACCCCAACGTCTGTCGCTTAGATGGCCACCACGTGTCTTGTGCATTCAAAATCCAATGGTTGACTCCCAGTGTTAGACGCGTCCGACGTGAGACCGCTCCAGCGTCTGTCGCGTGACAGACGCGGTCCAGAACGCTCCCGCGCCCCGCTCAGCTACGACAGACGCGTCTGTCGGTCGATCGACAGACGCGGCGTAGCGTCTGACGCTCACGCGCTCGCCAGGCCGCCGAACACTGAGCGACAGACGCTGACGCCAGTGTCTGTTGCGTGAGCGTCCGCGCGTCTGTCGCCTCCTTCTCTGCTGACCGCGCCTAGGGTAAGCCGACAGACGTAGGTCCAGCGTCTGTCGCCTCTACGACCAGCGTCTGTCGCTATCAAAACAGTGACGACCACCTCCGTGACTTCGCCACTTCTTTCTGATTCCGACGTAAAGGAAAATAGTCATTTCATTTCCTCAAAAACGTCTGAATCCCCAAACCCCTCTCTACCCCTTAAACTCCATTGCCTTCGCAAATGTGCCAACACCAATAAGTGATCATCACCTTGTGCACGTGTGTTAGCGTTTTCACAATCATTTTCTCCGAGGAGTTAGGCACTTAACTTGCCTCACCACTCGATCCTAACACGTATGCAAAGTTAGATCGCTCAAGTGGCACTAGATGACCGATGTGCAAACAAGTTTGCCCCTCTTGATAGTACGACCATCTATCCTAAACCCAGTCATCAACTTCTCTATACACCTATGACCGGTGAAATGGAAATACCCTAGGTTATACCTTTGCCTTGCGCATTCCACTCCATCTCCTCTTATGTGGATGCAACACATGCACCAACCATATCACAAATGATATGATCCACTTCATATCATGATGTGACCTTGGTCCATCGATCTTGACCTCACTTGCTTTTCACCGTTGCGTCGGTTCATTGGCGCCAAGTCTTGCTCAAGCTTCACCGCCTCATGGTTCATCGCTCCAAAGCCTCCGACTTGCCCTTCACACTTACAACCGGTCCGTCGAGTCAAGCCTCATCTTGATCTTCACCACCTTGGCCACATGACTTCATGTCATGTCTCATATGCAACGCGCTCCTCCATGACACCATCACCTGTAGACTAATCTCCTGTGTATCTCACATTAAACATAATTAGTCCACCTAAGGTTGTCACTCAATTACCAAAACCAAACAAGAACCTTTTAGGTGCGAACAAGAAAGTGAGGTAGTACATAGGTACATAGCTCAAGTGCTCAAGATGAATATGTCTAGGGAGCCCATATTCATATGGGCCAACTCCCTTAAAAGGCCCAATAGGGGGTTGGTGTAATGTCATGTGAATTCCATCTCCATCAAAAAGGCGATTTTGAAATGTCAAGCATGAGGGCAAGGAACTCTGCAAAACCTTCAACAAAGAACCAACAAAGAAAGCTGGCAGAGGTCCAACTTTTTTCAAAAAAAGCTCCAAACCTTCAACTATTACAAAAACTCTACAAAACCACCAAAGAACCAAAAGACCTTTGGGCCTTCTCCAGTGCACTATGAAGATCTTTTCTATCAGTTCAATGTAATTGTCTTGTTTAACTTCATTTATACCTTATAAAAAACTAGAACCACCGAAGCCTTTCCAAACCTTATGCAAAGTTTACAAAGCTACGAATCTTTTGCCAAACCTTCGAACTTTTTTAAAAAAGTGAAAAAACAAACTGCTCCCAAACCTTCGGCGCAACACTTGAGCTTCGAACTCAGAATCTTCGTGCCTCTTTAAGAGCATATCGATTTTCTAACTAGCAAACCTTGCAAAGATTTATGTCCAATGTCATCTTTTAGCGCTTGATATGCAAAGGCAGGTTATCCTCCAACAAACAACACTGGGCTTATTTCTCGTCAAAGGTTTCAACATTATTTTGGGTCCAAAGCTGTCGACCTTCGATTGCTCAAGATGAATACTGTTGGAGGAGCCCATATTCATATCGGCCAACTCCCCCTTAGGCCCAATAGGGGTTGATGTAGTGTCTTATGAATTCCAACCCCACCAAGGTGGCGATTGTAAAATGTCATTGTCTATATATAATGCCATGAGCGTGAGGGCAAGGAACTGGCAAGGAACTCTCCTCTAACTCGTTTGCAAATCCTAATCACCAACTCTCCTCTCTCTCTACCCCTTAACCTATTCGGAACACAAGTTTCCAACAAATACTATCTTGTTTCAACTATGTTAGTTTCAGTTAATAATTGTTCAATTCCTCAGTGTAATCGAGAAATTTGTCTCAAGAGAAGTTAAATGGTTGACATCTTTATGCATTGAAGAGCAACTTTATTCAATCTAATATGCATAATAAATTGGTGTATAAAAATCCTATTGTATATATTTCATGCATTTGTTGATAATATTATTATATAAATATGAGTATTACTGATTTGATACTTATAATAAGGAGCCTCGATTTTAGAGTATCGCTTTAGGTCTAAAAAACTCAGGACCGGGACAACTTTATGTTACTGCACGGAATGGCCCATTTTGCCCTCCTCACGGGCGGTGCTGGCGGCGATGCGTGGCCTCTGCGGGCACGGACAGTCGAAGCGCCGGGGTAAGGTGGTGCGGGCCGGGGGACACGAGCACAGGCATGGTGGTGCTGGGACTGGCTGGAGGCGTCGCATCGTGCACGGGCGGAGGGGCCAGTTGCTAGGATGTGGGTGGAGGCATCGCATCGCGGACGGGCGGATGGGCCAGGGGGCGGAGGGGCCAGGGGAGCAGTGGCGGATGGGCCAGGGGGCGGACGGGCGGAGGGGTCAGGGGAGCAGTGGCGCTAGCACGTGGGTGGCGGTGTCGGGTCGCGAATTGGCAGTGGCGGTATCGGACGCTAGGAACAAAGAGATACGACGAGTGCCGAGGAAATAAAAAACGACGCAGTAAGAGATACTGATACGGACTCACGGGCTTCATGTCTAACTGACAAAGAAAAATGAAATAAATAGAAATGAGAAAAAATAAATAAAAATGTATTTTAGAGATTTCATCATTTTTATTGAGAAGCTATTTTACCAAATATTTTCTAAAAAGCTTCAGCAACCAGTAGAGCTGTTGGAGTGCAAGCCTCTCTTCCCCACTGCCGTGGTGGTGTGTCATGCCACATCAGTAAAAATGACATAATGTAGCGCATCTACTGTTTTCAATAGGGATGGCAACAAGGATTTGAGTCAGGTGGAGTCTCCGTAGACCTGGACCTGAAACCCAAATTCAGAATTTGAAACCGTACCGAACACCGATTCAGGTGAAAATCCACTGCCCCCCCCCCAAAAAAAACTTGGTGGATCCCCGAAACCCGATTAGTTCCTCGAAACCCGAAGCTCACCACCGTATGACAATACAACAAAAGGCTAATTAAGTTTTGTAGTTAGGTGATGAATCTATAATTACATGATATGAAATTGATGAATTAGATATGTTTGGTATTATTTGTGACAATGAACTGGTTATATTTGATGAACTGTTTATGTTTGAATTTGTTCCATGAATCGTGATGATGAACTGTACTAGTTGTGATGATGAACCATACATCATGATCTAGCTCACGCCAGATTCATAAATAATTATATATGTTGATTCATAATTATAAGTTAATATCTAGTTACTATTTGAAATTTCACTATATTTCTTTATGATGAATTCAAGACAATGACCAAATGATGAGTAGAGCACATGAAATTGGTTGGCACGGCTAGCATGACATGCTTTCATATTCAAATAAATATGTACACCAATACTTGTTTTGTACAATACGTTCATAATAATGATAACCTATCAATGATGACCTAGGTAGATTAACAATTATAGATGAACCAGTGAATTGTATCTCCATTTATTTTCTCTGGCTACCAGATTCATCCTATCCCATCCTATACTATCCCACCAACCTAGGGCTACAAACGGGTTTGTTCGTAAATCTACAAATAGACTTATACCCTGTTTGGAAGGTCTCCCAACGTCTCTGACTCCTCCAACTCTTGCAATGTTAAAAGCAATGTTCATCAAAACTTTTCTCTCTCTCTCTTCTCCAAATGAATTAGGAGTCGGAGAAGCTAGTATTTTTTGGTCCTCCTCCGGTACGGGGCTGAAGGCGGAAGGAGCTTGGCCAAATAGGCACTTAATTTTATGGATTACCCACATAACTCGCAAAAATTAAACCTATTTACCGGTTCACAAACAAATCCAACACCAACCTGAGAGCATCTACAAGAGTCTTTCTTAAACTCGTTCTCTAAATCATCGTTTTGAGAGGCATTTTGATAAAATTGCTCTCTATATCTTTCTACCTTCCAGCAACTTTTCTATATCTTGTATGCACTCTAGAGAGCCAACCCCGCTCTCCATCTTTAGCTAACGAGGAATTCAGAACATAGGATGACAATATTTGGATATCTAATTAAAGAAATTGTTAGAGAGTATTTTATTATCAAAATCTCTATTTTTGTTAATTAGGAGGCATATAAGATACTCTTGGAGTTGCTTAGACGCATGCTTAGAGCATCTCCGAGAGTATTTCTAAAATTACTCTGTAAATCATCGTTTAGAGTCATTTAAGTAAAAATAACTTTCTATATCTCTGTACCCTCTAATATTTTTTGTATATCTCATGCGCATTTTAGAGAACCATTCTCGCTGTCCATCTTTGACTAGTGAGAAATGCAGAATAGAGGATGTCAATATTTAAAGATCTAATTAAAGAGGTTGAATTTTTTCCAATCAAAATCTCTACTCGTGTGAATTAAGAACCGTCTTTCGAAAATGCTCCTAGAGTTGTGCTAACAGCCTGGCCCCACGTGGGCCCAAGCTGTCATTGGTTGAGCGTAGCTTGCGTACAAAGAGAGCGCCGCTACGAGCCTGCGAGGCTGCCACGGCCGATGGCTGCAGCCCGCAGCGCACCCCGTCTGGAGCGGGATTTTTTTTTTAATTTTAATCCGTTTTTATTCAATATTTTAATATTAATCGCTTCTAAATTTTTTTTTGCGGATCTCATCTTTTTGTCACGCAAGTTCCGTTGGCGCGACCAAATATCGTTGTCACGCCACATGCATTGGCGCGACAACATCTGTCATGTGAGACGGCATTTTCGACGTGGAAAACCTTGTTGCTCCACTCCCGCTCGCGTGACAGTATTGTTCTGTCGCGCCACCGAGAGGGGCATGACAAGGCTGAAATTTGAAAAATCATAACTCTTTAATACGACATCGGATGAAGATGAATTTTATATAAAAATGATAGCTCTCAATGAGATTTATAACTTTCTAGTTTTGAGTTTTTTTTCATTTGAAAACGTTAAGATGCTCAAAACATAATATAAAATTTTAGGACCATAATAATCGCGTACTAGTGCTTGTCACATTAGAAAAATAATATCTTTTTTATGTTGTCAAATGAAATACTTTTTATATCAAAGTTGTAGCTCATAACTAGATCTACAACTTTATAGTTTTCAGTTTTTACATTTGAGGTCGTTAAGATGCACAAAAAATAATATAAAATTTCAGTAGCTTAATAGTCGCATACTAGCGTTTGTCGCATTAGAAAAATAATATCGTTTTTGTATGAGGTCAAATGTAGATACGTTTTATATCAAAGTTGTAGCTCTTAATGAGATCTACAAGTTTTATTTAAAAAGCATTTTATGCGACATCAAATAAGAAATATATGATTTTTCTAAAAAGATAAGCCGTGAAACATGATTAATATGCTATTAAATTTTGTATTGTTTTTTTGTATCTTAACTATCTCAAATGAAAGACCTCAAAATTAAAAAGTTGTTGATCTCATAGTTAGCTCCAACTTAGTATAAAAGGTATATTTATTTGACACCAAACATAAAAAATATATAATTTTAGTAAAGTGATAAGACATGGTGCATAATTATTAAGCTTTTGAAATTTTATATTATTTTTTCTTGCATCTTAATGACCTCAAATGTAAAAATTGAAAACTACAAATTGTATACCTAATTGAGAGCTACAACTTTGATGTAAAAAACATCTTCATTTGACAACATACAAAATATATATTTTTTTTTTCTAATACGACAAGCACTAGTACGCGATTACGATAGTTCTGAAATTTTATATTAACTTTTTAAGCATCTTAATGTTCTTGAATGAGAAAACTCAAAACTAGAACTTTGATGAAGATATAATTTTAGTAAAGTGATAAGACATGGTGCATAATTATTAAGCTTTTGAAATTTTATATTATTTTTTCTTGCATCTTAATGACCTCAAATGTAAAAATTGAAAACTACAAATTGTATACCTAATTGAGAGCTACAACTTTGATGTAAAAAACATCTTCATTTGACAACATACAAAATATATTTTTTTTTCTAATACGACAAGCACTAGTACGCGATTACGATAGTTCTGAAATTTTATATTAACTTTTTAAGCATCTTAATGTTCTTGAATGAGAAAACTCAAAACTAGAAAGTTGTAGATCTCGTCGAGAGCTACAATTTTCATATAAATTTCATCTTCATCCGACGTCATATTAAAGAGTTATGATTTTTCAAAGTTTCAGTCTTATCACGCTATTCCCTGTGACGCGACAGAACAATACTGTCACGCTAGTGGGAGTGGCGTGATAAAGTTTTTCACGTCAGAAACATCGTCCAATGTGACACATCTTGTCGCGCCAACGCATGTGGCGCGACAGCGTTATTTGACGACCAAAAGGGTTAGATGCGAAAATTTCTTTAGGAGCGGTTATTATTAAAATATTAAATAAAAATCTATACATAATAATAAAGAGACAAAATTTCATGCTATTTTTTCGTCCATCCTTTTTTTTGTCTGTCTCCCTCTAACTACCGGACAATGGAGAGTTTCTTCCATCTAGACTTATATATATAACCGTACTCATACGAGTTAGAATAGCTCTTGTCTAGCATGATATGGAGTCCGATTCTAATATATATATAGTCTTAAGGTAATATTGATAGATAGAAATACTAATCCAAATATATCTCTCCGATCCTAAATCTGAATATGAATTTTAATCCAAATAGAAAAGGAATAATAATATTATACCTATACCTTCTACAATAAATTTTTTCGTCCAACATCTTCTTCGAGTAGGTCTCTCGGTTCCAAACTGCTTCCGTTGCCGTGCACATCATGATTTCATGGAAAGTTTTTCCCATTCCGTCACGGGTTCATGCATGAGCAGTTTGTTTCCTTTCTAATCCGTTGATTTGAAAAGGCCAAATTGCTTTAGACTAACATATCGATCAAATCTCTATTAAACACAAATCTGCTTGGAAAACATATTAAATATCACGCACATGCACATCATATAAAGAGAGAGGTAGCCACCGGCCCGTATGTTGCACCAGGGAGTCCAATGCGTATATCCTCTAATCTAATCCGTCGAGACTCAATGTGGCACGAGGCCGACGACGCGAGGCAACAGAGGATGTGTGGGCACAGCAGCAGAGACCCTGCGATCGTCGGAGTGGAGACCAATGCGTTGTCAGCAAGCAAAGCCATCTATGTCGACATCTATTGGCAGAATGATTTCCTAGAGCTATCATGTACAGTACTTCATCCGAGATGGATGCCCTTCTCGCGTTGCCGATGATGCAACACATGGACGAGCTCTGAAAAAAAGCTGATAGCCGAGTTCTGCAAGACGTACGGTGCCACAAAGTTCATGCTCAACGCCGCCCGAACCTTTGCTATGGTATGGTTGGAGAATACCGCCTTTCAAGTCGGGAGACCATGGGCTCGGCATCGACCGACACGAATTGGGTCACAATGATATCAAAACAGCAGCTAATCCTCTCCTCTGATGCATGAACGCCGTGATCTCTCTATGACCGTGATGCGGACCACAAAAAATGGATGGACAAAAAATGGCCAGAAATTTGGCATTTTTATTATCAGGTATAGATATAGATATAGAATAGTCATAGCACGGTGGCGGCGATAGCAAACCTTCTTCAGTGTTGGCCGTCCATGCATGAGTTCGGCCTCAAGTGTGAGTTGCATGGCGACTCATGGATTTCTCTATAAAAAAATCATAAGAGAATGAATTAAGTCAAATCTGTTGATGCTAACTTGATTTCAAACATACTCGACTCATCTCACATGAGAGCAGGGTTAATGTAACAAACAAATCTAATAGAGTATTAGTGTCTTCCTCATGTCCCATGATATATAGGATTTGAAATTATTTATTTAAGATTAGGCGAAGCTCAAATAAAAAAACTGATAAAAATAGATGGCCTATTATTATTGACATGAGCACCGCACAACAAATTGTATTATTTATTTAAGATTAGGCGAAACTCAAATAAAAAACTAATAAAAATGGATAGCCCATTATTATTGACATGAGCACCACACAACAAATTGTATTATTTATTTAAGATTAGGCGAAGCTCAAATAAAAAAACTGATAAAAATGGGAACTCCATTATAATTGACATGAGCACCGTACAATAAATTATACATCCCGTTGCAACGTACGATCATTTTTGCTATTAATAAAATATAAAAATTCTCCTATGGAGCGGCGAGCCAACGTGCCCACCGGCACCCCGCTCGGTCGGATCCTCTACATTAGCATCCGAATCTATTGGTCCATCACACCCACTCATCATGGACCACGAGTCCAAAGAAACGCTAAAACCTTTCGAACACACGTATCCGGGATCCGCTGCTCCCCGCCCGACGCCTTCGCAGTCGAACCTGCTCCTAGGAACCAATACCCACCGACAGGTGGCTCCAGTACCAGGTGGTCCCACATGTCAGTCGGTTCAGCGTCACTGTTTCGTGAGGGAACAGACGTGGATGGGTACCAGTACAAACCAGTGGCAGGCAGCGGTGTCGCCGGCAAAAATTTTCGAATCCGAGAGGTGTCGTCTGCCTATCACTGCCATTTCGCTCCCGAAGAAATCGCGAGAGGGGAGCGTGCCGAGCTGAGCAGGCAGGCGGTAGTGGCCGAGCGAAAGCATCCTCGATCTCGTAGCCGCCGCCGCTCGGTAGGAAGGAAGGAGAGCAATGGAGAGGGCGGTGCCGGTTCGGAAGCCGCACACCAACACGGCCGACCTTCTCTCCTGGTCGGCCACGGGCCCTGACGCATCTGCCTCGCCGGCCGCGTCCTCCCGCCCCAGCCTCAAGGTTTGTTGTTGCCTATTGATACCCTACCCGCGTCGGTGTGTTGTGAATTGATTGTTCATCTGTTTCCGCGCTATATGCGGCTGACCTGGGGGTGATGATTGGTGAGCAGCCGGCCGCGGGGATTACGCCGGCGATGTTCGGCGCGCCGGTCACCGAGCAGGAGGCCGAGGATCTGAGCAAGAGGTGAGATCTGGGGCATCCCTTTCCGCATTCCGTGCTGATCCGCTCGATCTGTGTCGTTTACTGCATTCTACTTTAGTTATTAATCCGATTCCGATCTGATCTAGCGATTCGTATCTATGTGTGCGTGCGTGCGTGCTCTGTTCGGATGTGTGCTCCTGCCGATCCAGTCGATGTCTCATTTCAAACATAGCAAGCCTGGTTGCTCTGGTTTTGGCGAGAATCTCATTCTATAATGGATGGGGTTTAGCGAGGAGTGGCAGCTGCACGTTTCAATGCTTGCGGCACCTTCCCATGGTGGTTGCTGGGGAGCAGTCGCTTGCAGGCGATTGGTTCATGTGAAGGCTGGGCCGTGCGCGTGGGGTACCATGCAAGTGGGTGACGCTGCTAGTGTCCAACTTCATGGTATCAGTAGTGTATTGTAGATGGCGTTAGGCTCCAAGTTTTTCGCACTGACTGAAAGTGATTTCAGGGATGCAGAACACAAGCTCACAATTTAAAATTTGGATATTTCCAGACTGGTGATGTGATGGCAGGCTGTGCGCACCGACTCCTTGGTGTAGGCTGTAGCAGTGTCACTGCCTATTTAACATGTTGTTTCTTTTGAAAGTAACAACACTTGTTTTACATTGGAGGGTGTTGCAAAAATTCAGGCAACTGTGACAAACCTTGTGTATGTTTCTTTTAGAAATTCGTGTTTTAAATGAAAATGTGTACCTGACATTTCTGTGGTTGAGTGCTTGCATTGGACGATGGTAGACAAACAGCTGAGGATGTTCTAGTCTATGTACTACCTCTGCCCCGAAAAGAATGCAATTCTAGCATAATACCCAGTCAAACCATCTTGAGATTGACTAAAGTTTATACCAAAAGAATATCAATATTTGTATTTATGATATCACATTAATATCATTGGATTTGTCTTGGAATTTATTTTCCTGTATACGTAGTATACTTTAGATAGTTTGACTAGGGATATTACTAGAATTGCATTCTTTTCCAGAAGGAGGTAGTAATTTTCGACATTGCTTCCAAATTTATCTCTGGCACTTCTTCAGAGATAAAATATATTGAACATTAATCTTACTGTTGACCTGCTGTAGTGAAAGGAAATTTTGCTCTGGCTCAAAGTTGAAAGAAATGAGTGGAAGTGGGATCTTCACTGAGAAGAGTGAAAATGGTGATTCAGAGGCTTCGAATCCTGCTAACAAGACTTCCTTGAGGATGTACCAGGTACTGGTCTATGTCTTATTCAGATCATTCTAACGGAACCTATTCTTGCCTTCTTAGTATTACTGTGCTGATCGGAATGCCAAGTTGATGCATGTTTTATTACATTTCTGTCAAGGAAAGGCACTATAACTGATATTTCAAAGGAACTGCATCTTCCAGAGCTCATATTTCTCACATTGTGCTAAGTTTTATTCATGCATTGATTGGTTATGTAACTTTTATTCTTGACTATAGCTTATGTATCTCTAGTTATCTTGCAATGATTGATTATCACCATAGTTCTCAAGGCGTCGCCTAGGTGACGCCTAGGCGTCCAGGCGCTCCCCAATCGCCTTGCAGAATGGCCGCCTAGGCGGGCAAGGCGGGCGCCTAGGCGAGCAAGGCGGGCGCCTAGGCGTCTAGGCGGTGGTACATCGCTGTGCCTCGCCTTTACGCCTTAAGAACTATGATTATCACAGAAGAACTGCCTTCTTACCATGTGATTCGGCTTTTCATGACAGCAAACTGTGACCGGTATAAGCCAGATTTCATTTAGTGCTGATGGAAGTGTTTCACCGAAGAAGCCATCATCAATACCTGAGGTGGCTAAGCAGCGAGAGCTTAGTGGTACCCTGGAAGATGCTGATGCTAAAATCAATAAGCAGCTTTCTGAAGCTAAGACCAAGGAGCTTAGTGGGAGTGACATCTTTGGTCCGCCTCCTGAGATTCCTGCCAGGCCATTGGCTGCTCGTAACATGGAGCTACAAGGAAATGTCGATTTCTCACTTCCACAGCGAAGCGTCCACACATCAGTTAAAGTATCTAATGTAAGTGACATTAGAAGATGACTCTCCTATTGATATTTTGATGTACATTTTATTCATTTCTTGGCTGTATGCACTACCGCTTAGCCAGTCAAAGACATAATATAGGAAATTTGGTTCGTCATGTCTGGGAAACAAATATCAGCTCCAACTTTATATGGTTTGTACATGTCTGAAGATTGCAGGCTAGTATTTCATTTTGAGCAGTTATTTGTATGACTTTATTTGTTTTATGTTCAAATGATGCAAATATTTGAGTTACCAGCTATTTTAATATAACTTTGTACTGCACTCATACCTAACTCTGTACTGTGCTTTGCATAGCTACCTGCTGAATACTATGTTAGATTATTAGTGCATGCTGCTGCTTTTTATACTAACAATCAAATCTGTCTATGGTAAAAATATCTGACCAAGAAATCAGAATTTGAAGCTGGGCTTGATAATGTACTGTTGCTTGGATCTTCTCCTCTAGCGTGATAATGTACTGATTTGATATGCCTAATAGTTATATTTGTACCATCATTCGATAGGATAATATATTTGTACCATCATTCTATAGGATAATACGAAAAGGAAAATTTTGGTGTTTATGTTACAAAGAATGTGTTTATAAGCTTTCATATGAAATACACTAGCTCGGCTAACAGCAGTGCATAGAACAATCCCTCATGTTTACTTGATGTTGTCATCATATGACTTGATATTCTTTGGAAACCATCATATTTACCCCTTGGAACAAAAGGTAGATGCTTTGCATCATGATGAATATATCTTACCATCTGAATCTATGTAAACTTTTGTTGCAGCCTGCCGGAGGTCCAAGCAACATCTCGTTCAGTGAAGAGCCTGTAGTGAAAACAGCAAAGAAAATCCACAACCAGAAGTTCCAGGAGCTGACAGGTAACAACATCTTCAAGGAGGACGTCCCTGCCTCAGCTGAGAAGTCTCTGAGCTCTGCGAAGCTGAAGGAGATGAGCGGCAGTGACATCTTTGCCGATGGAACTCCAGCTCCCCGAGAATACCTCGGCGGCATCCGGAAGCCCCCTGGTGGCGAGAGCAGCATCGCTCTGATCTGATTGTTCTGGACTGCTTTAGTTCGGACTGGCTATAGCTCCCCTCGTCACTGAAGCTCGCAGAGAGTGCATTTCTTGACCTCTCGGTTCTCCAATCGTGTTGGGGATCATAATTTATGTTGGGTATCGTTAGTCTAATATAATGTAGAGTCAGCAGAATCTGACTCGGTCACTCGTATCATCTGATACGCCAGTGTGTGATCTTTCATCTTTGATTCTTGCTACATTATTATGTCAAGTATTAGTACACCCGAACTGGAACTTTTGCAATAATTATTTTGGACTCATTTCTGGGCTTATGGCATCATAGGATGTTTTGCTTGTGCTGATGTTTGACGCAGAAGGTCCATACTCGTCTTCTATTGGCCCTCTTAAACGTTTGATTGCAAAGTGTGGGCCAAATTTTGTATCATTTGGTAACAAAACCCCTGGAAACGAAGATTAAAGTATCCAGAGTTGTTTTTCTATAGCTGTCCTGCGCCGCGCCTAAAAAAATTTAAACATCCCAGTTGATGTCAAGAGTGAAATAGTATACGTAAGTGTTGTTTTTTAATAGCTTAAGGGTAAAATAGTAAGTCAAGGGTGAAATAGTAAAACATTAAGGGTAAAATTGGAAAAAAAAATGAAAATAAGAACCGACTCCGCTGGGGATCGAACCCAGAATCTCTGGTTCCGTAGACCAGCGCCTTATCCATTGGGCCACGGAGTCCTGATTGATACGAGTATCATTAAAGTCTATATGACCGGAAGCTATCACTGACAACGAATGCTTAATCCTCTTCTTATTCAATCTTGCATGACGTATTACAAAACCCACGGATAAGAATACGCACTCAATTTCAGTCTTAGTCCAGGCACAACTCTTGCTCAGACAAACGAACAGAACAGACAAACTGAAGCATTGACAAACAGAACGTCCGAGGAAGCGTGTCACGTCCACAACCGAAGCGCTAACATCCTGTCAGTACCTCATCAGGGGTCCTCGGCGGTCGTCTTGGTCGGCGGCGGCTGCACGAACCGTCTCCAGTACCAGTGGCGCTCCCAGATGGCGCCCATGGCCTCGAGCGGCACCCCCTTGGTCTCCGGCAGGAACGCCACGACGAAGGCGGTCATGACGGCCACCCAGGCGGCGTAGTAGATGAAGGTGGCGTACTTGAGCGCGCACAGCATGGAGAGGAACGTCTGCGTGAGCAGGAACGTGGCGCCCAGGTTGACGGCCACGCTGATGCCCTGCCCCGCCGACCGGATCTCCACGGGGAATATCTCGCCGGGGATCACCCAGGCGAGCGGTCCCCAGGACCAGCCGAACGCCGCCGAGAAGACGCACGTCAGCGCCAGCACGGCCAGGGAGTAGGGCCTGGCCATGGCGTTCCCGCCGTCGGCGCCGATCTGGGAGCCCATGATCCACGCGACCGCGACCTGGCAGATGATCATGACGAACCCGCCGGTGAGGAGCAGCGGCCGGCGGCCGTACCGGTCGACCGTGACGGTGGACAGGAGCGTGGACCCCAGGTTGACGGCGCCGAGGATGACGGCGCCCATGAGCGCGGCGTCGCTGCCGAACCCGGCCGTCTGGAATAGCACGGGCGAGAAGAAAGCGATGACGATGACCCCCGTGAGCTGCTGGAACAGCGGCACCGCCACAGCCATCGCCAGGTGGTGCCGGTGCTCCCGCCTGAGGATCCGCCGGAACGCCCCCTTCTCGTGGGCGCGCGCGGCGTCCACGGCGCGGGCCACGTCCTCCAGCTCCGCGTCCACGTCCGCCTTGGCGCCCCTGACGCGGCGCAGCGCGGCGCGGGCCTCCTCCACGGGGCGCCCGCGCACCAGGAGGCTGCTGGGCGTGTCCGGGATCAGCAGCGCCCCGGCCACGATGACGGCGGCGGGCGCCGCGGCCAGGCCCAGCGACAGGCGCCACCCCCACGTCGGGATGCGCGACGTGCCGTAGTTCACCAGGTTCGCCGCCAGGTTGCCGATGCTGAGGAAGAGCTGGAACCCCGTCGTGAAGGCGCCCCGCCACTTGGGCGGCGCCGTCTCCGCCAGGTACACCGGCGCCGCCTGACAGCCATGCATTTGTCAGTTGTCACGCAACATTAGCGCGTCGTAACACACCGTACGTTTGTCACGCACGTGTCATCATGATGCATCATCACAATTCACACACACTAGCTACTTGCAAAAGATTAATAACATGGGTCCTGCGATTCAGCGATTGCGTGTGAAGTCAACCAGCTGGACAGCCAACTACTCCAAGAAAGCCGGATGCCTGCATGAGTTGCAATGCAGGCCGGGGCTTGAGAGCGACGTGCTGGCTCAAAACCAACCACAAGCCCTAGCTACCTCGAGGGACAGTGCATGAGCAAACGAAGCAGGACGACGGCAAGTCGCAACAACCTTTCCCAACTACTCTTCTTTGGTGGAGGTGGACAGCACCTCTCACTCACTTCATATCTTGTGCATGAATTCATTTTACCCGAGACTAGAGTATCCTACCAAACACTTTAGGTAGGCTTTATTGCGAAACATACTAATATATTCGCATCACTTTAGTTCTAAAAATAAATACTTACCATGTCAAAAGTCAAAACCACACATGGGACAATTTTTAACCATTTTTGTGCAACGACATGTTACTTTTTTATTTCCTGTCAAGAAGAACGCTAACTACTTGTACGTACTACTAATCTTATAGACAGCTAGGGACTAGTACATAATTACATAGTCTGTTCGTTTCGCTGAAAAATCATGGTTGAAAGTACTGTTCGCTGATTTGTTATGAGAGAAAAACACTGTTCGTTTGTTGAAAAAGTACAGCTCATAAGATAAGCGAACATGGCCTACCGTAACTGGAGCTGTGGACCATGAGTTTGATTGGGCATACTTGATAAAGTAGGCTCCGCTTCAAAGTTGGGTAGGTTTAATTTGTAGCTCTATCTATCCATCTATATAAGTCGACAACAACGTAACAACGCACATCATCAAGATACAAAGTCCACTTTATTAGGGCAAGAGTATTGGTTTGACAATGCACACTAATTAAGGGCAAGAGTATGGGTTTTATTTGGCCATCCTATTTCAGCAATGTAACGAAATGCAAATGGTGTGCTAGTGGCTCTTATGGTTGTGTGTCATCGTCTACACATGCTCTGCCAAAAAGTCGCCTATCATCTAAAGTTTGCTTATTATTATTGGAACCAAGTACTCCTATCATTTTTTAACTAAAAAACGAAACCTAAGTTACAGTGTCAGTTTAAGACCATGGAAGGAGGGAACTAAATTTTGTAGTTTAAGGGCAAAACAGCTGCTGCCTGCTGCAAGACTATTTGACAATATTTGATTTTTTTTGCAAGTTCCGCACTAGGTAGAAAGATGATTGCTCCTGAAATATCATCATGTTGCGAAGACATAATTTTACTTGTAAAACTTAAATTTTGTATTGTTTATTTATCCAAAAATAGTCAAATTGTGTCATTTTTTTATTTAAATGGTACAAGAGTTGATCGATAGATTCAAATTCAAATGGGTTTCGAGGCGATGTTGATTTTATAGCAATTTGCAATATAGCGTAGGAGAAATAGTGTGTGTGGATAGTGTATCAAAACATATTATTATATCTAGATGCATAACAAAATAGATGTATAAAAAAGTCAAAGCGGCTTATAATTTGGAACGAATAGAGCAATGACCAGTGTAATACTAGTACTTGTGTCATATGTGTGTTATTCACAAAGAAAAGAATGGAGTGCCTGCCGGCATGCAACACCTGGTTGGTAAAGCCGATGCCGAAGCCCAGCAGCATGCGTCCGACGATAAGCATCGCGACGTTGACAGCGGCGGCGTTGACGGCGGCGCCGGCGAAGAAGAGCGCCCCGCCCGCGAGCATGACGGCCTGCCTGCCGATCGCCCTGGTGACGCGGCTGGCGACGAGCGAGGCGGCCAGCCCTGCCAGGTACAGCGACGACGTGAACGCCGTGAGCACGTGGCTGTCGTAGACGCAGTACTCGTCCCGGCGCGCCGCGGCCATCCGGCGCAGCACCCCCGGGAAGAAGCGCGACAGGAACGACTCCATCGCCGTGACGCCCCCCGAGATGCCGATGTCGTAGCCGAAGATGAGGCCGCCGGAGGCCGCCATGAGGCAGGTCACCACCACGGAGAACGTCACCCGCCCGCCGTAGTCGACGGACGGGCCGGCGGCCACGGCGAACCCTCCCCCGGCCATGCTTCCTTGCTGCTCGTTCTCGAGCGCAGGCGGCTGTACCCACTACAGTAGCTCATTCCCTCACCAACAATTTATACTACTGACGAGTGACGAGTACTGCATCAACGTGAGCAAGTCGTTAGGTGAGCAGCTCATTCCCTCACCAACAAATTGCTCGATTCTCTTGCAAGCCCCAACGGACCTTCGAGTATGCAAGTGAGAAGCTAGCTCCTAGCAACCCCATGGATGGCGACGTTTGGAGTAGTAACAGGATGAAGCACCGGGGTATGCGATTCTTGTCAGGGATGAATTCGGCTGCCGTTTGGAGCGACAAAACTAAGCAGGGCGGCCGGACCACCGGGCGCCGGATGACGTTTTTCTGTCTGCCTGTGGTTGGCACTTTGCTCGTCCCCGGAACTTGGCTTCGTGTGGTGGAAGACTCTTGTCTTCTTTGGGGGCGCTCGTGGGGCTGTCTGGGGTTGAAAATGCGCGCCCGAAGCTTGCCGGCAGGTGTTGCCTTTGGGAGAGAAGGAAAAGGCAGATTGTTGAGATTAATTGATGGGCCACCAGAATGCATAGGATAAAATTAGCTTGTCGAAGGCATGGGTGTTGACGCCGAAAATCAACATGTGAAGCCGTCAATGACTATTTGCTTCACTTTCGTAGAAACACTAGGACTAGTTTTCAAGCAAAATAGTAAAGAGATTTTCAATTATGGAACAGCAAAGGATACTCCGATTCGCTTGTTTGTGGGAAACTAGCAAAGCATAACTACTAACCTAGATGCGAAAAGCAGATGAAGAAAATAACTGAACAGAATAGTGATAATTTGTTTTTGGGCGATGTTGGATCCCCCTCTACCGGCCTTAACCCCACATATATATAGGCTGATCTAGACTTTGATCTCCTTCTGTCCGCTCAGTTCCTCAGCATCTCCGTGGTGCACGGCATGCACAGTGCGTCAGCCCGCCATGCGCAGGACGTGCTCGGTCAGTAGCCACCGTCTCTGCACCTGCATGTCTCCTGGATTCTTGCGCATGCACCGGTTGCTGCATCTCGCCTTCATATGACCAGAATATACGCCCTGACCCTGCCCGTCGTGATCCACCTGAACGAGCCGCGAGCCGCGCACCGCATTTCCATGCAAAATGTTATCTGGTGCTTGATCCGATCCCCGCGACAGCTTTCTTGTTGTCCGTTTCCTGATGACGCAGTTTTTTTTAACCGGGGAGCCTTTTCTCCTGGTTGCCCGTTTCCTCAGGACGCACATCTCCTGGACGGCTGGACTACCGCTGCATTCACGCGTTACTGTATTGCTTGCATTTGAGTATAATGACCAGTTGCTCCTATGCATGCACACGTAGCTGCCGTTTATTGCACTTGGACAATATTAAACAATTAGGGAGCAATTAATGCCTTGACTTGTCAGCCATGGTTAAAAGTAAACCGGCTTCATCTCCCCTTTGCTTTGCTAATCACCAGCCAAGATTAACATTAAACTTAACCGGCTTCACTTGTTAATTAAACATATCAGTATGCCTAAAACCTGTGGTCGTTAATTTCTAATAGATTAATCGGCCATTAGCAATATTGGCTAGCCGACTGATCATTTTAAAAATCATGAGAGCTTTACCAATCACAACCAAATTTGATAGCCGAATTAAGCTTTTAAATTTAATAGCCCGGCCAAATAAATTTCCTAAGCATACTAGAAAGCTCAAGCTATAAAAAGATGTCAAGTTTGGTTGTCAACAATGGGCAAAACACAACGCATTGGATAAAATTGGCCTGTCAAAGGAATGGGCACAAGTAGGGATGAAAACGGATCGGATACGGACGGATATCACTGATATCGTATTTGTTTTCGTATTTATGTTCGGATTCGGATTCGAATACGGATAGTATAAAAAATGACGGATAGGATACGATTGGATATCGACATCATAAATATGTGATTTAAATATTCGGATACGGATACGGTATCGGATGTTAAATATCCGGACTCGGATACGGACGGATTAAAACCCCTCTAAACGGATTCGGTCTCGAATACGGTCGGAAAATATCTGTACCGTTTTCATCCCTGGGCACAAGGAGTGCATGCGAAAAAGTCCTTTTATCGTTGTGATCATCAAACTCCAAAACTAGATATCTTATCCCATTGACTTTCAAAATCATATAAATTATCTCCCTACTCTGGTTAGAAGTGGTTTTCAAAGTCGTTTCATCCTCTTTTAGTTAAAAAATTCCAATAATACCTAATAAGATTTTTAAAATACAAAGAATGTCTTTAGGTTTCTGAATATTCCGTGAAAATCCGAGAAATATATTAGGACACGAAAAACCCAAAATAGAATACATAGAACTCATGAAAGGATCTCAAGAAACTTCAAAATTTGATTTAGCTTTAAAAATGGGAAAAGAATCTACAAAATTTCTGAAACATTCTAATTGATGTTTTCAAAATGTTTTTAATATTTTTCCACACTAAAACACGAGATACAACTAGCCTGAATACATTAAGGATTAAATGTAGTTGCATTTTTGCTTGTTGCATATCATAGATTTTTTAAGTAAAAAAGATGATCCGCCTTGAAAACACTTCTAAACCTGGGAAGGGCGGTTGTTAATGTTTCGTAGCTAGGCACCCTCAAATCGATTAGTAAATTTATAGTCTTGTGTAGGCTTCACATGGCTAGCACTTAGAGTTCGCTACGTTCGCTTGGCTGATAAACCACAGGTGAAAGTACTGTTCGCTAATTTATTGTGAGAGAAAAACGTTGTTAAATGACTGATTGATTTGACTGATAAGCTCAAGCGAACAAGGCGTTAGGATTTATATTGGTTCATGCAAAATGTGCCTTATGTCCGGTTTGAATGTTGTTCGATCGTGCTCCTAAGTACGATGGTTCGACGTTTGCAGGAGAGGTTACAAATAAAATATGGAGAGAGAGAGGGAAAACGAGTCTAAAAATTGAGGGAGTTTAAGCCGAGAGACTGACGTCTTTTGCTTTTGTGGGAATCAGATGCCCATGCTGTCCCTTATTATAACGAGAGAGCAGAGCTATACAAAGGGAGAGAGAGGGTTTAGTTTCCAAAAATTTTCAAGATTTTCTGTCACATCGAATATTTGACATATATATAGAATATTAAATATAGATTAAAAAAACTAATTATACAGTTTGGTAGAAAACCACGAGACGAATCTTTTAAGCCTAATTAGTCTATAATTAAACACTAATTGATCAATACAAACGAAAGTGTTACAGTAACCAAAGCCAAAAATTTTCACGAACTAAACACACCCAGAGTATGTGACACTGGTCTAGGGAGTCATGCATCCTATTGTTACTACACATTCCTCTGTGCGAGGCGATGTTCCAATATCGTGTAGGATTTGATCTCAAAAAAAATATTGTGTAGGCCCTTGTTTAGATTGAAGATTTTTTCAACATGATGAATAGTACCACTTTCGTCTTATTTGACAAATATTGTCCAATCGTATACCAACTAGGCTCAAAAGATTCATCTCGTGATTTTAAACTAAACTGTGTAATTAGATATTTTTTTTACCTACATTTAGTACTCCATGCAAGCGGCTAAAAATTGATGTGATGGAGAGAGAGTGAAAAAACTTAGAATTTTGGGCTAGGATGACATGTGACGTGGGAATCTCTCCAACCATGCTGATGTGATGAGGGTGCTATTGCGTGGTCCTACTATGCATGACTCGTGAGTGGATGGAAAAATACACCACAGCGTTGTCATAGTGTCGCGACAGTATTGCAACAGTAGCGCTACGCAACAACGTTGTGGGGGTGTTCGACGGGAGTAAATTCCAGCAGGTGTCACGGTATCACGTCGAATATTCGGATTATAATTATAAAATCAATTATAGAAGTCGTGACTAATTCACGAGATAAATCTATTAAGACTAATTAAGCTATTATTAACATATGTTTACTGTAACATCACATTATTATGAACTAATTAGACTTAATAAATTTGTCTCGTAAATTAGTCTTAAACCGTACAATTAATTTTATAATTAATTTATATTTAATACTTTAAATTAATATCAAACATGCGATAGGACTTGAGGGGACGGCATGTCGTGTCGCTTGTCTTGTCTTGCTGCACACTGTTTCGACTTGCCCACTGCACCTGCTATATCTTGAGGGGCAGAGCTGCCTGTTTTCGCTTGAATCCTTCCGCAGGACGCCGAGTGGCACGCGGAGTTTTTTTTTGAGAAAACGTATCTGTATTTCAGGTAAGGAAAACCAGCGTACAAACATACGAATACAGACACGTATAGAGATACAGAGACGACTGCAACAGCCAAACTACACGAAGATCCCTAGAAAAGAGAAAAAAAATACATCGATGCACTTGGAACCTTCGTGAACCGCCAGTAGTCGCCCTCCTCGTCGCCGACCACCGCCGTCGCCGAAGAAGACGAGCAACACCTTGAGCTGGAGGGGTCCCTTCGCGCTAAGGCTTTGAGCGGAGTCGAAATTGACACCTGTCGCGGAGGACAGGATGAAGACGTAGGTCACCCAACGACCGGGGCCGCGCCCCAACTCCTCCAACTCCCAGATCCGGACACATCTCCGACGACCACCGCCATCGGAGGGAAACTGAGCCAGATCCGGCCATCCAGCAAGCACCCCACCGACAGACATCTCCGTAACCAAAAGAGAAAGGGCCAGTGACAACATCACCTGACGAAGCCGATGAAGCCCCGGGCCCGGACTCCTGAACAGTACTCGTCGACCTCGCCGATGGCGCCGGAGGAGAGCGCCGTCGGGGCGAAGAAGAGGTCGGGAGAGGTTATTCCCTGGCGCTGTCAACGCATCCGCCTCGCCGACACCGCCCGGACAGACTCGCCGCAGAGGAACGTCCTCCCGGCCAAACCTAGCTCCACCACCGACCGATGGAGAGCAAACCCTAGAACTAGGACACGAACCTAATCTATATACACCCGCACGGCGATTTCCCAGCCATCCTCCCACTCCAGTACCGAAACGGCGACCGGAGCAGGAGAAGGCCGGCGAAATCGCCGCCGGAACCCGAGTCTCCTCCTTCTTCGCCCTTTGGGAGCTGTAGCAAGGAAAGGGGAAAGAAGGTGAGCAGAGCGTGGAGTGGCACGCGGAGTTGGACGTACAGTGCAAGCCGATCTCATGCGGTGAGGGTATCTGGGTTATAAGTACTTGACAGCGTCAATTTAAATGGTTTTGAGAGTTGAGAGTTAGATTTGAGATTTGAGAGGGAAAAATGTTCGCTTTTTTTAGACAAGAGAAAAAAAAATTTATGGAATCAGGTGGAAAATGTTCGCTTTTGAAATCAGAGGTGGAAAATCAGATCACGTCGATAATTTACGGAGGTAAAACCGTAAAAGTGAACTTTTCCGCGTAGCTGCTGCCGTGGAACAAGATAATAAGAGGCTTCGTGAGCCCTTATGGTAAAATAATTTTGTTGGCTTAACTAACTCTAGTTTATTAGATGACATGGCCAGTGAACAACCCACGAGAGGTGGGAGGGGCGCGGGGCACGAGTGCACCTATATCAAGATATACAATTTAGCTCCGCTGAAGACAAGTAAACAACACAAAACAAATATAAGATGCAACCAATATTGAATGAAGCAAATATTAATGGTGAATGTACTCATGCTAGTTGTATCTCATGTATTTGTTGTAAAAATATTTTCAAAACGCGTTTAGACATCGGTTACAATGTTTTAGAATTTTTCTAGATATTTTTTTTGTTTTTCTGGAGCTAAGTGTAATATTTAGAAGCTTCTAGAGATATTTCTTTGAGCATTATGTTTTATTTGGATTTAACTTGTCCCAATCTATATATTGGAACAATGCTTCTAACCTCGTATAGAAGCAATTTAAATAGTTTTGTGAGCTGAAGGGATGAGATGCATAATTTTAGAGTTCGAGTAGAAAAGTTGGAGTACGAGGATAATTTCATGTCACATCACACTAAAAAAATAACTTTTTTTTAGTGAGACTCTCCCCCTTAATATCCGTTCGATCGTTTCGGCATGGACTCAACCCGATGGCACCTCAACGTGCACTGCACGCCTCTGGCTGTAACCGATTCGAACATCCTGCTTGATTGCGTGATCCCGGCATCAAAAACTCGTGTGTTTGACTGTTTGTTAGGAAAATCCAGTGTTCAAGTGTAGCACGCAATGACTCATGTCACGTGGCCGCTTGAGTGGGAAAGGAGATCAGAAATTTGCGTCGCAGAGGAGATACGGCGATGATCATGTTTTGGGGCTGCAAGATTTAATTTGGACATTAGAAATTGATACGGCGAAATTAACGCAATAAAAACTTTATTCTAACTTGTAACATGGGATGGACTCAGTACTCTCTACGTTCCAAATAATAAAACATTTTGACTTTCCTCCATACATTGCTTTTACTATGTATATGGATATAGTGAAATATATCTAAATACACAACAACAAAAACAACTATATACATAGAAACGGAAATGTTGTGGCGTGGGCGTCCGTCCATCTGGATGCAGCCTTCCCGGTCTACACGCTACCAGCTCAACAAGCCTGCCTACTCACCTACGTCTCCTCCATCTCTCTCAGAAAAAAAACTCCCCCATCCCTCTTAGAAAAAAACTTCTTACTTCGTCTGACGTCGTCACATGGCTTCACGGCGCCGTGCGGCCATCCATGTCGGGCCCCTAACTTAGAGTCCTCTGTGCATCATGTATCAGTCCCTAGATCAGTAGCTGATACGCATAATTCGAACAAGATTGATATCAAAAACCATACTTATATTGCTAATGGGGAAAACACATTACATGGTTCGGGTTTACATAGCTTGAGCCACTGGCCTTATATCGTATATTAGAGTTCTAAAACAGCGGTCCTATGTCAACGGGCTCCATTTCTACAGGCAGCTTGGAGTGCGGACGTAACCCTAAACTTATTCTTTAAGCATATTCCCATATCTCAATTGTCATAGTCCTAGCGTGGCTCTCGAACAGCTCCGTCTTCGAGTATACTCTCAGTATCCTATCCTTGCGTAGCTCCAGAAGTTCCATCTAGATAGGTACTCTTGTAGCTTCACTCCTAAAAACATAGAATGGAGGGGGTTGAGTACGTAAAGTACTCAGCAAGGCCTAAACTTTGGGTAGAGAAAAGTGGAAGGGAAAGACTATATGTGGAGGTGGTTATGGTGGTTGAGGTGAAAATAGTAGGGTGAAGTAGTTATATTTATAGGTTGGATCCTGGCAGAGTATTATCATTCTCACCAGTTCCCGTTGTTCATTATAATTATCAAACTAGTAAAATACAATCTTACCAGATTATTTCAGTTGTAGAAGTCTAATCATAGTATCCCATTCTAGCATCTACCCATTCCAAGGATGTGGCTATTCGAATAGATTTAGTAAAACTCTGCAGAGGTGTATAAATTTCCCCACAAGATAGACATAGTCCGACACCATCGTCATGGCTTAGACAAGTCTAACCAGACCTCGTACCCATATATATGCGACCTTAGATATCCATATAACTCTACCACGGTTTCTCAGGGGTTAAAAACACACAAAACTAGGATGATACCTAATCATTCTAACATGATGATACCAAATCATCACAAAATAACACGGCTCGAACACGGCCAAAAATAATCAAGGGCTCGAACGTGTAACACCTCTGGGTGTTAAGCATGCATTCACATCCTAAATCATGAGCATTTGCATTTCATACATGTTCATCATCGCATGCAAATTAAGTTGGAATTTATTTAAACTGTGATAAACATGTTTGGACTCTGAATTAGTAAAAATCCTAGGTAAAAGTGGTAAAAATTTGTTGAGCTATAACTCTAAATGACTTAGAAATAATTAACATGATTTTTGGAGCAAGTTTTGTATTCAAAATCTTCTCAAATCTTGCTTCTAAAAATATTTTAGAAAATTGAGTTTTCATTTAAAAATTTAACTTTAAATCAATAATTCAAAATCTATTTAGAATTTTGAAAAGTGCCCTAAATGAAAGTTGTAGAGAATAAAATTTTGAACAACTTTTGTTTTGGGGGCAATTTGTGAAAATGTCTTTTTCATCTTTAAAATTTGAATTTGAATCAAATTATAAAATCTAGAAATATATTTAGAAAAGAAAAAGAAATTTCTTACCTTAACGGGCCACCGCCCCACTTCTAGCCCAACAGCCGAAGCCGGCCCGCGCCCGCGTCCGTGCCTGCCTTCGCCCGCACGCGCTCGCCGCGCCAGCGTGACCGGCCGCGGCAGGCCACGCACGCCACGTGGTGGCCATGCGCCGACGAGCTCGTCGCACGGCGTCTTCAGCTGGTCTTCACCCCACACCTGGCCGCCCACTGCTCCGCCTTCATCTCCTCTGCCCACTGCTCACCTCCTCGCCCGCGCGCTCCTCCTCTCCCTCGTACAGCCATCGCTCCGCCATCGCGCGCCATCACCGGCACCTCCCACCTCTGAGCCGCCGTTCCCGCGCAACGGACGCATCTCCTTCCGATTCGTCTTGCCACGCGCTCCGCCACCTCCTCCTCTCCTCCGAACGGGCCACTGTGTGCTTTGCTCATCGACGGTGAGGCTCAATTGAGCGTCTTCCCGCACGTGCCACCGAGCCGGGCCGCCGAGCTCACGCTCCGCCCCCGACGTCCTCGCTCTCTCTTCTCCCCTTGCATCACGCTATCGTATTCGCCTTTTTCCGCACAGTCCTTTTGCTCGCCACACCTCGCCCACTCGCGACCGGAAGCGGCCGCTAGCCGTCGGCGGCCACCGCACCGCCGCGGTCCCGGGCGCTGGGATGCCCCGGCCGTGGACACGCCCCGCTCCTCCTCTCTGTTCGCTGGGCCAAGGCGGCCTTGGGCCGAAGCCCAAGCCAGGCCGGCGCGCCTGCTGTCCCCGCGCTCGCGCTCGGGCTGAAATCCGTAGCCGACCGGTTGGCTTCGCTGGGCCGGCCCGTTAGCGATAAGAAAAATGGTTTTTCATTTTTCTTTTATTATTTGAAAATGGAAATGGTTTGGAAAATGTTTGACTACTCAAATTTGCTCCAAATCTATTGAAATAAATTTTGCTAGGTTCCTTATCATCAGATCTACTTGGGAAAAATATTGCATGTCAAGATTGAAATACTATTCTGTAGAGTTTTTATTTAATCAATAAAATTGATGTTTTCTTGTTAAATATGTAATAAATCATAGAAAGTTCAGAAAAATATGGTTCCACTTGCATTAATTTTCTTTTGTGATGTACTTTCGAGGAAAAATATATGCCATGCATGTTCTGTAGAAAAATCTTGATGTGTAGTACAAGTGTTGAATATTGCTAATAATTGTTATATTTTGCTAGAGAAAAAAATTATGAATAAAACATGCATGTAATAATTTTTCTATGGTGATTGTTGGTTGTGTAGAATGTATGAAAAATGTTAAATCTGTTGTTTGATACTTTTCATAGTATAAAGTATTTTTATGCTTATTTTTAGGCCCTAGCTTGTTATTTTTGTGTAGGCATTTTTAGTAATCCAAATGCAATGAAAATTTTGTGGTATGCTAGATTAGATGATAGAAAGCTACTGTAATTTTCTTAGATTTTTCTGTGCTACCAAAATAAGTGTTGCTGTTCAAACTTAGTTGCAATTAGGGTTTAATTAACCTTGTTAATGCATGACTAGTTAATAAGGTTTACTTTGGTGTATCTTTGAAGCATCTTAAATTGATGTGTTGACTTAGCATAGTAATAGTAGAAGAGAATGCAGTAGATGACATGTGCTTGTAGTATATGTTCTTGGATGATGTTGACTACCTTATAGAAAAATTGTATTCCTACTTTATGAAATAAAGTAAACCTATTTATCTACATTTCATTCATCATGACTATTACATGTCATTTCCGCAATGCACCTAGGCATAAGCACTTATACGGTTGCATCATACATGATCGCACGAAGTAACGCCGGTAGCAGTTCCCGATGAGCCGGAAGAGCAGCCCGAGGAGCAGGAAGTGCCCGAAGTCGACGAGGTCGGTGAGAATCTTCCAGAGTGCCCAGACCACCGTTCGAGCTCTTTCGAGAGAGGCAAGCCCCGGAGCATTTTTCTCCCCCGGTTTACAAATATTTTATTAATGCTTTACTTTAACTGCTACATTATGTTTAGGAGTTGTTTGCAACCGTTGCTGCATTATACCTTGTTTACTCCGTTCTACCCTATCCTTGTCACCTTGTTATTCGCAGTCAAGTATTTGCTTAGCTTGCTTAGACCGGTAGAAGTCGGGTGATTTCCTGTCACCTGCGAGCTATAGGTGGTTACCTAGATCTGCATGAGAAAGTATGTCATCTTAGAATAACTAAGTGTTAATGTGAAATTGAGACCGGACGGAAACTTGCAGGGTTTCAGACTGTAGTGTTTTCCGTCTATGTCGATTAAGGACCGACCGTTGTTGGGCCTCGAGTCATATTGAACGCATGCCTTACATTATCTGGCCGAATAATATACCTTTCGACCACGAAGCTGGGAGATTATTCAGGCCGAGTAGATTGTCCGCAACGCACTATATCAGAGCAGTAGTGGCAGGATACGGGGGCGCGATGATAAGGCCAAAGAGCAGTCGGGCGGTCCCCGGGTACATGTGGTTCCTGGCAAGCTCGCGACTTTACCTGAATGGTTGACTCGGTGACCAACACCTCACTTTAGCGGGTGAGTGAGGTTTGTGTGAGGAATAAATTACCAGCTGGTTAATAATCAATTCGAATCGCCATCGTTCACTACATAGTGAGCACTTGACTTGAGCTACTTCATCGTAGTAATATTGATGGAACACTTGGACAGTTATATGAAATATGACATGATGGAAATTGTTAATGATTATTGGTTATCATTACCTATTTAATTACATGTTACTATAGTACAGGTGCAAATGTAGTTGACAGTTTAATAAAGATTTAACTTGATGCAAAGCTTTTGGAAAGATTCTTTAAATACTAAAAATGCCTTTTTGTAAATGAGTCAGCTACCCCACCAGAAAGCCTGTCATGATTCCTTGGTGTCTTTTATTTTTGGTTCTATCAGGTAAGTCTAGCTATGCACCTTCTCGTACTCAGGGCTTTGTTCCCACTTGTTGCAGATGGGCAGATGTATTACGGCTACTGTATCAACTGCCTTTATCCTGCGATGGGAGAAGCTTAGGACCATGGGCAATGGTCATTCACTACATCTCATCTGATGCTTTTGTTGGAATATGATCCTGAGCTGGCACTGTATTATGAACTCTGTGTGAGGGTGTCATTTGAACTAAATGCTTCCGCTACTTTTATTTGAAACTGGTTTGTAATAAATATGTCTAAACTCCGATGTATTTGCTACATGAATTTTTATGTAACTTGTGATGGTGACCGCTGAACTTATTACGATCTTGGCTGGTATGTAAGTTGGTTTGAAATCCGTCGTGATTTCACAGACTACCGGGTTATACGGGCTTAAGTTCGTTAAATCGTTTGCTCGGTGAATGATTTTCTTACTTAATCTCGTATAATTGGTCGGTTCTATTACAGAACGCGGCCAAAAACCAAAAGCTTAATGTGGAAGATCACGTAGCATCTATGCCAACCGGACCACAGAAGAAAACCTATCCCCCGTGTCTGCTCCTGATATTCCGTTGCTAACACCAGCCTCCTAGTAGAAATTATACTTCAATCTATCGGGGTGTAAGATCAAGTCTACCCATATAGACATATGGTTGTACATAATATCTTACTAGGTGAGAGGGACTATGAATCGGTCCTTATGTGACCGAGGCGAGTATTTCCCATAGGAATTCTCTCTAGGTATCCCTGCCAAGGCAATTTATCTCCATAAATTACCTCCACTTGTCCCATGTCGGGGTTTAGCCAAATTTTACCATTCAAGTTCCATAATTATTATTCTCAAGTTCATAACATCATATCATATTAAGGTAACCATTACCTTATCATATTATCATAATCAAGTTCATAATTATAGTTTCTTTAGTTCATAAGGGGTTTCAAGTAGTATAGGTTGGGTTATTATTTAGTGGAGATAGATAGCGAAGGGTTTATGATGGAGGCTAGCAATATGTGGTGGTGGTGGAAGGGAGGTGGTTAAGGGATGGCATGTAGTTTAGAGGGAGGGGTTACGTGGGTGTTAGGACTTACCTCCATTCGCTGATGATTATATCCTCGTCTGATTTCTAGTATCTTTTGCTCCTGTCTTCGGGACTCTATCGGGTTTTATCCATGTCTTCTATCCTACGTGTCGGGTACCAGCAAAATAGGGTACCCTATTTTCACCGCAAAAACTACCCACCAAGGCAGAATTACGGCCCACGGTCCATCACAGCTGGCCTAGGTCTTACTCTGCTCGAAACCAAAGCCAAAAGACAAGCGCCTAAGCCCCCCCAGCGCTCTTTCGCTTCGTCCGACCCCTCTCCGTCTCGTCCGACCCTCATGACGTCATCCAGGCGCCCGATCCCTGTGATGTCATCAAGGAGCTCGACCCCTTTGCACGGCTACTGTAACGCACTGCCACAGGTACGCACGGGCCCCTACCCTTTTCTGTTAAGGAACAGGAGCTCGCCGCGTCATGTAGGATCGCCTGGGAACTTGTAACATCTGATTCATGATCCGGTCAAGGCTTCCACGGATCTTTCTCGCCCCTCGCGGCAATAACAGGAAGCTACGCTACACCGCACCCTACCATGTCCACCTCAATGGGACGCGGAGCAACGGCCGAACGTCCAGGCCCTCCCCCCGCCTTTTCGCCAGCACAGCTTCAGGGTCACGAAATCTTCTTCATCATGACACCATGTCAGGGTATGGCCTCGCCGCGTCATCTACAGCCACGGCATGCCACCACCACCACCACGACTGTTCAACGCGGCAGTCAGGCGCGTAGGTGTTAAGGTTTCACACCGGCGCGTCCGGTCACTGGCAGGATCGGCACGTCTGGTCAAGCGCACAGAGGGAACTGCAGATCGCAAGGTCGATCGGACGTGGTGCGTGTCCGGTCACGATCGACCGGATGCTTCTGGTCATGATGGGACCTTACTAGACTCAAACTGGACGCCGAGTGTAGCGCGTCCGATCGGTTGAGCGGCGCGTCCGGTCGTTGCGTTTGACCGTTGGCGCACAGTGACCGTTGGAGGATTGGGCGGCCACGTTTGAATCTAGAGAGAACACGTGGACGGTGCAGGGCGATCGGACGTGGTTGAGCGCGTCCGGTCGTCCCGAAAAACACACAGTGAAGGAGTACAATGGCTCTATTTGTCTAGGATGCTTATAAATACTTGTTGGCCAGCCCTTGGGGAGGTCTCTTGACATTTCTAACACTCTTGTGCATCCTTTGAGCTAGAGCTTCTCCCTCCTACTCATCTCTCTTGCTTGATTGCAAATCAAAAGTGAGATTGAGTGATCCCAAAGTGCATTGCATAGCTTGAGGGCATCTAGTGGCACTTGTGGGTGGTTTAGCTAGTGGATTTCTTATTACTCTTGGAGAGTACCGCTCCTAGCCGGCTTGGAGATTGATTGGAGGCGTTGGCAAGAGAAAGAGATTGTTCTTGGCCACCTCCGGTTGATTGTAAGAGGTTCTTATGCTTTCCTTGGCGGAGTGCCAAAAGAAACTCTATTACATTACGCGTGTCATTGAGTTACCTCACTTGAGAGTGGTCTCTTGCGGTGCCTTGCGGGGCGTGCCTTGAGGGGCAAGTGACTTGAGGGTCACACCGAGAAACCATTTAAGTGTTGGTCGACACAACTGGTGATGTAGCTTGTCGGTGCACAAGTGAACACCGGGTGAAAAAAAATATTGTGTCTCTTGTCTCCCGGTGATTGGTCTTCATATTGTGTTGTTGTCAATATTGATTGATTGTATATCATCTTGGTGATTGACAACATCTTCACTCCACCGTTGGTATAAGATTCGCAATCCTCTCTCTTGCATTTACATTTACTAGATTGTCTTGTGTAGCTCTAGTGGTAGCCTTTACTAGTAGTTGTTAGCTTGCTCACTAGTATAAATTTAGTGACATAGCCCTTGTGAGAACTAGAGATCATAATCTACTAGGCTTGCATCACAACCGTAGGCTAAGCAAAACTCGCTTTACGCCGTTTGTTATTCTAACAAGTTTGCTTAGTGGTTCGTGTAGGATTTTTTATAGGCTATTCACCCCCCCTCTAGCCATCTAGGACCTTACAACGATACCCCGCAATGGCAATGTACTAAACACTCACATAAACACCCGAACACCTCCATGCACAGAGACCTGGGAGCCATCCCTCTCTCGACCAACTTGTATCCTCCTACTACAAGCACTTTGGTGCAAAGCAACACGAGCAGCAGCGAGCACTGGAAGTAGGGACGTTCAGCCCGAACCAGTGTACATCTTGTATCCGCCTTGCACACCATCGAAGGCTCCAACGTGCAGCTTTATTCACTTATCACCGTCTCTAGACACCCCTCATTCTAGAACACCGACACTACGAGGTCTAGCATCGATAAACAAGGAAATACAAACAAGAAAAATAACAATCAAAGCATGTAAAGCATGCATAAACAATCAACGATCCTAGATGGGTTGGTCCTATTGTTTGGTGGGTTGTTACTTAGTCTATCATTATTATATCAATTTCAAGTAAGGTTTGGATGGAGGTATTCCATCCCTAGGGTAGGGTTCTACAGGTTAGGTTAAGGTGGGTGGTCGGTCTGATAGAAGACCAGACCACATTATTATGTTCACTATTATGTGAACCTGAAAGAGAAAGCCTGACCAAGTCATCATAGATGACTCGTCTGGCTAACCCCTGCAGGTCCACCGGGTTAGTGGCACATACGCACATGCATATGTATGTGCCTAGGGTTAATTAGGTGAGCTAGGTCATAACTAGGGTTAGTGGCATATACACATAAGCACATGTATATACCCATGATTAAGTAGAATCAAGTAACGAGGTTGCTAGGGTTAGCCATACATAGGCGTATACCCGAGTATCGGGCATATTCATGTATGTATATACATATACTCATTTTAGGTGATTGGGTATAGATATATTCGTGTATGTGTCATGGTACATGCACATACGCGAATATACAGGGTTAACTACTACTATGGCTAAGGGCTATTACTATAATTAGTATTTACTTCAAAATCAAACTAGAATTTAAATGGGCACCAACATTTAGGAACAATGGTATGGTTATGTAGGGTTTCATTTTAGAAGATCTATGGTGAAAGAATTCATGGGGTTCGGAATTAAAATGACCGAGTTATAAATTATCTACTCCCTCCGTCCAGTAAAAATTGCAATCCTACGGTTCAAATTTTTTCCCGAAAAATTTGCACTCTTTGCACAAGTACCAAGACACAGTTACTAGGTTGGCAGCATGTAGGCCCCGCTCAGCTGCAAGGCATGACCCCTCATGCACGAACGTGGCATTTTTCCGTCCACTAGTTTCATCCTGAGCTCTTTCATCTTCCAGAGAATTCCGTCATGGGTCACTTGCTCCCAGCGAATAACCTGCTATGTTTCGTTCTCGTTTCTCATTGCTGGCAACACGTGTACTGCAAACCTGCTGCTAGACAGCACCTCAGATAATTACACAGGGGTATTTAGGTAATTTTGCCAACTACATTGGTATATGTGCCCGGTCCTAGAATTGCAAAAGTTTTAGGACGGAGGGAGTAAGTTTATTGACTATACGCGAATGGAAGGTAATATGTATATTATTTCTACAATTTTCTCTAATGAAAATGAGTGTAAAACTATCTAGGTATGATCTAGGGTGACTCTAGTTTATTTTAAAATTTTCTAGGATTTTTTTCTGTAATTAATAAGCTTACCTTTTCATATCATGTGTACAATCCCTGTGTGCACCTAGCATTTTCATGGCCGACTAACGCGTGGGTCCAGCCAATGGTCAGGGCTAACCTGCTACTCCCGTGAGCCGATCTATGGATTCACCTCCTCTCTCCCTATGCTTCACGTGGACTGTGTCCACAGAAAACGGGAGAGGGGGTGGAGCCTATGACGAGCGAGTCCCGCAGCCAGACGTGGCGCACCCTTACTGGGCTGAGCGACGTGGTCAGGCGCTCGTATTGGGTGGCCATGGCACAGCGTCAGTCGCTCCTCCTCTGTCTGAGTGAAACAGAGTGAGCAAGAGGGGGAAAGAGAAGGACAGCAAGGGAGAGCAGGGCTCGGCGGCTTAGAGGCGGTGGCGCAGAGCGAGGCGAGGACAAAAGCAGGGCACAACAGGAAAAAGAGAGCGAGCAGGGTGGCGTGAGAGGTAGAGGTGAGATTGGGAGCTTGGTCGGTCGGCGAGCTCCGGCTTGGGCTACGAGGCGGCAGGATGCAAGGCGAGTAGAGCAGGGCGAGGGAAAGGGAAAGAGAATGACGGCAGCCGGTGCTCGGCTCCGGCGAGTCCTCGGCACGGTGGTGCCCGCGACACGGAGGCGCTGGGCCTCGGCGTAGTCCACGGCGCTCTTGGCCTCAGGCAAAGTGGTGAAGCAGAGCAGCGGGGCAAAGAAGAGGAGAGGGAGCTCAGGAGAGGAGGAGTGGCTGGAGCCCGAGCTCGGGGCGAGGTGCTTCGTGGCGGCTGGTATTTATAGCCACGGCAAGGCGAGGAAAATATCTCCGGCAACGGAGATCTTTTCCGGCAGCCATGGACAGGCGACAGCTGGGATGGGCTAGGCTTGAGCTGGATGACAGCGGGACGCGACAGGAGGTCAGCGGCGTCGGCGACCTGAGTACAGTGCATCATTGACGCACTGGGGAAGATGAAGGTGACATGTGGGCCCCACACGTCGGTGAAAGGGAGGGAGAAGAGGATAAGGGCTGTTGTGGCGCTGTTGGGCCGCTCGCGCGGCTTGGGCTGGAGGTAGCCCAAGCGGAAGGGAAGAGGGGGAGGAAGGGAAGGAGTGGGCGGGCTGGGTCGGTGACGGCCTAGGCAAGAAGAGGGGAAGAGGAGGAGGGGCTTACTCCGCTGGGCTGGGCGCCGGCCCAACGCGAGACGGGGAGAAAGGGGAGGTGGGCCGAAGCTGGTGTTGGGCTAAGCCCATTCGGGAGGGAGTACACAGAGCTCATTTCCTATTTTCCAATTCCCAGAAAATGTAACTATTTGATGTATTGCTGATCACTAGAAAAAAAATGTACCACTAGTATTCAAGATGTATCTCCTATATATTCTTTTATAGCTACGATAGAAATTAAAAGTAATGATCTTATATTTCCAGGTTTTCTAATGAATATAAATTAACTAAATGTAAATTGAGAAGGAACTATTAGACCTATAATCTAACCATGAGGTGACATTCATAATTAGGAAAGAATGTAACAGGATATTGTTCATACCTATTCTACCTCTACAATATAAAGAAAGGTTTTAAATAATTCAAGAATGCAATTGGTAATTAAGGAAAGTTATTTTGGTGCCGCAAGTAAATTCTAGAAGGCAAGCATTCAAACACACATGCAGGCAATCATTCAAGCATTCAAACATTCTAGCAATTCCAACAATCTAACCTAAATGCATACGGTGGATTTTGATGCGAGGGTTTTTAGAAAATATATTTTATTTAAAATGATTGTGCTGAAAATAAATAGCCAAGTTTTTAATTTGTTGTAAAGTTTAAAATTTTAGTGCATTTTAATATGATGCAAAAACACGAGTGCTACAGTCCACCCACCGCACTTCGCCTCGCCACTGTGCCCATTCCACGCCACGCGCGCCCCATCTTGCGCCGCGCCATGCCGTGCAGCGTCCCCGGTCACGTCCCACCTCGGCGGCGCCAGTCGAAGACACCATGACAGGGGCTGCACCACCACCGACGCGAGCTTCCTACCGTGGCAGGCCGTGGCCACCGACGATGCCATATTTCAGGTGTTTCAGACGTTTCAGACGTATGTTTTAAGTGTATCATCTGGATGTCATCATATGTTGCATTGGCTATATAAGTATGTTGCAAGCGTATGTTTCATGCTGCAAGCATATGTATCAAGTGTTTCAGGTGTTTTCAGACGTATGTTTTAAGTGTTTCGTCCGGATGTTGCATATACATGCATGTTGCAAGCGTATGTTTTAAAGTATTTCAGGTGTTTCATACGCATGTTGTAAGTGTTTTATCTTGATGTTGTGTATGTTCGCAATGACTTTCAAACGTTGTTCAGATGGTTTTGCAAGTGTTTCAGCTGTTACGGATGTATGTTGTAATTGTTTCATTTAGATGTTGTAAAAGGAGATCTTGTGTTGCACATGTGCCAATGTGACCCATCTGCCGCAGCCGCCTGCTGTAGTTGTTGCGGTGCCACCGAGCGAGCGTAGACAGTACCACGTGCATGCACGTGGGAAGCGAACAGGGTGCGCGCGGTCTGGCAGCACGAAACGCAGTCGCGGGAAAAGAAGAAGCGCGGGCGCACAACAACAGGTGCGGCAGCAGGCGTACATGACGTCTGGGCGCTAGCCTATCCCATGTAGAGTGATGAGGACATCACTCTTTCACATACACACAATGATCTACTACTGGACATTCAAGGTCCAATCACTAGAGCTCGCGTGCGTCAATTAAATTTAGAGGTGAGCTCGTTCCTAAGTAACTTCTTATATGATTTTGAGAATAGATTGCTACCTAATGATTATATTGTGCTTATGAATGAAGGAGAGGTCCAGGAGACACATGGAGGAGGGCTTGGAGGCGTGGAGGACCAGCGAGGGCGCCCGGATAAAGATGGAGGATCAAACCAAGTTGAGTTCGAGTCTGCCTCGCAGTTCAGGACCAGTCTGCCTTGAACTGGTCACCCAGGACGCATACGGACTCCGTTTTCGATGATCCATATATGGATGTAAAGCTTATTTGATAAGGAAACCAACCCAAGTGGTCCTATGTCAAAAGCTGTTCGGAATCAACGGGAATCGTTGAAACAAGTCACCATCTAGAATCTGTCAGGGTGCTATGTCGCCGTCTATTGGGCCGTTTGAGCCTTGTAACGTGTCGGCGCTCCCCAGGGACGTGAATAGGGGTCATTTGACGTTCCTTAGCCTATATAATCAGTAGTCACCGTCTACATTAGGGTTGGGTTTTGTTTTAGATCAATCTGTCATTGAACAGTCGTCGTTATCGGTTTGCAAGACCCCAACTTCGAGTGCTTAATCATTCATCTGCAATTGTCACTTCAATTGAGTTGCATTTTATCTTGTTCTTGCTTGTGTTCTTCGATTCGCAGCAGGGATTAGCCTTCTTGGCGAGGTCAACCGGATTGTGACATGGTTGATAACCAGAGGAGACGTGGTGCTAAGGTTACAGGGTTTGGGTCTTTGTGATCTAAAGCTGGATCGGTGTGTCGCTCTCCGAACAAATCGTTGTTTATCTTGAACCTGATGGAAGATCGGGACCTAGTTCCCATTAAGTGGTAATCAGAGCTAAGGTATACCGTCAAGTTCACATTTTATTCCCTCGTTTGAGTGTTTCGCATTCGTCCCATAGTCCAGTGCCATACTTGTTTTTCCTGTCCTAGAACCTTCCGCGCCATAGCCTTTGGGCGAAGTGCGGCGGGTGGACTGTAGCACTCATGTTTTACAAATCATTTGAGTGTTTCGCATTTGTCCCATAGTCCAGTGCCATACTAGTTTAGCTGCAGAGAATACGACACCTAGTACCTAGGAAGAGCTTAAGGTTGCTATGCGTGATAGATTTGTGCCACCATCATATCATAGAGACCTCCGTAAGAAACTGATGCGATTAGAACAGGGAGATAAAGCTGTGCAGGATTACTATGGTGACCTTTAGAAAGGATTGATGCGTTGTGGCATAGTGGAGGGGCCTGAGGATTCTATTGTTCGTTTTTATTCGGGTTTGAGGCGTGAAATTCAGGACATAGTTGATTATAAGGAATTTAACACTGTCAACCAGTTGTTTCAGTTTGCTATGCTTGCAGAGAAGGAGTTGCAGGGGCGTGATTTGCAGGGCAAGAACAAGGTTGACACCACATACACACCGCGATCTTTGGGGCTTCCCAAGGCATCTTCCTATCGGGTGCCCCCACCAGCAAGCAAGGATAAATTTGGAGTCAAATCATCTTCTCCACGACCTTCCGGTTCAGTTAAAAATTCTATGCAGGAACCTTCAAAGAGTGCATCCTCTGTCGCCTCAACAGGACGCACTCTTGGCGTTCAGTGCCACCGCTGCCATGGATTTGGGCATATGCAGCGGGAGTGCCCTAGTCAGCGAGCATACATTGCTACAGACGATGGGTACATCAGCACCTCTGACATTGAAGATGATGAGGATCAAGAATAAGCTGTTCAGGAGGACGGCGAAGTCTTTGGTAGCGAAGACACGGCCGCCTACATGAACATCATTGTGCAGCGAGTGCTTAGCGCACAGGTACAACAACCTGAGAAGCTGCAACGCCACAATTTATTCCAGATTTTCTTCGTTATTAACAATCGACGAACACGTGACATCATTGATGGAGGTAGCTGCAATAACTTGGTGAGTACAAATTTGGTCAAGAAGCTTGGCTTGACCACACGTCCACACCCCCATCCGTACCATATTCAGTGGTTGAATGATTCAGGTAAAGCTAAGGTAACACAAACTTGCAGAGTTTCTTTTTCTATTGGTACCTATGTTGATTATATTGATTGTGACGTAGTACCTATGGAAGCTTGTTCACTTTTATTGGGTCGTCCTTGGGAATTTGATAAAGATGCTACACATCATGGTAGAAGTAATACATACACTTTTGTGCATAAAGGAAAGAAAGTTACTTTGGTTCCCTTGACCCCAGCTGAAATTATACAACATGATAAAGCACGAACTGCTAGTTTGCATGAGGTTAAATCTGAAAATCAGCAAGTAGCAAATTCTATTTACCCACCTAAACAAGAGAAGTTAGCACCTAATGTTAAGGCTCAAGGAATTAAATTGAAGGGTGCTGTTATGCTTGCAAGAAAAAGTGACCTTGCTGAAATTTCTGATGACGATGTATGCTATACTTTAGTTTGCAAATGAGCTTTGTTTTCACTTGATGATGATGTTAGCTCGGTACCGCCTGCTGTCACTAACCTTTTGCGGGAGTATGAGGACATTTTTCCAGCTGAGATACCCCCGGGGCTGCCACCTATGAGAGGGATAGAGCATCAAATTGATTTGATTCCGAGAGCATCATTGCCAAACCGCGCTGCTTATCGAACCAACCCCGAGGAGACTAAGGAAATTCAGCGGCAAGTCCAAGAGCTTTTGGACCGTGGGTATGTACGTGAAAGCCTTAGCCCTTGTGCAGTTCCTGTAATTTTGGTTCCTAAGAAAGATGGTTCTTGGCGTATGTGTGTTGATTGTAGAGCCATTAATAATATTACCATTCGATATCGTCACCCTATTCCTAGGCTTGATGACATGCTTGATGAATTATGTGGCTCTGTAATTTTCACAAAGATTGACTTGCGTAGTGGCTACCACCAAATTAGAATGAAACTTGGAGATGAATGGAAAACAGCTTTCAAAACTAAATTCGGATTGTATGAATGGTTAGTAATGCCTTTTGGGTTGACTAATGCACCTAGTACATTCATGTGCCTAATGAATGAGGTTTTAAGAGCTTTCATTGGTCGATTTGTGGTAGTTTACTTTGATGATATCTTAATTTATAGCAAGTCTTTAGATGAACATATGGATCACTTATGTGTTGTTTTTAATGCCTTACGCGAGGCACATTTATTTGGTAACCTTGAGAAGTGCATCTTTTGCACGGATCGAGTCTCTTTTCTTGGCTATGTTGTTACTCCACAGGGAATTGAGGTGGATGAGGCAAAGATTGAAGCCATTAAGAGCTGGCCGGTTCCCCAATCCATCACACAGGTAAGGAGTTTTCTTGGTCTTGCAGGATTTTACCGCCGTTTCATTAAGGATTTCAGCACCATTGCTACCCCTTTACACGAGTTGACAAAGAAGAGTGTGGTGTTTCATTGGGGAAGGGAACAAGAGGCGTCCTTCGACACTTTGAAGGACAAGCTTACACACGCACCATTACTGCAACTTCCAAATTTTGGTAAGACTTTTGAGCTAGAATGTGATGCTAGTGGAGTTGGCATTGGAGGTGTTTTGATGCAAGATGGTAAGCCCATTGCATAGTTTAGCAAAAAATTACATAGCCCTGTTTTGAATTACTCCACGCATGATAAGGAATTGTATGCTCTTGTACGTTCTTTAGAGACGTGGCATCATTATTTGTGGCCTAAAGAATTTGTTATTCATTCGGATCATGAATCGCTTAAGTATCTTCGTTCACAACATAATCTGAATCGTAGACATGCTAAGTGGGTTGAATTTATTTAATCTTTTACTTATGTTTTCAAACACAAGAAAGGGAAGGATAATGTGATTGCAGATGCTTTGTCTAGGCGATACACTTTGCTGTCCCAACTTGAATGTCGAATTTTTGGACTTGAAACAATAAAAGAACAATATGCGCTTGATCCTGATTTTAAAGATGTGTTGTTGAATTGTAAAGGGGGACGTTCATGGAACAAGTTTGTAGTCAATGATGGATTTGTGTTTAGAGCTAACCGCCTATGCATTCCAGTAGGATCCATTCGTCTTTTGTTGATGCAGGAAGCGCATGGAGGAGGGTTGATAGGACATTTTGGTGCTAAGAAGACGGAGGATGTTTTGGCCACACACTTCTTTTGGCCAAAGATGAAGAGAGATGTTGAGCGATTCATGGCACGCTGTACCACATGTCAAAAAGCTAAGTCTCGTTTGAATCCACATGGTTTGTATATGCCTCTTCCTGTTCCTTATATTCCTTGGGCAGATATTTCTATGGACTTTGTTTTGGGATTGTCTAAGACTAAGAGGGGGAGGGATAGCATTTTTGTTGTGGTGGATCGATTTTCTAAGATGGCACACTTTATACCATGTCATAAAAGTGATGATGCTATTCATATTGCTAACCTCTTTTTCAAAGAGATTGTTCGTTTGCATGGTATGCCTTCTACTATTGTTTTAGATCGCGACGCTAAATTTCTTAGTCACTTTTGGCGCACTCTATGGAATAAGTTGGGTACAAAACTGTTGTTTTCTACAACTTGTCACCCACAAACCGATGGGCAAATAGAGGTCGTTAACCGCACTTTGGGTGCCATGTTGAGAGCTATTCTGAAGAAAAATTTGAAGATGTGGGAAGAATGTTTGCCTCATGTGGAGTTTGCTTACAATCGGGCAACACATTCTACCACCAAGGTAAGTCCTTTTCAGGTAGTGTATGGATTCAATCCCCATGCTCCAATTGATATTTTGTCTCTGCCTATTAGTGAGAGAATTCATGTTGATGCTAAGGAACGTGCTGATTTTATTTTGCAAATGCATAAAATAACTAAGCACAACATTGAAAAAATGAATGAAAAATATAGAATTGCTGGTAGTAAAGGTAGACAAGAAGTTAAGCTTGAACCGGGTGATTTGGTTTGGTTGCACTTGAGAAAGGATAGATTTCCAGATTTGAGAAAGTCTAAGTTGATGCCTAGAGCTGATGGTCCATTTAAAATTATTGAGAAGATTAATGATAATACATATAAGCTTGAGTTACCCCTCGAATTTGGGGTTAGTCCTACCTTTAACATTTCATATTTGAAGCCATACTTGGGAGACGAAGATGAGTTGGTGTCGAGGACGACTCCAATTCAAGAGGGGGAGGATGATGAGGACATCACTCTTTTACATACACACAATGATCCACTACTGGACATTCAAGGTCCAATCACTAGAGCTCACGCGCGTCAATTAAATTTAGAGGTGAGCTCGTTCCTAAGTAACTCCTTATATGATTTTGAGAATAGATTGCTACCTAATGATTATATTGTGCTTATGAATGAAGGAGAGGTACAGGAGACACATGGAGGAGGGCTTGGAGGCGTGGAGGACCAGCGAGGGCGCCCGGATAAAGATGGAGGATCAAACCAAGTTGAGTTCGAGTTTGCCTCGCAGTTCAGGACCAGTCTGAACTGGTCACCTAGGACGCGTACGGACTCCGTTTTCGATGATCCATATATGGATGGAAAGCTTATTTGATAAGGAAACCAACCCAAGTGGTCCCATGTCAAAAGCTATTCGGAATCAACGGGAATCGTCGAAACAAGTCACTATCCAGAATCTGTCAGGGTGCTATGTCGCCGTCTATTGGGCCGTTTGGGCCTTGTAACGTGTCGGCGCTCCCCAGAGACGCGAATAGGGGTCCTTTGACGTTCCTTAGCCTATATAATCAGTAGTCACCGTCTACATTAGAGTTGTGTTTTGTTTTAGATCAATCTGTCATTGAACAGTCGCCGTTATCGGTTTGCAAGACCCCAACTTCGAGTGCTTAATCATTCATCTGCAATTGTCACTTCAATTGAGTTGCATTTTATCTTGTTCTTGCTTGTGTTCTTCGATTCGCAGCAGGGATTAGCCTTCTTAGCGACACCTAGTACCTAGGAAGAGCTTAAGGTTGCTATGCGTGATAGATTTGTGCCACCATCATATCATAGAGACCTCCGTAAGAAACTGATGCGATTAGAACAGGGAGATAAAGCTGTGCAGGATTACTATGGTGACCTTCAGAAAGGATTGATGCGTTGTGGCATAGTGGAGGGGCCTGAGGATTCTATTGTTCGTTTTTATTCGGGTTTGAGGCGTGAAATTCAGGACATAGTTGATTATAAGGAATTTAACACTGTCAACCAGTTGTTTCAGTTTGCTATGCTTGCAGAGAAGGAGTTGCAGGGGCGTGATTTGCAGGGCAAGAACAAGGTTGGCACCACATACACACCGCGATCTTTGGGGCTTCCCAAGGCATCTTCCTATCGGGTGCCCCCACCAGCGAGCAAGGATAAGTTTGGAGTCAAATCGTCTTCTCCATGACCTTCCGGTTCAGTTAAAAATTCTTTGCAGGAACCTTCGAAGAGTGCATCCTCTGTCGCCTCAACAGGACGCACTCTTGGCGTTCAGTGCCACCGCTGCCATGGATTTGGGCATATGCAGCGGGAGTGCCCTAGTCAGCGAGCATACATTGCTACAGACGATGGGTACATCAGCACCTCTGACATTAAAGATGATGAGGATCAAGAACAAGCTGTTCAGGAGGACGGCGAAGTCTTTGGTAGTGAAGACACGGCCGCCTACATGAACATCATTGTGCAGCGAGTGCTTAGCGCACAGGTACAACAACCTGAGAAGTTGCAACGCCACAATTTATTCCAGATTTTCTTCATTATCAACAATCGACGAGCACGTGTCATCATTGATGGAGGTAGCTGCAATAACTTGGTGAGTACAGATTTGGTCAAGAAGCTTGGCTTGACCACACGTCCACACCCCCATCCGTACCATATTCAGTGGTTGAATGATTCAGGTAAAGCTAAGGTAACACAAACTTGCAGAGTTTCTTTTTCCATTTGTACCTATGTTGATTCTGTTGATTGTGACGTAGTACCTATGGAAGCTTGTTCACTTTTACTGGGTCGTCCTTGGGAATTTGATAAAGATGCTACACATCATGGTAGAAGTAATACATACACTTTTGTGCCTAAAGGAAAGAAAGTTACTTTGGTTCCCTTGACCCCAGCTGAAATTGTACAACATGATAAAGCACGAACTGCTAGTTTGCATGAGGTTAAATCTGAAAATCAGCAAGTAGCAAATTCTATTTACCCACCTAAACAAGAGAAGTTAGCACCTAATGTTAAGGCTCAAGGAATTAAATTGAAGGGTGCTGTTATGCTTGCAAGAAAAGTGACCTTGCTGAAATTTCTGATGACGATGTATGCTATACTTTAGTTTGCAAACGAGCTTTGTTTTCACTTGATGATGATGTTAGCTCGGTACCGCCTGCTGTCACTAACCTTTTGCGGGAGTATGAGGACATTTTTCCAGCTGAGATACTCTCGGGGCTGCCACCTATGAGAGGGATAGAGCATCAAATTGATTTGATTCCGAGAGCATCATTGCCAAACCGCGCTGCTTATCGAACCAACCCCGAGGAGACTAAGGAAATTCAGCGGCAAGTCCAAGAGCTTTTGGACCGTGGGTATGTACGTGAAAGCCTTAGCCCTTGTGCAGTTCCTGTAATTTTGGTTCCTAAGAAAGATGGTTCTTGGCGTATGTGTGTTGATTGTAGAGCCATTAATAATATTACCATTCGATATCGTCACCCTATTCCTAGGCTTGATGACATGCTTGATGAATTATGTGGCTCTGTAATTTTCACAAAGATTGACTTGCATAGTGGTGAAAGGTCCTTGTTTGGTTTTGGTAATTGAGTGACAACTTAGGTGGACTAATATGTGGTTATGTGAGATACACAGGAGATTAGTCCACATGTGATGGTGTCATGAAGAAGCTCATTGCATATGAGACATGACTTGGAGTCATGTGACCAAGATGGAGAAGATCAAGATGTGGCTTGGCTCGAAGGACCGGTTGTGAAGGTGAAGGGCAAGTTGAGGCTTCGAAGCGAAGGACCATGCGATGGTGAAGCTTGGGCAAGACTTGGCGCCGATGGACCAATGCAACGGTGAAGAGCAAGTGAGGTCAAGATCGATGAACCAATACAGTCACATGATGATATGAAGTGAATCATATCATTTGGTGATTGGTTGGTGCATGTGTTGCATCAATGTCGGAGGAGATGGAGTGGAATGCGCAAGGCTAAGGTATAACCTAGGGCATTTCCATTTCACCGGTCATAGGTGTGTAGAGAAGTTTATGACCGGGTTTAGGATAGATGGCCGTACTATCAAGAGGGGCAAACTTGTTTGCATATCGGTCATCTAGTGCCACTTGAGCGATCTAACTGTGCATACGTGTTAGGATCGAGTGGCGAGGCAAGTTGAGTGCCTAATTCCTTCGAAAATGATTATGAAAATGCTAACACACGTGCACAAGGTGGTGATCACTTGTTGGTGTTGGCACTTTTGCGAAGGCGATGAAGTTTGAGCGGTAGAGAGGGTTTGGGTCTCTCTCTCTCCCTCTCGCCGAGCTTGCGAGCGCGGGATTCAGGCGTTTTCGAGGAGTTGAAAAGCCTATTTTCCACTATGCCGAAAGTCGGAAAAGAAACGGAGGCGAACGGGGTCACTGAGGTGACCGGACGCTGCACCGGACGCGGTCACGGTGTGACCGGACGCGTCCGGTCAGTACAGCGCAGTATTGGGCGCGCGGGCTAGGGTTTGCAACCGGCGTGTCCGGTCACTCACGGGACCGGCGCGTCCGGTCAAGTGCCCAGAAGGAACTGCGGTTCGCAAGGACGATCGGACGCGGGGCGCGTCCGGTCACACGCGATCGGACGCGTCCGGTCACACGCGATCGGACGCGTCCGGTCGTCGAGGGAGCTTATTGGACTCCGACCGGATGCTGGCACTATCGCGTCCGGTCGTTGCGAGGAGCGCGTCCGGTCGTTGTTTCGTGGGCACGGGTGCTGTGCGGATCGGCGCGTCCGGTCGTTGCGAGGAGCACGTCCGGTCGTTGCTTCGCGCGCGCGGTGCTGTGCGACCGGCGCGTCCGGTCGGTTGAGCAGCGCGTCCGGTCATAGCGTTTGACCGTTGGCGCGCAGTGACCATTGGAGGATCTAACGGTCGCATTTGAAATTTGAGGGGCACGTGGACGTCGCAGGGCGACCGGACGCGGTTGAGCGCGTCCGGTCAGTTACGACCGGCGCGTCCGGTCGTCCCGAAAAAGGACCCAGTGAAGGGGTAACGGCTCTATTTGACCGTGGGTTTATAAATAGATGCCTTGGCCGGCCGTGGCCGGGAGCTGAGCACACTTTAGCCTTGGTGGCTTGTGTGGTAGTGCTTGGGAGCCCTCTATCTCACTCATGCTTGATAGTGTTCATCGGATCGAGTGAGAGAGCGATTCTAGTGCGATTGCATCGTGAGGTTGCATCAAGTGGCACTAGGTGATCGTGTTGCAAGCCGGTAGTGCTTGTTACTCTTGGAGGTTGCCACCTCCTAGACGGCTTGGTGGCTTGTGGCTCTGTCGAAGCTCGCAAGAAGATTGTGCGAGGCTCCGGAGAAGCTTTGTGAGGGGGATTGTGCTCACCCCGCGGGGATCGCGAAGAGCAACTCTAGTTGAGCATGTCATTGAGTTACCTCACTTGAGAGTGGTGTCTTGCGGTGCCTTGCGGGGCGTGCCTTGAGGGCAAGTGACTTGAGGGTCACACCGAGGAACCATCTAAGTGTTGGTCGACACAACGGGGACGTAGCTTGGTGGCAACCAAGTGAACCTCGGGAGAAAATCACCGTGTCAACTTTGTCTACTCTTCTCGGTGGTTTGCATTCATGCAACACAAGCTTGTATTTACTTTCATATATACTTGTGCTTGTGTAGTTGCTCTCGTAACTAGTTTGCTTGTGTAGCTTGCTAGTTATCTTCTTGCTTGTGTAGCTAGAAGCTCCCGCTTGCGTGACTAATTTGGTTTATGTAACCTTGTTAGTCACATTGCTTAGTTTGTGTAGCTAAGTGATTTGCGCCCTCTAATTTGGCATTAGTTGCCTTGTTATTGAGCATTGCTAGTGAGCTTAGGCTTTGTGCGCTTTGCTTACTAGAATTGTGTAGGAGCTCCTTCTTGCTTGCAAAGTACTAGTACATAGGTTTGTGTGACCTTGCTCAAGAATTAAATAGGAGAGCTCTTGCTAAGGAAAGCACCTTAGTTGCTTAATTAGGATCTTTGTGAGGTGCTTGTGAACTTAGTTAGAGGGGTGTAGTCTTGGCTAGACCGATAAGTTTAATTCCGCATTTGTTTTGGTTAGCCAACTCGTTTAAGTTTTAGAAAGGACTATTCACCCCCCCTCTAGTCCGCCATCTCGACCCTACAAGTGGTATCGGAGCCGGGTCTCTCATTTGTGGTCTTCACTGACCCGAGAGGATGGCGGCTTATGGGCTAGATGTTGAGTGTCCACATATTTTTGATGGCACACACTTTGCACGGTGGAGAAATTGGATGACATGCAATTTTAAGTTTATTTCTCCTCAATTTGTGGTGGATCGTAGATGTGGGCTTTTCCTTTGCAATTGATAAAAAGAATGCAACTCAAGCGCAAAGTAAATGCCTACATCTCGATATCCAAGCTACTAATGTTTTCTATCGATCTTTGGATAGTAGCATACTTTGTGAGATCATAGACTTCGAGTCCGCCCATGAAATTTGGGTGTTTCTAAATGAGAAATATGGGGTGATCTCCAATGATGATGAGCCCAAGGAAGAGGCGCATGAGGATGTTGAGCATGACCACAACAACGTGGTTGTGGAGGATTGCTCCACCTCACGGTCAAGTGATGACAAAGATGATCATATCACAAGATCACTTGACAAGAAGAATGATAATGCCACAAGTGATGCAAGCAATGATTCTACTCCATGCACACTTGATGGTGAAGATGATGGCTATGAGAGTGATGCTTCAACAAGCTCTTCAACATCACCACATTGTTCCATGTCACATGGTGACACTAAGGTATCTATTGGTGGTTTTGTTGTTGATTGTGATGGTCCAAATTTTGAGCTTCTATATAAACTCTCAAAGGCCCTAAGAAATGAGATGGCAAAAACAAGGAAATTGAAAAATGAAAACTCATTTCTAAAAACCACATGTGAACAACAAAAGCATCTACTTTATGTTGCTACTTGTTCACATGAGGAGCTAAAATTGGCTCATGAGGAACTTAGTGTTGCTCATGATAACTTAGCACAAGAACATGCTTTACTCACTAAGAAGCCTTCTAATGAAGAAATCAAATCTAGTGAGAGCTCATCATTTGGGTCAAATGATCAATCACATATTACTAACCCTTGTGATATAGGCAAGAAGCATGTATCCACCTTTTGTGATGATTTATTAGATATGCCATGTTCTTCACAATTAAATGCTTGTTTTACTTCTATGTCTTGTGAGACTAACCTTTTGAAGGAGAACAATGAGCTTAAAAGTGAAGTGAAGAATTTGAGCAACAAGTTAGAGAAGTGCTACAACTCAAAAGTCACCTTTGAGCACATGATGAAGACTCAAAGAAACATTGGTGACAAAAGTGGCCTTGGCTTCAAGAAGAAAATGACAAGGGGCGAAAGAAAGCAAGAAAAGAGGATGAAGAGGCTACTCCAAAAGAAGCTCTCGCATTCCATGTGCTATCGATGCCATAAAGCGGGACATCTTGCTAATGGATACCCAAACATTGAGAAGCTCAAGAAGATGAAGGAAGAAGAGAGGCTCAAGCATGTCAAGTGCTTCAAATGCCACACTTGGGGTCATCTCACCTCAATGTGCCCAACCAAGCAATTGGTGAAGCAACAAGTAAAGCCTCAACCAAAGCCACTAGTTGAGCAAGAGAAGACACCCAAGAGCAAATCAAGATCAACCATGAAGATGATGGTGACTTGATGAAGAAGAAGAAAACAAGAAGGGGTGGAAGAGCAAGACATCCAATGCAAATTCAAGATGTCAAGATGATGAGCAAGAATCAAATGAGAAGAAAGTACATGCTCACATCAAGTGCTTCAAATGTGGAGACATAGGACACTTCGCCTCGGGGTGTCCTACCAAGCTTGAGAAGAAGGCTCAAGCAACTCATGAGAGGCAAGGGAATGAAGAGCATCATATGAGCAAAGAAGAAAAGGCTCAATCAAAGAGAAGATGCTACTCATGCCGGGAAAGGGGACACATGGCACATTCATGTCCCCTAGGTAATACTTCTAAGCATATTTTAATTGATGATACTAATGTGCTTAGAAAGGATGTAAATGGTACCTCTATGGCTGCTATTGCAAAACATCCCGCTACTCATACTAAGGCAATGCCTAAGTATGTTGCACCTAACTTGAGAGGACCCAAACTTGTTTGGGTACTATCAAAAAGTGGATGAATATGTGTAGGTACCATGGCATTGGAGGCTTGACTCAAATTGATTTCATATTTATCATTATATGTTGACTCAAGTATTGAAGCTTATTGCAATTCTATCCCAATGCCAAGTCAAAATGAGTGAAGTCCAAAGTACTATAACATACAAGTGTCATGATCAAGTTGTGGATGATTTATTGGAATTATTTGATGGCTTGCAAATATTCAAGTTGAAAGCTTGCTATGAATAATCATGAGCTAACCAAGGTATATCTCTTGTTGATTATTTCATTTGGGTGCATATGAGTTGATTGAATTGGATAAATGTGCAATGTTGCTTGCGATGAGATGATTGAATAGATTAAAAGCTTAGTGATCAAGTTTGGATTGGTTTGTGTTGGATAAATTCATAAGATGACATTTAGTAAGTGGATTGGATGGATATATGTCTTGTGAAAGTATTCAAACAAGTTAGTTACAAGGTTGATTCATATTTGATGAAGTATTGCTCAATGTATTGAAATCTGTCCAAAGTTAAAAATCTGAGCTAGCAGTGATCAAGTCTGAGTTTAGATGATCAAATCTACTTGGATTGGCATTAATTTTGGTATACATGCTCTAGACTTATTTTATAAGATGCTGTACAAATTTTATGAGAATTGGATAAGAGATGCTTCGGCTTTGGAGTACATCTTATCAGCTATAGTGCAGCAGTTTTCAGCATGTAGTAGTGGTGGAAGATTTGAAATCTGGTAGCAATCTAGATGTCAAATGAATCTCAAATTTTTACAGCTGCTAGATGACTTAGTGAATCACATCTCCACCAAATTTTATGGTATTTGGATCTGTACATTGGGAGATATGAATTATTCTTTGAAGGGTACAGAATCTGCCAGAAAAGTGACAATCATTGGATTAATCTAGAGTCACTTTAATTGAAAGCTCCTCAAGTTGGAAACATGTTTACAAGTGGTTGAGGTACCTAAGTTTGGTTTTGGATTGATCTAGAATTATGAAGAGCAATGAGTATAAGAACATTTGATTGTGGAATGTACTTGGTATACATGTTTAGTACTCAAATTTGAAGATCAAGATCAAACTTAAGATGAAGATGAAGTTTAAGTTCTAGTGATGATTAGAGATCATTTGGTAGAAAGAAAAGGACTTAAACAAGTAGAAAGAGTTAGACTAAAATGCAGATTCAAGGATCTTTCATCAAGATTGAGTTCATCATTTGGATCAATCAAACTATATCATTTTAAGTGAGTATCAAGAGTGGTTCTTTGGAGAAAGGTCACTTCTCCCTAGTGAGGGGCTTGCCGCCGTGTGTAGGTGAAACCAAGTTTGGGACTTGGAAGGCTAACATGAAAGTGGTGATCCGAGGAACTTGTGATGCTTAGTTGAAGCAATCAAAAGGGTTGATCAAGAAAAGCAAGCAACACCCAAAAGAGAGCTAGTAATATATTTCAAGTGATATTCTAAGTAGTTCTCTCATGCAAGCATTGATCAAAAAGATGAAGCAAGCCAACCACAACTCAAGAGATAGTGCACTTGATCATAAGTGGTTTTTATTTCATATGGGGTGAAGAATGGATTTATCTATGATGATTGGTCTTCACCAAGCTTATAAATTGGACTTCACATTGCTATTGGAGTAATGAATTGAAATCTATGTGACTATCCTCTACTCCAACATAGCAAAGGTATCATTGTAATGTGCATGATCATTTCATTCCTTACTAGTATGCGGCTAGTGCATATAGTACATGCTTATTAGGATCATGCATGACAAACAAAAATTTTAGATTCATAGCCTACCACTATTGCTTGATTGTCTAAATGATCTAGTGGTATGAGTATGAATTTGTTCATGAGCTAGTGAACCCAAGTACTTGATCTAGTTTGGATTGCTAATAAATGACAAGTACAACATTGGCAAGATAACCATTAGCATAAGGTGTAAAGAAGCTTGTCATTGGATCAAAACCGGACTTGGAATCTTAGGCAAATCAACATAGTTCAAGTCATACAAGAAGCTCATGACAATGATAAGAGTACAAGCACAAGACAACAATGAAAATGGATATCTAGTTTGTTTCAAGTAGTATCTAGACTCAAATTGATCTTCCAAGTGGTATTCACAAGTGGTGTCTAGATAATAATCTACAAGTGATATCTTACAAGTAGTACTCATGAAGATAGCAAATGTTCAAGAAGTGAATATTATTGTCAAATCCTTCAAAGTGAATCCATACAAGAAAATTCTTTCAAAAGGTATCACATTTCTACTCATGGTAGCTTCACGTGGTATCATTCATGCAAGACGATGGTTTCACAAGTGATCCTCAACCTTAAGTGATCAAATCAAGAAATGCTACCCTCATCTTCAAGTGGTATCTCAAGTGAATGACACATGCTATGACATAGGGGGAGGAGCCCCACCGATTGGTATCAAGGTCAAAGATCCTATGTGGTATCTCAAGAGCAACCATAAAGTTTGTCATTCCAACATATGTGGTAATGTCCATCAAAAATGCAATATTCAAGTCTCAACCATCTACCCCAATACAAGCCTTTGTATCAATTGAGAAGAACACCTTTTATGGAAATTGATGACAAAGGGGAAGAAGTTGGACAAAGATATGAAAGCTTTTTGAGCTTTGGGGAGAGATTGGAAAGATTGGACATGGACATGGACAAAGAGGAAGTAACATTGAAGAATGTAAGGGGATCAAACATTCTTGGACAAAGAAAGCACACAAGTAGGGGGAGCAAGCTCATGAACTTTGATTGATTACATTTGATATGTGCATAATTCATGTGCTTGCTTGCATTGCATAAGTTCTTAAATTCAATATACATGCTTGTGTGGTGTATGCTAGTTATAGAACTTGAATGATGATTTGATAACTAGCATGTATAGGATGTTAGCTAGACTTATGATTATTATGCAAAAACTAGAACCTTGCTTATAATGTTGATCTCACGAGGTTTCTAGTGTTTTTGATGTCTAGCTACTCATGATGCTAAGGATGGTGGCAAACTTGTGATTTTCAAATGGTATCAAGCTACAAAGGTTTATTCTATACACCTTAGCATCACTTAGTAGTGCTAACCCTCCCACAAATTTCATATTTATACATATGGGCAAGCTTGAAACCAAACCATTTAAGCACATATGTAGGGGGAGTTATCACTACCAAGTCGGATTTTATGGTGCTTATCCAAATCTTAACATAGAGCTTAAAAGTTGGATAAGTAACATTAAATCCAAAAACAAGTTAGCAATTTACACTTATGTGAAGTGCTAGCTTGAAAAAGCATAATTTCCATATCTTTATAGAGTTGTCATTAATTACCAAAAAGGGGGAGATTGAAAGGTCCTTGTTTGGTTTTGGTAATTGAGTGACAACTTAGGTGGACTAATATGTGGTTATGTGAGATACACAGGAGATTAGTCCACATGTGATGGTGTCATGAAAGAGCTCATTGCATATGAGACATGACATGGAGTCATGTGACCAAGATGGAGAAGATCAAGATGAGGCTTGGCTCGAAGGACCGGTTGTGAAGGTGAAGGGCAAGTTGAGGCTTCGAAGCGAAGGACCATGCGATGGTGAAGCTTGGGCAAGACTTGGCGCCGACGAGCCAATGCAACGGTGAAGAGCAAGTGAGGTCAAGATCGATGAACCAATACGGTCACGTGATGATATGAAGTGAATCATATCATTTGGTGATTGGTTGGTGCATGTGTTGCATCAATGTCGGAGGAGATGGAGTGGAATGCGCAAGGCTAAGGTATAACCTAGGGCATTTCCATTTCACCGGTCATAGGTGTGTAGAGAAGTTTATGACCGGGTTTAGGATAGATGGCCGTACTATCAAGAGGGGCAAACTTGTTTGCATATCGGTCATCTAGTGCCACTTGAGCGATCTAACTGTGCATACGTGTTAGGATCGAGTGGCGAGGCAAGTTGAGTGCCTAATTCCTTCGAAAATGATTATGAAAATGCTAACACACGTGCACAAGGTGGTGATCACTTGTTGGTGTTGGCACTTTTGCGAAGGCGATGAAGTTTGAGCGGTAGAGAGGGTTTGGGTCTCTCTCTCCCTCTCGCCGAGCTTGCGAGCGCGGGATTCAGGCGTTTTCGAGGAGTTGAAAAGCCTATTTTCCACTACGCCGAAAGTCGGAAAAGAAACGGAGGCGAACGGGGTCACTGAGGTGACCGGACGCTGCACCGGACGCGGTCACGGTGTGACCGGACGCGTCCGGTTAGTACAGCGCGGTATCGGGCGCGTGGGCTAGGGTTTGCAACCGGCGTGTCCGGTCACTCGCGGGACCGGCGCGTCCGGTCAAGTGCCCAGAAGGAACTGCGGTTCGCAAGGACGATCGGACACGGGGCGCGTCCGGTCACACGCGATCGGACGCGTCCGGTCGTCGAGGGAGCTTATTGGACTCTGACCGGATGCTGGCACTGTCGCGTCCGGTCGTTAGGAGGAGCGCGTCCGGTCGTTGTTTCGCGGGCGCGGGCGCGGGTGCTGTGCGGATCGGCGTGTCCGGTCGTTGCGAGGAGCGCGTCCGGTCGTTGCTTCGCGCGCGCGGTGCTGTGCGACCGGCGCGTCCGGTCGGTTGAGCAGTGCGTCCGGTCATAGCGTTTGACCGTTGGCGCGCAGTGACCGTTGGAGGATCTAACGGTCGCATTTGAAATTTGAGGGACACGTGGACGTCGCAGGGCGACCGGACGCGGTTGAGCGCGTCCGGTCAGTTACGACCGGCGCGTCCGGTCGTCCCGAAAAAGGACCCAGTGAAGGGGTAACGGCTCTATTTGACCGTGGGTTTATAAATAGATGCCTTGGCCGGCCGTGGCCGGGAGCTAAGCACACTTTAGCCTTGGTGTCTTGTGTGGTAGTGCTTGGGAGCCCTCTATCTCACTCATGCTTGATAGTGTTCATCGGATCGAGTGAGAGAGCGATTCTAGTGCGATTGCATCGTGAGGTTGCATCGAGTGGCACTAGGTGATCGTGTTGCAAGCCGGTAGTGCTTGTTACTCTTGGAGGTTGCCACCTCCTAGACGGCTTGGTGGCTTGTGGCTCTGTCGAAGCTCGCAAGAAGATTGTGCGAGGCTCCGGAGAAGCTTTGTGAGGGGGATTGTGCTCACCCCGCGGGGATCGCGAAGAGCAACTCTAGTTGAGCGTGTCATTGAGTTACCTCACTTGAGAGTGGTGTCTTGCGGTGCCTTGCGGGGCGTGCCTTGAGGGGCAAGTGACTTGAGGGTCACACCGAGGAACCATCTAAGTGTTGGTCGACACAACGGGGACGTAGCTTGGTGGCAACCAAGTGAACCTCGGGAGAAAATCACCGTGTCAACTTTGTCTACTCTTCTCGGTGGTTTGCATTCATGCAACACAAGCTTGTATTTACTTTCATATATACTTGTGCTTGTGTAGTTGCTCTCGTAACTAGTTTGCTTGTGTAGCTTGCTAGTTATCTTCTTGCTTATGTAGCTAGAAGCTCCCGCTTGCGTGACTAATTTGGTTTATGTAACCTTGTTAGTCACATTGCTTAGTTTATGTAGCTAAGTGATTTGCGCTCTCTAATTTGGCATTAGTTGCCTTGTTATTGAGCATTGCTAGTGAGCTTAGGCTTTGTGCGCTTTGCTTACTAGAATTGTGTAGGAGCTCCTTCTTGCTTGCAAAGTACTAGTGCATAGGTTTGTGTGACCTTGCTCAAGAATTAAATAGGAGAGCTCTTGCTAAGGAAAGCACCTTAGTTGCTTAATTAGGATCTTTGTGAGGTGCTTGTGAACTTAGTTAGAGGGGTGTAGTCTTGGCTAGACCGATAAGTTTAATTCCGCATTTGTTTTGGTTAGCCAACTCGTTTAAGTTTTAGAAAGGACTATTCACCCCCCCTCTAGTCCGCCATCTCGACCCTACAAGTGGCTACCACCAAATTAGAATGAAACTTGGAGATGAATGGAAAACAGCTTTCAAAACTAAATTCGGATTGTATGAATGGTTAGTAATGCCTTTTGGGTTGACTAATGCACCTAGTACATTCATGCGCCTAATGAATGAGGTTTTAAGAGCTTTCATTGGTCGATTTGTGGTAGTTTACTTTGATGATATCTTAATTTATAGCAAGTCTTTAGATGAACATATGGATCACTTATGTGTTGTTTTTAATGCCTTACGCGAGGCACGTTTATTTGGTAACCTTGAGAAGTGCATCTTTTGCACGGATCGAGTCTCTTTTCTTGGCTATGTTGTTACTCCACAGGGAATTGAGGTGGATGAGGCAAAGATTGAAGCCATTAAGAGCTGGCCGGTTCCCCAATCCATCACACAGGTAAGGAGTTTTCTTGGTCTTGCAGGATTTTACCGCCGTTTCATTAAGGATTTCAGCACCATTGCTACCCCTTTACACGAGTTGACAAAGAAGAGTGTGGTGTTTCATTGGGGAAGGGCACAAGAGGCGTCCTTTGACACTTTGAAGGACAAGCTTACACACGCACCATTACTGCAACTTCCAAATTTTGGAAAGACTTTTGAGCTAGAATGTGATGCTAGTGGAGTTGGCATTGGAGGTGTTTTGATGCAAGATGGTAAGCCCATTGCATACTTTAGCGAAAAATTGCATAGCCCTGTTTTGAATTACTCCACGTATGATAAGGAATTGTATGCTCTTGTACGTTCTTTAGAGACATGGCATCATTATTTGTGGTCTAAAGAATTTGTTATTCATTCGGATCATGAATCGCTTAAGTATCTTCGTTCACAACATAATCTGAATCGTAGACATGCTAAGTGGGTTGAATTTATTGAATCTTTTCCTTATGTTTTCAAACACAAGAAAGGGAAGAATAATGTGATTGCAGATGCTTTGTCTAGGCGATACACTTTGCTGTCCCAACTTGAATGTCGAATTTTTGGACTTGAAACAATAAAAGAACAATATGTGCTTGATCCTAATTTTAAAGATGTGTTGCTAAATTGTAAAGGGGGACGTTCATGGAACAAGTTTGTAGTCAATGATGGATTTGTGTTTAGAGCTAACCGCCTATGCATTCCAGTAGGATCCATTCGTCTTTTGTGCTTATGAATGAAGGAGAGGTACAGGAGACACATGGAGGAGGGCTTGGAGGCGTGGAGGACCAGCGAGGGCGCCCGGATAAAGATGGAGGATCAAACCAAGTTGAGTTCGAGTCTGCCTCGCAGTTCAGGACCAGTCTGAACTGGTCACCCAGGACGCGTACGGACTCCGTTTTTGATGATCCATATATGGATGGAAAGCTTATTTGATAAGGAAACCAACCCAAGTGGTCCCATGTCAAAAGCTATTCGGAATCAACAGGAATCGTCGAAACAAGTCACTATCCAGAATCTGTCAGGGTGCTATGTCGCCGTCTATTGGGCCGTTTGGGCCTTGTAACGTGTCGGCGCTCCCCAGGGACGCGAATAGGGGTCCTTTGACGTTCCTTAGGCTATATAATCAGTAGTCACCGTCTACATTAGGGTTGTGTTTTGTTTTAGATCAATCTGTCATTGAACAGTCGCCGTTATCGGTTTGCAAGACCCCAACTTCGAGTGCTTAATCATTCATCTGCAATTGTCACTTCAATTGAGTTGCATTTTATCTTGTTCTTGCTTGTGTTCTTCGATTCGCAGCAGGGATTAGCCTTCTTGGCGAGGTCAACCGGATTGTGACATGGTTGATAACCAGAGGAGACGTTGTGCTAAGGTTGCAGGGTTTGGGTCTTTGTGATCTGAAGCTGGATCGGTGTGTCGCTCTCCGAAAAAATCGTTGTTTATCTTGAACCTGACGGAAGATCGGGACCTAGTTTCCATTATAGAGTAAAAAGCCAAAATATCTTATAATTTAGAAAGAATGGGTTATTTTTGAAAGACTAGATGTCGTATCACATCACCTGGTACGGGGTCTTGTCAGGATGGAATGGATGATGTTCATAGAGTTTGAATCTATTAAGGTAATCATTTACTCTTTCTTTCATAATATTTGTATAAATGTTTCTCTAGACACGTGCGTGCACGTGCCACACATACATGTTTTTTTTGCAGAAGCAAACCTTTATTAATCTTTATAAGAAGTACAAACGCCATCAGGTGGAGAAATAAACCAAACATGTCTACCATAATCAGCATAAATACTACTTCTAGCTAAATTATGGGCATCGACATTTGATTGCCTTCCTTCATGGACAAAATCAACAAAATTAAACTCGCGTGATCTAGCTCATATCTCCTGGACTACATGTCCATATAAGCCCATGCTCCCTTCCTGGATGCTCCTGATAACTCCGACATTATCACACGCTAGTCTGAAATCACGCAGAACCAAATCGCTAACAAGCGCAAGACCTTCTTTGCACGCGATGGCCTCTACTGTGTCTGGTTCCATTCGACCCTCCAAAACCACAGACGAGGCACCTAGGAATTTCTCATTGAAATCACGAGCAACAGCCGCTGCAGCGACCTTTGCTGAATTCTTGGCCAAAGCAACGTCTACATTTATCTTCATCAGGGCGCTTGGTGGAGGGATCCGCCGAACCGGGCTTCATTGTGTTTCATGCCCCACCCTCCCTTGCGGCTTCACAAGCTAGAGACTTGCCACAAAATTGGCAATGAACTGATGTGTGGAGAGCGGGCTTTGATAGATATTTCCGTGCACCGCTTTCCTCCTCGCATATCAGATTGCCCACAAGGTAACAGCCACTCGGACCAGGTCCTCGTGTTGTAAGGACTTCATCATTCGACTAACCAGCCCCGCGCGTCTTGTTCCTCAATTTGACAAAGATGTTCAATAATCGCTTCTTTCTCCAAAGCCCAAATGCAGCGTGCCATATTACATTCGAGCAATGAGTGCCTCCAAGAGTCCCCAGCTCCACATATCTGACAGGCGTTATTATCTGCCATGTTCCTGTGATGAAGCACATCCTTTGATGGAAGAGAGCATCGAGCTAGCCACCATAAGAACACGCATACTTTAGATGGTACCTTGATCCCCAAAGAGTAGACCATTCCTTCTCAGCTGCATGTCTGTCTAAGGCACCTGTGCTCCCTGCTAGGAACTTCCAATTTATAAGCATCCTATATGCCGATCGGCACAGAAAGCACCACGCTTCTCAAAATGCCAAGCCCAGAAGTTTTCTTGGTGCCGAGTGCTTAAGGGAATGCTTGTGATCACCTCTACATCAGCCGGCGTGAAGAACTCCTGCAACTTCCAATGGTCCCAGCTTGTTGTTGAGTCAATAAGATCGCTAACTAGCTGAGGACGGTTTGCCCGGTTGCACGGCACCGGTCTCCTCAATCCCGACGTCGGTAACTAGTCCATTGACCATATATTTGTTGAACTGCTCGTACCGATCCGCCATATCAGACCCCCTCTGAGTACTTCCCGGCCCTCCACAATAGACTGCTAAATCCGCGAAGGAGATGGACCAATCTCTGCAGCAAGAAAATCAGTGTTTGGGAAGTAGACAACTTTTAGAACCCGAGCACTTAAAGAACTATCATCCTGTAACAGTCGACATGCTTGTTTGGCTAAAAGTGCAAGGTTAAATAGCTCCATGTCCCGAAAGCCAAGACCACAAAAAACTTTGGCTTTGTCATGTCCTCCCACACCACCCAACAGGTCTTCCTCTTTCCATCTTTGCAACCCCACCAAAATTTGCGCAATAGGCCATCAATATGTTGGCACAACCCACGGCGGTGGGATTGCTTGTGCTACCGCCTTGATAAGAACCTCCTTCCCATCAGCTGACGAGCACAGCTCCATCCATCCCTGCACCCTACTCCAAACTCGATCCTTCAAAAATTTGAAAGCTCCATTTATTGATGAGCCCACATCATAGGGCATTCCCAAATATTTCTCCTTAAGAGCTTCATTGTGCACATCAAGAATATTCTTGATCTCCTCTCTCAAACTCTGGACACAACCCTTGGCAAAATGGATTGAAGATTTGTCCATATTTATTTGCTGGACCGAAGCTTGACAGCAAGCATCCAACACCTCCTTCACCTCCCGAGCACTCTCCCCATCCGCTCTGAAAAACAGCAGGCTATCATCTGCAAAGAGTAGATGGCCCACCGTTGGGGCCGACGATGCCACCCTAATTCCATTGAGCACTGATGACTGACTTCTTGATTTCAAGAGGCACGAAAGGCCTTCTGCTGCTAACAAGAAAAGATAGGGGGAGATCGGGTCACCCTGTCTGATTCCCCGTGTTGGAGTAAAAGGTTCCAAGCAATCACCGTTAAGCTGAATTGAAAATGTTACTAATGTAACCAACCTCATTACCACCTCGACCCAAATCTGGTGAAAGCCCCGACGAAGCATAATCGCTCTCAAGTATGGCCATTCGACCCGATCATAAACTTTCCGCATGTCCAACTTGAGAGCACAGCATCGCAGATCCCTGGCACGCGTCTTCTTCATAAAGTGTAAACACTCATACGCTGTGATTGTATTATCCGTGATCATCCTGCCAGGTATAAAGGTCGATTGTTCTTCAGATATTATCTCCGGCAACATCACCTTCACTCTGTTCGCAACCGCCTTGGAAGCAATTTTATATATCACATTGCACAGACTGATCGGTCGGAATTGGCCTAAATCTTCCGGGTTCTCAACCTTAGGTATTAACATTATAATTGTGTCGTTGATCACCTTTGGGTCGTCATCCCCTCGTAGGACCTGCAGCACTGCCACCTGAGGTCCACACAAATCCCAATGACGCTGAAAAAAATGAGCCGGGAAGCCATCCGGTCCTGGTGCCTTAGTATGGAACATATGAAAGAGCTTCCTTTACCTCTAGAGCCGTGAAAGGCATCAGCAGGTTATCGTTCATTTCAGATGTGACCTTCACTGGTACCTAAGACAGCTTCCATATTATGCACTCCTTCCAAGCTAAATAAATTTCCATACAAATCCCTGGTCACTTCCTTCATCTTCTGTTCATTCACAGTAAAATCCTCATCGGCTTTCTTCAGCTTAGAAATCTTGTTTCTCCTCTTTCGGCAGCTTGCACGTAGGTGAAAGAACCGGGTATTTTTATCCCTCTCGGCAAGCCACATGATCCTCGATCTCTGCTGCCACAAAATCGCCTCCCTGTGATTTAATTCCACGATGCGTTCCTTGATCTTCAGTTCGGCATGTGATGGTCCAACTCGCAGTGGGTTCAACTGCAAGCGCTCTTGTTCGGCTGTTAGCTTGCGCAGCTCCTGTCGAACGTTACCAAAGGTCATCCTGTCCCAGCGCTGCAAATGACCACTGACCTCCTTCAACTTACGTTGGAGATCAACGTACATATTTGATAGTAAAAAAAACTTGTTTCCTATATAGTCTGGACATATAAAAAAAAATCCTGGCCTTACCTGATGTTAGCCTGCCCATGAAGCCCATGGAGCCTTGTGGATGGGCTTGGACAGGTGTTTATTGGCCCAAAAAATTGGATTGGGTCAGTCCGCCCATGGCCTGGATTGCTTAGTGTGGATTCAGAGGGCCGAACTCAGAACATATTTTTTTCAAATGCATACTTTTTTTTCTCGATCGGGTGTTCAACCCGTTTCAAATGCATAACAAATCATCAGCAGCCTGGACCGATCCAGATTGCTCATCCATGTCTGAATTTGATACCAAGCAATAATTAGGATTAGTCCTATATTTTGGGCTCTACGTAATCCTTACAGCTGAGGTGTGCATTGTTCGGGTACTGCTTGATCAAACTCGCTATTATATGCGAACTAGTTTAGCTATAGCCTAGGTGAACCTGCCCATCTGAATTACCCACTTTTCTAAATTTATTCTGCGGCACTACTTTTTATTGACAGGTGACGTGTTGGTCGACAACGAGAAATTTCTAATGACTTTGTCAATCTCAAATATATTAACTCACAAGGACAAAGCTACAGATAGCGCATCCACGGTAAAATTAAAAACAATAATTACGATTAAATTTTTATGATATACGCATCCTCACTATAAAAAAACAATGTCCAGAAATAAACAGAGACTTCTTAGATTAATGTGGACCATGGTTCCCCTTATAAATAAACAATTTGTTAAGGTCTTGTTTGGATATTGTCAGACTCACCTAATACATGTGTGTTCTGGTGGATTGGAGTGGAACTTAACTAAATTTACCCAATCCACCCCAACACATGTGGATTGAAGTGAATCCGACAATATCCGATCAGGCCTAAAGTGTTTAATTCCACACATTTGGCGAATGGAGCATGACCAAGTGATTCGGTTTCCTCGGTGTATAGAGCTAGGTTCTTCGGTTCAGTGCCACTCCTGGAGCTGTTCTGTGGCTCTGGCAACCAAACGGGTAGAAAGGGAACAACTCCGACGAAGGATCTCCTTCTTTCGCGCCCTCACGTACCAGTGCTGTGGGTTGGAGCCAAAATAATCGAGCTCCCACCGGCTCCCTCTGACATTGCGCGGGCCCGGACTCTTTTGCCCCGGCGCGGGTGAGCGAGGCCGCGCGGACGCATCGGCGAGACGAAGCACAGACGGGGCGACGGTGAGGTGAAGCGCGGACGCGACGGCGAGGTGGAGGTGGATCACGAGCGCGAGCGCAACGGGCTAGGCGGTGTGCCTGTGCTCCGGCGAGGCCGCGCGCGTGCGTGCCGGCGAGGAGTGAGGACCGCAACAGGTTCGGCGCCAGCGGGGTTTGCAACGATGGAAAAGAGAGGATAACGATGCGTCGTCTGTGGTTGTAAGGAGGAGAGAGAAACGGGAGGAGAAAATATAAAAACCATGCGGGTGGACTTGTGGCTGTGACGAAGAGAGAAACGGAGAAAATAAAAGAAGGAAGAAAAGAGATAAAGGGAAATAAAATAAAGGAAAAGAAAAAAAAGTCTAAGGGTATTACAGAGATTTTACTCTTTCTAACTACCAGGAGGAGCTGTTTTGTCAAAGGTTCAAAAAACAGCTTCAGTTCAATCTGCTCCACCAGTGAAGCCACAACTAAAGCTGTTTTTGGTTAGAACCGAAGCTCTACCAAACGGGCCCTTAGTCTTAGGTAAGATGAAGCAACTGTAGAAGGGGAGCGCCCCGCCGAGGTGAAGCATTTCATTTGGCTTCCACTGCAGGATAGGTGGTGGACAGCAGAACGACGTCGAATGACATAATCTGCAAGATGATGATCGGTGTGCACTCTCTGATCAAGGATCGGAAACAATGGATCAATCATGATTGGTTGTGTCTTCAGTCAAGAAAGTGTGGGTTGACTGTGTTGGTGCGCCTGAACCTTGGTCACTTATCCCCTCGGCTCCGGTGCCCATGTGTGAAATGGTGGTGGTTGAAGGCCTGTAAGCTGCTTCGTAGATTCTGGCAGGGTTTTGATTATCTGGCCCTGCTGGTTTCATGGACAATTTGGAAAGGAAGAAACAACAGAAGCTTCAATGGAGTTGCGTCCAGTTGATGGATTCTGTCGTCTCTGAACCTGACCTCAGGTGCACGGTAGGATTATTCAAGAAGCTGAAGTTGCTGACCTCTTTGCTATGATCACTGCCTATTCGAGTAGAGCTTTTAGTCGCAGAGTGGTGACCGGTGATGGTGTGTTTTTCTTCTATAGGTACTGTGTTATTTTAACGCTGGTTCTGTTTCCTGCGTGCTAACAGTAAGTCTAGGCTCTTGTATTGTGCCAGTTTTCTTGTCTCTTGATAAAAAAAACGTACGCAAACATGGTCGCAGAAAATATATGGCCTCTCTCGGTTTTTTTTTTGGTCACAATAGACTCGACCCCTATGTAATCCTGTTCGAGCTCCGACACTGATCGGTGATGATCGCAGCTATTTCTAGACTGGAGCTCGTAGTTGAGCACTGAATGGAGGTCATTTAAGCCTGGCTAGTTTATTCATCATGAAGACTAGCACTCGGCAGTGAAGCGCTCGTCGTCAATTTGTATCTGTGTAAGTAAGTACAGGATGATGTGTCTCGTCAACAGCTGAGTTTTGTAAAGCCTGGTTCGGCTGTCTGGTGGCTGATGGCTGGTGCTGATTTGTTGTAAGAGAAAAATACTGCTGGCTAGCTGGTGGCTGGTGGCTGGTACTGAATTAGTGTGAGAGAAAAGCATTGCTGGCTGGCTGCCAGCCGAACGAGGACTTTGTATCTTGTGGGAGGGAGGAAGGAAGTGGTGCAGCAGACCAGGGCCAGAGGTTGACTGGTTGGGGATCGGCCAGCATATAGTTTTCCAAACGGGCGGCCCGGCACGGGCACGGCACGGTTAGGCACGTCACGATCTGGCCCGCGTGCCTGCCGTGCCGTGCCTGATAGTGCCGCCGTGCCGTCAGCCAGGCACGAGCACGACACTAAACTCTCTGGAGCGTGCCGTGCCGGGCCGTTTGGCACGGCAGCACGCTCGTGCTCGTGCCTGCCCAGGCACGTTTCCAGCAGAGTTACATCTCTTTCAATATAGAAAAATACATCTAACTTCAAATTCAACAAAAAAAAATAAAAAAACACAGCTGAACACATCACAGATAGCAACAAAAAGGAGCTGTGCAATGGCTGCCTCATTAAAAACCTGTCTAGGTAAAACTCACCCTTGTGAGAAACCCTAGACAGGGAAAAAGAGTGCAGCCAGCTCCACAATATTAGATCAACAGTTCAATACCCCAAGGGCCCAAGTCCAGCTGCTCCAGCAGCAAAAGTCTAAATCCTACTTAAGTTACAGAACCATTACATAAATGATTAATGAAATGATCAACAACACTCAAATAATCCTGCTTAGCATTTCCAGACCAAATATCAGAAGTTATAGCAACAGATGTAATAGCATTACTCTTCAAAGATTCTACCAGTTTATCACGCTTCTCAGAGAAGTACCTCATAAGATCCCTACATGTAGTTTGCTTAGAAACAGTTTTAAACCTGTGATTGTGAGCAGTTCTAATGTAATCTTCCCAGGCCTCAGTTTCACCAATACTAAGGGGAAGATCTAACCTAGCAAGCAAACGAACAAGCTGAACACGAGCAACCTCAGGATCGTAATCCCAGTTTCGGATAGTACCATCCTTAAGAAAAGTAATGTGAGACTGAGTCATGCGATTTTTTTCACGTTTCTTAGGGCAAGTTTCCATATGACGGAGTAAATGGCCAGTACCAAATTTAGAATTAGCAGTATACTCCTTCTTACAGTGGTGACATCGAGCGCCATACCTGACCTTCTGCCCGTTCACAATTTTGAAGAGCTTCTCGAAGTCCTCCCAACATGCAGAGGTGGACTGCCGGTTTGATGGCTTGACGGAGCCCTCACCGGTTGCAGCGGCCTCACCGGTGGCAGCCTCCTCACCGGTGGCAGCGGCCGCACCGGGAGCAGCTGCATCACCGTCGAACGCGGAAGCAGCGCCAGTGCCACCGCCACCGCAAGAATGGGCAGTGACGGCGATGGCCTCTCGTCGAAGCCGTGCATGAGTCCGGTTGAAGAGCTCCTCAGCAGCGCGAGGGCCTAAGAGCGCCTCGGCATCACCAATCACGTCGTCCTCGTCATCTCCGGCCATCCCACAGAGCCGTAGCTCGTCGTTGATGGTCATGGAGTGACCAATCTCCTCCGCCTCTGATTCCGACATCGCGCTGCTGCCGGCCATCGGTCCCTCAACGGCTACAAAAGAAAAACAAAAAGAAAGAAATTTGTTAGTCCGGAGCACCAGATCTAACCGAAAAGATGAAGAAAAGAGAAGATCTGCACCGGATCTGGACGTACCTCTTAGGCCGGAGCACCGGATGTGCCAGCAGCAACGGCGACGGCGGGTTCGGCTAGATCCGTCACCCTGGTGCCTCAATGCATCCTCACGGACACGGAGCCCCGAGATGATCGGAGTCAGGCGGCGGCGACGAGGCCGACGAGGCGGAAGAAACAGAGAAGACTAGGGGACGCAAGAGGGGACGAGGCTACATTTATGGTCAGGGAGGAAGCAGATCGGAGTGTACGGCCAATCCGTCTCACCGTGCCGGCCGCGGGCTACCGGAGTCGAGCTCGAGGTCGAGGAGAAGGGGATCTAGGGTTTCGACGGAGGGGAGCGGGCGAGACAGACGAGAGAGGAGCGAGAGAGGAGAGAGACGAGCGAGAGACGAAATGAACTAGGGTTTCACCGGTGAGGGGCCGCGGCCGCCGCTCGGCGTTATATAGCAGCGTCCCCCACGCGGTGATCCAACGGTCGGGAGGCGAGGGGGCAGGGCATCGGACGGCTCAACCGTGCCGCCACCGTGCCGCCCGTTGAAGCGGGCCGTGCTCGTGCCGTGCCACCGTGTCGCCAATGTGGCCCAGGCACGGGCACGGCCTCGGGCCGTGCTTGGCACGGGCACGGTGCTAGCGGGCCGGGCTGTTTTCGTGCCGGGCCAAATCCGTGCCGTGCCCGGGCCGGCCCAACGGGCTTAGCCCGTTTGGAAAACTATAGGCCAGCACGTGAAATGATCCAGCAACGGACGGATACGATCCTCGGGCTCCATGGGCTGCAGACATCTGACCTAACACCGAGATTTGCCAGTTCACGCACGCTCACGGACTGTAGTCACTGTACGTATTGTATTGTATACACACACCTGACACACGCAGACGCAGTAGGGCCGTGCGAGTGCGACTGTGGGAGCAATCAACGGGCGTACTAGTGTGTGCTTGCTGGTTGCTGCTTGGCTTGGCGGATAGGTAGGCTCTTCTTCGTCGTGCTCCTCTCGCGCTCAGGCTCATCAGCCGTCTCGCTTCAGTTCGGTCCCCTGGACGCCAGGCTACGGAGGAGCGCCCGGACAGGGCCGCGTGCGTGTACTACGGCGACACGGAAGCGGCGGCGCCACCGCACGGCCGGGTGACAGGATGCATCGCCGCAGGTAAGAGCCCACCAGTGAATTGGCATGTGCCAAGCACGCTCTTCTGATTTATGGATGTTACTATATAGTACCGTTCAAAAGCTAGAGCTCATGTATGTTCTGCCATCTATCGTCTGCTTGCAGCGCACGGCCGGGGACTAGCTACAGCTAGCCAGCCGCCGAGGAGCAGGGCGCCGTGCCATCCAGTTTGAACGAACGTCCCCATTCATGACGAATCGCTGCGGACAGGGCTGTTCGCCGATGGAGCGTGCAAGGGTAGAGCGACGAGCGGTGAGTAACAACGTGCCCACTCCTCCTTGTCCCTGGTCGATCCATAATCCATTCGACGCGATTCTTCAGTCGTCCCATTTGGTGTGTGTGGATAATTGTACACAATCCGTACAAGCTACCAATAGCATTGCTCAGTGCTCACTAGGTACTCCCTTTATGGCCCCTAAAAGGAATGTCTTTCTCACTGCTTTACGACGATCTCAATTATGACCAATTACATATAAGATAAATATTTTAATGTTTATGATGCATAGTAAATATTATTATTAGATAGATAATGAGATAGTACAAATGTTAATACTATTTTTTATAAACATAGTCAAACTGAGGAAAATTCGACTTAGTCCAGATCAAAGATAATACTGTTTTTTTTTGATCGGAGGGAAAACGTTACATCGCTCGAGCCAAGTGCGGTAGCTTCACGGTGATGGAACTCGAGTGCCTTAGCGTGTACCAGATGGTCGGCTCGGCAGGCTCTGGCAATGGAGACCCGTTGTTCTATTTAGGCGTCGGTCGTCTTCGTGGTGAAGCTGGGTGCGGGCACTGCCCAGTGCCCACATTGCCGGCCGTTCCTCCCTCCGGTCCCTCCCTGCATAGCGCCCACCCTCCACGGCTCCTTGAGTTCGCGCCAGTGCGAACTTTGCCAATTTCGATGTCGCTGTAGATGTCGACGCCTCATCAACTATACAATTCTCTATTTTGTATACTTGCACCTTTGGTTGCTTCAGTTCGAGTTGATACAAAACGAGTTGGCAGCAAATGGTAGTGGCGTAGTGCGCATTAGAGAGGGTTCAGGAATCAGGATGAGTGAGCAGATAAGAGACCTGTTGTCAGCCAATGGAGTGTCGAGAAAGAAGATTGCCCGGGGCCACGGTGTCTTATTATTGATTATAAGCCCAACGTCCTCGGTTCTATCCTGTTGTACAGCGAAACGACTGACCACGAGTTAATTTGCTACTGGAACACGCGGGTTTCCTTTCCTCATTACAAAAATGCTAGACTATTCCATCTGTCTTGATATTTAATGAAATACTCCTCCGTCCCAAATTATAAGTCATTCCAACTTTTCTAAAAATCAAAACATTTTAAGTTTGACTAAATTTGTATAATCAAATAACAACATTTATGATACCAACTAAGTATCATAAGATTCTTCATTAATTGTATTTTTATAGCATACCTATTTGATGTCATAAAAATCTTTGTAATTTTCTCTATAATTTTGGTCAAACTTGAAATGCTTTAACTATCAAGAAGGTTGGAATGACTTATAATTTGGAATAGAGGGAGTATAATGTATATGTATTGTCATCCGTGTGATTAAAGGGAATTACATGATAAATATCAAGTAACCATATATTATCTATCGAATTTGTGTGTCTATTTATGTGTCCTTTTGCTTCTCAAATTTCTTATATTTAGGTGTAGCTTTTGAATGCTTCTGTCCGCTGTATTCACTACTACAAAATTGATTTTAAGAGATAGACCCATTTTATTAACGGAGGTGGTCACAAAGTTTATCTGTCTCCTAAAATGTGACGATTTTCAGAGGTGGTCATTTTATTTAAGGAGATCGTAAAAAAATGACCACCTCTAAAATTTGATTAACAAAGGCTGACCTCTTAAGAGGTCTGCCTCTAAAAAAATAGAAGCTATTCTTAGAGATGGACCTCTTAAGATGTCAATCTCTATTAATTGGGCCAAATCCATTAGGCCCAGTCTAACCCACTTAGCAAACCCTAGCTATAAAACATCCAGTTACCAGTCCATTCACTCCATCCCTTCCTCTCTCTCTCTCTCTCTGGCAGCAGTGTGGCTCTGGCTCCACCAGAGCTGGCGCTCACACTCGTGCGGATCTAGTGTGGAACACCTTTGGCGCATGTGGATCTAGAGAGGAGCTGTGGCAGCGCGCGGATCCGGTGATCGAGGAGGAGCGGTGACGGTGCCTGGTTCTGGCGAGTGGCGGCATGTCGATTGGCTCGACAGACCTCGTGGATGGGCTCAGTGGGCTTGTCAACGCACTTTTTCTTTTTTTTAATCTATTTCCAGAGGCGGGCACTTGACCGCCTCCGAAAATATCGATTAACGCATACGTTGTTTTGGAGGTGGACTCCCTATCCGCCTCCGAAAATTGGATTTGACTGTCTGCGAAAATATGTTAAGTAGTAGTGATTACCAGATCCTCTACGTTGTTTTGGAGGTGGACTCCCTGTCCGCCTCCGAAAATTGGATTTGACTGTCTGCGCCCCCCCCCCCCCCCCCCCCCCCCCCCACCTCCCCCCAACACACACAGACACAGTCCAACTTGCCAATCTAAAGAAAAGACATGAATTTCTCATATTAACCAACCATAATCAACCACTGTAATTCAGGGACCAAAGGCTCTAAATATTATAATGCATAATCCTAATTATAGTAATCTTATACATAATTTAGACTATAATAATCCAGTTGTTGTGATCCAAACAACAGGCCCTTATGGATGAGTGATAGATAGTTTAATCATGTTGATGGATGGTACAAAATTTAGTTGTGGGATAGGCAAAAAATGTCTAACGGCTTGGTTCTATAAACACATGAGTCCTTCCCAAGGATTGGAGTGAAAAGTAAACTAATTTTGACTTCAATTCCTCTCATTCTCTCACCATGCTTATATTGAAAGGGACTATCATGTTTTCAAACAAGGTCTAAGTGGCTCTAGATGATGAACACTTCTCTTATTTTGTGAATTTGACAGGGCAAGCTAGCGTGCGGTGCCATGATATTCCAGGCTCTGTGTAGCTTCCTGCCATTTCTGGATGCCATCAGTGATTCGGTGACCGATCTTCACAGCTCCATTGCCTTTGAGGGCCCAAGTTACAGTGGGCAGTACATCAGTGGCCTCAACAACGACACCCATGAAGCTAAATCCATCCGCGTCATCGAGGACGACAGCGACTACGCTCTCGGCTGGCAGCTCTGGACGCTAGATTTGCTCGACACGAGCCACGTCCACGTCGACCTGGTGTTCCCGTGCGCGTGCCATACAGACACTGCAAGTGTTGTTGGCAGCAGACCCAGCTCTCGACGATCGTCGCACACGAAAGCCATCTTGAGGAGCAGGAGCAGCCGTGGCAGTGGCAGCTCGCTGCAGAGGCTGGTGGCGACGCACGAGGAGTACCTGACGTACGCCGTGGTGGTGGCCACGCTGCAGGTGTTCCTGCGCCTGACCCGCGCCAACGTCACCACGCTGTTCCTGCCGATGCTGGCGCAGGCCACGGGCTGCGGTCGCAGCAGCTGGGCCGCGCAGATGGGCGACGCCGTGCTGGTGGTGGTGACCACCTGCGGCGTCCTCGGGTCCGCCCTCGCGGCCAGGCAGCTCGGCCGGGAGGCCATGTGCGCCATCAGCGGCGTCCTCATCGTCTTCTGCCAGGTACATACGACAGTTAGTTGTGGCATCGCCACATGGACATGGCATTGGTGGCCAGCACGTGACGCGACGGCTGTTTCTGGCACAGGTGGCGGTTCCGGCGATCATGGCGGCGCACGCGGGGCTGAGCCTGAGCGGCGGCGCGCGGATGACGGGCGGGCACGCGGCGGAGCTGTTCGCGCTGGCGTGCGCCGTGTCGGGCGGGTTCGGCTGGGCGTGGGGCGCGCTGTTCTGGGCGGTGCCGGGCGAGGGCATCCGGTCCGTGGGGCAGGCGGCCGGCGCGGCGATGGGATTCGGGCTCGGCTTTGCGCAGATGCAGTGCTTCCTGCTCACGCTGCGCCAGCTCAAGCACGCCGCCTTCGCGTACTACGCCGTCTGGATCTGGTCCTGACTGCTGACCCGTGACCCGCACGCCGCCGGCCGCGCGCGGCGAGCCCACGGCGGCGATGATGCCAGATGCGCGCGTGCGGTGCGGTGCGGTGCGGTGCATGCACTGATCCGATGCGTTGGCAGGCACGCACGCAGCATCGTCAGGGAATAGTGGGCACCGTTTTGGGAACTTTGAGGAGGCGTCCGGCCTGCCTGCACGATGGCAAATGGCATCGTATGATCGTATCTGCACGCACGCTGCAGCTGGTGATAGTACTAATCGATGGCGACCCGAGTGTGGCGGCACCAAGCTGCTGCTGCACTGGTAGTACGTATTCGCTGCACTAGCCCAGTCGCCCGGCAGCTTCAGCTGATGAAGCGACGACACGCACATCCATTCTCGCTGTGTGCATGATCGAGCCAATGGACTTGGCATGCATGCGTCATTACGGTAGCCTGTGTATAATGGCGTACAGGATAGAGACGCCGTCGTATCCTTTTTCAGCGTGGTGCGTGCACCGTACATGCATGCATGATATGGTCCTTACTCCGTCAAAGATGTAAAGTTGTGGATTACTGGAGTGATCAGGGATTGATATCTTTTCAAGAAACAGGGACTGCCACACAGTCACACAGAGGAGGAATTACTACATAGGCCCTTGTTTAGATTGAAGAAAATTTCAACCCGATGAATAGTATCATTTTCGTCTTATTTGGCAAATATTGTCCAATCATGGACCAACTAGGCTCAAAAGATTCATCTCGTGATTTCCAACTAAACTGTGTAATTAGTTATTTTTTTACCTACATTTAATACTCCATGCAAGCGGTTAAAAATTGATGTGATGGAGAGAGAGTGAAAAAACTTGGAACTTTGAGGCAAACTAAACAAGGCGTAGGAGTACACGCACTAGTAATAAAAGCAGACTCAATTTGTGTCGGAGTCACAGAGGACATAAATCTGGATGGTCAGATGTTCTAGTCTTCCAGATACTACACACCAATGCAATCCTTCAAATTTTGGGTAGCTTTATCAGACACTAGCGTCAATTAGTTCCCTGGAGGACGCTCTTGCAAAGCTGCTTTGACGCGGTCCAACAACTTTGGTGGCCGAATTAATACCCAGGCCCAGCACAATATATATATACACAGTCCTACTTATTATATACTAAATACCAATATGCGATTACCAGATAATCATGTGATGTGGTATTACTACTAGCGTAGTGCACAGATTCTGCGTTACCAAAAGCTCTCCGCTGCTCCAGTGCGGCTTGTCACTCACGCCACTTTGGAGATCGGCCCCGGCATCTAATCGGTCGACGAAGCGGCCCGGAGTTTCCGTGCCCAGATCACCCAGCCGTGCTCCGCCGTCGCTCGATGGATCAGCTACGTGCTCCAGCCGGGGCGAGGCCAAGTGCGGCGCACGGCCGGCACTGCCCGGGCGACACAAAGTGCCCCCGATCGAGGGGGACGTGAACACATCATGGCTTCACGTACGCTTTGGTTGACCGCGAGCGAGCTGCGAGCGCGAGGTGGTGATGGTGATCCCGGGGCCGCGCGCGGGTGGGGGAAGGGGATGGATCGGAAGAGATTTGCGGGCTCTTTTCGCCGGCGCTGGGCTTTCAACGACGGCATCATGGCGCGGCCCGGCGGTCGGCCAATCCACGTGGTGAGACGATGGGTCGATGAGGCACACCATTCGGCGGTAGTCCGGTGGTTTTTACCTGCACCACGAGCGCTTGGCTTTTCGAGAGCCGCGGCATGTGAGCGGCGCCGCAAGTGCCGTGCATGGATGCGTGCGCACTCCCTACGCTCCACCAGCCAAGTCACGGTCCGCTGGTCTCGCTCGCTCTCGCGGTCTCACCCACCGGCCGCAGCAGCCGCACAAGATTTACTGGCCATCGATGCACCTTTTGTTAGTGTCTGGCTGTCTGTCCACAAATCTGTCATATTTTTTTATACGACTCAGTAGATAGCTGTAGCACAAATTCTAAAGCATAATCAAATATATAGGAATTTAACAAATTTAATATAAAAGAATTTATCATCAGCTAAATAGTAAAAATCTTTTTCTTTTACAGTACAAAGAAAGGAATGAGATTATTGTGCGGGAAGTTAAGGGTGTGTTTAGTTCGCGAAAATTTTTAGCTTTGGCTACTGTAGCACTTTTCGTTTGTATTTGTCAATTAGTGTCCAATCATGGACTAATTAGGCTCAAAGTTTGTCTCGTGGTTTTCTACCAAACTGTAATTAGTTTTTTTTCGTCTACATTTAATGCTCCATTTGTCCAAACAGTCGATGTGACGAGGAATCTTAAAAATTTTTGAGAACTAAACATGGCCTAACCTGCAAGATGGTAGGTTTGTGGGTAGGGTGCTGCAGATTAATTATTGATGGTGAAGGAAAGCGGGGAGGGGGATTGGAGCCAGGTGCATGGCATAGTTATTGTAACGGGACTCATGAGAGGAGCATATTCAACGGGTACTCTAACCAGGGTGTCTACTCTAATTTTTGTGTCAAAAAAAAACTTAATCCAGCATAGTTTCAACCCAAATATGCAGGCTTTTAAACGTTTTCTAGCTCTATCTCAGGGGGTGCGTAGGGAGTCCTCTAATTCTTCCTAGACAAATTTCCCCGCACCAACACCTCCCACCTGTCTTTTTCGCCCCAACTTTTGCCTCGTGCCATCACCTTACTCCCTCCCACCACGCCACCCCCGAGTCCGAGCCTGCCCTTCCCGCCTATAGATGGCCAAATGGGTCACCTAACCTGGCACGGCACAAGCTCGAAAAATCATGGCTCGATCCTCTCAGGCCAGGCATGGCACGGCCGTGCCGAAGTCATCCATGACCCGTTTGAGATTTCCATGAATGGATGCCTATAGCAGCCGCAAGGCCTCACCAAAAATTGGATCCGTCCTCGATGAGAAGAGATCCACAAGGAAATTAATGAGGAGGGTTGAGATTAATTAATGGGCGATGACTTGTCTGAGGCCAGTCTCAGCGAGAGTTTCATTCATGTTTCATCCGCATTTAATAAGTTGTTATGTAGACATTTTTTATGATGTGAAACCATATTTAAAAAGAGAGAGAAGAAAATAGTTTTATGGAAGTGAAACTCTCCTGACACAGTTACCAACTCGCAGTAAGTCATAAAATTAAATGTCCATTAAACTATAGAATGAAAATTTTCATTATGATTAATTGTTTTATTCAAGTTTCATTATATTTTATTTAATGCGGTATTGTTAGAAACAACGCTTTGAAACTCCACGTGGAGACTGACCGCTGAAAGACGGATGAGATCGGTAGCGCGAGGACGATGACATAGGATGAATAATGAGATCGTGAATGAAGGAGCAAAAAGGAGGCGACTGCTCGTGCGAGTTGAAAACGGACGACCCCACGTACACCACGCATGTCGCAGTCCCACTTGCCTAACCCAAAACATAGCGTGCGTGATGTGATGAGCGCCGCGTTCGTACGTTTGACTTGCGGTAGATATGCGTAGAACGCGACAGCCATGAGCCATGCATGTTTCCAATATATGCATGGAGCACTGTTCGCATCAAGCACTACCGGTCGTCCAGTCTAAGTGTTCCTCCGATGAATCTCGTTCCTCCGATCCTGACGCGTCCACTGTTGCCACAGAATTACTCGATCCCTTCGACGACTGAACTAGACTCCGATCCATGCAATTGCAAGTTAAAATATTATCGTTCTGGAGTAGAAATTCAGATGTTTGATAAAAGACCCTATTTAATTTGACAGGGTTTTTTTAGGACCTCTTCACCGATTTAATTGGAAGCCCTACTTAACAAGCATACACAGAAGCGACTAAAGTCAAAACCAAGCTAAAAGCGATCAAGCTAAAGTCGCTTCGGGGCAAAAGCCGAAGCCACCAAAGTATAGCTTTTCCTGAACGAAGATGGCATGTGGCGGGAACTTTTGAGGAATAAATATATCAAAGATAAGATTCTAGGGAGCTATAGCAAAAAAAACAAATAGACTCTTATTTTTTGAAAAGCTTGATGAATATCAAAGATACCTTTATGGGATTTGGTTCGTTCAAGGTGAAAGATGGGTCACAAACTAGGTTCTGGATAGACACTTGGTTGGAAAATAAACCGCTTAAAAATAAATTTCCTGCGTTGTTCAATATTGTAAGAAGAAAACAAGATTCAGTGGCACAAGTCCTTAGCTCCTCCCCACTAAATATCTCTTTTCGTCAAAATTTAGTGGGTGCGAACCTAAGCGATTGGCATAGAATTATGGCTTATTTACATGATGTGAACTTACGGGAGGAAAGAGATGTGTTTGTTTGAGCGCTACATGCATCTGGAAGCTTTTCGGTCAAATCTATGTATGCTGCGTTGATTAACAATGGGGTAAGGGTGTCACAAGATATATGGCAAATTAAAGTTCTCATGAAAATAAAAGTTTTTTTGTGGTATTTAAAAAAAGGTGTGATTTTAACCAAGGATAACCTTGCCCGGCGTAACTGGAATGGCGACAGGAAATGTTGCTTCTGCCATTGTCTAGAAACCATTCAACACCTTTTTTTAGATTGTCTTTATGCCAAATTCTTGTGGCGCGCTGTACATTTACTTTTCGGTATATCGCCCCCTCAAAGTATAGATGAACTTTTTTTAATAGGTGGTCAAAGTTGGCTAGTAAGAAGTATAATGCATTGTTATTAACAGCAGCATCAGCGCTTTGTTGGACAGTCTGGATAACACGAAACGAGGTGGTTTTTGACAGATGTAGACCAAAATTTTTTTTGCAGGTTCTTTTCAGGGGAACTCACTGGCTCCGGCAATGGGCAAGATTGCAGCGGCATGATGATCTACAGGACCAGCTGACCCTAGCCGGACAGCATCTAGAGACGTCGGCCTTGCATTTCTTTGGTTCCAATGGATGGTTGTCAACCAGGCGTATTGGTCATGTTTAGTCAAAACTTTACTCTTGTTTTGTTTATCCTTGTACTTGGCTGTAAACTGGAGTTTTTTATAGCCCGTGTGTTTGCCTACGGGCGGAACTTTGTAATAATGGGCCTGATTCTATCAATTGATAGATGAAGCCGGATATGAACTATCCTTTATCTAAAAAAACCAAAGTATAGCTTTTTCTAGCTTCTCTGTTTTTGGAGAAGCCCAAATCTTGTAAAAAAAAAGTCATAAATGCTAATATTCAGGGCTCGATCATCTATGTTTATGTCTATATCTATATCTATATCTATATCTATATCTATATCTATATCTATATCTATATCTATATCTATATCTACATCTAGTATTCCCTCCATACTCAAAAATAAAGTCGTTTAGGACAGCGACACAGTCTTCAAAGTATAACTTTGACTTCTTGTTTTTATAAAAATATTTATTGAAAAGTGGTATATGTATATTTTTATGAAAGTATTTTTTAAGACAAATCTATTCGTATAGTTTTCACATTTCCAAACTTAACAAATCTAAAGCTATTCATGATTTTTATTCCCAATGTTTGGCTCCAGCCTTGTCCAAAATAACTTCATTTTTTCAGTACGGAGGGAGTACGTATTAAAGATGATGGAAGTGATTCTTCCTTCCATCATTTTACTTCCAAGTACCCTCGTGCACCTATCATCTCTTCTCTCTCTCACCCATGATCTGAACTAGTGAACTCTCGTACAACTCATAACAGTGCACATCTAGCCACGATACGGGTCTGTTTCGACCAAAAGTTGTCTAGATGACCAGGGGCGGATCTAGTACCAAGTTGCCCGGGGCTCGAGGCCCTATTACCACCGTCGGATGTATGGAGCCTCTCCTAAGCCCCCTACCTATAAGTTTGTAGTCACTGAAGCTTAGAAAGAGAGGCTAAATGTACAACATGTATGGAAGAGAAGCCTCTCCTAGCATATGTTTCTAGATCCGCCACTGTAGATGACTCGGCAATAAGTTGTATGTCTAAAAAATAAAAATCAAACAAAATATGGAGTTCATATATAACTTATTTTGAAAAAAAATCAGCATTATATCCAATTTAATTTCGCACTCATCGTCAAAACGTAAAAAAGAATAATCAATGCTAGACTAACAATTACCTGCAAACCACTGTGCTTACCTGCCAAAAGAGCAAACTACCCATTGGAGGAAGCAAATACTAAATGTCAAATGGATGACAAAAACATCATCAGATTAAAACATATAAATATAAGAAGCAAAAAATACATAAATTTAGATACAAGAGAAGCCGTGGAGCCGACGCGGCCTCAGCCTAGCCACGTCAACCAAATTATTTTGGCGCGTTCGATTTCAAGATCTACGGTCCTGCTGTCTCCTCCATACCAAATATATATCGGCTCCGACCTAGCTCACTCCCGCATCTGCAACTGCCTCTCCTCCCTCTCCCTCCTCTCTCGGCGGCGTCTAGGGTGGGCCCCGTCGCGCGCGCCACATCCCCCGCCGAGGGAGGCTCGGGCCCCGGCCAGGGCGGCCAGGCGAGGCGGCGCAAGGGCCCAGTGCGGGTGGCCCCACACGCGGCAGCGCCAGGGCCCCGGCAGCCCCGGCTAGGGCGTCTTGCGCGGCGGCGAGAGAGCCTTGGCGCGGCGTCCCCGGTGAGGGTGCCCCCGGTGGAGCTCGACGCGGCGTGTCTCTCTAGCGCCAGCGCGCCCCTACTCCTCTCCTACCCGGCGCGCCCCTGCTCCTCTCCTCCCCGTCGCCACGCCGGGCAGACTGGCCGTCCTGGGCCAGCCGCGCGCTGGGATGGCCTCCGCCGACCACCGCCTGCCTAGGTTGGCCGTGCTGCACCGCCGCCCTGGCTGCTGGCCACCGGCTGCGCCGGGCTGGCTGGCTGCTCCACTGTGCCATGGCCAGGCTGGGACGGCCGGGCTAGCTGGCTGGCTGCTTTGTCCGTGTTTCCTCGTCATGCCGTGCTCCTGTTCCGCTTTGGTGAGCTCCTAATTTCTGATGAATGTATGCATAGATGGATGTTGAGATGTTGATTTCAGATCTAGGGTTAGGGTTACCCTTGCGTCGTTACTGTTGTCCTTGCTGCTGTGTCCTATGTGTTGGTGACTCCATGTCTAAGGCAGAGGAGCAGGTAGTTGCTCTGTTGCTTGTGCTCATCCCCACGGTTCTGCTGCATGTGCTCCGATGAGGTGTTCTTCTCCATTCCATCCTCTTCTAATTATTCTTGTGATTGGTGATCACGTACACAGCCTTCTTAGGGAGACGCCTTTGCCAAGAGGATGCAAGGGATTAAAGAGAGGATGGAGACTGCACAGGCTGGGTCCTGTGTATATGATAAGGTGAAATTACTTTGAATAATGCATGAGTTGTTTTTACCATATTATTAATTTTGCTTCGTGGATCTGATGTATGTGCCTAGGGATTTAGGCATTCAGGTGTGAAGCGCCATGTCCTTGTATAGTTTATTATTTTGCTTCGATTTTCTATTCCTGGTCTCAGGTTCAGTTCAGATGGATGAACCTGAGGTCTATGATCTTTGCCTTTTAAATTTTATTATTGGATCATGATCTTTCTCTTGTGCTCACGTTCATGCTATTCTATCTCGGATTCCCTGCTTTCCTTTATATATATATATATATATATATATATATATATATATATATATATATATATATATATATATATATATATATATATATATATATATATATATATATATATATATATTCTATTTTCCCTCTTGATTTTTTGACGCAAATTTATCCTCTTGATTTTGCTGTGAAAGGTATGAACTTGGTAAACAGAGCTGGGTTCTTCTCTAGAGACTGGTATCCATAATCAACTCAGGCGAAGGTAGGCAATTTGCTACCTAGCATCCATATTTCAAATGCCTCCATGATTTATGTGTTTGATAGCTACTGATATATGCTCTGCAGCTAGAATATTTGGGGAAGTGCCTTCAAGATGTTTGAGAAAATGCCTGTTGCATCCTTTTTTGCACAGCCTGGGCACCTGCTATGGAAGACAGCCTCGGTGCATGTAAGGTATTTGACACATTTATTCTACCTACGTACACATGTGTCTGTGTGCACAATGCTTTGAAACATTGGTCTGCTCTGCTCCTTTGGGTTTCTTCACGTGCAATGTGCGCTTACACTTTTTTGCAAGGTCGGTTCAGCACTTCACCCAATGGTGAATGTGACTATTTTCCTCCTTTTGTAACTGGGCAGCATGAGGAAATCTCCTGTTCCAAAATGCATAATAAAAGGACAATGTTTGCTGAATAAGAGCAGTACCCAGCAGGGCACGAGAGCTATATAATTTTGCTTCATATTCTGTCATCATAAGATAGGTGCCAGTGGTTTATGCTGATAGATATCTTTTTTTCAATTGACCCTTGCTAACAGGCAACACTACTATAGAGCCCTTGCTGCTAAATAGATCTGCATTATCATGGTGTATGAATAACTTCAATTATTTATTGTCCCCTTGCAGGTCTTGGTTCCTGGGCTGCTGAAGAAAGAATAGGCAGAGGTCGCATTTTGGTCTGTGTTTTTACTCCTATGCTTGCTTATTTGCACTTCCCACGTTTTTGAAGCCCTGCCAGTTTTCAGTTTTCCATTCTCAGTTTTCACTGCCTCAGTTGGCCAGGCTAGAGCAAGTGTAAATCTCTATGCTGGTCAGCCTAAAATCAACCATGCAGCAATTACTGGAAAAAACATTCCTCTGTTCTTCTTTTTAATGCTTCTCTTTAGCTAATAACCTAAAATCAACCATTCCTCTACAAACTTTTATTATGATCTGTCATTAACAATTTTTGCCTTGCCAATGATTGGTCCCTGCCGGGAGCTCATAAAATAATTAGTACTTTTTTTTGATCTGCATGTTTTGGTCCAGTGAAATTGGTATGACCGTATGACCTGTATGTTTTGAGGGGTACCATTTTTATCAGGATAGGCACGAGGCTTATGACTAATAGGCACATTCGATGAGTTCCATAACTTTTATTACCAGAATGTCTGAATAAGTTAATTTCTGGTTTCAGTCACCTCATTGTAGCACTATGCTGTTATGATCTTATTGCATTTCTATAACCTAACATCTGAAAAGGTAGAATCAGGAAATGATTCATATGCATATAGCATGCTGTTCTATAAGATGTTTTCAGTAGTCCACCCTGTTCTGATGACTTTGTTGATAGTTTTTTGCAAAATTGCCACTTTTACGAAAGAATATTACCAATTTCTTATAGAAAAAAAAAACTATCGCCTAAGTACCTAACAACTGGAAGTACTGTGTTTATAGTGTGGCACACATCCCCTATAATAGTAGGCTATGTTTGATTCTTCTAAATTGAACGGTACTGTTTTGACAACCTGCTGGTATTTATTCTGCTAACTAATTTAGACCACCAAGCAATTGTGCTGCGTGTCAATTTGTGAAAATTGAGGTATTGTGAAGAATTTCCTTTTGAGAAATGCATCTACATGTTCTTAAACTGAAAGGCAAGATATTTTGAGAAATGGTCAAATTTGTCGACAATTCTATTGTATGCTTCTAATTTCTTAAAGCAAATTTCAAGAATGTTGGCTTGTGAGTTGATCTATAGTCTTCTATAATTATAATATTCAGACAACCATATAGTTGTAGGGAAGTATACGTATGTTTGCAGCATGCTGGTTCTCAGAAAAAATACACTTTCCAATTAGAATATACAGGTGCCGGATCTGGAGAATTAACGGCTGCGTGTTGTATTTTTCAGGTCAATTTTGCAAATGGCATTGCACCATTGGCAAAATTAGATGTGCTGCAATTTCCTCTGGTTTATGTTTGTGTTCTTCCCAGGATGGCAGCACTGTGAAGAAACAGGGTACACCCCTACACAGGAAGCACTCAGCGATGGAGGAAGAGGACCACATTTCCAAGGTATTCAATCATCTGTCTTTAAGCCGCATCATCACCTCGTCTCCATGAAACATGCATCCATGTCACTTACGGTTTCTGCTTCAGGTTCCAAAGATGATCAGCGTCGATCCAAAAGTCATCTTCGCTACAGCTGCAGAATGGGTGCATCTTCGAGTGAAACAGGAACACACTTTCAGCATCAATGATGATACAACTTATGTCACAAAGATAGAAATTGAGAATATCCTGTCTGTCTGTCTCATGTAAGATATATGTACTATTTGGACATCTCACATCCCGGTTTTGAAATCCGGCTTATGTACCCTATGCTTCATGGAATATATATGTTGTGTTTGAACATGTTGCAGCTGTTTTAGAAATTCAGCCTTCTATTCAGCGTGCGTGTTGCCTTGTTGTTGGGCCAACTGTGGACTGAGTAATGGGAACAAATACCTCTATTTCATTAACCAGACAGAACCTGTTATATTCATTCGTTGTCAATATTATTCCATTTTCTAGATAGAACTGTGGCCATTACTCGCGCGCATGGGCGCGCGCAAATCACTAGTATATTAAAACCACCCGTAGTGAAGCACAAACATATTTTAAAGTACATAAGGTTTCTATGGTACTTTGCTACCCCCCATGCCTATAAGAGTGAGAGCAGGGTCTCCTAGCGTGGTGAAGAGTCTAATCTCAAGACGAATAAAAACACATGTCACTCCTTCTATGCCGATACGAGTAACGAAAACCATCTATATATATTTAAAATGTGTTCATGCACCTAAACCTAGTTTTGAGTCTCCTCTAACTCAAACTTGGATACCTGATTCCTTCTTATTGAAGCATTGTCGAATTCTTGGTCACATTTTTATTTACACATATGATGTATGTGAGTCTGTGCTCACCAATGTCATTCTTCTTTGGACAAGGATGATCTTTTTGAGTTGTCCAACCTTTTTGTATTGTACTCCCTCCGTTGCAAATTATAAGACATTTTAGCATTTCTAGACACATCCCTTTTACTATGCACCTAGATATAGTGTATATCTAAGTGCATAGCAAAAACCATGTATCTAGAAAAGCCAAAACATCTTATAATTGGAAAGAAAGGGAGTAGCTCTTTTTTAAGTGAAGTTTGATTTGCCCCCCTAAACTTATTGCTATTTTTAAAAAACACCATCAAACTCGAATACCAGACAACTTACCCTCTTAATTTTCAAAACCAATAAATTATCTAGAATGATTTATAGTGGTTTCGACTCTGGTTTGACCGATGTAGTAGTGGGCCCACATGTCTTCGGTTTTTAAGTCATGCCATCTTTTATTGAATATTTGGACTCCTTAATGATTTCAAAGGAAAAAAATCAACTAGAAAGTTTTGGATCTCTTCAAGCGCTATAAGTTTAGTATTGAGTGTGTCTCCATCTAAGGTTGTTTAAAATTAAAAAAAATAAAATTTCATAATTAGAAAACTTAAAACAAAGGGTCTCTAAATGATCTCAAATAAAAATATTTTTAGATTTATAACTTTGGTATATATCATGTCAATGTCCCAGGTCATTTGAAAAACTCAAAATATTTGAATTAAAATGTGAGAAATTAAAACAAATATTAAATGATCTCATGTAAAGTAAAAATGTGTCAACTATAAAGTTGTAGATCGCATTTACAGCCACAATTTCGGTATGTACCATGTCAACAGCTAATGTCATTTTATTTTAAAAAATGAATTTCAAAATATGAGAACATAAAAACAACTATTTGGTACTCTAAACTAGCTCAGATTAAAAAAAAGTTGTCAACAACAAAAACATTGTATATCTTATTTAGAACTCAACTTTTTGGTATAAACCATGTCAACATCCTAGGTTGCTTGAAAATTTTTAAAAATTTAAATCTCAAAATCTAATAACTTAAAAATGAATATTTGAGTCTCTAAAAGATCTTAAATAAAAAAGTTGAAAAACACATCAAGGTCTACAATTTTGATATAAAGTTTGTATTCAACAGTTTTCGTATGAAAATATTACGATTTTTCTATATAAGAGAAAGATAGACCACCTGATATGTGAGTCCCACAGCCGCGTCAGCGACACAACCCAAGAAATCACTTTGAAATGGCCAAGGAGGTATTTTATCCATATTTGAAAGCTAAGAGGAGTGACTTTTCCAGTATTCGAGTTTCGAGGGTGTTTTTAAATTCTTGAGTAAGTTTAAAGACGGATCATGCATTACTCTTCCTTTTTGCAGTCGTAGTTTCTAAAAAAAATACATGCTTAATACGAAAGCTGCTTTCGAGGCAGTAATCTAGACCGTCGATTTTGAGTGCCCGGCGGTTTGGGATCGCTGCGTGGACAGCGCCCGGCCCTAGTTCGTGACTTCGTGACATTTGGTTGACGTGCACAAAACGTATATACTGACAACTTATAGCTGATGAGAAAAGGGCTGGCACTTTCCTACTGATTCGGTTGCCTGTATAGGTTTATCTTGAGTCAAAGTTTCTGACGTAAAATGGGGGAGGCAGTTACTCCACTGCTCCTTTTGCATACAAATACATAGTCCAAACTTTCTGAAAGAGAAAAGGGATTTCTTATGGGTGTTATACAGTACTATATGAACTACTACCATAAGAAGAAGAGCCCTTTTGTTCCAATCCTTTGAGAGGCAAGGTGCGTTCCGGTACTATATAGCTCTGAATTTGGGTGATAATTTCGGTGCCTCTTTATAGCTTTCTAATCACAGTAAAAAAAAACCCCTGACCACAACATTTCAACAAGACTCGAGTGCATAAACAGTGTCGAGGTCTCGAGGAGCAAATACAAGTGGTCTTCTTGACCAGAGAGCAATAATGTTCAGAAAGCATGATCAGAACGTCAAGTCTTAGTAACAAGACTGAAATGCGTGAACCTCACCGGGTTTCCGTAAAACGATTGTATATTTTTCCACGCCTCTATTGCCTCCATCCAATCATTCCACAGTACAGTGAAGATCTGATCTCCATGAAATCCTTGTGTTTCAGGAGCCCATAATTTGCACAAACATCTGGTACGAAATTTGTTGCTTTTATATATATATTCCTCGGATGCCTTTGTTGGGGCAGAAGAGAAAAGCCAAAATGGCACCCAGGCAATTTGCGAATTTCTGAAATAGAGTACTCCATCCGTCTACAAAAGAATGCAATTTTTTCTTTTTGAGAAGTCAAACAATTTAAGTTTGACCAAAATTAGATAAAATACACTAACATTTATGATACAAAAGAACTACCATAGATTAGTTGGTTGGGTTCCTCGTGGCAGAACCTGCCCATCCGGGTTCAAGTTCTTGGGTACTCGTTTTTTTTTGAATTTTTTCAGAATTTAGCGGCGCTATGCTTTCAGTGGTAGACGACGTCCCATCGACAGCGAGACGTCTGTGTTGACTTCGTGGATCTCACGATCTGTCGGTTCAGTCCTTCGGAGGTGCTCAGCGAGGCACCTAAGGTAGGTGTTCATAGGGTTAGGATTTTCGTACATGTGTTCATAGTGGTGAGTGTGCGTTCTTGTTGTAAGCATCTACGTTGTACTGTGTAATTCTAAAAAAATGATTATGTATATTTTCATAAGAAATCTGGTTGGAGACATAAATGTTAATACATACTATTCATTATAAACTCGGTCAAAGTTAAACTAGTTTGACATACACACAACTCATGATTACATTCTTTTGTGGACAGAGGAAGTAGCAACTACCACTAGTTTATTTCCAAATTTCCTATTGGAGACATAAATATCATTACTATTCGCTATAAACTCGATCAAAGTTAAACTTGTTTGACCTGCACACAACTCATAATTGCATTCTTTGTGGACAGAAAAAGTACCAGCTACTACCAGTTTATTTTCAATTTTCCTGTTGGAGACATAAATGTTAGTACTATTCACTATAAACTCGGTTAAAGTTTAAATAGTTTGACATGAACCTTATTCATAATTATCTTCTTTTGTGGACAAAAGAAGTACCACCTACCACCAGTCTATTTTCAAATTTCCTGTTGAAGCCATAATTGTTAGTACTATACACTATAAATTCGGTCAAAGTTAAACTAGTTTGACCTATATGTAACTCATAATTATATTTTCGTGGACAGAGGAATTATATTTTCCACGCCTCTGTTGCCTCCATCCAATCATTCCACAGTACAGTGAGGACCTGGTGGACCCGTAGTACAAACACCCTTGACTAGTTTGCAGGGGTACAATTACAAACACGAAGCGGGAAATTTGTCGGTTATATATATTCCTCGGATATATAGATTCCACAGTACAGTGAAAAGCCGAAAAGGCACCCCCGCCAATTTGCGAATTTCTGAAATAGAGTGCCAACTGCCACCAGTTTTTTATTTCCAAATTTCCTGAGACCAAACGAGCGTCAGACGGGGACAAAGCCTGTTTAGATGCAAAAAAAATTTGGTAAAATGGATACAGTAGCGTTTTCGTTGTTATTTGGCAATTAGTGTTCAATCATAGTCTAATTAGGCTTAAAAGATTCGTCTCGTGGATTTCGTCTAAACTGTATAATTAGTTTTATTTTTTATTTATATTTAATGCTTCATGTATACGTTTAAAGATTCGATGTGACGGAGAATATGAAAAATTTTGCAAAATTGTTGGGGAACTAAACTGGGCGGCCAAATATAAAGCAGCGACTCCCGGACAACGCTTTGGCAGCACGCCACACAGCAGCCGTTCCCAACAGCATCAACCTCGGGTGCTCTGCTGCCACTGCCTGCCAGGCGCTAGCTAGCTCTCTGGCCTCGTGCAGCCTGCCGCCGCGGCCGCGCGCGCTAGCCTGCCTAGTAGTTCGCCGTAGCATAACAAAATCACCGCGCCGGCGCCGCGGGAGGCGGTGGTGGTGGTGTTGGTGTTGGAGCAGCAGCGGGCCCGGGGCCGGAGCGGCGGCCGAGAAATGCCCGGTGGCGCCTCCCTGCTCAACAGCGGCGGCATGGCGGACTCCGGCGGCGGCCTCACCGTCCCCGTCGTTGTGACCTGCCTCATGGCGGCCTCCGGCGGCCTCATCTTCGGCTACGACATTGGCATCTCAGGTGCGCCACCCCCGTCCCCGCTTTCCGCGTCACGCGTGTGTGCGAGTTCTGCTTGCTTCGGTTGTTTGTGGCGGCTTCATCCCCGAGACTCGAGTAGTGTAGGATACGCATTCGCTGTGAGTTCGTGTGATTGAGCTAGCCCCTGACGATTAGGACTCTATGGCTTCCTCCCCCTCATCGTTGATCTTCCATTGGAGGAAACTCGATTCCCAGTATATCCATCCATCCGCGGCAAATCGAACACCATGCTTGAAGCGCACCGCAGTCTCTGTTGGGTCTCTTTGTTTCTTTCTGCTCAAGTGGCTTCTTCCATTGACCATTGGGATCTTCGGAAAGAAGCTTCTCCCGTGTTCCACACCCAGCCCTCAAAGATCTCCAAATCGGCGACTAATTTTAATCCGCGCGCGTGGTAGGTGTGTTGCCCGTCCTGTCCTCCTCCATCCCTCTCGAAAACAGTTTTAAAATCGCAGGAGTCAGATCCAAGATTCCCAACCGGAGAGGGCCGTGATGAAGAGGGGGGACGACGACGTCGACGAGTTCGTGTCGGGTTCCTGAGGAGTTGTTGTCCTATCCGGTCTGACTTTTTTTCTTCCCATTTCGTTCACGGAACAGTCCCCGCAAAAGTTACCCAACTCCGGGAACAGTGGAGGTACAGTGGCGCATCGCGGAAAGGCGTCGTATCACTGTCCCGGCACCAAACCAGCGCTGCCGACACCGCATGGCCCCGCCGGCGCTCGGCCAGGGGGTACGCCAATGGCGGCCACTCGGCAGGGATTCGCTTGCCGGTTCCCTGCTGCTGGACCGCGTGGTCCATCGATCTCGCTCGGCTAGGGTGTGAGGTCCCGATCGAATTGGCTGTGGGTCGGGTGGCCCGTGGCAGTGGCCGACCCTGTGCGGCAGCGTACGGCGATTCCATCCACAGCGTCCTCCTGCCTGCACGGCACACGGGCACAGTGCGGGGCCTCGTGGCGCACGCGTCGCCTTCAGTTTCGGCCACGGGCTTTCGTTGTTCACCCGTCCCTCACCACCCACACGTCAACAGTTTTTGGACCTGCGCGGCGCGCACGTAATCCGCCGCGCGAGGAAGACGTCACGCTCGGCTCGGTGTGTTCGCGTACCTTTCTTCCACCCACCCCCCGTGGCCGTGGGCTGGCTCACGAGCTAGTAGCATAGCGTCTCTTTCTTTCTCGTCGGAGGAAAAGAGCCATGGAGATGGCTGCTTTGGCAGATGCACTCGTGCACATGACATGGTGGCTACTATAGAGGGGCTAGGTAAAATCATTTCGATCTTGATACCGGTCGGCGGGCTACTCGATGGTAATCTCGCCATTTGCAGAAAAGTAAGGGATTTGGAAGTAGGCGGCTGTCGTTTCGTGCGTGGCGAAGCAGTGCGGTGCGAGCGTGAGCGTGTGTGTGACAAGATGGGCATATATATATATATATATATATATATATATATATATATATATATATATATATATATATATATATATATATATATATATATATATATATATATATATATATATATTTTCTATGGAGATAGTAGACACGATGATGTTGATACGATGAAGACGATAGGTAAAAAGCTAGTGTTATTATTTATCACACGCGAATATTTCTACTTTTTGAAATAAATAAGAAAAACGAATAATGGTACGACGAAAAGAAAGGGTGTACGCTAAAAGCAAATCGCCTAGGAATTGTCAGTGCAAATCCGCAGCCGTCCAATTCGCACCCAATCGATTCTGTTTCAGCTTCCTGCTCCATCCTTTGTCTCATCTCCGTTCTACCACTGTTTTACTTTGCTTCCTCGGTAGCCCCGATACTTCCAAAAGTGGTGTCATCAGCCATTTTTATGTTTGACCATATAAAATGAAACTGAAAGTGGTACAAGCGTCCAACAGTAATGCGCCAGTTTTTTGGTGTATTATGTCCGGGCGAAAAAGCTCACTCCTGCGTCCCGAATTTTATGAGCACGTTTAGGGCAGATACATGCTACACATTAGCAGTTTCACACTCTGTCTCATCCAGTGCCACGCATGATTTTTTTTATGATGTTTCGTTAAGAGAGAAGCCTAGAAATTACATTAAAATAGTCATGTAATAATTCAAGTGTAAATTCAGTACAAGTTGAGTTCATAGTAATTAAAATTGGGGGTGTGTGTGACAGAATTTTTTTTCATCCAATCTTAGTCTTATTCTTTTCCATGCATGCTATTTATAGAAAGAGAAAAGAGAAATATTGTTGAAAAGAACCCCAAAAAAAATCAAATGTGAGGGAGAAGATTTTCACCTGGGTACACACTAACAAGCGCAGACTTGAGTACTAGTACTGTACTTTGCTAGTGGCTGTGCGCTTCGTTTCACCGTAATTTTTTTTTGAAAGATTATTTCAGCGTAATTTCATTAACTAACTCGAAGCAAATCATGTCGCTCCATGCATGTGTCGCAACAACGATCAGGAGGTGTGTCGGAGATGGAGGCTTTCCTGAAGAAGTTCTTCCCCGGCTTGCTCAAGAGGACGACGGCGCGCGGCGCCAACAAGGACGTCTACTGCATCTACAACAACCAGGCGCTGACGGCCTTCACCTCGTCGCTGTACGCGTTCGGCATGGTGGGGACGCTGCTGGCGAGCCGCGTCACCCGGCGGCTCGGGCGCCAGGCCGTGATGCTGATCGGCGGCAGCCTGTTCCTTGCCGGCGCCCTCCTCAACGCCGCCGCGGCTAACCTCGCCATGCTCATCGTTGGGCGGATGCTGCTCGGCCTGGGGCCTCGGGTTCTCCGGGCAGGCCACGCCCGTGTACCTCGCCGAGGTGTCGCCCCCCGCGCTGGCGCGGCGGCTTCATCTCGGCGTTCCCGCTCTTCATCAGCATAGGTTACCTGGTCGCCAACCTCATCAACTACGGCACCTCGCGGATCCCCGACTGGGGCTGGCGCCTGTCGCTCGGCCTCGCCGCCGTCCCGGCCGCCGTCATGGTGGTGGGCGCCGCGTTCATCCCGGACACCCCCAGCAGCCTCGTCCTGCGCGGGAAGCACGACGACGCGCGCGCCGCGCTGCAGCGGGTGCGCGGCAAGGGCGTGGACATCGGCGCCGAGTTCGCGGACATCCTCGCCGCGGCGGAGAGCGACCGGCGAAACGAGGAGGGCGCGTTCCGGCGGATCCTGCGCCGCGAGTACCGCCCCTACCTGGTGATGGCCGTGGCGTTCCCGGTGTTCCTGAACCTCACCGGGGTGGCCGTCACCGCCTTCTTCTCGCCGATCCTGTTCCGGACCGTCGGGTTCGAGAGCGACGCCGCGCTCATGGGCGCCGTCATCCTGGGCCTCATGAACATCGGCGGCATCCTCGCGTCGGGCTTCGCCATGGACCGCTACGGCCGCAAGCTGCTCTTCATCATCGGTGGCGCGCTCATGTTCACTTGCCAGGCATGCAAACAAAGCTGCTTATTACACATGTTACATTCTTTATTTTTAGTTCTTATTACATGAACGAATAACCTTTTGACTTATAATATTATTATAAAAAAATCGCAGGTGGCGATGGCGAGCATCATCGGATCACAGCTGGGCAACGGGAGCAAGATGGCCAAGGGGTACGCGGTGACGGTGCTGGTGGTGACGCTGGTCTTCTCGGCGAGCTTCAGCTGGTCGTGGGGCGCGCTGTACTGGACCATCCCCGGCGAGATCTACCCCGTGGAGGTGCGGTCGGCGGGGCAGGGCGCGGCGGTGGCGCTCAACCTGGGGGCTCAACTTCCTGCAGGCGCAGTTCTTCCTGGCGATGCTGTGCTGCTTCAAGTAACGGCACCTTCCTCTTCTACGCGTCGTGGCTGGTGGTGATGACCGCCTTCGCCGTGGCGTTCGTGCCGGAGACCAAGGGCGTGCCGCTCGAGTCCATGGCCCACGTCTTCGCGCGCCACTGGTACTGGGGCAGGTTCGTCAAGGACCACCAGAAGTTTGGCGAAGAGTCCACCTAGCTAGCGAACCTAATTCGGAATCAGCGAACGTACTATACCCTTGGTGGTGGTATACTACTACCAGTAGTAGTAGATTATTGATAAGGGAAATACATATTGCGTGTGTGCCTTTTGTGATGACTGTGTTGATTTAGACTGGCTAAGCTCATCCGTGACTCCGTGTAGTAAATTTCGAGACTTCAAATATAATGTTCGTAGTAGTACATAGGAGAGCCTTGTATCATGTGTTTTTCTTCGTAAATTTCGTTGTTTGCAAGCTATAAGGATAGGGATCTAGTAAATTGCATTGGCAGATCGTAACTGGGTGTTGCTGTGTATATCCTTTGTGCATATCTTACTATTACTAATTAGAGGCTCCAACGGAGGCACCACGTTAGTTCTCACCAGACGCGCTAAGAAAAAAGATAATCCTAAAAATTCTCATAATAATCAGAAACATCTAGCATTTGATTTGGTGGACTCTAATCATCATCAGTAATAATAGCCATTGGATCTATTATAATATATTAAGAAAATTATCCACCACTGCCATTATGAAAAAAAACATAAAATAGCCCCTTAATTTTGCATGTAAATTACCCACCTTTGCCGTTACAAAATATAATTTAAAATAACCCCCTATATTTGTATATAAATTATCCACATATGTCATTATGAAAATAATTCAAAATAACCCCTAAATTTGCGTCTAAATTATCCACATTGGCTATTATAAAATATAATCTAAAATAACCCCTAGCATTGCGTCCAAATTAACCAGCTTGGTAATTATAAATGATAATTTAAAATAATCCTCTAACTTTTGTACCTAAATTAGCCATGTCTAAGCTCAAAGAAAATTACCCACATCTACCATTATGAATGATAATTTAAAATACGTCATAATGAATTTATAAATTATCCACCTTTACTATTATGAAAAATAATACAAAATAATATTCTAAGTTTGCATTTAACATATTCATACATGTCATTGTGAAAGATAATAAAGGTATTACCTTTATATTTGTGTACACCATAGCCACTATAAAGAATAAATAAAAAATATCTAAAATCTACACTAAATAGTTATATATATATATATTGTTACAAAAAGATAAATTAATATTCATGAAGTACGATACATATATATTTCTAAATACTTATATAATCATGAAATAAAAAATTATAACGCTACATTCCACCATGTATATCAAATAAACATGTATATATTAGAATAAGTATTTATTTTAACAAGTTATGAAAAATAAAAAAAATGTTCACTTAACAAACCACGTAGCAATAACACTTTATATTAATACTCTATGATAATAAATTTTATAAGTTATTATTTTAAATAAGTGTATACATCTTTACTAAAATATTATGCCATATCAATGTTATTAATTAAATTTTATGCACTCTATAATGTATAAATAGTACTACACATATATTCCTGCGATATAACAAATTCAACATGTTTATAGTCGGGATGCAAGCCATGTTTCAATTTACGTGGAAAACAATACTACTAAGAACTAGACTATTTTTAATTTAAAATAATCCTCTAACTTTTATATCTAAATTAGCCATGTCCAGGCTCAAAAAAATTACAAAAGTCTACCATTATGAATGATAATTTAAAATACCTCCTAATAAATTTATAAATTATTCACCTTTACTATTATGAAAGATAATGCAAAATAATATTCTAAGTTTGCATTTAACATAATCATACATGTCGTTGTGAAAGATAATATAAGGTATTACCTTATATTTGTGTACACCATAGCCATTATAAAGAATAAATAAAAAATATCTAAAATCTACAAGTAAATAGTATAATATATATTGCTACAAAAAGATAAATCAATATAATCATGAAATAAAATAATTATAATGCTATGTTCCACCATGTATATCAAATAAACATGTATATATTAGAATAAGTATTTATTTTAACAAGTTATGAAAAATAAAAAAATGTTCACTTAACAAACCACGTAGCAATAACACTTTATGTTAATACTCCATGATAATAAATTTTATAAGTTATTATGTTAAATAAGTGTATACGTCTTTACTAAAATATTATGTCATATCAATCTTATTAATTAAATTTTATGCACTCTATAATATATAAATAGTACTACACATATATTCGTGCGATATAACAAATTTAACAGGTTTAGTGTCGGTATGCAAGCCAAGTTTCAATTTATATGGAAAACAATACTACTAGGACCTAGACTCTTTTTAATATAAAAATAATTTTTGAATAAATATAAAGAATACTAGAATTTCTAATTAACATGTGAAAAAATTACAACAAATTAATTAAAGTTAAAAGATAAACTTTAGATTCGTGACTACAAAAGAAAAAGATAAATACTAGAAATTCTAACTAGAGGTCCCCAGTAAAACTTCATGTTAATCCTCTCAAGACTTGATAGGAAATCAAACGATAGATCCTAGAAATTTTCATGAAAATTAGAAACAATTTACCATCAATTAGGTATAACTTAATCACCGTTGATACTAATAATAGCTACTGGATCTATTATATTTTCTAAATAATTATTCACTTCCGCTATTGTGTAAAACAATATAAACTAACTTATGACTATAATTTATATTACTCGCATATATCGTTAAGAAACTTGATCTAAAATAGACCTAAATTTAAATTTAGCTAACATCTGCTTATTATGATTGATTACATAACTCAACTTTCATCTTATTATTAAAAAAATTAAATACCTCCTCAAATCTACATCTAAACTATCAACATCTCCGATTATTACAAATTTCTTTAGATAACAAGAGCATTTATATGTTTCTACATTACCCAACCTCTGTTAATTAATATAGTAAGATTTAATTAAAGATAATATATGCATCGTGCATGAGCAATAAAATACATATGTTATGTTTCATCACATAAAAACTATTTTCTTAATTAAAAACTCATATACTAATGATACTAACAAAATATTTAAACCATATTTGTAACCATAACATATAATTTATATATATTGTTACTTAAGATATATTTATGTATTTTAACTAAAATATCTAATATGTTTATATTGATAGTACAACCATAACTGTAAATATAATTCCTTAATAGAAAAAATCAACCATCTTGAACAATATGGGAAACTAAAAGTCGAGCAATATAAGATTTGAGTATAAAAATTCTTTAGAGTAAAAGTGAAGCATTATAAGATTTAAGTATTAAAATTCTCTTGAGGTTAGCACTAAATCTCACTTCAAGCTCTATGACTTATCTTAAACGATATGTTGCAAGTTTCAAATAATGGCTTATGCTATTGAAGTACTTAAGAATATACTCTATGACCTAAAATCCTAATTTTCAAAAAGTACAAAAAGGAGAGTTAAAGAAAGACATAACAAGGACAACAGTTTCAACTTAACTTGACGAGATAGAGAATCCATAGCAGTCAATAAGAATAAAATTCAAAAAAATCAAAAATTTAGATTCATGACTTCAGAATATATATGATGCAACAAGAGCCACCATGATTAATGGTAAGGTTTCAAAGTAATTGCATATTTAAAATATATAGAGGTTTCATGAAAAGAAAGAAGTTCCTTGAAAAAATAGTAATTAATAAGTTTATGATAACTAGATGTTATGATTACTAGATGTAGACTACAAAGTATCTATTTTGTCTATTATGTTTGAAAATAAACAAAGAAAAACTTACAATTTAGTAAAAGTAATTTTTTATTAGTTAGATGTACTCTCTCCGTTCTAAAGTATTAAACAGTACATAATACACATATCTCCTAAAATTCTAACCCGTGCGAGAGCACGGGTTGATGGACTAGTAGAGACCAGATTAATGAATCCATTGTCAAAAAAAAATGTAACAGATTCGTTGGTTTCCAATGTTTCAATTGTCATAGCCCAAATCTATATCGTGTTTTTCCACCTATACGTCCATGTGAGCAAGGAAATAACTTTATATTACCTAGGAGAGCCCTTGATCATTTCGGCAATGAAAATCTTTTGTTCGGTACTATATTTTTTTTATTGTCTCAGAAGTTTTTTTTATTGTTCCATGGTTTTTGTTTTGTATTGTTATAGTAGTGAAAATCCATTGTTTCACAATTTGTAGTATAATTTTTCATTGTTCTAGTACTGAAGTTGGGTGTGGACGCTAAATCGTACCCATGGATATTTATAGGAGTCCAAAATATTAGGTCTATCACTCTACCTTATGCAACCAAATATTTTGCATGCTCAGTTGCCAACAACATACTTGGTACCTACTCTCTCAGTCCTAAAACATAATGACTTTTAAGTTATTCTCGAGTAAAAGAACAAATAAAATAAAATAAAAGTGATTTCGCGATCATATCTTGGTGTTCAGTAAGAAAAAAAGACAAAAAAAAAAAAGAACAGTCAAGAGAAACCTCCAATCGTTATGCTGGCCGAAAACTTTAATTGGGCTCTCACGCCGGTCCGTTGTGGCCCAGTTAAGCGAAGGGAGAACTCCCGCGCACGCGCTCCAGGCGACAGGATAATTTTTGTCGACAGTGACATAGCCGAGCCCGAGGCTAACGCCATACTAAAACATCCGAATTTTCCAGCAAACACTTGAATTCTACCACACTTTACTTTGATTGTTGTTAGTATGTCGCTCGATCGCCGCATTCCTTTTCCCTACAGGCAGTTCACCTGAACCTCCTGCTTGGCATCCCTGACGAACCTCCTCCAGTACCAGTGCCCCGCCCAGACGGAGGAGCGCATGGCCTCCAGCGGCACGCCTTTGGTCTCCGGCAGGAACGCGGCGACGAAGGCCGTCATGACCAGGACCCATCCGGCGTAGAACAGGAAGATGGCGTGCTTCATGGCGCAGAGCAGGGAGACGAACACCTGCGTCTGCGCGAAGGAGAGGCAGAGCGCGATGGACACCGTCAGTGCCTGCGCCGCCGACCTGATCTCCACGGGGTAGATCTCGCTCGGCACCACCCACTTGAGCGGGCCCCACGACACGCCGAAGCTGAAGGTGTACAGGCACATGAGCACCAGCACGGCCACCGCGTAGTCCCGCGGCATCGCCGCCTCGTCGTTGTGCTTGCCGAGATGCCCCGCCAGGATGCACGACATGGCCAACTTGTTTTTACAACAAGGGAAAAGGAAAGTAAGAAATTTCTCAGCTCAAACACTACGAAATGTGTAGTACATGTACTGTTGGATCGGATATTGATCTGCGTTACCTGACAAATCATCATTGCTGCGCCACCGGCGAGGAACAAGAACCTGCGGCCGGCGCGGTCCATGACGAAGGAGGAGAGCAATGAGGAGGCCAGGTTGACGAGGCTAAGAATCACGGATCCAAATATCGCCTTCTGGCTGCTGAACCCGACCGTCCGGAACAGCACCGGAGAGAAGACGGCCATGACGATGACGCCGGTGAGGTCGAAGAAGGAGGGGATGGCCACCACCATCACCAGGTAGTGGCCGTACCCCTTGGCGCACAGCCTCCCGTACGCGCCCTCGTCGTTCCGCCGCGCGTCCTCCACGGCGCGGACCATGTCCTTGAGCTCCGCGTTGGTTTCCGCGCCCGGGCCGCGGAGGCGTCGCAGCGAGACCCGGGCCCTGTCGGTGTCGCCGCGCAGGACGAGGCTGCTGGGAGTGTCCGGGACGAGCAGGGCTCCCAGGACGACGATGGTGGCCGGGACGGCGGCGAGGCCCAGGGACACGCGCCAGCCCCAGCCCGGGATGCGGTTGGCGAAGTAGTTGGTGACGGTGGCGGCCAGTGCGCCCAGCACCTGGAAGATGTTGTACGCCGTGGTGAACGCCCCGCGCCACCGTGCCGGCGATGTCTCCGCGAGATACAGAGGAGCAGCCTGCGTGGTGAACCCGACTCCGAAGCCAAGCAGCATCCGTCCGATGATGAGCATGGCGACGTTGACGGCGCCGGCGTTGATCGCGGAGCCTACGAGGAACAAGACGCCGCCGATCAGCATGACGGCGGACCGGCCCACCGTCCTCGTCACGCGGCTCGCCACCAGCGACGAGAGCATCGCGGCGATGTACAACGACGAGGTGAACGCCGTGAGCCGCTGGTCATCGTATTTGCAGTACGGGTCGTGCTTCGCGTTCTTGGTCCCGCTCGACACTTCCGGGAAGAACTTCACCAGGAACGACTCCATTTGCGTCACACCACCTTTCAAGTGTACAGCAACAGAATGTGTGTAAAAGTGATTTCGATGATAGAAAAGGTATTTCTTAAAAAAAGATAATCCAGAAAGATCATAGAAAATGAAAAAGGCAAATGACTGATTATGATGATTGCTAAGAACATTTTAGTGGGATTACAAATGCATAATATTTGAACGAGATATTAGTATTTTTATTCACTTTTCCTATACGTCAGATGCTTGAGTTTTGGTTTGCAACACCTTAGCCATTGATCTTGCTTGAGGTTTTTTTTGGTTTTTTTTGTTTTTTTGTTTTTTTGTTTTTTTTTTTTTTTGCTCCATGAAGCTGTGAATCTTAGGTTGTTTTTACTTTGAAGTTGGATCCATTAAGACCAAGATCTATTAATATTTAATAGCCAGTGCTGTTGCCTGTTGAGGCTGTTCTGACGGAGCTCTGGTGAAGGTCCAGAGTGTGGTTGCTCCCCAGTCCCCACTCTCCTTGTAGAAGTTCCTGTAATTTTTGTTACTGTCTTGTGTTAGAAACACTCGTCAAATTTGTCTTGTTTGACCATAGAAAAGGTTGTTTAAGTTTTTTTTGTCCTTGTTTGATTATAGAAAAAAATTGTGGATTGTGTCTTGTGACTTGGTTTTTAGTTCAAGTTGGAATGGAAACACTAGGTGTTTAAGTGTTTTTGTCCTTGTTTATAGAAAAAATTGTGGATTGTGTCGTGACTTTTGTCCTTGTTTGTCTCCAGAGAAAAAAAAATGTTTGTTGTATCTTGTATTTTGTGCAAAATAGACTACTCAAATTATCTTTTGTTTTATAACTGTAGGGAAACACAAGGTAACTTTGTGATTATATTTTGGTCCTCGTTTGGCTATAGAAAATATGTACAACTATAGAAAAAAAAGGAAAACGTAGGATTCTGATTTGTTGAATTCCATGGTCTAGTGCTGAGTTTATGGAGTTTAGTGGCAGTATAACTATATAATTGTATAGTTTTAACTAACAAAAGTTACACTAGTTGAAATGTGCAATTTTCTTAGGTACTGGAATATTGTTTGTAATAAACTTTCCGGTAGAAATGAGCACACACGCATTGATTTTTCACCGCAATGATACATCTGATGTATCATTAATTGGAGACATAGTGTTCAAATTTGTTTACACGTTGCGTAGACTATAGCCCTGTTCATCCGGCTTATAATCCGTACTTTTCAGCTTGTTTTTTTTTCAGCCGGAACAGTATTTTTCTCTCACAACAAAATCAGTCAACAGTGTTTTTTAGTCAGCTTATCAGCACAGCCGAACAGAGCCTATGAGTCTCTGTTCCTCGATCTATGCAACTGTGATTCCAAAGAAAAGAGAAGTATGATGCATGCAATTTTTTTCTGAACATTGTTACAAAACACAAATGAAGCACCTATTAGTAATTCAAAAACAAATGGTCCAATACACATTTTGAATCCAATTTTAGCTACCAGGTGGTACATTCATTACGGAATAAAGGAGATGAAGAATGAGGAAATCAGGTAAGAGACTAAACAGTTTTCGGGTATGTTTAGCAGGTTCGTTAACATGTTTTTTCACTAACAGTTTAGCTATAAAAACAGACGTAGCTGTTAAGTCTTAATCCAACGGTTAACTGAAAAAATGTACTATTTCAGGCATTTGAAATATAGCAATTCTCATTTTTATTTATTTACTTTTGGTTACGTTTTATATGTTTGCAAATGTTTAAAGAAGATCATTCTATATATCTGCTGGGTACAGTACGTGCAAATGCCTGCCTGAATAAGATATATTTGAAGCATGAAATGCAAGAAACCCTGATGGTGATCCTATTTTGTTGACTCTTCTTATCATCGTACAATTATTTGCTGAAAATTCTCTGGACCGCAAGGGTATATGTGGGCCAAAAGCATAATCGACCTTATGATATAGATAAATAAAGAACAAATAAGTGATACGTGCTACTAGTCGCCTAGTCCCTTTTCTTCACAGCTAGAGCTAGGCAGGCGGCGAGTAGCATATATGCTTTTGTTTCACACTTTGTTATCTCCTAGATAGAATATATCCTATTCTTCTTTTTACCGACCTAGTATAGATAGATTAACACAAATAGGAAGTGGCTGCTGAAAGGTCAAAGCCGAGCCAACGTCTTGTCTGGGAAATTAATTTCAAGATTATTCAGCTTAATTAAATAAACCCTTCCAAACAAAGGATCAGATTAATTAATTAAATATGAAGGAGAAACTGACTTGACCACTGAGGAGGATACAATTCTATCCTGAGAAACTGCTGGTCAAGCGATAAATAAAGATTACAGAAATACTAATCAATGTTGTCTTCAACGGCATGGGCGCCGCTGGCCCCCTCCCCTGGCCGTCTCCTCGCCGCTGCCAAGAAGAATGCAGCTGTTGCTAGTTCTTGTTCCAATATGTGATCCCTACTTGATGGTCATGTTCGCTGGATGATTTCTGGCTGACTGATGCTGATTTGTTGCGAGGAAAAAACACTGTTGAATGGTTGGCTGATTCTGGCTTCCAAGCGAACAGGCTGAATGTCCTTGGCTTCGACCTATGTAACCTCTAGACCATGGCCGTAAAACCTTCCTGAGCTGCTTTGCAATCTAATCAGACAAGGGATGTTCTTCGTCCCGCTCATTCAAAGTGGCCGATCGAAGTGAAAGACCGGCCGACTGCTCACATATGCAAGCTGCTGCTAAGGATTGACACAGTTGGTGACAACAACTATTCAAGTCTTCAAGACCTCCCTGAAGTCAGAAGGTATGGAGATTGTCTGGTACTCGATCTGGTGTCAGGAGTCGAGCAGAGGTTTCAGATTGCAAGAGGGAAGGAAAGCTTAGAAAAGATGGAGTGTCCGGGTTGAGGCGAGCAAGAGCAACGCATGCAGGCATCCAAAGTCCAAACGCTAGATCGCAGCCACCAGAGTGCCTAGCTTTTCGCTGGAACGGGACTGACGACGAAAGCAGCAGGTATGTTAACTAGCACCGCGACCGCGAGCGATCGACGAGACCCAGGCATGCACACACGACATCTAACACTCGCGCACCTGTGACACCAATGTCGTAGCCGAAGATGAGGCCGCAGGAGGCGGCCATGAGGCAGATGACCACCACGGAGACCGTCACGCCCCCTCCTCCGTAGTCGTCGCGCGCGTGGCCGCCCTCCGCCGCGACGAACCCGCCTCCGGCCATCGAAGGAGGGCAGCCAACTTCTTCCAGGGGCTCTTAATTCCCGCCTCCGGCCATCGTACGAGGTTCACACCGCAATCCGGCAAAGCGGGTTCGCTGCATGCGGCCATGATATGGACATGGATTCTGTACATTGCTTTCTAGGCCTGGTTTAGATTACCCCAGAAGTTAGAATTTTTTTTCACTCTCTCTATCATATCAATCTTTGAACACATGCATGGAGCAGTAAATATAGATAAAAAAATAACTAATTGCACAGTTTGATTGTAAATCACGAGACAAATCTTTTGAGTCTATTTAGTCCATAATTGAACAATAATTGTTAAATACAGACGAAATGCTACAGTTCTAAATTTTTCTAACTTCTTTGATCTAAACAAGGCCCTAGCAGTAGACTAGTAGACGTCGTGGAGTGCAGCAGTAAAATAAGTGCGGTGTACAGCATTGGTGGGGGGAAAGCGACGATGCTAATCAATTAATCATAGGTGAGGATATCGTAGGTGCTCAGTTGGTACCCGATGCATGCATTATTTTTGTCACACCTCCGGAATTTCAACCGCTGGAATTCTAGTTTCTAGTAGAGCTTCTGGCGATGGCCTTCCACCGCTGCCGGAGAAGAAGCACGTGTCGTCCATTATATCATAGGATTGGGTTTAGGGCTCTAGCTAGAGGATTTATTTGCTGTGCCGGACATATATAGAGGGAGAGACTGGAGCAAGCAGTCATGAGTATACGAGAGGAGAGAACATAGTCATCGGATCGACCGAGGAAGATACAAGGTGTATTGGATTGGATCAAAATCAAACGGTTCACATATATTGTCTGTGAACACACATCCAAAAATTCACGCATATAGTCTACGTATAATACAACATCACCCTTCTTCTACTATATGTTTTTATTTTCTTTTTATATTTGCGAGGGTGACGCATAGCCGTGATTTGGGAAACGGTTAGAAAGGTTATGCAAGTAAAGTTTTTGATAGCAACAAAGCAACGTTGAACGAACCAATGACGCTCGTCAGTCGTCACGGTGGGATGCGCCGTGCTATGTTAGTTTCCAAAAGATCATGGGCACCATCAGTGAATGCAATTTTTAGAATCATGTTCTGTTTCTGCTAATTCATCGTAGCCACATAACACCGGTACCCCGCTCCGCTCCACAGCCCCTCCCCAGTGACATGCAGATTTGTCGAATCTATGCCACCTAATTGAGCTTGAGGTCGAAGATTTGTGGCAAAAGATTCTAGGGGTCGTGCCTTGAGGCAGATTCGATGGCGGTGGTGGACGAGGCATGCTAGCTTTGACTTGCATAGGAGCGACCAGATTTGCGGTAGCTAGGCGGATGGAGATGGTGGTGTCGTTGCTGCAATAAGATGGCAGCAGAGCTCTTAACAAGTGGACGTGAAAGGTGACGACGCTACATCATCAGAGGTAGTAGTCGGTGACACAAGTCGCTTCAACCAACAGACGCAAGGTTGAGTTGTGAGCTCATGGACTTATTTTACACCGCTCCATGCCGCAGGAGAAGGGAAGCGGCAAGCACCGAGCACTAAGGCGACCCGCGCTCGATAGCTGTCGTTTTGTTTTCCGAATCTGAGGAGGTATGTTCACACCATTTTTGGCTTGATTCACATGTAAATTTAGTGTGCACACAAGTCTTCCAAACAGATAATTTTGGTTTGGGTTAGAAAAACAATTGAGCCTATAAGTTACAAGTGTTTTGGACAAATACCAAGCTTCCAAACAGGGCCTTTTTTCACTAGTAGAGATAGAGAAGAGTGATCATTAGGCTTTTTTTTCGAAGTAATCATTGGACTTTATAGCCATATATATAACAAACACTGAAGAAATTTAGCCACATAAATATACTGTATATATCGTATATACCCGGCCAATCATTTGAGTTTACGCTGCTTAAACTTTAAACTGGTGAACTGATGAGTCCCTCGAATTCATTTACAAACAATTGACTTGGCTGTCCTGCCTGGCATCCTTGACGAACCTCCTCCAGTACCAATGCCGCGCCCACACGGACTGCATGGCCTCCAGCGGCACGCCTTTCGTCTCCGGCAGGAACATCACGACGAAGACGGTCATGGCCAGGAGCCACGCGGCGTAGAACAGGAAGACGGCGTACTTCATGGCGCAGAGCAGCGCGATGAACACCTGCAGCTCCACGAAGGAGATGCAGAGCGTGATGTCCAGATGCTCAGGGCCTGCCCGGCCGACCTGACCTCCACGGGGTAGATCTCGCTCGGCACCACCCACCTGAGCGGGGCCCACGACAGGCCGAAGCTGAACGTGCACATGCAGATCAGCACCAGCACGCCGGTCGCGTAGCTCCGAGGCATCGTCGTCACCCCTCCGTGCTTCCCGAGGTGATCCGCCATGATCCATGAAATGTCCACCTTAATTATTATATGGATGGAGCAGTCATATCATGGAGAAAGCATGGTCAACTTGATGATGAGCAAAGTCAACGATAGCACAGCCAGCACACTCTGACATGGTTAGGATCGGATACTTACCTCGCAAAGCATCATGCCTAATCCACCAACGACGAACAGAAATCTGCGTCCAACGCGGTCCATGACGACGGAGGACAGCAACGTGGAGGCCAGATTGGTCATGCTGTTGATCACGGAGCCAAGGATAGCCCTCTGGCTGCTGAACCCAACGGTCCGGAACAGCACCGGCGAGAAGATGGAGATGACGATCATGCCCGTGAACTCGTAGAACACGGGTATGGCCACCCCTATCGCCAGGTAGTGCCGGTACTCCTTGCTGAACAGCCGCCGGAACGCGCCGTCGTCGTTCTGGCGCGCCACGTCCACGGCGCGGACGATGTCCTTGAACTCGGCGTCGACGTCGGCGTCGTCCCCACGGACGCGCTGCAGTGCGGCGCGAGCCCTCTCGTGCTGGCCTCGCATGACCAGGCTGATGGGGGTGTCCGAGACGAAGAAAGCTTCCAGGACGATGGCGGCGCCCGGCACGGCTGCCAGGCCCAGGGAGACGCGCCACCCCTAGCCGGGGATGCGGTTGGTGAAGTAGTTGGTGACGGTCGCCGACAGTATGCCGACGACGACGAAGGCGTTGTAGGCCGACGTGAACGCGCCGCGCCACCTCGCCGGCGCTGTCTCAGAGAGATACACAGGAGCGGCCTGCAAGGTGAAGCCCAGGCCGAAGCCTAGCAGCATCCGGCCGATGATGAGCATGGCGATGTTCACCGCGGCGGCGTTGATGACTGAACCGGCGAGGAACAGAACAGCACGCCGCCGATAAGCATGATGGCCTGGCGGCCCACCCTTCTGGTCACGCGGCTCGCCATCAGCGAGGACAGCGCGCCGGCGATCCGTAGCGACGACGTGAAGGCGGTGAGCCATTGGTTGTCGTACTTGCAGTAGGCGTCTACCTTCGCGCTCTTCCTCCCGTCGATCACGTCCGGGAAGAACTTGCCCAGGAATGAATCCATCTGAGTCACGCCACCTGCGCATTAACAAATACAGTTGATATGCAATCTGAGCTCTAAATCAGGCCGCGGAGTACGCACCTGAGACACCGGAGTCGTAGCCAAAGATGAGGCCGCAGGAGGCAGCCATGAGGCTGGTCACCGACGCAGAACGTCACGCCACCGCCGTAGTCCCGCACACCGACGGACGATCCTCCTCCGGCCATTGTATGTTGTCAAGGCTCGGTGTGCGAGTAGCCAAGCTCTGTTTCAGAGGACGCGGCAGTGAGAAGGTCACCAGCGCTGCACTATATATATATATATATATATATATATATATATATATATATATATATATATATATATATATATATATATATATAGCTCAGCGTGGTGTTTGTAATCTTCCTATAGGTGTTCGTGTTCCGAGCCGGAACGAACACAAGGCGTTGAATAGCGCAGGTCTCTGTTTATGTATTTTCACGGTACCATACAGAGCAGAGTTTTTGTTTCATCATTGCAATTAAACTACACCTTTGCACTTGATCACCAATCGGTTGTTGTGCAACATGGCAGACTACTTGGGCCAATAATTCTATCTAAGAGCTGCTAGAAATTTATGGACAACTGTGAGGCCTATGCCAAAATTGTTTATGTTTGCCCGCTCTCTCATTTATTCATATTCTAATAAACATTTGATATCTATGTCCAGTTGGTTTAGACTTATTGATTGCTTTATATGCCTTCTCATCTAATGATACTAAGCCCAACCTTTCAATAGGTAAATATAAGTCGATTTGTGGAGAATTCAACGCAAATGATCCAAGGCTTCATATCAGAACAGAATGCAACACCCACAGTTACTACACAATAGCTACAATTGATCTCACCAAGAAGACTTGTCTCTGCGTGTGAATCAAGAACACAAGTAACATACAAGATACAACTCAATATTTTGAATATGGTTGGACACAGGTCAAATAGCTAGGATTACTATAGACATTTGACATCTTTCGTTCATTCAGAAAAAAATAGAAGAAACCATTCTGCTAAATGTTTTACCAAAAGGATTCAGCTTCACTTAAGAAACTGTTGCTTTAATGGAGCTAGAGTTGAAGTTGTTTTTGGAGGAGTGAGAGCCCTACCACACATGCTTTTAGTAAGAAGACAAGATGAGCAGTCTAAAGACCCTTTCATTTCAAGTAAAACGTGGACGACAAAACTTCCATGTTTAGCAACCGTTAAAACGAATGGAATTTCTTTGGAACCCAATATTAGCCTAATCAATCCAAAAGGCAAAGTGGCCACATGCGGGAATCTAGAAATACATAGAACCCTGTTTAAAAAAAAGAAATACATAGAACTATTGATGTACTCCTACTTGACAACGCACATGGGATTTCAAAAATTCCTTCGTAACAGCAATGCCTACTTTAAGTATGCGTGTCTCTTGCGCTCTCTCCCCTCTAAGAATTTATGGACATCAGACGATACAATGCAAATTTGTCGCGACATATATTATACCACAAAATATGATTAAGTAGTGGGAAATAAATTAAGCGAATTTGGTCAAACAAATAATAGCTTGTAATTTTTTTCTAATAAATAATACTACTAACTTAACTCCGCATATGTTGACTGGAAGACTTTCTTGAGTCGTCTCAACATAGCCGGTTCCAAGTCAGGATAAAGGATGAGGGTGTGTTAAGGTCTGGCGAACCAACAGTAAAAAACAGCCACTCTCATGGATTTGAAACCCACAAAAAAATAATACTACTAACTTGTAAGTATATTATGTCTAGATACATAGCAAAATGGATGTATCAAAAATATTAAAATGATTTATAATTTAGAATAGAGAGAGTATTAATTAAAACGCTACAGCACTGTTGACAGGTGACAAGAATATATTGTTCAGACTACGGTGAATATTGTATGTTGGGAAAAGAAGTGGATGTTAGAGTTGTTCGCTTATGCTGAAATTTGGGTTATGCTGATTTGTTGTGATAGAAAAACATTGTTTGTTAACTGAAAAGTAGTTCAAGCGAACAGGATAAGAAGATGTATACCAGCTTGATTTCGAAATGAAGCCACAAGTTGCAGCCTGACTATGGTTGAAGCAACAGGGCCCAACTTGCAATGTCAACGCCTGTATTATTTGGCAGTGACAAGGAGCATCTCCACATGACGCTACAAAATCAAGATTTATACTGCTACCTCCAGTCATCAGTTTATGAGGGACGTGTCTTGAATATTGACATGTTTTTCAAACCTCAACTCCTATAACAATTTTTTAACGCAACAGAAATATACTATTATAAAACTATGCTTTGATACAAATCTATTTGTCCCATTTTCAAATATCTGAATTTATAAGACATGAAAAGTAGTAATCTATATATAACCAAAACTCAAAATAATTGAGTTAAAAAACCCCGAAATATCACTTGCGGTAATCCCCTCGTATATGGCGTCTGTCCACGCCGGGCGCTCCAGATGGTGGGCCGCCCGCGCCAGCCCAATGGCCGCTCCTTTATGTGCTCATGCACTCGCCCCCAAGGCCCCAACCGTTCTAAAAAAACTCACCTCACCGCAGCGCCGTGACAGATCTCCGCGAGACCGCGACTATGCTCTGCCGCACTAGCTCAGCGACCGCGCTCTCCACCGCGCCTCCCTCTCTACTGCGCCTCCTCTCCACCAGGCGGCATCTCCACTGCACCAGAGCGCAGCAGCCCATCTTCCTCCCTCTCCACCACGCCACTCTCCCGCCGCGCCGTCTAGAGCGTGTGGACCCGTCGCGGCCTTCTCTACCGGACCTGCCGTGGCCTTCTCCACCGGAGCGGCGAGCTCCGCGCTACTAGTGAACTCCACGCACCAGCGAGACTCCATTCCGAAACAGCAAGGAGATATTGTGCTGAAAGCGCATGGTGCAAACGTATGTTTCAAGTGTTTCAGAGGTACGTTGCAAGCGTTTTATACGGATGTTGCAAAAGTAGATCGGGATGTTGCATATGTTGCAAGTATTTCAGAGACATGTTGCAAGTGTTTCAAATATATGTTGCAAGCGTTTGTTCAAAATATTTCATTTGTTTCAGACGTATGTTGTAAGGGTTTTCTGGATGTTGCATATATTTCACACGTATATGTCGTAAGAGTATGTTCGAAATGCTTCAGCCGTTTCTGTCTCATGTTGTAATGTTTTCATGTTGCAAGTTGCAAGTGTTTTATCTAAATATTACATATGTTTCACACATATGTTCCAAGTGTATGTTCCAAATGTTTCATCACGTATGTTACATCCAAGTGCTTCATATTTTAGAGGTGGAGAGTCATGGGGGCACGGCGAACCAGAGGTGGCGGATGGGGCATGCTAGAAGCCGGCAGGCGAGGTGTGCGGCGCACCTGGGGTCGTGCGAATAGGGCACGCTCGTCTAGTCATCCCCATCCCTGCTCTTGAGTCCTACCCGTGTGGAGAGAGGAGGGGGTTCAGGGGGAAGGAGCGCACGGGGGCGGCGGCGGGCATGGGGAGGAGGCGCGACGTCTGGACTTGCAGAGAAAGATGAGGGGTAGGAGGAAGGAGCGGCGGGCACGGCGTTTCCGCTGGCATGCCGGAGGAGGCATGGGCGTTCGGACGCGCGTTTCTGTCCAAATGTTCGGGCGCTAGTATCTCCCTATCACTTATCCATGACTAGAGAGTACTTGGGGCATCAGGAGTGTATAAGGTCTCCAAAGGCCTTAAGGTGGGGTCCCATACTTTATAAGACCAAAGCTCTCTTATGTTTAAAGGTCTATACTAGCCACAAGATGGGTCCCACATCATCAAAATAATAATAAAAAAAGCCCACCAAGCTTATCTTGCCCTCGCTAACCGCTCGCACGAGTCCCCGATCGCCTTTCTCGATCGTTCAGATCCGATGAAACCCACACTGATTCACCCCGTCGATTTATGCAGGCGCACAAACTCCATTTATCTTTTACTAGCTCCCAGACAACAAGTACATTGTACATAGTCTGTCACAGCTCACAAGCACAGCAGACATATACTCCTATCGCATACGGTTCACCTGCCTGGTGATATGATCGATTCTTGTTACATACGGTTGTCCTGAACCTCCTGCCTGGCGTCCAAGCTATAGCTAGACGACGAACTTCCTCCAGAACCAATGCCTTGCCCACACCGACCGCATGGTCTCCAGCGGCACGCCTTTCGTCTCCGGCAAGAACGCCGCGATGAAAACCGTCATGGCCAGCACCCATCCGGAGTAGAAGAGAAATATGGCGTACTTCATGGCGCAGAGCATGGAGATGAACACCTGCGTCTGCGTGAAGGAGAGGGTGAGCGCGACTGACAGCGTGATGGCCTGCCCCGCCGACCTGATCTCCACGGGGTAGATCTCGCTCGGCACCACCCATTTCAGCGGCCCCCACGACACGCTGAAGCTGAACGTGTACAGGCACACGAGCACCACCACGCCCACCGCGTACTTCTTGGGCATCGTCACCGCTTGGTGCTTCCCGAGGTGCTCCGCCAGTACCCATGACACGGCCACCTTGGTCGATCATCCAATGGCAGCACGGTCCATGTATGTTAGAGAACGCAAGCACGTACGTACATGACGACGATTAGTGGCACTGGCATGAACAACTTACATACCTGGAAAAGCAACATGGCGGTGCCGCCGGCGAGGAACAGGAACCTCCGGCCGCAGCGGTCGACGGCGAGAGTGGACAGCACCACGCCGCACAGGCTGACGAGGCTGATTATGACGGCGCCAAAGATGGCCTTCTGGCTGTCGAACCCGACCGTGCGGAACAGCACCGGCGAGAAGACGGAGATCACGACCATGCCGGTGAGGTCGAAGAAGGCCGGGATGGCGACCATCATCACCAGGTAGTGCCGGTACCCCTTGCCGCGCAGCAGCCTCGTGAACGCGCCCTCCTCGTTCCGCCGCGCCTCCTCCACGGCGCGGACGATGTCCTTGAACTCGGCCTCCACGTCGGCGTCCGCGCCGCGGATGCGCTGGAGCGACGCGCGGGCGCTGTCTGGCTCGCCGCGCAGCACGAGGCTGCTGGGCGTGTCCGAGACGAAGAGGGCGCCCGTGACGATGACGGTGGCGGGCACGGCGGCGAGGCCGAGGGAGACGCGCCAGCCCCAGTCGGGAATCCGGTTGGTGAAGTAGTTGGCGACGTTGGCGACGAGCGTGCCGGCGACGAGGAAGAAATGGTAGGCCGTCGTGAAGCCGCCGCGCCATCTCGTGGGTGATGTCTCGGCTAGATACAGCGGAGCAGCCTGAATGATGCATGGAGAAGGAGAACTCCTACTCAATGTTTGCAGCAAGGATTTTTTTTTTTACCTTCTCTTTTTTTTTCATTTTCATTTTGAGATGTGAAGGAACCACTTCTAGATTTTTTCAGACCTGCGCGGTGAAACCAACACCGAAGCCGAGTAGGATCCGGCCAATGATGAGCATGGCAGTATTGACGGCCCCGGCGTTGACGAGGGAGCCGGCGAGGAACATGACGCCGCCTTTCAGCATGACGGCCTTGCGGCCCACCCTCCTCGTCACGCTGCTCGCCACCAACGACGCCAGCATGCCGGCAATGTACATGGACGACGTGAACGCCGTGAGCAGCTGGTTGTCGTATTTGCAATAGGCGTCGCGCTTTGCGTTCTTCATCCCCCGAAGCACTTCAGGGAAGAACTTCTTCAGGAACGAGTCCATTTGCGTCACACCGCCTGAGTACAAAGATATATCATCACATTTCTTTTTGCATTCGTTCATCTCTCTGTGGGTACGTAGAATAATGGATCTGAAATTGGCTCTAGGATGGTAAGTGGATTGGATATGCAACCCACCCTTATTTTATACTCTGCGAAAATCACATGTGAGAGTTGAAACAAGTTATGATTTATGAATAGTGTTCCATGGCATGTGTTTTAACTTTTAAGTAAGCAGTAGCAGGAGATTTGTTGACCAAAAGGAATGTTTTGGGAGCTATAATTAAAGTAGCTTTATTTTTTATTTAAAAAACAAAAATAGATTTAATTTTGTCCAAGTGAATGACAAGGGTGATTCCTTAGATGGCGACCAAACAAATACTCCCTCCATCTCAAATTAAATAAATTTCTAGAGTGACTCTAAGTCAAAGTGTTTTAAGTTTGATCAAATTTGTAGAAAAGAGCACCATTTATGACACCAAATTAGTATCACTAGATATATCATGATATATATTTTATGTATTTATTTGGTGCCATAAATGTTATTGTCTTTTTCTATAATAAAATTGGTCAAACTTAAAATAGTTTGATTTAGGGTAATTTTAGAAATTGATTTATTTTACAACGGATGGATTTGAGTACTTCACCAAAATGCCCGATCTAGAAGAAATATTCCATGGAAATGTAAGAGGTACCTTTATGATTAATATTTTACTATGGTTTCAATGTAAGGATGTGATTTTAACAAAGAAGAACTTGATGAAACACAACTTCTAGTGTATTAGTCGTCGTCATTTTTAGCAACACAGTAACTACTCTGTCGCAAAAAAAATGCTCTTAGGGTTCTATGCAAGTCAAACTTTCTTAAATTTAACTAGATTTATAAAAAAATATTCGCAACGTTTGTATCTCCAAATAATTTTATTATAAAAATATATTCAACGATTGATCTAATGATATTTATTATGCACCATAAATACTTTTTTACATATATTTAGTCAAAGTTAAAAAAATGTTTGATTTATCAAAAAATAAGAATTGACTTTTTTTATGAGAGGAGGGAGTACTTTGTTATTGTATTAATACCACCATGTAACGTTTGTTTAGAGAATTGACACTGATAACGTTTGGTTTACATCATCCTTCCACACTACTAGCCAGTGACAAGCACATGATAAAAAAAAAGTTAAGGAGAGAGTCCATGGGTTGCCGAACGGTAGGGCTTGAGCCCCCCCGATGGCTTACACCCGTCCCTGCGTATGGCACATTTATCTTGGAATTGGCTATAGACGCAACAAGAAGACCATCTATTTTTAAGTTGTTTTCACTTTTCTAGATTATAGCTTTATTATATATCTAAACATAATATATATCTAGTTGTATAGCAAAAGCTATGTATCTACTATATCTAGAAAAGCTAAAATGACTTACACTTTGGAACAGAGAGAGTACATAAAGACGACAGCCATGAAATAGGCCACCTATTGAAGATGACAACAATGAAGATCTTGCCAAGTATGTGTGGATGTTTATTAATCAGTTTTTAAAGAAACACAGTAAACGCTTACATATATGCATGCACACTTATTTCTATGAGAGTATGCATACTTGTTATCTCAATGAGCAGCTCCGAAAATTTTAAGGTTGGTGAAGTCACTACAGATGCCTCATTGTTGAAGGGCGTGTCGTCTGCAATTAAGAGCATCTCCGAGAGACTCTCCATATCCTTCCTAAATGCTAGAGATAGAGACTTTGGTGAAAAACTACCTCCACCAGCTTCTCTAAACGGTTATCCAAATATAGCCATCTTCTATTCCAGATTTTTCACTAGCCAAAAATAGAAGACGAGAATGACTCTTTAGAGTGCGCATGAGATAAGAACTGTTGGAGAATGAAAAGATATAGAAAGCGATTTTTATACAAATAACTCTTCAAATGATGATTTAGAAGTAAGACTTAGAAAGGCTCCTGAAGATGCTCTAAAAGAAATAGTGTTCTTAAATTCTAGGACAAATTCAGAAAAAATACAAGCATCCGCATCAAGTCGAATAATTCTCGGATAGACAGTAACACAAATAATTTATCAAGTTGAGCTACACTGTTTGCTATTAGTGAGTTATGATTTTAATGTTTTAAAGCTATGTCTAGCATCAATACATTTTGTTTTGTGTTGGTACTGTTTTTCTGAAAGCCTTTATATGGCAGAATTATAATAATCGATGGTCGCGTAAAGCTAGAATAATGAAATATATTCTTTGATCAAATTTATATATGTAGTTATGTACTATCTATAGTGACACCACACTAGAGAAGTATCCTTGCAAGTTGCTGGGCCTTGCTTCAAGCACCACTACTCTTAGACGTCATCATGACACACAAGAGTGGACTTTCAGAGCTCCACGTTGGCAAGTCCAGCGATGTTTGATATAACTTAGCAGGGAGGCCCGTGCTTCGCACGAGGAGGGTACTGTTTATGGGCATGGCATAGATTGTTCATGATATGATGGTACTGTTCATGTGTACGTCATTGGTACTGTTCATGAGCATGGTTGGTCCTGTTCATGTGCCTATCATTGGTACTGTTTATGGACATGTCGTTCGGACACTGGTCAACATGAACAGTGATATGGTCACTGACATGGTATACAACTATAAAGTTAATAATTAATAGGTAGATTCGACTTGTATAGTTGTATGTGAAACCGAGTCATCCCTGAGCTTACAGGATGTAACAACGTACTATCTATCATCTTCGAGTCTTTCTAAAATTTACGCTCTAAACCATTATTTAAGAGGTGTTTGGGACTGCTCCGCTCTCGTTTTTGCAGCTCCGTCCCACCAACTTCATCATGAAGCAGCTCCGCTATGGAGTTTATGGAGCATGTGGTACTGTTTGACACACAGCCTAGCTCCAGCTCTAGGAACATGCAATGTTCCGCTAGGTGCTCTCCTAGGCGCGAGTCGAGCCCCATCGCCTGGCCTAGGGGGTAGTCGTGGTGCTAGGCGCTGGGCGGCGCTGAGGCGGATGTAGTCGGCGCGGAGGCGGCGTGGAGGCGGCGCGGAGGCGCGCGAGGTGGACGCTGGCGTGCGAGCCCGCGGAAATTTGGCCCCGCGGCCCGACGCGAAGATTTCCTGCGCGGATGGCGCGGCCAGGCGCGCGCGGGGCTCGGAGCGCGGGAAGGATCACAGGCAGAGGAAGGATTCCCGCGTGCCATTCTCGTCCCCACCGCCGGTCCTCCTAGCCGCAGACGAGGTCCATCCGCCGGAGCCGGACGAGCTCCTCCCGACGGTCCTGCTCCTCCCCTGCTCGTCCCTGTCCCCGACTCGCCGGTCCTGCTCGTCCTCGTCCCCTGCTCGTCCCCGACTCGCCGCCGCCGGTCCTGCTCGTCCTGCGCGGCTGCGCCTGGAAGCTGCTCGTCCCCGCCGGCCACCCCAAGTCCCCAAGATGAGTTCCCTTCCCTCCCTGCTCCTCTCCCCCTGGTCGTCTCCCCTGATCTGTTCCTCTCCCCTCCTCTGTTCCTCTCCACTACACCCCTGTTTGTTTGAATCTGAAACAGGAGTTCACTGCATTGATTGGCTTGTAGTCAAAGAGAAAAACGCCTAGCAAAACGCCTAGGAACGCCTAGGTGCTAGGCTAGGGGTCAGCGCCTAAATTCCGCCCGGCGCCTAGCAGAACTTTGGGAACATGTTGTTTACATGCAAATAGTCCATTATGCCCTTGATTGAAATTACTTTTCCAAAAAAATAGAAAACAAATGATAGAAAATTTGGTTTTTTTCTCCTCTACCCATGGTAGAGTCTAATTATAATTTTACTACTACTTTTCTATCTTTGTGTGTTGTGATTTTGTCTTCGTGATTAAAGGGCAAAAAAGACAAATTAAAATCGACAAATGACTCTTACCTTTCACCAACAACGTTTCACTCTTTATGCCGATCAAACAGGCTAAAGGCTCGGTGCAGTGCATGCTGCATACCGTGACGCGTGCGTATACAAGGAAAAGGAGTCCAACGGATGAAGAGACCGGTAATTAATTAGTGGCAAGGCGAGTAATTATCTCTGAACTTCACGTGAGAGTATAAACTTTAAAAACTGAAGTATCTCTTGAGGTGCTCTAGAAAAAACGTTGTGTTGGCTCTCAGCTTCACCTTTTCATGGAGCGGAGTTCTTTGGAGCTGAGGGTGTTTGGGAACGCGGGGCTGCAAAAACGGGAGCGGAGCAGTCCCAAACACCCCCTTAGAGAGTTATTTAAGTAAAAGTCGCTTTCTATATCTTTCTACCATCCAGTAGTATTTTTAGCTGGATCTCTAATTATTGACATCTTCTATTTCGATTTTCTCGTAGGGCAAAGATAGAGAGCGAGGATGACTCTCTAGAATATGCACAAGATAATATTTTTAATATTTCTATAAATTAGAAAGGATACAGTTGATCTTATATGTGCATATCGAGACCGAATCGCATCTCCTGAGTCAAGATGATGTAGGTTTATCAATATCTTTAGTTAGCCGTTGAGCTCAGAGAGACCCATAATCAAAATTTAAGTGGGGCGCGGAGCGGATAAACCCTGTCGTTTTCCCCAAGCTGCTGACTACTTTTCGATCACCACATGTATATCCTGCTGTGCTGTGGTTTACTTGTACAGGAATGTCGTCTTAGTGAGGGCTGTCTCTGCTTGTTCCCCGTTATTGCTGGATACGCACCCACCACTATTGGAAGATATCTTTGGCCCTGTGCTACACTGATAATTGCGCTACACGAGAAGGCACTACACCATGCATTTTGCCAGGAGCCCAGGATACCCAGTAATCGTGGCCAGCAGATGTCAGCTTAGATGGTCGGACTAGGTTTCATCCAAACCCTATAACAGTTCATGTGGCATGCCGTTTCCACTCAATTTCAATACATGTCCGGACTGGATTCTCATGCTTCACCTCTATGTCCTGAATGGAAATCCTCTCCCTTTTTGCACTAGAATAGCTAGAGGACTAGAGCCATCAAGAGTTTTGTCATTTATTATGTAAACTATTCCATCAATCTGTGCCCTACTACAACCTTAAGAAATGGAGAAATGTTGATACAAACTAAAATTTGGTTGTATTTGCGCTGGGATACCAGTTGAAAAGTGTTTTGATACTATTATTCTATTTTGATATAATGATACGGAACACTTGCGTATTTGAGAGAAGAAAAAGATCTTAAATGTTACATCCAAAATAAATTTCATGATTTCCCCGTCGAGCTTGCGGAATCAATAGTAAATGTGCATATAATTGCGGAGCTCAATACATAAAACACATGGTCTAAACAGCATCAAGTAAATTTAAGGACAAAGTCTGTATTCTGCAACTCCTACTGATGTTAACACGCAGCTGTGTGTGATCAATCAAGCAACATGGTGTGGCTGTCTAGCAGCTCAAAAAAAAAAGGCAGGCTCCAATTCTTCATTGATCCGCACTAGTTGTTTAGTTGTAAAAATGTTCATTATCTCTTGTAAATTGTCATTTAAACTGTACTAGTTGTCTCTTGTGAGTTGTTGCCACTAGCAACTCTCTTAATTTATTAGTGGGATTGGCTGCCGGAGTGGCACAAGATGCAATCAGGAAGCAAACGAACCACAAGATGCAATCAGAAAGCAAACGAACCGCAAATATATAGCACGTGCGTTTGCTCGACGCACATGTTGGGAGACTGGGAGAGGCATGCTGCTCTATGGAGTACATCATCTAACACAGAAAATCAAGCCATCAGGAGCCAGCAGAGAGCACACCTGAGACGCCAATGTCGTAGCCGAAGATGAGGCCGCAGGAAGCGGCCATGAGGCTGGTGACCGCGACGGAGAACGTCACGCCGCCGCCGTAGTCGCGCGCCCGGCCACCTTCCACCGCGACGAGCACTTCTCCAGCCATTTTTACGTTTCTCGATCGGGCGGGCGGGAGAGGCCCGGGTCCGGTCGAGCTTGCAGGTTTTGTGACGGTTTTGGCGCTTTGCTGCAGGATTCAGCGTTAGGGGCTGTTTAGTTGGCAAAATTTTTGGCGAAACACTACTGTAGCAGTTTCGTTGTTATTTGGTAAATATTGTCCAATCATGGTCTAATTAGGCTTAAAAGATTTGTCTCGTCCATTTCGTCTAAACTGTGTAGTTAGTTTTATTTTTTATCTATATTTAATGTTTCATGTATGTGTTCAAAGATTCGATGTGACGGAAAATCTGAAAATTTTGGCAAAATTTTTGGCATCTGAACGGTGCCTTAGGTTGGATTTGGGAAGGATGGGGGCTCGCTATCGCTAGAGGGGGTGCTTCACCAGCTATATGGGCCCATGGATTTGAGTCATTTGACGGGACAGATTAGGTAGAAAGTCAACTAAGGCCGCGTTCACTTCCCCTCCCAACCCAAAATATTTCCTCTTACACACATCACATCAAATCTTTCGACGCATGCATGGAGCATTAAACGTAGGTAAAAAAGATAACTAATTGCATAGTTTGTCTGTAAATGTCGGGACGAATCTTTTGAGCCTAGTTAGTCCATAATTGGATAAATTTTGCCAAATAACAACGAAAGATGCTACAGTAACTTTTCAGCTACTTTTCGCAAAATGAACACACCCTAATTGGGTGAATAAGCAGCAGCAAAGGAGAGCAACGCGGAACACTCCATAGACCAAAATGTATAATATATATATGATTGGCTCGTCGCGCTGTTGCGTTTCCAGTGAGATAACTAGCTCGTTTCAATCAAAGCATAAATAGAGAAATAAACTTAATTCTAAAAATCTATATCTATGCCTAATATTTATGGGCAGAAATTTCTTTCTTTCATTTCTCGCTATATATCTTTCATTCGTTTGTCCCTCACTACATTTATGTCCCTCAATCCGTTGTAATTCACTCTCACTCACCCTTCTTGCTTTGACCTTGGAGTTGCAAAATTTTAGTTGGCGCCACACTAATGTTATGGTTTAGCCACCCAAGTCTTCGCAGCATGCGTGAGGGTGGCACGCCTTCCACCTTTATTAACCTCACAAGAAGTGTACACATTTAAGTGAGCCAATCTCCTATACCTATACAAGATTATTCCTTTATTATACTTGCGTTTATACGAGTCTTGGAAATTATTTGATTTAAGGTTAGATCAAGTGTAATTAAATCTAATAAAAAATAGCTAGCTCACGAGAATCACACCATAAATTACGCTCTGTTACAACACACATCATGTTTGCTAGTTAATAGCAATAGCGAATTTGTGAAAAAATCGTCAAAATATCCAAATACATTCTTTAATAATCCACTAGGTACACAGGCTTCCACGCATGTGTTTTAATTTCCACAAAAGCATATTCTTTCAATGCTCCTACTTATTTTATGCACCAGAAGGATAATTAGTAGTAGTTATAATCGTACAGATGTACTAGTATACTCAACATGCTCACGTGTCTAAGATTCTGTAAAGGTATGTGATATAGACTCCGAAAAGACTACATTTATTTTTTTTTCTTATAAAAGTAATACTAGTTAGGTCCAAACCTTTCACATCTTGATCTCAGTTGACATTGAGTGTGACTCACCCATCATTTTTTTGGATATATAATAAGCGAGGCTGCATGTTTTTTTTTTGAATTTTTTTTCACGACCAGGGAATATAGCCCGTTTATCATTAAGAAAAGAGAATTACAAGTCAGCTATGAGAGAACCCTCGTAACGCAGATTACAAACCACTGAGACAGTAGTAGGTAACATAAGATAAACATAAGAACAACAAAAGAAAACATAAGAGAGAGCGACTGCCCTCAACACCCGAAGACAACAACTGTAACTGCAAAATAAAATACCAAAGCAAAGGTTTCCTGCGCAAAGGACCAAGCCGCGGTGGCAAAACATCCACCCATAGAACGAGCACCGAGCAGCAACGGCGGTAAAGCATCTGCCAACGAACCAAGCGACCATGGCGGCAAAGCATCCGCCAACGAACCCATGACGGCAAAGCATCTGCCGAGAACCGAGCGACAACGGCGGCAAAGCATCCGCCAACGAACCAAGCGACTGTAACACCTCTGGTGTTACTAGCTCGCTTAGCACCGTGGTTAAAGTCTAAAAGAAATTAACTAAACAAGTTTCCCGGAGGTTAAATTTAAAACACACATGAAATGATACCCGAATCTTATATGACGCGCTTTTGTGGTTAAGAAGAACTAAATGAACGTTGTAAGTTAGTTTATGTTGCATGAAAATATGCTAATGTGATCCTAATAAGAAACATCAAATAAGTTGTTTTAATTATTGGCATGAAAAACAAATTTTTACAAACAAAAATAAAATGTAACTTGAGCAGTGCGCTTAAGTAAGAATGGATGAGCGGGCTACGTAGGTAAAAGTGCAACTTTGCTTTGGAAAATAAATATGGTTAACTACTGCTTTGCAAGCTCGGTAATCGAATTCGAAACCCACCTCAACTCTAGATCTCGTCCAGGTCGGAAAGAGGTGATGACAAGGTTAGTTTGGCATTTAAATTCTAACGAAAATGCTTAAGCACTAGTATCATGTGTTTGCATAGTTGGTTACTTCTAACCTAGCACTTCAGCGTGGCATAGGTGGTACTTGGGTTGGACGTCATGTTGCTTGGCTTAGAAATTGCCTAACTTCGCTAGAACGCGCTGTTGGCCAGCTAATTCTTGACCTCGAGCACTGGTTGGCAGTCCCGAGTTGGCAAGTCTCTACTCTACTCTCTAGTTCACCTTTTGTCTAAGTTTGTTGCTCCTACTAGTAGCCATATATACCTTCTTTGAGCCTTGTCAAGGTGGTTTAGTCTTAACCTAGCAGGATTAGAAGTTGGGCACGCTTCAAAATTCGTGAACGCACGATTCCGACCGATTTGGTCTGGTGGGCGCGGTCACCGCGCACGCCCTGGCGCTCGCGGGTTACTCTGCTCACCCGGTCGTCACGGTGCCCTGCCGCCGCTGTGCCATGCACTGTTGCAAGCTGCGCCCGGCCGTGCTCTCGTGCGTCGTCGTGCTGCACTGCTGCGCGCACACCACCACCGCACGTGGTTGCGTGCCTCTGCCACTGGGCGGCCGGCCGAGGCCTGCTGCACCGCTGCCGCCCGTGTATGCCACGATAGAGCCCGCCACATTCCATCAAGGCAAGGACGGGGCTCGAGCTCGGACCTGGCCGCTAGTCTAAGTCAATGACCCGATCTTTACGTCATTGGTGCTGCATCCCTACCCGCTTGACCCCGTTAGCCGACGCCGAGCTTTAAAGGGCAGTAGCCCTGCCTTCCTGCACCGCGGTCGCTTCCCTTCTAAAGGCAAGGAAAAAGCTTCTCGACTCAGTTATCGCATCGATGTGTGGTTGGGGGGGGCAGCTACGCGTCCAGCTCACATCGAGTCCTAGCCAAGCCTGGTGCCGCGCCAATTTTGAGATTTCCTCGCCACCGGCCATGGGCGCCGCCGCACTGGTTAAGCTGGGAGGTAAGGCCATAGAGTTGGTGGCAGCTAAATTGCTTGTATCCCTAAGCTCGCCCAGACCTCCTCTACCTGGTGGTCGCTTCTTTTTGGCCAGGGCATGCATCATTGGCGCACTGACGCGACCGTGCGGCCCCGAAGCGCCACCACCCCAACTGCGCGCACGTGACCGGGTGAAAGGTCTTGATGGCTAGATGGGGGTGAATAGCCTTTTAAGATATTCTACAAAGACAGGCTAAACAAGTTTATTAATATAACAAATAGCGAGATGCGAGTTTTGCTTAGCCTACAGGGTGTTTGCAAGCCACCTAACCAATTCATAATTCTAGTATATTTGCACTCAACCGCACAAGTCAAACCGAGAAGGTAACTACAACTACAACTAGCAAGCTACACAAAGGAGCTACTCTAGCAAAGCTAACTAGCTAGCAAAGATAACTAAGAAAGTAATACGGAGTTGAGTTAGGAGAGTTTCACCGAGGGGCAAAGTATTAAGCCAACCAATATGATCAACAACGAATACTAAGAAAACCGAACACCGGGTTCAATCAATCATAATATGAAAGTGATGACATGAAGATTTATCCCGAGGTTCACGTGCTTGCCGGCACGCTAGTCCCCGTTATGTCCCTCTTCACCACGTGGTTCGGTGGCTAATCGGTCTCACACCGAGCCTCTCAAAAGGCGCCACAAGAACCTACCAAATGCATATAATTATGAAATGCACACCTAGAGGCACTTAGGAGTTCAATAGGCGCGTCATTCCCCTCTTTATAGTATGGCTATCTAACCTATAATGTAACCACACCCACTAGGTGTCTTGGTTACTAAAACACAACCCTTAAGCATATACCTTTGCCTTGATCACATAGGGTTGCATCCAAATCCAAGTGTGGCCATCATGATCACCATGTCCATCTTGCCACCAACCTTGGAATGTACTAATCCTTATATGCTACATACAACTTAGACATAGGATTAGTACTTAGACATTGTCACTAATTACCAACACCAAACATAGGACTTTCAATCTCCCTCTTGTTGGTAATTGGTGACAAACCTTTCACAAAGATATTATGATAAAATTTTGATTGAACCCATGTCACATTGTCCAAGTATATTACCATGTGTAAAAATTATGGACATGTGATCATGAATTCAAATTTATAACAATGGCTCCCCCTACATGTATGCTATATGTTTAGATTTAGGAAGCATACATGCTTAGATAGGAAAATATAGGAGCATTGACTATCAATAGGTGCTAAGTGTTTTAGATTATAGACCTTTGAAGCATGATACCATCGGAGTAGCGATAAACACCATCTTAGCACCTTATGTAGTTAGATACCACTTGGAAAAGCACAAACATAACTAGAAACCTCGTGAGATCAACATTATAAGCAAGGCTCTAGTACCACTTTAAAAAATATGAAGCAAGAAAAATCTAACTACTTCCTATTCATGCTAGTACCTCAATATACCATTCAAATTATACTAGCAAGTCACCACACAAGCAATGTATCGGAGAAAAAGAAATGCATAACTATGCATCATACATATGAAGTGCATATGGAAATGCAACATTCATGTTTAAGAGCTTGCTCCCCCTACTTGTGTGCTCAAAATTTTAGTTGATCCCCTTCTTTTATCAATTCTCCCCTTTAGGTTTTCTTCCCCCTTTATAATCTATCTTTGTGAACAACATTTTCTCTCCCTTTGGCACCAATGACCACAAGGGACTAATTTTAGATAGATTATCATGTCATGTTGTGGGGTGAGGATCAAGTTTGTGATTCAACCTAGATTGCTTGCATGAATAAAATGCTTCTGTTTGATCCAAGGGCAAGCTTCTTCACACCTCACTAGAAGGGTTATCATGCACCATGTTGAAGCAAATATTTAGACAAGTGATCTAGATTAAACACTTAGGATCACAAGCTACTTAAACAAGTTATATGCTACCACTAGATCATACAAGTCATGGAAACAATAGTGGCACCATATAAACTTCAAATTCAATTGATTTTCATGAATGAGCCTAAAACATGTAAATTATGACTAGATGCACTAAACAAGTCCTTAGCATAGAATGTATGACATGTCAACCAATTGTACATTGGGCTCGAAGGAGAGGCATGTCATATCATGGAGGTGCATCAACTCATGTTAGAGAAGTAAAGTATGTTCAACTCATTCTTTAGCTTGTGAAATCTCTTCTCATCAAGTGGCTTGGTGAAGAGATCGGCTAATTGATCTTCGGTGCCCACACTCTCAATTGCAATATCACCCTTTTGTTGATGATCTCTAATGAAATGATGGCGAACATCAATATGCTTTGTTCTTTGATGTTGAACCGGATTGTTGGTTAGCTTCACGACACTTTCATTGTCACATAGCAATGACATATTCTTGAAATTGATTCCAAAATCCTTCAATGTTGCCTTCATCCACAAGATTTGTGCACAACAACTACCCGCAGCGATGTATTCGGCTTCGACGGTAGATAGTGCAATACTATTTTACTTCTTGGATGACTATGAAACAAGTGATCTTCCCAACAATTGATAAGTCCCGGAAGTGCTCTTTCTCTCTACTTTATCACCGGCATAGTCGGAATCCAAATATCCAACTAGCTCAAAGCTTGCACCTTTGGGATACCATAATCCAGCATCTTATATATGCTTTAAGTACCTCAATATTCTCTTTGTTGTCTTCAAATGACTTTCTCTTGGTGAGGCTTGAAATCTTGCACACATGCATACACTAAACATTACATCGGGCCTTGATGCTGTCACATAGAGTAGGCTACCAATCATTGATCTATATAGTTTTTGATCCACCATGTTGCCATTCTTGTCACTATCCAAGCTTCTATTAGTGCTCATTGGAGTGGTAATTCCTTTTGCATCTTCCATACCAAACTTCTTTAGCGTATCCTTTATGTATTTGGTTTGGCTTACAAATGTTCCTTCCTTCATTTGTTTGATTTGAAGTCCAAGAAAGAAACTAAGTTCACCAATCATTGACATTTCAAATTCTTTTGCCATCATTTTTCCAAACTTATCACAATAATCTTGATTGGTTGAACCGAATATGATATCATCAACATATATTTGCAACATAAACAAGTCTTTCCCAATCTTCTTAGTGAAGAGAGTAGTATCCACTTTGCCCATGACAAATCCTTTGGATAGCAAGAAGTCCCTAAATCTTTCATACCATGCTCTAGGTGCTTGCTTCAATCCATACAAAGCTTTTCTCAATTTATAGACATGATTGAGTTTCTTGTCATCTTCAAAATCGGAAGGTTGCTCTACATACACCTCTTCTTGAATGTACCCATTGAGAAATGCACTCTTACATCCATTTGATATAGCTTGATATTATGAGCACAAGCATAGGCAAGTAAGATCCTAATTGCTTCCAATCTTGCAACCGAGGCATAAGTTTCACCAAAGTCAAGACCCTCTATTTGTGTGTAACCTTGAGCCACTAGTCTTGCTTTGTTTCTTACTACTATTCCATCTTGATCTTGCTTGTTGTGAGAGACCCATCTTGTTCCAATGACATTGTGACCCTTAGTCCTCTCAACTAGTTCCCATACTTCATTTCTCTTGAAGTTGTTGAGCTCTTCATGTATTGTATTTACCCAATCTAGATCTCTCAATGTTTTATCAATGTCCTTGGGTTCTTCCATTTACATAAAAGAAGAGTGAGCACAAAAAGATGTCAATCTTGATCTAGTTTGAACTCCCATTTGTATGTCACCAATGATGGAATCCAATGGATGGTCTCTTGCAATGTTAGTTGGTTGAAGCACTTGGACTTAATTGCTTGGATGTTGATGTTTATCATGAGTTGGAGATGATAAACTAACCACTTGTTGATCTTGTTGCACTTGAGATGATGTACTAGCTTGATTTTGCATTAGAGAACCACTAGCTTGTGTAATTGGACTTTAGAGTACTTGATCTTTGTAGTCATCCACATCAATTACTTGCTTTGGCCTAATATCACCAATATCCATTTCTTTCATAGCATTGGTCAATTGAGTTTCTCTCACATTATCCAAGTTATCTTTCTCATCTTGAGAGCCATTTGTTTCATCAAACTCAACATCATGCACTTATTCAAGTAAACCACTAGCCAAATTTCAAACTCTATAAGCTTTGCTAGTAGTGGAGTACCCAAGTAAGAATCCTTCATCACATTTCTTCTCAAACTTGCTCAATCTAGTGCCCTTCTTCAAGATGTAGCATTTGCAAATAAATACCCAAAAGTATGCAATGTTAGGCTTTCTTCCATTTAAGATCTCATATGGTGTCTTCTCTAGAAACTTGTGGCAATAGAGGCGGTTGTTATAGAAGCAAGCCGTGTTGATTGCTTCGGCCTAAAATGAATGACTCACATTATACTCATTCAACATTGATCTTGCCATATATCAATTAAGGTTCTATTCTTCCTCTCAACTAGGCCATTTGATTGAGGTGTATACTTGGCCGAAAATTGATGCTTGATTCCAAGCTCATCACATAGCTCATCAACTCTTGTGTTTCTAAACTTACTTTCATTATCACTTCTCACTTTCTTGATTATGATCTTAAACTCATTTTGCACTCTCTTGATGAACTTCTTGAATATGTCAAATACATCACTCTTGTCCCCAAGAAAGAATACCCATGTGTATCTAGTGAAATCATCCACAATCACAAAGCCATACTTGTTGCCACCAATGTTTGTGTATGTAGTTGGCCCAAATAGATCCATGTGCAACAACTTAAATGCCTTGGAAGTACTCATGATGCTTTTCAATGGATGAGTGTTGCCCACTTGCTTTCCGGCTTGACATGCACTACATAGCTTATCCTTCTTAAATGTGACATCCTTTAAGCCTCTAACTAAGTCATGCTTCACTAACTTATTCAATTGCTTCATGCCAACATGACTAAGTCTTCTATGCCATAACCAACCCATACTTGATTTGGTGAGCAAACATGTTGAAAGTTGAATGTCACTAGCATTGAAATCAACCAAGTATAAATTCTCATATCTAAAACCCTTGAAGATCAAATTAGAGCCATCAACACTAACTATCTCCATATCATCAACACCAAAAATGCACTTGAAACCAAGATCACATAATTGAGCAACTGAGAGAAGATTGAAGTTCAACTTTTCAACTAAGAGCACATTGGAAATGCTATGATCATTAGAGATTGCAATCCTTCCAAGAGCCTTTACATCACCCTTGCTATTGTCACCAAATGTGATGCTATCAATGCCACTATCATTTGATTTGATAGAGTTGAACATTCTTGAATCACCAGTCATATGTTGAGAGCACCCACTATCAAGCACCCTATGCCTTCCTCCGGCTTTGTAATTTACCTATAAAATAAATTAATGTCTTTTAGGTACTCATACTTGCTTGGGTCCTTGGAGATTAGTAACTAAGCTCTTTGGTACCCAAATGACCTTCTTCTTTGGACCCACAATTGGTGTACCAACAAACTTAGCATGCACACCTTTCTCACCCTTAGCAAGCACATAACAAGAATCAAAAGAAATGCAATCCATTTTAGCATGAAACTTATTGTTGTTCTTGTTCATTTTATTACAATTAATCTCTAGATGCTCAACTTACTTGCATGTATTGCAATAACGACCATTGCTCTTCACAAAGCGAGGCTTTGGAGTAGCAAAGGCCGCCTTGCCCTTCTTGGGAGTATAGCCCAAACCCTCTTTATTAAGAGAGAACCTTTGGCTACCCAAGCATTTTAGCAAGCGAGTATCCCCACCATAGGTATTGTCTAATGTGCGGGTGAGATCATCCATCTCTCTCTTGAGAGTCTCATTCTCAATCACAAGTGATGAATCACTAGTAGTAGAGATAGAGTTGGTTGTGGTGGATGATGATGAGCTACATGAAGCATTAGTAGGACCAACAAATAAAGAATCATCAATAATATCACATGTTAGTCCAATATCACAAGTGACAATCACTTGCTTCTCCTTAGCTTCCTTCATGAACTTCTCCAACTTGAGGTCCTTTTCCTCGATGAGTTCAAGTAGAGTGGAGTGGGCTTCCTTAAGCCTAGTGTGAGTAACTTCAAGGTCCTCGTGGTCTTCCTTTAGACACTTACGAGAGGTATCTAGCTTATCAAAGGATTTCCTAAGAGCTTTGAGCTCTTGTTCAATTCCTTTGCACTCCTTACTCTTTTTGAGAGCAACAAGCTCCTCCATAAAGGCATCATTTTCATTGCTCTTGACAATGATCTCTTGTTCTAAGATTTTGTATTTCTTGGTGGTCCTCTTATAGCCTTTGCTCATTTGATCTATTATGCCCAATAGATCATCCTTGGAGTAGTCCTCATCCTTCTCATCATCACTTCTACAACTATCACTAGCACAAGAATCATCATCACTATCATCATATTTTACCTTGGTAGGCTTGGCCATAAGGCATGTCGATATAGTGTCGAAGATGGATGGCTTATTGGAGAGGGCGATGCTTGCAATGACTCACTGAGTGGTCCTTTCATCATCACTAGAGCTTGCATCGTCATCACTATCGGAGTTGTCACTATCCCATGTGACCATATAACCACCACTCTTCTTCTTATTATTGAATGTGAAGCTCTTCTTTGCTTTCTTCTCCTTCTCTTTCTTATCCTTCTTGTTCTTCTTGAGCTTCAAGTCCCCATTATGAAATCTCTTATCTTCATAGGGGCAATCTGCCACTATGTGATCGAGGCTATTGCAATTATAGCAAAGGGTCTTTGCCTTCATAGTGTCTCTTCTCTTCCTTGTCCCATATCCTTTCTTCTTCATGAACCTTCCCATCTTGTGTACTAGGAGAGCCATGGTCTCATCATCGAATAGATCATCATCATTGCTCTCCACCTTGCTCTTGCCCTTAGAAGATGAAGCCTTGAATGCAATGGGATTCTCTTGCTTGACCTTGGTCCCCTTCTTCTCATCTACCTCATCTTCATCATCATTGTATTGGGCATTGGTCATTATATCTCTAAGCACATCGGTTGGTTTGACCTTGTCCAATCCCTCTCTAAAGATCATTCTTCTTAAGGTGGCGAACTTCTTGGGTAAGCACATCAAGAACTTGTGTGAGAAGTCTTTATCCTCAACCTTCTCTCCAAGCCCCTTGAGATCATTAACAATGACTTGGAGCCTATAGAACATCTCCAGGATGGATTCATCATCCTTCATCTTGAAAGTGGAGAACTTATCCTTGAGCATATATAGTTTGGCACTTTTTACCGTTGAAGTGCCTTCATATGTTTCTTCAAGCCTTATCCAAAGCTTATTTGCCTTTTCAAGATCTTTGATTTGCTCAAATACTTTGTCATCAATGGCACGGTAGATTGTGTCAAGTGCCGCGGTGTTACATTGTTTGTTGATGCGGTCATTAGGAGTAAGATTTTCCTCATCAAGAATGATGTATCCTTCTTTGGTCACATCCCAAACCTTCTCATGTATATTGCCAATATATTGCTTCATCTTCCTTTTCCAATGATCAAAAGAAGAGACGCCATCAAAGAATGGAGGCTTGCCATTAACATAATTGAACATAACTTGAGCCATCTTGCACCGAGGTTATTAAGCCTAGAAAACGGTGACCACGGCTCTGATACCACTTGAAAGATCTTGATGGCTAGAGGGGGGTGAATAGTCTTTTAAGATATTCTACAAAGACAAGCTAAACAAGTTTATCAATATAACAAATAGCGAGATGCGAGTTTTGCTCAGCCTACGGGGTGTTTGCAAGTCACCTAACCAATTCATAATTCTAGTATATTTACACTCAACCGCATAAGTCAAACCGAGAAGGTAACTACAACTACAACTAGCAAGCTACACAAAGGAGCTACTCTAGCAAAGCTAACTAGCTAGCAAAGATAACTAAGAAAGTAATGCGGAGTTGAGTTAGGAGAGTTTTACCGAGGGGCAAAGTATTGAGCCAACCAATATGATTAACAATGAATACCAAGAAAACCGAACACCGGGATCAATCAATCACAATATGAAAGTAATGACCCAAAGATTTATCCCGATGTTCACGTGCTTGCCGGCACGCTAGTCCCCGTTGTGTCCCTCTTCACCACGTGGTTTAGTGGTTAATCGGTCTCACACCGAGCCTCTCAAAAGGCGCCACAAGAACCTACCAAATGGCAAAAGGTTGCAATGACACGAGCAATTCACTAACGTTGCCTCTGGCGCTTCGCCAAGGTAGGCACAAACCCCTTACAATCACCGGAGGTGGCCAAGAACAATCACCAACTCTTGCCAATGCCTCCAAGCTGCTTCAAGCCGTCTAGGTGGCAGCAACCACCAAGAGAAATAAGAATCCCACAGCAAATCAACCACCAAGTACCAACTAGATGCAATCTCATAATTTAAATGCACTTGGATCACTCAATCTCACTTCGAATATGCAAAGAAGCAAGAGAGATGAGTGGGAGGGGAGTTGCTTAGCTCAAAGTGCTCGCAAGTATGTCAAATGTCCAAGAGATGGAGCTTTGAGCCGGCCAACGAGTATTTATAGATGTACCCCTTCGAATAGAGTCGTTAGAAACTTGAAACAGCTGCAGTCGCGCTGACCGGACGCGCTGGTCCAATTGACCAGACGCGCCGATCACATAGCGTCTACGCTCGCGAACCACCGACCGAACACGCTCCACGCAACGACCGGACACGCGAAGTATGACCAGACGCGCTGGTCTCGTAACGGACCGGACGTGCTGGTCAAGCCTGAGCAGCGCTCCACCGAGACAGCGACCGGACGCGCTGCAGAACTGACCAGACACCATAGTACCAGCGTCTGATTGGAGTCCAGTAAGCTCCCTCAATTACCGGACGCGTCCGATCGACTGTGACCGGACGCGCCACCGCGTCTGATCAAAAAACCGAAACACGCGCAGACGCTGAACACTAACCGGACGCGTCTGGTCAAACAGAGACCGCGTCCGGTCCAGCGTCCGGTCACCTCTGTGACCTCCGTTCGCCTCCGTTTCTTTTCCGACTTTCGGCGTAGTGAAAAATAGTCGTTTCAACTCCTCGAAAACGCCTGAATCCCGCCTCGCAAGCTCGGCGGGAGGGAGAGAGGGACCTAAACCCTCTCTACCGCTCAAACTCCAACGCCATCGCAAAAGTGCTAACACCACCAAGTGATCACGTCATGTGCGAGTGTGTTAGCATTTTCACAATCATTTTTTCGAGACGTTATTAGTTCTATCCAAATGCTTATGATTATGAAATGCACACCTAGAGACACTTAGGAGTTCAATAGCCGCATCATTTCCCTCTTTATAGTACGGCTATCTAACCTATAATGTAACCACACCCACTAGGTGTCTTGGTTACTAAAACACAACCCTTAAGCATATACCTTTGCCTTGATCACGTAGGGTTGCATCCAAATCCAAGTGTGGACATCATGATCACCATGTCCATCTTGCCACCAACCTTGGAATGTACTAATCCTTATATGCTACATACAACTTAGGCATAGGATTAGTACTTAGGCATTGTCACTAATTACCAACACCAAACATATGACTTTCAATGGGTCACCTCGGCATCCCTCTGCCTCAACCATCGCCCTAGCGTGCACCACGGTGAGCCACTGATGCTTCTCCACCACTTGCACTCGCCCGTGAGCGTGTAGGTTCGGGGGAACGGCCACACCGTCGTCGCAAAAGACCGCTCGTCGCTGCAACTCTCTGTGCGGTGTCTCCAAGCTCCTAACCGCCACCTAACCATGTGCGTTTGGTCGAGGATGGAGGTCGGGTCCTTATCCTCGGCGGGGCGGGCTTAGGGTGCTCGGCGCCGCCGCCCAGGCCGTTGGCTGCCGTGCCGGTGGGCACGGGGAGGATCGAGGACCTCCCTGTTGTAAAGACGTAAATAGCCAGGGACTTACCTGTGAAACTCGTCTCACGTGCAATAGTACTCGGTGATGCCATTTAATAATCAGGTAGCCTAGGGGCTATTTTGTGAATGAGCGGGCGCTTGCGCGGGCTCTCAGCTTGGGCCGCTGCACGCGCAGCTGCCCCCGCGCTAGGCCGCCTGGCTGCTGGGCCAAGTTGGCCACCACCGTCCCTTTCCGTTTTCTAAAATGTTTTCTAATTAGGTTCCAAGAAAAAACTTGTGAAATTAATATACAATGTTTAGGTGTCCAAAAATGGTGAAACCAATTTGGTTAGACTCATAATATCATGATCTATCTAAAGGTGTAATTGGTTCACGTAGTGTCGTAATATTTTTAGGCTTGCTCTAATTACTTCGAGACGTTTAATATTATCAAACATGAATTTATATGAATTTATATGAATAATCAGTGATAGTATTAATTCTAGAAATTTTATAGTAAGCTCCTAGTATTATTATATGCTCACTGTGATTTTTTAGCTCCAAAATAATTAGTTGCTAGGATAATTAACAAGCCCTAGTTTGAACATGTAGTAAATCGATAAAATAAATAACGCGGCATCTCGGGTTTATATAACTAAAACACTCGTTGAGAAATAACGTTTAAATCGACAACGTGGATACATGGCCTAGTGCGTTAGCCATTAGGGCTAGCTCGTTAGCTTGAGAGAACGGAATTGTACTTTAAGTTTTGCGGTTGCCGTTGATTAATTACGTCTCTACGTTGCATCCATGCATATCGCAATAGGAGCGACGATAGATGGTAGAATCATTTGGAGTAGCCAAAAAGATGGCGCCTTGATGATCATGTCCTCATGATGGAATGCTAACTTTTGGTTATATTTTATCCAGGCAAACCCCGGTGCATAACCTCTATTATTCTGCGCTTTTATCTATGCTTGTGCATTAAGTTTTAAAGAGTTGAATGAAACTCACTTGCATATATATACCATGATCCCATATGTCTTACTAGTATGTCAGGATCGTGTAGATTGCTATGCTAAAGGACTCCGGTAGAAGTCAAGTGATTGTCTGTCACTCGTGAGAGATATGATATATATTATTGTACTATTATCATGTTACTATCACATGGAACATATATATATATATATATGGATAATAATGGGAGACCGGGTGGGATTGTACTTGGAATTGGATATGGACTTGGTTGGGCAATCCGAGCGAGACTCTGGTTGCATTTGTCCCGCCTGTGTCGATTAAGGACCGTCTGTTGCATTGGACCCTGATCAAGTCACAGACTTATTATCCCGAGCACATACTTGCTTATGGGAGCAGGAAGACTTGTTACTCTCTTTTCATAGGCTCCGACTCTTTCTGGACCGACTGATTGGAGGCGGAGATAGGTGAAGGTCTAAGCACCACTTTGAGGCCGGGCCTCAAGTGTGAGGGCTTGGAGTCCAAGTTTGGACGGGGACCTGGAGCCCGTGATAGGAGTGGAACGGGTTGGTCTCGTTTGTGCCTAAGGTGCAAGCGAGGCGTGTGTTTTTCGGGGTACCTAGCTAGACACATTGATTCACGAATCATCGTTTCTACGTAACGGTACGACTTGACTACGATCTGGCGCCGTAGTAAGAACTGAAAGATGAAAGATGAAAAAGTAGTTCTGATGGCTCAACCCTTACTTGAAAGTAGAATATGTGCCTACCTAGAATGGTTGGTTAATGACTACTGATGACTGCTAATAAAAATTGAATATAATGATGCACCTTTAGTAATGCTTCCTGCAGTTGCAATAACCCACAAGCCAGATAGCCTTGCATATCCTTGGAATCTTTTCTTTCCTTCTGACGGGTAAATCCTGCGGAGTATAATTGAGTACTCAGGATTTGTTCTACCCTGTTGCAGGTGACAGGTTCTTGAAGCTAATACTTGTGTGTGGAAACCTCCTGGTGGGCTCAGCGAGGGTTTCCTTTACATGTGAACGTAGAGTTTATTTAAACTCCCACCTAAAATGTTTCCAAAGTAAAAACTTATAATCTATTATTATTTTATGTATATAAATGTTCTTTATGATAATGTTTAACTTGACATTAAATGATTTTTATTTCGCTGAAACTCTGATAACGTTTTATATTCTGTTGTTATAATCAAATAATGAATTACTTTAATGTTGTACTAAAAGTGATGTAAGAAATAGCAAGATGTTATAAGCTTTATCTCTCATTTATGATTCTGATGGAAAATGTGGATTTTCGAGTTCTCCCGTTAGGTGTGCTCGACAGAATCGCAGAGTTTAGTGCACTATCTTGGATACTTAGTGTCTAAAGGAAGACAAGTACCTTTGGGAGGGTATTAGATTAGGCGGTTCTGCCACAGCGACCACGGCGGCAAAGCATCCGCTAATGAACCCATGACGGCAAAGCATCTGCTGACGAATCAAACGACCATGGCGGCAAAGCATCCGCCAAAAAGCGGGCCGACACAAGCATAGTTTCATTAGCGTGTTCCTTGCATATTGTCAGAGACCAACGAAGCTACAAAGTCCGGTACATGGTCTTGCCACGGTAGAGGACCATCAGTACAACTAGTGTGGGAACCCGTGCTTCGCACGGTTTTTTTTTTCTAGGAAGGAGGATGAGAAGAGGAGAAAAAAAAACATACACATATATATGTACAGTAACAGATAAAGGTACTGTTCACCAGGGGAAGAACATTGTTTACCAGATCCGGTACTGTTGGGTTAACGGGTTGGTATTGTAGATGAATAGGGAAGGGAGAGTGAGAAATACCCGTTACTGTTAATGTATAGTATTCTGTGAGAGGGACAGGATCTACGCTTTAAGGTATATGGTAGATTCAGGCCTATGGCCGCCAGATTATCTCCTCCAGCAGCTTCTGGACACCAGAAAAATAATATGTTCGAAGAACTCTAAATACATAAAAGTTTTGATCTCACTCAACAGATTTGCAAGCAGAGATCTTTCGAAGCATTGATCATTTAAGGCCCTAGCAAATAACAGTTACATCAATCTCTAAAATAATTCTCCTCATTCCCAGTAGAGATGTATGCTCTAGGCCTTTTACACAAGCAGTTGCTTCAACATGTTGAGGTGACATTAGAAAATTTACTCCTGCTGCTACAACCATGCCAACAGGATATACAACAACAACAACAACAACAACAACAACAACAACATAGCCTTTTGTCCCAAGCAAGTTGGGGTAGGCTAGAGATGAAACCCAAAAGAGACGAGAAACAGGGAGACACATAAAGGGACATAAAGGGCACAAGACAAAAAGAGATCACGGTTCAGGCACGTTGATTGCCAATCTCCAAGCGCTCCTATCCATAGCTAAATCCTTGGAGATATTCCACTCCTTAAGATCTCTCTTAACAGACTCGTCCCAAGTTAGTTTAGGTCGACCTCTACCGCTCTTTACATTATCGGCCCGCTTTAGAACTCCACTACGCACCGGCGCCTCAGGAGGCCTCCGTTGGACATGTTCAAACCATCTCAACCGATGTTGAATCAATTTCTCCTCAATTGGTGCCACCCCAACCCTATCCCGAATATCGTCGTTCCGGACTCTATCCCTCCTTGTGTGCCCACAACACCAACGCAACATACGCATCTCTGCTACACTCAATTGTTGGACATGTCGCCTTTTTGTAGGCCAACACTCAGCACTGTATAACATCGCCGGACGAATCGCCGTCCTATAGAACTTACCTTTCAGCTTCTGAGGCACCCTTTTGTCCATGCCAACAGGATTTCTAATAATAAAACCCCACCCAGTTTTATGTGATCTAGGGATAAAAGCCTCATCACAGTTAATTTTGTACACATCTTGAGGTGGAGCTATCCATTTTGGCTTGCCAGATAATATAAAAGGTTGCTTGTCCAGGTGGTTTGCATTTCTCCATGCCTGAAAAAAGAACAAAACATCATTAGTCAGCTCATGTGCAGTTCTCTTCCTTTCACCCTAATTTACTTTGTTACGTGCAGACCACCGGCACCACATAAACAAAATTAATTTGCATTTGCAATCCTTGTCGAAACCCTATATTTTCTGTAGCGTTGCTTTATGATAAGTTTTTGCATCAGCATGATTCTTTTTTTTTTTGAGCCAAAGGATGCTAGCTCAGTTGGCTAGTAGTTCCGGAGGCACCCCTCAAGTCCTAAGTTCGAACCCCCATGGGGGGCGGATTTCATGCTGAAGGTAAAAAAATCTCCTTGCTCGTCCCAGGCCAAAGCACAGGTTAAGAGACGGCTTGGGTCTAGGCTCACTGTGTGCGCACAGGTTAAGAGACGACCCTCTCACGGAGCTTGGCTCCCTGTGTATGGATGGGGCGGGGGTTCGAGGATTTTCTTGATCTGCGTGAGAAGATCTTCTTCTTAAAGCCGGAATACCCGGAGGCTGTTTAGCCCCCGCGAATCGAGGTTTTTTTTTGGGAAGAATCACAGCATGATTCTTCTATCCTCCATGTTAAGCAACTGCCAACCATGTCTTGCCTCCTTGCATTTAAAACAGAGATGACCTGTGTCTTCATCAAACCTTGAGCATATTGGGCACGGAGTATTAAGATCCAGACCCCTTCTTGCAATGTTAAGCTTCACCTACAGACCACTATTATGAGCCAAGCGCCACACAAATAACTTTATTCGGAACATCCAGCATTCGTACCACTATTATGAGCCAAGCGCCACACAGATAACTTTATTCGGAACATCCAGCATCTGTATTCCGCCCCCCCCCCCCCCCCCCCCCCCCGCCCCCCAACCAATCAAACCCACCTCCCTCATAACCTGTGGTGGAAGCAATGCTATTGTTTTGGTGATATCTAATTTTGGTGCCCAAGGCATATGCAGATTTAACATAAAACATTCCTTTTGGATTAGGGTGTCATGCCGGAAAATCTTCCCTCGAACAGAAAGTGGTAAGGATAGAATGATGTTTGCATCCTCTAAATAAAATGTGTCCTGCACAAGTTGTTCATCTCAATCCTCAATAACTGGATCGATCAGTTCAGACAGTTCTGAAGGATAGATGTGTCCCTTGGGGTAATAACCTTTCTTGTATCTCTTGAAGGATAGATGTGCCCCTTGGGGTAATAGCCTTTATTGTACCTCCTCAAGGGATCCATAGATCCCTTCAAATATTAATAGAACTTTCATCGCCAACTCCACAGATTAAAGGATAGACATGCCCCTTGGGGTAATAACCTTGGTTGTATCTCCTTGAGGAATCCAAAGATCCCTCCAAATATTAATAGAATTTTCATCGCCAACTCTACTGATGATACCATTCCTCAAAAGATTCATTCCTTTTAGGATACTACGCCATGCATAGGATACAAATTTTAGCCCTGTGCTAGTAACAAAAAGGGAAGCCTGAAATAGAGATGATTATTAATTGCAAGAATAATAATGAAAACAGTTAAAGCAAAATTATAAAATAGAAAAGGGAAAAAAGTGTCGTAGCAATATACTCCATCCGTCCCAAATTATAAGTCATTCCAACTTTTCTAAAGAGTCAAAGTATCTCTAATTTGACGAAAATTATAGGGAGAAATTACACAAATTTATGACATCAAATATATACATGAAAATATAATTAATAAAGAATCTAATGATACTTATTTGGTACCATAAATGTTATTATTTTTATTATATAAATTTAGTTAAACTTGAGATGATTTGACTCTTTAAAAAATTAAAATGACTTATAATTTAGGACGGAGGGAATACGAAGAAAGAAAAAGGAAAAATGAAACGGAGAAAGAATGAACCAGTTTCATGGCCTGCACCTGCAGAAAACCAGAAGATTCGATCCCTAAGACTACCCGCACTCATGGATATCTATATTCATCCTCTATACGTTCTAGTCAGTAAGATTCTCTTCCCTATACTCAATTCTCCCGCACCCATCCATCCTCTATATCATCCTCTATCCACTCTATCCAATGTGGGACCCACTTGTCACTTTATTTAAATATATCAATGTGTGATCTAGTTTTGAAGGATTTATTGAGACGAATTTAATGGTGTAATCGAAATTTAATTTGGATTTTTGGTTTATGAGTTATAGCATTTTTTCTTTGTTTAGCTAGTGGGGCCGCCACTATTGAGTATAGAGTAAACACAGTACCACTCTAAATATAGAGTGAGAGAAATGATAGAGTATCGTTTTAGAGTACCCAATGCAGCAGTTTTTACTCTATATTCGTACTCTAAAGCTTTAGAGTATCGTTTTAGAGTACCCACTACGGGTAGTCTAATAAACCAGCGTAGCGCTAGCGCCTGCACCTGCAGAAAACGAAGACAGAGAAATAGCCCCAGTTGTGCGCGCGGAAAAACTAAGGGCTCCTTTGGAATGTAGGATTAAAAAATGTAGGAATGTGAAAAATATAGGAATGAGATAGGAATGCATACGTAAAACAGAGGATTGGAAAACGTAGGAATTCTATAGGAAAAGTCGTTTGGATGAGCCATAGGAAAAACACAGGAAACATTAGAAGATATTTGGTATTAAACGATGATCATGAATGGTAATCATCAACATTATGCACAGATGGCCGTACCATATCATCAATCTATCCTTGTCAAATCACACTTTGCCTCGGTCCTACGCGAAGGAATAAAAAAAAGAGCTCAAAGCAGATGTTAGGAATCCTTTGTTTTCCCTATGAAACCTGCAGCATAGGAAAATTTCCTTCACTTCTCATATGCCTCAATCCTACGTTCCAAACGGTGCTACAGTGTTCAAATCCATAGGAATGAGAATCCTCCACTTTTCCTTTGGAATTCCTATGATCCAAAGGAGCCCTAAGGGGTGTTTGGTTTGTGGAGTTAAAGTTTAACGAACACTGTAGTACTTTCGTCTTATTTGATGAAAAGATTTTAATCTTGAAGTAATTAGGCTTAATAGATTCGTCTCGTAAATTACTCCTAATCTGTGTCGACATGCATGCAATTAGTCTACATATTTAGTACTCTATGCATTTGAGGGAACATTGATGTAATGGAAGTTAAACTTTAACACATTGAAACCAAACAGGCCTAGGCTGTGTTTAGTTCCTCCAAACTTTCTGAAATTGGCACTGTGCAAAAAGAAGATTCCACGTCACATCAAACTTACGGTACATGCATGAAGTACTAAATGTAGATGAAATCAAAAACTAATTGCACAGTTTAGTTGTACTTTACGAGACAAACGTTTTGATCCTAATTAGTCAATGGTTAAACAATTATTACCAAATACAAACGAAATGCTACGGTTGCGCTATAGTAAATTTCGTACTCCCATCTTTAGGAACTAAGGCTGTGTTTAGTTGGGAAAGTTTGGGTGAAAAGTTAATGTAGCACTTTTCGTTGTTATTTGGTAAAATTTGTCCAACTATGGATTAATTAGACTCAAAAGATTCGTCTCGAACTTTACAGACAAACTATGCAATTAGTTATTTTTTTTACCTACATTTAATGCTTCATGCATGCGTTTAAAGATTCGATGTGATGTGTGGAAGAGAAAATATTTTAGGTTTGCATGGCAACTAAACATGGCCTAAACACACCTAAACTAGCTGTTTGCTGTTTTTCTTCTCTTGTTCACCTCGCGTGCGCGACAACTACGCGACCGCCGCCGCCCTGCGCCCGCCCAGCTGCGCAGGTCTTCGTCGAGCCCTTTGCCGGCGACGACACCCACCGCACCAGGTATGCCCGCCCCTTCTCTTCCCTTTCTGCTGTGCAAAACTGAGCACCCGAACCCTAATTTGAGCTATCTGGCTATCTGTATTAGGATGTAGCTAGTGTCGGGGCCTCGGGGCTAATTCATTGGATTCAACTAAACCAGTCTCGTCAGTTTTAATGGTGAAGATTCGATCCTGCTACCTCTCTAATTTAATTTGTCGTAAATGGGCTGGGGCATTCTAACTTTCATCGTTCAGTTTTGGATCCTTCTTAGGGCTTGTTTGGATCGGCTAAGGCTAATTATTAGTCAGGGCTAAAAATTATAACTATCAGCCCATGAATGTTTGGATCCCAGGCTAAAAGGTGCATATTATCCCTAGCAAAAAAAAAAAAACCCTTATTAGCTGGTTGTGCTTGGCTAATGCTAATGAACTAACAACTAGCCAAGGGCTTGGCTAAAAATTAGCCCACCCATTAGCCCTCATGTTTGGATGGAGTAGAACTAATTTTTAGTTGCTAGTTGTTAGCCCATGGGATCCAAACAAGCCCTTAAGACATGCGAGTTCAGCTGAACAGTGTGCTTTCAGTGAAAGCAGAAGACAAACCTGTTCTATCTAAAAAAGGAAAAAAAAAAGATCTAGCTCTTCCTGAATGTGATGGGTATTGCAACCATTCTAGCTTCTTGCATATATGATTTACGGCATAATGGAGTACAAATGGCCGTTTTCTGTTCCAGACATTTTGTGGATTGGCACAACACAAGTCCATGCTTGTCTGGCTGTTTCAAAGCTTCACCTAGCTGCATGTCTTCTCTGGATGAAGACTATAAGTTAATGATGGAGGGGTAGTATGATTGTCAATGTGCATTCTTCTGGCATCCAGGTCAAACGATAGCTATTGTTTTTTTTTAATCAAGATTGATTCATTAGTGACACCGGAAGAGCATTGACCATGAATTCACCTTTTTTCGTGGATGCCTTTGAGAAAAGATAAGTCAATGCACTTCAAAATTAAACTGGATGCAAATGTTCTAAACCAGAAATCAAAATGGCATGGGCTTGTTTAACGTGTCAAGATTTATAATATTTGTTGACCTTAAACTTTCGTTTTACACCGCTGATGTGTTTATGCTCATTTCATTTGGCAGTCAAATGAATAGTTGATTTCCTTTCAAGGTATTCCTGAACAACTATATTACAGTCATGAAGTCGGTACCCAAGCAAGAGGCACAACCAAAACCACGGCTCATTGTGCGCCTTGGTGTATTCCTTGCATCTCACCACATTCTCTTCAGGTTCACCATCCTTTCTCCATCTTGTTGCAGTCTAAATCCTTCCTTTCATCCTTTCTCATTCCCCTAACTCACTATTTACCATTTTCCTGTCAGTGTTCTATGCTGCTCTGCTGGCATTATCACACTACTACTCCTTCCTTCACTTGCAAAAAACACATACCTCTCGGAGAATGCTCTTATACCCGGTATTTTACCCTCTTCTCTATTTTTGTTTACTGTTACTCTATTGATGCATACATGCTGTTGTTCTTGGAGGGTGTGCCCATCTGGGCCTCTGGGGGCCTTACACCCAGATCTTCAGATAATCAGATTACATACTGTATATATTTTATAATAAAGTGAATTGTAGTGTTCTCAGCATGCTTTGTTCAATAAGTTGTCTGATGAAGCAACATATCAATATTGCTAAATATCCTGGATCTTTGGGTGTTCAGCGTAACTTTGGGCCTCATTGGATTTATCATGTGCCAAGGAATACCTTCTGAAGTTAAATGGTTGAATATGATATATCATAGTGGGTTTTGATGTTTGTTATCAAATAGTAAAGACAGATTATTCATATCCAATGTGGCTGCAAGAATATGCATTGTATGTAGGCTAGTATAGCAGGCTAGCATGGTGTTGTAATCACACAAAAATGGAATATATGTTGATAATGATAATGATATTTTTCATTTCTAACTCTCTTTTGCAACTTCTGTACATAAATGATCTTCTCTAAAACTAGAGGCCTTGTATGTAGGCTCTGCCAATCCATTATTTTCTACTGAAGACGCTATTGAAGCAAACAGATTTATGAAAGGAATTGAAGCTGTGGCTGGAGACTCAAGAGGTGAAATGTATGTTACTTCCTTCAGCCTTTAATATTTGTATGTATTGATCTTTGTGCGTATAAGGTATAAGTCATGTAGTTCAACTGGTCTGTTATGTTCAATATTTTGTGACTGCTGTTGAGAGATTTGCTATGGTAAAGTACATGATTACTATGCACTGTAGTTATACTAGTATAGTAAGCATACATATCGAATCCATGTAACTCAAAATCGGATTTCAATGTTTTGATAGTAAAGGATCTTTTTTTCAGTTTTGCATAAGAAACGTGATTATAAACTTTTTGTGTTAAGTTCATTAAGCTGAAGTCACATTTTTAATGACATGTAAATAGGACAATATGCATAGGGAATAACTAGTTTAATCCTAGGATCGCAAAAGGGAAATTTTACCAATTTTCATCTAACTTACATTTCTATGTGCAATATTACAGTATGGCAAATTTCATAGCACAACAAATAGAAGCTCTAGGTGCAGAAGTGTGTTACCATAAGTTTATCCCTCATAGCAAGAATTTTCATCCTCTGAAGTTCTTCACCTCCATGACAAATGATATGGCAATTCAACCTAATGGCACCGACACCAATTTTGGGATAAACACTATCGGCATTGTACGAGCTCCTCGGGGCGATGGAAAAGAAGCAATAGTGCTGGTTAGTCCTTATAATTCTCAAAGTGTTCAGTCAAATGAATTATTATCGCTGGCTCTTGGTTTCTCTGTCTTCTCCCTCTTAAGTCGAGCTGCATGGCTGTCCAAAGATGTTGTGTGGCTATCTGCAGACTCACAGTTTGGAGAGTATGCTGCAGTCTCTGCATGGTTAAACCAGTATCATAATCCTGTGTTTTTGAGTCAGTCAGTAATATTGCATACCAAGATGTATGGCGCAAACCATATAAATGATGGTAATTCAGAAAAAACAGAAGTCACGGCTTTCAAACGTGCTGGAACAATGGCTGCTGCTCTCATATTTAAAGTTGGGGAAACCAGAAGATATGGTGACAGAGATAGTGTTATGATGTATGCAGAGGCATCTAATGGACAAATGCCAAACTTGGACCTTCTGAATGTGGTGCATTATTTGGCTGTTCATAGACAAGGTTTTCATGTGAACATAGCTGCATTTAGTTCTTTGTTGAGCTCTGCATGGCTTAGGGTTATTGCTGAATTTTTACATACTCTTGGGAGTGTATTAAGAAAAATAAATCCGGACTGGAAGCTTGATATTGCAGTCCCTGACTATGTGGAGGGGACTGCAAACCTAGCTAACTCTATATACAGCCAGGTAACTGAAATTAAAATTAATATTTCCCATTTCACCGTAATGGCACTTTCCTTTATGACTCTACAGTCCCTCTTATTGGGGTTTGTTCGATACAGGCTCTTGGAGTGCCCACAGGGTCCCATGGCGCTTTCCGTGATTATCAAGTTGATGCGGTTTCTTTAGAATTTTCACCAACATTTCATGTCAGAAATGAGAATGCTAAATCTTTGTTTCTTCTAAGGGGTGGAAGGTATGTTTCTTATTGTGTTTCAATTATGCTGTTTAAGGTTGCATTCTTGTTAGAGCATGGGAGCGCCTTTTGTTTGACTTTTGATTAATAATGGAGTGGAGGACTTTGCTTTTTCATGCATTGAGGCATGGAGCTGTTTGTATCATTAACTTCACAACAATGACAGCATTGAAAGCAATGAAGATTGCATGGAATATTGGATTAGATTGATTGAGAGACCTATGTACATATATATAGGGGTGAGGAGATCTCGTGGTTTATAGAAACAGTACCAACCGAGATCTCCTCATATCTCTCTAATCAAGTATGGGCCGGCTATACCAGGCACAGACCCCTACCATATACACGCATAGCACAAATATACATTCTAATAAGCATAACTGGCAAAATTTATTTGTTTTTAATGTACATATAACAATTGCTGAAGTTCTATAATCTCCCAGTAACAGATAGATGATCAGTAATAGTTTTGTATCTGCTGTGACCTTGCAAATTCATGCACAAAATTATTTCATCAGCTATATGATTACATATTAGAACTAGTAAACTACATAACAGTTAACAGGCAAAAAATTACTTGAGTTGGGTCTTATTTGCACCTCTGACCATTTCATAGCTATGATTTTCTAAGAATTTTAGCATTTGCGGATTTATCAATGGCAGTAAATAGATGTTATGTGTATAAAAAATATTAAATATTACTGGTACGAATGAGATTATTAACATGGAACTGGTAAAACTTGAAAAAAAACACCATAATTAGTTGGGTTTTGTGTGTGTGTGTGGGGGGGGGGGGGGGGGGGGGGGGCATGACTATAACAACCCAGTAGAAAATATGTGCATGGATAGAGGTCACTAAACACAGGAACAGGATCTCATATGTTGCCACTGGGTGATAATCTTAGGGTGTTTAACAGCTTTCCTTTCATTTTCCTGCGAAAGATTCCTCAGTAGAATGTGTTTGACATGTTTGGGAATGCTTTTGATTCAGGTTGATCGAAGGAGTGGTGCGTTCTGTGAACAATCTGCTTGAGAAGTTCCATCAGTCCTTTTTCCTGTACTTCCTTACTGCTCCAAGCAAGTTCACTTCAGTTGGCATGTATATGATTCCGTTTGCATTGCTGTTGGGACCTCTCCCAATAGTTGCTGCTGCCCTTGCTGATGGCAGTAAAAGCATGGAAAAACCAGTAGATAAGTTGATAGAACACAGTAAAGCAGATGACATTGCCGATATCCCGCAAAGCAAGGGTGGATCATGTAAATGGCTTCAAGCTGCAAAAGTATTGCTTGTTATCCAACTATGGGCAGTACTTGTTTCACTACTTCCATATTACATTACTCAGATACCTGATGCCACACCTATGCAAAGCACACTCATCTGGGTTGTTCTCTCCATTGTCATACTGATCGCCCTATCTGCCTTGTTTGGCTCACCATACTCAGCTGGTGTTGAATGGAAACTTCTGAAAGCTACCATGATCACTTCCATCTCCATCGGGTTGGGGCTTATGTCAATCATAAATTTCGCCACTGCTCAGCTTGGTGCTCTGATACTGATCCCAATGTGTTTGTTTTCTCGGCCTCTGAAGGCATCAGGGATGAATTTTCTTCCTCGGGCAGTATTATTGGCTTCAAACATAGTGTTTGCTGTGTTGGGTTTTCCTCCAGCTGCAGTGCTGATTATGAAAGGAATGTCCAAGGGGTCGTGTTCGTGGACAACAGATTTTGGAGATTTCTGGATATGGATGGAGTTCCTGTGGGAATGGAGCAGCGCGACGTATCTGTACCTGTATCTTGTCCATCTTCCCTGCTGGCTTTTGTGCATCCTTGTGTTGCTGCACCCATGCCCCCAATTAGAATCTAAGATGAAGCAGGACTAGCTGTTTGGTCTCCGGAGTCTTTTCTTTTCAGTTGGTAAATTTTAGTGTAGACTTGTGTAGAAATTTCTCAGTTTCACTATTTTTGGACCGCTTATCATTTACTTGGCTGTCCATTATTCAGAACTTATTCACCCAGTTGGAGAAGTGACATGTAAAAAGGATTTGACGATGGATCCTACCTTCTGTAATGGCTGCGACAGTTTTGAAGGCCTGTTTTTTTTTTCATAAGTCAAATAGGATTTTGTTCACCTCTTGTGGACCCAGATGTTTTATTGGTCATCAGTCAAATAGTCAAATTTGTTTTCTAGGTTTTGTTGACAGCGACCGAGAAGGAAACCAAAGTCGGAGGTAAGGAAAACTTCAGAAATCATAAATGAAGTGCAAGAACACTAGGAGGGCTGGAGGAGTATCTCCTATATAGGGAAAAGCGTGAGCAGCGTCAGATTGAAAACAAGGCAGCCGAACATGAGATTTCAGTTGCGCGCATATCAAACTTTAGTGTTCAACGAAAACAAACATGTCCCGATGTAAGGGCTAGGCAAACACGGGGGAAGACTACCATGACAACCAGGAAAAGCACATAATCCCCGAAGTATCATCATATCATCTTACTACACAAAATGCATGCCAAATGGGCCAATATATCCAGAGTTGCAACAAATATCGAAATAGAGTTCTGAACGAATCCTGAAATTTTAACCAGCAGAAGACCCTAGAGCTAGAATTTTAGATCAGGCCTTGACGCTGCAGGTCAGTGTAGGTCTTCTTGTTGTAGATGTTGCCTTCCTGATCTTCGTACTCTTCTTCTAGGTCTGGCCGCCACTTGTTCACTCCTTGTCGTGCTTGAATTTTCTCCCAGAGCGCTTTCGCCTCCTGACAGCAGAAATGAAAAATGTTAAAATACATACAATAAAACAGCCAAAGTACAACATTGTCAGATAAATAATACATGGAGGGCATGCATGCATTTGTATTATGTTTCATACAAGCAAACCGAATAATATAGGACAAGGAAAACCAATATGATATGGGCAAGTAAAAACCAAAAGACCTAACTATTCATTACTTGGAGAATAAACAATGTAGTAAGCTATATATCAATAAGCACACCAAGTAAAGAAAATAGTATCAACAAGACAAGAGATGACATACATCAATGGATGTGATTTCATTGAAATTCTTAGTATTAGGAATGCCAAGGCATCGCATCCCATGCTGATGACGCCATTCCTTGAAATGACGCTCATAAGCCCTTCGTCCCCAATAGCTATGGTTTCCACATATCTCACACTTGAATTCCTGTACAAACCATAACAGTTAAAAATATGTCAATGGTACGGTACCAAATTTAATGGAAATTACTCAGCATAATATAAGGCAAAGGATGCCTTGATGTTCCAGTTCAAAGCACTTTCAAAAAGAGGGGAAATGCACTAACTGAACATGTGATCACATAAATACATTAGTAAGATGGATCACATTAAATTAGCATACAGTACAGTTTATGCAGAAATAGAATTTTTAAAGCTCTAGACTGGGTAAGGAGAAAACAAGAATCTGATTAGGTGGAAAGTACTTAGAAATTAAAGCCAAAGGTTACTGTCAAATATTAACACTGCAGAAAACATAATAGAAAACGTCATATTCATCCTATACTACATCATTGCCACCTTGCAGAAGTGTTAGTCATCAAACAGAATGGCTAGCAAAATATCAACACATAATTTAATTTTTGGTATCATAAATGTTAAGTGGTGACTGATCAGTTCACAAAGGACTGACATCTTAATTAAATGAGTGTCAAATGTTGACACTGGAACCCAATGCCCAGGTGAGCAGCACCTGCTCTCCTTCCCTCTCCCTCTCCCTCTCCCCTGAACCAAGGAAGAAGATGAGCTTGAGCTCAGTAAACACACATACACACTCACTCCTCTGTCTTCAGCGTTGGCTGAAGACTGAAAAACAGAATGTGGTGGCAAGAGCTGCCTTTTCCATTGCATTGCTTCCTAATTTATACAAGCTAGCTACCAAATACAAAGTACAAGATGGCATGGCTGAGTACAGCCCCCCATCACCCTAGTACTAAGCTTAGATCAGCCAAGACATGGCTGTTGTACCTCTACCTACTCCTAGAATGGCCTATTGCCAGACTTTGCTGCAGTGTTCAGGACATGGACAGCAGGAGCTGACCTTCTACCTGCCCTTGACTGCATTAGGGGGAGAAGAATGGGATTGCAGCAGATTATGTCTTACAATCTTCCCCTAATCCTGCTGCTAGCCCTTGACCTCTACCATGCCGATCATGCCTCTGAGCTCCAAGAACCTGAGGCGCCCGAGCGACTTGGTGAGGATGTCAGCGAGTTGCCGCCCGGTCTCGACGAACTCGATGACGAGGTGTCCTCCATCGACGCAGTCCCGAAGAAAATGGAACTTGATGTCGATGTGCTTGCTCCTGTCGTGGAGGACGGGGTTCTTCGCCAGCGCAATGGCAGGTTTGTTGTCCACCTTCAGCGCTGGCGGCCGAGCCTCAACACCAGTGAGCTCGCTCAGCAACCGACAGAGCCAGACCACCTGGCATGCCGCAGTGGCCGCCGCGACGTACTCCGCCTCGCACGTCGAGAGCGCCACCATCTTCTGCTTCAGCGACTGCCAGGCGATTGGCGCCGCGCCGAGGAAGACGAGAACGCCGGAGGTGCTCCGCCGTCCATCCACGTCGCCTGCCATGTCCGCGTCGCTGAACGCCGTGAGCCCTGGCTCACCATCCTTGACCTTGGGCGGTGCCTCACTGAAAACTGTGAGCCGCAGCCCGCCGCCCTTGGGGAAGACGACCGCCTGGTTCAGCGATCGCTTGATGTAGCGCAGCAGCCGCTTCACCGCCCCCCAATGGTCCTCCCGTGGGTCCTCCATGAACCGGCTCACATAGCCCACGGCGAACGCAATGTCCGGTCGCGTGTGCGTGAGCCAGCGCAGCCCGCCGACGATGCTCCGGTAGCGCGTCCCGTCCACCTTTGCTGCTGTGCTCTGCTTGGAGAGCTTGATCCGCTCCTCCATCGGGGTTGCCATCGGCTTGCACTCCATCATGCCGGCCCGCTCCAACAGCTTCAGCGCGTAGGCATGCTGCCCCAGCGTGACCGTGTCCTTCCCCTGCTTCACCTTGATGCCGAGGTAGTACGTGAGCGCGCCCAAATCGCTCATTTTGAATCGGGCCGCCATCTCCTCCTTGAAGGCGGCGATGTCGCGCTCCCGCGCCCCGGTGACGATCAAGTCGTCGACGTACACGCCGACGATGAGCTCCACCTTCCCCCGTCGTCGCGTGTACAACGCGTGCTCCGTGGCGCAGCGCGCGAAATCGAGCTACGCCATGGTGGCGTCGAGTTTCGCATTCCACGCGCGCGGAGCCTGGCGCAGTCCGCAGAGGGCCTTCCTGAGCCGGAGCACCTTGTGCTCTGCTCCCTTGACGACGAAGCCCGGCGCTTGTTTGACGAAGACGAACTCCGCCAGCTCCCCGTTCAGAAACGCCGACTTGACGTCGAGGTGATGGACTTGCCAGTCCTTGGTCGTCGCTAGTGCCAGCAGCAGCCGCACGGATTCCATGCGCGCGACCGGGGCGAACACCTCCTCGAAGTCAATCCCCTCGCGTTGCATGAAGCCACGGGCGACGAGCCGCGCCTTGTGCTTTACCACGGCACCGTGCTCGTCCTTCTTCACCTTGTAGACCCACTTGAGTCCGATCGGCCGGCATCCCGCCGGTGGATCGACCAAGTCCCAGGTCTTGTTGGCTTCAATCGAGCGCATCTCCTCGAGAATGGCCCTTCTCCAGTTCGCGTCGCGTTCCGCAATCACGAACATAGCCTCCGCGCTCATCAGTAGCAGCTCCGGGTCATCATCAAGCAGCCGCGCCGCCGGCCCCGGCGCCTGTGCCTTGCCAATGACGTTGTCCACCCGGCAGAATCGCACCTCCTCGCCCTCATGGAAGGCGTCGACGAAGTCCGAGAGATCTGACGGCGGGGATGCGAACTCAACTCCTGCCGCCGAGGGAGTCCCCTGTTCGGGCGGAGCAGGGGAGTGTGGCGGAACAGGGGAGCCCGCCGCGGCTGGGCTTGGTGGCTCCTCCGCCCCTACAGCCGCGGGTTCCGGTGCCTGTCCTGGCGCTTCTCCTTCGTCTGTCGTAGCCCCTCCTGCCTCTGGCTGCACACTGACCTCACCGCCGCCATGGATGACCAGCCGCTCGACGATGAAGGAGTCGCCAATGCCGCCCACGCCCACTGCTTCCCCCACCGCCGGCTTGTTCCAACTCCATGTCGCCGCCTCATCGAAGACTACGTCTCGGGACACCACCACCTTCTCGCTGACCGGGTCGTAGAGCCGGTAGGCCTTGGACCCTTCCTCATAGCCGAGGAACACCATCTTGGTGCTCTTGTCCTCCATCTTGCCGAGGCCCGGCTTGGTGGCCTTCACGTGGCCGATGCAGCCAAAGGTGCGCAGGAACGTGACATTAGGCTTGCGCCCATTCCACGCTTCGAACAGTGTCATCCCCTTCAAGGCCTTGGTGGGCGAGCGGTTCAGGATGAACACCGCTGTGCTCACTGCTTCGCCCCAGAACTCCACCAGCATCTCTTTCGCCTTCATCATTGAGCGTGCCATGCCGACGATGGTTTGATTCCGGCGCTCCACCACACCGTTCTGCTGCGGTGAGTAGGGCGCCGTGAGGTGGCGACCGACCCCCTCATCCGCACAGTAGGTGGCGGACTCCACACCCGTGAATTTGCCGCCGCGATTGGTCCGAAGCACCCGCAGCTTCTTCTCGGACTCCACCTCCGCGTGCGCCTTGAAGCGCTTGATGGCGTCCGCCGCGTCGCTCTTGCTCGTCAGGAGCTGCAGCCACATGTAGCGACTGCAGTCGTCCACGAGCAGGAAGAAATACCTCCGGCCGCCGTGCGTTGCCGGCGTGATTGGCCCGCAAAGGTCCCCATGGACCAGCTCGAGCGGATCAGCCGCGCGATACCTTGCCGCCTTGGGGAACGGCAGCCGCCTCTGCTTCCCCGCCAGGCAGCTGTCGCAGAGCTCGCCGGTGTGCTTGATCTACGGCAGCCCGGTCACCATCTTCCCCAGCCGCCCGAGCGCGTCGAAGCTCAAGTGGCCGAATCGACCATGCACCAACCACGACTCCTCCGAGCACGACGCCGCGAGACACACCAGCTGCTCTACCTTCAAATCCAGCAGGTAGAGGCGGTTACGGGAGCGCGTTACCTTGGCGAGAAGACGCCGCTCCCTGTCTCGGATCCGTAGCACGCCATCGCGGATCAGCACCTCCAATCTGCGCTCATCCAGCTGCCCCAAGCTCACGATGCTCGAGCGCAACTGCGAAATGTAATACACATCCATCAGAGCGTGGTGCTCGTCGTTCCGACATCGGAAGACGACGGTGCCCTGGCCGCGGATGAAGACCCGCGAGCCGTCGCCGAACTTGACCGACCCGGTCTTGCTCTCGTCGAGGTCGGAGAAAACGGCCCTGCAACCGGTCATGTGGTTGCTCGCCCCGGAGTCGAGATACCATCTCTGCTCGGGCTCATCGCCGACTGCGCCCAGTTGGACTTGCGCGCGTGGCTCGACAAGGTCGACGGCCTGCGGCGCAATCCTCTGCTCCACCTCCGCTTTCTCTGCTTCGCCATCTTGCAGCGCGCAATACTCCCCCATCAAGAGCACGTGCTCGTCATCGCTGTCCTCCCGAGCCAGGTGCGCCTCCTCCTTCTCCGGCTTTTTGTCCGGGCACTCCCGCGCCCAGTGCCCCACCTTCCCACAGCGCCGGCAGGCGTTGGGGTCGGTGTGCTTCTTCTTCTTGTCCACCAGCGCTTTGCCGCGCTGCTTTCCGCCGTTGCCACGGCCACGGTCACCACCGCCACAACTAGAGCCTTCCCTGGTCTTGCGCTTCTCCTTCATCCGCGCCGACCACTCCTCCGTCAGCAGCAGCTTGGGCTTCTCCTTCTCCGGCGGCGCGCGATCCTCCACCGCGCGGAGCCGCCCGGTGACGTCCTCGAGCGACAGCGTGGACAAGTCCAGCATCGTCTCGATGGACAAGGCAAGCTGCGCGTATTTGGCCGGCACGACGCGCAGCAGCTTGGCCACAACGTCCTCGTCGTCGACCGGCTTGTCGTAGGTGGCCAGCTAGCTCGCAATCGACTGTAGTCGAAGCGCAAAGTCCTCCACGGCCTCTTCGGGCTTGAAACGAAGGTCGTCGAACTCCCGGTGCAGTTGCTGCGCCTTCGCCTTCTTGGCTCGGTCCGAACCAAGGCAGAAAGACGTGAGCATGTCCCACGCCTCCTTCACCGTGTTCTTCGACCCGATGGCCTCATGGAACTCGGACGGTGTGGATGCCATGAGCGCCTCCATGACGCCCACCTCCGCATCCTCACCGGCATTGCCGGTTTCCACCGCCGCCCACCGCCGCCGCGTGCGCAGCTTCCACTTCATGTGGACCGCCCACTCGCCGTAGTTGGTGTGGGTGAGCATCGGCCAGGTGTTGGACCCGCCGACCTCCCTCACCGTGCGCACCTCCACGGCAGGCTGGGATGCCGAGGCCAGCTGCTTCTCCTTGGCCGCTGCTGCAGCTGCCACCGCAGCCGCCTTTGCACCCACCCCTGCGCCCGCTGCAGCCGTGTCCATCACCGGCGACTACACCCAGCGACTTGTACGGCTCCGATACCGTGTTGACACTGGAACCCAATGCCCAGGTGAGCAGCACCTGCTCTCCTTCCCTCTCCCTCTCCCCTGAACCAAGGAAGAAGATGAGCTTGAGCTCAGTAAACACACGTACACACTCACTCCTCTGTCTTCAGCGTTGGCTGAAGACTGAAAACAGAATGTGGTGGCAAGAGCTGTCTTTTCCATTGCATTGCTTCCTAATTTATACAAGCTAGCTACCAACTACAAAGTACAAGATGGCATGGCTGAGTACAGCCCCCCATCACCCTAGTACTAAGCTTAGATCAGCCAAGACATGGCTGTTGTACCTCTACCTACTCCTAGAATGGCCTATTGCCAGACTTTGCTGCAGTGTTCAGGACATGGACAGTAGGAGCTGACCTTCTACCTGCCCTTGACTGCATTAGGGGGAGAAGAATGGGATTGCAGCAGATTATGTCTTACATCAAATAGTCAATCTGTGCCATGAATGAAAGCATTGGTGCTGCGCACCATGTCACCGACTACGGCTAGACAGAACAAGCTACTAGGAAATATACTCCAACTCACAAATATGACAAAACTTTGTTACCTGCCCAAGGCCATGTAGCTTGTACAGCCAATAGGGGATAGGCTTGCCATCCCAACCCATTGGCAACTTGAGAGGATTGTAGATTTGTTGTTCTTCATCATCACTCTCGGTGTCAGCTTGTACCTCCTCCTATAGAAAAGTACATATACATATATATAAACCAGTAGTTCAAAAACTTAGTACTTCTATTTCCATGAAAGAAAAGGAAAGGAAATAATATGTTCAGCCAAGTCATAAGATCATACAGAAATTTGAAGCAAACAAGCCAAGAACTGCCTTCTAAGTTTCTACATGAAAATATTCGCTTACTTTACAACAAGTTACAACCAGTACCCACTTAGATTTCACATTGTTGGACTCGTCGTGATATGCGTTAATCAGTAATTAGTGCTAAATGTGGTAAACACTAATCAGCAAATCACTATGGAATACACATAGTAAATAACTTGGAAACTTAGAGCATGTTTGGTTATTGTCCCATAAAAGCCATGCCAAAATTTGGCATACCCTAAAGTTTTGTCAGGCATATGCTAGGGGCCAAAATTTGGTAGACCAAAGTGATTTTGGCATTAACCAGCTAAAGTACACATAGCAGCTGCGGCACCAGACAGGCAGCCGATTCACTCACCCCAGTTTCCTTTGGCCGGCCAAAAAAGAATATGAGTGAGGTGGCAACAATGTATTGGTTGCATGCACTTCAATAGCTTTGTGTTAAAAATCTTTATTTAAATGAGATTATTTCTTAAACATTGCACCATAATATTTCTTGTGATTTATCTAAAAAATAAGACCCATGTTGACTATATTATTTATGATACTAAAAGAATTAATGATTTGGCTCCCCCATGCCATACTTACAGTCACAGCTGTAAGAGACTTTGGCATGGTAAAGAATTTTGGCTTGGCCACCATCCAAACATATCTAATACGTATAAGCCAATTTTGGTCATGCCCATGTTTGGCTATGGCCTGTATCCAAACATTCCCTTGCTCGCTATGCACTGTATGTCTGTACCAATTTTTCAAAGCAAAAGGTCATAACATGACCCAGAGAATGGATTTCAGAATACAAAAACAAGGGGGATTACAACCAAGACACTTGCAGAACTGTTTTAGGGGAAAGGAAAATGGTACTCCATGAATATAGTTTTGGTATATCTCAGTAGGCAACAATACTGATTAAAAAATAAAAAAGCAGCCAAAAGCATGTTTAGCTGAGTAGTTTTTTTTTCTAAAGCATATTGCACATGCATATGTCAGTTTATATTTTAAAATTGCTCCCATTGGTGTTTTCAAGACGATAGCACAACCAAGAATAGCAGAAGCTACAACAATGAAAATAGAAGAACATATTGGAATAGTGCAAGACACAGATAGGTTTTTTTTTTATCAGAGCAGGGTGAGTAACTAAGTACCTCCTCCCGTTCTGCTTCCATCTCTTCATACGTCAGTGTAAGCTTCTTCTCTGCATTTTCCTTTGTCCTTACAAAGACCTACACAAGCAATATAAAGTGTCAAAAACATGTCAGGTTAACTTCAGCATATAGACAAATAAATTTAGCGAACGCTAGTAGCCCTTCCAAGAAGGAAGATTAGCAGTCACAAGAAGTGAATCATTCTGCAATCGAATTCTAACGCAGTCCTTGTAGCTTGTACAGTTTGTGTTTGGGTTTGCAAACAAAAATATACATATCTACCATATTAAAACTTGCATGTGATTATATTGGTGAACAATACATATACTGTATTAACTTATTAGGAAAAAGACAAGAGATGATGCACTAATCATCTGTTAAATTTTCATAAAGCCTTCTGAAGCATGTTTTGAGTTGTGGTAATACAAATGGAGCTTTTCAACGCAAATACAAGGTGGTAGAGAATTGACACATACATGATCATAACACAATGAAGAGGGCACCCACATATCACATTCACATGAATAGACATTGAACTATTTCAGGACGAGTCTACAATCATACATTTGTACTACTCTAGTACTCTGCATGCCTAAAGTTGCAATTTCAGGAACAAGTGTAATGCCAGCATGCTGCACACACAAAACGATAAAATGACCCCAGAATTCTAGAGAAAACCAACTCATTCTAGACAAACAAGATGATGGTCTAGCCAAAGAAATCCATATTCCATTTGAATAGAGTAGCCTAAGATGGAAATAAAGAAGATTCCTCAAACTAATCAGGTTTTATCATCATAGGATTATAGCTTATATAAGGACGTAAGTGGTCACAAAAGGATTGAGTGTACCAGGCATCCAAAATTACACGCAAAAACACAGGGAGCAGCAAAGAGCTGACCTCATCTAGCAGCTCACAAAGGCGCCTCATTTTTACTTCCATCAATGTGATTTCCTTCTTCATATCATCCTTAACATTGTTGCCATTAGAAGTTGTGTTTGAGCCATCTTTAGTACATGGAACTTTGGCAAAATGCTTCCTATCCAGTTGTTCCAACGGTGTATGCTGCAAAATATAATCAACAGTAAGTTCAAAACAAATGATAAAAAAGGTAACCAAAATAGATGAATCTACAGTATCACTAGTGTCTTTAAAATCACCTTCAGCAAGAAAAGCCGCTCCGCACGCTGTTGAACAGTACCACCACTCTTCAAACCACGAGCAGCTAAAGCCTAAAAAGATGTAATGAATCAACAGAACTCATCAGACAAAGGGACCAATGAATAGCAACAATAACAGACAAGAAAATAATGCTTGGTAACAACATAATGTTTTAAGATCAAACCTGTTTTAACTTTTCTGGGCCAAGCTCAACAAGTTCTTCAACTGTGCTGTAGTAATCAAGATCTATTTCAGATTCTTTTTCTGTGCCTTTATTTCCCCATCCAGGTATTTCTCCATTGGCCCATCGTTCCTCAAATTCACTCTCCAGCTGTACAAATGTATGTCAATAGAATGTTAGTTATTAGTACTTAATCATACTCAATGTTATCGAACAAACTATTGCCAAACCCACAATTAGCAGCTCTTAAATGAATATAAAGGATTGACATCATAGTTTAAAAACGCTATGAAAGTAGAGGATAATCCGAAGTGAAACACTACATAATCACATAAGCCTGTGGAACACAAAGGGGCATTAATATAGAAAAAAGGTAAAATAAGACTGACCTTTAGAAAAATCTTCTCAATGTCTTGCAATGGCTCTGTGCGATACAGAAATGATGTCAGATATTCCAAAATGTGTTCCAAGTATTCTTTGTATTGTCTGTCAATTAAAGAAATTGAAAAATATAAACAATATAACAATAGACATATAAGGGCACCACCATATGAAATGAATGCTAGACAGGTGAAACAGCTACGCAACTATCATACACATGTACTTGGATATGCATTTGCCCTATACCACGACTTAGTTCTTTCCCCCTGTGAATCATACGAAATGAATGCTAGAAAGGTTAAACAAAACAGCTGAGTAACTATCCTGCATATAGACTTGAACATGTTGAGCCCTACTAACCTACAGTTTTAGGTAATTTCCCTGCAGTGTCCCTCGCCACATATTACCACTATCAGAAAAAAAGGGAATTCAACCAGAGGTGCATATGGGCTATGGAATAGCCATACTAGTCAAGCCCATGCCAGGGTCGGGCCTGTTCGCTTCTACTTTTTGGGACTGCAGCAACACAACTGAATAGCACTGTTGCTATTACTGTGCAGCAGCAGTTCATCCTGTTGTCCAATATATTTCCGACCTTAGTGAAAATGCATGACATACCTAGTAGCCTTATGACTATGTGAGATCTTGTCCGTCTGGGAGAAACAGCCAACATAAGCCGAGTATTCCATCGGCGTTCCAAACTTGGAATTTATGAACTCATTATAAAGCTCATGCAAGTCTAGGTAACGGCCAAAAGTTTCCTATCAAAATGCAGAAACAGGTCATTAGCAAACCTAATTAAAACTATTGTGAGAATAGTAGAATATTAACAGCAAAAATGTTGTGATATGCAACATGATCTAGCAGGAAAAGAACCACACAGCGGTACAAATCAAAAAAGGAATAGATCATTGAATGATTGTCAAGTTATTGATCATTCTCCATCACAGTTTCAATCATTGCCTAAATCTAAATCTTACCATCAACACCACCAAGATCCCACAAGAGGAATCAAACAATCCTGCAGAAATCAAAGTACACATATCACAACAGAGAGACCCTCAGCTTCAAGACTACTGCAGTGAAAGGAAAAGGAAGGGCACTGCTTAGGCTAAAACAAGACGAGAACATAGCACAAACATATTTCAACTTGTTTCAAACAATATAAAAAGATGTATTCAGGTAAACTGCAATAATTTTAGAATAGCAGAGGATAGCATCACAGGCATATAAAGTACAAATCATCAGGGGGGGAGATGCATCAAGTAACAAGTTACTAACATTAAACGCAGTATGGCTCATAATTAAAAAAACACACAAATTATAAAGCCAGAGTTACAAGCAACAAAAAAGGTGACAATACCTCGCCAGTGAATTCAATAACTGGTTCCTCCTTTAAAAGCTCTTCATAGTCATCAGTTGTACTGACAAAACGGGCAGATAGGTTCCGCCGGTGATATTCACGGATCTTTAAGCAAGCAACAAAACATACTTAAGTCAAAATTCACAAAAAAAGAATAAACTAAGAAAGACTAGAAATTTGCTGATAATGAATATATGCTTGCTAGCACAACATCTTTAAAGACAAATTAGGTTTGGACAACCAAGGGCCAATGGAATAAAAACAAAAGGATGCATGTACAGTACCAACATGGTGCAAATCTAGCAATGGGAAACAGACCAATGTGCGAAAAAAAGACTACCCCACTCCACCCCCCCCCCCCCCCACCCAACAAAGGCACACCCACAACCTGGCAAAAGAATCGTTTCTAAATTACAAAACAGATGCATGAAATCTTGGTTGTTGTCAATTCATTCTGTTTTCAAATTGTCGACTTTTTGGATATTGACACAAATTATTTGGTTAAAAAAAACATCACCATTGAAAAACAATAGCATGTCCATCTATTGATACGTAATATGCACCAACCTGTTTCTGATTGTCATATGGGGGTTGATGAGTTTTCAGAGATTCACAATAAGATGCTGAAAAGATTAGACTCATGGAATGGTACAAAAATAACCTTGGGAAGGAGATTAACATTGAATAAGACTTGGTTAAGAAGCATGCCTATGCATACAATGGGATTTTACTTATTAGCAGTTCATAATAAGATGAGCTATCAGGTTACGATTCTTCTGGCAAGGTGCATAAGATAAATTCAACAGTATATGTATATCATATGGCTAAGTTGGAAATGGTACCATGGTAATCAGACACAAGGACCAAAGTGGCCTTGGGATAATTGAGACCAAGATTATGAATGAATATTTGCTTGTAAAATGGATTTGGAAAATTTTGCAAGGCTCAAATGATACTTGGTACAGAATTCTTCAATCCAAAACATGCCAGATGATAACTTTTAATTCCAAACATAAAGGCAATTCTCAGCTATGGCAGGAACAACATAAGTTCTACGCATTTGTTCAAATGTGGAGCTATTTACAAGGCACGCAATGGCAGGAAGAATGTTTTCCTGGAATGATACATGGATTGGCTCTGTACCTTTAAAAAACGAGAACCCTGGGCAATATAAGACTTGTGAAGAACCAAATGCTACAGTGGCTGAATATTGGACTGAAGAATTGTCATGGTTGGCTGCCACTGGCCCAATAGGCCCAAGACGTCAGGTGCAAAAGGGTGTCGTAGGGCGCGAGTGTCCTAGTTGGGCCTTAAGCCCATTAGTGTTAATTAGTGTCTCTCTTAGTTATTTATCTATAGGAATAGTACAATATTGTCTAGGCACAAGAGGTGTTAGTCCTATGTACCCTTTATAATCAGCCCATGAGGCACAATGAAAATCAAGCAATGAATTATGAAAAAACAATTCTAGTCTCCCTCAATCTCTCAAGCTCTTGGCAAAGCATAAGGCCTAGTTACCCCAAAATATCCATCTTTATTACATCTGGTATCAGATAGCTAGTCGATTCCTCCCCATCAAAAAAAAATCTGATCCAGCCAATCCAGCCACAACCCTAATTCGGCAGCAACCACACCCCAACCGCGATCCGTCGCCCAGCCGCCGCGTCGCCTCCCCGTCACCCACCACGCGCCGCCACCATCGACCGCGTCGTTGCGGGAATCTTCGTCGCGCTGTCCGCGGCCCATCTCCACCACAGCCGACGCACCGCCTTCCTCACCACCAAGGCGTCGTCGCGTCTCGTCTGCGCGAGCCGTCGTCAAGCACGTCGCGCCATCCGCGGGGTTCGCCGAGCCGCCCGCGATCTGCGGGAATCCCCCGCCACCTCGCAGCTTCGATCCAGTCGTCCGCGCGCCTCGATGGATTTTCCACAGTTTGATGGGACCTCTGATCCGGTGGTCTTCATCAACCAGTGCGAACTCTATTTCCGCCGGGAGCGAATCATGGCGGAAGAAAAGGTATGGCTGGTTTCTCGCAATTTGAAAGCTGACGCCCGAGTTTAGTTCCACCAAGTCACGCAAGATGAATACCCGGCATGGCGTCGCTTCACCGAGCTCCTGCAGCGGCACTTCAAACCGCCCCCGTGCCCCGACCCGGTCCACCAACTGTCTCGTGGCATCGACAACTCCCTACGCATCCTTGAGGAGATGTCCACACAACTGGATCGCATCCGGGCGTGTTTCGAGGCGAAGGACAAGAGGGACCGTGAACGCCGGGCGGCTGTACGCCTCCAGGCAGCAGTCCGGGGCCTCCTGGCACGCCGCCGAGCGCATCTTCTTCGGGCAGCCAAAGTCTCCGAGGAGCAAGCAGCGGTGCGACTACAAGCTGTCGGGCGAGGTTTCCTTGTCCGGCGTGTGGTGCGAAAGATGCGCATGCTCCTCAGCTCCTCGCTGTCGTGCGTGTTCGTCCCCCCGGCCCCTTCCATACATCAGGCTGCTCCGATCGCAGGGGAGGTCCAAATATGGGCGCTTCCAGTGCAGCGACCTCGCATCAACATCCAACATCAGGCATCAAAGGCTATCTCATTCATCCTTGTGCCTGCCGTGGTGCTAGACACATCCAGCATTAGAGCCGGCTGCTTCACACTCCACCCTTCAGCCTACATGAAGCCAGCAGAGACGCTCTTTCCATGGGATCCAGGTGGATATAGTTGTATTTTAGTCTTAAATAAGAATGGGAAGCCGAGATGTAAAAGGCTTATCCCTAGGTCGCGTCAGCTATCCAGCTCGAGGACGAGCTGGGTCTCCAAGGGCGGGGGAGATGTCATGGTTGGCTGCCACTGGCCCAATAGGCCCAAGACGTCAGGTGCAAAAGGGTGTCGTAGGGCGCGAGTGTCCTAGTTGGGCCTTAAGCCCATTAGTGTTAATTAGTGTCTCTCTTAGTTATTTATCTATAGGAATAGTACAATATTGTCTAGGCACAAGAGGTGTTAGTCCTATGTACCCTTTATAATCAGCCCATGAGGCACAATGAAAATCAAGCAATGAATTATGAAAAAACAATTCTAGTCTCCCTCAATCTCTCAAGCTCTTGGCAAAGCATAAGGCCTAGTTACCCCAAAATATCCATCTTTATTACAAATATTGGGATATAAATTTCAGTGGGTCTCTATCCTCATCTGACTACAATTCATGGTGGATTTGGTGACTGCAGTTCACTACCGAATCTCTGTAGAGACTTTTAACTGATGGAGGGGTCAGTGACAGTATGACAAAAGAACTTTGGAAATGAAAACTGCTCATGAAAATTAGTTTCTTCCTCCGGCAGTTCTCTTATGGTAAATTACAGGCCGCAACAGTTTTGAAAAGAAGGGCCCAGAAAGGTCGTATGCATTGCTCTCTGTGATGAACCTGAGAACATAGACTATATTTTTCTTCAGATGCCCTATTGCTAGATTCGCATGGTGCAGTCTTACAGAGGCTTTCGGTTGGGACTCTCATCCCATTTCTGGATCTGACTTCATGGGAAGATATGCTAACCAGCTTTTACGTCGGCGTCTATACCTTTCTTTTTCTTTGCAAGCTTGGCATGGTCAACTTGGAAAACATGCAATAAGATGACAGTTGAGAGGAAGATTCCTAGCCACCCCTCTGAGGTGCCGTTTTATGCTATATCTTTTCTGCAGAAGTGGGTGGAGCTACTCAGCCAAAGGACCAAATTAGAGTGGAGAAGATCATGGAGATCATTTGGAACTGGATGGACAACCTCAGGCCGTCGGCTATTCCTGTCCTGGACATTAAGGAGCTTTAGTTGTGTTGTAATAGGATAGTTCTTTCCCGTTTGCTTTTGTTTGTATTTGCAAGCTGGTATCTCTAGCTGGAGCATTTGTACAGTACATTATTGCGATCTTAAAAGCAGAGACTCCTTTCAAAAGAAATACATAATATGCAGCATCATGTGCTTTGGTGCCTGAGTAGTGAGTACTGGAATCTATTTTTTGTCACAATCAGGCAAGCAGCTAGGCTAGGATATATATACCTCTTTGAGCCTTTCATAGTACTTGCTAAACAGTCCACTTTGCGTGGGTGCAGTAAGATGAGTGTTGATCTCATCCTTCCTAGCATTGTCCTTGTCTTCATAGATTTCCACCTAAATAAGTCATGAGCAACATTAGCAAAATGAGATCATCACTGGAAAGCAAATCTCAATTTCTCAAGGGCAGTTCCTCACTCAAACCAAAAGAGAAAAGAGGGAGGGGGCAGAACAGTACAGAAATAACCCTCGCCCAAACCTCAAGTGAAACAGCACTTGTCAGCTTGTGCCAACTAAAGAAGAAGAATAATTCGCTAGAGAACCGGATATCTAATTCCTCATACGCTCAGAAGCCAACCTTAAGGGGCCGTTTGGATCCTTTCATTTGGAGGAATTGAAATCTACTTAATAAATTAGGCTAATTTGGCTTAGAATTTGACATTCCACCACTTTCCAAAGTTCACATATAAGTCTATCTCAAATTCATAGAGGGTGGGAGATGGAAATTGATTCTATAGATTATCATTCTATATTTCTACTTTGCAACTTATAACACGCTCTTAACTCACTCCCTTACGGTAGAAATGCAACGCATAAGTATCTCTCCCACATAGCTAACAATAATATACAAATATAATCCATATACAACCATATTAGCTTAATCAATATATATATATATATATATATATATATATATATATATATATATATATATATATATATATATATATATATATATATATATTATGATTATTAAAATGAATTGAATTCCAAGGATTCAAACGGGGCCTAACATTAAACAGAAACGGTAAATATCGATCATATCCAAATCTCGCCTAGCTAACCGCTAATCACTGACGTTGATGCACTCGTAAACCCTCTCAGAGAGAGAAGGGGGACGTACGAGCTTGTCGGAGGTAGAGACGACGAGGTCGAGCATGTGGCGGACGCGGTGGGACTGAAAGAGGCGGTCGCGCGGGTTGGCGGGCTCCCGCTGCAGTTCGCGTACCGCGAGCCGCTCCAGCCTCTCCAGGTCCTCATGCGCCGCCCGCGTCGCCTCCAGCACCGTCGACGCCATGGCCCGCCCGCTAGGCTACAACAGCCTCCGGTGCTTTGCACAAGAGGCCGGGTGTCGCGAAGCGCCGCGGAGAGGCGGGAGGGGGGTTGCGCCGGGTAGCTAGGGTTTTGGGGATTTCGATTTCGCGGTTCCAGGAGGACGACGAGACGACGCGGCGCGGCGCCGGGGGGAGGCGCGTGTGCTCTGGCCTGGCTGGGGGCCTGGCTGAGGGGCGGCGCGCACGGCGGTGACCGGCACACAGGGATTTTTTTCCCCTGTTCCTGCGTTTCGCGTGAATTTGAAATGATTCCTACGAAATTTTTTATGATCCTATAAAATTCCTACGTTCTAAATTAGCCCTTAAGGACTCGGTTAGTGTAAGCGTGCATTCACATTCCTCGTTTAGGTCAAGAGAGCTCGTTTCTCTTGGCCACGGTGCTAAAAGGCCTAACTCATGGTTTAAACTAGTATAAACTATTATGGGTGATTTATCATACTGGAACAATGAAGAATCAATCCGTGGAGAGTACTTATCCTTGCGTAGATTAAGGGAAGTGATAATCTTGTGCGGTTACTCCAACAAGGATTGGTAAAGAGTACCGACTCTTCAATATCTCAGGAAAATATCGTCGTGTTTCTAATCCTTCTCCTTTACATTTGAGCCATTTACTTTCACGCCTTTGCATTCTCAGTATTACTATGCTAGTATAGGGTTAGAACTTGGTTGCAAAACTTTGTTCTTATGATAGAAACACTGTTAGCCACAAGGGGTGAAAATGGACTAAGTGATAAGTTTTAATTTCGCGAGAATTTTAGATTATGCCCAATTCAAACCCCCTCTTGGACATCTTAGTTCTTTCAGATAGCATTTGGATTTTGTTTGGCTAAGTTTTGGATTTTTTTCTCACTGCCTCGTTTGCTGCACATGAGTTGTACAAAACTTCTAGGGCTTTGCGTGGAACTCCGCGCCACAAAACCTCCATGTAAATACGCGAAACTTCCGCGGTTCGGGGTTTTCTTTACAGCGCCTTGATTCTCGTCTACCTTGCTTCCAGCGCTTCTTTGAATTTTTGTTGATCTACTTTAGGGATCATCTTGTCACTTGTTGACTTATGTGCCTTAGGAGCATAGAGAAAAAGCATTTTGGGTTGATTTTAGAACATTATTGGACAACTTTGAAATGAATTTTTTTTAATTTACCTTGTGGTCATTTTGGTCCTTCAAAAACATTGAAGTTATGCATCACATTTCACATCTGAGTTGTTGAGCTCTTCTCTTATTCTTCCTATATATCTGCTCTATTCTTCTTCTCTTCTTCCGCATTCTTCTCCATATTTATTCTTTTCTTTTTCCCTCTCCTTGGCTTCTAGCTCATACAACACCACGATTTACCCCTCTTTCACTTCCAAAATCAGCATCCGCTCCCATCACGCTGCGTTAGATCAACAAATTGTACTTGAAACCAACGAGATTAGTAGGAAATAAAATGAAATTGAAGCAATTTCACTCCAACCCTAAGCTTATGTGCACGTGATGAGGAGCATGCCCATCCTCCCATATCACCTACTAGCTGACAAGTCAACGTCGAGCTTGACTACTGATCCATGGAGACATCACCTAGCTATCCACCTGTGAAGTTCGACTGATGATTTTTGTGACTGATAAGTCGGCTTATGCTGATTTGTTGTGAGAAAAAAATATTATACCATGGCTGATAAGTTCAAGCGAACAGGGCGTCAAGAGCGAAACAAGGCAAGGGTATAGGGATCTAAAATACGGGAGAGTATGAGAGGCTATTGTCTAACTATTGAGCTTTTTGCCATGTACAGATGTTATATAGATGAAGGCGAAGGGTCTAGACTTGTTTTAGATGTAAGTGAGACAAGGGGGTATAATTAAGTGTTGTAATGATACATTTTAAAAATCTATAGATCGGTGTAACACATCGAGATAAGTTTGAGGACTAACTATGGACTATGTTCTATCACTAAATGTTTTGGGCTATTTTTTTTTTAATATTTGCAACCCTATATCATTGATGCTTTGAGTTGTATTGAGCTTTTGCACTTTTAAGGGCTTGTTTGGATCCTAGGGCAAGTTACTGGTTATGGGTAAAATTAGTCTCAATTAGGCAGAGTTGGCTAACAACTAGTTAAAAATTTAGCTAAAATTAATAGTCCTTCTGTCTAAATACACTAAGGCTATTTTTACCTGATTTTTAGCTAGCAAGGAATTAGTTCTTATATTAAACATGCCTAAATCAGCTAGCAGCTGTATTCATGTAGATTTTGGCCGAAGCTCAACGTGTCCCTCTAGTCCTCTACAGATATCGTCCTTCCACTTCTAGTCTTGTATACTACAGCACAGCCCTCTGTTGCACGCTCACGAGCTATGTCTATTTTTTAGTGAAAAAATAATATTTTTTTTTCTTAACAAATCAGTATCAACAGCAGTTAAATTTCAGCGAAACAAACAGTGGTGTAAACTCTCCAACAGATACATTCTAGTATCATCTACTCCTTCAGTCTAAATAATACAATTATGTGAGTAGTGCTGGCTCAAGTTTAATTAAATTTATAGTAAATAATATTAATATTTATATCTCTAAATAAATCTATAATAAGAATACATTTTGTAATTAATTTAGTAATACTTATTTTATATTATAACTATTAATAGTTTTATATAATTTTCAAATTATTTGATTTTGAAAAATAAGAATTGTGGTATATATTTTTTTGGGAAAAAGTCTACTTGACCCCAACTATTGGGGGTGGTTAGTTTACTCCCTCAACTATGAAACGGTCTAATTTACCCTCTGAACTTTGTAAAACCGGCCAAATCACCCCTCGAGCGGTTTTGGACTGCGGTTTTGCTACAGTAACAACGTTTTGCTACAGTAACGGTGTTTTGTCCTTTTCTTTTTTATTTACTTCGTCTGAATCTTTGAAAAATCATAGTAAATCACAAAAAATCATAAAATAAAAAATCCAATTTTTTTAGACTTCACGTGAGTATATCTACACAGTGAATATATAATATAATATGCTTTAGTATAAAGTTTTTGTTGTATGAATTATTCAAATTAATTACAGAAAAAAATAGATCAAAATTTACAGCAAAAACATTGTACTAAAGCATACTATATTATATGTTCACTGTGTAGATCTACTCATGTGGAGTCCAACAAAATTGGATTTTTTATTTTTTTGTGATTTACTATGATTTTTCAAAGATTCAGACGAAATAAATAAAAAGAAAAAGGACAAAACACTGTTACTGTAGCAACCCGTTGTTACTATAGCAAATCACCGTCCAAAACCGCTCGATGGGTGATTGGGCCGATTTTGCAAAGTTCAGGGGATAAATTAGACCGTTTTAAGTAAACTAAACCACCCCAATAGTTGGGGTCTAGTAGATTTTTTTCCATATTTTATTTTTTGTGGATGAATGGAGTACCAGTGTACCACTCTGCCACGCTTCAGCATCCCAGGAACAAAACAAAACAGGAAGCCGGACAAAGCTACGGAAGGGGAAAGCTTCTACAGATCCCAGCACCATGGCGGGATCCGCGTTCCTCAACGCTCTCGTCCTCCGCGCGCCATCCCCATCCCCGTCGCTCTCGTGCTCGTCCAAGCGCCGCAGCGCCGGCGCCTTCGCGTTCCCGAACCCACCGCGCTTACCATCCCTGCGTTCTGTGCGCCGCGTCGTCCTTGCGCGGGCGGCGGCGGCGGCGGCGCCGGGCGGTGACCCCGAGCCCGAGGACGACGAGTGGGGGCCGGAGCCTGAGGGCGGGTCCGCTGCCACAGGGACCGCGGTAGCGGAGGCTCCGGAGGCGAGAGAGGTCGCGGAGCTCAAGGCGCAGCTGAAGGACGCGCTGTACGGCACGGAGCGGGGCCTGCGGGCGTCCAGCGAGTCGCGGGCCAAGGTGCTGGAGCTCATCACGCAGCTGGAGACGCGCAACCCCACGCCGGCGCCGACCGAGGCGCTTACGCTCCTCGACGGGAAGTGGATCCTCGCGTAAGAAACCCTCCCCCTTTTGATCCCGGTCTCTTTCTTCCCCCCTTTCAACAGCCTGGAGACTGTTGCCTCTCGTGGTCGGTGAAATTCGTCTGATTGTGTCCTGAACTTATAGGACAAGAAGGCACTAATTTTACTGGAAATTTCACCATAACTGGGGAATTTGTTGTCCACGTCCTTTCTGGCTTCACTTCTGAGTTTGGTACAGTGATTGATAGAAAACTCGCACAATTTGGTATTTTGTGTTGTCAGCAAAGTTTCAACAAATTTGTGTTTGCTTTAAATTGGTGAAATTGATCTCATGCATTTGAATGCTTATTACATGTGGGCGCTAAAATCTGCTACTTTGCGAATTGCTTGATCGATACTGAAACCTGCATAGTTTGAGTGGGATAATTATTGTTCAAGTTTCTTTTGGATTTTACCTCTCAGGTTGGTATTGTCGGATGAAAAATTGTTAAGAATCTTCTACGAACTGATTCTTTCCTTTCTCCCGAATAATTTCAGCATGACATGGTCTACTGAGAAATTGTTCCAATCTTTGATTTTTAGAAAACACTTTAGATTAAAACATCGCTTTATCCTACTCTAGCTAAACTAAGAGCGTCGGATTCCTTTCAAGGTTCACAATAGAACCCACATATGCTACAAAATTGTGTGGCCCAACAATAAATTTCACTTCTGTGGTTGCTTATTCACCTGGTAAATATTTTGAGCTTGCAGAGCACACATACCTAATTGACTTTCAAGTATGCGGAATGTGGTTTCAGTTTTGTTCTGCAGATGCACAAACCTACACGACAAACAATGTCAGTTGGGTGTTGCTATCACTTTGTTGAGAATGTACCAATTATGATTTTTGGACTGGAAGAAAAAAAAGGAATTCTATCGATTTTTATTTTTCCACTTCACTGCTTTGATCACTGCACATGCAATCAACATCGTGACTAACAGAATTCTGGCTTCTGAAACTGACCAACTAGAATATCACACAAGTCCATTGCCTTAAGAATTTTAGGAGTCTGATTGATTATGTGATTTCAGTTACACATCATTTTCCCAACTGTTCCCACTGTTGGGGTTTGGAAATCTGCCTGAGCTCGTGAAGGTGGAGGAAATATCACAGACCATTGATTCCGAGAACTTCACAGTGCAAAACTGTATCAAGTTTTCAGGACCTTTGGCTACAACCTCAGTTGCCACCAATGCAAAATTTGAAATTAGAAGCCCCAAGCGCGTACAGGTGAAATTCTGTAGTCTAAGTATCTATTTTTCATCTTCTATGACTGAAAGCAGTTTACCATGACTATTTCAGACACTCACATGCATTGATGTTCTTAAATCTTAATTCCACGATGATTTACAAATTGCTCACTCTGTTTAATAATGTTTGTCCTGTTGGCATACCTAGACGGCATAATATATAAATATTTAATTTAATGAAGTTGAATTGAATTTGGTGCCTTTTGGATATACAACAAAGATTCACCCAATTTTGTAAAGATTTACTTCTTGTGATTTCAAATATGAGTCTCTGTAGGTTTCTCCTGAATTAAGTATCTTTTGCCTTTGACTATCAATATCGAGGATTCTATATGAACTAACAACATAAGATCAGCCTTACTAGTTCATTATGAACTATATTTTCATATGTATAATCCTTTCCATCAAAGACTTTATATTTATAAAGATATTGTTAGTCAAAGTGTCGTATTAAAGATTGTGCTGATGTCCGAATGGACTTTTTTTTGGTCGGAGGAAGTGCATGGCTTTTGTGTCTCCTAGGTATGAATACTGTGACGTAGTAGCGCGGCCAAAATGTTCATTGAAGTCAAGTAAACAAATAAATTGAATACTTGAATCTCAGAGTCAAATTGAATACTTGAATCTCATAGAGTGTTAGGCTTTTTCGTGCAAGATTGAATACTTGAATCTCATAGAGTTAAATGTTTCCTTGCTATAGTTCAGCTATATTGCATGAAGGAACTAGAGCCAGAGCTGGCTAGACCTCCACTAAATGGGACCTCGGTTGATCTTGTGGTTGTACGAGGTTGTTGCTTTCAACCCTACCAGGCAGGTCTGTTCCCAAGCAGAGATCTAAGGCGGTCTAAGATCCTATGCCTGGGAGTGCTCACAACACCGAATAACTCTGCCTTGGAAGCAAACAAATAGGGCAATGCATGCCTTCATAAACCCACTTGCCATACTTGAGCATAGAGCTTCTGAGTGAACTCTGCTATAAATGGTTCTGACTGAGCACATGATTCTGAATCCTTGCAGATCAAATTTGATGAAGGCATTGTTGGTACACCACAGTTGACCGACTCCATTGTGCTACCAGAGAAGTTTGAATTGTTTGGACAGAACATCGACCTGAGTCCACTGAAAGGCATATTTACTTCTATCGAAAATGCAGCATCCTCGGTAGCAAAGACCATATCTGATCAGCCCCCGCTGAAAATACCGATCAGGACAAACAACGCCGAATCATGGTTGCTTACGACCTACCTTGACGAAGAGCTCAGGATCTCCAGAGGCGATGGCAGCAGCATCTTTGTGCTGTTCAAGGAGGGAAGTACTCTTCTAAACTGAGATCCAAAATCTCGAGTATATGATCGTTGAAGATGGACCTTGAAGTAGTTATACTGCTTATGCTTTTCTTTTCTTTTCTTTTTTGGGGTGCCGTGTTGTCTTGTGAATACAATTCGTGTCATTAGAGTATATCATGACTAGGACTGGTTTAATCCCCAAGTTATATAAACTCTGTATATATCACCCAAGACGCTCCATGCAAGCTATCCAATATCATCCAATTCTATTCTCCTACATGGTATCGGTCTAAATTCAGAACTGAAGTTTCCGCTTCTACACGTGCCCTCAGGAAGATTCCCATGAGGGTCTCTAGTTGGGGCAGCTTTTTTTTTTTTTGGATCTTGTGTTGCTGATCACACTGATCCACCACTTGAGAGTGTTTTCTTGATCACCGATTCGGGGCTCCTCTCTTGCCAGCCCCTATCGAGCGCTCGTGTCGCTGATCGTATTGATGGGCTGTCTTAGAGAGTGTTATATTGATCGTTGATTGGGGTTTTCATTCCTGCTATTTGATTAATTGGTGTTTCTTTTGAATTTTCTGATTTAAGATCGGTTTGCTTGGTTCACCGCATGTTTGTCATTTTTGTGTGCTTCTATTCTACTCCAACCTTTATGGTCGACTGCAATCGGCATCCTCGCCACCTGATGATTACCTATACCACGGGTACCTCCGTCACCCCAAGAGTACGGCTGCGTGCCTGCGACTATAACCGAGTGAGTACGGGGAATTGGGCGTAGTTAGCTTTCTAGTGAACCAAGGCGAAGTGACGGGTACGGGGAATTGGGCGTAGTTAGCTTTCTAGTGAACCAAGGCGAAGTGACGGGAACAGGTCCTGTTCACCCATTATTAGTGAAGATAACTATCAATTTGGATGGAGAGTGATACATAGATCCCGCTTCATATCATAAAATTCGAACCCTAAAACCTTAGCATTATTAATTGTGTCACAATCCATGCAATACATAGACCAACGAATCAAAAGGTCTGTCGTAGCATCTTGGCAGATTTTAGACATGGACTTAGCTTCGATGATGGTCTTTGACTTCAATGGAATTCTGATGTGAGACCAGCGCCATTAGAAAGGTTATCTCTTCTGGAACGAGAAGTCGCCAAACGGTACATGACACGGTGCTGTTTGGTTCAGATAAGTAAACGCAAACGTAAAGGGATCAGATAAACAGCGGTAACGTAAACATGGTAAGCACTTCCTTGATTTGTTTGGTTATATCTCCGGTAACGTAAACAGAAAAGCAGCAGTGGATGCATCTTTCGTGCTTGCCTGTTGCATGTATTTGTCGTTTTGTGCTTGCTTTATTCACCTCACGACCGCAAGAGCAAACAACAAGTGGGGCTGCAGTGTCCAGGTTAGCGAACGATGATTTGCCTTAGGCCTGGTTCGTTTCTACCGGATTGGCCCGTTTCCAGGCCTATTTCGGGTGGATTGCTGCGGCCCGTTTTCAATCTGGATGAGAACTAAAATATGCATTCGTTTTGGGCCGGCCTGGAACGAAAACTGGCTCGGAACCAAAACTGACTTCTTTTTTCCTAGTCTACATGGCCTGGAACAGAACAGGACCTCCTACCATCCAGATCCAACTCGTTTCTGGGCTGGGAATGAGTGACAGGCACGATTCCACTCGTTTCTGGGCTAGAAGAAATCTGCTCCGGTATTAGTGAGCACACGAACGAGGCCTTATTCACTTCACCTCAGATATTGGATAACGTCGCGATGGCAGCGGTATCACTTTTGTGAAGGGCCGTATCGGATAACGGCGTGATCCGATTACACCGCGCCTAAAACAAACAGCATGCAACGGGATCAGTTACCCTCCGCAAACAGATCACGTTACCAACGTCCGAACCAAACAGCACCTAAGTTAATGTAAAACCTTTTATATTCCAAACAGAACCTAAAGTTTCCGAGCAAGCTACTGTAGCATATCATGGTACATTAGAGGGTACTTTCATAATCACAATTCACAAATCACAACAACGAGTATATAAATACATACATATTGGCATGCCAAATGGTCACGCCACGGTCACAAAAATCTTACAAAAGTCCACATTCCACACCGGTGCTTTCTTTCTTTTCCTTTTCATTTTCTTCATGTGCCTATCACCCACCTTAGGTCAGTGCCACGTCGCTCTTTCCGTCGTGGACGAACCTCTTCCAGTACCAGTGTTTCCCCCAAATGGTGCCCATGGACTCGAGCGGGATGCCCTTGGTCTCCGGCAGGAACAGCGCGATGAAGACTGTCATGACGGCGACCCAGGCGGCGTAGTAGGCAAAGGTGGCGTACTTGAAGCGGCAGAGCATGGCGAGGAACGACTGCGTCTGCACGAAGGTGAGGCAGAGGACGATGGAGACGTTCATGGCCTGCCCCGCCGACCGGATGTCCACCGGGAATATTTCGCTCGGGATCACCCACCCCAGCGGCCCCCATGACCACCCGAACCCGGCGGTGTGCAGGCAGGTGAACACCAGCACCGCCACGCCGTATGGGTGCGCCATTGCCGCCTCGCCGCCCTTGCCGATTTTCGCCCCCATGATCCAAGCAATCGCAACCTTCGTCGTCGTTCGAGAACAAACCAAGAGTTAGTTATTAGAGAATAGAGACGAAAACACAGGAAACAACACACATTGATCCTCCAGTCATGCATCCACGTGAAACATCACATACCTGGCAGATGACCATCTGTATGCCGCCGACCATGAAGAGCACCTTCCGCCCGTACCGGTCGATGACGAGGGTGGAGAGCACGAGAGCGCCCAGGTTGACCGCGCCGAGTATGACGGCGCCCATCAGCGCGGCGTTGCTCCCGAAGCCGACGGTCCGGAACACCAGCGGCGCGAAGAAGGCGAGCACGATGACGCCCGTGAGCTGGAAGAACATGGGCACGGCGACGGCGAGGACGAGGTGCGGGCGGTACTCGCGCCTGGTGGCCATCCGGCGGAACGCGCCGTCCTCGCTCTGGCGCGCGGCCTCCACGGCCTTGGCGATGTCCCTGAGCTCGGCGTCCACGTCGGCGTCCGCGCCCCGCACCCGGAGCAGCGCCGCGCGGGCCTGGTCGTTGCGGCCGCGCATGACGAGGCTGCTCGGGGTGTCGGTGAGGAAGAGCGCGCCGACGAAGATGACAACGGCCGGCGCGCCCGCCAGGCCCAGCGAGACGCGCCACCCCCAGGAGGCGTGCGCCGTGGCGTAGTTGACGAGGTTGGCGATGAGCACCCCGAGGGCCAGGAAGAACTGGTAGCCCGCCGTGAGGGAGCCGCGCCACCGCGACGGCGCCATCTCGGCCAGGAACAGAGGCGCGGCCTGCAGTATGGTTTGGCCAATTTAAAATTTTGTTAAACACAGGCTCTGATGGGCCTTTGAATACTCGGTATCGCTCCACAGTTGGGCTGTTTCGTGTCCTCTTGATTATGAGGCCTCTTCAGATTACAGTCCGGAGAGCTCAAATAAACCGCGCCTACACATGGGCTTGCGCGGCAACTGCTACCGAGCCCAAAAGAAAAAAGAAGTTTTTTTTTTTTTTGCCATTTTTGCCCCTTCGATTATGCCTCATTGACTTTGCTAAAAAAAAGATTATGACTCATTGACATATTGACATGCCCCATCTGAGACAGCCAATGACACGAGTCCATACTGTTGGATTTATTATGGGCCAGGCCCATTTTAAATTTAATAAATCAATAAAACTCTACGGTGTGTCATTGACATTTAATAAATCAATAAAACTCTGCGGCACGCTTTTATCCTTACTCGTTGTTGGACATTTAATATTTGCACTGGATTGGAACTTGACCAAACGTTGATTCAACTTATATGGTTGGACTTCATCCGTCCATATTGAGAAGTTGAGAAAAGGATAAAAGCGTGCCGCATGCGCACGCGCGCCGCCGCCGGTGGCGGCCGGGTCGAGCCGTGGGCGGGGGGCGAGGTAGGCAGGCGGCGAGCGAGCAGACGGGCGAGGCGACTCTCCATGATGGCGGGAGTTATAACTCTCGGGTGTAACTCTGGGTTAATCCCGAGAGTTATCGTCTCTTCACTTGCCCCTCTCCTTATCGTCTCTTCACTTGCCCCTCTCCTGGACTGCCTGTGTTGAGCCTCTTCTCCTTCCTCTGCGCGCTGGCATAAAAGAGACGACACCAGTTCCTCTAGTTCTCTCTCGGTACCTGGAACACAGAACAAAATCAGACCTCATCTTCTGTCGCGGAAAAGTTTCCCCGTCTCGTACCTCTGTGCGCACAGAGAGACGAGAGAGAGCAGGTGCCTCCGGAGCCTTTGACGTCTGCGAGAGCAGGTGCCTCCGAAGCCCTTGACGTCTGCGATCCCTGCTCAGGGAGTGCGGCAATTAGGTTTTTGGAGAGCGACTACGCGACTGCTCCTTCCCGGTCAGCGGCATCTTCTTTCTCTGGACGCGGACGAGAACTGCACTGCGATCACCTTCCTGCATCAACTGCGGTCTACGACTTCGAGCAACGCACTATGGCGACTAGTGCGAATGGAGCCTCGGATGCCCTCGGCATGGGACCCTCCGCTGGGTACAATTTATTCTCATCTCTTTGTCAATTCATGGTGTTCATGTGCTATGTTGTCTCTGTTACATTCTATATGCCATGTATGCTTGTTTATGTGATACTCATGCTGGCTGGTATGTTTAGACTATCATGCTTATATGTTTTTAAAAATGATCTTGGCTCATATATGATATATAACCTTGTTGTTATATTTGTTTTGTCTTATCTTGGTACATATGAACATGTTGATTATCCTTTTTTATTCATGTGAATATATATGATGTTATGCTGCAATTGTTTATTATCATATATGTCACCACCATGCAGTCATTATTTTTCAGAATTAAATTATGTAGAAAATTATCTAAATCTCTAATACTTACAAGCTGACTTTCGAACTGGCAACGTGCCAACATCCCATTGTCTGGCGTTGGCGATCTCGTGGTCGAGCACCAAGCCACCAAGGCGGAGACCCGGCTGCAGGTCGCGTGCCACGGTGGGGATTGAAAACGGCGTACGGACCCAATAGTCCAAGCAAGCTACGTAGATTACCTACCAGGGATAGAAAAGGCTTCTCAACGAACTGTCGTTCAGAATCTCGCGGCTGTCACACTCACAGCTGATCAGCCACACCTTCCATGGCACCAACCGTCTCTATCCGATCCCACTACGACAGAGTACAGTTAGGCAATCAACTAGTGGCGGCTACATATATTGGCCGGCACTCGCTTCTCTATCGTGGACTTGGTGTTTAACACCAATTCTGAAATATTTAAGCAACAATGCTCGAAAAATATCTCGGTGATCTTTAATTCTATGACCTGTTTATTTAGTACGAAATCTGTCCATGACCTCACTGTCCGGGAACTAGTAGTTTAGCACGTAGTACTCCGTAATAGCTATGTATAAGTGGAAAAAGTCCAATGACTCTCCAGTGAAAAACGGCCAAGTCCGTGTCATCAGCCGGAGACTTCGGACGGTTCGCTCTCTGGCGCACATGCGCGTGACGCATTGCCGGATGGTGCGGGAGGCAGACTACTGAAACTGACCTGGTTGGTGAAGCCGACGCCGAAGCCGAGCAGCATGCGGCCGACGATGAGCATGGCGATGTTCACGGCGCCACCGGTGACGGCGCCGCCGGCGAAGAAGAGGGCGCCGCCCATGAGCATGACGGCCTGCCGGCCCATGGCCCTGGTGACGCGGCTGGCCACGAGCGACGCGAACAGCCCGGCCACGTACAGCGACGACGTGAAGGCCGTCAGCGTCTGGCTGTCGTAGAGGCAGTACTCGTTGCCCTTGGCCGACGCCTCCATCCGCTCCAGGACGCGCGGGAAGAAGCGCCGCAGGAACGGCTCCATCTCGGAGACACCGCCTTGCATTGATGATCGAATTATTAACAGGTCAGCTATAGTCATCATATCACCGTGTTTCAGCTCAGGAACAGCCGAACAGGCTGCTAGGCGTCCTGAGACGCGTGGAGTGCTTCATTCAGAGTTCAGAGCAAGCTATCAACTACAGGATTTGTTCTTTTGAACGTAGGATTTTCTGTTGAGTTAACTTAACAGCTGTCCGGGAACTAATACGAGCAGGCAAGCGCATGCATCGTGCATGAGATGGATGGAGCTAAAGCGCTGAGCACAAGAAGCGGCAGTAGCACGCACGCACCTGAGATGCCGATGTCGTAGCCGAAGATGAGGCCGCCGGAGGCAGCCACAAGGCAGGTCATGAACACCGAGAGCGTCAGGCCTCCGCCGTAGTCCGCGGCAGGGCCATCGCTCGGAACGATGACACCTCCGGCCATCTCTCACCTATTCTCGACTTCTCGTCCCCTGCCGAGAGAACCCTGTCCAATCCCTCTTTTCGCTTCGGAGATGGAAGAGGCCGGCATATAGGGCTTCACCTCGGCTTTAAACTGCTATCATATATACTAGAGCACAAGCTAAAGAAGTCCAACTAGTAATATCAAAATGGCGAGACCACGTTTCTTGGTGCGAGCAATATGTTGACACTGACTGGCGTTAACTCAAATCATGCCATGTGCAAGTCAGGCAGTCAGCACTGAAGATAGTATATATTATCTATCCCTATCTCTTCTACTACTGCTTGTATACTATAATACCTCTGTCCGGAAAGGAATAAAACTATGGTATGCATGCTAATTAAAATGTTTCACGTTTGATCAAGTTTCTAGTAAATAGTATTTACATTTATAACTCTAAATCAATTTATTATAAAAATACATTTCGTAATTAATCTAATGATATTTATTTGATATTATAAATATTTATACTTTTTTATCTATAATTGGTCAAACTTGGTACACTAAAACGTGATACTGTTCTAGAATTTTATTTTTTTTTTGGAGATGGAGGGAGTATATATTAGCTGCATAATGATTTTCCCCCCTCTTGTGGAACGAGATCATTATTAGTCCGCAGCAGGGGCCATCGCTCAGGATAATGGCACCTCCGGCCATCTCTCGCTCTTTTCGTCCCCTGCCGAGAGAACCCGTCCAATTCCTCTTCGCTTCAGAGATGCAGAGACATGTAGGACTTTACCCTGTCATTAAACTGTCATGTATATCACAAACAAAAGAAGACCTGCTAGTTAAATGTAAAAAATGGCTACAGGACATTTCCACTAGCAGTTACTCTCTGTTCTTAATTATAAGACATTTTGGTTTTTCTACGTACATTGGTTTTGCTTTGTATCTAACCAAAGTATACATCTAACACTACTACTGTAATCTTAACCGAGGCGGGCAAAAGAGCTTAACGGAGGTGGGCAATCCAACCGCCTCTGTCAAAATGTCACAGTTAATCCGGCCTCAACCGCCTCCGTCAACCCCCTCAGTTAATGCTATTAACGGAGGCGGTTGAGTTAAGTAGCCCGTCTCGGTTAATAATTTCACGAAATAAAAAAGCCCACCGAGCCCAGTAGCCCACTGAGCCCGGTACCACGCGCCATCGTTGCCCATGGTAGGATCCACACCACCGCAGCGGCCGGTGGCCGGATCTGCTCGGTGGTGGCTGGATCCGCGCCCCCACCGCTGTTGGTGATTGGATCTGCGCCCCTGCCGCCTCCGGTGGTCAGATCCGCCGCCGGTGGACGGTTGGAGGCCAGATCTAGTGACCGATGTACGAGGGACAAAGAAGGGGCGCCGTGCTCGGAGGAGAGGGAGGGGCCGCCGTGTCGTGCTCGGAGGAGAGACGTGACCGCTGAGATCCACCGCCCTAGATCCGCCGGGGCGCGCGGCCACTGTAGATCCACCACCAGGGGGTCGCCACGTGCGCCGCGGTCACGGGTGCGGGCCGCCCCATACGCCGCCGCTGCCCGTACGGGCTTCCCCGCACGCCGCCGCTATGTGTGGTGGCCGCCCGTGGGCCGCCGCCGCCGGAGTGGGCTGGCCCGTGCGCCTCCTCCTCCCCATCATGGCGTGGAGGGATGGACCGGAGAGGGTGCTCGCGTGGAAGACTGACGAGAGAGAGACGAGAGACGGACGAGAGAGAGGGACGGACGAGAGAGAGAGACGAGGCACGGATGAGAGAGAGAGAGAGTCATTTCGGACGAGAGGCTGCTCTTGGAAGACCGTGCCGCTTTGATTCCTTTCCCGTGGATGTGTAGACCACACTGCTCAGATTCAAAAACCATTGGCGCCGTCTCCTGTTCTGCGAAACCGCTGCACGCGTGGCTCGCCACGAGTGCCTACCAACCCCGCTTCCGGATCGCTGACGTGGAGTAGCACACGGATCATCCCAGCACGCAACACATTTATGCTTTCTCACTGCGACCGACACGCGGGCCCCACTCCCGTTCCTTTGCGCCCGCGCCTCGAGGTCTGTACGCGACGCTGAATAACCGAGGCGAGTGCCTTCTAGTAGTCCGACTCGGTTAATGATTTGTTAACTGAGACGGTTGTTTGGAAGGGATCACCTCGGTTAATGTATTAACCAAGGCGGTCACGTTAGGGTAAACGCCTCGATTAATAGGCATTAACCGAGGCGGTTCTTTTACATTGCCCGCTTCGGTTAAGCATTAACCGAGGTGGTTGCTGGACCGACTGCCCTGCCACGAATAACTGAGGCGGGCAACCGGCCAACTGCCTCAGAGCCCATTTTTGAAACGCCTTATAAAAGTTTTTGTGTAGTAGTATAAATACATAGTTAAAGCTATATATCTAGAAAAGCCAAAACATCTTAGAATTAGTTGGTGGCTAATATTTTACAACTAACATTAGCTAGATATTATTTGTATCCAATAGGTAAAATCTTGGTGCATTTATGGTTTTCTTACTCTCTTTTAGAGACTATTGGAAGGGCACGCGTATAGAGGTGGATGGTAGGACAAAAATATCTCAGTTTGGTGAATCTAGTGAGACAGAGCATCTCCAGCAGTCCCCTTTCCTAACCTCCAATTAGAAAAACTGTTATATGGGGATCTCTTGTCGGGCCCCTACTCTAGGGTCCTTTGTGCATCATGTATCAGTCCCTAGATTAGTAGCTGATACGCACACTTTAACAAGATTAATATCAAAAATCATACTTTTATTGCTAATGGGGAGAACATGGTACATGGTTTGGGTTCACATGGCTTGAGCCACTGGCCTTATATCATATATCAGAGTGCTAAGACAGCGGTCCTATATCAACGTGGCTCCATTCCTACAGGCAGCTTGGAGTGCAGACGTAACCCTAGCCTTAATCCTCAAGTGTACTTCTATCTCCTAATCGTCGTGGTCCTAGCGTATCTCTCTCTCTCGTATAGCTTTGTCTTCGTGTATACTCTGGGTATCTTATTCCGACGTAGCTCCGGTAGTTCCATCCTGGTGTGTCCTCTTGTGGCTTCTCGCCTAAAAATGTATAATGGAGGGGGTTGAGTACATAAAGTACTCAGCAAGTCCTAAACTTTGGGGGGAGGTAGGTGGAAAGGGGAAGGCTATATGGTAGATGTGGGTTATGGTGGTGGAGGTAAAAGTGGTAGGGTGGAGTAATTATAATTATAGGTTGGACCCTGGCAGAGCGTCATCATTCTCACCAGTTTTCGGGGTTCATTCCAATTCACCAATTTAGTAAATGCGTCTTACTAGATTATCATAGTTTTAGAAGTCTAATCATAGTATCCCATCCGAGCATCTGCCTAAAGGACGTGGCTATTCGAACCACTACAACATGACACTCCTTTTGCAACGTAAATATGTGTTGCTAAAAGTCCATATATGCGTTGGTAGGATCTATACCAACGCATCTAATATGTGTTGCCTAAAGTGGCGTTGCAAGGATCTATTGCAACACTTATTTATGTGTTGGTAAGATGTATTAATAACCGTTACAAAGTTACAACGTATAATGGTGGGTTATAGCAATGCTTATATGTGTTTGTACAAATCATGGACGAGCGACTTCAATGGCTTGTTGCAACATATAGATTTAATTTGTTGCAACACTTATATGTGTTGCAAGGAATAAACCATGCAGTCACTAATATCATAATGAATTAATTTATAAAGCAATATAGAGATCATGGCTGTACAATTTAATGAGAAATGCAAGACCATCCAACACATATGTACAATTTAATGAGAAATGCAAGACCATCCAACGCATAGGAAATAGGCATAGTGACCATATAGTATAAAGAATTTGTTGTATTATTACAAAGAGTACTATCTACATAATACATGACACAATTTTTGTTCATAAGTACATGTTCCTGTGGGAGTAAAATATTAAAATAAAGGAGTCCCTCTTAGAATGCTAGCAGCCCTCCTTTCTCATTTCTTTAGTTTAGTCTAGCATTCCACTGATATGATCATCCATTCATCTTCTTGACCTACTGTAAGGTCCAAATGACTAGAGGGGGGTGAATAGCCTATTAAAAAAATCTACAAGCTCACTAATCAACAATTGTTAGTATAAAAGATGGCGACGCAAATTCTAGCACTAGCTCAACTATACAAAGCAAGCCACCTATATAATTCTAGTAAACAAGACTATGATCTCTAATTCACACCAACAAAGCTAAGTCACTAAGCTACTTACTCCTATGTGATACAAACTACTCTAAGCACACTAGACAAGATATAGTGCAAGAATATAAAAGGGAGTGAATTGATTCTTATACCGACGTTGTAGAGATGAGATTTATCCAAAGAATCAATCATACATAATCACAAAAAGAATCATTGGCAAAAGATGACACAAGATTTTTTACCGAGGTTCACTTGCTTCCCGGCAAGCTACTCCTCGTTGTGGCGATACACCCACTTGATGGATCACGAGCCAATTGACTATCAAGAGTCGAACCCTCAGCGGGTGTCGCACATCCACTCATAAGATGGGGATCCTCTAAGCCACGAGCTCCACTAGAGTAGCCAATTCGTGAACTCTCGCGGGGAAGGCTCAAGAACCCCTCACAATCACTTGGTGAGGCTCGAAACAATCTCCAATCACGAGCTCAACACCACCGCTGCTCTAAGTCGTCTAGGATGTCAGGAAACACCCAAGAGTAACAAGAAATCCACAGCCAACTCAAGGATCAAGTGCCACTAGATGCAAAATCACTAAGCAATACACTTGAATCTCACTCAATCTCACTAGAGTATGCAACCAAGCAAGGAGATGAGTGGAGGGAAAGTTCTCTAGCTCAAAGAATGTCTCAAGTGTTCAAAGAGTCAAGGGAGAGATCTCAAACCCGGCCAAGCAACTATTTATAAGCATCCCCAAAGAATAGAGCCGTTAGGCTCTAGATGCCGTTCTGCGCGCGTTGACCGGACGCGTTGGTCTGATCGACCGGATGCAGCCAGTGTCCGGTCGCACTTGCGTGACTACGCCGATGCTCACCACGTGTCCCTTTTTGAATCTCACTCGTTAGATTTCCAATGGTCACGAAACGTTACGCTCTAAGGTAAGTGTGACCGGACGCGCTCCACGCCACGACCGGACACGCCGATCGCACAGCGCTCGCGCCCGCGAGCCAGCGACCGGATGTGCCGCAAGATGAACCGGACGTCACAGTGCCAGCGTCCAATCGTTTCCAGTAAGCTCCTGCTCGCGACCGGACACGTCTGATCGCATGTGACCGGACACGCCACCGCGTCCGATCAGCTCTGAGACACGCTGTTCTCTGGGTGCGTGACTGGATGCTTTGGTTCCGCAAGGGACCAGACGCGCCGGTTGCAAACCCTAGCGTCCCGCGCCGCGCACAGCTGCTGCCACTGACCGGACGCGTCCGGTCAAGCCGAGACCGCGTCCGGTTCAGCATCCGGTCACCCCAGTGACCTCCGTTCGCCTCCGTTTCTATCCACGATGACTAAGAGAAAATGTATGCCACTGGCATAGTGAAAAATATGCATTTTACTTTCACAAAAAGCGCCGAATCCCGCCTCACAAGCTCGGCAGGAGGGAGAAAGAGCTCCAAACCCATCTCTACTCCTCAAACTCCACCTCCTTTGCAAATGTGCTAACACCACCAAGTGTTCACCATCTTGTGCTCGTGTGTTAGCATTTTCTCAAATATTTTTCAAGGAGTTAGCATCTCACTAGATTCTAAATGCATATGCTCAAGAATATGGACCTAGTAGCACTTGATTCATGAGATGACCGTGATTGCCCCTCTTGATAGTCGGCTATCAATTCTAAACCCGATCAATCACTTCTCTACTCATCTTTAGACCGGCAAAAGAGAATCCTATGATTATACCTTTGCCTTGATCATCTCATTCCTAGTCCATCACCTATGTGCATGTTCACCATCATCTTTATCTTCATGCACTTATGATCTTATGGCCATCAACATCATGCTCCTTGCTCCTTCATCACATGTGTTGCTACGTCTAACTCAATTCACTTGACACAATGACATTAGCAACTTAATGTTATTAATTACCAAAATCAAACTTGAGCTTTCACCTACAGATGAAAGTTAGATTACTTTAATACGATACTTTGAAGTAAAATCAAACTGGGATAATACAAAGTTTTAAGAGAGGTGTCTTATACAATAGCATCATATGATGAACAGATGTATATTATATCTTGCACAAATGTCAATCATTAAAGTCCATACAGTATTATAACAGTTCCAGAAAAAATATTGCTTGATAGCCAAAAATGAAATATTAGTAAACTGGTAGTAAAAAGTACTATTGAAACCACTCTTAACTCCAAAGGTTATCTATATCTACCAAAAGCAATGAAAATTTAAGATAGGAGCTGAAATATGGTGACTACAACAGCACAAAAAAATCAAGGGTACACCGTACATGCAAACTTCTGCACAGACAAAGAAACTCTATGTTATTTAAATAAATATCTCAAATGTCAAATGAGTAAAATAATAGACAAATTGAATAACGGATACATAAGGATGCCATGGTTTTAGATGGTCAGAAACTGTTGATTCTATAACATTCAGATATTTGGTAGATTCTACCAAAAAAACATTGAATTAATGGAATACTAGTGGATCAGCTCAAATATAAAAATGAGACATGTGTAAACAAAAATAAATCATGTCTTAAATCTACTAGTACAGTTTATAGTTCACATCCTTGATCCTTGTTGACAAACCGTTGATGCAGATCGGTAGCAGCAGCAGGTCTGCAACACAATTCTTTAGCAATACTAGGTTGTAAACAACAGAGTCAATAAAAAAGTCTCAACTAATTTCAATGATAAAGCAAATCGTATATGGTTAATATGATACAATCTATTGTGAAATACTTTTACCAGCTAATACTTTAGCTAGTATAAAATAAAAAAAGGATACCAAATATAAAATCAAATTTCATTGTCATAGAAAAATTCAAATAAGCAAACAAGTTTAGAATGGAAGCCCATTGCACTCAAAGATTAGTGAAGAATAAATTTAGTGCCTAGTGCCTAGAATTTTATTCAACACATGCTGAGGAAGCTAGTGTGCTACCAGATGGAACAGATTCTTGCAGAGTTTCTCCAAAAAAAAATGTTTAAAACAACACACCATTCCAATACACAAGATTATGATTGTTGATCTTCAGGATTGATGCAATATCTAGAAGCTAAATTAAATTAGGTGCAGGTCTGTTAGTATATATTCATATAGATGCAATCAGAAATTGCAAAAATGCTGGCACGTGTATATACAGGAGGGAGGCTGATCTTGCTAGACATTAATTTCTTAGAACACTAATTGTTCAATTACCTTATACCTCAATATCAAAGCACAAAGGTTTAGGAGATATATGCCTTTGTCTGCACAAGCTAAAAGAAATGAACATAGCTATATATCAAAGCAATGACAATAATCACACGGAAATAAAGCAATTCATGAACCATCAATCTAGAGAAGAATGTATTTCAGGTAAGGCAAAATTATTGAATAAAAACAAAATTGAAGATTTGCTCAATTTGTTTCCATCTGGTACGTATACAGGTCTGACTTACCAAAATGTCACCTGATCTCTCCATGTAGAGGCAGTGGTGCTGCTAATCAGCGACTCCATCGTGACCTGCAAAACCCTTTTTTGTGACTTACCACATCTGAGAATTTTTTAAGGTATTGGGAGCGACTTTTTTCCCTTTTATATTCAGTAATACTACAACCCTTAAGAAATATTTAGGTATTGATGCCTTCATCTCAAGTCATACTGCGACATTGATTTGGGTTATGTTCATTTCAGAAAATATGAATCAAATACAAAGACAGGAAATACAAATGTACCGAGACAAGGCAAACACACAGACTGGAGAGCACAGAGACTGGAGAAGCATCCGATCCATGTATTCAACTAATCAAGGAAACAAAGGAATAATATGAATGCATAATATATGAACTCACGATAACAAGAGATGGGGATCTGAAAGGAGGGGAAATAACTAACCACTCGAGCTGCACGAAGGACCACCACACATAAGGAGTAGCCGCCACCGTCGCCGATTTGTATTTTATAGGCATCAGCACTGCGCATCTGCGACCCCTCGCTGCCGCCATCGGCTATCGGTATTGTGCCGCCGGCAGCACGGTGCTTATCAAAGCCGCTGCCGCCGCCGCTTCCATGCCACTGCACATCCAAGGGCCACCAGTAGCCATCGGCACCGTGCCCCATACCTGATCCAATTAACCAAAACAAATGGATAGATCAGTGTGAGAACTTAGCACCCCATGGAGGCCAACTAGAGAACAAATACTATAGGATGGGATAGTCTAGGAAGGGAAGCGTCACCATACTAACACATTTACCATATACTATCGTATACTAATTCTTTTCATGTATGTAATTGTCGTACCATATTTCTATGTAGCAAGCTTGTGTTCTTGTTAGGAGAGGGCACCGCTGTGAGGATGGCTACTGTGGCTACACCAAAAAAGATGACTCCAAAGAAAAAGCTATATATTAGATGATTTTTTTAGCTGTAATGAGAGGTAAACTCATGCTTTATTTTATATGACTTGAATCTCGTTTGGAACAAAATTATGGTTTTGTGAGATGAACTTGTTTATGCTAAATTCATGGATTTATGAGATGTACTCGTTTGTGCTAATTCATGGTGTTATCTATTACATGTTATCGCATATGACTCATTTTTGTTAATTTTTATTATATATGAACCTGTGCATTTTAATATATGCCAGCCAGCCAAGGCGGCGGCAGCAAGCGGCCAGCCCAGGCAGACCAGCGCTGGAGGCTTTCAAATCACCGTTTAAATGACTAAAGGGTAAAAGGGTCACTTTGGAGAACAAATACATGTATTTAGATGAGAAAAGAGACTTAATACACATAATGTCATGGAAATCAAGAAGCCAACATTTTAAGGGTTATTTTTATGAAGACGATGTTTGGAGTCCTATACTTGTGAAGCGCGTTGTTTGGTGTCCTAAATATGCAATTTTCTCGATCAGTGTTGGTGGATGTTGGAACTGATGCCTAAATGATCAAGACGTGAGAGGAAGAAGAGGGATTTCCGGGAGATTTAACTTTTTACCATTATAACGAATGACCACTCCTCAGATCTCACTTTAACAGTTGTCAATATGTTTTCGCTAGCACAGAGAGAAAACGGCTACAAAAATACCACTTTTGCTCACGTGGCACGCTAGATCCTCACGCCAGCATGGGTACAAGTCAACGGGGTGTGTGAAATGTCCCTCCTGCCCCTTCCCTTTCCTTCTCCACCTCTTCCTCTCTGCCCATGCGGCTCGCATTTCGTCGAACACCCTCAGGACAAGCACTGCCACACCAACCCGAGCAGCCGGTGCACGCCCTTGAGGTCACTAGCGCCGGCCAGGTGCTCCATCAAACCGGAGAAGGTCTGCAGGTCCGGGAGCACGCGCGTGCATCATCTCCTCGAGCTGACGTCGAGCAGGGGCGTCCCATCTCATAATCCCGGATGATATCACATCATCCCTTCATATAATCTCGGACGATACCACATCCTCCCAACATAAAAATATCGATGATACCAAATCATCAAAATAATCAATAGTCATGGGCTCGAACATGGCCAAAAATCAAGGGGCTTAACGTGGAAGACCACATAGCAACCACGCCAACCAAACCACGGATGATCCGCATCCGTGTCTTCTCCTGATATTCCGCTGCCAACACTTGCCTTCTAGTAGAAATCATACTTCTATCTAACGGGGTATGAGACCAAGTCTACCCATATAGACATGTGGTTGTATGTAACATCGCACTAGGCGAGAGGGACTACGAACCGGTCCTTACATGACCCAAACGAGTATCTCCCAACAGGAACCCTCATTAGACGAACCTGCCAAGGTAACTTGTAGAACACAATTTACCCTTCACTCGCCCCCTGTCGGGGTTTAGTCAAGTTTTACCAATTTTTAGTTCCATAGTTACTATCATTAGGTTCATAGAGCTCATATTATATCAAGGTAACCATTAACTTACTATTAATCACTTTATCATAGTTAAGCTTATATCATATCAATTTAATTATCATCAATGTTCACATTGTCGTAACCGAGCTCATGACCCATTATAATTCCATTAATTCATAAAAGAGGTTTTAGGTATTATAAGTTAAGTTTGTTATTTGGTGGAGAGGGGGTATGGTGGGTTTATGGTGGAGGCTAGCAAAGTGTGATGGTGGTGTAGAGGGGTGGATAAGGGATGGTAGTTAAGGTGGAGGGATCGGGTAGTTAGGTGTTAGGACTTGTCTCCATTCGCTGACGATTACATCTTCGTCGGTTCTTGTGTTTCCTGTTTCTGTCTTCTAGACTTCATCGGGTTCTCCACATCTTCTATCCTACGCGGTCTAGCATTGACAACCAAGAAACCACAAACAATAAAATAACAAGCAAGGCATGTAAAACAAGCATGAGCAACCAATGATCCTAGACGGTTGGTCCTATTGGCCGATAGATTGTTAACTAGGTTATCGCTATTACGTCAGTCTAAAGTAAGGTTTGGATAGATGTAGTCCATCCATAGGGTAGGGCTCTACGGGTTGGGTTAAGGTAGGTGGTGGGGTCTGATAGAAAATCAGACCACATTATTAGGGGTTTACTATTATGTGAACTTGAAAAGAGAAAACCTGACTAAGTCATCATAGATGACCTGATTGGTCTCTACAGGTCCACAGGGTTAGTGGCACATACGCACATGCATATGTATGTGCCTCGGGTTAGTCGGGTTAGAGAGAGTGAGAGATAAAGTTAGCCATACGTAGGCGTATACCCGGGTATCGGGCACATCCTTATATGTGTATATATAGGTGGTTACTATTTTTGGTGATTGGGTATGGATACATATATTTGGTTAGGTATCATGGTACATGAACACATACGCAAATATACGAGTTTCACTACTACTACTACGGCGACGGCTACTACTATGGTTAGCGCTTAATTTAAATATATGAAAAAGAAAAGCAAACAAACTAGAATTTAGGTAGGCACCAAATAATGGGTTAAATGGCAGGAATAGGTAGAGCTTGAATTTAGAAGATTTTGTGGTGGTGGAATCATGTGATTTGGAGTTGGGATGGTGGAGGTATGAACTTTCAAAGATTAAATGGGAATAATATATGTGGAACATAGGCTTGGGAATTATTTCTGCAAATTAGGTAAACCAGAATAGGGTAAAACTATTTGGGTAGGGTCTAGGGTGTACCAAGTTTATTTAGGAATTTTCTGGGAATTTTTCTATGTAGGGAAAATGGATTTCTAACGCTCTGTGTACACTTCCGGGGTGCACGCAGCGTTTTCTTCCTAGCTGTGTTGCTGACGTGCGTGGCTAGCGCGGCGAGGTCAGCCTAGCATGTGGGGTCTGTGTGTCGGTGTTGTGCCCTGTCGACATGTGGGCCATCCCTTGCCTTCCCCATCCAGACGACGGGCGACGATGTGGAATACCTAGCCCACTTGACAGTGGGGCAAGGGGGACGGAGGGTCACGGTGGCAACGCGATAGTGTTGGTGCGGTGGCGGGAACAAGGCAACAACGAAGAGCTCACCGAAGTTGCTTACGCCGACGGCGTCCTTGCCTAGAGCTCCCATTGGAATGACAGACGACGTTCCCGAGGCTCCGATGTGGCTTCTGAGTAGGTGAGGGTGGTGGTGGTGGCGCAGGGTGGCTGTGTGAAGGGTCGAGATGGCAGACTAGAGGGAGGGTGAATAGTCCTTTCTAAAAATTAAACACGTCGACTTACCGAAACAAATGTGGAATTAAACTTATCGGTCTAGCCAAGACTTCACCCCTCTAACTAAGTTCTCAAGCACCTTAGAAAAGATCCTAATTAGGCAACAAAGGTGTCAGGCTAGCTAGTGCTCTCCTAACCAATTCTAGCTTGCAAGGTCACACAAACCTATACAACTAGTACTATAAGAACCGGGGGAGCTCCTACACAATTCTAGTAAGCAAAAGCACAAAGCTCTTAAGCTCACTAGCAATGCTCAATAACAAGGCTACACAAGCCAAATTAGAGAGCGCAAACTACTTAGCTACACAAACTAAGTAATGTGACTAACAAGGTTACACAAACTAAATTAGCCACGCAAAGGGGATACTTCTAGCTACACAAGAAAGAAGGTAACTAGCAATCTACACAAGCAAACTAGTTACAAGAGCAACTACACAAGCATAAGTATATGAAAGTAAATACAAGCTTGTGTAAAGTAAATGCAAACCACCGAGAAGAGTAGACAAGTTGACACGACAGTTTTTCACCGAGGTTCACTTGGTTGCCACCAAGCTAGTCCCCGTTGTGTCGACCAACACTTCGTGGTTCGGCGGCTAATCGGTCATATACCGAGCCTCTCAAAAGGCACCACTAGAACCCACCATCAAGTATGGTAGCTCAATGACACGCTCTACTAAAGTTGCTCTTCGCGATCCCCACGGGGTACCAGAGCCACGCACAATCTCCATGCGTGCTTCAACGGAGTCACAATCCACCAAGCCGTCTAGGAGGTGGCAACCTCCAAGAGTAACAAGCACCACCGGCTTGCAACACGATCACCTAGTGCCACTCGATGTAATCTCTCAATGCAATGGCACTAGGATCACTCACTCACTCGATCGGATGAACACTATCAATCACAAGTGAGTTAGAGGGCTCCCAAGCACACCAACACAAGCCACCAAGGCCTAAGGGTGCTCAGCTAACGCCCAAGGCTGGCCACCACTTCTATTTATAGCCCTATAAACAAATATAGTCGTTAGCAATTTACTAGGCGAAAATCACGAGCAACAGACGTGCTGACGCTAAGCAACGGACGCGGCACCCTAGCATATGTTGCTCGGATGGCTGCCACGTGTCCTGCGCATTTGAATTCCAACGGTCGATTCCCCGATCAATAGACGTGTCTGTCACTTTGAAGAACATGCATCTAGCGATGCGACAAACGCGGTCCAGTAAGCTCCCGAAGCTGGTTTTTAGCACCAGACGCGTCCAACGCTAATCCACTAGACGCGTGCCATGTCTGTCCTTGCTGAGCTCCTTCTCCGCGCGGCAATGTCACCATGACATACGCTGATGCACTGCATCTGTCGCAGCAGCATCGGCGCGTCCGTCGCGCGCTTCGCCTGCGCGCGCCTCAGCGCAACACCGCCGGACGCTGATGTCACGCATCATACGCTTAGCCACCGCCATGTCTGATGCATGCCCCATTGCAGACCAACGCCTAGGGTAAGCCAACAGACGCAGGGCCAGCGTCTGTCGCTTGCAAAACAGCGATGACCACCTCTGCGACTTCGCCACTTCTTCCCGCTTCCGGCGTAAAGGAAAATAATCATTTTATTTCCTCGAAAACTCCTCTCAACCGCTCAAACATCACCGCCTTCATAAATATGCCAACACCACCAAGTGAACATCACAATGTGCATGTGTGTTAGCATTTTCATAAATATTTTCTTTGAAGGAATTAGACACTCAACTTGTCACGCCACTCGATCCTAACACGTATGCAAAGTTAGATCGCTCAAGTGAAACTAGATGACCGATATGCAAACAAGTTTGCCCCTCTTGATAGTACGGTCATCTATCCTAAACCTGGTCATCAACTTTGTAACAGAACCATCCAAATTATAAGAGCACAAGTACAAAAACAATCACCGGAGTGATCAAATTCTCACACTTGAGCCCATATAACTCCGGTAGTCCAATGAAATCACGAGGGATTTCAAACCAACCAACATACAAGCCAAGATCGTAGTGATTCAACATAACAAATCACATATTACATCCATTTCATAAGTAGTTCAATATACATCAGAGTTCAACATAGTTATTACAACTTAAATTGAAAAGTAGCGGAAGCAAAGTAATTTGAAACTAACATTATTCTTATTTCAAATACATGCCAGTGCCACGGTCGACTTCCAATAAAAGCATTAGAGATAAGGTAGCTCAGAAGGATCATGCCCATGATCACACTCCGCCACTAAGGCAGGAGCCAACCAACTCTTGCAGTCGCCGTGATACATCACAACCTGCAACAAGTGGGAATAAAACCCTGAGTACGAGAAGGTACTCAGCTAGACTTACCCGTCAGAAACCAGAAATAAGATGACACCAAGGATCATGCAAGGCTTATATGAAGTGGGCTAGCTTGACAACATTTTGCATAAAAGCTTAATATGAATAAGTGATCATTAATGCTTAAGCATAAGTTAATTATCATTAACCTGTCATCTATACTAGAACCTGTACTAGAGCACTCACTTTATTAGGAGCAAACAATATTAACCATAGCAGGTATAAATTGAGGCAACCTTTCCATCGTTATCCAATTAACCATCCGTTCAATTTAATGGAATCTACGTTGCCGCTGCTCAAGTCAAGTGCTCACTAACCGGGAGCGATGGCGATTCGAATTGAATTCCTATCCAGCTGGAGGGGTATTTCTAACACTCACCGCGCAGGCCCCTGCCAGGGTCGCACAAGCCACCTTTTCATATGATTCAGGAATCACGGGTCCGAATGATGTCGCGACCCCAAGGGCGACACTTTGCCAGGTGATAGGGACTCTAACCCCCCCTTGGTCTCACGCCAATGTCCCCAAGCACATCCTTTCTCTCCTCTAAGAAGCAACCAACCATTCGATTCTCGGCCTGAATCACATTACTCGGCTTCGCGGTCGGAACGACTTATCTGGCCAACTAAGTGTTAGACTGCGTTCAACATGACTCAAGGCCGTACAGCGAATCGGTCCTTAAACGACTTAGACGGGGATAGATTCACACCCAAGACCTCCATGCCTTGTCGCTTCACTATCATCATCCCGCCCGGTCTCATTTCATTTTATTAACACATGGTTCCTTTCCACGATAGCAAATATAGCTAACCGTGCCATATATGAATATCCCTATATCTCGCAGGTGACAGGAAATCACCTGACTTCTACTGCTTAAAGCAGGGCTAAGCATCTACTCGATCCTAATCTATGTAGGATTTAAGGATTCATATATCTGGACAAGGAATGATATAATGCAGCAAGAGTTTCCAACCAACTCCTATCACTTAATGCAACAATACTTATAACATATATAGAATTAATTGCTTTGAAGATAGGAGGCTTATAATGCTCCGGGGCTTGCCTGGATCCGACTCAAGTTAGAGTTTGTCAGATGAAACTTGCTTGGCGAGCATTCCCTCATTCTAGCACTTGTCCGATCTTTCCATCTCCGAGATAGATCCACCAACTCCATCTTCGGTTTGGCTCCACATCAGGTCCTTCACGTGCTTTAGCTAGCGTACCTAAATGAGGTGCAATAATGCATGTGTATGAATGCATAGAAGTGAAATAAACAAAGTAATCAAACAAGCATACCAAAGTTCGCATAAACACCTAGAGCTAATTAACTTAATCCTTATTAGGGCATAACATAGAAGATTGCAAGCACATCAATCAAGACACAAGTCTTATAAGATCCTAGGGTACCAACCCAAGTACTTTCAAAGGTATGAGTCACACTTCAACACACTAGCATGGCAAAGTTAATCAAAGCACTACAACTAAAATCTGTCACTTTCTGGACATACATACAGTAGCTCAGTAAATCAATCATATCTGGAGATATACAAATCCAAATGATATGAAATAAGACATTACAGAAAGCTTATGAAATTCTCTACATTTCATTTAATATCATTACAGCATGATTCCAAAGTTTAACATGTCGAATTTACACAAATACAGAAATTGGTCTAACAAGACAGAGAGCAAGCAATTCTATAACCCAACTTTAAACAGCTATAACTCCTAAACCACATGGCCAGATGCCACCAAATTTTAACAGAAGCTAGATACATAAATTATCTACAACTTTTGTATAAATAAGTTTCACAACAAAGCATATTATCATGAAAAACTTTGCTAAGTTCCCAGATCTGTCCAGAAACCTCATTTGCAAGAAATAATTATTAACTTATGTTGCAAACATATAATTTAGACAAAACCAACTTTACCAACATATCACACATGACTAATTAACACCAGAAAACATAGTGTCCATTCCTAAATAAATTCTTTTAATGCATTTTCTTAATTTATTTAGATAATTAGGTGGAATTATGAACACATATCCAAGGTGCACAATAAATTCTACCAAAATTACAGTGGCCTAAATATGCTCTCAAAAGTCTACTGTCCAAATTTCAATCCATTTAGGCAAGTATATCAACATCTATGAAAAAGACAAATAGCTATTACAATAATCATGTGAGAGCAAGTTAACCACACGTGCCAGCGTGCCTACCCGCACCCGGGGAAGGTCGAATCGTGGTCGGAGAAGAACCGTGGACTCCCGGCCACACGTGCGGGCAGCCCAGCTATGGCTATGCTGGCGGCGGTGGCCGTGGCCGGCGCTCCTGGCAGCGGGAGGTGGCGCTAGGGCATCCTGGGGACCCTACGTGCCAGCGGGGCTGCTCGGCTCAGACGAAGATGACCCGAGGCAACCTAACCACACGCGCCGGCGGTAGCTCACCGGTCATGGCCGCGCGGTGGCGCGCTCCGGTGACCGCTGCAACTGGCGAAGAGGTGCGTGCGGTGTAGTGTGACGTGGAGAAGGTGATGTCGTGCACGGATGATGTCGAGGAGGTGCGGAACAGCGGGAACACGGCGGTGGCTGTAAGCTCGGCCATGGCGGAGGGATGGTCGGCCGCGGTGGTGTCTGTGCCCGCGCGTACGCGTGCAACAGCGAGGAAGGGGCGAGTGAGTGGCCTGTGGCTAGCTTTGGTTCTCCACAACACGAGGGGGGAGAGAAATCGGGCACGTGGATAGGGAGTGGGGGCGCGGTGCGGGCATGAGCGCCACGCCCTCTTCCTCGCGTCGCCTTTGGAGCAAAAGTGCGAACAGCTGGCATGCATCCGAATGGACCGGTTGGAGCTCCAATTTGGGCCTAATCTGGGCCGATCTGGGTCTTGGACCTAAAGGCAAAGTTGTAGCCCATACCATGCTCTACATTTCCTATTTAGGGGTCATAGTCATTATAGCTGTAGATTAGGAGATAATTAGTCCCAAAATTACCAGTGTCAACATGTTAAGCTAGGGCTCGGTTTTGGGATTTTGCAATGCCAAACTTGGTCAAATTGATCCCGATTTTTTACATGTTGTTCTCCATAACATAAACTCCAACTTTTGTTAAGGGGTCAAATCATGTTGGTTAGCAAAATCACGAGAACGCAGGATGCCAACGTCGATGTTACTGGAATTAGGGCTTAAAATGGCTAAGTGCTGAAATCAGCCCTAAAACTAACTTGTGGTCCCTGTTTGAGCATGTTCCACATATTTTCATGACTTGACTCTTAAATAAAGTTTGTTCCTTATAAAATTCTCTACAATTTTGTCAAAGGGTGCACAGTCATGCAAAGCTTCTAGGTCACACTTTTGAAACGGTCAAACAAAAGTGTTCTCGGGTCCATACATGGTCAACCATCACTTAGAAGCACATTTAGGCAAAATGATCAACATGAACATTGTTCCATTAAGTGCCCTAAGTGTAGTTAAGGTGTTGTAGAGTTCATCTAGAGTCATTTGGACAGTTTGCAAGGTTTGGTGGATGTTCTATAGTTTCATTAACTTAATGGGGCAAATTCCAATAGGAATGGAACTTTTCATTTCATGTGACTTTTTGATTCCAAACTTCATGAAACTTTTCCAGGGATCAATATAGATAGTTATTGATATGAGACATGTGAAGATACTTTGATAACAACACCCAAGCATATATCGTAAAAATGGCCTATATGCAAAGAAGGATGCAGCATCCAAGTTTAGATTAGGGTTTATTTCCATAGGTTTGACTTTGGCATCGTCATCTCCACTAATTTATCGTGTTTGAGCTTAAACCCACTACTTAATTGGTGATCAACACCTGGGGTGTTATAGCCCTCCCCCCTTAAAAGAATCGTGTCCCGAGATTCGGAATGGAAGATCTTTTAAGGAAGAGAGACACGTTATCTAGTTCCCAACATCTGCTATAGCATTCAGCTATAAAGCTTCAACATCGGTGAACAATTTGGTCAAAGGCACTTTCTGATACTTACTCTTTATGGTAAAATTTGTCTGAAGAATTTCCTTCATTGACTTCCATGAAGCATTGTTACTTTGGGAGGAATCCAAGAGAGCACATACTGCATTCTCCGTGTACGGAGATCATTTGGTCCATGAGTGAACCACTCGCAAGTATCCGACTCTCTAATGAGCACAACATAGGCCATATGAACTTGACACTAGACCGAAATTATTAGAAGTATACTCGTTGAAATGACTCTATGTTCACAGAGTTTGAAAAGCAGTCCTCTACCAAAATGGCTTGAGCACAACCTTCCAAAAGTGTGAGACCATAGACGACAAACATCCTCTGAGGTTATATGGTACTAACTAACCAATAGACAAGGTCTATTCTGGTCGTAATGGTTCGATCCTTTAGATATCAACTAATGGAACACTACTTAAGGTTTCATGTACGCAGTTCTCTTTCTTTGATGACAATACTGTATTATCTGAGTCTGTCGAAGGATTAGTAAATGTGATAGCTGACTCTGTTGGCTTCGTATTTCTGCCAAATGTCACCTAAGAAGATTCTCTTATTCAAAGGCCACAGTTATCTAGATTGAATCAGATACAACCTCTTGGGTAAAAACATATATAAGGTATCAAAGTATGTCATCATTGGAAAATAATTCCCAAGGAAAGATGTAACGACGCCTTAAGGACAACAAAAGTTGTAAATATTCACTAAACCATGGGGAGTAGTCTACCACCAAGCGGTTGAGTAAAATTTTCCTTTGTGACTTAGTTGCACTGTAAGTTGAGTTGACTTGCAATGTAGCAACTTTGTCAGGCCAACTTTCACCTTGAGGCTTCCTTTTTAGGATCAAACAACAGCTCTAAGATGGAAAATCTGTTGTTTGACACTTCTCAAATTGCTTTCAAATTTTCCTCAACATGTTGTCCAATAAAGTTATGAACAAACCGTTTGTGGCACCTAAGGGCACATGGATGTTGATCGAAACTAGGGCATGCATTTCTCTAATTCTTCACCGCAGCTGATTGAACACCTTGCACTATCTGTGTGATTATCCAAGACGTAATTGACTTGATCACAATGGCTCTAGAAGATAGAATATTAGAATATCACCCAAGTTGTTGGCTAGTTGATTAACTTCTTATGGTTATTGCTCTGTAAGACATAGCCTTAGTAGCTACCGAAGAGTCGTTACCTAGCTGGAGATTAACCTTCCTATTGGTAACTAATCAGTTGTCTCTCAACACTAAAAGTTCCAAATCTTCACTCTTGACCACAACAACTGTGGTTGATGCAGAACATATGGTTGTCATTGAAGTTAGCAAATACGAAGTTATTCTAGAGATGGTTGATTTCGATTGTATGGTCATTATGCACCTAAGATTATGACTTGGATAGCTCCGGTCATATGCACAATGCGACAATCGATTCTCATCCCACAGATAACTTGTCCAACATTAAGGGTTGTGTGTCCTTTTTATCCAATAGATGTGAGATACTTGCTTACTAGATGGTGGTCACCAATACTTGGGACAACTAAATAGAGTCACATTTTTACCACTTCTTGTGGTCTGTTAATGTTTATGTCGGTGACCTATTCTTCAAAGGTTATCCTCTTAGCAACTTCAGGAGGAAGCTCTACTACATTTGGTCCAATATAAGGGTCTTTTGATAAGATATGGAAAAACAACCAAGGAAGAAGGTCACGTGAAAATCACATCAGCGTTGTTCTGCAATGGATTATGATTAGAAACCATGATACCAGCGCGTGCCGAGCAGCACAACCTTGTGTGTGCACCCACAGGAGGCTCTCGGTTTTGTCGCGACACCATTAGTTGCTACTCATAACACCATTACTGAACATACACCCAATGAGGAATTTTAAATGACACAGATTGGGTTGTCCGAACAAGCACCATACCAAGGAGGGATAGCAAGCAAAGGTAGTCACAAGGTTTAGAATCAACACAAAAATGATCCGAAGATCAAAATATAGCACAAGAGAACATCGCACAATTGCCAAGGATAACTGAGCAAGAAACTCTTGCTTAACTTCTATGTATGACTTGCGTCCACCGAGATGAGTTCCAGATAAAAGATTAATAGGAGATTCATTCATGTTGGGCAACAACATGAGATCAAGACTGATAAACATCTCGAGACTGAGAAGGTTGGGGACGGATTAAGAAATTTTCAAGGAGAAAACCGATATGTAGTCATAGATTGAGTTGATAAGGTAGATGCACGAATTTGCAAGCACACGATTTAGAGGCCACAACAAAAAGACGTTTCGTCGCATTAGCTAACCTTTGGGAGAGGCAACCGGGAGGTCCAACATAAATTTGGGTGTGGTCTCCACAACTGGCAATGTACGAACCATGGTCAAAGGCTAGCGTTGATGGAAGTTAACTTAGTGGATCAGTCGACAAGGGTCTTCACAAAGAGGGTTGCAAAACATCCACGGCTTAGGCAAACATATAGGAGAACTAAACTTTGGGCTTTCGGTCCAGCAAGGGCATGGATACAAACATTCAAGGACTAACCACTAAGTCTATATGCTCAGGCTCCTAAGATAGAGAACCTAATGGAAGACAACAACCATACAATTACGTATGTGAACTTTGTTCTAGGATAAAGCTATGTGACCCTCGTATGCTCACCGAGGACAAACGGGGTGACAACTAGAGCACTACCCAGATACAAACACACATACAACATCACAATCAAGCAGTCCTTTGAGAAAATTCAAACGAATGGTTTAAGCAACCAATACAAGGCACAAGGCTCACCTAAACTAAGCATTCATCTCAAGCACGAACTAACTACAAGTTTAGCTCAAAACAAACGCTAGCTAAGGTGACTAACTTAACATGTGCATAGAATCTGGACAACAACACAATGGTTACTTGTTTCAACCATGACTGAGGTTATAGACATTCTATAAAGGTGATCCTAGAATTTCTATATAGTTTAGGAAGATGACTACACTTTAGTTACTCATACCAAAAGCAAATTCATAGATTAACATGACCAAAATTGCTAATGTTGCAGATCTGTACCAATATGGATAGAAAACTGACAATAACTTCAAAAATGTACAACTGGAGTTCTAGGGACCCAACAAGGCTGAGCCTTCACTTTATATAAAGCTTATTAAGTTGTCTATAACTTTCTTAATATCATATTAATGTGATTCTATAGCTAACAAGGCCAAACAAGATAAAGAAGACATCTCTGCCCAGATTTGGACAGATTCTGTCATTCCACTTTGCATGCTCATAATTAGAGATTTAGACCACCAAAATTAGTGCTATAGGACATTTTGGAAAGCTTAGAAAAAGTACTACACTTCTTCTGTTATCTCCAAGACTTGATTCCATATTAACACAGGTCAAACAAATCAAACATTCAGATCTACTCAAAGCATAAGCAAAACCTGATAGTAAACTTCTAAAAGTTATAACTCTCAAACCATAAGGCCTAGGGTCATGAAATTTTAGTAAAAGCTAGAAAAGTAAGTTAGCTACAACTTTGGTATTCTCTATAACTACAGAAAACACCATTATGATCATGAAAGCATCACTACAACAGAAACCGCTCTAGCAGCCAACGTTTAATAAGCAAAACAAAGTTTGCCTTTGTTCTACTTAACAAGAGAGCACACAAACATATCATCCTAGTGGCTCTAAACATTGTTACCTTAGACCAACACCAATTTAATTCATTCATGAGAATCCAATTTACTTAAGTGAGGTCTAAAACATTTTCAAAAACTTGTATGACAGCATATCCACCACTTGGCTAAACTAGAGGGCATCTATAAGTTCAAACATGTAACCATAATTATTTCTAGCAAGGCTAAGCACACACCTTTTTTTTCAAGCGCTTTCTATTCAAGCAATCATTGAAAAAGGCATTCATATCTAACTCCACACAAGAAAGATAGTGTACCACATCAATCATAAGTTACTTCGTATAGGACAAGGGTGAGAGGAGCATTGTTATGCATAAAGCAACAATCATGAAGATGCATGCTTCGTCCTATTCGTCCTCACAAGATTGTCAACCTAAGGTGGTAATCACGTTCTATGTCGGTGGCATAACACACACTCTCTCGATATATAGCTAGTCGATAGCTACATTCGACTTACGCATTCGTGGTTAGCGTACCTGCAGAAGAGTTTCATTGCAGCCCAACATTTTCCAATATAGCACACAATGAAAGTAGAGAAGTAAAATTCTAAGTACTCCCATGTACATATACCCCCGTATATATACATGTAGCACCAAAACTACCCGAATCATTCGATCACCCACAATTAAGTACCTTCATATATACATGTGTGTAACATGTAAATAATCCAGTAACTAAAACTAGCTCTCCCCTAGACCGCAGGTTGTACGGTCATGCCCTCACAACTCACACTTACCTGAGCATAGGTGCGATGTTACATAAAAGTAAACTAGCGATATATATGACTATCTCATATATGAAGGCTACCACCAATCTAACACACCAGGTAGCATAGTGTGGGAGAGTCATCACACATACATACCTTGGCCTGGGTGTAGATGCATAAATGAAAAACCCCTAAGTTAGTACTTATATAAGCCACCTAATAATCCTTATATGGGCATAAGGAAATTGACCACTGGCATACTTAGGTTTAGAATTCAGATTTCACAAACCTATATATAGCTATAAGTTGATAAAACTGATTTTATAAAACAAAACCTTTGTTTTAAATACACATACGACAAGTTTAATGTTGAATCTTGCTCCGATACCAGCTGTAATAGAACCGTCCAAATTATAAGAGCACAAGTACAAAAACAATCACCGGAGTGATTAAATTCTCGCACTTGAGCCCATATAACTCCGGTAGTCCAATGAAATCACGAGGGATTTCAAACCAACCAACATATAAGCCAAGATCGTAGTGATTCAACATAACAAATCACATATTACATCCATTTCATAAGTAGTTCAATATACATCGGAGTTCAACATAGTTATTACAACTTAAATTGAAAAGTAGCGGAAGCAAAGTAATTTGAAACTAACATTATTCTTATTTCAAATACATGCCAGTGCCACGGTCGACTTCCAACAAAAGCATTAGAGATAAGATAGCTCAGAAAGATCATGCCCATGATCACACTCCGCCACTAAGGCAGGAGCCAACCAACTCTTGCAGTCGCCGTGATACATCACAACCTGCAACAAGTGGGGATAAAACCCTGAGTACGAGAAGGTACTCAGTTAGACTTACCCGTCAGAAACCAGAAATAAGGTGACACCAAGGATCATGCAAGGCTGATATGAAGTGGGCTAGCTTGACAACATTTTGCATAAAAGCTTAATATGAATAAGTGATCATTAATGCTTAAGCATAAGTTAATTATCATTAACCTGTCATCTATACTAGAACCTGTACTAGAGCACTCACTTTATTAGGAGCAAACAATATTAACCATAGCAGGTATAAATTGAGGCAACCTTTCCATCGTTATCCAATTAATCATCTATTCAATTTAATGGAATCTACGTTGCCGCTGCTCAAGTCAAGTGCTCACTAACCGGGAGCGACGGTGATTCGAATCGAATTCCTATCTAGCTAGAGGGGTATTTCTAACACTCACCACGCAGGCCCCTGCCAGGGTCGCACAAGCCACCTTTTCATATGATTCAGGAATCGTGGGTCTGAATGATGTCGCGACCCCAAGGGCGACACTCTGCCAGGTGATAGGGACTCTAACCCCCCCTTGGTCTCACGCCAATATCCCCAAGCACATCCTTTCTCTCCTCCAAGAAGCAACCTACCATTCGATTCCCGGCCTGAATCACATTACTCGGCTTCGCGGTCGGAACGACTTATCCGGCCAACTAAGTGTTAGACTGCGTTCAACATGACTCAAGGACGTACAGCGAATCGGTCCTTAAACGACTCAGACGGGGATAGATTCACACCAAGACCTCCATGCCTTGTCGCTTTACTATCATCATCTCGCCCGGTCTCATTTCATTTTATTAACACATGGTTCCTTTCCACGATAGCAAATATAGGCAACCGTGCCATATATGAATATCCCTATATCTCGCAGGTGACAGGAAATCACCTGACTTCTACCGCTTAAAGCAAGGCTAAGCATCTACTTGATCCTAATCTATGTAGGATTCAAGGATTCATATATCTGGACAAGGAATGATATAATGCAGCAAGAGTTTCTAACCAACTCCTATCACTTAATGCAACAATACTTGTAACATATATAGAATTAATTGCTTTGAAGATAGGAGGCTTATAATGCTCCGGGGCTTGCCTGGGATCCGACTCAAGTTAGAGTTTGTCATATGAAACTTGCTTGGCGAGCATTCCCTCATTCTAGCACTTGTCCGATCTTTCCATCTCCGAGATAGATCCACCAACTCCATCTTCGGTTTGGCTCCACATCAGGTCATTCACGTGCTTCAGCTAGCGTACCTAAATGAGGTGCAATAATGCATGTGTATGAATGCATAGAAGTGAAATAAACAAAGTAATCAAACAAGCATACCAAAGTTCGCATAAACACCTAGAGCTAATTAACTTAATCCTTATTAGGGCATAACATAGAAGATTGCAAGCACATCAATCAAGACACAAGTCTTATAAGATCCTAGGGTACCAACCCAAGTACTTTCAAAGGTATGAGTCACACTTCAACACACTAGCATGGCAAAGTTAATCAAAGCACTACAACTAAAATCTGTCACTTTCTGGACATACATACAGTAGCTCAGTAAATCAATCATATCTGGAGATATACAAATCCAAATGATATGAAATAAGACATTACAGAAAGCTTATGAAATTCTCTACATTTCATTTAATATCATCACAGCATGTTTCCAAAGTTTAACATGTCGAATTTACACAAATATAGAAATTGGTCTAACAAGACAGAGAGCAAGCAATTCTATAACCCAACTTTAAACACCTATAACTCCTAAACCACATGGCCAAATGCCACCAAATTTTAACAGAAGCTAGATACATAAATTATCTACAACTTTTGTATAAATAAGTTTCACAAAAAAGCACATTATCATGAAAAACTTTGCTAAGTTCCCAGATCTATCCAGAAACCTCATTTGCAAGAAATAATTATTAACTTATGTTGCAAACATATAATTTAGACAAAACCAACTTTACCAACATGTCACACATGACTAATGAACACCAGAAAACATAGTGTTCATTCCTAAATAAATTCTTTTAATGCATTTTCTTAATTTATTTAGATAATTAGGTGGAATTATGAACACATATCCAAGTTGCACAATAAATTGTACCAAAATTACAGTGGCCTAAATATGCTCTCAAAAGTCTACTGTCCAAATTTCAATCCATTTGGGCAAGTATATCAACCTCTATGAAAAAAACAAATAGCTATTGCAATAATCATGTGAGAGCAAGTTAAACTTAACACTCAATATTTTCTGTGAACATAAGGCCATTTTATTAATCAATATGATAGAGAAACATCATACTAAGGTAATGGAACAATATTTTCTATTTTATCATTTATATATTATTTATAAGCTATGTATCAAGCTATAAACAAGTTAAATCAATAACTTGAGCATACAATAAGCAATGACCATGAAATTTATACCACAGTACATACATAGCATGAAAATCCTACCATAAAAATTTCACATCAATTGGAGCATCACAACTCAAGATATAAAAATAACAAGCAATATAATGTAGATTTCCTTATTTAACAAGATCAAATCAAAACCTTAAGAAAACAGTGAACAACTAGTGTGTTTGATATTTTTCCTAGCAAGTACATGTCATCACAAAATCAACACAACAATAATCACCATTTTTGGAGTTCTAAAACTCTAGATATGGCTCTGCTCAAGTTGGTAAGCATTTTTGGAGCATTTTTAAGGCTTAAATAAAGACATCAGAAAATATCTACAACATGTAACATATTATGACTCCACTGCATAGATCTTTCCTCAAGGTTTCCAAAAAGTCCACTTTTGCTATTTTTGGATTTACCTAGCAAGAGATATGCATTTTAGAAGATTTACCAAAAATCTGCATAAAAGAAAAAGGAAAAAGGAAAAAGGAAAACACTTTTGCCTCGAGGCCCTTGGGTTTTCGCTAAACCAACCCGAGCTCTGCTCGAACTGTTCATATGAGTCACATACTTCACAGTTAGGCCCCTGAAAGAATCTTTAAATAAACTAAGCAAATAGGTCCTACCCGCACTATTTAAATGAGTCTACGGATTTGCATTTAGGACCCTTAGTTAACTTGAATTCATGCCCACGAGGTCCCTCCATGGCTTCACTGTAGATCGGAAGCAGGGGAAATTGGGGGTCGGCCGGTCTCCGGCGATGTAGTCACCGGCGGCGATGGCGAAGGGCGGCACGAGTACCAGCGTGCCTACCCGCACCCGAGGAAGGTCGAATCGTGGTCGGAGAAGAACCGTGGACTCCCGGCCACACATGCGGGCAGCCCAGCTATGGCTATGCTGGCGGCGGTGGCCGTGGCCAGCGCTCCTGGCAGCGGGAGGTGGCGCTAGGGCATCCTGGGGACCCTACGTGCCAGCGGGGCTGCTCGGCTCAGACGGAGATGACCCGAGGCGACCTAACCACACGCGTCGGCGGCGGCTCACCGGTCATGGCCGCGCGGTGGCGCGCTCCGGTGACCGCTGCAACTGGCGAAGAGGTGTGTGCGGTGTAGTGTGACGTGGAGAAGGTGATGCCATGCACGGATGATGTTGAGGAGGTGCGGAACAGCGGGAACACGGCGGCGGCTAGAAGCTCGGCCATGGCGGAGGGATGGTCGGCCGTGGTGGCGTTTGTGCCCGCGCGTACGCGTGCAACAGCGAGGAAGGGGCGAGTGAGTGGCCTGTGGCTAGCTTTGGTTCTCCACAACGCGAGGGGGGGAGAGAAATCGGGCACATGGATAGGGAGTGGGGGCGCGGTGCAGGCATGAGCGCCACGCCCTCTTCCACGCGTCGCCTTTGGAGCAAAAGTGCGAACAGCTGGCATGCGTCCGAATGGACCGGTTGGAGCTCCAATTTGGGCCTAATCTGGGCCGATCTGAGTCTTGGACCTAAAGGCAAAGTTGTAGCCCATACCATGCTCTACATTTCCTATTTAGGGGTCATAGTCATTAGAGCTGTAGATTAGGAGATAATTAGTCCCAAAATTACCAGTGTCAACATGTTAAGCTAGGGCTCGGTTTTGGGATTTTGCAATGCCAAACTTGGTCAAATTGATCCCAACTTTTTACATGTTGTTCTCCATAACATAAACTCCAACTTTTGTTAAGGGGTCAAATCATGTTGGTTAGCAAAATCATGAGAACACGGGATGCCAACGTCGATGTTACTGGAATTAGGGCTTAAAAATGGCTAAGTGCTGAAATCAGCCCTAAAACTAACTTGTGGTCCCTGTTTGAGCATGTTCCACACATTTTCATGACTTGACTCTTAAACAAAGTTTGTGCCTTATAAAATTCTCTACAACTTTGTCAAAGGGTGCATAGTCATGCAAAGCTTCTAGGTCACACTTTTGAAACGGTCAAATAAAAGTGTTCTCGGGTCCATACATGGTCAACCATCACTTAGAAGCACATTTAGGCAAAATGATCAACATGAACATTGTTCCATTAAGTGCCCTAAGTGTAGTTAAGGTGTTGTAGAGTTCATCTAGAGTCATTTGGACAGTTTGCAAGGTTTGGTGGATGTTCTATAGTTTCATTAACTTAATGGGGCAAATTCCAATAGGAATGGAACTTATCATTTCATGTGACTTTTTGATTCCAAACTTCATGAAACTTTTCTAAGGATCAATATAGATAGTTATTGATGTGAGACATGTGAAGATACTTTGATAACAACACCCAAGCATATATCGTAAAAATGGCCTATATGCAAAGAAGGGTGTAGCATCCAAGTTTAGATTAGGGTTTATTTCCATCGGTTTGACTTTGGCATCGTCATCTCCACTAATTTATCATGTTTGAGCTTAAACCCACTACTTAATTGGTGATCAACACCTGGGGTGTTACAAACTTCTCTACACACCTATGATCGGTGAAATAAAAATGCCCTAGGTTATACCTTTGCCTTGCGCATTCCATTCCATCTCCTCCAAAGTTGATGCAACACATGCACCAACCAATCACCAAATGATATGATCTACTTTATATCATCACGTGACCGTATTGGTTCATTGATCTTGACCTCACTTGCTCTTCACTGTTGCCTTGGTCCTTCAGCGCCAAGCCATCACACAACTTGCCCTTCACCCTTGCAATCGGTTCATCGAGCCAAGCCTCATCTTGATCTTCTCCACCTTGATCACATGACTCTATGTCATGTCACATATGCAATGAGCTCCTCCATGTCATCATCACCTGTGGACTAATCTCTTGTGTATCTCACATTAAACATAATTAGTCCACCTAAGGTTGTCACTCAATTATCAAAACTAAACAAGGATCTTTCGCTGTGGCGGCTCGCCAAAGCGGCGACAGCGGTGCGGTGACACGATGAATGCTCTTAGGGGCGTTTAAGTGGGCGAGAGAGAGTGGCATGGGCTTGCGATGAACGTGCGAGTGTGTGGAGGGGGTTGCCAGGCCTAGCCATGACTTGCCATCGGCGGCGGCGGCAATGGTGGCTCGGTGGAGCGTTTTGCATGGGGCTAGAGCAGCATAGCGGGTTGGAGTAGGCTGGGGGAGGTGGAGAAGGTAGAGGAGTAAAACGGAAAGCTCAACATCCATCTAATTCGGCCTACGGCGCCCTAGAGGAGGTGAACATGGAGCTCGCTCCAATGGCGGCCACGGTGTCCTGATTGGGGGATATCGAGCTGCCGCTCAAGAAGGGAGGGGAGGGGAGGAACCAAGTGGGAGATGGGATGTTCTAGACCTACGCGGAGCTTGCTATGTTGGTGGTTGAAGCTAGGGAACTCGGGTTAGGCCTATTTATAGGCGCCAAGGTCAGTTCGCTAGTGGCGAGATCTTTTCCATGGCGAGAAATATCTCGCCCGTGTGGGCACGTGGTTGGTTGGTCTAGCAGTGAGCTGGCTGCTCGCTGTGGCTCGTGCTCCTCCTCATGTGGCCGAAGTGAAGTAGGGGCCAAGGCAGCATCATGGTGACATGCACGCATGTCGATGGGTTTTGCGGAGGGGATAGGGATGGCACAAAAGAGGACAAGGGAGAGAGGCGGTTCGTAGGTGGGGCTCATGCTTAGCTGTTTCGGTGGGGCGGTGGCGGGATTGTGAGCTTGAGGCGGCGGAGGTAGACGATGGGGTGACGCGGTATTCGTGTCATCATCGTGGGGAGAAAGACGAAGGTGACAGGTGGGGCCATTGCGTTAGTGGGCGAGAGGGAAGGGAAGCAAGAGTGGGTGCGGTGGTGGCTGGGCTGGGTTGCACGGGGAAGAGGGATGGCACGACATTGGCTCGGCTGTTGGCTAGGCCGGGCGACCGGGGTTGGCCCAGCGGGGAAGGAGAGAAGGCCGCAACGCGGGCCAGGAGGAGTGAGGAGGGATTGAGCCTGGGTTGCTTTTCCATTTCCTAAATTCCTTTTCTATTTTCCCAGAAATTCAAACTAGGGTTTTTGAATGGAATTTGAATTGGATTCAAGGCAAATTTAGAATGTGGTGGACTTGGTAAACCAAGGGGAAGGTCAAGGAGAATATTTGGTGGAGAACTCAAGGGTAAAATATCAAGGAGGATTATTTGATGCTGAAATAAATTCTAGGGCACACACATGTAATCATTCAAACATTTCAGGCTATTCAATCAATGAAGCAAGCACTTCATCACTCAAGCGTTCTACCCTAAATGCATATGGTGAATTTTGATCAATGGTTTTGGAAAACATTTTCTTTTGAAAATGGTTTTGCAGCAAATAAACTAAGCAGGTTTTAATTTGTTGTAAATTTTTTAAAAGGTTCAAATTTTTAGTGATTTTTATCATGATGCAAAAATACGAGTGTTACAGATCTACCTCACTTAGAAGAATCTCATCCCCGAGATTCAAGTAAGCTAGAAAGAGAAATCTAGATAGAGAGAACCTAGAGGGAGAGAAAACCTAGAGAGGGATAGAAAGAATCTAGAGAGGGAGAGGGTTTCTTTTGCCTTACTGTGTTGTCCTCCGGAGAGTTCCTCAATCCGCTAATGTACCACCTTTGTCGTTACGGTGGTGGTACTCTATCGGAAAGAGTATAGCTCTATCGCCTTGCCACACTACTACACTCGCACCTTTTACAGCCACGTCGTAACCCACATCGCAGTCTAATTTCAGCCTCGGCAGTAAGCTGTCGACAGTGATGGTCATAGCCTTCACTGTCGCCATCTGGGACCGACTGCGGTGTACACTAACACCGCCGATTATCTTATGATCTGTCCATGATTAGGTCCTTACTTCAGTCGCATTGGAGCATAACTCGGCTGTGGATGTACACTAACACCGCCGCATTGGCAAATGATCCAACTTTGTTGAGGCTATCAAAACCGTCGTGTAGGCACATCAACCACCTGTGTAGTGGGCACTAGCACCGTTGCCTTGTACTTTGACCCGACTATCAGCGGTGCGGGTTCGTTGTCAGTTCGACGGCCGAGACGCCTGTATAGAGGTTAGCACCACGGTCGCTTCAACGTATGATCTGCCAGTACAAAGGTTATGGTCACCGTCGCCTTGCACCACGATCCGCCTTTGATGATCGTTTAGTCAGTGTCAGGTTACTAAACTATTCGACGGTGATATACTTTTATCCTTGCCGCATAATACGTATAGCGATGGTGTTGGACGTCTGCACCACCAATGGCGGTGGTGACAACAAAACAATAAACGGCCCTTAATAGCTTACTGAACACAAAGCATATAGATATAATCATTGCATCCATAAATCATGTTCTTACAATAATAATGGACGCTTACCATAATATCTTTCTCAACTGATGTCCTAACACAAGTGGTATATAGATTGCAAACTAAAGGTACTGATCTCTACAGGCTTACATAGTGAAATGACGTAGCTGTGCTCCTCCTATGTGACACTCCTGCTTGCTAGACAAAAATGAATATAATTAGTGCATCCTTTGAATTGGTAGGCAATGCACCATAGAACCCCTCTTCTTCCTCCTAGCCAATGTAGCAAAATTATTTAAAAGCACTTAGACTCCACATGCACAAAGAAGCATAATTAATAATATTCAACACACTATCCTTTAGTTACGAAGCCCAAATTGACCTATATATAGAATCAAAACAACTATCTACCTGAACCAAGGCATAACGTAATTACAACAAAATACAGCATATGCACCTTTATTGCTCTGGTAATGACTCCATGAACAAGGGAATATAAGGAAGATAGTGAGGTCCGTCGCTCATACTCATACATAATAGTTTCCAGGTACTTCTAGGATAGCCGATGGCTCGGGCAGGGACGACATGAAATTTACTATGGTTCATGTCATATGCAAGCAGTGATTTGTCCTCCCCAACAAGGAAACTTAAATTCCATTCTGGATGAACTACAATCACTCTGTAGGCCACATCACAAACCTCGGTACCAATTTTAATATTCTCCTTTCCAAATAGCTCCAGTGTGGTCACCTTATGCTTCAATGTCCATTTACTAGTACCATAGTCTTTAAGGATCCAAATTGAAAGCTCATACCTGTTCAAAGTATCAACAGTATATAAACACAACTGACCCTAAGCTTCATGGATGAAAATTAAATCACCAGTTGGCCTACGAATTTTCCTCCGTGTCTTTTCCTCTATATCAACATCAACTATCTGAGTGAACTCCAGCATGTGCATAAAACCATTAACAAACACACATTTCTCATATGTGGATACTACAATACCCTCGCCCCATTCAGATTCTTTAAAGATCCATGCTCTAGTTTTGAATGAGTAGGTGTTGACACCTAAGGAGTCATCATCGTTGATCCCATATTCAAACACATGGAAATGCGAGGAGACTATCGGATCGAACTCCAAGCGAGTGTTGGTGTTTCTTAACGCAATCACCAAGTAAGGAGGTTTTAAGTCCTTTCTAGGTAACGATGCTAGAAACGCCAGTTGGTAATCCTTGACACCATTACTAAGATTGAGTTAATCTTAGCAACGATTTTGATGCATATGGTGAATTTTGATGCATGGCTTTGGAAAACATTTTCTTTTGAAAATGGTTTTGCAGTAAATAAACTAAGCAGATTTTAATTTGTTGTAAAGTTTTTAAAAGGTTTAAATTTTTAGTGGTTTTTATCATGATGCACAAACACGGGTGTTACATCTCTGTAGCTCTAACAGTTCCCCAAACCCAACTCTAATAAGAAAAAAAAATTACTTAGACCCTAAAATCGTAGCCTCCCACCCCTTAAATAAAGGGGAGACCTCTCCTCCCCCAATCTACTATTTTTCTCATGGAGATTAGATTTTCTCGTTTTGCTGGAGAGAAGACTTTCAAAATCCTAAAACACGTTTTGTATCTCTCTCAATAACTAGTTTTTGGATTGAAGTTTTCTCCTACTGCTGGAGATGCATGTCATCTAACATACTCAAATATATTTAAATCCGTCCCATCTAAATTTTAACATCTAACTATTAGATGTATGGACCTAAATATCTTAGCTAATTTTTAACAGCTAGCTATTAGATGGATGGAAACACCCTCTTAGTGCATGTGCATGTGAGCGATATATTAACGTTGACAGGCAGTTCGCTCTGGAGTTTTTTTTTTTGATATTGGATATATTATATTATTACTAGCAAAACATGCCCGTGCGTTGCAACGGGAGAAAAAAAAACTATTAGAAAATATGTATACATGTTTGAATCCCCATTATTCTTCTTTCTCGTTTCGCTTTCAATCCTCTTTGTCTTCTTGGGTCGAGCTCACCGGCCTCGAGCGATGCCTCATCCACATCTAAGCTCTTCCATCGCCCCTCTGCTTCTCTTCTCGCTCTTTGGTCGGAGCTCGACCTCAGAACACGATTGCCTGTCCCCATATCTAGAGTCTGCCACAACCTGCCGGCGACATGGAGCTTACACGGATGGTGGACGAGGATCGCTCCTGTGCTTGGCGTTCTCGCTTCGCACGGTAGCGTCCTGCCTCGACTTGCTCTGCTCACGAGACACACCCGATCATCATGGACCCGGTGAGGCGACTGACTGTGAAGATTGGCTGTGACTGGATTGGATGAGGAGACTGGCGGCGACGCGTAGCTAATCCACGTGGTGGCAAAGGGCCCCGAAGCATGCACCGGAGCTCTCCATCTCTGACCAACCATGTCACCAAGGTCCTTGATGACTCACTCGACCACCTCGTCACGCAGGGCTGTCATCACTGCAGGAGCTTGACCCTAGGAACGACCACATTGACGACATCGCTGGGCTCACCGATCTTGTTCGCCTTGTTCATTGACGACCTCGCACGGCTCGTCTTCTCTTGTCCAATTTATGTTATTGGCTTATACCGATCTTATTATATGCTCTTTGTGTCCTATTTCTGTTCATTTTTTTTTCTATTTTCGTTCACGTCTCGTTCACTTTATATTGAATCGTAGTCATGTTGGAAAGTGATACGGCTGCAAGTTGTACTTGTACGGGTGTGCGGCGTTGGCTTATATGACTTCTAATCTTCTACGATGCAAAGGTCAGGTGGCCAGGCAAGGATTTTAAAATCCGGGCAGGATTTGGTTTACGTGGCTTGGCAAGAATTTGCTTTGAACGCAGAAACAGAGACAAAGATGATCCAATACATATTAGAATTGGACTCTTCGCTTGACGCAATATATTCAAATAAACTCCTATGAACATGGGTCATATAAGTCCAGGCAGAAAAATTCCCCATTATCCCGGTAGTTAGAGGGAGACGGACCAAATCAAAATTAGGAGGGTGAGAAATTTTGGCCCTGTTCATCTGGCTTATAATCCGTCTTATTCAGCTTGTTTTTTCAGCCGGAACAGTATTTTTCTCTCATAAAAAATCAGCCAACAGTGTTTTTCAGCCGGCTTATAATTTCAGCCGAACGGCTCCTTTGCCTCTTTATATTTAAGCAAATGTGCCCGTTCGTTGCAACGGGGAACCTAATATGCATAAGAATCTCGCTAAACACGAGTTGTTCTAACTTGTATAAACATAGGACTTGAGTCTGAATCACATACGAAATACGGAGAGCGTGACTTAGTACGTCTTGAAATCGGACTTTGTATTGATAATTGCTAGACATAAGTTGTCCTAACTTGTATGAATACGAGCCATGGGCTCACGTCACGTGTAATACATGGAGGTCGTGACCCAATATATCTTGGAATCGGGCTCTAGTGCTCTGCATTGATTATCGTTAGATGTTGTATAAGCATAGGGCATGTTCGGGTCATATACGAGATACAAAAGGTGTGAGTATAGTTTATAGGAAGTTTAAAAAGCAGACAGAAGAAACTATCCACTGTTCGAATGATAGGGGATCAGAGGTGGACAGAAAAATAGAAATAGAATTTTAGCTCTTTAAGATTAAGTTATATAGAGTGTATGTAGATTATTATAATTTGATTTGGCTACTACTTGGTATGGATGTATACGGGATAGCTCCATGCTTCATTCCAATATATTTTTCTTTTTGATAGAGCTTCATGCCTGGATTCCATTATTAGTACTCGGCAGTGCTGCCGGCTCATGGGTGGATGCCGCATGCCCGGCGGTAAGTGGCAAGGCCAGCTTATCAAGCGTTACGTAGTTGCCGTCGGATATAACGTCATCACTATCAGCAGCCGCACAGGTGTCTCGGTCATTCGCTTTGATCCCAAAACTGTTGTGCACGTACCATCAGCAAGCCAAGAGGCACGAGACGATGATGTCAACGGATCGCATGCAAGGCAACCCAAATCGTTGCCACACACACGTACATGCACGCTATACATCGCGTCATCACATCTGCATCGCCGCAACTAACCGGCCGGTCTTTGCTTCACGGTATGACCATGTATTTGGTACCTGATTCTTTTTTGGCAGTATAGAGTTGTTTAATAAGTAGCTGGGATGCATGAACGAGACGTGAGGCGGCGAAGCGAGAAGCGGACTCTGTATCGATGAATTGGTTTCGGACTCAAACTCCAAATTAATCTGGAACGCCGGGTGGCAATTTCTTTCTCTTCTGATTTGTATATATACTTGAAAGCAAATCTTAGTCGTATTCTATTCTATTTTGTAACTCGGCAAGACTACTCGAAAGCAAATCCTAGTTGTATTCTATTGTATTTTGTAACTCGGCGAGACTTTGTGTTGAACTCGGCAAGACTTTGCAAAGTAAGCACATCCTAGTTGTATTCAGCAAGACTTTGCAAAGTAAGCACATCTTAGTTGTATTGTAACTCGGCAAGACTTGGTTCAAAGAAACATTTATTTAATAGCCGTGCCGCGGAGCTAGAGAGGAACATACGGGGGATGCTGAGTGGGCTGAGTGTGTGACCACAGTAGTATTGGGTTGTTGGGATAAAAGAATGGATCGGACCAAACAAAAATCAGGGGATGAGAAATTTTGTCTCTTTATTATTATTAGGTATAGATATAAGCAAACGTTGGGCTAAGAAAAAAAAAGACTACGCTCTCCAATCCGTCGTCTGGGCAACCAATCAGTGCATGATGGTTGTTAAGCTAACAAGCCCATGCGCGTAACATAGATCATCATCATTGTCAAAGACTGTCGATCGATCCGAACTGTTTTCGTCGTGCCATAGGTCATAGGTGCAAATATCCAGTGGCAATAACCCTGTTTCCACATGCTGTCTAAGGTGAATACCTCAACATCTTCTCTAAAAACGATTCATGCACCAAAACGAGGCCAACCAGTGTGGCCACGTCGCGGGCCGTTCCCGGCTGCCAGATCGGTTGAGTGGACGGCCCAGATCGGATGTTTCTCGGTTATTTTGCAAAAAAAAAAAAAAAACCTCAAACTTTAGCGAAATCAACCCGCAGTCCGACCTCCTCTCTCAATTTTTATTGCAAAAAAACCCTCAAACTTTTCAAAAAACAACTCGCAATCCAGTCATTTCTATGGGCCGACCTTCTGTCGCGCTGGGCCGGCCTGCCTTCCGCGTGGGCCGCGCTATCCGACGTGTGGCCTGAAATGGGCCAAAATAGCCCATGAGTCTCTTTTCCTTTTGTATAGTTTAATCTTTTGTTTTAAATCAGAGATCTTTCAAAATTCGTATAAAATCATAGAAAAATCCTAAAAATAGCAAACCAGTTTTGCTGAGTTTCTTATTACTAAATATATGCACTAAATTTAAAACATCATATGATTTAGTGTATTTTATTTGATATAGTTGTAGATCTATGATTTTATGTCATTGATTAATTTGTTGTTCATATCGCACGTGAACTAAAAATATCTCCTACACCTTAACTCTAAATCCCCTAATTCTTCCACCAAAAAACTTCTAAAATCAAAATCTATAAATTCATATCATTTTCCATAATCTTTGTTTCCTGATTCTTTTATTTAACGCTAACCCGTAGTACAAATACTCGAATATAAATAATCGCGCATATGCATATACATAACATAATACTTCACTATATATGGTACATGATATTTTGTACATTCGCATATACGAGTATATCATGTCACACATACAAATACTTGAAACAAATATAAAAAACAACATAATATACTTGCAATATACGTCGTACATACAAATATATAGACACGCATAGATATACATAGCGACAATTACACCGACGCATAGCTAACGTCCATACTCATCCAATCACCCTAACCCTAAAACCATCTACGCTGCAAGCAGTCCACACACTGGCCACATAAAATCTTCCATAAAACCCCTCAAACTTTATCAAATTGAACCGCAGTCCTGGCCGGCTCCCTTCCCACTACGCCTGCTTTTCACACAAAATGAGCCTTGGTACACACAAAACAAAGCATACGCCTAATACAATATTAATAGTTAAAAAATCACTTCACAGCAAATAATTATTTGCAATGCAAAATATCACGGATCCTACTGGCCACGAGTGGCAACGCCGCGATCTTTTCTAGTTGCCAACTATTAGCATGACTGGAAGCAAACACTCAAACACTTGTGCCGGTGTCACGTCCAGACCGAGCCCATGGACTCGACCGGGCCTTGGCATCCGGCGGGAAGAGCGAACATACCGATCCAACAGCACCGCACGACGGTCGACGGCATATCAGACAAATGTACGGTTCATTCACAAATGTACGGTCGACGGCATATTATCAGACAAACATACCGATCCAGTAGCTATGCTGAGGCTGGTAAGTATTTTATCCGAGGATATTCCGCTACTCCGTAGTTATGACATGTACGGTTCGTTCACAAATCACCTACATATCAGACAATCGTCTTAATCTAAAAAAAAATCAGACAATCATGATGCTTATTGCAGTAGCAATGCTTCACAGCTTAAGATACATGAGTGAACGGCAGTCATGTACACTAGGATGGACAGATGACCAGGGAAAGGCCGCAGGATTATTGATTCAACACGGTGGAGGTAATTGTGTGTTCCAGAATTCGTCATCGTGCTTGCAAAGATGATACTTCCAGGCGTGAGCTGCAAGACGAGATTCAGTTCAAATTTCAGGACCAGAAAGACACCTATCCTCCCATGAATAACCCATCAAAGGATTCACTATCAATTTGCAGATGCAATGCTTAGTTTCAGGCCAAAATATGACATACTGATGGTATGAAAAATTTGGTAGTTTCTGCTGATCAAACTGTTGATAGTAAAAAGACTGGAATCGATGCAAACCCAAAATCATGAACTAGACTTGGTGAGAATAGGTAAATTACTAACAAGAAATGTGTTACGGACTCAGCAAGGTACCAAGTTATATTATGGTTTTCAAACCATAGTTATGGTCATCCAACAGCTCTAGTTGAATTTAGTCTTGTCTTAACCAGTCCAAATTACTCGAAAAATGCAAGTTCCAGGTTAAGATTGCCATTCTTCAGAAGTTAATAAATGATAAATGAAACAGTATTGGGTGTATTCAGTGTCGCATTACTAGTGTAGTACCGCTCAATAAGTAAAATCTGCCAAGGACGAAACAAGTTATCACTTTTTTTTCAAACGCAAACAAGTTATCACCTTCTAGCCAAAAGCATAAGGGTCGTCAGCATATGGATTCAAGGAACCCTCGGAGAATAATTCACCAAGGTTTGCAGGATGTGCACGGGATCCTGTAGGAACCTGCAGGATGCAGCACATCAACATCATAACTGTCAGTGTTTGCAAAAATACACAATGTATAGGAAATAATCATGTCTTGATTAGTTGCCCTTAAAAACTTTCTAATTCAACTCCGTTACATGATGAAACACAACAGGTTACTTTGGTTCGATTCAGATGCATTTACTCCATCAGCAATCATAGGCAAAGTAGGAAAACAAGCAGAATTTAGCAGTCATGTACTGATAAATAAAAAAAAAAGTATGGAGGGAAGCTCATCAAAATACAGTCCTTTGGAAGTATCATGCTTACCACATCTTGAGAAATTGTTAGCTATGTCGTATGATGTCAACTATGAATGTGCTAATGTCACAAACTTTAATAGAAATAGCAATTATAGGAAATTACAAACAACATATGGACCATAGATTAGAAAAAACTAAAGTTCAAAAAGGATTTCTAAATTTGATTAGAACTCAACAATTGTACATAAAGCATTGATCTAAAAGAACATAATAAGGTTCACTGAAAATGTCATGTGGGGCCAGGAGGGCGCCAGGCATGCAGTAGGGGCGCGGTCACCATGGTCAGATCAAGACCGCATGCCTTAGTGGAGAGGCTTCAGTCAAGCCTAGCATTTAGGAGGTTTCCAATATTAGGCGCGTGCAGCAAGAGTAGTCAAGCCTAGCATTTAGGAGGGTTTTCATCTCAGCTGCACATGCAACAGAGGCATCTCTAGGTTGCTAGTGCCGGTGAGCCTATTTATCCTTTGTAACGCACTCAGTTTGCAAGCAAGCAAGAACAATATTCCTATCTCCCAGTTCCCCTTCTTCAACAACAGGGCGTTGAGGGGTAAAACCTCGCCCCGAATCCAATTCCCCCAAATGCTCTAGTCTCCCTCTCCTAGCAATGGTTATCCCCTCTATCCTCCAAATGAATTAAGGTTTACGACATCTAGTATCATCTTGCTTTGGTTTCGATCCATTCCCATGGCTTCTGCTGCCGACGACGCCTTACGCGCCCTTGTCGAGGGGAATCTTCACATGTCTGAGCAGCTCCGTCGTATGTCCACAACGCTGGATTGCCTAAGGGCGTTGCTCGAGGTGAAGGTGAAGGAGGATCGTGAACGCCTGGCGGTAGAATGCCTACAGGCAGCAGCACGAGGACTCTTGGCACGCCGGTGGGTGCAGTCTCTCTGTGGGGAGATGTGCCTAGCTGTTATCTCTAGGGCCATCACGTGGCCATCATCGGAGGAGCAGGCAGTGGTGCGCCTGCAAGCAGCAGGGCGAGGTTTCCTTGTCCGGCGGGTGGTGCGGAAGATGCGCATGCTGCTCAGTTCGTCGCTGCAGTGTGCATTCAACCACTCGGGCTCGCCCATACGTCCTGTGGCTCCAATTGAACTGGAAGCCCAAGTATGGGGCCTTCCGGTGTAGCGAACGGCCAGCACCACCCAGCAACAAGCATCGACAGTGGCGGCCGTCTCATTTGTTCTAGCACACGCCTTGGTGCTAGACAGATCCAGCGTACGAGTGGGCGGGTACATCCACCACTCTTCATCCCACGTGAAGCCAGCGGTTGGGCTCTTTCCATGGGATCCAGGAGGATATAGTTGCAGTCCAAATTTATTCCATATTTTAGTTCCCAATTTATTTCATATTTTAGTTTTAAATAACAAAGGTAAGCCGAGATGTAAAAGGCTACCCTAGGTCGTGTTAAGTAGGTTTGCGGCAGCTCGTGGGTGAGCTGCTCCGAAAGGGGGGAGAGATGTCATGTGGGGCCAGGAGGGCGCCAGGCATGCAGTAGGGGCGCGGTCACCATGGTCAGATCAAGACCGCATGCCTTAGTGGAGAGGCTTCAGTCAAGCCTAGCATTTAGGAGGTTTCCAATATCAGGCGCATGCAGCAAGAGTAGTCAAGCCTAGCATTTTGGAGGGTTTTAATCTCAGCCGCGCATGCAACAGAGGCATCTCTAGGTTGCTAGTGCCGGTGAGCCTATTTATCCTTTGTAACGCACTCGGTTTGCAAGCAAGCAAGAACAATATTCCTATCTCCCAGTTCCCCTTCTTCAACAACAGGACGCTGAGGGCTAAAACCTCGCCCCGAATCCAATTCCCCCAAATGCTCTAGTCTCCCTCCACGCCGATTTTGCCCGGCCTTCCTCCTAGCAATGGTTATCCCCTCTATCCTCCAAATGAATTAAGGTTTACGACAGAAAATTATTTTTTGTGGATTCTTTTATGTATGAATGTGAATAGAAAATAAGAAAATAATCACCCTGCAGAACCATCATACCTTTTTTATTTTTGTAACATCTTTGTCAGCAGTATTATGCGAAGACTTCTCAGTGTTCGGTTCCTAAAAATATGATAGAAAACATGGATGAAACATATAGCTAGTAAAGTGCATAGAAAATGTAAAGAATGCAGTAAAAGTTCATACACCAAACATGACAGTGCTCCTAGTTTTCCTGCGCTTTGTGATTCTTCCATTTGCTGTCTCAACTTCATATTCATGGTGTGTTACCTATTTTAACTAAAGAAGTGAGAAACCCCACAGGATAATATGAAATTCACAAATTATTGCATTCAGGAAAACATAATCTGACCTATGCTAGCTCAAGCTACAAAAAATAAAGAAATATGTTGAAGTAATCACCTTTCTATGTTTAGGAATGTCCTGAGACACGTTGTCTACCTTTCTCAACATGTTCGAAATTGGTGATTCTAAAATCCCAGGTAAGTTTACATCCTGAAACATAGCAAAAAAAGGACTTGATTCCAACTTTCTCAAATAAGTGTATTTGCACAGCCTACCACTGAAAATAATGGCATCTTACCTTCCGTTTGGTCTCCGGACTTGCCAACTGGACCTCATGTTCTTTTCTTCCATATGGATCTCTCCTCTTAATCGACGAAACAGAGTATTCCTGAAAAATCTATGCACTTTGTAAGGACTGAGTAACATGTACGAGGCATCATGACGAGCTAAATTAGAAAGGAGAATCAACTGATGTCTCACTTAAACAGGGAAAAAACAAGATAGGAATTTGGACCAGCCTAGTGCTTCCAACATGTTGAAACTTCATATGCATTTTTCTAACAATTTTCAAAAAGCACTTCACCAAAATCTAGATGAAAAACTACCTTGTGATTTAGCATATTTCCTTAACTATCAGACTATTTCCTTAGTAATTAAGATAGATGAACCAAAATGTTTTCTATTTCATTGATTCTTCTAAGAAATTAGTAATACCATTTAGAGAGAATTATGATCAGGATGACAAATATGAAACACAGCTACTAGTACTCTAGAAAATAGGATATACATGCATTGAATGAAGATTTTGTTCAGATATTTGCAAGCAACAAAAGTATAAGTAGGATCACAATCAAATGAAAATCACAATGTGCCAAAGCAACCCAGTGCAGAACAGGAGGGCTTGAAACCTACACTTTGTCCATAGTCCATGTATATAAAATAAATCAAAGCATATAATGAATTCAAAGAAGACAAACTGACAAAAGTGCACAGCAAACCATGCTGCAGTATGTCCATGTAAGATTTAAATTCAGAAATGAAACTAATGGTTATATTTAATTTCTGTTTGAATTAATGATTGCACGGCCAAATTGAAAATTAAAATAACATATTCTTTCATTAGTAGTGCTACTGGACCATATGTGCATTCCAAACATGATACTACTTTAACAATTATGGGTGCTTTACACTTGCTTTTCCAAACAACATGAACTAAAAAGCATCGAAGGGCGTAAAACAGCTATTGCAATCCAATCAGAATAAGGCCCAATTAATTGCGTATGAAATAACAGGCCTCAAAGGTGTAGAGCCATAGTAGTGTAATACCATTAAGTTATTTCGTCAATTTGATTCTCTCGGTAGGGGCAGAACACTATGTTAGAAATGCGGAACCTAGAAAAAAATATTTTCTGATTAATGTAGAACCTACAAAAAGCTATTTGCACAAGGTATCCATTCCGTGAGACAATTGACCTTACTTAGTGAGAACATATTGACTACATAATTATGTTCAAGGCTTAGCATGCTATGCAATCAATACACTAAAACAAACATTGAATGCATGTGACATGTACATCACTTAGTTATGAACGTATCCAAACTTGGTGAGTAGACAGAACCTTCTTAGAGTTCACTTCTTGATCAACTTGTTGACTTTCTCCCATTACTTTCCACTGTAATTGTAACAATGCTCTTTGCTTCTCCTCCTGCACCATAGAATGCTTTAAGTATTTACTAAAGTGTCTATCTTCAAAAGTCAAAACGACGAAAATACCAATCAGGCAATCACCACCTTGGACTTCTGAAGCTCCAGTTCCTCCTGCATCCTCTGGCATTCTTCCTCATGATGCATCCTTAGTGATTTTATTTGAAGTTCATGCTCTTTTCTGAGCAATGACAGCCTCTGCATATTTATACAGATTTCATCAGTCTGGAAAACTTCCATGATCAAAGCTTGTTGCAGAATTTGCTACTGACCTCCCTCAATTCATTCTCAGCCTGAGACTGAATGCGCTGCAGTTCTTCTTTGTGATGAGCCTGGAGAATTGACTCTTTAAGCTCATTATCCTGCTGAATTCTCGCCACCTGAATATCAGCAAATCGACCTTCATGGTCATTTCAGGGGGGGAATACACACTTTTAATCAAACTAGCTACTGTGTAGCATTTAATTATATCCTATTTTTGACACCATGTAAAAAAAAGTTAAATAAGACTTCTTAAAAAAATATTAGTATTTCACTAGTTATGCAATGTAGATCCATAAGTTATGGCAATAACAGTTTGAAAGCCTAAAATTTTACAGGAACATAATTTTAAAATGGTTTATTGGATATCATGCTGTGGAATATCATATCTAAGCTGCTGCGAAAGTGCGAAACCAAACGGAAACCAAAGTGCTATTGGAGCCTCAAATTTTGTCAGCAGTATGCTATGAGCTGTGTGCCAGATGAATATAATGTAAATCACAAAAACCATCTTCAGTGCTTACCCTAAAGCACCTAGAAATAATCTTTAAACTAATTGACCTTAGGATATTTTGGTATGGTTTTCTTTTTCTCAACATGGCAAGGCCATTTAGGAACTGCAATTTGAAGAAAGGAACACCGAGGACGTCTAGTAACATTTTGATGTACTAAACCTTTTCAGCAGAGAACCCTTAAAAGAAAGTCTCCATGCAAGTCTGTATAAAAGTCCAAGCTATCAGCACCCTAACGCATTGGCTTACTTTGTCCAACTATTTCAGCACCAACATTTTGCATCATTCCATGTCATAACACATGCGCTAAGTCTTAAGGAAGAGTAAACTTAATTGCTTAAAATGAAGAAAACCAAACTCGTTCAACTTACCATTGTGCCATGTTCCTCCTTAAGGCAAATCAAATACCTCTCAGAATCATGCTTGTTCTGTGATATCTTTTCGTTGCATTTGTTTTCAATTTCCCTTATTAGCTTTTCTGCCTGAATTTCCAAACATTCATAAAAATTATGGCATAAGAATAACTTGAGCATTCTAGATATCTAGCACAAATAATTTCTGAAATAGAAGCTAACTTACCTTTTCTTTTTCGGCATTAGTAATTTCTATCTTTTCAAGTTCATATTTCTTACGGATTTCATTGATCGCCTGTAAATTTCATTTGCAAAACTGTAATTTATTTGCGATCCAGAAGCCAAAGTACTCCACAACTAATAGAAATGTAATACCTGGTCATTTTTGAGAGATAGCTCTTCCAAATGCTTGGATAGCTCTATCTTTTCACCTTCAAGCATGAGATCATACTGTTTTTTTGCCTCAATAAGTTGGCACTCTGTTGCAGAAAGTGATGCTTCGACCTGGGCATTGGATTCAAAAGGCTGTGTTAAGTACTTATGTTATCTATAAACCATCACATTATGATATTTAAAAGATCTAAAAAAACACAAACCTGTAATTTCTGGTCCTCCAAAGTCTTCTCTCTTTCTACAGAACAACGATAGAGTTGCTCCTTCTCATCCAGAACACTGCGAAGCTGGTTGATCTGATTCTCAAGTGTATTAACCTGCTGGTCACGCTTAGTTATCTCTCCTTGCAGAGATTCAGCATTATTAGATTTCTCTTCCATAATGGATTGCACTTGGCCTAGAAGCTCCTGATTATCTGATTCTAGCTTCAAAATCTTTTGAAGCAACTCTTGCTGCATATACAATATCATGAGTAAGGAAGCTTACACATCATCAATATTTTTTCAATAGCAAATGAATTTGTAACTGGGCCAGATAGTTGAAAAACCTTGTGATTTTCAGCAAGGGTAGAATCTTCTAGCAACTTTTGAATTCTCCCTTGTAGTTCAGAAGCTATTTTTTCTAACTGATTAATGTTGGAGGCAGAAACTTCAGCTTCAGACTCTAATCTTCTGATCTTATCTTCAGCCACTTGGCATTCCTCAACATGTTGAACCATAACAATTTCTTGAGTTCTCTGCAACTCTCTGAGTCTGGACTTCAGTTCTTCAATTTCAGTTTTCAGAGCATTGTTTTCTGACGTCAAATCTACATACTGGCTTTGGAGATGTTCAAATTTATCCTTAGAAGATCTTGTCATTAGCATTTTCTCCTTTTGGGCCATTTCATTGAACCTTTCAAATGAAGAAATCAGCCTAGACACATGACTTGACACAGAGGCATGCTCTTTATCTAGCTCATTTACTTTAACCATGAAGCTGCTAAGCAATTCCTTAAGATCCTTATTGTCCTGGCATAGTTTTTCAGTTTCCAGAATGTATCCCTTATTCATAAGCTCCAAGCTGTTCTTTTCACTTTCACTGCTTGCTAGGCTTCCTTTCAGGCTGATACAAACATCTTCTTTTAGTTTCAGCTCTTGCTCCATGCATTGCAAGCGGGAGTCGAGACATATCAAGCGGGATTTATTTTCCTCAACTGAACCCTCCAACTGCTTGATGAGGGAATCTGCATATATAAGTTCAGTTATATTATTCAGGTTAATACTGTTGCATGTTAGGCACACCTCAAAGTGGAAACCACTGGATGAAATATCGTATTCCCTTTCCTCAAACTCCCACCACAGTTTGGGAATGAAACAAGTGGGATATTAAAATGAATAGAAAAAAGGAACCAAAGAAGTCAGCAATTTTATGGACTTATTCATCACATTTCTACTTTTCTACTACTTGCCCATTCCCAGCTACTTTGTTCCTGTATCCTATTGATGCAGTTTAATTATATGACCAATACCAATTCTGACACATCATTTGTTACAGAAAATTTAACTTATACCTTTTTCCTTTATCGTAGTATCATTTGAATACAGTCGTTCCTTGTAACTTTGATCCATCTCTTCTTTCTCTTGTTTGATCTGCAACATCTCCTGTCGCCCTAAAATTAACAGGACAATAGACTTTATTGTCACATTATTTCAGAAACACTTAGAACAATGCAGATTATTGTTTACTCAGATATTAATGTATCATATCAGTGTACGCAGAGGTACAGAACATATGCACAGTTTATAGTATAAGGTTACTAAGTCGTTGATTCTAAACAGATCTCCATTAACTTGTGCTGGTTGTGGATTGTTCAGAGACCGACCAACCTGAAATTATCTTTTGTTCCGCATCCTCCAATTTTGTTGATAAATCACGCAACAGGCAGTTGAATTCATCCAGATCTTTCGAATTCTTCCCAAGCATCTCCTCAAAAAACTTCTTATCTTCCTCAGCTGTAAGTGTATTGTTTCACCAGTGACCAGTCAGATTTGAACAACAGTTGGGCAAAGTAAATGTCACCGTAACTTACCTTGTTCTGTCTGACTAGCGAGCTGCTGCAGTGTTTCAGTCAGTTGATCACACAAGGTCTTTGTTGAGGAGAGTTTCGAATCTAATCCCTGCCAGAGCTTCGAATCTTCAGTCTGCTTCACCTTAAGCTTTGCATTTTCATTCACAGCTTGTTGAAGTTTTCCCTCTAAAAGGTTTATCTGTTCTGTTGCTCTTCTCAATTTGACATGCTGAATTCATATAAAATGATATGCATCAGTAATAAGAAATCCTGACGAAGACCAAAATAATAGTTGGTGTAGAAAAACAATGATACATGCCTATAAACTCGCTTCACATTTGAGCCAATTTAACCTATTGCACCAGAACATTTGCAACATGAAAGGTAACTGAGCAATGCCATATTGCCATATACTGTGTCACTCTGAATTTAATAGCACTATCCGCACCAAACAGATGTTTCTTATTAAAACACATAATAGATTCCTAAGAGGCAATGTCTCTTGTCTTAGTTGTCTAGTTAAGTTCAGGATCAGCACAAAAGAAGAACATACAGAACAAAACAGTGACAAATGAGAAGGTGGACTTCCCAGATTTTGCAAGTGAGCAATGTTCAGAGCTCTTTCACAGGAAAAATATGAATTCAAAGAGTACATGCATCCAGAAAATAATTAGAGTGATCCTTTTTCTTACACAAATGAGAGTGACTCCGGTGATACTGAAAAGGCACAATATCCAATTCCAACATACCAAAGGTCAAATTACTCAACACTAAATATATATGTAACTTTCAGGGAAATAAACAAGGGAAACACTGCAAAGAGAAAGTAAAATCACGAGCTGCAGACTAACTATAGAGAGTGCAGGCTTCGACTTTGAACAACCGGGGTAAATTTCAGGAATGATTCAATTTATGCAATCGAATCATACGAGCTATATATTGAGCCAGTACAGTTCCACCATAAGGCAAAAACGTTGCAGAATGTTGAGAAATCATACCGCCATTTCTAGATCAGTCTTCACTGAAGCCTGCTCCTTGACCAGTTTCTCTGCAACCAAACAAAAATTCTAAGAGAAATTAGTAATGACACATAGATTAATGTAACTTGTCAAACCAAAGTGGAGGCAAAAACGAAATCAGAACCTGCTGTGATCTTAAGATTGGCGAAGCTCCCATACGAAGTACCCCCAGTATCCGGGGAGGGCCTGGGGTTTGCGGCCTTCATGGCCATCGAGGCGGGTCCAGCGAGGGATCGGAACCCCTCGAGGCTCCTAAGACCCGATAGCTTCTGCATCCTGTCAACGGTCCCAATACGAGGACATGGGTGAAAAGTTAGTAGGCATCAAATAGCCAAATAGCTTAGGGTTTGGGTGCTCGGTTTCGCACAATCGCACGGCAGGAAGGGAAGAGAAAGGGTGGGAATACCTGATGGGTGCTCGTCGCCGGAGAAGAGACCGACGAAGGCCTCGGCACCTGGCGTAGGGCGGCGGCGGTAGCCCACACCCAGTCTTCGCAGAGAGAGAGAGCGAGAGAGAGAGAGCACCGAGCACGCGGGTGATGGTGGATCGTGAATGAGGAATTGGGGATGCGGGGGAAGAAAGCGAGCAAGCGCGCGCGCACGCGGCGGGGTGAAGTTAAACGAATGCGGCGCGCGGCGGACGGCGGCAGTACAGTCGGTTGTTCGGCCCAGGCGGAGTGCCAGCACGCGGGCCTTCTCCTGGGCCGTTCTTTTTTATTTTCTTTTTGCAATTTCTCTTTTCCGTATTTCTTTCTTTCTCTTTTTATTTACCTTTTCCTTCTTTATTCTTTCCGTGGGCGTTACGTTGCCGATGGTCAGCGAAACATTTTGGTTTCAAATGTGCACTTTGGAATCACCCTGTTCGTTTCAACTTATCAGCCCGGTTTATCAGTCATGGTACAGTGTTTTTCTCTCATAACAAAACAGCATGAGTCGATTTATCAGTCGTAAAAACCGTCAGTCGAACAACTTCAATAATATTTATTACTACCTCCGTCCTGAAAAGAATGCAACTATGGATTGCATGCCACGAAAAGTGGTTCACGTTTGACAAGTTTTTAGTGAATAATATTCATATTTATGGCTTTAAATTAATTTATTATGTAAATATATGTCGTAATTAATCTGATAATATTTATTTAGTATCATAAACATGGATGTTTTTTATCTTTAATTGATCAAACTTAATGTACTAAAACGTGACACTGTGCTAGAATTGCATTCTTTTGGGGACGGAGGTAGTAGTACACTAGATAAACAAATGGTATAATAAACCTACCTAGGATAATAAACCCTAATTATGTGGTGTTTCGATGGAGACTGGATTGGGATAGGGATATCCCACCCTCTAGAGGCTAATATTATATCATAACCATCTATTCTTTATACCTTATTTAGTTTTAGTCGTTCATCTATTTTCCTACCCCTATCCCCACCCCCCTATATCCCTATATCTAAACGTAAGAATAAAGACTTACCCACCAACCAAGACACACGTCTCGCTGTAACTGTAAAGTTACATTTATTTAGAACTGATTGCTAGCTGTATCCTATTTCTTACAAAATTTGACGTGGTAGACGTTTGTTGTGTTCTTTTCAAACTCCTATAGGGTGTGTTCACTTCGCGAAAAGTAGCTGAAAAGTTATTGTAGCATGTTTCGTTGTTATTTGGTAAAATTTGTCCAATTATAGACTAACTAGGCTCAAAAGATTCGTCCCGACATTTACAGACAAACTATGCAATTAGTTATCTTTTTTACCTACGTTTAATGCTCCATGCATGCGTCGAAAGATTTGATGTGATGTGTGTAAGAGGAAATATTTTGGGTTGGGAGGAGGAAGTGAACGAGGCCATAGTTCAATGTTTTGTGCGGATACTAAATAAAGAATTATGAACTTTCCAATCAAAACCATGAATATCTTCACGGCACTGCCAGCAACGGTGCCTGATGGCATAATCAGATCACGTGATGTATTAAGTGTTTTTTATCTTCAATTCTGAGTTGAGATTTCAGATCATAGTGATGTATTAAGTCTTGTATTTTATGTTCAATAAAGGCCTCTAAAGATTCTATTTAATCATGAACCACACTTTTTCTTGCTCTGTGTGCAGTTCAGCTTTGGAGCGTAGCGTCCATCGGAGTCGCTTGCTGCAATTATTGGATATGATCACATGAAATACATTCCTAGAAACTTTTCTTTGTTATGAACTTCAGTTTGAACAGTTAGAACTCATAAGGACATGAGGTCGTTTAGGGATGGGCAAGCTCCATTTGGAGAGGGGAAAAAGGAACATAATCTGATTATTGTTGCAATGATGTATGTAGGCCTGCTGGAATATTTTTTAGAATTTTGTTCTGGAAGTATAGGATTGATATGTTGTGTTTATCACATTTCTCCGGTTAATCTTAGCCTTTTGACTTTTTGACATTGTTATTTCCCTCTTTTTAAAAAAAATCATCTTCCCCATATCGTTAGCACGGGCATGTGAGGATTTAGGTGGCTTCAAAAGATATAATGGTTGTGATGTTATTTATTTGTAATGTTGCTCTTTAAGAAACATAGTATTTTGTTTTTGACCATAGCGTTAGCACAGGCAAGAAAAAAAAACTTCGTTTGGTTATTTTCGTGTGCATCTCTGAAATGTCGCCGTGGCGTTAACACAAGCACTATACTAGTTAACCATGGTACATTATTTTTCTCTCACAACAAAACAACATCAGTCAGTTTATCAGCCGCAAAAACTATCAGCCGGACAACTTCAATAACATTTATACTACCTCCGTCCTGAAAAGAATGTGGTTGCGTGGCACAAAAAGTGATTCACGTTTTGACCAAGCTTTTATTGAATAAATATTCACATTTATGGCTTTAAATTAATTTATTATAAAAATATATATCGTAATTAATCTGATGGTATTTATTTGGTATCATAAACATGTATATTTTTTTATCTATAATTAGTCAAATTTAATGTACTAAAATGTGACACTGTGCTAGAATTATATTCTTTTGGGGACGGAGGTAGTAGTACATTAGATAAACAAATGGTATAATAAAACCTACCCAGGATAATAAACCTTAAGAATAAAGACTTATCAACCAACTAAAACACATGTTTTACTGTAACTATAAAGGTAGTTTTAGGCCCATTTGGTAGGGATTCTCAACCCGTTCGTAGAGCTGTTTTTGAGCTCTGAGTGCCAAACGCTAGGAAACGAGCAGCTCCCACAAAGGATCCCCGCATTTTTTCGCTCTCACATGCTAGTGGCGTCCGTCGGAGCCAAAAAAATCGAGCTTCCACCGGCTCCTGTGCCAGACCCAGCTAACATGATATCTCTTTGCCCCTAAAGTTCACAGGAATTACAACATCTGCCATCGTCTTCCCACCCAACCTTATCAGCCTGTCCACGTTGAGCCGCACGCAGAGCAGCTCCATTGCTCCTTTCCTCCATGGATGCACAGCAGCATGATAGGCAAGATGGCGAGGGGGTTCTGGAGACCGGTAGATCCGGCGACACTCAAGATGGATCCATGGGCGTGGTGGTCTCGGAAAGAGTGACGGTAGGAGGTTACTCCGCCCTCCTCGGTTGGTCGGGCATCGCCCCAAGCGGTGGCTCATGGCCGGGCGCATGCCCTGGTTGCCCAGCACCAGGCGGTGGCGCGTGGCTGGGCGGCGGCGCATGGTCGGGAGCGCCCCCGTTCGGCGACGCATGGCCGGGCGCGGGCGCAAGAGGCGTCACGTGGCCGAGGGCGGCCGTAGGAGGCGGCCCCTGGGCGGGCGTGCCCGCAGGCGGCGGTGCAAACTCGAGCGTCGGTGAACAAGCCACCCTATGGCCTTCGTGTGCAGATGCGTCAACCGGTGTTCGTGGCAGTGGCAGCTAGGATTGGCCGGATTTTTATGCACAAGTTGCCGCAACTTTTAGGCCGGTTGGAGGACAAATGAAGATCCTGGGGCTGTTCGTGAGGAGATTGGCGGCTCATCAGCTGGTCAGGGTCGTGGTGCCTCTGGTTGGCGACGAGGTGGGAGAAGTAGTCGCGCACAGAGGCCGCCAGTTCCCGTTGCCCCTGCATCTGACACCGTTGATCTCACTGATTCAAGGTATACACTTGCATCTCGTATTCCTTTTGTACAGATCAATTTTGAGCTTTGATGATGAAAATATTTGCATAGTCCTAATATGTAGCTTGCCACCATCTTATGAACATTAATTTGCACACAACAGCGAGGTCGTTTGGGATGATGAGAATACTAGTATATTGTGTGACATTTTTGCCGATGAAGTTCTGAAAGGGAACCGTGCGAACACTCATTTGAGTAAGACCGGGTATAAGAATGTAATACAAAGGTTCAAAGATCGGACTGGACTTGAGTACAGTAGAAGGCAATTCAAGAATAAATGGGATAAATTGAAAGGCAAATATAGTATTTGGAAGAAGCTTACCAACAAGCAGACAGGCATTGGATGGGATGCAGGGAGAAAGAATATTGATATGCTAGAGAGTTGGTGGAAGCTGCAATCAAAAGTAAATGTCTTTGTGAGTTCAATTTTTTTTTGTAAAATTTGATGATATCTGACTGTGCACCCAATAATTATTTTGTTTTTGCAATTTAGGAAATCAAGGGATGCATGCGGTTCAGGCACAGAGGCCTCCAGAATGAAGATAAGTTAGAAATTATGTTTGAAGATCTTCGTAACACAGATGATGATGCATGGTGTGCCTCTAGTGGTGTACCACCTTGCCACGCGAGCCCGTCATGTGACAATTCGCCCCTCGATGTTGATGAAGAAGATGAAGACAACGTCGATGGGGACAGTGAACCGGAGGCGGTGACACCAACTACTGTGACTGGAAAGAGAAGCGGAGGGACAGTCACCAACAAAGGAAAGAAACCTAAGACAACTACAGGTCTTTGGTTCCAAGAACATATGGGTAAAATTGTTGAGATAAATGAGATGACAACTGTTTCTTGTAAGTCCATTGCAAAGAGGGAGCCACACCCTGGATGTTCCATAGAAGATGTCATGGCCTTGGTTGTGTAGTGTGGTGCTATGCCAAGATCAAATGAGCATTTCATTGCTTTACTAAGAGGGCCGAGAGAGAGATGTTCATGACTATGCATACTCCTGAGGATAGGTTTGATTGGTTGAGGAGGAAATATGAGTGGATGACTAGAAATGATGTCCCCAAGTAGAGCTTACCATTCCATTTATGTTGCAGGACCATGTATCCTTCTATTTAGACTAAAATGTGATTTATGTTGCATGCCTATGTATCCTTTTATTTAGACCAAGTTGCAATGTTTTATTTGTTTGGTACAATTGTAATGACTTGGACGTATATTCATGAGTGTCCTTTTTATTGGTGTGTACAGATCTGATTCTTCTGGTTCTGACACGGATGGTAGTGGTTCCGATGATAATGAGAGGGTTTCAAAAACTGTTATTGTTGCGTTCCAATCAAAATAATCTATTTGCTACCGGCCTTGTTGCTGTCAAGTACTACATGACTTATCTTGACAAAAATGAAGCTAGAACTCCCGCACAGTCTGGATTTGCATGGACTATGGAGATACTGATGACTCCAGGAGAAAGCGAAAAAATGTTCAGAATGACTGCAACATTGTTCCATCAGCGGCATGACTTGTTAGTGAGTACATATGGTCTCCAATCATCTCTTCACATGAATTCCATAGAATCACTTGCTATGTTTCTGGTAGTTTGTGGGCATGGTATGTCCAACATGCTCTACATGGTATATTCAAGCATGCTGGACAGCTGGAGAGACAATTAGTCGAAAATTTGAGGATGTGTTGGTTTGTTTGGTGTCCATATGTGAGGACTATATCAGGCCGATCGATCCTAATTTCTCAACCACTTACTCTAGGATCAGTAATGATCGAAGGATGATGCCACATTTTGAAGATTGCATTGGAGCACTAGATGGTACTCACATCTCAGCAACACCTCCTCCGAGTGACTTTATTAGATACCTTGGTCAAAGTGGTAAACCGACACAGAATGTTCTTGCTATTGTTGATTTTGACATGCGGTTCACATATATATCTATTGGGCAGCCAGGATCGATGCATGACACTAATGTGCTCTTTCATGCACATAAGAATGATCAGGACAAATTTCCACACCCTCCAAAAGGTATGCATGGATGGATCCTAGTTTTTTTTTCAAAATTGTTTTCAAATTATTTTACATGCAACTCATATATCTTCAAATTTGCATATCTGTACCCAGGGAAATATTATCATCTTGATGCTAGATACCCAAATAGACCTGTATACTTAGCACCTTATAAGGGTCAAAGGTATCATGTGCTAGAATGGAGGAAGGGTCCTGCTCCAAGTGGTGAGCAAGAGTTGTTTAACCATTTGCATTCAAGTATTCGGAATGTGGTGGAGCGCTCATTTGGTGTGTGGAAAATGAAGTGGAGAATCCTTCTTAAAATGCCGAGTTATCCAATAGAGAAGCAAAAGATGATTGTTGCTACAACCATGTGTTTACATAACTTCATTCGTGAGAACAGTGTGGACGACAAACTTTTTAGTAAATGTGTCCGTAATTTGGATTATGTGCCCACTATACCTTCACGTTATAGCAAGTATGTTCCTACTAGAAATATTGGTGATACGTCAACTTCAGAATCCAGTGATAGGAACATGGATAAATTTCGAGATGACCTTGCAAGGGCTATCTACCTATCTAGATCATCATGAGCATGTGTGTTTGGTTGTACCAAGAATTGTGGTGTTTGTGAACTTTTGTTAACATGCATGTAATAGGTGGGCCATGACTTTGCAATATAAGCAAACCACTAATTATTGCTTGTCAATAATTTGTATTTTTTTAATTTAAAAAACAATGAGATATAGATACATCTGCAAGCATATAACAAACATGATGAGCTATTCAGCCCCGCATCTTCGACATTTTCCCTATCTTAGTCATTCATAGCAGACACGAAGAGTTGTTCAGCCAAACGGTTTTCCAAAATAGCTCTATCTCCACCAGAGAATCTGCTCCAGCACAAGAGCCAGAGGCAGAGCTGTTTTGGAGGAGCTGGAGCCCTACCAAACAGGGCCTTATTCAGAATTGATTGCTAACCGTTTTCTATTTCTTACTAAATTTGACGTGATAGACGTTTGTTGCGTCCTTTCCTAACTCCATTCTCTTGCCGAACTTAAGAGTTGGATGCATGATTTGTCATAAAGGCGTACTCCCTCTGTTTTCCAAAAAAAAAGTCATCTAGGATTTTGTGCTGATCAAATTTTTTAAAAAATGACTAATTAGTAGAAAATATTAGTAATGTTTGTATCTTCAAATAAGTTTTAGACCACTTTAACTAATGTTTGTATCTTCAAATAATGTTTGTATCCTAGTGATGACTTAGACCTCGTGTTGAATTTGATGACTAAATTTTAGACCACTTTAACTCTTAATATTCTAACAATAGATCTAAAGTGTTGTCTAAAGTTTAGCCAACCTTAAAAAACTTTAGACCACTCAAGTGACTAAAATGGTCTAAAATTTTAGTCTTTAATTTTGGCTAACTAAAATTTGGACCATAAAATCTAAAATATACGTTTAAAATGTGAGTTTTTGAAAAGACTTTCCAAGATGCTAGTTAGCCGCATTTGGTAACAGCCAGACATGAAACCTCTTGTTATGATGTACTTTTTTTTGGATCATTTTAAAATGTCATTCTGGTATTTGTGCTGGTATTTTTTTAAAAAAAACTAGTTAAGTGCCCATGTGTTGCTACGAGTATGCAACGTATAGGGAAAACCGATGTACGGGCTGGATGTTGCGTGACAGAGAGGGTATGGATGTCGGATTCATAATTTTGCATATTGGTATAAGCAGAGAAACCATAGTATTTTTTTCCTTTAAACAGCAACCAACGTGATTCACTCGTTAACATACAACCAATAAAATAAAATATATATATAGAATCCTATGTCATTACAAATAATTAACATTAAACACATAATTCAAACTAATTTTTTAATAAAGAAACGATGTTTTTGACTCCACCTAGACGAGGAAAAAGTAAGCGACAATTCATTCTTTTTTCTTTGCTCATGTTTATTTATGCATTTAATTAATAATTAAAAAGTACTTATTATTCAACATGAGAATCTAAATACGGCAATTGCAACTATTAATGTAAGTAATGACACCCTGGTTGTTCGCCATTGGTGCACATTTTTCATATTGGAGCCTATTGACCTCATAAGCTCGAGCACTGAGTGCATCTTTAATTCGGTCATTGTCAGAAGCATCATTACGTATTCGATACCTGACAACTATAAGATAAATGTCAGTTGTCTCTAACATGAAGTTTGTAATTATATAAAAAATTATTTTTGAGAACGATGCTTAATTTTATACTTTGGATCGGGAAGGTTACCTCCTAGAGATGCAAAAAAGGGCAGTTATCCCTTGGGCCCACAAAAGTAATGGAACTATTTGCCTCCATTGTCAGACAACCTATGATGTAAATTGACGGTTATTAATTGTGTTGTTGGTAATACAAAATTTAATCATGTTTAAATCAACTTACGTGCATATAAGTCCACAGCCACGTTAGTGGCAATGAGAAAATAGTTTTCATTACCAGCTGAAAAAAATAGATCTAAATTTTCACAAGCATCATCCGTGAATACCCTGAGAAATGCAATCCACTCACTACATAAGAAAAAAGTTATAGTTATTATAGTGATTAGACAAAAACATATGAACGTTAAAAGCGTAATTTTTCCTTGATAGGCACTTACTCGTCTACGAGTGTAAGCTCCCTAAACGTATTAGGAAACAAGGTACTGCAGTCCCACGGTCCGACGTGAGCCACAACAGCTACCACATCAACACGTGAATTGTTTGGATAGCTCAAGGCTTCGTCCAATGTTACGAAAGATCCAGCACAGATAGCCATCGTGCGTAGTGCTGTAAAAAAATCAAGTAGGAGTGTATGATATAATCAATAGTAAGTAAGAAAAAAATATATGGGGTGTGAACCAATAATCAAAGAATAGAACTCTAGAGAGAAAACAAATAGTTGATGGCTCGGCAATCTATTGCAAATTACAATTAAGGTAGACACACGGGAGGCAACTTTTGGCAAATTGCAAATTGCGATAAGAACTCAGTACGGAGGATTGGGGAGCCCTGCCTGCTCTAATGCTAAACGAGGCCCAAGTAATGTAACAGACCGGTCCAGAAAGGGCAGAAGCCCACTCTGCCCCGCCACTTGCTGCTGGCTACTCCCGTATCCCCGAGCAGCCATCCCTTCCGGCAGGTCGAGGTATTCGGTCAATAGTCCGGGGACAGGGACGCCACTTGAGGGTGGGGGTTCCGCCCGGAGGGGAGGAAGGGCGGCCGGCCAACCTCGCCGTATGGGTCGGTCCGCCTATGGACCACGGCTACGGCGCCATGGCTCGTGCGGTGAGGATCGCCGGCGCAAGTTCGGGCCTGGGCTAGAGGCCACACGGAGGGTGTAGAGGCCTACCGCACAAGGGTACGAGCTCACCGCGGAACTGATGGCGGTGTTCTCGGCGTCGGTTCGGCGCGGAGAGGGAGAAGACGGACGGTGGCGGGCGGCAGCTCTAGCGGCGAGGCCTGTATGTGGGGGATTAGGAGCTCGGTCAAGCTTCGGCAATGGCGTTGTCAGCGGCGAATGGCGGCGCTGCAGGGTGGGAGAGAGAGCGGAGATATGTTGGGCGGTGGTGGCGTGAGTGCGTGAGTTTACGGGCTCTCTTTTTGAAGGACAGAGGAGGGATCGGAGAGGGCTGAGTCACGGGCCATGCCAACAATGGCGGCCGACTTGGTGCGCGAGAGACCAGGGATGCGAGAGAGGAGGCTGCGCGAGAGACCGGGGAGGCTAGGACGCCGGAGCGGTGGCGGCTTGGCTTGGTCCGCATAGAGCCGGTCGTGCGGGGCTCGGTATATGGAGACCCGGCCATGCCGGGCAGATAGGAAGGAGGCGGCGGAGGAACCGAGGAAGGGGAAAGGGGATGACCCTGATGACATACATCCTCAAGCTTGGTCTATGCCCATTACGGTTTTGGGGACTCACATGGGCCTTTTTACTAAACCATTTTTTTGCAACAATTTGGGTCACCCAAACCCGAGAGCGGAGCGCGCGCAGCTGAGAGGGGTTGGTCCAGAGTGGCCAACTCGGCTGAAGAGGAGGTTGGGTCAGACCGGCCGGACTTGGCTAGAGAGAGGGGAGGCAGTCTTTCTTTTTATTTCCTTTTTCTTTTGTAAATTCATTCTAGAATAAAAATCAATTGGTATTTGAACAAAATAAATTAGCATTGCACTTCGTGAAATTCACATAATTTGTACAAGCACTTCGTGAAATATAATTTGTACAAGCACTTCAGATAAATTATTACAAGCCCAAAAACTATTAAGATTATTTATAGATGAGTGTCCATGCGTTGCTACGAGTAAAACCTCTCATAGCATACAACCACACAAGCAGTGGGTCACGCCACAGATGGAGGGTGTGGACGTCGATTTGCATCGTGGTATAAATAGATAAGCAAACATGCATAAAAGAGAGAATTTGCTTGGTTTGCGTACTCATGTAAAGTTTTTATTTTTTCTTTTTGGCGGCAACCAACATCATTCGCTTATTCGGTAATCTTTTTTATGTAAAAAGTTAAATATTAATACGAGAGGAAAACACATTAGAAATACTATATTCAATAGGTTACAATAATATATACTATGTACATCTAATCAATAATATGTCAGTAAGTCATAACTACTTGTCTCTCATTTCTTTCCGACTTCTCTATTATTGTTACCTGAAATTCAGATAGATACAACTAATGTCTTATAAATGACACAAATGTAAAAGTATAACAGTTGTACAAAATAGAAGATAATACATTTTCATAGAGTGAGGACATCTTTGTAGACAATATTTTTCGTGTATGTACCATTTATTTTTGTCTTCTTTTTCTTATCGTTCTTATCAGCTGGTCGGACAACAAGGATCCTGATATTCGATCTAGCAGTAGCTCTAGATAGCACAACATACAACTGATCATGAGAGAACACTGATTCAGGCAAATACACACTAGCATTGGGGATAGTCTGCCCCTGTGCCTTGTTAATTGTCATGGCAAAACTAAGTCTAATAGAAAACTGCTTCCTCTTGAACTGGAATGGGAACATCTCGTCATCCGAGGGGCATAACGGAATCCGTGGTAGGAAGATTCGTTTTTCGGCATGGTCTCCGACCATAATTTCTGCATCAATAGTATTTCTTTGGAACCCTCGAACCACCAGCCTGGTTCCATTGCAAAGTCCACCCGCAGGGTCAATGTTCCTTAGCAATATGACTGGACACCCAATCTTGAGCTTTAACACATGTGGAGGGAGACCGTTGGGGGTCAAAGTATCGAGGAACTCAGATGGGTAGTAGTTATGTGATCATCCACCACACTGTCAAAGCTATGATACACCATCTCATCCCCTTGGAAATAGCTTATCATCTTCATGTTAATCATATCAACCCAGTTGTTCCGCTGAGATAATATTGCTCGTGAGATTATGTAGCTCTTGTTTGACATATTGGCATTGAGGGCAGGGAATATGTAGTCAATTAACGTATCAAGATCACTGTTTTCCCTGGTCTGTGGTATGCATATATCATCAGGAAGGCAGATTTCACCATCACCATTAACCTCCTCTGAGCCTCCCCCGATGCGTAGCAAGTATTCTGCAAACCACATATCGTTCTTTGCCCTCATGTTACGTACCAGTTTTAGATGTCGCATGGAATCCCAAAGGTACGACATCCGCAGCGAGGCACCAACTATTTGAGCTCTTGACCCTCTTCGAACAACCAGGAGAACCTGCCTGAAATCTCCACCAAACACCACAGTCTTCCCCCCAAACGGCAAGTTAGGACGGTCCATGATATCACGGAGGCTGTTGTCCAGCGCCTCAACACCTTGCCTCTTCATCATCGTCACCTCATCCCAAATAATAAGGGATGCGGTCCGAAGCAGCTTGGCGGTACCACTCTGTTTTGTGAAGGTGCAAAAGGCCCCATCGTCGAGGGTGAGGGGAATCTTAAAGCGCGAGTGAGCGGTTCTGCCACCAGGAATTATTGAGGCAGCAACACCAGATGTTGCCGTTGCCATGGCAATCTTGTTCTGACTACGTATGGTAGCGAGCAGGGCCCTGTACAGATAAGTCTTTCCGGTGCCATCAGGTCCATCCACAAAGAACAAATCCCCATGATCACTATCAATAGCAAACATAATCTCATTGTAGGCAGCTTGCTGCTCCTCGTTAAGGGTCTTTGATAGTGCCATGTCATCAACGCTTGCCTCAACGCTAGCCTCCTCGAAAATCTCCCTAGAAATATCACCAGATGGATCATATGTGTCATCGATATCAGGAAGTGGGTACATCTTTATGTCCTTCTGCATTGATTCTAACAACTTCCGAATATCTATGAGGACCATCTGCTCCACTGCGAAGTTGGACTGGTTATTACACCTGTAGTCCTCTATCATTGCCTCCTTATGCTTTTCCCAGAGATCCAACACATCACTCGGCTCACAAAAAATACCAAGATTGTTGCAAAGAGCCTTCGTAGTGCATATGGCATCATCCATAGAGTAGCTTCAGCAAGGCCCTCGTGCAGCGTGTTGTCCGCTTCAATGAGGCCCCTTCTTTCTGTAGCTTCACGAAAAGTCGGTAGGAGCTCACCAGAAACCGTCCTTAGATCAATGAATGAGGTTGCACCAACCACGTGGTTTAGAAGCACCCTAAGATAGTAACGCTCCCCTTCGGCCGGATTGGCACATACAACTCTTTTGATCTGTCTTAAACAATTCTTTTGTGCCCTTCTAATCCATTCTTTTCTTTGTGAGTCCCACTTATAGTACTCAGGAAAGTCCTGATACAATATACTGCGGGCATGTTCACATGTGTTTTTCTTCTCGAAGTAGGCTGTAAGCATCGACCTTTCAACACCTAGACGATTAAGCACTCGTCGAACACCTTCACGCTGGTGAAATGACACCATATGCATGTCAGGAAGATGCAGCTGCAAGGACAACACCGAAGGGGACCTATCACTTATATCAAAACCATATATCCTCCACAAGGCTTCTGGTGGAGTTACCCATCTAGCATCCCTGTATTGTTTGATCTCATCGATATTTCCTTTATTGTCCTCCTTGTCAGCCTCTCTCACAGCCACAGACGTGCGGTCATGACCCTTGTAGATGTACTTAAACAAATACTTGATGGCCTTTATGCTCCCACATGCCTCAACATTGATGTGGCAATTGAACAGACGTAGGAGGTATGGGTTGTAAGGCACGACCCATCTGTTGTCAAGGTCATGCCCACGAACTTTTTGTTTTCTACCATCGTCACGTCATCTGTAAACTGGGTATGAATCCTTGCCCTGTAATGTGGCATCACAGAAAGGGCGTGGGTAACGGTTCTTGCATGATTCACGACCCTTTGAGCATAGGCAATTGTGATTAAGTACTCCATAAGGGCCATGCATCATATGCTTTGTAACCATTTTATACAAGTCCGGATACTTCTTGTTTGGGAGCTCGGCTGAGATGAGAAGGTCATACTGCTCTGGGCACGTGATCTTGTAGCGTCCCTCTATGATTAGCAAAAAATGTGCGTGTGGTAGACCCCTCTTCTAGAACTCCACAACATACACGTGTGCACGAACCTTTCTAAGGATATCCTTTTTTAACAACAAGTGCTTAAGCTCTTCCAATTTTGCTCTAAAGACCCGATCAATAAGGTATGGATGATCCTGTGGTGTTTGTCCAGGGTACAACTCATGTGTGATCTCATCCCACTTTGGATTACATGTCATAGTCAGGAAGATGTCTGATTTTCCAAACCTTCGCACCAGTGCCATGGCATCCATGTACCTACGCCTCATGTCCCTCGGGCCTCCGATAAATGATGAAGGCATCACCGTCCACTTCCCAACAGCTTCTGATCTACCCTCACCAGCATGCAGGCTATCAACCAATCCTTGGTAAAGGTCGGCCCTAATCTTCGTTTGATGATTACGTATGTAATCCAATCGAGAACTCTCAATTTTTATGTACGTGTCCACCGCAAACTGTTGGAAAAGACGCTTACCATAAAGTATGGGATTAAAAATTCTTAGCCATATCTGGAACTTGTAGCAGTAGTAGTCACGCACAGAAACACATAAATTTCCCAGAGAGTCTACAAAAAAACTATGGTATTAGAGGTGTTCCTAGGATAACGGTTTGATATACATGAAAAGTATAAGAAGATAAACAAACCTGTTTCTTCTTCTTCTTCAGTACCACTATGAGCCTTACGCAGGGCACGAGCCATGTTGACATCCTCCATAGTAACACCTTTCTTTGGGATATCCATATGCCATCCAAGCTCACCGCTAGGGAAGAAAAGTGGGTATGAAAGAGCATCATAGCATCCATGGTATGATCGGATGCCATGCCTGCTCCTATCTTTCCCATGCAGGACAACACTATTCTGAAACTGACCAAGGAGTTCACTACCCTCGATCCAAACAGCAGCCACCTCTGAAGCCATCGACACGTTGTATGTCCTTTGGTCCAATCGCTGATCAAGGTTAAGTGTGAGACGATAGTCCTCGAGTTGTTCTGCCTGCCCCATACTCCTCAAATGTTGTGAGTACGGGTTGTCACGAAGGATGGCCACCAGTCTATCTATAACTTCTTTATCTTTTTGGTACTGCTCTTCACGACACCTTCGGTACCGTTGCTCAAGGCTCGGATCGTCATTGTAGAAATAAAGCTCAAGATGTCTGGGCTCCTTACCATCTTCTGTCTCAAATGACCTTATGTTGTGATAGATCATGCCATGTGCACGGAAGGTATATATGCCGCTGTTTCTGATGTTAGTAGTAGCACTGTCGAGGCGATAGTACACGGAAGTGAAAGAGAAGTGGCCCTTGAAAAATCTAATATTGTTACGGAAGTGCCTCGCGTCCGCGTCGGAGCTCGTCCAAAGCCTCATGAGCTGGTCTGGTATGACTGGCGCATTCAGCTCGACTTGTCCGTTGCGGCAACAGAACCCAGGAGGTTCTTTGTGAAACCTCTTCGCACTGCAGTGACGGCAATTTGGGACAGGTTTTAGCATGTGTGTCTCTCTAGGCATGTTACTATACACCTTTTCGTACGGGTCAGGTACTTTAGGGTCAGAAGTCGTGTCTTCCTCAGTAGTATCACTTTCGATATCGTCATCTGATTCCTCTATTGAAATGACATTTGAACATAAAAATGAAGGTTAGATAAAGGAGTGGTTGTTTAGAAAGGTATTCGATATTTGGTACAAATACCTTGCCTAGCAAACAGGTATCCCTCATCCTCTTCCTCATCATCTTTAAATATTTCGCCCTCATCATCATCTGTGATCGTCACAATGCCATGACATATTACAACTTCGGTAACAATAAAGGAAAGCAAATATTGTTCACTATGTTAAAAGTAGTGCAAATTACTAGTGTCATCAAATAATGATTGTTCAGGTGTAGCTGATGCATTTTGATTGCTTGGTCCAGCGCTTTCTGTCAATCACATAATGGACATGGTTGAGATAGGAATAAAGTTGTTTCATGTCAAGAAACGGGGTTAGGGAGGCCTCATTATTTACCGTTGTTGGTCACGGTCGACTGAGGTAAGGGCGTATTTTCATCCGCGTGGTCTTCACCATCATTATTAGCCAGTCCTGTGTTCCGACCGATGTGGCGCTCAAAATAGTGTTGCGATGGGCTAACAATGCATGTCTTTGACCAGGTGGGACATTTTGTCTATGTGTCATATGACCAGGCAATATATCTCCGCATTCATCGTCATCATTTATCTCCTTAGTAGCTTGTGGGAAGCAAATAGGTGTTGCACTGCATTCTGGGATAACACAGTCGCTGGGGCTTACTGTGGGTCCATGAGGCCCAGATGAGTTTGCAGTGGACCACACCATCTTTGGATTAAAGAGTGAATTCTCCATTGCGATGGACTCACTATTTAAGGTGTGCCTCCGCACCTCCTGGAGCGTATTTTAGCTGCTTTCATTGCCTCTTTATGATATGGAGCTTGATTGTAAAGCCTCTATCGATTGCGCCTTTGTTCCCATTGCTTAGGTGTCTTATTTGCATGTTGCATCCTACACCTTGCACGATGAGCCATGACTTGCTCATTTGTTAACTCTCTCTTACGTGAAGCATTAGTGCATTGTGACTACATTTCCTGATTAACTATGCTGCGAGCAGTAATTACATCATCATCATCATCATCACCTACATAGTTGTGTTTGAGTTAAAATAGCAGCAAGACAAACGGTACACACCAAATATCCGGCAACAATTCTCTCATTGTATATAAACCTACAAATAGATTCACCAGCACAAAAATGTAGGTGTTGATTCTATATTAACAACAGTTTAGTTACCTGACAACCGATTGGATATAAGTATATCATCAATATTGTTTGCATGGAGTGAATCATTCCTATGCAACCAATCATCTGTTTCATTAGGATCCATGTTTTCCTTATTTGATGCATCCTGACCATCTACCAATTGTGACACAGCACGTATGAGAAACATCAATAGTATATATCTATTATTATTCACCAACATTTATACTATATAACCATTGGTAATTTCGATACGTAGTTGTTGCTCCTTTTTCCTTTTATATGCTTCTCTTCGTTTTTTATTTCGTTCGTCCTTTTTCTCTTGAGACATTGTTAGCCATTGAGCCTTATCTCTTTCTCTCTTGCGTTCTCCAGCATCGCTTCCTGCAGTGTTACATCCTTATACTTTTATTATTATCGTTAATAATATAAACAATATGTTGAATTTAATAAGGTAAAAGGATGATTTATTTTGTTTACCTCCATTAGTAGTGTTAGTCTTGTCACCCAATGGTGCACGAGAGCCACTATTTTCCATTGAATTTACCAACAATTACCTGTAGTGTACCTTTTGTAGTATTTAATTATCCAGGAGTCATACGGTAATAACCATCAGTTAGTTAATAATTACTAAAGATAACACAATTAACCACTCATCTAATATGAAGCACAATAATATGAATCTAAAGTATAAAGCAAAACAACAATATGCTTGGTATACATAGGTAGGCCAAATGAAACTATCATATTTTCTTTCAGGTTGTTGTTTGTTGCCTGGTGCTAATTTTTACTTCACGAAGAAGACAACATCTCTAAAACTACAAAGAGGAAAAAAGGCACAAGCTCTGGTCTTTAACTAACAGGTCTAACAAAACAGACATTCAGTTCAGATTTTTTGTGAAGAAATATATCCAGTGCTGAAATATTTGTAACTGCATTAAGCAAGAGAGGGGCACGTATTCCTGAGGTCAGCACAAACTACACATAATAGTATTCAGACATAAATACTATTTATATTATATGCAACAAAAAGAAATAAGTGCTCAGCAGGAAACCTGAATAACAATATGCGGAAACTAAGATACATGGGACCAATCCAAGTCAAGACATCGAAGATGAAAACCGGCAACTAAGAAACATGGTACCAATCTAAAGAGGCTTAGCAGGAAAATGAAAGCTGGTCTTTTTTTAATCACAAACCACAACTCTACTGAATGGCATGCAATTCATAAAAGGTTTCATAAGCCAACACATATGCTTTTTTGCTAACCATGAATTACAAAACAAAAGAAAGATTGAACTGCAGAATACTAACCTTGCTGCTCTGATTTCACTGCCAAACAACCTAGGGCAGCTGTTGCATTAGATTATAGGAACACATGCACGCATTGAATCCATGCTGGGGAAAAATTAATCCAAGAATGTCCATCTAAATTTCAACAACAGTACTTGCAAAACTACAGAGTATACAGAAGGCAAAAAATGAATCCAAGAATGTCCATCTAAATTTCAACATCAGTACTTGCGAAACTACAGAGTATATAGAAGGTAAAAAAATGAATCCAAGTACAAAGAGTCTATCTGGCTAAAAATATTAAGGGGGTCATAAACTATTGCGAAACTGCTTATACATATGGTAGAGAAGGAAAATGACTTATCGAAAACAAATGACAGAATGTATCACTGTTAAGATACTCTTGAAATCTTCAAATCCAAAAGTGTCCAGAGAACCACTCAGTGCCTCATATCCAAGCTGGGATGACGGCAAAGCACCAGGGGGGCTTTGGAACCTGTCATCACAAACTATCCATCAGCATGGCATGAACAGAGCCTTTCCGATCACCAAGAAAACAATTTTTAAGCTAAATAGACGTTGAAGAAAACATGTTGTCAGACATCTTACATGCAAGCTGTTGGGAAAACAACAGATTTTGATGCATTCTAAAAGAACAACTTCTAAATATTTTCCCTTGCTGAAAAGCACACATCTTTAGGGATGAAAAGTTACACAGGAAGTTAGACACTTTCAAAGCTACACAACAAATCTTATGCACCGAAGTAATACTACTATATCACTTGAGAAATGTGAAGGATGCTCATTGAACTGAAGTTCTATACACATCTCCTACAGCATGCCGCATCCTACTGCCTGGCTCTAGTAGTTTGCAGCGTCTACTGTCATAGCATAAAGCTGGTACTCCTTGGGTTTCAGTACCATCACAAATCAGGTAGCATCAGCACATCATGAACCTAATACTCGTGTTTCAGTGCCACCACGAAATCACACAGCATCAGCACCACCTCACGGATGCAGCAACAAAGAAAGGTCTATAAGAAATTCAAGTAAACTACAACATTTTGATTCATAGTTCTGGAGAGGCGCAGATCAATGAATTCTTATCAGTCCCCTGATTGCAAAAAAAAGTAGCAATTGATGTCAAAAAAATAGGCGCAGATCAATTGACTACTATTTCTTGAAGTTGGTCTTAGCTCAGTCAAAACTTGTTTATATTACATAAGTAATGTGTTTGGTTCTCGATAGGTTCTATCCGAACTCAAACCTCCAGAAATTGTGTGCTATCAGAGCACATACGTCCAAAATCGTTTCTGCAACATTTCACTAAAAATGGATGAACCATTTATTAAGAACAAAACAATCGTGCAACTCTACTCTACAAATATTGTCAAAAAATCATTTCCAGCTTCATTCATATGCTGGACTAAGATCTCCAATACCTCATCTGTCAAACTAACTTGAGGACTGCTACTGTCAACTGTGCTAAAGCTATACATCTTATATGTTAACTCTATTCTCCTACTTCCCCCTCACTCACCCAGCATCTCCCCTCTCTCCATTCCAAAATATATGAACAACAAAAATGGAAGCAGCTATCAAAAATGACTAATTTTAACAATAGTAATAGTGCCAACTATCTAATAGTGTCTTCCCACCGGGTGAACTGATTTTACATATGTTGATGGTTCCTGACAAACTTTAAAACTCCCATAGAAAATGAACCAATTAACCAAAAGGCCTAGCCTACACTGTCAACATGATCTACCAACTGTCAACATGATCTACCAATTTGGATTGAACAAAATGGTTTATTCAATTTGATGGACTGACAGACCACAGTTTGTTGTGAAAAATTTATAGCTTAATAACTCATTGGTGGCAATAGCAGCCACGAGAACCTCTGATATGTTGCTTAATCTGGTGATGAGAGGTAGAAGTATACATATTGGTACATACTGCTAGGATGGCATACCTGAATGCATCCAAAGTTCACCAGTTTTAGATGATTATCTTAAAACTCAGCATGACCAGTAGACGCCGAGGATGCGCATGGACAGCAGGCGGCGGTAATCAATAGCAATTAGAAGCTAGGTTGGGGATTAAGAGATTAATGGCTGGGCTAGAATCAATAGTAACGCCGACGATGCCGACTGTGTGCGATTGGGAAGCGTGGTATCGCCAGACAAAAAGTCCAATGAACAATCCAGTAAACCAGGGGCGCACCCAGTAAAGGTCATGGAGATGACAAAATGGTATGACACACGTGATAGGAGATACTGTAGAATATACGGTTCCAGTCTTCCACATATTCATTATTATTAGTTGAAAAGAACAAGACGAATCGTGAATGGAGCAAATTGGCATCTAGAACAGAACGTATTGCCCTTCCCACCAAACAGAGCTCGGCCTTGTGTATTTAGGGCTGAGGATTGGTGCTTACCTTCGGAGGATCGTCGGAGGATGCAGACGGCTGCTCGGCCTCCTCGATGGGTGGGACGGTGGATCGGTGCCGCACTATTTGCGTGGCCGCCGATGCGGCCTCGGTGGTTGCGAGCGCGACGATGCCCCAGCTGTTGCGGCGCTGTCCCGGCCGCGAAGCCGCTGCCCACAGGTGTGCGGCGCGCCAGCCGCCCAAGACAAGCCGAGCGGAGAGCTGCCGGTCCGCCGCCGCGTCAGGACGGAGATAGGGCTTGGAACGCAGGAACGCAAGTGGGGAGGGAAGATTGGGAGAAGCGCCGTCACGCCGACTGGACCGGTAGTCGCGCACGTAGAGCGGTCGTGGGGAGGCTGGGTGTGTGCGTGGTAAGAGCGGTAGTTTTTTTTCGTGGGGGAAGCCGCGCGCGGTGCGAGGCGATTAGACGGAGCGGTCCGATTTATTAGCGCTGACGATGACTTATGGGTCTTTTTAGTTGCAGGGATCGTTAGACTTATAAAAAATATTAGAATTATTTATATTTCTAAATAACTTTATTATAAATAGATTTCAAGATCTATCTATACTCCAATACTTATACTTTATATATATATTTGATGAAAGTTAAGTACATTTAATTTCTTGGAAGGTGAGAACCACATTTAGGACATATTTGAATACACATGCTAGTTATGTTGAGCTAAAAATTAGTCCAAATTAGCTCTGGTTGGATAGCTAATTGGCTAATAATTAGTTGAAGACTTATCTAAAAAATTAATCAATCTATTAGTCCTTCTATTTAGATGTATTAAAACTAATAATTTAAATTAATTTTTAGCTATCCAGTAATTGACCCTTATATCCAATCAAACCTTACGAAGGGACGGAGACGGAGGGAGGAGTAGTACCGTGACGATGAATTCGAAGACCACAGTCCACAGCAGCCAGGCTCTCGCTGGCCTGGCCGGCTAGCCAGGCTGTGGCCAGACACGGCCTGGTTCCGTGCGGCAACTCCTTTTAGTTTGATTTTAAGTACCTAGTGAGCCAGGCCAGCTTAAGATCGGGTTTGATTTGTGCACAGATGGATTGGATGACCTTCGGACCAAGAACATGGTGAAGTTACCCTCCAGTTTCTCTTTTCGACATTCCGTCGAGCACTTGGTGGGTGCCAACCATGGTCGTGGCGAGCAGCAGCACCTCTTGCCATCGCCACCATGTGCCGCCTTCACCTGCCTCCTTGCGCTCGCAGCTCCGCCTCGCTCCGTCGAGCCTCCTCGCAGCCGCAGCCGTGCACGGTGAGGCTGAATCGGTGGTGCTCCTCGCACAGCAGGTCCCGGTCGCGGCAGTCGCCGCCGCGTGCGCACGGGTGCGGGGACGGGGCGCGGCCGCTGGCGCAGGGACGGGCGCTACCACCGGCGCGGGGACGGGGCGCGGCCGCCGGCGCTGCCACCGGCGCGGGGACGGGGCGTGGCCGCCGGCGCGGTGCGGGGACGGGGCGTGGCCGCGGACGCGCGGCCGGGGTGCGGCCACCGGCGCAGGAACGGAGCGTGGCCGCCGGCGGGGGGACGGGGCGCGGTGCCAGGACGCGAGGACGAGAAGACGATGAAGAAGAAGAGAAGCGGTGAGAGTCTGAAAGTGACTTGAACGGGCTGAAGAGGCCGAAGCGGGCTTAGCTCCAGAAAAACGCAATCCAGGAGTGTTTCCTGGGAGCGAAGAGAGAGTGTTTTTTTTTTTGGCATCCGGCGGCCTGGCTCGCGAGTGGGCCCAAGAAATCAAATACAGAAGGCTGCACCTGGGGAGGTCGGGCCACCGGTTTTGGCCCAAATCAAACACGCCGAAAACCGCTGCAGTAGAAAGAGAGTAAGGCGGTGTTTAGTTCCTTCAAAATTCCAAAAATTTTACAAAATTTCCCGCCACATCAAATCTTTGGACGCATGCATGGAACATTAAATGTAGGTAAAAAAATAACTAATTGCACAGTTTGTCTGTAAATGTCGAGACGAATCTTTTGAGCCTAGTTAGTTCATGATTGGATAAATTTTACCAAATAACAACGAAAAGTGTTACAGGAACTTTACACACACTTTACAAGCATCTAAACCCATCCTGAAAAAATACAGATAGGCCCGGGTCCCACACCACAGGTCCAGTGTGAAATGCTTGCCCACGAACAGAAACAGGCAAACAGCAAGAACCACCAAGGCGAGGGCGATCTAAATCAAGCGAGTCCTCCCGTTTCATCGCCTGCGAAAAAGGCGAGAAATCCCCAACGGAAGGAGCAGCAGCGCCAGTGCTAGCAGCAGAAGAAGCAGCAGCAGCAGCAGCGATTCCTTCCTCGATCCTCGTACCTTTCGCCGCGCTCCCTCGCTCGGATCGAAACCCCTAGGGTTTCGCATCGGCCTCCCGCCACTTCCTATCCCTTCCCCCTCCTTCCGCCGCGCGCGCGCGCGGCGAGCCACCAAACCCTAGGACGGCAAATCCGGTGCGATCGCCCACGGTGGAGGCCTCGTCGGCTGCCGAGAGGAGCCGCTCAGGGCTCGGGTCAGGGTTCCGGTACCTCGCCGGCGCCGCCTCTGGGTGGTGGGACCGGTGGATGGTCATGGGAGCCAGCGGCTCCAAGCTTGAGAAGGCCCTCGGTGACCAGTTCCCGGAAGGCGAGCGCTACTTCGGCCTCGAGAACTTTGGCAACACCTGCTACTGCAACAGTGTCCTTCAGGTATGGATACATGACAACAGCTAGTAGATTTGATGCTTGGTTATGCTAGGCTTGATACTGGTAAGCGCGGTAGTGTGGTGAAACGGCCTGGCTGGTGCCTTTATTTATTTGTTTAAGTGGTAGGTGTGTATATGCTAGATATTATGCTGTTCTAGCACTTGCTCGCCAGATTCGAGATATGCTGTTGTAGTGTGATGTGTCTGCTGATATAATTAAAATCCTTTGACAAAATCAATCGAAACTGTTTGTACAGTAGTTGCTCAATGCATTCGGTATTGTGCTACTGTAATATATGTGCTGATATGAAAAGTCCTTTGGTAATGTGAGTCCAAACTGTTCTGAGTTGCCTGACATATGAATTTTTGGTTATGCTAGTCCTGTACCATCATTATTAGCTTCATATTCCGATGAAGTATATAAGAAGTTATGAACGCATAGATATCCATCATTTTAAACACTTGCCATTGTAGCATGCTTACAGACGACAACCAGTAGCACAATACAGCTGGGATGTAAGGGCAATCCTCTTGCATCTCAGGACGACCCATTTATATGATAGCTCTAGAATCCATAGGTTTGAAAATTTTAATCTGGTTGTGGCATGTAACTGAAATATTTAACAAGAGGTGTTTATGTCTCCCACGTTTTTTGACAGATTTAGAATCTTCATGCAAAGACTGCTTGGCAATAGGGGTGTCTAGATAATGCCTGCACGTATCTGTTCAAGGTTTGAAAAAACATGATTACACGTACGTTTAATCGCGATTATGCGCTAAACGCTGACCCTGTGCGTCGTTTAGGGCCTGTCCGGCGAAAAAAGTGCTAGGCCCAGGCGCCAGCGAAAACGCGCGCGATCTCCATGCAGAAAAAGCGGCCCAGGCGCCGGCGGAAAGTCAGAAACGAACGCGCGTGGACTTAGGGAAGCGTGGGAAAGAATCGTGCGGGTGGGGGCGCGCGTGGGGGAGGGAAAAAGAGCGCGGAGCGAAGGTGGAGTAGAAGGAGATGAGGTGGAGGGGCGCACCACGAAGGGGGAGCAGAAGGAGATGAGGTTGCCCACAAGCGGAGCGGAGGTGGCGCGCCATGGAGCAGAGATCGGACAGGGACAGGGATGGGGGTGTGGCCGCGCAGGGAGCGGAAGCTGCTGCGCGAGACCTGAGAACCGGCGGCGGCTTGGTGGGAATCGGTGGAATGTTGCTGTCTGTTAGGGCACCGGTAGCACATATGGTGCTTGATGGGCTGTTGGCTTTCCTAAGCCAATGGGCTGAGTGGGCTTTATAGACATAACTCTTTATTTCTCATTTATTCTTCATATATACAGCCGCATCTCCATATACATAGCTATTGTGTTACTAAAACATAAACGTTTAAGCGCGTTTAATCATGTTTAAGCGCTAGGTAGTGACCTAGCCCCCGCCTAGCGCCTAGCGTTTTTTGAACCTTGTCTGTTTCTTAGTTGAAAAACTGTCACTCTGGGAATTAATTGCTTCTGACTTACCGTGATTCACTTGCCTTGATTATTTAATGTACCTTTGGTCTAGATCTCCTTGTGCATGAACCCAAACCATTTGCACCAGGTTGTCATGCTAGGTTGGAATATGTCAGCTACTCAAGTCATTTAATCAAAACTTTGTTTTGAAGACCTGTCTACATTTTCTTATAGCATATTAGGTAGCCAGTAATTCACAGGGTTTCCTTTTCTTAGTGGCCAAATTGCCTATATACCGCTCACAGAACTGTTTTGCAAACATACCACTTCCCATATCTGGATTACTACTTTAGCATTAGACCACCTCCCTTTTCACCCATCCCTCTCGCATCGTCTTCCTTCTCTCTGGTCATTCTTGCCCTACTGAACCCACCCCTGCAGGCCTTGATACCATGGGGAATACCATGCCCTTCCGCTGGTACCACCCCAGCTTCTTCCCCACACCTTTTGCCACTCCTTGCTACTGCCGCTGTGCCGCACCACAGCAACACATCAATTCAAGTGTCTCCAAGGAGTCATGAGTACAGCACATCGTGAAGGCCATGCTGCGGCTGCTGGTTCAAGCTTCCACCCTTCCACTGTATGGGGCGGTGGCTTCGTTGGGGATGGCCAGATTTGGCAGTGGCGGCTGCAGGAGGCATGGATCTGGTTGGGAGGCATTGGTGTTGGGATGAGGTGTGATACTGGTTTGGGGCGAGAAGGATAAATGCTCCATGCAGGAGAAGTGTTGGGAAAGACGGGGAGAGATGAAGGCAGTGTTGATTGGATTTTGTATCTATTCTGTCATGTTGATCTTCAATCCTATGTATAGGAATGTGGTGTGATTGAGCAAAAGGTGAAAGTAAGTAGTGGTAAAATAGAATCCAGTAGGAAGGAGTATTAGTTGTATGAGAGCATTTTTTCTTTCATTATGTTGTATGAGAGCAATTTTTCTTTCTTAATATAAGTATTAGGTGCTGAGGTAGGCAGCTATCTGTTCACTGTCTTTGTCCACTTTAGAATATTTGCATTCTTTGCTTCGGTTGCTGAACATACACCAATTTGTCTTTGGTGAAAGTTTTTTTTATGTTGATAATTTGCATGTAGCCTACCCCAACTTGCTTGTTACTAAAAGCCTTTGTTGTTGCCGTTGATAATTTGCATGTAAGTAGTATGAGATATCCTTGAGTTAGTGGGTTTCCTGTTGTCTTTTAATTGGATAAATTTTAGCACATTGCTAGCTGTCTGGAGCTAGCAGTGAAATCAATGAACCAATTAGATTTTGAGTTTTGTTCTTCTGTAGTTTAACAGTACATTGCAACAACTAGTTAGGCTTGTGATAACTAACAAATTATTGCCATGGAGTTAGCACCATTGGATAAGATGTTTGCTTCCGAGTTACCAGCATTCATTATTTGTTCACTACATGAAGAAAGCCAATAGCAACCAATCCTGTTGTTTTCCCATTTGCTGTGTGCACTTTCTCAAATTCTCCCGCTGCGCCAGCACCATTGTGTTGTGTGTTCAACGTAAAAACTAAGAGATGATGTTTAATGTGTATTGCAATTTGCAGTTGCTGTCTTTAGATGATCCAAGACCAGGTAGATCAGTGTAACATAACTTTGTCTAATGGTCAATACTTTCTACTTCTCATATGCTAGCTCAGTGCAAAATATTGTATTTAGTATGCTATAATTTCTGTCAAATTTATTTTTTTACATAAATCTGACACTGATACTCTTGTTTCAGGCACTTTATTTTTGCATTCCATTCAGGGAGCAGTTACTGGAATATTATGCAAATAACAAAACTCCAGGTGACGCTGAGGAAAATCTTTTGACTTGTTTGGCCGACCTTTTTATGCAGGTAACATGTAGATAGGATTATGCCAAATGATATAAATGACTCTAGAATGTTATTACTTTGTAAAATGAGCATAGAGTATCATAATTTCTTGGTAAAATTTGACTTTTTGGGTATCACTTAGACTAGATGTTGAAACGATGATTCCATAGTAGACAGCTGTAGTGCTATATCTGGGTTTCACGTGGTACTAGTGTACAAAGAATGTATATTTTGTCTTGCTCTGAGGTGATGATAGTTGTGTAGAGTTTACCCGCTTGGCACTGTAAATGAAATAAATCCTTCTCATTTTCTATATATATTTATAAGAGCTTATTAATTCTTGTTATCGGCAGATACCTTTTTGGCTTTAGCATATTAAGAGTTTCAAAATCTCCAATTATTTGGCCCTTTCCTGATAGGATATATGCTCCATTCCTGCTTGCTTACTTTTGTTAGCTGCATTTAAGTTCTAACATATGCAGCACCCAAGCTGTATATGTATAGCTTTCTTTGGATAACACTGTCAATAGAGGTCCATTCATGGATATGTAGTTCTTTGCTTGGCACTCCATGTTCCTTATGCTGTTTAATATATTTAGGTGTTGGGCAATTAGTTTTGCTTCCTACTTAAAGTGAGATAATAGTATAATACTCATATAAACTGAAAATCCATATTCTGCTAAATCATCTTTTTTAGTTGTTTATCGTAAGAGTTGAAACCCCCTGTTAGTGTTGATTTTGCTACAGGCCTAGCGCTACATATATTATATATTATATGCATCTGTTGAATTTCGTGCAACATACCCACTCATGGATTCATCATGCATGCACATGTGGCATGCTTGGATAGCATCACCACTGGTCATTTGAATAATGAATCTCATGCTAAGTCGTTCTTAATGTGAGCTCTGTGCCAGTGGCTATAAAATATTTATTGTACTGCCTCTTGCTTTGCAATTGGTTGTTGGACAACTTTCTTAAGGTAATGGGTGCTGTTCTACTGTTAATTACCTGACATATAGTCAATGTTATCAAATTGTCTAATCGATCATAGATTCCTAGTCGCCATGGCACCGATCAGCCCGACTAATCGTGACTAATCATAGTGCATAACTGATTGCTATGGCACCGATCAGCCGACTAATCACGATTAGTCTGATGACTTGTTAACATTGCATATAATATGATCCTGATGTCATTTAAATTTGTATGGTAAAGATCTTTGACTTGACATCTTTGTTGTCAATGCTTTGTTTCACTTCATCCTTGTGTATCAGTGTTAGTGCATAGTGTTTTGTATGTCACGTGAAACTTCTGCAATCTGCATGATATTGCAATTTGCCACCATAAAGAATGAAGAGGTGAATTAAGAGTTGCTCGTTGTGTATCATGTAGATAAGCCAAGCAAAGAAAAAGACCGGTGTTATTGCTCCAAAACGTTTTGTTCAGAGAGTGAAGAAACAGAATGAGTTGTTTCGCAGCTACATGCACCAGGTAATTCGCACCATGTTATAGCAGTGTATTTCGTCTGATCTGTTGTAGTATGCTAGTCTCACTGTGTTGGATTGACACAGTAACAAACTGTATAGCAATATTTACTTTAGCTTTAAGTATGGATATGAGTTAGTGCTGTATGTGTTCTCATGTGCGATGTGCCCACATTTTTTCTGCTATTGTAGAAATGTTTTAATCATTATGGTATCTTCAAAGGCAGTCATTTCAGGAATGAATTAGTTTTTATGGTAGCTCCAAAACAGCCACTTCCCTTGACTAAAATATGTCTCCATGGTTCTTTGTAGGATGCACACGAGTTCTTAAATTTCCTTTTGAATGAACTTGTTGATATTCTGGAAAAAGAGTCAAGTGCTGCTAAGGACTCGCCCCAATCGTCATCTCCTGAAAAAGCTCCAAATGGCCCAGTTCAACCTTTAGCCAATGGAGTTAAAAAAGAACCGCCAGTTACTCTGGTCCATAAAAATTTCCAGGTGACTGAACTAATTGAAAAGTGCCTTGTGTTTTGTCTTCTAGATTCAAGTTACCATCATATTTACATGCATACAAACTTTGCAGGGCATATTGACCAACGAAACAAGATGCTTAAGATGTGAAACAGTAACTGCAAGGGATGAAACATTTCTTGATCTTAGTGTTGACATTGAACAAAACAGTTCTATCACAAGCTGCCTGAAAAATTTCTGTTCTACAGAGACTTTAAATGCAGAGGATAAATTCTTCTGTGACAAGTGCTGCAGGTAACTATACCATGTTTCCCTTGGGTTGTATTTATTTGTCATCATCATCAGTATTCTTTGCTTTAGAATTATGCCAATTTTTACTGGTCATTGTCATCCTACTTGGTGGGGGCACTTTGTTTTGGTAGATCTCTGCGACAACATAAAGCCCTGACCCCTGAGTAATCTTGGTTCCCTCGTACCATTGTTGGACCCAATCTATGCTGTATAGATTTTGAAAAATATCATGCTGTCGCTACCTTATGGAAGGGACCATCATCTTCACTATTGTTCTTTGTTACTGCTGAACTCCATTATTTGGTCGCATTCCAGTTTGCAAGAAGCACAGAAGAGAATGAAGATCAAGAAGGCTCCCCACATATTGGTGATCCATCTAAAGCGTTTCAAGTACATTGAGCAGCTTGGCCGGTATAAGAAGCTTTCATACCGGGTTGTATTCCCCATGGAACTGAAGCTCAGTAATACATCCGACGATGTAGACACTGAGTACTCCCTCTTTGCTGTCGTGGTCCATGTCGGAAGTGGCCCCAACCATGGGCATTATGTAAGCCTTGTCAAAAGCCACAACCACTGGTTGTTCTTCGACGACGAAAACGTCGAGATGGTTGAAGAGCAGACCCTACAAACATTCTTCGGTTCCTCACATGAATACTCAGGCAACACAGACCATGGGTATATCTTGTTTTACGAGGGGCTTGGTGGGAAGAGTTAGATCAGTTTATTCACCTTCCCTGTTCCTTTTCTCTTTGGAGCTTGCAAGTTCACTCTTGTACCTACACAGCTACTATTTCATTACCTCCATGGAAAACAGTCAATCGAAGAGGTTGTATGAGGTGAGGACGCCAGATTTTGGGTGGTTTCAGTGTACAGGGGATAATGGAATCTAGCTCCCAACGATGAAATAAGGTGTAATTTTTAAGTTCGCCTGACCAGTTTCTTCCCAGGGCTAACATCTTTTGTTAAAGAGTGGGACTTTACTATTGGGCACTGTACATCAATTCTAGTTCATAACTTTGTACGCTTTTACCAGTTCTGATCCATGTAGGTGCTGGAATCGTGTGGCATGTGGCATGTTTGTTTTTCTTTCTTCAGTTTATGGTGCGGTTGACTCGTGTAACTGTACTTTCTGTGTCAAGCCTCCAATGATCCTCCCTTCAGAGGAGATTTGCTGCTCCTGTGTGAATTAATAGCTAGGATTTGTCGTCAGTGTTCTAAAATATACATTCGAGTGAGGTGTGAGCGTGTGGTGACCAGTGATGCCAGGTACTAGTAGTGTTTTGATCCTGTGGTTCTCTTCTCAATACTGCTGGACTGGCGAATCCATGCGGGCGCAGTGCTGGCAAGCTGAGCGCGCCCCGTTTCCCAGTCACCCGTCGGCAGCCGCGTCGCGCGGTTTGCAGTAGAACCACAGGCAGGAAGTTTCATCATCAACGGCTCAACGCAGGCGGGCGGCCTCCATAGTGGACAGTGATAGACGCACCTATCTGTACTCTGTAGCGAGTGTGACTAGCAAAGACGAGCTGTAGCATTCGCGGCCACTGTTGATTGCCTGCCGTTGCATATTATCTTCAGGAACGCTGACAACGGCAGGAAGGCAGCGGTAGAGCATCATCACGTGTCTGACGCTCACTGTCAATCGCTGTGATGGGGGCGCGGTCAGCTAGCCAGTGCCGTCTGGCTGGCCTCTCCGTTGCGCCAATGGGGCATGCATGCATCTCAAGGCTCAGGTGAGGCCAGCTCGTCCTCGGCTCATCATCACACCGCTAACATGGGGTTAATCATAGCTGATACAGTGCTACGGCCACGATGACGTTTCCTCGTTCAATCTCTAATAATTAAGGTTAGAGACTCGTTCAGTGGAAGTATCTTTCGTTCCCCTTCAATCATCGCGCTTCTCTTTCTTGCGCCTTTCCATATAGCGAGGCTTTACCACAATCAAGTTGATGTGTTCAAGTAATGATCATGATATGAAGATCATGTCGTGTCACGATGTTCTAACAACCGCCAAGATGCTTCTAGAAATAGTTGATTGACTACCTTTCCGAGGATCGTACGACAAAAAATCTCGCGAACAATTTAAACGTTGTCAAGACGAGTAGGACTGCAAAGCATGCACTCTTTTTTGTGACAAGCCATGGCTGCCGTCCAACCTCTGCGTCTAAGGAGCCTGGTCGGATACAGGGCCCTAGTCAATCCTATGCCTGTTTGATAGAGCTCTGGACGGCTCCAGCTTCGTGCACTGTAATGACCATCTGTTTTTTTTTCACTCCTCTCAAAATAAACTAGAAGCCAGTGAAGCCACCCGGGCTGCTAGTTTTCACAGCTGCAGTTTGGCGGTGCATGTCGCAAAGCACTTTAGCACAGGTGGAAATATGCAGCTGCATGGCTATCTGAACTAGCAGCCAAACAGGCCCACTATTTTTAGCTTTATCGGCTCTGGCTCCTCCACACCTGTAGTAAGAAACGGAGCCATGCTAAGCAGGGCCTAATCATAATCATAACCATACTGTCTCCTAGAGGCATAGTAGAGCTCCAAATCCCCAGGGCGGAGCCACGGAGCGAGTTACTCCACAACTCCGGCAAAACATGAAACAGTAATACAACCATACAAGACGCAAGAATGAAACTAACAATGGTTAACTGAGAAACACAAGGGAATGTACAGTTACATACATCACATACCTCCAAAGAAAAAGGCTCAAAATACGCAAAACCTTTGTTGTCTGATCAATAATAGTGACTTTTTCAAGCCAACCACAATATATCGGACGTTCTAGAACATGAGATTTACACAACTATAATCACCACCAGGAAAAGCTGCCTGGTTTCCATCCCATCAGACTATATATAGATGAGCAGTTGAGTGGACAATCTACATATGAATTCCATCTTCAGAAAACCCTAACCGATTAAGTTTGGCTGCACAGAATTTTCCACTTCCCAGCCTGTTGTCCTGCAGTTCAAGTTTCATCAAATATTAGATGCCATTTCAGCTACTATAGGCCTTTGATAAATTTACATAAGCATATACCAGTTTTTCCCTTCCAAAAATATACCAGTATTAACGAATCCCCCCAACCAAAATAGGAGACCCCACACTGATCATGTCCCTGGTTTATTTAAATTGCTATAGCCTTCTGCACCGAGTAGAAAGCATCATCTTTTAGACACTTTGTTGAGGTTAAGTAATATATTCATCATGCGTGCTATCATGATAAGCTGCAAATTGCGATGCTAGTACAACAACAATGCAACTTAGTGAGAACAAATGAGTTACCATGCATCCGAACTCACAATGACTGTGATAATTGACTCCAGTTCATCAACCGGTGCGACTGTGGATGCCTATCCAAATAACTCCTACTAGAAACGTCAGCTTCATCAGCAGCAAAAGTTTCTGAATGGCCTGATGCTGCAGGAGGTGACCAAACTGGGACCACAGCGCCCTCTCTGCCGGTCCAGCTACTTGAAGCCTCCGACACTGATGGAGCAAGTGCTTCTCGCCTATGATTCTGAGGTTGCTGAAAGATGTTGTGCTGGTGAGTGCCATTGATTCTAGGCGCAGGGCCTTCGGTATTTTGGATCATGTCTTCCCTCTCAACTCGGGGATGGAAATGTGCATGAAATGGAACCTGTGCCCTAGTGTCCTCACTGTTCCCTAGATCGGCGGAAACCTCTGTTTCAGCTCGGTTCAATGAAGAGGTCATGGTAGGCACCATCTGATCCTCACGCCTCCGAGCAGTCATCGGCACATTGGCTGTTGCCTGGGCTGGCTGCCGATCGATTTCCATCTGTAATTCTTGAGGAAATGGAACCTCTGAGGAATCGCCGAGGCCTTCCTCCATTCCATTGTTCATGGTGGCCCTTGATGCTGCCTCCAGCTGCCACATTTCTGATAGGGCTTCTTGCAGTCTGGCTTTGGCCGCGTCTAGCTCAACTATGGGGAGAGGATAGTTGGATCCCAGCTCAATTCCTGCAGCTTGCAGCACAGAAACAGGTGCATCCCATGGATGATGTATCCATTCTGTCGGTAGCCTTGCGAGCTCAGGAATCCACCGTCGGACATACTCCCCATGCGGGTCGAACTTGTAGCCTTCAAACTGGCATCGAAGAATTGATTGCCATGACAATGCATCAGTATTCAGTATTATTTATCATTACTAAGTGGCCTGATTTATTCAGAAATTAAAAGCTGCACGCACCTGGGGGTTGTCGATGAGGTCAAGCTCTCGACTATCAGGAAGAGAGCCAGTGATGTACTGCCAGCCCAGTGCATCACTTTCAAGATCAGCATCCAGTAATGTGTCCCAGAAGTACTTCATACCCCATCGCCATGGAAGTTGAAGGACCTTGACAAAGAAGCTTGAAACCACCACACGTATCCGGTCATGCAACCATCCTGTCGCCCACAGTTCCCTCATGCCAGCATCAACGAGCGGGTACCCAGTCCTTCCCTGCCTCCAAATCTTAAAGTAGCTCTCATTGACCACCCAGGGGAAAAACCTGAGGTGCGCCAAGAGGGGCCTCTCATGGCTGCTTGGGTGATTGAAGCTCAGGTACCGAGAGTACTCCCGCAGGCCAATGGAACGGAGAAACACGGTGCAGCTCTCCTCAGCAGCGTGGTTGCCCTCGTTACTCCACACAAGCTGCTTCATACGAACTAGGTGGAAAACCTTGCGCACACTAAGCTCACCGAAATGCAGGTGAGGTGAGAGTAGGGATGTGCTCGCACTATCAGCCTTCTTGCGGTTCACTGAGTAGTCAGCCAATGGACCATTGAGGAAGGCCGTCAGTGCCTTGTCTGCGTTCTGCCACCCTGGAGTCCATGCTCGGGCCAGAAGAGCGTTGCTTCCCCTCTCTGAATCATCCTCAAAGATCAGATCTTCCGATGGACACATCGATAAGTCACCTGTTCAAAATTTCAGCCAATCAACTCAAGAGCTAATTCAACATGAACTTGTAGCACAAGCACAATGCTTATGATACTATGGTTAACTGATCAACCAGCTGGAGAGCTAAATGACTACTAGTAATTGGACAAGGATAAGTCATTGTACATTGTTTGCAGAATACAAACACAGATAACTCAGCATTTTAATTGTGTGTAATATTCTTTAGTTGCGTGTACTCTTGTTGCAAAATATACAATGCATGATGCATCAGAAGTAAACAACAATATGTGGTCAATAAGCTATCTGTACAAGTAGAAGCTAGAAAATTTAAACTCATAGTTCTCCAAGCACCTGAATTGATCTTCTTTGGGGGCAGAAGTGGTGCAGGGGGGTCATACGGCATGCTGAGGCACCTGTTCCAGAACGCGGCGAACATGGTGAATGGTTGCCCTTCATCATCGACAACTTCCCATGGCTCATACAGCAGATCCGCATTGAAAGATTGCACAACAATGCCCTCAGCCGTCAGCATCTCCTTCAACCGGTGATCCCTGACTAGTGAGATCGGGTCTGAAAAGATGGTGACACAGTGATTGAGCAAGATCTAATATGAGATAGTCTCAAAGGCCTAAAGGATGTTCTCTTAGTACCAGGACAAGCAAACAATGGAGTGAAAACTAAAGTACTACAGTGCTACTATATGTGGAATTTGACATACCCCATTGGGATGGTTAGGGAACTAGGGAAGCAAAGAACTTCTGTGAATTAAGAAGGAGATGGCGAAATGCTGGGATTTTACTCAGTTGACAAGTGGAGGTTTGTCAAGACTCAAGACTTGAGACCAGGGTTCTTGCTCAACTGGGAAGCAGTTGACATGTGGAGTTACGAATAGTACTTGATATAGCACTACCTCAATAATATAAAGATGTGCTCGACATGGAACAAACCAGATGAATAGTGAAACAAAAAGAAAATAAAATTGCAATTGATTTGTTTTATCTTGTGAAGCCAATTTCAAGAATTAATCTTGAAGCATGAACAACACACCAAGGAGGGGAATCCTGGATACAACCGCTGAGTAATAACAATATAAAAAAGAACTAACAACATAAAAAGAACTATTTTTCTTAGAAAAAGCTGAGCTCAGACAGACATATGCCACTACTGGGTGGAACGTGGAACAAACCGTATAGATGATTGAAGTAGACGTGCGTGGCGCCGGTGTCGCGGACCAGCTGGAGCAGCGCGACGACGGCGTCGGCCGACCTCCGCGTGACGAGCTTTCCTGCCCCTAGGCGGCGGAGCGAGGCGTCCAGGTGCTTCAGGCTCTGGCTGATCCACCACCGGGACACACGCCCGGGGTAGTAAGGGCCCTCTTCCTCTGGCGACCAGACGTACGCCGGCACTACCTCCCCACCGGCACGCGCCGCCGCCGCAAGCGCCGGGTTGTCCTCCACCCTGAGGTCCCTCCGGAACCACACCACGCTCCTCATCGCCGGGTCCCCGCCGCACATGGACGAGGACGAGGCCGACATGGTGGCCGACCAATCCAAGAAGTTCCCTTCCAAGAAACCCCCGGTGTTCTTGGAACAAGAGGAGAGGACGTCAGGAAGTCATGAAGCCAGGAATGAGTGGTGAGCTGAGACCCACTGCTCTCTTCCTTCCAAAGATTCCCAAGAACAGTGGTGGAGTGGGCGTACGAGCTGTAGAGTAATGTTTGTTTTCCCCACTTTTCTTCTCTGTATATGTATTTCTGATGCGCAATTTGACTACGTTTTTTGTTTGGTGTTGGTGGCTTGGTGCTCTTGCTGTTGGTGCTTCACTGCTTCTGGTTTTGGTTGGGACAGTTCTAGTCCAATGGAGAAAGAGGCTGTGGATATCCGGATTGGTTGGCTAGATTTGATCTAACCTTTTCTCCTTGTACATTTATCTTCCTTGTCCAGAATTAAATGTAACCAGATATGTTGCCATATAATATTCCCTACTTTGTATTACAATAGTATTATCTGACAGAAAAAAGGGGTGAAATCGCTTGAGCTGTCTGGGCAAGAGCCAAATCTAATTATGAACTGGAATCAACAATTATTTAGAGCATAAAAGAATTCCTAGGAACTAGTAATTCGGGTTTCGTAAAATTCATGAAAGAAATATCTCAAAGGTACCATACAACATGTTGGACAAAAACAAATATGGTGATTTTCCTAAATAAATGTGCCATACAACAACAAGCCGAACAGTCAAACTTTTTTTTTTTGGCGACGACCGAATAGTCAAACGTTGTGCACAACAAAAAGTTCATTGGTTAGCCCAAATATCGCCTCCACCTCCTGGCTCATTGCCGTACGAATTTAATGGTTTGTCACTCATTTTTTTTAAAAATACAAACTTCGTTTAATTCTGGAGGGCATAACCAAATGCTAAGGCTGACTCGTTAAGTAGTGTAATAAAGCAAACAAATGGGCATGGGACAATTGGGATAGGTCAATCAAGGGAGCAAACTAAATCAACCCTGAAATTACTTGTAACTGCACATATAGCGTAACTTTCTTTTCTTAGGAAGTATCATTATTTTCTAAAGAATAGATTTGATCTATGGTTATCTGAGGCTTCTTAAAATCATCTATAAAGTCCATCTAATTGTTCAAAAGAATCAAAACGGTCTGTTATTAGTAGAATTCTTTATTGGCTTTCCTTGAAATACTAGGTTTGCTTTTGTTGAGACAACTTCTCTTTAAGCAACATAACAGGTAGCAAAAGTTTGTAACTACAGTAACAATAAAAAAAAGTGAGGATTAAATATAACAAAGCAAAAGGCATCCCATAAAAGTCTGGAGCGGCATATTTGATCATTTAGCAAAAATGATTTGTGCCTTTTTCTGTCCATCGTGTTGAAAGTAACACAGCCCTATTCCCCCTCTCCAAACAAGTATCCTAACATTTGCCGTTTTCCTTTGGTGCGAATGTTCGAGTGTTCAACGTCTTATCCAATGCTTGCCAAAAAAAAAAGGCCCGTCTTATCTAATGCAAAGCCAAACTTTATCCAGAAAAGGTCTTCTTGGTTGGTTCAAAACCTTTTTTTTTTTTTTGCAAATTTGAGGGACCACGTCATCTAACAATAGATTAATCAAACTTTCAAGTTATAATTATAAGGAAATAAGTTTATCTATTTAGAGAGACTCCAAGAGTCTCTTTTAATTATTATATCCTTTCTTATTGTTAGGAATAAAAAATTTAGGGGAAAAATGCCCTCCAAGGGTTTCCTTTATTATTTTAGGTTCTAAATTTTGTCAACATCTATTTCAGATTTCTCTCTAGCCAAAGCCAAAGATAAAGAGCGGGATTGGCTCTTCTGAGTGCATACAAGATATATAGAAGTTGTTGGCTGGTGAAAAGATATAGAAAACATTTTTATTGAAATGACTCTCTAAATGATGATTAAAAACAAGAGTAAGTTTAAGAAAGTCTCTTGGAAGAGTTTTTTTATATACTTACTCTCTAAATTATCATTTCGAGAGTTATTTGAATGAAAATCTTTCCACCTTTAATAATTTTTTATATCTTATGTGCATTTTAGAGAGCTAATACCACTTTTTTATCTTTGCACTAGCGAAAAATTCGAAATAAAGGATGACAATATTTACATATCTAATTAAACAAGCTGTTGAAAGACATCTTTTTAACAAAATCTATATTTCTATCAATAAGAAATGGCACAGAGAGGCACTTGGAGTTGCTTTTACAGTTTATTTGTACCACTCGATCACAACATGCTAGTTTGATAAAAACTCTAGCTCCTAGAATTCTTGGAGTTGATCGTATCTTAGCTCTATTGGAGCTAGAGCAACATTCACATTTGGTCGAGCATTTCCGTTCTTACGTTGGATAAAATACATGATTATCTCCTTTGTCCTGAAATACAAGATATCAAAGGATATATATTTATCTTAAATTATAAGGTATTTTAGATTTTTTTTGCGAGACCCAGTTACAGACACACACGCTCATGTACACGAGCGCACACTCACCCCTATGAATGTACTCACGCACACCCTACCCCTATGAGCACATCTGAAAAACTAAGTTAGACCGACAAATGTCAAAGTTGACAAAGTCCATAGGCACCTCGCTATCGATGGGCACGATATCTACCACTGAAAGAATAGCGTCGTTAAAATTCTAGAATAAATTCAGGAAAATACGAGCACCCATGTCAAGTCAGAGACTTGAACTCGAGTGGGCAGTTTCCACCACAAGGAACTTAACCAGCCGAGCTACGCTCAATTCGCAAGGTATTCTAGATTGCTTAACCCCATCCATCTGTGCTTGCCTATTAAATGCCATCCATACATGTCTTTTAACACAAGTTATGCAAAATGACTTCGATAATTGGTAGCCAAAATCAATGACATGCATGCATGTCTCGTTTTACTCGGCCCCGTTCAGCTGGGCTGATAAGCCGGCTGAAAAACACCGTTGGCTGATTTGTTGTGAGAGAAAATACTGTTCTGGTTAAAAAAACAAGCTGAAAAAGACGGATTATAAGCCGGTGAACAGGCTCTAACTAATTAGTGAGGGGCACGTTAGATTTGTCAGATTTCTTTATTTGGTCCTAAAAATATAATTGATTGGTGTAGACGGAGGGAGCATGTGTAGTTGTGTACTCAGTTCTACAAAATTCAAATGCTTTAAGGATGTCAAAGTTGGAACTATGCTAAACAGATCTCAAAAGATTGATAATTCGCAAAAAAAAAGGATTGAAACAACAAAAACCTTGGTTGTCTTCTTCTTTTTTTTTGTCCTTAAAACAAACGGCTCAAAGTTAGCTTGCAACGTAGTCCTACCGGATAAGTTCTATGCAAAGCACAGCAGCTCTTCTTGGGCGCACTGGCGGAGCTACGTGGAGGCCATCCTGGGCCATGGCCCCCCCTTGCTACATGAAATTTGTAGTAATTCTGTCCACGTGATCACTGACCAGTAGTAAAAGTCTGCAATCTCTATCCCTAATTTCTTCATTACCACACAAGTTTGTGTCTCCAGATGTGTTCATAGCTGGTAGCTAGTCTATTACTCTTTGACTCGTCTCTCAAGTGCTCTTTGCCACTCAGTTGTGAAATGCCCCCCCCCCCCCCCCCCCCCCCCTGGTTTGGAGGCGAGGTCCGCCACTTGGGCGCATGATGTGCAGCGTTATATTGGGCCCCTTTTCTTTTTCTGAGAGCGCTGTGCACTTGTGCTTGACCTACTGATCTAGGGACGAAGGCTTGGGGGAACTTTGACACATGGATGTATCCAAATCCTAGTGACGAATATATTCCCTGTGGTCTGTAGACGATAAGAGAACCTATCTTAACACATGATCAGCCGCGCTGTCACCTCACCTCCGGAAAAGCACGATCGAGAGCACACTGCTGCTCTAAAACAGGGAGAGCACAGGCCGGGGCCGGGCAACGCCCCTGCCAGACAGGAGGCAGCCATCCCCCAAATTCGTCGCAGAAAGAATGCGTGCGTGCGTCGACGCGGCAAATCACGAACCCAACCAAGAGAGGAGCGAGGTGCGCCGTGCGTTGGAGCGGCGGGGTTTAGATGGATGATGGATCGGTGGGGGCCGGGCCCGGGGAGCGGCCGCGGATGATGCCCATTCCATTCGGGCGTCGCTGTCGCCGCCCCGCCACACCCTTGTGCTTTTGCGTGTGGGTGGGCGCATAAAGTCGCTCGCGCCGACGGCGACGCCATCGGCCGCGCCCGCGCGCGATTTCCACGATGGGGGGAGATGATCCGGCCGCCCGGCTCCTTGGCCCGTTCGTGTGAGCAATAGCTAGCTGCCCGCTCCGGGCCGGATTTTTCTTTTTCTTTTTTGCGCTGCCACGGCCAGTCGGCCACGCCCCTCCCCTCAGGCCCTGGCTTTCTGGCTGGCTTTGATGCGGTCGGCGTCGCCGGAGACGCCACTGGCGCGCGAGGAGATGGGGACGTGGTCCTCATCTACGCTACACCAGCTGACGTGCCCCGTATCACGTATCCATATCCACCCCTGCCGTGCCGCACCATATTCCCGCGCTGGACCTTCATCGGGGGGCCATTGGCACCAACTGACGGAAACCATGGAATCCAGTTCCAGGCCCGGCCCAACTTATCCAATTGTCAGGCAGATGATGCATGCATTTCCCATACGGCCGCGCGAAGACGATCTACCAAGACGAACAAGATCACGTATATATAACGGAAATGCTTACGGCATGGCGTCAGTCCATCCATCCGGACCTCGGCTTCCCGGGCCTGCGGACGCTCATGTTAGTCGGCCGCGACGGCCCAACACTCGTATTTGCTCATCCACACGCCCCTAATCGAATCCGCTACGTCCGCAGCGCTGCGACCGCACTCCACCACAGCCGCGCCGCGACTGTCCTCCATGGCTCTACCGTGACCATGTCGCTTTGGCGCTCTCCATGGCGTTTGAGCACCCGCTAGTTGGCCATCCCACCCGCCCACTGTGTCATCACCGCCGTCACGTAGCCCCCACCTCTCCCTCTATGTGCCGCCACCCAGCTCTGACCGCGCCGCGATCGAGCTCCACCACGTTCGTGCCACCACGGCGTTCTCCATTACGTCCGGGCGTCCGTCGCGCTGCCCCCACCTTGCCCTCTATGCACCACCGGTGAGCTCTACACCGGTGCACTCCACACGCCGACGAGCCTTCATTCACCCAAGCAGCAGCAAGGAGATGTTGCGCTAAAACCACATGTTGCAAACATATGTTTCAAGTATTTCAGGTGTTGTCAAATATATGTTGCAAATGCTTCATATGGATGTTGTAAATGAGATCTAGATGGTGATATGTTGCAATGACTATCACGTATGTTTCAAGTATATGTTCCAAATGTTTCATTTGTTTCATACGTATGTTGCAATGTTTTATCTGGGTGTTACAAAAGTAGATCTGGATGTTGCATTTGTTGCAATAGCTACACACTTATGTTGTAAGTGTATGTTCCAAATGTTTGATCTATTTTAGATGTATGTTTTAATTATTTCATCTGGGTGTTGCAAAAGTAGATCTGGATGTTGCATATGTTGCAATGGCCATGTTGCAAGTGTATGTTCCAAATGTTTCATCTGTTTCAGACATATGTTGTAGTTGTTTCATCTAGATGTTGCAAGAGTAGATCTGAATGTTGCATATGTTGCAATAGCTATGTTGCAAGTGTATATTCCAAATGTTTTATATGTTTCAGACGTATGTAACAATTGTTTTATTTGAGTGTTGCAAAAGTACATCTGAATGTAGGCGTGGAAGAAACCCAAGCCCTCGGTGGTCATGCTGCTGCCCGAGCAGTGTGGTGGTTTCTAGTCTGCCACAACAGACGAGGGCGAAGGGGACCTCCTGCGATGACGGCGTGGTCACTAGTAGGTGGAGACTGGACTCCCGTGGTGGCGTGAGAGGCGCGGTAGATGCCTCGGTGAGGCCCACGGACACGGAGAAGGCCGGCTCCTGCAACTCCCTGGCGTATGTGTCAATGGCGAAGATGGAGGCCGCGGACATTGCGGGAGCGGGATGCCTCAGGTGATACGGGCTCGATGAGGATGGGACCTTTTGAGCGCAGCCAAGGGCCGAATGGTTACGGGTGTGGGCACTTGAGCTGCATTCAGACGTAGGTATCCGTTTGGACGTCCAGGCGCTAGCTGCTTCGTATATATAACACCAGCATCAGGAAAACACAATTTTCTAGAGCTTGAGTCGAAACCTAAGAGCCTTATTCTTTCTATATACTCTGTTCATCCTAAATTATAGGCCACTCTAACTTTTTTAGGGAGTCAAAGTATCTTAAGTTGGACCAAATTTAGGATGGACAAAGTATTAGAGAAAACTGTAAACATATATGATATCAACTAAGTATCATTAGATTCTTTATTAATTATATTTTCATAGTATACCTATTTGATGTCATAAATCTTTGTAATTTTCTCTTTAATTTTAATCAAACTTGAGATGTTTTGACTCTTCAAAAAAGTTGAAATGACTTATAATTTGGGACTGAGGGAGTATATAAAACCATAACACAATTACCAGTTTGTCATAGTACTCTAACAACCTTAGAGGTACATTATCATTAAGAGGCCCGGTTAAAAGAGTTCTGACACCAACTCTATGTCCCATGCAATGCATTAGGAATTTATGACTCATACATGCTATTTGACACATGACATATTCATCAAGGTCTAGTTGACTACACAATATTGAATTGAGAACAATGACTGTTTGAACCACACTTAGAAATTTCCACATTAGTATTGTGCTTCTGCTTCTGCTTGATTACATCAAACATCTTACCCTACCTTATAAGCTCATACCACCAGAGCAACTAGATTACTCAAGTTGCAACTATACATATGTAGCCTTTACCTTTAATTTTGATCTTGAAACTTCTACATGCAATTCGAACCATACTCCAAAATCCACAAGCTACAACTCAAGTTAATTCACGCCCTTGCTGATTTACCCTTCAATGCAAACCAGCATACTGAGCTTGCGCTACGTGTCATTATCCCAGGGAACAAAGCCCCCCCTCCAAACCTCATGTTCCTATATCGTCATAACTAGTCCCGTCATCACCTCTCGCCCCATAGGACTATCGTCTTCAGTCTCTCAATCATAAAACACATTATATTTGCCCTCCAAGAAAACTGTTTGTCACCTTCGTGGGTTGTCACCATGTACCTTGCAAATTTGTCCAGTCCTGATTCATCTGTCACAGATAGACCACGAAAGATTGCTTTACAACTCGTCCACCATCAAGGAAATGAATCAGTTGAGAAAGCTGGAGATGACCTTTGGGACAAACACCACATTGAAATTGAAACTGATCATGGCCAACGTAATTCTCTGGACCAAGAAGTTCATCAGGATGCTGAACGAACCTCTGATAAATCAAATGAATCAAGTGAGACAGAGAGTGCTAAATCTGATCTTGCTCTGGAAGATATTGCAGAGTTTGAGATCCAGTGGGAAGAAATTGCTATTGGTGAACGGATTGGCCTTGGTAAAATTGATTTATTATTTGATTATCTATGAAAATGATTTCCTAATCATATTAGTATTTCATTGACCGTGGGAAATGATTTTTTGATCCTTTTTCTTTAAAAAACATATTTCATGTTTTTTAAATTCAATTCAACCTGCTATGTTCCAGGATCGTTAATTTGGAGAAGTTATAGAGGAGAATGGCATGGAAACAGTCAGTTTTTCAGTCAACAAATTCATTGCTTATCTTTTGAGTCAGCAACTTCTAAATGTGCTACTGAAAAAATTATTGAAGTAAAGCCAACCCTTTTGGTATACTGATCTAAGCATGTGAAGAAATGTTAATTTAGATAATATCACAACATTGTCTGTGCCAACACTGAAATACAACACCTCTTTACTTGCCAATCTTACAGGCATCTAGTAATGAGAAAAACCAGTTAATAAAAGGCAATGAGTCAATGAAATACTTCATAGTCTTGGTGGATTTTCTCCATTTATACCATGAAACGGTTAATCTTGTAATGAAAAGGCGAATATTTTATTTGTTGACTTGAACTGCACCTACATTTTCTGTCTGCTGCTTTATGTTTTCCCTACAACTTTAGGTGACTTCATATATCTTAGTGACAGGCCTTAGCATCATTTGGACTAACAGGTTTTAGAACATTTTTGGCGTTAGCAGTTCTTATTTTTGAAAAAAAACAATGATCCATCCATTGTTGCAGCGAATAAACAATGTTTTCCTCTCACAACAAATCAGCATAAGTATGCCCTGTTCGTTTCACTAAAATTTGTCGCTGTATTTCTTTTCTTTTGCTTTGTTCACTGCTACCAAGTTGTTTATAGAATCACAAATTTATTTGTCTATAGGAAGTTTCAGTCAAGAAGTTCTTGCAACAGGATATTTCGAGTGATGCTCTGGAAGAGTTTAGAACTGAGGTATACTCCTTTTCTAAAAAAAAAAGAACCGAGGTATACTCCTCTCTCTATGCCAAGGCATCCACTGACATAAATGGACTGAAATAAAGAAATTTGGCTTTGTTAATTGTGCAACACTTGAAAATTACTGTAAATTTTGTTAGAAAAGTAAGTGCTGCAATTTTTTCTTGAACACACAGGAGAACTTTGGCTTGTAGCTGATAGATAAGCGGTATGAAATACACAATAGGTGGTTTGAAATACACAATCTTTTCTGATGCTTCATTTTGACAACTGTTTCTTAATTAACATGCAAATTCCAGATGTTTATATATCATCAATGTTTTAGTGATTATGCCAGCAGCCCCAACAATCATTTCGTAATTTGAAAACTTTACTCCCTTTTTTAACCCCAAAGCTTCTGTTCTGACGTCAGCCCAAGATGGAGATTGGAGAAAATCGTCCAGGCCACCCATTACCCACCTTATCCACTGAAGAAACTCCCGTCCTATCCTACAGGTAGATCAGCGAACCAAACATGAGTGATCCGCCCAGTCTCACATCCAGAGCCATCAGAGCAGCACCTGAACGACCATGGCCTCGCCGCTGCTCAGGCCACACTCTCACGTCGCCTCCGCCGCCGTCCTGCACTCCGCGAGGAGAGCCGACTGCCATGGCCGCTGCCCCGCGACAGTACCCGTATCGTTCTCTTTCAAATCCCATGTCCGAACTGTTTCCGGTTGCTTCAGGTTTCACTTTTATGCATGCTGTTTCTCTGCAGGTCGGCCGGTTCCATGACCACGGGTGCAGCAGGTCCGGCCGGTCTAAGGTACAGTACATGACCTCTTATCGTCCTGAAACGAAAAATATGAAGCACGCCAGTTCATGTTCACGTGTAAATTCGAGGCAAGCCAGTAGCTAGCGTTGCATAAAAAATGGCGTGCTTCGTGCTGACAGATTGTAAGGATGCGAAAGCATATGAATAAACAGAGTACTGTGTCACTGTCACTGCTACTGCCTATGCTTCTATGCACTCCCTTTCTGAAATCTGAAGAAACCGACTACCCGAGTGCAATACTACTATGTTGTGTTACATTAGCGTTGCTACCATAGTACCCATGACCATGAGACCACATGAATCCAGTTGCATGCATTGATGGTTCAGTAATGTTCAGATATATATGGATCTTGCTGTGTTGTGTTGCAGAGATCCGGTTCAGTGAAGGTGAGCGCCTTCCCGTCGCTGGACGTGGTGCCGCTGATGGTGACGATGGTGGAGCACGTGGACATGTCGCGGGACTACGTCGTGACCAAGTCCATCTGGCATCTCAGCGACGCGGCCCTCAAGAGCGTTTGTGAGTCCTCAGCTCTCACCGTCGTCTCGATCAGCACATGAGCTCCTCCGCCCTGCTTTGATCTGAAACCACTCACTGACCGTTGATCCATCGATCGCCGCGCAGATACCTTCTACGCCATGTTCACGGTGTGGGGCGTCTGCTTCTTTGCGTCCATGAAGGCAAGCACGCATTACTAACATACACCATGCATGTGATTTCCTGGAGTGTTCATGACACACTTGTTTGTGGGTTAAATCAAAACAGGATCCCTTCTACGACAGCGACACGTACAGGAGCGCGGGTGGAGATGGAACCGTGCACTGGTACTACGATAGGGTAAGCACGCACGCCTCCTTTTCTTAGGCTACATGCATGAAGAATCAAAGCAGTTAGCCTAGCCAGTAGCCACAGATAACTTTACTGATATATATCCTGTGCAATGTTCGTTCATTGGCATGGGCGGAGCCAGCTATTTGGCAAGCCCTGGCAGCTGCCATACCTAGAATCTGTAGAAAATATCAAATATATGTAGTATTATATACTCCGTATATATATGATACATGCTAGCTTGGTAGGTAATCTTCATTTAGTGAGGTATGTTAAATGCCAATGTGGATTTCAACTATATTTGCTGAACACAAAGTCATATATATTTAAAGTTCTCATGAGTCTTTGCATAGTTACATTATACATGTTTGATCTTTATAAACCGCGCCACACCTAAATTTTTTTTCTGCCTCCGCCACTATCATTGGCATGCAGCAAGAGGACCTGGAGGCGTCTGCGAGGGAGGAGCTGCTGCGGGAGGAGCTGCTCGAGGAGATTGAGCAGAGGGTTGGGGGCCTCAGGGAGCTGGAGGAAGTAGTCACAAAGTGATTATACGGGTGAATGGGATGGGTATGGGCTACTAATCAGTTCTCCATCTGAACTTCATGAGCAAATAAGTTCAGACTTCTTTACTGTCCTGCTCAAACCTGTTCTGTATGACTGCATATGCCCCAAACGTACGCCTGGATGAACTGCAGTGCAATAGTTTTTTTTTTAAAATTAGTCTGGCAGGAGAGCTGCTGATTATACTAATAAAGAAGGGGCTCAGACTGGGCAACACATTTTAGTTCAGACAACGAAGTGTTGGGGTACGATATCATCTGGATCCCTTTCTGCTTTACAGTTCGGCCAAGATCAGAGTATAACTGTGCTGTGCGGCAGATGAGTCCTGAAGAAAAAGACGAGTTGCTCGAGAGAGAGTTCTCGTCTACCTACAGAACTCTGTGTATGTAATGGCAAACTAGACTGTAGTTGTACAGCATCGATATCACCGCTCGGTACAGAGTTCAAGGCGTACCGTTGGAGTGGTTCCAAATTCACTCCAGGATATAGGTCGGGCTTCTGACGGAGCGAAGCGGAGTCTGAAGCTGGCCTATCAGGCCGCGGCCGTGCACACACGGGGGTGCGGGGGGCGGAGCCCCCCTCGGTACGGTACATATACCCTTGCTAGGGTTTTATGGAGAGGTGATTCTCTTGTAAGCCGTCACAGGTGTGTAACCCAAAACTCTTGAGATAGTGAGATTGTTGCTGGCTGGTGCCCGTGGTTTTTCCCCTTCGCATTGGAGGGGTTTTCCACGTTAAATCGTGTGTCTCCACTGTGATTGATTTCGTTTTACTTCATATTCCATACGTCGTTCATAACACGTACATTTACACCAACTTGCAATTTCTACAACCAGGCGGGCACGCACCACTTATCCTACGGCTCAGTTTGCTCGAGATTCGTGCGGGCCAACTCACTCTTACATATAGAAAAAAGGCATCGGTGCATACAATTTTTTTTTTACCAAAAAGTACTGACGCACGAATTTTTAAAGCAAAATGAACGCGGGGAGATAAGGGATGGTCGCACCACCCGTTGTGGTTTGTATTTACCGCATTTACACATGCACCGTCTGGCTGGCGTGGCGTCCGCAGCCTGCAGGCCTCGCCGGCAGCTACGCGTACGGCGTACGCAAGCAGCGGAGAGCGGTGCGCCGAAAGATGCAGCGGCGGGGACCGGGCCGCGCCGGGGGGCCTGGCGGCCTGGAAGAAAAAGGCGTATGGCCTCGCCGCGCGCTGCAGCAGCCAGAGCCATGGTTCCCTGGAGCCAAGGACCAAGGCTGCACTGAGACCCTGACCCTGATCCCTGGTTCCCTGAGACCCTGACCCTGAGGTGTAGGACAGGTTCAGCCGCCGGATGTCCTTGCCACCGATCATCACCTTCCCAGCGAACGGGTCGTAGAATCGCTCGTGAGGGCGATGACGATGCTCCTCCCCAACGGCTCGACCCACTCGCTCCGACCAGCGCCGCAGGTTGTGCATCTGTGGGACGTGCAACTCGCTGTAGAAGAGGGACAAGATCTTGTCCTGCACGTTGAAGGCCACCATGGTGGAGAGGAAACGTGGCGGCGGCGGACGAGATGCCACGCATGTGGATGCATGAGGGGAAACGAAAGACTCGTGGATAGGGTCGCGTGGGGGTAGGGGGTAATGGGTGTCTTTTTTTTCTAATCGGGTGAAACTTTATCCTCTCATAGTTGAGTTCTATCTAATTAAAAAAAACAACTAGTCGAGACTTTGGCTAGACTTTAGCCCACCCATTAGTCCTCCTATTTGGATCATCAAGGAAAGTTTAGTAACTAGTTGTTAGCCTAAGGGATCCAAACAGGCTCTAAGATGAAATCACAATTGTTGTGTGAAAGTCTTTTACTTATACTATACTCCCTCCGTTCCATAAAAAGCGTCGTTCTCACTTTCTGAGAAGACAAACTTCTTAAACTTTGACTCTCTCTCTCTCTCTCTATATATATATATATATATAATATTAATATTTATGATACATAATTAGTATCATTGGATAGATTGTTGATTTATTTAGAGATACAAATATTGCTAATATTTTCTGTAAACCTAGTAAAGTTTGTTAGAAAGTTTGACCGGCACATGTCTCGTAGCGACTTTTTTTATGGGATGAAGTAGTACTCCATTCCAAAATGTGATAGCGCGTTTTTATTACATCACAATTAAATATGCTTGCATCATGTATTTATTTGGTATTATTATAGATGTTCATATATATTTTTCAATAAATATGGTTAAAGTTAGAGAATTTTACTTAGGGCAAAACTAAGAACGTGTTTGGTTTCTTCTTGGCACTGTGTTGCCTTGCCGAATGAACTGCGAGCAAGTCTGCGGGTTTGATTCTCTTGCATACATGTCTTGAATCTTGTGCGAGCGAGATTCGGCTTCTCGTAGAAGAAAAAAAAAGGGCGTGTTTGGTTCCGTGTTGGCCTTGCTTGGCCTGGACGGCACAAGCAACGAGAACCTTGCCAGTCCAGGAGAGCCGGTTTGGCAAGGTATGATCCAAACACATTTCCTAGACTAGTTCCTTGTTGAGCGAGGTAAAACAGTAGCCAGCAAAGTTACCAAATATGCCCAAAAGGTATGCCTGGTTTCTTTACCTGTCTTGCCTTGTCTTGATCACTTTGCCTCACCCAACCTTACCAAGCCAAGCAAGTCAATTTTTTTTGAGGGAATTGGAGGGGCCAAAGCCCCTACAAAAATTTATTAAATTAAAAAAAGAGGAAGGCAATTTGGCTCGCCTATGCTAGTAAGGAAAAGTTTACACGCACAAGCCCTAAGGCACTTAGCTGCAGAAGATTGGAGCAGTTGCTTATCGACTAATCTTCCAGCAACAAGGCAAAGTTCACCCGGTCGTGCACGTGTCGCAGTTGAAGAAACATGTGTCCTGTCCTCTTCAGTCCAACCTTATCTGGATTTATCATTAGTTTCAGTCTGCACCGACCCCTCCCAGGCTTTGTTACCAAAAAGCCGTTTTGGATACTATATACGCTCCGCTCCATGTTTTTCAGCTCGCCTCCACGTTTTTTAGTCAAACGGTTTTAGCTCTACGTACTTTGTTCGAGGAAAAATGGTGAAGTTACGAGAGCACCTAAAGAGACGCTCCACAAACTTCAGTTTTTTTATAGAGCTACTCTACGGTGGAGTTTGTGGAGCAATTCCAAACACCCCCTAGGATGACTCAAAAAAGGGGCTCCACGGTCACCCAGTTGCCATTATGTTGGTAAGGATTATCAGATGATATGGCTACTTGGGAGGAGCAGGATCGGAAGATATGAAGCGGAAGTATCTAAGAGCTCTAGCTTTGGGTCAAGCTGGATGTTAAGAAGGGGCAGTGTTAGGAGAACAGTGTGTAGCGCGCGTATCTGTTGGGCCTCGGCTTTGTTGAGTGTGGCCCTTGGCCGGGTGTGGTCGCGATGTTATAAGCCGAAGAGAGGGAGAGGGTAGGGTAACCGGTAACAAACTCCGAAACCGTTTCTTCCGAACTATCATCGTCTTCACGGAGTTCAGCTGCGTTCCTTCGGTCCTTCCCAAATCGATAATGATACTGTGCGGGCGTCTGTCCTGTTCGGACAGACCCGCACACGGGGACGACTCGACTGAATGCCCGCACCTACTCGCTCGCTCCGCTCACCCGCTCCCCCCCTCTCCTCTGCTTCCACTCTTTGCCGCGCCACGTGCCGTTCTCCAGGCCAGGTCGTGCTGCCCCTCCCTCCCTCCTCCGCAACCTCCATGTGATCCCCACCGGAGATGAGGACGACGGCGGCAGCTCCGATGAGGTAGGTTGATTCTTCTCTAGATCTGAGCCGTCTTCCTCCTCCTGCTGCTCCTCTAGATCTGAGCCCTCCTCCTCCTCTAGATCTGAGCCCTCCTCCTCCTCCTCTTCCTCTTCTGGATCTGAGGGATGCGGCAGTGGCTAGAGTTCCGGCGAGCTCTGAGGTCCTCTTTCCTCCTTCCTCCGGTGAGCTCGAAGGTGATGGATCAGGGGCTGTTTTGTACGCTTTTTTACTGTTTCTCTCGTGTTGCAATGAGTGTTTTGGGATGTTGCAACATATGATTTTCGAATATTACAATGAGATTTTTTGGGTCATTGCAACAGATGTTTTTGCAATGTTGCAATTCTACTACTTGAGATGTTGCAGTACATAATTTTCGATGTTGCAGCATATAATTTTCGATGTTGTAGTACATATTTTTTTCGATATTGTAGTACATGTTTTTCGATGTTGCAGTACATGTTTTCCAATGTTGCAGTACATATTTTTTTTTTGATGTTGCAGTATATATTTTTCGTTGTTGCAGTACATATTTTTCGATGTTGCAGTGCATGTTTTCAACGTTGCACTACATATTTTTTCGATGTTGTAGTATTTACGATCCGATATTGCACTATATAGTTTTTTCATATGTTTTGCAATATTGCAGTTGAAGTGTTTCGTGCTCTTTTTGGGACAGGGGCGCGGTAGGGGAACATGGTGCGTTGGGGATTGGAGGACAGGGGCGCGGTGGGGAGCAGAGGACAGGTGCGGGTTCCGTTTTATATGCTAGGAGCAGGCGGGTACCGTGCACGGGGGTGGGCGGAGTTCCGTAAGGGGCCAGCGTCCGGACGTAGTCGCGCGCTGGATGTCCGGCGGTAGAATCACCGTTCCCAAATTCTTGCCCCTGAATTCCATTCCTGAGTAGCGAGGGCGTCACATATAGATATAGCTAGCTTCCGCTAGGCTGTCCAGGCGATCGAGACGACTGCGACTGCCTGAGCATCACATGGTACATTGTCAATCACTGAAAATATATATCCTGCCTCTCACGGAGAAATTGTCAGATGCATATGTTCAGACCACACACGGATCATAGAGAGTTGTTTTTTTTTCCTGTTATTTTTTTCATGCGTCTCTGGATTAATTTCTCTGTGAGAAGAAACTTACTTTCTCTATTTGCCAAGGTAACGTACAAGCCCAGATGGCGAGCCGCAGTCGATCACAAGCCAGCAGAAGCATCACAGCATGACGAGCAAACACGCGAGCAATTTCACTGTGGATTCACTCCAGTACTCCACCAAGAAGAAATGACTCATGCAAAGCAAAAGGCAAAAAGAAGCAAAGGTGTACCGTCCAGTCAGCCCTATGGATTGCGCATTGCTTCATCCCAAGTGCTAGGGCAAGCATCGTGATTAGGATAAGCCTGGGTGACAAAGGGTATATTTTTCGTGAAGCTCTAACGTAGGTTCGTTAGTTAGGGATTGAGTTTTGGCAGCCGATACCACCAGATAAATCTTCGTTCGTATGAGTTTGTCCTCTTTTAATTTTGTTTTTACCTTACAAATTTAAGTTTCTGCATTATGCTTATTTGTGTGGCATTTACCTTTCCTAGATTAGCAAAGACTAATTGATAGATTTACCTTCCATGTAGCACACTACAATATTGTAAGGGCACATCATGCTAGTTAGTTTATGTCGTTTCTAATGTAGATTTAATAAGTTTGAGCCTAGGTTAAGTTTTTAAATGACCCAATCCACCCCCTCTTGGGCTCACTTGCCACTACAATGTCACTGTCTCCTCTATCCACTATTGTCTCCTGTGCTCTTCTGCCTAGTGACCCTACGACGAGCTCCAGTGCAATGTCGTGTTCCTCATCGGTCGTTTCTTTGATCCTAGCCATGGCTAGAGCGGGCTACCCTCGCCATTCCCATCCTAGACAGTGTGGCACTGCCATGGCTAGCCGCCTCTGGTGCTTTTTCATTGAATCCGAGCCTAAGGTGAGCTTTAATGGGATATAACCGAAAAGCTCTACGCCCGCGTCGTCTCTGCTCGGCGACTCGGGGCGACTCCACCGCCACCGCAAAAGCCTCCGCACGGCCTCCTCCCTGGCCGTCGTCGCTGCTCCCCGGTGAGCGACGGCAGCGGCCCACGACGGCGCTCAACAAGGCGGCCGGCCGCGATGTCTCTCTTCCCTCTCCTACTCCTTCCTCTCCTCTCCCTCGTGTCTACTCTGTTCCTCGTGCTCCGGTAGGTGCGGCTAACGATGACAGGCGTTGAGGCGCATCCATGGCCTATGAGTCCAGATCCGGTGCCAACCACCTCTGATCTGGTGGCTCCTGGGCCGTTGAGGCTGCGCGCCACTCTGGCGGGTGCGGCGTTCGTCTGGCGCCTGCCGGGTCCGGGTCCCGCGACACACCGCACGCGGACGTCGCGTCCTGCGCCACGGCGGCCTCGACGGCATGGTGCTCCTTCAAGCATCGCGGACATGGCTGCGGTTGGACGCTGCTGCCACGCTCGGGTCCGTCCCTCCCCCGGCCACGGTGGTTGTTCGGCCTGCGGCGGCTCGTTCTTGGCGTCCGGTCTTTGATCTGTCGCCCCTTAGCCAGATCCGGCGGCCACACGGCCGGATCTGGTGATGTCCACTAGGTGCCTGTGATGGGCCCTTGCAGCGGCGCGAGGCGCGTAGTTTGGCCGCGGGCAAGCCAGCGGCGGGGCAGCATGTCCGTATGCGTGTGTATGCAGGGGTCACGCAGTGGAACGACGCGTGGTTTGGCTGCGGGCAAGCCGGTGGCGGGGCCGCGTGCCATGGTCGCCCTCCCCTCTGTGTTGCTCTCTCTGGCCATCTCCGGCCTATGAGAGCCTACTCTGCCTCTTGTCAGGGAGGGCAGAGAGCCGGGTGGGCAGAACGAAGGGGTAGGCTATGCCTGTGGCCGCGGCAGCGGTGACAGCATGGCAGAGGCTCAAGAGATGGCTGAATAATGGATTCTAGACAAAAGTCTTGTTCGGCTTGTTGCCGGTGCCGATGACGATGGCGCCTGTTTGCGTCATGTTCCTTCTTGGAGGCGTCATCGAGGTTCCATCTACCATCTTGTTGAGTTTGATCTCCGGGTGAAAACCCAAACCGGTGTTCCCGGACAAGCAATGGTGGCATATTACCATGTCATTCCCTTCCTGGAGGCATTGCTTTGGAGATCATTGGCACCTCCCTGCACCGAGGACCCAACCCTCCTCTCTGATGATTCTGCACAGGTTCTAACCAGCAAACTGCATTGCTAGGTGTTTTAGCTTTGTTATTCTCCATGATCCTTGATTGCCATGTTTCAACAAATACCGGCAACGAGACCATGATCCCCTCTCTTGGATCTCCTCGCGCTCCTTTTGCCAGCCCACCCTCCACTATGGTTTCCTCCCCATATTGGGCGTTGGTGGGCGTCAATTAGGTCCTAGATGTGCTTTAAAGACATTGAAATCACGACTGTTGTTTGCCATATTGACTCGAAGCTTAACGGTCGCCGTTGGAGTAGAGGTCGCCGAAGTTCAGTCGCTTGGTGGTGGTGTTAGTTGGTGAACAACTTCATGCTTATCATGGGAGTTCTTTGTTCCCTCTTTGCATTTTGTGGTTGTCCTTCGCTCTGTCTCGTGTGTGTTGTTGGTGATGTTATGTTATAAGTGTGTGTCCTCTATTGTATCGCTTTGAGTGGTAATTTATATTACCACTCCAATGCAATATATTTAGGTGGGGAATTCTTCCCCCATTGACTCATAAAAAGGTGAGCTTAATAACACACCTTAATTAGAGAAACTCTTGATCCCTCTCTTTTGATCCCGACCACGCTAAATTGGACTTTACCCCCCAATCATGAAGGGACCGAAGCGATGCTGGCCCAACGCATGGTAGAGGCCAAGTGCAGGGAGATGAGCACATGTTGGCGGTCATGGAGCGGCTATATCATGCCATGGACAACTGCTATGTCATGGTTTACTTGCGCTTGTTGTGGTCTGAGACGGTGAACACTTGTGCGCATCATGTTTGCCTAAGAACACAACAAGTGGATGGACCCGGCACAACACCATTAAAAGATAGGGTCGTAGTGTGGGTGGCGAGAGAGAGAGATGAGGGGGAGAGAGAATTGAGCGACATAGAGACATCGTGTGGAAAGGGGGAAGAGAGTCCTGACATATGGGTCTACTGCCACATGACATGCACGTAAATGAAAACCACCATTAAAACCACTAGATTGACATATATAAAAGGTATTGATGGTTGAAAATTTCTTATTTTGTTAGGATTTCATGGCCAAAATCAAACTCTGAGGATGGCTCTATTGTCAAAATAGACTTTTTCATCACGAAAAGACAAAAAAAATATAGTCCTATGTGAGGAAGTATGTACAACCCTAGATGGTCAATAGTCGATCACAAACCAAACAGAAACACTCCAACTCGAGCGTCTGAAGCTCCTGAAAATTTTGGACGGACTCCAGCTAGGCTCATGTGCCCCACGGACAACCACTCATTTCCTAATTAATTCTTATCCATGGACAACTATGCTCTTCCTCTTCTTCAAACTCCTCTCATCCTCACTAGGCAAACAACACAACGAGCTCAGCCATCCCCATCCTCCTCTCACATTCACCAGGTACGAAGTCACTGCTGTTCCTATCGCCTGATGGGATTGCTTCGGCTGTGTGAGCGGCAGCGGCGGCAGCTATCTGAATGTCGTGCCTACTACTATGGTTCCACCCGCCCACACCTACCACGCATCGTCGTCGCGGGATGCGTCCAGCGTGATGCCCTCGGCGGGGCAGCTGGACAATCCAGAGGTGTTCTCGGGCATCATGCTGAGCTACATCAATAGCATGCTCATGGCCGAGGGCATCGACGATAGGTTCGAGCACTACCCGGAGCACCCCGCGTTGCTCGCTGCGCTGCTGATGACCTCCCCTCTCTCTCTCTCTCTCTCTCTCTCTCTCTCTTTCTCTCTCATCTGGATAGACTGCACCCGAGCGCCAACTACCATAGTTCTCCACCAGGTAGGCCATTGCCGCCAACGATGCTGTGTTTAGTGTTTTAGGTGTATGTTTGAAGTGTTTTATCTAGATGTTGTATACGTTATAATGGTTATATACACATGTTGTAAGCATAGGTTTCAAGTGTTTCTACTGTTTCAGACGTATGTTTCAAGTGTTTTCTCTGGAAGTTGCAGAAGTATATCTAAATGTTGCATAACATGCATATTACAAGTGTATGTTTCAAGTGTTTCATACGTATATTGCAAGTGTTTTATCTGGATATTGTAAAAGTAGATCTAGATGTCACATATATTGGCTGAAAGCATCTAGGCCCCGGGAGTTGGTTTCGGCAATTGATGACAACGCATTATTACCATGACTAACGTGTGTTTTGTAAAAACTTTGATAAGTTAGGTCATGGGGTTGATAACTGCTTTGGGCACTCTGGTATTCATGCCCCTTGATGGAAATCATTTCGGTTTTCAAAGGATCAACGACAAGATTAAGGACAGTTAGTTCCGGATGTCAAGGTGTTGAGTTTTATCCGAAATAGTCGTTAGGATCTTTGCTTCTTTCCTTTTGCCATACTATAAAGGGGGCATGAGCGAGTAGCTTGACCTAGGTGAGTCTTTTGTTTAGGTGTGGTGCACACTTGTCAAACTTAGCACTAGGTAGCTCAGGTAAAGCTCAAAGTTTAGTTGGAAGCAACTCGGTTCAAGTTGCGTCGCGTTTCGAAGTCGTTTGAGCCGTTTACCCCTGACTGGACGCGGTCTCTGTCTCGACCGAACGCGTTCGGTCAGTACTAACAGTCACTGCGTTTCAACCTGGTTGACCGGACGCAGTTCCTGTGAGAACCAGATGCGTTGATCGTGTTGACACGTGTCTTCGAAGGTAAGCAATCTAATCGGACGCGACTGGGAAGTGATCGGACGCGTCCGGTCACGTTCCAGTAAGGTACTTTGCTGACCTAACGTGTCCGGTTATCATTGATCGGACGCAAACGAGCGTCAGGTCAAAGTACAGTAAGGTCCTTGCTCGACCGGACGTGTCCGGTCACCCCTGATCGATGCGTCCGGTCACTCAGTGATGTCGTTCAGTTTTTTGACCGTTACGTTCGACCGACGCGTCCGGTCACGTCGACCGGCATGTCCGGTCAGTGCGTATTTTGCTGAGTTGGCAGGTAACGGTTGGATTTGACTGTGGGGTGTATAAATACATCCCCTCCACCTCTTTTAGACGTCTTTTGCTCATTTATTCAGCTGAGAAACACCTTTCAAGTGCAAGGAAGTGCAAGAGCTCTAGTGAGGGTAGTGATTTGAGAATCAAAGTTTGAGAATCCCTCATTAGTGACTAGGGAGTAGCAAGTGTGCATCCACCTTCTCTTTAGGCTTGTCATGGTCAAGTGAGAGTTCTAGCTTGTTACTCTTGGTGATCGCCATCACCTAGACGGCTTGGTGGCGATTGAGAGTTTGGTGATCATCTGGCGAGCTTGTGGATGACCCAACTCATCTTATGAGCGGTTTTGGGCGATTCACCGCGATGAAGTGTCAAAGAATCAGCCCGGAGAGAGCACTTGATCCTTGCGCGGATCAAGGAGGAGCTACACCCTTGCGCGGGTGCTCCAACGAGGACTAGTGGGGAGTGGCGACTCTCCGATACCTCGAGAAAACATCGCCGTGTTCCTAACCCTTACTTTCAAGCATTTACTTTCTTGTATTACTTTCTTTGCTTGGTTTACTTTTCTAGAATTGCCGTGCTAGACTAGAATTGGAACTTAGGGTGCAAAACTTTTTACCGGTAGAATCACTAGGAACACTAGTAGGCACTAGGGGTGAACTTTGACTTGCAGGATTTAATTCTTGCAATTAATTTTTAGAAAAGCCCAATTCACCCCCCTCTTGGGCATCTTGATCCTTTCAATTTGTATCGGAGCCAAGTTGCTCCTATTTTAGGCTTCACCGCCTAGAGCAAGATGTCTAATGGGGAAGGACCACCTCCCATCTTTGAGGGAGACGATTTTGCATATTGGAAAATTCGCATGGAGGCGTACCTCGAAGCCATAGATGTTGGGTGTCTTAGAGCCGCAACCGAAGGGTTTCCCGCTATCAAGGATCCTGCCAACCCAAGTGGTGACGAGGAGAAGTACGATCAGTGGAATACAAAGGCAAAAAATGCACTCTACCGGGGCCTAGGCAAGGATATCTTCAATCGTGTGCGTAATGCAAAAAACGCTCATGAATTATGAGAATACCTTTTGTGCTCTCCATGAGGGAACTAAGAGTGAGCATGAGGAACACTATCACATTGCTTTGAAGAAAATTAATTCTTTTGAGATGCTTCCCAAAAAAAGTGCTAATGAAATGTACACTCGATTGAATGTTCTTATAGAGGATCTTAGTGCTCTCGGGCTCACTCAAATGAGTCAATCGGATGTTGCAAGGAGAATCTTGAGCGTTCTTCCCGTTGAGAAGTATGGTCACATTGTCACCGTGCTTCACCAAAGTGATCTCTCCACCGCAACACCAACACAAGTATTGGGAAAGATCAATGCACATGAGATGTACATGCACATCACTCCGGAAGAGGGCTTATCATCTTCCAAGAAGGACTTAGCCTTCAAAGCTAGCCATGACAAGAAAAAGAAGAAGGACCAAGCCATGATGGTGTAAGAAAGCTCAAGTGAAAGTGATATTGATGATGCATCACTTGCACTCATGGTGAGAAAGACCACCAAGATGCTAAAGAAGCTCAACAAGAGTGGCATCAAGTTCGATGGCAAGAAGAAGAAGTTCTTCACAAGTAGCAAAAGGAAGCCTATATCCGAGATGGATTGCTACAATTATGGTGAACTTGACCACTTAGCTCATGAATGCCCTAAGCCTTTAAAAGACAAGTACAAGAACAAGAACAAGGGCAAGAAAAATGATTCAAGTGATGAAGAAGATGAGAAAAAGAAGAACAAGCCATACAAAAAGAAAGATGGCAAGAGGAAAGAGTTTCACAAGAAGAAGAAGGGAGGCAAAGCTTACATTGTTGGTGATTGGCTCACCGACATTGAGTCACCATGTGAGTCCTCCGGCGATGAGAGCGACGATGAGAAAGAGAAGGTCGCCGCATTTATGATTGGGCCATCATCATCTTCACCGACATCTTCATCACCACTTTCACCGTCACCTTTACCATCATCGTCCACTTCTCACCTATGCCATATGGCCAAGGGTGAATGAAAGGTACAAAACAATGAGAGTGATGATGATGATAGTGATAGTGATGATGAATATAATGCGCCTTCTTATGATGAACTTGTAAAATTATTGAACAAATACTCTAAAGTCATAAGAAGAACTAGAAATGAAAATGATGAGCTACAAAATGAAAATGACTCACTCTCATCTAAGCTTGAGAATGCATAAAAAACTAGTGATGAGCTCAAAAAACAAAATGAAATTATGTCTTCTACTCTCAAGGAGCTAAAAACTTCTAACAAAGAGTTAGAGATGAACATGATAAACTTGAGAAGAAGCATGATGAGCTCAACACTAGGCACAACTTGCTAAAAGACAAATATACTACATTGAAAATCAATTATGATAGTCTTGTTGTTGCTAATGAGCTTTCTCTTGAGACACATAATGCTACTAACCAAGTTGTTAAGATTGATATAGCCACATCATGTTATGACTTGATTATTGAGAGCATTGAGCAAGGCTCTAGTGGAAAAGGCAAGAATGTGGTTGAGTCCGACAACTATGATGATTATGTCAAGCTCAAGAGTGAAACTGAGATGTTTAGAAATGAGAACAAGAAGCTAAAAGAGTTGATGGCTCTTGAAAAGCAAATATCAAATAAGTCACTTATTGAAGAGAACAAAAAGCTCAAGCAAGAGAAAGAGCATCTCAAGACCAGCCTAAGCAAGTTCACAAGAGACCAATATTTGCAAAGTGAGCTACTCATGAACACCATCATGAAGATGGATAGAAATGGCATTGGTTACTTAGCAAATCAAGAGAAGAAGGCTAAAGCTCAACAACAACAAAGCAAGTCAAAACTCAAGCCAAAGAGATGTGTTGAGAGTGGACAAGAAGGTCATTTTGCTCATGAGTGCAAAACTCCACCACCACAACCCTTGCCCAAGCACGCTAGACCCTTTGCTTTTAATGCTCATTACATGCTTAGAAAAGATTCAAGTGGAAAGATGAAAGTCATGTTCTTGGGTCCTCCAAACAAGAATATGCCTAAGAAAATATGGGTTGCCAAGTCACTAGTTGAGAAAGTCAAGGGTCCCTCTCAAGTTTGGGTCCCTAAACAAAAAGCTTGATCTCTTGTGTGTAGGTGAACTACAAGACCGGTGGATCTCATTGGGTTATTGATAGTGATTGCACTCAACATATGACCGGTGACCCTCGTATGTTCACCTCACTTGAAGAGAATGGGGTATGTCAAGAGAAGATCACATTTGGGGACAATTCAAAGAGCAAAGTCAAGGGTATAGGCAAGATTGCAATATCAAATGATCACTCTCTTTCAAATGTGCTCTATGTTGCTTCATTGAGTTTCAACTTACTATCCGTTGGGCAACTTTGTGACCTTGGCTACCAATGCTTATTCACTCCTAATAAAGTGGTAGTTTTAAAGATAGATGACAAGCAAATAATTTTCAAAGGCTTTAGATACAACAATCTCTATCTTGTTGATTTCACCTCCGAAGATGCAAACTTGATGACATGCCTGTTCACCAAAACTTCAGTTGGGTGACTTTGGCATAGGAGGCTTACTCATGTTGGAATGAACACTCTCAACAAGCTATTGAAGAAAGAATTAGTAAGATGCTTGAAGGATGTCAAGTTTGATAAGGACAAAACTTGTAGTGCATGTCAAGCTGGCAAACAAGTTGCAAATACTCATCCAACTAAAACTTACATGTCAACATCAAGAGTGTTAGAACTTCTACACATGGATTTGTTTGGTCCTACAACTTACAAGAGCTTGGGTGGAAATCTCTATTGTCTTGTGATTGTGGATGACTACTCCAGATACACTTGGACTTTCTTTCTTCATGACAAATCCGAAGTGGCCAATTGCTTCAAGAAGTTTGCAAAGAGAGCTCAAAATGAATTTGAAGTCAAGATAAAGAAGATTAGAAGTGACAATGGCAAAGAGTTTGACAACACAAACATTGAAGCTTATTGTGATGAGATTGGAATCAAGCATGAAGTTTCATCAACCTACACTCCTCAACAAAATGGTGTAGTTGAGAGAAAAAAACCAGACATTGATCACCCTTGCCAGAACAATGCTAGATAAGTACAATACATCAGAAAAATTATGGGCCGAGGCAATCAACACCGCATGCTATGCTTCAAATCGCCTCTTCCTACAAAAGTTTCTTGGCTAGACCCCCTATGAGTTGCTAAATGGGAAGAAGCCGGACGTCTCATTCTTCCGGGTGTCTGGGTGCAAATGCTACATCTACAAAAAGCATCAACACCTAGGGAAGTTTCAGAGACATTGTGATATTGGCTTTCTTGTTGGTTACTCATCAAAGTCTAAAGCATATAGAGTATTTAACCATGCCACCGGTTTAGTTGAAGAAACATATAATGTAGAATTTGATGAATCTAACAGCTTCCAAGGATCAATTGAGAATTATGATGATGTAGGTGATGAACCATTGAGGAAGGCAATGAAGAACATGCCGGTGGGAGACATCAAGCCTAAAGATGATGAAGACGATGTACAAACTGTCAATCCACCATCTTCATCACATGTGCCTCAAGATGATGATAAGAATAAGAGAGTTGAAAATGAAGATATTCATGTCTCTTATGAACAAGCCGAGGCACAAGCTCAAGATGTTGATGCTCCCTAACCCTCTTCTCAAGTGGTTGAAAGAAGAAACTCACCTCTACTTCAAGCACATCCACAAGATCTCATCATAGGAAGTCCTACAAAGGGTATAATGACTCGATCTCAAAAGCTTGCTTCTTTTGTTGAACATCACTCTTTTGTCTCTTGTCTTGAACCTAAGAATGTAGAAGAAGCTCTTCAAGATCTGGATTGGGTGAATGCTATGCACGAAGAATTGAACAACTTCACCCGCAATCAAGTTTGGACACTTGAAGAGCATCCAAAAGGTGCAAGAGTGATTGGAACCAAGTGGGTGTTCCGCAACAAGCAAGATGACTAAGGCGTAGTAGTGAGGAACAAGGCAAGACTAGTTGCAAAGGGGTTCTCTCAAGTTGAAGGTCTTGATTTTGGAGAGACCTTTGCACCCGTTGCAAGACTTAAAGCCATTCGTATCCTTCTTGCATATGCATCGCTTCATGAAATGAAACTATATCAAATGGATGTAAAAAGTGATTTTTTAAATGGCTTCATAAATGAACTAGTCTATGTTGATCAACCTCTCGGGTTTGAAGACCCTAGATATCCTAATCATGTTTATAGGTTGTCCAAGGCGCTATATGGGCTCAAGCAAGCCCCTAGAGCGTGGTATGAGCGCCTCCGGGATTTCCTCATTGAGAAGGGCTTTACTATTGGGAAGGTCGACACCACACTATTCACCAAGAAGCTTAATGGGGAGATCTTCATTTGTCAAGTCTATGTTGATGATATCATCTTCGGATCAACAAATAAAGATTATTGCAAGGAATTTGGTGAATTGATGTCGAAGGAGTTTGAGATGTCTATGATTGGTGAGCTAACATTCTTCCTTGGTTTTCAAGTCAAGCAAATGAGAGAAGGGATTTTCATCTCTCAAGAAAAGTATACCAAGGATCTTCTCAAGAGATTCAAGATGGAAGAGTGTAAGCCAATCAAGACCCCAAAGCCATCTAATGGACATCTCGACCTAGATGAGGGAGGTAAACCGGTTGATCAAACTCTATACCGTTCTATGATTGGTAGCTTGTTGTACCTTACCGCATCTAGGCCCGATATCATGTTTAGTGTGTGCATGTGTGCTCGCTTTCAAGCATGTCCCAAAGAACCTCACATAAGTGCTGTAAAAAGAATCTTAAGATATCTTAAGAACATGATGCATCCGGCCCAGGTGAGGTTGGCCGAGGCCCAATAAATTAAGGTTGCCCGGACCCAACAGTTCTTATGCACACCCACTCGGAGAAAGGCCCAATATCCCTAAAAGACTAGTCCGATAGAGGAAGGGTGGCTCTCTCTTTTAAGGTGGTTTCTTCCTCCCAAGCTAAGCAAGGTGGGATTATTTAGATGCTCACACGGTCACCGCCCGACTATAACTAGGCCACTTGGCCTTTTTGTTGCGTCTTTGCCAGTGGGTAATAGTGGAGGGTGTCCTCATCATTCCCACCCCCTTAAACAAGGGCCTAGCTCTGATACCAAATGATACATTCGGCCCAGGTGAGGTTGGCCGAGGCCCAATAAATTAAGGTTGCCCGGACCCAACAGTTCTTATGCACACCCACTCGGAGAAAGGCCCAATATCCCTAAAAGACTAGTCCGATAGGGGAAGGGTGGCTGTCTCTTTTAAGGTGGTTTCCTCCTCCCAAGCTAAGCAAGGTGGGATTATTTAGAGGCTCACACGGTCACCGCCCGACTACAACTAGGCCACTTGGCCTTTTTTGTTGCGTCTTTGCCAGCGGATAATAGTGGAGGGTGTCCTCATCAGAACACCCCAAGCATTGGTCTTTGATACCCCAAAGGAGTTAGATTCCAACTAGTTGGCTATTTCGATTTGGATTATGCCGGTTGTAAAATTGATAGAAAAATCACATCCAGAGGGTGTCATTTGCTTGGGAGGTCTTTAGTATCTTGGTCATCTAAAAAGCAAAATAGTGTGGCTTTGTTCACCGCCGAGGCGGAATACATTGCCGCGGGGGCTTATTGTGCACAAATCTTATACATGAAACAAACCCTCCTAGACTATGGAGTTGTTCTTGATAAGGTGCCACTTTTATGTGACAATGAAAGTTCCGTTAAAATTGCTAATAATCCGGTACAACACTCACGCACCAAGCACATTGATATCCGCCACCACTTTCTAAGAGATCATGTTGCTAAAAATGATATATCACTAGAAGGTGTAAGAAGTGAAAATCAATTAGCGGATATCTTCATTAAACCTTTGGATGAGGCTACCTTTTGTAGGTTGAGAAGTGAACTAAATGTGCTTGATTCTAGTAACTTTAAAAAATGAGCTTGTGTTGTCTCTTGCATTGCATTGTATTATATGTCATATTTAATTCTCCGCAATGCTTCTAGGACTTGTCTAACACGGTTACGATAACCCTCCTTTGGAGGAGTGAAGAAGCCTAACCGTAGATAAAACTTGACAAGCAACCTAGTCTTTCTTTCTCGCTTTGCATTGCATATGCATGGTTGTTGCTTTGTTGGTTCTTTTCGGTTTTGCTTTGAGCAACCTCTGTGTTCATCCATGAATAGAGAGAGCATTTGACGCTCCCAAGGGTTCATAAACTCTATTGCATGACCATACGTTGCTCCTTAGGTGTTTATTGCATATTTTTCCTAAAAATAATACTAGCCTAAGGCAAATTATTTTGAAAATCTTGAGTGTTTGAGTGAGGTTGCTCATATCAGGTTCTAATTAGTATTTATTTGAGTCTCTTTGAATTGGAACTTGATTTGGACAAGTCGCGTCGAAGATCGGATTGAAGAAAGACATTTTACAGCGACCGGACGCTGGACCGGACGCGATGCTGCTTCATCACTGCGTCCGGTCCTGGCGACCACCAACGCGTCTGGTCATCCCGAAGATAATATCAAGGATCTGTGACCGGATGCTGGACTAGACACGACGTTGTGACCACTACGTCCGGTCCTAGACCCCTCCACCGTGTCCAGTCAAGCGTGTTGAGTTCCCCGGGTGATCTCTGACCGGACTCAGTCAGCGTCCGATCAGCTCTAACCGGATGTGTCTGGTCGCGCCAGGAGCTTACTGGACTCTGACTAGATGCTGCTCCACCGCATCTGGTCAGGCGACCAGCGCGTCCGGTCATCGCGTGGAAAGCGGGTCTGCCCTCTTTTAACCGTTCGTTCAGATCTATTTTTTCTCTCCTTCCGCCTTCGTTTCCTTCATCCGCCGCCGCCACCAGCTTGCCCTAGGTTTCCTCGCCGACTCGAGCCGCGCCACCGTGTCAGCTTCCTCCTCCCGTGCCACCGTGCCTCCGTTGTCCTCCACCGCCCGCGCCGTCCGTGCGCCGTCGTGACAGCCGCAGCCGCACGCACCGCACCCGCCGTCGTGTCTTCACCGCGTGCCGCCATAGCTCCTCCTCCTTTGCCACGTGCGCCACCGCAGCAGTCCTCCCCAGCTGCGAGCACCTCCGCTGCCATGCACCTGCTGATTGGCTGGCTCCGCGACCCCACCTGTCCACACACCGCCGTCCATTGTCAAAACCTTGACCTAACCCTAATCCGTCACGACGGTTTGCGACTTCACTCCGACCGTTCTTCGTCGAGGTTTCTTCACGTGATTTCATCTCCGCGAGGTTATTTCACATTGCCTTGATCCTTTCAATTAGGGTTAGCCGATGAACTTCCGCTGAAATTCTAATTCATCTATTGTGTGTCTCGGCACTTCAGCGCTCATCCAGTGTTTCCGTGGAACTCTCGCGCATCAAGGTCCCTCATCTTTTCACCAAAATCTCGCCTATCTGAGGTAGCTATCACGATCTATTCTTTTCTTATCTCGTATGCTTGCTTTCATAAGGACCTCGCTCATCTGGTAGTTAAAATATAATGCTTAATAGTAGCTCTATCTATTCCATCTTTACAAAGAGTCTTGTCGGTGCTTTGTGTGTGGCAGTTGATCAGATTTGAATCCGAGGCCAAGCCTGTGGATACGGATTGAGGCCAAGCCTCACGAGTGTTAGTACACCATCTTTCACTATCAGGGTTTTCTCAGTCACAGAGGTTGGTCAGTATGGTTCGCTGCAAGAATGCTAGTGGTGCACCAAGTGACGGGGACGAAAGTATTCCCAGGTTGACAGAGGTAGCCCGTGGCAAGCATAGGAAGATAGCCACCAAGAAGAGAAAGAGGACACCCACTGAGGCGGAGATAGCACAGGCAGTCGCTGATGCAGCAGAGCTTACAGAGAGAGGTGGCAGAAGCAGTGGGATTCATATTGGCGAGCGTCGCTTTCATCTTGAAGGTCAATAGCTTGGTACTGAGGCCACAGAGGGGATAGAGGACCCACCTGCAGAGTAGCCCACAGAGGACACAGAGGAGACAGAGGAGCAGATTGTTCATACTCCACCGCGTCGTCGCTCAGAACATACACGTGCTTAGGTGACTCCTAGGCCAGAGGGCCAGCGACGTGGAGGTCGTCCACCTCCCAGGGCTCGAGGTCATCCCCAGTCGAGCACTTTGACCTGAGGGGAGCTACAGCATGACAGGTCCAGGCTCTCAGGTTTGTTGAGGTTGGTCGGTGGTTCCCTCCTCAGTGGGACCCCCGAGCCTCAGAGGGCTTCTACACACCTCTACACGAGGACTTCTACAGAGCCTATGTTGACAACGGAATTACATTCAGACCTCAGAGAGTTTGTCAACTCGAGGCTTTAGTTGAGGTTGTTGGTGAGCAGCTCCGTCCACACCTGTCCTTTTTACCTGGTTTGTCAGACTTTCTGGGATGGACTGGAGCTTACTGCGGGACTTGGGTCAGAGAGTTCTACTCCTCATTTTGGATTGACCCTGCTCACGACTTCATACACTTTGCATTCTGAGGCCGTGACCGCAGGTTGTACATCACTAGGGTACGGGAGATTCTCCGACTTCCTGCTTCAGAGACGAAGATTCAGCAGGTGTGCTTTGGTCAGACTTCACCACCGCGACATCCTCATGGAGGTTCAGTGCCACCCACAGATATGATCAGACCTTGCTTCCGTGAGCCGTTTGGCGAGAGGTCCAGACGTACACCTGCTAGCTTGACACTTCTTGCTAGAGTGCTTGATGCCATTGTGAGGCGAACTCTTCTTCCGAGGCTAGGATATAGGGAGGGCCTAACACGTATGCAGCTTTGGGTTTTTCATCACCTCATCTCTCAGACACCATTTGATATTTAGGATCTGATGCTATGTGAGATGGAGGACACTTTGGCAGAGGGCTTCAAGGGTCACCGCCAGTTACCATATGCGCACTGGATCTGCTTTATCATTTGATCAGTGTGTGACCTACCTGCAGAGATTAGGGCTGAGATCTCTGATACCACTACTGCATTCCTAGAGTATGACATTCGATAGTTGTGGGCTTCAGTTACTAGAGAGCAGACACCTGGGCCGGGATAGCGTCAGAGGCCAGAGGTTCCAGAGACAGCAGCTGAGTAGGACGAGACCGTTGAGGGTCTTGCTAAGGCCGAGCTTGCAGATCTTGATGCTCAGCCAGCTAATCCAGTTGAGGATGACGCCACTAACAGCACAGATGAGGACTACCAGCCTATTCCCCGGTACCGCTCTCCTCGGTCTCATGACCATAAGGCCAGTGGTTAAGGATTAGCCTTCCGCTCAGACCTAGACATGGTGGCTATCCTTAAGAGACTGACCCAGGCCCAGGAGAGGCAGGAGGTTTAGATGCAGCGATAGGCTCAGGACACAGCAGCTGCATTTGCTCAGATCTAGGCTTGTTAGAACGAGTTCCAGAGGCATCAACTGGAGTTTCAGAGGCAACAGTTTGACATGTAGAGGCAGCAGGCAGCCATCCAGCAGCAGTATCTTGAGCTCCTGTGACACCTCATCACTGTTGGGGTTCCTCTACCACCGTCTATCCTTACTCCAGCACTGCAGTCCAGTGGACCTCAGAGTCAGAGATAGCCGAGCTTTCAGTTTACCTCTCCCCAGCAGTAGGTTCCTTAGACCTTTTAGTCCCCGAGCTACACTCCTATTCAGACGGGGTTCACTCCACCAGCTCAGCCTAGACCTCACCTTCTGACAGACACTCCTTTCATTGACTTGAGTGCCTCCTACAACGAGTTAACTGGTCAGCCGACACCCTCGCACACCACTGTTGTGACCTCTTCAGGGATGTTGGCTTCCGAGACTGTGGCTCCTCTAGTGACAGGGACCGGGACTACAGAGACAGTGCCGTCGTCAGTTGCCTCGACATATCCTCCCACAGTTGGTGTTTTTCAGGCTCCGGTGATAGAGACTGCTCCTATTGTTGCTACTACGTCTTCAGTTCCTGCTCCTGCTCTACAGATCCAGACTGCTTCACTGCCACGTGTATCTACAGAGGGTCAGCCTGATAGCTCAGAGTCTGAGGAGGATACTTCACAGTTTGTGATCACTCCACGCTCCTCGGCACCCGACACGACTGCTTCTGTTCCCCCGTCGGATCCTTAGTTTTGTTTTTGGCATTTGATGCCAAAGGGGGGGAGAGAGTAGATTCAGGGGGAGTGTTGATAGAGGGTTTCATTTTTTCTTTGTGTGCTACATTCATACATCATGTTTACTTTCTCGCCCTGCATTTTGTGACATGTGTGCTTGTGAGATACGTGAGTCATATGTGGTCTATCTTGTCTCTTTTACATCTCATGTCACTTAATTGGTTCTAGCTCATAAGGTTGTGCTTCCGTGCCTTACTCCGATTTCATATGAGCTATGTTTTTTGTGTACTATCTCTTCATGTTTTATCTTGTGAGTACACTCTGTTGGCTTGGAACACATAAGCAATTCCCAACCCCTTGTGCTTATTGCTTTTTGCTCATGTGAACCAAGCATGTTCGAAAACCTCAACTCTTAAATCTTCTGAATCTAAGTGTTGTCATCAATCACCAAAACGGGGGAGATAGAAAGCATCTAGGCCCCAAGAGTTGGTTTCAGCAATTGATGACAACGCATTATTACCATGACTAACGTGTGTTTTGCAGAAACTTTGATAAGTTAGGTCATAGGGTTGATAACTGCTTTGGGCACTCTGGTATTCATGCCCCTTGATGGAAATCATTTCGGTTTTCAAAGGATCAACGACAAGATTAAGGATGGTTAATTCCGGATGTCAAGGTGTTGAGTTTCATCTGAAATAGTCGTTAGGATCTTCGCTTCTTTCCTTTGGCCGTACTATAAAGGGGGCATGAGCGAGTAGCTTGACCTAGGTGAGTCTTTTATTTAGGTGTGGTGCACACTTGTCAAAATTAGCACTAGGTAGCTCAGGTAAATCTCAAAGTTCAGTTAGAAGCAACTCGGTTCAAGTTGCGTCGCGTTCCAAAGTCGTTTGAGCCATTTACCCTTGACCGGACGCGGTCTCTGTCTCGACCGGACGCGTCCAGTCAGTACTAACAGTCACTGCGTTTCAACCTGGTTGACCGAACGCGGTTACTGCGAGAACCGGACGCGTTGATCGTGTTGACACGTGTCTCAGAAGGTAAGCGATCTAATCGGACGCGACTGGGAAGTGATCGGACGCGTCCGGTCATGTTCCAGTAAGGTACTTTGCTGACCTAACGTGTCCGGTTATCACTGATCGGACGTGAATGAGCGTCAGGTCAAAGTACAGTAAGGTCCTTGCTCGACCGGACGCGTCCGGTCACCCCTGATCGGTGCGTCCGGTCACTCAGTGATGTCGTTCAATTTTTTGACCGTTACGTTCGACCGGCGCGTCCGGTCACGTCGACCGGCACGTCCGGTCAGTGTGTATTTTGCTGAGTTGGCAGGTAACGGTTGGATTTGACTGTGGGGTGTATAAATACATTCCCTCCACCTCTTTTAGACGTCTCTTGCTCATTTATTTAGCTGAGAAACACCTTTCAAGTGCAAGGAAGTGCAAGAGCTCTAGTGAGGGTAGTGATTTGAGAATCAAAGTTTGAGAATCCCTCATTAGTGACCAGGGAGTAGCAAGTGTGCATCCACCTTCTCTTTAGGCTTGTCGTGGTCAAGTGAGAGTTCTAGCTTGTTACTCTTGGTGATCGCCATCACCTAGACGGCTTGGTGGCGATTGTGAGTTTGGTGATCATCTGGCGAGCTTGTGGATAACCCAACTCATCTTATGAGCGGTTTTGGGCGATTCACCGCGACGGAGTGTCAAAGAATCAGCCCGGAGAGAGCACTTGATCCTTGCGCGGATCAAGGGGGAGCTACACCCTTGCGCGGGTGCTCCAACGAGGACTAGTGGGGAGTTACGACTCTCCGATACCTCGGGAAAACATCGTCGTGTTCCTAACCCTTACTTTCAAGCATTTACTTTCTTGTATTACTTTCTTTGCTTGGTTTACTTTCCTAGAATTGTTGTGCTAGACTAGGATTGTAACTTAGGGTGCAAAACTTTTTACCGATAGAATCACTAGGAACACTAGTTGGCACTAGGGGTGAACTTTGGCTTGCAGGATTTAATTCTTGCAATTAATTTTTAGAAAAGCCCAATTCACCCCCCCTCTTGGGCATCTTGATCCTTTCATTGGCAATGGCTTGAGTGTTTTCAGGTGTTTCTGTAAGTGTTTCAGACGTATGTTGCAAGTGTTTAAGCTGTTTCAGACGTATATTGCAAGTGTTTTATCTGGATGTTATAAAAGTAGATTTGATGTTGCATATATTGCAATAGGACCCACTTGATGTAGTCGCCTGCTGCAGCTGTTGGGGCGCCGCCAAGCAGATGCAAACTATCCCCGCGTGCCACACGTTGCAACTAGGATATATATAATCTTACTGAGGCAACTACACACTCCGTTCAAAGTCCAAATTATAAGTATTTGCTCTAGCTTTGTGTTGACGCCAAGTTGAGTCACACACCAGCAAGGGTTAGCACGCCCGAAGCGGCAAACAACCTTGATCGCAGTAAGAACATAACGAATCGATAAAACCAACCGAGGGTAGGTTAGGCTGATTTTGAGCCCGGCCTTCGCGTGGTAGGCTCTCGAACACCTTCCGGGAAGACCCGTCGGAGAGGAGCATATGGAGATTGTCCTAGGGTCGCCAAGGTCACCTATAACGCCACTAAATATCGTTGGGAGACGTGACGAACAATAAGGTAAAGAGAAAGTAGGGAAAAAAGGGGTACATATGTTGTGTTTTTAACGATTGGAAGTTGGATTACTCAATGGCCGTGATCCTTTCGCTTATATAGAGGGGATAGTCTTATCACAGTAAGAAACAAGTACAAAATGCATTTTTCAAGTTTTTCATATCGAAAATAGATCCAAAATCAATTTGAAAATCAACTTAGTTTGGACACAGCAGGAAAACCGGCCTGCTCGGGGCCTGGCACAAGGACCGGCCAGTGCAAACAGGCCAACTGGGAACCAGCTTGGCCGGTTCTGGCAGTGAAACCAGTCAGGCTGGTTTGGCAGGGGCAGGCACTGTCTCCTCTTTTTTTGCTCTGCGCTTTGAATTTTGTTGCACCAAATATTTTCCAATACCTTCTTGACATAATGAACTTGATGGTGCAGCCAAATCCCGCCGTTGGCACATTTTCGCATGTTAACATATGCCCCCTATTTTAAGGTGAATTTTATATAAACATGAAAACATAAAAAATACTAAATAGTCACGATGTCCAACTCATCGGCTATCTAGTATCTAAGAACGATGTATACATCGGCCATATTTATAGGTCCTCACATCGGCCATATTTATAGGTCCTCGATGTTATGGTTGTGTGTTTGTCGTCATGTATGTAGTGGCTGGTTGCAGTAGCCAGATAACCGACCATATTTGTCTGTTTGCAAACTCTCTTCTATTTTAATACAATGATACATAACACCCTTGCATTAGAGAAAAGACAAGGCAATGAAACGCTTAAAAGCCCTTACACAAAGGTTTATGAAGCATCGATAACGGAAGATGAGGAGATATGAACCAAAACATCAGAGCATATTGATACGTCTACTGAGGAATAATAGGTGAACGAAAACGATGGCTTAATTAACATGGTTGCAGAGAAATCGAAGTAAAGGATGCTTAGTGTAATTCGTCTACCCTCCGTTTTAAAATAAGTGTACATCTCATTTATTGCGGAATCATATATACACACAAAATAGTAATATTCATGAGGTGTAATAAGCACTATTATATAGATCGCGGAATGTGTTTTTATAATAAACTTATTTAGAGATAAATATTGATACCATTTTTATATAGTTAAATAAATTTTAAAGAGTTTGACCCTTGAGAAACATAATGAACGTTTATTTTGAGCCGAAGGAAGTATATAGGTTATACAGATAGTCAATGTGCTACTAGAGACTAGAAACGAGAGACTATATACAAACAATAGATCGCTGCATAGCAATTTGCAACGAACACAGATAAATATTAATTCGCCCTCTTGGCCTCTAGGCTTTTTCGTATTCAAACATTTTTTTAAATTACACAGTACAATGTAGACACCTATAATACGTACGCACACTCACCCCTATAAATACACGTACGCAAACTCTATCCCTATAAGCACTTCTAAAAGACTGAGCTGACATATCTCGAGATTCACGAAGTCATACCACTGGCGCCTCGCTGTCGACGGAAACGCCGTCTATCACTGAAAGCATAGCACGTTAAATTCTGGAATAAATCTAGAAAAATACGAGCACTCGTGCCAAGTCGAGGACTTAAATCCGGGTAAACATGATTTGAACTCGAATGGACATGTTCCACCACACAGAACCTAACAAACTGATCTCTAATCAGTTCGCTTATATTCAAACATTTGCCTGCTACGAAAAGTAACTTCGTCCGCTACTGGCACCTCCCACCATATGCTCTATGATTTACGGATTTGCCTCGAGATTCACACGCTACAAATTAAAGTACAAATGACGATATAGTATAGTACTCCGTAGTGTAAGTGCCTTTTGGATCCATGTTCAGTCCAAATCACCTCTGATCAGTTCGCTTATATTCAAACATTCGCCTGCTACGAAAAGTAACTTCGTCCGCTACTGGCACCTCCCACCATACGCTCTATGATTTACGGATTTGCCTCGAGATTCGCATGCTACATTTTTTTTTTCAACACGGGAACTACCCATTTCCATTACGATGAACGGAAATACAAAGCATCCAACAGGTTTACTGATAAGGCAGAGAACCAGAAGATAAAGCATCGATACTGCCGATCACCACGCAGGGAGATCCCAGAATCGAGACAACCAACGACCAGAAAAAGCAACCAAAGCAGTTTGCCAGAACTATCCCCAATCAAACCAAACGAACCTATCCAAGGTTGCCATGAGAGGCAAAACGAGAAAGCCAGAGTCAGCTTGAAAACGCCAGATCATCCTACAACGGGACAAAGGGACCAAGCGACATCCCTAATTACTCAAAAGATCACTTGATCATCACAGATTCACTCCTCAGTTCTTCATGCTTGGATCCTCATCATGCTCGGAGTTTCCAGCGTCTTGCAGCAGCAGTTGGTTCACCTGTCTTGCGGTTTGTGCGGCCATGATTTCCTTGGCAACCCTGAGCATCGTATTGGCGCCTTCCACCAGCTGTTCTTGATCAAGTTCTGCGAACAATCCTGCCCAATATTTCATCAATGCACAGGCATGACAAACAATTTCAAGTGGACTTTTGATTAGTTTTTTTGTCAAAACAGCTCTATTCCTACACTTCCAGATTGCCCAACAAATGGCAGCTATCCCCCACGGGTGATACTTTTCCCCAAATGGTAGCCACTTATCGCACCATATCCAACATTGTTGAAAATTTGTTGGAATGTTTGAAGCTCCAAAGCACTTAGCCACAACCAACCAAATTGCTCTAGCCACAGGACACTGGAAAAAAGATGTGAGATGGTTTCCTCATTATCGCAAAAAACACAGCTAGGATCACCTTGCCGGTTTCTTTTCACTAAATTGTCTCTAGTCAAAATAGCTCCATTAGATATTAACCATAGAAAGATCTTGATTTTCTCAGGGATCTTACCTCTCCAAATCTTCTTATAATAGACACCATTTGAAGAACTAGTGAGAGCGTTGTAAACTGATTTAACAGTGAATTTTCCTTTTTTCCCTAATAACCATACAACAGAATCATCAATAAAACTAAGATGAAAATTAGATGCATTTCTCCAGATAGTCTCCCAAGCCAATCTCAGTTCATCATATAACCATCTTCTAAAAGTAATCTGGACACCACCAAAAGCATGTGCCACAGTGATATTTTTATTTTCACATAACTCACACAGTACAGGAACAATCACAGCAATAGGCTCATTATATGACCATGGATCAAGCTAAAATCTAGTTAAGCTTCCATTTCCTATTGACAAACCTCTCCCCTGTGGATAAATGTTTTTGACCTTGAGCAAATCATACCACATAGGGGAATCATTAAGCTGTTGTTTCACATCATGAATTGTTTGATGTTTCATGTACTTAAATTTAACAATCTTTTGCCATAAACTTTCTTCCTTTTCTAGTTTCCACCACCACTTGCATAACAAACTTATATTCATGTTTCTCAAATCCTTAATCTCCAGTCCACCTTTCTTTTTGCTTACAAATGATTTCCATTTAACAAGATGATATTTCTTTTTTTGTTCCACCCCCTGCAAGAAGAAGGTTCTTCTGATTTTATCAAAACACTTCACACAGTAGTTTTAGGTAAAAGATAGACCGACATATGATACATAGGAGAATTATTCAGACTTGCGCTAATTAGTGTTGATCTACCAGCAATCGAAAGCGTCCCTCCTTTCCACACGTCTAACCGTTTGTTCCCCTTTTCCACCAAAGGCAACCAATCAATGACTTTCAGTCTACTTGGGCTAACCGGCACTCCCAAGTATTTGATGGGAAACAAACCAACCTAACAGTTAAAAATTTCAGCATATTGTAACCCCAAATTTGCTTCATCATTTATCATAAAAACTTTGCTTTTGTTAAAGTTGATTCTCAGGCCCGCCAACATTTCAAACAGGTATAATAATAGTTTCATATGCATAGCACCCCTCAAATCATGTTTTAAGAAAATAATAGTATCATCGGCGTATTGTAGAATCGCCACCCCTTTGGAACGATATGATTAATGAGACCAGTCACTAAACATTCTCTTGAGCCTTATGAACCATCCTAGTCAAACAATCAGCCACGAAATTAAAGAGGATCGGTGATAACGGATCACCTTGCCTAACCCCCTTGAAACTTTTGATATAAGAACCGATCCTATTGTTAACTTTCACACTCACAGTCCCACCAGTTACCACCTGACTTATCCATGAACACCATTTTTTTCAAACCTCTCTTTTCAAAGCAAGCAAGCAGAAGCTTCCAATTAACCTTATCATATGCTTTTTTGAAATCTAATTTTAGAACAACACCAACCTCTTTTCTTCTTTTTGTTTCATGTAAGATTTCATGCAAACACATAATGCCAGATACAATGTTTCTCTTCTTCATGAAAGCAGTTTGAGTACTATGGATTAGTTTATCCGCAACCAATTCTAGTCTCAGCGTCAATGTTTTAGTAATCAACTTGTACAAACAATTTAACAAGCAAATAGGACAAAATTGCTGGATCTTATTAGCCTCTTTGATCTTTGGCAATAGAGTTATGATGCCATAATTTATCCTGCTAATATCCACTCTATGGTTGTAGAAATCATCAAATAACTCTATAATATCACCCCTGATTATTTTCCAACAACCTTGATAGAACTCAATAGGGACTTTATCAGGTCCAGCGGCCTTGTTCTTTTCCATTTGATCTAAAGCATTTTTGATTTCTTGTTCAGAGAAGGGTTTGCATAACAGCTCATTATCACTTACAGAAACTCTAGGAGTATTTTGCCAAATTTTAGGGTCCATTTGGACCTCATATTCAATGGGGGGGGGGGAAACAAAATTGAATAATATTCTATTGCATGCTCTAACAGCTTTTCATCCCCCTCTATTAACTGACCATCTTTTTCTAGGCTAATGATATTGTTTTTCCTTCTCCTCCCATTAGCATATTTATGAAAATATGAAGTATTAGCATCACCTTTAAGAAGCCAATTCTAATGACTTCTTTCATACCAATAATTTTCTTCTTACTCTAGGCTTTTCAGAGTAGCCAAGTTTTCTTATCAAATTGCGCCATGGATAAACCACTATTTTCTTCAATCGCTTCTAGCTCTGCTAATTCACATTGAAACTCTTTTCGTTTTTTCCTCAATTCACCTTGAAGATTAAAACCCCAACCTTTGAAAAATTGCTTGAATAATTTTAATTTTTGTTGAATTCTGTCCAGGGCAGATTTGGCTCTACAAGGTTTTGCCCACATTTTCTCAACAAGTGTAAAAAACTCAGGGTTCTTGAGCCAGCTAAGATCAAACTTAAATTCAATAAAAGGTAACTTATCATTCTTCTCAGATGAAACTATTAACAGATTGTTATCAGATACCTCACGAGGTAACTTTCGAACAAAAGCTTGAGGAAAACAATCTTCCCATTTCTTTAGTGACTAAAATCCTATCCAATTTCTCAAGTACATGAGGATCTTGATTATTGGACCAGGTAAAAGGCCCACCATTCATCATCAATTCCCCCAACTCATAAACAGTTGGGTGTGTCTATGGACTCTAGACATATATTTTTTTTTCTTTCAAATATCTTATAATATTAAAGTCACCCCAACAAGCACTGGTTCCTTGTTTGCCGCACAAAATCTAGAAAGTTCAGTCAAAAAGTCTATTTTATTCTCATCCTGTGCAGCACCATAAACAACCAGCAAATTTTATTTAACTTTCAACATCTTATCTCATAAATTGACTTGAACCATGAACTCACCTTTCTTAAAAGAACCCACATCAAATTTTTTCTAAAAGTATCCCAACTAAAATACCACCAGACTTGCCTTTAGAAGGAGTGCACAACCATAGATAATCTTGATTAACATCAAATTATCTCAAAATAGAATCATCACAATCTGCTACCATTGTTTCTTGCAAACCTATCAAATGAAACTTGAATTCCAGAATGAGATTTTTTAAGAAAGTAGAGACACCTTCTTTTTAATGCCTCTACAATTCCATGAGGCCTTATACTACCATTTTTTCACACGCTACAAATTAAAGTACAAATGACGATATAGTATAGTACTCCGTAGTGTAAGTGCCTTTTGGATCCATGTTCAGTCCGAATCACGAAACACACTGGACGGTGGCGGTGTGCGAGGTGAGGGGGGCCGCTGATGGAAGGGAAACCCTGCTGAGATTATCAAGAAATCTTGCCGCCACCCGAGAGGAGCACGTCGGCGACCAGCTTGTCGAGGTTGGCGTATGAGCGCCCTCCGGACCGCGTCGCGCGGAGACCAGTCTCCTGCCACTCCACCGCACGGCGGTGCATCTCCTTTCCCTTCTCCCCACCCATCACCTCTCGGATCTTCTCCTCCACCACCTCCCGCCGGACGTCGTGGCCGATCTCCATGGCCACGCCCCACTCCACGCACTTGTACCGGCAGTTGGTCTGCTGCTCCGCGAAGAAGGGCCAGCACAGCATGGGCACCCCGGCGCACAGGCTCTCCATGGTCGAGTTCCACCCGGAGTGCGTCAGGAACACGCCCACCGCCTCGTGCCTCAGTACCACCTCCTGCGGGCACCAGCTCGCCAGGTGGCCGCGGCCCTTGATGGCTTCCAGGAACTCCGGCGGCAGCACGGCGGCGTCGCCGTTGACGAGGTCCGGCCGAATGATCCACAGGAAGTCGTGGCCGCTGTTGGCCAGGCCCCACGCGAATTCCACCAGCTCCTCGTTGGTCATCACCGTGATGCTGCCGTAGTTCACGTACACCACCGACCTGGCCGCCCTGCCGTGGAGCCAGTCGAAGCAGGAGACGTCCTCCTTCCAGAGGTTGGAGCCAAACGCATCGGCCGGGTCTCCATGGGGTACTATCTCCTCGGCGAGGAAGGCGAGCGGGCCAATGGTGTGGATGGACGCGGACGACGGGATCATGGCGCGCATGGCTTCGAGCGCCTCCTGCTCGAGCTCGTCGAAGGTGTTGAGGATAACGGCGTCCGCGCCAGCTATCTGCTCTGTCACCTTCAGGGCGAAATGGAACATGAACTCGTCAGGATCCGTCGAGCGCATGAAGCTTGGGAAGTCCTTGAGCCGGAAGTGCTTGCCCATCCCCGGCGCCCAGTCCGCCGGCGTGTCCAAGAACCCGTTCGTCAGCTGCTCGGCATCTGCATCGATCATAGCTAGAAAAAATGAGCAGCTGCCTACAGTTCCCTACGCATCGTGCAGGCCGGGTGGCCCATGTAAACTAACCTTTGAGCGGGAAGATGCCCTTCTCCATGAGGTCGCGGTAATAGCGGTAGCCCATGTAGCCGCAGACGCTGGCCGTCCAGAAGAGCGCGCACGGCACGCCGATCTCTCTGGCTGCTTCTAGGGTGAAGCTCATGACGTCGTCGCCGACGACGCAAGTGACCGGCGGCGCGTCCGGGGAGGAGTTGAGCTCGGCGAGGAGGCTCCTGAAATGCGGGAGGCAGTTCTCCATGGTGGCGCGGCAGAGCGACGGCACGTCCTGGGTGGCGTCGGCGTCGGACGGGGGCAGGCCCTCAGGGATGGCGGCGAAGCGGAAGTCCGGGAGGCCGTCGAGCGCGCCGGCGCCGCGGGAGCGGAGCAAGCGGCGGTGGTTGAACTCCGTGTTGACGAAGGTGATGTGGAAGCCCCGGCTGTGGAGGATCTTGGCTAGCTTCAGCATCGGCGTGACGTGGCCCTGCGCTGGGAACGGCACGCACACGGCGTGCGGCCGGCGATCGGCGTCGGCAGTGATGGAGCCCATGTCGATCTGCGCCTGTGCAGTGATGTGTAACAGCGCAACTGCTAGCTTCTACTTGTTGTGACGATTGTGTAAACTACTCCTATATTCTTGTGAGATGAGGAACGAGTGATGTATAATGGAAGCTGGTATTTATAGACCCAGATACTGCCTGCAGGTGCAGAGCTCTCTCTGATTGAAAGCTCCAGATATTCTTTCTGTTGATATCGTGCATTCGACCAGGTTGTCATTAGTGATTAGAGTTAGGAACTTAAGATATAACCAAACTCTTAGTTGTGATAATGACTGGCTGCCAGAGCGTGACAGCTCGACTAATGGCGCGCTGCAATCAGCAGGGCAATGCTGGCATTGACACTAACTCGGGACTCGGATGTTGTCAAAAAAAAAAAAAAAACTCGGGACTCGGGCCGGGAGGTATCAAGTTGGCGCGGAGCTTCGCACGTATCGATGACGAGTTCAGAAAAAAACTCGTCAGTAAAAGTACTTTGCATCTGGATCTGATTGCTTTCATTGAGCAATGGACACTGTTGTTTTATATCTTCTCATCATCAGAATATTCTAGGTTATATTCAAGTCTGGCTATGCTGCAACTACAATGTAGCTTGCGATCATTTTCGAAGTACTACTCTCTCCGTTCTAAAATAAACACACATTACGGTTCTCGATAAGTCAAACTCTTTTAGATTTAACTAGTTATATAGAAAAAATACTTGTATCTTCAAATATTATAAAATTATGTTCCATGGTCTATATAAGGATACTACACATCATGAATATTACTTTTAATGACAGATGTGAGTAATTTAGATGTAAAATTAGAGGTTACTTTATGTATTTTTCGTAATAGTAGAGGAGGAGGATTTTTTATATAAATTACAATAGATCTAAATGCATGGTTATAATAAATATGGTGGCTCCGTTGGGGCCTCTAGTTAGTAATAGCAAGATTATAAGAACTATGTTTTTAATAAAATAATATCGCTATACATGTAATTAACTCTTTGATAAGAAAATTCAAATATCTTATGGAGTGTGAGAGGTATGTGCAGGCAAAGGTGCCTATATCATCCGCGACTTTGAGATTTATTTGGATTAAACAATAATTGTAAGGTTAAATGTCAGTATCTTCTTTAGGTTTGCACCGCTACGGATCTTGACTTCTTGAGTGATGTAGTGTAGGTTGAGGTAAAGGGACACTATCGCTATAGCGGCTGCTACTGGTGCTATTTATTAATTACATGAGAAAATCACGACCAACGCCCTTAGAATAGTCGATTGTGTGTTAGATTTTCCTTTTGTTCTTACCATGCGAGGCTCAGACCATAAGCCTCGCTAGACCCTGTTTGATACCCCTATGATTATAATAATCAGGTTATGATCCAAACAAGATTGATCGTATTATGGATTATTATAATTAGTTCTTTTGATTACCATAATCTATAACTTAGGGAAAACTTGACTTTTTTTTTTGGGATTGCAGGTGTTAAAAGTCTAACTTATCCCTTTAATCGATGGTCCAACTTGCCAAACTAAAGGATAAGATAGAAATTTCTCACTTTAACCGACCATAATCAATCACCATAATTGAGGGACCCAAACACTCTGATCTTTCTATCTCTTATAATTCTAAACCCCACTATATAAGTCAATATCAACATGCAAGTAAGCCATCCACATCAGTAGCCCCACTAGCATATGCAATTATTGCACGTATCTATTTATGCTAGTTATCCACATCATTAAGTCACGTCACCACTAACATGTATTTATTGGTTCACATCAGTATACGCACAATTCACTAAAATTTATTCGTGATCCCGCATCAACGGTCGGAGTATATGTTTCTAATTATTATAATACATAAATCCATATGTGATCTAAACATGCCCTAATGGAACCATTGGCTCTCTCACACTAGTTACTATTTAATAACTATACTAGCCGTTCTGATTACTGAACACAAAACAAGCAAACACTAGACTTTTCTGCCAAACGAGATTATCAAAATCGATCTAACTCGAGAAGGCAGACACCTTTGTTGGAAGAGGTAGGAAACAAACAAATCCTTTCCGCGCGTGCTTGACCAGCGTAATAAAGATCTTATCTGCAGTTGGAAATTACAACTACGATCCAGTTAGTGCCATGGTATACGTAGAAAAAGAGGCGGTAGATACCTGGTTGTTTCTGTTTCAGGCAATAAAATAGATGAGGCTTTGGTCAGCATTGTCGATCGAGTTGTCGACGGTCGATACGTCTCTGCTCTCTCGTTCTACGCATGCATTTCAAATGAGTATATCATCAAGTCACGTCGAAGTTGCAGCCTGCATGCATCACGGCTGAGGCAAGACAGCATAGACTGCGGACGAATAATCAATCACGATTTCGTTGGGTCCATTCTTCCTCGAGGAGGAGTCAAACATTTTAAATTTTAATCAAATATGTATAACAAAATATTAATATTTATAACATATACTTAATATTATTAGATAAATCACCAAAAATATTTTTATAATAAACTTATTTGAGGGTATAAGTGTTGCTAATTTTTTCGGTAATGCTAAGAACCGAGCGTCCGTCCGTCCATACGAACGCTTCGTTGGTGGGCCACGACACCAGCCCGACTACCCCCTCTTATCCCCTTCAGAGTTTTCTCAAAAAATAAATCCTCTAGTCCAATTGCTCCTATAGTCCTGTCCACTCGTCCACTCGCTCCTATCCGCTCCAGGGGCAATGGCCACCGCAAGGGCTAGGCACGAGGCACCCGCAACGTACCCCACCTCCCAGGTGTGGAGTGTGGCGTGGCCAGCCTCCTCTGAGGCGCAGCGCTCGGCCACTAGCCTTATTAGGTGCGGCGCGCGGTCGCGCCAGAGTCACGGTGCTCGGCTCTCGGCCCTGCCAAGCGCACATGCTCCCTCCTAGTCTTGCAGCCACCGCCTCCCTGCCGCATCGCGGAGCCGCCACCGCCGGGCTACTGCCTCCGTTGAACTCCACATACCGACGAGCCTTAATTTTCTCAAGCAGCAAGGAGATGTTATGCTGAAAGGGTATGTTGCAAGCGTATATTTCTAGTGTTTCAGAAGTATGTTGCAAGTGTGTCATACGAATATTATAAAAGTAGACCGGAATATTGCATATGTTGCAATGGTTGTACATGTATATTGCAAGCGTCTGTTCGCAATATTTTATTTGTTTCTCAGACGTATGTCGCAAGTGTGTTTATCTGGATGTTGCATATGTTTCACACATATATGTTGCAAGTGTTTTATCTGGATGTTGCGTATGTTTACAATGGTTTTCAGATGTTTTTTAAGTGTTTCAGCGTATGTTTCAAGTGTTTTATATGTCTTCTTTTGTACGTTGCAAGTGTTGTATCTGGATGTTTTAAAAGTAGATCGGGTGTTGCACATAGGATACACGTAGGAAGAGGGAGGGGGCGCGAGTGGTCCCCACGCAGGCGACGTCCAGGCGGTACAGGCCCCCGTGTGGGCGCGCAAAACGTAGGCATGGGCGAGCGATGTGCGGGCAGCGTGGGCTCCTCGTGGATGCGCAAAACGGGGCGTGAAAATAGAATGCAGCCGCGGACGTCCGGACGGGCGCTAGCAGTGCCGTAATTTTGTCCAACTTAATAAAATTTGATCCGTATGAATCTCACAGCAACATCTTTTTTAGGACGCAGGGAGTGTACACCATTTCCTAACCACTGGGACAAAATTTATCCCCGTTTGTCTCGTTATTTACACAAGTTGCAGAAACGTGAGCAACACTCGCCTCTCCATACCCCATCCAGCGCCAGCCGCCAGGAAAAGCCATATTCTACTGCAGCACGATCGGCACGCGATCGATGCAGGCACATGCGCTAGCGGCTAGCCAGATCTAGCTAGACATGGATATAGTTGTAGTATTTCTTTCGAATCTATCGATCGGCCTCCGCGCCAGGCTTGCATCCGGCAATTTTCAGATACATTATTATGTATGATCGGCAACACATTATACGTGGACGGTCGGTCCAACGGCAGTGCATCTGAGCATCAGAGAACCACGCACGACAAGCCGCAGAGGGTATTGTACTGCGCGTGTAAGATCACATGCTCCAGGCCAGCAAGATCAGATGGTCCCTTACTTCAATCTGGATTGCAATCGTTGTTGATGTGATATATGCCTGGTCCATGAAAGTTACCCCTCCAGGCTCCCAGTTTTGACTTTAATTTGCTACCCAGAGATCAGACAATCTACTTATGTAACAATGACAATTTTTTTTAGATAATACTTGAACAATGACAAATGGAGAGAGACAGAGGACTGAGGACCACGGCATGATAATATACTATCACATCAGTAAGGGACCGTGAGACTAGATGCCAATTCAAAATCAAAGCAAATGTCCGTTGTGATACGGCCGGCACGGCGGCACCCATGGCCATCCGTCCCTTAGCCTGACGATGACGAATATACAAGTCGTAGCTAGCAGAAACAAGGAAATCTCTAGAAAAAAAGACAGGCTGACGTAGAACGTATTCAGCGACAAATTGTGTTAAGAGTCGTGTAAACCACTTCTGCCGTCCATATTAGATTAATCAGGCCGATATTTCTGCTCCGAAGTGCATATATAGATACGAGAGCATAATAAGAAATAACAGTATTGCACGATTACAGCTTGACCTAGATATGATCGAACCACACTCGGCCCAATCGGCCATCACACCGCGAGCGCCATTTGAGCGCCATGTCATGCTCACAGTAACCTTTTGCCATGCGGCTACCACAAGCCTCACTTGTTAGCCTAACACCCCGTGACCCTTCAGTCACTCTTACTCATAGAACCACTCTTCCAGTCACCCTCGCTCTACCCAAGTAAGAAAACAAGAATACAAGATAGAAGAACCACCCCCAATCCTCACTAGAGGATCACCGAAGTTGAACGCCAAACGAGCTTCCTACCTCCTCCCACTTCACTTCTTCCTCACCTTGGAGTGGAACAAGAAGAACCTCGAGATATCCTTCCTCTTGTCCCCTCTACTTCAAGTACCTCAAAGAATAACATAAATGAAAACTTCACCAACGCCGTTAACCTATGACTCCTTGCTCAATCTCTTGTGTTGCCTGTGATCTCCCTAGAACTCCATTCCTCTTAAGTTCAACCAAGGGTTAGCTCTACTAAAACCACATAGAAGCTTCACCATAGATGATCTAGAGCTTAGAAAACTTAGTGCATCCAAATGAGATGTGTTCCCCACCTCATTAGGAAGATATAGGAACAAATCTTATAAAAACGATTAACCAATCTGCCATCGATGATCCTCGGCCCAGCCGCAGTAGTGCAATATTTGACCTAGGACTAAGGCTGGTCATCAAACAGAGCCTCTGTTTGAGACAAAAACTCTCAAAGATCTGACCATGACCCTCCAATCTCTCTTACTCAACCCAACTTGCATGCATTACTGGATTCAGGCGCTTTGCCGAGTGCCTAATACACTCGGCAAAGGCTATTATGCCCTCGGCAAAACCTTTGCCGAGTGCCAGACCCAGAAAATTTGCCGACGGTCCACCTTTGCCGAGTGCCTGGCATTCGGCAAAGGCTTCTTTGCCGAGGGCATTTCTTTGCCGAGTGCTTCTGGGTCTGGCACTCGGCAAATATTTCCTTTGCCGAGTGCCCGAGGAAATGCGCTCGGCAAAGAATTTTGCCTTCGGCAAAGCAGCTGTGTCCTGTAGTGATGGTCGGTTTGACCACAATCACTACCTTTTCTGTCCAAGCTCACTACTCAGTTGTACCCCCATCCACACACTAATGATGTTTAGTCATGCTTAACCAAGTCACTGCACACATCATTATCAATCATTCAAGGCATGTTCATTGACTATGCATCATTTCACAAGCACTCGTGTAGAGACTGAAGCACCAGAGCAAACAAAAGCAAATCCTAAAGTTGGAGCCAGTATCCAATGAGGCATTGCTCAAGCACCATGGTAAGCACCTCTATAGCTTATGTCTATTTTGGATGAACATTTGCTTGAATTATTATAGTAATGCTTGTGCATGAGGATTAATCTATGTAGTTTGATGAATATTTAGTACCCAACTTTTTACTTGATCCCTCCTTGTGAATACTTATATTCACCTTGAAGTAGGGGCGGAGCCAAGGGCTGGTGCCCGGGCTTACCTGATGAACACATGCCAGCAAATCAAGTAGATTTCTTTGCTAATTGGCCGGAGGAGCTCTGTAGTCTGTAAAGTCACTCAACAAGCGCAGTACAAACTTTCTTCTATCCTATCTTTTAGGCACATTCGATGCTATGTGTGGCTAGCCATGAGGCAAAATTTAAGCGAACTGTCTATTCATGCTTAAAACTCGCTCAAACAAAACATCTAAGCTTACTCGAGGAGCTAGAGCATTTTTTTATAGAAGAGACGGGCCACAGAAATGTGGCTTTTCTTGACTCCTCACAAACATAATACAAATTATTACAAAATTATCACTTGAGTTGTTTTTTTCCAAATTTTTCCAAAAGAGCTTAAGTTCCACCAAAAAGGATATTCCACATGAGGAACCGAAGCCAAAGCCATTTTAGAAGAGTCAAAAACTTATCAAATGGATCCTTAGTATTACGTTGCGTCTCGCCTAGACTTTATAAAAATCCTGGCTCTGCCATGCGTAGCAGTTTAATGAATATTTAGAACCCAACTTTTTTACTTGATTCCTGCTTGTGAATACTTACAATCACTCGCGAGCTTCTAGGTATGGTTGTTAAATTATACCACTTGCAAGTTGAGAAGAGGCGACAAAGCATGAGCAACATGTGACATGTGTCAAAACTCAAGCGAGTAGCTGGTCTCACTTGGGTTAATTAAGGACCAGTGCATTGTCATTTTGATACTTGAGAACGTTGATACATAAGCCACATGTCATATATATGGGATTGATAAGCCTAGTAGTATGTGTTGCCCGGGTCACTCAGATTGGGTGTAGTATGGGATGAGGTATAGCTAGGGGTTGGACACCTATCCACTATGAGCATTCGTTGGATATGTTGGACAAGCATGTGAAAGGTTGGCACATGAATCGTCACTTACAAACTGATCAGTCATATGGTCATTGGTCTCATGCCATGTGGGTACCATTGTACACCACTTGAGGGTATCAATCAATTTGAATTGCCATGCTCTCGTTTATTGAGCACACTTTCTCTTTTGATAACTTAACCAAATGTAGACGCTTTTGTGAACTTTACTTATATCCAAACCAAATCCTTGATAATGATCCTCACATTTTGAAAGAATCATGGGCCCTTAGCCATGTCCTAACATAGTTTTAGTGATAATAATGACAACCCAATCACAAGGACTAAAATATGTATTAATATATATTCCTAGATTTTCTAAGGTCTTAGGGATGTAGGAAATAAAAAAAGGAAGATATTCAAGCCAGGACAAAGAGAGGATTGAGTTGTACCTATACCATGAATTTATAGTTGTTAAAATTTTTATTATACCAAGTTCAAACTGTAAATATTCACAAGCTTTCTAACAAGTTCAAAGCCTAGAAAAAATACAACCAAAATACCAAAGCATCAACCCATGCATAGATTATTGATGTTCACCATATAATCCGCTAGGTATTTCTATAGATAAAACACAATGTTTTTGAAGAATCTTGTATATCACTTCACACTCTTTCCATCAAGTACAAGATCATCAAAATCAGAGTGAGCTAGGAGAAATGGCCAAAATACGAAGCATTTACACATACACAGATTAATGATGCTCACCGGGTGATCCTATTGGGATTTCTACTGATTTGGGGCAATATTTCTGTAGAATCTTTGTAAGCACTTCATAATGTTTTCCAACAAATACAAGATCATCAAAATCGGAGTTTGGAGCTAAGAGATATAGCCAAAATATTAAGCCGATATGTTGGAATCCTATGAGCAGCGGATGATCCGATGCAATTTCCAATCGTTCAGTGCCTTATTTTGTAGAGATTTTTGCAGAGTCTTCTAAATCACTTCACAAGATTTGAATAGACTGAGTACAAGATCATAAAAAGTGGATTTCGAAGCTAGGAGTTATAGCTAAAATACCGATAAGACATCATGATGAAATAGTGTCACTATATGATCTGATGCTTCTTGTTTTTGGGTTAGCGTATTATTTGGTGCTTACAAAAATTTGTTACCATTAGAGCAATGGTTAGTTGGTTTTCTTGGGGCCATATATACTCCTTCAACTGGCTTTTTCATGTGTGTTGGAGATCATAGAAACTAGAGGGACTTGCTACACTTGAAAATACAGTCCAACCATGTATTAGAGCTTAGTGACTATATCAAAAGATTGTTGTTCCATTTTTTTCACTGTTTCTTTTCTCTATAATGTCTATGTCCACCTTGTTGTAAGAGTTCTTCGACATCACTGCAGATTACTTCAAAATCCAATAAGACGCTTCAAGAATGATCGGGAAAATAAAGACAAGAGGGATATGCATACTTGAAACATGTTTGTGTTCAATTACCAACCGAAAACTGCCTCCTGGTCTAGAGGTTTTCTGGACGAAGCGAGCGAGGATAATGCTCAAAGAGATGCCGGGACATCCTGCACTTGGCGCATGCCATGGGCTTGGCGAGGAACCAATCGACTGATAAATCGCCTGAGTAGAATTAACGTGATGGCATTTGGTTAGAGCAAGTCCAATAATAGAGCTAAGTGTTTAGCTATCGGTCAAATCGTAAGAGCTGAGCTATATAATAGTTATCTCTTTTTTATTTGACTAAAAACATTTTTATTACTACTTTTACTCATGTTCCAACCACTTTTTTTCTAACCATCATCATATTCACATGATGTTTGGGTCATAGGCTCTCATGCTCAGCTTGTTATCTATATCTCTTATAAAGATAAACCTCACTAGCTATTTCTCTCAACATGCGCTATCCACCTAGGCAAAGCACTATCACATACAATTAACATCCACTAAGCAAAGCCCTACTAGCTATTTATCTCTTATAAACATAAACCCCACTAGCTAATATTATATATATATATATTATAATATCATGTTCCTGCATACATATACATCTCATAATTCTTACTGGTTAATATCCTAACCCATTTATATTCCTTCTTCATACCCGCGGCAACGCGCGGAGAATCCTCCTAGTTTCTAAGAGAACTAAGTTCTTTTTTCTTCTATATCAGCATCTGTTTGATTACAAAATCATCATTGTACTTACTCTTGTGCGCAAAATAGGAGCAATACTTACTAGATGGTCGAGGGCGGGGTTGCCGCCACCTAGATGATGACTCATAACAGTAAGCAGTGTGCTGCCTCTGCCTCTAATCCTTATTCAATGTGTGTGCGCTAGTACTATTACCGGCACACTGTTTTCCTCTTCATTAGGAACGGTGGGGGTCACAGGAGCAGGCAGACCAGCGTGGCGGTGTCCTCGCCGCCGGCCGCGGGTGGTGGACGAGGTGGGTGGCGGCGGGGAAGACGGGCTCACGTCGCTTCTCTTGGTTAGGGTTGGAGCTCTCCTCCGGCCCTAGATTCATAGCCGGCCCGGCGGCAGTGATGGTTCGAGGGCGGCAAGGCGCGATGGCTGTGGCGGCCCCAGCCGGCTAGGTGGTGGGGGATTTCCAGTGGGCGAGATAGGCGGCGGGGATGAGGGCCAGCAAAGTTAGGAAGGGCGGGGGCGAGGGGCGGGAGTGGTTGGTGGGCAGCTCAGGCGGCGGCGTGGAGCCGAATGTTTCAGTTGCACTTGCGTTTGACGCACCCTTGTTTCAGCCGTTCATTAACATTCCAAGGTTCGTGCTTCATAACGACAGGAGTCTACTAAAACATTCGGCCGGCCGGGGGCAACTGCAGGAGGTGGTTATGTGGAGGGTCTAGAGGAAGAAGATGAATAGTGCAGGCGGGGGTAACGTAGGCTGGTGTGCGCTAGGAACCATAGCGGCACGCGCCCTGATGAAGAGGCCAGGTCTCTATACATGGCCAAACGAGCCGGCCAGGCACTGGCACGGCTAAGCACGACGGCGCTGCAGTGACGTGCCGCGTAGTGTTGCCGCTATAGCCGTGTTGTGCCATGCTGCTTGGCATGGCAACCTGCGCGTGCTCGTACCGGCCCGCAGCCGCGCCTCACGCCCGAGGACGTCGCACCGCCGCAGCGCTGCCGTCCACCTCACCGCGCCGAGGCCGTCCTGCCGCCGTGCCACCGCATCGTTGTTTCCCAACTTCGGCGCCGCACCAAGGCTTTTGCAGTAGGCGTCGAGGGCGTCGCGCCGCTGCGTGAGAGCTGCGAGTATGCGGCGGCGGCCGTTGTGCAGGGGCTGGAGGGGCACTAGGGAGAGAGGGAGGCACGGGTGGAGGCGAGGTGCCGCCGTCGGGAGGGAGGGAGATGGAGGCACGGGCGGATGCGAGGTGGCGCCGTCGGGAGGGAGACGGACTAAGAGAGGGACGTCTAGAGGAAGTGAAATTGGGGGTAGAAGTTTGGGTTTCATATTTATATATGAGCATCCAATTACTCTGGTTTATTTGAGGACATCCAACGGTTGAAATTTATCGGGCCGCATCGTGCTGGCCTATTATCCGTGCCGTGCCTGGGCCGACACTACAGGCCCCAGGCATGACACTACGACCGGGCCATGCCTGGGCCGTGCTAGTGCCGGCCCATCATGCCTGGGCCAGATGGCCAAGTATACCGGTCTCTGCCGGGCACTTGCTTCGACTGTCAGTGTCAATGATTATCGGTCGCGCGCAGTGTACAGTCTGCTTACACAAACCAGCAGCTCAACTCCGATCCCGATTCGATCTTTCTGCAGACGTACTGTCAATTCAACCCAGCGTGACAATTTGAGAGAAAACAAAACGCAGGACATCCAAAATATTCCGTGCGACAAAACATCTGAAGTTCTTCTCTCTTGCATCCTTTCCAAAAAGAACATGTACAAGCCGAAATGATCAACCGAACATGTACAAAGCCGCCGGCCGCAGCCATGCTTCGTCGCGTGAATTGGTTTGCTCGGCGAAGAAAGGACCCAGCAGCACGAGGGAAAAAAACAAAGAGATGTGCATTATCAAGGATTCAAGGCTCTATGCACGAAGGAAGTTCAGCAGTCAGCACTGCATCATCGTTTCCCTGATGGCCATGGACGCCACGGCCTTGGCCCACGCGACCAGCTCCCGCTTCATCCTCCCCTCGTCACTCCACAGCGCCGGCACGTCCACGACGGACACCTCCCCCGCGCCCGTCGCGGTCGAAACGCCGCCACCGTTCCTGGCTCTCGGCATCCCCGAGCAGACTTCGAGCGCGGCGACGGACACTACCGTCGGAAGGGACCTCGCATCCAGAGCCATGGCGCACAACCGAGTCCGCAAGAGTCGATCGTCGGCAGCACGTTCTTGCAAGTTGCAACAGGGGGGCCGCCGGACCGGGGACAGAAGGCTCGATCTACTGCCTGCGGTGCTGCAGCCAACACTGCTTTTCCGTTGGTGCTTCTGGTGGTGCAGCTAGACTGGATGCTTGGCACGCTCTATATACACTGTGTACCACGAGCTCACGAGTGGACACATGTGACGCACGAGTAACACGTGCGTGCCAACATGATCCCGACATGTGAACACGTTGTTAGAATAGATCTCAACCGAATTGGTCCAACGGCCAATTCGGACCCTTTGACCACGCCCTGATCGGGGGTGCTCAGCCACACAAGGTTGGTGGGCCCCCGTCGCGTAGGCTATATATAGAAGGTGGGGGCCAGGGCTCACTTCACGAGGTTGAACGTCGCCACACCCCACTGACCTCCCTAGTCCGATCGAAGAGGGACATCTGCCAGCGACGGGAAGTCCACCGCCGTCTCTGCTCCACGTCCTGACGCCCACTGCTGCTCCATCTCCTCCAACCCGTACGGTCAGGCACTTCTGCTACTCCTCTACTCTCTTCTCCTCTCTCTCTGATGTTCTATATCTCTACATGTTCATACTAAATAGAAGTGAATGACCCACTGATCTATGCCTAAATAATGCCCTAAACATAACAGTCCTATCAATGGTATCGGAGCCGGGTTCACCTAGGTGTGGATTCAGTTGGGAAATGAAAAGAACTAAAAAGAAAAAGGGGACTGATCGAATCGAATCGGGCAGAAAGGTTAACCCTAAAGCGAAACCCTAACCCTAACCCAAGGGAGAAAAGGACGGCGAGCACAAGGGGCATACCTGGGGGTTTCCCCGCCGCCGTCACCACCGCCGATGTGCACGAAGTACCCGGGCGTCCGGCTGTGGAGGTCACGCCATCGCGCGGGCACAAAAGGCCGCGACGCCACCATGTGCGTGTGCGCGCGCACTTGTAAAGGGCGCCGACCGAGGGGCCACTCGACGGTGCCGCGTGCGGACGCACGCGTGCGCCGGCGAGAGGCGCCCCGGCGGCGCCACCTCCTTCCTCCGAGCCGCCATGGGCGGTCGCCGCCGCCGCTCGTCTCCAGGCGATGTTGCGGGCTGTGCAAGAGGAGGAGAAAGAGAAAAGCAAAGGGAAAAGAGAAATGGGGTACCTACCTAGGGGCTGGCCATCCCATCCTCGCCGTCGGCCGTCTCCATGGCTGGCGTGCGGGAAGGAGAGAGAGCCGAGCCAAGGGCTCAGGCTCAGAGAAGAAAGGGAGCGCGGGCTCCAGAGCACCACCGCGATTTCCCTCGACGGTGCCGCGCGCGGCTCCTGCCGCATGCGTGCAGCGGCGAGAGGAATCACGGCGGCGCTGACACCTCCTCCGTTCGCCAAGGGTAGCCGTCGCTCGGGATGCTCGGGCGGCCGCCACTTCTCGGTGCAAGGAAAGAAACGGGAAGAGGCAGGAAAGAGGAGGGCGGCGAACCGCTGGCGCGTGCTCCGGCGCGGCCGTCGCCCCGCCGCCGGAGAAGGCCACCATCGCCGCTGCGGCGTGCGGCGAGAGGAAGGTGGAGGAGAAGAATGCGCCTTAGGGTTCGGGGAAGCGGCGTCGGCTCCGGGTTTTTGATCCCGCGAAAGTAACGCTGAGCCGCACATTTCGAATGGACGGCCAAGATCACCCAGCGGCCAGCTGGGCTTCTTCTGGCCCAGGCGGGAACGGAAAATCCCGGCCCAGGCCCAGGTTGCGGCCTGGGACGCGGGGGCGCCATGCGCGTGATTGGGCCGGGGCTGGATTTCTCTACTGGGCCAGCTGCAAACCTGAAAGCGAAAGCACAGTGCTAGGCCGAAATGGCCAGATACAGAATGACAACAGTATTTTCACCTTCATTTTATTTTTCCAGAAATTGTTTTAATACATATTTGATGCATTTCAATTGTTCAGAGAATAGTACAGTACTTTAATGTTTCTGGAAAAATAATTATGAGAATGTTTATGTTTTCCGCTGCAAAGATAAATGATAGTTATCTACTAATTAAATTCAAACCAACGGGTGAATTTAATTTTGAGAGATAGAAAGAAAATTCAGAAAATTAAGATTATGTTTATCCTCTATTTAATTAGAGGAGTAGAAAGATATGTCTTTAAAGTTAATTATGGTATTGTTATTTTCTGACCAACGTTGATAATAACAATATTATAATTTTATGAGTTAAAGTTTGAAGTTTAAATCTCTGTTAAAGTTTGCACCATAGTGGTCATTTTTTTTCAGAGAACAGATAAAGAAACAGAATTGCTCCAGAGCGAGCAGAGTGTAATATGTTTCCGCTGCAATGATGATGATTGTCTTCTAATTAAATTCGAACCAACGGGAGAATTTAATTTTTGAAGAGTGGTTATATGGTTAATGATAATTGAGTTGTTCCATATGTTAATTCCATTTATGCCCAACGGTGATGTGGAATTAATGTACAACAATATTGTATTCATGATGTTGCTAATTTTAGCAAAAGTTATTGATAGAAAATTTTATAAGTTTTATCTATGAGTTTTATGCATTTATTCTATTTCTGACCAACGGTGATATAGAATTAATGTAGAAGAATGTTGTTTTATTCTATTTCTGCCCAACGGTGATATAGAATAGAACATAAAGTTTTAAAAGTTTAATGAACATTATTGTTGATTATTGATTAATGTTTTTCAGACAAAGTACTTCATGCCTTTATTCTTGAATGGTGAAAAGGAAATGACTTGAGTTCTTGTGACTCAGAAGATAAAAGTACAAATTTTGCAGAAAGAAGACCTTGTGTAAGGGACTGCGGTCTCTTTAAAGAATGACTTCAAAAGAAAAGAATTCTAGGATATTGATCCAAGAAAGAAATAGAATAATAAGAGCTTAGGTTAAGAGATGTATTTTATATACTCTTTAAAATAATAATAATAAGTAATATAATTTTAGTCTTAATCATCATGATTTGAAATGTAATAAGTGACATGCATATTTAATTTGACCAACGTCGGATTAAGCATGTGTGTCAAAGAGTATTTGGATTTATTTCTAAATTTGCTGATTGAATATGAGCCAATATTGACATTTATGTCCCTTCAAGAAAGTTATCTCGCATGACGGAAAAAAAGTTTGTGATAGTACCCGCATGACGGGAAAAGTTTGAAAAGATACCCGCATGACGGGGTAAAGTTTGGCATAGTACTTATGTTAATCAATCCTGCATGGCAGAAAAAGTTTGGCATAGTACCAATCCTGCATGGCAGGAGAAATTTGACATAGTATTTATCCTGCATGGCGGGAGAAAGTTGTGATGACTCATGTGCTTTGAGTGTATTCTGTACAGGGAGAAAATTTTAGGGTAGCTCTTATGCTATCCTAGTATAAGTTAAGGAGAACAGAAAGTTATAGACGAACCTCAAGATAAGAATGACGTGCAAGCGTGACTTACGAAAGTATTAATGATAAAAGACTCTGTTGAGTTCTTAAGTGAAATGAGAGAAAAGTACTCCCAACAAATTAAGAAATAATTTCATTTGCATGATGTAATCATGTGGATAAAGAAAGTAATTAAAGTTTCCTCATTCACAAGAGTTCTGGATAGTTTTCAAAATTGTGGTAGAAAAGTTCGTACCACATTTCGAGGGAGAGAAAGGTGATATCAATTAAGAAAGACAATTAAGAAAGATACTTCCCCATAATTTAGACAATGTGATGCACACTAAAGTGATATATAAAAGATGAATATGATTGTCGGGGGAGTAAGACGGTCATAATATCGATACCCCTAAAAGTAAAGAAATAGCTAAATCCATGGACCTTTGACAGTTCCAATAGAAAGATAGCATAGTCAGCCAGTATTCATACTGGACGCGTTCAGAGTTATTAAGGCGGTGCTAAATATGCCATATGAGTTTTAGCAGATTAAACCCAAAATGAGAAAGTTTAAAGATGGGACAATCTGGGGGAGCATGGTACAAAGAGACCTAACTCCGCAAGGAGGATGAATAATGTAAACAAGGATCTTGTTACACAGGACCTTATAGAATCAATTGTCTTTTGGCAATAAAGGTAAAGAAATGCTAGTAGCTAAGGCCCCAGAAAGTCTCAAAGAATAAGAAAGTCAGATATTTCTGATGATTATAAAGTCTATATTGGTGAAATTCAAATGGAGGGTAATCCCACCTAATTTGAAGAAGCCATGAGAGACGTTCACTCGTCTAAGTGGCAAGAAGCAAAGAAAGATGAAATGAAATCGATAATACCAATAATATTTTGGGATCTAGAATAAATTTCTAAGGAGCCAAGACAGTAGGCTGTGATGGGTCTACAAGACGAAATGTGACTCCAAAGGGAATGTGTAAAGATGTGGAGCGCGACTTAAATCAAAAGTTTTTTGCGCGAAGCGAATGAATAGATTACAATGAGTGCTAGTGGCATATTATGATCTGAGTTACATCAGATGAAAGTAAAGATAGCATTTCCCAATGGGATTTGTATGAAAATAATTATGTGGCACAATCCAGAGGTTTTGTCATGAAAAGAAAAGAACGTAAGGGATGACACCTGTAGAAATCTCTTATGGACTAGAGCAAATCTCTAGACAGTGGCATTTAATGTTGAAGAGTCAATTAAAAATTTTGGGTTAAAGAGAATGAGAGGACAATTGCGTTAGTACAAAGTTATAGAATGGGAAATTCATTTCTTAATCCTGTATGGATGACACCTTAATTATTAGTAGTGATGTCAATCTACTGCATGAGAAGAAGTTGTTGTCCTAAAGGTTGAATAAGAAAACTCTCGGTGAAATATATCTTGTTAAAAGAATTGAAATTCACCGAGATAGAAGAAAAGGGGTATTATGACTATCGCATAGGCATGCTAAGAAAAGTTTCTAAAGAAATAAAGTACCTATGCGGGTAAACCTACGCCTGTTCTCATGGTCAGGGTAATAGTTTTGAGAACTTTAATGTTCCAAAAGCAATGTAAGATTGTCATAGATGGACGTCCTATATGCTTCAGCTATTGGAAGCTTAATGAGTACAAAGATAAGACATTGCCCTGACACAGTTTACGTATCCGGGTTGTTTTGCCAAAAGTCCAGTCCAGATATAGATCACTGGAATGGAGTTAAAAATATCGGCCTCATGCTAAAAGGAAAGAACAGGTACTCTCAAGTAGTTGTGGGGACAAATGTTATATTTTGGCGAGATGTTTAGTGAAACCCACATAGTAGCTAACACTCGCAGTTAGAGTTTTATTGTGGAAAAGCTCCAAAAGAAACAGTTCTAGTATCATCAGTGATGTAAAGTTATAATATAACATGATACGAGACTGAGGGACAGACATAATAGTTAAGGAACTTGTACCCGGAATTAATAATGGATGTCAACAGTAATAACCATTTAGTAGTTTGCTCCTAAGACAACGGGTCAAGTGTGCTGCCAAACACATTGACATTAAAGTTATACGTTGTAAAGGAGAAAGTCCGGAATCATACTAAAAGGTATTGAACATATAAGTAACAAGAAAGTGCTTGTGGATCCGCTTACTAAAGGCTTACCACCCAGTGTGTTCAGAGAACACACAGTCGACAAGGGTTTATGGTATAGCTTATGATTTCCGGACAATAAAGGGCCCAAAGTTAAAGAATTTGTTTCAGATCAGAGATGTGTATTGTAGCTGTTAAATCTATCGGCGACTGACCGTGACGATGAAGCTTGCTCTATACACTGATTTGTGATGGAACAAATAAAAGTGAAAGGAATGGAAAACAAAGTTTAAAGTTAAATGATAAGTTGAGATCAAGGGGAAGAATATTAGAATAGATCTCAACCGAATTGGCCCAACGGCCAATTCGGACCCTTTGACCACGCCCTGATCGGGGGTGCTCAGCCACACAAGGCTGGTGGGCCCCCGTCGCGCAGGCTATATATAGAAGGTGAGGGCCAGGGCTCACTTCACGAGGTTGAACGTCGTCACACCCCACTGACCTCCCTAGTCCGATGACGCCTGCCAGCGACGAAAAGTCCACCGCCGCCTCTGCTCCACGTCCTGACGCCCACTGCTGCTCCATCTCCTCCAACCCGTACGGTCAGGCACTTCTGCTACTCCTCTACTCTCTTCTCCTCTCTCTCTGATGTTCTATATCTCTACATGTTCATACTAAATAGAAGTGAATGACCCACTGATCTATGCCTAAATGATGCCCTAAACATAACAATCATATCACACGTGTATGCAAAAGCGCGGCCAAATTAGACATGCGATGCGAATGATCGTGAACGCGACGGAGAGCGCGCGTTGACATCGGCATCATCGTGTGCGCCGTGCGCGTGCAAGCGGCGCTTCTCCCTGTCGCCTTCATCCGGCGGGGAGAATAATGCTGCTCACTGCTCGCGCTGAAATCAAACGGATTAGTTGAAAGGCAGGCTAATAAAATACCACCTGTGGCGTTAGGCGTAAGGAGCTCGATCGGCCGGCCGGGGCAGCTGCTCGACACCTCAGGCCTCGTGCGATCACATTTCTGCGATGCGAACGAGGCGGGCCGCGGGCGGCGCGCAGGCTCCCATCTTCCGCGTGAGCTGCCGCGGCCCATGGCCGTGCGACCGATGGGCGATGCTCCTAAGCGTGATCAGCGTTGGGACGAGAGATAAAAGATGGCAAGGGTACCTACGATCCGAAATGAGATGGATTTTTATCTCATTATTAGATAGAGTATGTATGGAATGCTTCGTGGGTATAGCTATATATGGTTTAACACTACCCTAATCCATAATCACATGGATACGTATATATGCACGATATATATCAACTATAATACAAGTCATCATGTCCTAACCTAACATACTCCAAAACGTGGCCCAACTAGCACACTTAGAGCAGCTATAACGTTGGTGTTATATATTGACTTTTTTTTGGTTTTTAACAATACTTACATTTACATCCTTGAGAGACCTATTTCTGAATTTGGGCCTTAGGGGTCGCCGAGGTAACACAATAGACCATGGCGTCAAGACTTGAGGCTTGGTGGCGTGGCGGGACCCTAATTTACCATGACTTGGACATCCTAGAATTTTATTCAGAGCCAAATAAAATTCTAGGATATCCAAGTCGTGGTAAAATTAGGGTAAAATTCAAAACTCGGCACCACAGATTTTAGCATCAAGCCTCGACGCCTTGCATGGTGGTGTCGAGCGCTAGCCACGTCAGCGCCACGTTGTCCCGCCACGCTACCCAGTCATCGATCGAGGCTATGTCATGGCCTATGGCATTGAGATGTGTTACGTTGGCATCATGGCTCTTGGCGTTGATGACCCTAGGGTACATATTCATGATAAGGTCGTCCTGGTTGTAAATGTAAATATTTTTCGAGGAAAGGTTAAAAAACAAAAAAAAGTCACTTGGTGTTTTAGAGGTGCTAGCAAGAGAGAGGAAAGGCCAAGAAAGGGTGCAATACGCTGGAGTGGGTAGTACTAGCTAGCAAATGCTAGCACTAGTTGCCCAACTTTTCTTTTGCTAGGAAGGACTTGGCTTGTCCAGTTTACACGCTCGAGTGTTGTTTGCCAACTAGTAGAGGTGGGACTTGGGCGTGCTGTGCCGGCACGGCACGGCCCTCAAAATATCTTTGCTAGTTTTCTTTTTTCACTCGTGATATATATATATATATATATATATATATATATATATATATATATATATATTGTGTGCTATTTTAATAAAAGTTTAATGATTTTCATAATCTCTTCAAGAATTAGATAGGATGTAGTATAGTAAATGCTAGAAAATTGTATTGTATAGTTGTAAAAGTATCTACGTGCTATTTTTGTGCCGTGCCGGTCCAAGCACGGTCCAAGATGCGGGCCGGGCCATGTAGCCCGCCGTGCCGATATTCTCGGCACGGCACGGCCCTCGTGTTCGTGTCGTGCCAAACGACCGTGCCATAGCCCGCCCTCAAATGGCACGACCCCAGTCCAAGCTCTACCAACTAACAGTCTAGCACCTAGATGATGTGTTCAGGTTTAGAAAATTTGTTATTTATATATGCTGCGCTTGCTCTTAGTGTCATATAAGAAATGTCATATAAGAAGGAGCGGGATATATCGTTTTTCGGTCACGATTGTTACATATTATTATTCTATTATTATTTGCTCATATAGACCATCCTCCTTATAAATATAAAGAGATCATGGCCTAATGAGGTGCACAACACACAACCAAACAAAAAAATCAATTTACTCTCAACCTCTCCTTTACTTTAATCTCTTCTAACCTTAATGTTGTTGTTCATCGCTTGATCCGCCACCAAGGATGATCCTAAAGGCTTACTGACACCTAGGGTAACCGTCGACGCCCTTATCCCGACAACATCCCTCCCGGGTGGGAGGTTTGATGGCTCCTTTGTTAGTTTGCCCAGAAATTATAGCCATTGTTCTTCATCATGTAAGTGTGATTGATTATCCTTTACTGGTTTGCTTGTGAATATGTTGTTCTTCACCCTGTAAGAATGATATTTACTGCTCTCGGGGGTTTCTGGGTAAAACTCTGAAAAAATGGCTAGGCCGATTCGGAAAACCTGCTAATAGAATCACATCAGCTCGTTCCATTTATGATCCGAGCATTTTAGCTCCTTGTATAATATGTGACCGACCTTTACGTCAACCATAGTAATAGATTTCACACAGATGGATCAACTCGTCAATTCTGTGCCTATGGTTTTAACCTGGAGCGAATAATACTCCCTGCGTTTTAAATTATAAGTCGCATTGACAATTTCTTTTTGTGTATATATCAAATTTGCTATGTATCCAAACAATTGAATTCAATTTGTATAAAAAAAGGTCAAAACAACCTATGTAATTTGGAACGGACGGAGTAGGTCCGTATGGCCCGGGGTGTTCGGCTGTTGCATACGTAGGTATTGTGTGCACTCGTCTCCAGGTCCAAACAATTCAATAATGTCAACAAGAGGATTAAGAACGAACTCATAAGTTTTATCTCAAAATGGTCGTAGGTAATAGCAAAGAGGATTAAGAATTCGTTCACAAAAAAAAAGAAAAAAAAAGAGGATTAAGAACTCTTGCCACCCGAGAGGAGTACGTCGGTCACCAGCTTCTCCAGGTTGGCCTGCGAGTGCTCGCGGGGTTGCGTCACGCGCACGGCGGTGTCCCGCCACTCCACCGCCCATTGCCTCCCGTAGTCCCGTATCTTCTCCTCCACGGCCTCCCGCCGCACGTCATGGCCGATCTTCACGCCCACGCCCACGCCCCACTCCGTGCACTTGTACCAGCAGTTGGTCTGCTGTTCCGCGAAGAAAGGCCAGCACAGCATTGGCACCCCGGCGCAGAGGCTCTCCAGCGTCGAGTTCCATCCAGAGTGCGCCAGGAACACGCCCACCGCCTCGTGACGCAGAGGCTCTGGAGGATTTTTCCTAGCTTCAGCATCGGCGTGACGTGTCCCTGCGCTGGGAACGGCACGAGCACGGCGTGCGGTTTGCCGGCTTCGGCGGCGACGGAGCCCATGTCGATGTGCGCTTGTGCAAGTACTAGTGCAGGGCGCGCGCCATCGCGCAAAGGCAGGGCAGGGGAAAGATTGTTAAGATAGAGAAAATGTGCTGGACTGCAATATGACTGGTAGCCACAGAAAAGTTTTTGAAGATACAATGTGCATCACTTATTGTCATTACACATAAGGCTACTATGCTTATACATAAAGGATTTGTTTGAAAGTACCCTGGTCTGACTTGGGGCACAACTATTTTAACGTGTGGAGATAAACATGTAGTGTACACAGGATTGACAACGTTTAAAAGTCCACAAACGTCTTGCCACGTCCTGTCCTGGAGGTGTCGTTATATACATAGGTTTAAAATGTTGACGTGGACGAGCTTTGGTGCACTGAGTAGCCTCGTTCATGTTGGAAAATGATGAATCGTTTTTGTTCGTCCATATCTGTAGCATTAGGAAAAGGGTTATTTTGATGTTATTATCCATATCTGAAGCATTGGAAAGAGGGCTATTTTGATATTGGCTCCAAATATGCACATTTGGTAACAGGTGAACAAACTGTTTACCATGGCACCGTGTAAGCAGAGTCAAAGAAGAAGAAAATAAGGTTTGTAGGAAATATGAGTGGACCTTTGGTTACTTCTGCTGCTGGTTCGATACTGTCCTGTGGCTGCTGCCCTTTCCTTGGTGTTTAGGTTCTTCGCTGCTAGCTCTGCAAATGATGTATGAATCTATGATAAGAAAAATGGCAGCTGGTTTGGAGCATGGCGTGATGTCTACGGCTGGTAATGGAGCTTCCAGCTTCGATCTGACAAACCATAGCTTGTAGACTGAGTGCTTTGGGCACGTCCAAAGCCTGTTTAAATTTTTGAAACAAACGTGCGGTACATCACAGCAAGTTTGTTTTAGGCGTTAGGTAATTGCTACTGCTGCTACACCTATAAACAGGGAAGGGGGATCCTGAAAGGGGAGATCATCGGCGAACAACTGTTGTCTGAGTATGTCATCCATTAAAGATCATCCAGAAAGCGAGGGAATAAATGGCAAAAGAAGAATATGCTTTTTCCCCCAAAGATTTTTCACAAAAGAAAGCTAATGTGGAAGGACCAAAAGAGCAGTTCACAGCAGCAAGGGTCAATGCACATTTATGTAACCCTCACCATAGATATTTATGAAGTAAAACATATATTTTCCTGTCACCTCTAATGCTCTGCAAGTAGACTAAAAACTATTTTTTCTCTGAAAACAAGCTTTGAAGGATCTCTGAACCACAATGCAGAACTAATAAAGCTCATGCTTCTGTAATCATAGTCATTTGTAAAATTTTCCTTATACCATGTAGATCCATACCTTCAATTCAATAAAGAGGAAAAAATCCATCTAGCTATTAGCTTCCAGGTTGCAAAATTAAAGCAAAGAAATAAAAAGTCACATTACTTTTGTTTGGTGTAGCTAAACTTGACCAAAGAAGGACCAGAGGTAATTCATCTTTATTTAGAACGAGAGCCATTTTAGTAGCACACATAAAACTGAAATAAACACCATAGGAATTGCAAAGGAACTGCAACAGAGTATTAAAGAGGTCAAATAGGATGACTGAGATGCTGTAGTTAATGGGGAGTTGTCTAACGCCCTTGGCAGGCGTAGGCAATATGATAAACACATGGTGTGTGCTAGGGGAACAAGCCACAACACACACACATCAATTATAGTATTGTATAATATAGACTAATCTAGCAAATTTATTGGCAGACAGGAAATATTTCTGAAATGAACTTCATATGGGTTTCGTTTGTTCACACAGGGATAATACTAAAGTTGCAGCCAGAGGCTGCTCTGGCACCCTTCACTGTTAGGACCAAAATCATCAGACAGAACAACTTTCTTCAGGGTACAAAGAGAAATGAAGCATCAAAATTTAGATTTTGTTGTGGTGAACATTCAAGTAATAATAGGTGTATAATTCATAAATCAAACATATAAAGAGAGTAACTCAACCCAACTAACTTGTCATTAGATAAATATATGTTCTTAAATGCATGCAGGGAATTCATATCTGAAACCTGTAGGTGAACTAAGTTTTCAGAGGTTCTTATTAATTTAAAGAGAGGAACAAAATATCGATTCAAAACCTATATATGAGTGGCAATACTTATCTGCAATAGTACTCCAAGCTGGTCTCGTTCTCTCACTAATCTCATATAAGCCTGCACATGCAAGCAAGCAACATTCCACCATTATCTATACAATAGATTCAATACATTCATCAAGCGTATGTTCGTGCAAAGAGTACAGGACGAAATTTCATAAGTTTCAATAAGTTTGTAAAAAGACTAGGGTGCGCCCGGCGCTCTGAATAGCTTGGAGCTATATTAAAAAGGATGTATCCACCAATATAAGAAAACATATATTCTGTACTCATTATGAAGCACACAAAAATGTTTTATCTATATCTGAATGAACTATAATAGATTTTATTGCCTTTTAGTTAGGCACATTGTCAGTGTGCAACATGTGGGATCGCACACATCATTTCGTTAACTCAAAATACAGCTACATTCACAGGGATGCAGAGTAACATGTTGTTGCAACTAACCAAAGAACCGTTAGAGCCTCAAGGCAACCAGGTATCGACGCGGTCAACATAACTTGCAATCCAAGCTTGATGGCCCTGTGGTGTCAATCCAAAAAAAATTGAAAAGATTAGTATAACCCTATGCATTTCACAATTAGAATCAAGTCAGAGGTAGGTGAAAGCCCAAGTTTGGTTTTGGTAATTAATGACACCAAGTTGCTAATGCCATGTGTTAAGTGTTTTGAGTTAGGCATAAGCAACACATGTGATGAAGGTGTATGTGGCAAGGTGTGGTGGCCACAAGATCACAAAGAGATGGTGCATGGACATGAAATGATGATCATGATGAAGATGCACATAAAAGGAAGGACATGATGATCAAGTGGAGAAGGATCTAAGAGCTCAAGGCAAAGGTATAACCATAGGGTTTTCCTTTTGCCGGTCTAAGATGAGTAGAGAAGTGATTGACCGGGTTTAGGATACATGGCCGACTATCAAGAGGGGCAATCACGGTTAGCTCGGAAATCAAGTGCCACTAGATCAATGTCTTGAGCATATGCATTAGGATCTAGTAAAAAGCTAACATAACGCCTTGAGAAATGATTTTATGAAATGCTAACACACATGCACATGGTGGTGTACACTTGGTGGTGTTAGCACAGTTTGTGAAGGCGGTGGAGTTTAAGCGGTAGAGAGGGGTTTGGGTTCCTCTCTCCCTCCCGCCGAGCTTGCGAGGCGGGATTCGGCGCTTTTTGGAGAAGCGAAATGCCTATTTTCTATTGCGCCGGAAGTCGGAAAAGAAACGGAGGCGAACGGAGGTCACTGTGACGACCGGACGCTGCACCGGACGCGGTCTCAGTATGACCGAACGCGTCCGATCAGTGTTCAGCGTCTGTGCGGTTTTTTAGTTCGATGATCGGACGCGCAGCGTGTCCGGTCACTGACGACCGGACGCGTCCGGTCATCCAGGGAGCTTACTAGACTCTAATCGGACGCTGGCACTGTGGCATCCGGTCAGTTCAACAGCGCGTCCGATCAGTTCTCCTGAGCGAATCAGAGCGCGCGACCGGCGCGTCCGGTCCCTCACGTAACCGGAGCGTCCGGTCAGGCGTTCAGAAGGGTATAGCGAAGCAGAGTAACGATCGGACGTGCGGCGCGTCCGGTCACGTGCGATCGGACGCGTCCGGTCTCAACGGGAGCATACTGGAATGCGACCGGACGCGGGCACTGTCGCGTCCGGTCAATCGGTTCAGCGCGTCCGGTCACGGCAATGGCTAGTTCTGACACGCACTGTTTCTTGCTGTCGTGTAGTGACCGGACGCGTCCGGTCACCCTGACCGGAGCGTCCGGTCAGTGCGTTTTTCGCTGCGTCGTCTGTAACGGCTAGCTGCGTACCCCTTCGCTATAAATAGAGGTTGGCCGGGGTTTGAGGGCAACTCTTGCACATTTTGAGATATAGAGACATACTTTGAGCTAGAGAACAACCCCTCCACTCATCTCTTTGCATAGTTGCACATCTTGAGTGAGATTGAGTGAGATTCAAGTGCATTGCTTGAGAGTTGCATTCTAGAGGCACTTGATCTTCGAGTTGCTGCGGATTTCTTGTTACTCTTCCGTGTTTCCCGACACGGTAGACGGCTTGGAGCAGCGGAGGTGATTGAGCTCGCAATTGGAGATTGTTGGAGCCTTCACCAAGTGTTGTAAGGGGTTCTTGATCCTTCCCCGCGGGAGTTCGCAAATTGGATACTCTAGTGGAGCTCGTGGCTTCGAGGATCCCCATCTTGTGTGCGGTTGTGCGGCGCCCGCCGAGAGCTCGACTCTTGATAGTCGATTAGCTCGCGAACCGACAAGTGGGTGTATCGCCACAACGGGGAGTAGCTTGCCGGGAAGCAAGTGAACCTCGGGATAAATTCTTGTGTCATTCTCTTTCCGAGGATTTCTCTTGTATGATTGATTGATTGGTATTTCTCTTCTCTTCACGGCGGTATAATCTCTCGAAGCTCTTCTCTCGTATTACTTCTCGTTTCTAGCTTGTAGTTGTTGGTGTGTTTAGTGAATAGCCTTGTACTAGACTTGTGTAGGTGGCTTGCTTAATTAGTTAGAGCTAGTGTTTTTGCTTCGCCACCTTTCGTACTAACTCGTGGTTAAGTAATTCTTGTAGAAGTTTTAATTAGGCTATTCACCCCCCTCTAGCCTATTTGGACCTTACAGTAGGTTCGTGCAAAGAGCACTCTAGTTCGTACATCGCCATGAGCCAAATGTATAGGATGCATTAGTTTTTGTATAGGATGCAACACGCTTCGCTGCGGGGTGGTTTGTATCTGATAAGTACACAGGAAGGTCCATGTGTACCTGTTTTCCTGCACATCAGGCACAAGGTAAAAAAAAACCTGTATGACGAACAATGTCTTACATGCACCCACTAAGACAAAACACTTTTTTCCAAAGGTAGGGACTCAGGCAATTGATAAACTCACAGGGTAGATGATATCTTGTTTACAACATAACCGAGAACCGGTATGATTAACTTTGGTATGAAAACAATAAACAGGGACTGAGATATAAGATAAGATGAGGTAAAATATTTCAGTTAGCGATGACAGAATGGGTCGTTAAATATGTTTCAGAAACCACCTATATATTAGATAACATAACTCAGATATGTGAGGCATGCATAGTACAGTCTGCATATTTACTTTGTTTGAGACCAAAACTGCAATTCTTTTTTCTAGAGAGCACAATTGCAATTGAACCAAAGCCTTTACCATATATGAAGACTAAAACGTCCCGCAAATATTTAATGTCCTATTTATTATTTAAACAGGGGTATCAGATTTACAATTCACCACAAAATCATCAGTGTTAAATACCAGTGCATTTTGTTTTCAGTTTAGACAATGGATGCCTTGCTAGAAAGAGAGCATCAGATGTGTTAACAAAAATAAATTGCAGCTAGAAGAAAGCTTGAAATCTGATCTTAACTTCAGCAACATAATCAGTGTGTTGTTAATGGCTTCAGACCGATCGCTGTGAAGAACTGCTGATATATCTAGCCAGGGATAGAAAACAGAAGGTGTTGTTTTGCCTCTTGTTGGCTGAAAATGAAACAAAAAGATAATTGAGAAAAATAAGGGACCCAAATAGTTGACAAACTCACAGGGTTGTTGGTGTGTTTAGTGAATAGCCTTGTACTAGACTTGTGTAGGTGGCTTGCTTAATTAGTTAGAGCTAGTGTTTTTGCTTCGCCACCTTTCGTACTAACTCGTGGTTAAGTAATTCTTGTAGAAGTTTTAATTAGGCTATTCACCCCCCCTCTAGCCTATTTGGACCTTACAAGTGGTATCGGAGCCAAGGCACCGTTTATTTGAGGCTTAACAACCTACGGTGAAAAAGAAATGGCTCAATTAAGCTTGCACATCAACAATACCAAGAAGGCACCTCACTTTGATGGCACAAATTATACATATTGGAAGGTTAAGATGACCGCACACCTAAAGTCAATCAATAGAGAAGTGTGGAAGGTCACCGAAACAAAATTTGAGGTTGCTAATCCGGAAGCACCTACACCGGTGGAAGAGAAGAAGCTCCAATGCAATGACATTGTCATTAGTGCTCTTCATGAGGCATTAGATGACAAGACATTTGAGCAAGTGAAAAACATAGAAGTTGCACATGATGCTTGGGCCAAGCTAGAAGAAACATTTGAGGGCACCGAAGGCACAAAGACCGCTAAAGCATATATCTTGCAAGAAAAATTTTCAAGCTTCAAGATGCAAGATGATGAGAGTGTTCCGGAGATGTTTCATAGATTGCAAGTCATTGTCAATGAGCTCAAGGCACTTGGTGAGGAGATCAAGGACAATCAATTCTCTATGAAGTTTTTGAGAAGCTTGCCCAAGAGATTTGATACATTGATCACCGTGCTAGTAAGGACTACATTGAAGGATTCAACTCCTCAACAAATATTTCAAGAAGTGATGACCGACGATTCATATAGAGAAGATGATGAGAAGGATGAGTTGGTAAAGAAGAAGAAGAAGGAAAATGAGAAGAAGGATGATGAGAAGAAGAAGAGTGTGGCATTCAAAGCCACCACATCCAAGGGCAAATCCAAGATTGAATCATCAAGTGATGAAGACTCAAGCTCTTGTGATAGTGATGACATTGATGAGAAGATGGCTCTCTTTTTCAAACAATTTGGCAAATTCATAAAGAAGAAGGGCTTTCGTGCAAGAAGGAGGAAGAACTCTTACAAAAAGAATGAGCATACCATGAGATGCTTTAGATGCCATAGCAAGGACCATCTCATTGCAAAGTGTCCTTATGATAGTGATGATGAAGATGCTATCAAGAAGGAGAGAAAGAAGCAAAAGAAGAAGCAAGAGAAGAAGGAGAGCTCTCATAAAAGGAAGAATGATTCTCATGTTGCTACATGGGATAGTGATGATTCCTCAAGTGATGATGAGGATGACTATAAGAGCAAGAAGAAGGGACATGCTAGCATTGCCATCCAAAAGAAGGTCTCCCTCTTCGACACTCCATCATGCTTCATGGCTAAGGCCGCTAAGGTATCATCTAATGATGAGAGTGATCATGATAATGCTAGTGATAGTGATAGTGATGAAGAGGAATTCACTAAAGATGAACTAATCACTATGCTAGAAGATTGCACTCAACATTTTAAAGAATCTAGAAAGGAGTGCAAGGGCTTGCTTAAGGAAAAGAAAAACCTTATGCAAGAACTTGATGAGCTTAGGGCATCCTATGAGAGTCTAAAGGTAGACCATAAGAAGCTTCAAAAGTCTCACACTAAGCTAGAAGAAGCTCATTCCTCTCTAGTTGAAAAATATGAAAACATACCAACTAATGTTGAGAAAGCTAAAACTTGCAACATAGGCATATCATGTGATATAATTGATGAAACTTTTCATAAGCCTATTATTGTTGCTTCTACTAACCCTTCATGTAGCTCATCTACATCATCCTCATCTAGTAGTGATGGTTTCACTTGTGACTCCACACTTATAGTTGAGAATGAAAATCTCAAGAAGGAGGTAAAAGAGCTCAATCACACTTTAGCTAAGGCTTATGGTGGTGAGGACCGCTTGCTTATGTGCTTAGGTAGCCAAAGAGCTTCTCTCTACAAAGAGGGATTAGGCTATAACCCCAAGAAAGGCAAGGCCGCTTTTGCTCCTCACAAGACTCGTTTTGTGAAGAACAATGGTAGCTATTGCAAAAGTTGCAAGCAAGTTGGTCACATAGAGCAACATTGCATGAACAAGAAATCCAATGCAAATGTATCCTCAATCAAGTTTAATTCTTTCTATATGCTTACCAAGGGTACAAATGGTGTTCATGCTAAGTTTATTGATACACCATGGATGGGCTCAAAGAAGAAAGCCATTTGGGTACCAAAGAGCTTAGTCTCTAACCTTGGAGGACCCAAACAAGTTTGGGTACCTAAAAAGAATTGATCTTGTCTTGTAGGTTAATTACAAAGCTGGAGGAAGGCATTGGGTGCTTGATAGTGGGTGCACTCAACATATGACCGGAGACTCTTGTATGTTCAATTCAATTGATACAAGTCAAAATGGTGGTTTTGATGCTATCACTTTTGGCAACAACAAGAAAGGCAAGGTCAAGGGGCTTGGTAAAATTGCTATCTCAAATGACATGAGCATATCTAATGTGTTGCTAGTTGAGAGCTTAGATTTCAATCTTTTATCGGTGGCACAACTTTGTGATCTTGGCTTCAAGTGCATATTTGGTAGTGATGATGTTGAAGTCATAAGTGTTGATGGATCAAATTTGATATTCAAAGGATTTAGACATGGTAGCTTATACTTGGTTGACTTCAATAATAGTGAGACACAATTTACATCATGCTTGCTTAGTAAATCTAGTATGGGTTGGTTATGGCATAGAAGGCTTGGTCATGTTGGAATGAAACAATTGAACAAACTTTTGAGACATGACTTAGTTAGAGGATTGAAGGATGTCACCTTTGAGAAGGATAAACTATGTAGTGCTTGTCAAGCCGGCAAACAAGTTGGAAATACACATCCTAGTAAGAGTGAGATGAGCACATCAAAGGCATTTGAGTTATTGCACATAGACTTATTTGGGCCAACAACATACACTAGCATTGGTGGGAACAAGTATGGCTTTGTGATAGTGGATGACTACACTAGATATACTTGGGTGTTTTTTCTCTATGACAAGAGTAATGTTTTTGATCTATTCAAGTCTTTTATCAAGAGGGTGCAAAATGAGTTTGAGACTACCATCAAGAAAATTAGAAGTGACAATGGTAGTGAGTTCAAGAACACAAGAATTGAGGAATTGTGTGATGATTTTGGTATTGGACATCAATTCTCACCAACATACACTCCTCAATCCAATGGTGTAGTTGAAAGGAAAAATAGAACTTTGATTGATATGGCTAGATCAATGCTTAGTGAATACAATGTGAGTCATTCATTTTGGAGTGAAGCTATCAACACGGCTTGCTATTGTAGAAACCGTCTCTATTGCCATGGGAAGCTTGGAAAGACACCATATGAGCTATTGAATGGAAGAAAGCCCAACATTGCATACTTTAGAGTGTTTGGTTGCAAATGCTATATTCTTAAGAAAGGCACTAGGTTGAGCAAGTTTGAAAAGAAATGTGATGAAGGGTTCTTACTTGGTTATTCTACCACAAGCAAGGCATATAGAATTTGGAATCTCACTAATGGCACCTTGGAAGAAGTTCATGATGTTGAATTTGATGAAACCCAAGGATCTCAAAATAAAGCTCAAAACCTTGATGATGTGAGAGGAGATCAATTATCAAATACAATGAAGAACATGGACATTGGTGATATAAGGCCGATGCAAGTTGATGATGATGATATTCATGTGATCAACCAAAGTGTGCAAATTGATACAAATCAAGCAAGCTCTAGTGGTTCTAATGATGAAACTCAAGTTCAAGGTCAAACAAGTGGAAGCAATCAACTCCCAATACTCCAACCTACTAGCATTGCAAGAGATCATCCGTTGGACCAAATCATTGGTGGAATTCAAAGTGGTGTTCAAACTAGATCAAGGCTAGCATCATTTTGTGAGCATTACTCATTTGTGTCACTTGAAGAACCTAAGAAATTAGAAGATGCTTTGAGGGATTCCGATTGGGTAAATGCCATGCATGAAGAACTAAACAACTTTGCTAGAAATCAAGTTTGGAAACTTGTTGAGAGGCCAAAGAACTACATTGTGATTGGCACTAAGTGGGTCTTTAGAAACAAGCAAGATCAAGATGGCATGGTTGTAAGGAATAAAGCAAGATTAGTAGCACAAGGATACACTCAAGTTGAGGGTCTTGACTTTGGAGAGACATATGCACCGGTTGCAAGATTGGAGGCAATTAGAATCTTATTAGCATATGCTTGTGCACACAATATCAAGCTCTATCAAATGGATGTCAAGAGTGCATTTCTCAATGGCTACATCAATGAAGAAGTTTATGTTGAGCAATCTCCCGGTTTTGAAGATGACAAGAAGCCCGACCATGTTTACAAGCTAAAGAAGGCATTCTATGGTTTGAAGCAAGCACCTAGAGCATGGTATGAGAGATTGAGGGACTTTCTTCTCTCTAAAGGGTTCAAGATGGGAAAGGTTGACACCACTCTCTTCACCAAGAAGCTTGGAAATGACTTGTTTGTGTTGCAAATCTACGTGGATGACATTATCTTTGGATCAACTAACCAAGACTTTTGTGAAGAGTTTGGAAATGTGATGGCTAATGAGTTTGAGATGTCTATGATTGGAGAGCTTAGTTACTTCCTTGGACTTCAAATCAAGCAAATGAAGAATGGCACTTTTGTAAGTCAAGGCAAGTACATCAAGGACATGATCAAGAAGTTTAGATTGCATGATGCTAAGCCAATGAGCACACCAATGGGCACTAATGATCAATTGGGTATTGATGCTAGCGGCAACATGGTAGATCAAAAACAATACCGATCCATGATTGGAAGTTTGCTCTATGTCACCGCTTCTAGGCCGGATGTGATGTTTAGTGTATGCAAGTGTGCAAGATATCAAGCTTCGCCTAGAGAAAGTCACTTGAAAGCAACCAAGAGGATATTAAGATATCTAAAGGGCACTCATGATGTTGGATTATGGTATCTCAAGGGGTCTAATTTTGAGTTGATTGGATATTCGGACTCCGACTATGGTGGATGCAAGATTGATAGAATGAGCACAAGTGGCACTTGTTAATTGCTTGGAAGGTCTCTTGTTTCATGATCATCAAAGAAACAAAATAGTGTTGCACTATCTACCGCCGAGGCCGAATACATTAGTGCCGGTAGTTGTTGTGCATAATTGCTTTGGATGAAGGCCACTTTGAATGACTTTGGAATTAAATTCAAGAATGTGCCTTTGTTTTGTGATAATGAAAGTGCTATCAAGATGACACAAAATCCGGTTCAACATTCAAGAACCAAGCACATTGACATAAGGCATCACTTCATAAGAGACCATCAACAAAAGGGTGATATTAGCATTGAAAGCATTGGCACCGAAGATCAACTAGCCGACATATTTACAAAGCCACTTGATGAAAAGAGATTTTACAAGTTGAAGAATGAATTGAACATACTTGACTTCTCCAACTTGAAATGAGTGCACCCCCATATTCTTATATGACATGCCTCTCCTCCAACATAGCAAGGTAAAGTTGTTTGGCATATCATTCATACTTTGCTAAGGACATGTTTAGAACATATAGACATATTTGCATGTCAAATAGGCTCATTCATGAAAATCAAATGATTTTGATGTATATATGGTACCACTATTGCTTCTATGTTTGTTTAATCTAGTGGTAGCATATGACATGTTTGTGGGCTTGCAAACCTAGTGTTAAATCTAGTAAACGAGCTCATGATGTGTAATTCAACATGGTCAAGATAACCCTTATACTTTATGAGGTGTGAAAAAGCTTGTCCTTGGATCAAACCGAATTACATATTCTAGGCAAGTAATCTAGATTGAACCATAATTTGGACTCCTTCATATTGATTGACTTAACTCTCACTAAAATTGGCACATTTTTGGTGATTGTTGACAAAGGGGGAGAGAAAAGTCACAAAGATATTGCAAAAAGGGAATAAGAAATAATAAGGGGGGGAGAAAAGTCACAAAGATAAAAAGAGAAGTCACAGGGGAGAGAAAAGTTACAAAGGGAGAGAAATCAAGGGATCAATTAAATTTGAGCACACAAGTAGGGGGAGCAAGCTCATGGATTACTTGTTGCACTTGTATGTGCATTAACATGATAAATTGTTGCATTGCAAAGCTTAAATTTATATTCATGATTGTTTGGTGTTTGCTAGAAATAGAACTTGAATGATGATTTGTTGAGAGTAGCTTTACAAGCGGTATCTAGACACCTTGGCTTATAATATTGATCTCACAGGGTACTTTAGTGTTTGTGATCTTTACAAGTGATGTATTACAAATGATGTCTAGCTACGTCGATGCTAAGGATGGTATATAAAGGCAACTCCGATTGGTATCACGCTTCAAAGGTCTATTCTATATACCTTAGCATCAATTTGATAGTAGTAACTCTCTCAAATTTCAAATCCATACATATGTGCATAATTGAACCAAACTCATGGAAGCACATATGTAGGGGGAGCTAATACTATTAAAATTGAAAATTGATTTCATTTCATATCTTTGTGATGGTTGTCATCAATTACCAAAAAGGGGGAGATTGAAAGCCCAAGTTTGGTTTTGGTAATTAATGACACCAAGTTGCTAATGCCATGTGTTAAGTGTTTTGAGTTAGGCATAAGCAACACATGTGATGAAGGTGTATGTGGCAAGGTGTGGTGGCCACAAGATCACAAAGAGATGGTGCATGGACATGAAATGATGATCATGATGAAGATGCACATAAAAGGAAGGACATGACGATCAAGTGGAGAAGGATCTAAGAGCTCAAGGCAAAGGTATAACCATAGGGTTTTCCTTTTGCCGGTCTAAGATGAGTAGAGAAGTGATTGACCGGGTTTAGGATACATGGCCGACTATCAAGAGGGGCAATCACGGTTAGCTCGGAAATCAAGTGCCACTAGATCAATGTCTTGAGCATATGCATTAGGATCTAGTAAAAAGCTAACATAACGCCTTGAGAAATGATTTATGAAATGCTAACACACATGCACATGGTGGTGTACACTTGGTGGTGTTAGCACAGTTTGTGAAGGCGGTGGAGTTTAAGCGGTAGAGAGGGGTTTGGGTTCCTCTCTCCCTCCCACCGAGCTTGCGAGGCGGGATTCGGCGCTTTTTGGAGAAGCGAAATGCCTATTTTCTATTGCGCCGGAAGTCGGAAAAGAAACGGAGGCGAACGGAGGTCACTGTGACGACCGGACGCTGCACCGGACGCGGTCTCAGTATGACCGGACGCGTCCGGTCAGTGTTCAGCGTCTGTGCGGTTTTTTAGTTCGATGATCGGACGCGCAGCGTGTCCGGTCACTGACGACCGGACGCGTCCGGTCATCCAGGGAGCTTACTGGACTCTAATCGGACGCTGGCACTGTGGCGTCCGGTCAGTTCAACAGCGCGTCCGGTCAGTTCTCCTGAGCGAATCAGAGCGCGCGACCGGCGCGTCCGGTCCCTCACGTAACCGGAGCGTCCGGTCAGGCGTCCAAAAGGGTATAGCGAAGCAGAGTAACGATCGGACGTGCGGCGCGTCCGGTCACGTGCGATCGGACGCGTCCGGTCTCAACGGGAGCATACTGGAATGCGACCGGACGCGGGCACTGTCGCGTCCGGTCAATCGGTTCAGCGCGTCCGGTCACGGCAATGGCTAGTTCTGACACGCACTGTTTCTTGCTGTCGTGTAGTGACCGGACGCGTCCGGTCACCCTGACCGGAGCGTCCGGTCAGTGCGTTTTTCGCTGCGTCGTCTGTAACGGCTAGCTGCGTACCCCTTCGCTATAAATAGAGGTTGGCCAGGGTTTGAGGGCAACTCTTGCACATTTTGAGATATAGAGACATACTTTGAGCTAGAGAACAACCCCTCCACTCATCTCTTTGCATAGTTGCACATCTTGAGTGAGATTGAGTGAGATTCAAGTGCATTGCTTGAGAGTTGCATTCTAGAGGCACTTGATCTTCGAGTTGCTGCGGATTTCTTGTTACTCTTCCGTGTTTCCCGACACGGTAGACGGCTTGGAGCAGCGGAGGTGATTGAGCTCGCAATTGGAGATTGTTGGAGCCTTCACCAAGTGTTGTAAGGGGTTCTTGATCCTTCCCCGCGGGAGTTCACAAATTGGATACTCTAGTGGAGCTCGTGGCTTCGAGGATCCCCATCTTGTGTGCGGTTGTGCGGCGCCCGCCGAGAGCTCGACTCTTGATAGTCGATTAGCTCGCGAACCGACAAGTGGGTGTATCGCCACAACGGGGAGTAGCTTGCCGGGAAGCAAGTGAACCTCGGGATAAATTCTTATGTCATTCTCTTCCCGAGGATTTCTCTTGTATGATTGATTGATTGGTATTTCTCTTCTCTTCACGGCGGTATAATCTCTCGAAGCTCTTCTCTCGTATTACTTCTCGTTTCTAGCTTGTAGTTGTTGATGTGTTTAGGGAATAGCCTTGTACTAGACTTGTGTAGGTGGCTTGCTTAATTAGTTAGAGCTAGTGTTTTTGCTTCGCCACCTTTCGTACTAACTCGTGGTTAAGTAATTCTTGTAGAAGTTTTAATTAGGCTATTCACCCCCCCTCTAGCCTATTTGGACCTTACAGTAGGTTCGTGCAAAGAGCACTCTAGTTCGTACATCGCCATGAGCCAAATGTATAGGATGCATTAGTTTTTGTATAGGATGCAACACGCTTCGCTGCGGGGTGGTTTGTATCTGATAAGTACACAGGAAGGTCCATGTGTACCTGTTTTCCTGCACATCAGGCACAAGGTAAAAAAAAACCTGTATGACGAACAATGTCTTACATGCACCCACTAAGACAAAACACTTTTTTCCAAAGGTAGGGACTCAGGCAATTGATAAACTCACTGGGTAGATGATATCTTGTTTACAACATAACCGAGAACCGGTATGATTAACTTTGGTATGAAAACAATAAACAGGGACTGAGATATAAGATAAGATGAGGTAAAATATTTCAGTTAGCGATGACAGAATGGGTCGTTAAATATGTTTCAGAAACCACCTATATATTAGATAACATAACTCAGATATGTGAGGCATGCATAGTACAGTCTGCATATTTACTTTGTTTGAGACCAAAACTGCAATTCTTTTTTCTAGAGAGCACAATTGCACTTGAACCAAAGCCTTTACCATATATGAAGACTAAAACGTCCCGCAAATATTTAATGTCCTATTTATTATTTAAACAGGGGTATCAGATTTACAATTCACCACAAAATCATCAGTGTTAAATACCAGTGCATTTTGTTTTCAGTTTAGACAATGGATGCCTTGCTAGAAAGAGAGCATCAGATGTGTTAACAAAAATAAATTGCAGCTAGAAGAAAGCTTGAAATCTGATCTTAACTTCGGCAACATAATCAGTGTGTTGTTAATGGCTTCAGACCGATCGCTGTGAAGAACTGCTGATATATCTAGCCAGGGATAGAAAACAGAAGGTGTTGTTTTGCCTCTTGTTGGCTGAAAATGAAACAAAAAGATAATTGAGAAAAATAAGGGACCCAGATAGTTGACAAACTCACAGGGTAGATGGTATCTTATATTTACATCATAACTGAGATCTGGTATGATTAACTTTGCTATGAACATAATGAACAGGAACTGATATATAATACAACCATAGCTGAACCTGAAGTGAAATAAATTAGTGGATTACGTATACAATTAAGTAAATGACTTGTTAATAATGCAACCTGGCACTACAATTCATGCATAAAGCAAGGAGGCCCTAATACTAAATATTAAATATGAGGTCAAAGATTTTTATGTTGTCCATATTTCAGATATTTCAGGGATAGGATGTACCAAAATAATAAATATTTTGTGAAGAAATGTAGAAGTTGCTTCCAAATAATAGCTAAGGCCAAACCTGAAGCCTGTAGGCAGTACCCTCTGACTCTGTAAGGCAGATTTATTATGTTCATCTTTGTAGTTCCTCTCTGTTAAAGGAGGAGTATCATGGTTCAAAATCAAAACATGGTGTGATGGCATTTTAGTACAGATTTCACAGAAGTAGCAGATTTTGCGGGGGGAAGGCTTGCCTCGGTTTTTCCCTTCCCTAGACCCCACTCGTGTGGGAGCCTCCGGCACTGGGTCTACCCTTTTTTTACACTGATTGGAAGAAGAAACAGAACAAATGGTAGAACCTTCTGCTGGAACTGATCTGTGTTGGCGGGAACTGATTCATTTTTTTTCAGATGACATGCTGATAGGATTTTTTTGTGGGCTGAAATGCATTCGAAGCTATATTGGCATGGATATAGGTCAGTAACGATATCAACGAGATGGAAATGCATAGTATCTCTCAATTTTAAAAAATGAACATAAAGGTGACATTGTATTTATTAAGGAAGCACTGAGGCATTTTTTAAGCTAAATAGTCCGGCGACCCTAACGTTTCTAGAAATTAGGCAATCTCTGTAACATGGAGCAACACAAAAGAAACAGGAATTGTATTGACATACCTTGAACCTTGAAAAAGGATCCTTGCAAGGAAACCCTCGGACATGTAGCCTAAACAGGTGTAGGAACAGAAATTGCTGGATGTATGTAGGATGCAGCGCAGGTCAAAATGATGACCTTCAAATGGATCCTTGCAAAGAAACCCAGGACATGTAGTTTTCATGAGAAAGAACACATGAACTGCTAGACGCGCCTAGGCTCTAGCACAGCTAAAATCATGGCAGTCAAGTGAAAGGAAGTCGAAGTAGAGAGCACAAAGCAAATACCTTATGCATATCTTGATCTCTCCAGAACCAAGAGGACGCATCCTGCGTGACAGATGACAAGGCGAGGGGATCCGAAGACCTACGGAGCACTGACGAGCGAAGATGAAGGGCGTACCTGATTACGGCATCCTCGGAGGAAACGTCGGTGTCGGCCTGTCGTACGCTGAGCAGGACGTGTTGTTGGGGTGGCACCGCCGGATCTCGTAGGAGGCCTGGCCCTCACGCCCCCGCAGCCGCGCGGCAACCTCCGCCGCCGCAAGCGCCTAGGGCGGGTACCACCGCCTGACGAACTAAGGCCGCCGCCACCGTGCACGCCGAGCACCGCGAGGGACGCTAGGGTTTGCTCGAGCACACGCAGTCCGGCGGGAAGAGGAAGCACCGGGGGAAGCAGCGCCGGCGGCCACCGGCATGGCTGTGGTCGCGCTACTCCGTGGCCGGGGACGCGCAACAATGCCGGCACTGAGGGTCGCCGCTCCGGCCGTCGCCGAGGGCCCCTGCGCCGGGATCTGCCGTGCCGGGGGCGCCGCTGGTGGTGGGGAGCCCATGGTGACGGCCAGCGCTGCCGCCAGGGGTGGACGCGCCCGTGGGGACGGCCAACGAAGGAGAGGCGAAAGCCTAGGCTGCCGTTCGCGTCGGGAAGAGAAGGGAAGCTTCGGGGAGGAGAAGTAGAAGGCCAGTATATATTCGTCCTCAGGCGATTCTGAGGAGAAGCCGACCTAGACAAAGGGAAACAGACGAGGAGCCGGAGAAGCTGCGAAGAAGAAGGAGAATTCGATTCTAGCGAAATCTGTCAGAACCAATCCCAGCCATCGGACGTGGAGATCCAACGGAGGAGACAATTTCAGATGACGTGGACGGCGCTCCTGCTGGAGGAGCAGATCGCCCTTGTTTGGGTTAATGTAAACTGCACTGGCTCGCTGCTCGCGTTGGGCTGACGGTCGAACAGGGACATTTTAGCAGCATAAAAGAGGAGTCGCATCGCGCGAGGGCGAGAGTGGATGGAGGGATCATCAGGGACAAATCATCGTTGGATGTATCTCGAGTATCATGTATTTCCTACCTGAACACGTACGCTCTCTCCGTCTCCAACATGGTGATCACGCGCAGCTTGCTGTGCTGTGGAAAATTAACACAGGCTTCTCTACTGTGTTTGGACATCATACTCTATGGTCAAATAATTGTTGACATGAGGAAGTACGAGTATTTCACCCATGCCTACACGAATATGTGGGCCATAGGGGGGCAGATAGATGAGGTCACCTAAAAAAATGAAACAATAAGGTCACCTTAAAATAAAAGGAATTGCTAAAATTCAGATGTCTAAATTTTAGTTTCCTTTCAAGCTATGGTTATTGCATGTTTTATACTAAAATTGTAGATTTCGTTTATTTCAATTTCTAAAGGCGCAATCTGTAATTTTCGATACAGAAAATAAAAACCTGTTAAACAAAACCACAAACCCGACAAAATCTTATTTGTGTTAGCACAGAGACAATTAACAATTAACAATTATTCTGTCGGTAATGATATATGACGGGCGTCCGACGCGGTCGGACGCTCCCACCCACTCGCTCGCTCGGTCGGACGCTCCCCACCCACTCGCTCGGTCGCATGTCTCTTCACTTCTTCCTCCTCGCTCGCCACGCCTTTCCACTGTCGCTCGCCTCTCGCACCTCCGCCCCTCGCTGCTCGCTCTCCCGCGCCATCGTCGGGATGGCCCGCACCACGTGTCGCGCCCTAGTGAGCTCGCTGCGCGCCCGCGACGCGTCATGCTTTCTTTCCCTTCTCCCCTCGCACGCACCGCGCCCTCCCACACACCTCTGTTTCCTCTGCGATCCGGTTTTGGCACCTCACCGAAGATGAGGGTGACGGTGGTGGTTCCGACGAGGTAGGTGGCGGAGGGATCTAGATCTGGAGCCTCCTCTTCTCCCTTCCTCTCTCTGGATCTAGATCTCCTCTTCTCCCTTCCTCTCTCTTGATCTGGATCTGAGATTCCCCCCCCCTCCTCCTCCTCCCCCTCCACCTCCTCCTCCTCCTCCTCCTCCTCCCCCTCTGGATCTAAGGTTTTGATGACAGCTAGGGTTTGTGGCAAGTCAGATCTAAGCTACATGCAACAGATGATGTGAAATGTTTGCACGATTCTCTGATGTTGTAGTTCTTTTTGAGATGTTTCAAATAGTTTTCCCCCTTTGTTTGCAGCATCATCCTCCCTGTTTCCCGACGTTTCATTAGTATCGCTTCTGATGTTGCAGTAGTTTCTTCTCCTTTGTTGCAGTAGCTTCTTCTTTTCGTTGCAGTAGCTTCTTCTCCTTGTTTGCAGCAGCTTTCTTCTCTTTTTTGTTGCAATAGCTTCTTCTTCTTTATTGCAGTATGTTCTTCTCCTTGTTGCAGTAGGTTCTTCTCCTTTTATTGCAGAAACTTTCTTCTCCTTGTTGCAGCAACTTCTTAGTTGTTTTTCGATGTTTCAACAATTTTTTTGGTTTTGTTTCACCAGTTTTTTCTACTTGTTTCATTACGTGTTTTCCTGATGTTTCAACAGTTTTTTTCGTTTGTTTCACCAGTTCTCTCATGTTTGTTTCATTAGGAGTCCTTTTTTGTTGCAATAGTATTATACCCCTGCTGCACATGAGAGGGTGGAGCATGGTGGTAAGCTGGTGGTGGGGCTCTGTGCGGGGGCAAGACGGGGGGTTCGCGAGTTCTCGTGTGGGAGCGGGGCAGGGGTCGCATTTTCCGTTTTCATTTCCGTGGGACGGAGCGGGCTGTTGCTTGTGGAGCGGGACGGGCGGGGGACGCTGACAGGGTTGGGAAGCGTCCGGACGCCCCTGGAGCCGGACGTCCGGGCGCTAGCAGTTCCCTTATTCTATAGGTAGACAAAGACAAAAATTTAATATGTTACAACACAAAGACAAATATCACAAAAGTAACAATTTACCTGTACTAGTTGGTGATACAAGAGTATTGTCTAAAATTATCTTAAAATTTAGAATATACAGAATACAGGAGAAGTGCAAAATAAAAGCAACATCTACGAGTAACTCGCTCCGTGGAGTACGACCTATAGTTACGCCCTAGCTACTCCGTAGTGCTATCAAAAGCGTTGACATTTTTCCCTCAAAAAAAAACGTTGACGTTTTAGTTTGGACACCGAAATAAGAGGAAGAAAATGATGTGTATCTACTCTCTCTATTTGAAAGAGTGTCGCTACGAAGTTTATATTGGGTAAATTTTTTTAATTTAATTAGGTTTGTAGAAAATATTAATTATTATAAAAATATATTCAATGATTTATCTAATGATATTATGTCCCATTAATATTAACATTTTCTTATATATATCTGGTGTATATTGAGTCATTTGATTTCTCGGAAGTGGGGACGACACTTTTTATGAGACAGAGAGTAGAAAATAAGGAGAGATAGAGATACAGACGTATATGATACCTCCATCCGGATAAGAATACAACTCTAAATCCATTCTCGGTTAAAGTGTCTAAAGTTTAACCAAATATATAGGTAAAAATATTAATATTTATAATATCAAATATATATTATAAAAATATGTTTCATGACGAATCTAGTGCTATTTCGTACGATAAATATTAGTATTTCTTGATGTAAATTTGGTTGAACTTGAAATACTAACACAAAGCACTATTCTAAAATTGCATTCTTATCAGGACATAAGAAGTATTAGGAAATGTATATGTTAAAAAAAATAAAAATGTATTAGGAAGCGAGAAGATCAATTTTTATATAATAAATTTGAATCCTATAAATTTAATTATTTAGGACAGAGAAGTATAGAAGTGATGCTACAACAATATCACCGCATCTCATAATTCAAGCATCCGGGAGACGGTGCCACAAAGGGAGCAGAGCGTGGCCGGGGAGCAACTAAACAGCGCGGTCGATGTATCTCGATCTGGATCAACGTGGCACAACATTTATCACGGCGGTAATGCTACAAATAGGATGTCTGATGCCAGCGACTCTCTCCGGACGGACATGTGGCATGACGTACACCATAACTTTGACTTTTTTATTCCTTGCTCATTTTCATGTCTCTTTTTCTCATCCAGACGTTGCGCCTCACTCCTCTCGCAGCTGCGGCGTTCTCCCACCGTGCCCCGACCATGCGTCGCTCGCTCGCTCCTCACTACCGCGCCATCACGCGCCCCACCTCTGTCGCTCGCTCCTCGCTCCTCTCCCCCGCCCGTCACGTGCCCCACCCGCACCTTGCTCCTCGCTTCGGCTGTGTGCCGCGCCGCCCACTCCGTCTCATAGCGCGCGCGCCACCCGCCAGGCTGGGCCAAGGCTGGTCCTAGATGGTGGTGGTGCTCGAGCGCCGTCACTGGTGCTGATGGTGCTCAAACGCCGCTGCTCGCCGCCAGATCCCACCCCGATGACCGAAATCGATCGGCCCTAGTCTTTTCCTACCCTATATTGCAAACGTATGTTTTAAGTGTTTCGGATGTTTTAGAGGTATGTTGCAATTGTTACATATGAATGTGGTAAAAGTAGATCGAGATGTTGCACATGTTGCATATTTTTGCAAGTGTTTTCAGTGTTATGTTGCAAGGGTTTTGAAAAATGTTTTCAGACGTATGTTGCAACTAGTGTTTTATCAGTATGTTGCATATATTTACACACATGTTGCAAGTGTTTTATTTGGATGTTGCATATGTTTCACACACATGTTGCAAGTGTTTTATCTGGTCGTTGCATATGTTTCACACATATGTTGCGATAGTATGTTTCATTATGTCCGACATATGTTGCATCCAAGTGTTTCACGGAGGCACGGTGAGTGATGGGCGCACGGCCCAGACACTGAGGGATGGCGCTCAACAAAGCTGGGGACCAACGGACGGGGGCGCAGCGAGCTAGGTGCCGGCTCCCGAGTCCCGTCCACACGGAGAGAGAGGAGACACTACTAGAATCCACTAGTTTCCCTGGGGTTTTAACCCAAGGGAAACACTCAAAAAAGCGGTAGAGAAATGATTTCCCTAGGATTTTTCGTAAGGAAAGACCCCTAGGGACGATTTCGACGAGAAAGACAACGTGCCCTAGGATTTTCTGTCAAAACCCTAGGGAAACAAACTTTCCCTAGAGAATTTGAACGGTAGGGAACTCTGCCCCTCGTGGCATCGTATCCAACGTGTAAAGCAGGTTTCCCTAGGGTTCACAAATCATAGGGAAACATTGCCATAGTTCTTTCTTTAAATATAATAATATATTTTATAGTGCTAGCCATAAACTTAATTGTATCAGTTATTGATTCTATCATGTCAAATGTACAACAATTCACATCTCATATGTACAAAAATTCACGCCACAAACAAATCACAAACAAAAGTAATCTTTTATATCTGGAATTGTACATCTAGATCCATATGTTACATATTACTATTACATATGCATCTTTCAATTACAGAACATTGAGATGCCCTATGTCTATCCAATCACGCAGCAGCATCAAATCATCAAAACAGCTTGCAGTCATCCAAATCAATACCACAGCCACAGCTGCACAATAAAGAGAATCGGATTATCAAGCATGAAGCAAAGGAGACAGGATTAAAAACAGACCATGAGAAGAAAATCTTCTAATAACGAATCTTCAGGGGAAACCGTGGGCAGTAGACAGAGCCACGTCGCCCGCTAGCCCGATAACCGTTGGATCGGACGAGCATAAGATCTAGACCGTTTGATGTGGGTTGGTTCGGGTCTGCTACCCGTTTTATTATTTACCCGAACCGTCACGAAGCTTCGCGGGCGACGCTCGTCCCTCCGCCTTCTCCGCCGCCCCTACCCTGCTCTCCACTCCACCCTCCTGTCCCTCCGCTTGCAGGGCCACCAGAGCGGGCTTGAATCGCGGTCGCCGGTGAGCTGGCGCGAGGCACTGACACGACGGTGAGCTGGCCCCTCGCAACAGGCTGGCGAGGCGGGGATCTGGCGGCGGCTCCCAGTCCCAGCCTGTGGGTGCGGCTGACCGCGGGTCGCTGGCGCAAGCGGCAGCACGCAAGCCACCGGCGCGGGTCCCTGCCACCGACGAGCTGGCGAGGCAGCGGGCTCCAGACGCCGCGGGGGCTCCCGGCGCGACAGCGGGCTCCAGGCGCGGCGAGACCGAGCTCGCGACGGCGGAGTCGCGTGCGTCCGGGGGCCGGCCGCGCAGGAGCCATGGAACCGGACTCATCCTGCGTCGAGGAGATGGCCGCGCACGCGCTGGGTAGCAGCAGCATAGGTGCCACCTCGCCTCCACGCTGGTGGCTGAGGCCGCCTCGCCCTGACATGGATGGGGGCCTGGCCCACCGCGTCGCCTCGCCGGGGCCAGCACGCAAACACACTGCGCCCCCGCCATGTCTGGCCTCGCCTCTGCGCTTGTCCGAGAAAGCCCTGGCCGGTGGACGTACCAGATGCGAGGCGCCACAGGCTGCCCTGCCTCTCGCCTGCACGGCTCTCGCGTGCTGCAAGCCTGCAACTGCCACCTCCTGCTTCATGTGATCTTACGGCTGCAATTTTTGCAGTTAAGGGTAAAAATTCTGTTCCTCTCTAATGTTCTGAAGATCATACATTATTAATAACCTTGCTATTCCCTTTCCTCTGTGTACTGTAATCTAATATAGTCAGAATATTCTTAGCCCTTCTGCTTCTCAATTTGATTAGCTAATTTTCACTCGTTGTACAAGTACAGACTTTATTGCTGCTGAATTTAACTGTTTTTTAGCAGGCTACGAATTGTACAGACAAATTGTTTTCAAATTACAAATTCAAAGAGCCGTACAAGTATAGACAATCAAATTGTTTTCATGTACAATTAAATGAACTAATAGTTTACTGCATTTTCACATGGTATTACGCCTCTGATTACTATATTTCATCCTGCAAAAAATACCCACACTTCTACATGTTGATTAGTTATACGTTTGTTTTCAGATAGCTTACCGGTCATGACAGATTTTTTTAGTCTAAAATAGTTCCATATCGCTTTAGGTGCGAGCTACTATCGAAGTCAAGGCATCAGACATCATTCACTTCACCTCTCCTGAACAACTTACAAGCTAAGATAAGAATTATATATCCATGCCTGTTTTTTCTGTTATTGAACTCAACACTGTTTAGTTCCAATGATGTGGGAGTCAGAGCTTATCATAGCTGTTGTTGTTGCTGTGTATGCATACCTATTTGGTAAGCTTACAATAGCTCACAATTTATATAATCACTATACATTTTAATTGACCTTTGACATTTGAGAATATGCAATGATGATTACCATCCATCTGTCTATTTTTTTTCTGAACTAAGATATATGGGAATATGCAATGATGATTACCACTCCTTTATGATCTTTCTGTTGTACTTTTTTTCAATTGAGGCATTTTGGCACATGCACTGATGAGAACCATTAGAAGTATATGGTCCCTTCTTCTATTCTTAATGAACTGAGGCCATTTGGCATATGTAATAATAACCATTGCAGTCATGTTTGTTACTTTTATATGTAAGTTTCATTTAAAATAGCTATTAATTACGTTGCATATTAACAACATCACAATGGTTAACGTTGTAAACAACATACTCATAGACATGTTCATTCAATTTCTTTTTTTGGTAGCTATTTCAGCTCAGAATTATAAACTGCTGCTGCCTCGATTTAGTTTCAAGGAAGGCGTGAAGTGCTTATTCAGAAATACACATGATCCTTACCATCAGCTAGGGGAAAATCGAAATGTTCTTTGATTTTGATACTACTTCATCAGGGTAGCTTCAGTGCTTCACAAAATTCATCTCTTACAGTGATCGGTGTTCAAAAAGATCGGAAAATGCATATTTCAGCAAAGCATCTAATTCGAAATAGAAAATATCAATTCAGGTTGTGCCATGACCTGCAATTATCGATTCCAGTTCAATAGATAATCTGGAAAGGAACAAAACCAAATGAATAAGTACTCTCTCCATTCCAAATTATAAGTTTGATCAAATTTATAGAGAAAATTACATAGATTTATGACATAAAAAAGGTATACTATAAAAATATAATTAATAATTAATCTAATGATATTCATTTGCTATCATAAATGCCATTATTTTATTTTTATAGATTTGATCAAACTTAAGATGTTTTGACTTTCCAAGAAAATTGAAATGACTTATAATTTGGGTTGCACTAAAAGTTCTTTGACAAACATCAAGCAAGAACTGTCGATCTCAATCTCTTTGCAGCACGATCGGCAATTCACCCTTCAGTCGGCATTTGGTTCCCGAACGGCGACCTATCAATAGGAGATAAGATCACTACTAATAAGTCACATTTTCCATCACGATACATGACCACCGCTAGCACTACTCGTGAGTTCTCTACTGGAACAGCCCTAGCTAGCGCGGCAAGGCCGCGCCCATGGTTTTCTAGTGCTAACCACGAACTGAGCTCCATCTGGATCTCCCCTCCATCTCACTGCAGAGACGACAGTAGCGAAAGGGATGCGCTGTGGCAGCAAAAGGGTCGCCGCCGCGTGTTGGCTCCGACGCGTACCTCCTCGCCGCAGGCCGGCAGCAGCGACTGCCTTGTCACCACAGCAGCAACAGGGCCGCACGCCACCACCTCCTTCATCACAGAAGATGACAGCAACGACGTGCTGTAGGCTAGCAGCGCCAGGGCCGCCCCCGCGTGTGCCTCCGACCTGCTCCTCGCCACAGGCAGATGACGGTGACTCACCGCGATAGGGGCAAGGCTGCACTCTGCCGCCGTGGACCGTGGTTGCCCTTGGGCTGCGCTCGTCCACTGCTACTGCTCCTCCTTGGTTGGTCTGGATCTATAGATCTAAGAGAAATCAAAAGTAAGGAGAGAGAATAGGAGGCGTGCGGTGGTGAAATTTTGAAAGAGAGTGCGGTAGATGAAGGCTGTGTTCAGTTACTTCAAAATTCCAAAAATTTTACAATATTTCTCGTTACATCAAATCTTTAGACGCATGTATGGAGTATTAAATATAAGTAAAAAAAATAACTAATTACACAGTTTGATTGTAAATCACGAGATGAATCTTTAGAACCTAATTACTATATGATTGGACACTAATTGTCAAATACAAACGAAAGAGTTATTGTGCTTCCAAAAATTTTACAAAGGCAACTAAACACACCCGAAATAGATGGGAGCCGAAGAGATAAGGTTGCAGTGGGCCCATGCACACAGGAACATAGCTTTCAGATTTTTCAGCTTCGCAGGCATAGAAATGTCCCTGGGGTTTCTAAGTTTCCTAGGGAAATAACCCAACATGCTGCCTGCGTGGCACTTTTGTCCCGAGGAAACAACTGATCCCTAGTTTTCCTACGGTTTTGAAACACTATCCTAGAGAAAGAAAGCGTCCCTAGGGTTTCTCTAATTTTCCTAAGGAAAGAAAAAAAACCCTAGAAAAACTAGCTGATTCCAGTAGTGAGGGAGGTCCGATGGAAGGAGCGGGGCGCAGCGATGGGGTTGGGTGCGCATGTGAGGCAGGGGCGAGGCAGATGAGGACAGGCTGCGCGGCCGTCCATTCAGACGCGATCACGAGGAGGGATAGGTGCATGTCGCGAGCAGTACCTATGAGCGCAGGCCTCAGATGGGCGCGTGAAAAATAGACACGAGCGAGGACGCAGAGCAAGGGGTGCGCCGGGGAAAGGAATGGTCCGGTCCACGGACCACGGTACCATCCGATAGATCAATAGCCGATCGGATATCCGGGCGTCGGCACAGTTCCGTTATCACGGCCCAGGCGCCCAGCTGCCCAAGCAGGAAAAGCTTTTTCTCCATGAATGTCTGTAAGGTTCACTGGCTGGTGCTACCGTACCAAATGCATTAATACTGGAAGAGAACAACACGACTCCCCTGTTAGCCAGAGAGAAAATGCAATGATTACGATTACGATAGTACGGTCTCCATAAGTCAATTCGGCTGTGTTTAGGTGCCGGTTTAGTTGCCAAAATTTTTTGACAAAATGCAACTGTAGCATTTTCGTTGTTATTTGGCAATTAGTGTCCAATCATGGTCTAATTAGGCTTAAAAGATTCGTCTCGTCCATTTCGTCTAAACTGTGTAATTAGTTTTATTTTTTATCTATATTTAATGATTCATGTATGCATCTAAAGATTTGATGTGACGGGGAATCTACTGTTCTTTTGTAAAATTTTCTGGATCTAAACTGGGCCTAGATCCCTGAAAGAGTGTACTATGTAAAAAAAGATTCACCGTCACATCAAATTTACGATACATGCATGGAGTACTAAATGTGGATAAAATCAAAAACTAATTGTACAGTTTGGTTGTATTTTGCGAGACGAATGTTTTGAACCTAATTAGTCAATGGTTGGACAATTATTACCAAATACAAACGAAATGCTACAGTGTATTTTGGCACTCCAAAATTTGAAACTATTCATATAAATTCGTAAGAGTGTTATCTATTGGTAATTACTCTCCGTGTCTTAAAATAGAAGACATTATCGTTTTCCAAAAAGTTATTTTTTTTAACTTTGACCAATTATATATAAAAGAATATTAGTGTTTATAATGTATAATTAGTATCGTGAGATAGATCATTGAATATACTTTCATAATAAACTTATTTGGAGATATAAATGTTGTACGCATTTTCTATAAATCTAGTTAAAGTTGATAAACTTTGACCTGCACGTATTCCATGACGTCTTCCTTCCTAGGATAGAGGAAGTACTCTACCGGAGATATGAGGTAAGGTGGTATAGAAAAATCCGAGCCTTTAAATTTTGAAACATATAATATATTATAATTAATGAAGGAAAAACAGTTAATTGATTACCAATTGCGAAAGCGCATATAGTCTAGTGGTTACGTAAGCCTCAGTAGCATCTCAGGTCCTGGGTTCGACTCCTAGTAAGAGCAAATTTTTTAGGATTTAACAGTGTTGTGCTTTTAGTGGTAGCCTGTCGACAGCAAGACATCTGTGGTGACTACATCAATCTCGAGGGTTTGTCGGTCCAGTCTAGAGAGATGCGCATAGGGGTAAGATTCACGTGCGTGCGTTCATAGAGATAAGTGTGCGTGTGTCACGAGGGTCTGCGTTGTACTTTGATTACCAATTATTTTGAAATAACAAGAAGCCAAGATGAAAGGGGAGGTTGGCTGCGAAGTCTTGCGCTCAATCCTAAAGTGTGGGCCTAGATGACGAAGAAACTCTACATCATCAAGGACAATGAAGTTGTGGGCGAATCGGGTTTGTAAAATATATACTACTCACTCCATTTTAAATTGTAAGTCGTTTTGGCGAGACATGTTTGTAAAATATATGCTACTCACTTCATTTTAAATTGTAAGTCGTTTTGATTTTTCTAGGTGTATAAATATACATCTATGCTGTGTTTAGTTCCTGAATTTGGGGTACCAAAACTCACTGTAGCATTTCATTTGTATTTGTTAATAGTTGTCCAACCATTGACTAATTAGGCTCAAAACGTTCGTATCGCAAAGTACAACCAAACTGTGCAATTAGTTTTTGATTTTATCTACATTTAATACTACATACATGTATCGCAAGTTTGATGTGACAGAGAATCTTTTTTTTTGCATAGTACACTTTTCAATGGTTGTAAACACAGCCTTAAATATGCAGTATATTTAGATATATAGTAAAACCTGTGAATCTAGAAAAGACGCATATAATGCGGGCATCGCTGCGTGGGCTGATGAACTGAAAAAGCGTATGCGAACAACAGGCTTGTAAACAGTAGTGAACAGTGTATAAAATAATAACAGACTTAGTGGCGAACAGTCGCAAAAAAAAAGACTTAGTGGCGAACAGTACTGCGTACTGAACAGTCGCGGGAGGTCCCCCATTTTATTTGCACATGAGAGAGTACCGTATTGACTTTGATTTTATTTTTTTAATGAGATATTGACAGTGTCTATTTCGATTCATAAAGAAGATAGCAACTAGCAGGTGGCACTAGTACAGAAAGAAAAAAAATAAAACACAACACAAACAAGAAGAGGAACATGTAGCCAAACGGGCAACAAAACAATATACACGCTGCGCTCTACACGCCTCCTACTCCTCACAAATGTGCGCACAGAAAAACTCCACGAATCCACACCACATGGTTGTAACACCCCTGGTGTTACGAGCTCGCTTAGCACCGTGGTTAAGGTCTGAAAGAAATTAACTAAACAAGTTCCTTGGAGTTTAAACTTTAAAACTCACATGAAATGATGAACTAATCCCATGCGACTCCCTTTGTGGTTGAGAGGAATCAAATACAAATCCAAGTTAAGTATTTAGTGCTAACTGCTGGTGAAAATCCTAATAAGAAAAATATAACATGTAGATTTAATCGTTCGGCACGGAAAGCAAGTTCGTTAAGCAAACATAAAGTATAGCGTGAGCGAGTTATTATGAATATGAAAGTGTGACTTTAATTTTTGGGAAAAAAAAAAAGAATGGTTGGTTAGTATTCTTCGGTGCTCAGAAATCAGACCTGGGATTAGGATAAGTCTTTTCGTTAAGTCGGCTAACGTAGGAGTGTATATTTAAAAGTATCATTTGTTTTGTTGACAAATTATATTGAGCAAAATAAATAAATAGGGCTTAATGTTTTGTTCCTAGCTGGTATATACATTTCTGTATTTGCTAGTGGGCTAACTTAATAAACAAATAAAATTTATAGCGAGCTAAATAAATAAAAATGTATAGAGGTAATTTTATCCGCACACGCTGCGCTCGTCGGCGCCTCTGTGCCAGGGCACTGCCTGTGCCTACGCCTTGACCCTGGCCGCGCCTAGGCCAACCGCTGGCCCCTGCGCCTCTCGACCACCGCTGCCGCATTGCTGCTGCTGCCCGGCACCGTCATTTCCGCCGTCGCGTCCGCGCCGCTGTGCGCTGCTGCCGCGGCGCCGCTCTGCTGCTCGCGTGCTGCGCACGGCTGGCCCGCTGCTCTGGCGCGTCGGCCGGTTGCGTGCCGACCCAAGCCGGTGTCGTGGCCGTCGCTGCGTGGTTAACGTGATGCTCGCCCCGTCCTCCGATTTAGCTTCTCGCGAGCCAGTGCCGCTGCCACCGCACCGTGGTCCTCCGGCCCCAGTCGCAGTGCCGAGGTGACGCTCCTCTGCCTCAGTTGCCTCGCTAGCAGCCAACCACAGCCTGCCGAGGCAAGGGCGAGCCGTGTCCAGCCAGGGAGTGGAGCCTGTCGCGGTGGCAGTTCTTACCGCGCTGCCTCCCTGTGTGCCCATTTATGGAGACCGCCGCGCTGACAGGACTCGTCGCACGCCTGCTCGCAAGTGGACGCGCTGCTCCGGCCGTCCTAGCCTTGACAGAGCTGAAATAGTCGACGCCGTCTCCGCTGGGTGTAGCTTAGAAAACCAGCAGGATACGAGTTCTAGCATGAGCAGTGGCCAATTTCAACCGAGAAAGGACAGAGCGTACTCTACTCCGTAGGCGGTAGGCAGGCGTGGGATGGGAGACTGGCTGTCAGCGTTGCATTCATGGGGGACTGTGCAGTGCAGCTTGGAAAGTCACGTGAAAATTTTCTAGTACGCCCCTGTCCCCTTCCTCGCTGCTGCTTGCATGCACGCACTGGAGCACCAGAGAGAGAGGAGGGTGTGCAGAAAAAGTTAGAGCGCCTGTACTGCCGCATACGCTGCTGCCCCTGATGCACGCCCGCGCACGTCGAGCTAGTACTCGTCTTGTCTCAGATTTTTTTTTAAAGGGAGCACTCACAACCGAGTAGCGTGTGTGCTCTTTACTTCACCAGCAGCCGAGCAAATTCAAGCCGCAATAGACCCTTTCTTCCTCGTCTCTAGCCCTGCCCGGCACCCGGCGTTCTCGCCTCTTCACCTCGGCACACATGCGCACTGCCTCAGCGCACCGACGCGGCCGCGCCTCCGTCGCCTCTGCACGCCTGTAGCCCATTGGGGCGCGCACGTGACTCCATCTCTACCTACCTGCTGCCTTGGCTAACCTCAAACTCCGCCGACCCTCCACGAGCGATGTCTCCGTTGTCCGTGCTCACGAGCTTGCTTTCGCCACCGCAACCGCAAGTCTCGCCAGCGGAGACTAGCGGACATGGCCGCCGTGGGCACGTCATGGTGTTTGGAGGCCACTAAAAATCACGGTATGTGTGTCTCACCAAAATAGGACTATGCTATAAATAAATAAATAAATATATATATATATATATATATATATATATATATATATATATATATATATATATATATATATATATATATATATATATATATATATATATGTGACCAAACTAATAATGTTTAGTAGTAGTATAGCGTAGCAGATGTTTGTAAATTAAATTGTCTAGGTTGTTCTATTCCTTTAAAAAAATCAATCACGAATTTATTCTTCCGTCTTTTAAATATCTTGTTTTGTATGTTTCACTTAAACAAGCATATTGCATCAATGCATATCGTTTAGGAGCAATGATAAACCAATGAATCAGCCGAAGGATGTCGACGTCAAGCGAGAAGATGGTGTAATGATGACCATCAAGATTGGAATGCTAACTTATTTATAATGTTATTTATCCAGGCAAGCCCCGATGCATAACCCCTATTATTCTGCACTTTATTTTATGCTTGTGCATTAAGTTTAAAGGAATTGAATGAAACCCACTTGCATATAGATATCCTGATCCCATGAGTCTTACTAGTATGTCAGGATCGTGTAGATTGCTATGCTACAGGACTCCGGTAGAAGTCGAGTGATTTCCTGTCACTCGCGAGAGATAGGAATTACAATATTGTTACTATTATCATGTTGCTATCACATGAAATATAAAGGTATATGGATAATTGGAGACCGGGCGGAACGGGTTGGATGGACTTGGACCTGGTTGGGCAACAGAGCGGGGCTCTGGTTGCATTTGCTCCGCCTGTGTCAATTAAGGACCGTTCGTTGCATTGGACCCTGGTCAAGTCACAGATTTATTGTCCCAAGCATATACTAGCGGATGGGGGCTAGGAAGACTTGTTTCTCTCTTGTCATGGGTTTCGGCTCTTTTCGGACCGGCTTCTTAGGGTGGTTATATATATTGGGTTGAGGAGGTCTAAGCACCATACTGAGGCCGGGCCTGCAGTGTTGGGGGCTTAGAGTCCGAGCTTGGACGGGGACTTGGACCCCTTGACAGGAGTAGAACGGGTTGGTCTTGCTTGTGCTCGGGGTACAAGCGGGGCGTGTGTTTTCGGGGCACCCAGCTGGGCACATTGATTCGCGAATCGCCGTTTCTATGTGACGGTACGGCTTGACTACGCTCTGGCATCGTAGTAAGAACTGGCAGTTGAAAGATGAAGAAATGGTTTCTGTTGCTCAACTCTTGCTTGATTATAGCATAGGTGCTTACATAGATTATTGGTTAATGAATACAATACGGCTTCAAAAAAAATAAGAAATTAAGGACACACTCTTAGTGCTGCTTCTCGCAAACAAGAAACCTACAAGCCAAAAAGCCTTACATAATCCTTGGAGTCTTTTTATTTTCCTCCTGACGGGTAAGTCTTGCGGAGTACAATTGAGTACTCAGGGTTGTTCTACCCTATTGCAGGTGACAGGAGCTGATGAGCTGACACTTGTGTGTGGAAACCTCCTGGTGGGCTCAGCGAGGATTTCCTTTACGATGCGGAGTAGAGTTTATTTATTAAAACTCTCATAAAAGTTTTACAAAGAAAGTACTATTAATTTGTTATCATTCCATGCATTTAAACGATCTTCGTGTTAATGTTTAACTTGTCATTAGATGGTTTCATTTCCGCTGAACTCTGATAATGTTTATATTCTGTTGTTATAACTCCATAATGAATTACTCTGATGTTGTACTAAAAGTGATGTAAGAAATGGTAAGGATGTTGTAAGCTTTACTCTCTCATTTGTGATCCTGATGTAAAAATGTGGATCTTCGAGTTCTCCCTAGCGGTGTGCTCGACGGAATCGCGTAGTTTAGTGTTCTCCCCGGGGTACTTAGTGTCTAATGGAAGATGAGTACTCTTGGGAGGGTATTAGATTAGGCGATTCTGCCACAGGTGGTATCAGAGCATAAATGAGACAATAAAGCTTCGAGACCCTTTCTAAATTAAAAATTGGCAACCAACTCTTTTCAAAAAGTTAGGGCGTTTACTTGCGAAGTTATATAAGTAGCCCTATTACTATGGTTATGTATCCAGGATAGATGGCACACTCCTGACTTAGTTAGGCTAATCAAGTTTTCTGCAGGTACCCTAACCCCGAGACTAGTTCGCTAGCATCGACTAGCTTCAGGGAGAGCACGATGTGCCAAAACTCTGAGAACGGTTGCCCTATATATCGGTAACAGCGTGAGGTCGGATAGGGCGTGCATTCATGTATACCCTGTTGTGCAATAGTTGTTGAGGTCGACCAGTCTTTGTCAGTGTAGCCGCGATGGTGTTGCACTCTCGCGCCACGCACGCTTGTTGGTTCACGCCTGTCTAGCCCATATGTTGTCGTACCTCCCCTTCTACGCCCTTGTCGAACCTCTGCCTTACAGTCGTACTAATTCTTTATGACCTCGGTCACTGCGCGTCGTGCGCGTGTGAAGATCTTGCTGTTCAGGTTTACTGGCCCCAGTGCATGGCTCGAGGGTGGACTGCGACAGGACCACTGGCCGCTCTGCCTTTTAAAAGGGAGCTAAGACCTGTCACTGGGTATCACCCTTCGGTGCATCCTAGCTCACTTAGCCCTTTTCCCTTGAGTAAGTTCTCCCTCAAGCCTTCCTTGTAACCACCACTCACCACCCACCAAGGATGGCAGGAGTCTGGGTTAGCAGCTACTGCCTAAACACCGAGGGTTTTCCCAAAATCCTGTATGCCACCCTGCAAAGACTCGGTGTTCGGGAGCGTCCCGAGTATGAGGGTCGTGAGTACATGAAGCATGGCACTGAGCGATGCAAAGTCACCGTCTACATTGGCAAGAGTGAGGAGTTCCCCGATATCACTGAAGCCTGGAATGTGACCGCAACCGGGTTTCGCTTCGGCGACACCTACCAAGTTGCGGCCCGCAAGGCTCTGCGGCATCTCTGCCAGATCTATGAAGGGCCCATTGCTCGTACCCCCATGCGGTTTTTTCCCCCTTGGGACAAGAATCGGCGGGTATGGAAGGCCCGCATGGAGGCTTTGCAAGGTCCAGATGTGCAAGAAGACAACCCGACCTTGGTGCACCTAACCTCGTACTTGCTGGCCCTGGATGAGCAGTACGACCGGCAGGCCTCGGAGCTAAGGGAGTGTCTCCGCCGTGCTGAGGAAGCCGAGATCTTCTCCAGGATGCTCGAAGTGCAGCTTGCTGAAGCCCATGCCAATCTAGCAGCCGCAGAGAGTCGAGAGACGGCCATGGCGGAAGTCGTCCAGGTGGATCAAGACCGTCATGCCCAGGAGTTGGAGGACGCCTATCTTGCCACAAGGGCCAAGCGGAGGACGCTCGCCATGGAAAGGCAGGAACCCTTAATCTTGGAGGGGATCCCTGTCCATCCGCTGGAGAGAAGGAGAACTGGTGTTGCTGTACCGTCGGCACCTCCGCCCACGAAAGCCTCAGAGATAGAGCCTTTCGTTCCCCTCACCCAGCCAGTGCCAGGAGAAAAAGCGGACCCGCAGCCCAGTGCGGTAGAAGAGCTTCAAGAGCCCAGGAATGTAGTCGTTTGCCCCGATGAAGTGGATTAGTCATCCTAGGGGAGATGTAACCGTAGTTGGTAGTGTTTTTCATCACTGTCCTCCAGGGTTGTAACCTTTCCCTTGTCCTTCGTCCAGAGTCGTTGAGGTCATCTGGTCGTAGGATGCAAGTGATGTGTCGAGTATGAGAGAGTGAGTGCCTGTACGTTGCACCCTGACGACCGTTGGAATGAGTGTTTGCTTATCTGTTGTGTTGGTTACGTCAAGTTGCCTTTCGGTCGTGATAGATGTGCTTAGGGTTCTTGAGATGACCGCAAGCAGGTTGCAAGAGGAATAGTTTCAGATACAGCAGATCAGCCGCGTTTGAATGACAGAGGACACTGTATCAACTAATTGTGGATGTCCCAGTAGAACACTTGAATCCCCTTGATTTAAATCCGCCTTGGGATTTATTTCCCTTGTTCCTTGTTTTAAAAAGGAACCCTTGTTGTCTGAATTCCTTTGCGATTATTTTCTAATTCTGTGGTCTATGACCCCACCGCTTTTGCTGCGAGTAAGTTGGTAATAGTTGTCTGGTTAATAGCTTATGGTGCCGCGACGGAACCGAGGGCCACCTGTGGATCACGACCACATGGCGGTGCTGCTCGGTGCGCGCTGGTATCGAGGTTGTTGACCAAGCACTGTTGCTAAGTTACACCGCAGTACCACTCTTGCTACCGATTTTCTCCTTGGTAAAAATATCCTGGTGTTCTAACGGGAAATCCACGATGGGTTGATGGAGTAGTGCTCTCATAATTACGACTGAGATGATGGGGTTTTTGGAAGGAGCACGTAAGTCCTGATCACAGTTTATATGAAAGGCTGGTGTAAGTTGGATTCGGAAGGGAAAAGAAGAGGGAGAAGAGCGGCAAAGAAAGAGCAGCCATCAGTGGTCTGGAGTATTTGGAACACCTGACTGGACGTTGCCCCTGTGCCCGTTGACCGTGCTACACTTGCCGGGTCGCTGTCACTGTGTGTCCTGCGGGAGCCGTCGGTGGCGGGACCCACGTGAGTCGTGCTCGCGTGGCCGCGGCATGGCGCCGCACTCGCCTCGCCCTTGCACTATACGCCCCTCTTTCCCTGGCACACTTGTCGGCTCTCGATTCTCGCCCTCGTCCCCGTACCGGACCCCCCTCTCTCTCTCTCATTTCCCTTCTCGCTGGTGTGTCGCTCGCACGCCCCCTTGCCGAGCGAATCCCATCCCCTCCTTTCTCCTTTTCCCCACTCAAGCTCGCACAGGGAGCGCACCATGGCGACGTTGTTCCCCACCTTGTGACCCACTGGTGATTTCCCCTCCACGCCACCCCCACTTCCGGTGCGCTGCGCCACCACCTCCGTCCACCAGTCTATAAATGCCACCTTGTTTGCCTCTCCTCCATCCCGCCTTCAGATCTGAAGTAGAGCTCACAAAATTGACCCTCTCCATCTGTGCTCAGGTGGGTGAAGCTCGGGAAGCAGTTGGGAAGGAAGTAGTTGGAGGCAGAGATACGTGATCCCGTCGTCGCTCGCAGATCTAGGGACGTCAGTCATAGGTGTTGGTGTAGCTCAGCGGAAGAGATCTGATTTCCATCGAAGGTGTTCAAGTTCTTCTCTGGATAGTTGGGTTTTAGGGTTCGCGATGTTTGAGTTCTCAGTCTCTTGTTTCTGGATCTGCTGGGCGTACGCCATGTTCTGGATAATCGTTTTCCTATTGCTTCTCCACTGTCCCCGTTTTCGTCGATTTCTAGAGAGGTTGTGAGTTGTATCAGTTTGCTCTTAGCCGTAATGCCGCTAGATCCCCGAGTGTTGTAGTTTTCAAAGCCGTGTAATCTCCTTTTGTAATCTCTGCTAAGAAGTGCAATCGAGTTTCCCCTTTTCAGATTCTCGCTCTGAATCTCGGGACGAGATTCTTTTAAGGGGGTTGGTTGTAACACCCCTGGTGTTACGAGCTCGCTTAGCACCGTGGTTAAGGTCTGAAAGAAATTAACTAAACAAGTTCCTTGGAGTTTAAACTTTAAAACTCACATGAAATGATGAACTAATCCCATGCGACTCCCTTTGTGGTTGAGAGGAATCAAATACAAATCCAAGTTAAGTATTTAGTGCTAACTGCTGGTGAAAATCCTAATAAGAAAAATATAACATGTAGATTTAATCGTTCGGCACGGAAAGCAAGTTCGTTAAGCAAACATAAAGTATAGCGTGAGCGAGTTATTATGAATATGAAAGTGTGACTTTAATTTTTGGGAAAAAAAAAGAATGGTTGGTTAGTATTCTTCGGTGCTCAGAAATCAGACCTGGGATTAGGATAAGTCTTTTCGTTAAGTCGGCTAACGTAGGAGTGTATATTTAAAAGTATCATTTGTTTTGTTGACAAATTATATTGAGCAAAATAAATAAATAGGGCTTAATGTTTTGTTCCTAGCTGGTATATACATTTCTGTATTTGCTAGTGGGCTAACTTAATAAACAAATAAAATTTATAGCGAGCTAAATAAATAAAAATGTATAGAGGTAATTTTATCCGCACACGCTGCGCTCGTCGGCGCCTCTGTGCCAGGGCACTGCCTGTGCCTACGCCTTGACCCTGGCCGCGCCTAGGCCAACCGCTGGCCCCTGCGCCTCTCGACCACCGCTGCCGCATTGCTGCTGCTGCCCGGCACCGTCATTTCCGCCGTCGCGTCCGCGCCGCTGTGCGCTGCTGCCGCGGCGCCGCTCTGCTGCTCGCGTGCTGCGCACGGCTGGCCCGCTGCTCTGGCGCGTCGGCCGGTTGCGTGCCGACCCAAGCCGGTGTCGTGGCCGTCGCTGCGTGGTTAACGTGATGCTCGCCCCGTCCTCCGATTTAGCTTCTCGCGAGCCAGTGCCGCTGCCACCGCACCGTGGTCCTCCGGCCCCAGTCGCAGTGCCGAGGTGACGCTCCTCTGCCTCAGTTGCCTCGCTAGCAGCCAACCACAGCCTGCCGAGGCAAGGGCGAGCCGTGTCCAGCCAGGGAGTGGAGCCTGTCGCGGTGGCAGTTCTTACCGCGCTGCCTCCCTGTGTGCCCATTTATGGAGACCGCCGCGCTGACAGGACTCGTCGCACGCCTGCTCGCAAGTGGACGCGCTGCTCCGGCCGTCCTAGCCTTGACAGAGCTGAAATAGTCGACGCCGTCTCCGCTGGGTGTAGCTTAGAAAACCAGCAGGATACGAGTTCTAGCATGAGCAGTGGCCAATTTCAACCGAGAAAGGACAGAGCGTACTCTACTCCGTAGGCGGTAGGCAGGCGTGGGATGGGAGACTGGCTGTCAGCGTTGCATTCATGGGGGACTGTGCAGTGCAGCTTGGAAAGTCACGTGAAAATTTTCTAGTACGCCCCTGTCCCCTTCCTCGCTGCTGCTTGCATGCACGCACTGGAGCACCAGAGAGAGAGGAGGGTGTGCAGAAAAAGTTAGAGCGCCTGTACTGCCGCATACGCTGCTGCCCCTGATGCACGCCCGCGCACGTCGAGCTAGTACTCGTCTTGTCTCAGATTTTTTTTTAAAGGGAGCACTCACAACCGAGTAGCGTGTGTGCTCTTTACTTCACCAGCAGCCGAGCAAATTCAAGCCGCAATAGACCCTTTCTTCCTCGTCTCTAGCCCTGCCCGGCACCCGGCGTTCTCGCCTCTTCACCTCGGCACACATGCGCACTGCCTCAGCGCACCGACGCGGCCGCGCCTCCGTCGCCTCTGCACGCCTGTAGCCCATTGGGGCGCGCACGTGACTCCATCTCTACCTACCTGCTGCCTTGGCTAACCTCAAACTCCGCCGACCCTCCACGAGCGATGTCTCCGTTGTCCGTGCTCACGAGCTTGCTTTCGCCACCGCAACCGCAAGTCTCGCCAGCGGAGACTAGCGGACATGGCCGCCGTGGGCACGTCATGGTGTTTGGAGGCCACTAAAAATCACGGTATGTGTGTCTCACCAAAATAGGACTATGCTATAAATAAATAAATAAATATATATATATATATATATATATATATATATATATATATATATATATATATATATATGTGACCAAACTAATAATGTTTAGTAGTAGTATAGCGTAGCAGATGTTTGTAAATTAAATTGTCTAGGTTGTTCTATTCCTTTAAAAAAATCAATCACGAATTTATTCTTCCGTCTTTTAAATATCTTGTTTTGTATGTTTCACTTAAACAAGCATATTGCATCAATGCATATCGTTTAGGAGCAATGATAAACCAATGAATCAGCCGAAGGATGTCGACGTCAAGCGAGAAGATGGTGTAATGATGACCATCAAGATTGGAATGCTAACTTATTTATAATGTTATTTATCCAGGCAAGCCCCGGTGCATAACCCCTATTATTCTGCACTTTATTTTATGCTTGTGCATTAAGTTTAAAGGAATTGAATGAAACCCACTTGCATATAGATATCCTGATCCCATGAGTCTTACTAGTATGTCAGGATCGTGTAGATTGCTATGCTACAGGACTCCGGTAGAAGTCGAGTGATTTCCTGTCACTCGCGAGAGATAGGAATTACAATATTGTTACTATTATCATGTTGCTATCACATGAAATATAAAGGTATATGGATAATTGGAGACCGGGCGGAACGGGTTGGATGGACTTGGACCTGGTTGGGCAACAGAGCGGGGCTCTGGTTGCATTTGCTCCGCCTGTGTCAATTAAGGACCGTTCGTTGCATTGGACCCTGGTCAAGTCACAGATTTATTGTCCCAAGCATATACTAGCGGATGGGGGCTAGGAAGACTTGTTTCTCTCTTGTCATGGGTTTCGGCTCTTTTCGGACCGGCTTCTTAGGGTGGTTATATATATTGGGTTGAGGAGGTCTAAGCACCATACTGAGGCCGGGCCTGCAGTGTTGGGGGCTTAGAGTCCGAGCTTGGACGGGGACTTGGACCCCTTGACAGGAGTAGAACGGGTTGGTCTTGCTTGTGCTCGGGGTACAAGCGGGGCGTGTGTTTTCGGGGCACCCAGCTGGGCACATTGATTCGCGAATCGCCGTTTCTATGTGACGGTACGGCTTGACTACGCTCTGGCATCGTAGTAAGAACTGGCAGTTGAAAGATGAAGAAATGGTTTCTGTTGCTCAACTCTTGCTTGATTATAGCATAGGTGCTTACATAGATTATTGGTTAATGAATACAATACGGCTTCAAAAAAAATAAGAAATTAAGGACACACTCTTAGTGCTGCTTCTCGCAAACAAGAAACCTACAAGCCAAAAAGCCTTACATAATCCTTGGAGTCTTTTTATTTTCCTCCTGACGGGTAAGTCTTGCGGAGTACAATTGAGTACTCAGGGTTGTTCTACCCTATTGCAGGTGACAGGAGCTGATGAGCTGACACTTGTGTGTGGAAACCTCCTGGTGGGCTCAGCGAGGATTTCCTTTACGATGCGGAGTAGAGTTTATTTATTAAAACTCTCATAAAAGTTTTACAAAGAAAGTACTATTAATTTGTTATCATTCCATGCATTTAAACGATCTTCGTGTTAATGTTTAACTTGTCATTAGATGGTTTCATTTCCGCTGAACTCTGATAATGTTTATATTCTGTTGTTATAACTCCATAATGAATTACTCTGATGTTGTACTAAAAGTGATGTAAGAAATGGTAAGGATGTTGTAAGCTTTACTCTCTCATTTGTGATCCTGATGTAAAAATGTGGATCTTCGAGTTCTCCCTAGCGGTGTGCTCGACGGAATCGCGTAGTTTAGTGTTCTCCCCGGGGTACTTAGTGTCTAATGGAAGATGAGTACTCTTGGGAGGGTATTAGATTAGGCGATTCTGCCACAATGGTGGACCAAATTATAGAGAACCATATAGAAATCTTTGACATCTCACAGACGGCCTTCACAAAACATCGACGAACAAGGCCAATTGCCGCTTCCAAACTATACAGCAGGGATGCACCAATCTTCTCATTGCTAATAACTCTGCAAACATATATATCCATTACTCCAAAACGACTCCGCCTCAGTGTAACTGCAACGCCACTACACAAATCATCTCTAAAATGAAAAAGGAGGTAGGTAAGGCATCCTTGAAAAATGAGAACGGAGGTAGGCATTGTCTTTTTTTTTTCTGTTTGGTTTTATGTGAGCATGGCGCATGTAGCTAATGTGAGGTGATGGTTCACACACATCTTGACAAGCCGTTGCTCAATTCTTTGTTCAGCTGCTTGTAGCAAAAAAAAATTATATCCCCACCGTCGTCAGTGTTTGATGCTTGCAGATATCGTGACACGATTCCCTGGCTCTCTCAAGTCACATCTGGTCGCGGTACACAGTGACGAGATAAATACAGGAAAAATATAGGCCAATCAGTGAGATGCCGGTTGTTCTATAAATAGAAGTAGCAGAGCTCCTATTCGTCACCCTCATCTTAGCCACAAGCTAGGTGTATAGTACACCAGCAACGTGCCGTTTACACTTGGACAAGGCGCAGATCGACATGGGCTCCGCTGCTGCCGACGCCGGCAAGCCGCACGCCGTGCTGGTGCCGTTCCCGGCGCAGGGCCACATCACGCCGATGCTGAAGCTGGGAAAGATCCTCCACTGCTGGGGCTTCCACGTCACCTTCGTCAACAGCGAGTACAACCACCGCCGCCTGCTCAGGTCCCGCGGCACTGGCGCGCTCGACGGCCTCCCGGGCTTCCGTTTCGCCACCATCCCGGACGGCCTGCCGCCGTCCGACGCGGACGCCACCCAGGACGTGCCCTCCCTCTGCCGCTCCACGGAGGAGACCTGTCTCCCGCACTTCAGGGCCCTGCTCCAAGGTCTCAACGCCTCCGCCCCTGACGTGCCGCCGGTCACCTGCGTCGTCGGCGACGACATCATGAACTTCACCTTGGAAGCCGCCAGGGAGATCGGCATACCGTGCGCTCTGTTCTGGACTGCCAGCGCCTGCGGATACATGGGCTACCGCTACTACCGCACCCTCATCGACAAGGGCATCTTCCCCTTGAAAGGTGGTTGAAATCTCTCTCGCACGCGACTCAGTGTACGGCAATTGCTCACGTGTTCTTTTTTATTGAGCGTGCAGAGGAGCAGCTGACGAACGGGTTCTTGGACACGCCGGTGGAGTGCGCGCCGCCCGGGATGACCAAGCACATGCGGCTCAAGGACTTCCCAAGCTTCATCCGCTCCACGAACCCCGACGAGTTCATGGTGCACTACGCCATTAGGGTGACGGGTCAGATAGCCGGCGCGGACGCCGTCCTCCTGAACACCTTCGACGAGCTGGAGCAGGAGGCGCTCGACGCCATGCGCGCCGTGATCCCACCTCCCGCGTCCATCAACACCATCGGCCCGCTCGCCCTCCTCGCCGAGCAGATCGTGCCCAAGGGCGGCCAGCTCGACTCGCTGGGCTCCAACCTTTGGAAGGAGGACGTCTCCTGCTTCCGCTGGCTCGACGGCAGGAAGCCCAGGTCCGTGGTGTTCGTGAACTACGGCAGCGTCACGGTGATGACCAACGCGGAGCTGGTGGAGTTCGCGTGGGGTCTGGCCAACAGCGGCCACGACTTCCTGTGGATCATCCGGCCGGACCTCGTCAGCGGCGACGCCGCCGTGCTGCCGCCGGAGTTCCTGGAGGCGGTTAAAGGGCGCGGCCTGCTGGCGAGCTGGTGCCCGCAGGACACGGTGCTGCGTCACGAGGCGGTGGGCGTGTTCCTGACGCACTCTGGATGGAACTCGACGCTGGAGAGCCTCTGCGCCGGGGTGCCAATGCTGTGCTGGCCTTTCTTCGCGGAGCAGCAGACCAACTGCCGGTACAAGTGCACGGAGTGGGGCGTGGGCATGGAGATCGGCCACGACGTGCGGCGGCAGGTCGTGGAGGAGAAGATACGGGAGGCCATGGGCGGGGAGAAAGGAAAGGAGATGCGGCGCCGCGCGGTGGAGTGGCGCGAGACCGCCGTGCGCGCGACGCAGCCTGGCGGGCACTCGTACGCCAACCTGGAGAAGCTGGTGACCGACGTACTCCTCTCAGGTGGCAATGGCAAGAGTTCTTAATTAATCCTCTTTGCTATTACCACTGCTCCATGTGCGTGCATACCCATGCCACGACGGCACGACCATTTGTTTTGGGATAAAGCTCAGCTAGCTATAGCATGCATCGTCTGAGGTTCTGAACCATGAAATGCACTTACGAGTGTGTACTCATCAAATAATGGTTGTACGTGTTGTTGTACTCTCTAGTATGTGATATGTATTATGCGTCCTCTTGTTGGCATTATTATTGTACTATTTTGGGTCTGGTGTCGAATGAGCACAGCTCTGTTTGCTTCGCTGAAAAACCATGTTGAAAAGTATTGTTCGTTGATTTATTATGAAAGGAAAATACTATAGAAATAACTGACAAGCCGTGCTGATAAGTTCAAACGAACAGAGCGAATAACTATGTATGGAACAACAACCGAAAAAGGTGGGTGGACAGGACCTAGGCCAAACGGACCTTATTCGTTCCAGTCTAGAACCATAGGCACAAAATAAACGAGTTGATCGATGTATGTGAAATCTATCACTGTTTGTTGTATTCTAGGCGATCTATTTGTACGATGGTTTTATATGACGTTCTAGTTTATTTTATTATACGTCTACCTTGCTAATTTGCTATCTTTTCTGAAACCGTCAAACTTTATGCATTTTGACTAACACTTAGTCATACTACATGCAGTGTATTAAATTAACTATACAATCATATGTCAAAGTCAGGCCAATCTCAATGGGAGTTTCATAAAGTTTCATGGGCATTAAATATGCTGACATGACACTGTATTGATGAGGAGAGAGATGCTGAAAGTTTCATAAGAGTAAAGAGAGTTTTATGGGGATGAAACTCTTCTGCACTGTTTCCAAAATATGAGTGTGTTGGAAACTGGGCCATAAAACCCCCACTGAGACTGGCCTCGTAATTCCTTTAGCGTACACTATGGTTTGTATTGGCTTGAGCTCTATCTCTTATGTTTGGTTTTCTCATGTGACAGAGATCCGAACTCATTGTAATTGTAGTATATAATCTTGATGGCGGTGTGATGCATTAATAATATCAAATGTAAAATATTTGACATAAAGCTCTATTTAATTTAATAGTAAAATATATCAACAAAAAATAAGAAATAGGTCACTGCTAGGTTGAAGCAACTAATCCCACAATGAGGATTGTACTATCACTTCTGGATAGAGGATTAACCTAGCAGTGAGCATCATCCTATCACTGTGATTCTTGGAACCGACAGTGATAAGGAAGTCCTTCATTGCCAATTACTCTCTGTCGGGTCCGATTAGTGAGACCAGTATAAATTCATTTTAACGTGAACAAGTAAATGTGTGTTAGTAGGTGATAGCTTTCATACGTACATGATGATAGTAAGGTTTGCTTTTATTATATTATAAGAGTATATAGATATATAGACCAAACCAAAGCATACACAAGGATGATATGATAGGTCAGACCCGCGTTGAAGTCCACTTCTCTTTTATTTTTGAATGGGTAGATGTCCACCTCTCTGTGCTATGGAAATCAAATCAACGTGTTCATGCCATGGTTATATCCATCGAGAAAAGCTATTGAATTGCTACCGACAGTTTTTTTTCTCTCTTTTCCTAAACCACTAGCTGATCTTCTTGATTTTATTTGCATTCACAATGTGGATTAACAATTAAATCATCTCTTAAAGATACATTAATCACTAGGGAAACCCTTTTGGCTTCTAAAAAAGATTGTGATTAGGCCAGTCTCAATGCAACGTTTCATGACACTGTTTCCAATACTAATAGTCTTGGAAACTGGAACATGAAACCCTCTCTTTCAATGGGATAGTTTCATTTCGTTGTTTCATAGACTTGTTGTAGCATTTAATTCTAGTGTTTTGCTGTGATCAAATATGCTAGATTACTTTGTAGCCGTTTATTGTGTTCAGATCAAACTTTATCCCCGTATAGCTGCATACTAGGGATCAACCATGTATGAAAAACACACTCGCATAGTCTTTTTTTCGAGACCGTGCTGTTGCACGTTTTGCATTAAGCAGGAAAGCAGGAAGTCATACAGGACAAAGTGGTTAGCCTAAACTAACCAAACCCCAAACAAAAGACAGCTAGAGGCTGCAACTACTAGGGAACGAAGAACGCAACAAAAAAGCGATTACATCAAAGATTAAATAGCGACAAGAGTAAGTCTGCGCTGCTCAAGCAGCGCCAGGTGCCTGTTCCCCGCCAACACCCAGAATTTAGCCTCGTCTTCGATCTTGCACAGTAGTTCGCGGGCCGAGCAGCTGTCCCGGTCGAAAGTCCGAGCATTACGTTCTTTCTAGAGCATCCAACCGATGAGCATAAAGAGCGAATCAAAACCCCAGCGTAGCGGCTTGGGCACTGCCTTCCTGCTTGCAGACCACCAGGCCATGGCGTTCTCCTCCGCCACCTTCACCATGTTCAGCATGTGTAGCCAACGTAGACAGGTGGCCCAGACTTCCCTAGAGAACACGCATCCGAGTAGGATGTGGTCCATCGATTCAGGAGCCTGATCACAGAAGATACATGAATCCGAGTCCTGCAGGCCATGACGGAAGCGGCGTTGCGCAGTCCAGCAGCGCCCGTGCATGACCAGCCAAAAGAAAAACCGCACTCGAGGGGGGGGGGCGCCGTCTTCCAAATCAGCTTCGCGCCTAGCGGGCGAGAAGACCCGGCAAACATGGCGCCGTAGGCGGAGGCGGCCGAGTAGAGTCCATCAGTCGACAATCGCCAAACGAACGTGTCCGGCGATCCAGGCGTGAGGTGGACCTGCTGTATGAGCTCCCACAATTGCCAAAACTCGTTGATTAGGCGCATGGTGCGCGGGCCCGTGATGTGCTGCACCCATGCGTTTCCACAGAGCGCGTCTGCCACTGAAGTGATCAGCTTTCGTTTCGGCACCGCTGCGAAGACACAGGGTGCAAGATCCTTGATGCAAGAGCCTTGGAGCCATCTGTCAGTCCAGAAGATGGTTGAAGTCCCATCTCCCAGTGAAAACATTGTTGCCGCTTGGAAGATAGCCTTCACTGCAGGCTCGCTGTCATCCGGGAGCAGCCGCCAGGCTTGGTGGCCACCAACACGACGTTGCCACTGCCAGCGGACTCAGAGGGCAACTCCCGCCCGTCTGAGGTCCGTGATACCCAGTCCACCCAATTCCCTCGGGCGACAGGAAACCTCCCACGCCACCTTGCACTTGCCAGCCGCAACAGTCTGTCCTCCTCCCCAGATGAATGAGCGCCTGAGCTTATGAATGTGATCGATGGCCCATGACGAAAGAGGCAGGGCGATTGCGGTGTGCACCGGGACCGCCGAGAGCGTCGCCCTGACCAAAGCAGTTCGGCCAGCACAGTTCAACAGGTTCCCTTTCCATAGTGGTATACGAGCCGCAATCCTGTCCACAATGGCTTGTTCATTGATCCTTGATAACTTGAATATGGAGAGAGGCACCCCGAGATAACGTGCCGGAAAGCTCTCGACACGGCAGTTGAGCGTTGCAATCACCCTTTCGTGTTGGCAATGCAGCGGGGTGGCTACACTTTTCTCCATATTGGCGAATAGGCCGGATGCCTCTCCAAAGAGCTGCAGTAGGTGTGTTATTGCCTGTAGATCATCAGAGTCAGGTACCAGCAGCATGATGAGATCGTCGGCATATAGACTGATGCGTTGTGCCTCTGGCGGCACCAAAGGCCTTAGCACCCTCTGAAAATGGAGCCACATGACGGCTCTGTTGAGAACCTCCATGACCAGGACAAAGAACATGGGTGACAAGGGGTCCCCCTGGCGAAGACCACGAGCGTGACAGATACGCCTGCCTGGCCGACCATTGACCAAGAACTTAGTGTTGGCTGATCCCAGTAGTAAGGATGTCCAATCTCGCCACCGCTGCCCGAAGTCCATGTGTTCCAGGACTTCAAGTAAGAAAGGCCACGAAACCGAGTCGAAGGCCTTAGCAATATCAATCTTTAGTAGGACCGAACGCGCGCGCTTGGCATGGATAGCTTTACAGGAGAGGCGCACAGAGCGAAAACTGTCATGCAGAGAGCGGCCCTTAATGAAGGCTGACTGGTTGGCACTGACGAGCGTGTCCAGATGTGGTGCAAGTCGGTTAGCCATGCATTTGGTGATTAGTTTGGCCACACTGTGTATCAGGCTAATTGGCCAGAAATCTTTGATCTCAGTGGGATGATCCATCTTCTGCAACAAGATCAGCAGCGCCCCCATTGAGGTGGGAGAAACTCCTTCCATCCCTTGCCCAGAAAGCATTGATTGCTGCCATTACATCACCTTTTATCACTTCCCAAGCCACCTTATAGAATTGGCCAGTAAATCCATCAGGCCCCGGTGCCTAATCGTTGGGCAGCTCTATTACAACCTTCCTCACTTCTTCTTCAGAGAATATATTCTCAATGTGGCTGAGATCACAAGAAGGCAGCCCGATGAGGTTGAGGTCTAGCCGGCGCGTGCGAGAGAACGGAGTCCCTAGCAGGCCGATGTAGTGATCGAAGAAGCACTGCGCGATCTGCGGCTCATCAATAACATCTATCCCGTGCACCGATAGCGCCTCGATTCGATTTTTTTCTTGCCCTATGACAGGCTTGTAGGTGGAAGAAGCGAGTGCTTGCATCCCCCTCGGCCAGGAAGGAAATCCTGGAACGTTGCCGTGCTATTGTTCTGGCAAGCGAAGCAAGGCCGAGAGTTCTAAGCTTGAGCCTGGCTCGCAACGTGCGTTCTTCCAGCGTGAGTACTCTGTCTTCCTCAGCGACGTCCAAACCGAGAATGGTTTCCCTTGCCAAGGCTAGCTGCAGTCGCACGCTCCCTATCTGACGGGAGTTCCAATTTTGCAGGTCTCTTGCCAGTTTGCGTAATTTGATGTCCAGGCGTTTGCAGGGGTCAACATTAACGATTACTGTTGCCTAGGACTGCTGGACCACCTCCATGAAGCCAGGTAGCTTGAGCCAGAAGGTTTCAAATTTGAACCGACGCTTGGCACCCGATCCATGAGACAGGAAGAGTAGCAGGGGGGAGTGGTCGGAGCAATCTGATGAAAGGCCTTTGAGGCAGTGCCTGGGAAATAGGTTGAACCATTGTACTGTACCAAAACATGGTCCAGATGTTCCAGGGTTGGCGTGGCCTGGTGGTTGGACCAGGTGTAGCGACGTCCTACTAGGTGCACCTCTTGCAGTTGTGCAGTATTGATTAAGTTTTTGAATCTTCGCATCGCCCGTCGATCAAGACGATAATGTTAGTTTGATCTCCACCGGACTTGGCCCAACGGCCATATCTGGGCTCTAATCTCGCGTCCTGATCGGGGACGCCCAGCCCAATGACGTGGCTGGTGGGCCCCCGTCGCGCAGTGCTATAAATAGGAGGTGGGGGCCAGTGGTTAGGGTTACGAGGTTCAACTGCCACAGCCGTCACCCACTGTCCTAACCCTGATCCGATTCCGAGGGTGTACTGCCAGTGACGGGAAGCTCCACCAGCGTCGCCACTGCATCCTCACTGCACCGACTCTGCTCCTTCACCGACGCTCTACATCATTGACCCGCTGATGGCGAGCTCCTTCACCAACCAGGATTTGGTCGGTAACAACCCTCTCCCTCTTCATCTCCTCTCTCTCCTTCCTCTAGTTTCTCTCCGTAGTTCATGTTCCAGGGTGAATCAGTTTTCATACCAAAATAGAGAAGAACTACCCACTTGATCTACTCCTAGTAAGATCCTATAGATCTAACAATGGTACCGGAGCAGGGCTATTTGTGTAGATCCAGTAAGGGTAGAAAATAAAAATGAAAGAAAATAGAAATAGCATGACGGACTTCGATCTGGACTGAAAAGAAGAACACGATGGATGCGATCCGTACACAAGAAGAACCCTAACCCTAACTGACAGAAGAAAGAACGGAGGGGAGGACCTACCCGGTAACCTCGCCGCCGTCATCGTCGTTGTAGTGCGGGTGTGTGGATCCAGTTGGGATAGGAAGAAAAGAAATGAAAAGAAATCAAACCGATTTTGAATCGGCTCATGAAAATGAAACCCTAACCCTAACCCAGACCCTAGAGGGGGAAAAGAAATTGAAAGAAAAGATCCCTGATTCGAAATCGAATCCGGAACGAAACCCTAATCCTAATGGGTAAAGAAAGAGAGGACGGTCTTGGGGGAGAGGGACTCACCTGGAGAAGAGGCAGTACCGCCGTCGCGCGGGCAGGACGGCTCGAGCCGCCACTTGACATCTAGGTACGGGCTCAGGCCAAGGGGCACCATCACGAAGCCGCTCGATGGCGGCGCGCTCACCCTCCGGTGGGCGCGCGCGCCAGCGAGGGGGCCCACGGTGGCGCCGTCACCCTCTCCTCCGGTCGTCTCAGGCCGACGGGCCGCCATGGCTGCTGCTCGGGTTGTGATGCTAAGGAGAAGGGGAGAGGGAAAGGACAAGGAAAGGAGTGAGGAGGCCCGACCGCGGGGGCATGCTCCGGCTCACCGGACCGGCGGTGGCTTTCCATCACTACGCTGATTCGGTCGGCAGAGAGAAAAGAAAGAAGAGAATGAGCTTAGGGTTTCAGGGGGTGCAGCCGGATCCGGTTTTGTCCGTGCGAAAATGCCGGATGACCGTCGGATTGCCATCTGCGGCTGAGATCAGCCAGACCACCTTTTGGCCTAGGCGGGAGGTGAGTTTCCCGGCCCAGGCCCAGGTTGCGGCCTGGGCGTGGGGAAGCAAAGCGTGCGCTGCTGGGCTGCTCCGCGGGAGCGCATGCGAAGCAGGCCTGATGAGCTGTTGCGCTGGGCCGCTTGAAAGAAGGCGAGCGCGGGCACGTTTGGGCCCCGCACGTTGTGGGCCATGGGCCGCGAAAGGAGGCCACAGACCGAATGTTGGTTCCACTTTTCAGAAGCAGTTTGAATGAATTTTATAAAGCTTGATACTTAAATCTCTGTCAATTTTTTGAACCAACGGGATAAAATTATCAGAAAGTAAATGAGTACAGAGAAATGCTTCTGAATAAGAATTATTTTTTAAGAATTTGTCATGTTTTGCGCTGCAAAGAAAAAGAATATTGTCTTCTCATTAAATCCGAACCAACGGGAGGATTTAATTTGAAGAGCAGTTATAGTTGTTCAGAAATGATAAAAAGTTTATCCTCTAATTTTAATTAGAGGGATATTCACATTATGATTTAAGTGAAATTATGATATTGTTATTTTCTAACCAACGTTGATGATAACAATATTATAAGCTTATTTATGAGTTTGAAGTTGAAATTTAAATCTCTGATAAATTATGCATCAAAGTGACCAATTTTTTAGAGAATAGATAAAGATCAAGAAATGCTCATGAAATATAAAGATGTTTCTGCTGCAATGATGATGATGATGATTTTCTAATTAAATTCGAACCAACGGGAGAATTTAATTTTGAAGAGGGTTAATGATAATTGAGTTGTTCCATATGTTAATTCCATTTATGTCCAACGGTGATGTGGAATTATGTACAAGAATATTGTATTCATGATGTTGCTAATTTTAGCAAAAGTGATTAATAGAGAACTTTATGAGTTTTATCTATGAGTTTTATGCATTTATTCTATATCTGCCCAACGGTGATATAGAATTAATGTAGAAGAAAGTTGTTTTGTTCTATATCTGCCCAACGGTGATATAGAATAGAACATAAAGAAATCAGAGTTTAGTGTTGATAACTATTGTTGAATAATTTTCAGACAAAGATTTTCATGCTTTCGTTCTTAAAGGCAGAAAAGAAAGAGAAAAGAAAAGCATTGGGTTTCTTGTGACTCAGATGATGAAAAGCCTAAGCACAAATTGTGTATATGAAAGTAGGCCATTGCATAAGAGATTGTGTCCTCTTTTAGAGCGGCTTGAAAAGAAATGTTTTTTAAAGATTTTAGGGATATTGATCCAAGAAAAGAAATAGAACAATAAGAGTTTAGTTTGAGAAATGTTTTTTATGTACTCTCTAAAAAAAAATAATTTTCAGTTTTTATCGTCATGATATGAATTGTAATGAATGGCATGCATGTTTAATTTTACCAATGTCGGATTAAGCATGTGTGTTAAAGAACATCGAATTTATTCCTGAATTTGATGATTGAATATGAGCCAATCCTGGCATTTATGTCCCTTCAAGAGAATTGTCTCGCATGGTGACATAAATTTTAAGAAAATACCCACATTGCGAGATGAAGTTGGTATAGTACTTATCCTGCACGGCAGGAGAAAGTGAGATGACGATATGTATCCTGCACAGGGAGAGAAGTTTAGCGTAGCTCTTGTGCTATCCTAGTATGAGTTTAAGAACAAAAGGAAGTTGAAAACGAACCTCATGATAAGAATGACATGCAAGCATGACTTGCAGAAGTACTGATGAAAAAGACTCTGTTGAGTTCTTGAAGTGAAATGAGGAAAAAGAATACATACTCCCATACGAATTAAGAAATAATTTCATCTTCCATGATGTAATCATGTGGATGAAGTAATCAAAGTATCCTCATTCACAAGAGTTATGAATGTTTCGAAATTGTGGCAGAAAAGTTTGTGCCACATTTCGAGGGGGAGGATTGATAACTATGAATTGAGAAAGATAGAAAGACAATTGAAAGAAACTCAGAAAGATAATTGAAAGATATTCCCCATTGTATGCTTTGCATTTAGAGAAAAAGTGATCTATAAAAAGATGAAGGTGATCGTTGAGGGAGTACAACGGTCATAATAAAGATGCCCCTAAGTACAGAAATGACTAAATTCCTGAACCTTTTACAGTTCGACAGGAAGATAGCAATGAGACTAAGAAATATTAAGATGGTGCTTAAAGCACCAAATGAGATAGATTTTAACAGAATAAACCTAAAATAAGAAAGATTAAAAATACACTATCCTTACAGAAGATGGAGTAATCTGGGGAGTATGGTATGAAAAGATCTACGACTTGAAGAGAAGTGGGACCAGTGCCTACTCCAATGACTCAAGATCGACGAATGCTCAACACTATGTTGATGTTGTATGAGCATGTTGTTAGCCCTTCAAGAAGATGAATAAGAAAACAAGGATCTAGTTCTATAGGACCTATAGAATCGATTGACGATGAAAGAGCAACAACAACCCCATGTGAAAGAAGTGCCATTAGCTAAAGACCTGAAAGTCTTAAAGAATCAGATAATTTTTTATGACTATAAATTATATATTAATGAAGAAATTCAAATGGAGGGTGATCCCACCTCATTTGAAGAAACCATGAGAGGCGTTAACACGTCTAAATGGCAAGAAGCTAAGGAAATTAAAATAAAATCGATGAATACCAAGGAAGTTTAAGAAATAGAAGCAGTTCCTAATGGAGCCAAAACAGTAGGCTGTAAAGGGTCTACAAGACGAAATGTGACTTCAAAGGGAACATAAGATATAAAGCATGACTTGAATCGAAAGATTTTACACAAAGAGAATGAATAGATTACAATGAGTGCTAGTGGCACATCATGATCTGAGATGAAGGTAAAAATAACATTTCCTAATGGGATTTGTATGAAAATGATTACATGGCACAACTTAAAGGTTTTGTTGTGGAAAGAAAGAATGAAAGGGATGTCACTTGTAGAAATCTTTTATGAACTAGAGCAAGTCTCTAAATAGTGGCATTTCAAGTTGAACGGTCAACTAGAAATTTTGGGTTAAAGAGAATAAGAGAACAATCGCATCTGTACAAAGTTATAGAATGAGAAATTTATTTTCTAATCCTGTATATGTGGATGACACATTACTTGCTAGTAGTGATGTCAATCTAATATATATGAAGAAGTTCTTGTCTTCGAGACTCAATAAGAATGTTCTCGGTGAAATGACTCTTGTTATAAGAATTGAAATTCACCGAGACAGATGAAAGGGGTATTAGGATTATCACAAAGGCATGCTTAGAAAAGATTGTAAAGAAACAAAGTATGCATACAAGTGAACCTACGCCTGTTCATATAGTCAAGGGTAATAATTTTGAGAATCTTAGTGTTACAAGAACCGACATGAGATAGATCAAATGAATATGGATCCATATGCTTCAGCTGTTGGAAGCTTGATGAGTGCACAACTATGATATTACAGTTTAATAAGTGCACAAGTATGATATTACCCTAACATAGTTCATTTATCCGGGATGTTTTGGCAGAAAGTCCAGTCCAAATATAGATCACTGGAATGGAGTTAAAAATATCTTGCAATTGTGCAAAGATTTAATAAGCCTCATGATGACTAAGAAAGAACAAGTACCTTCAAATGGCTGTGGGTATAAGAATGTTGAATTTCGGCGAGATGTTTAGTAAAACCCATATAGTAGCTAACACTCGCAGTTGGAGTTTTATTGTGAAAAAGCTCCAAAGAAACAGTTATGGTGTCATCAATGATGCATACCTATAGTACAACTTATTATGAGGCTTATAGGATAGACAAAATGGTTAACTTATACCCGGAATTGGTAATGGTATACAACAGCAATTACCATTTAAAGTGATTGACTCCTATGACAACGGGTCAAGTGTGCTGCCAAACACATTGACATGAAGTTAGACGTTGTGAAGGAGAAAGTATGGAATCTTTTAAAAGCTTTCGAATGTATAAGTAAAAGCAATTACTTGCAGATCTGCTTATAAAGGCTTACCATCCAGTGTGTTCAGAGAATGCACAGTCAACATGGGTTTATGGTATAGTCTATGATTTCCGGACAATAAAGGACTCAAAGAAAGTATCATTTCAAAATGGAGAAGTGTATTGTGGTTGTTAGTCTAGCGGCACTAATTGTTGTGACGATGGGACAGTTCTATGCACTAATCTATGATAAAATAGGAAAGAAGGAAGAAAAATATGAATTGAAATTTTGAATAAGAAATTGAAGAACGAAGAAAGTGATGAGAGATCAAGGGGGAGAATGCTAGTTTGATCTCCACCGGACTTGGCCCAACGGCCATATCTGGGCCCTAATATCGCGTCCTGATCAGGGACACCCAGCCCAATGACATGGCTGGTGGGCTTCCGTCGCGCAGTGCTATAAATAGGAGGTGGGGGCCAGTGGTTAGGGTTACGAGGTTCAACTGCCACAGCCGTCACCCACTGTCCTAACCCTGATCCGATCCCGAGGGTGCACTGCCAGCGACGGGAAGCTCCACCGGCGTCGCCACTGCATCCTCACTGCACCGACTCCGCTCCTTCACCGACGCTCTACATCATTGACCCGCTGATGGCGAGCTCCTTCACCAACCAGGATTTGGTCGGTAACAACCCTCTTCCTCTTCATCTCCTCTCTCTCCTCCCTCCAGTTTCTCTCCGTAGTTCATGTTCCAGGGTGAATCAGTTTTCATACCAAAATAGAGAAGAACTACCCACTCAATCTACTCCTAGTAAGATCCTATAGATCTAACAGATAATTGTTTTTATCCACTACCTGGTATATGTAACACCCCTGGGTGTTAAGCATGCATTAGCATCCAAGGCACTAGTCATAATCATCTTATACATGGTTATCATTGCATGCAATATAGACCCTTTTTTAAATTTAGAGTTGAAAAACAACTACTCAAAACCCAAATGCTACATTTAAGTGCTAAGGAGTGATGAAACTTTATGTAGCTACAATTTTAGATAATATAGAATAAATAAACATGATTTTGGAGCAACTCTTGAATTTAAATTCCTTCAAATTTTGCTTTTAAAAATATTCTAGAAAAATGAATTTTTACTTAAAAATTTAGCTTTGAATCCCAAATTCAAAATCAATTTAGAATTTTGAAAAGTGCCCTACACGAAAGTTGTAGAGAATTAAATTTTGAACAACTTTTATTTTGGGCAAAAGTTCTGAAAACCTCTTTTTCATCTTCAAATTCAAATTTGAAACAAATATAGAAATCTGAAAATTTATTTATAAAAGAAAAATCGGTTTTTTTCCCTTTAGTGGGCCGCAGCCACCCTTTCGGCCCACCCGAGCTGGCAGCCCGGCCCGCGCCCGCGCCCGCGTCCGCGCCTGCCGCCCGCGTGCGCGCGCGACGCCGTGGCGCCGCGGCAGAGCTCGGCCGCCGCGTGGCCGGACGCCGACGACGCCGCGCGACACGCGCCCCTGTGGCCCCCACAGCACCGCGCTCGCTTACCCCCCTCCGCGCGCTCGTCCGCCTCGGCTGCTCCCTCCATTCCCTCCTCTCGCCCCGCCAGCAGCAGCAGCGCACTGCCGCGCCATCACCGGCTCCCGAAGCTCCGCCACCGTCGTCCGCGCTCGTGGCTGCTTCTCCGGCCAATTCCTCCCGGCCTCAGCTCCGCCCCGCTTCCCTCCACCGCGTGCGCGCCTCCACTCAGCCGCTCGAGCTCAGGTGAGGGCCAATTGGCCGCCCCCCCTCCTCCACTGCCGCCATGGCCGCCGTTGGCCGGCACGCATGGCCGGAGCTCCCTGGCCCTTCATGCCTCCTCCGGTCTCGAGCATCCGCTTCCCCTTCGCCTAGCGGTGCTCGCGCTCGCATTCTCGGCCGCCCCCGTGGCCTGCATTGGCCGGCCGACGAGCTCCCGCGCCGCCGTGCCGCCATCTCCGCCGGCGAGCCTCCTCCGGAGCTCCCGTGCCGCTCGGAGTTGGTACGCTGGGTGCGTCTCGGTGCGGGAAGCACGATGGTGCCCTCCCCGTCGCCGGAGACCTCACCGGCGGCGAGTTCGTCACCGGTCAGCGCCTCCCCCGCGCTGCTCTGGCTGGCCGGTGGGGTCCGTTGACCCGTGGGTCCCGAGTGTCAGCGTGTGTGGGTGCACTGTACCGGGTGTATTCAGCGTTTTCACCGGCGAATTTTTAAAAGAATTAAGGAAAATAATTTCTCAGAATTTTGAAACAGCTTTGAAAAATCATATCTCAAGATTTATAGCTCCAAAAATTATGAAACAAATTTTGTAATGTTCCTCTTGAATAGATCTACAGTTTAAAAATATCTCATGTTATTTTTGTAACACTTTGCTGTGCAAATTTATTTAATTGCTATAAATGCTGATATCTTAGAAAATGTGTAGTAAATAAAATAATGAAGGGAAAAATGTGATTCTTGTTTCTTTAATCTTTATTAGTGATGTACTTTCTATTAAAAATATTAGTGAAGCATGTTCTGTGAGAAAATTCTGAAGTGTAGTTCAAATGCCTTTAATTGATAATCTTTGTTATTTTTAGTAGAGAGCTAAATTTGTATAGAACATACATGTGATAATTTTTGTAGTATGTTAGTTTACTGTTAGTAACATAGAAAAAATGTGAAATCTATTGTTTGATACTTTTTCTAGTACAAAATAATTTCATGCTCATTATTATGCTATACTTTGTTATTTTGTACAAATAGTTTTACTTATTCAATTCTCATAAAAATTTAGTAGTAGGATAGTTAGGGTAAGAGTAATCTACTGTAATTTTTGTAGATTTTTATCTACACCAGAAATAGGTGTTGCTGTGTAACCCTAGTCAAATAGGGAATAAAAGATTATTCTTTATGAGAAATTAAGAGAAATAAAATATGTTTGGTGTATCTTTGAAGCATCATTATGTCTTGCTGATGTTATGGATGAGTTAGGTTGGTAAGCTTTGGTAGCTTAGGTTCACTTGTATGTGTAGATGGTAGACTAACTAATAGAAGGATAAGGTGCATGTTTTAGGGTACATGTTCTTGGATGACGTTGACTACCTTGTAGAAGAAATAATTACATTCGAACTGCTCATTCCATGTGCTCATCTGCATCTCATGTCATCAAAGCACTCCACCACAATTCGATGCATTCTTCGCATGTTTGCTTATGCACTTGTATCATACAGGATCGCATGAGGAGTCGCAGGTAGCGGTACCGGAGGAGCAAGTTTGGACGGATCAGCAGGAACCCCAGGCACAGGAGGTGCCCGAGGAAGAAGAGTCAGGCGAGGAACTACCAGAGTGCGTTGACCACCACCCTAGCTCGTTCGAAAAAGGCAAGCCCCGGAGCATTTTAAGTCTCCTATTTTTATAAAAGCTGTTCCTTAATACATGAACTGTAGTTATATATATTGTTGCATTAAGTTATAGGAGTTGAGTGAAACCGTCGTTGCATTATTACCTTGGCCCCCGGATTATCTTTCACCCTGTTAGGTCAGGATCGAGTAAATTGCTTAGCCATGCTTAGACCGATAGAAGTCGGGTGATTTCCTGTCACCTGCGAGTTATAGGTGGATACCGGGTTATGGTTAGCTGTAATTGTGATCATAAAAAGTAACCAAGTGTCGATGGATAAACGGAGACCAGGCGGAGTCTTATAGGGTTTTGGACTATAGTGATTCCGTCAGTGTCGATTAAGGACCGATCATTGCTCGTCCCTCTTGTCATGTTGAACGCATGCCTCACATTTAGCTGGCCGAATAAAGTACCTTTCGACCGCGAAGCTAGTGACACTTTTCGAGCCGGGATAAACTCGGGTTGGCAGACTGGTGTTGAAGTGGGTGTAACGGGGACGCGAAGAGTGAGCCCAAGGTGTGTCCTGGCAGTCGGGCGGTCCCTGGGTAGTGCGATCCATGATTGTTATCCCGCGGCTTCTTGGAAAGTGTCATTGGTAATCTATGTGACCCTAACGGGGGAAACAGGGTTTGTGTGAGGAATAAATCTCCAGCTGGATAGGAATTCGATTCGAATCGCCGTCGCTCCCGGTTAGTGAGCACTTGACTCGAGCTATGGCATCGTAGTAACATTAAAGGAACACTGATGGTTAAGTGAATGATGTTGGAAATGCTAAACCTGATATGGTAATCTAGATTACTAATGATAAATCAAGTGATTGTTCTAGCAATAGCTGCTTACCTAGTTTGAATAGGTTATACTAAAAGTGATGCAAAAAGTACTGGTTTAGTTTTTCATAACAACTCATGCTTTTCGCAAATGAGTCAAGCCAGTCCAATCTATAAAGCCTTGCATGATCCTTGGTGTCCTTTATTTCTGGTTTTTGACGGGTAAGTCTAGCTGAGTACATTCTCGTACTCAGGGCGTTGTTCCCATTGTTGTTGCAGATGGTCAGATGTACTATGGGTACTGCTCCAACTGTCTGTATCCGGCGATGGGCGACAACTAGGACCTGGGGCAAGGGTCACTCTGTTGTCTTATCTACTGTTTTTGTGGACCATGACTATCTACTGGCACTGTATTTGAACTAAGTGTGTGTGTAAAACTACTTGCTTCCGCTATATTATTCTGAACTATGTTGTAATAACTTTTATTCAGAACTCCGATGTACTCCACTTTTATTGTGAACTCTATGTATCATGTGAACTGTGGCTGCTAAATCAGTACGATCTTGGTTGTATGTTGGTTGGTTTGAAATCCCGCGTGATTTCACGGAATCTCGGGTTATACGGGTTTAAGTTTGGTAAATTAACCGTCTCGGTGGAAGATTTTTCTGACTTAATCTCGTATAATTACGTTGATCTGTTACAGCTGGCATCGAAGCATGGTTTAGCATGTTACTGTTCACATGGGTATTTAAAAACAAAACTGTGTTTTTAACTAAGCTTTTAAATTTAAGAGTGTGCCAGTGGTCATATCCTTTATGCCCAATAAGGACTCTAGGTGGCTTTAATTAAGTACTAACTTAGGGGTTTGCATCATATTTGAAATTTCGTCGCTCATACGGCGTGCTATTGTATGAGTGCCATTCAATTGAGTGGTAATGTATGGATCAATTTCCTCTACGCCCTGGTAAGTGAGAGTTGTGAGAGCATGGTCGGATACACTGCCGATCTAGGGGAGTGCTTATGTGATACCGAAATACTTACGTGCCAATGCGCATGTTCGTATAAGGGTATTCAATTGGTGGGGACTTCCGTCATGCGGGTGACGATGCCATCAATAGGACGATGATTCGGGTAGTTGTTACCGTTATACTCGTATCTGGGGATGCGTGTAAAGCGAGTAACTTACTTTACTGCTTTCTTGCATATTTTCATACTATGAGGGTTGGGCTGAAGTGACTTTCTGCAGGTACATAACAACGCTTTCGAGTAGTACGTATTAGTTACGTTACAAGAGATCGTTGTATTCCACCGTTTATTCCGTTAGTAGTTATTAATTTTCTAAGTTTGTGAGGACATACGGAACGTGCATGTATCATGTGGTGCATTTCATTCATGGCATTGTTCCTCCCCTTATAAGTTGATTATCTCATTTCGATAAAAATGCCAACTTAAAAATCTGTTCTCACCACGGTAATAAAAATTTTGCTACAGATGGCACGTACCAAGCAGACAGCTCGCAAGTCCACCAGCAGAGCTCCCCGTCATCAGCTAGCTCCACGCACTCGTCAGCGCCACATTTTTCTTGGAGAGTTTGGGATGCCTACGCTCTTGTGGAGAGTACTCAGAGATGTAGGCTATCCTGATGGAATGGAGCCCCGCTACTTTTGGTCGAATGAGCGGTTGGGGGAAGAACTTTTAGTGACTGTGGAAGCAGTAGTTCGTCCTCGAGGTGATGGTTCTGAGTGGACCGGTTGGCATTTTGAGTCAACTGGCAGGACCCCTGAAGAAGCCGCTGAGAGGGCAACCTTTGGGATCCTGAGGGATATCATGGATCGCTTTCCTCAGGAGTTGGCAGCAGCTTTAGTTGGAGTCTTTCCGAGGGGCAACCCCTCCACTGACTCATGGCAGCAGGCAAGAGGAAGATCTCTAGAGATTAGCGCTGCGGAAGCACAAAACAGTGATAACCCCGCTATGAGTGCTATGTTCGCAGTGATGAGGGCTTTTGATGGAGTGGAAGGTAGCCTGAGACGTGTGTCTAGTGCTCTTGGTCAGGCTCGTGATGACCGCCGTCAGCTTCAGAGAGATCACAACGCCGAGATTGAGAGGCTCAACACAGAGATGGCTCAGTTGACTCGCCAGAGAGATCAGGCTACCCAGAGGACTGTGGTTTTCGAAGGAGATGTGCGTGCCCTAAGAGAGCAGGTTGAGCGACTGACCACCGCCAACGGGAACGCTGAGCGCATGTTGACTCATGTGCTCCATCAGAGGAATGAAGCCTGGTCCGCAGAGAATGTGTTGAGGGCTAGATAGTTTGAGCTAGAGCAATAGTTGGCTTATGCAGAGGAATATAATGACAATCTGCATGAGGAGGTTCATCGGCTGAACAATCAACTCAACCCCTATGTTCCTCCTGGTGCGGCAGAGATGGATTTGAATGAAGACGAAGGTCCTGAAGAGCCCGAAGCACCAGTTGGGGAGCACCACAACGCTGCTAATGGCGACGAAGCCAACGTCTCGGACTTAGACAGCAACCACGATGAGTAGGCTAGTAGTTGTTACGCTAGCTACTAGGTTCCATCTACATGATCTTTTGCTTTGTTGGCACGTTGGGTATGTAATAATGAGTAGAAAGACTAAGGCTTTGATGTAATGTTGGAAAGCTTGGATGTGTTTGTGGCGGTATCCGAACGTCAAAAGTCCAGTGTATGTATGCTGGCAACTTGGTTGTAATGGACGCGATGTGTGCGCTTTAAGTAATCTAATTAGTGGTGTTGTGTTAATTGGAATGACTTATTATGCCCCTGTTTTATTGTATGGATTTATTCTCTCCAGTAATTTTAGTACGACATGATCTTTCATTCAGTCGCAATTCCTACAACATCACCTAATAATTACTGTTGCTGAAACATGCAGATGCCGAACACTCGTCGTACCGTGTATGGTGCCTCTGAGGCTGGTGGCAGTGCAGCCGCTAGTGATGACCGTGATCCACCACCGCCTTCTCCACCCTACACTGCGGAACAGTTTTTCGCACAATTTCTTGGAAGCCAACGTAATATGGAGAGCATGCAACAGAATATGGAAGCTGCGTTGCGTAGTATAGCAGACAACACCCGTCGGGGAATAAACCCGGGTGGTCACGAAGCAAATCAGTACAGCAATTTCAAGGACTTCATGGATACTCGTCCACCGATCTTTAAGGAAGCCGCAGAACCCTTGGATGCAGAAGAGTGGATTAATACTATGGAAAACAAGTTCCGTGTATTGAGAATGACTGAAGTGTTGAAGACTGAGTATGCAGCTCATCAACTTCAAGGTCCGGCAGGAATGTGGTGAAAACATCACCGCACCACTTTTCCTCCCCATACTCACATCACTTGGAGGGAGTTCACCGAAGCCTTCCGTGGAACGCACATTCCACCTGGTCTGACCGAGATGAAGCTTGGGGAATTCCTGGCACTGAATCAAGGCACAAAGACTGTAACTCAATATCTACATGCATTCAATAACCTGAGCCGTTATGCCCCTGATATGGTGAATACGGAGGCCAAGAAGATCGCTAGCTTCAAGAGAGGCCTAAATCCCAAGATGATGAAACATGTGGGTACAAATATGAGGACTGGTTTTAATGATTTCGTTAGCGACTGTCTGAAGCAAGAGAAGAACAACAATGTTTATGCTGCTTCCAAGATCCGTAAGAGAGCTTTCGAGTCGGGTTCGTCCCAGTCCCGAGCCCCAGTGGCCAACCGTCCAGCTTATCGATCGCCTGCCCCAGGTGCAAGGTTTAGGCCACCGCAAAGAAAGAATCAGAATGCTCAGCAACCCCAGAGGAACCAGAAACCATTCAAGATGGCATTGCCTCCGTCGAAGACAGGACAAGGCAGTTCATCTGGAACTGTGGCTCAAGTGAAGGGACCGTGCTTCAACTGCAACCAACCCGGACACTTTGCGAAGTTTTTGTAACACCCTAGGTGTTTATCACTAATTAAGTAGTGGGTTAAAGCTCAAACATGATAGATTAGTGGAGGTGACGATGCCAATGTCAAACCTATCGAAATAAACCATAACTTAAACTTGGATTTGCACCCTTGCTTACATATAGGCTCAATTGAAAGATATATGCTTGGGTGTGTTATCAAAGTATCTTCACATGTCTCACATCAAGAACTATCTATATTGATCCCTGGAAAAGTTTCATGAAGTTTGGAATCAAAAAGTCACATGAAATGATAAGCTATATGCTTGTTGGATTATAATTGAAACATGCCTTACATCCCATGGGAACTAGTGTTGTGCAACATACAAATGTAATATGTGCAACACATCTTGGACACATGTGGAACACCCTAGTGGAACATGTGTAGCATGTATCTTGAAACAACCACATGAAATGACTATAGCATTTCACTTGAGTTCTATGTTTTAAGGCATGTGAGGCCTACACTTTTGTGCAACCTATGCATGGTGAGTATGTTTGGCCTCTACAACACCTTAACTACACTTAGGACACTTAATGGAACAATGTTCATGTTGATCATTTTGCCTAATTATGCTTCTAATTGGTGGTTGACCATGTATGGACCCTGGAGCCCTGTGGTTTGACCATTTCAAAAGTGTGACCTAGAAGCTTTGCATGACTGTGTACCCTTTGACAAAGTTGTAGGGAATTTTATAAGGAACAAACTTTGTTTAAGAGTCAAGTCATGAAAATGGGTGGAACATGCTCAAAAATGGCCCACAAGTTAGAAATGGGGCTGAATTCAGCACGTAGAAATTAAAAGCCTGATTTCAGTGTCTTCGACATTGACATTCCGCGTTCTCGAGTTTTCGTTAAGCAACTTGAGTAGGTCCAAATGTAAAAGTTGGAGCTTAGATCTTGGAGTAGGATATACAAAAAGGTGACATTGATTTGACCACTGTTGACCAACTAATTGGAGTAAAACACTGAAGTTAGATTAATCATTGACAATATCATATTGACACTTAATTATCTCATGATCTAGAGCTCAAATCACCATGGCCCTTAAACAGAACTTGAAGATCTTTGGGTGTGCAACAAACTTTGTAATTGGACCTTGGCCCAAATTTGACTGGAACCAGCCCAAACAGGGACTCCAAGTTGCATACAGCGATGCACACCACGTGCTCGACGTTGGGCTCCAGTGGACGACGCGTGGCCAGGACGTGGAGACCATGCGCGGGTGAAGCTCCTGCCTAGCCTCCACGCGCCCCGACCTCTTCCAAGGTGGACGTCCGAGTTCTCCATTCGCCCCTCCCCTCATCTGTGCTCGCTCTCCCTTGCCACCCCTGGCTCTCGCCTTCCCCGCTTCAGCGTCCGCACTGCCGCTCGCCATGGCCGACGCCATGCTGCCGCGGTCGTCTCTCCCTCCCAGTGCCTCTCTGGCCGAGCAATGCAGCCCTATGTGTGCGCACGCATCCATGGTGTCTTCCCCGCCATTCCGCCGTCGTTGCTGGCCGCCGATGCCAAGGCCTGCATCGTCGTGACCGGCCACCGGTGCGGCATGCCGCACGCGCGCGTGGTCAGGAGGCCATGGGCCACCTCGGCCCGTGCAGATAGCCCTAGCGGATGCGCCGAGACCCCGGGAAGCCTCTCCCCCATCAAGCCGCCAACATCCCGTTCTCCGGCCGACGTCCCGCCGCCCTCGTCCGCCGCCGGGCTGCGGCTCCCGTGGCCAACCTTCCACCGGCCATCTCAATCCGTGATTCGACCTCCTTCGGGCACAGTTGGGTATGGTGATGCTCTGGGAGCCTCGATTCTCCGCTGATGAGTCCTGGGGCGGCGTGAATCGCGAGCTCCGGCGAGCTCCTCTGTTCCGGCCAGGGGAAAGGTGAAGAGGGACGTCGGGCATGAATTCGAGAAAAACAGGGGGTTAAGTGAGGAGATGCAGACTCATTTGAATAGTGCCTAAAGGATCTTTCGGTGATGACTTATTTAGTGAAGAGTTCAAGGGTCCCGGAGTAAATGTGTTTTCCCTTTTCTGATATTCTTTTCTTTTATACATATAAATCGGTTGAATCGTTAAAAATTAATATCTCGGGCTAGGAAATTCCAAAAATAGTAAATGGGGACTTTTTGGAAACCTTGGGAAGAGATCTTTGTAGTAGAGTCATAAAAGTCTATATGTTTGTAGATATTTTCTGATGTCCTTATTTAAGTTTTAAAAGTGCTCTAAAAATGCCTCTAAACTTGACCAGAGCAAGATCTGGAGTTTTAGAACTCCAAAAATAGTGATTCTTGTTTTGTTAATTTTGTGATGACATGTACTTGCTAGGAAAAATATTAAACACACTATTTGTTCACTGTTTTCTTAGGGTTTTGATTGGACCTTGATAAATAAGGAATTTACATTATATTGCTTATCATTTTTATATCTTGAGTTGTGATGCTCCATTTGGTGTGAAATTTTTATGGTAGGCTTGTCATGCTATGGATGTACTGTTGTATAAATTTCATAGCCATTGCTTACTGTATGCTCAAGTTATTGAGTTAACTTGTTTATGGCTTAATAAATAGCTTATAAATAATATATAAATGATAAAATAGAAAATGTTGTTCCATTACCTTAGTATGATGTTTCTCTATCATATTGATTCATAATATGGCCTTGTGTTCACAGAAAATATTGAGTTTTAGGTTTAATTTACTTTCACATGAATTCTTGCTTTAGCAACTTGTCTTTTTCATAGAGGTTGCTATACATATCCAATTGGAGTGAAATTTGTACAGTAGACTATTGAGAGGATATGTGAGCCACTGTAATTTTTGTAGAATTTATTATGCACTTTTGATAGGTGTTCATAATTCCACCTAATTATCCAAATAAATTAAGAAAATGCATTAAAAGAAATTATTTAGGAATGGACACTATGTTTTCTGATGTTCATTAGTCATGTGTGACATGTTGGTAAAGTTGGTTTTTGTCTAATTATATGTTTGCAACATAAGTTAATAATTATTTCTTGCAAATGAGGTTTCTAGATAGATCTAGGAACTTAGTAAAGTTCTTCATGATAATTTGCTTTATTATGAAACTTGTTTATACAAAAGTTGTAGATAATTTATATATCTAGATGCTGTTAAAATTTGGTGGCATTTGGACATGTGGTTTAGGAGTTATAGATGTTTAAAGTTGGGGTACAGAATTGCTTGCTCTCTGTCTTGTTAGACCAGTTTCTGTGTTTGTGTAAATTCGACATATTAAACTTTGGAATCATGCTGTGATGATTATAAATGAAATGTAGAGAATTTCATAAGCTTTCCATAATGTCTTCTTGCAAGTCATTTGGAATTGTATATCTCCAGTTATGATTAAATTACTTAGCTGTTGTTCTGATGCACAGAAAGTGGCAAATTCTAGTCTAGTGATTTGATTAACTTTGCCATGCTTGTGTATTGAAGTGTGACACCTATCTTTGATGGTACTTGGTTTGGTAACCTAGGATCTTATAAGGCTTGTGTCTTGATTAATGTGCTTGCCCTCTTCTATGTTATGTCTTCTTGAGGATTAAGTTAATTAGCTCTAGGGTTTAGGCGAACTTTGGTATGCTTGTTTGATTACTTTGTTCATTGCACTTCTATGCATTCATGCATATGCATTGTTGCACCTTATTTAGGTACATTAGCTGAAGCACGTGAAGGACCTAACGTGGAGCCAAACCTAAAGATGGAGTTGGTGGATCCATCCCGAAGATCGAAGGACCGGACAAGTGGTAGATTGGAAGATGCTCGCCAAGCGAACTCATCTGACATACTCTAACTTGAGTCGGATCCCAGGCAAGCCCCGGAGCATTATAAGCCTCCTATCTTTAAAGCAATTAATTCTATATATGTTATAAGTATTGTTGCATTAAGTGATAGGAGTTGGTTGGAAACCCTTGCTGCATTATATCATTCCTTGTCCAGATATATGAATCCTTGAATCCTACATAGACTAGGATCGAGTAGATGCTTAGCCCTGCTTTAAGCGGTAGAAGTCAGGTGATTTCCTATCACCTGCGAGATGTAGGGATATTCATATATGGCACGGTTGGCTATATTTGCTATCGTGGAATGGAACCATGTGTTAATAAAATGAAACGAGACCGGGCGGGATGACGATAGTGAAGCAACAAGGCATGGAGGTCTTGGGTGTGAATCTATCCCCGTCTGAGTCGTTTAAGGACCGATTCGCTGTACGTCCTTGAGTCATGTTGAACGCAGTCTAACACTTAGTTGGCCGGATAAGTCGTTCCGACCGCGAAGCCGAGTAATGTGATTCAGGCCGGGAATCGAATGGTAGGTTGCTTCTTGGAGGAGAGAAAGGATGTGCTTGGGGACATTGGCGTGAGACCAAGGGGGGGTTAGAGTCCCTATCACCTGGCAGAGTGTCGCCCTTGGGGTCGCGACATTATTCGGACCCGCGATTCCTGAATCATATGAAAAGGTGGCTTGTGCGACCCTGGCAGGGGCCTGCGCGGTGAGTGTTAGAAATACCCCTCCAGCTGGATAGGAATTCGATTCGAATCGCCGTCGCTCCCGGTTAGTGAGCACTTGACTTGAGCAGCGGCAACGTAGATTCAATTAAATTGAACGAATGGTTAATTGGATCACGATGAAAAGGTTGCCTCAATTTATACCTGCTATGGTTAATATTGTTTGCTCCTAATAAAGTGAGTGCTCTAGTACAGGTTCTAATATAGATGATAGGTTAATGATAATTAACTTGATGCTTAAGCATTAATGATTGATCATCTATATTAAGCTTTTATGCAAAATGTTGTCAAGCTAGCCCCACTTTATATCAGCCTTGCATGATCCTTGGTGTCACTTTATTTCTGGTTTCTGACGGGTAAGTCTAGCTGAGTACCTTCTCGTACTCAGGGTTTTATCCCCACTTGTTGCAGGTTGTGATGTATCATGGCGTCTGCAAGAGTTGGTTGGCTCCTGCCATAGAGGCGGAGTGTGATCACGGGCATGATCCTTCTGAGTTATCTTCTCTCTAATGCTTTTGTTGGAAGTCGACCTTCGTACTGGCATGTATTTGAAATAAGAATAATGTTAGTTTCAAATTACTTTGCTTCCGCTACTTTTGAACTTAAGTTGTAATAACTATGTTGAACTCTGATGTATATTCAATTACTTGTGAAATGGTTGTAACATGTGACTTGTTATGTTGAATCACTACGATCTTGGCTGGTATGTTGGTTGGTTTGAAATCCCTCGTGATTTCATTGGACTACCGGAGTTATATGGGCTCAAGTGCGAGAATTTGATCACTTCGGTGATTGTTTTTGTACTTGTGCTCTTATAATTTGGACGGTTCCGTTACAGCTGGTATCGGAGCAAGATTCAACATTAAACTTGTCGTATGTGTATTTAAAACAAAGGTTTTGTTTTATAAAATCAGTTTTATCAAATTATAGCTATATATAGGTTTGTGAAATCTGAATTCTAAACCTAGTATGCCAGTGGTCAATTTCCTTATGCCCATATAAGGATTATTAGGTGGCTTATATAAGTACTAACTTGGGGGTTTTTCATTTATACATCTACGCCCAGGCCAAGGTATGTATGTGTGATGATTCTCCCACACTATACTACCCGGTGTGTCAGATCAGAGGTAGCCTTCATATATGAAATAGCCATATATGTTGCTAGTTTACTTTTATGCAACATCGCACCTCCGCTCAGGTAAGTATGAGTTGTGAGAGCATGACCGTACAAACTGCGGTCTAGGGGAGAGCTAGTTTTGGTTACTGGATTATCTACATGTTACACACATGTATATATGAAGGTACTTAATTGTGGGTGATCGAATGATTCGAGTAGTTTTGGTGCTACATGTACGTATACAGGGGTATATGTATATGGGAGTGCTTAGAATTTTATCTTTCTATTTCATTGTGTGCTATATTTGGGGAATTGTTGGGCTGCAATGAATCTTTTCTGCAGGTACGCTAACCATGAATGCGTAAGTCGAATGTAGCTGGCGACTAGCTATATATCGAAAGAGTGCGTGTTATGCCATCGACATAGAACGTGATCGCCACCTTAGGTTGGTAATCTTGTGAGGTCGAATAGGACGAAGCATGCATCTTCATGATTGTTGCATTATGCATGGCTATAGTCTTCTCACCCTTGTTCTATAGTAAGTAACTTGTGAGTGATGTGGTACACTATCTTTCTTGTGTAGAGTAAAACAAGAATGTCTTACTCCATGTTGTTTGAGAAAAGTGTGTGCTTAGCCTTGCTAAAAATAGTTGTGGTTACATGCTTGAACCTGTAAATGTTCTCTAGTTTATCCAAGCGGTGGATATGTTGTTCATATAAGCAATTGCAAGTGCTTTAGACCTCATTTCAGTAATTGTGATTCTCATAAATGAATTAAATTGGTGTTGGTGTAAGGTAATAATGTTTAGAGCTGCTAGAATAATATGTTTGTGTGCTCTCTTGTTAAGTAGAACAAAGGCAAGCTTTGTTTTGCTTATTAAACATTGGCTGTTAGAATAGTTTCTGTTGTAGTTATTCTTTCGTGCTCATAATGGTGTTTTCTGTAGTTATAGAGAATACCAAAGTTGTAGCTAACTTACTTATCTAGCTTGTCCTAAAATTTCATGACACTAAGCCTTATGGTTTGGGAGTTATGACCTTTAGAAGTTTACTGTCAGGTTTTGTTTATGCCCTGAATAGATCTAAATGTTTGGTTTGTTTGACCTGTGTGCATATGGAATCATGTCTTAGAGATAATAGAAGAAGTGTATTACTTTTTCTAAGCTTTCCAAATTGTCCTATAGCACCAATTGGGGTGGTCTAAATCTCTACTTATGAGCTTGTAAAGTGGAATGACAGAATCTGTCCAAATCTGGGCAGAGATATCTTCTTTGTCTTGTTTGGCCTTGTTAGATATAGAATCATCTTAATATGATAATAAGAAAGTTATAGACAACTTAATAAGCTTTACATAAAGTTAAGTCTCAGCCTTGTTGGACCCCTAGAGCTCCAGTTATGCAATTTTGAAGTTCTTGTCAGTTTTCTGTACATATTGGTATAGATCTGAAACTTCAGCATGTTTGACCATGCTAACCTATGATTTAGCTTTTGGTATGAATAACTAATGTGTAGCCATCTTTCTAAGCTTTCTAGAAAGTCTAGGATCACCTTTATGGGATGTCTACAACCTCAGCTATGGTCGAAACAATTAACTACTATGTTGCTGTCCATGTTCTGTGCCCATGCTAAGTAGCCACCTTAGCTAGCATTTGTCTTAGGCTAAATTCGTAGTTAGTTCTTGCTTTAGATGAATGTTTGTTATGGGTGAGCCCGATTCTTAGTAGTGGTTGCTTAAGCTAATTGGATTGGATCTCTCCAATGCTTGACTATGATGTTTGTATGTATGCTTGTTAGTTAATTAGTGTCATAGTTGTCACTTTGTTTGTCTTCGGTAAGTATACGAGTGTCGAGTAGCTTTATCTTAGAGCAATACTCGAGTTATGCGAAACGATCTCTTGGCGTCATCCCCAATTAGGTTCTTTTCCTTATGAGCCTAAGTCTGGACCATTAAATATTCGTGTATACCATGGTTGTCCTGCAACCGCACGTGAATACCTTTGTTTGATCTACTAGCCAAGATAGTTTCTCTTCAACTCTTCCTTTTGGCTATAGTTGTTTGATGCCAAGTTGTAAGACCCTTAACTGAATCCTTGTTGGACCTTTCGGTTACCTCTCCTAAAGGTTAGCTAGTGTGACGCAATGTATCCATGCTATGGCCTCTAAATCGTGTGCTTGCAAATTCATGCATCTACCTTATCAACCCAATCTATGCCATTTGAAATTCCTCATTGGGTGTATGTTCAGTAATGGTGTTATGAGTAGCAACTAATGGTGTCGCGACGAAACCGAGAGCCTCCTGTGGGTGCACACACAAGGTTGTGCTGCTCGGCACGCGCTGGTATCATGGTTTCTAATCATAATCCATTGCAGAACAACACTGATGTGATGTTTACGTGACCTTCTTCCTTGATTGTTTTCCCATATCTTATTGAAAGACCCTTATATTGAACCAAAAGTAGTAAAACTTCCTTCTGAAGTTGCTAATAGGATAACCTTTGAAGAACAGGCCATCGACATAAACATTAACATACTACAAGAGGTGGTAGACAAGTGACTCTACTTAGTTGTCAGACTATTGACGAACGTCATCTAGTGAGCAACGTATCTCATTTCTGTTGGATAAGAATCGATTGTCACATTACGCAAGTCTTAACCTTTGTATGCATAATGACCATACCATTGAGATCAACCATCTCTGGTGAGACTCCGTATCTGCGGACTTCGATAGCAACCATCTGTTCTGCATCAACCATAGTTGTTGTGGTCGAAAATGAAGAATTGGAACTTTTTAGTGTTGAGAGACAACTAATTAGTTACCAATAGGAAGGTTAATCTCCAGCTAGGTAACGACTCTTTGGTAGCTATGAAGGCTATGTCTTACAGAGCAATATCCAACAAGAAGTAAATCAACTGGCCAACAACTTGAGTGATACCCTATCTTCCACAGCCATTGTGACCAAGTCAATTCCATCTTGGACAATCACACAGATAGTGCAAAGTGTTTTATCAACTAAAGTGAAGATTTAGAGAAAGCATGCCCTAGTTTCGATCGACATCCTTGTGTCTTAGGTGCCACAAATGGTTTGTTCAACACTCTATTGGACGATCTCTTAAGTGGTCGTAAGGATCCTGTTGGACACCCTTTTCGCTTTGCTTTTATGTTCTCTCGTCAACAAGTATTGGGACAATCAAGGGTTCTCCGAGTAGATTTGCAATTCGAAAGCAATTTGAGAAGTGTCAAACAACAGATTTCTCATCCTAGAGCTGCTATATGGCCTTAAAGAGAAAGTTCCATGGTGAAAGTTGGCCTGACAAAGTTGCTACGCTGCAAGTCAACTCAACTTACAGTGCAACTAAGTCACAAAGGAAAATTTTACTCAACCGCTTGGTGGTAGACTACTTCCCGCGGTTTAGTAAATATTATAACTTTTGCTGTCCTTAAGGCCTCATTACATTTTTTTTTAGGAATTATTTTCCAATGATGACATACCTTGGTACCTTATACATGTTTTTACCAAGAGGTTGCATCTGATTCCACCCAGATAACTGTTGTCTTTGGATAAAAGAATCTTATTAGGTAGCTGTTGGCAGGAATACGAAGCCGACAGAGTCAGCTATCACATTCATTGACCCCTCGACAGACTCAGATAATACAGTGTTGTCATCAGAGAAAGAGAACTGCACACATGGAACCACAAGTAGTTTTCCATTAGTTGGTGCCTAAATGAATGAACATTTACGACCAACATAGACCTTGTCTATTGGTTAGTCGGTATCCTATAACCTCAGAGAATGTTTGTCGTCTATGATCTCATCCTTTTGGAAGGTTGTGCTCAAACCATTTTTGTAGAGGACTACTTTTCAAACTTTGTGAACATAGAGTCATTTTATGAGTATACTTCTGAAGATTTTGGTCTAATGTAAAGTTCATATGACCTATGTTGTGCTCTTTAGAGAGTCAGATATTGGTGAGTGGTTCACTCAAGGACCAAATGATCTCCGTACACTGAGAATGCAGTATGTGCTATCTTGGATTCCTCCCAAAGTAACAATGCTTCAAGGAAGTCAATGAAGGAAATTCTTCAGACAAATTTTATCATGAAAAGTAAGTATCAGAAAGTGCCTTTGACCAAATTGTTCGCCGATGTTGAAGCTTTATAGCTGAATGCTATAGCAGATGTTGGGAACTAGATAACGTGTCTCTCTTCCTTAAAAGGTCTTCCATTCCGAATCTCGGGACGCGATTCTTTTAAGGGGGGAGGGCTGTAACACCCTAGGTGTTTATCACTAATTAAGTAGTGGGTTAAAGCTCAAACATGATAGATTAGTGGAGGTGACGATGCCAATGTCAAACCTATCGAAATAAACCATAACTTAAACTTGGATTTGCACCCTTGCTTACATATAGGCTCAATTGAAAGATATATGCTTGGGTGTGTTATCAAAGTATCTTCACATGTCTCACATCAAGAACTATCTATATTGATCCCTGGAAAAGTTTCATGAAGTTTGGAATCAAAAAGTCACATGAAATGATAAGCTATATGCTTGTTGGATTATAATTGAAACATGCCTTACATCCCATGGGAACTAGTGTTGTGCAACATACAAATGTAATATGTGCAACACATCTTGGACACATGTGGAACACCCTAGTGGAACATGTGTAGCATGTATCTTGAAACAACCACATGAAATGACTATAGCATTTCACTTGAGTTCTATGTTTTAAGGCATGTGAGGCCTACACTTTTGTGCAACCTATGCATGGTGAGTATGTTTGGCCTCTACAACACCTTAACTACACTTAGGGAACTTAATGGAACAATGTTCATGTTGATCATTTTGCCTAATTATGCTTCTAATTGGTGGTTGACCATGTATGGACCCTGGAGCCCTATGGTTTGACCATTTCAAAAGTGTGACCTAGAAGCTTTGCATGACTGTGTACCCTTTGACAAAGTTGTAGGGAATTTTATAAGGAACAAACTTTGTTTAAGAGTCAAGTCATGAAAATGGGTGGAACATGCTCAAAAATGGCCCACAAGTTAGAAATGGGGCTGAATTCAGCACGTAGAAATTAAAAGCCTGATTTCAGTGTCTTCGACATTGACATTCCGCGTTCTCGAGTTTTCGTTAAGCAACTTGAGTAGGTCCAAATGTAAAAGTTGGAGCTTAGATCTTGGAGTAGGATATACAAAAAGGTGACATTGATTTGACCACTGTTGACCAACTAATTGGAGTAAAACACTGAAGTTAGATTAATCATTGACAATATCATATTGACACTTAATTATCTCATGATCTAGAGCTCAAATCACCATGGCCCTTAAACAGAACTTGAAGATCTTTGGGTGTGCAACAAACTTTGTAATTGGACCTTGGCCCAAATTTGACTGGAACCAGCCCAAACAGGGACTCCAAGTTGCATACAGCGATGCACACCACGTGCTCGACGTTGGGCTCCAGTGGACGACGCGTGGCCAGGACGTGGAGACCATGCGCGGGTGAAGCTCCTGCCTAGCCTCCACGCGCCCCGGCCTCTTCCAAGGTGGACGTCCGAGTTCTCCATTCGCCCCTCCCCTCATCTGTGCTCGCTCTCCCTTGCCACCCCTGGCTCTCGCCTTCCCCGCTTCAGCGTCCGCACTGCCGCTCGCCATGGCCGACGCCATGCTGCCGCGGTCGTCTCTCCCTCCCAGTGCCTCTCCGGCCGAGCAATGCAGCCCTATGTGTGCGCACGCATCCATGGTGTCTTCCCCGCCATTCCGCCGTCGTTGCTGGCCGCCGATGCCAAGGCCTGCATCGTCGTGACCGGCCACCGGTGCGGCATGCCGCACGCGCGCGTGGTCAGGAGGCCATGGGCCACCTCGGCCCGTGCAGATAGCCCTAGCGGATGCGCCGAGACCCCGGGAAGCCTCTCCCCCATCAAGCCGCCAACATCCCGTTCTCCGGCCGACGTCCCGCCGCCCTCGTCCGCCGCCGGGCTGCGGCTCCCGTGGCCAACCTTCCACCGGCCATCTCAATCCGTGATTCGACCTCCTTCGGGCACGGTTGGGTATGGTGATGCTCTGGGAGCCTCGATTCTCCGCTGATGAGTCCTGGGGCGGCGTGAATCGCGAGCTCCGGCGAGCTCCTCTGTTCCGGCCAGGGGAAAGGTGAAGAGGGACGTCGGGCATGAATTCGAGAAAAACAGGGGGTTAAGTGAGGAGATGCAGACTCATTTGAATAGTGCCTAAAGGATCTTTCGGTGATGACTTATTTAGTGAAGAGTTCAAGGGTCCCGGAGTAAATGTGTTTTCCCTTTTCTGATATTCTTTTCTTTTATACATATAAATCGGTTGAATCGTTAAAAATTAATATCTCGGGCTAGGAAATTCCAAAAATAGTAAATGGGGACTTTTTGGAAACCTTGGGAAGAGATCTTTGTAGTAGAGTCATAAAAGTCTATATGTTTGTAGATATTTTCTGATGTCCTTATTTAAGTTTTAAAAGTGCTCTAAAAATGCCTCTAAACTTGACCAGAGCAAGATCTGGAGTTTTAGAACTCCAAAAATAGTGATTCTTGTTTTGTTAATTTTGTGATGACATGTACTTGCTAGGAAAAATATTAAACACACTATTTGTTCACTGTTTTCTTAGGGTTTTGATTGGACCTTGATAAATAAGGAATTTACATTATATTGCTTATCATTTTTATATCTTGAGTTGTGATGCTCCATTTGGTGTGAAATTTTTATGGTAGGCTTGTCATGCTATGGATGTACTGTTGTATAAATTTCATAGCCATTGCTTACTGTATGCTCAAGTTATTGAGTTAACTTGTTTATGGCTTAATAAATAGCTTATAAATAATATATAAATGATAAAATAGAAAATGTTGTTCCATTACCTTAGTATGATGTTTCTCTATCATATTGATTCATAATATGGCCTTGTGTTCACAGAAAATATTGAGTTTTAGGTTTAATTTACTTTCACATGAATTCTTGCTTTAGCAACTTGTCTTTTTCATAGAGGTTGCTATACATATCCAATTGGAGTGAAATTTGTACAGTAGACTATTGAGAGGATATGTGAGCCACTGTAATTTTTGTAGAATTTATTATGCACTTTTGATAGGTGTTCATAATTCCACCTAATTATCCAAATAAATTAAGAAAATGCATTAAAAGAAATTATTTAGGAATGGACACTATGTTTTCTGATGTTCATTAGTCATGTGTGACATGTTGGTAAAGTTGGTTTTTGTCTAATTATATGTTTGCAACATAAGTTAATAATTATTTCTTGCAAATGAGGTTTCTAGATAGATCTAGGAACTTAGTAAAGTTCTTCATGATAATTTGCTTTATTATGAAACTTGTTTATACAAAAGTTGTAGATAATTTATATATCTAGATGCTGTTAAAATTTGGTGGCATTTGGACATGTGGTTTAGGAGTTATAGATGTTTAAAGTTGGGGTACAGAATTGCTTGCTCTCTGTCTTGTTAGACCAGTTTCTGTGTTTGTGTAAATTCGACATATTAAACTTTGGAATCATGCTGTGATGATTATAAATGAAATGTAGAGAATTTCATAAGCTTTCCATAATGTCTTCTTGCAAGTCATTTGGAATTGTATATCTCCAGTTATGATTAAATTACTTAGCTGTTGTTCTGATGCACAGAAAGTGGCAAATTCTAGTCTAGTGATTTGATTAACTTTGCCATGCTTGTGTATTGAAGTGTGACACCTATCTTTGATGGTACTTGGTTTGGTAACCTAGGATCTTATAAGGCTTGTGTCTTGATTAATGTGCTTGCCCTCTTCTATGTTATGTCTTCTTGAGGATTAAGTTAATTAGCTCTAGGGTTTAGGCGAACTTTGGTATGCTTGTTTGATTACTTTGTTCATTGCACTTCTATGCATTCATGCATATGCATTGTTGCACCTTATTTAGGTACGTTAGCTGAAGCACGTGAAGGACCTAACGTGGAGCCAAACCTAAAGATGGAGTTGGTGGATCCATCCCGAAGATCGAAGGACCGGACAAGTGGTAGATTGGAAGATGCTCGCCAAGCGAACTCATCTGACATACTCTAACTTGAGTCGGATCCCAGGCAAGCCCCGGAGCATTATAAGCCTCCTATCTTTAAAGCAATTAATTCTATATATGTTATAAGTATTGTTGCATTAAGTGATAGGAGTTGGTTGGAAACCCTTGCTGCATTATATCATTCCTTGTCCAGATATATGAATCCTTGAATCCTACATAGACTAGGATCGAGTAGATGCTTAGCCCTGCTTTAAGCGGTAGAAGTCAGGTGATTTCCTGTCACCTGCGAGATGTAGGGATATTCATATATGGCACGGTTGGCTATATTTGCTATCGTGGAATGGAACCATGTGTTAATAAAATGAAACGAGACCGGGCGGGATGACGATAGTGAAGCAACAAGGCATGGAGGTCTTGGGTGTGAATCTATCCCCGTCTGAGTCGTTTAAGGACCGATTCGCTGTACGTCCTTGAGTCATGTTGAACGCAGTCTAACACTTAGTTGGCCGGATAAGTCGTTCCGACCGCGAAGCCGAGTAATGTGATTCAGGCCGGGAATCGAATGGTAGGTTGCTTCTTGGAGGAGAGAAAGGATGTGCTTGGGGACATTGGCGTGAGACCAAGGGGGGGTTAGAGTCCCTATCACCTGGCAGAGTGTCGCCCTTGGGGTCGCGACATTATTCGGACCCGCGATTCCTGAATCATATGAAAAGGTGGCTTGTGCGACCCTGGCAGGGGCCTGCGCGGTGAGTGTTAGAAATACCCCTCCAGCTGGATAGGAATTCGATTCGAATCGCCGTCGCTCCCGGTTAGTGAGCACTTGACTTGAGCAGCGGCAACGTAGATTCAATTAAATTGAACGAATGGTTAATTGGATCACGATGAAAAGGTTGCCTCAATTTATACCTGCTATGGTTAATATTGTTTGCTCCTAATAAAGTGAGTGCTCTAGTACAGGTTCTAATATAGATGATAGGTTAATGATAATTAACTTGATGCTTAAGCATTAATGATTGATCATCTATATTAAGCTTTTATGCAAAATGTTGTCAAGCTAGCCCCACTTTATATCAGCCTTGCATGATCCTTGGTGTCACTTTATTTCTGGTTTCTGACGGGTAAGTCTAGCTGAGTACCTTCTCGTACTCAGGGTTTTATCCCCACTTGTTGCAGGTTGTGATGTATCATGGCGTCTGCAAGAGTTGGTTGGCTCCTGCCATAGAGGCGGAGTGTGATCACGGGCATGATCCTTCTGAGTTATCTTCTCTCTAATGCTTTTGTTGGAAGTCGACCTTCGTACTGGCATGTATTTGAAATAAGAATAATGTTAGTTTCAAATTACTTTGCTTCCGCTACTTTTGAACTTAAGTTGTAATAACTATGTTGAACTCTGATGTATATTCAATTACTTGTGAAATGGTTGTAACATGTGACTTGTTATGTTGAATCACTACGATCTTGGCTGGTATGTTGGTTGGTTTGAAATCCCTCGTGATTTCATTGGACTACCGGAGTTATATGGGCTCAAGTGCGAGAATTTGATCACTTCGGTGATTGTTTTTGTACTTGTGCTCTTATAATTTGGACGGTTCCGTTACAGTTTTGCCCCTACCCAAGGAAACAGCAAACGCAGTATCAAGCTCGTGTGCATCACACCACTGTGGATGACATCCCAGAAGGAGAACCGGTAACAGTTGGTATGTTTTCTATCAACAATCATCCTGCAGTAGTCTTGTTTGATTTCGGATCATCTCATTCCTTTGTAAGTCAAGCTTTTGTTAAGAGGCATGAGCAAAAGATAATTGAACTGGAATGTGCATATAAAATTAGTTCAGCTAGGGCTAATCTGTTGACTAATCAGATAGTTCAGGGAGTGACCCTAAACATATCAAACCGGCAATATAAGCTTAATCTGATAGTCATGCCAGGGTTAGTTTTGGATGTGATCATGGGTATGAACTGGATGAATAAGATGGGGGTAGTAATCGATGTTGGAGGAAGGAGTATCTCTCTCAAGGAACCAAGTGGAGAAGGCACCTTTCGATTGGTCCTACCTCGGAAAGTAGACCTAGCTAGCACGACTTGTGCGGTCCAAACTACTCTGCTAGCCCAGATTCCAGTGGTCTGTGAGTTTCCAGATGTGTTTCCGGATAAGTTACCTAGACTTCCACCAGACCGAGATGTTGAGTTTGCCATTGAGTTAATTCCGGGAACAGCACCGATCTCGAGAAGGCCCTATCGGATGCCTCCCAATGAGTTAGCCGAATTGAAGAAGCAACTCCAGGACTTACTAAAGAGAGGTTTGATTCGTCCTAGCTCGTCTGAATGGGGATGCCCCGCTCTGTTTGTGAAAAAGAAGAAGGATAACTCCTTACTCATGTGCGTGGATTATCGACCACTGAATGCAGTGACAATTAAAAACAAGTATCCTCTTCCTCGGATTGATATATTATTTGACCAGTTGTCTAAAGCCAAAGTGTTCTCTAAGATAGATTTGAGATCAGGATACCATCAGATAAAGATTAGGCCGCAAGATGTGCCTAAGACTGCGTTCTCTACCAGATATGGCTTGTATGAGTATCTTGTCATGTCCTTCGGATTGACAAACGCTCCTGCATACTTTATGTATCTGATGAATTCTGTTTTCATGCCAGAGTTGGACAAGTTTGTGATTGTGTTCATTGATGACATTCTAATATATTCAAAGAATGAAAAAGATCACGCAGAGCACCTCAGGATTGTCTTGACTAGACTCAGGGAACATCAACTATATGCAAAGTTCAGCAAGTGTGAGTTCTGGCTTAAGACAGTGCCTTTTCTCGGCCATGTGTTGTCTGAAAATGGCATTTCCGTAGACCCTAGTAAGGTACAAGAGGTTATGGACTAGAAGTCACCAATCTCGGTGCATGAAGTTCGCAGTTTTCTTGGTTTAGCCGGTTACTATCGTCGCTTCATATCGGATTTCTCGAAGATTGCCAAACCAATGACAAGCCTGTTACAGAAGGATCATAAATTTGTATGGACAGAGGAGTGTGAGGCAGCTTTCTGCACTCTGCGAAAGTTGTTGACCACTGCTCCTGTTCTGGCCCAACCGGATATAGAAAAGTCTTTTGATGTGTTCTGTGACGCATCTAAGAATGGGTTAGGATGTGTGCTAATGCAAAATGGAAGGGTCATTGCCTATGCCTCGCGTCAACTGAGGAAGCATGAAGTTAATTATCCTACACACGATTTGGAGCTTGCAGCAGTAGTGCATGCTCTAAAGATTTGGAGACACTACCTAATGGGTAATGTGTGTAACCTCTTTACAGATCATAAGAGTCTCAAATACATTTTTTACCCAATCTGAGTTGAACATGCGACAGAGAAGATTGTTAGAGCTGATAAAGGACTATAATCTAAACGTGCATTATCATCCCGGGAAGGCTAATGTAGTAGCAGATGCACTGAGCAGAAAATCACATGCTATTGATGTGCAACCGTTGTTTGAAGAAGGGTTCAATTTGCTACATCCTGCTGTGTTGCATAATCTTTAGATCAGTTGTACTTTAGAAGACCAGATCATTGAAAGTCAGAGGACAGATAAGGGAATCTTTCATATCAAGGAGAAGATGAAGAGAGAACTCACCAAACACTTTCGATTGGATGACCAAGGAGTGTTATGGTTTAAGGATCGCCTGGTGGTACCAAAGGATAGAGAGCTTAAGAACAAGTTGATGAATGAGACCCATCATTCTAAGCTATCTATTCACCCCGGAAGTAGTAAGATGTACCAAGATTTGCGACCCCATTATTGGTGGACTAAGATGAAAAAAGAAATTGCAGCATACGTTGCTCGTTGCGACATGTGTTGTAGAGTTAAAGCTCTTCACATGAGACATGCAGGACTTCTGCAACCCTTGTCTATACCCGATTGGAAATGGGATGATATAAGTATGGATTTCATCACTGGTCTTCCCACCACACAGAAGGGACATGATTCTATTTGGGTCATAGTAGATCGTCTCACCAAGACAGCTCACTTTCTGCCAGTTAAGACGACATTCAGACCACCTCAATATGCAGAAAAGTATATTGCTGAGATTGTCCGATTACATGGTATACCAAAAACGATCGTGTCTGATCGCGGTTCACAGTTTACCTCTCATTTTTGGGAACATCTTCATAAAGGTTTGGGTACTAGTTTGATTCGTAGTACGGCTTACCATCCGCAGACAGATGGGCAGACAGAACGAGTGAATGCTGTACTTGAAGATATGCTTAGAGCTTGTGTACTATCATCCCGAGGCTCATGGGAATCCTGGTTACCGTTGGCAGAATTCGCTTACAACAACAGTTACCAAGAGAGTATCAAGATGGCACCTTTCGAAGCTTTATATGGCAGGAAGTGCAGAACACCGTTAAATTGGGTAGAGCCTGGAGAAAGAAGGTTTTATGGAATTGATTTTGTAAATGAGGCGGAGAAGAAGGTCCGTATTATCCGGCAAAACATGCAAGCTGCACAGTCCCGTCAGAAGAGTTATGTAGACAAGAGAAGGAGGCCATTGGATTTCTAAGTGGGTGACTATGTCTATTTGAAAGTTACCCCCATGAAGAAGAAACGGTTTGGAATCAAGCAGAAACTATCTGCTAGATATATCGGACCATACCAGATTGTAGAGAAAAAGGGTCCCGTGGCGTACAAGTTGCAGTTGCCAGAAGAGATGAGTTCGATCTTTCCTGTCTTTCACGTATCCCAGTTAAAGAAATGTCTACGTGTTCCGGAAGAGAGAATAGAACCGTAGGGTATTCGGATCAAGGCAGACTTGGAATATCGTGAACAACCAGTTCAAGTTCTGGATACAAAGGACCGAGTCACTCGGAATAAAGTGGTAACAACCTACAAGGTTCAGTGGAGCCATCATGATGAGAGTGATGCTTCATGGGAAACGGGAGAATATCTTCAAACCGCGTATAAAGATTTTTACGATAAATGGTTCATAACTCAAAATCTCGGGACGAGATTCTTATAAGGGGGGAAGGGCTGTAACACCCCTGGGTGTTAAGCATGCATTAGCATCCAAGGCACTAGTCATAATCATCTCATACATGGTTATCATTGCATGCAATATAGACCCTTTTTAAATTTAAAGTTGAAAAACAACTACTCAAAACCCAAATGCTACATTTAAGTGCTAAGGAGTGATGAAACTTTGTGTAGCTACAATTTTAGATAATCTAGAATAAATAAACATGATTTTGGAGCAACTCTTGAATTCAAATTCCTTCAAATTTTGCTTTTAAAAATATTCTAGAAAAATGATTTTTTACTTAAAAATTTAGCTTTGAATCCCAAATTCAAAATCTATTTAGAATTTTGAAAAGTGCCCCGCACGAAAGTTGTAGAGAATTAAATTTTGAACAACTTTTATTTTGGGCAAAAGTTCTGAAAACCTCTTTTTCATCTTCAAATTCAAATTTGAAACAAATATAGAAATCTGAAAATTTATTTATAAAAGAAAAATCGGTTTTTTTCACTTTAGTGGGCCGCAGCCACCCTTTCGGCCCACCTGAGCTGGCAGCCCGGCCCGCGCCCGCGCCCGCGTCCGCGCCTGCCGCCCCCGCGCGCGCGCGACGCCGTGGCGCCGCGGCAGAGCTCGGCCGCCGCGTGGCCGGACGCCGACGACGCCGCGCGACACGCGCCCCTGTGGCCCCCGTAGCACCGCGCTCGCTTACCTCCCCTCCGCGCGCTCGTCCGCCTCGGCTGCTCCCTCCATTCCCTCCTCTCACCCCGCCAGCAGCAGCAGCAGCGCACCGCCGCGCCATCACCGGCTCCCGAAGCTCCGCCACCGTCGTCCGCGCTCGTGGCTGCTTCTCCGGCCGATTCCTCCCGGCCTTAGCTCCGCCCCGCTTCCCTCCACCGCGTGCGCGCCTCCACTCAGCCGCTCGAGCTTAGGTGAGGGCCAATTGGCTGCCCCCCTCCTCCACTGCCGCCATGGCCGCCGTTGGCCGGCGTGCATGGCCGGAGCTCCCTGGCCCTTCATGCCTCCTCCGGTCTCGAGCATCCGCTTCCCCTTCGCCTAGCGGTGCTCGCGCTCGCATTCTCGGCCGCCCCCGTGGCCTGCATTGGCCGGCCGACGAGCTCCCGCGCCGCCGTGCCGCCATCTCCGCCGGCGAGCCTCCTCCGGAGCTCCCGCGCCGCTCGGAGTTGGTGCGCTGGGTGCGTCTCGGTGCGGGGAGCACGTTGGTGCCCTCCCCGTCGCCGGAGACCTCACCGGCGGCGAGTTCGCCACCGGTCAGCGCCTCCCCCGCGCTGCTCTGTCTAGCCGGTGGGGTCCGTTGACCCGTGGGTCCCGAGTGTCAGCGTGTGTGGGTGCACTGCACCGTGTGTATTCAGCGTTTTCACCGGCGAATTTTTAAAAGAATTAAGGAAAATAATTTCTCAGAATTTTGAAACAGCTTTGAAAAATCATATCTCAAGATTTATAGCTCCAAAAATTATGAAACAAATTTTGTAATGTTCCTCTTGAATAGATCTATAGTTTAAAAATATCTCATGTTATTTTTGTAACACTTTGCTGTGCAAATTTATTTAATTGCTATAAATGCTGATATCTTAGAAAATGTGTAGTAAATAAAATAATGAAGGGAAAAATGTGATTCTTGTTTCTTTAATCTTTATTAGTGATGTACTTTCTAGGAAAAATATTAGTGAAGCATGTTCTGTGAGAAAATTCTGAAGTGTAGTTCAAATGCCTTTAATTGATAATCTTTGTTATTTTTAGTAGAGAGCTAAATTTGTATAGAACATACATGTGATAATTTTTGTAGTATGTTAGTTTACTGTTAGTAACATAGGAAAAATGTGAAATCTGTTGTTTGATACTTTTTCTAGTACAAAATAATTTCATGCTCATTATTATGCTATACTTTGTTATTTTGTACAAATAGTTTTACTTATTCAATTCTCATAAAAATTTAGTAGTAGGATAGTTAGGGTAAGAGTAATCTACTGTAATTTTTGTAGATTTTTATCTACACTAGAAATAGGTGTTGCTGTGTAACCCTAGTCAAAGAGGGAATAAAAGATTATTCTTTATGAGAAATTAAGAGAAATAAAATATGTTTGGTGTATCTTTGAAGCATCATTATGCCTTGCTGATGTTATGGATGAGTTAGGTTGGTAAGCTTTGGTAGCTTAGGTTCACTTGTATGTGTAGATGGTAGACTAACTAATAGAAGGATAAGGTGCATGTTTTAGGGTATATGTTCTTGGATGACGTTGACTACCTTGTAGAAGAAATAATTACATTCGAACTGCTCATTCCATGTGCTCATCTGCATCTCATGTCATCAAAGCACTCCACCACAATTCGATGCATTCTTCGCATGTTTGCTTATGCACTTACATCATACAGGATCGCAGGAGGAGTCGCAGGTAGCTGTACCGGAGGAGCAAGTTTGGACGGATCAGCAGGAACCCCAGGCACAGGAGGTGCCTGAGGAAGAAGAGTCAGGCGAGGAACTACCAGAGTGCGTTGACCACCACCCTAGCTCGTTTGAAAAAGGCAAGCCCCGGAGCATTTTAAGTCTCCTATTTTTATAAAAGTTGTTCCTTAATACATGAACTGTAGTTATATATATTGTTGCATTAAGTTATAGGAGTTGAGTGAAACCGTCGTTGCATTATTACCTTGGCCCCCGGATTATCTTTCACCCTGTTAGGTCAGGATCGAGTAAATTGCTTAGCCATGCTTAGACCGGTAGAAGTCGGGTGATTTCCTGTCACCTGCGAGTTATAGGTGGATACCGGGTTATGGTTAGCTGTAATTGTGATCATAAAAAGTAACCAAGTGTCGATGGATAAACGGAGACCGGGCGGAGTCTTATAGGGTTTTGTACTATAGTGATTCCGTCTGTGTCGATTAAGGACCGATCGTTGCTCGTCCCTCTTGTCATGTTGAACGCATGCCTCACATTTAGCTGGCCGAATAAAGTACCTTTCGACCGCGAAGCTAGTGACACTTTTCGAGCCGGGATAAACTCGGGTTGGCAGACTGGTGTTGAAGTGGGTGTAACGGGGACGCGAAGAGTGAGCCCAAGGTGTGTCCTGGCAGTCGGGCGGTCCCTGGGTAGTGCGATCCATGATTGTTATCCCGCGGCTTCTTGGAAAGTGTCATTGGTAATCTATGCGACCCTGACGGGGGAAACAGGGTTTGTGTGAGGAATAAATCTCCAGCTGGATAGGAATTCGATTCGAATCGCCGTCGCTCCCGGTTAGTGAGCACTTGACTCGAGCTATGGCATCGTAGTAACATTAAAGAAACACTGATGGTTAAGTGAATGATGTTGGAAATGCTAAACCTGATATGGTAATCTAGATTGCTAATGATAAATCAAGTGATTGTTCTAGCAATAGCTGCTTACCTAGTTTGAATAGGTTATACTAAAAGTGATGCAAAAAGTACTGGTTTAGTTTTTCATAACAACTCATGCTTTTCGCAAATGAGTCAAGCCAGTCCAATCTATAAAGCCTTGCATGATCCTTGGTGTCCTTTATTTCTGGTTTTTGACAGGTAAGTCTAGCTGAGTACATTCTCGTACTCAGGGCGTTGTTCCCATTGTTGTTGCAGATGGTCAGATGTACTATGGGTACTGCTCCAACTGTCTGTATCCGGCGATGGGCGACAACTAGGACCTGGGGCAAGGGTCACTCTGTTGTCTTATCTACTGCTTTTGTGGACCATGACTATCTACTGGCACTGTATTTGAACTAAGTGTGTGTAAAACTACTTGCTTCCGCTATGTTATTCTGAACTATGTTGTAATAATTTTTATTCAGAACTCCGATGTACTCCACTTTTATTGTGAACTCTATGTATCATGTGAACTGTGGCTGCTAAATCAGTACGATCTTGGTTGTATGTTGGTTGGTTTGAAATCCCGCGTGATTTCACGGAATCTCGGGTTATACGGGTTTAAGTTTGGTAAATTAACCGCCTCGGTGGAAGATTTTTCTGACTTAATCTCGTATAATTACGTTGATCCGTTACAGCATATCATGTTAAAGTCCCCACAGATCATCCAGGGGCCTTGATTATTACTTCTGAACTGTGTGAGCAGGGCCGTAGCAGAGGAGGTGCGGCGGGTGCGACGCCCTAGGGCCCAGCTTGCTAAGGGGCCCATACACAGATATGTGTATCCCATATAATGTCCATTGTCTAACCCAACAACGGCCTTATCACTCTATCATGATATTGTCATTGCTCATCAATTAACTCCTCTGTATATATACCTTTATACAATTGCATATTAGCACATACTCCCTTCATCCTAAATTATAAATCATTCCAAGAATCTTAAAGAGTCAAAGCATCTTAAGTTTGACTAAAATTATAGAAAGAATTACAAAAATCTATGATATCAAATAGATATAGTATAAAAATATAATAACGAAGAATCTAATAATACTTAAGAGCCGTTCAGCTGTGCTGATAAGCCGACTGAAAAACACTGTTGGCTGATTTGTTGTGAGAGAAAAATACTGTTCCGACTGAAAAAAATAAGCTGAAAAAGACGGGTTATAAGCCGAATGAATAGGGCCTTAGTTGGTATCATAAATATTATTATCTTATCATATAAATTTGGTCAAACTTAAGATGCTTTATCTATCCAAGATTCTTGGAATGACATATATGATGGAGGGAGTATATAATTAAGCATACTAGGAGGATTCTCCGCGCGTTACCGCGGGTATGAAGGAGAAATCTATGTTTTAGCATTCTGATATGGACAACTAAATATATCTACTACTATATTACGTGCATGAAGTTGGAAAACGAACTACTACTACGTATGCATGTACATGATTAGCCGGTGTTAATTGAAAGAGATAAGTGGATGACGTGGTGTAAGAAGGTTCAAGATAATAGCTTAGCAGAGTTTATGTTAATTGCTAAGGATAAGTGGATGACGTGGCGTAAGGAGGTTCAGGATAATTAGCTTAGTGAGATTATATATATATATATATATATATATATATATATATATATATATATATATATATATATATATATATATATATATATTGCCCTAGGCCCAGTGTGTGAGTTCAGCTAGAAACGCGATCTTGTCAGCATCTTCCTGTGGCCCGTAAACAGCTGTAATCAACCAGTGATCCTGGGATCCAACAGCCCGCAGACGCACAGAAATGGAGAAGACACCCACCTCAATCACCGTGAGCACCCAGGAATCTCTAACCCAAGCGAACAGCACACCCCCATCTCAGGCCAAGTGTGGAAGGATGGTTAAATGAAGTACCACCGGTCATGGCGACATGCATACTGTCAACATGGCTGAAAAGCTATATTTGCTGTTCCATTGGGTGCTTCAAATTTACAGAACTCCCATGCAAAGACGAGGCCAATGGTGTGCGTTTTTACAGCAAAGTAACGCGGAGTCAGTACGGCATTGGCACTAGGCATTGGTGTGGGGTGATGTTTTTTTTTTTTGAATTCATGGGGTGATGGGTTGGAAAGGAGCAGGAGTAGTATCTATCTGTCACTGTAGCCCGGCGTTAATCAGATGCTGACTCGCGTGGCCACAAGTGAGTCCGACAGGCGCACGCGAGGCTGACTTTATTTGTTTTCTTCTCACAGAATGCTAATAATATATCTAACTGTTGGTTGTATGTTATTATCATATCATATATATTGCATAATTATGGATATGTTAGGATACATAGGACTAATTATTGTAAGCTAACTAATTTTTAGCCCTAGCTCATCCAAACAGAGAGCTAATATAATAGATGATCTAATTTATTAGCCAAGCCTACAACTAGTTGTTAGTTAACTAGCTAAGCTAAATTGAGTAAATTTTTAGCCCTAGCTGATCTAGACATGCCTATATATGACTTTTAGAGCTTGTGCCAACTTGTTGATGGACTTATACTTTCGATAAGAGAAACTAGTTCAAATTCAACATGGCAAACAAATTTTACAGTGAAAACGGATTGTCTCATCTGCAGCAAGAAAGAAAAACAAACAAACAAAGTGAAAACGGATTGTCTCATCTTCATCAAGAAAGAGAAACAAATAAACAAATTGGTCGCGTCTATAACATTATCACCTTTTTAGGTCTTATTTGGATCAATTAGCTGCTAAGGCCTTCCATAGTGTGTGCTTTGAGTGATGCCCAAGGAGGAGAGATAAAATTTAGGCACCACTCTACACACTGCAACCAGTGATACCATCTTAATGCGATGCTTTAAAGTTTAGGAGCGGTGCATGAACATGCGTCGATGCCCAAATATTAAACAACACTATATTGTAGACCAACAGACGAGATAATCAAGTTCAAGAGAAGAGGGAGAAGCAATATTTTATTGTACATGGACCCCCAAACCTAGATAGCTTCGGTGCAATAATTTTTAGCACACTGCATCTCTTTGGGCGTCGGTGCTCAATCCTGCGCGTGGGGCCCATATATTTTGTGGCATCACTCCCACGCCGCAGAGGGTCTAATAGTTAGGTAGCTAATAGCTCATAACTAGTATTAGTTGCTATTAGCTGGTTTGACCTAATTAGTGAGATATAATTGTTAGGTTGGATATTAGCTAACAATTAGATAGACTATTAGTTACAACCGTTTGGCAAATAATCTAAATATTTGCGACTAGCTATTAGTTCTAGGGATCAAACAGAATTTTAAATCAGCATGCGACTAAATAATATTATATATCGTCCTCGTCATTTGTCTTGGCTCGATAAGACCACAAGTAGATGATAGACAGATCAATCACGTCAAATTATATTTTTTTTTCTATTCCTATATTTAGAATACCGCGTCTCACAGAGGCCGTATATATACCACACATAGACACATGCTGTCACCAGCCACCAGCTCTATTATATATAGGCCCTGTTCTGAAGAACAAGCTGAAATATTGTTTCGACTGATTTTTTTAAGAGAAAAATATTGTTCTGGCCAGGTTATAAGCAACGTTGAGTGCTCCGCTGTCCCCATCGCGTCTGGGAAAAAATAAATAAATCATACAGTATATATACTGCTGCAGCGCGAGATCGGTGCTGCAGCTAAATGGGCGAGCTAGACCCACGCGGACGCAGGCAATTGCGCTAGCTAAATGCCGAGCGAAAATATGTGGAACTTGTTACTTGTGGATTGGCCTCTACCAAGTCTGCGTCGAGCAATGGGCAAGTTCAGGCGGCCATGCCTCGAGGCCCTCATTTTGTGGTCATGTGGACGATACGTCGATATGTAAGATCAACCATGATCGCCAGGACAGCTGCCCACTACTATTATAGTATTATTATTAAAATGCAAAAACAGACATGACTAGTGCCGGGCGTCCACCAGCTTGTCCTTGCACCATGGATATGGATCCAACAAAAACCAACTCCAACCATGGTTGCCAGGTTCTTGCATAATCTGCGCCCCCCATGCATGCAGTTGCGGATCAGATGCAATCTGCAGCTCCGTTTAATGATTCAGGAAAACCAGACATGGACGTCAGGCCCGAATGCATCGGCGCATCACCATCCACCAGTAAATTGATGCAAGGCCCACACGACAAATGCCATCCCCAAAAGTCTGACACCACCAAACACTTTATGCATGTCTGAAGACAGAAACGGCATGAATGACAGAGGACCACGCTATGGGTGTGTTTAGTTCTTTGGCTACTGTAGCACTTCGTTTGTATTTATTAATTAGTGTCTAATTATGGACTAATTAGACTCAAAAGATTTGTCTCGTGGTTTTCTACCAAACTATATAATTAATTTTCTTTTTCGTCTACATTTAATGTTCCATACATGTGTCCAAACATTCGATGTGAATGGAAATCTCAAAAATTTTTATGAACTAAACGTGGCCTATGTCGCTATTGTGTATATTATCACGTCCTTGCGTGTCGCGACCATACAGTACGTGACTTCAGAGCCAGGGAATCGTGTCACGATATCGCATGCATCAATCACTGACAACGGTGGACACATATATAATTTTTTTGCTACAAGCAGCAAAACAAAGAATTGAGCAACCCGCTTTGTCAAGATCTGTGTGAACCAACAACTCACATTAACTACAACCGCCATGCCCCTCCCGAGAAATTTACCTCCTTTCTCATTTCAAGGATGCCTTACCTCCGTTTTCATTTCAGGGAATGATTTGTGGAGGTCGTGCCACAAGAACACGGAACCATTTGATTTGATTGTTACCTAAGTTCATTCAGAGACTACGAATGGCCGAGGCATTGCTCCGTACCAAAGTAATATACACTTCAGATGGCAAGGACACTCGTTGTGTACTGAGTTGGTATGAAATAGCTGTATACTGATCGGTCGGGAAAAGGAACAAGAGAATTTGGTCAGAGCAAAAGAATAAGGATGTTAGGTAAAGTGAGGGCAAGGCAATTGACTGGTCAAATAGAAATTTGACTTGGAAATGGGTACATTTATGAGCATCTAAGGGGCCCAAGGTAGGTCAAGGACTACTATAGCCTCATCAAGGAGTCCCCACTGAGCAGACCCTAGCACCTTACATCAACGGTTGCAGGTCATTTCTGCATTTGACCTGGCAAGAATGGAAACATGCGTACGGGTAAGACACTTACTAGCAGTGTACCGAGCTTCAATTCTGAAGATGCTTGGAACATGAAGTTTGCCTATCAGATTATCACAGCACAAGAATCCTGTTTGCTCGATCTTTCACGTCGGAAAGACTCTTCATTGCTTATCACACGAGGGATGTTCCATGTTCCATATGCATGGCCTGATATTTTTCCGCCTGCAATAGGATGGTAAACATGACAGCGCTCCAAAAATAAAAACAGATCAGATAAAGAAACGAACCTAAAATATCTTTCCTACCTTCCTTTGTAGCTTCCTCACATCTTCTCCAGTAACTACCTGCGAGACTAGGCTCCAATTTCTTTGAGAAGCTCTCATATTTCTCTTCAGCCTCGCCTATGCACTTGGCCTACAACAGCCATGGCAAGTATTACCATTATAAACAGTACTGTTCAACATATGACTAATCAGTATATCCAGTAAACCTATCACAAGACTGTACAAGAGAAATATGCCTTAGGGGCATTTGCTCCCATGCAGTGCACCCATCTCCAAGCACATCCAAGGGTCATGGGAGTGGGAGCGCATGCCCCTAAGGGGAAAAAAATGCGTCCGTGACCTATCTCTGTAAGGCAAATAGTGGCAATAAGGAATATATTTTTCTAATGTACAATGGCTATCAGCTGCTGGTTCTCAGTTGACATCCAGTGAATTTGAAACTCAACCTCCAAGACATGTTACTTGAGACAAGACAGCAAGTCCAAAATAATTTCATGGAAGTTTCAATCATGGGTGATCGGTGTTTATAGAAACAGCGTGAAGCTTTACATCTTCAAGGGCAAGGCCCCAAGTGTTTCTTCTTGGAAGGAACAATTCAGAAGTGAGCTAATCCTGCATTTACCCAGAATACAAGGAGAGCTCCATCCTCTGATTAACATGGTTCAGTTTTATACAGTTTCTCTTTTAGTGTATCCTTTTTTTCTTTCCTTTACACAACCTTGTATTTTGTATAAAAAAAAAAGATCTTGCTGTGGGGAACTCCCCAGTGAAAAATAAAAACAAACAGGACACATCAAACCAAACTGACAACAAAAAAATTGGGGACAAAAACTGTAGTATACTGAATGTCATAGCAACATTTGAAATTTAAAGAGAGAGGTTTTTTAAAACACTAACTTCTACTTTATTATGCTCATTGCAATATCAGGAATTTTTCATTTGTGCTCATCCTAATTCATAGTGCAGATTAATTTACTTCGAACTTAAAATTCTTTATAGAGGTAGGCTACTCTACTCCACAATCCACTCAAAACCTGTTGCGCTGATTTTAGTGGTTTCATGATTGGATCTAACTTCCAATTTGCCTCAGACAATGCTCCCCCTTTTTATTTTGGTTATTGAGGGTATAAACAGGTACTCGATAATAGTATCTTAAATTTTGAATCAAGATGATTGATACATAAACAAAATACCAAAACGGCACGCAATGTGCTTATGCCTACATAACTCACAATTTTGCAAGGGAAATAAATTGAATATCTGATAGCATTTGAAATAAAGGAATGAAGGAGTGACATTATCAGGAGAGATATGTGCCATTAGTTAAACATATAGACTGTCTTTTACCCACCAGCATATTCGGTGCCTCTAATGGTCCATATATTGCAGCAAACATGCGAAGGATATTGAAAGTATTGTTCATAACATCATCCTACAAAACAAATTGAACTTCTTCAACAGTTAGACCTACACTGTACAGCTAAGATTAGAGAGACAACATCAGTATTCAGTAGCCCAACTTACCTCATAATCATACCTGCAAGATATTAAAAAAAACAAGTCATGGTTGAAACAGCTATTTCAATTGATGACATGGCTTGTAAAACCAAAAAAAAAAAAGTCTGAAAGTTATTCATAGTTTCTGTTCAGCACATGGTGCATCTAGGCCTATATTGGCCCCTGAGGACTCTATATATACATTTTTTTTCTCGAACAATGCAGAGGAGCTGCATGTCATTTCATTAACAAGGAAAGAAAGGTACAGGACTGTATATACATTGATATAACAAGGCTACTAATCTGATGATTTTCCCACAAATCATACTAAGGTACACTATAACAGTACATAAGTTGTTGGGTTTCTATTTCCGCAGATCCTTTAATAGTTAGGTTACATGATAACTAAAGCACAATGTCATTTGAAATAAAATGATTGTTTCAATTTACATACAACACCGACATCTCATATTTGCAAAAGTTCCAACAGAAGCACTAGTTCCATCTGAAACCCATGCACTACCTTGCCTCAGATTTTACAAGTTTGCCGAATCATCAATGACAGATTTTTTAAAAGCAGGCAGCTCTCACCATTTCGAAATACTGTTATGCATGTGAGAGTAAGATTCAGAGCATACTCACAGGTCATCAGATATCTCAACCAAAAATTCTGAAACTGACAAGAAGTCCATATGCAATTCATTGACCTAATAAATAAACAACAAAGAAAATGATGCCATGTTTTAACAACAGGAGTCAGAATAGAATTTAGTAGGTTATTAACAAAGAGGCATGCATACATGCTGACCAGTAAGTTGAAACATCAACAGGTTAAGAACTCGATAGTCAAATGATTTGAGATGGATTGCCTTCATGACATCTTCAATCGAGATCTACAAAAAAACACTAAGCATTATATTTGAGGTTGCCAAGAGGAAATATTGTTTATGTTCAGTTTCAATAGATTTGAACTATAAAATTCAGTAAGTTAATTATTAATGGATTTAATTTTAATTCAAGTACTAATATAGTTTGTTACTTGGCATCCATTGCTTCCTCTTTGAAGTATCAAGAGCGTACAGCTTTTCAAAAGAAAAATGATCAGGTCTGATCAAATTTGATAGATGATCTACCGAAACCATCGCTATTATCAGGATACTTAGAAAAGTCTCTGCATACCTCCTCATTTCTTAGTAATGCTTGGCAGAGCTTCCTCTCTAGAGACCAATACTGAATGCCTGATTTGAGTTCAGTTCGCAATCTATAAACAATAGAAAATAAAGTAACTTAGCTCAAATATTAGTGAATCTACGTATTACATAACAACTACATAGAGAAGAAGCTTCCAACCGATCTGTCATTAATCCTTGACACTGAAGAAGGTCTTCAAGGGGTTCAATCATTTGAGACAAGGATGTTTCATTGAGAGCTTCTTCTTTCTTTCCCAACACCTGTACGGTAGATAAGGTGGCTAATATATACACTATAATACAAGGCCTATGTAGATCAGATTTAGCAAAACTTGCATTCTATATCTATATGTCTTATTTCACTATTATGCAGGTCTTACTTTTGAAGTGTTGCCATCTGGGACTTGATGTAAACAGTCTTCATTTGAAGCATCTAACTGCAACAAGAAATGTTTAGTTTGTCCAATGAAGAACATAAACCATAAGAAGAAAGTTTGAAGCACGTTTCAGGAGAAAAACCTGATATATATAGCTCTCGGTGAAAGAAAGAACAGGTAGATACTTGAAAATGGCTTGTGGCTTGTTAACATCCAAACCATGAAACATAAAGTACGATCTACACTGTTTTCTCAGGAAGGAAAAAAATATGACTTTAGGAAACATAATTATCTGGAAGTGCCCAAGATAGACTCATGGCCCAAAAAAAAGACATGTTTGAACAGGGAAAATCGAAATTTAGAACAACAAGTGATCCAGTTTCTCTATAAGACTAATAAAGAAACGGCAAAATACATTCCAAGTTAATTTGCTACTTTGACATGGACTTAATGCCTCTAAGCAGGTTCGACTGTTTTGTAGCACATCCATTGCAGAATCTCAAACAAAAGGCAGTATGACAGTGGTTTTTTTAGAGGAAAAAGTAAGGGAATCCCCTAATGTGGTAAAAAATTAATGATGTAATAAAAGCAAAAGCAAACATGTCCTCTTGAGAAAATAAAAGAAGAAGAACTAAAGGAGGGCCCAGAAGACCTGGGTCACTCCAGGATTAAGTCATGACAGTGTTTCCATTAAGGATTTTATGGGTACCAACTACAAAGAGTACGTACAAAATCTTCAAGTGTAGACTTAGCTCTTGTCATCGCATCAAAACCAACCATTGGCACAGCCTGAATGGTTGATTTCTCGGCATGCATCTTAAACTTCTTAATTGGCTGGAGTAAACCTCCAGAAGATATATCTTGATTAGCTGCGGTTGAAAGGATCTTATGTCTTATCAGAGTTCCAGACCCAATCAACAAGAAAATTTCCAGATAAACTCATAAGGTCAAGGTAAGATCATCATTACTTCACAACTATCACTACCACTACCTTCCAGATGGGTGAGATGCCGCACTTCTTCCAAAGTATCAGGAGTAGCCTAATAAAGAAAGGTCTCCACTATGATTTCTTCATAGAAAACACATGGATAAAAGTGAACAAGAAGTTGAACGGTGTCACTAACATTACCTTTGCTAATAGCTCAGAGACCAAAAGGAACTTATTCTCCACGGTAAGAGAATAAAACGGTTGCACCTGCGCAAAAGATTTTCTGATCATAATTTTGAAAGAAGTTCTAGTCTTCTAGATGCACCTAGTGTCCCATTTCAAAAGGCACGGGAATACTTGATGTGTCAGCAGGTGATACCGAATTCAGAGGAGCAACGAAAACAATAAAGCAAACTAGTGTGATGAATCTGATCATCAAAGCAAGGTAATGAAGTAACTGCGTTGCATTACTTTAGTTAAATAGTAATTAAAAAATGTTAGCTAACAATAAGCCACAGCAAAATTCAATAGATTATGCAAAGCACCTACACTGCTGTCCGCTCATGACCAATGTGGCAGATCAATGCATATGTAGCTTGTCATTGCCAACAAAACGTCAGACCGGGCGAGCGCTGTGAACACACGACACCAATCAACGGCAGGTCAATACAACATTCAACATGTCATCAAATCGATCGGAAGTCACACTGCAGCGAGCAACGTGTGCGCAAATACACAACCGAAACCGTCCTCATCGACAAACCCATCAAAATGCAAAAAAAGAACAGCACATACGCTCTTAAACCCGTTGCCTAACCAAAAGCCTCCGCGAGGGACGAAGGCAGGGAGGGGCGGCGGAGGGAGCCAGGGCCCCTATGATATCGTAGACACACTCCATACCATATCAAATCAAAGGAAAATTGAAGTGTAGCCGCCTAGTTATTCATCTATTTTGCCCTTTCGCCCCTGCGCGAGGCCATCGGCTTCGGCGCACTCGTAAGGATCACGCTCGTACACATCCGAGTCGATTGAATTCGTAGAGACATAGGAAGAGGGGCGACCCCAAAAACCGTACCATGAAGAGGAGGAATCGGGCGAGGAAGCGGTCGGCAGCAGCGCCGGCGCCGCCGCCGCGGCCGGAGTCGGTGTGGGAGAGGCCGCGTGAACTCATGAGGGAGAGCACCCTCTGCACCTTCTCGAGCTCCAGCAGCGCCTCCATTGCTGCTCCTCCCCCGCCCTCCCCGGCTCGCCGCGGCTCCGCTTCTCGCAGTCTCGCGCTCGGTTTGGTTCGGTTTGGTTCGGTCTCGCGAGACTAGCAAACTTCATTCGGCGAGAAATGGAGAAGGGAAATAAACGGGAAATGAGGCTGAGTTTGATTGTGGGCCTCCAGTTGGGAAATGCAGCGTTGCCCGTTGGGCTCCAATTTCCAAAATCCTAAGGCCGTGAACTCTCCTCATTTTCTCGAGTTGGTCTTGGCCAACGGGCCGTCAGGAAAGAGCAAAAAGCCAGCAATTCCTTTTTCATATTTTCGGCTATTTTTAGGGTTTTCTTATTTTCGGCTTAACGAGCACTGTACGTACAACGTGCCGTTATCAATCTGAAATCCACCTGCGAACAGAAGTTCAAATTGTACGTAGCTCTTACAAACATACAAGTAGCTCCCAATTATAATGAGCAACAACATTGTACTCCCTCAGTTTCGAATCATAAGTCACTTTGACTTTTTTGGTTTATTCATTTTGTTATGTATCTAAATTTATTATTATATCTAAATACATAAAAAATGGATGTTAAAAAAGTCAAAACAACTTATAATTTGGAACGGAAGGAGTAACTATCCGTCCAGGGACACGCGTGCAAAATTGGAGTGTGTAGTGTTTCTAGAGACACGTCACATTAGAACGCTGAATTCCATTTACATGCTCTAATGTCTAATGACTAATCCAAACTCACGCAATGTGTGTGAGAGGCACCTATTTCAGACGTCCAACGGCCGACGCCCGGTTCGGGAAACGAAGTCCTGCGCCCGAAGGAGTACAAGCCTCATTGCCCCGCCCCCGTGCATGATATTCCGACTTCCGAGCCCAACCTGCCTAATTCCTACAACTACTGAGGGTGTGTTCACTTCGCGAAAAGTAGGTAAAAAATTACTGTAGCATCTTTCGTTGTTATTTGGTAAAATTTGTCTTATCATGGACTAACTAGACTCAAAAGATTCGTTCCGACATTTACAGACAAACTATACAATTAGTTATTTTTTTTACCTACATTTAATGCTACATGCATGTATCAAAAGATTTGATGTGATAAGTGGAAGAGGAAATATTTTGGGTTTGCATGCCAGTACCTGAGGGCAACTAGGATCGGTGCCGTGCCCTCTCCTTTTCTGCTGGGCGACACGTTCTTGCAATCTTGCCTTCTTGGGAAGGACGGCCACTCATCATGAGCATCGCCGCATGGGATTCAGAGTCGCAGATCCGGACTTGCCGGCCCAGAAAGCAACAGCTGACAGGAGCAACGGTGACGACCTGACCGCTAGACTCGCAGCCTGCACATGCGGCTTCTCAATGTTCTCGTCCTCGCCTGACATTTGTTGCTTTCTCAGAGAAGAAAATTTGTGTGTGGTGCTCACTGCTGGCCTTCCCGTCAATGTGTGGCATATACTACCAGTTCCAGGACGGCATCGATTGGATTGGAGGTTGGAGACGGGGAGGAAGTGCGATAGGAGGGCAGCAGCAGCGGGACTAACAAGATGTTTTACCAACTTAATAGAGTCCGTTAGATTGGCAATTAAATATGCCGTGTAACAGAACCGACCAAATTATAAGAGCACAAGTACAAAAACAAGCACCGAAGCGCTTAAATTTTCGAACTTGAGCCCATATAATCCCAGTAGTCAATCGAAACCACGAAGGATTTCAAACCAACTTGCTTACAACCAAGATCGCATCATTCAACATACAACATCATACGTTACATTTCGCAAGTAGTTCCGAAATAAGTTTACACACACGGAGTCGCAAATATTACAAACCAAGTTTATAAAGTAGCGGAAGCAAACACACACCAGTTGTTTAACTATTGCCAGTCTTGTTGATCAACAACCCGCAAAAGCATCAGGAAAATACATAAAGGATGATCACGCCCTAGTGATCTAGTCTTCGTCACCCGCAGGGTGGAGACAATTTTTGCAGAAGCCTTGGTAGAGCATATCATCTGCAACAGGAGGGAATAAACCCTAAGTACTGGAATGTACTCAGCTAGACTTACCCGTCGAAAACCAGAAATAAGATGACACCAAGGATTATGCAAGGCTTTCACAAGAGGCTAGCTGACATCACATTTTTGCATAAAGGCATAAGTAATTGAGACTCTTATAACCTGTACTAGCAGTTATTTTTATCATTTACCTGTCATCTATCTTAGCACCTGTACTAAGCATGCACTTGATTATAATCAAACAATTATCATTATTATATCCAGAGCAGGTATGAATTGTGGCAACATTATATCATTCCCTTAACCACCGGTTCATTTAATGAGATCTACGTTGCCGCTGCTCAAGTCAAGTGCTCACTAACCGGGAGCGACGGTGATTCGAATCGAATTCCTATCCAGCTGGAGGGGTATTTCTAACACTCACCGCACAGGCCCCTGCCAGGGTCGCACAAGCCACCTTTTCATATGATTCAGGAATCGCGGGTTCGAATGATGTCGCGACCCCAAGGGCGACACTCTGCCAGGTGATAGGGACTCTAACCCCCTCTTGGTCTCACGCCAATGTCCCCAAGCATATCCTTTCTCTCCTCCAAGAAGCAACCTACCATTCCATTCCCGGCCTGAACCACATTACTCGGCTTCGCGGTCGGAACGGCTTATCCGGCCAACTAAGTGTTAGACTGCGTTCAACATGACTCAAGGACGTACAGCGAATCGGTCCTTAAACGACTCAGACGGGCATAGCTCCACACCCAAGACGTGAAGTGTCTTGCGGCTGTACTATCGAACTCCCGCCCGGTCTCAAATTTCATTTTTAAGCATGGTTCCATCCACGATAGCCATAAAGCCACTCGTGACTCCTTCCTACATCTCGCGGATGACCGGAAATCACCCGACTTCTACCGTACTAAGCAGGGCTAAGCATTGACACGTGCCTAAACCTAATATAGGATTAAGTACGATATCTGGACAAGGACAGGTATAATGCAACAAGTGTTTTCATATAACTCCTACAACTTAATGCAGTAAACAATTAAAAGTACTTAAGATTAATTTATAAATCAGTAGGTTCAGGATGCACCGGGGCTTGCCTTTCAGAAAGGTAGAAGGCTGGTGGTCAGGACACTCAGGCAGGTCTTCTGCGGGAACTTCTCCGCCGGTTGGTTCCTCTAGCTGCTCCGGCTGGTCCTGGACTTCCTCCGGAATCACTGGCTCGAACTCGAGGAGTGTTATCCTCTCCGGAACACCTATTGCATGAGTGCACAATAAATATCATGGGTGCATAATGGTGCAACATGCTCGGAATGAAATGCATTTCAGCAATAAAAGTACTCTACTCCAGTCACTTTATCAGTACGTGCAAACCTCTTCTCCGGTGGAGAAGTACTTACCTAAGCTACTCAACCTAAGATACAGCTGTTCCTCTTCGGTTAAGGCCCTAACACCTAGCAACACAAGGGTAATATTACTTAGGTTACCACAGTAAGTTATTCTGGACAGCAGCTCAAAGATTCTGACATAACTGAAGATTCCTAACTCCAAAAGATATGATCTAAGACAATCTGGAAAGCTTATGAAATGCACCACAAAATGTTTTCAGACCATAACACTTAATTCCAAAGTTTACCTAGTCGAAATTTCAAAGTTTCAGAATCTGCTCTCTCTAAACAGAGAGCAGCCAATTCTGGACTGTCACTTAAAACAGCAATAACTCATAAACTACTAGCCCAATTGCCATCAAATTTTGACACAAGCTAGTTTAACCAGTTTACTACCACTTTGGTATTCACAAGTTTTCTAGCCAATACTTTTATTAAGGGTCAAACCTAGAAATACTACCAGCTGTCCAGAAAACCTAGAATTGCAAAGATTAAATATTTATTGATGTGGCAAACATCCCATAAGACCAAACTAATATTACCACAAGTTCACATAGGTCACAAAACACCAGAAAGTAAGGTTGGCCCACCTAAAATATTTATTTAAACTCATTTCTTAATTTACTTAAGTAATTAAGTGGAATTTTCAACATATATGTAAACTGCTCTTAAAATTCTACAAAAATTACAGGAGACCCTATGATCCAAAAAGAGGCTACTGTAAAAATTTGAACTAAATTTATTCACAGGAACTTCCTACACAAAATTCACAAGCCCAAAAGGCTGATTTTTGTATAATTAACAAAGCATAGGAAAAAGTGTCAAACAATAGATTTCCAAATTTTCTTGGGCACTCTAGGGTACCAAGACCTTCTCCAAAAAGTTATATGAACATTGCACATGTAGAAAAATTACAAAAATTCATTTAAGTATTTCCTAAAATAACAAGATAGCATTATAACATGAAAAGTACTTAAGCACTACTGCCCAAATTTTTACCAAAGCTAGAGCAAGTATAAATTAGCCTACTCACCAAATTTCATAATTTTTGGAACACTGAAACTCAAGATATGATTTAAACAAGTTTGCATGTGAATTAAAACACATTTTAAAGACCTATTTAAATATCCTAGAAACTACACATCACATAACCAAATCATATTTTTCTAAAATACTACACATCAAGCAGATCCTAACAAAATTTATCTCAAAATTTTTGGGCAAGTAAAACCCTAGATCTACAATTTTCAAACAACCACTAAAATCTATGACAAAAAGAAAAAAGAAAACAAAACTGAACCCTAATAGCTACAGTGCCGGGCCGGCTCAGTTCACCAGCGCGGCCCAGCCAGCGCGCAGCCCGATCTGGCTCCCACCGCGCGCGGCAACCGACAGGTGGGTCCCCGCGGTCAGTGACGGAGGTCAGGGGAGCGGCGAACCGCGAGCTCCGGCGAGCTCAAGCTCGTCGGAGGGGAGCTCGCTTGGGAAAACAAACACACCCACGCGTTCCCCGTCATACGGTGCTTCGATTCATGCAAGCAGGAAGGCTTGGGTTGGAGTGGGAGGGGCTCGCCACCGGGAACGGTGGCCGGTGAGGGTCGGTGACGGTGCGCCGCCGCCGGTGAGGCCGTACTGTCACAACTAAACTTGGTACGAGCTTTACTGCAGCTAGGCGGAGCGATTGAGGTAGGAAGGGAAGACGGAGAGAGGCCTGAACTATCCCGGCCACGGTGAACCTGCATGGTGGAGCTCCGGTGACCTCTCGGGAACAGGCGGAGACGGCAATGTGGCTCACCTCGGGCTCAATCAAAGCCACCGGTTGGTCGCAGAGGTGTAGGGCGGTAAGGCGGAGGGACGGGCGTGATCTGGTGAGCGGTGGTGCGGTGGGGAGTGCGCGCGAGCTCGCCGGAGTGGGGGCGACAATGGCGGCTTGGTTTCTCCGCTTTGAAGCCGAACGAGGGAGGGAGAGGGAATGGAGGCAGCCTCAACGCGTCGTGGCGGTCTTGAAGGCGCCGTGGACTGGCCGGTGGGGCCAGGACCGGCGTACGGTCACCACCGCGTGTCCACGCGTCGGCGAGGCCCTGTGGCCGGTCGGCCACTCCCCCTTCTCTGACGAACTGAAATGAGTCGAACGGTGCCGTTGGTGATCGACTGACAGGGCAACTTCGTCAACGATTTACTCTCAAACCAGCTCGTGTTAGTGAAACCTCCAATTAGCAAAGTTGTAGACCTACGTGAGCACTACAAGTTTGTAAAAGGCATCATGAGCTGGTTCGGTTTAGTTGGTGAGATATAACGCCCCAAAGTGAGGCACATGAAAGCTGAACCGACTTTCAGTTATTTCCCCCGACTGAAACCAAATTTTCAAGACACCATAACTCCTAAACCATTTAGAACTAGGTGATGGTCATGTTGACAATGTTGTAGAGCTATGTGTGGACAACAACTTTGTCAATTAGCTCAAGGACTGGTTTGACCTAGTTTGTGAGTTACAAGTTACCAAAGTGAGGTACAGTGACACGGTTTTCAGCTTCACACTTAGCCAAAATTGCTAAGTCCTAAAACAGCCTCTAATACTGACTTGTGGGCCATTTTTGAGCATGTTCTGATCATTTTCATGAGATGGACATATTAGAACCTTTGTTCCTTATGAAATTCTCTACAACTTTACTTAAGGGTGCTCCTCCATGCAAGATTTCTAAGCTGGACTTTTTAATTGGTTAAACCAGATCACTCTAGGGGTCCAACTTTGTCAACAACATTTGGAAGGGCAATTTGGTAATTTTGGTCAACATGAACATTGCTCCACTACTTACCCTAAATGTAATTAAGGTGTTATAAGACCTAATTAGCCACTCTACACATTGGTTGCACAAAATTCCTAGTGTCACATACTTTGGAACAAGTAATTCAATACTTTCTCCCAAATGTTGCAAGCTCATGTTGCACATGTTGCATGAGTGTGTTGCATACTACTCACTTCTTACTTCACATGAAATATAAACATATGTGGCAATGTTTCCAAAGCATGTTTCACATATTATAAGCTTATGCATGAAATGAATGATGCTTGCTTATGCTTATGCAAATGCAATGCAATTAAGGAGCTAAACACCTAAGGTGTTACAGCCCTCCCCCCTTATAAAAATCTCGTCCCGAGATTTGAAAAGCGTACCATTTTTCATAGAATTCCTTATAGCCATCTCGCAAATAGTCCTCCCGTTCCCAGGTAGCGTCACTTTCACTACCCTGATTACTCCACATTACTTTATACCATTTAACCACTTTGCTTCTAGTCACTCGTTCCTGAGTATCGATCACTCGGACTGGCTTTTCTTCGTAAGTTAAATCGGATTCCAGTCTGATGTCTCCTAAAGGGACTCTTTCCTCAGGAACTCGAAGACACTTTTTGAGCTGAGATACATGGAAGACGTTGAATATGGCACTCATTTCTGGAGGTAACTGGATTTTGTACGCAACAACTCCACTCTTGCCTATGATTTGGAAAGGACCCACGTATCTTGGCGCAAGTTTCCGCTTAACACCAAAACATTGGACACTCTTCATTGGAGAAACTTTCAGATACACGAAGTCTCCAACTTCAAACTCAAGTGGTTTTCTACGACGATCAGCATAACTTTTCTGTCTAGCTTGGGCTGCAGCCATATGTTTTTGGATGATACGGACTTGTTCCTCAGCTTCCTCAACAAAAGCAATACCATAAAATCTTCTCTCACCAGATTCTATCCAATTTAGTGGGGTTCTACACCTACGACCGTACAAAGCTTCGAATGGGGCCATCTTAATACTCTCTTGGTAACTATTATTGTACGAGAATTCGGCTAGAGGTAACCATTTTTCCCAAGATCCCTTGGATGATATTACACATGCCCGCAACAGATCTTCCAAGATTTAGTTAACCCATTCCGTCTGTCCTGATGTCTGGGGGTGATAAGCAGAGCTTCTCACTAACTTGGTTCCCAGAAGGTGATGCAAGTGCTCCCAAAAGCGAGCAGTGAACTGGGGACCACGGTCAGATATGATAGTACGAGGTATCCCATGGAGCCGGACTATCTGATTGAAGTACAACTCAGCATAGTCAGTGGGACGATAGTCCACTCTAACTGGAATGAAGTGAGCTGATTTGGTCAAACGATCCACAATTACCCAGATGGAGTTATGATTTTTGACAGTAGGAGGAAGACCGACAATGAAATCCATACTTATCTCTTTCCATTTCCAACCTGGGATAGAAAGTGGTTGAAGCAACCCAGCTTTCATGTGCACAGATTTAACTCTACAGCAGGTGTCACACCTAGCCACATATGCAGCTATCTCTTTCCGCATCTTGGTCCACCAATAGTATGGCTTCAAATCATAATACATCTTATTGCTACCAGGATAGATGGATAACTTGGACGAATGTGCTTCGGACAGGATCTGATCTCTAAGCTCTCGGTCCTTAGGCACAACTAACCTATCCTTGAACCATAGTACACCCTCTTCATCTACCCTGAACTGTGTAGTTTCTTGCTCTTTCATCTTACGCTTGATGTGGAATATACCAGTGTCAGTCTTTTGGAGCTCAATAATTCTGCTTTTGAGAGTACAACTGACAGTTATGTTGTACAAGACCGCTGGATGTAGAAGGCGAGATCGATGAAAATCAGTTTTAACTAGGAAATGGCAATGAGACTTACGGCTTAAAGCATCCGCAACCATATTTGCCTTGCCAGGATGATAATGCACTTGAAGGTTATAATCCTTAATCAACTCGAGCCATCTTCTTTGACGCATATTTAACTCGGGTTGGGTGAAGATGTATTTGAGGCTTTTGTGGTCTGTGTAGATATTGCAAACATTGCCCAACAGATAGTGCCGCTAGACTTTCAAAGCATGAACAACTGCGGCGAGTTCTAAGTCATGCGTTGGATAATTCACCTCATGCTTCCGAAGTTGTCGAGAGGTATATGCAATTACTCGGCCTTCCTGCATCAGAACACCTTCCAAACCTATGCCTGAGGCATCACAATAAACATCAAATGGTTTCTCGATATCCGGTTGTGCCAAAACCGGAGCTGAGGTTAGGAGAGTTCGTAGTTTGTGAAAAGCCGCATCACACTCAGGAGTCTAGACAAACCTGGAGTCTTTTTGCAGCAACCGAGTCATTGGCTTGGCTATTTTGGAGAAATCCGGGATGAAGCGACGATAATAGCCAGCCAAACCGAGAAAACTCCGAACCTCGTGAACCGAGATAGGAGCCTTCCAGTTCAGTACTTCTTGTACCTTGGCAGGGTCTACCATAATTCCTCCATCGAACAACACATGCCCAAGGAAAGGTACTTCTCGAAGCCAGAATCCGCACTTACTGAACTTTGCATATAGTTGATGTTCACGCAATCTTGTGAGGACTATACGCAGATGTTCAGCGTGATCTTCCTCATTTACAGAATATATCAGGATGTCATCAATAAATACCACCACAAACTTGTCCAATTCGGGCATAAACACCGAATTCATCAAGTACATGAAGTGTGCGGGGGCATTTGTCAATCCAAAAGACATAACAAGATACTCATAAAGACTGTATCTGGTAGAAAAGGCTGTCTTTGGAACATCTTCCGGGCGGATTTTAATTTGATGGTAGCCAGATCTTAGATCGATCTTGGAGAAAACTTTAGCTTTAGACAACTGATTGAACAAGATGTCGATACGTGGTAGAGGGTACTTATTTTTGACAGTGACTGCATTGAGAGGTATATAATCTACGCACATCCGCAACGACTGATCCTTCTTCTTTACAAAGATAGCAGGACATCCCCACGGCGACGAACTAGGACGAATCAACCCCTTCTTCAAAAGTTCATTCAATTGCACCTTAAGTTCAGCGAGTTCATTTGGAGGCATCCTATAGGGTCTCCTAGAGATGGGAGCCGTGCCAGGCAACAACTCAATTTTAAATTCCACATCCCGATCCAGAGGGAGTCTCGGCAAATCATCGGGAAAAACGTCCGGAAACTCATTCACTATGGGAATTTCAGCCAACGCCTTTGCTTGCACAGCATAAACTTCCCCAGACAAATCAACTTTTCTGGGAAGTTGTACCAAAAAACCCTTTTGATCTGTAGGATCTCTGAGCATAACTACCCGAGTGGATGTATCAATGAGTACCCTATTCTGACTCATCCAATTCATGCCCAAGATAATATCTATGCCTAAGCCCGGCAAAACCACTAAGGCAAGCGAGTACTTTCGCCCTTCTATCTCAAGCTCAAGATTCCCCACTACTTTATTTGTGGAAATATTCCCACTTGCTGCGCTAATACAATAACCCCCACCTTCAACAGTATGCAATTTGTGTGCAAACTCCGATGCAAACTTAGGACTGATAAAGGAATGCGAAGCACCTGAATCAAAAAGTACCACTGCAGGGTGTTGGTCAACTAGGAACTTACCAGCAGTGACAACCTCACCAGATGGGATTTCCTCAATACTGTTATAATGGGCGTGCCCTTGACGGCCACCTTGGTTGACATTCTTCTTAGGGTAGGGACAATTCCTGGACCAATGGCCTGGCTTGTTGCAGTTCCAACATGGCATGTTGCTAGGAGGGACACTGGAGCTGCCTTGGCCTGAATTACCCTTTGGCAGAGCCACTGTATATGCCTTGCGAAACCCAGTCTTCACTGGCGCCTTCTTTTGCGGAGGACGGAACTTAGCACTTGTGGCAGGAGGTCGAGGAGGAGCCCTCAGGGCAGCTGGAGCTCGAGACTGTGAAGCACCTGCCTCAAGTGCCCTCTTGCGGCTCTTAGAAGCAGCATAGATCGAGTTATTGTTCTCTTGAGTCAGAGCATCACTGATAAATTCATTGAAGGTAGTGCACTTGCTAGTGCCCATAGTCTTCATCAGCTTTGGGCCGAGGCCTCTATTAAAGCTAGCAATTTTCTTGGAATCGGTATCCACAAACTCCGTGGCATACCTTGCCAGGTTATTGAAGGATTGCAGATATTCAGTCAAACTTTTATTGCCCTGCGACAGCCTCATAAATTCTGTGTGCTTGATAGCCATAAGACCTGGAGGAATATAGTTCCCACGGAATGCGGCCTTGAACTGGTCCCAAGCAATAGGGACATTTGTAGGCAGTGTGGAACGATAGTGGCTCCACCAAATACCCGCTGGACCATGTAGTTGGTGAGAAGCATATTCAGTTTTCAGCTCATCGGTCAAGCGAAGCAGACGAAACTTTTGTTCAATAGTATTCAACCACTCAACAGCTTGCAGTGGTTCCTCCGCCTCCTTAAAGAGCAGGGGCTTAGTATCAAGAAAGTCCTTGAAATCACTGTACTGATTCGGTTCTGGGCCCTGGCGGCCATGACGAGCCTCCCGGTTGGCAAGCTGGCGCATAGCATCTGCCAGCATGCGCTGCCCTTCGACCACGGTCTGCATTAACTCAGCCGGGGTAGGTGGTGGCGGAGGGGGTGGCTGTTCCTCATCCTCATTGCCACGACCCCGACGGAGATTGTACGACATCTGTAAAATGCATAGACAATGAGCACTGACGATGTGGGAAATTTGTAGATGAATTATTGTAAATATGTCAAACTGACTTCATGAAATAGACTTCTCAAAATACTCATGGCACAATAATTCATCACAACCGCACAATCCATTCAAGCGGATCAATTGGCACAATCATGCGAGAGAATCCAACAAGATGTACTTTGATAAAGGCTCACACACAAGGAGCACAGCAGTTACTGAACCGTTTACGTTAAAATCTACGTGATTTTTAATCTTTCGCCTGGTACTTGGATTCAATTTCAAAGTTTTTAGTTGACTGAGAAAGGCTACTTCAAACTGATCACAAAGAGACTTCCCAACGGTAGAGTTCCATGGTGGATCATGACTAGCCGCCTCGATACCAGCGCGTGCCAAGCAGCACAGCCTTATATCGCGCGCCATAGGAGGCCCTCGGTTTCATCGCGGCACCGAAGGGTACTAATCGTGACACCATCATCGAACGCAACACAATAAGACATCCAATTGCGATCGAAATTAACAGGTTCCAACTAAACATCCAGGAAACATAGGGTTCGACCTTATATCCCAAAAGTCAAGTTATTACAAAGCCTCACTCCAACCCCAGGAGGCACAAAGGACGATCCTAACATCATAGCTACGTGATAACTACTCTAAGCATCGTCCTCAGAGTCGGTGTAAAGGATCTCCCCGCCGTCCTCATCACTAACAGGCTCTAACTCCTCATCTTCTTCTTCTTCTTCTGGCTCTTCTTCTAGTGCTTCTTCTGGTGCGGCATCTTGGGGCCCATTGACCTCCACTTCTTCATCATCTTCAGCCATGGCGATTCTCGAACCCATGTCCTCATCTGCGTTGTTGTTTCGAGGCAGCAGAGGATTTAGCTGGTTGTTCAGGCGGTGCACTTCTTCATGAAGATTGTCATTGTATTCTTTAGCATTTTCCAACTATCGCTCGAGCTCAAACTGACGAGCTCTCAGAACGTTCTCCTCGTGTCAGGCTTCATCCCTCTGGTTCATGACATGGACCAGCATGCGTTGACAGTTGCGGTTTGCTACTGTCAATCTCTAGACTGCAAGGGTTTCCTGGTCACGATCACGGATCACTTGCTCCAGTTGCTGATGCGCTGCATTCCTGGCAGCAGTCACTTCAGCCAACTCTGCCTTCAGCCTTTCCACCTCAGTAGGCTCAGGGCGGGGCTCACGTGGAGCGAGCTGGTGACGAGGTGCCCTGCCCCCAGTGGACTTGCGAGCGGTCCTCTTGGTACGTGCCATCTGTAGCAACAAGATACGACTTAAAGTGAGGATCATTTAGGGGATACGAAATTTACTTTAGTCGGGAGTACTAAAATTTTTTTTAAGAAGGGAGTAAATGATATGTATGATATAATTAAACATGATGCATGCACGTTCCGTACGCCCTCTCACCTTAGTATAAACCTAAAGTTCTAACGCTAGGCGGTGGCATACATACGTTCTCTCATATAAGCGAAACTATCGGTCTACTCGTTACGCTGTTAGTGTACCTGCAGAAAACCTCATTTTAGCCCAACAGTTTCCCAATATATGCACACAAGAAAGCAGTAATTTAAATACTTTCCATATACACATCCCCTGATGTATATACTTCAGTATCAAAGCTACCCGATATAAAGGTTCCCACAATTAAGTGCTTACATAATTACATGGTTTAAACATGTAAGTATGCAAGTCACCAAAACTACTCTCCCCTAGATTGCCGGTTGGACGATCATGCTCTCACAACTCACGCTTACCAGAGCGTCGAGGCAATTGATCCATACATTACCACCCAAGTGGATGGCATCCATACTATATCACGCCGTATGGACGACGAAACAAAAACAAACAAGGCCCCAAGTTAGTCTTTATAATAAGCCACCTAAGAGTCCTTATTTGGGCTAAGGGATGTGATCACTGGCATACCTAAAAAAATAATTTTTAGTGTTTTAACCCTTTTTCATAATCAAATACTTTTGTTTTTAAATACTCGTACGATGTGTTTAATGTTGAATTATGCTCCGGTACCAGCTGTAACAGAACCGACCAAATTATAAGAGCATAAGTACAAAAACAAGCACCGAAGCGCTCAAATTTTCAAACTTGAGCCCATATAATTCCGGTAGTCAATCGAAACCATGAAGGATTTCAAACCAACTTGCTTACAACCAAGATCGCATCATTCAACATACAACATCATACGTTACATTTCGCAAGTAGTTCCGAAATAAGTTTACACACACGGAGTCGCAAATATTACAAACCAAGTTTATAAAGTAGCGGAAGCAAACACACACCAGTTGTTTAACTACTGCTAGTCTTGTTGATCAACAACCCGCAAAAGCATCAGGAAAGTACATAAAGGATGATCACGCCCTAGTGATCTAGTCTTCGTCACCCGCAGGGTGGAGACAATTTTTGCAGAAGCCTTGGTAGAGCATATCATCTGCAACAGGAGGGAATAAACCCTAAGTACTGGAATGTACTCAGGTAGACTTACCCGTCGAAAACCAGAAATAAGATGACACCAAGGATTATGCAAGGCTTTCACAAGAGGCTAGCTGATATCACATTTTTGCATAAAGGCATAAGTAATTGAGACTCTTATAACCTGTACTAGTAGTTATTTTTATCATTTACTTGTCATCTATCTTAGCACCTGTACTAAGCATGCACTTGATTATAATCAAACAATTATCATTATTATATCCAGAGCAGGTATGAATTGTGGCAACATTGTATCATTCCCTTAACCACCGGTTCATTTAATGAGATCTACGTTGCCGCTGCTCAAGTCAAGTGCTCACTAACCAGGAGCGACGGCGATTCGAATCGAATTCCTATCCAGCTGGAGGGGTATTTCTAACACTCACCGCACAGGCCCCTGCCAGGGTCGCACAAGCCACCTTTTCATATGATTTAGGAATCGCGGGTCCGAATGATGTCACGACCCCAAGGGCGACACTCTGCCAGGTGATAGGGACTCTAACCCCCCCTTGGTCTCACGCCAATGTCCCCAAGCACATCCTTTCTCTCCTCCAAGAAGCAACCTACCATTCGATTCCCGCCCTGAACCACATTACTCGGCTTCGCGGTCGGAACGGCTTATCCAGCCAACTAAGTGTTAGACTGCGTTCAACATGACTCAAGGACGTACAGCGAATCGGTCCTTAAACGACTCAGACGGGCATAGCTCCACACCCAAGACGTGAAGTGTCTTGCGGCTGTACTATCGAACTCTCGCTCGGTCTCAAATTTCATTTTTAAGCATGGTTCCATCCACGATAGCCATAAAGCCACTCGTGACTCCTTCCTACATCTCACGGATGACCGAAAATCACCCGACTTCTACCGTACTAAGCAGGGCTAAGCATTGACACGTGCCTAAACCTAATATAGGATTAAGTACGATATATGGATAAGGACAGGTATAATGCAACAAGTGTTTTCATATAACTCCTACAACTTAATGCAGTAAACAATTAAAAGTACTCAAGATTAATTTATAAATCAGTAGGTTCAGGATGCACCGGGGCTTGCCTTTCAGAAAGGTAGAAGGCTGGTGGTCAGGACACTCAGGCAGGTCTTCTGCGGGAACTTCTCCGCCAGTTGGTTCCTCTAGCTGCTTCGGCTGGTCCTGGACTTCATCCGGAATCACTGGCTCGAACTCGAGGAGTGTTATCCCCTCCGGAACACCTATTGCATGAGTGCACAATAAATATCATGGGTGCATAATGGTGCAACATGCTCGGAATAAAATGCATTTCAGCAATAAAAGTACTCTACTCCAGTCACTTTATCAGTACGTGCAAACCTCTTCTCCGGTGGAGAAGTACTTACCTAAGCTACTCAACCTAAGATACAGCTGTTCCTCTTCGGTTAAGGCCCTAACACCTAGCAACACAAGGGTAATATTACTTAGGTTACCACAGTAAGTTATTCTGGACAGCAGCTCAAAGATTCTGACATAACTGAAGATTCCTAACTCCAAAAGATATGATCTAAGACAATCTGGAAAGCTTATGAAATGCACCACAAAATGTTTTCAGACCACAACACTTAATTCCAAAGTTTACCTAGTCGAAATTCCAAAGTTCCAGAATCTGCTCTCTCTAAACAGAGAGCAGCCAATTCTGGACTGTCACTTAAAACAGCAATAACTCCTAAACTACTAGCCCAATTGCTATCAAATTTTGACACAAGCTAGTTTAACCAGTTTACTACCACTTTGGTATTCACAAGTTTTCTAGCCAATACTTTTATTAAGGGTCAAACCTAGAAATACTACCAGCTGTCCAGAAAACCTAGAATTGCAAAGATTAAATATTTATTGATATGGCAAACATCCCATAAGACCAAACTAATGTTACCACAAGTTCACATAGGTCACAAAAACACCAGAAAGTAAGGTTGGCCCACCTAAAATATTTATTTAAACTCATTTCTTAATTTACTTAAGTAATTAAGTGGAATTTTCAACATATATGTAAACTGCTCTTAAAATTCTACAAAAATTACAGGAGACCCTCTGACCCAAAAAGAGGCTACTGTATAATTCACAAGCCCAAAAGGCTGATTTTTGTATAATTAACAAAGCATAGGAAAAAGTGTCAAATAACAGATTTTCAAATTTTTTTGGGCACTCTAGGGTACCAAGACCTTCTCCAAAAAGTTATATGAACATTGCACATGTAGAAAAATTACAAAAATTCATTTAAGTATTTCCTAAAATAACAAGATAGCATTATAACTTGAAAAGTACTTAAGCACTACTGCCCAAATTTTTACCAAAGCTAGAGCAAATATAAATTAGCCTACTCACCAAATTTCATAATTTTTGGAACACTGAAACTCAAGATATGATTTAAACAAGTTTGCATGTGAATTAAAACACATTTTAAAGACCTATTTAAATATCCCAGAAACTACACATCACATAACCAAATCATATTTTTCTAAAATACTACACATCAAGCAGATCCTAACAAAATTTATCTCAAAATTTTTGGGCAAGTAAAACCCTAGATCTACAATTTCCAAACAACCACTAAAATCTATGACAAAAAGAAAAAAGAAAACAAAACTAAACCCTAATAGCTACAGTGCCGGGCCGGCTCAGTTCACCAGCGCGGCCCAGCCAGCGCGCGGCCTGATCTGGCTCCCGCCGCGCGCGGCAACCGACAGGTGGGTCCCCGCGGTCAGTGACGGAGGTCAGGGGAGCGGCGAACCGCGAGCTCCGGCGAGCTCAAGCTCGTCGGAGGGGAGCTCGCTTGGGAAAACAAACACACCCACGCGTTTCCCGTCATACGGTGCTTCGATTCGTGCAAGCAGGAAGGCTTAGGTTGGAGTGGGAGGGGCTCGCCACCGGGAACGGTGGCCGGTGAGGGTCGGTGATGGTGCGCCGCCGCCGGTGAGGCCGCACGGTCACAACTAAACTTGGTACGAGCTTTACTGCAGCTAGGCGGAGCAATTGAGGTAGGAAGGGAAGACGGAGAGAGGCCTGAACTATCCCGGCCACGGTGAACCTGCATGGCGGAGCTCCGGTGACCTCTCGGGAACGGGCGGAGACGGCAATGTGGCTCACCTCGGGCTCAATCAAAGCCACCGGTTGGTCGTAGAGGTGTAGGGCGGTAAGGCAGAGGGACGGGTGTGATCTGGTGAGCGGTGGTGCGATGGGGAGTGCGCGCGAGCTCGCCGGAGTGGGGGCGACAATGGCGGCTCGGTTTCTCCGCTTTGAAGCCGAACGAGGGAGGGAGAGGGAATGGAGGCAGCCTCGACGCGTCGTGGCGGTCTTGAAGGCGCCGTGGACTGGCTGGTGGGGCTAGGACCGGCGTACGGTCACCACCGCGTGTCCACGTGTCGGCGAGGCCCTGTGGCCGGTCGGCCACTCCCCCTTCTCTGACAAACTGAAACGAGTCGAACGGTGCCGTTGGTGATCGACTGACAGGGCAACTTCGTCGACGATTTACTCTCAAACCAGCTCGTGTTAGTGAAACCTCCAATTAGCAAAGTTGTAGACCTACGTGAGCACTACAAGTTTGTAAAAGGCATCATGAGCTGGTTCGGTTTAGTTGGTGAGATATAACGCCCCAAAGTGAGGCACATGAAAGCTGAACCGACTTTCAGTTATTTCCCCCGACTGAAACCAAATTTTCAAGACACCATAACTCCTAAACCATTTAGAACTAGGTGATGGTCATGTTGACAATGTTGTAGAGCTATGTGTGGACAACAACTTTGTCAATTAGCTCAAGGACTGGTTTGACCTAGTTTGTGAGTTACAAGTTACCAAAGTGAGGTACAGTGACACGGTTTTCAGCTTCACACTTAGCCAAAATTGCTAAGTCCTAAAACAGCCTCTAATACTGACTTGTGGGCCATTTTTGAGCATGTTCTGATCATTTTCATGAGATGGACATATTAGAACCTTTGTTCCTTATGAAATTCTCTACAACTTTACTTAAGGGTGCTCCTCCATGCAAGATTTCTAAGCTGGACTTTTTAATTGGTCAAACCAGATCACTCTAGGGGTCCAACTTAGTCAACAACATTTGGAAGGGCAATTTGGTAATTTTGGTCAACATGAACATTGCTCCACTACTTACCCTAAATGTAATTAAGGTGTTATAAGACCTAATTAGCCACTCTACACATTGGTTGCACAAAATTCCTAGTGTCACATACTTTGGAACAAGTAATTCAATACTTTCTCCCAAATGTTGCAAGCTCATGTTGCACATGTTGCATGAGTGTGTTGCATACTACTCACTTCTTACTTCACATGAAATATAAACATATGTGGCAATGTTTCCAAAGCGTGTTTCACATATTATAAGGTTATGCATGAAATGAATGATGCTTGCTTATGCTTATGCAAATGCAATGCAATTAAGGAGCTAAACACCTGAGGTGTTACATGCCGTGTCTAAGGGCTTGTTTGATTAGCTAGAGTTAATCCCTCCTGTAACACCACTGGTGTTAGTTAGCCTCATAATGCATTCATAATGCATGATCATGGCATGGCATTACCATAAGCATCGTCAATTCATGTGCATCCTTGTTTGAAACATGACCTTGCAACATTGTGGTTTCTTTGTGTTTCCTTTATGTGTTGCTAGGGTTTTTGTGTATAAGACACTTGTGATGATCTTACATGATCTCTAGTAGCTTAACTATGCATAGGACACCTAGTGGAGCATAGTTCATGTGGACCAAAATGACTAATTTGCCCTCTAAAGGGAGGTTTGACTTAGGGTGACCTACAAAGTGACTCTGTTTGACTGGTTAGAAAGTCTAACCTAGAGACCTTGCATGGATGTGCACCCATTACCAAAGTTGTAGCCAATTCATCAAGGAACAAAAGTCTCAATATGGCCATCTCATGAAAATAGCCAGAAAATGCTCAAACAGGGCCCACAAGGCAGCTAGGAGTGCTGATTTCAGCACTTAGCCATTTTGGCTAAGTCATGACTGACTTACAGTTCGAGGTACTCCACTTTAGGGTTATGTAGTTCCAAATCCAGGCCGAACTAGCTCAAGTCCATATTTGCAAAACTGGAGACCTAACATAGCTCTACAAGTTTGCTAATATCACCTATCACTAACTCGAGCTAGTTTAGAATTTCGGAGCTACTCAATATTGGCTGTCAGTCATTGCTCGACTACACCGTTTGCTTGTACCCTCCTTTCAAGCTTCGTATCTCACTAACCAAGCCGAGTTAGCTCATGATCCTATTGACAAACTTGGAGATCTCACTTAGAACTACAGTTTTGTCTTTAACACTTTGGTCCAGTTCGAACTCGTTCGCGAGATATTGTGCTCCAAACTGGGCCTGTCAGTCACTTCTCTCGAGCTTCGTTTCAGAGTTCATAATTTTGAACTCGGCCTCGACAGTGGCCGACCGGGCACAGGAGGTGCGCGCTGCGTGGCCAACACGCGTCGATGCCGCGGCCAGGACGCACACGCCAGGTCGCCACGCGCGCCTGGAGACCCCCAGCTTTTCTCCATTTCCCTCCCTCGCCCTTGCCGCGCTCGCCAAGGCGGAGCACCGAGGCGCCACCACCGCCGCCGCAAGCTCGCTGAGCTCGTGAGCCACTGTGGTTGTGCCTCTGACCTATCCCAACCGCACAAAGCCCCGCCTTAACCGCCTCTACCTCGCCATCCCCTCCGTGGATCCATCCGAGCACCAGCAAGGCCGCACTACTCAGTTTTCCACCGCAGTGACCTCGCCGGAGCTCCTCCGCACGAGCGCTCACAGTGGTCCCACCTCTCCATAGCACCTCCATGCATGTGCATGCGCGCATCGGAGTCGCCTGGACACCGTGTAGCTGGAGAGCCTATCACCGCTGACCGGCACGCCCTCTACCAGCCAGCACACCGCCACCAGTTGGCCGTCGCTGCCATTAACGCCGGCGAGCTCACTCCGGTGAGCTAGCGCCCCGACCACGTACACCACTAAGTGCGGGATGTGATGGAGGTCACGTTGGTGTGGTCGATTTCCCCGGCGACCTCGCCGCCGGCGCGAAATCCGTCGTCGTCCTCCCTCCCCTGCTTCTTCCCCATGACGAGTAGGCCTAGGCGTCAGCGCCATCTGGTCCAGTAGAGCGGGCCAAGCCATGCGCTGGGCCGAGCCGCACGTCGGGCCGAGCCGTGTGCTGGGCCGAGCTGGCTTAATCAGGCCGGCCGGTTTAGTTAGTTTAGTTTTTGTTCTATTTCATCATTTCAAATAATTGATTTGTACTCCAACTTTGAAAATGTGTATCTCCTGTTCTAGAGGTCCAAATAAGGTGCTTTAAATTTTGGTGTGCTCTACATAATGTCTAGTTTATTATAAAAATATAATATGTGCCATGTTTTGTGATGAATTAAATAGTTATTAATTATACCTTTTATTCATGTAGAAAAAGGAGAAAATGATATCTCTTTCTGTGAAGCTCCAAATGACATGAAATTTTTATAGTGAACTGCTCATACCATGAATAGATTATGGTTAAATTTTCATGCAATTTGGATGTGGTTTGGTGAAGTTATATAATTATCTTGTTTGCTTGAATGGATCTTGTGTGAATTTTTATAATTTTTCTATAGATCCAGTAAGGGTGAAACTTGGTAAGAGTTATTCTTATGTTAGAAAGATGCTAGGAAAAATATGAAATCTATTGTTTGATACTTTTCAATAGAGCTTCCTATTTATACTAGAAATAGACCTTTCATCTGTTATTTTTGATATCTCCATATCTGCTTGTCAAAATGAAGTGCAATTTTTATGGTAGCCTATGTGAAGCATTAGAGGGCTACTGTGATTTTTGTAGATTTTTATATATAGTTTTACTGTATGTTTCTTTAATCACCTAATTAACTAAATAAATTATAAAAGAATATTAAATAATTTATTTAGAAGTTGGCACTATACTTTCTGATGTTCCTTTGGTATGCACAACAAGTTGGTAAACTTGGTTTGGTCCAATTGTGCTTTTGAATCGTCATTAATTATCTGCCATTTCTGGACAGATTTGCTAGTTAAGAGAATTAACCTATGTTAATAATGTTTTCATGCTTGGTGATTTATAGCAAAGTTGTTGATAATTTCATAAACTAGTTGCTGGAAAATTTTGGTAGCATTTGGACTTATAGTTTAGAAATGGCAGCTGTTCAAAGTTCGAGTCAGAATTTTTTTGCTATCTGTTCTTTTAGAACAGATTTGGTACATGTGCTATTTCAACTTGGTAAATGATGAAATCATGCTTAGATGTTTATAAATGAAATGTAGACAATTTCATAAGCTTTCCAGAATGTCCTCTTTCAGGTCATTTGGATTTGTAGAACTTCAGTTGTGAGTTTTCTTAACTACTGTTGATAATATGTTGTAAATACTAAATTTCTGGAATCTTGTTATGTGTGTGTTTAGTCTTAACCTTGTGGCACTTAGTGGTTTCTTAGAGGTGTTCAAACGTGTTAATAACGGAGAGGAAATTTGCACCTAATCTTGAAGTGATTTGAGTAGAGCACCATATGACTTGTTTTGTGCTCATGATGTTGCAATATCATTACATTCATCTTCACCTCATTCATGCATGTCATAAATCATCATGTCATTTTTGAATGCATACATGAAATTCATTGGATGCATATACATGCAATAGGTGTGCCGAGAATCGTGTTACAAGCGAAGTTCCGCTGGGCGTGGAACCCGAGGTTGAAGTCCGTTCGAGAACTGGAGGTCCAGTCCGACGAAGCCGGAGAAGGCGTGGAAATCGTTCTTGAAGCCGAACCTCGATATCTCTTCTTTCGGTTAAGGCAAGCCCCGGAGCATTATAAGCCTCCTACTTTTAAAGCAATTATCTTTATATACATGTTATATGTATTGTTGCATTACGTGATAGGAGTTGGGTGAAAACCCTTGCTGCATTGATAACACTCCTTGTCTAGCAATTCAAACCTTGAATCCTAAGTAGACAGGATCGTATCTATGCTTAGCCCTGCTAAATTAGACCGGTAGAAGTCGGGTGATTTCCTGTCACCTGCGAGATATAGGGCTTGATCAGGTCACGGTTGGCTATATTTGCTATCGTGGAAGTGAACCATGTGCAATAAAATGAAATGAGACCGGGCGGGATGATGATAGTGAAACAGCAAGGCATGGAGGCCTTGGGTGTGGATCTATCCCTGTCTGTGTCGATTAAGGACCGAGACCTGGAGCCTTCTATGTCATTTTGAACGCATGCCTGACATTTAGTTGGCCGGCCTGAGGTTGCCGACCGCGAAGCCTAGTAGCTCAACTCAGGCTGCGAAGTCGAAAAGTGAAAGTCGCCTCGGAAGGGAGCCAGAGGGTCCAAGGGCAGGTGAGTTAAAAGTCCTGAGCTTCCTGGCCACTGGTATCCCCGAGAACGCGGTGCTGTTCGGGCCCACCCTGAGTTGTACCAAAGGTTATCTACGGCTGCCTTTAGCGGGGTTTGTCGGGTGAGTGTCAGGAATACCCCCCTCAGCTGAGTTGGAATCGATTCGAGTCGCCGTCTCTCCCGGATAGTGAGAAACTTGACTGGTTATCTCCAGCGTAGATACACTAATTATTAATGATGGTTCGGAATTGATGATAATGATGATGATGGCCTTATTATACCTGCTATGGTTAATATTGTTTGCTCCTAATAAAGTGATTGCTCTAGTACAGGTGCTAATCTAGATGACAGATTAATGATTATTAACTTGATGCTTAAGCATTAATGATTACTGATTTGTAATAAGATTTTCTGCAAATGAGTCAAGCTAGCCCACTTTATAAAGCCTGGCATAATCCTTGGTGTCACCGTTGTTTCTGGTTTTTGACGGGTAAGTCTAGCTGAGTACCTTCTCGTACTCAGGGTTTATTCCCACCTATTGCAGGTAGCAGATTCGTACTTGTTGCTGTAAGTATTGTCTTCGCCTTGTGGGTGTGAAGACTAGACCATATGGGCATGGTCTCTATAGTATCTCTTCTGGTATGCTTTTGCAGGATGTGACTATGTACTGGCAGTATTTGACTTTAAATGATTTTAGAAATTATGTTGCTTCCGCTAATCTTTATTTTAGTTTTGTAATAAAATTATCTGTACTCCGATGTATGAGAGCTACTTACGAACTGTTGTAACAAGTGTTGTGTTATGTTGAATCACTACGATCTGGTTGCTCTCGGTTTGGTTTGAAATCCCTCGTGGTTTCGTGGACTACCGGAGTTATATGGGCTCAAGTTTGAGAATTTGATCGTTTCGGCGATTGTTTTTGAACTTGTGCTCTTATAATTTAGACGGTTCCGTTACAGCTGGTATCAGAGCAAGATTCAACAACAAACACATCATTTGTGTATTTAAACAAAAGCTTTTATGAAAAATCTTAATTCTAATCTAAGGAGTGCCAGTGGTCATATCCTATATGCCCAAATAAGGACTACTAGGTGGCTTACTAAGGTACTAACCTGGGGGGTTCTTGCTTGTTTTCTATTTCGTTGTCCATACGACGTGCTATTGTATGGATGCCATCCGCTTGGGTGGTAATGTATGGATCAAAATACCTCTACGCCCTGGTAAGTGGGAGTTGTGAGAGCATGACCGTCCAACCGTCGGTCTAGGGGAGAGTAGTTGTGGATACTCGCATACTTACATGTTTAATCATGTGATTATGAAAGTACTTAATTGTGGGTATATCTGTCGGGTAGCTTTGATACTGAAGTATATACATCGGGGGATGTATGTATGGAAAGTATTTAGTTTACCGCTTTCTTGCGTGCTATATTGGGAATTGTTGGGCTGAAATGCAATTTTCTGCAGGTACACTAACAACGTTTCCTGTAGAACGACTAGTTATCGTTATTGAGAGAACGTGTGTATGCCACCGAACTATACGCTAGAATTTTGAAATTCTTCCTAGGTTTGTGAGGACGTACGGTTCATGCATGCACCATGTTCGCATCATACATTGCATTCTGCATTACTCCCTCCCTTATAAATTGCTTATCCCATTCTTTTAAAATTTTCTTCCCTCCAAACGGTTGTCCCATAAATAGTTGCATTCTTTCATGAAGGATTGAGGGTGGTCAACCAACCTAGTGGAGTGATCAGTAGTGTCAGCTTAGAAACCTAATTCATACCTGGCTCGTGAAGGAAAGCAAGACATAATTTCAAGATGTATCTCCTCGAGTTGGGATGTGTTTTGATCTGCAACTCGCCTCTCCATTACTTCTACCATTGTATCCATCCTTGTTTGCTACCCTCTCTTTGGATGATACTGTTCCTACACGTCTAATTCCTGACACGTGAGGATTCCTCATGGGTGTGTGTTCGGTAATGGTGTTGCGATTAGTACTCCATGGTGCCACGACGAAACCGGGAGCCTCCTGTGGCGCGCGACACCAGGTTGTGCTGCTCGGCACGCGCAGGTATCAAGGATTGCTAGTCATGATCCATTATGGAGCTACACCAATGTGTTATCTTCTCGTGAACCTTTTCCTTGAAGGTCATTCTTTATCTTGTCAGAAGATCCGTGCCTCAATCTAAGAAATTTCCTTCTTTTGGAGATTGGAATTTGCATAGTTGGATATAATCTCTTCCTCCTGCCTATAAAATTCGTCAGCAGCCTTCCGACGTCATCGATGCTTACTAGTTTCAACTACTTGCAGATGTCTCGTCAACTCCGCTCTAGCAGTCGGAGTCGTGACAATACAGGACTGTCATCGTCTCCTCCGCAACCTATCTCTGCTGAATTGCTGCAAATGCTTGCCAAAAGTCAGCGAGCCTTGGATGAGAGTGTCAGAAACCATGTCCATCAGGAACCTGAGCCTGCCCAGTACAGCAGCTATAAAGATTTCTTAGATACTGAGCCTCCTATTTTTCGAGAAGCAGAAGAACCACTTCAAGCAGACGAATGGTTGAACACTATCGAACAGAAGTTTCGTGTGCTCAAGGTGGCAGATGATATGAAAACAGAATATGCTTCGCAATAGTTGCAAGGACCTGCAGGTGTTTGGTGGTGTCACCATCGGAGTACCCTGCCTGAGAATATGGAAGTAGTTTGGGATCAGTTCAAGGAAGCATTTCGGGGGCATTACATTCCTGCTGGTCTCATAGCAATCAAGCACACCGAGTTTATGAAGCTCACTCAAGGAGACAAAAGTGTAACAGAATATCTACACGCTTTCATCAACTTGTCAAGATATGCTTCGGAATTTGTTAATACGAAATTAAGAAGATTACAAGTTTCAAAAGAGGATTGTGTCCTAAATTGATGAAGGCCATGTGCAATAGCAAGTGTGCAATTTTCAACGAGTTTGTCACTGATACTATCCTTCAAGAGAACTGTAATACTGTGTATGCTGCTTCTAAGAGCCAAGAGAAATCTCATGAATCTAATGCACCTACGAACAATACTCTGGTGGTGATTACACCTCAGTATTATTCACCTAGCATATCTACTCGATATCACCCATATCAGAAACAGTATCCAGTCAAGAGGAGCAGTATTAAGAAAGGAAAGCCTAAGGCACCGCCAAGTAACCGGCCATGTTGGAATTGCAAGATGTCAGGTCATTGGGCCAAAGATTGTCCTCGTCCGCAGAAGAAATCAAATGATAATAAGGCAGATGTGTGTAAAGGATGGGTTCGATACACCACGGTGGAGTCCATTCCTATGGGTGAGATTATCACTGCCGGTGCATTTTTAGTAAATCAATACCCTGCAATTGTGCTGTTTGATTCAGGTGCTTCCCACTCTTTTATTAGTTCAACGTTTGTAGCCAAGCATGGTATGAAGGTCGTTACTTTAGATAATAGTGGTTATAATATTAGTGCTGCCGGGAATAATATTTCAACCAACCAGTTGGTATTAGGAGCAAAGATCGAGATAGAAGGACGTCTGTACGATCTAGACCTCGTGGTATTACCTGGTTTGGGTTTAGATGTAATCTTAGGTATGAAGTGGATGAGTGGAAACGGTGTTCTGATCGATACCTCTACGAGAGTGGTTATGTTGAGGGATCCAAAAGATCAACAAGCTTTTCTAGTATAACTTCCTAGAGACATTAGTCCTCAGACTACAGTTAACGCTATGATAGCAAAAGAAAAAGAGATTGCAGAAGTTCCTGTACTGTGTGAATTTCCAGATGTTTTTCCCGATGAGTTGCCAGGATTACCTCCAGATCGTGATGTAGAATTCAAGATTGAGTTAATTCCAGGTACCGCACCAATTTCTAAAAGACCGTATAGAATGCCGCCGAATGAGTTAGCTAAACTCAAGACCCAACTTAGTGACCTTTTATTAAAAGGGCTGATCCGTCCTAGTTCTTCTCAGTGGGGTTGTCCTGCTATCTTTGTGAAGAAGAAGGACCAGTCTCTACGTATGTGTGTAGACTATCGACCACTCAATGCAGTCACTATCAAGAACAAGTATCCGTTGCCTCGTATTGATATCTTGTTTGATCAGTTGTCTAAAGCAAAGGTATTCTCGAAGATTGATCTGAGATCTGGTTATCACCAAATTAAAATCCGTCCAGAAGACATACCAAAGATCGCTTTCTCTACCAGATACGGGTTATATGAATATCTTGTCATGTCTTTTGGTCTGACCAATGCTCCTGCACATTTCATGTACCTGATGAATTCAGTATTCATGCAAGAGTTGGACAAGTTTGTGGTGATATTCATTGATGATATTCTGATCTATTCTGAAAATGAAGAAGAACATGCCGAGCATCTGAGAATTGTTTTATCTAGATTGCGTGAACATAAGCTTTACGTCAAGTTCAGTAAATGTGAATTCTGGTTAAAGAAGGTACCTTTCCTCGGTCATGTATTGTCTGGTAAGGGAATTTCAGTAGACCCGACTAAGATACAGGAAGTTTTGGATTGGAAGGCACCAACTACAGTACATGAAGTTCGGAGTTTTCTTAGATTGACTGGCTACTATCGTCGTTTTATTCAGGATTTCTCTAAAATAGCTAAGCCTATGACTCGACTACTTCAGAAGGATAGGAAGTTTGATTGGACTCCGGAGTGTGAACAAGCTTTCCACACTCTACGGACCTTGTTGACATCAGCTCCTGTATTAGCGCAACCTGACATTGAGAAATCATTTGATGTGTATTGTGATGCATCAGGTACTGGTTTAGGTGGCGTACTGATGCAGGGAGGTCGAGTTATTGCGTATGCTTCGCGTCAGTTAAGAAAACATGAAGTTAACTATCCGACTCATGACTTGGAGTTAGCTGCTGTTGTTCATGCTCTGAAAATCTGGAGACACTATTTGCTTGGAAATACATGCAATATTTATACAGATCATAAGAGTCTTAAGTACATATTTACTCAACCTGAGTTAAATATGCGCCAAAGAAGATGGTTAGAGTTAATCAAGGATTATAACCTCCAGGTGCATTACCATCCGGGTAAAGCAAATGTGGTTGCCGATGCCTTTAGTAGAAAATCTCACTGCAACTCTCTGATAGAAGAAGATTTTCATTTGTCCCACCTCTTACATCCTATTGTAATCCATCATATCACTGTAGATTGTTCTTTGAGAAGTAGAATCATTGAGTTACAGAAGACTGATACTGGTGTATTTCACATCAAGAGAAAGATGAAAGAGCAAGAAACTAAGCATTTTCGAGTCGATGAGAAGGGAATTCTCTGGTTCAAAGATAGACTCGTTGTGCCAAAAGATAAAGAGCTCAGAAATCAAATCTTATCTGAAGCCCATTCTTCTAAGTTGTCCATCCATCCTGGTAGTAGTAAGATGTATCAGGACCTCAAGCCGTACTATTGGTGGACCAAGATGAAGAAGGAAATTGCAGCCTATGTCGCTAAGTGTGATAATTGTTGTAGAGTTAAGGCCATTCACATGAAGCCTGGTTTACTCCAGCCTTTGTCTGTTCCAGGTTTGAAATGGGACGACATTGTTATGGACTTTATCGTCGGATTACCAACCACCCAAAAAGGTTTTGATTCTATTTGGGTTATAGTTGATCGTTTAACAAAGTCTGCTCACTTTATCCCTGTGAAGAGTAACTATCACCCGCACCAGTATGCTGATATTTACTTCCAAGAAGTTGTACGCCTTCATGGAGTGCCTAAGTCTATTGTCTCTGACAGAGGGCCACAGTTTACTGCTCGTTTTTGGGAGCGTCTACATCAGAATCTTGGAACTAATTTGGTCCATAGTTCTGCTTATCATCCACAGACATCAGGGCAGACTGAGCGTGTGAATCAGATTCTTGAAGACATGCTTAGAGCTTCCATCATCTCTTGTAATGGCTCCTGGGAGAAATGGTTGCCTCTCGCTGAATTCTCTTACAACAACAGTTATCAAGAGAGCATCAAGATGGCTCCATTTGAAGCTTTATATGGTCGCAAGTGTAGAACTCCATTGAACTGGGTGGAGCCAGGGGAAAGAAGGCTCTATGGTATTGACTTTGTAAAAGAAGCCGAGGAGCAAGTTCGTGCTATACAGAAAAATATAGCAGTCGCTCAGGCTAGACAAAAGAGCTACGCAGATAACAGGAGGAAACCTATTGAGTTTGAAATAGGTGACCATGTCTATCTGAAGGTGTCCCCTATGAGAGGAGTAAAGCATTTTGGGATCAAAAGAAAGCTTGAGCCTCGATATGTTGGACCTTATCGGATTATTGAGAAAAGTGGAAGAGTAGCCTATAAGCTCAATCTACCTCGTGAAATGGGAACTATCTTTCCAGTATTCCATGTTTCTCAATTAAAGAAATGCCTCCGTCTTCCTGAGGAAAGAGTAGAAGTGAGACGCATCAAGTTGAAATCCGATCTTTCTTATGAGGAGAAACCGGTATATGTTCTGGATACTCTGGAAAGGGTGACTCGAAATCGAGTAGTCATATTATACAAGGTGGTTTGGAGTAATCACAGTGAACATGATGCAATTTGGGAAAAAGAGGATTATTTAAAGGACAACTATTCTGCTTTCTATGAAAAATGGTATGACTTTCAAATCTCGGGACGAGATTTTTATAAGGGGGGAGGGCTGTAACACCACTGGTGTTAGTTAGCCTCATAATGCATTCATAATGCATGATCATGGCATGGCATTACCATAAGCATCGTCAATTCATGTGCATCCTTGTTTGAAACATGACCTTGCAACATTGTGGTTTCTTTGTGTTTCCTTTATGTGTTGCTAGGGTTTTTGTGTATAAGACACTTGTGATGATCTTACATGATCTCTAGTAGCTTAACTATGCATAGGACACCTAGTGGAGCATAGTTCATGTGGACCAAAATGACTAATTTGCCCTCTAAAGGGAGGTTTGACTTAGGGTGACCTACAAAGTGACTCTATTTGACTGGTTAGAAAGTCCAACCTAAAGACCTTGCATGGATGTGCACCCATTACCAAAGTTGTAGCCAATTCATCAAGGAACAAAAGTCTCAATATGGCCATCTCATGAAAATAGCCAGAAAATGCTCAAACAGGGCCCACAAGGCAGCTAGGAGTGCTGATTTCAGCACTTAGCCATTTTGGCTAAGTCATGACTGACTTACAGTTCGAGGTACTCCACTTTAGGGTTATGTAGTTCCAAATCCAGGCCGAACTAGCTCAAGTCCATATTTGCAAAACTGGAGACCTAACATAGCTCTACAAGTTTGCTAATATCACCTATCACTAACTCGAGCTAGTTTAGAATTTCGGAGCTGCTCAATATTGGCTGTCAGTCATTGCTCGACTACACCGTTTGCTTGTACCCTCCTTTCAAGCTTCGTATCTCACTAACCAAGCCGAGTTAGCTCATGATCCTATTGACAAACTTGGAGATCTCACTTAGAACTACAGTTTTGTCTTTAACACTTTGGTCCAGTTCGAACTCGTTCGCGAGATATTGAGCTCCAAACTGGGCCTGTCAGTCACTTCTCTCGAGCTTCGTTTCAGAGTTCAGAATTTTGAACTCGGCCTCGACAGTGGCCGACCGGGCACAGGAGGTGCGCGCCGCGTGGCCATCACGCGTCGATGCCGCGGCCAGGCCACACACGCTAGGTCGCCACGCGCGCCTGGAGACCCCCAGCTTCTCTCCATTTCCCTCCCTCGCCCTTGCCGCGCTCGCCAAGGCGGAGCACCGAGGCGCCACCACCGCCGCCGCAAGCTCGCTGAGCTCGTGAGCCACTGTGGTTGTGTCTCTGACCTATCCCAACCGCACAAAGCCCCGCCTTAACCCCCTCTACCTCGCCATCCCCTCCGTGGAGCCATCCGAGCACCAGCAAGGCCGCACTACTCAGTTTTCCACCGCGGTGACCTCGCCGGAGCTCATCCGCACGAGCACTCACAGTGGTCCCACCTCTCCATAGCACCTCCGTGCGTGTGCATGCGCGCATCGGAGTCGCTTGGACACCGTGTAGCTGGAGAGCCCATCACCGCTGACCGGCACGCCCTCTACCAGCCAGCACACCGCCGCCAGTTGGCCGTCGCCGCCATTAACGCCGGCGAGCTCACTCCGGTGAGCTAGCGCCCCGACCACGTACACCACTAAGTGCGGGATGTGATGGAGGTCACGTTGGTGTGGTTGATTTCCCCAGCGACCTCGCCGCCGGCGCGAAATCCGTCGCCGTCCTCCCTCCCCTGCTTCTTCCCCATGACGAGTGGGCCCAGGCGTCAGCGCCATCTGGTCCAGTAGAGCGGGCCAAGCCGTTGAAGGGTCGAGATGGCGGACTAGAGGGGGGGTGAATAGTCCTTTCTAAAACTTAAACGCATTGGCTAACCAAAACAAATGCGGAATTAAACTTATCGGTCTAGCCAAGACTACACCCCTCTATCTAAGTTCTCTAGCACCTTGCAAAGATCCTAATTAAGCAACTAAGGTGCTAAGCTTACCAAGAGCTCGCCTAATCAATTCTAGAGCAAGGTCACACAAACCTATGCACTAGTACTTTGCCAAGCGAGGGAGCTCCTACACAACTAGTGAAGCAAAAGCGCAAAGCCTAAGCTCGCTAGCAAAGCTCAATAACAAGGCAACTAATGCCAAATTAGAGAGCACAAAACACTTAGCTACACAAACTAAGCAATGTGACTAACAAGATTACACAAACCAAATTAGTCACGCAAAGGGAGCTTCTAGCTACACAAGCAAGAAGACAACTAGCAAGCTACACAAGCAAACTAGTTACGAGAGCAACTACACAAGCACAAGTATATATGAAAGTAAATACAAGCTTGTGTTACACGAAGGCAAACCACCGAGAAGAGTAGACAATGTTGACACGATGATTTTCTCCCGAGGTTCACTTGGTTGCCACCAAGCTACGTCCCCGTTGTGTCGACCAACACTTCGTGGTTCGGCGGCTAATCGGTCACACACCGAGCCTCTCAAAAGACACCGCAAGAACCTACCATAAAGTGTGGTAGCTCAATGACACGCTCAACTAGAGTTGCTCTTCGCGATCCCCGCGGGGTGAGCACAATCCCCCTCACAAAGCTTCTCCGGAGCCTCGCACAATCTTCTTGCGAGCTTCGACGGAGCCACAAGCCACCAAGCCGTCTAGGAGGTGGCAACCTCCAAGAGTAACAAGCACCACCGGCTTGCAACACGATCACCTAGTGCCACACGATGCAATCTCTCAAGGCAATGCACTAGAATCGCTCTCTCACTCGATCCGATGAACACTATCAAGCATGAGTGAGTTAGAGGGCTCCCAAGCACTACCACACAAGTCACAAAGACTATAGTGTGCTCAGCTTACGGCCACAGCCGGCCAAGGCATCTATTTATAACCCCACAGTCAAATAGAGCCGTTACCCCTTCACTGGGCAAAACTCGGGACGACCGGACGCGCCGGTCGTAACTGACCGGACGCGCTTCACCGCGTCCGGTCGCCCTGCGACGTCCACGTGTCCCTCGAATTCAAATGCGACCGTTAGATCCTCCAACGGTCACTGACCCCAACGGTCAAAACAACGACCGGACGCGCCCCAGGCAACGACCGGACGCGTCGGTCCCGATGACCGGACGCGCCTGTCGAACGACCGGACGCGCCGATCGCACTGACCCACGCGCCCGCGACGCAACGACCGGACGCGCTCCTTGCGATGACCGGACGCGACAGTGTCTGCGTCCGGTGTGAGTCCAGTAAGCTCCTTCAACGATCGGACGCGTCCGATCGTGTGTGACCGGACGCGCCCAGCGTCCGATCCTCCGTGCGAACCGCAATTCTTTTCTGGGCACATGACCGGACGCGCCGGTCCCGCGAGTGACCGGACGCGCCGGTTGCAAACCCTAGCACCCGAACGCCTGACAGCTGACCGGACGCGTCCGGTCATTCCATGACCGCGTCCGGTGCAGCGTCCGGTCACCTCTGTGACCTCTGTTCGCCTCCGTTTCTTTTCCGACTTTCGGCGTAGTGGAAAATAGGCATTTCAACTTCTCAAAAACGCCTGAATCCCGCGCTCGCAAGCTCGGCGGGAGGGAGAGAGGAACCCAAACCCTCTCTACCGCTCAAACTCCACTGCCTTCGCAAATGTGCCAACACCAACAAGTGATCACCACCTTGTGCACGTGTGTTAGCATTTTCATAATCATTTTTCGAAGGAGTTAACCACTCAACTTGCCACGCCACTCGATCCTAGCAACGATGCATAGTTAGATCACACGAGTGGCACTAGATGACCGATATGCAAACAAGTTTGCCCCTCTTGATAGTACGGCCATCTATCCTAAATCCGGTCATCAACTTCTCTACACACCTATGACCGGTGAAATGGAAATGCCCTAGGTTATACCTTTGCCTTGCGCATTCCACTCCATCTCCTCCGATGTTGATGCAACACATGCACCAACCAATCATCAAATGATATGATCCACTTCATATCATCACATGACCGTATTGGTTCATCGATCTTGACCTCACTTGCTCTTCACCGTTGCCTCGGTCCTTCGGCGCCAAGCCATCACACAACTTGCCCTTCACCCTAGCAACCGGTCCATCAAGCCAAGCCTCATCTTGATCTTCTCCACCTTGGTCACATGACTCCATGTCATGTCTCATATGCAATGAGCTCCTTCATGACACCATCACATGTGGACTAATCTCCTGTGTATCTCATATAACAACATATTAGTCCACCTAAGTTGTCACTCAATTACCAAAACCAAACAAGGACCTTTCAATCTCCCCCTTTTTGGTAATTGATGACAACTCTACAAAGATATGGAAATTAAGTTCTTTTGGACTTTATGCCACTTATCCAACATTTAAGCTCTATGTTAGAATTTGGATAAGCACCATAAAATCTGACTTGGTAGTGATAACTCCCCCTACATATGTGCTCAAATGGTTTGGTTTCAAGCTTGCACATATGCATAAATATGAAATTTGTGGGAGGGTTAGCACTACTAAGTGATGCTAAGGTGTATAGAATAAACCTTTGTAGCTTGATACCAATTAGTAGCTTGATACCATTTGAAAATCATAAGTTTGCCACCATCCTTAGCATCATGAGTAGCTAGACATTAAAAACACTAGAAACCTCGTGAGATCAACATTATAAGCAAGGTTCTAGTTTTTGCATGATAATCACAAGTCTAGCTAACATCCTATGCATGCTAGTTATCAAATCATCATTTAAGTTCTATAACTAGCATACACCACACAAGCATGCATATTGAATTTAAGAACTTATGCAATGCAAGCAAGCACATGAGTTATGCACATATCAAATGTAATCAATCAAAGTTCATGAGCTTGCTCCCCCTACTTGTATGCTTTCTTTGTCCAAGAATGTTTGATCCCCTTACATTCTTAAATGTTGCTCCCTCTTTGTTCATGTCTATGTCCAATCTTTCCAATCTCTCCCCAAAGCTCAAAAAGCTTTCATATCTTTGTCCAACTTCTCCCCCTTTGTCATCAATTTCCATAAAAGGTGTTCTTCTCAATTGATACAAAGGCTTGTATTGGGGTAGATGGTTGAGACTTGAATATTGCATTTTTGATGGACATTACCACATATGTTGGAATGACAAACTTTATGGTTGCTCTTGAGATTCCACATAGGATCTTTGACCTTGATACCAATTGGTGGGGCTCCTCCCCCTATGTCATAGCATGTGTCATTCACTTGAGATATCACTTGAAAATAAGGGTAGCATTTCTTGATTTGATCACTTAAAGTTGGGGATCACTTGTGAAACCATCATCTTGCATGAATGATACCACGTGAAGATACCATGAGTAGAAATGTGATACCATTTGAAAGAATTTTCTAGTATGGATTCACTTTGAAGGATTTGTCAATAATATTTACTTCTTGAACATTTTCTATCTTCATGAGTACCACTTGTAAGATATCACTTGTAAATCATGATCTAGACACCACTAGTGAATACCACTTGGAAGATCGATTTGAGTCTAGATACCACTTGAAACAAACTAGATGTCTATTTTCATTGTTGTCTTGTGCTTGTACTCTTATCATTGTCATGAGCTTCTTGTATGACTCGAACTATATTGATTTGCCTAAGATTCCAAGTTCGGTTTGATCCAATGACAAGCTTCTTCACACCTCATGCTAAGGGTTATCTTGCCAATGTTGTACTTGTCACTTGTTAGCAATCCAAGCTAGATCAAGTATTTGGGTTTACTAGCTCATGAACAAATTCATACTTATACCACTAGGTCAATTAACCATTCAAGCAATAGTGGTAGATTATGAATTAAAACTTTTCATTTGTTATGCATGATTCTAATAAGCATGTACTATATGCACTAACCGCATACTAGTAAGGAATGAAATGATCATGCACATTACAATAATACCTTTGCTATATTGGAGTAGAGAATAGTCACATAGATTCTAATTCATTACTCCAATAGCAATGTGAAGTCCAATTTATAAGCTTGGTGAAGACCAATCATCATAGATAAATCCATTCTTCACCCATATGAAAAGAAAACCACTTATGATCAAGTGCACTATCTCTTGAGTTGTGGTTGGCTTGCTTCATCTTTTTGATCAATGCTTGCATGAGAGAACTACTTAGAATACCACTTGAAATACATGACTAGCTCTCTTTTGGGTGTTGCTTGCTTTTCTTGATCAATCCTTTTGATTGCTTCAACTAAGCATCACAAGTTCCTTGGATCACCACTTCCATGTTAGCCTTCCAAGTCCCAAACTTGGTTTCACCTACACACGGCGGCAAGCCCCTCACTAGGGAGAAGTGACCTTTCTCCAAAGAACCACTCTTGATACTCACTTGAAATGATATAGTTTGATTGATCCAAATGATGAACTCAATCTTGATGAATAATCCTTGAATCTATATTTGAGTCCAACTTTTTCTACTTGTTTAAGTCTTTTTCTTTCTACCAAATGATCTCTAATTATCACTAGAACTTAAACTTTATCTTCATTTTAAGTTTGATCTTGATCTTCAAATTGAGTACCAAATAAGTACACCAAGTACATTTCACAATACAAAAGTCTTGTACTCATTGCTCGTCATGCTTCTAGATCAATCCAAAACCAAACTTAGGTACCTCAACCACTTATAAACATGTTTCCAACTTGAGGACCTTTCAATCAAAGTGACTCTAGATTAATCTAATGATTGCCACTTTTCTGGCAGATTCTGTACCCTTCAAAGAATAATTCATATTTCCCAATGTACAGATCCAAATGACATAAAATTTGGTGGAGATGTGCTTCACTAAGTCATATAGAAACTGTAAAAATTTGAACTTCTTTTGACTTCTAGATTGCTACTAGATTTCAAATCTTCCACCACTGCTACATGCTGAAAACTGCTGCACTATAGCTGACAAGATGCACTCCAAAACCGAAGCATCTCTTATCCACTTCTCATGAAATTTTTACAGCATCTTCTTTCATAAGTGTAGAGCATGTATACCAAACTTCAAGCCAATCCAAATAGATTTGATCACTCAAACATGGCTAAGATTACTGCTAGCTCAGATTTTTAATGTAGGACAGATTTCAATACATGAGCTATTCTTCATCAAATATGAATCAAACTTGAAACTAACTTGTTTGAATACTTTCATAAGACATATATCCATCCAATCCACTTACTAAATGTCATCTCATGAAATTATCCAACACAAACCAATCCAAACTTGATTACTTAAGCATTTAATCCATTCAAACATCTCATAGCAAGCAACATTGCATACATATCCAATTCAATCAACTCATATGCACCCAAGTGAAATGATCAACAAGAGATATACCTTGGTTAGCTCATGATCATCCAATAGCAAGCTTTTACTCAAATAAATTGCAAGCCATCAAATAATTCCAATAAATCATCCACAACTTGATATGTTGCACTTGTATGTTGTAGCATTTGGACTCCACTTATTTTGACTTGGCATTGGGATAGAATATGCATTAAGCTTTAAAACTTGATTCAACATATGATGACCAATATGAATCCAAATGAATCAAGCCTCCAATGCCGATGGTACCTACAAACAATCATCCACTTTTTGATGGTACCCAAACAAGTTTGGGTCCTCTCAAATTAGGAGCAACATACTTAGTCAAAGCCTTAGTATGGGTAGCGGGATGTTTTGCAAATCCACCAAATGAGGTACCATTGCCATCCTTTCTAAGCATGTTAGTATTATTAATTGAAATAGGCTTAGAATTGTTACCTAGAGGACATGAATGAGCCATGTGTCCCCTTTCCCGGCATAAGTAGCAACTTCTTTTAGAGTGAGCCTTTTCTTCCTTGCTCATGTGTTGCTTCTCAATGTCTTGCCTCTTATGAGTTGCTTGAGCCTTCTTCTCAAGCTTGGTAGGACACCCCGAGACAAAGTGTCACATATCTTCACATTTAAAGCACTTGATGTGAGTCAAATTTCTTTTCTCATTTTGATTCTTGCTCATCATCTTGGCATCTTGAATTTGTATTGGATGCCTTGCTTTACCACCCCTTCTTGTTTTCTTTTTCTTCTTTATCAAGTCACCATCATCTCCATGGTTGATCTTGATTTGTTCTTGGGGTGTCGCTTTTGGCTCAACTTGAGACTTCTTGGTAGGGCAATACTTAGCAATATGTCCCATTTCATGGCATCGGTGGCACATGAGTTGGGATAGCTTCTTTGCATTTTGCTTTTTCATAATCTTGCCCTTGCTCTTGTTGTAGCCAATACCACTCTTATCACCATATCTTCTTTGATTGGTAATGATATGCTCAATGGCGATTTTAGAGTTGTAGCACCTCTCTAACTTGTTGCTCAAATTCTTCACTTCACTTTTGAGCTCATTGTTCTCCTTCAAAAGGTCAGTCTCACAAGACATAGAAGTAGAACAAGCATCTAATTGTGAAGAACATGGCATATATAATAAATCATCACAAGAGGTGGATACATGCTTCTTGCCTACATCACAAGGGTTAGTAATATGTGATTGATCATTTGACCCAAATGATGAGCTCTCACTAGATTTGGTTTCTTCATTAGAAAGCTTCTTAGTGAGTAAAGCATGTTCTTGTACCAAGTTATCATGAGCAACACTTAGTTTCTCATGAGTTAATTTTAGCTCCTCATGTGAACAAGTAGTAACATAAAGTAGATGCTTTTGTTGTTCACATGTGGTCTTTAGAAAAGAGTTATCATTTTCCAATTTACTTACTCTTTCCATTTTCCTTTTCAAGGCTCTTGAGAGTTTATATAAAAGCTCTAAATTTGGATCATCACAATCCATAACAAAACCACCAACATGTATCTTAGTGTTACCATGTGATGATGTTGAAGAGCTTGTTGAAGCATCACTCTCATAGCCATCATCTTCACCATTAAGTGTGCATGGGGTAGAATCATTACTTGTATCACTTGTGGCATTATCATTCTTCTTGTCAAGTGATCTTGTGATATGATCATCTTTGTCATCACTTGACCGTGAGGTGGAGCAATCCTCCACAACCACCTTGTTGTGGTCATGCTCAACATCCTCATGCGCCTCCTCCTTGGGCTCATCATTATCGGAGATCGCCCCATATTTCTCATTTAGAAACACCCAAATCTCATGGGCGGACTTAAAGTCCATGATCTCACAAAGTATGCTACTATCCATAGATCGATAGAAAACATTAGTAGCTTGGCTATCGAGATGTAGGCATTTTCTTTGCGCTTGAGTTGCATTCTTTTTATCAAGTGCAAAGGAAAAGCCCACATCTACGATCCACCACAATTGAGGAGAAATAAACTTAAAATTGCATGTCATCCAATTTCTCCACCGTGCAAAGTGTGTACCATCAAAAATGTGTGGACACTCAACATCTAGCCCATAAGCCGCCATCCTCTCGGGTCGGTGAAGACCACCAATGAGAGACCCGGCTCTGATACCACTTGAAGGGTCGAGATGGCGGACTAGAGGGGGGGGGTGAATAGTCCTTTCTAAAACTTAAACGCGTTGGCTAACCAAAACAAATGCGGAATTAAACTTATCGGTCTAGCCAAGACTACACCCCTCTATCTAAGTTCTCTAGCACCTTGCAAAGATCCTAATTAAGCAACTAAGATGCTAAGCTTACCAAGAGCTCGCCTAATCAATTCTAGAGCAAGGTCACACAAACCTATGCACTAGTACTTTGCCAAGCGAGGGAGCTCCTACACAACTAGTGAAGCAAAAGCGCAAAGCCTAAGCTCGCTAGCAAAGCTCAATAACAAGGCAACTAATGCCAAATTAGAGAGCACAAAACACTTAGCTACACAAACTAAGCAATGTGACTAACAAGATTACACAAACCAAATTAGTCACGCAAAGGGAGCTTCTAGCTACACAAGCAAGAAGACAACTAGCAAGCTACACAAGCAAACTAGTTACGAGAGCAACTACACAAGCACAAGTATATATGAAAGTAAATACAAGCTTGTGTTACACGAAGGCAAACCACCGAGAAGAGTAGACAATGTTGACACGGTGATTTTCTCCCGAGGTTCACTTGGTTGCCACCAAGCTACGTCCCCGTTGTGTCGACCAACACTTCGTGGTTCGGCGGCTAATCGGTCACACACCGAGCCTCTCAAAAGGCACCGCAAGAACCTACCATAAAGTGTGGTAGCTCAATGACACGCTCAACTAGAGTTGCTCTTCGCGATCCCCGCGGGGTGAGCACAATCCCCCTCACAAAGCTTCTCCGGAGCCTCGCACAATCTTCTTGCGAGCTTCGACGGAGCCACAAGCCACCAAGCCGTCTAGGAGGTGGCAACCTCCAAGAGTAACAAGCACCACCGGCTTGCAACACGATCACCTAGTGCCACACGATGCAATCTCTCAAGGCAATGCACTAGAATCGCTCTCTCACTCGATCCGATGAACACTATCAAGCATGAGTGAGTTAGAGGGCTCCCAAGCACTACCACACAAGTCACAAAGACTATAGTGTGCTCAGCTTATGGCCACAGCCGGCCAAGGCATCTATTTATAACCCCACAGTCAAATAGAGCCGTTACCCCTTCACTGGGCAAAACTCGGGACGACCGGACGCGCCGGTCGTAACTGACCGGACGCGCTTCACCGCGTCCGGTCGCCCTGCGACGTCCACGTGTCCCTCGAATTCAAATGCGACCGTTAGATCCTCCAACGGTCACTGACCCCAACGGTCAAAACAACGACCGGACGCGCCCCAGGCAACGACCGGACGCGTCGGTCCCGATGACCGGACGCGCCTGTCGAACGACCGGACGCGCCGATCGCACTGACCCACGCGCCCGCGACGCAACGACCGGACGCGCTCCTTGCGATGACCGGACGCGACAGTGTCTGCGTCCGGTGTGAGTCCAGTAAGCTCCTTCAACGATCGGACGCGTCCGATCGTGTGTGACCGGACGCGCCCAGCGTCCGATCCTCCGTGCGAACCGCAATTCTTTTCTGGGCACATGACCGGACGCGCCGGTCCCGCGAGTGACCGGACGCGCCGGTTGCAAACCCTAGCACCCGAACGCCTGACAGCTGACCGGACGCGTCCGGTCATTCCATGACCGCGTCCGGTGCAGCGTCCGGTCACCTCTGTGACCTCTGTTCGCCTCCGTTTCTTTTCCGACTTTCGGCGTAGTGGAAAATAGGCATTTCAACTTCTCAAAAACGCCTGAATCCCGCGCTCGCAAGCTCGGCGGGAGGGAGAGAGGAACCCAAACCCTCTCTACCGCTCAAACTCCACTGCCTTCGCAAATGTGCCAACACCAACAAGTGATCACCACCTTGTGCACGTGTGTTAGCATTTTCATAATCATTTTTCGAAGGAGTTAACCACTCAACTTGCCACGCCACTCGATCCTAGCAACGATGCATAGTTAGATCACACGAGTGGCACTAGATGACCGATATGCAAACAAGTTTGCCCCTCTTGATAGTACGGCCATCTATCCTAAATCCGGTCATCAACTTCTCTACACACCTATGACCGGTGAAATGGAAATGCCCTAGGTTATACCTTTGCCTTGCGCATTCCACTCCATCTCCTCCGATGTTGATGCAACACATGCACCAACCAATCATCAAATGATATGATCCACTTCATATCATCACATGACCGTATTGGTTCATCGATCTTGACCTCACTTGCTCTTCACCGTTGCCTCGGTCCTTCGGCGCCAAGCCATCACACAACTTGCCCTTCACCCTAGCAACCGGTCCATCAAGCCAAGCCTCATCTTGATCTTCTCCACCTTGGTCACATGACTCCATGTCATGTCTCATATGCAATGAGCTCCTTCATGACACCATCACATGTGGACTAATCTCCTGTGTATCTCATATAACAACATATTAGTCCACCTAAGTTGTCACTCAATTACCAAAACCAAACAAGGACCTTTCAGCCGTGCGCTGGGCCGAGCCGTGCGTCGGGCCGAGCCGTGTGCTGGGCCGAGCTGGCTTAATCAGGCCGGCCGGTTTAGTTAGTTTAGTTTTTGTTCTATTTCATCATTTCAAATAATTGATTTGTACTCCAACTTTGAAAATGTGTATCTCCTGTTCTAGAGGTCCAAATAAGGTGCTTTAAATTTTGGTGTGCTCTACATAATGTCTAGTTTATTATAAAAATATAATATGTGCCATGTTTTGTGATGAATTAAATAGTTATTAATTATACCTTTTATTCATGTAGAAAAAGGAGAAAATGATATCTCTTTCTGTGAAGCTCCAAATGACATGAAATTTTTATAGTGAACTGCTCATACCATGAATAGATTATGGTTAAATTTTCATGCAATTTGGATGTGGTTTGGTGAAGTTATATAATTATCTTGTTTGCTTGAATGGATCTTGTGTGAATTTTTATAATTTTTCTATAGATCCAGTAAGGGTGAAACTTGGTAAGAGTTGTTCTTATGTTAGAAAGATGCTAGGAAAAATATGAAATCTGTTGTTTGATACTTTTCAATAGAGCTTCCTATTTATACTAGAAATAGACCTTTCATCTGTTATTTTTTATATCTCCATATCTGCTTGTCAAAATGAAGTGCAATTTTTATGGTAGCCTATGTGAAGCATTAGAGGGCTACTGTGATTTTTGTAGATTTTTATATATAGTTTTACTGTATGTTTCTTTAATCACCTAATTAACTAAATAAATTATAAAAGAATATTAAATAATTTATTTAGAAGTTGGCACTATACTTTCTGATGTTCCTTTGGTATGCACAACAAGTTGGTAAACTTGGTTTGGTCCAATTGTGCTTTTGAATCGTCATTAATTATCTGCCATTTCTGGACAGATTTGCTAGTTAAGAGAATTAACCTATGTTAATAATGTTTTCATGCTTGGTGATTTATAGCAAAGTTGTTGATAATTTCATAAACTAGTTGCTGGAAAATTTTGGTAGCATTTGGACTTATAGTTTAGAAATGGCAGCTGTTCAAAGTTCGAGTCAGAATTTTTTTGCTATCTGTTCTTTTAGAACAGATTTGGTACATGTGCTATTTCAACTTGGTAAATGATGAAATCATGCTTAGATGTTTATAAATGAAATGTAGACAATTTCATAAGCTTTCCAGAATGTCCTCTTTCAGGTCATTTGGATTTGTAGAACTTCAGTTGTGAGTTTTCTTAACTACTGTTGATAATATGTTGTAAATACTAAATTTCTGGAATCTTGTTATGTGTGTGTTTAGTCTTAACCTTGTGGCACTTAGTGGTTTCTTAGAGGTGTTCAAACGTGTTAATAACGGAGAGGAAATTTGCACCTAATCTTGAAGTGATTTGAGTAGAGCACCATATGACTTGTTTTGTGCTCATGATGTTGCAATATCATTACATTCATCTTCACCTCATTCATGCATGTCATAAAATCATCATGTCATTTTTGAATGCATACATGAAATTCATTGGATGCATATACATGCAATAGGTGTGCCGAGAATCGTGTTACAAGCGAAGTTCCGCTGGGCGTGGAACCCGAGGTTGAAGTCCGTTCGAGAACTGGAGGTCCAGTCCGACGAAGCCGGAGAAGGCGTGAAAATCGTTCTTGAAGCCGAACCTCGATATCTCTTCTTTCGGTTAAGGCAAGCCCCGGAGCATTATAAGCCTCCTACTTTTAAAGCAATTATCTTTATATACATGTTATATGTATTGTTGCATTACGTGATAGGAGTTGGGTGAAAACCCTTGCTGCATTGATAACACTCCTTGTCTAGCAATTCAAACCTTGAATCCTAAGTAGACAGGATCGTATCTATGCTTAGCCCTGCTAAATTAGACCGGTAGAAGTCGGATGATTTCCTGTCACCTGCGAGATATAGGGCTTGATCAGGTCACGGTTGGCTATATTTGCTATCGTGGAAGTGAACCATGTGCAATAAAATGAAATGAGACCGGGCGGGATGATGATAGTGAAACAGCAAGGCATGGAGGCCTTGGGTGTGGATCTATCCCTGTCTGTGTCGATTAAGGACCGAGACCTGGAGCCTTCTATGTCATTTTGAACGCATGCCTGACATTTAGTTGGCCGGCCTGAGGTTGCCGATCGCGAAGCCTAGTAGCTCAACTCAGGCTGCGAAGTCGAAAAGTGAAAGTCGCCTCGGAAGGGAGCCAGAGGGTCCAAGGGCAGGTGAGTTAAAAGTCCTGAGCTTCCTGGCCACTGGTATCCCCGAGAACGCGGTGCTGTTCGGGCCCACCCTGAGTTGTACCAAAGGTTATCTACGGCTGCCTTTAGCGGGGTTTGTCGGGTGAGTGTCAGGAATACCCCCCTCAGCTGAGTTGAAATCGATTCGAGTCACCGTCTCTCCTGGATAGTGAGAAACTTGACTGGTTATCTCCAGCGTAGATACACTAATTATTAATGATGGTTCGGAATTGATGATAATGATGATGATGGCCTTATTATACCTGCTATGGTTAATATTGTTTGCTCCTAATAAAGTGATTGCTCTAGTACAGGTGCTAATCTAGATGACAGATTAATGATTATTAACTTGATGCTTAAGCATTAATGATTACTGATTTGTAATAAGCTTTTCTGCAAATGAGTCAAGCTAGCCTACTTTATAAAGCCTGGCATAATCCTTGGTGTCACCGTTGTTTCTGGTTTTTGACGGGTAAGTCTAGCTGAGTACCTTCTCGTACTCAGGGTTTATTCCCACCTGTTGTAGGTAGCAGATTCGTACTTGTTGTTGTAAGTATTGTCTTCGCCTTGTGGGTGTGAAGACTAGACCATATGGGCATGGTCTCTATAGTATCTCTTCTGGTATGCTTTTGCAGGATGTGACTATGTACTGGCAGTATTTGACTTTAAATGATTTTAGAAATTATGTTGCTTCCGCTAATCTTTATTTTAGTTTTGTAATAAAATTATCTGTACTCCGATGTATGAGAGCTACTTACGAACTGTTGTAACAAGTGTTGTGTTATGTTGAATCACTACGATCTGGTTGCTCTCGGTTTGGTTTGAAATCCCTCGTGGTTTCGTGGACTACCGGAGTTATATGGGCTCAAGTTTGAGAATTTGATCGTTTCGGCGATTGTTTTTGAACTTGTGCTCTTATAATTTGGACGGTTCCGTTACACCTCCGTCCCAGAATTATTGATGTTCTACGACTCAAAGTTTGTCGCAGAATGCTTGACGTTGTAGCTCCTACTCTAACCTAATCAGACATCAATCATATGTCATCCTGTCTATTTCTGTCCACCGGTAGCCTAGATGCTAATAGAAAAATGATAAAAAGAAGTCCAACGTTTGATGGTGGAGCTCTGCAGGAGCGCTGGGGCGGTGGCCTAGCACAGAAATAGAGCAAGGAGAGCAATTAATGCACACGTCATTTCAAATTTCCGGCAGCTGTAATGATTGTTTCGTAGGGATATAAGAGTCTTTTACCTTCTACTTTGGTTACCGGTTCCAAACCCCTGACGTCAAGAATTCTGGGATAGAGGAGTAATTTTTAGCCAGCTAAAGCTAGAGCTAGTTTAGCTCAAAATAGCTAGGGTTTCTCCACGAGTTGGCTAGTCACTAGTTTGAGGCTTGGCTAAAAATTAGCCCATTAATTAGGTTCCTGTCTTGGTGGGCTAGAGCTAATTTAGGCTATTTTTTAGCCGGCTAGTGATTAGCCATGGGATACAAATAAATTTTAAGATTAGGTAGCCACAATTTTAATAGTATATGCAGTATGGGATACTTGACACAGCTCTTTCTCTGACTTCTTAGGCATCTGACATCCTGATCCATAAAGCATAGACTCTGTTTTCTTATCTAATCTTATATCTTTTTTTTGCCACAAGACTTAAGTGTGTGTTTGGTAGAGATTTAGGTTAAACTTTTCAAATTTAGTTTCTTCCTAGAAATGTTTCTTCCGGTGAATCATAATCGCTTTCTCAAATCGTTTGGCTAGCTGCCTGGATTCTCCTTCGTTGGCGGATATCATTGTTTTACATGAAAAAAACATAAAAATAGATGAGTTTTACCACAAAAAATGTATTTTTATGGGTGAAGAACAGTTCAAAAGCAATCAAATTTAATTGGTTTCACTTAAAGAAAATCAATAGAAAATATTTCTAGATTAGAGGGAAGGTAGGAATAAGCTACCCTAGATGTGATTTTGATCTCTACAAAAAGGGAGAATCACTATAAATGTTTTTACCTAAAATCAATATTGTCTTTAACCGCTTGATGAGGTTTCTAGTGATTATAAAGAGAAGCATAGTTGTTTATCACGTCCAAACGGCCTATCTACCTTAGTCAAAGATTTGTCGCAAACATATTAGGGCTGTGACCCATGCCCTAAAGAGGAAGTAAGGATTCTTAGTCTTAAAAAAGAGTAGATGATTGCACGTAAGGAACTAAGAAAAAACACTAAACACTAGAAAAAAAAGTTCAAAAAATACTCCTAGCTCCAAAGAGAATAATAAAAAGCAAAAGAAGCAACAACGCATAGGGGGTGGGTGAGTTTTGTTATGAGTGAAAGCCATTGTTTGGTTCATCCTGCCATCATGGTACCTCTAGTTGGTTTTCCTAGAGGAACTAAGGATTGCAGTGAGTTTTACTAAAGCTGGCTTTGTAATAGTCTTCTTGTGTGGCGCTTATAGATCTGGCACATAGTTAAACATACTAAACATGTCTGACATGTTGCTGACACAGCCTTACTTAACTATGTTTTACTCACCACAAGCCATGTGATGATGAGTTAACAACAATGGAATCATTCACTTCATTAATGAGACAGAAACAACGCTTAGCTTTGTCTAAAAAAATCACATAGGTATCCTTTTAGTTTCTTAAGTCAACACGACATCACTAAAGCATAACTGTTTTACTACCACTATGAACGCCTATTGCCGAGTGCTTGAGTCGACCGTTATGGATTTTTTTTTTTTTGCTTCTCATGGCTAGAATTTTACCGGAAGATTTCCCTCTACCTAAGCTTAGGCGTCTAAGTTTGGCGAACCTTGTGCTTTTCCTTTTCTTTTGTATCTTGGACGTACAGTTGGGTGTACTTTTGGACAACTATGTATCAATCGATACAGAGGCTGGAATATCAATTCATATTCCTGTTTCTAAAAAACTGAAACGTCCATTTGCATGAAGCAGTGAGAATAGTTTACACTAGCTCTTAAATAGGTAACAATTTTGGATCCCAAGTTGATTAAGTTCCTCCATTGTAAGGGCGTCTCTAAGAATTGAACTAGCAAACTAACTCATATTTTGCTACATCAATTTAAAGATAGTAGTACATAATACAAAGCTTTTCAATAATCTAATTATATAAGCATCTTACCATAGGTTCCACATCATTTCTTTTTCCTCACCCGTGTGGTCGTATCTCACCATGCATGGTCCCAATAACAGTCTCGTAGTTCGTTTGAGCCTAACTGGGGAATGAAAAATAGCTTTTCTTCCCTCTTCTTCACATAAGCAAAATGCTAAGGTGCATTCCTATGAGTTAGTTGAAATATCACTATTGGAGCTGCCCTAAGAATATTGAGTACTAGATTGTACTGTTGGAGCTGTCCTAAGAGGGAGTGCTAGGGTGTGAACTTGTGATAAGCCTCTTGTGTTTGTGCATATGCACATGTAAAAAAACACACTTTACTCCTCGTCGACATGGGAGATAAATGTAGAATAAGCCCAAAATAAATGCGGAAATGCCAATGCTTGTGAATGAAAATGCAGGAAAATGACACAGGCTGCCAAAATCGACCCGGCACTTGAGATTTTCCGCCTATAATTGCAGATCGCTACGTCATGTTAGTTCAATATGCCCTGTTCACTTGAACTTATCAGTCATAGTACAATATTTTTCTCTAATAACAAAACAACATCAACCGGCTTATCAGTCACAAAAATCATTGGTCGAACAGCTGACAATTTGATCGGATATTTCATTCTTTTGCAACAAGGAGACCATCAAACGTTGGTGCCTCCTTCGAGTATCTCAGCACCCAGTCGCATAGCTCAGCTCATCAGCATCGTTGACAGCTGCGCCTGTAATCCTTCTTCCTTGCACACCTAAAAAGGCGTAATGACTTAGGCTGTGTTTAGTTTCTCATAAATGTCAACTACTTTGGAATAATGAAATACAAAATGACAAATTTTTTTATGGGTGTGTTTAGTTCCATCCAAAATACCAAATTTTTCATGGGGTGAGTGAGGACTTTTTGACTTTTTTTTACCTCTTGAGACCAAAATCCAAAATGGAAAATGGATATTTTTTTGCCAAAAATTTTACATAGTGTTTAGTTCCATTCTGCAAAATAATGAGCTAAAACTCAATTTTATTTAGTGAAATAGGGAACTAAACCCACCCTAGCCTACTCATTAACTCCTGCTCACGCCCCGAGTTTGATGTTGTGGATGTCGGTTGTCCGTGTCCGGCTCCTCACTACTGTTTCAACGCGAATCGATTCTGAGCTGAGCTCCCCCTTGTCTGAACTCTAAAGTAAACGATTACGTACTCGTCAAAATAAGGAATTCTTATGGTCTACCGCAATTAATTTTTGTGATTCTGAATTATTTTGTTTTTGTGAAACTCTGTCATCATTTGATTGACTGATTCACTCATTCACCGGACTTTCAACCGAAAAAAAAAGAGAAAGAGAAAGGATACGTGTATGACCGATGCGCTGAAAAAAATTGGACCTGCCTACCCCGTTCAACAATCAACGATCAGCAGCCGGGTCGGGCTGCCGTCGACCGCTCATCACCGGTTCACCGCGATCTACAATTTTTATTTAAAAAAGTAGTTTTATGTGACATCAAATAAGAAATATATGATTTTTCTAAAAAGATAAGTTTTGATACACTATTAATATGCTGCTAAAACTTTATATTAGTTATTAGAGTATGTTAATGACCTCAAATATGAAAACTCAAAACTATAACTCGTAGATCTCATTAAAGGCTATAACTTTGATATAAAATGTATCTTCATTTAACACCATACAAAAAAGATATTTTTTAAAATACGGCAAGCGCTGGTACGCGATTATTATGGTGCTAAAATTTTATATTAATTTTTGAGTATCTTAACGTCCTCAAGCGAAAAAACTAAAAACTAGAAAATTATAGATCTTGTCGAGATCTACAATTTCCATATAAAAATCATCTTCATCCGACGTCGCATCGTAGAGTTACGATTTTTTAAAAATTTATTGTTTTCACGCCACTTCCGGTGGCGCGACAAAATAATACTGTCACGCCACCGGGAGTGGCACGACAAGCTTTTTCAAGTCGGAAACGTCATCCAACATGGCAGATGTTGTCGCGCCACATGCGTTGGCGCGACAGCGTTGTTTGGTCCGCCAGCGGGATTGGCGCGACCAAAAAGCTCAGATCTGAAAATATATTTTTTTTGAAACGGTTATTATTAAAATATTGATTAAAAATGGTTAAAAAATAAAAATTCTCCGGGGCCCGTCCGCGGTCCGCACCGGAACACACAACAAAGGCCACTCACAGTCGCATCGCAGTGCCCGATCAAAGAAAACCAGCCAAAACCCCGCGCCAACCGAGCCAAAAACCACCGCCGTTGACCCCATCTGGCACGCCCTGTCCGCACTCCGCACCAGGCTCCAAACGCAGGCCCCTCCTCCCGCGCTCCTCCCACCCACGAGTCCACGACCCGCCATTTGCGGCCCTCGCCTGCCGCGACGACGCGCACAATGCTACATGTAAACAAATCCAAGCCGGCAGGCTCCGTTTATTTTTGTTAGGACTATCCGTTTCCATTCCCACGGCGTGGCCTCACTTCGCTGTTCGCTTTCGTTCTCTGCCTCGGCGGTGGTGGCCTGGTATTAATTGCGCCATGTTGTGCCAGGCCTTCTTCTAGTCCGTTCCCCTCTGACACGGATTTCTTTTCCCGGCCTCGGAGTCCGCGCCGCCCGCCGCGTGCCCGAGATGCTGTCCGCCAGGCCGAGGTGAGAATTCAGGCAGTGGCACTGGCATCCCCTCTCCCGCCCGGCCGCCCACGCGCGCGCGCGCCTCCCTTCCTTCCTGCCTATAGATCCTTCTTTCCCGGCTCTGCTCGGGGGTCGGGGATCTCTCCGTTGCCACCACTCCCTGTGTTTGTGCGTTCTTTTATTGTTTGACTATTTAGCCCGGCGATACGGTTTCATGAGCTGGGATTCGCCTCGCAGATCCGGCTCCTTCGAGGCCGGGCTCAGGGGTGCCACCGCCTCGTCGTCCGTTTCCAGAGACCGCAAGCCGTCGTCCCCTCGCCTCCAGCGCAGCCGCTCATCCGCCGCCGGCGGCGGCGGCTCCAAGGCGTCCCCGTCACCGGAGGTACTGCACTGCCCTGCCCTGCCTTTTATTTTGTTGCCATCTCTCACGTTACGTTACGCACGAAGCCGACGACGGCTTTGGAAGGGAGTGATCACCGATCAGGGGGCGCCGGCCGGTGTATATTAAACACATTAAAACTTGTTGTTTCTAACGGCGGCGGCGGCTCTTGGTGGTCTCCTGTTCAGCAGAGGCGGCGCGGCGTTGGCGCGATGCAGCAGCGGGTGGCGCAGCTGGAGGAGGAGCTCCGGAGGGAGCGGGAGGAGAAGGCGCGGGCCGTGAGGGAGCTCGATGACCTGAGGCGGGACGGCGAGGACGGCGCCAGGGCCGTCGCGGAGAAGGTGCAGCTTGTGGAGCGGGAGGTGGACAAGTCCAAGGAGTCGGAGCGCAAGATGCTGGAGTCGCTGATATACCAGACCAAGCAGCTGGAGCAGACCAAGATCTCGCTCGAGGAGGCCAAGCTGGAGATCGCCACGCTGCAGCAGGCGAACAGGAGCCTCGAGGCCGCGGCCGCGTCCGCGGCCGCGCGGCGCGGCGGCGGCATGGTCGTGGAGCAGAGGACGAGCGTCAGGGACCTCATGTTCGGCGGCGCGGAAGAGGAGATCAGGGTCCTGCGCGGCGAGCTCCGGACGGCGATGCAGGGCGAGGAGCGGAGCCGCAAGGCGCTGGACGACCTCTCCGTCGCGCTCTCCGACGTCACCATGGAGGCCAAGCAGGTCAAGGTCTGGCTCGCCGAGGCGCAGGCCGAGCTGGAGGCCGCCAACGCCGAGGCCGAGCGGCTGCGCGCGGCGCTGGCCGCCGCCGAGGCCGAGCTGCGCGCCGTGTCTGCCGAGCGCGACCGGTGCAGGCTCGAGGCCGACGAGTGCGTGGCGGCGTGGGGCGACAAGGAGCGCGTGTTCCTCGACTGCGTGCGCGCGTCCGAGGAGGACGTGAACCGGGCGCGCCAGGAGAACACCAAGCTGGTCGAGTCGCAGCGCATCATCCGCGACGAGAACGCGCGCCTGCGGGACATCCTCAAGCAGGCCGTCGCCGAGGCCAACGTCGTCAAGGACTCGCTCGAGCTCGCCAGGGCCGAGAACGCGCGCCTCAACGACGCCGTCGCCGACAAGGAGAGCGCGCTGCAGAGCCTCCGCCAGGAGTACGAGAGCATCAAGGTCAGCGAGGCCGCGGCGCAGGGAAGCCTCAAGGAGCTCAACAGCCTCCTAGCCGCCACCACCACCACGACGGCGTGCAGCACGCCCGCGTCCGCCAAGACCGCCCCCGCGCCGGACTACAGCTTCGACCAGCGCCTGCCAGCAAATGGTATTGGTAGCAAGAACGGAACGCCGCAGTCGGCGTCGCAGCGGTGGATGGCAGACAAGCCACGGACGCCGAGCCGCCGGAGGTACTCGATCGGCGAGCCGGGCAAGCTGAAGACCGGTCTCTCGCAGTCGGCGCGGATGGGGAACCTGAACCCCAAGGACCGGGTGTTCGCGTCGCTCAGCAACATTGCCGACCTCAAGTCCGCAGCAGACGCGGCGATGGAGGACTTCGACGACGAGTTCGATCACGTCGACGAGAGCCACTACGTTGACATGGAGGATTCCATGAAGCACAAGAAGAAGAGGCCGATATTCCGCAAGTTCGGTGATTTGTTCAGGAGGAAAAGCTTCTACAAGCCAAATTTAGCGCCAGTACACACACTCTAGTGTTTTTTTTTCCCGATATACTGCTTGTAGTTCTGTACTTCTGTTCTGTTCGTCTGAATACACGAGAAATGAAAAATTGTTGAATCAGATGTGCTTCTTTCTTATGTTGAAATTTCAATTTTTACCAGAACCTGGCATTTTCATGCTGAAAATTCAACAGTTTATAGTCATACGGCTGACACAATGATTAAAAGGGGTCGAATCTGATCATCTGAAGGTGACATAATGAGATTGGAAGAAGGTGCAACTTTGGATACGTTTCGGCGTAACCTTTTTGACATTTAAACTTCTAGAACTATAACGGAAAGTCAACTGTTGCTAAGGCGGCCATTTGTCAGTGCAGATAATTAGGACGGCATGTTCTCTATCATGCAGTGAAGGCGTTTGCTCTGAGCCTTCATCGTAACCGTAAGTCTTCCGCCTAGGCATCTGCTCTGAACCTTCACATAACACGGCTTGGAAATGAAATGAACTTGCACAGCGTTTTTCTCGTTTGCCTAGCACGCAATGCCAAGAAAGGAGCACATAGACAGGGATGCAGGGTAGGCTCTGCCGATACGCATTCTTAGTCCTACCTAGTGAGCTGTTGTTGCTTTCATTCGCATTCCAGTGCCAAGAAAGAAACAAATATATCGACGTGGCAAAGTCATACTCCTTTGAACTAGATGAGATCCCACAGTATGTTTTTTTTAATCTAGTATTATGATTATATGAAGTCGCATGCTTTGATGCCTCGCCAACAATCCTTTCAGTGCAGAAAGCAACCTTTTAAGTTCAGCCGATGTCCATAGCTCCGAAAGAATTTGTCTTCTTATCCATCACCTCACGACCAGTGAAAAATGCCACGTAAATGCTGTTTGCACATAGATGTAAAAGGCGTCCAAAACAGAATGGACGGGGCTAACCTGTTCCTAGCACTGTGGATTGTTTGGTTGTTTAGAACCCATCTGGCTATCAATATCACCATTGACAAGGCAGAACAAAGAGAGCAGACTTTTCAGTCTTTGTCCATGCTTCATTAGATCAGGCAAGCAAATGATCTAGTATCAAGGCTTTCTTAGAATTTCATCTAAAAAGGCGTCTTTGATCATTTCCACAATTGCAGAAGGCGCCGGTGGTCACTTCTGCTTGAATAATGATCGAGCAAATCACGGCGCATGGCTCCTGATGACGTAAAACGAGTGAGTTAAGCTTCGTGCCTCCACAGTGCTGCAGCACGAAGTAAAGATGAGCTCCTTTCGGCGTCTGCTTCTACTCATCAATGGCCCTTGCCGGTTTTCTTTCGACTGCTGCCTCCTGCCTGTATGTAAACAAAGTTGCACGGCTGACCATTCTTCCGCAAAAAAAAAAAAAAGGATCAATCAGCGACTGGGATTTGTGACGTGGCTCTTGGTGTCACCGACCCTTCGACAGAAGCTGAGAAAAGCCTTGAAAAAGCTTAGAAAAACAAACAAAGCTTGCACTGCATCAGACGTGATCCTAGGCCCATTCCTAAAGAGCCTTGTACTTTCAGTTAGCAGTCCATGTCTCTGGACGCCTGGTGAGAGTGTTACTGCTACAAGAAAAGCCCTCCTAGTCAATGGCATCATGAATCATGAGTGATGGAAAAAACAAAATCTGCGGATATCATATGATGCTGCCTGGCATCGTACTGAACCAATCACCTTTACTTTGTTTCTTGAAAATCGCTGGTAGACATGGTGTTGCCAAGCAATCGAAAGGCATTAATTAAACTCTCCTAGAGTTAAATGTTGTTGATAGTTGGCACACGCTGAGGGCGTCGATTTTATTTTAGTTTAGTTAACTGAGCACGCCTTTGTCGACCTCTCGGGGACGGGGAATTTGGTCTGTCAGCAGGGCGTGAGCGTGACCAACCGAACACACACAAATTAATCCAATCTGAACTAAACAGGCTGCAGATCAACGTAGTCGGAACGATTTTTTTCACATCTTTTTCGTGTGTAGTACTATTACGGAAGCTGCCTGAAGGCCGCTGAGTTCAGCCAGGTTAGTCAGACTTGACTTGACCATTCTGATCTCTAAACCAACATCTTGACAGCACCGGGCCATGCCAAATGCCATCATTAACAGCGCAGCAGTCTTCAGCGTCAGGATGCGCCTGTGATGCTCGGGTATGGATTAATCAATTTTGCATATTAGAAATGTTAAAAAAAATAAAACATAATAGAAACGAATTGGTGCCGATACAGTCAGGATTACAACCCACACTGGCAGGTGTGGTGTGATTCATGGTCGAATCAACAAACGGGTCAAGCTCACACAGGTCAATGGCCTCGTTCGGCTGGCTCAGCCAGCAGTGTTTTTCTCTCGCATCATTTCAACACCAGCCACCAGCCAGCCAGCAGTATTTTTCTCTCACAACAAATCAGCACCAGCCACCAGCCATCCGAACGAGGAATCATAAGGATTTAAAAGTTAAATCGCGCAATGAGCTTCATGATTTTTGGATTGGCCAGGAGAGGAACCCGTCAATTAGCGAAGCACGATTATGGTGGGGTTGGTCAGTAACGAGTCTGGTACGCGTAAACAATCGGATGGAAGACCGGCCGGTCAGTCAAGGCTGCATGGGTAAAATGTGGGTTGGTCGTGGCGCGTGCCAAAAGGACACCACTTTCGGGTCTTTTTAAACCAAATGCAGCCTTCTTTTTATTTTTATGGGCGACGAATGCAGCCTTCTCGCCTGCTTCCCGCGATGCTACTCAGCTGTTTGCCGGCCTTCTACTGAAGCATGCAAGCAGAAGTGTACAAAACTGTCCTGGCCTCTACTGAAGCATGCAAGTAGAAATGTGTACAAAACTGCCCTGGCCTCTACGGAAGCATGCAAAAGCAGAAATGTTCATGACTGCTGCCGCCGAAAGATAAAGCGGCACATCGATAGCACAGCAGACAACATGCAGACACATAAGAACCTCAGCGCAATGCCATGCAACCGTTGCTGACACAATATAACTAAGTTCACAACTTAACATATCAATTCGAGGTTCAGATAACCCAGGGCAATACCAGACACAATATAACGAAGTTCACAACTTAACATATTAATTCGAGGTTCAGATAACCCATCAGGTTGATGGGCGAAACCAACACTTAGACAAATAGAGTACTAATCGACAACAATTATAGATTCTAAAGACAGTACGATTGCAGCACTTCCTACCACTACGAATGAACAACATTAGAGTTCAAACACCCACGAATGTTAAGCTCCACAAAAGCAAGCATCGAACAGATGCACACCATACTACCAGAGCCACTCCCAATAACAGAGAAACTAAGCCCTCTCGCCACGGATCCTCCTTGCCAGCTGAATGTCCTTGGGCATGATGGTCACGCGCTTGGCGTGGATGGCGCACAGGTTTGTGTCCTCGAACAGACCCACCAGGTATGCTTCCGCAGCCTCCTGCAGTGCAAGGACCGCGTGGCTCTGGAAACGCAGATCAGTCTGCACAAAACACAACAGGGTGAGAAATAAGCTTCTATGTTTACTTCAGAATTGCGAGATTACATGACTGAGCACAAGAGACGGTATGAAAACAAATCTCACCTTGAAATCCTGGGCAATTTCCCTAACAAGCCTCTGGAATGGAAGCTTCCTTATGAGCAGCTCAGTGCTCTTCTGATACTTGCGAATTTCACTGCAAAGTCAGGGATAATGATTAGGATTTTGTCAATATGGCACACTTATTTGAAGTGTGAACAGTAAACAATCAAAGAATTATTTATCACGCACCGAAGAGCAACAGTTCCAGGGCGGTAACGGTGAGGCTTCTTTACTCCTCCAGTTGTGGGCGCAGACTTACGGGCAGCCTGTCAAATAACAAAACTAAGTTAATGAATGTTTTACAAATAAAACTAAGATGACCTACTGTCCAATTCATACATTTTTATGACCAGCGTATATAGTTTATATAGTTTAAAAAGACTAATGGTTGTATGTACATCATAACTACAAACAGTTACAAATAAAATGGTAGCAACAAACCTTGGTGGCAAGTTGCTTCCTAGGAGCCTTTCCTCCAGTGGACTTGCGAGCAGTCTGCTTAGTACGAGCCATGAGTACAAACTATGGTTTACCTGAAAACAGAAAAAAAAAAAAAAAGTAAAAGGTTAGCCAAAATCCTTAGAATACTCCTGACAAACCAATTTCATAACTAATTCACCATGCAGAGGTTCAAAACCACATCGACTAAGAGTTCTACTGAATGATGAAGCCATAGAATAATTTTATTGGAAAACATAAATTCTAAATGATAAACCTCAAACTGATTCTAATCCTAAAGAACAACATTGGGGAGATGATCCAGTATGAACAGTATCATTACAACTATGAATAAGGAACAGACAATCTGAATAGATTGATAACGTAGCCAGATCAATATCCCATCCTATCACAAATATAACAATCCAATGATACAAAATATCATGATCCTGTCTTTCAACAAATTGATTCATCCATAAAATGATAATGTGAACCACCCCAGACGTGAAATATCCATACTAAATTTCATATATTTATGTCACATTAACAGTTGCTATGCAGGTTTGGGCACTTTCTTTTTAATAAAGAAAAAAACAATTAACATCAACTTTGCTGCTTTCGTGCAGCAATACAGAAACACATATAAATTACACCAAGTGCATTAGGTTAAGCATACCGAACATCAGTAGAATTATTGTTGCGCAATAGTTAAAGACAACATTCAAGAGACCCACAAGAACATTCTCACAATCCGATGCCTAACTATAAAAGAACGAGGTTTCTTGAATCCAATGATCAGGCATGATATAACAGTATCAGCTAAATCATGTAACCATCAGCTCTTACGATATGAGTTAGCCGCATCTCAGTAGCATAAGTTATTCTAATGACGACATCTACAAATTACAAATCACATAGAATGCATGCGAATTATTCGCTATAGCTCATGAAATCGAATAGTCGCGGTAAATGATTGATGCCTAAGCCGCGGACCATGTATACTGGGGAAATCATGCGATTGGCAACCGCATATTACGACAGTACTTGCTAAACGCAAAAATCGGCAGCAAATAAGCGCAGCAACCACATGTAGACGAGATTAAGCATGAGCGAACCGAAAATCCCACCAAACAACCAAACCTAACCCCTAATCATGGAACCCTAATCGCGACAGATATTCGAATTCGCGGCGGCGAGCGCCGCTGGGACAAATTAGCAAGAACCACGAGCGAATCATCAACTACAGGAATCGAATCGAAGATTCGAAATACGGTATCGAAAAAGCATGATTACCTCGAGCGCCTGCCAAATCCCAAATCAGCGGAGAGAGCGGTTTGCGACACGCGAGGCTTTTTCCCCAACCTCAGATTAGAACTGGCGATTAAAGGCGGCGGTTGGGTAGGGGATTATATATGGGGCGTCAATACTGGTGATTCAAACGGACGGTGCGGATCGGGCGCTTTTGTGCTTGGCTACGCACGATCGGACGGTCGATGATGCTCGTTTAGCTGTGACACGGATCAGGGAGGGTAAAGCTCGCGCTCCTATTGGCTGGGACCTGGAGGACGGCGATCTTGGATTAGTGTTGATTAGTGGGGTCGCTAATAAGAGGACGCCGTGTACGAACGAGATTTTTTTAATTTTTTTGTACGGAAGGCTATGTTCGTCTGTCAGCTGACCTGTGGGGTCACATTTTTTCGTCGTTTATTTTTTGGTGCAAACGTCACATTTTTTTCCTTTTTTGTTTTTTTGAGTTTTTTTTTGGGATTTGTTTTTGTTTTTTTGAGTGGAAGGTCATATTTTTTTCGTGTGATTGAACCGTTGCGGGTGTGGTCGGGGGGCCCAGAGTGCAGCAAGGAGACAGACAAGGTACTGGGCCGGCCTGCTAAGCATATGCACAGGGAAAAAGTCCACTCGAGATCCCTCAAGTTTTGCAGAAGTCTATTTAGGTCTCTCAACTCCGAAACCGGCCAAAACACATCCCTCAATTTTTAAAACCGTTCATATTACGTCCTTGAGCGGTTTTGCTACAGTAACAGCGGTTGCTACAGTGGCGGTGGTTTTGTCTTTTTCTTTTTTATTTATTTCGGCTGAATCTTTGAAAAATCATAATAAATCACAGAAAAATCATAAAATAGAAAATCTAATTTTGTTGGACTTTACATGAGTAGATCTACATAGTAAATATATAATATGGTATGCTTTAGTACAAATTTTTTGCTTTATTTATTTCAGCTGAATCTTTGAAAAATCATAGTAAATCACAGAAAAATCATAAAATAAAAAATCCAATTTTGTTGAACTCCACATGAGTAGGTCTACATAGTGAACATATAATATGGTATGTTTTAGTCGAACAAAATAATTATAGAAGTTGCAGCTATGAATTATTTCTATTAATTACAGAAAACCATAGATCGAAAGCTACATATTTAGATTTTTGTTGAAAAATTTGTCTGCTTTTTGACCTTGGGTGCCAAATCTATTGTTCAAATCTCTTTCCCCTCTCAACCATATCTTCTTCTCCTTCTTCCCAGAGCCACCACTGTGGATGTCCAACCCTAGCGACATCAAGGCCCTCCTTGAGCACCACCTCCCATTACGCCCCACAAACAACCATCGTGAGCATAGCGACACTGGGTCCTGGTTCCTCGGGCCCACAATCTAGTTCCTTGCTCACCATGCCCTTGGAGAAGACGTGGAACAACGAGTGACCGAGGCATCGACAAGGCTCTCAAAGTAGTCATCATCATCATAGACTCACTGTTCCTCGGGGGTGGTAGTCAGTACTGTGCCCCCATAATACCTGGCCAAAACAGAAGATTTCGCTCTAGTCGAAGTTAACCATAAGACCTGATAATTGTTCAAAAGCACAAAGAAGAAGCTTCATGTTCTTTCCCTATTCAAAATCATGGTCCATAATGATATCGTGCCATCTGCATGTTGTAAAATGGACATCCATGCTCCACCAGTTGTGACACTAACCATCTCACTTAACCATCTTCTTTTCCCCTAGCTAGGATGATTCCCAACATATCCAATACAATGTTAAACAAGATAGGGGATATTGGTCATGCACAATTATAAGTATTGGACTGTAGATCGTCTTGCTTAGCGGGGTCTTCAACATTACCACAAATGTTTATTGTGTGATCAAGAAGAGGAAATCATCAATGACCTATTGGTCTCTTGTATCTTCTTTAGACAAAAACTTAGGCTACAGAAACTTGCTCCCCAGCCGGCTGAGCTTTCCTTTGAAGTTTGGTGGTGCCGATCCAATGAGATTATCGATGGTCAGGATAGGTAGGGTCTTAATTCTATAATTATTTTTAGGACCTAGTATCTTTGGACCTATTGGAATTAGTGTGTCTTTGATTTTCCTTCGCCTAATGTGTACAATATCCTACTTATGGTCTTCAAAGAAGCAAAGTTACGGGGTATAGCGAGTGTCAGGGGCATCACCTTGTTGATCAAACGGATACTTGGTGTTGCCCAATTGTTTTGCTCGTTGGTCGTTCATCCCTTGTTTGTGTGTGTGAGCTTTGTTGTGGCTGTGTGTTGAGGTGTCTTGATCTTTGTTATTTTGGGATTTCTCATACTTTTTTCTTAATATAAAAGATATGCAGCTCTCATGTGTGTTCGAGAAATAAAGATAGGGGATAGTGGGTGTGGGAGTATTACCCCTATAGCCCCACGATTAGACTTGGGCTGGTTCAGATCAGTGGGCCCGACCCATGACAAGGATGACGCGCGGCCCGGTCGATATGCTCGGCGTCTCACGCAAGGAAGGAAAGCAAACTTGGAGATCAAGCAAGATCCTGGTCGGTTAGAATATGAATTCTTATCCGGCCAGCTTTGGCAATTATAACCGACTAGGATTAGTTTCCAGATTTATAACCCTGCCCCCCGGACTATATAAGGCGGGCAGGGGACCCCCTCAAAACACATCTCATTACATCTCTTCATACAGAGCAATACAATCTGACGCATGACGTAGGTATTACGCCCTCACGGCGGCCAAACCTGGATAAAACTTTGTGTCTGTCTTGCGTCACCATCTAGTTCGTAGCTTGCGCACCTGTCTGCCGACAATCTACTACCTTGGGCGTACCCCTCGGTAGACTGCCGACCATATCTCGTTGACAGTGGGTTATCTTGCTTAAGGCCCTTTCTATTCTTAAAATAAGATCTCAGTTGATCATTAACCTTAATCCCTACCTTACCACCTTTGAAAAAAAGATATAACCAAGCACACTGTTGGGTGGAAAGCCTTCATCTTTAACTCCTGGTGTAAGAAATCTCATTTTACCTTGTTGTATGCCTTTTCAAAGTTGTCTAGTTTCCTTTCCTCCGCTAAGAATATATTTCTGATTTTTCAATGACAGTGCTAGAAGGTTGAAGATTAGTTGAGCGTGAGGTATCCTGTGATGATTGATGTAGTTTTTCATCAGGTGCAGTGCAACTGCCCATACCATACTTGACGGCTCAGGTCTGGTGATGTATTTGTGTTTGCCTCAACTCTCCGTATGGCATGGATAGGTTTGTTTTTGCATGCCATCTGGTACAACAGTACAACACCCCATCTGGCAATAATAATCTGCTTGTGGTGCCTGCTGGAAGGCTGGCAATGTTGGAGCTGTGTATTCACATTGGTAGCTATATACAATATATATTACAATTGGAATTTGAGATTAAGTTCAATGTTTCTTTGATCACTCTGCGATTAAGCTTGGGACTAATCCTTTATGCCTTTGCTTATGTTGCCAGATGCTTTTGCTGACATTCAGTACATCTTGGTTGTATAATTGTGTCTGTCCATTGGGCTTGTTGAAGTGGCATACAACCAAAAGGAAGCTGTCAGGGAAGACAATGTCAGGCAGATCCATGGATAGCTGTATTATTCTTGAGAACTGATGCCATAGAAAACAATGAGAAGGCTTATTAAAAACAATAAAGTAATCAGCTCATAAAGGACACTTACTTTACCACCGAGTATATGATGAGCAAAAGTGATCATTTTCATCTGTGTGCAGAGTTGCATCAAAGTGCCATGTATTCACAAAATACATAAATGTGGAGTACATGCATTCCTAGCTTGTTTCATTTTGATGCCCAAATTAAATTAAAATTGGGCTTTCTTCCAACGGATCTCTCATTGACACGACAGAAAAGGGAGGAGAATCTGATCATTTTTTTCCTCTCCCCATTCGGCCACTCCCCTAGCTGTCTCCTCTCTTTCCAATCTTTGCAGACAGCATAGACACAGGCGAGGTGTTAAAGCATCTTTTGAGATGACAGTATTCTCTGAGCAACCACAATGAATATGGGCTAAGTAGTCCGTATAGATAGTTTTTGTGTCAGTGGACCATAGCTATTATTGTCTCCACAATATTTCAGCCAACACTTAGTCCATAAGGTGGGTCCTATATGAGATAAAAAAAATCTTTCTTTTTACAATCCTGTGCAAAGCCAAGAAAGAGAGAGAGGAGTGAGAAAAAGTAATGTTTTTTTATTCTTTATGAGTAGTCCATAAACTTATGGGAACCTTTTGCTATGGACCAATGTTTCAGCTACCTGATAGCAAATATTTTAATTCTATGAACTATCTTATTGCAAACATTGTGGTTGCTTTATCGTAAACGAACCACATGCGCCAGTGGCGCCGCGCGTACACAGGGGTCCACCCTGGCATGTGGCCGGCCGGCACCACGCCGTTGCCTGAAGGCCTTGTTTAGTTACCCAACTCGGGGTGGCCAAATCTGCACAGTGCCACCCCCGAGCACCGTAGCACTTTTGATTTTTAGTGCAAAAAATTGTTCAAAAGTTGATTAATTAGACTCAAAATGTTCGTCTCGCAAATTACAACAAAACTGTGCAATTAGTTTATGATTTCATTTACATTTAGTACTCCATGCATTTGCCGACATTTTAATGTGATGGGAAATCTCCTTTTTACATAGTGGAATTTAGAGGTGAATTCTGAAATCTAAACAAGGCCGAAATCGTGAAATTCTTGACGGCAGCATGCAGGGCATGCTTGAAGCCTTGAAGGTAAGGCCCACCGTCCACGGATCAAGTCAGCAGCCACACTTCGTGTGATATTCTGCATGTGATGGAAACTGAACGCTGGCGTTCAGAGTCATCGAGACCGATCAGTCGGTGCTGAATACGATGCAGTGCCAAGAAAAACCATTCAAGGTTCAGACATTCAGTCAGCCAGCATTGCAGTTCCAAGCCCTTGTTTAGATCGAAGATTTTTTTAACCTGATAAATAGTATCATTTTCGTCTTATTTGACAAGTATTGTCCAATCGTAGACCAACTAGGCTCAAAAGATTCATCTCGTGATTTTGAACTAAACTGTGTAATTAGATATTTTTTTACCTACATTTAATACTCCATGCAAGCGGCTAAAAATTGATGTGATGGAGAGAGAGTAAAAAAACTTGGAATTTTTAGGTGATCTAAACATGGGCCAACTTCTCATTTCAAGGCTGCCGCCTGCCTTCACCTGCCAAGTGTCAACAAGCAAAGCAACGTGATGGCCAGCTGACAAGCGGGGCCACAACCCCGACGACCCTCGTTCCAGAGAGACCCTTGTGGTTAGAGAGCTCATCATTGATCCATTAGTGTATTATTAGTTTATTACCAACACCAGCGTACTCCTACGTTTGATCAGACACTCTCTCTCACCAAAGCAAAATTCCAGACGTGAAAGCCTCTCAAAGTCTCAATAATGGAAGCAAGGGACGTGCGAGGCAATCATGCAAACAGGCAATGGCAGCTGCATCGGCGCTGTCCAGCACAAATGGCCGCTCGCTCAGCCTCAGCTCGGTGCTCGCGCAAAAGCTGCCACCTTTATAAGCCCCACGCCTCTGCACGTCCTCTCCCACGCACTCACTCTCGCCGTCGTTTCTCACGGGCTCTCACCGCGGCAGCACAAGGCAGGCAAGAAGCGACCCAAGACACCCGAGCTGCGCTCTCTCACCGCAATGGCCGCTTCTCACCTCGCCGTGCTCTCCGTGCTCGCGCTCCTCGCCGTGGCCGCCACGGCGCAGGCGCCCAGCGGCGCTCCCGCGGCGGCGCCCAAGGCTCCCGCGACCCCTCCTCCGGCGATCCCGCCCCCGACACCAGCACCGGTCGCCCCGCCCAAGGCGGCCCCGGCCCCGGCACCGGCACCGGCACCCAAGGTCGCGCCCACCCCGGCCCCCACGCCGTCCGCGTCCGCGCCGGCGCCCGAGGCTCCCACCGCCTCCCCTCCGGCGCCCGGCCCAGACGCGTCCTCCCCTTCGCCCTCCGCCGAGCCCCCGGCGACCCCGGCTGGCGCTGCCGCCGGCCTCCGCCCCGCCTTCGCCTTCGCAGCCGTCGCCGTCGCCGCGGCCGTCTACGCCTTCTAGATTATCCAGTGCTCCTGATCCCTCCTCTGGTTCTTGACCACTTCGTTTGCTCCCGCTTTTGTTTTTTCTTTTTCCTTTTTCTTCTCCGTCCTCACACTGGTCTTCCTTCCTTCTTCGTATGAACTGCTGTAATTATGATCATTGATTTAATTTATCCATTTCTCCATTCTTATTCTATGCTACGTATTTGCGTAAGATCTTAGCTTTGGTTCGTAGCTAGCATAATTATACTCTGTTTGACATGGATTATTCTAGCCTAGCTTCCCAATTTTCCTTAGAAGACCTTGGCTCGACTAGGCTCATAGAAATCTAGCTCTGAAAACATGTGTTAACTATATGATCGTGAACAATATGCCCCAAGGATGCGTTCTCTTTGCAATGAATTGATCAGGTGCTATCGACAATAGGGTGCGAAAACCCTCTGTTTCCTAAACGTGTATTCATGCTACCGCTAGATCGAATGAGTCCGACTAACGCGCTGAAAGGTCCTAACGGCTAGAGGGGATTAAATAGCCTGTTAAAAATTTCTATAACAATACTTAGCAAATATATTAGACAATTAATGGTGAAGCGAGTGTTGCGCTAGTCTACTAAAAGAGTAAGCCACCTACTACAATTCTATTGACTATGATCACTAAGCATATAATTTGTTAAGTCACTATACTAAGTTAGTGAGCTCTCAAAGACTAGCTAAAGAGCCTCACTAACCACTAGACTCGACGAAAGCTAGCTCTCAAAACTAATTACACTAAAGAGCTTAGCTTACACACTAGAAATGTAATACAAGAGAGGATGACGATGATTATACCGACGTGTCGAGGTATGAGTCAATCACAAGATAGAGCCAATTAATTAATCACAAGAGAACCCAATGAAAATTCTCGGACAAGGTGACACAAGATTTTTTACCGAGGTTCACTTGCTTGTCGGCAAGCTAGTCCTCGTTGTGGCGATTCACTCATTTGGAAGTTCACGCGCTAATTAGCATCACACGCCAAACCCTCAATAGGGTGTCGTACAACCAACACAAGATGAGGATCACACAAGCCACAAGCAATCCACTAGAGTACCTTTTGGCTCTCCGCTGGGGGAAAGGTCAAGAACCCCTCACAGTCACCATGATCACTAAGCATATAATTTGTTAAGTCACTATACTAAGTTAGTGAGCTCTCAAAGACTAGCTAAATAGTCTCACTAACCACTAGACTCGACGAAAGCTAGCTCTCAAAACTAATTACACTAAAGAGCTTAGCTTACACATTAGAAATGTAATACAAGAGAGGATGACGATGATTATACCGATGTGTCGAGGTATGAGTCAATCACAAGATAGAGCCAATTAATTAATCACAAGAGAACCCAATGAAAATCCTCGGACAAGGTGACACAAGATTTTTTACCGAGGTTCACTTGCTTGTAGGCAAGCTAGTCCTCGTTGTGGCGATTCACTCATTTGGAAGTTCACGCGCTAATTAGCATCACACGCCAAACCCTCAATAGGGTGTCGTACAACCAACACAAGATGAGGATCACACAAGCCACAAGCAATCCACTAGAGTACCGTTTGGCTCTCCATGGGGGAAAGGTCAAGAACCCCTCACAATCACCATGATCGGAGCCGGAGACAATCATCAACCTCCGCTCGACGATCCTCGCTGCTTCAAGCCGTCTAGGTGGCGGCAACCACTAAGAGTAACAAGCGAATCCCGCAGCGAAACACGATCACCGAGTGCCTCTAGATGCAAACACTCAAGCAATGCACTTAGATTCTCTCTCAATCTCACAAAGAAGATGAATCAATAATAGAGATGAGTGAGAGGGCTTTGACTAAGCTCACAAGGTTGCTATATCAATGCAAATGGCTAAGAGAGTGAGCTAGAGTCGGCCATGGGGCTTAAATAGAAGCCCCCACGAAATAGAGTCGTTGGGCACCACAGGCAGCACACTGCGCAGTGACCGAACGTGCCGGTCGGGATGACTGGACGCACACCACCCACCGTCCGGTCGCGCGATGCATGCCACGTGGTCCCTCGGTTCAACGTTATCTGCACGATCTCACCAGTCGAAATTTCCCGCGCCAACGATCAAGTAACGATCAGACCTAGCCGGCCGTGCCCTAACGCTGCGCCACTGTATCCGCTCGCGCATTCCTCGGCGGCCAACATGCCACCGCCGGACGTGCTGTTGCCTGCCTCTCCCCCGTGTCCAATCAGATCTAGAGAGGATCCAGAGGCACTCAACCGCGACCTGACGCGTCCGGTCAACGGTGACCTGACGTGGTCAGCGTCTGGTCTCACACTTTCTCCTCTCTGTGCGCCAGAAAGTCACCACGTCTTGTACGTTAGCATGACCGGACTCGCCCACCTGTGCATCCGATCGCAATAGTGCGCCAGCGTCCGGTCACTTGGCAGACAGAGACCGAGAGCGCCTCCTCATTTTATAAATGACCGGACTCTGCACCACCGCGTCAGGTCACTACGTGACCTGTGTCCGGTCACTATTTTACAGTAAAAACCACCTCCTTCACTTCGCCAACTTCTCCACTCTTACTTAAATGTGCCAACTACCAAGTGTATCACCCTGTGCACGTGTGTTAGCATATTTTCACAAATATTTTCAAATTTGTTAGCACTCCACTAGATCCTAAATGCATATGAAATGAGCATCTAGTGACACTTTGACAATAGCATTTCAATACGAGTTTCACCCATCTTAATAGTACGACTATCAATTCTAAATGTGATCACACTCGCTAAATGTCTTGATCACCAAACCAAAAAAAAACTCCTACCACTTATACCTTTGTCTTGAGATTTTTGTTTTTCTCTTTCTTCTTTTCCAAGTCGAGCACTTGATCACCATGGCCATCACCACCATGATCTTCATCCATTTGCTCCACCACTTGGAATATCTACCAACCTATCTCACATACACTTAGAGCACATAGGTCAGTAGCTAGGGTTTCATCAATTCACCAAAACCAAACTAGAGTTTTCGCCCGCGACCTCGTTCCTCACTCCCTTCGACTCATTTTGTTACGCACTGATGATGCCATTTGTTTTGAAGAACACGAACGCCACCTACCAACGGTGTAAGAAGAAATGCTTCCATGATCCGATATGATGCAACATCGAGGTGTACGTTGACGATATCGCCGTCAAGTCCAAGAAGGCGGGATATTAGTTTGTCGCCGACCTAGAGGAGACCTTCACAAACCTTCAAAGTCAACCCTAAAAAATATGTTTTTGGGTCCCGTCAGGAAAGCAACTTGGATCCATCATCTTTGAACATGACATTGAGGCCAGCCATAAGAAAATTTCAGCAGTCATGAAGATGGGGTTGATAAACAACCTGTAGGAAGCTCAAAAACACACGGGATGCATGGTGGCGCTCAGCCATTTCATCTCCTGACTAGGAGAGCGGGGGCCCACATACAAGTTGCCCAAGAAGTCAGAGCAGGCCCACGATCGACTGAAAAAGACATTCCTGACCACTTCAACAATGATGTTGTCACTGAAAGGACCACAGTGCCTATAGGGGGCGGTGAATAGGCATAACATGGTCAGGTGAAAGGTGAACGAACTAGGGTTATGAAATTCAATTTATACACAAATACAAAATTGTTTTTACCACGCATGTAGGGATCGGATATAATATGCTCCATTACGTATACACAATATAGATCGGTCCACCACAACAAATAATACAAGATATGCAATCACAAGATCACAAGCACATTCGGCCATATCACAAAGTTGTTCCTACATCCCCGTTGTTGAGGCAATCACAAAGGTCTTTAGAGTCTCTTTCACACCCCCCTTCTTTCCCTAGCGACAACAAAGATCAAGCCGGGAAATATCACTAGAACTAAGAGGGTAATACAAACTTCTAGGAGCACCTCACAAACAAGAGATGAGTGCTTCAATGGGCAACACCTAGCCGGCTAGGGTTCCAAGAACCCAAGAGTAACAAATCCAAAACCAAATCACAGGCGGGTGTCACAGGTGCTCAAGAGATGGATCTTACTCCTGGTGATAACAAGTTATCACAAAAAAATGGTACTCCCTCCGTCCCAGACAGAATGCAATTCTAGCACAGTGTCATGTTTTAGTATCTTAAATTTGACCAATTATATATTAAAAAGTGATATCAAATAAATATCATTAGATTAGTTACGAAATATATTTTTCTAATAAATTGATTTGGAGTTATAAATGTGAATACCATTCAATAAAAGGTTGGTGAAATGTGAACCACTTTAACTGACACCCATCACAATCACCACGATCGGAGCCGAAGACAATCATCAACCTCCGCTCGACGATCCTCACTGCTTCAAGCCGTCTAGGTGGCGACAACCACCAAGAGTAACAAGCGAATCCCGCAGCGAAACACGATCACCAAGTGTCTCTAGATGCAAACACTCAAGCAATGCACTTAGATTCTCTCCCAATCTCACAAAGAAGATGAATCAATGATAGAGATCAGTGAGAGGGCTTTGACTAAGCTCACAAGGTTACTATGTAAATGCAAATGGCTAAGAGAGTGAGCTAGAGTCGGCCATGGGGCTTAAATAGAAGCCCCACGAAATAGTCGTTGGGCACAGGCAGCACACTGCGCAGTGATCGAACGTGCCGGTCGGGATGACCGGACGCACACCACCCAGCGTCCGGTCGTGCGATGCGTGCCACGTGGTCCCTCGGTTCAACGTTATCCGCACGATCTCAACGGTCGAAATTTCCCACGCCAACGATCAAGTAACGACCAGACCTAGTCTGTCATGCCCTGACGCTGCGCCACTGCGTCCGCTCGCGCATTCCTCGGCGGCCAACATGCCACGGCCGGACGTGCTGCTGCTTGCCTCTCCCCCGCGTCCGATCAGATCTAGAGAGGATCCAGAGGCACTCAACCGCGACCTGACGCGTCCGGTCAACGGTGACCTGACGTGGTCAGCGTCCGGTCTCACACTTTCTCCTCTCTGCACGCCAGAAAGTCACCACGTCTCGTACGTTAGCATGACCGGACTCGCCCACCTGTGCATCCGGTCGCAACAGTGCGCCAGCGTCCGGTCACTTGGCAGACAGAGACCGAGAGCGCCTCCTCATTTTATAAATGACCAGACTCTGCACCACCGTGTCAGGTCACTACGTGACCTGCGTCCGATCACTGTTTTACAGTGAAAACCACCTCCTTCACTTCACCAACTTCTCCACCCTTACTCAAATGTGCCAACTACCAAGTGTATCACCCTGTGCACGTGTGTTAGCATATTTTCACAAATATTTTCAAGGGTGTTAGCACTCCACTAGATCCTAAATGCATATGCAATGAGTTAGAGCATCTAGTGGCACTTTGACAACAACATTTCGATACGAGTTTCACCTATCTTAATAGTATGACTATCAATCCTAAATGTGATCACACTCGCTAAGTGTCTTGATCACCAAACCAAAAAAAACTCCTATCACTTATACCTTTGTCTTGAGCTTTTTGTTTTTCTCTTTCTTCTTTTCCAAGCCGAGCACTTGATCACCATGGCCATCACCACCATGATCTTCATCAATTTGCTCCACCACTTGGAATATCTATCAGCCTATCTCACATACACTTAGAGTACATAAGTTAGTAGCTAGGGTTTCATCAATTCACCAAAACCAAACTAGAGTTTTCACCCGTGACCTCGTTTCTCACTCCCTTCGACTCATTCTGTTACGCACTGATGATTCCATTTGTTTTGAAGAACACGAACGCCACCTACCAACGGTGTAAGAAGAAATGCTTCCATGATCTGATATGATGCAACATCAAGGTGTACGTTGACGATATCGCCGTCAAGTCCAAGAAGGCGTGATATTAGTTTGTCGCCGACCTAGAGGAGACCTTCACAAACCTTCAAAGTCAACCCTAAAAAATATGTTTTTGGGTCCCGTCAGGAAAGCAACTCGGATCCATCGTCTTTGAACATGACATTGAGGCCATCCATAAGAAAATTTCAGCAGTCGTGAAGATGGGGTTGATAAACAACCTGTAGGAAGCCCCAAAACACACGGGATGCATGGTGGCGCTCAGCCATTTCATCTCCTGACTAGGAGAGCGGGGGCCCACATACAAGTTGCCCAAGAAGTCAGAGTAGGCCCACGATTGGCTGAAAAGACGTTCCTGACCACTTCAACGATGATGGTGTCACTAAAAGGACCACAATGCCTATAGGGGGCGGTGAATAGGCATAACATGGTCAGGTGAAAGGTGAACGAACTAGGGTTATGAAATTCAGTTTATACACAAATACAAAAATGTTTTTACCACGCATGTAGGGATCGGATATAATATGCTCCATTACGTATACACAATATATATCGGCCCACCACAACAAATAATACAAGATATGCAATCACAAGATCACAAGCACATTCGGCCATATCACAAAGTTGTTCCTACGTCCCCGTTGTTGAGGCGACCACAAAGGTCTTTAGAGTCTCTTTCACACCCCCCCTTCTTTCCCTAGCGACAACAAAGATCAAGCCGGGAAATATCACTAGAACTAAGAGGGTAATACAAACTTCCAGGAGCACCTCACAAGCAAGAGATGAGTGCTTCAATGGGCAACACCTAGCCGACTAGGGTTCTAAGAACCCAAGAGTAACAAATCCAAAACAAAATCACAGGCGGGTGTCACAAGTGCTCAAGAGATGGATCTTACTCCTGGTGATAACAAGTTATCACAAAAAAACGGTACTCCCTCCATCCTAGACAGAATGCAATTCTAGCATAATGCCATGTTTTAGTATCTTAAATTTAATTAATTATATATTAAAAAGTGATATCAAATAAATATCATTAGATTAGTTACGAAATATATTTTCTAATAAATTGATTTGGAGTTATAAATGTGAATACCATTCAGTAAAAGGTTGGTGAAACGTGAACCACTTTAACTAACACGCAAACATAGAGTTCTATTTTTTTTAAGGAGGTAGTAGACATCAATTATATAGATAACTTTGTAACTTTTCCAAAAAAGAAAAGATGCAGGAATATTTTTTTCTCAGAAACAAAGTTGCGGGAGAAGTGGGATTGATCGCTGGTTTTAGAACCGGTGGTCGTTTGCTAATCAGTGGGGTTACTAGGTGGCTCAACATTTTTGCTGATGCCCCTAAGATGACCTAGCCCAAATCCCACGTCGTCGGATCACAAAATTCACACGCATCTACTCGAGTCTGATCCATCGCCCCTTGCTGTAAGGTACAGTACACTGCACAGTAGTTATCCCGGCTCTTTGCGCATATCAGCATATCGCAGCCTGTCCTACACTCTTGTCGTCTCGTCCCTCTCGCTCATGAGCTGGCCGGGGCCGGCCAACCCGACCACGGTCCAAACCGCAGCGACGAGCTAACACTGAGAGCTATAGAAAACTCAGCAGGTGGTAGGGCCGTGGCATGTCCAGGCTGCTCGATCGGCCGGATCAGGCGGTCGACAGAGCTGAGCCGCCGATGATGGAGCGACCGAGCGAGACCGGAGAGGGAGAGGTGCATGAATGCATGTGCACCGTACCTGCGGGTTGGGCTGGCCTGGCCGGTTGGTCTCGTGGGAACTTCGAAGCACGTGCCAGTAGGACGCGCGGCCGAGGCGTTGCACTCACTGCTCCCATGTCGGAGTGTAGGAAAGTATAGGAGTGGCCGAGCCGGACGTCCGCGCCGAACGCGCCCCCACTGGCCCCCTCATGCGGGAGTGTAGAAGAGCAGGGTCTGCTTGGGCTTTTCAACCTGTTTTTATTTTTGTAAAAGCTAAAAGCTAACTAAAAGTCTTAAAAGCTACAGCTGATTTAGGTTAAAAGTAGTTTTTGCTCTAGTATAAAATTGAAAGCAGCTCTTCCTATGCTTTCAGCTACTTTTGGAGAAAAAAATTACCCCCTGCTATTGGTTACGAAACAAATCGTTATTTTCTTATGTTTGTGTTCGCACCTTTCTGATGGCGGCACCTGCGGCGTGGCGAGCGGAACCAGCCCCTGCCTCCAGTTAGGCGGCGCGACCCCTGTGGCTTCCTCAGCTCCGGTCCGCGGCGCGTCTCCTGCCCTCGTCGAGCAACGGGCCAAGGCCGGCGGCTGTTTCTTACAATGAATAAGTGAACTTAGATAATTTACTTTTCCCTTTCCAAAATCATCATTTTTATTCAAAATAATTATTTACATGCAATAAGTGAATAGAATAATTATTTATGAGCAATTTGCATATAAACAGTTTCTCAGGCCGCTAGGGACATTACAGATATTTTTTCACAGCCTACAGTTCTACAGCCGCTCTAATCAAACGACCTTCTGTTTTTTTCATAGCTACTTTCTCACAGCTGTTTTCCACAGCCCACAACTTACAGCAGCTTTTTCAAAAGCCACAGCTCAAATAAATAGGGTCCTTCAACATTTCACTGTACAAGACTGGAGCCACGGAGTGGCCGAGTGGGAAAGAACAATCTTTTACCAGTTTACCATTTCACTGTAATGGCAGAAATTCAATACAATTTGTTGGCAGAGTCCACAAGTTCGACCACCCTTTTTGGGGTTTCTAAAAAAAAGCCAGTGACTGTACAAGCATGTGACTGAAAACAACTACGGGCACCCGTAATAATCGAGCTAGCATAGTAGCTCATAATATGCCATATCACCTAAGGCCAGTCTCAGTGGATAGTTTTATGGCGTTGTTTCTAAGACTGTCATGTCATGTATAATGAAATAAAATTCGGATGAAACACCAATTCTCAATGTAAAGTTTCATATGCATTTAATTTCATGTCTCATAGAGAGTAATTAATCATGCCAAGAGAGTTTCATCTAAATGAAACTCTTTTCTTCTCTCTCTTTTTAAATGCACCATCATGTTATCAAAAGTATCTACATGGCAACCTATTTAATACAAATGAAACTCCTACAGAGACTGGCCTAAGAGACAACACAAGAGACATCCTGTTCAGCAATTTAACTCGACCCACCCTGCCATGGGCCCCACTTGCACCTCCGCCTGGGAATGAGTCGTGGCCCACCCCTAATCCAACCTCGACCCTATTTTCTAGAGCATATGGCCCGATCCTGATCAAATTCATTGGTCAACTTTATATCCTAATCCAGCTTGGCCCCTTGATAATAAAATCCCACTCCTATCCTGATCCTAATTAAATCCTAGGGCCGGATCTGTTATTTCAGCCCTCGGGCCCTGCGCAGGCTACAGATTGCACGCTTGCATGTACACAGAAATATCCTTGGGTGCATTTGCACATAAATACAATGCTTGCACGTTTGCATGTAAACAGAAATACAATGCTGCAGATGTAAAAAAACAAAAAACAAATACAATGCTGCAGATGTAAAAAAAAACAATGCTGACGTTGGGCACTACACAGAACATTTGCACGTCTGAATCCTGACAGAAGTAGCATGCTGGATGTGTTTCATAGTACACAGAAGTAGCTAAAAGGATTAATTAAGTAGCTAAAAGGACTAATTAGGATTGAGCATGAATCAACATGCTAAAACAAAATTACAAATTTCTGGCCATACGATCCAATGAATCCAAGAACAGTAAAAGTTGATTATTGTGACTTGCAAACATTATGCAAAGGTTCAATGATCAGTGAGCTTGCGCCCCACATAAGAGATCAATGAGCTCTGGCTAGCAACAACAATCTGCCACAAGCCCACAATCTGCAAAGACGCCATCTGCAAAGACACCAAGCACAAAACTCAAACTTAGGAATTTACTATTTGATCATATACATGTTAACTGCAGATAAATGAATGGATTTGGGATGTCAACTGCAGCTATGCTAGAACTTTTTTTATTTTTTGATGAAACTGGAGGGGCTTTGGGCCCCTACAGGCATTTTATTAAAACAAATAACAGAACACAGATTAGGGAACTTCATACTTCATTGACTAATAGGCATTTTATTAAAACAAACAACTGCAGCTATGCTAGAACTTCATGCTTCTATTCACTTCTTGAACTGTAGTCAGTACTTAAGTGCATAGTAGGTAGTAGGTACTGTGGTACAGCTATAGTGACTAACAGGCATATGACTAGGCAGAGGCACCAGTGAAAAGGAGAACTTCATGCTTCAAGGGCATAGTAGGTAGTACCGTAGTAGGTACTGTGCTACAGCTATAGTTTCAAATCCATGTCAACTCATAATACTATCATGCTTCTATTCACTTCTTGAACTGCAGTCAGTACTCAACATACAAAGCTTGGGTAGTACCGTAGTAGGTACTGTGCTACAGCTATAGTTTCAAATCCATGTCAACTCATAATACTATCATGCTTCTATTCACTTCTTGAACTGCAGTCAGTACTCAACATACGAAGCTTGCAGTCAGGACTCAACATACAAAGTAATGTACTACATCTTCTAATTCTAGTAAACCACAGTCTGGTGTTCTGAACCCATGCATTGATCATAGTAAACCAACAAAAATATTTGCATCGGGGCACTAACCTGTCAATCATCTACTTCTTCATCTGATTTAAACATACGATGTCCGATCATTGGTTGACCTGCATTGAACAAGACAAACATATTAAACCACTGTTATAAACAAAACTGGCTTTACAATATGTATATTAATTAAATATGACAATTACCTTCTTCTGCATCATTAAAGCCAATCAACCAATCTTTTACACAGACTAACGCTTCAAGAGTTTCCGGAGAAAGAGATGTCCTATTTTTGCCAAGTATTCTTCCAGCAGCACTAAAAGCAGATTCTGAGGACACTGTACTAACATGAATAGACAAGAAGTCTCTGGCCATCAAAGATAAGATAGGATAGGCATCCGAGTTTTTCTTCCACCATGCTAGAACATTAAAGTTCTCTGTCGGTCTCACAACTACTCTAGGATCATCCAAATAAATATCCAATTCTGATCTTTCTGAGCGAGTACTTGAGTTTTGTGATGAAAATTGAGCAAATGCAAGCTCTACACGCCGTTTTCCACGAAGTCCAGAAGAACTCGAATCGCCCTGACTTAAAACTTCCTCTTCATATGAAATCAAAACAGGACCGGCGTTGTTCCTCACAATCCTCTCATACTCTAGATAATATTTCTTCAAGTATTGTCTAAGCTCTCTCATCTTCGCTTCCGTTTTGTATTCTCAACAGCCAAGTAAAAGAATCTAACAAAATCAGCTTTCATTGATGGGTCCAGGACAGCAGCTATAAGAAGTACCATACTAGGCGCAGCCCAGTATTTCTGAAACTTGGTATACATAGCTTCAGCCAACTCATTGAGCAGTTCATTGGTATTCCATGTCTCATCAAGCAATACATCTCGAACTGCCATCAACATCTTCATAAAGATGTGGGCCGTTGGATGCCTATCTGCAGAAAATGCTTTTGTAGCCTCACTGAACTGTTCTAGGAATTCGTAAAGCGATTCAGCTTTCTGCCAGTCTTGTTCACTAGGAACATCCTGATACTGCTCTGCTGCGAATCTGTTGAGAGCTGCTTTATATTTCAGAGCTTCATTCAACATGTCATACGTAGCATTCCAGCAGTGGGGAACATCTAGAACCAGCCTCGACTTGCCTTTGAGACCTAATGCCTGAATAATTAAGTTGAATGTTTGTAGACGAGAAGGTGTAGATGTGACAACCTTGATAATGTCTCTTACCCTTCCAACTGCATTTGGTATGACTTGCAATCCAGCTTGGACCATTATATTGAGCACATGAGCAGCACATCTGACATGTATGTGTTCACCCTTAAAGAACATCTGAGCACCTAGAGCAGCACGCAAGTCTCTAATCGCTCTGTTGTTCACACTTGCATTATCTAGAGTCACTGTGAACACACGATCAACTAAATCCCACTCCGTCAAGCAAGCCGTGATGCCATCTTGCACAACAAATGAGTTATGGGGGGAAGAAATCTGCTTGAATGCAATAATCTTCTTATGGAGCTCAAACTCTTCATCAATATAATGAGCGGTAACTCCAAGATACCCCAAATTTTGGTTAGACGACCACAAATCAGCAGTTAAACTGACATGAGACTTCAACTTTATCATCTTTTGATGTAGCTGTAATTTCTCTTCTTCATACAACATCAGACAGTCTGCATGAATAGTTTGTCGACCCACCACATTGAATGAAGGCTGACAATAATTTATCATCTCTTTCCAAGCAGGATCATCTGCTTTTCGAAATGCTACCTCAGCACTAAGGAAGTACTTTGCAATCAGACCTCTGAATACAACAGGATCAAATACAGAATTATCTCTATCAGACTTGTTCTTCAAAGTTGCTAAGAATCTATCCCTGTCCTCCTGAGGGATATGATGACAATAATATCCAATATGTCTATTCAAGTGAGTTGTACCTTTCCCTGACACAGAAGACAACTGGAGCTTGCAATACTTGCAGACGGCCTTCTCAATTCCATCAACGATTTCCGAGTCAACATAAGCCCAAACTTTAGCCCTCTTTTTTCCTGACCGACCTGACTGATCAGTGGAGATAACATTAAGACTATCCTCAACTTCTGCTGCTGTTGCTGATGAAACCCTCTCCATAATATCAAACACTCAGACTAATCAATTAGAGTCCCCTGAACCAATGAATGACAATCAATTAGATAGGATACTAAAGTAAGACGCAAAGAAGCTGAATTTCACAAAAAATTATAAGCCTAATTTGTTTTCATGATAATAGTACAGCTAACTGCAAAATGTTTGTAAATTTGTTTTCATGATTATTGTAGAGCTCACTGCAAACTAATGAGATTTTTTGTTCTAAAACATTTAAAATATATGGGTCAGGACAATGACAATGCAAGGAACAGCGTTAAAAATGCAGCCTGTGACAGTTTCATCTATTGGTGAACTGATATGCACCTAGTATTTGCATAAAACTCAGTATATACTAACATGTTCAGGCTGAATTGATAGTAAAATCACTGCCCAAGTCCAAGAAAGTAAACCGGCCTTTTACCTGTTGTACACATGTGTGTCAACCTGCACACACCAAAGCAGTACCAAATTAGCACTTGAAAACCCCCACGCAGCACCAAATGAGCACTTGGAATAGGAAATCTAGCTTCAGCGGAAACATTGAAGGAAGCGGAGGTGGGTACCTGCTTGATGAAAAAGCACTAAATATGAATAATCTCAAACAGACACTGCTATATGACACAAAGTATATGGCAGAAAAAGGATCCAAAGCAGCAACCACAAAATCTGAATAGGCATGCTATATTATTACTGAACCAGCTCCTAGCCTGGAGTCCCATGAAGATAAAAATAAAAGAAAGAATACACAAAATTGGAGGATTTTTCTAACTGTTTCCCAGGACTGACGAACCCAAAATCGAAAAGGGCGCTATGGAAACCTAAACCAATATAGTTAATCCACTCTATATTGCAGGATAGAAAAGCATAGCCACTATAATTTTTGTGTTTGTATATCAAAGATTCACTCATCCATATGCACCAGAGCAATTGAGATAAACCAATATCAACAATTTTCTTTCTGAATCATACCATTCACCACGAGCAAAAATGAAAATTTTCTATTTTGAAATGCCGGCACCAGTTTACTCATCATATTATTTCACTATCAAGCAGTCAGATTTGCATCTAGTCTAGAATCTAGAAATAACTAAAGCATGGGAAGCCATAGGGGCAGAGAAGCAGCCGAGCCGACTTGTTCAGCGGCCAGGAAGTCACCTTACCTCCGTGCAGGCTCTCTGGTCGGCCAGAGACTTCTTCTTCTTGCTATTGGAGGACGAGGAAGGCTTCTTCTTCTTGGACGGCGCGGGCGTGGAGACCTCGGAGGGCTTGGCGGCGGAGAGGTGCGCTGCGTGCCGGAGGATGGATCCTGGCAACGGATGGAGATGCGATGGGGCCCGAGGAATCGCTGCTGCCGCTGCCCTCAACTTGCGCCGCCGCTGCCGCTGCCTCTCAGCTCCCGAGGACCCACCCGGCCGCCCCGCCCCTCGACTGCGACTCTACGAGGGAGATGCAAAGGGCACAATCCATTTCTAGGATCCTTGGGCCGACCCTCTTCCAACGATCCTTCCACCGACTCGGGCCATGTGTACAGCCCAGCCCTTTTACGGGCCAATCCAATCTAACTCGACCCTCTTGTATACATGGCCCATAAACGATCCGTAGAAGTAGGCCTATGAGTTGGGGGGCCCTTTCGGCCCTTGGGCTTACACGATCCATTCCCAGGTCTACTTGCACCTGGCCCTGTTTGTTTTGCTAAAAAATCAGACTAAAGAGTACTGTTCACTAATTTGTTACTCCCTCCATACCCGAAATACTTGACGTCATGGGCTAGGAGCCCATTTTCTCAAAACCTGACGTTCTAGGCATCACGGGGTGAAGTTGGATGCGAATGCCCCTGGCGACGCCGCCCATCCGCTTCGGCTTCGGCGCTTGCACGCGGCACGCGCGCCTCCCTCGACTCGCATTCATCGCTGCGGCACGCGTGCCTCGCGGGACTCCCGCATTCATCGCACGCGGCACGCTCACACAGGGAGCTGCACTCGCAGCCCTCGACACCTCCCGCAGCACGCCCATACCGCCGTCGCCGCCGCCCATACTCCCTTCGCTGTGCAGCACGCTCGAGTTAGTGTTTAGGGCTAGCGCAGCTCTCTTCCTCGCCTTCCTTCCTCGAGCCATGGATTCATCGATGGAGGTGGCACCGGTCTCGTCGGAGATGGAAACGATGGACCCAGAGAACCAGGTGGCGCCGGACTCGGCAGATGTGCTCGTCTCTGACGAGGTCTTGCCGTTCTCTGCGAACGTCGTCACGGATTCCATCAAGGAGGTGATCGCGGTCTCGTTGGAGGTGCTCGCGGACTCACTAGTGGCGCCGGACTCAGCGGATGTGCTCGTCTCCGATGAGGTCATGCCGTTCTCCGCGAACGTCATCGCGGACTCCGTCGAGGAGGTGCCAGACGACGACGAGGTGGTGCATTGTCCTCGCTGCGGCACTTTCTATGCTGGCGGCGTATCGGACTAGCATGCTTCCAAGCTCGCCGAGAAGCTCACAGGTGTGGACGTTGCGGCCTTGTACACAGCGATTATGATCTCACAACATGGATACTCGACGGCATAGACAAATTTGATTGTGAGCTGTACATCCCCGACATGGAGAAGCTGCAAATGGATGGTGACACCATAATAGTACCTGAGCATGTTCAAGAGAAGCTGGACGAGATGTACTACATGAACAAGTTGATGGATGCAAAGATGAAGCAAGATGCAAACAGCGACCAGTAAGGTACTCCTTCTAATTTGCTACTACTTCTAATTTGCTACCAGCAAGATGCAAAAGAACAGTACATGAATCATGCTTCGGCTAGCATGCTACAAAGACTAACATGCTTGCATCTCTTCTTCTAATTTGCTGCAGCAAGGCTAGCAATGGATTCGGTCAGCAATGAAGCTTCACAAGGGACTTGCAATGGCAGCCTATCTTCCCTCTCTAGTCTTTGTTTCCGTATGTGAGGAATTTTCATTTTGTTGCAACCTTTTATCTTCATTGCTTCCTTCAAAATAGTTTGTAGTGTCACAAAGATCCTATTTGCTTTCCATGGAGAGTACTCCAAAAATACCTACAAAACATGTGTTCAAGAAATGAATTAGTGAGTACATTTGTTGTTCAAGATCAATTTAAACAATCGAATGGATGACCATTTACCTGTTCGACCGCAGGAATTAAATCTTTCATTGTCTTAGCATCTTTCTTGTATTGAATAGCTTGAATAGCTCGAAAAAAACTCAAATCTAGAATGTTAAAATCTGGAGAATTGGGTGGTTGACATATAAGACGAATGTCAAACCCATCTTGCTTAGCAACCTCACAAAACTGATGATCATCCACTTTTAAATGAGAAGGAGCATTGTCTTGTTGTATGAAGATTGGCTTGTTCACATCTTCTTTTGGCCACTTGGCTCTAATTGCAGGCAATACTTTATTTATCATGAAATCTCTTATCACTTCCCTTGTGATTGATTGAATTGGCTTGATTACTTGTTCACCACGAAGACAATTATGACTTTCTCTAATAGCTTGTTCAAAAGTGACTAGTGCAAAACAACCTATTTTGCCATCAAACACACATTCTCCATTTGTAAATCTTGGCCGAGCACAAACACATAAAAACATGATCCTAGGGATATAATTCTTGTTTTTGCAAGTACGATGTGGTTCATCTTCCTCGGGTAGCAAGTAGTATCTCTCGGATTTTTGAGAGAGGTAGAACCATTTCTCATCAATAAACACAAAGTCAAACAAATCCTTAAACTTTGGATCATCAACCAAACCTTGCTCAATTATGTCAATGCACCACTTCAACCTAGTCTTCTTGTTAGCATCGGTGAGGTAAGGTTTTATGCTACTAGAGTGGCGCCTAAGCAAACCCTTTTTCAAATACCTTTGTATCCTAGATTTGCTAATACCAAGTCTACTAGACACATCTTCTATGGTCATTCTTTGTTTGAGAGGAATGTTGCGCAATTGTTCCAAATCAATAGGGGTTGCTTTTACGGCCACATCTACCTTTCTTTAGACTAGCAACCACGACCGGAATGTTTTGAGCAAGTTGGTTTTTACCTAGCTTCCATATGCGCTGAACAGTTTGAATCTTTACTCCAAATTGACTGGCAACAATTGTTGTATCTTGCTTGCCTAGTTTTTCATTCTTGCTTCTAGCCAACAATGCTTGGTACACTTGTTTTCTAACTTGTTTAGGATAGTCATGCTTCGACGGGTTCACTTGAACGGTACCCTCAACATCTTGTCCTAGCAAAAGGAAAAAAAACAATTCATAATACTTTAGCCACAGCATGTTCTAGCTAAATGAAAAAACAAACTCATTCATGATACTTTAGCCACGGCATGTTATAGCAAAAGGAAAAAAACAAGCATGTTCATGATAGTAATAGCCACGACATGTTCTAGCTAAATGAAAAAAACAAGCACATTCATGGAATACTTAGCCACGACATGTTGTAGGAAAAGAAAAAAAAACAAGCATGTTCATAATACTACTAGCCATGCTTACCAGCGAGGTCTTGTACATAATCAAAATCAACAGCACCAAATTCATCTAATGGCATGTTCAAATCAATTCCTGTCCAAAAAGAAAAGAACACACTGAGAATGGAACCTAACATGCATGTGGCTGCTGTGAATATCAAAAAACAAAATTACTTGTTCATACCATTGTCGTTGCTGGACTCCGATATTGGCTCATTGAGATCAAAGCCAAGATTGCCGCTGTCATCTTCTTCCAAGTGAACGTTCAAATCAAAGCCAAATCTTGTACTATCAGCCATTTCATGCGGTACATGGGAAGAGATGAGGGGGAAACTGAAGAGGTGAAGCACTGAAAGCTCAAGTTTGGTTTTGGTAATTAATGACACCAAGTTGCTAATGCCATATGTTAAGTAGTTTGAGTTAGTCATAAGCAACACATGTGATGAAGGAGCATGTGCCATGAAGTGATGGCCACAAGATCACAAGAGGTGGAGATGCACATAAAATGATGATCAAGGTGATCAAGCATGTGGAGATGGACATGGAACAAAGTGATCAAGGCAAAGGTATAATCATAGGGTTTGCTTTTGCCGGTCTAAGATGAGTAGAGAAGTGATTGATTGGATTTAGGATTGATAGCCGACTATCAAGAGGGGCAATCACGGTTAGCTCGTGGATCAAGTGCTACTAGGTCATCTTCTTGAGTATTTGCATTAGGATCTAGTAGAGAGCTAACATATCGTCTTGGAAAATGATTGTGAAAATGCTAACACACATGCACATGGTGATTTTCACATGATGGTGTTGGCACATTTGCGAAGGCGGCGGTGTTTGAGCGGTAGTGAGGGGTTTGGGTTTCGCTCTCCCTCCCGCCGAGCTTGCGAGCACGGGATTCAGGCGTTTTCGGAAAAATGAAATGCCTATTTTCCATTGCGCCGGAAGTTGAAAAAGTGGTAAAAGCATGGAAGTGTTTCTTGAGCTAAAACATGTGTTTTAGTGATACACATATGGAGAGTAGCTCATAAGTGACAAGGGCGATCAAGCGGAACGAGAAAACGACAAAGTGTCGCCGAGATACACGTGACAGACGCGCAAGCCGGGAGCAACATACGCTGACGTCAGCGTCTATCGGGCTACCCTAGCTCGGCCTGTGCGCGCGGGCGCGACAGATGCGCTGTCACGAAGGCAACAGACGTGGCCTCGCGCACTGTTCCAGCGTCTGACGCTGTGGAACTGCGCGGGCGCGCACGAGCGTGAGCGACAGACGCTCGACGTCGCGTCTGTCGGCCTTGCGGCGTACGCGTCTGACGAACTTGGGCGAAAACATTGTCACTGGACCGCGTCTGTCAGGTGTACGGGCGCGTCTGTCGAACGACGTCAGACGCGTCTGTCGCTACTGTTCATGACCGTTGGTTTTCGAATGAGCTGGACACGTGGCGTCGCACGGAGCGACGGACGCGCCTGTAGCGTCTGTCGGCTTGGTGACAGACGCTACTGTGCAGCGTCTGTCGCCCCCGAAATTTGCCCAGTGAAGGGTATAACGACTAGTGGCTTTTCTATTCGCTATAAATAAGAGGTGACCGGCCCTTGGAGGTTCTCTCTTGCACATTTGAGATATTGATGCACACTTTGAGCTAGAGAACTTTCCCTCCACTCATCTCCTTGCTTGGTTGCATACTCTAGAGAGATCGAGTGAGATTCAAATGCATTGCATTGAGAGTTGCATCTAGTGACACTTGATCTTCGTGTTTGCTGCGGATTGCTTGTTACTCTTGGGTGTTTTCCGACACCCTAGACGGCTTGGAGCAGCGGTGGTGTTGAGCTCGACCTTGAAGATTGTTTCGAGCCTCACCAAGTTGATTGTGAGGGGTTCTTGAGCCTTTCCCGCGGGAGTTCGCGAATTGGCTACTCTAGTGAAGCACGTGGCTTGGAGGATCCCCATCTTGTGAGTGGATGTGCGGCACCCGCTGAGGGTTCAACTCTTGATAGTTGATTAGCTCGTGATCCATCAAGTGGGTGCGTCGCCACAACGAGGAGTAGCTTGCCGGGAAGCAAGTGAACCTCGGTAAAAAATCTTGTGTCATCTCTTTGCTGAGGATTTCTCTTGTGATTACTCTTTACTCTCTTGTACTAGACCTTGTGTAGTTTGCTTATTGTAGCTTTTTTCACATAGAAGTAAGTAGCTTAGTGATTTAGCCTTGTTAGTGTGTATTAGAGATCATAGCCTTGCTTCACTTGAATTGTATAGGTGGCTTGCATAGTATAGTTAAGCTAGTGCTAGAATTAGCTTAGCCATCTTTTATACTAACGTGGTTGTTTAGTGAAGCTTGTAGATTTTTAAATAGGCTATTCAACCCCCCTCTAACCATTTGGACCTTACAAGCACGGTATAGATGGAAAGAGAAGAGGGGGAAAGACTCCGTTTAAGTTGGCACGGTGTAAGCCAAACGTCAGCCTGATGAGCGCCAAAAATTGGTGACAGTGACCGCCACCACAAACCGTGAAAACAAACGCGAAAAAGCAAAAACATGGCACCATTACGTTGCCGAACGCGCCCGTGTCGAACCAGCAGAAACACGAACGCGCGCGGCCAAATCGCAGCGAAACACACCCAAGCGCTAGCGCGAACCACGCCTGCCCTCGCCCCGCACAGCGCCATGCAAAAAATCGGCACAGCACCATGCAAAGTTGCAAAAAATTGGCACAGCACCATGCAAAGTCGAGTGGAGCAAAAAAAAAAGGCGTCGGCACCTGGATTCGAACCCTGCCTGCAACACCTCGCCCCTCATCCGCCTAGCCAGTCAAGCAACGAAAGTTTCTTATCTAAGAGAGACCCGTAGCCCTATTTAATAAGGGCAAACATTGAAGAATACCCCTAATTAATGACTCATTGGTAAGCACAATCATGTCATAAACGTCAACTAATTCAGGTACGAAGAAAGTATGAGAGAAAAACACTATTCCTTCACTGAAAAGTACGGCTGAGAAGCCAAACGAACAGGACCGCCTTGATCAGCTACACAGGCGTGGGTGGAAGTGGACCCGTGAGCTCCCTCGTACTTTGTGCGAGCTAGCCGGGAGACGAAGAGCTAGCTCTTCATTTTTCTCCTGTTCTCTCTCTTCCACCAAGACAAAATGCTGAGCTGTAACTCTAAGAGCTAGCTGAAATGGTACTGTTGTGGGTGCCCTGAGGCAATCAGGCAAACACGGGACCATGTGACACGCGTCATTTTGCATCTTCTGCTTACTGCCGAACTAGTGTGTGCTTCTCTCATTTGCCAATTTATTTATCCATTCCTCTCCTCTGGTCCTCTTCTAATTTCTTTTTTGTTTTAGCCTTTTTAAATCTAAATTTTGATATGAACACATGAGAACTACATTTTTACAAGTGTTCCGGATGTCTGGTATGCGCAATGCCCAAAAAATATTCAAAAAACTTATTTTTGAAAAACTTGAGTGCTATTTCTAGATGTCCGGTATTGACTAGATGTTCGATAAGTGCCTAATTGTTTCGCTCTAAACTTTATTTTTCAAATGTCAGGTTTTGACCTAATGTCCGGAAATTGAAGGATCTGCACCATAACGACTAGTTTTGGGGACTGAGTGTATATATGATACCCCCTCACCCCTCTTCTTGTGTTGCTCTTCTTCAACCTAAGAAACATCTTTTAGAGGCCAAAGAATCTCTCACCTGTCCCTCTTGGTGAGGCTTGTGCGTTTTGTGAGAAATCTAGAGAGTTGGGTCGAGAGATTGGGTGTTTGAGAGCAAGAGAGAGCAATCTCATCCTTGAGCACTTGTTGAGCTTCACCAATCGTTCTTGAAGCATTTGTTACTCTTGGAGATCGTGAAGCCTCCTAGATGGCTAGGCATCGCTAGTGAGCAACCTAGGTTGTGGTGTGTCACGACAAGTTTGTGAGGGCTCGATCTCGCCTCCGCATGGTAAGAGATCAAGCTTAGTGGATCAAGGAAAGTGGTTGAAAGAGACCCAGCTAGAGTAGACTTTGGTGGGTCACTCATGGCTTCCTCGACGGAGATGTACGACTCATGTGGAGGCCCAGACTTTAGAAAAACAAATCCTCGTGTGTTTACTTTGGTTTGTTTACATTTGAGTTCTTACTTGTTCTTGTGTTCTTATTGTGCAAGTTGATTTTTTGGGGATTTGCCTCGATCTACTTGTTCTTGTGTTTATGGTTGTAGATCTTTACAGTAATCATCTCACCACATCTCCAACAACCCTTAGTAACAAGTCGCATTGGTTGAATGGACAAAATCCCTCTCGATTTGTGTTATTCAGGTCACCAGTATTGGACACTCGGTCCAGACCAGTCATCCGATCCTAGAACAGTTTTGGAAGCTTTATTTTTAGGAGCGCCTATTTACCCCCTCCTCTGGGTGGCATCTCGTTCCTTTCAAAGGTCACAGCCACGACTACGACATGATGCAGGTAAGGCATGTGTAGGTGAGCCTAGTAAGCTACCCACTTTAATCTACTGGGCTTTCACATGCTAGCGTTCTTAAGCCCACAATACAAAAGCAATAGTTTACATGCATCACTAAGGGTTCCTTTTTGAGGGGTAGACCTTGTGGGTCAACTGAGAGACCCATGGATCCTTAATGTCATGCCATGTCAGCTTGTGGAGTCGGGTCTCGTTTTAATGATTGGTCTTTAAAAATGCAATTAGGACTTCAGACCTAGATGACTACACCCCTTAGGGTCCATTTGATTCTAAGGATGGAGCAGGACAGGATGTGACGGTCCTCGCTTGATTGGTGTTTGGTTCTAGGATGTGAGGATAGACTCATTTCCCAGAATGAAATATTCACGTTAGATTCAGGATAATCTTGTCCCTTAGAAACTCGTGGATGAGTTTATCCCTCCTCTATGACGTAATATGTCATCTCGTGCCTCGTCGTCTCCTATGGTGCCCCATCTTCTTCATCCAGAGGTGAGCTCCGAGTTGACAACAACGCTCGGGTGAGCTCTAGGATAGCGTGGGTGAGCAAGCTCTAGGACGACATGGGTGAAGTGTGCTCCGCCTTAATGTATGGGACAGGCGATGCTGGTGAGGCTGTGGTGGGAGACGTGTCAGATGGGAGCAGCTATCCAACATAGGGGTAGGGGTAGCGCCCGACCCTCAACTGTTGGCAGCAGCATTTGGGGAGCCGCCCTCGGCCCGATGGCGACCATTCTTCTGAGGTGGGAAAGGCGGTAGTCATTCTCCTTCTATGTGTTCTCACTGCTACATTTAGACCTATCATAAGCGGTTCGTAAAGCCCATCACTAGCGTTTTCAATCTCGGCAGTAAGCTGTCGGTGGTGGTGGCATTCTCATCACAGGCGGTTTGCATTCGGTGGTGATTTGAATTTTCAAAATTCCCAAAAACATACAAAAAAATAGCAAAAAAATTGTTTTGGAAAGCCCCCCCACTAGCTCCAGCTTCATGGTACCGGGAAGCTGCTCCAGCTCTAACTCCACACTTTTTTTCATGGTACGCGATGTTAGGATTCGAACCTGATACCTTTGTCCTTTGCCCCTCTAACCACTCCATCCCTAAGTCACTTGTGTCTATATAACATATCCATTGCCCTAGTATTCATTTTTTAGAATTTAAAATGAATATTTAGAACCCTAAACGGCTTTAGATGAAAAGGTCATAAACTACAAAATTGTTGTTCTAATCGAGATCTACAACTTCGATTTTGGTTTTCCACTATCCGAGGTCGTTTAACAAATTTGAATTTCAAAACGTTAAAGCTTCAGCTAGACTTTTGGGACCTCAAATGATTTCAAATGAAAAACTCATCAACTACAAAGTTGTTGTTCTCATCGAGATCTACAACTTTGGTTTTGGTCGATTTTCCATCCAAGGTTGTTTGAAAATTTTGGTTTTTAAAAATTTAAAACTTCATATACAAATTTGAGACTATAAATGATTTCTAATGAAATAGTTGTCAACTACAAAGTTGTATATCTCATTGAGATCTACAACTTTAGTTTTGGTCATTTTTCTATCTAAGATCATTTGTACAATTTGAAAAATTTGAATTTCAAAATTTGAGTGCTTCAAACATAATTCTGGGATTGTAAATGGTTTCAAATGAAAAAGTCATCAACTACAAAGTTGTCGATCTCGTCGAGTTATACGACTTTTATATAAAGTTTGTTTTTATATGACTTTATTTGAAAAAGTTATGAATTTATTTATACTGCAGCATGGTTATCACCTCCATATCATATAACAAGTTGGCAGTGAAAATGTCTTTACCGCTGGTTCATATGGCGAGGCGGCAGTGATGAGGAGCACAATATCACCATCGGTTGGTGGTGCAAAACAGCTGTGATGATGGACTATAACCGCCGGTTGGTAAGACGAAACGATAGTGATAGTTATTAACCCGCACGTTCTTACGAACCGGCGGTGATACTTTCATCATCAACTGTTATCACCAACTGTTTTAATGATACCGGCGGTTATAAAGGTGTTGGTGATAGGTCAATCTGTAGTAGTGTCTATGTTACCGACATGTGGGGTCTGTGAATGATGGTAACAGACTGGAAAAACGGAGCTCATATCTCCATGCGTCATCCATCCTACCAAACACAAAACAGACACCCCAACTGCTAAACCAAACATAGACATGAAACCATCCCATCCCAGAAAATTAGAATGGACTAGTCCTATCACTCTTTATCTCCGAACCAAACACAATGTTAATTTCGGCTATATATTTTACTCATGTCATTAACAGGCCTTATCTCGGAGTTTGTAGGAAGCCAATGATTGTATAAGCATGTGACTGATAAACATCGAATGAGATAAACAGGAGATGATACTAGACGCGTCACGTTGCTTCTGTAGTTTCTTCTGGTTATCTTCCAAGCAATGTTTGCTTCTTTTAATTCACCGTCTGTTCTCATCCTTCTTGGTTCCCTCTCTAGGATTTATCCTTCACAAACTTGTTGATTATAGGATCCACAATTGAATCCACTTCTTTCTTTATCTCGTCAACCTACTCATGGTAATAAGCGAGCACAATAGTTATTCACTTTATATATATATATATATATATATATATATATATATATATATATATATATATATATATATATATATATATATATATATATATATATATATATATATATATATATATATATATATATATATATATATATATATAAACCATTTTGTTGAGCTTTAGCTCATGGATTTTTTAAGGTGAGTATTTGTAGCTCTCTATGAAATATTGGTTCTAGAGCTGGAGAAAAGTTGAGTACTTGTACCTGGATGATATCCTTGTTTATAGTTTAGATCAAATATATGCTAATATTCAAACCATTTTAAGTTAAACTACAAACTATAGATCTAAACCAGATCCTGGAGGCTAGGCTATGCTAATAACTCGGCAAAAGATAACCCATGTATATGCATCCTAAGGGCCAGTTTTGCCAACCACACCAAAGTTGGCTACACGCATACACCTCATCAAGTGTGGTCAGCTGCTGTCTTTCAGCAAGCAAATTATTCACCTCAACGTATAGAAATATTTCACACGAGGGGCTACGAAATTGTGGCTACTAAAAAGAACTGCCAACTTTTTAATTTTTGGCAAAAAAATATTTTCACAACTTTTTTTAGAAAAATACAAAGTTATACGTATAACATTCTACAATATGTGACAACTTATCACCACAACTTATCATGATAACTTTTTTTACTTTCTTTTGTTAGGAAAAACCATTTCTGTAACTTTCTTTTTTATATAGTTACGAAGTTATATGCATAGCTTATCTATACAACTTATTATATTACAACTTATCACCTCAATTTCTCATCATGATTTTTTTGGCTTTTTTTTTTAATATTTTCATAGTTTTCCTTTTTCAGAAAATTACAAAGTTATACGCATAACTTAGATGCGTAACTTATCAGGTGACAACTTATCACCACAATATCTCGTCATAACTTTTTTGACTTTTTTATGGGGCCAAAAATTCATGATTTTTTTAAGAAGTTACAGAGTTATAAGCATAACTTTATTACGTGACAATCTATCACAATAACTTTTCGTCATAACATTCGTAGATTTGTGATCACGAGATTCAACTAGATGAGAAAGAAGAGAAAAAAATGAAAATAGAGAAAAAATGTAGAAAAAAAGGAAAAAGGAAAAGATAACGAAAAAAAAGTAACGCACGCTTTCCACGCCACGCCACAGCCCCGCCGGAGGGAATCGCGCGGCGCAGAGCGTTCGTTCAGTTCGAAACCGGCCCATGCCCCGCCAAACTTGGAATAGTGTTGCATTCAACCTAGACACCCGGACCCACCGCGTCACATGCATGCAAGAAGTCACTATCACGATCACGAGTCGTGATTCACGACGATGCCAGGCACTAGACTACCAGAACTCCAACCAGCGAATAAAACAAAGAACATTATGAGAAGTGGTACTGTGGTAGTACAATGAACTTCAGGGTGTGTTCACTTCGCGAAAAGTAGCTGAAAAGTTACTGTAACATCTTTCGTTGTTATTTGGCAAAATTTATCTAATTATGGACTAACTAGGCTCAAAAGATTCGTCCCGACATTTACAGACAAACTATGCAATTAGTTATCTTTTTTACCTACGTTTAATGCTTCATGCATGCGTCGAAAGATTTGATGTGATGTGTGTAAGAGGAAATATTTTGGGTTGGGAGGGGGAAGTGAACGCGGCCTCAAGCAATAGCAGCAGCTGACGTGTAACGAGAGAGAAAAAAACGCATGCTAACTTGCTACGGACTTGTTTAGTTGACTACACCTCTTCACCTTATATATTAGCCAAGTGTTTCGAGTACTGCCTCTCTTCAAATCATATGCCACCTTCGTTTTAACTTGTTTTTTTCTCCAATTTTGACCAAGTTTTTTAAAAAATATACCAACATCTACAGCATTAAACTATCCATTTAATAGGTTTTGATAGTTCATTTATGTGAACTTTTAGATGTTATTATATTTTCTTAAATTTGATCGAGTTAGAGAAACTTAGAATGAAAATAAAGGGTGTGTTTGGTTTGATGGATATCTCTAGATAGAAGATGGCGTTCCATGGATGAGCCACGTTTAGTTTGCCGACGAGTTAGATATCGATATCCCTTGTAGGGGAATATTCTCCTACATGCTAGATATCTCATTCATGTTTTATAATCTTTGTCATTGGTAAATAGTTAAGGATTATTTGTATACTCTTGAGGAATGGTGGCGACCCGGCTCAGCTTGACGAACTATGCGCTCGCGTGGTACGGTGCTGCGGCGGCCCGAGATGTCAATGACCAGGTAAATAAGAAAGGGGAATGAGAAAAATTACTACAGTTGTTTTTTTTTTCTTTGAGGACGAGAGGAGAGGTTTTAGGGGATCAAGTAAATTTTGCAAGGAAAAAAGGATCAGCTGAAGCCCGTTTTTCACGTTATAGTGAAACAGAATTGCAATTGGTCAATCTTATGAAGATGCTCTTAGTCTTAGCAACTGCCGTAGTCAAAAGCCTAACGTGCTCTGAATCTGATGTAGTAGCAATAGCAACTAGCAATAGATTGCGTAACCAGACTAACCTTCTCGATCAGGGCCTCTGCTTTATCGGCATCTTCCTCGATCACGTCCATGACCTTCTTAATCTTGGAGGCTGCTTTCTTGATATTCTCATTGTCGGGGAACTCGTCCGCAACCTCACCGGCGACCTTCTCCGTCGCCTCTGCCACCTTGTCGATCACCTCGATTGCCACCTCTGCCGTCTTCTCTATCTTATCTACTACCGCGAAAGTTGCAATAAAAAACTATATATGCATGCTAGGAATTGTAGGAAATGATTTCACAAATCGATGAACATATATACGATCCCTGTTTTACCTTCTAATGTTCTGAACCTTCTGTACATAGGCACTGCAAATATGGCGGCACTAAACACCCACTTGGCCCTGAGAAGCGGATGGGTTTGGCGCGCGAGCAGGAAATCGATCAGATGCATTCCGAAACAAGCAATGAACAAGCAACGCACGTATATGTTCTTCACTCACAATGGAGGAATCTTGGGTATTGGGAGGTTTCCTCCTGACGGTGACGGATTTTCAGGGCCCGGACCAACTGCAGGAATTCTGAACCAAAACAGGTGACGAAGTAGCTGCATGAAACTTACTGTATCTGCCAAGATACAACCTACTACTAAAACGTAATTAAAGTCTGGAAAAGACTTGCTACATGGTGAATCCTAGGAGGCATTGTTCCTCTGATAAGTAAGGTAATAAGACTACGGCAGCTGATGGCAAGATATGCGTTTACCGTGTAGTAGTTCCTCTGATAGGTAAGGCATTGTTCATGCCTGAAGAATTCATCGCTAAGCCATTAAGACTTCGTTGGTGATGAGAGGATGCCGAGACCACTGGATTCCCGAGGCGACGATGAAGAATCACAGAGGTGTGAAGTGCCAAGCCTGTGGAGGTAACAGAAGAACCGAGCGCAGCCATGGGATTTGAAGGGCTGTAGCTTGAAGCAATAAGCTTGTGTTGCTTCTTGTTTGTCTTCTATGTAGTGGATGTTGTCCTTGCCGTGAGATCTATCTCTGTGAGCCAACTAGCACTATATATTAGAGGCTGGGACTTTTTCCATTCGCTTAATGAAATACTTCCGTTTTTCTAAAAAAAAACTAGCAGTATATTAAAAAGGAGAACGCGGTCAGTCAGAACGTGGCCATTTTTTCCCCAAACTATGGTTATGATGGGGCCATTTGTACAGAAAAAGACCACAAAGTAATAAAAGTAGGAGTTAAATGCACCAGAGGTCCATTAACTTGTGAGGAGGTTTCAGTTAGATCACCAACTTTTAAAGTGGCTTTTTGGATCCATAAACTTTGTATGCCGTATCACTTAGGTCCATATCCCTCAACGTGGTGTCCATCTAAAGCAATTGACCTTCATTTTGTCAAACACGTTGTGGGCGCACGAGCAGGTGCCGCCCCTGTCCATCGACGTGCTCCGCGAGGCCACGGAGGTTGCGTCCGAGAGTGACGCAGCGTGGCGCCACATGGTGGTGGATGCCGGTGTGCTCCAGTGCGTGCTCCATGTCATCGTGTCGAACACCAGCGAGGTGAAGGGCGCCTATCCCGGACACCAGGGAGCAGCAGCTTAGAGATCACGTGCACCATCGAAGCCAGACTTGATCTCGTCCACACGCTTGTCGTCTCTGGCGACGAGCTCAGGCTGCTGGTCATCGCCGATAGCCACATGCGCAACCTCGACGCGGTGACGGACGTGCTGGCAGGCGGCGACACGACGAGGGCAAGCGTGGTCTGGTTGCTGGACTCCGTGGTGGAGGCGACCAGCTCTGTGGTGTTGGAGGGTGTCCCCCAGCGCGGCGCGGTCCGCACTGCAAGTGCTCCTGCACGTGCGCCCGCTGGGCTGGAACCGCGCGCTGGTGTGGACGCCGGCATGAGAAGCCCACGTGAAGGGATATGGACCTAAGTCATACGACATATAAAGTTTATGGACCTAAAAAACCACTTTGAAATTTGATGACCTAACGGAAACCTCCTCGTAAGTTAATAGAGGTCTAGTGCATTTAACTCTAAAAATAGGCACGCAGAAACCAGAATGGGTAGTAGAATAAAAGTTCTCGCGATAAAAAAAAACTACGAGCTCCCGTGTTCTTACATCTGTCTCTATACCAGCCGCCTCTATAAATGATTGTACTTTCAGATGCGGTTGCTAACTCTTGCCGCTTCTAAATATGCATTTTTATATTCAAATAAATGAAATCTAGGCGCAGTCTAAGCGGCCCTCGCACACTCCTGCTCCTCTCCCAAACCCTCGCCACTCCTCTCTCGAACCTCATCGGTACCTCCTCCTCTCCTAAACCCTCACCGCTGCCGCCTCCATCGCCCCTTGAGCTTGCAACAATGTCCAGTGGCTACCACGGCTTCAACGCCAAGACGCGGCCACGCAACGAGCGCGGCCAGTTCACCCCCTCAGCCGGTCGCAATGGAGGGGGATGGATCCTGGTGCACAACGACGTCTTCTACCTCATCGACTCCGACGAGGAGGTGTAACAGAACCGCCCAATTATACGAGATTAAGTAGGAAAATCATCCAACGGAAGGACAATTTAACAAACTTAAGCCTGTATAACCCGGTAGTCCGTGAAATCTCGACGAATTTCAAACCATTTCACATAACAGCCAAGATCGTACTAAGTTTAGCGGTCACCATCATAAGTTACATAAAAGTTCGCGGCATAAAATACATCGGAGTTTAAACATAGTCATTACAAACCAGGTTCGAATAAAAGTAGCGGAAGCGGCAGTTCAAATCACGCACACACACAACATTTTGGAATAAAGTGCCAGCTTGTGATCATCTCCAGCAAAAGCATCAGACGAGAAGTAGCGAATGACCATTGCCCATGGTCCTAAGCTTCGCCCATCGCAGGATAGAGGCAGTTGATACAATAGCCGTAATACATCTGCCCATCTGCAACAAGTGGGAACAAAGCTCTGAGTACGAGAAGGTACTCAGCTAGACTTACCCGTCATAAACCAGAAATAAAAGACACCAAGGAATCATGACAGGTTGTCTGGTGGGGTAGCTGACTCATTTGCAAAAAGACATTTTTAGCATTTAGGAAAACCTTTACAAAAACTTTGTATCAAGTTAAATCTTTATTAACCTGTCAACTACATTTGCACCTGTACTAAAGTAACATGTAATTAAACAGGTAATGATAACCAATGATCATTAACAACTTCTATTATGTCATATTTCATATAACTGTCCAAGTGTTCCATCAATATTACTACGATAAAGTAGCTCAAGTCAAGTGTTCACTATCCAGTGAACGATGGCGACTCGAATCGATTATTAACCAGCTGGTAAGTTATTCCTCACACAAACCTCACTCACCCGCTAAAGTGAGGTGTTGGTCACCGAGTCAACCATTCAGGTAAAGTCGCGAGCTTGCCAGGAACCACTTGTACCCGGGGGCCACCCGACTGCTCTTTGGCCTTATCATCGCGCCCCCGTATCCTGCCACTACTGCTCCGGTACAGTGCGTTGCGGGCAATTCACTCAGCCCGAATAATCTCCCAGTTTCGCGGTCAGAAGGTACTTTATCCGGTCAGCTAAATGTGAGGCATGCGTTCAACATGACCCGAGGGACAACAACGGACGGTCCTTAATCGACACAGACGGAAAACACTACAGTCCGAAACCCTGCAAGTTTCCGCCCGGTCTCAAATTCATTTCACACTTAGTTATACCATGATTTCATAGTCATCCAAGCAGATCCAAGTAACCACCTATAGCTCGCAGGTGACAGGAAATCACTCGACTTCTACCGGTCTAAGCAAGCTAAGCATTGACTCGACTGCGGATACCAGGGTAACAAGGATATAGTATAACAAAGGTAAGCAAGGTATAATGCAGCAACATTTGCAAACAACTCCTAAACATAATGCATCAAATTAAGTAAAGTTAATAATAAATTATTTGTAAACCAGGAGAGAAATGCTCCGGGGCTTGTCTCTCTCAAAAGAGCTCGGACGGTGGTCGGGGCACTCTGGGAGCTCTTCACCGACCTCCTCTTCGGCTTCTGTCACCTCCTGCTGCTGCACCTCGAGCTGCTCCTCTGGCTCCTCGGGTACGACTGGGTTCTCGATTTATGATCCTGTATGATGCAATGCGCGTAAGTGATTATGCAAACGTGCATCGAAGGAGATGAATGCAATGAATATGTTGAAATGCAAGGTAGTCAACATCATCCAAGAAACTATACACTACAAGCACATGTCATCTACTGCATTCTCTTCTACTACTATTATGTTAAGTTAACATATCTTATGAAATGCTTCAAAGATACACCAAAGCTTTATTAATTTCTTAATCACACTTAAAGCAACACTTAAAGCAACACTTACTTAAACCCTAAATAATAATAGGTTTGAATAGCAACATATATTTCTGATGCTCCTAAAAATCTGAGAAAATTATAGTAGCATAATACTACCCTAAACAGACTACCATAAAAAGTTCATGACATTTGGATAAGTAAACTATCCTGTACAAAAATGACAAGCTATAGCATAAAAATGAGCATGAAATTACTTTGTACTATAAAAAGTGTCAAACAACAGAATTAATATTTTTCATAGGTTCTTCATAGCATATAATGACTGTACAAAAATTATCTCATGCATGTTTTATACAAAATTTGCTCTATAGCAAAAATAACAAAAATCAGCCATTAATGGTACTTGAACTACTTCTCCAAAGTTTTCCACAGCACATGCATGAAACATATTTTTCCTAAGAATTACATGATATAAGAAGATTAACAAACTTGAAATCATATTTTTCTGATACATATAGGATTTACTAACCATTTTACAAGATATCAGCAATATCAAGAATTAATTAAAGCTCTACAGAAAAGTATCCCAAAAATGACATGCAATATTTTTATATTGTAGATCTGGTTCCAATGAGTCCATAGAAATTTATTTCATAATTTTTGGAGCTCAAATGAATACAAAAACATTTTTCCACAATATTTTTCATCATGAATAATAAAAGAAAACAGAAAATAATTTTTATTATTGAAACTAGGCCGGCCCGTGGAAATAAACCGGCCCGCAGCCGTTTTCGGCCTGAGTCACGCGCGTGGGGGAAAGAGCGAGCAGGCCCGCTCGGAGGCGCGACCCACAGGGCGTGGCCCAGTGACGACCGACGGGGGGAGACAGGGCGTCCTCGTCGGCGTTCGGAGCCGCGACGGCGTGGCGGTGGCCGACGGCCAACGGCCATCTCCGGCCATGACCCGTCCAGCGAGCGCGCACACAGTGTTCGCGAGGAGGTAGCGAACTCGAGAGAGAAGCTCAGGGGGATGGAGAGGGAGCGAGGAAGACGGTGGGCGGAGCACGAGCTCGGCGGCCCCGTCGTGGTGGCACGGCGGGAAGAGCTCGATTGAGCCTTACCGGAGACGAACAAGGCAAACGGAGGTCCGTTCGGAGGAGAGGAGAAGGTGGCAGAGCTTCGTGTACGACCAATCGAACGGTGGTGGTCCACCGGTGTCGGAACACGGCGGTGAAGGCGAGGATGGCGGTGGTGAGCGGCGCTCCCGCTCGGTTTTCTCCGGAGGAAGGGAAAGAGGGAGCGAGCGAGTGGTGAGTGGGATGGAGACCGGACGTGCGCGGAGATTTGAGGCAGAGCGCACGTGGGGTCCACGGGCGGCCACGCGGGGGCGTCGCCGGCATGCGGCCGCCACGCGGCGGGCGCGTTCTGCCGCGGCGGACAGCGAGGCGCGGGCGAGCGGGAAGAGGAGGAGGAGGCCGAGCGGACGCGGGCCGGGCCGAGGCGGGGCGCGCGCGCGCGCGGGAGTGGCGCGGGCCGTTTCCGGTCGCGGGCCGAAACCGGGGCGGCGGCCTGCTAAAGAGAAAAACCCTTTTTCATTTATATTTTCAAGAAATTTTTAAACGCTAGCTTTCAAATGTTATTTTGAGCAAGAAAATGACATTTTCTAGAAATGACCCAAAAATAAAAGTTGCTTAGAATTTAATCCTCTACAACTTTGATTAAGGGGCCAACTAAAAATTCTCAGCAGATTTTGATTTTTAGAATAAAAGCTAATTTAGGGAGGATTTTTGAATATTTTTAAATAACATTTTAAAACAAATCTTTGACAAAACTTTGAGTGATTTAGTGGCTTCAAAAATTTCACCTATAATTCTAAGTGATATAAAAGTTATAGTTGCGCAAATTTGATGAATGTCATTAGCACATTATCACAACATGTTATGCAATACTAGTTTCCACACTTTTATTTTACTTAAGGTACACCCTAAGCACATATGATTATGAATGATATAAAATGTCATGCTTATGATTGCAATGCAAATGCTTGCGTAACACCGGAGTGTTACAACCCTCCCCCCTTATAAAAATCTCGTCCCGAGATTTGAGTTACGAACCATTTATTATAAAAATCTTCGTATGCTTTTTATAGGTATTCACCCGTTTCCCAAGATGCATCCCCTTCATCATGATGACTCCATTGTATCTTATATGTTTTCACCATACTGTTTCGAGTAGTCCTTTCTTTGGAATCCAAAACTCGAATTGGCTGCTCATGATACACCAGATCTGACTTAAGTTTTATGCCTCGAGGTTCAATTATTTCCTCTGAAACGCGCAAACATTTCTTGAGATGTGATACGTGAAAAACTGGGAATATAGCACCCATTGATTCTGGTAATTCTAATTTGTAAGCCACTGGACCCTTCCTTTCCAAGATTTTGTAGGGTCCTACAAATCTAGCGGCAAGCTTTCTGCGTATTCCAAACCACTTCTTCTTCATTGGCGTGACTTTTAGATAAACATAGTCACCAACTTCGAACACAAGTGGTCTCCTTCTCTTATCCGCATAACTTTTCTGACGTGACTGAGCTGCTCTCATATTTTGCTGAATGATATGAACTTTCTTTTCAGCTTCTTCCACGAAATCAATACCATAATACCTTCTTTCCCCTGGCTCAATCCAGTTTAAAGGTGTTGTACACTTTCGTCCATACAGAGCCTCAAAAGGTGCCATTTTGATACTTTCTTGATAGCTATTATTATACGCGAATTCTGCTAAAGGTAACCACGACTCCCATGAACCTCTGGAAGACAACACACAAGCTCTTAACATATCCTCTAAAACAGCATTAACTCTTTCAGTCTGACCATCTGTTTGAGGATGATAGACAGTGCTACGAATCAAACTAGTTCCCAAACCTTTGTGCAAATGCTCCCAAAAGTGAGCAGTGAACTGTGACCCTCTGTCAGACACGATAGTCTTCGGTATGCCATGCAATCTAACAATCTTCGCAATATACTTCTCGGCATATTGAGGTGGTCTATAATCCGTCTTGACAGGCAAAAAGTGGGCTGTCTTGGTAAGACGATCCACGATTACCCAAATCGAATCATGACCTTTCTGAGTAGTGGGCAAACCTGTGATGAAATCCATACTTATATCATTCCACTTCCAACTAGGTACTGACAAAGGTTGCAACAATCTAGCAGGTTTCATGTGAATAGCTTTCACTTGACAACATGTGTCACATCTGGCTACATAAGCTGCAATTTCCTTCTTCATCTTTGTCCACCAATAGCAAGGTCTTAGTTCTTGATACATTTTACTACTGCCAGGATGAATGGACAACTTAGAGTGATGAGCTTCGTCCATAATTTTATTCTTAAGCTCTCTATCCTTTGGAATAACAAGACGGTTGTCGAACCACAACACGTCCTGCTCGTCCACTCTGAAGTGTTTTGAAGGTTCTTCTTTAATTTTCTTTTTGATGTGGAATATCCCTTTGTCTGCTTTCTGACCTTCTATTATCTTACTCTCCAAGGTGCAACTGATCTGAATACTATGTAACACGGCAGGATGCATTAGATCAAAACCATCTTCGAGCAAAGGTTGCATATTCAGACAATGCGACTTTCTACTCAAAGCATCGGCTACCACATTGGCTTTCCCAGGGTGATACTGTACATTCAAGTTGTAATCTTTAATTAGTTCTAACCATCTCCGCTGTCTCATGTTCAATTCTGGTTGGGTGAAAATATACTTGAGACTCTTGTGATCGGTGAAAATATTGCACACATTACCAAGTAAATAGTGTCTCCAAATCTTTAAGGCATGCACTACGGCGGCAAGCTCAAGATTATGTGTCAGATAATTGATTTCATGTTTTCTCAACTGACGGGAGGCATAAGCAATGACTCTTCCTTCTTGCATCAGAACACAGCCTAATCCTGTTTTTGATGCGTCACAGAACACATCAAAAGGTTTCTCGATGTCTGGCTGTGCAAGAACTGGAGCTATGGTCAACAGTTTCCGCAAGGTGTGGAAAACTGTCTCACACTCCTCTGTCCACACAAACTTATGATCTTTCTGTAACAGACTTGTCATCGGCTTGGCAATCTTCAAGAAGTCTGGGATAAAGCGGCGATAGTAACCAGCTAACCCTAGGAAACTCCTGACTTCTGGCACTGTGGTTGGAGTTTTCCAATCCATAACCTCTTGTACTTTACTCGGATCTACTGAAACTCCATTCTCAGATAGAATATGACCAAGAAAAGGAACTTTCTTCAACCAAAATTCACATTTGCTGAACTTAGCATACAACTTATGATCTCTCAGTCTGGTCAAGACAATTCTCAGATGCTCTTTATGATCTTTCTCATTCTCAGAGTATACTAGAATGTCATCAATGAAGACAACTACAAACTTGTCCAACTCTGGTATGAAAACCGTATTCATCAGATACATAAAATATGCAGGAGCATTTGTTAAGCCAAAAGACATAACAAGATACTCGTACAACCCGTATCTGGTAGAAAAGGCGGTTTTCGGGACATCTTGTGGCCTGATCTTTATCTGATGATACCCTGATCTTAGGTCTATCTTAGAGAACACTCTAGCTTTAGTCAACTGATCAAACAAAACGTCGATATGAGGCAAAGGATATTTATTCTTGATAGTTACAGCATTAAGAGGTCGATAATCCACATTCTCAGAGTACTCTCTTTCTTTTTCTTCACGAACAAGGCAGGACATCCCCATTCAGACTTACTTGGTCGGATAAACCCTTTCTTTAACAGTTCTTCCAGTTGCTTCTTCAGCTCAGCTAACTCATCCGGAGGCATCCGATAGGGTCTCCTCGAAATAGGAGCTGTCCCGGGGATCAACTCGATTCCAAACTCAACATCTCTATCAGGAGGAAGGCCAGATAACTCATCTGGAAACACATCCGGGAACTCACACACTACCGGGATCTGATGGATAGGAACAACTTCCATGGCACAGGTCACACTCACAAGGTCTGTTCTTTTGGGCAATGGTACCCGAAAAGTACCCTCTCCCTGGGGATCCTTAAGGGTAAGCAACCGACTGCTTGTATCTATGACTGCCCCCCAGTTCTTTATCCAGTTCATCCCTATTATTACATCCAAAACTAGTCCAGGCATAACTATCAGGTTCACTCAGAACTTCCGACTACCAAACTCAAGGGTTGTCCCTCTAACCATCTTATTGGTTAACACATCAGCCCCGGCTGAACTTATACGATAACCATAACTCAATTCTGTGCATAGTTGTTCATGCTTCCGTGCAAATGCTTGACTCATAAAAGAATGCGAGGATCCAGAATCAAATAGAACAACTGCAGGGTGATGGTTAACAAGAAACTTACCGGCAGTTACAGGCTCTCCCTTAGGAATCTCATCAACGGTGGTATGATGTACACGTGCAGTGTAAGTCTGTTGCTTCTTTTTAGGCGGATAAGGGCAGAACTTTAAAAAGTGGCCTGGCTGACCATAATTGTAGCAAGGCCCCTTCACTGTACCAGCAGATCCTATAGCTCCCTTGGAGTTGTTCTGTTCTGCAGCTGCGGTGATCTTTGCTAGCGGCACGACCATCTTGTACGGCTTCTGTGGTCTCCTGTAGTTCTGGGTTTTATGCTGTGGCAGCCGGAACCTTGCACCAGGTGCGGACGGACGATAAGAAAGACGGTTTGCAGTGACAACTCTGGACTAGGATGGTCCTGACTCAAACACCCTCTTGCGATTCTTGGATGCAGTGTAGGCGTTGTTGTTCTTTTCTTGTTTCAAACAATCACTAACAAAGTCATTGAACCTGGTGCGGGTATTGGTACCCACATGCTTCATCATCTTCAGACTTAACCCTCTCTTAAAATTAGCAATTCTCTTTGCATCTGTATTGACCATGTCTGGAGCATAGCGGCACAAGCTATTAAAGGCATGCAGATACTGTGTTACAGTCTTGGTACCTTGATTTAAGGCTAAGAACTCTCCGAGCTTCATCTCAACCAACCCTGGGGGAATATAAACTCCCCTAAACGCTTTAGTGAATTCTCTCCAAGTAATCTGGGCATTGGGAGGAAAGGTGGTGCGGTGATGCTTCCACCACATTCCTGCCGGTCCCTGTAACTGATGTGCAGCATATTCTGTCTTCAAAACTTCTGTCAGTCTCAACACACGGAACTTATCTTCCATAGTGTTGATCCATTCTTCAGCGTCGAGTGGCTCTGCTGCTTCCTTGAAAACTGGCAGCCTGGTGTCCATGAAATCCTTGAAATTGCTGTACTGGTTCACCCCATGGCCACCACCTTGATTATTTCCTCTTTGAACATTTTCAGCGATGGTACGTAGAAAATCTTCCATATTCCTTTGTGACTACTCGGCGTTGCGCTGGCTTCCAAGGAACTGTGCGAAGAAAACCTCTGCAGTGAGCGGTGGAGGAGGGGGCAATTGTGGCTCTAGCTGTGGCTCCTGGTGGTTGACGTTGTTTGCACCACCCCCACCAGCCCCTGCACCGTTGCCACCAGTTTCAGCGGCCTCATACGTGGCACGATGAGTGTTTGCCATCTGCATATTTCAGCAACAAGCAATAATTGAGCGAAGTGGTAGTAATTATATTCGAATGAACAATCATGCCATACTGAATTTATTGGAGAGAACAAGTCATGCAATAAAACAGAGGCACAATAATCACATTCCAATTAAAACAACATCACTAATCAAATTACTTCGAATGCAACATCGTGTTCCATACAACCACGTTGCCAGCATACATACACTGGACTTTTATGCGTTCAAGCATCACATACACAACCAAGATCCAAAAGATCGTCAGTCTCAAGATCGAAGAGGATACAACACGATACATGGAAACCAAAAGAAGGCCATCGCGACAGAGCCTATCACTAACGCAAGGCAACTAGCCTACTCCTCGGGGCCGTCGTCGAGGTCGGAGGCGTCACCATCGCTGCCATCAGTAGCGGCGTCGTCGTCGACGTCCATCTGGGCGGCGTCCGGAGGAGCATACGGGCCCATCCCGTTGTAGAGGGCATGAAACTCTTCATGCAAGTTGGCATTATACCCTTCTAGCTCCTCGACTCTCTGCCTCAGAAGGTCCCTCTCGTTCCAGGCTTCATTCCTTTCCTGCACTAGCTGTCCCATCATGCGGTCTGCATTTCTGTTGGCCTGAGTCAACGTCTGTACCCGCTGCATAGCACTCTCACCTCTCTCGAGAGCCCGATCTCGCTGCAAGCTCATGTCGGCCAACTGCTCCTGCAAGCTAGCTATAGCACGTGCTTGCTTCTTCTTCTGCTTCCTTGCTTCAAGCCGGTCATTGCCACGCAGACCAGTCAAGGTCCAATAGGTACTCTCAAGACCCTGGTATGCTTTGATGGCTGCATACATGGCACTCATTGTGTGGTTGTCGCTAGCCCGTCCTTCACTTGGGCCTCTAACCAGGGTACTTCCTTGCGGTTACACCCAAATGGCATCACGAGGATCATCTCTCGGGAAAGTACTGGCCAAAGCTGCTGCCAACTCATTAGGAAACCTGCTCATTATGTCTCGGATGACGCGAAAGGCTACGCCCTCTGCACCCTCAACTAGAGTGCGTCCTTCAAACTCCAAATGCCAACCATCCCATTCTAGCGCATCACCAAGAGCAGGGACGGTGATTTCCACTACCGCAAGTCCATCCTCAGCTAATTGGCTCTCACTCCAGGAGTACACCGGCTCTTGACCCTCTGGGTACCCCATATCATGGAGCACTCTCTAAAGCAAGGTGGGCATGCCAAACTCACTTACAAAAGTGTCCGTGCTGCGGTGCTCCCGTGGGGCCATCTAGTGACGGGGTGCTCTTCCGCCAGTGGACTTACGAGCAGTCTTCTTCGTGCGGGCCATCTGTAGCACAAGTTTTTAAATTACCCAGTGAGAACATATTTTAAGTGGATGTCACTTTTATCAAACTAGGATAATCCTTTTATAAGGGGAGGAACGCATGTTATGAATGAAATGCACAGGCAATATGATGCATGCGCGAGTCTTACGTTCTCACAAACTTAGAAAATAAAGACATCTAACGATGAATTCGGTGACATACAAACGATCTCTCATATATGTAACTAATTCGATCTACACGATAAACGCTGTTATGTACCTGCAGAAAATTCATTTCAGCCCATTCCCCATGAATGCATGAAAGCAGTAAATCTACCTACACGCTCTACACAAATCCCCAGATGCGTGTACAACGGTAGTAACTACCCAAACACATCGTCCTATTGACGGCATCGCCTCAACGGACGGAACACCCACACATGCGACACTTTCATAAAAATATGTGTAAAACATGTAATTATTCTAGTATCATATAAGCACTCTCCCTAGATCGGCGGTGTATCCGATCCTGCTCTCACAGCTCACACTTACCAAAGCGTAGAGGTAACTGTTCCATACATTACCACTCAATTAAGTGGCACTCATATAATAGCACGCCGTATGAGCAACGAAAGAGAAATATGGTGTAAGAACCCCAAGTTAGTACTTAAATAGCCACCTAGAGTCCTTAACTAGGCATACAGGATATGACCACTGGCACACCTTTAGCTTTAAAATCACACTTTTTAAACAGAATTTTGTTTTAAACACACTTATGAACAGTAATCACGCTAAACCATGCTCCGATGCCAGCTGTAACAGAACCGCCCAATTATACGACATTAAGTAGAAAAATCATCCAACGGAAGGACAATTTAACAAACTTAAGCCCGTATAATCCGGTAGTCCGTGAAATCTCGACGGATTTCAAACCATTTCACATAACAGCCAAGATCGTACTAAGTTTAGCGGTCATCATCATAAGTTACATAAAAGTTCACGGCATAAAATACATCGGAGTTTAAACATAGTCATTACAAACCAGGTTCGAATAAAAGTAGCGGAAGCGGCAGTTCAAATCACGCACACACACAACATTTTGGAATAAAGTGCTAGCTTGTGATCATCTCCAGCAAAAGCATCAGACGAGAAGTAGCGAATGACCATTGCCCATGGTCCTAAGCTTCGCCCATCGCAGGATAGAGGCAGTTGATACAATAGCCGTAATATATCTGCCCATCTGCAACAAGTGGGAACAAAGCCCTGAGTACGAGAAGGTACTCAGCTAGACTTACCCGTCATAAACCAGAAATATAAGACACCAAGGAATCATGACAGGCTGTCTGGTGGGGTAGCTGACTCATTTGTAAAAAGACATTTTTAGCATTTAGGAAAACCTTTACAAAAGCTTTGCATCAAGTTAAATCTTTATTAACCTGTCAACTACATTTGCACCTGTACTAAAGTAACATGTAATTAAACAGGTAATGATAACCAATGATCATTAACAACTACCATTATGTCATATTTCATATAACTGTCCAAGTGTTCCATCAATATTACTACGATGAAGTAGCTCAAGTCAAGTGTTCACTATCCAGTGAACGATGGCGATTCGAATCGATTATTAACCAGCTGGTAAGTTATTCCTCACACAAACCTCACTCACCCGCTAAAGTGAGGTGTTGGTCACCGAGTCAACCATTCAGGTAAAGTCACGAGCTTGCTAGGAACCACTTCTACCCGGGAGCCGCCCGACTGCTCTTTGGCCTTATCATCGCGCCCCCGTATCCTGCCACTACTGCTCCGGTACAGTGCGTTGCGGGCAATTCACTCGGCCCGAATAATCTCTCAGTTTCACGGTCATAAGGTACTTTATCTGGCCAGCTAAATGTGAGGCATGCGTTCAACATGACCCGAGGGACAACAACGGACGGTCCTTAATCGACACAGATGGAAAACACTACAGTCCGAAACCCTGCAAGTTTCTGCCCGGTCTCAAATTCATTTCACACTTAGTTATACCATGATTTCATAGTCATCCAAGCAGATCCAGGTAACCACCTATAGCTCGCAGGTGACAGGAAATCACCTGACTTCTACCGGTCTAAACAAGCTAAGCATTGACTCGACTGTGGATACCAGGGTAACAAGGATATAGTATAACAAAGGTAAGCAAGGTATAATGCAGCAACGTCTGCAAACAACTCCTAAACGTAATGCATCAAATTAAGTAAAGTTAATAATAAATTATTTGCAAACCGGGAGAGAAATGCTCCGGGGCTTGCCTCTCTCAAAAGAGCTCGGACGGTGGTCGGGGCACTCTGGGAGCTCTTCACCGACCTCCTCTTCGGCTTCTGTCACCTCCTGCTGCTGCACCTCGAGCTGCTCCTCTGGCTCCTCGGGTACGACTGGGTTCTCGATTTGCGATCCTGTATGATGCAATGCGCGTAAGTGATTATGCAAACGTGCATCGAAGGAGATGAATGCAATGAATATGTTGAAATGCAAGGTAGTCAACATCATCCAAGAAACTATACACTACAAGCACATGTCATCTACTGCATTCTCTTCTACTACTATTATGTTAAGTTAACATATCTTATGAAATGCTTCAAAGATACACCAAAGTTTTATTAATTTCTTAATCACACTTAAAGCAACACTTAAAGCAACACTTACTTAAACCCTAAATAATAATAGGTTTGAATAGCAACATATATTTCTGATGCTCCTAAAAATCTGAGAAAATTACAGTAGCATAATACTACCCTAAACAGACTACCATAAAAATTTCATGACATTTGGATAATTAAACTATCCTGTACAAAAATGACAAGCTATAGCATAAAAATGAGCATGAAATTACTTTGTACTATGAAAAGTGTCAAACAACAGAATTAATATTTTTCCTAGGTTCTTCATAGCATATAATGACTGTACAAAAATTATCTCATGCATGTTTTATACAAAATTTGCTCTCTAGCAAAAATAACAAAAATCAGCCATTAAAGGTACTTGAACTACTTCTCCAAAGTTTTCCACAGCACATGCATGAAACATATTCTTCCTAAGAAGTACATGATATAAGAAGATTAACAAACTTGAAATCATATTTTTCTGATACATATAGGATTTACTAACCATTTTACAAGATATCAGCAATATCAAGAATTAATTAAAGCTCTACAGAAAAGTATCCCAAAAATGACATGCAATATTTTTATATTGTAGATCTGGTTCCAATGAGTCCATAGAAATTTATTTCACAATTTTTGGAGCTCAAATGAATACAAAAACATTTTTCCACAATATTTTTCATCATGAATAATAAAAGAAAACAGAAAACGATTTTTATTATTGAAACTGGGCCGGCCCGTGGAAATAAACCGGCCCGCGGCCGTTTTCGGCCTGAGTCACGCGCGCGGGGGAAAGAGCGAGCAGGCCCGCTCGGAGGCGTGACCCACAGGGCGTGGCCCATTGACGACCGACGGGGGGAGACAGGGCGTCCTCGTCGGCGTTCGGAGCCACGACGGCGTGGCGGTGGCCGACGGCCAACGGCCATCTCCGGCCACGACCCGTCCAGCGAGCGCGCGCACAGTGTTCGTGAGGAGGTAGCGAACTCGAGAGAGAAGCTCAGGGGGATGGAGAGGGAGCGAGGAAGACGGTGGGCGGAGCACGAGCTCGACGGCCCCGTCGTGGTGGCGCGGCGGGAAGAGCTCGATTGAGCCTTACCGGAGGCAAACAAGGCAAACGGAGGTCCGTTCGGAGGAGAGGAGAAGGTGGCGGAGCTTCGTGTACGACCAATCGAACGGTGGTGGTCCACCGGTGTCGGAACACGGCGGTGAAGGCGAGGATGGCGGTGGTGAGCGGCGCTCCCGCTCGGTTTTCTCCGGAGGAAGGGAAAGAGGGAGCGAGCGAGTGGCGAGTGGGATGGAGACCGGACGCGCGCGGAGATTTGAGGCGGAGCACGCGCGGGGTCCACGGGCGGCCACGCGGGGGCGTCGCCGGCATGCGGCCGCCACGCGGCGGGCGCGTTCTGCCGCGGCGGACAGCGAGGCGCGGGCGAGCGGGAAGAGGAGGAGGAGGCCGAGCGGACGCGGGCCGGGCCGAGGCAGGGCGCGGGCGCGCGCGCGCGCGGGAGTGGCGCGGGCCGTTTCCGGTCGCGGGCCGAAACCGGGGCGGCGGCCTGCTAAAGAGAAAAACCCTTTTTCATTTATATTTTCAAGAAATTTTTAAACGCCAGCTTTCAAATATTATTTTGAGCAAGAAAATGACATTTTCTAGAAATGACCCAAAAATAAAAGTTGCTTAGAATTTAATCCTCTACAACTTTGATTAAGGGGCCAACTAAAAATTCTCAACAGATTTTGATTTTTAGAATAAAAGCTAATTTAGGGAGGATTTTTGAATATTTTCAAATAACATTTTTAAAACAAATCTTTGACAAAACTTTGAGTGATTTAGTGGCTCCAAAAATTTCACCTATAATTCTAAGTGATATAAAAGTTATAGTTGCGCAAATTTGATGAATGTCATTAGCACATTATCACAACATGTTATGCAATACTAGTTTCCACACTTTTATTTTACTAAAGGTACACCCTAAGCACATATGATTATGAATGATATGAAATATCATGCTTATGATTGCAATGCAAATGCTTGCGTAACACCGGAGTGTTACAGGAGGTGATGTTGTCCGTCATGGGCCTCGCCTTGCAGAGCGCGAGGGGGGGGGTTGTGCTCCACCGGGTGGGGCAAGGGCAATGGCGCGGCGGCGTCGACCGCCGCCAGGTGGGACAAAGGCACAACGACGGTGAGCCCTACCGCCGGGTAGGGCAAAGGCGTGACGGAGTCGATCATCACCAAGAAGAAGTCTGGGCACAAGCATGAAGCGAGTCAAAGGGTCAGTAGTGTCGACACTAGCAACGAAGATGACATCGTAATCAGGGGAGAAGAAGGTTAGACCATTGCCCCCTTTGGTAGGGTTAGGGTTTTAGACTTCGAACGCCACTCACGAGGCAGGTTTTCACACCGTTTTTTCCCCATTTTCTTTGCAGCTTTAAGTTGCAGCCTCAAGCGTGGATGCCCTACAAGACTACAATGATCAAGATGTTGTGTCCGTGCCACGTGTATGTCTTTAGGTATAGGTGTAAATCTACCTTGCGCACAATGTGTGTGATGTGAGTTTTCATTTAAGTTCAGATACAACAACTTGTACTAGTATTAAGTATAAAAAATGTCGTCTACTTTTACCCTTTCTCTCGTAGTACAGTAGTTCGTACGGAAACCAGTGATAGATTGTACAGGCATGTGACTAGAAAATTTTGAGATAAACAGGAGATGATATGAGATGCTTCGTGTCTCCTTCCGTAGTTTCTTCTGGCAACCACCAACCCAACCAATGTTTACACCTTCAATTCACCGCCTGTTATTGTGTCCTCTTTGGTTCCTTGTCTATGCTTCTTTATCCTTCACAACCTTGTCGATTATAGGATCAACAATTGAATCAACTTGTTTCTTTATCTCGTCAACCTGATCAATATAAGCGATCGCAATAGTTATCCTCTTCATATTTATTTATACATATAATATAATAATAAACACATGTAGATGTATTCTAAGGGCTACTTTCGCCAGACACATACAACTCGTCTAGCTAAAAATGGTAATTGACTGAACACATTGCCAAACGAAGTCGAACGACCCCACTCCTAGTCTGTGATCTGTGATTAATTGTACCAATCGTACCGAGTCACTTGTCTTCTAACACTAACCAGCATAAATACAATTTTCCTCTCTTATAAATAAATGGTTTCCCCACCCCACACCCCCACGGCCCCACCCACCGAACTGACAACGTGTTAGTCACTTTCACAATCCTAGGCCGACAAGATAACCAGATCGTTTAGACCAGCACGTATCTCCAGCTTCCGAACAGATCGAGCAAAAAAGTAGGCAGTAACTTGTAAGACTATACCATGAGCTTTACGTTTACGTAGTAGCAACACTAGCAGCTGCCGTAATCAATACTGTCGTGGAGCAATAGCTTGCGTTTTTTCTTCGCTGAGAAAATACGATTGCGTAACTAAACTGACCTTCTCGATTAGGGCCTCGGCTTTCTCGGCGTCTTCCTCGATCGCATCCGTGACCGTCTTAATCCTCGAGGCTGCTTCCTTGAGATTTTCGTTGCCGGGGAATGCGTCAGCGACCTCGCCGGCGACCTTCTCCGTCGCCTCCGCCACCGTGTCGATCACCTCGATTGCCACCTCTGCCGTCTTCTCTATCTTATCTGTTATTAGCGCAAAAAAGTTACAGTTGCAATCAAAATATGCATGCTAGCAGACGATTAATTTCAGAAATCTCTGTTTATATACCTTCTAATGTTCTGAACCTCCTGTAGACAGGTATCGCAACTATGACGGCACAGACCAGCCACTTGGCCCTGAGAAACCGATAGATTTGGACCGCGAGAAGGAAATCAATCCGATACATTTGGAAACATTTGAACAATGAACAAGAAATGCATATATCTGTTCTTCACTCACCATGGAGGCATGCTATTGGGTATTGGGAGGTTTCCTCCTGACGGATTGGCAGGGCCAGGACCAACTGCGGGAATTCTGACCCAAAAAACAGATGAAACTTTATAAACAAAACCGTTGTGCCGTAGCTGCATGAAACTTACTGTGTATGCCAAGATACAAGATATATACAACAAAAAGGTGAAGTCTGGACTCTGGAGAAGACTTGAAACATAGTGAATTAGGATCTATGAGGAGCTGTGAGAAAGAGATGCATTTACCGTGTAGTAGTTCCTCTGATAGGGAAGGCATTGTTCATGCCTGAAGAATTCATCCTTAAGCTAGTAAGACTTCGTTGGTGATGAGACGATGCGGAGATCACTGGATTCCCGTGGTGACGATGAAAAACCACAGAGGTATGAAGTCCCAAGCCTCTGGAGGTAACAGAAGAACCGAGCGCGGCCATGGGATTTATTAAAGGGCTGAAGTTTCTTCTACGTCGAAGCTACTCTTCGGTGATATCTAGCAAGTTTGTTGCTTGGGGGGCAATGAGCTTGTGTTGCTGTCCTCTACTTCGTCCGTGCCGTGAAATCTATCGCTCTGAGCCAACTATCAATATATTAAAGGAGAACGCGGCCATTTGTACAGAGCAAGAAGCTATACAGCAACCTTGACTAGTAGGTTTTTTTTAGTAGAACCTTCAACCTTGACTGGTTGGTTGCTTTGTAAAGAAGAGACGAGAGGTTGACTTAGAAAGAGGTTGAACGTTACACAATAATCTAGGCCACTAGAAATAAAAAATCTAGATCGTCAGAGGAATTTTTTTTGAGATAACAATTATAGGCGGTACTTCAAGACAAAGTCAATAGGCACGTGGAAATGTGGAATGGGTAGTAGAACAAAAGCTCTGGCAGTTAAAACTATTCAGCAAGGTTAATTACAGTTAGACTGAATTTTGAAATAACCAAATGACCATGCACAGTATTTCCCGATGTTTCATTTAGAATCTGCAATCTACAACAATAATTTCATGGAAGAGTGGCAGAAGCAAGCTAATGGCAAGAAATGGAATAACGTGAATGGAAGGGCATATCTGTAGCATATCAGAGTATCAGATACGGAGAAATGGCTACAGAAAACATGCTTCTGTAACTACCAAAAAAATGAAGTTATTGAAAGTTGTTGGGAGATAAAGTCTGGAGTATGTACGAAGCCTGAAACTAAGTTGTTGAAAGATGAAGAATCAGTATATACCTACCAAAAAATGAAAATCAGCTAGAGATCTAGCCATCTCCTTTGTTTCAAAAAGTTTGCACCTCAACCATCCTTTTTTTTACGAGGGGAAGGGATTCTAGTAACTTGAGAGTATAATTATATCCCTGTTTACACTAGAGTAACTCTAGAGCACCCTAATGACATTCTTCGCCTCTAATTTATGACCTGAACGATTGTCTAGTTCCAATATGCCAAAACTTAGTGATGTCAACAATTACCATTGCAGCTTCACCTTCCAATCATCCACAATGACAAGACCCAAACTTTGGAACACCGTGGATACTTCGGGAATATCATCCACAATGATGCATTTGACACACTGACAGAGCATCAGCCGCTTCATCGTCGAGTTGGTTCAACTTAAACCATGTGTTGCATGAAAAATTGCCATCTCATGGTATTGGCATTGTCAAATAAACCAATTCGAAACGTCCATCCTCAACATTCTTCTCAGGGTTGACTGAAATCTGGAAGCAGAAGGGACTGTTGTTACCTTGGCTCAGCAGACATTTGATCAGAATAAGCCAAATAAGATAGAAATTAGGCTTTTGTTCAGCTTTTCTCCTTTTTGCTGTCTCTTTGTTGCCAGAACCATCTATCATACCAGAAGTGCTCAAGTTACACGACTCATAGGTTTCTGACAGCGTGTGGCTTTTGTGGCATTCAGATACATCATCTGCAATGATATTGGCAAATAAGGTCTCTGCAGCTCTATTCCTCACAAGCAAAGGAACTTGTCCAGATTGGTCATAGACATATATCTGCGTATGATGATAAGATAGTTTTACAAATATATACTTAACTAGAAAAATAAAAACACAAGCTGTAGAAAGTCTTACCAGAAATGGTTTGTATATCTGGCCAGGAACATGAAGATATTTTGGGTTATTAGGACAATCAAGTGCAAACGTGTTTTCCCCGTGAAGGTTTCTGCATATACATTCATTACATCACGAGAAGAGCAATATGTTTATGTATATAAGCAGATGGCAGCATGGTATTAAGATGCCTACTTGTGATATAGAGGTGAACCACATAACTTGCATCCGGGAGCAACCAAATCTCTGACAGTATCATTGTGCTCTTTGAAAGAAAGTTTGTCGATGATTGACAAGTTTGCCTTAAGGGGGGAGGTCAGAGAACTCCCTAAAACCATCTTGCCAATGCATGCATAAATGTTTATATTACATAATTTTCTCTGAGAGAGTAGTTCTGATATAGACAAGAAATCTGTTGATTCATTTTCTTTTGTTTGTTTCCAGTTCTTCGATACCACCTGTAACTGCAGCATAATACTTTTAAGAGTTTTAGTACATAGAGTGAGTATCTCAATGCTATCTGGCACGGAGAAGACAAATTGACTGTAATACTCAACTTCTTTCATACTCGACTGTGAACTTATCTACTAAGAATCATCAATGCCTGAAGTTGTGGTTGTTTTTTCTTTCACTCATAATCATTGTAATTCCAAGGTGAGATGGTGCAAAATATGAAAGCCAAATACAAAGCACTTGTAACGCCAGTGTAGATGGTGAAAACTCAGTGGTTGAGCCCCTAAGGGAAAAGGCAAGTGCAAGTCCATACTCCAGTTAAACTGGATTGCATTATTCCAGTAGATTTTACCTGATGATGATTTTCAGCAAGAGCACCTTTAGTGCGTATGGTCCATTCTGCCACTCTTCTTAGCTTTGATTTTGTAGTATTCCCGACTTTGCAACTGCTTATTAGTTCATGTATTCCTATAAAAGGGCATGCTAAGTTACAACCAGAGTGCTGAAAATATTATGTTATTAAGCATATTTTCCTGCTGAGAAACTCTTAAAAGAATAGGTGTCAATATAAAGTTATAAACAGTGAACGCCTGATACCAAGTTGCCCTATAGTTCAGATAATTAACTTTGTAGGAACAGTTTTTGCAAAGAAGGAACAACCTAGGTACCCGGATGAAGTATAAGATAACAAATTAGCACACAAAAAAGGCAGACCCAGTGCCAGAGGCTCCCACACGAGTGGGGTCTGGGGAAGGGAATAACCGAAGCAAAGTCTTACCCCCGCAGAAATTCTGCAGAGAGACGGCTTCGAACCCAGGACCTGGTGACTCGGCAAGCTAGCACTCACCAACTGCACCAGGCCTGCCCTTCAACAAATTAGCACACAATATACCAGAAAAAATTCCAGCAACCTGAAGCCATCAATAATTGTCAGTAATAAGCAGAATGACGTCTCCACTCAACCAACAATAATGTCCTTGAAGCCCTTATTGTTACTGGCCAATGTATATTTTCATATGCGCTATATGGTATAGATTGGAAACCAAGCTATAATTTGCTTTGCAAATAGAACATTGTATCATAGAACCAAAAGAAACATTTGCCTGACTGCAACTTAATACCTTCAGGTTCAGGGTTCAGCAAGTCTTTAGAGTTCAACAATACTTGGACTGAAGACATCTGAGAAGCTCTTCCCTCCAGGCCATTTCTAAATTGCACAATCTTAATATCTGAAACAAAATAATTATAAGCTGGCAATAAGCAGCAGAGAGCAGCAAATGTGCCGGCACAAGCAAATACCAGATGGATTTCCTAGGGTCATACTGAAATCTAAAACAAAATGGAAACAACCCTAAGGGGCTGCCATTCTTCCAAGAATTGCGTCAAGTTACAGCGGCAGCTTTCTATAAATTATTCAGTGTAGCTTTTTCATTTTTTTTTGTAAAAAAAAAGTAGCATTTTCAGTACAAGTGAAGGCGCACTACATGAAAAATATGACTGCACAACGGACAGTGGACAGTTATGATCCTCACTTTGCAGCAGTAAGACATCGCCAGCGATTATGGTCGAATTATGCTTGGAGGACCACAGGGAGACAGAGAAGCTGGACCGTGTATCGTCGCCGACTTCAACAATGGTTTTCTGATACGTCCTTCCGGTTGCAGCATTGTGCACCTAGGAACAGAGAGAAAAGAGACCGCCCCTCAAGGACATGTCACAATACACGCACCCCCACAAAATCCAAATGCTCTCCCCAGCTAGGCTAGCGCCGCCGCACAGCCGGATGTCGGATTTAGGATTGCGCGTTACCTGGTGGGGAAGAATGCGGCGAACGACCGCCAGTAGCTGCACGAATCCGCCGACATGGCTGGCGGCCGCCGAGAGGTCGATCAGTGGCCCGTACCAGCTCACAACTGCCGCCATGAGATGAGACCGCCACCGCCGCTGGCAACGGCCAGTGGGTTTAGCGGTAGAACAGATGGGGCCTCTGGAACCCACCTCCCAGGCTACCACCACTGACGGCGGCGGGACGCAGGGAAGAGCGTGGGTTGGTTGACTGGTTGGAAACGCCTACGCCTGCGCGCGTGTGCCGTGCCCGTGCCGCACGGCCGCCGGCCCGCCGCTCTGCCAGGATGGGTTACAAGGAGAGGCTGGAGAGCGAGCGAGAAGAGGCAGACGTTTGGGCCGGCAGAAACACGTTTCTCGGCCCATCGAACATGCGAAACCGGACTGGAAGCAGGAAAACTACTCGGCCGTGTGACGAGGCTTTCTCGTTGAGAACTAAGCCTATGGACCACCTGGGCGAATCGTGTTCACGTAGACGGACGTCGTTGACTCGAGCACTCGACGCGAGCCCTCCCATAGACTGACGTCGTTGACTCGAGAACTCGACGCTAGGGTTGGAGTCCCTTATAAGCACGGCCTGCGCCGCTCACTCCGCTAGGGTTCCACTTCATCCTCTCCGCTCCTTACTCCCTCTTGCTCTCCACTCTCCTCGGTGTGCTCCTCGTCCTCCCTCGTCTGGCGGTGCGTGGTGGTGACAGAGTCGTAGACGGGCCTCGCATGGCTCGCGTTGGCTTCTCCTCCTTCGTCTTGCCGGCACATGGGTGGTGGTGATCCTCGTCATCTTCTTCCTCGAGACGAGCGGGTGCTGCTGCAGGTGGCCGTGTTTGTTTGCCTGGACTTGGGCCTGCGGTGGACACTGCTTCGTCTTCCCCAAGCCGTCGCCTGCTTCCTCTCCAGATTTGCTTCCTCCTCCCCAAACCGCCGGCTTGTTCCTTCTCTCTGTCCTTAAAGCAAGGTGAAATCTTCAAATGTTGGTTACACTTGGCCTGATTTTGGCAGTCAATGTGCTCGTAGCGTTGTGAAGTATTTATACTTGACCCGATTTCGGCGGTCTATGTGCTCATAGCGTTGTTTCTGTAGCTGGTCTATGAGTTCTTACTCCCAATCCATAATGTTTCCATGTTTATGCTGCACTTGATGATACATATGAGCTAGGGTTTACTTTTTGACATGGTCTGAGATTGGGATCCCTTGGTTGACGGTTTATTGGGTCGATCTGTGAGTTCTTGGTCCTAATCCATGATATTTTTATGTTTTTGTTTAACTGTGATGATACATATGAGTTAGGGTTTACTGTTTCACATGGTTTGAGATTGGGATCTTAGTGTTGCTGGGTTATTGGTTGATGATGTTGGGATGGAGCCTCTAAGAGGCTGTGCTCTGCACATTGCAACCGAGGCCATGAAGCCCTTAGGTGTCCATTAGTTTTTTTTATGTCTACAATGATGTGCACTTAGAGGCCAGCAAGGCATGTCTTAACCTAAAATCAATCTTTCATTCATGCATGTAGATGGATTTTCAGTAGTAGAGATCTGCCATGGCATCCGAGGCTGCCTCCATGGTAGTTGTGATGGTTGCCCTAGTTTCTTCTAAACTGAAAAGGGCTAGAGAAGAGGATGAGCCCATTTGTTATGGTCCTAGGTTAAAAGCAGATGAGCACAGAGAGAAGAACCTTTCTCTCGTTTACAACTCAATTGATGCTAAGTGCATAGCCATGCTTAGGATGAGTAGAGCACCTTTTTTCTCACTGTGCAACTTGTTTAGGCAGAGAAATTTAGTTGTGGACTCAATTAATTCCTCAGTTGAGGAACAGATAGCCATGTTTCTCCATGTTATTGGGCACAATAAGAGGTTTAGAGTTGTCCACCAGAGCTTTAGAAGATCCATAGAGACAGTTAGCAGACACTTTCACCAGGTGTTATCTGCTATTAGGGAACTGAGGGATGAGCTGATCAAACCACCATCTGGTTCAACACATGTCAAAATTCTAGATGGAACTCTTATTTCAAGGTAACTATTGGCTACCTTAGTTCCATTATCATGGGTTTAGGACTGCACTTTCATACTTATGTTTTAATCTTCATTTTAGGACTGTATTGGTGCTATTGATGGCACCCATATGTTGGGAATGGTGCCCAGGCACATGCAGGGGCCATTTAGGGGTAGGAAACAAAGCTGCACATAAAATGTGATGGCAGCTGTTGATTTTGATCTGAAGTTCACATATGTGTTGGCTAGTTTGGAGGGTTCTGCACATGATATGTTGGTTCTAGCTGATACCATAGAGAGAGATGGGGTCTAAGTGCTCCTGAAGATAACAAATTTTCTCATAGCCAAATTATTCTTAAGCCTTTATGATCTGTCTTGTAAGCCCATCCACCACTGCCTTGTAGGAAAGTTCTATCTAGTGGATGTTGGTTATGCTTGCAGACCAGGGTTCCTACCTCCATACAGGGGTGTCAGGTATCACCTGTCTGAATATGGTCCTAGGCATAACCCTACTAATGCCAAGGAGTTGTACAAACTAAGGCACATCTCCCTTAGAGTGATCATTGAAAGGGCCTTTGGTGCTTTGAAGAATAATTTTTGAATCATAGACAACAAGCCCTTCTATAAGTACAAGACTTAAGTAAAGCTTGTTTAGGCCTGTTGCATTTTATATAATTGTATCCTAGGATTTGGGGTTGATCATGTGGTCCCAACTGAAGCAGAGTGGGTTGCAAACCCTGCTTCTTCTTCCTCTGATGGTCCACCTATCAATGCTATGTAGTCACAAGAGGTGCCTACCATGGCATCAGTTAGGGATGGGATCTCTGATGCAATGTGGGCATCTAGGAGTGCTTCTAGGACTTAGCCATGAATTTCATGTTTTAATGTTGGACATGTGTAATAAATTATGGTTGTCTTGTATGGAACTAGTGCTACATTGTTAGACATGTGTAATCTTTTATTTGTGGACACCAGCTGAGACTTTGTATTGATGATGCTTATATGTTTTCTCTACTACTCAGTATTATGTGTTTGGATCATGACAAGTGCAATGTATCTTGGGTATTAGATGGCTAGGAATGGTGGTGCTGCTAGTGGGTTTGTGGCAACCACTGCAATGCTACCTAGTGGGTCTGCCTTTGCCCCAGCTGGTGCAAGTGCTGCTGCTCCTCCTGCTGCTGCTATTCCTACTGATGCTGCTACTCTTCCTGCTGATGCTGTTGCTCTTCCTGCTGATGATGCTGCTGCTGCAACAGCTAGGCCAGCTATGAGGTGGGCAATCAACCCTCAAGCATTATCCTTAGGAGGATGAGCCAACTAATTGAGAGTAGGGCTAGAGCTGATAAGGGCTTCAAGGAGAAGGAGGTGAACCAGGTTGCTAAGCACCTGAGAGAGTACAGTGGTGAGAAAGTGGCCTCCACCCAGGTGTACAACCACCTGAGAAAGTGGAGACAGAGGTGGAGTAGAATTTGCAAGCTTAAGGACCTTAGTGGTGCCCTGTAGGATGAGGATGTGAGGGCAATCATGCTAGATCCTGAGCGTTACATCGGCCATATCAAGGTACTTCTTCATTAGTAACATGCATGTCTTCTCCTCTGTCTTGTTCACTGTATGGACTAATAACTTAGGAAATAATAAATGCAGGACCATCCAAAAGATGTTGAGCTTCTAAAGTGTCCCATCAGGTTCTATGATGAGATGCAAACTATCTTTGGTAGTGGTATGACCACTAGTAGGTTTGCTATTGGCTCAAATGAGCCCTTAGGTGTGAACTCCTACCAGGCTGACAGTGGCTTAGGAAAAGTGGAAGGTTCACATGGCAATCATGCTAGTAAGGACAAGCCTGATCAAGGAGAAGGCAGCAAGGCAACTGAGCTACTTACCTCTGATGGTGGTAGGAAGAGGAAGAAGCCCTACTTTAGTGAGGAGGAGGTCCTCATCATGATCAACATGACAGATGCAGTGAACAATGTCGCCAATGCCCTAAGAGAGACTGGCCCTGCTCATGTGAATGCTGACTTGTATCATGTTGTGATGGACATACCTGGCTTTAGTGAGGAAGCCCTTATTGTTGCCTTCTCCCACTTGCTGGACAACAAGGCCCAGGTGTAGGGTCGAGATGGCAGACTAAAAGGGGCAAATAGTCCTTTCTAAAATTAAACACGCCGGCTAACCGAAATAAATACAGAATTAAAACTATCGGTCTAGCCAAGACTACACTCTTCTATCTAAGTTTCAAGCACCTTACAAAGATCCTAAATAGGCAATAAAGGTGTCAGGCTAGCTAGAGCTCACTTAATAATTCTAGCTTATAAGGTCACACAAACCTATACAACTAGTATTTCAAGCAACCGGAGAGCTCCTACACAACTAGTGAAGCAAAAGCACAAAGTCATCTAAGCTCACTAGCAATGCTCAATAACAAGGCAACTAATGCTAAATTAGAGAGCTCAAATAATTTAGCTTCACAAACTAAGCAATGTGACTAACAAGGTTACTAAAACCAAAATAGCCATGGAAGGAAGCTACTCTATGCTACACAAACAAGAATGTAACTAGCAAGCTACACAAGCTAACTAATTACAAGAGCAACACAAGCACAATGTATGAAAAGAAAGTACAAGCTTGTGTAATGGAGATGCAAATCATCGGGAAGAATAATATTGACATGGTAATTTTTCTCCTGAAGTTAACGTGTTTGCCAACACGCTAGTCCCCGTTATGTCGACCGCTCACTTGGTGGTTCGGCGGGTAATTGGCATCACCCGCCAAGCCCACACGTCGGGCACCGTAAGAACCTACCCACAAGTGTGGGTAGCTTAATGACACGCTCTACTAGAGTTGCTCTTCGCGATCCCCGCAGGGTGAGCACAATCCCCCTCACAAATCCTCATCCGGAGCACCGCACAATCTTCTCGTGTGCTTCAACGGAGTCACAAGCCACCAAGCCATCTAGGAGGTGCCAACCTACAAGAGTAACAAGCACCACTGGCTTGCGACATGATCACCTAGTGTCACTCGATGCAGCCTCACGATACAATCGCACTAGAATCACTAACTCACACGATCGGATGAACACTATCAAGCATAAGTGAGTTAGAGGGCTCCTAAGCACACCTACACAAAGCCACCAAGACTTAAAGGTGCTCAATAACCAGTCAAAGGCCGAACTCTACCTCTATTTCTAGCCCCTAAGCCAAATAGAGCCATTGGAGCCAAGTAGCACATATTTGCGCGGTCACCGGATAGCAACGTGCAGGCACCAGACAAGGGGTGGCGGTGCCCCAACGGTCAAATTGCAATGGCCATTTCAAACTAGCCGTTGGACAAGCGAGCATCGGACAAGGGGTGGCGGTGCACCACCCTATGGGTGGCGGTGCCACCTGTCGGCCATAACCTAAACCCCGCGCTCTGTGGAAAAATATGGCGATGCTAGGCACCGGACTGTCCGATGACCATGGTGGTGCTGCTTCAGCTCAAAACAAAAAACCACCACTTTAATCTTGTAGAGCATTTCATTAGCTTTCTAAAAAGTCCTAGATCATCGAAATCGGAGTTTAGAGCTAAGAGCTATGCCCAAAATACGAAAGGGTGGTAGTGCTAATTTGGGCACGTTGCAGAGGGTGGTGGTGCACCATGCAAGGGGTGGCGGTGCACCGCCACCGCCCTGGCCTATCCGGTGCACACCGAAAAGGGTGGTGCCACCCCCTAGAAGGGCTGTGCATTGCCTATAAGTTCGGTTGTGTTTTTCTTATTGTGGTTGGCTTACTTCTTCTCTTAATCAATGCTTGTATGAGAGAACTATTTAGAATACCACTTGAACTATCATGACTAGCTCTCTTTTGGGTGTTTCCTGCTTTATTAATCAATCCCTTTGGATTTGCTTCAATTAAGCATCTCAAATGTTCCTTAGATCATCACTTCCATGTTAGCCTTTCAAGTACCACACTTGGTTTACCTAAAACAGACGGCAAGCCCCTACGCTATAGAGAAGTAACCTCTCTCTAAAGAACCATTGTTGATACCCAATTGAAATGACTTCATTGATTGATCAAGAGATGGACTTAATTTGATGAGTAACCTTGAATTATTTTTTAAGTCCTTTTCTTTCTACTTGTTTAAGTCATTTTCTTTCTACCAAATGATCTTCAATTGTCACTAGAACTTAAACATCATCTTCATCTTGAGTTTGATCTTGATCTTCAATTTGAGTACCAAATATATGCCAAAGTGCACACCATAATCTAATGCCTTGTACTATTTGCTTCTCATGCTTCTAGCTCAATCAAAACCAAACTTAGGTACCTTAACCACTTATAAATATGTTTCCAACTTGAGGATCTTTCAATCAAAGTAACTCTTGATCAATCCAATAATTGTCACTTTTCTGGCAGATTATGTACCCTTCAAAGATTAACTCATAACTCCCAATGTATAGATTCAAATACCACAAAATTTAGTGAAGATGTGCTTTACTAAGTTTTCTAGTAGCTATAAAAATTTAGGCTTCATTTGACTCATAGATTGCTACCAGATTTCAACTCTTCCACCATTGCTTCATTTGACTCCTAGATTGGTACCATATTTCAACTCTTCCACCATTGCTCCATGCTCAAACTGCTACACTATAGCTAACAAGATCCACTCCAAAACTGAAGTATCTCTTATCCAATTCTTATGAAATTTGTACAACATCTAATAACATAAGTCTAGAGAATGTATACCAAATTTGAAGCCAATTCAAATAGATTTGATCACTCAAACTCAGACTTGAACTCAGCTAGCTCAGATTTTCAATAATGGACAGATTTCAATCACTTGAGCTATACATCATCAAATATGAATCAAACTTGAAACTAACTTGTTTGAATACTTTCACAAGACATAGATTCATTCAATCCACTTACTAAAAGTCATCCTATGAATTTATCCATTCAAACCAACTCAAATTTGATTACTAAGCAATTAATCCATTCAAATTTCTCATAGCAAGCAATAAATGCATATATATCCAATTTAATCAACTCATATGCACCCCAATGAATGAGATCGACTAAGGATATACCTTGGTTAGCTCACGATCATGTCTCATATGCAATGAGCTCCATCACATGTGTGAGCCTTGCAACAAATCCAATCAATCTTCACCGTCATGGCATGAGTTGCTCACACAAGTATATCTATGGACTAATCACCTGTGTATCTCACATTTAAACACACTAGTCCACCTAGATTGTCACTAAATTACCAAAACCAAACAAGGACCTTTCACCAGGCCACTGCCTATGTCAACATGGTTGATAGTCATAGGGTTCTATGGCTAAGGACCTTCTTGGTCAAGCACTACTAAATGTAGATGCTCTAGGGCCTGCCCTGGACTTGGAGGGAAGCAGTTGAGGATTATATATGTAGTCCTCCACCCTTCACCACTCTCCTTGACTGACTTTTGGAGACTTTTGCTCCTGTGTTCTAGCTGTGCAACACTGACGGCCTAACACACTACTTTTGGGTTTTTGGTTCTTTAATGATTGAGGAGGTGGGTAACTATAGCTAGCATGTAATGGAAACTTATTTGGGGATGTTCCATGGCCCCCTGGCATTTGAACATTTGAACAATTCGGTGGCTACATGGCATGTAATTTGTAATATAAGTAGTTGGACCTAATATTATTGTTGTTTTCTTGCTGGTTCTTTTGACTTTGATGGGTTTCTTGCATCTGTCCTGATTCTGTTTTTAAGGCCGATGGTGACACAATCTTGTATATAGGTGGCACTACTTATGCTCAGTTGTATATATTTCTCATGGCTGTCATTAAACCATGAGATACGTCCATACCCAAGCAACAACCCTACTATTCTTTGCTGATGGCTCAGGTTGGACGTGTCTCATGATTCCATGACTGTTATGAACTTGGTTCTGGTTTCTTGGTTCTCATGGTTGTCATCAAAACATGTGAGATGTCCATACCCAAGCAACCGCTTTCACTGATGCTTTGATGGCTTGGGTTGGACGTCTCTCATGCTTCCATGGCTGTCATGATCTTGGTTTTCATTTGGCTTCTCTAGGCAAACAAACACACCCTCCTCTGTTTTGTTCTATTTGCTACTTCATCAGTGCCACCAGTGATTGTTATGAGAAGGTATGAAATCATGATATAGTCTGAGGCCACATACTTTTTATTTTTTTTGCCTATGATGCACTAGATGTACAGCTGAGGCATTTGTAAAGCTGCCTGTGATGTCAACCGCACCTTTACCATGTGCATTTCAATAGTTTGTTTCTTGAGTTTGTCTACCACTTCAACTGGACTAGACAACCTCATTGAACAAACCGATGGCTTACACCTGACACTTTTTTGATTGAGGCTTTTCTATGCAGAACCATGTGTGCTTGGTATGTTGTTTTCGTTGGAAAGCAACCTGATGTGTACACCAGTTGGGCTGAGTGCAGTGAGCATGTACTGGGTGTTTGTGGAGCTGTTCATAAGAAGTACAACTCTTATGTAACAGAACCGACCAAATTATAAGAGCACAAGTACAAAAACAAGCACCGAAGCGCTCAAATTTTTGAACTTGAGCCCATATAATCTCGGTAGTCAATCGAAACCACGAAGGATTTCAAACCAACTTGCTTACAACCAAGATCGCATCATTCAACATACAACATCATACGTTACATTTCACCAGTAGTTCTGAAATAAGTTTACACACACGGAGTCGCAATTATTACAAACCGTTTATAAAAGTAGCGGAAGCAAACACACACCAGTTGTTTAACTACTGCCAGTCTTGTTGATCAACAACCCGCAAAAGCATCAGGAAAGTACATAAAAGATGATCACGCCCTAGTGATCTAGTCTTCGTCACCCGCAGGGTGGAGACAATTTTTGTAGAAGCCTTGGTAGAGCATATCATCTGTAACAGGAGGGAATAAACCCTGAGTACTGGAATGTACTCAGCTAGACTTACCCGTCGAAAACCAGAAATAAGATGACACCAAGGATTATGCAAGGCTTTCATAATTGGAGCTGGCTGACATTACCTTTTGCGAAAAAGCATAAGTAATTTAAACTCTTTTAACCTGTACTAGCATTTATTTTTAGCATTTACCTGTCATCTATCTTAGCACCTGTACTAAGCATGTACTTGATTATAATCAAACAATTATCATCATTATATCCAGAGCAGGTATGAATTGTGGCAACATTGTATCATTCCCTTAACCACCAGTTCATTTAATGAGATCTACGTTGCCGCTGCTCAAGTCAAGTGCTCACTAACCGGGAGCGACAGCGATTCAAATCGAATTCCTATCCAGCTGGAGGGGTATTTCTAACACTCACCGTGCAGACCCCTGCCAGGGTCGCACAGGCCACCGTTTCATATGATTCAGGAATCGAGGGTCCGAATAATGTCGCGACCCCAAGGGCGACACTCTGCCAGGTGATAGGGACTCTAACCCCCCCCTTGGTCTCACGCCAATGTCCCCAAGCACATCCTTTCTCTCCTCCAAGAAGCAACCTACCATTCGATTCCCCACCTGAATCACATTACTCGGCTTCGCGGTCGGAACGGCTTATCCGGCCAACTAAGTGTTAGACTGCGTTCAACATGACTCAAGGACATATAGCAAATCAGTCCTTAAACGACTCAGACGGGCATAGCTCCACACCCAAGACGTGAAGTGTCTTGCGGCTGTACTATCGAACTCCCGCCCGGTCTCAATTTCATTTTTAAGCATGGTTCCATCCACGATAGCCATAAAGCCACTCGTGACTCCTTCCTACATCTCGCGGATGACCGGAAATCACCCGACTTCTACCGTACTAAGCAGGGCTAAGCATTGACATGTGCCTAAACCTAATATAGGATTAAGTACGATATCTGGACAAGGACAGGTATAATGCAACAAGTGTTTTCATATAACTCCTACAACTTAATGCAGTAAACAATTAAAAGTACTCAAGATTAATTTATAAATCAGTAGGTTCAGCATGCACCGGGGCTTGCCTTTCAGAAAGTCTTCTGCGGGAACTTCTCCGCCGGTTGGTTCCTCTAGCTGCTCCGGCTGGTCCCGGACTTCCTCCGAAATCACAGGCTCGAATTCAAGGAGAGTTACCCCCTCCGGTACACCTATTGCATGAATGCACAATAAATATCATGGATGCATAAAGGTGCAACATGCTCGGAATGAAATGCATTTCAGAAATAAAAACAATAATCTAATCAAGTTACTTATCAGTACGTGCAAATCTCTTCTCCGGTGGATAAGTACTTACTTAAGCTACTCAACCTAAGGTATAGTTGTTCATCTTCGGTTAAAGCCCTAACACCTAACAAACACAAGAGTGACATTATTTAGGTTACCACATCCAACCTAAAATATCACAGTAAGACATTCTGGACAGCAGATACTTGTTTCTAACATAACTGGAGATTCCCAACTCCAAAAGATATGATCTAAGACAATCTGGAAAGCTTATGAAATGCACCACAAAATATTTTCAGACCACAACACTTAATTCTAAAGTTTACCTAGTCGAAATTCCAAAGTTTCAGAATCTATCCTCCCCAAACAGAGAGCAGCCAATTCTGGACTGTCACTTAAAACAGCAATAACTCCTAAACTACTAAGCCAAATGCTCCCAAATTTTGACACAAGCTAGTTTATCAAGTTTACTATAATTTTGGTATTCACAAGTTTTCCAGTAAACACTTTTATTAAGGGTCAAACCCAAAGATACTACCAGCTGTCCAGAAAACCTAGAATTGCAAAGATTAAATATTTATTTATGTGGCAAACATCCCATAAGACCAAACTAATATTACCAAAAGTTCACATAGGTCACAAAAACACCAGAAAGTAAGGTTGGCCCACCTAAAATATTTATTTAAACCCATTTCTTAATTTACTTAAGTAATTAAGTGAAATTTTAAACATATATGTAAACCACTCCTAAAATTCTACAAAAATTACAGGAGACTCTATGAACCAAAAAGAGACCACTGTAAAAATTTGAACTAAATTTATTTACAGAATCTCCCTAAACAAAATTCACAAGCCCAAAAGGCTGATTTTTGTATAATTAACAAATCATATTAAAACGTGTCAAACAACATATTTCCTATTTTTCTTAGACACTTTAAGGTACCAAGACATTCTCCAAAAATTTATAAGAACATTGCACATATAGAAAAATTACTAAAATTCATTAAATTATTTCCTAAAATAAAAAGATAGCATTATAACTTGAAAAATACTTAAGCACTACTGCCCAAATTTTTACCAAAGCTAGAGCAAGTATAAGTTAGCCTACCCACCAAATTTCATAATTTTTGGAACAATGAAACTCAAGATATGATTTAAACAAGTTTGCATGCAATCTAAAACACATTTCAAAAACCTATTTAAAGCTCCCAGAAACTAAACATCACATAACCAACTCATATTTTTATAAAATACTACACACCCGGTAGATCCCAACAAAATTTATCTCATAATTTTTGGGCAAGTAAAACCCTAGATCTACATTTCCTAAACATTATCTAAAACTGTGACAGAATAAAAAGAAATGAAATAAATCGGATTTGTTACTGGGCCGGCCCGGGAAAGACGCGGCCCACGACTCGCGGCGTGGTCCGCTCCCGCGCGCGGCCTGCTACGGCTCCCGCCCGCGCGCACGTGCGACTGACCAGACGGTCCCACCAGTCAGAGAGAGAGAGGCGGAGGGGAGGAGCTGCGGTCGCCGGAGCTCGCCGTCGGTGAGCCGACCGGCGAAGCTGAGCGGGCGAGCATGACCATGTCATCGAGCTAAGTCGATTGGTGGCAAGAATAGGGTGGCAGAGCCACGGGAAGGTGCTCGCCGTCGGTCATGGCGGACCACCGGCACGGTGGTGGCAAAATCTCGTCGCCGGTGAGCCATACATCCCAACCCTAACCCTCGATGAGCATCCCCATTCTACCTCGACCCTAACGCACCTACAAGTGGGCGACAGAGACGCCCAGAGACCTCTGGCCACGGAGAGTCGTTGCGCGGAGGAACTCTGGTGAGGTACCGCGACGGCGGAAAATGAAAATGTGACCCTTCCAAAGCGTAATTGGCTGCGTGGAGTGGACGGTGAGGTAGCGGGCTTCAAGGCAGAGCTGTGGGCGTGTTTTTGTGGGCGGCAGTACGGTGGAGAGTGCGCACGAGCTCGTCGGAGTGGAGGCGGCAATGGTGCTCGGTTGTTCCGCCCGGTTGCACCCGGGAAGGAAAGGAAATGGCTAGGCGGTTTAGGCAAGGCAGCAGGGACATCTTCTACACGCCGGGCAGCTGGCCACGATGCCAGGTCGCACGCGGCGCGTGGAGGGACACGCGGCGGCGACGGTCTGCCCCGGTCGGATAGCTCACTCTGATGTCTGACCGACTGAATTCAAACCCCGCATTGACCGACTGACAAGCCAAGTTCAACGATGATTATCTCCCAAACCGGTTCAAGTTAGGAGAAGATGATAACATCAAAATTGTAGGGCTACATGAGGGCTATAACTTTGTCAATTAGATACAGGGCTGGTTCGGCTTAGTTATTGAGATATAGCGTCCTAAAGTGAGGCACCCGAAACTGAAATTGAGTTTCAGCGAGTCACACCGACTGAAACCCATTTTTCCAGGCACCATAACTCCTAAACCATTTAGAACTAGGTGATGGTGATGTTGACAATGTTGTAGAGCTATGTGTGGACAACAACTTTGTCAATTGTCTCAAAGACTGGTTCGGCCTAGTTTGTGAGTTACAAGTTGCCAAAGTGAGGTACAGTGAAACGGTTTTCAGCTTCACACTTAGCCAAAATTGCTAAGTCCCAAAACTACCTCTAATACTGACTTGTGGGCCATTTTTGAGCATGTTCTGATCATTTTCATGAGATGGCCATATTAGAACTTTTGTTCCTCATGACATTCTCTACAACTTTGCTTAAGGTTGCTCCTTCATGCAAGATCTCTAAGCTAGACTTTTTAATTGGTCAAACTAGAGCATCCTAAGGCTAAATGCTGGTCAACTACACCTTGGAGGGCATTTTGGTGATTTTGGTCAACATGAACCTTGCTCCATTAGTGACCCTAAGTATAACTAAGGTGTTGTGAGATATAATTGGCTACTCTACCCTTTAGTTACACCAACTCCCTAGTGTCACATGATATGAGTCAAACAAAACTTTAAAACAAATCACATTTGTTGCAACCACATGAATTAACATGAAATGATGCATGCTTATGCTCATGCAATGCAATGCAATTATGGAGCTAAACACCTGAGGTGTTATAGCCCTCCCCCCTTATAAAAATCTCGTCCCAAGATTTGAAAAACGTACCATTTTTCATAGAATTCCTTATAACCATCCTGCAAATAGTCTTCTCGTTCCCATGTAGCGTCACTTTCACTACCCTGATTACTCCACATTACTTTATACCACTTAACCACTTTGCTTCTAGTCACTCGTTCCTGAGTATCGATCACTCGGACTGGCTTCTCTTTGTAAGTTAGATCGGATTCCAGCCTGATATCTCCTAAAGGGACTCTTTCCTCAGGAACTCGAAGACACTTTTTGAGCTGAGATACATGGAAGACATTGAATATGGCACTCATTTCAGGAGGTAACTGGATCTTGTACGCAACAGCTCCACTCTTGCCTATGATTTGGAAAGGACCCACGTATCTTGGTGCAAGTTTCCGCTTAACACCAAAACATTGGACACTCTTCATTGGAGAAACTTTCAGATACACGAAGTCTCCAACTTCAAACTCGAGTGGTTTTCTACGACGATCAGCATAACTTTTCTGTCTAGCTTGGGCTGCAGCCATATGTTTTTGGATGGTACGGACTTGTTCCTCCGCTTCCTCAACAAAAGCAATACCATAAAATCTCCTCTCACCAGCTTCTATCCAATTTAGTGGGGTTCTACACTTACGACCGTACAAAGCTTTGAATGGGGCCATCTTAATACTCTCTTGGTAACTATTATTGTACGAGAATTTGACTAGAGGTAACCATTTTTCCCAAGAACCCTTGGATGAAATGACACATGCTCGCAACAGATCTTCCAAGATTTGGTTAACCTGTTCCGTCTGACCAGACGTCTGGGGGTGATAAGCAGAGCTTCTCACTAACTTGGTTCCCAGAAGGTGATGCAAGTGCTCCCAAAAGCGAGCAGTGAACTGGGAACCACGGTCAGATATGATAGTACGAGGTATCCCATGGAGCCGGACTATCTGATTGAAATACAACTCAGCATAGTCAGTAGGACGATAGTCTACTCGAACAGGAATGAAGTGAGCCGACTTGGTTAGGCGGTCTACAATTACCCAGATGAAGTTATGATTTTTGACAGTAGGAGAAAGTCCGATAATGAAATCCATACTTATCTCTTCCCATTTCCAACCTGGGATAGAAAGTGATTGAAGTAACCCTGCTTTCATATGCACAGCTTTAACTCTACAGCAGGTGTCACACCTAGCCACATATGCAGCTATCTATTTCCGCATCTTGGTCCACCAATAGTATGGCTTCAAATCATAATACATCTTATTGCTGCCCGGATGGATAGACAACTTGGAGGAGTGTGCTTCAGACATAATATCATTTCTAAGCTCTCGGTCCTTAGGCACAACTAACCTATCCTTGAACTATAGTACACCCTCTTCATCTACCCTGAACTGCGTAGTTTCTTGCTCTTTCATCTTACGCTTGATGTGGAATATACCAGTGTCAGTCTTTTAGAGCTCAATAATTCTGCTTTTGAGAGTACAACTGACAGTGATGTTGTACAAGACTGCTGGATGTAGAAGGCGAGATCGATGAAAATCAGTTTCAACTAGGGAATGGCAATGAGACTTACGGCTTAAAGCATCCGCAACCACATTTGCCTTGCCAGGATGATAGTGCACTTGAAGGTTATAATCCTTAATCAACTCGAGCCATCTTCTTTGACGCATATTTAACTCGGGTTGGGTGAAGATGTATTTGAGGCTTTTGTGGTCTATGTAGATATTGCAAACATTGCCCAGCAGATAGTGCCGCCACACTTTCAAAGCATGAACAACTACGACGAGTTATAAGTCATGCGTTGGATAATTCACCTCATGCTTCCGAAGTTGTCGAGAGGTATATGCAATTACTCGGCCTTCCTGCATCAGAACACCTCCCAAACATATGCCTGAGGCATCACAATAAACATCAAATGGTTTCTCGATATCCGGTTGTGCCAAAACCGGAGCTGAGGTTAGGAGGGTTCGCAGTTGGTGAAAAGCCACATCACACTCAGGAGTCCAGATAAACCTGGTGTCTTTTTGTAGCAACCGAGTCATTGGCTTGGCTATTTTAGAGAAATCCGGGATGAAACGACGATAATAGCCAGCCAAACCAAGGAAACTCCGGACCTCGTGAACCGAGATAGGAGCCTTCCAGTTCAGTACTTCTTGTACCTTGGCGGGGTCCACCATAATTCCTCCATCGGACAACACGTGTCCAAGGAAAGGTACTTCTCGAAGCCAGAATTCGCACTTACTGAATTTTGCATATAGTTGATGTTCACTCAGTCTTGTGAGGACTATACGCAGATGTTCAGCGTGATCTTCCTCATTTACAGAATATATTAGGATGTCATCAATAAATACCATCACAAACTTGTCCAGTTCGGGCATAAACACCGAATTCATCAAGTACATAAAGTGTGCGGGGGCGTTGGTCAAGCCGAAGGACATAATAAGATACTCATAAAGACCGTATCTGGTAGAAAAGGCTGTCTTTGGAACATCTTCCGGGCGGATTTTAATTTGATGGTAGCCAGATCTTAGATTGATCTTGGAGAAAACTTTAGCTTTAGACAACTGATCGAACAAGATGTCGATGCGCGGTAGAGGGTACTTATTTTTGACAGTGACTGCATTGAGAGGTCTATAATCTACATGTTTTTTGATCCTTCGCCCGGTACTTGGATTTGATTTCAAAGTTTTTAGTTGACTGAGAAAGGCTACTTCAAACTGACCACAAAGAGACTTCTCAACGGTAGAGCTCCATTGTGGATCATGACTAGCCACCTCGATACCAGCGCGTGCCAAGCAACACAGCCTTATGTCGCGTGCCATAGGAGGCCCTCGGTTTCATCGCGGCACCGAAGGGTGCTAATCGTGACACCATCATCGAACGCACGCAATAAGACATCCAATTGTGATCGAAATTAATAGGTTCAAATAAACATCTAGGAAACATAGGGTTCGACCTTACATCCCAAAAGTTAAGTTATTACAAAGCTTCACTCCAACACAGGGAGGGCACAAAAGATGGTCCTAACATCATAGCTACGTGATAACTACTCTAAGCATCGTCCTCAGAGTCAGTGTCAAGGATCTCCCCGCCGTCCTCATCACTAATAGGCTCTAACTCCTCATCTTCTTCTTCCTCTTCTTCTGGTGCGGCATCTTGGGGCCCATTGACCTCCACTTCATCATCATTTTCAGCCATGAAGATTCCCAAACCCATGTCATCATCTGCGTTGATATTTCGAGGCAGCAGAGGATTTAGCTGGTTGTTCAGGCGGTGCACTTCTTCATGAAGATTGTCATTGTATTCTTCAGCATTCTCCAACTGTTGTTCGAGCTCAAACTAACGAGCTCTCAGAACATTCTCCTCGTGCCAGGCTTCATCCCTCTGATTCATGACACGGACCAACATGCGTTGATAGTTGCGGTGTGCTACTGTCAATCTCTAGACTGCAAGGGTTTCCTGGTCACGATCACGGATCACTTGCTCCAGTTGCTGACGCGCTGCATTCCTGGCAGCAGTCACTTCAGCCAACTCTGCCCTAAGCCTTTCCACCTCAGTAGGCTCAGGGCGGGGCTCACGTGGAGCGAGCTGGTGATGAGGTGCCCTGCCCCCAGTGGACTTGCGAGCGGTCCTCTTGGTACGTGCCATCTGTAGCAACAAGATACGACTTAAAGTGAGGATCATTTAGGGGATACGAAATTTAATTTAGTCGGGAGTACTGAAATTTTTAAGGAGAGAGTAAATGATATGTATGATATAATTAAACATGATGCATGCACGTTCCGTACGCCCTCTCACCTTAGTAGAAACCTAAAGTTCTAACGCTAGGCGGTGGCATACATACGTTCTCTCATATAAGCGAAACTATCGGTCTACTCGTTTGCGCTGTTAGTGTACCTGCAGAAAATCTCATTTCAGCCTAATAGTTTCCCAATAAGCACACAAGAAAGCAGTAATTTAAATACTTTCTATATACACATCCCCTGATGTATATACTTTAATATCAAAGCTACCCGATATATATATTCCCACAATTAAGTGCTTACGTAATTACATGGTTTAAACATGTAAGTATGCAAGTCACCTAAACTACTCTCCCCTAGATCACCGGTTGGACGATCATGCTCTCACAACTCACACTTACTAGAGCGTCGAGGCAATTGATCCATACATTACCACCCAGGTGGATGGCATCCATACAATATCACGTCGTATGGACAACAAAACAAAAACAAACAAGGCCCCCAAGTTAGTCTTTATAATAAGCCACCTAAGAGTCCTTATTTGGGCTAAGGGATGTGATCACTGGCATACCTATGAAAATAATTTTTAATGTTTTAACCCTTTTCATAATCAAATACTTTTGTTTTTAAATACTCGTACGATGTGTTTAATGTTGAATTATGCTCCGGTACCAGCTGTAACAGAACCGACCAAATTATAAGAGCACAAGTACAAAAACAAGCACCGAAGCGCTCAAATTTTTGAACTTGAGCCCATATAATCCCGGTAGTCAATCGAAACCACGAAGGATTTCAAACCAACTTGCTTACAACCAAGATCGCATCATTCAACATACAACATCATACGTTACATTTCACCAGTAGTTCTGAAATAAGTTTACACACACGGAGTCGCAATTATTACAAACCATTTATAAAAGTAGCGGAAGCAAACACACACCAGTTGTTTAACTACTGCCAGTCTTGTTGATCAACAACCCGCAAAAGCATCAGGAAAGTACATAAAAGATGATCACGCCCTAGTGATCTAGTCTTCGTCACCCGCAGGGTGGAGACAATTTTTGCAGAAGCCTTGGTAGAACGTATCATCTGTAACAGGAGGGAATAAACCCTAAGTACTGGAATGTACTCAGCTAGACTTACCCGTCGAAAACCAGAAATAAGATGACACCAAGGATTATGCAAGGCTTTCATAATTGGAGCTGGCTGACATTACCTTTTGCGAAAAAGCATAAGTAATTTAAACTCTTTTAACATGTACTAGCATTTATTTTTAGCATTTACCTGTCATCTATCTTAGCACCTGTACTAAGCATGCACTTGATTATAATCAAACAATTATCATCATTATATCCAGAGCAGGTATGAATTATGGCAACATTGTATCATTCCCTTAACCACCAGTTCATTTAATGAGATCTACGTTGCCACTGCTCAAGTCAAGTGCTCACTAATCGGGAGCGACGGCGATTCGAATCGAATTCCTATCCAGCTGGAGGGGTATTTCTAATACTCACCGTGCAGACCCCTGCCAGGGTCGCACAGGCCACCGTTTCATATGATTTAGGAATCGCGGGTCCGAATAATGTCGCGACCCTAAGGGCGACACTCTGCCAGGTGATAGGGACTCTAACCCCCCTTGTCTCACGCCAATGTCCCCAAGCATATCCTTTCTCTCCTCCAAGAAGCAACCTACCATTCGATTCCTGGCCTGAATCACATTACTCGGCTTCGCGGTCGGAATGGCTTATCCAGCCAACTAAGTGTTAGACTGCGTTCAACATGACTCAAGGACGTACAGCGAATCGGTCCTTAAACGACTCAGACGGGCATAGCTCCACACCCAAGACGTGAAGTGTCTTGCGGCTGTACTATCGAACTCCCGCCTGGTCTTAATTTCATTTTTAAGCATGGTTCCATCCACGATAGCCATAAAGCCACTCGTGACTCCTTCCTACATCTCGCGGATGACCGGAAATCACCTGACTTCTACTGTACTAAGCAGGGCTAAGCATTGACACGTGCCTAAACCTAATATAGGATTAAGTACGATATCTGGACAAGGACAGGTATAATGCAACAAGTGTTTTCATATAACTCCTACAACTTAATGCAGTAAACAATTAAAAGTACTCAAGATTAATTTATAAATCAGTAGGTTCAGCATGCACCGGGGCTTGCCTTTCAGAAAGGTCGAAGGCCGGTGGTCAGGACACTCAGGTAGGTCTTCTGTGGGAACTTCTCCGCCGGTTGGTTCCTCTAGCTGCTCCGGCTGGTCCTGGACTTCCTCTGGAATCACAGGCTCGAATTCGAGGAGAGTTACCCCCTCTGGTACACCTATTGCATGAATGCACAATAAATATCATGGATGCATAAAGGTGCAACATGCTCGGAATGAAATGCATTTCAGAAATAAAAACAATAATCTAATCAAGTTACTTATCAGTACGTGCAAATCTCTTCTCCGGTGGAGAAGTACTTACCTAAGCTACTCAACCTAAGGTATAGTTGTTCATCTTCGGTTAAGGCCCTAACACCTAACAAACACAAGAGTGACATTATTTAGGTTACCACATCCAACCCAAAATATCACAGTAAGACATTCTGGACAGCAGATACTTGTTTCTAACATAACTGGAGATTCCTAACTCCAAAAGATATGATCTAAGATAATCTGGAAAGCTTATGAAATGCACCACAAAATATTTTCAGACCGCAATACTTAATTCCAAAGTTTACCTAGTCGAAATTCCAAAGTTTCAGAATCTATCCTCCCCAAAAAGAGAGCAGCCAGTTCTGGACTGTCACTTAAAACAGTAATAACTCCTAAACTACTAAGCCAATTGCTCCTAAATTTTGACACAAGCTAGTTTATTAAGCTTACTACAATTTTGGTATTCACAAGTTTTCCAGTAAACACTTTTATTAAGGGTCAAACCCAAAGATACTACCAGCTGTCCAGAAAACCTAGAATTGCAAAGATTAAATATTTATTTATGTGGCAAACATCCCATAAGACCAAACTAATATTACCAAAAGTTCACATAGGTCACAAAAACACCAGAAAGTAAGGTTGGCCCACCTAAAATATTTATTTAAACCTATTTCTTAATTTACTTAAGTAATTAAGTGAAATTTTAAACATATATGTAAACCGCTCCTAAAATTCTACAAAAATTACAGGAGACTCTATGAACCAAAAAGAGACCACTGTAAAAATTTGAACTAAATTTATTTAAATAAACTCCCTAAACAAAATTCACAAGCCCAAAAGACTGATTTTTGTATAATTAACAAATCATATTAAAAAGTGTCAAACAACAGATTTCCTATTTTTTAGACACTTTAAGGTACCAAGACATTCTCCAAAAATTTATGAGAACATTGCACATGTAGAAAAATTACTAAAATTCATTAAAGTATTTCCTAAAATAACAAGATAGCATTATAACTTGAAAAGTACTTAAGCACTACTGCCCAAATTTTTACCAAAGCTAGAGCAAGTATAAATTAGCCTACCCACCAAATTTCATAATTTTTGGAACACTGAAACTCAAGATATGATTTAAACAAGTTTGCATGCAATCTAAAACACATTTCAAAAACCTATTTAAAGCTCCCAGAAACTAAACATCACATAACCAACTCATATTTTTCTAAAATACTACACACCCTGTAGATCCCAACAAAATTTATCTCATAATTTTTGGGCAAGTAAAATCCTAGATCTACATTTCCTAAACATTATCTAAAACTGTGACAGAATAAAAAGAAATGAAATAAATCGGATTTGTTACTGGGCCGGCCCGGGAAAGACGCGGCCCACGACTCGTGGTGTGGCCCGCTCCCGCGCGCGGTCTGCTACGGCTCCCACCCACGCGCGCGTGCGACTGACCAGACGGTCCCACCGGTCAGAGAGAGAGAGGCGGAGGGGAGGAGCTGCGGTCGCCGGAGCTCGCCGTCGGTGAGCCGACCGGCGAAGCTGAGCGGGCGAGCATGACCACGTCATCGAGCTAAGTCGATTGGTGGAAAGAACGGGGCGGTAGAGCCACGGGAAGGTGCTCGCCGTCGGTCATGGCGGACCACCGGCACGGTGGTGGCGAAATCTCGCCGCCGGTGAGCCTGACATCCCAACCCTAACCCTCGATGAGCATCCCCATTCTACCTCGACCCTAACGCACCTACAAGTGGGCGACAGAGACGCCCAGAGACCTCTGGCCACGGAGAGCCGTCGCGCGGAGGAACTCCGGCGAGATACCGCGGCGGCGGAAAACGAAAATGTGACCCTTCCAAAGCGCGATTGGCTGCGTGGAGTGGACGGTGAGGTAGCGAGCTTCAAGGCGGAGCTGTGGGCGCGTTTTTGTGGGCGGCAGTGCGGTGGAGAGCGCGCACGAGCTCGCCAGAGTGGAGGCGGCAATGGTGCTCGGTTGTTCCGCCCGGTTGCACCCGGGAAGGAAAGGAAATGGCTAGGCGGTTTAGGCAAGGCAGCAGGGACATCTTCTACACGTCGGGCAGCTGGCCGCGATGCCAGGTCGCACGCGGCGCGTGGAGGGACACGCGGCGGCGACGGTCTGCCCCGGTCGGACAGCTCACTTTGATGTCTGACCGACTGAATTCAAACCCCGCATTGACCGACTGACAAGCCAAGTTCAACGATGATTATCTCCCAAACTGGTTCGAGTTAGGAGAAGATGATAACATCAAAATTGTAGGGCTACATGAGGGCTATAACTTTGTCAATTAGCTCCAGGGCTGGTTCGGCTTAGTTATTGAGATATAGCGTCCTAAAGTGAGGCACCCGAAACTGAAACTGAGTTTCAGTGAGTCACACCGACTGAAACCCATTTTTCCAGGCACCATAACTCCTAAACCATTTAGAACTAGGTGATGGTGATGTTGACAATGTTGTAGAGCTATGTGTGGACAACAACTTTGTCAATTGGCTCAAAGACTAGTTCGGCCTAGTTTGTGAGTTACAAGTTACCAAAGTGAGGTACAGTGAAACGGTTTTCAGCTTCACACTTAGCCAAAATTGCTAAGTCCCAAAACTGCCTCTAATACTGACTTGTGGGCCATTTTTGAGCATGTTCTGATTATTTTCATGAGATGGCCATATTAGAACTTTTGTTCCTCATGAAATTATCTACAACTTTGCTTAAGGTTGCTCCTTCATGCAAGATCTCTAAGCTGGACTTTTTAATTGGTCAAACTAGAGCATCCTAAGGCTAAATGCTGGTCAACTACACCTTGGAGGGCATTTTGGTGATTTTAGTCAACATGAACCTTGCTCCATTAGTGACCCTAAGTATAACTAAGGTGTTGTGAGATATAATTGGCTACTCTACCCTTTAGTTACACTAACTCCCTAGTGTCACATGATGTGAGTCAAACAAAACTTTAAAACAAATCACATTTGTTGCAACCACATGAATTAACATGAAATGATGCATGCTTATGCTCATGCAATGCAATGCAATTATGGAGCTAAACACCTGAGGTGTTACATCTTATGCCAAAGCGATGGCTGATTTCAACTCAACAATCAACTCAATGCCTTCCTCTAAACCTTCTTCTTCTTTAAGTGTCACTGAAAATGGAGCAACAACCTCTCCAATGAGTTACAGAAATGTGACCATACTCTTCCTTTGTGCTTTGGTTGCTATGATGTGGATGAGGCTAAATAGATGCAATAGCTGCTGAGTATGAGTTATCAGTGGCGGAGGACGAAAAAAATTTTAGGTATGGCGAAATTGATAATGTAGATATGTTAATAATAAAATGGTTAAAATTTTAGACTGATTAAGGATCCATCTTTACTTAACTAATTTCGCTCGTGCACAAATTAATAAACCGAATTCAGTAATTAACCAACGAAAAAGTAAAATTAAACAAACAAAAATTTAAAAAGAACAAGCAATCGGTGATTTAAAAGAACAAATAATTTACCTTATAACCCATGCTGATAGGATGATTGCTTGATGCAGTGTTGAATTAGCATGCACCATGATCTGCTTCGGCGCATCGTGGTGCCGTAGATTGTGCAGATTGCCGTGCCGTCGGCCGCTGGCCGCCGGGCGTGGTGGTGTCTTGCCTTGCTGCCTACCAAGTCGCCGCGTTGGCTATCAAATCCCACCCGCCGGCGATCAGAACCTAGGGCATGAAGAGTCGCATACTGGAGTCTAGAGCACAGAACATTCGGACAGGATCACGAGAAGTCGCCAAGTTGGGAACTCAAGTGTCGATGTGGCCAGATGAATACGCTGCCTACACACGCGACACAACCCATGTGTGGATGGATGTGCCAGCCCAAAGGATATAAAGGCCCAAGATACCGGTTGGCGGATGTTCAAAGCTCAGCGTTTATCGTCTATCGCGGATTAGCGAAAAGGGCGACTAGACGACGATTTAGGAGAGGAGATTCGTGGGGAATCAAGGTATGGCACCCGCCATACCTTGCCCTACCGAGTCCTCCGCCACTGTGAGTTATTGGATGTATCACATATTTAGTAATTGTAATATGTGATTTATCATGTTGTAATGTCACTGAACTTGTGTACACTGTGATCTAATTGCTAATGTTAAACTTCTTTGCCATGTCTATTTGTTGAAATGTTGCAACACCTCCTCTATTGTCTTGTGTATGAAAACTGTCAACTTGGGCCGCATGGGGAGCTATCCAGGCAACCAAACACACTTCCAGCGGGGCAGTTGGGAGGTGGTTGGGAACACTAACAGCAAAACCAGACAAACAAACATACTCCCGCATGAGCTTAACCCAGTTGGAAAAAACAACCAATTATCAAACAAGGTGCTGCTGCACCTGTTGAGCCTAGCCTTGCCTAGCTTGGCTGGGTGGTACATGCAGGCTGGAACGTCCAGCCAAGCAAACACGCCCTCGGTTTCCGGTGCTTGCAACTGCAAAGGTCGAACACGGGGCGCATCGACAACTGGTTTGCTTGCTGTTTGGCCATAATTTCCTAGGGCAAGCCATGGGCGGACCTACAGTTGTGACCGGGTATTTCTGGGCATACCCTACATTTTTGGAAAAAATTTTAATAGGTATTTGAGGTATATACATGTATAATATACATAAGGTGTTAAAAATTGCATTTCTTTGCGTTTCTGTACCATTTTATGCAGCAATTCACGTCCAACTCGAAAGCAGCCTACTTCCGGACGGCCCATGGCCCATCTAACCTTCCCACTCACTTTCCCACTCCCCCAAAGTCCCAAATCCATCAGGCCAGGCCCGGAGGGGTAGGGCACGGGCAGCCGCGCACGTGCACTCGCGCAGGCAGCCACCTCATCTTGACTGCGTGTGCCACCGCTTCCACCGCGCGCCGCCGCTCGCCACTGCGCTCCGCGCTTGCCGCCAGGTAGCCGCCCATCCGCCCGCGCGCTCCGCCCGCCCACGCTTCCTCCACGGCCTGCGCGGACGGCCGGACGCTCATGTTGCCAGCGTGGCCCCCGCTATGGGCATACCCTGCTCCCAATTCCTGGGTCCGCCACTGGGGCAAGCTGCTCTGAACAGGTCAGACGAAGTGAGGAGCCACATCACAATCACCATATCCTCGGCAACGTCACTCTTCCAATCATCGTCCCGTCAGGCCTATCGTATCCCTCCCCCGACCCCACCCCAAGTCAGCCGGGTAAACGGAGGATGAAAGCAAAAAACGAGGAAAAAAAAGAGAAAAGGTTACTCCATGCCAACAGTGACAAGCCACTGGCCGCCGCGCGGGCCAAGTTTTTCTACGCGCCTAGTCCAACTTGGCCACCAACCAAAAGCCCCGAGCTGCGGCGAGCCAGCGGGCAGCCCTCCCCAAGTCCACGGCTCCACGCACCGCCACAGGCCCACAGTCGTGCCGTCCCCGTCCAGTCCACGCACTCACGTTAAGGAACCGAGCCCCCGCACCCGCACGCTTCCCACGATCTTCCCAGCACTTTCCTCTCCGCCTCCCGCGCCTGGTCTCCGCCTCCACCAGCAGCGCGCCCGATGCAGATGCCGCCGTCGCGGGCGATCTGACGCCATCGATCGCCGGCCATGAGGCCTCACCGCCGGGCCCTCTTCCCGGAGCACAGCCCGGGCGCCGGGGACTGCGAGGATCCCTGGTCCAGCTGCCACACGCCACCGCCGGTTCCCAGCTCCCCTGATTTCGGCCCTGGCCCTTCCCCAGCGCTGCCTCCCGTTGGGGGGATCGCACCGTGCCCTCGAGTTTTCCCGCCGTCGCCTGCTCCCGCGCATAACGGTAGGAGGGACCAGGGAGGGGGGATGCAGGGATACGGGCCCCCACCACCCGGCGTCGGCGGTGCAGGCGACCACGACCGACGGCACTTCGTCAAGTACGTGCTCGTCGCCGCCGGGGTCATCGCCTTCATCTCGCTGATCCTGCTCGGCGTCTCCGTCGCCGTGCGGCGCCGGCAGGTCCGGCGGAGGCGGCAGGCGCTCCTCGCGCCGTCTATCAACGCCGGAGGCGCGGCGAACGTCGACGACGGCGGCGGCGGGCACGACCACGAGTGGGGCGGCGGAGGAGGAGGAGGCGGAGTGGTGCACCACGTCTGGAACATCCGGACCGTGGGGCTCGACGAGGCGTCCATCAGCTCCATCGCCGTCACGCGGTACCGCGCCGGGGCGGGGCTCCTGGGCGCGGCGGACTGCTCCGTCTGCCTCGGCGAGTTCCAGGACGGCGAGCTCGTGCGCCTGCTGCCCAAGTGCACGCACGCGTTCCACGTCCCCTGCATCGACACCTGGCTCCGCGCGCACGTCAACTGCCCGATCTGCCGCTCCGACGTGCTCGACCCCGCCGTCACAGCCGCCTCCTCCTCCTCCGGAGGAGGCAGCGAGAGCGTTGGGTCCAGCTCCAGCCCGCCGCCAGCTGATCCAGACGCGAATGCCAACGCCGCAGCAGATCAAGCTGGTGCGGCGAGCGACGCAGCCCCGGATCACGAAGAAGAGAGCGACGGCCGAGACGCTTCACCCGCACAAGAGGACCAGCAAGAGCAGTCCAGCTCCGCACAGCCGCCGCCGCAGGAACTCTTGTGTCCGCTGCCGCGTAACGTGCGGCGCGCGGCGTCCATGGACGCTGTGGCAGTGTCAACTGCGGCGGACGTCGCGGAGCTAGACCGGCTGCCGGAGGAAGCTCCTGAAGAGGAGCAGATCGGTGGGAGGCGGAAGCGCTGCACTGGCCGCTCCCGCGCGAAGCCATCGGGTTCGGGTCATCGGAGCAACCTCAGCACCGACAGGCTGGTTCCCAGCGGCGTCCCGAGGTCATTCTTCTCGCGCCATTGCCGCGCTCGGAGCTCGGTGCTGCCATTGTAAGTTATGGCGGTCACATACTCGAGCTGAATTTTGCTCGCTGAAATAATGTTGCTGCTGTTGTTGGATCGACGGCCGCGATCTGTACACCCTTATGCTTGTGATCTCAAAGAGGTTAGAAGTTGGAACTCGGATCCAGAAATTGGATGTTTGCAAATCGAGAAATGTATACTGTACAGCCCTGTTCTTCTCTGCAGCTTCGATTCACGAATACTCGTGATGATAACCTCATTCTCTCTCGTTCTCTTTCGAGCGAAATTAAATACGGGGATTAACACAAAATCACGTACTATAATTAATTATAATTAAGTGAGACATGGACTACCTGTGTTGTTAGCTGGCATTGGCACTGCATTCTGTCGGTTCCGTCTTTGCTTTTAGGTTCGTTTTGTCAGAGGAGCATCCGCACGCGGAAATCATTGGTTTGTCTTAAATGTTTCGGAGAAAATTGCATCTCCTCGTCTGCTTTAGGTTAGGCAGGTCTGATGGGCATCGCGCACGGTCCAGAAGGTGCCGGACGCCCAAGTTGGGCTTCCTCCATAGATCCATTCCGTCATTTGCCATGAAAAATGTATTTGAAAGTAGTTGCAATTCCTCTCCTATAATCTAATGTACCTGCAACTGTCGCCTTCAGAAATAGGTTTATTTGTTTCCTGCATTTGGCACTGGAACCAACGTCTGAACGGCAAGATGAACAATGCGGCAGCCGGCAGGTTCCAGAAATCCAGAGCCAGATCCTGACAGTAGCTGGCTCACATCGGACATTGCAATTCCTCTCCTATAAGGCCGCGTTCACTTGCCGTGCATACCCAAAATATTTCCTCTTTCACCCGTCACATCGAATCTTTAGACGCATGCATGAAACATTAAATGTAAGTAAAAAATAACTAATTGCATAGTTTGTCTGTAAAGTTCGAAACGAATTTTTTGAGTCTAATTAATCCATGATTGGACAATTTTTACCAAATAACAAAAAAAGTGCTACAATAATTTTTCACCCAAATTTTCTCAACTAAACACAGCCTAAGCTTGGAGCCTTGGCCTGCAGAAACCGGCTGCATTAAGAATCTGCAGGCCAAGGCGGTTTCTCTGTGGCCAACTGTCCGTGGCCGGTCGATCGACTGCCGGTGCCGGATCTCATCCCTATTCAACGTCAATTCGGCTGCTCAGTGCCTCGCCCTGACACTTGGCACTGACGCTTCCGCGCTGCGTCCTACCCTGCAACGTGCGCACCTCACTCTGGGCGTTGTGATAAGCCGCAAAGTTCGGGTCGGGTAGTTCGAGTTTTTAAAAGTTCAGGTAATAAGAATTGTTACTCAATAACAGCTTAAAAAACCATTACCCGTAGGTTCGGGTACCCGTAAATTCGGGTTCGGGTATACCCAATATACCCGAAATATATAAAATCATAGCAAAAGTGATAACATCATATAATTTTGCACAGAATAGATGATAACTCATTAACATAACAGATAAACGACGCATTCAAGTTTTTAACCGCAGGTCCAAACCACGACACAGGTATTGAGGTACTGACTACTTTATTACTACTGACAAGATATAAGAGCAAAGTTCAAGCCTGCTGCCTGCCATCACAACAATGCTTGTGCTTCACACGGGAACTCGAAGTCTCGGGGAGTCAAGGAGACGAAGACAGAAGTAAAGAGGTGAGTTAATTGGGAAGCAAAGCCAAGGAGGGCCACGAGAAATTTGACTAGTTTGCTACTGCACTTAATCACTGGCAGCCTGATACGTATTCCTATTCGGGTTTTTCTGGTACCGGGTGTAACTACCCGAATTACCCGATATAAATTCGGGTAATAAGATTTACTATCCGAACAAGAGATCGGGTAGTGCAGGTTCGGGTACTTCGGATCCGGGTCCGGGTATTTCGGGTTCGGGGTTCGGGTATCGGGTTTTGTGCCCAGAGTGATGCGCACCCATGATTCGGATTCGATCGTGCCAGCTCGTTTCCGGTTTCCTCAGAACAGACATAAAATACAGGCCTTGTTTAGTTCCCAACTTCTCCTCAAATTCCACTATGCAAAAAGAAGATTCTCCATCACATCAAAATGTCGGCACATATATGAAGTACTAAATGTAGATAAAATTAAAAACTAATTACACAGTTTTATTGTACTTTGCGAGACGAACATTTTGAGCCTAATTAGTCAAAGTTTGGACAATTTTTATCAAATACAAACGAATTGCTACAGTGTGCATTTAATGCGCACGGTAGCAATTCGGACGCCCCGAATCGGGAACTGAACCAGGCCACAGGCAGAATCCGGCAGCGGACACCGCGTCGGAGCAGTGAATCAGCGCCGGCGTCTAGCTCCCTCTCAGCTGTCTGCCGTTGCCTTCGCCAACACGGGCACCGTTTGGATGCCAAATTTTTTGGCAAAACGCTACTGTAGCGTTTTCGTTGTTATTTGACAAATATTGTCCAATCATGGTCTAATTAGGCTTAAAAGATTCGTCTCGTCCATTTCGTCTAAACTGTGTAATTAGTTTTATTTTTTATCTATATTTAATGCTTCATGCATGTGTCTAAAGATTCGATGTGACAGAGAATCTGAAAAATTTTGCAAAATTTCTTGCGACTAAACAGCCCCATGTCCGCTCGCGCGGTCCTGCACTCCTGCCTTCCTGGCGCCCGACTCGCGGCCCATGAGTATATCAGGGGAACCTTGCGGCACCGCGAGCTTTCGCGGCTCCATTTTGTCATGGCGACACCGCGAGCTTTCGCGCCTCCATTCTAATAATAAACCCTAAACCTTTAGGAAGATAAGTACTGCACGCTCCTTATAAAGAAAAGGTACTGCACGCTGAACTCAGCCGCGTACCTCAGGTATCTGACTATTTTATTCCCTGCAATCATGCTCCCGAAAATGGATTTAGAGTCTACACAGAACGCTCTTTTGAAATTAAAACTTATTATAGGGTATCCAGACGGCCACGGCCCACGGCATGTTCTTGGTCGGGATTACAGCCAAGGCGGTGTTTCGGCTATCAGTGGTCCGCATCGTCAGGGACGGCGCCTTGGCAGCTGGCCCGGGGCGTCGCTGTGTTCCTACCTGCTCGGTGCATGTGAACTGTGGAACATAACAAAGTCTCGTCGCCAGACGCTAATCGTTGTGGTCACCAACTCACCACTAACCACTCACCACCAAGAGTCCGGGACGTCGCGGGGGCTCCAGTATAGCCTCCAGGCCACGATCGGCTCCGTCGTCGTCTTTTGAAGGCTGACTGATGATGCAAGTGGTATCTAATCGTGTTCTTTGAGTCAGTTGATTAATTGCGATCAAACGTTATTCTAGTTTATTTTTTCTCTCACTCAGATTCTAAGAAATACCATTTTAGTTTACCCCCTCCGTCTATAAAAATGCAATTATCACTTTTTAAGCAGTCAAACAGTTTAAGTTTTGACTAAATTTAAATAAAAAATAATAACATACATGATACAAAATAAGTATCAATTAGTTATAGAATATATATTTTTTAATAAATTTATTTTGGAGACACAATGCTAGAATGGGACACCAAGACACGTAGACGAAGACTGCCATAAAAAAACACATGTCGAACACACATCAACTCGCATCCACCACTATTGTACATTGATGAGCCGGCTCTCGCACAACTTTCCATACAGCTAGTGGATTGCCACACACATCGCCTAATGATAAAATTGTCAAGACGAAACACCAAAGTCCCGCACCGAGGTAGCCTCTGCCAAGTAGAACTAGTCACCGCAATCCACTGCAAGCCGTGTAATTGTCACGTTATCAGACCCGCTTGTGCCGCCTCATAACGCTGTCCTCTACACCTGTCGGGTACCTAAACAAGAGGTACCCAAACTCGACGACTAAAAAGAACAAACCCCCTGAGAAAAACACGCCAAGGCTCCGCCCACGTGGATACAACGAGCTAAAACCACCCACGGAATGCCTCGACCATGTTTCGACTCACACGAGGCTTGCTCGACGGGACGCCTCGACCACAGGGAAATCTCCGACTCGTACGACCCTGGGTCGAGCCGGTCGACCCACCTCACCCACCGACTTTCAGACAAAAGGCAAAGCATTTAATGCAACCGCCAACCACTTTCTACCCCATGGCTACAGCACCGCCAACATGGAAGCAGTACCAGTGTCAAATCCCACTTTTTACTGCCCATCCCGGGATGGGCGGTGAAAACTTGTCACTGCACACGCCATGCCAGGTACTGTTCCGCCACCGATCCCCCTCGAGGGATAACACGACGACTGTCGTACCCTGAAATTCCTGGGGCTCGGCCTTATCCATTCCCCGTCGACCCACCTCAACCTGGCCTCGACCAACCGCCGGTCAACAAAGGAGCAAGGCATGCACGCCATAGGACCCGGGGTCTTTTCACAATCCCATCCTTTACGTCACCATGGTGCCCAGGGATGGCCGGCCATTCCTGGAGCACGTCGTTACAGCAGCTTCCACAGCACCCGACAAGACTTCACCTCTAAGGCACCACCCTAGCGCCTCTGCCTTCTCTTGACCCTATAAAAGAGAAGGCGGGAGACTCTACGAGGAGGGGGACGACAAAAGACAAAAATAAGTCATCACCCCACCACTGAAGATCAACATCTCAAGCAATCTCCTTTGTACTCTCTCTTTGAGATTTGGGATCGGCTCGCTCTCTCACTGTAACGGAACCGTCCAAATTATAAGAGCACAAGTTCAAAAACAATCGCCGAAACGATCAAATTCTCAAACTTGAGCCCATATAACTCCGGTAGTCCACGAAACCACGAGGGATTTCAAACCAAACCGAGAGCAACCAGATCGTAGTGATTCAACATAACACAACACTTGTTACAACAGTTCGTAAATAGCTCTCATACATCGGAGTACAAATAATTTTATTACAAAACTAAAATAAAGATTAGCGGAAGCAACATAATTTCTGAAATCATTTTAAATCAAATACTGCCAGTACATAGTCACATCCTGCAAAAGCATACCAGAAGAGATACTATAGAGACCATGCCCATATGGTCTAGTCTTCACGCCCACATGGCGAAGACAATACTTGCAGCAACAAGTAGGAATCTGCTACCTGCAACAGGTGGAAAATAAACCCTGAGTACGAGAAGGTACTCAGCTAGACTTACCCGTCAAAAACCAGAAACAAAGGTGACACCAAGGATTATGCAAGGCTTTATAAAGTGGGCTAGCTTGACTCAATTGCAGAAAAGCTTATTACAGATAGGTAATCATTAATGCTTAAGCATCAAGTTAATAATCATTAACCTGTCATCTAGATTAGCACCTGTACTAGAGCAATCACTTTATTAGGAGCAAACAATATTAACCATAGCAGGTATAATAAGGCCATCATCATCATTATCATCAATTCCGAACCATCATTAATCATTAGTGTATCTACGCTGGAGATAACCAGTCAAGTTTCTCACTATCCGAGAGAGACGACGACTCGAATCGATTCCAACTCAGCTAAGGGGGTATTCCTGACACTCACCTGGCAAACTCCGCTAAAGGCAGCCGTAGATAACCTTTGGTATAACTCAGGGTGGGCCCGAACAGCGCCGCGTTCTCGGGGATACCAGTGGCCAGGATGCTCAGGACTTTTAACTCACCTGCCCTTGGACCCTCTGGCTCCCTTCCGAGGCGACTTTCACTTTTCGACTTCGCAGCCTGAGTTGAGCTACTAGGCTTCGCGGTCGGCAACCTCAGGTCGGCCAGCTAAATGTCAGGCATACGTTCAAAATGACATAGAAGGCTCCAGGTATCGGTCCTTAATCGACACAGACGGGGATAGATCCACACCCAAGACCTCCATGCCTTGTTGCTTCACTATCGTCATCCCGCCCGGTCTCATTTCATTTTATTAACACATGGTTCACTTCCACGATAGCAAGTATAGCCAACCGTGACCTGATAAAGCCCTATATCTCGCAGGTGACAGGCAATCACCCGACTTCTACCGGTCTAATTTAGCAGGGCTAAGCATAGATACAATCCTGTCTACTTAGGATTCAAGGTTTGAATTGCTGGACAAGTAGTGTTATCAATGCAGCAAGGGTTTTCAACTAACTCCTATCACGTAATGCAACAATACATATAACATGTATATAAAGATAATTGCTTCAAAAGTAGGAGGCTTATAATGCTCCGGGGCTTGCCTTAACCGAAAGAAGAGAGATCAAGGGTCAGCTTCAAGAACGATTCCCACGTCTTCTCTGGCTTCGTCGGACTGGACCTCCAGTTCTCGAACGGACTTCAACTTCGGGTTTCACGCCCAGCGGAACTTCGCTTGTAACACGATTCTCGGCACACCTATTGCATGTATATGCATCCAATGAATTTCATGTATGCATCCAAAAATGACATGATGATTTATGGACGTGTATGAATGATGTGAAGATGAATGCAATGATATTGCAACGTTGTAAGCACGAAACCAAGTTATGTGGTGCTCTATTCAAATCACTTCAAGCTTAGGTGCAAATTTCCTCTCTGGTATTAACACGTTTGAATACCTCTAAGAAACCACTAAGTGCCACAAGGTTAAGACTACACACACATAACAAGATTCCAGCAATTTAGTATTTATAATATATTATCAACAGTAGCTAAGAAAACTCACAACTGGAGTTCTACCAATCCGAATGACCTAAAAGAGGACATTCTGGAAAGCTTATGAATTTTTCTACATTTCATTTATAAACATCTAAGCATGATTTTATCATTTACTAGGTCGAAATAGCACATACACAGAAACTGTTCTAAAAGGACAGAGAGCAAAACAATTCTGACTCGAACTTTGAACAGTTGCCAATTCTAAACCATGAGTCCAAATGTCACCAAATTTTACCAGAAACTAATTCATAAAGTTCTTAACAACTTTGTTATAGTTCACCAAGCATGAAAACATCATTAACATAGCCTAACTTACTTTACCACCAAATCTGTCCAGAAAAGATAGATTTGTACAATTAAATATTAAGTGATGTTGGGAACATCACAAATGACTTACCCAACTTTACTAACAGTTAGATTATGTTTAAGTAACACCAAATCAAGTCATGGCACTAGCATAATTATTTATCTAATCCCCCTTTTCTATTTATTTAGAGTGCATAATCATAAATGGCATTACATAAAAAATGTAACTAGAAAATTCTAATAAAATTACAGAGGCAAATATATTCTAACAAGAGGCTACCATAAAAATTTCACCTCATTTTGACAAGTAGATTAGGAGATATCGAAATAACAAAAAGATAAGTGCTAAATAAACCTATAACAAAGGAATTTCATAATTGGAGCAAATGAAATTTAAAAAGGCTGAAAATTTAACTAGAGCATATTTATATCATGATTAGCTCCCCACAAAATTTTCATATCAAAATAATCAATGTACAGTGAGATATCGAATTACCAAAATCGCACAATTAAATAAAGCACTTAGTAAAAGTAATTATTAACTTCAGACAACATAAACTAACATGTAACATTTTAATAAACTAATGCATAGTACACATCATGAGGATTCCAAAAAGTCCTCATTTACCTTTTTATGATTTTTCTACCATTTTATATGAATTTCCAAAGTTGGATCTCAAATCTGGAAAAGATTAAAACGAAAACACCAAACCCTAGAAATAACTACGCGCACCCAGCGCTATGCACCCACAGGGGCTGACGGTTGGGACCCGAGGTCAACGCGGACCCACCTGTCACAGGCACAGAAACAGGGCACCAATTTGACCGGCCATAGCTCACCGGCGGCGAACTTTCCGGCGACGGGACCACCACCAACGGACTCCTCTCTCCGAGACGCATCTATCGGGATAGGTTAGCGAACGAATTTCTCGACTTCCGTGCCCACGACGGCGGAAGGGGCGGCACCGGCAGCCCTGTACGCATGTACGGCGGCAGTCTGTAGCCATGGGCTCATGGGAGTCGACCACGACGACGCGGAAGAGGCCTCGGTGGAGCTTCTACATACTACCACAGACTCACAGTAAGCACAAGAAGAAAGAGAGACAGGCCAAGATGGCCAGGCTACGTCGAGCTTGAGCTCAGTAACTGTAATGGCGGCCATGGCGGTAGCTGTGGCCCATAGGCCTTCACCTTGCGACGATGGACGACGCAGCTAGGTGGGGAAGCTAGAGGAGACCATGGAGAAACTCTGGCTGCAAGGAAACGGAGGATGGTGCTGCGGCTGCTATGTATTTTGCGGCGGCGGCGACTACTCCCTGCTGCTGCCGATGTTTGCGCCGAGAGAGAAGAGGGAGCAGCGAGGGAGAAAGAGAGTAGCAAGTGAGAGAGGGAGAGCAGGGCAGCACACTGCATTCACCCTCCCCTTCGTGCATGTAGTCCCGATGGCAAACACCAACGCGGCGTGGACGCCACGCGGCGATCGAAAACTGAACAGGTCGGCCACTACAGTTCAAGTTGCGATTCAAAAAAAAACTAAACCTGATGGTGCCATTGCTTGACTGAATCTCCTTTCTCCTCCCCTCTCTAACTCTCAAACCAAGCAACGAAAAACCAAACGAGTTGCACATTGTCGTACAGCTACACGAGTACTATCAAAGAGGTTACAGGCTCCTGAGTTGGTTTGGCTTTGTTCACAAGATAGAGAGCTCCAAAGTGAGGTTCACAAAATTGAAAAGTTCAGTTTCAGTTTACAAGACTTGGCCAAAATTCGAGCTCCAAAACAGCACAGCATTCAGTTTTAAAGCTACTGTTTGAGAGGGTTAGAGCTTGAATTAGTGAAAGATGTAATTAGCAAAATTGTAGATCTACGTGTGGACTTCAATTTTATCAATTGGAGCTGGAGCTGGTTCGGCACAGTTTGAGAGCTATAATGCTCCAAAGGTGGGCACAAGAAACTGCAATGTCACATTTCAGACAGAAATAATCCTAAGTGTTGGGCAGCCCTCTAACTGACTTGTGGGCCCTATTTGAGCAGGTTCTAGGCATTTTCATGAGATGTCCATATTACAACTTTTTTTCCTTATAAAGTTTGCTACGACTTTGTTAAAGGTTGCCCAACCTTTAAACAACATTTGGTAACACTTTTGAAACTAGGAAGCAAAAGAGGTTTGTGGGTCAAACTAGGTCAACTATGAGTTAGAGGCTTAATTGGATGAGATGGTCAACATGAACATTGATCCATTAGGTGTCCTAAGCAAAATTAAGCTACTAGAGATCATGTAAGAGCATCACAAGTGTCATCTACACAAAAACCCTAGCAACACATAAAGGAAACACATAGAAAACCACAATTGTTGCAATTGTTTCAAATGTTGCAAATGAATGTTTCAACACTTTTACTAATCAAACATGATGCTATGCTCATGATAAGAGACTAGGATGCCATGATCATGCATTATGAATGTATTATGAGGCTAACTAACACCAGGGTGTTACAGCCCTCCCCCCTTATAAAAAAATCTCGTCCCGAGATTTGAAAGTCGTACCATTTTTCATAGAAAGCAGAATAGTTGTCCTTTAAATAATCCTCTTTTTCCCAAGTTGCATCACGTTCACCGTGATTAATCCAAACCACCTTGTATAATTTGACTACTCGATTCCGAGTTACCCTTTCCAGAGTACCCAGAACATATATCGGTTTCTCCTCGTACGAAAGATCGGATTGCAATTTGATGCGTCTTACTTCTACTCTTTCCTCAGGAAGACGGAGACATTTCTTCAGTTGAGATACATGGAATACCGGAAAGATAGCTCCCAACTCATGAGGTAAACTAAGCTTATAAGCTACTCTTCCACTTTTCTCGATGATCCGATAGGGTCCAACGTATCGAGGCTCAAGCTTCCTTTTGATCCCCAAACGCTTTACTCCTCTCATAGGGGACACCTTCAGATAGACATGGTCACCTACTTCAAACTCAATAGGTTTCCTCCTCCTATCTGCGTAGCTCTTTTGTCTAGCCTGAGCAGCTACTATATTTTTCTGTATAGCACGAACTTGCTCCTCGGCTTCTTTTACAAAGTCAATACCATAGAGCCTTCTTTCTCTAGGTTCCACCCAATTCAAAGGAGTTCTACACTTGCGACCATATAAAACTTCAAATGGAGCCATCTTGATGCTCTCTTGATAACTGTTGTTGTAAGAGAATTCAGCGAGAGGCAACCATTTCTCCTAGGAGGCATTACAAGAGATGATGGAAGCTCTAAGCATGTCTTCAAGAATCTGATTCACACGCTCAGTCTGCCCCAGCGTCTGTGGATGATAAGCAGAACTACGGACCAAATTAGTTCCAAGATTCTGATGTAGGCGCTCCCAAAAACGAGCAGTAAACTATGGCCCTCTGTCAGAGACAATAGACTTAGGCACTCCATGAAGACGTATAACCTCTTGGAAGTAAATGTCAGCATATTGGTGTGGGTGATAGTTACTCTTCACAGGGATAAAATGAGCAGATTTTGTCAAACGATCAACTATAACCCAAATAGAATCAAAACCTTTTTGGGTGGTTGGTAATCCGACGATAAAGTCCATAACAATGTCATCCCACTTCCAACCTGGAACAGACAAAGGCTGGAGTAAACCAGGCATCATGTGAATGGCCTTAACTCTACAACAATTATCACACTTAGCGATATAGGCTGCAATTTCCTTCTTCATCTTGGTCCACCAATAGTACGGCTTGAGGTCCTGATACATTTTACTACTACCAGGATGGATGGACAATTTAGAAGAATGGGCTTTAGCCATGATTTGGTTTCTAAGTTCCTTGTCCTTGGGCACAACAAGTCTATCGTTAAACCAGAGAATTCCCTTCTCATCGATTCGAAAATGCTTAGTTTCTTGCTCTTTCATCTTTCTCTTGATGTGAAATACACCAGCATCAGTCTTTTGTAACCCAATGATTCTACTTCTCAAAGAACAATCTACAGTGATATGATGGATTACAATAGGATGTAAGAGGTGGGACAAATGAAAATCTTCTTCTATCAGAGAGTTGCAATGAGATTTTCTACTTAAGGCATCGACAACCACATTTGCCTTACCAGGATGATAGTGCACTTGAAGGTTATAATCCTTTATCAATTCTAACCATCTTCTCTGGCGCATATTTAACTCAGGTTGAGTAAATATGTACTTGAGACTCTTATGATCTGTATAAATATTGCATATATTTCCAAGCAAATAGTGTCTCCAGATTTTCAGAGCATGCACTACAACAGCTAACTCTAAGTCATGAGTCGGATAGTTAACTTCATGTTTTCTTAACTGACGCGAAGCATACGCAATAACTCGGCCTCCCTGCATCAGTATGCCACCTAAACCAGTACCTGATGCATCACAATACACATCAAACGGTTTCTCAATGTCAGGTTGCGCTAATACCGGAGCTGATGTCAACAAAGTCCGTAGAGTGCAGAAAGCTTGTTCACACTCCGGAGTCCAATCAAACTCCTATCCTTCTCAAGTAGTCGAGTCATAGGCTTAGCTATTTTAGAGAAATCCTGAATAAAACGACGATAGTAGCCAGCCAATCCAAGAAAACTCCGAACTTCATGCACTGTAGTTGGTGCCTTCCAATCCAAAACTTCCTGTATCTTAGTCGGGTCTACTGAAATTCCCTCACCAGACAACACATGACCGAGGAAAGGTACCTTCTTTAACCAAAATTCACATTTACTGAACTTGGCGTAAAGCTTATGTTCACGTAATCTGGATAAAACAATTCTCAGATGCTCGACATGTTCTTCTTCATTTTCAGAATAGATGAGAATATCATCAATGAATATCACCACAAACTTGTCCAGCTCTTGCATGAATACTGAATTTATCAGGTACATAAAATGTGTAGGAGCATTGTGTAACAGAACCGACCAAATTATAAGAGCACAAGTACAAAAACAAGCACCGAAGCGCTCAAATTTTCGAACTTGAGCCCATATAATCCCGGTAGTCAATCGAAACCACGAAGGATTTCAAACCAACTTGCTTACAACCAGGATCACATCATTCAACATACAACATCACACGTTACATTTCACAAGTAGTTCTGAAATAAGTTTACACACACGGAGTCACAATTATTACAAACCAAGTTTATAAAAGTAGCGGAAGCAAACGCACACCAGTTGTTTAACTACTGCCAGCTTTGTTGATCAACATCCCACAAAAGCATCAGGAAAGTACATAAAAGATGATCACGCCCAAGTGATCTAGTCTTCGTCACCCGCAGGGTGGAGACAATTTTTGCAGAAGCCTTGGTAGAGCATATCATCTGCAACAGGAGGGAATAAACCCTGAGTACTGGAATGTACTCAGCTAGACTTACCCGCCGAAAACCAGAAATAAGATGACACCAAGGATTATGCAAGGCTTACACAAGAGGCTAGCTGACATAACATTTTGCATAAAGGCATAAGTAATTGAAACTCTTATAGCCTGTACTAGCAGTTATTTTTAGCATTTACCTGTCATCTATCTTAGCACCTGTACTAAACATGCACTTGATTATAATCAAACAATTATCATCATTATATCCAGAGCAGGTATGAATTGTGGCAACATTGTATCATTCCCTTAACCACCGGTTCATTTAATGAGATCTACGTTGCCGCTGCTCAAGTCAAGTGCTCACTAACCGGGAGCGACGGCGATTCGAATCGAATTCCTATCCAGCTGGAGGGGTATTTCTAACACTCACCGTACAGACCCCTGCCAAGGTCGCACAGGCCACCGTTTCATATGATTCAGGAATCGCGGGTCCGAATAATGTCGCAACCCCAAGGGCGACACTCTGCCAGGTGATAGGGACTCTAACCCCCCTTGGTCTCACGCCAATGTCCCTAAGCACATCCTTTCTCTCCTCCAAGAAGCAACCTACCATTCGATTCCTGGCCTGAATCACATTACTCGGCTTCGCGGTCGGAACGACTTATCCGGCCAACTAAGTGTTAGACTGCGTTCAACATGACTCAAGGACATACAGCGAATCGGTCCTTAAACGACTCAGACGGGCATAGCTCCACACCCAAGACGTGAAGTGTCTTGCGGCTGTACTATCGAACTCCCATCCGGTCTCAATTTCATTTTTAAGCATGGTTCCATCCATGATAGCCATAAAGCCACTCGTGACTCCTTCCTACATCTCGCGGATGACCGGAAATCACCCGACTTCTACCGTACTAAGCAGGGCTAAGCATTGACACGTGCCTAAACCTAATATAGGATTAAGTACGATATCTGGACAAGGACAGGTATAATGCAACAAGTGTTTTCATATAACTCATACAACTTAATGCAGTAAACAAATAAATGTACTCAAGATTAATTTATAAAACAGTAGGTTCAGCATGCACCGGGGCTTGCCTTTCAGAAAGGTCGAAGGCCGGTGGTCAGGGCACTCGGGTAGATCTTCGGCAGGAGCTTCGTCGCCGGCTGGTTCCTCTAGCTGCTCCGGCTGGTCCTGGACTTCCTCCGGAATCACAGGCTCGAATTCGAGGAGAGTTACCCCCTCCGGTACACCTATTGCATAAATGCACAATAAATATCATGGATGCATAAAGGTGCAACATGCTCGGAATGAAATGCATTTCAGAAATAAAATATAATAATCTAATCAAGTTACTTTATCAGTACGTGCAAATCTCTTCTCCGGTGGAGAAGTACTTACCTAATCTACCCAACCTAAGATATAGTTGTTCATCTTCGGTTAAGGCCCTAACACCTAACAAACACAAGAGTGACATTATTTAGGTTACCGCATCCAACCTAAAATATCACGGTAAGACATTCTGGACAGCAGCTACTTGTTTCTAACATAACTGGAGATTCCCAAATCCAAAAGATATGGTCCAAGACAATCTGGAAAGCTTAAGAAATTTACCACAAAATATTTTCAGACCACAACACTTAATTCCGAAGTTTACCTAGTCGAAATTCCAAAGTTCCAGAATTTGTTATCTCTAAACAGAGAGCAGTCAATTCTGGACTGTCACTTTAAACAGCAACAACTCCCAAACTACTATGCCAAATGCTCCCAAATTTTGACACAAGCTCACTTACAAATTTTAATACAACTTTGGTATTTACAAGTTTTCCAGCAACCACCTTTATCGAAGGTCAAACCTAGAAATACTATCAGCTGTCCAGAAAATCTAAAATTATAAAGGTTAAATATTTATTGATGTGGCAAACATTCTCTAAGACCAAACTAATACTACTACAAGTTCACAAAGGTCACAAAAACACCAGAAAGTAAGGTGTGCCCACCTAGAATATTTATTTAAACTCATTTCTTAATTTACTTAAGTAATTAAGTGGAATTTCAAACATATATGTAAACTACTCCTAAAATTCTACAGAAATTACAGGAGACTCTCTGACCCAAAAAGAGGCTACTATAAAAATTTGAACTAAAATTATTCACAGAAACGTCCTACACAAAATTCCCAAGCCAAAAAGACTGATTTTTGTATAAATAACAAAGCATAGTAAAAAGTGTCAAACAACAGATTTCTTAATTTTCTTGGATACTCTAGGGTACCAAGACATTCTCCAAAAATTTATATGAACATTGCACATGTAGAAAAATTACAAAAATTCATTTAAGTATTTCCTAAAATAACAAGATAGCATTATAACTTGAAAAGTATTTAAGAACTACTGCCCAAAGTTTTACCCACCAAATTTCATAATTTTTGGAACACTGGAACTCAATATATAATTTAAACAAGTTTGCATGTGATTTAAAACACATTTCAAAGACCTATTTAAATATCCCGAAAGCTGAACATCACATAGCAAACTCATATTTTTCTAAAATACTACACATCATGTAGATCCTAACAAAATTTATCTCATGATTTTTGAGCAAGTAAAAACCTAGATCTAAAATTTCCAAAACTTAACCAAAACTGTGACAGAATAAATAAAATGACAAAATTCCTATTCGCTACTGGGCCGGCCTGGGAACCGACGCGGCCCAAGACGCGCGCGCGCGGCCCGCTCGGGCTCCCGCCCACGTGCGGCAACAGACAGGTGGCCCCCGCGTGTCAGCGAAAGAGGATAGGGGAGCGGGCGGCAGTGAGCTCCGGCGAGCGATTCCTCGCCGCCGGTGGCTCCTCCGACCAATCCAAGTTTACCGATGTCTTGCCCAGACCCAACCGCACCGAGGCTACCCCTTTTCCCCAAAGCTGATGCACCGCAGCTCCTAGGCCGACGGTGATGGCGGACGGCCGTGGTGCCTGGCGGTACGCCGGCGAGTCCCGACCATCGCACGGCCTACCGAAGGGTGCATCACCTTCCTGGACTCCTAGTGGACCTCTCGAGACCACTCACACAGACGGGGATGGAACGGAGCCGCTTGACCACGTGAGCACTTGGCCGGCAGCCATGGCACGGCCGTGCACGGTCTCGTTCCGTCATGGTTGTCCCGATACTGGCGGTAACATCTTTACCCTAGCATCTACACGTGACAGGGAGGGGAAAACGTGGGTGAAGGCAGACGGAGAACTACTGTGTGGTGCTGGCCACGGTGACCCGCACATGGCGGAGCTCCGGTGAGCTTCGGTGAGCGGGCGAACACGGCAATGCGGCTCACCTTGGGCTCAATCCAACCTATCGATGGGTCGAGGAGGTGTAGGACGGGGAGGCAGAGGGATGGACGTGGTCCGGCGAGCGGTGGTGAGTGCGCGAGCTCAGAGACAGCTGCGGCGGCGATGGTGTCTCCGGTTTCCGCCTCGGCGAGCCTGGCCAGAGCGAGAGGGAGGGAGAAGAAAATGAGCGCGAGTGAGGGGGTGAAGGTGGCCGCTCGGTGTTCAATCCCGCGTCTGGGCTCGCGACGTGGAGGCGATGGCAGCGCTCGGTCGACACGCGGCGACGCTCTTCTGCCCGAGCGCCACGACATGCCGGTGTTCGGGCCCGTTGACTGAAACCGAGCCTCCAAAGACCGACTGATAGGGCAGTTTCGTCGACGATTTACTCTCAAACCAGCTCGTGTTAGTGAAACCTCCAATTAGCAAAGTTGTAGACCTATGTGAGCACTACAAGTTTGTAAAAGGCACCATAAGCTGGTTCGGTTTGGATTTGAAACTACAACGCTCCAAAGTGGTGTACTTGGAAACTGAAACATGTTTTCAGTCAGTGAACCCGACTGAAACCCTATTTTCAAGACACCACATCTCCTAAACCATTTAGAACTAGGTGATGGTGATATTGACAATGTTGTAGAGCTATATGTGGACAACAACTTTGTCAATTGGCTCAAGGACTGGTTCGGCCTAGTTTGTGAGTTACCAGTTGCCAAAGTGAGGTACAGTGAAACGGTTTTCAGCTTCACACTTAGCCAAAATTTGCTAAGTCCCAAAACAGCCCCTAATACTAACTTGTGGGCCATTTTTGAGCATGTTCTGGTCATTTTCATGAGATGACCATATTAGAACTTTTGTTCCTTATGAAATTCTCTACAACTTTGCTTAAGGTTGCTCCTCCATGCAAGATCTCTAAACTGGACTTTTTAATTGGTCAAACCAGATCACTCTAGGGGTCCAACTTAGTCAATAACATTTGGAAGGGCAATTTGGTAATTTTGGTCAACATGAACATTGCTCCACTACTTACCCTAAATGTAATTAAGGTGTTATAAGACCTAATTAGCCACTCTACATATTGGTTGCACAAAGTTCCTAGTGTCACATACTTTGGAACAAGTAATTCCATACTTTCACCCAAATGTTGCAAGCTCATGTTGCACATGTTGCATGAGTGTGTTGCATAACATTTGCTAATTATGTTCCACTAAAGTGATTAACATGTCTCACAAAGGAAATTGCACATAAGGTACTTATGTTTTGCACACTACTCACTTCTTACTTCACATGAAATATAAACATATGTGGCAATGTTTCCAAAGTATGTTTTATATATTATAAGCTTATGCATGAAATGAATGATGCTTGCTTATGCTTATGCAAATGCAATGCAATTAAGGAGCTAAACACCTGAGGTGTTACAGCCCTCCCCCTTATAAAAATCTCGTCCTGAGATTTGGAAAGCGTACCATTTTTCATAGAATTCCTTATAACCATCCCGCAAATAGTCCTCCCGTTCCCATGTAGCGTCACTTTCACTACCCTGATTACTCCACATTACTTTATACCACTTAACCACTTTGCTTCTAGTCACTCGTTCCTGAGTATCGATCACTCGGACTGGCTTTTCTTCGTAAGTTAGATCGGATTCCAGCCTGATATCTCCTAACGGGACTCTTTCCTCAGGAACTCGAAGACACTTTTTGAGCTGAGATACATGGAAAACGTTGAATATGGCACTCATTTCTGGAGGTAACTGGATTTTATATGCAACAGCTCCACTCTTGCCTATGATCTTGAAAGGACCCACGTATCTGGGCGCAAGTTTCCGCTTAACACCAAAACGTTGGACACTTTTCATTGGAGAAACTTTCAGATACACGAAGTCTCCAACTTCAAACTCGAGTGGTTTTCTACGATGATCAGCATAACTTTTCTGTCTAGCTTGGGCTGCAACCATATGTTTTTGGATGGTACGGACTTGTTCCTCAGCTTCATGAACAAAATCAATACCATAATACCTCCTTTCACCAGCTTGTACCCAGTTTAGTGGAGTTCTACACTTACGACCGTACAAAGCTTCGAACGGAGCCATCTTAATACTCTCTTGATAACTATTATTGTACGAAAACTCGGCTAGAGGTAACCATTTTTCCCAAGAACCCTTGGATGAAATGACACATGCCCGCAACAGATCTTCCAAGATTTGGTTAACCCGTTCCGTCTGTCCTGATGTCTGGGGGTGATAAGCAGAGCTTCTCACTAACTTGGTTCCCAGAAGGTGATGCAAGTGCTCCCAAAAGCGAGCAGTGAACTGGGGACCACGGTCAGATATGATAGTACGAGGTATCCCATGGAGCCAGACTATCTGATTGAAGTACAACTCAGCATAGTTAGTGGGACGATAGTCCACTCTAACTAGAATGAAGTGAGCTGATTTGGTCAAACGATCCACAATTACCCAGATGGAGTTATGATTTTTGACAGTAGGAGGAAGACCGACAATGAAATCCATACTTATCTCTTCCCATTTCCAACCTGGGATAGAAAGTGGTTGAAGCAACCCAGCTTTCATGTGCACAGCTTTAACTCTACAGCAGGTGTCACACCTAGCCACATATGCAGCTATCTCTTTCCGCATCTTGGTCCACCAATAGTATGGCTTCAAATCATAATACATCTTATTGCTACCAGGATGGATGGACAACTTAGAGGAGTGTGCTTCAGACATAATATCATTTCTAAGCTCTCGGTCCTTAGGCACAACTAACCTATCCTTGAACCATAGTACACCCTCTTCATCTATCCTGAACTGTGTAGTTTCTTGCTCTTTCATCTTACGCTTGATGTGGAATATACCAGTGTCAGTCTTTTGGAGTGCAATAGTTCTGTTTTTGAGAGTACAACTGACAGTGATGTTGTACAAGACTGCTGGATGTAGAAGGCGAGATCGATGAAAATTAGTTTCAACTAAGGAATGGCAATGAGACTTACGACTTAAAGTATCCGCAACCACATTTGCCTTGCCAGGATGATAGTGCACTTGAAGGTTATAATCCTTAATCAACTCAAGCCATCTTCGTTGACGCATATTTAACTCGGGTTGGGTGAAGATGTATTTGAGGCTTTTGTGGTCTGTGTAGATATTGCAAACATTGCCCAATAGATAGTGTCGCCAGGCTTTCAAAGCATGCACAACCGCAGCGAGTTCTAAGTCATGTGTTGGATAATTCACCTCATGTTTCCGAAGTTGTCGAGAGGTATATGCAATTACTCGGCCTTCCTGCATCAGAACACCTCCCAAACCTATGCCTGAGGCATCACAATAAACATCAAATGGTTTCTTGATATCCGGTTGTGCCAAAACCGGAGCTGAGGTTAGGAGGGTTCGCAGTTGGTGAAAAGCCGCATCACACTCAGGTGTCCAGACAAACCTGGTGTCTTTCTGCAGCAACCGAGTCATTGGCTTGGCTATTTTGGAGAAATCCGGCATGAAGCGACGATAATAGCTAGCCAAACCAAGAAAACTCCGGACCTCGTGAACCGAGATAGGAGCCTTCTAGTTCAGTACTTCTTGTACCTTGGCGGGGTCCACCATAATTCCCCCATCGGACAACACATGCCCAAGGAAAGGTACTTCTCGAAGCTAGAATTCGCACTTACTGAACTTTGCATATAGTTGATGTTCACGCAGTCTTGTGAGGACTATCCGCAGATGTTCAACATGATCTTCCTCATTTACAGAATATATCAGGATGTCATCAATAAATACCACCACAAACTTGTCCAATTCGGGCATAAACACCGAATTCATCAAGTACATAAAGTGTGCGGGGGCATTTGTCAAGCCGAAAGACATAACAAGATACTCATAAAGACCGTATCTGGTAGAAAAGGCTGTCTTTGGAACATCTTCCGGGCGGATTTTAATTTGATGGTAGCCAGACCTTAGGTCGATCTTGGAGAACACTTTAGCTTTAGACAACTGATCGAACAAGATGTCGATACGTGGTAGAGAGTACTTATTTTTGACAGTGACTGCATTGAGAGGTCTATAATCTACGCACATCCGCAACGACTGATCCTTCTTCTTTACAAAGATAGCAGGACATCCCCATGGCGACGAACTAGGACGAATCAACCCCTTCTTCAAAAGTTCATTCAATTGCACCTTAAGTTCAGCTAGTTCATTTAGAGGCATCCTATAGGGTCTCCTAGAGATAGGAGCTGTGCCAGGTAACAACTCAATTTTAAATTCCACATCCCGATCCGGAGGGAGTCCCGGCAAATCATCGGGAAAAACGTCCGGAAACTCATTCACTACTGGAATTTCGGCCAACGCCTTTGCTTGCACAGCATGAACTTCCCCAGACAAATCAACTTTTCTGGGAAGTTGTTCCAGAAAACCCTTTTGATCTGTAGGATCTCTGAGCATAACTACCCGAGTGGATGTATCAATGAGTACCCCATTCCGACTCATCCAATTCATGCCCAAGATAACATCTATGCCTAAGCCCGGCAAAACCACTAAGGCAAGCGAGTACTTTCGCCCTTCTATCTCAAGCTCAAGATTCCCCACTACTTTATTTGTGGAAATATTCCCACTTGCTGCGCTAATACAATAACCCCCACCTTCAACAGTATGCAATTTGTGTGCAAACTCTGATGCAAACTTAGGACTGATAAAGGAATGCGAAGCACCCGAATCAAAAAGTACCACTGCAGGATGTTGGTCAACTAGGAACTTACCAGCGGTGACAACCTCACCAGATGGAATTTCCTCAATACTGTTATAATGAGCGTGCCCCTGACGGCCACCTTGGTTGACATTCTTCTTGGGGTAAGGACAGTTCCTGGACCAATGGCCTGGCTTGTTGCAGTTCCAGCAAGGCATGTTGCTAGGAGGGACACTGGAGCTGCCTTGGCCCGAATTACTCTTTGGCAGAGCCACTGTATATGCCTTACGAAACCCAGTCTTCACTGGCGCCTTCTTTTGCGGAGGACGGAACTTAGCACTTGTGGCAGGAGGGCGAGGAGGAGCCCTCGGGGCAGCTGGAGCTCGAGACTATGAAGCACCTGCCTCAAGTGCCCTATTGCGGCTCTTAGAAGCAGCATAGATAGAATTATTGTTCTCTTGAGTCAGAGCATCACTGATAAATTCATTGAAGGTAGTGCACTTGCTAGTGCCCATAGTCTTCATCAGCTTTGGGCCGAGGCCTCTTTTAAAGCTAGTAATTTTCTTGGAATCGGTATCCACAAACTCTGTGGCATACCTGGCCAGGTTGTTGAAAGCTTGCAGATATTCAGTCAAGCTCTTATTGCCCTGCGACAGCCTCATAAATTCTGTGTGTTTGATAGCCATAAGACCTGGAGGAATATAGTTCCCACGGAATGCAGCCTTGAACTGGTCCCAAGCAATCAGGACATTTGCAGGCAGTGTGGAACGATAGTGGCTCCACCAAATACCCGCTGGACCATGCAACTGGTGAGAAGCATATTCAGTCTTTAGCTCATCAGTCAAGCGAAGCAGACGAAACTTTTGTTCAATAGTATTCAACCACTCATCAGCTTGTAGTGGTTCCTCCGCCTCCTTAAATAGCGGGGGCTTAGTATCAAGAAAGTCCTTGAAATCACTGTACTGATTGGGTTCTGGGCCCTGGCGGCCAGGACGAGCTTCCCGGTTGGCTAGCTAGCGCATAGCATCTGCCAGCATGCGCTGCCCTTCGACCACTGTCTGCATCAGCTCAGCCGGGGTAGGTGGTGGCGGAGGGGGTGGCTGTTCCTCATCCTCATTGCCACGACCCCGATGAAGATTGTACGACATCTGCAAAATGCATAGTCAATGAGCACTGACGATGTGGGAAGTTTGTAGATGAATTATTGTAAATATGTCAAACTGACTTCATGAAATAGACTTCTCAAAATACTCATGGCACAATAATTCATCACAACCGCACAATCCGTTCAAGCGGATCAAAGGGACGCAATCATGCGAGGGTATCCATCAAGATGTATTTTGATAAAGGCTCACTCACAGAGGCACAACAGTGACTAAACCGTTTACACTAAAGTCTACGTGAGTTTTGATCTTTCGCCCGGTACTTGGATTCGATTTCAAAGTTTTTAGTTGACTGAGAAAGCTACTTCAAACTGACCACAAGGAGACTTCTCAACGGTAGAGTTCCATGGTGGGTCATGACTAGCCACCTCGATACCAGCGCGTGCCAAGCAGCACAGCCTTATGTTGCGCGCCATAGGAGGCCCTCGGTTTCGTCGCGGCACCGAAGGGTACTAATCGTGACACCATCATCGAACGCAACACAATAAGACATCCAATTGCGATCGAAATTAACAGGTTCCAACTAAACATTCAGGAAACATAGAGTTTGACCTTACATCCAAAAAGTCAAGTTATTACAAAGCCTCACTCCAACCCCAGGAGGCACAAAAGACGATCCTAACATCATAGCTACGTGATAACTACTCTAAGCATCGTCCTCAGAGTCGGTGTCAAGGATCTCCCCGCCGTCCTCATCACTAACAGGCTCTAACTCCTCATCTTCTTCTTCTTCTTCTGGTCCTTCCTCTGGTTCGGCATCTTGGGGTCCGTTGACCTCCACTTCATCATCATTTTCAGCCATGAAGATTCCCGAACTCATGTCCTCATCTGCGTTGATATTTCTAGGCAGCAGAGGATTTAGCTGGTTGTTCAGGCGGTGCACTTCTTCATGAAGATTGTCATTGTATTCTTCAGCATTCTCCAACTGTTGCTCGAGCCCAAACTGACGAGCTCTTAGAACGTTCTCCTCGTGCCAGGCTTCATCCCTCTGATTCATGACACGGACCAGCATGCGTTGATAGTTGTGGTTTGCTACTGTCAATCTCTGGACCGCAAGGGTTTCCTGGTCACGATCACTGATCACTTGCTCCAGTTGCTGACGCGCTGCATTCTGGGCAGCAGTCACTTCGGCCAACTCAGCCCTCAGCCTTTCCACCTCAGTGGGCTCAGGGCGAGGCTCACGCGGAGCGAGCTGGTGACGAGGTGCCCTGCCTCCAGTGGACTTGCGAGCGGTCCTCTTAGTACGTGCCATCTGTAGCAACAAGATACGACTGAAAGTGAGGATCATTTAGGGGATACGAAATTTAATTTAGTCGGGACTATTGAAATTTTTAAGGAGAGAGTAAATGATATGTATGATATAATTAAACATGATGCATGCACGTTCCGTACGCCCCCTCATCCTAGTAGAATCATAAAGTTCTAACGCTAGGCGGTGGCATACATACGTTCTCTCATATAAGCGAAACTATCGGTCTACTCGTTACGCTGTTAGTGTACCTGCAGAAAATCTCATTTCAGCCCAACAGTTTCCCAATATATGCACACAAGAAGGCAGTAATTTAAATACTTTCCATATACACATCCCCTGGTGTATATACTTCAGTATCAAAGCTACCCGATATAAATATATTCCCACAATTAAGTGCTTACGTAATTACATGGTTTAAACATGTAAGTATGCAAGTCACCAAAACTACTCTCCCCTAGATCGCCTGTTGGACGATCATGCTCACACAACTCACACTTACCAGAGCGTCGAGGCAATTGATCCATACATTACCACCCAAGTGAATGGCATCCATACAATATCACGTCGTATGGACGACGAAACAAAAACAAACAAGGCCCCCAAGTTAGTCTCTATAATAAGCCACCTAAGAGTCCTTATTTGGGCTAAGGGATGTGATCACTGGCATACCTAAAAATAATTTTTAGTGTTTTAACCCTTTTTCATAATCAAATACTTTTGTTTTTAAATACTCGTACGATGTGTTTAATGTTGAATTATGCTCCGATACCAGCTGTAACAGAACCGACCAAATTATAAGAGCACAAGTACAAAAACAAGCACCGAAGCGCTCAAATTTTCGAACTTGAGCCCATATAATCCCGGTAGTCAATCAAAACCACGAAGGATTTCAAACCAACTTGCTTACAACCAGGATCGCATCATTCAACATACAACATCACACGTTACATTTCACAAGTAGTTCTGAAATAAGTTTACACACATGGAGTCGCAATTATTACAAACCAAGTTTATAAAAGTAGCGGAAGCAAATGCACACCAGTTGTTTAACTACTGCCAGCTTTGTTGATCAACATCCCACAAAAGCATCAGGAAAGTACATAAAAGATGATCACGCCCAAGTGATCTAGTCTTCGTCACCCGCAGGGTGGAGACAATTTTTGCAGAAGCCTTGGTAGAGCATATCATCTGCAACAGGAGGGAATAAACCCTGAGTACTGGAATGTACTCAGCTAGACTTACCCGCCGAAAACCAGAAATAAGATGACACCAAGGATTATGCAAGGCTTACACAAGAGGCTAGCTGACATAACATTTTGCATAAAGGCATAAGTAATTGAAACTCTTATAGCCTGTACTAGCAGTTATTTTTAGCATTTACCTGTCATCTACCTTAGCACCTATACTAAACATGCACTTGATTATAATCAAACAATCATCATCATTATATCCAGAGCAGGTATGAATTGTGGCAACATTGTATCATTCCCTTAACCACCGGTTCATTTAATGAGATCTACGTTGCCGCTGCTCAAGTCAAGTGCTCACTAACCGGGAGCGACGGCGATTCGAATCGAATTTCTATCCAGCTGGAGAGGTATTTCTAACACTCACCGTGCAGACCCCTGCCAGGGTCGCACAGGCCACCGTTTCATATGATTCAGGAATCGCGGGTCCGAATAATGTCACGACCCCAAGGGCGACACTCTGCCAGGTGATAGGGACTCTAACCCCCCCCCCCCTTGGTCTCACGCCAATGTCCCCAAGCACATCCTTTCTCTCCTCCAAGAAGCAACCTACCATTCGATTCCCGGCCTGAATCACATTACTCGGCTTCGCGGTCGGAACGACTTATCCGGCCAACTAAGTGTTAGACTGCGTTCAACATGACTCAAGGACGTACAGTGTATTGGTCCTTAAACGACTCAGACGGGCATAGCTCCACACCCAAGACGTGAAGTGTCTTGCGGCTGTACTATCGAACTCCCACCCGGTCTCAATTTCATTTTTAAGCATGGTTCCATCCACGATAGCCATAAAGCCACTCGTGACTCCTTCCTACATCTCGTGGATGACCGAAAATCACCCGACTTCTACCGTACTAAGCAGGGCTAAGCATTGACACGTGCCTAAACCTAATATAGGATTAAGTACGATATCTGGACAAGGACAGGTATAATGCAACAAGTGTTTTCATATAACTCCTACAACTTAATGCAGTAAACAAATAAAAGTACTCAAGATTAATTTATAAAATAGTAGGTTCAGCATGCACCAGGGCTTGCCTTTCAGAAAGGTCGAAGGCCGGTGATCAGGGCACTCGGGTAGATCTTCGGCAGGAGCTTCGTCGCCGGCTGGTTCCTCTAGCTGCTCCGGCTGGTCCTGGACTTCCTCCGGAATCACAGGCTCGAATTCGAGGAGAGTTACCTCCTCCGGTACACCTATTGCATGAATGCACAATAAATATCATGGATGCATAAAGGTGCAACATGCTCGGAATGAAATGCATTTCAGAAATAAAATATAATAATCTAATCAAGTTACTTTATCAGTACGTGCAAATCTCTTCTCCGGTGGAGAAGTACTTACCTAATCTACCCAACCTAAGATATAGTTGTTCATCTTCGGTTAAGGCCCTAACACCTAACAAACACAAGAGTGACATTATTTAGGTTATCGCATCCAACCCAAAATATCACGGTAAGACATTCTGGACAGCAGCTACTTGTTTCTAACATAACTGGAGATTTCCAAATCCAAAAGATATGGTCCAAGACAATCTGGAAAGCTTAAGAAATTTACCACAAAATGTTTTCAGACCACAACACTTAATTCCGAAGTTTACCTAGTCGAAATTCCAAAGTCCCAGAATCTGTTCTCTCTAAACAGAGAGCAGTCAATTCTGGACTGTCACTTTAAACAGCAATAACTCTCAAACTACTAAGCCAAATGCTCCCAAATTTTGACACAAGCTCATTTATAAATTTTACTACAACTTTGGTATTTACAAGTTTTCCAGCAACCACCTTTATCTAAGGTCAAACCTAGAAATACTATCAGCTGTCCAGAAAACCTAAAATTGTAAAGGTTAAATATTTATTGATGTGGCAAACATTCTCTAAGACCAAACTAATACTACTACAAGTTCACAAAGGTCACAAAACACCAGAAAGTAAGGTGTGCCCACCTAGAATATTTATTTAAACTCATTTCTTAATTTACTTAAGTAATTAAGTGGAATTTCAAACATATATGTAAACTGCTCCTAAAATTCTACAAAAGTTACAGGAGACTCTCTGACCCAAAAAGAGGCTACTGTAAGAAGTTGAACTAAATTTATTCACAGGAACTTCCTACACAAAATTCCCAAGCCAAAAAGACTGATTTTTGTATAAATAACAAAGCATAGTAAAAAGTGTCAAACAACAGATTTATTAATTTTCTTGGACACTCTAGGGTACCAAGACATTCTCCAAAAATTTATATGAACATTGCACATGTAGAAAAATTACAAAAATTCATTTAATTATTTCCTAAAATAACAAGATAGCATTATAACTTGAAAAATACTTAAGCACTACTGCCCAAATTTTTACCAGAGCTAGAGGAAGTATAAATTAGTCTATCCACCAAATTTCATAATTTTTGGAACACTGAAACTCAAGATATAATTTAAATAAGTTTGCATGTGATTTAAAACACATTTCAAAGACCTATTTAAATATCCCGAAAGCTGAACATCACATAGCAAACTCATATTTTTCTAAAATACTACACATCATGTAGATCCTAACAAAATTTATCTCATGATTTTTGAGCAAGTAAAAACCTAGATCTAAAATTTCCAAAACTTAACCAAAACTGTGACAGAATAAATAAAATGATAAAATTCCTATTCGCTACTGGGCCGGCCTGGGAACCGACGTGGCCCAAGACGCGCGCGCGCGGCCCGCTCGGGCTCCCGCCCACGTGCGGCAACAGACAGGTGGCCCCCACGTGTCAGCGAAAGAGGACAGGGGAGCGGGCGGCAGTGAGCTCCGGCGAGCGATTCCTCGCCGCCGGTGGCTCCTCCGACCAATCCAAGTTTACCGATGTCTTGCCCTGACCCAACCGCACCGAGGCTACCCCTTTTCCCCAAAGCTGATGCACCGCAGCACCTAGGCCGACGACGATGGCGGACGGCCGTGGTGCCTGGCGGTACGCCGGCGAGTCCCGGCCGTCGCACGGCCTACCGAAGGGTGCATCACCTTCCTGGACTCCTAGTGGACCTCTCGAGACCACTCACATAGATGGGGATGGAACGGAGCCGCTTGACCGCGTGAGCACTTGGCCGGCAGCCATGGCGCGGCCGTGCACGGTCTCGTTCCGTCATGGTTGTCCCGATACTGGCGGTAACATCTTCATCCTAGCATCTACACGTGACAGGGAGGGGGAAACGTGGGTGAAGGCAGACGGAGAACTACTGTGTGGTGCTGGCCACGGTGACCCGCACATGGCGGAGCTCCGGTGAGCTTCGGTGAGTGGGCGAACACGGCAATGCGGCTCACCTTGGGCTCAATCCAACCTATCGACGGGTCGAGGAGGTGTAGGACGGGGAGGCGGAGGGATGGACATGGTCCGGCGAGCGGTGGTGAGTGCGCGAGCTCAGAGACAGTTGCGGCGGCGATGGTGTCTCCGGTTTCCGCCTCGGTGAGCCCGGCCAGAGCGAGAGGGAGGGAGAAGAAAATGAGCGCGAGTGAGGGGGTGGAGGTGGCCGCTCGGTGTTCAATCCCGCGTCTGGGCTCGCGACGTGGAGGCGATGGCAGCGCTCGATCGACACACGGTGACGCTCTTCTGCCCGAGCGCCACGACATGCCGGTGTTCGGGCCCGTTGACTGAAACCGAGCCTCCAAAGACCGACTGACAGGGCAGTTTCGTCGACGATTTACTCTCAAACCAGCTCGTGTTAGTGAAACCTCCAATTAGCAAAGTTGTAGACCTATGTGAGCACTACAAGTTTGTAAAAGGCACCATGAGCTGGTTCGGTTTGGATTTGAAACTACAACGCTCCAAAGTGGTGTACTTGGAAACTGAAACGTGTTTTCAGTCAGTGAACCCGACTGAAACCCTATTTTCAAGACACCACATCTCCTAAACCATTTAGAACTAGGTGATGGTGATATTGACAATGTTGTAGAGCTATGTGTGGACAACAACTTTGTCAATTGGCTCAAGGACTAGTTCGGCCTAGTTTGTGAGTTACCAGTTGCCAAAGTGAGGTACAGTGAAACGGTTTTCAGCTTCACACTTAGCCAAAATTTGCTAAGTCCCAAAACAGCCCCTAATACTGACTTGTGGGCCATTTTTGAGCATGTTCTGGTCATTTTCATGAGATGGCCATATTAGAACTTTTGTTCCTTATGAAATTCTCTACAACTTTGCTTAAGGTTGCTCCTCCATGCAAGATCTCTAAACTAGACTTTTTAATTGGTCAAACCAGATCACTCTAGGGGTCCAACTTAGTCAACAACATTTGGAAGGGCAATTTGGTAATTTTGGTCAACATGAACATTGCTCCACTACTTACCCTAAATGTAATTAAGGTGTTATAAGACCTAATTAGCCACTCTACATATTGGTTGCACAAAGTTCCTAGTGTCACATACTTTGGAACAAGTAATTCCATACTTTCACCCAAATGTTGCAAGCTCGTGTTGCACATGTTGCATGAGTGTGTTGCATAACATTTGCTAATTATGTTCCACTAAAGTGGTTGACATGTCTCACAAAGGAAATTGCACATAAGGTACTTATGTTTTGCACACTACTCACTTCTTACTTCACATGAAATATAAACATATGTGGCAATGTTTCCAAAGTATGTTTTACATATTATAAGCTTATGCATGAAATGAATGATGCTTGCTTATGCTTATGCAAATGCAATGCAATTAAGGAGCTAAACACCTGAGGTGTTACACATTGGTCAGACCAAAAGACATGACAAGATATTCATATAACCCGTATCTGGTAGAGAAAGCGGTCTTTGGTATGTCTTCTGGACGGATTTTAATTTGGTGATAACCAGATCTCAGATCAATCTTCGAGAATACCTTTGCTTTAGATAACTGATCAAACAAGATATCAATACGAGGCAATGGATACTTGTTCTTGATAGTGACTGTATTGAGTGGTCGATAGTCTACACACATACGTAGAGACTGGTCCTTCTTCTTCACAAAGATAGCAGGACAACCCCACGGAGAAGAACTAGGACGGATCAGCCCTTTTAGTAAGAGGTCACTAAGTTGGGTCTTGAGTTCAGCTAACTCATTCGGCGGCATTCTATACGGTCTTTTGGAAATTGGTGTGGTACCCAGAATTAACTCAATCTTAAACTCTACATCACGATCTGGAGGTAATCCTAGCAATTCATCGGGAAAAACATCTAGAAATTCACACACTACCGGAACTTCTGCAATCTCTTTTGCTTTTGCTATCATAGCGTTAACTGTAGTCTCAGGACTAATGTCTCTAGGAAGTTGCACTAGAAAAGCTTGTTGATCTTTTGGATCCCTCAACATAACCACTCTCGTAGAGGTATCGATCAGAACACCGTTACCACTCATCCATTTCATACCTAAGATTACATCTAGGCCCAATCCTGGTAATACCATGAGATCTAGATCATACAGACGTCCTTCTATCTCGATCTTTGCTCTAAAGACCAACTGGTTGGTTGAAATATTATTCCCGGCAGCACTAATATTATAACCACTATTATCCAAAGTAACGACCTTCATACCATGCTTGGCTGCAAACGTTGAACTAATAAAAGAGTGGGAAGCACCTGAATCGAACAGCACAATTGCAGGGTGTTGATTTACTAAAAATGCACCGGCAGTGATAATCTCACCCGTAGGAATGGATTCCACCGTGGTGTAACGAACATACCCTTTACACACATCTACATTATTATCATTTGATTCCTTCTGCGGAAGAGGACAATCTTTGGCCCAATGACCTGACATCTTGCAATTCCAACATGGTCGGTTACTTGGCGGTGCCTTAGGCTTTCCTTTCCTAATACTGTTCCTTTTGACCGGATCATGTTTCTGATATGGGTGATATCTAGTAGATATGTCAGGCGAATAATACTGAGGTGTAATCACCACCAGAGTATTGTTCGTTGGTGCATTAGATTCATGAGATTTCTCATGGCTCTTAGAAGCAGCATACACAACATTACAGTTCTCTTGAAGGATAGTATCACTGACAAACTTGTTGAAAGTTGCACACTTGCTATTGCACATGGCCTTCATCAATTTAGGACACAACCCTCTTTTGAAACTTGCAATCTTCTTAATTTCCGTATTAACAAATTCCAGAGCATATCTTGACAAGTTGATGAAAGCGTGTAGATATTTTGTTACACTTTTGTCTCCTTGAGTGAGCTTCATAAACTCGGTGTGCTTGATTGCCATGAGACCAGCAGGAATGTAATGTCCCCGAAATGCTTCCTTGAACTGATCCTAAACTACTTCCATATTCTCAAGCGGGGTACTCCGATGGTGACACCACCAAACACCTGCAGGTCCTTGCAACTATTGCGAAGCATATTCTGTTTTCATATCATCTGCCACCTTGAGCACATGAAACTTCTGTTCGATAGTGTTCAACCATTCGTCTGCTTGAAGTGGTTCTTCTGCTTCTCGAAAAATAGGAGGCTCAGTATCTAAGAAATCTTTATAGCTGTTGTACTGGGCAGGCTCAGGTTCCTGATGGACATGGTTTCTGACACTCTCGTCCAAGGCACGCTGACTTTCGGCAAGCATTTGCAACAACTCAGCAGAGGTAGGTTGCGGAGGAGGCGATGATAGTCCTGTATTGCCACGACTCCGACTGCTAGAGCGAAACTGATGAGACATCTGCAAGTAGTTGAAACTAGTAAGCGTTGATGACGTCGGAAGGCTGTTGACGAATTATATAGGCAGGAGGAAGAGATTATATCCAACTATGCAAATTCCAATCTCCAAAAGAAGGAAATTTCTTGGGTTGAGGTACTGATTTTTTTTGACAAGATAGGGAATGACATTCAAGGAAAAGGTTCATGAGAAGATAACACATTGGTGTAGCTCCATAATGGATCATGACTAGCAATCCTTGATACCTGCGCGTGCCGAGCAGCACAACCTTGTGTCGCGCGCCACAGGAGGCTCCCGGTTTCATCGCGGCACCATGGAGTACTAATCGCAACACCATTACCGAACACACACCCATGAGGAATCCTCACGTGTCAGGAATTAGGCGTGTAGGAACAGTATCATCCAAAGAGAGGGTAGCAAACAAGGATGGATACAATGGTAGAAGCAATGGAGAGGCGAGTTGCAGATCAAAACACATCCCAACTCGAGGAGATACATCTTGAAATTGTGTCTTGCTTTCCTTCACGAGCCAGGTATGAATTAGGTTTCTAAGCTGACACTACTGATCACTCCACTAGGTTGGTTGACCACCCCCAACCCTTCATGAAAGAATGCAACTATTTATGGGACAACCGTTTGGAGGGAAGAAAATTTTAAAAGAATGGGATAAGCAATTTATAAGGGAGGGAGTAATGCAGAATGCAATGTATGATGCGAACATGGTGCATGCACGAACCGTACGTCCTCACAAACCTAGGAAGAATTTCAAAATTCTAGCGTATAGTTCGGTGGCATACACACGTTCTCTCAATAACGATAACTAGTCGTTCTACAGGAAACGTTGTTAGTGTACCTGCAGAAAATTGCATTTCAGCCCAACAATTCCCAATATAGCACAGAAGAAAGCAGTAAACTAAATACTTTCCATACATACATCCCCCGATATATATACTTCAGTATCAAAGCTACCCGACATATATACCCACAATTAAGTACTCTTATAATCACATGATTAAACATGTAAGTATGCTAGTAACCACAACTACTCTCCCCTAGATTGACGGTTGGACGGTCATGCTCTCACAACTCCCACTTACCAGAGCGTAGAGGTATTTTGATCCATACATTACCACCCAAGCGGATGGCATCCATACAATAGCACGCCGTATGGACAATGAAATAGAAAACAAGCAAGAACCCCCTAGGTTAGTACCTTAGTAAGCCACCTAGTAGTCCTTATTTGGGCATATAGGATATGACCACTGGCACTCTTTAGATTAGAATTAAGATTTTTCATAAAAGCTTTTGTTTAAATACACAAATGATGTGTTTATTGTTGAATCTTGCTCCGATACCAGCTGTAACGGAACCGTCCAAATTATAAGAGCACAAGTTCAAAAACAATCGCCGAAACGATCAAATTCTCAAACTTGAGCCCATATAACTCCGGTAGTCCACGAAACCACGAGGGATTTCAAACCAAACCGAGAGCAACCAGATCGTAGTGATTCAACATAACACAACACTTGTTACAACAGTTCGTAAATAGCTCCCATACATCGGAGTACAAATAATTTTATTAAAAAACTAAAATAAAGATTAGCGGAAGCAACATAATTTCTGAAATCATTTTAAATCAAATACTGCCAGTACATAGTCACATCCTGCAAAAGCATACCAGAAGAGATACTATAGAGACCATGCCCATATGGTCTAGTCTTCACGCCCACATGGCGAAGACAATACTTGCAGCAACAAGTAGGAATCTGCTACCTGCAACAGGTGGGAAATAAACCCTGAGTACGAGAAGGTACTTAGCTAGACTTACCCGTTAAAAACCAGAAATAAAGGTGACACCAAGGATTATGCAAGGCTTTATAAAGTGGGCTAGCTTGACTCAATTGCAGAAAAGCTTATTACAGATAGGTAATCATTAATGCTTAAGCATCAAGTTAATAATCATTAACCTGTCATCTAGATTAGCACCTGTACTAGAGCAATCACTTTATTAGGAGCAAACAATATTAACCATAGCAGGTATAATAAGGCCATCATCATCATTATCATCAATTCCGAACCATCATTAATCATTAGTGTATCTACGCTGGAGATAACCAGTCAAGTTTCTCACTATCCGAGAGAGACGGCGACTCGAATCGATTCCAACTCAGCTGAGGGGGGTATTCCTGACACTCACCCGGCAAACCCCGCTAAAGGCAGCCGTAGATAACCTTTGGTACAACTCAGGGTGGGCCCGAACAGCGCCGCGTTCTCGGGGATACCAGTGGCCAGGATGCTCAGGACTTTTAACTCACCTGCCCTTGGACCCTCTGGCTCCCTTCCGAGGCGACTTTCACTTTTTGACTTCGCAGCCTGAGTTGAGCTACTAGGCTTCGCGGTCGGCAACCTCAGGCCGGCCAGCTAAATGTCAGGCATGTGTTCAAAATGACATAGAAGGCTCCAGGTCTCGGTCCTTAATTGACACAGACGGAGATAGATCCACACCCAAGACCTCCATGCCTTGTTGCTTCACTATCGTCATCCCGCCCGGTCTCATTTCATTTTATTAACACATGGTTCACTTCCACGATAGCAAGTATAGCCAACCGTGACCTGATAAAGCCCTATATCTCGCAGGTGACAGGCAATCACCCGACTTCTACCGGTCTAATTTAGCAGGGCTAAGCATAGATACGATCCTGTCTACTTAGGATTCAAGGTTCGAATTGCTGGACAAGGAGTGTTATCAATGCAGCAAGGGTTTCCAACCAACTCCTATCATGTAATGCAACAATACATATAACATGTATATAAAGATAATTGCTTCAAAAGTAGGAGGCTTATAATGCTCCGGGGCTTGCCTTAACCGAAAGAAGAGAGATCAAGGGTCAGCTTCAAGAACGATTTCCACGTCTTCTCCGGCTTCGTCGGACTGGACCTCCAGTTCTCGAACGGACTTTAACTTCGGGTTCCACGCCCAGCGAAACTTCGCTTGTAACACGATTCTCGGCACACCTATTGTATGTATATGCATCCAATGAATTTCATGTATGCATCCAAAAATGACATGATGATTTATGGACGTGCATGAATGATGTGAAGATGAATGCAATGACATTGCAACGTTGTAAGCACGAAACCAAGTTATGTGGTGCTCTATTCAAATCACTTCAAGCTTAGGTGCAAATTTCCTCTCTGGTATTAACACATTTGAACACCTCTAAGAAACCACTAAGTGCCACAAGGTTAAGACTACACACACATAACAAGATTCCAGCAATTTAGTATTTACAATATATTATCAACAGTAGCTAAGAAAACTCACAACTGGAGTTCTACCAATCTGAATGACCTGAAAGAGGACATTCTGGAAAGCTTATGAATTTGTCTACATTTCATTTATAAACATCTAAGCATGATTTTATCATTTACCAGGTCGAAATAGCACATACACAGAAACTATTCTAAAAGGACAGAGAGCAAAACAATTCTGACTCGAACTTAGAACAGTTGCCAATTCTAAACCATGAGTCCAAATGTCACCAAATTTTACCAGAAACTAATTCATAAAGTTCTTAACAACTTTGTTATAGTTCACCAAGCATGAAAACATCATTAACATAGCCTAACTTACTTTACCACCAAATCTATCCAGAAAAGATAGATTTGTACAATTAAATATTAAGTGATATTGGGAACATCACAAATGACTTACCCAACTTTACTAACAGTTAGATTATGTTTAAGTAACACCAAATCAAGTCATGGCACTAGCATAATTATTTATCTAGTCCCCCTTTTCTATTTATTTAGAGTGCATAATCATAAATGGCATTACATAAAAAATGTAACTAGAAAATTCTAATAAAATTACAGAGGCAAATATATGCTAACAAGAGGCTACCATAAAAATTTCACCTCATTTTGACAAGTATATTAGGAGATATCAAAATAACAAAAAGATAAGTGCTAAATAAACCTATAACAAAGGAATTTCATAATTGGAGCAAATGACCTTTAAAAAGGCTGAAAATTTAACTAGAGCATATTTATATCATGATTAGCTCCCCACAAAATTTTCATATCAAAATAATCAATGTACAGTGAGATATCGAATTACCAAAATCACACAATTAAATAAAGCACTTAGTAAAAGTAATTATTAACTTCAGACAACATAAACTAACATGTAACATTTTTAATAAACTAATGCATAGTACACATCATGAGGATTCCAAAAAGTCCTCATTTACCTTTTTATGATTTTTCTACTTCCGTGCCCACGACGGCGGCAGTCTGTAGCCATGGGCTCATGGGAGTCGACCACGACGACGCGGAAGAGGCCTCGGTGGAGCTTCTACATACTACCACAGACTCACAGTAAGCACAAGAAGAAAGAGAGACAGGCCAAGATGGCCAGGCTACGTCGAGCTTGAGCTCAGTAACTGTAATGGCGGCCATGGCGGTAGCTGTGGCCCATAGGCCTTCACCTTGCGACGATGGACGACGCAGCTAGGTGGGGAAGCTAGAGGAGACCATGGAGAAACTCTGGCTGCAAGGAAACGGAGGATGGTGCTGCGGCTGCTATGTATTTTGCGGCGGCGGCGACTACTCCCTGCTGCTACCGATGTTTGCGTCGAGAGAGAAGAGGGAGCAGCGAGGGAGAAAGAGAGTAGCAAGTGAGAGAGGGAGAGCAGGGCAGCACACTGCATTCACCCTCCCCTTCGTGCATGTAGTCCCGATGGCAAACACCAACGCGGCGTGGACGCCACGCGACGATCGAAAACTGAATAGGTCGGCCACTACAGTTCAAGTTGCGATTCAAAAAAAAACTGAACCTGATGGTGCCATTGCTTGACTGAATCTCCTTTCTCCTCCCCTCTCTAACTCTCAAACCAAGCAACGAAAAACCAAACGAGTTGCACATTGTCGTACAGCTACATGAGTACTATCAAAGAGGTTACAGGCTCCTGAGTTGGTTTGGCTTTGTTCACAAGATAGAGAGCTCCAAAGTGAGGTTCACAAAATTGAAAAGTTCAGTTTCAGTTTACAAGACTTGGCCAAAATTCGAGCTCCAAAACAGCACAGCATTCAGTTTTAAAGCTACTGTTTGAGAGGGTTAGAGCTTGAATTAGTGAAAGATGTAATTAGCAAAATTGTAGATCTACGTGTGGACTTCAATTTTATCAATTGGAGCTGGAGCTGGTTCGGCACAGTTTGAGAGCTACAATGCTCCAAAGGTGGGCACAAGAAACTGCAATGTCACATTTCAGACAGAAATAATCCTAAGTGTTGGGCAGCCCTCTAACTGACTTGTGGGCCCTATTTGAGCAGGTTCTAGGCATTTTCATGAGATGTCCATATTACAACTTTTGTTCCTTATAAAGTTTGCTACGACTTTGTTAAAGGTTGCCCAACCTTTAAACAACATTTGGTAACACTTTTGAAACTAGGAAGCAAAAGAGGTTTGTGGGTCAAACTAGGTCAACTATGAGTTAGAGGCTTAATTGGATGAGATGGTCAACATGAACATTGATCCATTAGGTGTCCTAAGCAAAATTAAGCTACTAGAGATCATGTAAGAGCATCACAAGTGTCATCTACACAAAAACCCTAGCAACACATAAAGGAAACACATAGAAAACCACAATTGTTGCAATTGTTTCAAATGTTGCAAATGAATGTTTCAACACTTTTACTAATCAAACATGATGCTATGCTCATGATAAGAGACTAGGATGCCATGATCATGCATTATGAATGTATTATGAGGCTAACTAACACCAGGGTGTTACACTCACAGCTTGTAACCTCTACGCAAGCACTTAGGTGCAAGGAAATACAATACTCCCTCGCTGGATGTAGGGCCTTCTTTCGCCCGAACCAGGATAAACCCCCGTGTATTCTCTTTGCATAACCATCCAGATTAAGTGACACGCAGCACAAATTCACTCATTGGCTTAGGACTCTCCCGGGTCCAAACACCGACAGTTGGCGCGCCAGGTAGGGGCCGCTGCGTGCCAACATCGTTTTCCCGCCATTTTTCTGGATGGTTGACCCCGAACGTCCACTTCCGTTGGCCATGGTGATCTGGTTTGGGAGCTTGGAGTTCATGTCTCTTGGCTACAGCTATGACATAGTCCTTCTCCCGCCTAGACACCCAACCGACGGTGACCATGAGCTCTCCCAACCTAGGGGAGCACTGCGCCGGTACCGTCACTCTCGTCAGGCTCGTGCCACCAGGCGACGGCGTGCTCAGCGCAACCACCATCATCGCCTCGCGGGGGGTGATAGTATTCCTCGATCCAGCACCCCTCAGCCGGACACCGACACAGATTTTCTCACTAAGGACCTATGTAGGATGAGCTTGGCTGAGGGTAAGATGCCGACAGGGTATCCCATCACTCCGCCACCCAGCATGACGCCACCACCAGCCGATTCGGGATCAATTGCTCTGATACCAGGGACCATGTCCCCATCGGCATTCCCGTATGGGTTGGACACGGTTGCCCGGGTGTATGCTTCTTCTGTAAGCACCAGCATGAGCGCTTACAAGGAGCTCCTCGGACACCATCTACGTTCTACCCTCGACCTCGTGGTATCCACGCCAGCTTTATGAGACCTGGACTCTACGGAGACCATGGGTGCGGAGCTCAGTGTGACTGCCTTTCGTCGTTACGACCCCAGAGATATACGACCTCACATGCATCCGTCATACTACTGTTTCGGTACTCCGGACTCGACTCTGCTGATGACAGCTACGACCCGACTCGCGAATGCTTCAATATCGATGGGGCTATCGCGTCGGATTCAAAGGATGAGGTAGCCATTGGAGGAAGGAACGCCACACCACCTCATGTTGAGCCCCCTGGTGCACGAGATGAATCTCCATTCCTTGCGGACCAAGGAGTGCAATTCGAGCAAATCCACGAACTGCAAGACAGGCTCGACGAGGAATGAGAAAATCTACGCCTACTTCAGCAAACCCTCGAGAAAGAGCGTGCGACACACGCACATGGCGGAGGAGCTCGAGAAAGAGCTCACGACGTCAATCATTGCATCATCGAGGGTCAGGCGAGCAAACCCCTGATCTTTGACCGAGCCAGCCAGAACGTTGTCGTAGCCGCCATGCTTCTTCGTAATATGCCCGAGCCATCCAACCCCGAGGCCCGTCGGGCCCGTGATGAGATCCGAGGACTCCTCGAGACCGCTGCCATGAAGCAAGCCGAGAGTTCCGCCTCGAGGTGACGCGGGCTTGCCTCAGAGTAGCCTGCGGAGCCCTCCCGATAGGAGAAAGAGGCCTCGGTTCATCCTGAGCCTGCCCCCGCCAGAACAAGGCAGCCTCTGTCTGTGAACGCATCGTCGACAACCGCAAACCCCGAGATGGCCGTGACAACATCAACGAGCGTCGTAAGCGCAAGAGTGGTGATGGTGCAGCTCGAGGCTTCCACGAGCATAGAGGCAGGCGTTACGACAGCTCGGAGGATCATAGCCCGTCACCCGAGCCACTAGGCCCTCGGGTCTTCAGCAAGGCCATTCGTGAAACACTACTTCCGGCTCGGTTCCACCCCTCACCCATGACTCTTACCAAGTATAATGGCGAAATCAAACCCGAGCTTTGGCTCGCTGACTTCCGCTTGGCTTGTCAGTTGGGTGGGACCGGGTCATCATTCGATAACTTCCCCTATTCCTATCGGACACCGCTCGAGCCTGGCTCGAGGACCTCTGACCTCGACAGATCCATGACTGGAGCGATATCGTGAGAGTGTTCAAAGGGAACTTAAAGGTACCTACATGTGCCCCGGTAACTCATGGGACCTCTAAAGCTGTAAACAAAAGCCAGGCAAATCCCTCCGGGACTATATCCGGCGTTTCTCCAAATAGCGCACCGAGCTTCCCAACATCACCGACTCTGACGTCATCATGGCCTTCCTCTCTGGCACCACCTGCAAAGAGTTGGTCCAAGAGTTAGGCTGCAGCACTCCCATCACTGCCAACGGCTTAAGGGACATCATCACCAACTTCGTCGCCGGCGAGGAGGCGGTTGGTGCCATCTTTGGCAGTGACCAAGACAAGGGGAAGCGCAAGGACGAGGACCCCGTGAGCTCCAACCGGGGCTCGAAGAGGAACAACAACAAGAAGAAGAAGAATCAGCAGGGCAAACAAGAAGCCCCGGCGGACGACCTTATCGCCGCTGCGGATCACAAGAAACCTCGAGGACCCCTCGGCGGGGGCATTTTTGACAAAATGCTTAAAGAACCGTGTCCCTACCACAAAGGGCCCATGAACCACAACCTCGAGGACTACCATATGCTCCGGAGATACTTTGAAAGCTTAGGCATCAAGAAGGATGATAAGAGGGAGGATCCCAATGAAAAGGGTGACAATAAGGACGAGGGGTTTCCCGAGATTCATGACTGTTTCATGACATACGAAGGACCCTCGATGCGTCTCTCAACACGGCAGCGCAAATGGGAACGTCGAGAGGTTTTCTCCGTACAACTCATGACCCCCTCTTCCTTGACTGGTCCGAGGTGGCCATCACTTTTGACCGTGATGACCACCCAGACTATGTCCCAATCCTGGAATCTACCCACTCGTCATCGATCCCATTATCGCCATCACACGCCTCACCAAGGTGCTCATGGACGGTGGCAGCAGTCTCAACATCATTTACGCCTAGACCCTTGACCTTCTAGGAGTCACAAGGACACACCTCTGACCTAGCGTCGGGGGCTTCCATGGAGTTGTGCCGAGAAAACAAGCAGAGCCCATCGGGCGGGTCGACCTGCCTGTCTGTTTTGGTACTCCCGCCAACTTCAGGAAGGAAACTCTCACTTTCGAGGTGGTTAGGTTCCATGGGACATACCACGCCATTCTTGGGCGCCCCTGCTACGCCTAGTTCATGGCGGTTCCCAACTACACCTACCTCAAGCTCAAAATACCGGGCCCTAACGGTGTCATCACTATCGGGCCCTCCTCCGAGCACGCCTACGAATGCGATATGGAATGTGTCGAGCACGGAGAAGCCGTCTTGGAGTCGGCAACCTTGGCAGCGAACCTCGATGGTATGGCCAAAGAGATCTCCGACCCCAAATGCCATGCCGGCAACTTCGAGCCCATGGAAGACGTCAAGCTCGTACCCCTCGACCCCACCGACCCAAACAGAAAGGCGTTAAACATCAGCGCCACCCTCGATCCCAAATAGGAAGCAGTGCTCGTCGACTTTCTCCATGCAAACGTCAATATTTTTGCGTGAAGTCCCTCGGATATGCCGGGCATACCCAGAGAAGTCACTGAGCATGCCATGGAGATCCGAGTCAGCTCCAAACCGATGAAACAACGCTTGCCCCGCTTCAACGAGGAGAAGCGCAAGGTCATCGGCAAGGAGATCCACAAGCTTTTAGAGGTCGGATTCATCAAGGAGGTTTATCATCCTGAGTGGTTGGCTAATCCTATATTAGTTAAGAAAAAGAATGAGAAATAGAGGATGTGTGTAGACTATACTAGTTTGAATAAAGCATGTTCGAAAGTTCCTTTTCCTTTACCACGCATTGATCAAATCATTGATTCTACTGCGGGATGTGAAACTCTGTCGTTCCTAGATGTGTATTCTGGCTACCACTAGATCAAAATGAAGGAGTCTGACCAGCTCGCGACTTCATTCATCACCCCCTTCGGCATGTATTGCTATATTACTATGCCCTTCGGTCTACGGAACGCAGGTGCTACGTACCAGCGATGCATGCAACATGTTTTCGGAGAGCATATCGGACCCACCGTCGAGGCTTATGTTGATGACGTCATTGTCAAAACCAAGAGGGTCAGCAACTTGGTTGATGACCTTGACGTCACGTTCAAGTGCCTTAAGACAAAAAACATTAAGCTCAACCCCGAGAAGTGCGTCTTCGGCATTCCTCGAGGCATGCTCTTAGGGTTCATCATTTCCGAGCGTGGCATCGAAGCCAACCCGGAGAAAATCACTGCAATAACCAAAATGAGTCCTATCTGTGATCTAAAAGGCGTGTAGAGGGTCATGGGCTACCTTGCGGCCCTTAGTCACTTCATTTCGCACCTCGGCGAAAAGGCGCTCCCACTGTATTGTCTCCTAAAAAAATCTGAACACTTTTCATGGACCCTCGAGGCAGAAGAAGCCCTTACAAAGCTCAAAGCTACGTTGTCTAACTCTCTGATCCTCGTCCCTTTGACCATAGGGGAACCCCTCCTGCTTTATGTCGCCGCAACAACACAAGTGGTCAGCGCGGTCTTAGTTGTCGAGAGGGCGGAGGAAGGACACACCTTACTTGTTTAGAGGCCAGTCTACTTCATCAGCGAGGTACTCTCAGAGACCAAGGTTCGCTACCTGCAAATCCAGAAGCTGCTATATGCCATCATCTTGACGCGGCGCAAGCTTCGTCACTACTTTGAAGGCCACCCGGTGACCGTGGTTTCTTCTTTCCCCCCAGGAGAGATAGCCTAGAACCGGGAAGCCTCAGGTAGGATAGCAAAGTGGACGGTTGAGCTCATGAGTGAGACCCTCTCTTATGCGCCACACAAAGCCATCAAATCCCAGATGCTGGCAAATTTTCTAGCGGAGTGGACCAACACTCAACTTCCTCTGGTTCAGCTCCAAGCCAAACTTTGGACCATGTACTTCGATAGGTTGCTGATGAAAATAGGAGCAGGCGCGGGCTTGCTCTTCATCTCGCCCCTCGGAGTCCACATGCGCTATGTAATTCAGCTTCATTTTGATGCCTCCAACAACATCGCCGAGTACGAGGCTCTCATCGTGGGCCTGTGCATCGCCGTCGAACTCGAGGTCCGACACCTCGACGTTCGTGGTGATTCCCAGCTCGTGATCGACCAGGTCATGAAGAGCTCAAGCTGCCATGTTCCCAAGATGGAAGCCTACTGCAAGGAGGTGTGGCGCCTTGAGGACAAATTCCATGGCCTCGAGCTTAACCACGTTGCACGCAGATATAATGAAGCTACCGATGAACTCACAAAAATCGTGTCTAGTCGAGCCACGGTTCCACCTGACATTTTCGCAAGGGATCTTCATCAACCTTCCGTCAACACCAGGGCGATCGGGGAGGGACGGTCCATCACTCGATCCCCCACCTAAGGCGGAAGCTCCCTCGACCGGGGCTGAAGTCATGCAGATGGAAGGCTTGACCCTACCAGCCGACCTCAAGCCTGACTGGCGTATTCCGTACATCGACCGTCTCACTCGAGGGGACCTCCCCTTGGATAAGACCGAGGCTCGACAGATCGCTCGCCGGGCCAAGACCTCTGTGATATATGGCGACAATAAAGAACTTTATTGACGCAGCCCTACGGGCATCCTACAACGTTGTATCACAAATGAGGAAGGCAAAAACCTGCTCAAGGACCTACACTCGGGGGCTTGCGGTCATCACGCGGCGCCTCGAACCCTCGTCGGAAACGTGTTCCGACAAGGTTTCTACTGGCCAACCGCAGTCTCCGATGCTATTAAGCTAGTACGCTCCTGCAAAGGATGCCAGTACTAATCAAGGCAAACCCATCTCTCGGCTCACGCCTTGCAGACGATTTCCATCACATGGCCGTTCGCCGTTTGGGGACTCGACTTGGTCGGACCCCTGAAGAAGACAACTAGTGGCTTCACCCACTTGTTCGTCACCATTGATAAGTTTTCCAAGTGGATCGAGGCTCGTCCTATCACCAGCATCAGGTCTGAGCAAGCCATGCTATTCTTCACCGACATCGTCCACCGCTTTAGGGTTCCCAACTGCATCATCACGGACAACAACACCCAATTTATCAGCAAAAAGTTTCTGGATTTCTATGACAACCATCACATCCGTGTGCTCTGGTTGGTCGTAGCTCATCCAAAAACAAATGTCCAAGTAGAGCGTGCCAACGACATGGTTTTACAAGGCCTAAAGCCGAGAATTTTCGACAAACTAAACAAACACGGCAAAAAATGGGCCGCCGAGCTCCCCTCGGTCTTGTGGAACCTAAGAACGACGTTGAGTCGAGCCACGGGGTTCACTCCATTCTTCTTAGTCTATGGGTCCGAGGCTATGCTCCCAATCAATGTAGAGTACGGATCCCCAAGGCTGAAAGCCTACAACGAGCGAAACAATGACGTCACAAGAGAGAACGCCCTCGACCAGCTCAAGGAAGCTCGCGATGTGGCTCTATTACACTCTGCAAGGTATCAGCAAAGTCTCCGATGCTACCACGACAAACACGTTCGCAGACGAGACCTCAACATCGGTGACCTAGTGCTCCGACGAAGCCAGAACAACAAGGGACGACACAAGCTTACTCTGCATGGGAAGGGTCATACATCATCGCGGAAGTATTGAAGCCCAGCACCTACAAGCTATCAAATGAAAATTGCAAAATCTTCACCAACGCATGGAACATCGAACAGCTACGTCGCTTTTTCCCCTAAAGCCTCGAGGCTTTGTAATTTTTTTTCTCAATCCCATGATAGAATAAGGAATACATCGGTGTTCAAAGCATTCTTTCATAAAAACCAGGGAGGATTGACCCTGTTTTCTCAGAGTCAAACCTCCCTCGGGGGCTGCAAGGACCCCCTGTGTCCCCAAAAAACTCGCACTTGTTCAAAAAAAAGAGAGAACTTTTACATAGTCAACGAGGCCGCAAGCGCACCCTAAGGTTCAAGGGCTGTCGAGCCACGAGATCACCTATGCCTCCGGGCTATGGTACCTCCACTCACTCCCCCACACCAAGGGGTGCAACCATGCGCTAAGTAGACCTAATAAAAGTTTACGATTTTGAAAAAGCTCACGTCTAACATTCCTATACGCTTTGATTCGAGTTCTTACATAATCAACGAGGTCGTAAGTGCACCCTAAGGTTCAAGGGTTGCCGAGCCACGAGATCACCTATGCCTTTGGGCTACGGTACCTCTACTCACTCCCTCACACCAAGGAATGCAACCGCGCGCTAAGAAAAACATGCAAGAATACGATTCAAGCAAGAAAGGGAACAAAAGACTCAAACGAAAACGGATATTTAGTATACATTTACATATAAATGTTTCAAGGCCCCTGAGGCCATCACGGTGCAAGTCACGAATATTAACTAACTTATTACATGGGCCTTCATGCCCAGGCTTGGCTCACAGACCCTCATCGTCGGTAGGCGGGACCACCTCGACTTCAAATAGCTTCGCGAGATGACCCCCGGCTCTTCCGCAGCCTCGATCAATTCTAGGTAGGCTGCCTCGTTCTCCTCGTTAGTCCTGTCTAGATCCAAGATGAAGCCATCAGCAATGAGGCCCATGTCATACTCAAACCCAGACCGGATGACCGCCATGGCCCTCTTCACGCCATGATGCAGCCCACCTTGAATCTTCTCGCGGACAAGGCAACCCAGTGCCATCATCTGGCGAACAAACGAGTTCCCTGGCGCATCCTCCTCGGTATCGGCATCGGGCTCGACCCCTAGGCCATCGCACACCGAGGTAATCGCACCCTGGAGCAATTGATTCTAGCTCTGAAATACAAACACCAAGTTAGCAAAGACTTGGGACCCCGAGGCCAAGGTCAAAGCTTGACAAAGGTTTACCCTCAGCATGGGTCTGCCAACCCATGATCTCATCACGCAACTCATCACACGCTTTCTTCGCTGCCTGAAGAGCCTCGTCCCTTTCACGGACAGTCGCCCTCAGCGTCTCGATCTCTCGGTCGGCATCCGAGAGAGCCTCGTCCCTCTCTCGAACGGTTCCCCTCAGCGTCATGACCTCGTCCTTTAGGGTCCCGATGCGAGTGGACACCTGCCCGATCTAGACATTGAGGGCGTCACGATGCCTTCTAACAAGGGCGACATCCTCCTCGAGCTCCTTCACGCGTGCTAATAGCGGCGCAAGGTCCTCACGGGCCTTGGCCGCCTCTTCCCGAGCCTTGGACGCATCTTCACGTGCCTTGGCCTCGGCCTCCCGAGCCTACGTCGCGTCCTCCCTGACCGCTGCATGGATGACGTGAAGCTCGTCTACTTTGGCGCTCTTCTTGGATAGCCGCTCATTGGCTTCCTCGACCAGAGCCCGTTGACGAGTAAGCGTCGTCCATACACCGCTTTCATGATGAATGAAGAGCGACTTGCGGCAAGATCGCTCCTTGAGCTCCTGACCACAGTTAAGCTTAAGATCAGAACCAAGGAGAAAAGGGGGATACACGCCAGATAAAACAACAGACACGGCTCACCTCAAAGACCTCCGACATCCGTCGCACCAAGGTGTCCGCAACCATCTGTAGGGACTGCACGGAGTGCTTACGGAGTCCCTCGACATACTCCTAGTGCTGCACTTCATCCTTGTTGTCAAGGGTGAAGAAGGGCTCGGCGTTGGGGTTAGCCGCGTCCCTGAACTCGAGGGTCGACCGACCCCAACGCGGGAGCTCCTCCTCCGCTCGCACAAGCACCAGCCCCACAAAATTGGGCCACTTGGCGAACACCTCCGCCATGTCGTCCTCTGACGTTACGGAAGTCCCGGGCCGATCTGGGGCATCGACCATCTTGATGTCTGCCTTCTGCTTCCCCTTGTCGGAAGGAGGGTCGTCGACGGTGAGATCGATCACAGCCGGAGTCAACCCTTGGGGCGAGACTGGTCTCCCATCTGTCGGTGCCACCGCCTGCACGTTGGGCGATGGCATGGCCACCCCCCGTTCCGCCTCGACCGCCTACTCCTCCAGCTAGTCCTGCTGCGGCTGCGGTCGCGGCTCCTCCCGCTCTAGTTGCAGCTCCGGCTGCTCCTCCTCTTTCCCCGCATCCAGCGGGGCCTCCACCACCTCTTTTATCTTTTCAACATCTGCCCGCCTCGCATCGCGGATGGATGTTTCGGCCATACTGGCCTCGACGGTCTCCAGGGTCCTCATGGTCGACCCCGGCTCTGGCCCACCAATACCAGGCACGTTGAGCCTAGCACAGCCCAGGGCTGCCTCGACCGGCTCTGGCTCCCGAGTGGTGTCACCAACTCTGGCGACCTCCTGAGCGCTTGCACCTGCCTTAGCAGCGGCCCCTTTCATCTTGAGCCGCTTCGTGGCAGCTTGGTACTTTGCGACCCAAGCGGCGTCGTCGGTAGGCATCCGCATCATCAGGGCAGCACCAGACTTGAGCGCCTTGACGAGAGTCATAGCCGTGAGTTCCACCTTACGCTTATGGCTGCATAGTAAACAACCACGTCATAACAAAAAGTGAGGTAACTTTGTCGAGAAGGTGAAGCGAGACACTTACCCAGACAAGGAGATCAGGGGCTTCGCCCCCGGCTGCCCCGAGCCACTCGACGACTTCTGTGATGGCCCCTCCGTTGAGCCTCCAGTCGGCCTGGCACTCCTTGGAGCCTAGGCTGACGAGGCGCTTGGGGTCCTTTACGCCGATGAGGCTATCTGGCCTCGGGTCCTCACACCCGACGATGGCACCCTACCCTCAGGCATCGATGTTGCTGTTTCGCCCGTCGACAAAGTCCGAGGCGAGTGGACTTGCGGGCGCGGCGCCACCGACATCCCCTCAGGGACCCCAGGCGCGGCAGATCCCCTCTCTGAAGGTCCCTCTTGGGCTCTTCCTTCTGCTGGTTCTTCCTCCCCCTCGATGGGCGTCGAGACTGCCCTCGACGCCTAGGAGGTCGACCCTCCGCTAATAGGCTCCAGCAGGGGCCACATGTCGGGAAGGTGCGCCAGAAAAGTCACGGCGTCGTATCGCGACCCGGTGTCGTTATCATCGCTATCCTCATCCTTCTCTGAGGCCGTCTCAGAGGGGGATTCATCGACAGGGAGACCATCGAGCCTCTGCTGGCGGCGGCGCTTATTCAACGCCTCATGCTCGAGGGCCTTTCTGATCTGACGTTTCTTTGCGGCGTCTTTCTTTCCCTTCTTCTGAGCCGAAGAAATGCGTCTCACCTCTCAAGCAGCGTGATCCTCCGGAACCGGCGGCCATGAGTCCTTGACCGCCGACAGATCCTGCACGAAAGCATTGACGAACTAAATCAAGGGAGCCAGGAAGCGAAAGGACACAAGGCTAGTAAAACAGCACTTACCAGAGGCTCGAAACCCTGGTTGGGTCGCATCGGGACCTTGTCGATGTCGTCTTGCTTGAAGTTACCCACCATCCACCGCGCGCGCAGGGCAACCTCATCGAGGGGGAGGGACTCGTGTGACATCCGACTCCCCTCCAACGAGACGCTCGGCGTCATCTCATCGATCCGAAGTCGGCGCTGCATCAGCGACAGCACTCTCCGATGGTGGAACGCGGCGACCACCATCCCCGTTGTCAATCCACGTTGACGAAGTCTCCTTAGCGCGTTGAGGAGCGGCCGCAGCTTTGGCTTCTCTTCCTCGATGACGCTATACGTCCAATTGTCCTCGCGTGACATCAGGACCCGGCCGGAGAACTTTGGCAAGCGGTCGTCGTCGTTGCGCAGGTAGAACCACCCGTCATGCCACCCGCTGTTTGACGAGATGAGCTGCGCCGGGATGTAGAGCTCGCCTCGACCCGCATGGACTTGAAGGGTACAGCTGCCGGCATGAACCGCACGCTGCACTCCCCTCTCGCCCGCCTTCTTGGCAAAGTGCTCCGCCTTGAAAAAGTGGAGTCATAGATTCTAGTGGGGTTCCATCCCCAAGTACCTCTCGCAAACCGCCGCAAAAATGGCGGCCTGCGAGATGGAGTTAGGGGCGAGATAATGGAGCTCCACCTTGTAATGATGTAGAAGCGCCCGCATAAACCGGCTCGGTGGCATCCTGAGCCCCCTCTCGTGGAAAGCGACAAAGCTCACCACGTACCCCTTCGGGGGTGCTGGTTCCCGGTGGTCAGACGGCGGCACCCTCCACTCCGGCTGGCTCTGACTTGCCCTCGGTCGTAGAAGACTATCGTGAACTAACTCCTCCAGCTTCCTCTCCATCACCGAAGAATGGACCCACACGTCCGCGGGAAGAACCTGGCTCTTTCCCGCCATGAGTGTCGAGATCAGCTTGCGGTGGCAACGGGGGAAGAGATGACGACGGCGGCGGAGAACGGCTGATGAGCACAAAGGGAGAAAGGGGCAATCGCAAAAGGCCTGTGGGGGGCATATCGAACCCTAGGCTCTGTACTTATACCCCGGCGGAAGACCAATGGGCGGATCCAATGAAAAGGTAGGAACAGTTCCCGCATTCAATGTTCTTACCTAACCGCTCCCTTGAAACCCACGGGTAAGGGCACGTGTCCGCTGTTCACTCCACAAACTGTCATGCCATGCCGCCCACTACCGCGCTGTTCTCGCCTCTCCTCCTAAAAAGACGCGCCCAACGGGCCGGAAGGGGATCCGCAGACGGACATTTCCAAACAAATGGATAACGGGCTCCAAGCCCACTATAAACCTCGTGGGATCGAAAGCTGGCCCTCGACCGTGGTTCGATAGCTGCCCTTGAGTAACAGAGTCAGGGACAACTAGGGACGTGCCCATACAAGGCCAGGGCTCGAGCCACTCTCTCGAGATGCCCCTAGACGTATTCGAGGCTAAAAGAGAGGTCGATGATGGAATCCCCTCGGAGGGAGGCATCGAGCCCTCGGATCCTACCACATGGAACCGAGATCCACACGACTACTCTTTGGCATCTTTGGAGAGTGCCTCCGCGGCCGCTAGCCAACCCCTATCGAATGGGGCACGGGCTCCCACTCGAATTCCCCGCTAACAGCTCACCGGAGATCGTCGTAACTCGCCCATCGAGGGTAGTACGGTGTTCCCCACCCCTCCTCCTTTCCTAAAAGGTGCGTGAGGGTCGTACGATAAATATGGGCAAGACCCTGATCGACCTCGTGCACACGAGGCTCGGGGGCTCGACCGCAAAAAGCTAACCCCAAACGAAAGGGGACCAAGCACGCCACGGGGGCTCAAACACGGGAGCACCCCTCGATATAACGCACTAAAGACCTCGAATGAGTCAAACACTCCACTGAGGCCTTGGGGGCTACACCCGGCGGGTGCGCTCGCACGCACCCACCAGAAGAGCTACGACGCTACGACTCCAGTTCATGACTCACTGAGCCTCTGCAAGAGTGACCACACTCACACAAAGGCTCGGGGGCTACTGTCGGGTACCTAAACAAGGGGTACCCAAACTCGACGACTAAAAAGAACAAACCCCCTGAGAAAACCACGCCAAGGCTCTGCCCACGTGGGTACAACGAGCCAAAACCACGCACGGAATGCCTCGACCATGTTTTGACTCACACGAGGCTTGCTCGATGGGACGCCTCGACCATAGGGAAATCTCTAACTCGTACGACCCTGGGTCGAGCCGGTCGACCCGCCTCACCCACCAACTTTCAGACAAAAGTCAAAGCATTTAATGCAACCACCAACCACTTCCTACCCCCATGGCTATAGCACCGCCAGTATGGAAGCAGTACTAATGTCAAATCCCACTTTTTACTGCCCATCCTGAGATGGACGGTGAAAACCTATCACTGCACACGCCATGCCAGGTACTGTTCCGCCACCGATCCCCCTCGAGGGATAACATGACGACTGTCGTACCCTGAAATTCCTGGGGCTCGGCCTTATCCATTCCTCGTCGACCCACCTCGACCCGACCTCGACCAACCGCCGTTCAACAAAGGAGCAAGGCCTGCACGCCACAGGACCCGGGGTCTTTTCACCATCCCATCTTTTACGTCACCATGGTGCCCAGGGATGGCCGGTCATTCTCGGAGCACGTCGCTACAGCAGCTTCCACAGCGCCCGACAAAACTTCACCTCTAAGGCACCACCCCGGCGCCTCTGCCTTCGCTTGACCCTATAAAAGGGAATACGGGAGACTCTACGAGGAGGGGGGACGACAAAAGACAAAAACAAGTCATCACCCCACCACTGAAGATCAACATCTCAAGCAATCTCCTTTATACTCTCTCTTTGAGATTTAGGATCGGCTCCTTCTCTCACAGCTTGTAACCCCTACGCAAGCACTTAGGTGCAAGAAAAAACAATACTCCCTCGCTGGACGTAGGGTCTTCTTTCGCCCGAACCAGGATAAACCCCCGTGTATTCTCTTTGCATAACCGTCCAGATTAAGGGACACGCAGCACAAATTCACTCGTTGGCTTAGGACCCTCCCGGTTCCGAACACCGACAACACCAGACTATAGACACTCCCATGCAAGGCTAGCTGCCATAGTCACAAGCCGTCACTCCAATACGTGAGCAACAGCCTCTGGGCGACGTCATGCCAACTTCGTCCACCGAGATCTGGTAGCTCACAACATCCCTGCTGCTTTATCGAAAATAGCCAAAATGCACACAAGGAGTCCATCTATCGTAAAGAAGACCTCTTGCATTGGGACAGCCGTTGCAACATGAGACCACTCGCTACCCAGCACTGCACCTCTGCCCGCCACCTCTTTCTATGTTGGTCTTCTGCCAACTTCGCGGTCACCACTGACGCACAATTCTATTATCGCTCCTCAACTGCAAGACATAGGCCGTACCCTCAAATCGCTGCGCCAACGCTTTCTTTCTATCCTTATAATCTGTCTTTTTCAGTTTGTTTTTTCAGTTGGAACAATATTTTTCTCTCATAACAAATCAGCCAACAGTGTTTTTCTGCCAGCTCATCAGCACAGCCAAACGGAGCCATATTCCTCCAGTTTAGACTTCTCCGCCGTTATCATCGCACGAAGATTGCCGCTTCACCGGCCTCGGGCGAACCCCACACAGTCGTCGTCGCTGCTCGTGCAGCCAATGTCCCTGACCGATGCACCAAACGATAGTTCGAGTGTGCTGTTAGCCGGTTACCTACACGTGTGTCACATAACTTCACAAAATATAGCTGGCTACTACGGCGCCTTCAATGCTGCTGTCAGTTTGTTGTTGTAGCACATTTTAGATTTTGCGGACGTTGGATCTGTAACAGACATTTCCATAAATTTCGAAAAAAAGAAGACACGTAAGTAGAGAAAAGAGTATATGCATGGATCGTGTCATGAGTGGGCGAGTCCTAGATGCGTGGTGTGTGGCACGAAGAATTCACAAGATGACAAGATCCCCTAGTTTCGTTGCGATGACAACCCCTAGTGTTTCGTTGCCGATGACAAGATCCCCTAGCTGCAGTGGTTTTGGGCAGAGACGTGTACCAGCCTGTTTGGTTTGGGGATTCACTTGAGCTGTCAGTGGTCTGGCATGCACTCGTACTGGCTTATCCATGTCTTGTTTAGATGCTAAAATTGATAGGCAAAGTTTACATAGTAAATATATTTTAACACTCTAAATTTAGGAACTAAACCCAGCCAAAATGGATGTCGTCGACGGCGTTTCTGTCCGGCACACACAACTCTTTTCGCGATGCGTCCGGCACCTGCACCTCGCCACTGGACCGGTGACGGTTCATAGCCTCGCTCGTTTCGCACGTCAAAATCCTTTTCAATGTCTGCATTCTCTCTGTAGCTGGGGTGTTTAGTTTCTCTCTAAAAATTTTTCATTCTGTCACATCGGATATTTGAACACATGCATAGAGTATTAAATATAGACGAAAAAATAAGTAATTACATAGATTACGATAAATTTGCGAGACAAAATTTTTAAACCTAATTAATTCATGATTTGACAATGCTGTGATACAGTAAATATATGCTAATGACAGATTAATTAGGCTTAATAAATTTGTCTCGTGGTTTTTAGACGAGTTATATAATTAGTTTTTTATTAGTATTCAATCACCTTTTCTGATATTTTCTAAAACATTGTAACACCTTAAAAATTTTCGTCCTTGGGAACTAAACACCCGCGTAGCAGTAGAAAATACTTGCTAAAATCTCTGCACGGCAGTGCAGCGTGCAGGAGAAGGCACGCCCGGGCGCTGCCGCAAAGATACACCGTCGTCCTGGTCCTGGCGACGTCAACCGTAGCCAGGAGCCCCGCTAGGCGACGCAAACGCCTTTGGACATGGCGCGACGGCCACCTTATCCTACATGGTTTCTTTAGGTGTGTTTAGTTTCCCTGAAAATAGCGAAAAAAGTATCGTAGCACGTTTTGGTTTTATTTGACAAATAGTGTCCAACCATTGACTAATTAGACTCAAAACGTTCGTCTCGTAAAGTACAACCAAACTGTACAATTAGTTTTTGATTTCATCTACATTTGAAATGATGATTAACGAGCGCAGATCATCTAGCTTAAAGCTGACGCTCGCAGCATAATGCTTCTCCCACTCACGTCGATTCGTGACAGCAAAAAGAGAGGCTACCGTCTCCAAATCAAAAGGAGGATGGACACTGTAACATCACAGCCCAGGGCTTAACAGGATTAATAGGATACTCATACTAATAAGTTGCAACTTCTTTTTCGGAAGCCCATCTCGAAAGAACTCCAAAGTTAAGCGTGCTTGGCCTGAAGCGATGGGTGACCGACCGGGAAGTTCTTTCCGGGTGCGCACGAGTGAGGACAAAGTGCGCAGAAAAGACTTGTGTTGGTCTGTGAGGGCAGTCTATGTCCTAGAAAAGCGACCAGATGTAAGCGGGCCCGGCCTCGAGGAGGCGGGACGTTACAGAATGGTATCAGAGCCGACTCTCGCGGTTTCACGGGCGCGTGTGTCGCAGTTGCGCAGGCATGGTGCGCATGGCTGGTGTGGATCCGTCGTGGTCACACAGCATGGCACATGCGCTGGCTCTGGACATACGGACGTGACCAAGAGAGGACGCTCCTGGCTTGGGATTGATCGACGAGGACGTCGATCTCTTAAGGGGTGAGGATGTAACATCCCAGCCCAGGGCTTAACGGGATTAATAGGATACTCATACCAATAAGTTGCAACTTCTTTTCCGGAAGCTCATCTCGAAAGAACTCCAAAATTAAGTGTGCTTGGCCTGAAGCGATGGGTGACCGACCGGAAAGTTCTTTCCGGGTGCGCACGAGTGAGGACAAAGTGCGCAGAAAAAACTTGTGTTGGTCTGTGAGGACAGTCTATGTCCTAGAAAAGCGGCCAGATGTAAGCGGGCCCGGCCTCGACGAGCCGGGACGTTACAGACACGAGGTGTAGGCGTGTAGCTAAAGAACGGCCGGGAAACCAAAGAGAGAGAACCCCCGCCGCGGTTCTCTGAATTCTCTTCTCTTCTCGTCAGTTATCACTCCCACAAAATCTACTTACGGACCAAACAAATCAAGCTTTTGCAAAAGTAAAATGTAAAAGCTGAAAAAAGTTTAGAAAATCAAGCCGCTATCGCGAAATATTCCTAATAATAAACACAGCTCGTCGAACTTTACAGGGCAGCATTCCGGCCGCCGCGGTGGCGCCGCCGCCAAGAGTGGCCTCGATCACGGCCGGCCCGCCGGCAGCGGCGAGGCCGTGCCCTTCCTGCTGGACTCGCCGTCGTCCCTTCCCCTCCTCGTGGACCCGTCCCACCCCCTCCGCACCGAGCCGCCGTCGCCGCCGCCTCGCGCCCAAGAGACCGTCCTGGCTAGGAACGACTGCCACCGCCGCCCGCCGTTGCCGTTGCCGAAGCCTCCTGCTCCCGCCACGCACCGTCCGCCTCGGGAGCTCCCCTCGGAGCTGAGCTCCGAGAGGTCGAGCAGGCTGGTGGCGTGGCGCAGGCGGCGGGACCGGAGCACCTGCTCCCGCACGTGCTCCGGCAGCCGCAGCGTGAACCTCTCGTGGTCGCCCTCCTCCGCGGCGGCGGCGGCCGCCGCGAAGAGCGAGTGCCCCGTCGAGTGCGACCGCGGCATCCTGGCGGCGCGCCGCGCGCTGCGCAGCATCTCCAGCTCCATGGCCTCCTCCTTCCTGTCGTCCTCGTCGCTGTCCTCCTCCTCTGATTCCTCGTCCAACACCAGTATCGCCACGGCCTCCGGCGGCGGCGAAGGCGAAGGCTGCTGGCGCGGCGATGGCGCCACCGCCGGCGGCGACGGCGACGGGGGCGCCACCGCCGGCAGCGGCAACGGCACCGGCACCGGAGCCGGCTTCTCGAGGTTTGCGCGGCAGAGCGGGCACGTGACCCGCGACTGCAGCCAGGGGTCGATGCACTCCGGGTGGAACGCGTGGGAGCAGTGCGGCAGCAGGCGGAGGTCGTCGTCGTCCTCGAACGACGTGAGGCACACCGCGCACTCCAGCACGCCCTTGCCGATCTTGTGCTCCACGACCTCCCTGTAGGACACGATGGGGAACGTGGCGACAACCGCGGGGTCCAGCCCGCGCTTCCCCCTCCTGGACGGGCCCCCGCCCCCGGCCCCGGCTGCCCCGGCTGCTGCCGCCGCCGCCGCCGCCGCCGCCGCCCCGGGGTCGGCGAGGCGGCACTGGTTGACGTACGCGCAGATGAAGAGCAAGAAGAAGAACACGCTGATGGCCACCGTGATGAAGGTCGACATGGTGCGCCCGAACGGCGTTGGCTGCGACGGCGCAGGAGGCGTCCGCTGAGGCACCGGCGGCGGCGAGGACGATGACGGCGACGAAGAAGACTGCGCGTCAACGACGGCCATGCCGGCGCGGAGGAGGCAGAGCACGAGGAGCAGCTCCCGCGTCCCCATCGCTCCTCGCGAAGCACGCACGCAGAGGCACAGAATTGGGGAAAACGGCACAACTGGTGCCGCCGGTCTGTCTGCTCTCTGCTGTGGAGCGATTCTGCTTGACGACACGAGAAAGTGAGAAACCGATTGGTGTTGCTAGACGCTAGTGGTTCTGCGGATGCCTACTAGTACATCCCACGTCAGAGTTGGGCGAATTGCCTGCCCCCTACAGCCCTGCTCGGTTGCCCTTCTCTTTCTTGCCGGTCCCTGCGCTTTGCTCTCTCCAAACTCGCCTTCCCCTTCCCAAATTCCCTGCATCTGGAATTCTGGAGGGATCTTTTTGAGAATTTTTTTTTATTTTTAGCCCAAATTTGAAACAAATTTTAAATTTAACCCGTCTTTCAAAAAAATTTTAAATCTAACCCGTTTGGCCCCGCCACCATGCATGGCGGGGCAAATGCACTGAACCCCGCCATGCATGGTGGCGGGGTACAGATCCGACGTGGCAGGGGTGGCAGACCACCTCACCAGCGTGGCAGGGGTGTACCCCGCCATGATCCATGGCGGGGTTGCCCTAACCCGCCATGATGCATGGCGGGGTACACCCCCGGCCATATAAAAGCCCGGGCACTTCTTGTTTTTGGTCATTCACCCATTCCATTTCCCGCAGCGCTCTAGAACTGAGCTCCCTCACCCATTCCATTTCTCCGGCGTCCCTCCGTCGTCCCCGTCAGGTATCGGCCCATCGTCGCTCCTTGTTCCGGCCACCCCTTCTTTGTGTGTATCGTTTTGTGTTGAAATCGTTTCGTTTTTTTAGATGGAGGACTCGTATCGTGAGTCGATTTGGAGGAAAAAGGGTCGTCCTAGAGAGATGTACCCCGACGTGTCTTGTAAGGATGCGCCCGTTCCTCCCGAGGAACCTATACCTAACTGTGATTGTGGTCATCCGGCACACGTGGGCCAGTCGAGGCATCCCGATACTGCGGCTCGTTGCTTCTACACATGTTATAGTTGTAGCGTAAGTAATTGTTCCCTTTGTTGTTCTTATTGGTTGCTGATGTTGTATTCGCGATGAGATAATTGAAACTTTTGTATAGCCCTACTTCCGGTGCTTTTTTTTCCAATGGATCGATGGCCCGGACAAGTTTGATCCAAGGATTCTCCTTTTCTACCCCGGCATTGATCATTGCAAGCGTGAGGTGTTCACTCGCTGGGTTCCGCCCCCTCCAAACCCTCCTCCTATGACGGACGAAGAGAAGGCCGTAGCATCGGCACGGCGGCTCGAGGATCCTCCAAAGTGTCTTTGCGGAGAGCAAGCCGTGATAAACCCACGCAATGAACAAGAGTTCATTTGTCCTCTACGACATGAGATAAGGTTTGAGTGTACCTTGGAATGTCACGTTCTATATGTGTGTTTTACTGTTTTGATTTTGTAGGATCATGATATGCCAAAGTGCCGTTTCAAGGAATGGATCTATGGTCCAAAGAGCCATTGGCCGGAGGCGGAGAAGAATGTGGAGGTGCCAGACTGGAAGAAGAAGAGGAGGTCTATTGCCCCTCCTGTGATGTGCAAATGTGGTGTTGAAGCTAGCTACGGCCTTGTCCCTTCAGGCCTTGGTATTGGGCACTTCTGTGGCCACATGATCGATTATGACGAGGTTTGCTAGGACTGTTGACAGTTGGCGGTAATGGTTTATTTTGTTAACTCTGGTACGCTAACTTTGTATTCATCTATTTGTTGCGACAGAGCACTCAGAAATGCAAGTGGGAATCATATTATGATGTGTATAATTTCAAGACTGAGTATAAGACAATGGTAGCAGTTCGCAATAGCAGAGGATATCCTGCAAGCTACGTCACAGATTTCGTTAAGAGCCACAAGAAGAAAATGCTACGACGGGCCCAAGAGCTACGTGTTCGTAACCCGGAGAGTATTGCGTGGAAGAAGTGGTACGAGCAAAAGAAGAAGGATGTAGAGGAGTACCAGGCACGGAAGGCTGAAGAGGATGCAAGGAAGGCTGCAGAGGAGGCTGCGAGAGCAGAGATGCAAGGCTTGAACGATACTATTGACTCATTATGTGCGAGTGAGTCATTGCGTTTTTGGAAAGTCAAACTTCTTTGTTGTACTGTCAATAAAGTCATTGCAAAGATCCTGTTAATTGTTTGCATTTTGTACTTGCAGGGATTGGATGCACCGGCGGCTGGGAAGCAGATATGGCTCGTGCTAGGTACACGGAGAATAGGACAGTAAAGCGGCACGCAGGAGTTGGTGGCACCGCAAGTCGTTCGATTATGGTTGATGAGGAGGCCGAGCCGGAGGAAGACGACGACACCGGGAGGATAGGCGAGCTCATTCGTCTAGCCGAAGAATTGGGCTACCCTCAGGACGAGGATGCGTACGACATGGGAAGGATAGCCGAGCTACTTCGTCTTGCAGAGGAGTTAGGACCGATGCCCGAGGAGGATGTTGCAGCGTACCAGAGCCATAAGACACCGTTGTTCGACTCATGGGGGCCAACTGACATGACCCAAGAAGAGGCCGAGTTGTACTCTCAGGCCGCGGACGAGGCGGAGGCGGCTTACTACCGGCGTCAGGCTTCTGAAGCCAAGTCAGTCGAGGCCACCAAGGGTAAGGAGGTGGTAGTGGAGGATACAGAGTCCGAAGACGAGTTGCTTACGCAGTGGTGCACGCAATTTGATTGACGTACAAGTGTCTTTGTAATAATTTAAATTGTCACGTCTTCACGTTGTCGTTGTTAGTGGTTGTCGTTTGTAGTGGCGTACAAACTTTGTGTCGTGTACTTTGTCAGTGTTGTACTTTGAAACATGTCGTTGTAATATTTTCGTTATCACATCGTCATTCGTTTCATTTGTTGGTCCAGTCACTAAGATTGTTATGTGGTTTATCGCGGCAGTGTATAAATACAGTTTCTTAGTGCAGCGGTCGAAGTTTCAGGTCAACCCCGCCATGGGTGGGGGCGGGTTAGGGGTACCCATGGCGGGGTTGCCTGAAACTTCGGCCGCGCAAGAACTGCGTTTCGTTTTGCGACCACTGATCGTCACAAATGCAGGAAGTCATTTACAGCAAGTTTATGGCAGGGGGCGACCACTGATTGTGACCACGGATCGTCACAAATAATTAGGTCAACGGATCGTCACAAAGATTAAACGAGTGTTACCAACTACATTAGTCGAACCGAAATAACCAAGTGGAGTACTGATGATAATATGTGTCCGGCGTCTGCTACTCTACTAATCGCCTGGGGTGTAGGGGTCTGCTACTCTACTAAGCCGCGCCCCGCCGTGGCCGGTGGCGGGGTATACCCCGCCATGGATCATGGCGGGGTACACCCCTGCCACGCTGGCGAGGTGGTCTGCCACCCCTGCCACGTCGGATCTGTACCCCGCCACCATGCATGGCGGGGTTCAGTGCATTTGCCCCGCCATGCATGGTGGCGGGGCCAAACGGGTTAGATTTAAAATTTTTTTGAAAGACGGGTTAAATTTAAAATTTGTTTCAAATTTGGGCTAAAAATAAAAAAAAATTCTCTTTTTGACCACGGCTCACTCGGTCCTGTAATACAGTATATTTTAAAAATTCTAAGACAATTTCAAATGACGTATGTACCCATAGATTATTTTAATTATAGAGTTTCTCCTCAAATCAAGGCTTTCTTTTTAACAAACTTTACCAAATCTAAACATAGTCATTATATAGAATGCATTATATTTTAATACAAATTTTAGAAGTCCAATTATAGACTAATTTCAGGACGGGAGAAGTAGGTCACTCTGATGTGTGCACTTTATTTCAGGACGGGAGAAGTAGGTCACTCTGATGTGTGCGACTGGGGACTCGTTTAGTTCATGAAATTTTTTGAAAAAAACTACTGTAGTATTTTTGTTTTTATTTGACAATTAGTGTTCAATTATAGACTAATTAGGCTCAAAACATTCGTCTCGTGATTTTTCAACTAAAATGTGTAATTAGTTTTTTTTGTCTATATTTAATACTCTACGCATGTATCGCAAGATTCAATGTGATGGCTACTGTAGCACTTTTTGGGAAACTTTTTGAAACTAAACCAGGGCCTTGTTTAAATGCCACCCAAATTCCAAGTTTTTTCACTCTGTCCATCACATCAATTTTTGGACGCGTGCATGGAGCATTAAATATTGGTAAAAACTAATTGCACAGTTTGGTAGTAAAATCACGAGACAAATCTTTTAAGTCTAATTAGTCTATGATTAGACACTAATTATCAAATACAAATGAAAGTGCTAAGGGTGTGTTCACTTCGCGAAAAGTAGGTGAAAAGTTATTGTAGCATCTTTCATTGTTATTTGGCAAAAATTGTTCAATCATGGACTAACTAGGCTCAAAAGATTCGTCCCGACATTTACAGACAAACTATGTAATTAGTTATCTTTTTACCTATATTTAATGCTTTATGCATGCATCAAAAGATTTGATGTGATGGATGAAAAATAAAATATTTTGGGTTGGGATGGAAAGTGAACAAGGCCTTAACTAGAGTTGAAATTTTTTTCCATCTAAACAAGGGCCAGGCCTGTACCGGCGGATGTCAGGCAGGCGTTGTTGAATGTTTGACAGCGTGAATATTCTGAGGTTTCGGGGGTTATCAAAGCAGCTGTGGAAGGTGGTGATAGGCACTGCATGAAAGGACCCGAAATACTTGAAAAAACTCCTGTGGATTGCAACCGGTCTCTTTCTGCGCACAATCATGAAACCACTCGCCCCATCACCATCCTCGTGGCGAGAATGTGGAGCGTAGGACAAACAGTATGGAACAGCATCGTCTCCGCCAGCGTGCAGCCGCTGTACCTGTCGGTCTTGATGAGAAACTAAACAAAAGCTGCATGTAAGGTAGTTAGGCCAGGAACACGAAGATCACAAGAACATACCGATGAGCATACATTAGTTCTCAATCAATGTGCTTCATCATGCCACGGACCTGACAATATATAATCAAATATGCATCTTGCCAGAATAACGTGCAGATTGCTTGGGTATGTCCATCATTTATTCCTTCACATTACACAAACAACAAGAAGTCGAAAGAAACTCATAATCACTCAGCCACAGTTGCCCTGCTAGTCAGTATACAACTCTTTTGCAGCATCAGTTCCCTAAACTTATCTGCCGTGTCGGTAAGACCGGCACCCAGAAGGGCGTCCAACAGCCTGTTGCAGGCAGAGATGTCGAATTCGGGGGCTTTAGAACGCTGCCACTGGTCAACGATCTCCCCGGCATCCTTCAGCTGCCCGCACATCAGGTAGGAGGAGAGCACGCAGATGTAGTTCCGGCTCGTCATGCGCTGCGAAGTCATTACCATGGATTTCCAAATGTCCTTGATCCTCCCTTGGTTGCCAAGGCCTGTGTGTAAGATGACGAGGAAGTCATAGGTTATCCACTCCCTCTGGCTAATCTTGGCCTCGGCCTCCACCAGCGAATTTCCAGAGCCCACAAGCTGGCTTGCATCAACGTATACAGAGGCAAGGTTTCGGTACAGTGTCCACCCTTCTTTGGAGTTTGGATCTTTGGACATCTCATCAAGAATTCCTTTGAAGCCCTCGAGATCCATGGACGCAGCCACTGCGCTGACCCGGAGATTGTAAGTGAAGAGATCTGGAGAAACATTTTGCCTTTTTAGTTCTTCTGCAATGATCTCCACTTTATCAAGCTCCCCAACAGAAATATACAAGGTCATCATTTCATTGTAAACAAGGGCATCCAAAGACAGGTTTGCATCTTTCATTCTCTCAAACAGCCTTTCAGCTTTATCTGTCATCTTTGATCGGCCATAAGAATGGAGAAGAGCTGTGTAGGCTTCTAGCGATTTGGCTCCAGGAGGAAGCTTCTCAAAGAAATCTTCAGCAGCACTAGCACCAAAAACTTTGGTAATCAAGTCAATGCGCATTCCATAGTCACTCTCAGATAAATCAGACTCATGATGTGTCTTCATCCAGTCTGCTACCTGTAAAATGTGTAGTTAATAGCTGATGCTGCAATTTGCAATTGTTTTCTAGAAGGGGAAAGTTATCAACCACCATCAACAAAATGTAACCCTTGCTAGGGTATTCAGCATAAACAAGCAAATAAAATAAGGGGATAGGAACATGTGCTATAAGTCTATATGTTTCACCAATGCAAAAGTCTGGTAGATGGCTTCTTTCAGGGTTAGCGATAGTTCTCATACAAGATTATCCAATCTCAAAGACACAAGCCCATTTGGCAAAAGAATGCAAAGATAAGATGGCTCATCATGTTGTAAATATAGAAACATAATAGCTAGTATCAGTCAGCAATAAAATGGCACAAAAAGGAATACTTGAGACAAATTCAATTGACGAAATGTTAATTACTAACTACAAGATCATTCATAGCTGCAACCTTTGGCATCATGCAAGTCTTAAAACTAGATGAGCATCTTCATAGGCACCCAATAACAGCCAATAAGCAACAAAGCTACAGCACATGAATACAGTTCAGTTGCTACATACTTAGAATAAAGCTTCCTAGAGTAAGATTGCCCAGTGTTAACATTATGTCCTATCAAATGTTCGGATTAACCCACAACAAAACCTACTTAAAAAAGCTAGACCTGTTTATGGAGCCATCTGCAGCGGCATTGGAAGCCAGTAAACAGGCAACCAAACCATCTTAATTATTCAGCTAGATAAACCTACACTGCGTGCACATATTAAATTCTTTTTATACAGGTTTTACTCAGAGGGACTCATATCATAGCCTGCCACGCTTTGGAGACAACAGCGATGCAAATTTTTCGCCTAACATGGGTGGAGCATTATTAATAGAATAGCTCAATAATTTAGAACTTTTTCATTTATGCTTTTCTTGTTTTTGGCCTTGTGCTAGTTTGCTACATTAAGAACTAATAATTTTGGACTCATGCCTTTTTATTGAGGAGGTTCAAGATAGAACTTTCTATTATTTTATATAAAAAAATAACCATTTCCTCAACGAAAAAGAACAGATCAGAATTCAGAAGCGGCATACGTTCTGCAGGTGACCGAACCTCGAGTGCGTGCTTGTAGCGACGGACGCGGCTGAGGTCGCGCGCGATGCGGCGGAGCTCCGCCGCGGGTGCGACCCGTCCTTCACTGGACCACTTCTCGAGCGCCGCCGTCGCGCTTCGCTTCGCCAGGCCCAGCTGGAAGATGCGGCTGCGCAGGTCGTCCCCGTCGTCCTCGCCCGTGGTCGCGACCGCGCGGTCGTCCACGGCGGCCGCAGGAGCCGCAGTCGTCGCGGCTTCAGATGAGAAGGGCCCGTGCCCCGCGAGGACGGAGCGGAGGTGGAAGCCGGAGCCGGATCGCTTGGCGCGGGCGCCGGCTCGGGTAAGCACCGCCGCCATCTCGTTGCCCTGTGCGGTTGTGCCCCCGTTCGAGTGAATCGTGCCAGCTGCGAGATGCGCAGCGTTGCCGTCTTGCAGGGCCGAGCCGTTGTATGGGCTGAGCCGTGCTTTACAAACTTGGTCAGTGTGGGCCGCAAAGTTGGGCTGGACTCCAACAACAGTTTCGGCACACTCAGTCACTTGGCGCAGAACGAAAATCCCTGAACTCTACACCCTCCGTCAATGAAAGTTTATCCAAAGTAAAATCATGATAATTTTAATTAAAATTGCTAAAAATAAAAACATAGGACATCAAATTAGCATTATTATATAAATCATGAAAATGTATTTTCATAATTTACATTTTTGGTATAATATATATGAATACTCTTCTCTATAAATTTGGTCAAACTAGTTTGACTTAAAACAAACTTTTTTTAATAAACTTGGATCCACCGTATGTCAGGATAGAGTGAGTATGTAAAACAAGTGATTCCACGCTGGAAGTGAACAAAAATAAGTTAGCTTCCATCTTTGGGGCCCATAATTACTCTAGATAATCAGTCTATAACCATGTTCCGAATATTGTTTGGTAGAACTCCTATTTGAATTGGCCTAGGAGCCACTCTAGTGCGGTCAAACTTAAAAATTTGACTTAAGGCAACTCTAGAAGTTTATTTATTCAGATATGAGGAGAGTAATCAGGGAGTATGTGCTAAGGAGGTGTAAAAATGAGAGAGAGAGAAAAGAAAATAAAGTGCAATACATTGGACAACAGGTGCTTGCTTAGAACCTTTTTGCATCCGTTGCTTACTTTTGCACCTGGTGCAAGGATAAACAAATAATATTTGCCACCAATCATTCTCTCTCCATCCACCATCTATGTCAAGTTAGAGAAAGTTAATATAGTATACACTTTATTACATGTAGAGTCCACCTTAGTATGAACTCACTGATTTATATACTAGAGCTTGTTTAACTAGTAGAACACCTTATTGTGAGATGGCTAACCATGTATTCACAACCAGAATCTCCAACTTCTCCTAGTGATGAGGGTTCTCCTGGTGTTTTAGCATTCAACATTTAGTATATGGAGTCCTAGTGAGAATTCTCATGTGCTATGACTAGTGGTAGTATTTTATTACTACTTAAAAACACTAAGAGAACTTCACCATCTTGCTAGTGATTATATGGAGTCCAAGATTTCCCACGCTCTGTGACATGCTGATGGTCTTGTACTCTTTGTGTATAGTGCATATCAAGTGTCATGTTTGTTTACCAAATAGACTAAGTTGACGATGATTAGAGTAATTTGGACTTTGAGTGCCACACGCACATCTAACAAGTCTAGAGATTAGATGTGCATTTTGAGAGTACAAAGACATGTTAACAAGTTTAAGGGTCTGTGTATTTTAATCTATAATTAATTGCTAAACTAGCGAAATATCATAATAAAAATGAAGTAAGAAAGGAAAACATGTTAACTTGCCCTTCTAGCTTATTCATGCATACTACTACAATTTCTATCCCCATAAATCTTCTTTTTTGTTTTTCAAAGATCCGTTACTGGCTTTCATATGTGAAGAAAAGAACTGTTACATACATACGTTAAAAGCGGATGCTAGTTTTTTCTACTAAATCCTCTTTATCATTGGTTAGAAAAAAAAGGATTTTGGTTGTGTTTAGTTCCCAAATTTGGAGCGACAAAATTCACTGTAGTGATACTGTAGCATTTTGTTTGTATTTGGTAATAATTGTCCAACCGTTGACTAATTAGGCTCAAAACGTTCGTCTCGCAAAGTACAACCAAACTGTGCAATTAATTTTTGATTTTATCCACATTTAGTACTTCATGCATGTATCGCAAGTTTGATGTGACGGGGAATCTTTTTTTTTATAGTGCACTTTTCAATGGAACTAAACACAGCCTTTGAATTTTTTCAATCTGGTGGAGATGCTCTAAGAGCGCAAAGAAATATTTATGGGTTCTTCATGTCACAGCCTGAGTCACTCGTCAACCCGGCCTGATTCTAGATACCATGATTCTCGGTTAAAAGGAAGAGACAGCACGCAACGCTAGGCACACAGATGACGCTCACACATCACTAGTTGCAGGTGCAGCAGCCAAACGTTCTCAACACTGAACGCACTCATTCTTGTAGGCTTGCGCAAATACGTGGGTCATCCGAACAATGACTTTGGTTCATTTCGAAGATCAATGAAACAAGATGGCCGGCTCATGCATGCTATGAGGGAGTTTAAGTAGGAAAAAGTTCCCAGAGATGAGAAATTGCGAAGAAGAACTCGAACTCTCATAAAACTTTCTGATTGTTTAGAACATGCTATAAATTCGTGGATTTTTCATTACTGCAGCATGTTTAATTTGAGCCCATGATCTCAGTATCAGTTGACGAATGTTTCCATATTTCCCTCTCAATCTTGTCAAGGTAAGTGAGCATAGTTTGGAGACCCTTCTCATCTGCGAGTACAAGCATACATAGATTTATCAGAAAGCAAAATAATAAGAAAAATCATCTAGGCTTATAAACAAGTCAAATCATTCACCGACGTCTTAATGCTGGGACCGCTTATCTGAATTTGTGGTATTTGGACTGAGCATTATCTGAAATCCTTAGAAGGCAGCACTACTAGCTGATCTCACCAAGTTTAGGAACAGTGTGGCCGCAGGGATGACGTAGAACAAGTGGATCCGCAAATGCTTGTACAAGCTCTTCGCTGTGAACCTTCACGAAGTCCTCGTCACCTGCACACGGTTATTCCTGTGTTAGAAAGAGAGGATGCTTGGAACATACACCCTCCGTCCCTAAATGTTTATCTCTAGAAAACCGTGTTTCTCTCACAGACATATTTCTCGGGCGACCAACAAAAAGGGACATAGTAGTATGAATTTTACACCAAACGATTCGGACATTCCTACAGAAACCAGTCAAAAAGTTCAGTCCGGCGTTCACGATCAGTTTTCGTTTCCCCATATCTCGATTTAACAACGCTAGAGACCACAAAAATGTACGAAGACAGCCGAGAATAAGCAGATTTGTGATCTTCTACATACAAAGAGTATGAAGAAGATTGAAGACGTACCAATGAAGTGGAGCGATGGGCACGTAATCTTGCTGTCAAACGCCCTCGCGACCGCCACCGGCGCCCTGATCTTGGCCCCGGCTATAACTATCACGCACTTCGGGCCGGTTTAGATTCAATTTTTTTTTTTTTGCAAAATGACACTGTAGCAAATTTCGTTGTTATTTGGCAATTAGTGTCCAATCATGGTCTAATTAGGTTTAAAAGATTCGTCTCGTCCATTTCGTCTAAACTGTGTAATTAGTTTTATTTTTTATGTATATTTAATACTTCATGCATGCATTTAAAAATTTGATATGACGAGGAATGTTGAAAAATTTTGCAAAATTTCTTGCAACTAAACAGGGCCTAAGCAACCCCGGTGAAGGCCAACCCCTGCCGGAAAACGGAAGACAGTGTGTGCAAATGGAAATGAAGTCGTGTCAGGCAACAGCCACCACTTGCTTTACCTGCTGCTGGAGCCCTGCAAGCGCGGCAGACAGGCCGGCGCCCTGGGAGAAGCCCAGCAGCCCGTCGAACGGCCCATCTCTGCCCATCAGCTACTCGAGGTAGGCGAAGCACCCGTCCAGGTTCCTGCAGCTGAGGAAATCCTCGCCGACGAACTGGCACCACTCGTAGTAGGGCGGGTCGAGTCGAGGACGCCGGCCACGGGACGCGCCCTCGGCCGAGAACGGCCCGTCCGCGAAGACGAGGTCCAGGCGCGCGGTCACCTCGGGCGCCCACCTGCCGCCGCATGATCTCCCCGCTGGTGCGGAACCCATGCAGGCACATGAACCGCGGCCGCGGCCGCGACGCCTCCCGGCGGTCCCCGCCCGACGAGACGCGAGCCGCGCGGCCGCGTCCGTCAGACTGGAGCGGCGGCGGCCCTCGTGGTGGCCGCCAGGTCGGCCCGAATGCAGGCGCGTCGGCGGACTCGGAGGCCCTGGCGGCTGGCGCCGCGCTGCACGCGGCGGTGACTGTCGCGCAAGGGACAGGACGACGTGGCGAAGGCGGGTAGGTGCCGGGGCAGCGTTGACTGTGGAGCAAGATCGGATGGAGCCTTGGATGAGCCGAGGTGCCGCAGCTGGCATCTCCTTGGAGTTGGGATTGAAGCTGCCGCTTCCATCGGAAGAGAGAGCTCTCACTCTCGTCCAGTGTTTAGTTGCGTAAAAAGGTATAAAAAAAGTATTGTCGTACGTTTTGGTTTTATTTGGTAAATAGTGTCTAACCGTTGATTAATTAGGTTCAAAACGTTCGTCTCGCAAAGTATAACCAAGCTGTACAATTAGTTTTTTATTTCATCTACATTTAGTACTCCATGTATGTATCGCAAGTTTGATGTGACGGGAATCTTTTGTTTGCACAGTACTTTTTTTTAAGGAAGTAAACACACCCTCAGTGTTCTACTACCTTCTACGTGATTGATGAGCACGGCATTAATCAGCCATAATTGGGGTGGAGGTGGATCTTAAATGGCAGGCACGGCGACGATGCTAGTTCATTCATTGTCGAGGACGGTTCCTTCCAACACCAAACCAGAGTAAATGATTCCAAGGATGTGGACCGTCCAAACCCAACATAAAGAGATACTCCCTTTGTATCGGATTGAGAAGTCGTTTAGGACAGTGACACGGTCTCCAAAATACAATTTTGATCTCTCGTTTTTATAAAAAATATTTATAGAAAAGTGATATATGTATACTTTTATGAAAGTATTTTTCAAGACAAATCTATTCATATAATTTTTACATTTGCAAACACAATAACTTAAAAGTTATTGATGATTTTATATTCCCAATGTTTGACTCAAACCTTGTTCAAAACGACTTCTAAATCCGATATGGAGGGAGTACTCCTCCGTCTAGAAACTACGTGCAACATTTATATCTCAAAAAAGTATATTATGAAAATATATTCAATGATCTACCTAATGGTACTAATTATATACCATAAATGTTAATATTTGGTTAAATATATTAGGTTAAAGTTAAAAGTTGTTGACTTTTTGAAAAGCGAGAATGATTCTTTTTTTTAGGACGGAGGGAGTACTCGTCAACTCATATAAACACTACACAAAGAAATAGTAACTATGTTTGATAATCAATAAAGTGCGCCGAATGACTTCCTAAAAAAAAGAAATAGTAATATTATGAATAGACTTTTGTCCAATTATAAGTCTTCTCTGTGTCATCCGTCTATAGAATCTTTTTACTTTCAACGAATCTCATACTTTTTTCTTCATCATAGTCATAGTACCTCAGCCGTCAAGCCCTCGCATGCCCTTTACTTTCATTTAGTACCCAAAATCCTTTCCGTGTTATCTTCATCCTATCAAGCCATTCTGAATCACAATAGGTCTTGAATCAACATTAGACATATATTGAATTCCACTTCCTCAGTATCATAACTCTTGCTTGATTGTCATTCTTGATGTGATTTGGAAAACCCTTCACATGAGACAAATCCATATGCAATCACTTACATCTCAATTTTCATTTAATAAGTATACTTGCCATTTGATCAATTTTGTAAGAACAATTCTATCAAACCACAATATAGATAAGCTTCACATCAGAGACCAATAAATATTCATCAAACTCCATCTCCTTTGTCATTTCCATAATATGCTTGTCGATTCTTCATTTCAGCAAATTAATCTTAGACTCAATTCAAATTTGCATATCATTTGCCTTATTTGAGTCTAACTCAATAAATAACCTGGACTAAACACCTGCATACGATCTCATCAATTATTTTAGTCTCTTAGTCATGTTTTCATTCAATCCATCAAAATCGACTTTGGGCCTATATGCATTTTTTTATTTGTCATGGTGAAGAAGAAAAACATGTTCCATCAGAAGAGATAATGATAGTAGCAACATGATTTATAGTACTCTCTCCATCTGGAAATAAAAAGGGTTTGAGGTTTGCTCTAACTCCTAAGTCAAACTATTGTAACCTTAACCAAATTTATAGAAAAGAAAAATAAACATTTGCCATACCAAATTAGCATCATTAGATACATTATAAAAAAATACTAATTCCAAAATCATTAGTCCTCAAGAATAATTTTTAGACTCTAAATATTTTCAAATGAAAATGTAGTCAACTATAAAGTTGTAGATCTTTTTAGTACTACAACTTTAGTTTATGTCATTTCTCCATTCGATATCATTTCAGAAAATAAAAAATAATTTCAAATCATTTGTACGGGCGGCTGGTAAGAAAACCACTAGTGTAAGCACATCTATATTGGAGGACTTTCTTAAGGTTAAGGCCAGTACAAATCCTCTATTTTACATTGGCGGTAGGCTTACGATAACCGCCAGTTTAAATAGAGAATTTCTACTTGCGTCAATCTTAAGAAAATCGCTAGTAGAGTTGTATCTCCAGTTCTCCACTAATGATTCATAGTCATAGATAGGCCCACAGCTCTATTTCAACTGATGCCTATTATTTATGAACCGCCAAATCTCTTGTATCGACAAAAACCATTTATGTACTAGTGGATGTGGTAGATATTAATAATATTCTTTATAAACTTAGTCAAAATTAAGATAATTTGACTTAGGATAAATGTCAATCCTTATTTATACTCCATGATGGAAGGAGCAACATATACAACATAAACATCACCTCCTTTTAGTTCGGGCCTCTCCTTTTAAAAACAATGCACAGAGAGATGAAAAGGTTGTTATTTTTGTTCAGGAAAAAAAGAAATAGGAGCTTATTATTAAACTTAGGAGGGTATAAAGGCGAGTGCGCAAGCTGAGCATTATTATGTAATATAAGCTTGCATTGTAGCACTAGCACACCATCATTAGAGGTGCACTACTTTAGTGGTGTGGTGCAATGCAAAAGAAGGGTTGCACAAAATTCATTTCCTATTTGGGGCCCTGAAAAGAAAATGTTGTCTATATAGGAAGTAGGAGGAATTTGTCATATGAATATATATGTGAGACCTGGCCCTTGGGTCTTTTCCTATCGAACTTGGGACACTCCAATAAAGGGAAATTGCAACCGCCACTTATATGCATGCATGGTGCATCGATAGTTGATTAGTTGTACCATATTGTCAACATGGTAGGTTCTAAAACTCTTTTGTTTTTCCAACGTGGTGGAAATAAACAAACAAAAAGCTGGAAACTGAAGTTTGTGTGCGGTTGGAGAAAAAAAAAAGTTTCCATTCATGGGTGACTTTTTTTTTAATATATGGGTGACTTCTTGTTGGGAGCAGCGACCCAGCAGCGACAAAAGTCGATGTACATAGGAGCACGCATACGATCGATATGATGTGTGTGGAAATGCAGTACCAGTCATGAATGTTCCAGTGGACGGCGACTTGACATAGATGTTTTCTCATATTATATCATCGATCGTCTTCGGTCGCGGACCACATACAGTCCCAACCGTGCAGCTATAGCTAGCTTTGACGTCAAGACGACGTGTGTCATTGCTTATAGATCGATGTGAATAGAACAGCGTATATATATATGTAACCTTTCCATGATCATTCGTAATCGGACGCTGATTTACTACTAGTGATCGAACAGTGTAACCATGAAGCTTTTGTCTGTAGAGTTTCTCCCTTGTAAGTATGCATATATATCTACGTGCTGTTAGCTTTACGTTTTTCCACGCTTGCTTGACGCCTTCGGAGACCTCCAAACGTGCCTGTTACATCTTGTCGATCAGCTCGTCTCCATCTCCGTCATCCATCGGCGTCGGTCCAAAAGTAATGGGGCGCCTCCGTTGTGGGTCGTTGGCCGAACCCTCTTCGCTTGCTCCATTTCCACTCGCCTTTTCCACCTCGACGGGGCCTACTTACCTTCACGCCTCCACTTCCATGGAGCCTATAAAACGAGAGCGCACCCCCGGCGACCATTGCTAACCACCTGTCCACTCACCATCACTAGCTACTCTACTTTTGCTCGCTTGCCGCTTGCTCTCTATATATACATACATACCACCAGCACCAGAAGTTGCTCTCTGTGCGGTGTGCCGGCCGGTCGTCTGAGCATCTTCCAGCTGGTGAGGTGAGTAGGCAGCTAGCAATGGCGGCGCAGCAGCAGGGAAGAGGCAGTGGAGCTGTGGTCCTTGCGGCGGCGGTGCTCCTCTGCGTGCTCCTCCATGCCCACGTCGCGGAGTCGGCCGTGTTCACCGTCGGCGACCGTGGCGGGTGGAGCTTCAACACCAACACCTGGACCAACGGCAAGCGCTTCAAGGCTGGGGACGTCCTAGGTACGACGACGACTGTGACCTCTCACCTAGCAGCCTCTTCTTCCTTCCTTTCTCACCGATCGATATACTATGCAGCAGAGAGATTAATTCTTGGCCGATCGATCGAACCGAACGGACGTAAGCTTTTTAAATGCTCATAAACATATGCCGGTGCAGTGTTCAAGTACGACTCGACGGCGCACAACGTGGTGGCGGTGAACGCCGCGGGCTACAAAGGCTGCTCCGCGCCCGGGGGCGCCAAGGTGTACAAGTCCGGCAACGACCGCGTCACGCTCGCCCGCGGCATCAACTACTTCATCTGCAGCATCCCCGGCCACTGCCAGGCCGGCATGAAAATCGCCGTCACCGCCGCCTGAGTCCTGACCAATCGTTGCCGTCGTCGTCGCCGCCGCCGCCGCCGCCGCGTGATATATACATCTATCTATCGACTACCTAATTGTCAGTTCGAGTGACTCATATGGACTTTTCTTATTACCATCGTCAGTCTCATAGATACTCCTACAGAGTCGTGCATGCTTCATGGATCGTCGCTACAGCATGCATGCGCCGCGTGTATGATTGATGTGAATTCCTATATGAATAAACCGCACCGTCATGATTCTGTTTCATGGTGTAATCTGTCAAGGACGGAGTAACAATGTGTGTGCTGAGTGTTTTTGTTGTTTATACGGTCCGCAAAAAGTTTACGAAAAACCTGCCTTGCATCGTCTATAACACAATATGCAGCACCTATGTAAACGGGACATTAATATTGGACATGGGCGGGGACCAAGGAATTTAGAAAGTTAGGCCTTGTTTGGATAAAAAAAACTTTTCACGAAAAACTACAGTAACGAATCTTGCGGCACTTGTATAGAGTATTAAATATAGACGAAAAAACTAATTACACAGTTTGGTTGGAAATCGCGAGATGAACGTTTTGAGCCTAATTAGTCTGTGATTTGACACTAAAGTGCTACAGTAATAAATGTGCTAATGATGGATTAATTAGGCTTAATAAATTCGTCTTGCGGTTTCCAGGCAAGCTATGTAATTAGTTTTTTTATTAGTATCTAAAAACCCCTTCCGACATCGCACGGAACATCCGATGTGACATTTTCACCAAAAACTTTTCGCATCTCAACAAGGCCTTACTAACATTTTATTACAGGTAAAGCACAAAATGGCATAATGGTAACATAACAAAACGTCCAGGACCTCCTCAAGTTCGTTCAAGTTCTTATAATTCTCTGCGTTCTCGTTCAGTCGACACACACTGAGCAACTTTGACCGGCGTTTTTTCTCTTTATTTATAAAAAAACCATTTTTGATGCTTCAAATACCCTTCATATGACTTGTAGTTAAGAACACTTTGATAGTCTCATACATTTTGGAGTATATACTTGTAGAAAGAAAAAACAGAGGACAAAAGATGCTACAGTAAATCATCATCATATACGAGTGAACGAAAACAGATCCAAGTACCATCAGATTTAATCGAACCACGACGAAGATACAAAACCAGCTCTATTATATTTGTGAAATGAAGTATCTAAGCAGGATTAGTGACAAAGTTCTATCAAGCAGCTGCCTCAGGTTAGGTGTAGCTTCTGAATCTGAAGATAACAGGAAAGATGGGTACATAAATTTCAAATGGACCAAAATCCCACCAAAAGTCACAATGATTTTCTGGCCTCAGAAAGACAACTTCCACACGCTTAGTATGACGACGAACAGAAAAAAAAAACACAAAATGATACTGACATCACTTTTTCTTTTTCCCGCCTTTTGTGTTCTTTGAACTGCCGCCGGCTGAAGAACTGGTCGCTGCCTCCTGCTTCTTTGTCCTTCCATGATGCTTGGGAACTAGCTCTGCTATTTGGATCATCAGCTGCTTCTCTGAAATATGTGAAGGCGTGTCAGTAAGATACAACTGCACAAATATATCCCCTAAAAAAGACCAAATCTTGGGAAGTGCATAAATTAACTAATGGTGGAGGTCCCACATCTACGACTGGAAGCTGCAGAGTTTCATACTTCAATTTTACAAAATGAAAAAGAAAAAAAGAACATGCTAAAGCAAAATAAATATGGCATCAAATTTCAAGGTATGCAATTGGAATAAAGCATCATATCAGTGCAAGCCCAAGGCCTCGTTTAGATTGGAAAAAAATTTCAACCCGATGAATAGTACACTTTCGTCTTATTTGACAAATATTATCTAATCGTGGACCAACTAGGCTCAAAAGATTCATCTCGTGATTTCCAACTAAACTGTGTAATTAGTTTTTTTTTTACCTACATTTACTACTTCATGGTCCAAAGATTGATGTGATGGAGAGAGTGAAAAAAATTCACTTTTGAGGTGCATCTAAACAAGGCCCAAGTCTTTCTTGTAGTCCATAAACACCTATTCAGATCAGCATAAACCCCCTCTAGGTGTAAGATAGATGTAGCCAAGTCGCCATAAACACAGGTATTGAAAAAACATCCGACCACTCATTCACACAACTGTACTTAACAAAGGCTGGTCTACTGATTGTTCGACAGCAGTACAGCAATATTAGGAATTCATATCGAGTTCAGTATCAGGAACATGCAGAATCCAAGAAGAGTTCAGAGATGATTATTTCAGCTCATGGTGGAGCACCAGGAGTCTAGGACAATATTTATGAGAAATGAAGAAGAATTTGGAAGAGTATTACATGCTCAGTCTCCCATGTTCATGCTCATGCCTTAACCAAAAATTGAAGTCAAGTTAGAAAAAAAATCTTTTATAAATATTTAACATAGTTCCAAAGAAGGTGTAAACAAGACAGTAAGGTAGTATACAAGACAAATTAGGTGTAAACAGTTAGCTACTGACTCCAAAATCCAAATAGGCTGCATAGTACTTGTTAAATAGGAAAAAGATTCACTAATACAAAAGATGCTTTCATAAATAAATAGGCTTGGCCTCATAATACTGCAACAACTGCTTCTCCAGCAAACCCAAAATGTTTAGTAATTTAATCAAAGTAGATTCTTTTTTCTAAATGGCATAGCAGTGGCTTCAATGCACCAAAGACTCTCTACCATGACAACAATGCCCTAAATTTCATTGGGTATTCACTAACAGCGATTCTAGAATGTCAAAACAGGCTCTTCTGAACTTAAAAAGAAGTATAGTTGAATGTAACAATATTTTGCTTACATGCACAAAAGAACCAAGTCACAGACAAAGGAGATTCAGTAAATTCTAGTGTCAAAAGTATGAAGACCCTGAATTACTTAATATGAATAAACACAAGAAGAACCCTAGAAGGACATGAAGATTGTAGCAATTGAAGTCTACCCAACTAAAGGGAGGCTGACAGTTGAAGTATTCAAGGACCCAGACTCAGGGAGTTCACCCAACAAGGTGGAAAGTGATGAGGTAATTGCCCCAATCTCTAAAATTATTATTGTTAGCCCTAGTGAATAACAATTAAAATAATCCCATTATAGAAACCTGGAGTTTAGTAGACAAAAGAAAATCTGGAAAAAAAAGTAAACATAAAGCTAATCCAACGTGAAATAGTCAGCTGGACGTGATTCTGAAAGACTGAAACATAGATGTACCACCCACCAAGTATCCAGTTAGGGAATCATTTATGATTGATTCTAAGTACAAACAAGAGGCTGCTAATTGAGGGGTTGCCGCACATGCAAAACCTCATACTTTGAAAAAGAAATAGGCCCATATCGTTGACAAACATTCGAATGTGGACGAAGCTCTGTGATGTAGAATAAAAACCTCAAAGTGTTCAATACATCTAAGCTGATTTTGAGGTTAATAGAAAGGTAATACAAATTGAAGCGTCAGGGAGAAGCAGACACATAGGTTTGCCTGATTTGTGATTCAAACATGAGTAATGCAAAACCAAACAAAGTGCAGCAATAAATTTGGTTTCAAAAGGAAAATCATGCATAGATAACGCAGTAAGCAATTCTTGGCAATCATAAAGCTGCTGTTGATAGTCAACATACATAAAAGTTGAGGCATCAAACAAAGCAGCAACATAAATTTTCCTGATAGCATTCACACAAGTTTGACACAAATCAGATCAAACTAAGAACAGATGTATACATCCATAAACAACAGCATCAAGGTATGGGCATAATGATAAAAACATGTATATCTCAACACAAAATATATTACTAATCTAAGGCTTTGTTGTTGTTGTTGTATCAAACTAATATAACACTGATGGAAGATGTAATAGTCTGGGAGTTAGCTTCTTTTTCATTTCAGAATAGACTCACACCTTGGTTCCTTGTTACTTATTTTATGATTAGCCAGATCCGTGTTATTCTTCCTTCAAAAAGGAAGTAATTACACTTCCAAAATCTTAGATGGGTGCCGCTACAACATTGCACATATTAATGCAACTGCAGCTACGGGCCCTATTTCAGGCATTAGCGGCGCTAAACGGTTTAGCGGTGACTTAATTTAGCAGCGCTAAATGTCCAACCGGCCAACCTGCCAAGAAATGAGGCCCAAAAAAATTGCACTGCCCCAAATCTAGCCCATCTATACATGGTATATAAGCATGCTCACAACCCTAGTATTTCAAGTGCTCCCCTCTCCATTCTGGGCAACTCAGTTCTGAAACTTTTGCGGCGGCTCAGCAGTGCGGTAACAGCTGTGAACTGCGAGTGGCAGCTGCGAATGACCATGAATGACTGCAAGCGGTGACTGTGTGTCATGGCTGCCTGCGGTGGCCTCGGAGGCTGCGGCCGTGGCCCTTCACCTGTGCTTTCTTAACTCCTGTTTTGTTTTGTTTTTTTTGGTAATGAAGCCAAATGATGGCTAAATCGTGGTAGAAGTGCACCAAACCTTAGGGAATTGGTTGCAAGGATTCTAGGTTTGACATGTAGCTCCTCAGTTTGTGAGAGGAATTGGAGTACATTTGAGCAAGTATAACAAAGGAATAAATATGTAGAATTGCACGTGAACATTTCTGCCATTTTGTTCACTTTCACTTTACCTACAGGTTCACACAAATAGACGCAACAAACAACTTCATGACATGATGAAGGATCTTGCATTTGTCAATTCAACTCTAAACTCAAACAGAGGGAGCACAAGACAAAGGGACCATTGAAAAACCAATCACCAATGTTCTTGAGGATGAGGAAAATGAGTGGATCACTGGTATTGTGCACATTGCTGAACCAGAACAGCAGCCGGAAGGTGTACAAGTTGGAGAAAGGGCATCATCATCACAAGGAGCAACAACACAAAACAAAAGAGAGGTACCCAGCTTAGAAAGAGAAGGAAGCTGATTCCTGATGACGAAGAAATGCAATCAGCTGCTTCCTCTACAGATTCAGAAGATGAGAATCACCATTTTGACATGCATTCACCATCTGCACCATCTTCTATGACTTTGTTCAGATCTTTAGATTACAATTATCAAGTGATTGATCATTATTTATGCTGCCCAATGTCATGTGGCCATGTGGCAGTAGACACTTATGTCTTACGCTAGCTATTCTACACTAATTTGGTTGGCTATTCGACTATTTGCTTATGTCCTAGATGGCTGGACAAGTCTTCTAAACTACTTATTGTTTAAACTTTAGCTTGATAAATTCTTATGTACTGTGTGACTATGTGAGTGGCCAGGTGTCACCTACTCACTACCTATGTGTTATGTGTATTGTCACTACTGTCTACTATGTGACTCCTTATTGCTTCCTGCTAAAAATCCCTTACTTTTTTTGGCAATAATTTGCAGTTTTTTTGGGTGAAAATGCTATATGCCTTAGCGCTTCTATAGCAGCCGCTATAGCGTGCTTAGCGTTTTTTCCGAAGGCGCCACTAAATGCTATAGCCCGCAATTTAAAACACTGCAACAGAGATACACATTTCATGGGTTTGTACTTCAAATGTTAAGTTCTCTAGCTAATAAGTGGAGTAAAAATATGAACAATAACCCACTACCAGTTTGCCTCAGAAGCTGAAAGGTAAGTTCTATAGGACGGCGATTTGTCCGGCGATGTTATACGGTGCTGAGTGTTGGCCTACAAAAAGGCGACATGTCCAGCAATTGAGTGTAGCAGAGATGCGTATGTTGCGTTGGTGTTGTGGGCACACAAGGAGGGATAGAGTTCGGAACGACGATATTCGGGATAGGGTTGGGGTGGCACCAATTGAGGAGAAATTGATTCAACATCGGTTGAGATGGTTTGGACATGTCCAACGGAGGCCTCCTGAGGCACCGGTGTGTAGTGGAGTTCTAAAGCGGGCCGATAATGTAAAGAGCGGTAGAGGTCGACCTAAACTAACTTGGGACGAGTCCGTTAAGAGAGATCTTAAGGAGTGGAATATCTCCAAGGATTTAGCTATGGACAGGAGCGCTTGGAGATTGGCAATCAACGTGCCTGAACCGTGACATCTTTTTGTCTTGTGCCTTTTATGTCCCTTTATGTGTCTCCCTGTTTCTCGTCTCTTTTGGGTTTCATCTCTAGCCTACCTCAACTTGCTTGGGACAAAAGGCTATGTTGTTGTTGTTGTTGTTGTTGTAACCCACTACCAGTTTGCCATCTTCCTTCCCAGATGCAATCATCAATAAGCAAAAACTATTTCATATTTACACAAAGGAAACGCTTGAATACTGCATACTTGTTCGTCCCAGCTGAATCACTAGCAATTCACACATGCTTCGGAATTGAGTATAATATGTATGCAGTCCCATTCTAAATCCAGCTCAGGTGAAAGCAAGTGTGCAGTTCGGGAACTTACTTGTTTTAATAGCAGGATTGACGGGGGAGCCGTCATCTTTCTTGAGCTGCACCCTGACCCTCCCCACCTGGAAGAAATCCCTTGGGTACGCCTTATCCAGCTACACATAGCAACAATTGGCCAGTCAGATGTGCAAACCAATGAACGATACTGTCAATCCTGAACTGGAAAAGGAAACGATCGGGGAAGGAATCAGGGCGGGTACCTCGACGGCGTGGGGGATCTTGAGGTGCGAACAGCAATCGGCGATCTCGACGCAGGTGGGGTCCGGGCAGGCCTTGGCGGCGGCGATGCGGCGGCCCTCGGCGACGGTCTTCTTGGAGTTGAGGTAGACAGGGTAGATGACGTTCCACTTCTTGATGGTGCTCCGCAGGTCGCCGCCGCCGCCGTCCATCCGCGTACCGTTCGGCGTCGCCACCGCGGCACAGATCCTGTCGGAGGTTCTTCTGATCTGGAAAAGAGAGTTCACGAAGAAGCTAAGAAACGCGGATACTTCGCAAAACTCACGTACCGGTATCGGATACCGTATCAGATACGGATACTGCACGGATACTGCCGGATACGTATCCCGGACGTATCGGAAATTAACGCAATTTTCAAATAATAAAAATACGCGGATACTCCTGGGATACCTTGCCGATACCTGTAGGATACCTGATAACCCTTAAAACCACTCGTTCAGTTCGTATAAAAGCCGTCCGCTCAGCTGTGCCCCTCCGCAATCCCTTTTCGTGCGGCCACAGCAGCCACCGCCGCTGCACACACGCTCCTCTGAAGCAGGCGTGCAGCACGCCGTAGATCTGCGGCAACAGCGCTGCTCGACCGCCGCCGCTCAGCCGCCCCTTCGTTCTCCAGCTCTCCGCCTGTGTCTTCTCTCCCTGGACCACATCCTCAAGCCCCTGACGCCTCCACACGCCATCGGCGGCCGTGGCTCCTTCCCCTTCTACGGTGAGTCCGTTTTTTCTTCTCTTCTCTAATCTGGTCCTTCCCTTCACTTCTCAGCTATCTCCCTGCTCCTTGTCTGATTCTCCTCTTGTTATTAGATCCAATGGCGACTTCTTCGAATGCTTCTGCATCTACTGATGGTTCTGAAAGTGGAGGATTTCCTATCGCCAACAACCCTGCTATTGCAAGTCAGGTCTTAGCTGCTGCTCGTGTGACTCCTCCACCTTCAGATGATGATGCTAAGAAGCCACTATGGAGGTATGTTGAGTTAATTGAGAGAATTGGAAAGGGTCAGGGGGCAACTCAAAGATGAGATGTAGACTTTGTGACCATCATTTTCAAGGAAGCTACTCTAGAGTTAAAGCACATCTGTTAAAGATTTCTGGTTTTGGGGTAAAGTTTTGTCGAGTGGTGACTGTACATGTTCTTGAACAACTGCAAGCTGAAGTTGCTGCTGCCAATGCTGCTGTTGCCAGGACCATGCCTAGAGATATTCCACTTCCTACTGAGGGCAACGAGAAGATGAGAAAGAGGAAGGGTGTCTCAGTTATTGAATCTAGCTTCAATCAAGAAGTCCGTAGCCAGCTTGATGAACTGATAGCTAGAATGTTTTATACATATACTTGGCCATGCAGCCCGAGGCCCGGTGGCCCGGCCCACGGCCCGGCGTTTTGGCCCGGCCCGAGCACGGCACGGCCCGGTGACCACCGGGCCCGGGCCGGCCCGGCCCGAGGGACCAGGCCGTGCCTGGGCCGCCACCCGGGCACGTGGCACGGCACGGGCACGGCCCGGTCCAAGAGGCGGCCCGTTAAATTAATAACCATATGAATATTTAGCACAACCCACTGCAATCCATACATATATATAATATCTTCATCACTCCAAACCCTAACTTCCTCCCACTCCCACTCTCCGAGACGGCGCTGCTCTTCCCTTTCCCTCCCCATCCGTCGCGCCGCTCTTCCCTTCCCCGCGCGCTGCTCTCGGGCCGCCCACGGCACGCAGGGCACGCCGTGCTCTCGGGCCGGCCCGACGGCCCACGGGCCGTGCCTTGGGCCGGAGGCCAGGCACGAGCACGCCACAGGCACGGCCCGTCAGGCACGGCGGCCCGTGGCGGCACGACGCGGGCCACCACGGCACGGCACGCCGTCGGGCCGGGCCGGCACGGCCCGGCCCGTTGGACATCTATATTTATACAGCAGGCCTGCCATTTAATCTTGCACGTAACCCATATTTTAGGAAGGCTTTCATGTTTGCTGCCAATCGGCCAATTGGAGGATATGTCCCTCCAAGCTACAACAAGCTGAGAACAACTCTTCTTGTGCAAGAGAAGACACATGTCGAGAGAAGACACATGTCGTGTCCTTAATCTAGTTGCTATGTTATGTGTGTGTGTCGTACCTAAGTTTGAATTATGGCTTGATGGCCTAAACGTTATGCCTTGAACAACGTTATGCCTTGAACCATGTTATGTAATGTAATATTTATGGTATGTTTTATTTTTTATTTTTTATGTATATTGCCGTATCCCCGTATCTGCATTTTGGGGAAAATGGCGTATCGGAGTATCGCCGTATCGCGTACCGGTATCCGTAACTGCGTATCCGTGCAATTTTGCGAAGAAGAGGAGACGGAACGGTTTGGCGTTCACGGGATGACGGGAGAGAGAAAAGGCAACTCCCCCTCACGCTGAGTGGATTTACTGGCAAACTGCCCTGTTGGCCTGATCATGTTTGATTTTGATCCCTCGGCTCGTCAGTACAGAAAAACACTGCAACGAACTTGCAGTTGCAGCGAGGGCCTTGGATGCGTCCTAAATTCTAAATTTTTACGCTCTTTCTCCGTCACGTCAAATCTTTAAATATAGATAAAAAATAACTAATTACACAGTTTGGTTGTAAATCACGAGACGAATCTTTTGAGCCTAATTAGTCCATAATTGAACACTAATTGCCAAATACAAACGAAAATGCTGCAGTAGCCAAATTCTAAAAAATTTTACCGTCTAAACACCCCCGAGATCTCTGTATCGACGTAAGCACATTCTTTTTCTTTTTCCAATGTCATCAAATTTGCATACACTTGTACACGCACGAAGTCTTATGAGCACATAGAAAGACCGGGCGGATAAATCGTTTTACGGAGCCACCACATTCGTGCTATTGGTTGTTGTTATGGATGATTGCATATACTTGATAAGGGCATGTTTGGAACACAACATTTTTTTTCTCTTACGTTTTTCTGTGAAATTGGATGTGCAAACCCTATAAATTCTTATGTTCCAAACTAGCTCTAAAGTTATTGTGTGACATTATAGAAAGAGTACTTGGTACTGTATTTGAAAATAGATATCATCAAGTTTCAATTTGTTGATGGATATTATAATTTTGTGCGTATTTACTACTAAACATCAAGTAAAAGAAAAAATATTCATTTCATACAAGGGATGGGATGGGATGGGAGAGAGAAAGTGACCACATGTCACTTCTCCATCTCTTCTCGTTCTTTCCATCCGCTCTTGAATTGGTGCCGTTCTTTGTGTGGCCAGAGCTTCTCAGCCATAGGGGAACCGAGCGTAGCTCGGGTGGTGAGCGCTCCCGGAGCGGAGGCCACCGGTCACGGGTTCGAGCTCGCTCGGCCGCGTGATTTCCCACCGGGAACAGTAGTTCCCAAATAAATTTCGTTGCCTCGCACGGATGTGGTACCACTGTCATATCTATCAGCCGTGTACTTCTAGCCTTAGATATAAGTTGTAGGTCTAGGGGTGTGAGTGTGTGCGTGTGGTGTGAGTTAGTGCGTGAGTTCAGATGCTACAGCTTGTAATCGAAGGGTGAGGCAATCAAAAAAAAAAAAAAAGAGCTTCTCAGCCATAGCAACGCCTTGTTTAGTTTGCCTCAAAGTTCCAAGTTTTTCACTCTCTCTCCATCACATCAATTTTTAACCGCTTGCATGGAGTATTAAATGTAGGTAAAAAAATAACTAATTACACAGTTTAGTTGGAAATCACGAGATGAATCTTTTGAGCCTAGTTGGTCCATGATTGGACAATATTTGCCAAATAAGACGAAAGTGGTACTATTCATCGGGTTGAAATTTTCTTCAATCTAAACAAGGGCCAAGATCGTTTCGTCATCAAGTCGTTACTTGGACATAGAAGTGTTTGACCCTTAGATCTTATATAGGACACCACAGGGTCAGTTTGGTTGGAGAGAGAGGGGAATGGAATAGTTCTATCTTTGGTTTTAGGGATGCAATTTGTTTCATGCTAATGTTTGTTTAGAAGGACGGGGGTTGTACTTTTGTGTTTGATTGGAGGGAGAATAGATGAGATGGTAAATTTGTTAACCACGTTTGATATGAGGCCTACATGTCATACAAAACATACCTCTTTCTTCGTTGGCTCTATGCGATCAGCCACACGCTACTGCTTCCACCCTGGCTGCACAGCCTCGTTCGCCGATTTCACCCACCCCCGGCTACGCCCATCTCGACTCGACCACCGCTCCGGCTACACCGGATCCATCTGCCCCAGCCATGTTGTGGCCCCACTAGCCCACGTCTCCTTCCCAAACAACGACAGATCCGTCCACCCCCATCCACGCTGGCTCCTTCCTCGCCCCAGTTTAGTCGTGCGTGCGTGTGCAAAGAGACAACGCACATGCACATCTGAGTGGAATAAAAATTCTTGGAGTGAGCTAAGAGTTACATTGCCGTGATAAATATAGAACACCATACCACTGACATTAGCATTGTCGTTCTTCACTTCTTCACCATTTGAGTTGCTTATGCTTTGCAACAGGCAAGAAGTTGTCATAGACCTAGAGCTTCTCCTCGGAATACAACAACGTTTCTACGCTTCCACAACTACCACCAGGGGCGGAGCTAGAGCAAATCCGAGGGGATGCACTTGCCTTGCGGGTGTGGAGATAAATAATATATGGGTGCAAATATGGTGAAACATTAGCTATTTCTACTGTTTTTTATTTTTTGTGTGGCGCCGCACTTGTGACTATAGCTCTGCCCATGACTACCACTAGCAAAGTGCAATGAACATGCTGAAATGTTTCTCAGGGGCTAGCGCTTGTTGATTAATCGTTGTGGAGAACAGATCCAACCGACACCAACCCAACCAAACTAAATTAAGCAAACCATTCCAACTTCCAATGGAAAGTGACGCTACGATGCCAAGTAATGATAATGGCGCAGTTGTTACTAAACATGAGCTAATAGCTAATCCCACCTCAAACGTCTATATTCGGAGATAGCGGCAGCTACAATAAGAGATTTCAACCCTGATGTTTTGTATTCGCCCGTTTTAAATTATAGGTCACTTGCTCATTATAAATCAAATTTCTCTAACTTTGAACAATGTTTATAAAAAATATATTAATATCTACAAGTTCAAATAAAAACATTATTAAGATATTTAATGAAGAATTTGATATAACAAATTTGATGTTGTAAAGGCGGTCAATGTATCTTTTTTAAAAAAATTGGTCAAACTTATGAGAAAGCTATAGCTGCATGCAATTTGAAACAAAAAGGGAGTAGTTATTTACTTGCACTTCTCAATGTACAATTCCTCTAGACAAACATAAGTGGCGACCCACCATTTGTCATCTTTCACATGGCAAACAAGTACAACAGGGCCGTACCTAAGAATTTGAGGCCCTGGTGCAAAAATTAAAGAGGGCCCTACATGTAAGATGTGGCAATACAAAAAAAAGTTTTAAAGTCATTTCTCCCTTTATCTCAAAATGTAAGCTGCACATTATTTGAGATTTGAACTTTGTTATGTTTGGTCAATAATCAGCCTAATTGTATGAAAAATTGTACAACAAAAGTGGTTAAATTGGACTTATATTTATGAGCACATTCTAATGTCAAAACTTTTGCCATAGATGATGCTCAAAAAAAACTTTTGCCATATGTGATATACTATGAGAGAAATTAGTAATTATTTGTGACCTTAAAAGACTGCACCAAGTTAAACCAGGACTTTCAGTCATGGCTTATAAGCCGTACAATGTTTTTCTCTCACAACAAATCAGCGAACAATACTTTCAGCCAAGCGAACAGGGTATTTTGGATAGATGTATAACTATAGCATATTCTTTTCTAACCTTACTAAGAATTACATCATATATGCGAGTATTCTTTCCTTCTTCTCATGTGTCTTCTTAGACCTTTTGTTCTTACGACATAAAACATTACATGGGGTTATACTAAGAGTTACCTAATTTGTATTAATGGAATTATGTATGTATATATGCACTTAAGTAAAATTTGGGGCCCTAATTTTTGAGGGGCCTTGTGACATCGCTCCACTTGCACTGCCCCATGTACGGGCCTGAAGTACAAGTGTCTCTTTCACCTCTGTCACCTCCTATCCTACACACCACCTAAACCCGACAAGCAGCGTCTCCAATTTCATGTCGTTGATACATCCACCGCACCTCTACTCCCCTTCAATGAGCCTCATCTCTATCTCTAACTCTCTACCATATATAATGCACCGATAAAACTTTTCTAAACCCACACAGTAAATTGTCCACCACAATTATTAACTCTCCTAAGTGCACCTAAAAAAATATACCCAAAGTCAGCCCACCTTTCAAATGAAGGGACGGGATCCACTCTAACTTCTTTTCTCTCACTCACTTAAATCCAACAAACCAGATTGCTTGGACCAAACCTCATCGCTCATCCCACCCCGTGCCCACCTCCCACGCGACTCCCTCCCTCCCCCGACACCGCCTCTCGAGTGAATCCCTCTCCCCTGACGCCTCCTCTCCTACATGCGCGTAGCGGCCTAGATCCCCGACCCCTCCCCTTCTCATCCTCCTTTGCCACCCGCCTGCCGACCACGGCGGCCGCTCTCGCCGCCGCAGCCCACCCGGCCGCGGTTCTCGGCGCGCGGGCCGGCTACGGCGCCCAGCTGCGGGCTCTTCACACTGCACCGCCTACAGGGAGGTGGAGAAGTCTCGGGCTCTTGTCGATCTGTGCCTACAGCTAACCCTAACCGTGAGCATCGAGGGATTCGAGGTCGAGGTAGAGAGCTGTGGAGGCTTGGAGGCGCAATATTTGTAGCCTTTTTCTTTTAAAGCGACCACCAGAGCTGGTAATTAAGTGTATGATTTGGAATAATTTAGGAATAAGAGAGGATAAAGGATGAAGGTTGGCACTTGGCAAATTGCTGGCAAGAAAAAGCACTATAGAAAACTTAAGTGGAAGTGGCTTTAAGTGTTGTAACCTAATCATTTGTTTGTGAACGACATTTCCACATAGGAATTTCATGAAGCACAAATAATGCTTTGCAATAAATAGACTGAAATAAATTAATAATGAAGGTATTATTGGTGAGGTTTTTATCATGGATTTTTCGGTACCATGGTAAGAATAATACAATATGCAATTAGATGAGTTTTTTGTTATGCTTTTTGTTAGCTGAGTTATTATATTTCTTAGCTTCATCTCACTTTCACCAGTATGCTTATTATAGAAGAGGTGAGGAAGAACAAGAACTGGCTGTGCCCTCACTGCGTTGTGTTTGTCCTTTGAGTAGTGCATAGGTTTATCAAATGGTTTTGCCTCGGCTCCTTTATAAGTTTAGTGTGCAATGGTATGATCAGAGTTTAGGTCAAAACTTTCGACCAAGGATTTTTCCCTAAATCTTTTACACCTTGTACAGGAAGGCTAGCGTATACAATGGATCGCCCTTGAATACTATACTACTTACTAAGTTCTCACGCTACAAATCAGGTTTCTCATCAGGAAATATAGGAATGCTCGCTATGGATGGTCAGCACCATAGATTCATTGTTTTGTACTTTTAATGAAAGTGGAGGTTGTTCGGCTGCTGAGCAACTTGAGGCAGTCTTCACTGCAAGGTTGTCATTATCAAGTTTCATTAACAGCGGCAAGGTGCTTAGTGACATCTTCACTATTAGATTCAGAATTGGAGGAAGCGTAGAGCTGTTCATATGATTATAATGTGTATATAAATTTTGGATTAATGTGTATATAAGAATTGCAAGTTCCATCAATCATGTCAAGCATGACTTTTTGATTAATGTGTATATATACAATTCAAGTTTTTATGTGTATCCCTGAAATTACGTCATGGTATTAGCACGAGCACTATACTAGTAGACTAAGTGGATTCGCTCACCCACTCTCCTACCTCATATTCGGCGGCTCTTGTCATTAGATAGGCCACCATAGGCCCATCCTTGGTAACCTGAGAGGTGTCATCACTTCTACCCCTGATCTTTCCCATCTAGGCACTCTCGACAACTGGTTCGTTGGCACTTTATGTCAGCTTGACCCCCAACACCATCTTGTTGTCAATGGCTCCATCAGCGTTATAATTGTACCCTTATCCTGGACACTATGTACTTAAATCCCCCACCCTACCAACAATGTCGTCTCAATTTCTCAAAACCTAAGACACCGAATCCCAAATCCTAACCCTTGATATTATCAAAAAGAAATCCTAACCCTAGATATAAACCAAAGACTAACCAAGGTAGAGACCAATCTCATTGTGGATCATAGCTTGGGTCAAGTGAAAATAAAAGAGTTAAATTATATTGGCAATCCCTAGTTTAAAAATAAACATGCAGGTCTCTAATCTTTAGTAATTGTATCACTTGAGATCCATATCCTCAACGCTCAAAGCCATTGTAGCTATCATGTCTGCCTGCCACATAGACAATTTTGTGTTAATTAGAGTGAACAAGACATGGAGTGCCATTCATAAGTATGTGTGTTTTGCAATTTACATACTCAAAAATTTAAGGAGTTTAAGGAAAGCTTATATAAGCGTGGAAGAAGTTTAAGGACCGCTTATATAAGCGTGGAACAAGACTGCTTATATAACCGTGGAACAAGTTTAAGGACCGCTTATATGTACTCAAAAATAAAATTAATATGACGGGGAGTACAACGCCAAAAGTGATTTGCCTTCCGCGTTGTTTTAAAATTAGCTAAGAACTTCTATTGCATCTTCAAATCCCACATTAGGGCGTGGGATTAAAAGTGCTGAACTTCGGAGCAGCGTTATGAACCAAATAAAGGTACATACTCCGGAGTAGATATTCTGATTCAAGTAATATTTAAGTACACAATGATTATTCTGCATTCTCATAATCATGCCTCATGAAAATCGAGGTTACATCGTATGTTTATATTCTATAAATAAATAGCAGCATAGCTTTTTCGCCAACATCAGGTACTAATGGTCTAAAGTCTTTATCACAAGCACACTTCATTTTCGTTGACATCTTTGGATGAATACTCAAGTACCTCCCCCTCAATCTTCTCAAGGAAACGGAGCATGACCGCTAGGCTCTTGTCATCTGCACGACATGGGACAGTCATACATTGTGGAATTAGTTGGCTGACTGGCGTTCATCTCGAGGCAAAAAGAAACTAAATGACTCGGTTGGTTCAAAGATTCATGGTTTCTCGTTTGACTGAAGAAGGGTCTCAAACACGGGATTAGACTGAAGATGAGGAGCTTACCGAGCCTTGGAACTGTGTGGCCCTTTGGGTGACGAATAACGAATGGGTCCACGCATGATTCTATGAGCTTTTCACCGTGTACTTTCAGGAAGTCGTTGTCACCTGCATCAAGAGAATTTGAAAACGTGTTCAGACTTGAGTAGTGCTTCGTTGTCAGTTAACCACCGGTTCGCCTATTTTAATAAAAGATACCAAAACAAATAATGAACAGAAATGACTAGAGAATTCGACCATGTGCATCTCGTAAACTTAGTCAAAGCATTCTAGAACAGTAGACATGATGGAGCGCCAAATGGCAACATTAATTTCCATAATGGAATCAAAGTCGGAATATATTCATTTGAGTTTTTTTTTAATGATGAACACAGCTTTCTTGAAAGCGTTATGCAGCGCAGCACATTTGCCATGCCAAAAGCATCAAACCCTGTCTCTTTCAATTAACAAGAGACGCCGGCAAGAGGCAAGAGCATCCGACGAGACGTCACGGCAGTACGCCATAATGTTCCCACCAATGCAACGCCTCGACGCAACAGACAAACAAACTGGCATGACAATGGAATGATACGCAATGCCATTGACGTAACGTACCAATGAAGTGAAGCGAGGGGCATGCCACCTTGTTGGCGTACGCCTTCTCGGCCATCGTCGGGGACTGGAACTTGGCGCCACCGATGATGATGAGGTACTTGATCTTCGGGACTCTAGTCAGGGCCAGTCCCTGCCATGAAAACACAAATCAACACTAAGAACTACTAGCAGCAAAGATGAACTTGCTCTGCTTCGAGTCTTGTATGAAGCATGATCTATCTCACTTGTTCTTGGAGGCCCGGAAGCGCCGCAGATAGAATGGAACCCTGGAATCAACGTCAGTGCATTACAAATTACAATCCGCAGCCGTTAATCGAACAGCTGGTTCATCACCGGTTCACTACAGAATTTGAAGAAGTGATCTCAAACTTTGCTGCTTGCTTACCTGGGAGAAACCCATCAGTCCATCGAAGGGGCCATCTTTTATCATCAGCTCTTCGATGTAGGCCAGGCACTTGTCGAAATTCCTGTACTCCATAAAACTCTGTTTTGTATTGTACAGTACATAAGGAAGTTGGTAAGTGCGTCGCACACGAGTCAGTATTGTATAAAGAAAGTTGGAAAGTGCGTCGCACGAGTCAGGTCAGCCACACGTGCAGGAAAAAAATTAATTTGACGAAATAAGCAGGGATGATGGGATGGGATGGGAGGATCAGCCGATCAGGGAGGAGAGGGGCGGGGTAATGGATGGATGGATGGACGCGCGTGCGCGGCGGGCGGCGGGGCGGACCTTGTCGAACTGGAACCACTCGTAGTAGGGCGGGTCGAAGATGCCGTCGACGTCGGACTTGCCCTCGGCGGGGAACGGCGCGTCGGCGAAGACGAGGTCGAGGCGCGCGGTGACGTCGGCGGGCCACTTGCCGAGCACCTGCTTGCGCATGATCTCGGCGCTGGTGCGGAACCCGTGCAGGCACAGGAACCGCGGCCGCCGCCCCGCGCCCTGCGGCTGGGGCCCCGCGTCGCCGCCGAGGCTACCCATCGCGGCGGATCCGGGAGGATCGGAGGAACCGAGGCGCGCGGGGGGCCGGGGCGTGGGCTCTTCGGAGGTGGTGGGCGGTGTCTCGATGGCTGGCCGTGGGCGTGGGCCGTGGCGTGGAAGCGGAACGGGGTATATATGATGGTTCCACTCCGCGGTGTGGTGGGGACGGATGGGTGACCGCTCGTTTCCTGCGTGCAGTACTGCAGTTGGGTGTGGACGGACCGCGTGCGCCCTGTCGCTGTTGGCACGCCCTTGCCTACTGGCCGTGGCTGGAGCGCCCGTATCGTGGCGCCTGCGGGAACCGCGTGGTGTGGTGGCCCACTGGCGGACTGGCCACGACCAGTAGCGCTCGAGGCTTGCGAAGGTACGCCATGACGTTCGCTGGGCGGCCGGGCCCGCGGGGTTCGTTGGTACGTTCGTCACCCGGTGCCCGGGGGAAGGTAGATCGGACGGCTGGGTTTCGCTGCGGTAGGTGGCTTGGCTTGCTAGTTTGGCTAGGCGCACAACTGAGGAGGAACCAACACAGTCGCACGTGCTCGCTCCAACGCCCTTGCGGGCTGCGGCGGCATTCGGGTCGCCGGTTCGCCGTCATGCAGATGCGGAGGAGCTGTCAATCTCCGGTGGACGAGCAGCCGATGGTTCAAGATTTCATTTCAAGAACCATCCAACGTACCTGTCCCCACGGTTTGCCTACACGGCCGTGTAGGCCGTTTACACGGCGTGTAAACGCTACTCGATGGGTAACCGTGTAGGCCGATTAGCCGTGTAAAGCCGTGCAAAACCGTTTCGACCGTTTAAAAGGCCGTTTAAATGACCGTGTATACCGACTTTTTACTAAACGATAGATGACCGACCATTCACCGTTTAATGTTTAGGCTAACATTGCCTGTACCCCTCCATGTGCGTTTCTCGGAATTGAACGGGGCACCTACTTCTTCATCATCAGGAAGAATATAAAGAAAAGTCAAGGAGCTATAGCTTTGACCACCTGTGGCTGCTCGACCGTTAAATTTGGTGAGAGCGGTTGGCAGCTCCACGATCTACTCCCTTCATTCCAAATGATAAGACATCCCAAGAATCTTGGAGAGTAAAAAACATCTTAAGTTTAACTAAAATTATAGAGAAAATTATAAAACTTTATAACATTAAATAGATATACTATGAAAATATAATTAATGAAGAATCTAATGGTATTTAATTGATATCATAAATATTATTATCTTATCAGATAAATTTAGTTAAATTTGAGATTCTTTGACTCTCCAAAATTCTTGGAATGCCTTATAATTTGGGATGGAAGGAGTACTGGCCAAGTGGCGCGGATCGGGCGACCGACCTCACTCTTCGCAGATCCACGTACGTGTCGTGTCGTAGTAGCAAGTGCACGTGACTGTCATGCGAGGCATCAGGCATGGTGGGTTCTTCTAGATCGAGCTCAGGCCATGTTTAGTTGCCTGAACTTGGCAATACCAAATTTACTGTTTGGCACTGTATCGTAGGGTAGCATTTCATTTGTAATTGATAATAATTGTTTAACCATTGATTAATTAGACTCAAAATGTTTGTCTCGCAAAGTACAACCAAACTGTGCAATTAGTTTTTTATTTCGTCTATATTTAGTACTTCATACATGTACTGTAAGTTTAATGTGACAGAGAATTTTCTTTTTATGTAGTAACAAATTTAGAAGTTTAGGAGGAACTAAACAAGGCCTCATCAGCTGAATTGTGCTGCTCCAAGCAAAGATTTCCGCGGGACGACTGCCCGTGTGATGAAAAGCTGTCAAAGAACGACGACGGTGCATGCTGGTGCTGCCACACGGCGCCCAGTTGCAGCCAGGGTTTTTTCTACCGGTCGGTAAACCGCGGTTTACCGCGGTTACCAGGCTTACCGGGTCAGACCGGCTCCGGTCCGGTCCGGTCCGGTTAGGTATTCCCCAAATTCAAATTTAAAATTTGAAAAAAAAATACTGAAAAAATTTCTAAAAATAGTTCATGATTTATAGAAGCCAATGGTGCAAAAAAATTTTCAAATTCGAGTTCGTTTAGTATTTATTTATACGTATAGAAGTTTAAAAGAAAAAGAAAAAGAAAAATCCTGGTCCCGGCCCGTTAAGGCCCATGAGGCCCATTAGGCCGCCACGGGCACAAAACGCGGTAACCGCTACAAACCGCTCGGTAAGCCGGGCACAAACCGCTACAAACCGCCACAAACCGCCACGGGCAAAGAAAAAAGAAAATTCCAAACGGTTTGTAGCGGTTACCTCTCAAATCGAGCGGTAAACCGTTCAAACCGTCCGGTAAACCGGTCGCAAACCGAACCGAAGGCGCGTTTGAATTCAAATTCAAATTCGACCGATTACCGACCGGTTACCGGTAAACCGGAACTGGAGGCCGGCGGTTTGAGGTGACCGGTCGGTAAAAAAAACCCTGGTTGCAGCTCTCACATGGTCCTGAGGTCGTCCTGACGCCCGTGCTGCCGTGGTGGTGGCGCAAGAATGAACTCGTTGCCTAGACTACGAGCGTAGTACTCCACTGTGGTTCCGTTCGGCTGGGCTGATAAGCCGGCTGGAAAATACTGTTGACTGATTTGTTGGGAGAGAAAAATACTATTCCGACTAAAAAAATAAGCTGAAAAAGACGAATTATAAACCGGGTGAACAGTCTCTCTATATCGATGCTCGTGAGTCGTCGTAAAGTAAACCACGAGGTCGGTCGTCCACCACAAAGTCGTGACACGAAGTAGAATAGGAGTGCTAGCTACACATTAGAATGCGGGGTGCGTTTTCTAGAAGCTCGGAACCCATTTTTTTTTTTGTTCTCTAGCCTTTTCTTAAAAATATTTTGACATTTCCACTCTTATCTAACCATATCTATTAAACCTTTAGGTTCTGGGACACACCCCGGCGGCACTGTGCAGCACTGTTTTACTGTTCATGACCCATTGTGCATAGCACCTGACCTTTTATGCACAGTACCAACCCGTTAATATGAGCAGTGCAGACCCGTTACCTGCCCCGTTATGTAATGTATCAACCCATTAATATGAACAGTGCAGATCCACTATGAACAGTATGTACCCGTTATTAGATATTATAGTTTCTGAGCCCCTTAGGAACAGTGCCTAGTGAACAGTCCTATGGTTTTTTTTTTCTTCCCTCCTTTCCTTTTTTTTCTTTTTTTCCTTTCCAAATTTTTCCACACACAGTTTTTTCCTCTTTTTGCTCCGGGTGCACCAGACCCTTGCTTTCAAAATTTTTAACCATAATTTTTTAAAGTTTTCCTTTCCTCCTGCTGGGCCTGCAGCAACGCGCGAGGCCCCTCTAGTTTATAAAAGTCGTGGACGCCGGCCGGATCCGTCACAGACACATATACTGTTCCCAAAACAGTGACTTGGAATAGTAAACCTGCCACTACAGTACCAGGTCCTATGAACAGTACAAACCAGTTAAAGAAACAATAAACCCCGCTAAGAAACACTAAACACCGTTATGGAACAGTAACACCGTTAAGCAAAAAGTACAACCCGTTACTAAACAGTATCAAACTCGCTGAAACAGTAACAACCCGCTAACAAATATGGACAGAACAGAAAAAAAAAAGGCCAGCGCGGGCTCTCCTGCTAGTATACGTAATAGCTTATGAGTAATTTTCGGTAGGCCCCGTTTGCATCCTTGGAATTGAATTCATTTAATAACTATAATTAGACACAGATTAATTAAGCTAGTATGATTGTATATGGAATATATTTGTATATTACAATAGGTCATACGAGAGAGATACTCACCCTGTTCGTTTCGCTGGTTCAGCCAAATCAGCAGCCATCCAACAGTGTTTTTCTCTCACAATAAACCAGCAAACAGTATTTTGAGTCACAATAAACCAGCGAAACGAACAGACTGACTTATGTGTTATATTTATACAGTAGGAGAACGAGTTGAAAAACGTGTTATAAGTTGCAAAGTAAAAATATAGCATGATGATCTACAAAGTCAATTTCTATCCCCCACCCTATGAATTTGAAATAGTCTTTTATGTGAACTTTGAAAAGTTATGGAATTTAAAGCCAAATAGCCTAGTCTATTAAGTAGATTCCAATTATCTAAAATAAAATGATCCAAACGGCCCCACAATGATGCATTACATATTACCGGTTTTGTTACCGCATGGTGTGGTGGTGATGATTGTGATGAATGCTTAAGCGTTGGTCTTGTTAATATAATAAGGCCAGGGCATCGCTCTTGAACTCTTAAAAAAAGATATATGTTACCTCAATACCGTTAACGATGGCATCGACAATCAATGGGGTGTTTTCCATTGCCTGCTCAACGGCCAGGCCAAGCTCAAGAAGCTGGATATTATACGGCCTGTTCGCTTGAGCTTTCAGCCGCTTATTTCTAACCGGTCAATAGTATTTTTTCTCATAATAAATCAGTTAATAGCACTTTCAGCCGCTTATTTTCAGCCAAACGAACAGGCTGATAGTTGTTTCCTCCAAATCCACCGAACTGAAACAGGGATTCTGCTAGAAACCCTGTGCACTCTAGCATGATATATACACAAGCCGCAGCTGAATTATATTGCATTAAATCTATACAAATAAGATACTGCAGATAGCTACAACAAAAATGTATTCTCTCTATTCTAAATTATAAGACATTTTCCTTTTCTAGACATGTACCTTTTGCTATATATGCAGTATTTAGATATACATTATATCTAGATAAATGATAAAAGCAACATATCTAGAAAAGTCAAAACATATTATAATTTGAAACGGATGGCATGCATACTAATTTAAGGGGAAGGCGGGGAATCCATTAAGAAGAGAGTTATGAAGTGCTCACTCTTTTTTGTCCCGCATATGGAAGCAATCAACTCCTTGAACCACTGGACTTGCATGTCTAGCGAGCCATGGTTCCACACTGGATCTTCAACGCCCATTGATTGGTAGAAGGAGAAGTTCAGCGCAGTACCACCGGTGATGGCCATATTTGCACCCTTTCGGAAATCTTTGCCTTTGGATTTCGATGGTGTAAGTAGTGGGAGTCCAAGCGATTGTGCTGTGCCAATATGTGGTAAAAGTAAAACACAAAAACAAACTTCTATCCAATCCAAAGAAATAAAAATGGGTACCCAATTAAACGGTTGGGACATTCAGTTCTGGACCTTTTTCTATCAATGAGCGAGAGATTTCTTTCTAGTCTTAATATATAATCCATCCGTCCAAAAAAATATATAAATCTCGTTTCCCTAGTAGTCAAACAATATTAAGGTTTGACCACATATGTATAAAATTATACTAGCATTTAAGATGCGCAATAAGTATAACTAGCAAATGTGTTCGTGCGTTGCAACGGGAGCTTGTTACATGCATGGTTGCTTAGACCACCTGTGGCTAGAAAATTTATTTCAACCATCACATTATGTGTTTGAATTCACTTTGGAATCGGACTTTATACTATGTCTGGTCGTATGCTACCCTAACTTGTATGGTGATAGACTCACATTGGAATCGGACTTTATACTATGTCTGGTCGTATGCTACCCTAACTTATATGGTGATAGACTATGAAAACACATCATAATCCAATTCATTTTGGAATGGGACTCAGTACTATGTTTGAACACGTCACTCTAACTCGTATAGTCACGAGAGAGATTTGGTCCGCCAGATCCCTATAGATGATTGTGAGAAATGTCAGACAAGAAATATCCTCCTCTATTAATAAAAAAAGTAAATGTATTCATACGTTGCAACTGAATCATTCAGCTTTTGTTTCAATTTGTACCTCAAACACGTCATCGATTTATCATATTGCACGAAAGTACTCGCTTCCTCCGAAAAAGAATACACTTCTTTGTGTATTTGTGGCATTGCTGCCATGTTTAGTATGATACATTTTTTCATGTAGAAATCAAATTTATTGCATATCTAATCCCCTCACAAATTAATTTGTTAAATTTGTTGCAAATCTATTTACCTGACAAATTGATTTGTAAATTTACTGTAGATCTAATCACCTGACAAGATAGTTAGTTTGTATTTTTTTCTTTTAAATTATATTTGTGATCTATTGCCTGAGGGAATTTTGCTCTTTTTATCGATTGCTATTTTCAAACGTCTGTTTCTAGGAACTCCTTTCAGCGTAAAAGAGCTCTGGTACTTTAAACAATTTTGATTGGAGTATAGTCTGAAATTGAGAATAGGGCAGAAAAATCTTGTGTTCTTTTTTTATTTGATTTCTAGCTCCTCTTCGATTAGATTTGGAACTTAGGACGATTCTTTCTTTTCTTCTTTTCTTTCCTCTCTTATGATTGTCAAGGAGGAGTTTGAATTGATTTGTAAAATTTGCTGTAGATCTAATCACCTGACAAGATAGTCAGTTTGTATTTTTTTCTATTAAATTATACTCCCTCCAGGTTGGTAAAGGAAGTCGTTTTGAATAAGGTTTGGGTCAAATATTGGAAATATAAATCATGAATAACTTTTAAGGTGTTGAGTTTGAAAATGTAAAAACCATATGAATAGATTTGTCTTGAAAAATACTTTCATAAAAATATACATATATCACTTTTCAATAAATATTTTTATAGAAATAAGAAGTCAAAGTTATGCTTTGGAGACCGTGTCACTGTCCAAAATGATTTCTTTTACCAACCTGGAGGGAGTATTTGTGATCTATTGCCTGAGAGAATGTTGGTTTTTTCTATCGGTAGGAGCGAAGATAAGTTTGATTGCTATTTTCAAATGTCTATTTCTAGGAACTCCGCCTTTCAGCATAAAAGAGCTCCAGTGCATTAAACAATTTTGATTGGAGTATAGTCTGACATTGAGGATAGGGCTGAAAAAATCTTGCGTTCTTTTTTATTTGATTTCTAGCTCCTCTTCGATTGGATTTGGAAGTTAGGCCGATTTTCCTTCTCTTCTTTTCTTTCCTCTCTTATGATTCTCAAGGAGGAATTTGATTCCGACGTTAGCACAACTCATTGCAAGTAGCGTGCAACGCCTAGACTCAGGAGCTGGAACATATGTCTGGAGTCCGTTGCGTCATATCTAAAGTAAACTGATAAGTCTAGTAGTAGACATATTTCAACACTATTTCATATAGTATATTCAAGATTATTCTAATATATGCAATACCACATTTTCATAGTTTTATTTATTCATTTCTTGTCAGCCAACCATAAGAGTGTTTATATTCAAATATATGTAATACCACATTTTCATAGTTCTATTTTTTTGTCTTGCTAACCATAAGAGTGTTTTCACGTAAAAAGTTTGAAGGTGTTATCAACGATAAATAAAAAAAAAACTTCATCAAACATCACCTGAGCTTCCATAGTGTGGTGGTAAGCACTTGATACTTGAGGTGTGAAGACCATGGTTTGAATCCCCCATGTACTTCCTCTGTCCATAAAAGAATGCAATTCTCACTTTTCGAGAAGTCAAATAATTTAAACTTTGACCAAAATTATATAAAAAAGTACTAACATTCATGATGCAAAATTAGTATCATTAGATTAGTCATAGAATATATACGTTCGCATATCTCATGAATGATGCAAAATTTTGTGACCAAGATACCAACCGCGTTCAATGTTGAAGAATAGGACGACACGATATGTGTGTTATGGAGTACTATTTTGCTACCATGCGTTCAAAATTGGAAGCATTCAAAAGGTGTTATGTAGGATAAGAGATTTGTTATTCTTGCATCCTGCCTCCTGCGCTGCAGTTGGGTGTTTGAACTACAACAGTACCTCGTAATGGAAGCCCTGGCAGGGCGTCTGGCTGGTCCGAGTGTATGCTGGCAAAATGGAACGAACACATCTACAACTGATGGTTTACGTCCATGGGCCCGCCCACTCCACAGGCCGTCTGTTGCTAGCCCAAGAACAGAACTTGAAGCCCATCTCTGTGCCCACGTACGGCCCACCGTCTCCCAACTGCCTCGCACAACAAATGCACAGCAAACGCTCTGGCCAATGAGCATTTGCGAATCCGGGCAGATCGCCATGGAATCGCGCTGCATCGACCTGGCTGCTACTGTTTACAACGGAAGCAAAAGGCACGGAGGATCTCGGCAGTCGGCCCAGCTCTGCGCGACAAGATCGCCGAGCTAACTGCACGCTGCTGCTCTCGTACACGGCCTAGAGCTAGCCTATCATTCGTTCCACCAACCAAACCTCGTGATCGCCACCGTATTCCGGTCAAGGAAGTCGGTCCCATGCGGTGCGGCGCTCCAGCCGTGCGCCGATGCCAGCTGCCGGTCGCCGATGCGATCTATACCGAGATCCTATACGAGCTGGCACTGCGTTGAGATAGCCGATAGCTAGCTCGCACGGCGCCAGCTGCTGCCTACCTGCGAAGTGCGAACTGCCGGAATGATTCTCTGGAGAAAGATCGCGGAAGCACCTCACCCCCAGCAGCGCGTTTCCGTCGTCGGTTTCCCGTGTGGGGGCAGGGGCAGCGCCCCCAGCAGGTAACAGCCAGTAGTACGTACACGGTCCTGCGTGCACGCCGATCCGGTTGTTCAGCTCTTCAGTCGTCCACACGTACACGTACGTACGCCACCGGAAACGAACCTAATATTCAACTGTTCCTGGGTTCTTGTGATTATTTCTATCTACTCCATCTGTCCCAAAATAGAAGTAATTCTCGCTTCCTGAGAAGTCAGCTTTTTAAAACTTTAACCAATTATATATAAAAAGAATATTAATATTTATAATACATAATTAGTATCATTAGATGGATCGTTGAATATACTTTCATAATAAACTTATTTGGAGATATAAATGTTGCACGTATTTTCTACAAACCTAGTCAAAGTTGAGAAAATTTAACCTGTACGCATCCCATAACGTCATTTATTCTGGGACGGAGGGAGTACCTCTCTACACGAACCTCGAAATGACGAGTTTACTCTCAAATGAAGTCATTCCGTTTAATTAGTCGGATGATTAGAATTATCCATTACTTACTAGAGATAATAGGTGCAATGTATGTTTATTTAATTTTAAATTATGTAAAATAGAATAAACAAAGAAAGTTATATATATAATTGATGCATACGGGATCTATGTGGTAAATCTTTTTATTTTTGCAACTTGAACATGCCATAACTTAATAGTATAAATCCTATTTTTTTATGCACGTAACCGTGCCCAATGTACGTGGAACTTTACGTGCGTATGTGTCCAATGTACGTGAAACTTCACGTTTGTTTGTCACCAAGGTAATTCTCATATTATCATATTGAATCAAAACTTCACTAAAAATGATGCATATCTCCATTAGAGAAATGTAGGCTAGACTAGAAACTTTAAATGGCTTCAAGTCCGTGAACGCAAATGAATGTTGAATTATTACCATGCTTAATTTATTTCTTTGGGCATATATACATTGCAACAAACTTGATTACGTCTTTGGTCCGCACCAAAGGAAGGGGCCGCGCGCTCGCTCGTACCGTGATGAGGAGATTTAGGAATATTTTATTTCTTTTCTTAGGTTAATTGACTTAAAAAAATCTAAAAAAAATTAATGGCTTAGATTTGTTTGAGGTATATTGTTTTCTTGTAAGTAAAGGAAGTAAGGTACCATTGCCCTAACATGATACATAAAGCTCGGTTTGCGCACGGGCATGTGTGGAAATTCCGCGCGTAGGTGAGCATTCTGATCAAGTAATAGCTAAATGGGGAGCAACTAACTATATAGACGACGTTTATTTTGAGTTCAATGTTTGCTAGTCGTGCGTGATCTTTGATTTCGGAATCCGGAACAAGCTTTTTGGACGTAGAGACCCTAGAAAATTTCATTTCAGCCACGACTCCGCGCCGCTACAGCCCGGGGCATCCGAGCTCACCTTCAACCGCTCGACCCTGAGGCCTGAGCAGCTGGGCTAGATTTGTATTTTGGGAATGAGTCACGAACTCACGATGCAATTAAAGCAACACGAAGAGGAAGGAATGAGAGAAGATGGTAGAAGACGACACAGCAGTAGTAGTAGTAGTAGGTAGTTGACTGTCTCAGATGGCATTGGCATTGTAGGAAAAAAAGATGCTTAAAACAAGCTCTTAAATTAACCTGACAATTTAAGCGCCCTTAAAATGAATTTTCCATTGTAGGTTTAGCTCCCGTAGAGACGCTTGCTGACATAATTTTCTCCCACCCCCTCTAAGCGCCTCCATAGGAGCCCGTCCATTGTAAGGGACGAGAATCGCTTTTTCTCACTGAAATCGGACACAGGATCAGCTGCCCCCAAACACGACGGTAATACACTGACTCGTGACTTTCCGAATAGGGCAACTCTAAACTTGTCCACTCACTATAGCAGCAGCACCGTGCACGATACATGCATGCTGCTTGTTATTACGTACAAACTCTATCGGTGTATGTACACATCGGCCGACCATTCGTTCATCGTCTTCCTGTACATGATTATTTATTTCTCGATGCTAATTTGTCGGTAGGAGTAGCTTAATTAGCAGCTGATGACCTCAGCCAGGAGCTTGTACCGCCGCACCCTGACCCTGCTCACCCGCGCCTTCGTCCCCGCCCTCATCGCCCCCTCGTCCTTGCCGCTGCCGCCGCTGGCATCAGTGCTAATAACCATCTCCTTCTTTCCCGCGGCTGCCGTCGGCTGCGGCGTCGTCTTCTCCTCGGCCCTGTGCTTCTTCTTCACCGGGTGGTGGCCGAGCTCCGCGGTCGGCGACCGCGACCTCCTCCTCGGGGAGCAGTACCCCTCGTGGCGCTGCCGCCGCTCCTCGTCCGACGCCGACGCCGACGCGGTCGTCTTCCGCTTCTCCTCGTGCTTGTTATTATTAGACGCCGCCGCAGCAGCAGCAACTCGCCCGCCCTGTTGGTCGGACGGCACCGGCGCTCGCAGGCACCAGTTGCAGCGCCTGTACGCGGCCGCCCTCGGGTACAGGTCGCTGCAGTACCTGTGCTGCAGCCGGGTGCGGCAGCACCTGCACCGGAACAGCTCGTCCGCCAGGCCGTGGTCGCCGCACATGCAGCACACGGCGCCGGCGCTCATCATTGCGCCGCCCTCGCCATCCGCCGGCGACGACGCCATGGCGCGCAGAGATCGAGAGGTTGTTGGATGGCTCACCGGCTGGCAGTGGTGGCTGTGACGAGGGAGAAAGCGGACTGAGCTAGCAAGGCATACTGGGGCTTTGATGGTGGCTCGATCGGTCCGGTAGCTGTCGACCGTGAGGCACGGGGGGGAAGGAGAAGGAGAAGAGACGGTGGTCTATTTATGCAGCCGAGAGAGAGAGAGAGGGACGGAGTTTTGTACGTGATGTGAACATGGTTGTCGTGGACGGGGACGGGGGAGTCAGAAGACCATCATTTCTTTGTTGTAGCATCAGCAGCCAGGGACCCACCCATATGCATCGTATCACCTCCCTAGGCATCGGTCTCGGCACGCTTGTCCTGACTCCGCCGTGGCGCCGTGTGGTCCAGACGGTACGTTTGGTCCGTCCAGCACGGCCGGCCCGGTTTTTCGACGTGGACGTCGACACGACACGATTCGGCCCCTCCATCCCTCACTGATGCCAAAGTAACGACGATCATTAGTGCCACATTATTTCCATCATATGAGACTGTTTTTCAGTCTGTTTTATTTAATTTAGGTTATATTTATACGTAACACCCACGGACGAGCATGCATGAACCGTGCGTCGCCGTCGAAGTGGCGGCAGGCAGGAGGCAGGCCGGCGATCAACGGCGCAGAATGTTTCCTCGCCGGACAAAATCTTTTCAGGCACCCGGCCGATTGATGAGAACCGTTTGTCTTTTGGCGCGAGTGTGGGAGAGTGTGCGCAAACACAGTGAGTCACGCAAAGTAACTGTTGTTGCAGATCGATCGACAGGCCTCCTGCCTTTTTTTCGGGCTGAAGATTGGCAACCTAGAGGTACACCGTACACGCACGCACCACGCAGCAACCCCGGCCGGCAAGTGCAAGCGCGTGCGGCGTGACGATGACGATGGATGTGCCGTACAAGGCATTGCCGAGAGGCACACGGCACGACTTGGACGCACGACCTCGACTTTTTTGCGCGCCGTCTTGAGGGCTTCCTTGCGCACTAACGCCTTGTTTGGTTCAAAGAAAATTCCGTCACATCGAATTTTTAAACACATGTATGAAGGATTAAATATATATAAAAAAATAAAACTAATTACATAGTTTAGACGAAATTCACGAGATGAATCTTTTAAGCCTAATTAGTCCATGATTAGATAATATTTATCAAATAATAACGAAATTGCTACAGTAATGTTTCAAAAAAATTCGGGAACTAAACAGGCCCTAAGGAGCGATGACTTGCGATTGGCACTGCTCCCTACTTTCGTAGGCTATCAGCGTCCTGTTTGACGCCATCTATCTGGTTTTTAAACTTTAAACGGTGTGAAGCCGTGTGAACTGGAGGAACGGTTGGGTTGCTTACTTGCTTAAATCGATCCTGTCGGGGCCCGGGCATGAATAGCTTACCTTCATTGTCCACCAGTGCTAGGCTGCTAGCGCTAGACCGTGCAACGCATGATGTCATGGTACGGTGTCTCAAGACTCCGTCCAAAAGTCTATGGACCTGGCAAAGGAGCAACTGAACTTATCAGCTATGAAACATTGTTCTCTCACAATAAATCAGCTTCAGTCATCTTATCAGACATAGAAACTATCAGCCGAACAACCCGTAGAGATGTGTTGGTCATTTCATGGGGGGCAAGTTAACAATGGCCGCCGTGACACTTTCTGAGCAGGGCGATTGCCCCTTCCTCGTCTCGGCAAAGCGCGGCTGCGGTGCCGCGGACGAGTACGCGTATGCGCGGCGGCGACGAGCCGACGAAGCGGAAGCTGCGTGGTATTTGCCTCTTCTTGGCTGCGGATATATATATATATATATATATATATATATATATATATATATATATATATATATATATATATATATATATATATATATATATATATATATATATATATATATATATATTGTATAATCTATTTGCTTTCCGTGTCGGCAGTTGAGAGAGATTAAGCAATCAATATAATCCACCCCCGAATCACACGGCATCCCCGTAGTTTCGTCACACAAACCAACGCTATAGGAAAACTCGGCTTTGTCGACTGCTAGTACCCTTTACCACCTGTTAAATACAAGGCAGTCGGCAAACATGCTCTTTGCCGACCGCCCCAATGAGCGGTCGGCAAAGGAGTCTTTGCCGACTGCCATTATTTCCTCAGTTGTCGGCCATTTCTAGCAGTCGGCAAAGACATCCTTTGCCGACTGCCTAGCAGGTGGCAAAGAAAAGCAGGCGGCAAAGGTGGCGGGGCGCCCATCGCCGTCCCCTTTGCCACATGCCTTGACGTCAGGCAGTCGGCAAAGACTCCTTTTTTATTTTTAAAATTTGAATTTAGATTTTGGACATTCGACGTCGTCACTTGCTCTAAACTTGGTCAAAGTTTTTTTTCTAGCCTCCACATGCAATAAGTGTGAACCTTAAAAAGTTTTGTGATTTTTTTGACTTTTTTTGCTATATTTCGTTAATTAATTTCTTTAAATTGAATTTTTCGCTGTATAATCTAACTTTGAACTGTAGGTGCATGAAATAGTAAAACTTAGCCATTCGAAAAATGATATTCATGTTGAAGAATGTATTTTGAGGACATATCCAAAAACTCACCCAAAATTTTGAAGTCCTTGTCCACGGAACATGACCATCCAAGTGTGGTAGAAGTGATTTTTAATTATATAAAATTTAAACGAAATCGGAAAATTACGAAACTTGTTGAGGTGTCATGTTATCACATGAGGAGCCTATGATAAAACTTTGAAAAAATTTTGAGCAAGTTGTGACGTCAGATGTACAAAATCCACACATTTCCACATTTTGAGCAAGCTTGCGAAGCGGGATTCATGCGTTTTCGAGAAGTTAAAACGACTATTTTCTACTACGCCGGAAGTCCAGAAAAGAAACGGAGGCGAACGGAGGTCACAGAGGTGACTGGACGCTGAACCGGACGCGGTCCTTGCATGACCGGACGCGTCCGGTCAGTGTTCAGTGTCTGCGCGTTTTTCAGTTCGATGATCGGACACGAGGCGCGTCCGGTCACTGATGATCGGACGCGTCCGGTCGTTCAGGGAGCTTACCGGACTGTAACCGGACGCTGGCACTATCGCGTCCGGTCATGTTTCTTCAGCGCGTCCGGTCATTCGCGGGACCAACGCGTCCAGTCATTCGCAGCGCGTCCGGTCTGCGCGATGAGCGCGTCCGGTCGTTGCTTCGCAGTTAGCCGTTGGGCGACCGGCGCGTCCGGTTAGTACTTCACGAGTTAGCCGTTGGGCGACCGGCGCGTCCGGTCAGTTGGACCAGCGCGTCCGGTCAGCGCGATTTCGGCTGTTTAAGTTTCTAACGGCTCTATTCGAAGGGGTACGTCTATAAATACTCGTTGGCCGGCTCAAGGCTCTCTCTCTCGATCATTTAACATACTTGTGAGCACTTTGAGGTAAGCAACTCCTCTCCCACTCATCTTTCTTGCTTCTTTGCATATTTGAAGTGAGATTGAGTGATCCAAGTGCATTTGCATTGTGAGATAGCATCTAGTTGGCACTTGGTGGTTGATTTGCTACGGGATTCTTGTTTCTCTTGGTGGTTGCCGCCACCTAGACGGCTTGGAGCAGCTTGGAGGTGTTGGCAAGAGTTGGTGATTGTTCTTGGCCACCTCCGGTGATTGTGAGGGGTTTGTGCCTACCTCGGCGAAGCGCCAAAGGCAACGTTAGTATATTGCTTCGTGTTATTGCAACCTTTTGCCATTTGGTAGGTTCTTGTGGCGCCTTTTGAGAGGCTCGGTGTGTGACCGATTAGCCACCGAACCACGTGGTGAAGAGGGACACAACGGGGACTAGCGTGCCGGCAAGCACGTGAACCTCGGGATAAATCTTCGTGTCATCATTCTTATTGTGTTTGATCGATCCCGGTGGTTGTATTTTATGGTATTCATCTCTTGATCATATTGATTGGTTGGCTCTATACTTCGCCCCTCGGTGATACCCTCCTAACTCTCTCTTATATTAATTTCTTAGTTACCTTGCTAGCTTGTTAGTGTAACTCTTAGCTTGAGTAGCTAGCTAGCTTTAGTTGTAGTTAAATTGTGCGGTTTGACTTGTGCGGTTGAGTGCAAATATACTAGAATTATGAATTAGTTAGGTGACTTGCAAACACCCCGTAGGCTAAGCAAAACTCGCATCTCGCTATTTGTTTTATTGATAAACTTGTTTAGCTTGTCTTTGTAGAAATTTTTAATAGGCTATTCACCCCCCTCTAGCCATCAAGACCTTTCAAGTGGTATCAGAGCCGTTGTCACCGTTTGTAAGGCTTAACAACCTCGGTGTAAGATGGCTCAAGTTATGTTCAACCATATCGGGGGCAAGCCTCCATTCTTTGATGGTGTCACATCTTTTGATTATTAGAAAAGAAAGATGAAGCAATATCTTGGCTCTCTTCATGAGAACGTTTGGGAGGTGACACACCATGATTATGCTATCATTGATCCCGATAACCTCACCAATAATGACAGCATCAACAACCAATGCAACACTATGGCTCTTAATACTCTCTACAATGGGATTGATGCAAAGGTCTTTAAGCAAATCAAGGATCTTAAAATGGCAAGTGAAGTATGGATAAGATTAGAGGAAACATATGAGGGCACTTCAACGGTAAGTGTGCCAAACTATATATGCTCAAGGACAAGTTCTCCACTTTCAAGATAAAGGATGATGAATCCATCCCGGAGATGTTCTATAGGCTCCAAGTCATTGTCAATGATCTCAAGGGGCTTGAGGAGAAGGTTGAGGACAAGGACTTCTCACATAAGTTCTTGATGTGTTTACCCAAGAAGTTTGCTACCTTGAGAAGAATGATCTTTAGAGAGGGATTGGACAAGGTCAAACCAACCGATGTGCTTGGAGATATAATGACCGATGCCTAATACAATGATGATGAAGATGAGGTAGAAGAGAACAAGGAAACCAAGGTCAAGCAAGAGAAGCCCATTGTATTCAAGGCTTCATCCTCTAAGGGCAAGAGCAAGGTGGAGAATGATGATGATGATCCTTTTGATGATGAGATCATGGCCCTTCTAGTGCAAAAGATGGGTCGGTTCATGAAGAAGAGAGGCTATGGTGCAAGAAAGAGAAGGGACTTCATGAAGGCAAAGGAGGTGCTTTGCTACAATTGCAATAGCCCCGATCATGTAGTGGCAAAGTGCCCCTATGAAGACAAAAGATATCATGATGAGGAGTTGAAGTTGAAGAAGAACAAGAACGACAAGAAGAAGAAGAAAGTAAAGAAGAGCTTCACATTTAACAAGAAGAAGAAGGGTGGTGGTTATGTGGTCACTTAGGATAGTGACAACTCCGATAGTGATGATGATGAAAGCTCTAGTGATGATGAGAGGACCACTCGGCGAGCCATTGCAAACATCGCCCTCTCCAACAAGCCATCCATCTTCGACACTACATTAACATGCCTTATGGTCAAGCCTACAAAGGTAAAATATGATGATAGTGATGATGATTCTTGTGCTAGTGATGATTGTAGGAGTGATGATGAGGAGGATGAGGACTACTCCAAGGATGATCTATTGGGCATAATAGATCAAATGAGCAAGGGCTACAAGAGGACAACCAAGAAATATAAAATCTTAGAACAAGAGCTCATTGCCAAGATCAATAAAAATGATGCCTTGATGGAGGAGCTTGTTGCTCTCAAAAAGAGTAAGGAGTGCAAAGGAATTGAACAAGAGCTCAAAGCTCTTAGGAAATCCTTTGATGAGCTAGAAGCTTCTCGTGAGTGTCTAAAGGAAGACAACGAGAATCTTGAAATTGCTCACACTAGGCTTAAGGAAGCCCACTCCACTCTACTTGAGCTCATCAAGGAAAAGGACCTCAAGTTGGAGAAGCTCATGAAGGAAGCTAAGGAGGAGCAAGTGATTGTCACTTGTGATATTGGGCTAACATGTGATATTATTGATGATTCTTTATGTGTTGGTCCTACTAATGCTTCATGTAGCTCATCATCATCCACCACAACCAACTCTATCTCTACTACTAGTGATTCATCACTTGTGGTTGAGAATAAGACTCTCAAGAGAGAGGTGGATGATCTCACCCGTGTATTAGGTAACGCCTATGGTGGGGATGTCCGCTTGCTAAAATGCTTGGGTAGCCAAAGGTTCTCTCTTAACAAAGAGGGTTTGGGCTATACTCCCAAGAAGGGCAAGGCGGCCTTTGCTACTCCAAAGCCTCGCTTTGTGAAGAGCAATGGTCGTTATTGCAATAGATGCAAGCACGTTGGGCATCTAGAGATTAATTACAATAAAATGAACAAGAACAAGAAAAATGCTAATGTACCTTATATTCCTTTTGATTCTTGTTATGTGCTTACCAAGGGTGAGAAAGGTGTGCATGCTAGATTTGTTGGTACACCAATTGTGGGCCCAAAGAAGAAGGCTATTTGGGTACCAAAGAGCTTAGTGACTAACCTACAAGGACCCAAACAAGTATGGGTACCTAAGAAACATTAAATTGTTTTGTAGGTAAATTACAAGGCCGGAGGAAGGCATTGGGTGCTTGATAGTGGGTGCTCTCAACATATGACCGGTGATTCAAGAATGTTCAACTCTCTCAAATCAAATGATAGTGTCATTGATAGTATCACATTTGGTGACAATAGCAAGGGTAATGTGAAGGCTCTTGGAAGGATTGCAATATCAAATGATCATAGCATCTCCAATGTGCTACTAGTTGAAAAGCTCAATTTCAACTTGTTGTCGGTTGCTCAATTGTGTGATCTTGGCTTCAAGTGCATATTTGGTGTTGATGATGTGGAGATAGTTAGTGTTGATGGCTCTAACTTGATCTTTAAAGGCTTTAGATATGAGAATCTATACTTGGTTGATTTCAATGCTAGTGACACTCAACTTTCAACATGCTTGCTCACCAAATCAAGTATGGGTTAGTTATGGCATAGAAGACTTGGTCATGTTGGCATAAAGCAATTGAACAAGTTAGTGAAGCATGACTTAGTTAGAGGCTTGAAGGATGTCACATTTGAGAAAGATAAGCTATGTAGTGCATGTCAAGCCAGAAAGCAAGTAGGCAACACTCATCCATTGAAAAGCATTATTAGTACTTCCAAAGCATTTGAGTTGTTGCACATGGATCTATTTGGGCCAACTACATACACAAGCATTGGTGGCAACAAGTATGGCTTTGTGATTGTGGATGATTTCACTAGATATACATGGGTATTCTTTCTTGGGGACAAAAGTGATGTATTTGATATATTCAAGAAGTTCATCAAGAGAGTACAAAATGAGTTTGAAACCACAATCAAGAAAGTAAGAAGTGACAATGGAAGTGAGTTTCGAAACACAAGAATTGATGAGCTATGTGATGAGCTTGGAATCAAACATCAATTCTCGGCCAAGTATACACCTCAATCAAATGGCCTAGTTGAGAGGAAGAATAGAACCTTAATTGATATGACTAGATCAATGTTGAATGAGTATAATGTGAGTCATTCATTTTGGGCCGAAGCAATCAACACGGCTTGCTTTTATAGCAACCGTCTCTATTGTCACAAGTTTCTAGAGAATACACCATATAAGATCTTAAATGGAAGAAAGCCCAACATTGCATACTTTCGGGTATTTGGTTGCAAATGCTATATCTTGAAGAAAGGCACTAGATTGAGCAAGTTTGAGAAGAAATGTGATGAAGGCTTCCTACTTGGTTACTCCACTACTAGCAAAGCTTATAGAGTTTGGAATTTGGCTAGTGGTTTACTTGAAGAAGTACATGATGTTGAGTTTGATGAAACCAATGGTTCTCAAAATAAAGAAGATAACTTGGATGATGTGAGAGGAACTCAATTGACCAATGCTATGAAAGAAATGGATATTGGTGATATTAGGCCAAAGCAAGTGATTGATGTGGATGACAACAAAGATCAAGTGCTCCAAAGTCCAATTACACAAGCTAGTGGTTCTCTAATGCAAAATCAAGCTAGTACATCATCTCAAGTGCAACAAGATCAACATATGGCTAGTTCATCATCTCCAACTCATGATCAACATCAACATCCAAGCAATCAAGTCCAAGTGCTTCAACCAACTAACATTGCAAGAGACCATCCTTTGGATTCTATCATTGGTGACATACAAAGAGGAGTTCAAACTAGATCAAGATTGGCATCATTTTGTGCTCACTCATCTTTTGTGTCAATGGAAGAACCCAAGGACATTGATAATGCATTGAGAGATCCAGATTGGGTAAATGCAATGCATGAAGAGCTCAACAACTTCAAGAGAAATGAAGTATGGGAACTAGTTGAAAGGCCTAAGGATCACAATGTCATTGGAACAAGATGGGTCTTTCGCAACAAGCAAAATCAAGATGGGATAGTAGTAAGAAACAAAGCAAGACTAGTGGCTCAAGGTTACACACAAATAGAGGGTCTTGACTTTGGTGAAACTTATGCCCCGGTTGCAAGATTGAAAGCAATTAGGATCTTACTTGCCTATGCTTGTGCTCACAATATCAAGCTATACCAAATGGATGTGAAGAGTGTATTTCTCAATGGGTACATCCAAGAGGAGGTGTATGTAGAGCAACCTCTCGGTTTTGAAGATGACAAGAAACCCAATCATGTATACAAGTTAAGGAAGGCTTTGTATGGATTGAAGCAAGCACCTAGAGCATGGTATGAAAGATTGAGGGATTTCTTGCTATCCAAAGGATTTGTCATGGGCAAAGTTGATACAACACTATTCACCAAGAAGATTAGGAAAGACTTGTTTGTATTGCAAATATATGTTGATGATATCATATTCGGTTCAACCAATCAAGATTATTGTGATGAGTTTGGGAAAATGATGGCAAAGGAATTTGAAATGTCAATGATTGGTGAACTTAGTTTCTTTCTTAGACTTCAAATCAAACAAATGAAGAAAGGAATATTTGTGAGTCAAACCAAGTACATCAAAGATATGCTCAAGAAGTTTGGCATGGAAGATGCAAAGGGCATTACAACTCCAATGAGCACTAGTGAAAGCTTGGATAGTGACAAGAATGGCAACATGGTGGATCAAAAGCTATATAGATCAATGATTGGTAGCCTACTTTATGTGACGGCATCAAGGCTCGATGTGATGTTTAGTGTATGCATGTGTGCAAGATTTCAAGCCTCACCAAGAGAAAGTCATTTGAAGACAACAAAGAGAATATTGAGGTACTTAAAGCATATACAAGATGTTGGATTATGGTATCCCAAATGTGCTAGTTTTGAGCTAGTTGGATATTCGGATTCCGACTATGCCGGTGATAAAGTGGAGAGAAAGAGCACTTCCGGGACTTGTCAATTATTGGAAAGATCACTTGTCTCATGGTCATCCAAGAAGCAAAATAGTATTGCACTATCTACCGCTGAAGCCGAATACATCGCCGCGGGTAGTTGTTGTGCACAAATCTTGTGGATGAAGGCAACATTGAAGGATTTTGGAATCAATTTCAATAATGTGCCATTGCTATGTGACAATGAAAGTGCCGTGAAGCTAACCAACAATCCGGTTCAACATCAAAGAACAAAGCATATTGATGTTCGCCATCACTTTATTAGAGATCATCAACAAAAGGGTGACATTGCTATTGAGAGTGTGGGCACCGAAGATCAATTAGCCGATCTATTCACCAAGCCACTTGATGAGAAGAGATTTCACAAGCTAAAGAATGAGTTAAACATACTTGACTTCTCCAACATGAGTTGATGCACCCCATATATGACATGCCTCTCCTTTGAGCCCCAAGGTACAATGGGTTAACATGTCATACATTCTATGCTAAGGACTTATTTAGTGCATCTAGTCATAATTTACATGTTCTAGGATCATTCATGAAAATCAAATGGATTTGAAGTTTATATGGTGCCACTATTGTTTCCATGACTTGTATGATCTAGTGGTAGCATATAACTTGTTTAAGTAGCTTGTGATCCTAAGTGTTTAATCTAGAAAACTTGTCTAAATATTTGCTTTAACATGGTGCATGATGACCCTTCTAGTGAGGTGTGAAGAAGCTTGCCCTTGGATCAAACCGAAGTATTTTATTTATGCAAGCAATCTAGGTTGAATCACAAACTTGATCCTCACCCCATATTTCAACATGATAATCTATCTAAAATTGGTCTCTTGTGGTCATTGGCGCCAAAGGGGAAGAAAATATTGTTCACAAAGATAGAACTCAAAGGGAGAGAAGCACAAAGGGGAGAATTAATAAAAGAAGGGAATCAACTAAAATTTTGAGCACACAAGTAGGGGGAGCGAGCTCTTAAACATGAATGTTGCATTTCCATGTGCAATTCATATGTATGATGCATAGTTATGTATTTCTTTTTCTCCGATACATTGCTTGTGTGATGACTTGCTAGTATAATTTAAATGGTGTATTGAGGTACTAGCATGAATAGGAAGTAGTTAGATTTTTCTTGCTCCATGTTTTTCAAAGTGGTACTAGAGCCTTGCTTATAATGTTGATCTCACGAGGTTTCTAGTTATGTTTGTGTTTTTCCAAGTGGAATCTAACTACACAAGGTGCTAAGATGGTGTTTATCGCTACTCCGATGGTATCACGCTTCAAAGGTCTATAATCTTAAACACTTAGCACCTATTGGTAGTCAATGCTCCTATATTTTCTTATCTAACATGTATGCTTCTAAAATCCAAACATATAGCATACATGTAGGGGGAGCCATTGCTATCAATTTGAATTCATGATCATATGTCCATAATTCTTACACATGGTAATATACTTGGACAATGTGACATGGGTTCAATCAAAATTTTATCATAACATCTTTGTGAAAGGGTTGTCACCAATTACCAACAAGGGGAAGATTGAAAGTCCTATGTTTGGTGTTGGTAATTAGTGACAATGCCTAAGTACTAATCCTATGCCTAAGTTGTATATAGCGTATGAGGATTAGTACATTCCAAGGTTGGAAGCAAGATGGACATGGTGATCATGATGGCCACACTTAGATTTAGACGCAACCCTACGTGATCAAGGCAAAGGTATATGCTTAAGGGTTGTGTTTTAGTAACCAAGACACCTAGTGGGTGTGGTTACATTATAGGATAGTTAGCCGTACTATAAAGAGGGGAATGACGCGGCTATTGAACTCCTAAGTGCCTCTAGGTATGCATTTCATAATCATATGCATTTGGATAGAACTAATATCGCCTCGAAAAATGATTATGAAAATGCTAACACACTCACACATGACGAGATCACTTGGTGGTGTTAGCACGCTTGCGAAGGCGATGGAGTTTGAGTGGTAGTGAGGGTTTAGGACCGGAAAAGAAACGGAGGCGAACGGAGGTCACAGAGGTGACCGGACGCTGAACCGGACGCGGTCCTTGCATGACCGGACGCGTCCGGTCAGTGTTCAGTGTCTGCGCATTTTTTAGTTCATCCGGTCACTGATGATCGGACGCGAGGCACGTCCGGTCACTGATGATCGGACGCGTCCGGTCGTTCAGGGAGCTTACTGGACTGTAACCGGACGCTAGCACTGTCGCGTCCGGTCATGTTTCTTCAGCGCGTCCGGTCGTTGTTTCGTTGAGCGCTGCTCAGGCGACCAGTGCGTCCGGTCATTCGCGGGACCAGCGCGTCCGGTCATTCGCAGCGCGTCCGGTCTGCGCGATGAGCGCGTCCGGTCGTTGCTTCGCAGTTAGCCGTTGGGTGACCGGCGCGTCCGGTCGTTTGGACCAGCGCGTCCGGTCAGTACTTCACGAGTTAGCCGTTGGGTGACCGGCGCGTCCGATCAGTTGGACCAGCGCGTCCGGTCAGCACGATTTCGGCTGTTTAAGTTTCTAATGGCTCTATTTGAAGGGGTACGTCTATAAATACTCGTTGGCTGGCTCAAGGCTCTCTCTCGATCATTTGACATACTTGTGAGCACTTTGAGCTAAGCAACTCCCCTCCCACTCATCTCTCTTGCTTCTTTGCATATTCGAAGTGAGATTGAGTGATCCAAGTGCATTTGTATTGTGAGATAGCATCTAGTTGGCACTTGGTGGTTGATTTGCTGCGGGATTCTTGTTTCTCTTGGTGGTTGCCGCCACCTAGACGGTTTGGAGCAGCTTGGAGGCATTGGCAAGAGTTGGTGATTGTTCTTGGCCACCTCCGGTGATTGTGAGGGGTTTGTGCCTACCTCGACGAAGCGCCAAAGGCAACGTTAGTATATTGCTTCGTGTCATTGCAACCTTTTGCCATTTGGTAGGTTCTTGTGGCGCCTTTTGAGAGGCTCGATGTGTGACCGATTAGCCACCGAACCACGTGGTGAAGAGGGACACAATGGGGACTAGCGTGTCGGCAAGCACGTGAACCTCAGGATAAATCTTCGTGTCATCATTCTTATTGTGTTTGATCGATCCTGGTGGTTGTATTTTGTGGTATTTATCTCTTGATCATATTGATTGGTTGGCTCTATACTTCGCCCCTCGGTGATACCCTCCTAACTCTCTCTTGTATTAATTTCTTAGTTACCTTGCTAGCTTGTTAGTGTAACTCTTAGCTTGAGTAGCTAGCTAGCTTTAGTTATAGTTAAATTGTGTGGTTTGACTTGTGCGGTTGAGTACAAATATACTAGAATTGTGAATTGGTTAGGTGGCTTGCAAACACCCCGTAGGCTAAGCAAAACTCGCATCTCGCTATTTGTTTTATTGATAAACTTGTTTAGCTTGTCTTTGTAGAAATTTTTAATAGGCTATTCACCCCCTCTAGCCATCAAGACCTTTCACCCGCGCGCCCGGCCGTGCCGTGCCCCGACGCCCCAGCCCGCCTGCCCCGGCGCCTCGACCATGCCGCGGCCCGCCCCGGCGCCCGGCCGCGCCGCGCCCCTGCTCGCCCGTCCCGGCGCCCCCACCGTGCCCCGGCCCGCCCACCCCGGCGCCCCAGCCGCGCTGCGCCCCGCGCACCAGCCCGGCCACGCCACGCCCTGGCTCCCCGCAGTGCCGGCGCCCCGCAGGCCCGGCCCCCCCGCGCCTCGCAGCCTCGTGGCCACCCCGGCTCCTCGGCAGCCCCTACGCCCCGGCCCCCGTAGCCCCAAGGCAGAGAGGCGTGGGAGCAGGACAAGGAAAGGAGGAGAAGGGAGAAGGAGGGAGAAGGAAGAAGAAGAAGGGAGAAGAGAGAAGGAAGAAGGAAGAAGGAGAAGGAGAAGGAGAAGGAAGAAGGAGAAGGAGAGTAAGGAGGAAGAGAGAAGGAGAGAAGGTGAGGAGGTGCCTCGACCGTCTTCTTGGCGTCTACGTTCCGTCGACACCTACACCGTCGTCGAACCGGCTACAAGAGCAAGGTATATTAACCCCTTCACTACTTGTCAGCCTTCGTGTCGTTGTGATGTCGGCCTTCGTGCCGCTGTGGTAATCGGCCTTCGTGCCGCGGTGGTTATCGGCCTTCACGCCGTTGTGATGTCGGCCTTCGTGCCGCTGTGGTTATCGGCCTTCGTGCCGTGGTGGTTATTGGCCTTCACGCCGTTGTGGTTATCGGCCTTCATGCCGCGGTGGTTATCAGCATTCGCGCCGTTGTTTTTTGCAGGTTTCGGAACCTCCCCGTGTAAGGGAGGTGCTGCCAGAATTTTGAGTGGATACTAACCTTTTTTATCCTTTGTGTAGGATCACCTGTGGGAGGTACTCGGTGACTCCGATCGTCTTCGTGGGCGCTGCAGGTCTTCCTACACCGCGTCGACTCTCCACTGCCCTGCTACTCGCCTTTGTGCCGCTACCCTAGGTATAATTCACCTCTCATCCTTATAGTAGTTTTAGATTGCACAGCCAAGTTAGGCGTCTCCCGTCCGAAAGGGATACGCGTTCGTTGGTATGCTGATCAGTGCATATCTGCGACAGTATCTCTTTCGGATTGTCCATGTTTTTTGGACAACACGCGGATGCGTAGATGGGTTAGCTTCCATGTTCCGCTCCCATTCGAGTCAGAGTTTCGGCCACACCTTTCTGTTGTTCTCCGGATACACACTCTCCCCGCCGGGACGTGTATCGGGAGAACAGCGGGGAGGTGCTGCCGAAATTCCGTCTCGGACGGGAGTGGAGCATGGAAGCTAACCTCATCTATGCATTTTCGGGTGGGATTAGGACCTATCCTTCACCTATTAGATGGTAGGAACGCCTTGTAGATGCAAATGATGGTTTTATTACTCGCTTACATTGGCGCATAATAGAGGATGGATGACCGTGAGTGGATGTACACTGGCTGGACAACTAAGAGGAAGAGCGATGAATGGGTTAGGGGGACCAATAATTTCCTAGAGCAAGCATTTGGGCTGGCTGCTCAAGGGTCAGATCGGACATTGTGTCCCTGCAAAGAGTGTAAGAACCAAAAAAGAAAAGTACAGAGGGAGGTCTACAAAGATCTTTTCAAGTACGGAATTGTGGAAAACTACAAGAGGTGGATCTTCCATGGTGAAGCAAAAGCGCGTATTAGAGAGGAGGAGGTAAGAGCACGCCTCGAGGAGTATGATGGAGATGCTGGGTTGGCCGACATGGTGGTAGACTATAACGAGGCACATGGCAATGAAGGATTGATGGAGAAGGATCCAGAGGAAACCGCAAAGGCTTTCTATGAAATGATGTCTTCGGCGCAGAAGCCCCTTCACGAGAAGACAACAATGTCGCAACTAGATGTCGTTGGTCGCCTTCTAGGGTTGAAGTCGCAGTTGAGCCTGAGTCGAGATGACTTCAATCTCATGTTGACAGTTTTGGGCACAATGCTTCCGAAGGATCACACGCTGCCGAAGAACACGTACGAGTCAGTGAAGCTCCTCCGTGCACTTAAGATGTCATATGAATCGATCCATGGTTGTCCTAATGGGTGCGTCCTATTTAGGGGAGAAGATCTAAAGGTTGCAACGCACTGTCCAAAGTGTAAGGCCTCTAGGTATGTGGAGGTAGATGGTGGTGCTGGCAAGAAGGTGGAGTCTAAGATCCCCAAGATGATCATCCGGTACCTTCCACTCACCCCGAGGCTCCAACGGATGTTCATGACAGAGGAGTCCACGAAGCAGATGACATGGCACAAGGATGGCAAAAGATACAGTGGCAAGATGGTACACCCATCGGATGCTGAGGCATGGCAGTACTTTGATATGCAGTATCCTGACAAAGCTAAGGACGCTCGGAATGTACGTGTAGCCATAGCAACAGTTAGGTTCAACCCGTATGGAACACATGCAGCCCCGTACACTTGTTGGCCCGTATTTGTGATCCCCCTCAATCTTCCCCCCGGCGTCATGTTTGAACCGAAGAACGTGTTATTGTCACTGATAATACCTGGACACCCAGGCAACAATATGGGTGTGTTCATGCAGCCACTGTGGGATGAATTGGAACATGCTTGGGAAAAGGGGGTACTAACATACGACCGAGCTACAAAGAAGAACTTCACAATGCATGTGTGGTATCTGTATTCAATGCATGACTTCCTGGCGTATGGCATATTCTGTGGGTGGTGTGTTCATGGAAAGTTCCCTTGCCCAGTATGTATGGAATCTGTGATGTTCACCTGGCTGAAGAAGGGTGGCAAGTACTCTTCGTTTGATAAACATCGTCAATTCTTGCCTGAGAACCATGAATTCAGACGAGACACCCAACACTTCACTAAAGGAGTTGAAGTCACCGACCCTATTCCTAAGATTAAGAGCGGTGCCCAGGTCCTTGTCGAGTTACAGGCTCTCAAAATCGATAAAGACACCGGTGGTTTTATTGGGTACAATCAGGAACACATGTGGACCCATATATCAGGCTTGACTAGGCTCCCCTACTTCAAGGACCTTCTGCTTCCACACAACATCGATGTGATGCACACAGAAAAGAATATCGTCGAGGCACTTTGGGGAACCCTCATGGACATAAAACAGAAGTCAAAGGACAATGTTAAGGCTAGACTTGACGTGGAGGTGATCTACGATAGACCAAAGCTAGTGATGAGGACCCCTGCGCCGGGCAAGAATTGGAGAAGAGGGCCAGCCGATTACATCCTGAAAAGGAGCGATAGGAAGGAAGTGCTAGAGTGGATGAAGACTTTACTGTTTCCTGATGGGTATGCGGCGAATCTGAGTAGGGGAGTAAACCTTAAGACTATAAAAGTCTTAGGGATGAAGAGTCATGACTTCCACATATGGATTGAGCGACTTCTTCCTGCGATGACCCGTGGATACCTCCCCGAGCCAGTTTGGCGCGTTCTGGCAGAGTTGAGCTATTTCTTCCGTCAGCTTTGTACCAGGGAGTTATCTCGAGAAGTGATTCGTGACCTAGAGCGTCTTGCACCGCTGCTGATTTGCAAGTTGGAGATGATCTTTCTACCCGGCTTCTTCCTGCCAATGCAGCATGTGATCTTGCACCTACCGCGTGAGGCACGGCTGGGGGGTCCTGTGCAGGCCCGTTGGTGCTATCCAATCGAAAGGTGTCAAAAGATTCTTTGAAAAAAGTGTAAAAATAAAGCCAAAATTGAGGCTTCCGTGGCAGAGGCAGCAAGAGTGGAGGAGGTGTCGAACTTCACAAAGGCGTACTATACCGACAACCTTCCAAACATGAACCCACTCCCTCATTACAATGAGGACGAGAATTTATCGACCCTGAGCCTTTTCATGGGGCAACTCGGAAGGGGAAGCGCAGGTACCCCTAATACATTGCAACAACATGAGTTTCGCACTATCACGCTCTACGTGTTGTTGAACCTTGAAGAAGTGGTTCCTTATCGAAAGTAAGTTCTCAATTCTGGACTTGTTACATACGTAGTCAATATCCTCCATCTATCGGTCTGACCCCCTTCATCTCTTGTTTTTTAGAGAGTTTTTTAAGGAATACTGGCGAAGGAATATGACTCCTACCGTCCAACAAGAAGATGATTTCCTCAAAAATGTCAGGCCCGATTTTATTTCATGGTTCCGTACAAAGGTACCATCAAACTTACCTCGTTCCAACTTTGAGATTCCAATTTGCACCTAGGAGCGAGTAATGTAATGCTCTACCTGGCCTCACCTTGCAGGCATGCACAGATAAGGAAATGAGTCCTAAATTGAAACAGGTTGCCTGCGGCTGCAGTAGTAGGGTGAATGCATTCACCGTTTATGATGTCAATGGCTATCGCTTTCGCACGAGAAGCCAGGAGGAGAGTCGGCCCGGTCGAAAGACCACATGCACAGGAGTTTATACGCCCGACAACGATGGTGTCAACTATTATGACATAGTGGAAGAAATATACGAGCTCGAGTTCCCGGGCCCCAAAGCTCTAAAACCAGTCGTCTTCAAATGTCATTAGTTCGATCCTAATGTCACGAGAAGAGCCGAAGACATTGGACAAATTGAAATTCGACAAGATTCTATCTATAGTGGAGATGATGTCTATATTGTGGCTCAACAGGCCACACAAGTTTATTATCTTCCATGGGCGTGCCAAAAAGACGAGAGGCTTAAGGGATGGTACCTTGTGCAATTGGTATCGCCGCGTGGTAAAACGCCTGTCCCAAACGATGATGATTACAACTTCGACCCGACCACTGTTCCCACCCTTCGTGAGGTTCATCGATCGAACAGCACGACCTCCTCGGATGTCCCCATACAACCTTGGCGGCCAAGCTCTACGCAGATGATGGCGGCGGTTCAGGTAACTATTTGTCGTTCATTGGTTTTACATATGTAGCTTTCCTTATGCATTGTTTCAACATTGCGGGTGTAATATTGTAGTCCCAGCTGGCCGAGTTGCGGGCCCAACAGGCGGCCCAAGAGGAGGCCCATCGGCAGCAGCTGGCGGCCCAACAGGAGGCCCATCGCCGGCAGTTGGAGGCTATCTAGGAGCACTCGGCGCGTCAGATGAAGGAGTTTGCTAGCTTCTTTCACGGCCTAGAGATCTCTGGTTTCAGATGTCCTCCGTTTCCTTCCGTGATCTTCGCTCCACCACCTGTTCTCAGTCCACCCCCTGTTCCTAGCCCTTTAGGGACTCCAGTGAGTTTCTAGCAGTCTTTGTATTGTTTTTCGCTTGTGCGGCCATCCCACAGGTACTAATGAGATTGCTTCTCCTCTGTGTAGCCACTGTCGGCAGGTTCGAACCTGACTCCACATGGCCTTTCTCCAGGCCATGTGGGGCCGGTTGCCCCTCAGCCACAGCTCTCGTGGCCAGGTGGCGTTCCTCCTAGGCCTACTCAGGAGGGGGGCTCCGGGTGGGCTAGCGACTCTCTGTCTGCCCACCAGATCGGATCCGGGTGGGTGTACAACAGCGCGCCGCAGGTTGGACCATCCGCGTGGCCTTCGTGGCCAGCTGGGAGCTCTTCACACTATGGTGGCGACGGGTCGCAAGACGCGTGACTGCCTATGTGGTTCTTCTACTTTGCAGGATGTTTGATGTTGGTTTTGCACACCATGTTGGATGTTTGATGTTGGATGCTCGATTAGTATGATTTGTTGGATTATGGACTTGTTGGACCCCTTTGTTATGAATTATATATGCTATATATGTGGATTTGTGTGATATATATATGGATCTGTGTGATATATTTGAATTTGTTGCTGTGATGCAAAACAGAAAAAACAGATCAAAAATTTACTTATTCCAGCTTTGCCACCTGCCACGTGGAAAGCAGGTGGCAAAGCTGGAATCTCAGAAACCATGGCAGCTTTACCACCTGCCAATCAAGGCAGTCGACAAAGAATCCTTTGCCACCGGCCAATAAAGGCAGTCGGCAAAGAATTTCTATTCTGAAAAAAATTAAAAAATCATTTGCCACCTGCCAATCAAGACAGTCGGCAAAGAATTTCTGTCCTAAAAAAATAAAAAAAAACCTTTGCCACGTGCCAATAAAGACAGTCGGCAAAGAAATTATGTTCTAAAAAAATTAAAAAAAGTCTTTGCCGACTGCCGCGTGGCAGTCGGTAAACAAAACGCGCACCGTCATCTCACGACGGCGTACGTCTCCTTTGCCCACTGCCGTGTTGACAGGTGGCAAAGCCTTTGCCGACTGCATTCCACGTGGCAGGCGGCAAAGTTTTCTTTGCCGACGAATTCTTTGCGACCTCTTCTTTGCCGACTGCCACGTGTAATGCAGTCGGCAAAGCCTTTGCCACCTGTTTTAGTGCCTTCAGTCGGCAAAGGGGGGCATTCCTGTTGTGCAAGGTGCCCCTGAAAGTCAACGAACAAATGTCGTATCGACCGTTTTCGTTTTCTATATTATATACAGTGTTCGTTTGTCTAAATTTAACTAAAAATAAAAAAAGTTATCATTTTCAGTTAGTTTCACAACTATTTTTTGTACTCATTAATTACTAAAAATATATAAAAAAAATCTCGTACGTTTTCTATATTATAGTGCTATTTTTGACCCTTTTTTACTATTTTCACACCTAATTCGACTGGCCGAGACTGCGGCAGCGGGGAAGCACAGAAGCCCAGACAACCACATAGGAGTAGTATATATTAACAGATGCATAGAGCCATGGAGGTTCAAACACACAGGCTCTGATTGGAGCCAATCCAACATTATAGCACTGATTACTCGCTAGGCATCATAGTGATAGCCTGATAGGTCATGCTTGGGTGCCTTTAACCTGCATGAGATTAAACAGTTGTTTGCACGAAAGGGTATGGAAAATGTTGTCGTCATTTTGTCCAAGCTTGTCAAACTTGTCAGCAAGCAAAACTTGATAAGTCCAAATTGCCTAGTCTTCTTCAGCCTTTATCGGCGTGTCTACTTTGCAATTTATTTCTTTACATTTCATGGAAGAACACTAGTGTTGGTGTGACCAAAGCAATTCTTATAATGTTCCTAAGTTACACGGGCTCCCTTCAACCATTGTGTACGACAGGGACCCAATTTTCGCTAGTTACCTATGGACAAAGCTCTTTAAATTGCCTGATGTACATTAAAGATGGGTTCCGCTTATCAACCTCAGTTGGATGGTCAGACTAAGAAGGTGAACCAATATATGGAGAAGTTCATGTCTTACTTTGTTAATGCTTGCCCTTCCAAAGGGATTCACCGGTTGTCGTTACATGAGTTTTGGTACAACTCTATCCACTATTCAGCTATTGGTTGCTCACATTTTCGAGCATTATATAGTTTCCCTCCCCACATTTTGGAATTTCTGCAACTAACTCAGTTTCTGTACCTGAACTCTATGCTTGGATCAGGACCGTCAAATTATGCCTGCTCTCATTAAGCAACATTTTGAGTGTACCAAGCTGCGGATGAAGAAACAAGCTGACAGGAATCATTGCGAACGGCACTTTCAGATTGACAGTCTGGTTTTGCATAAACTCCACCCATATGTGTAGTCTTCGCTTGCTTCTCATGCAAGTCAAAAGCTTTTCAAAACACTTTGGGCCGTCCCAGATTCTAGCTAAAGTGGGACAAGTCAGGCCTCGTTCGTTTTGGCCTGGAACGGCCCGGAATGCGGCCTATTCCGGCCGGATCAATTTGGCTCGATTCGAAGTCATGTCAGACTAGAAATGGCCATTCAGTTAGATATAGCCCGGAATGAAAACTGGTCGATCTGGGCCTATTTTCTCCCTTCTATGGCCGGAATGGAAACGGGCCATCGTATGTCTAGAATAGAAACGGGCCAGGTTTGAGTGAACCTGCAGGACCACTTGATCCGGCCTAGGAATAAAAACAGACCCGTTTTAAACGTGAAACAACCGAACGAGACCTCAATTATAAGTTGGAGCTTCCTTTTCTTCATCTTCCATCCACTCGGTGTTCCACCGCATCTCATCTGAAGCCTTGGATGTCCTAACAAGTAACAAGGTGTGATTGGTTCTATCCCTGATGACATTAAGCCGGCCCTTACACAGTTACACGTTCCTAAACGTGTCTTGTAGAAACGTTTAGCACATCATTGGTTATTTCCGGTTTAAGTGTTGATCAAGTGGTCCGGTGGAGATCTGGAGGCTGTGTAGCAACAGTTCTCTTTTGTGCCCACCTAGGGTCAAGCGATGTCTCGAAACGGGGTAATGTCAGCAGTTTTGAGCATGAACAGGCAAGTCAAGGCATGCGGGATGGTTCGGCGCCGGGACTAGTTTCATGAAGAGGAGGCCCAACAATCATGTCTTGGGTTCCCAGTGGCTTAATAGTGTGCTTGCATGCATGGACAGAGCAAGACCCATGTAATTGAGGTGTCGTAGCTGTTAAATAGTAGGGCGAGTTTAGACAGAAGGCATTGGATGCTTCAATCCTTAGTTCTTCAAACTATCCCCCACCTTTTGCTATGCCCTTCCTTTCTCCCTTCTTCCAAATCCTAGTACACCTCTGATTGTAACATTGAATGAATGATGAATATGATTCCTAGTACCTCTGATTCTAACATTGAATAAATGATGAATGTGGTATGTTCCCACCATGAAGTCTGCTCTGTGGAGTGAGGTCCTCCTACCCCGACGTCTCGTAGGCACTTTGTTGGCTGGGCCACCTCCGTGCTCTCTGTTGACGTCGTGTTTGTTGTGGAATATATGCTATTCATTCATGTACTATACGTATCTAGGAAAAAAAAACAGAATGTCTTATAATTTGAAACAGAACAGAGCAAGTAGAAAATATCAGAACCCGATACTTAAGAACATAACCACATCAAGGGCTGCCTGCACAATTGGCTAAACTTTAAGAATCATACGGGTTCGATCTCACACATTTTTCAAAACCGAGGTTCGAGCCCAATATCTAAAATAAAACGAAAAACAGAAGGGAAACCGAATCCAATATATCTGATCAAACTCTAATCACTTAATCAGGACCAAACAGCCATAGATCATCATTGTTAACTCAGATGACTCAGCTGTATGGATAACAATCTTCCTTTTTATTCCTATACAAGCATTTTCTAGTTGTAGATGAGTTGCACAAGCAGATTGTAGGCAGCAACAGTACTGATTTGTGCCCCAGACTTAGAATCCAAACAGAAAAATCACATACCAGGGTCCAGGGGGTACAAAAATACAAGTTATATGTAACCAAGAGCATGAAAATGATTGCCAACCCACAATCGAGAGGTTAAAATGGACGCACAAACAATAGTTTAATTTATTACCAAGTCAAAATTTCTTGAAAGAATACCGACATGACTCCCTCGTGTACTACAGGCCACGAGTTCCATCCAATTCTTGCGACGCACACACACACACACACAACAGCTACAGGCACCATACCATCCGTTCAACAACATATCTCGCCCACTTTTTAGGACAACCTATAACCTTCTCACCTGACGCTACTATGCTCACCGGACCAAAACCTTTGTTTCCCGTCAGAGGGGACACATCGGAGGGGAGCTCTCTAGCTCACTAGCTGCTGGTTGCCATACATCGGGTACGCGCCATACGCTGCAGCGTACATGTTTGGGTGTGGCACCGGGGAGGCATAGCCATATCCGCCATAGAATGGTGTGCCAAAGTACATGTTGTTCCTCCTGTTGCCGGAGTCACCCCTCGACTGGAAACAGAAAAGGAAATGGGTGTAAGGGGAGCAAGGAAGCAAATGGTTTCACAAAAGCATTATACCTTTCACCGTTGTGAGGAATTATAAATATGTCAAAAAATATGCAATGCTAAACAGAAAAAGTATCAACTCATGCTTTGGTATATATAGATGGATGGTATTAAATACACATACACCTGTGCTGACAGAAAACAATTATTCTGTGTAAGAGATCAGAATGCCCAGGGCCACCTTATTGCTGCTTAAAATGTGCTACAAGATGCAACCATATTTAACCTTTTGTTTCCGTTAGGATTGTAGGAACATAATTGTGTACTCACATACAACTGTGGTAAGCTAGTTGCAATCAAGGTTACAATTTTTCAGACAACTGGTTTTAGTCTTAAAGGTAAAAGGAGAATTATGGAGCAGATTGATCAAGTTAGTTTGTTCGAGAGATAATAAGTGGAGAGTGGAACAACATCCAGCAAACTCCTGAGAGTTAGCTTATTCCTCCACCCAACCCAATAAATGAAACTGATGGTGGTGAGAGGAAACGCAAAGGCTAATGAACATTATGGTGAACACAATCTTACATGTGAGAAGGTTAGTTTTGAGGCACATCCAAAGTTAGGGTACTCATTAATTTACCGAATTGTAGTTAAGTTAGCAAACCTAACTATTGCAATGCTACAATTTAACAAAAACTGATTGGGTCAGCGGAAACTGATACTATAACAAGCAACTACAGAGGACGGGTGGATAACCCGGTAGCTAACAGAGATAGAATTGGAGCTAGTCAGCTAGTGCCTTGGGTCCGAATCTCATTGGCCACGCAATCATTAGAGTTGTGGGCAGGCCGGATGGGGAGTTCAAACCTTGGTTCCCATATTTCAAGGTAGGGCTGGGGGTGAGTGTAATCTAGCTTCTGGCCCCTATAACAAGTGATTACACAGAAAAAATAGTCCTCACCAAAGGGGTGGGGTGGGGTGGGGGGGGGGGGGGGGGGGAGGGGGGGGGGGTTGGGGGGGAGGGGGGTGATGGGGGGAAGAAAACAGAGGAAGGCAATGTCAAGCATAACAAACCTGCTTATGCGATGGGCTGCGGCCCCATGAAAGGCGAACTGCCTGCTTTCCAATGAGTGATCCATTTAATCCTTGTAGTGCTTCTTCAGCATCAGTTCTAGAAGAATAGTCGCACGGGTTAAACATCACTTCAGCAAAGTTATGGACAAAAATAAATAGGAAATCATGTAAATGCTTCAGGTACATACCTGCTAACAAATTGAACAAAGCCACATTGCTTTCCTAGAGGAATTTTCACAGAGGCAAGATCACCATATTTGGCAAAGGCTTTTCTAAGTTCATCTTCACTGACATTGGGGTCAAGCCCACCAACATATACCTAAAGAAGGGTGACAACTACAGATTAAAACTATAAAGTTAAAGGTGACAAACACCACAGGAAAAGAGTACCACGAACCGTTCTATTAGAAGAATCGCCATCTGAATGACCAGGAGTCGAGGAGCCAGAATCTCCTGAGTACAGTAGTCATCAAGTTCAGAAAAACTAGAGATTACATGAAAGAACATGAGCAATGTCATGGTACATAACACATAACATGCTCTTGGAACATTAACTAGGTTTAGATTGACTATCCAGGGAATAACATATAGTTATTCAAGGAGTAACTGACTAACTGTAGAGGGTTTGTGCCAGTTTAGTACAAGCAGTGCTAGCTCCACAACAACAACAACAACAACAACATAGCCTTTTGTCCCAAGCAAGTTGGGGTAGGCTAGAGATGAAACCCAAAAGAGACGAGAAACAGGGAGACACATAAAGGGACATAAAGGGCACAAGACAAAAGATGTCACGGTTCAGGCACGTTGATTGCTAATCTCCAAGCGCTCCTGTCCATAGCTAAATCCTTGGGGATATTCCACTCCTTAAGATCTCTCTTAACGGACTCGTCCCAAGTTAGTTTAGGTCGACCTCTACCGCTCTTTACATTATCGGCCCGCTTTAGAACTCCACTACGCACCGGCGCCTCAGGAGGCCTCCGTTGGACATGTCCAAACCATCTCAACCGATGTTGAATCAATTTCTCCTCAATTGGTGCCACCCCAACCCTATCCCGAATATCGTCGTTCCGTACTCTATCCCTCCTTGTGTGCCCACAACACCAACGCAACATACGCATCTCCGCTACACTCAATTGCTGGACATGTCGCCTTTTTGTAGGCCAACACTCAGCACCATATAACATCGCCGGACGAATCGCCGTCCTATAGAACTTACCTTTCAGCTTCTGAGGCACCCTTTTGTCACAGAGAACGCCAGAAGCTTGACGCCATTTCAACCAGCCGGCTGAAATTCTATGCCTAACATCTCAGTGCTAGCTCCACACTGAAAATTTTTCATGCACTAGGTTGTTTTCCTGATACTATTCATCAATTTCAACAGGCTACATATTTGGCACTCAAAAGAACAAAGTACGCATAGATAAATCGCAGAGCGGTAAATTGGAGGAAAACATGGCTCTATGGTTAAGAGGTGAACAAAATACAGGATATCTAGCCTTGCAGGCTTGTGACACAAAACCACAGGATTCATGGTCCGAATGTATCAAGATGCATCAACTATATGAAATCCACCTGAGGTAAGAAGAGGATCACCCAAGTAACAACCATATCAGCAGGCCAAGGAAGAGAATGAGCACTTAGTAGACTGGTGCTAGCGATGAGGCCACAGCCATCCAATCAGATAGTGGGATTTGCCTAAGAATCGGATATTTTTTCAGAACACTGTAGCCATAGAAACCAGGGTCACATACCACAAGCCAATATACCGGAAGTTTTTTATAGTTACAACCATAAAACATGTGTTTCAGTAATTCACTTTTTAATATCATCAGAACTTTGGGAAGTACAAACTAGTTAGGACTCAGGAGGATGAAACAGATGATTTGGCAACTTTAGTCTCCTAGGAAGTGAAAAGGAAAAAAGAAGCAAAGTGAATTTCGAGTGTGTTAGCAGTGGTTTTTTTTGCCAAAATGCAGTCATGAATTCAGTCATCAATAAAATAAAACCCAGATCATCACCCAGAATGAAAGATGGTTAGACACCTCTGGTCAGGTACATGCTGCTGAGTCGTTCGGGCAATCTGTTTGGCCCGTCTATACTTTAAAAGAGAACCACTTAATAATGGTTAGAACCTCTTAATCAGAGAAGGTTGGTATGCAATATGTATAGAATTATTCAAATGATTCCTATAAAATACAGTTCAACAAATGACATGGTGACACGAGAACTTGACTGGATTGGTGACCAGGAAGGTCAGAATCATTGCATTCCATAAAAAATCAAATTGAGGAATACTCCCGCAAGTCGAGTTTTTAAGGCGTGACAGGTACAAAAACGAATACCAATACGGGGCAATCAATCGTTGCGCTCGTGGATACCAGTAACTCCCTAACTGGTGTCGGTTTCAAGTGCCACATTGTACTCCACAGCGGTTAGCGTCCAGCAATTTCGCATGGATGCATGCACGGCTAAAGGATTCAGTTTCCTTTTAATTGCAACTCCATAGTGATCACCATGCAAACAGTCCTTTTATCATGACCCCATCTCAAACGGCATGCAACCGCCTGTTCGGTTTCCATCCTGCGAACTAACCATGCCTTGGTATCCAAGTTACGCTTAATATTATGGACTTTAGCACACACACACACACACACACACACACACACACACACAAAAACTCAAAGACACATTAGAAACTGGACAGCAGTCACAAAGATTCCAGATTGAGGGGGTCAAAAAACAGGGTCGAAGAATGTGGTACGGTACTTGTGAGAGGTTTTTACATGCCAGGGTCGAAAATGACCCCGCGTACCAAGGTCAGGGTCAACGTTCCCAGGTCGAGGGTCGGCCTTCAACCCTAGGGTCTAGGGAGTAGCTAAACCATTCATAGCATAAAATATTTGACAATCTATGGTTGAATGAAAAGATGCTACAGCATTTGAGATTGTGGAACAACAATAGAAGATGGGGATACCTGAAGATCTTCTGGGAGTCGCGGGTCCTATACGAATTGGCCTAGTAGAGCAATATACACCATTCATTTCAGACATTGCATGAGATTTGTCGTTGTCATCTCCAAACCTAACAAATCCATAGCCCCTAGAACGGCCTGTGTTTGCATCAATAATAACTTTAGCTCCTTTCACCGAGCGGTACTTGCTAGAGAAAAGCTCCAGCAGCATTTCATCAGTAACATCAGCAGCTAGATCACCAACAAATATCGAGTGATCAGAAGCTACTTCAGATCGCTTTTCACCCATGCTATATGATGCCCAGTTCAACTTAAATGCCCGGTCAGTGTTTGGCATCACATGACCAGTAAAGTTCTGAAGAGCCTTTTCTGCTGATGCATGAGAAAAGAACTCAACAAATCCATACCCCTCTGACTGTCCTGTTTGCCTATTGCGGATAACTTTTATTGTAACCACCTACAAAAATGTAAGGTAGCAAAAGACAATAAGATTATTAGTTATTAGTTAAAAAGTTCTGGAAGCACAAAAACACAAAAAACAGAAAGAAGAAATAGTAAGTCGTGCCTGATTGGCAGTTAACCTCATCTGTATCTGATAAACATACTTTCAACTATGTTTGAAGAAAGGTTCCTGGTAGCTACTACTACTAGCTAGTACCAAAAAAAAAAAGAATAGATACAAGTCACTTTGTCCATTTATCTCTGCTCCTGAAGAGGCATTGTATCAGTACCCCATCACAGGGACCTATAATCAGGCATCTTTTCTCTTCCTGTCAACATCAGTGAGTATATCTTGTCAAAAAAAAAAACCATCAGTGAGCATACCCCGAAAAGGATAATTGGCCCAAGGCTGAAATTATTGCTTCCTTTTGCTCCTCTAAAAGTTATTCTACTGATACAGGATCCACCAAAGTGAAGAAGCTAACTTGGCCCATTCAAAATGTTTATTACTTATCAAGAATCAAGACCGTTTCCTCCAAGTAAGTTATATGCATAAATCCTACAGGAGGTCGGCACGTTTGTCACCTCGCATACACCAATTCCAAGGGAATAAGATGACCCCTTCTTCTATAGAAAAAAAAGGCATACCCAAAAAAAAACATTTTAAAGCTATTACACGGCTCTAAACCAAAACAGGAGATACTAAGGGGCTGTTTAGTTCCAAGAAATTTTGCAAAATTTTTCAGATTCCCTGTCACATCGAATCTTTAGACACATGCATGAAGCATTAAATATAGATAAAAAATAAAACTAATTACACAGTTTAGACGAAATGGACGAGACAAATCTTTTAAGCCTAATTAGACCATGATTGGACAATATTTGTCAAATAACAACGAAAACGCTACAGTAGCGTTTTGCCAAAAATTTAGTTTAGACGAAATGGACAAGACGAATCTTTTAAGCCTAATTAGACCATGATTGGATAATATTTGTCAAATAACAACGAAAACGCTACAGTAGCGTTTTGCCAAAAATTTTGTCATCCAAACTGTGCCTAAATGACCCAACAACAAGAGCATTCCGTCCGTACGGCATTGAATGACCTCGAACTTGGCGCCTTAAGCAACTTTGCAACGTCTGAATTCTAAAAATATGGCACCTTTATGCACCAAGCAAAAATCAAGCGCAGTTCAAGCTTCTATATCAATCTGAGGCAAAAACACACAAATCAACGCACGGAAATGGTACAAATCTAGCTGTATTCATGAGATCCAGTACGGAGGAGTCCGGATCGGGAGAGAAAGCAAACCTCGCCGCTGGGCCCGAAGCAGCTGTGGAGGTAGTTCTCGTCCATCCAGTACTGGAGGTCGCCGACCCAAATGGTCTTATTCTCCTCGCACCCGTTCCCGCCGGATCCGGCCAAGGGCGGGGTCGGCGTGCGGCGCCCGGCCGCAGCTTGGGGCGGCGGGGGCGGCCCGGCAGCGAAGTGCTTGGCAAACTGAGGCGGCGGCGGCGGTGGCGCGGCCACCATGGGCGGCGGCGGCGGGTACGGGATGACGACCCACCGTGGCTGCGGCATGTGGTGGTGCGGGTGAGCATGCTGCGGGGGAACGTGGGGGTGGGCGTGCGGGTGGTGAGGCGGCACGGCCGCCTGGGAGTCGGTGGTGGTCGCCGCCATCTGCATCGCCGCCGCAGCCGCCGCCGCCGAGGAGGGTCGTGTGGGGGTTGGAGGGCTCGCGAGGGGTGGAGGGCGGAAAAGAGAGGGAGCTCGCGGTTGGGGTGAGCTGAATATATACGGGGTTAGAAACGGATCTGCGCCGTCAGATCACGGAGTTCGTTATGGTCTTGGCCGTCTGATCGCCAGGGTGGGTGGCTGACGCGTGGGCCGGCGGCATCTGGTCTGCGATTTCGTGGTGAGTGCGTGAGGAAGAGATATTAGAGTTTGGTCTGGCTATTTATTACCACCACTGGTCCTAAATACAGTACTAAAATGGATTATTAGAGTTGTCTAAGTTAATTTTTATAAATTAACTAAATTTATAAAAAAAATATTTATATTTATGCGTCCAGTTGGCGAATGGCTATGGCCATAACATGCATTCATGCTCGTGAAGAAGAAGAAGGAGGGGTAAATTAGAGAAAACACAGGTTAAAGGGTTCGGTTGGTTTCGAAATGGTCCGAGGTTTCCAATGGAAAAATGTTTAGAAAATTAGGATAGAAAACACATGGAGATGGAGAAAATTTAGGGTTGTTATTTATTTTGTTAAGTTTAGCAAGTAAATTATATGAAACACTTGGAGACGCTCTAAGGTTGCTTTGAATAACAAAAAGAAATTATTCCCTTACTTTTACAAAAACTCTTGTTTTGGGTCGAGGTGTCTCACCAATTTTATATCTAATTCTGGGAATATTTTTCCTCTAAAACTAGAGTATTTTCCTTAAGCGGAACGTTAATAAAATTGAATCGTATGAACATTTTTTAGCATGGTATTTACAAAATTATCTTTTTTCTTAACCAAAAGTTTATTTTCCTCGTTAAGAAGACCATTTGATACTGTGAACGATGGATACACAAAATATCAATTACCTTACGTGACTAAGTTTGCTTTCAAGTTGAGTATTATACTTCCAACCTATTAATTTTGTAGGACACTTGTGCGTGGTTTCCAATTAACCAAGGTTATTGTAGTATTTACTTGTATTAAACAATTGATATTTACTCGTAGTGACAATCTGTATTGTAGGTTCTGGTTAGAGAAAGTGAGGAGTGTTTGGATTCCATTCATATAATAACTATTGCACCTCTAAATAATAAATTTGGGTAGATAGTTGGATCCGAATCCAAGTGTTTTGATCTCGTTCTCATTTTTTTACCTCATTCTGTTTTTCTTATGCGATCGAAACAAAAACTTATAACGATGTAATTTGTGATGAATCACTACATAGAAACTCTTAATTAGGCGGGAACATTGTATCAAATTTGCTAGCAAAACTGCATAATCACATCTCTTATCTCTTTGTGCTTCGCTATTTTTGTACCTTTTGTATCTCTACCATTGTCTAGTTATCAGTATTGGTTTTGTTTTTCTTCTTTCATGTGCTTTTTGTTAACACTATTTTCCTATATATTTATATAACGCGCAAAAGTTTGCATAAAGCACGAGAAAGACCGCTTTGTTGGGGTTGAATTGTTTACTTTGTTAATTAGAAGTGGATAAAGGCTTGATTTGGAAGTACATGACGTAAATGAGTTCTATGCTACTTCTTATTTATACCTTGTCGTTCTTTTAACCAATTAAACAGGGGGTACATTTACTTCAATAAAGGAAGTCCACGATTTCTGGTCTGTGCATTTGTAAAATGCATATGTACCCAAGAGAAGAATATAGTATCTCTATATAACTTTATTTAGCAATACGCTCCTATGCTGTAGTATTTAGCATTGTAGTAGTAGCATTTGACCAACCAATTTGATGATTTTCTCGTTATCTTCAAATCGTTATTAACCGCTAAAAATAAATGGTTAATAATAGCATGAGGATATATGTAAGTAATCCAATATTGTGTAATGCCACATCGACTTTGGTGTGTACTCCCTCCGTCCTTAAAAAAAAGCAATTTTCACTTTTTGAAAAAGTTAATTGTTTTGAAGTTTGACTAAAGTTACGCACAAAAAACACTTTTGATACTAAATAAGTACCATAGAATAATTATGGAATGTATTTTACTTTAATAACAAAGCTAGGTTAGAGACATAAATGTTAATACTATTTAATATAGAAATGGTCAGACTCAAGCTAGTTTGGTTGACACAAATCTCATAATTGATAATTGCCTTCTTTTTTGAGGAGGAAGGAAGTATAGGTCTTTGTTCTTTCCAAGTAATCTTAAGAAAAAAACTACCAAGTAAACCTGGAAAAATTAATGGTTCTAGTTAAACGGTATGAAATCACCCTGTGTTATTAACTCGTTATAAAAGTTAGAGCAAAAAAAATCCCTTTCACCTACTAGACGTGGTCTTCCATAATACGAGCGAGATCAACACAGCTACACAGAAAAGAAAAATAGGCCCTTGTTTAGATTGAAGATTTTTTCAACCTGATGAATAGTACCACTTTCGTCTTATTTGACAAATATTGTCCAATCGTAGACCAACTAGGCTCAAAAGATTCATCTCGTGATTTTGAACTAAACTGTGTAATTAGATATTTTTTTTACCTACATTTAGTACTCCATGCAAGCGGCTTAAAATTGATGTGATGGAGAGAGAGTGAAAAAACTTGGAATTTTGAGGTGATCTAAACATGGGCTAGGGCGTGTTTGATGGTGACAGCCAGATCGCGCTTTTCCATTCGGGCCTTGTTCACTTCCCCATCCCAACCAAAAATATTTCCTCTGTCACCCGTCGCATCGAATCTTTGGACGCATGTATGGAGCATTAAATGTAGATAAAAAAGATAACTAATTGTATAGTTTGTCTGTAAATGTTGGGATGAATCTTTTGAGCCTACTTAGTCCATGATTGGACAAATTTTGTCAAATAACAACGAAAGATGCTACAGTAACTTTTCACCTACTTTTCACGAAGTGAACACACCCTCGGCAGCCCCGGCCATGCATGGATGGAATGGAACAAGCAAACGTGCGCTTTGCTTCTGCCGTCCGTGTTGCTTGACTTTTATGCGAAGGCTTCTTCTCGCTCTCCCTCCCGTTGTTGGTGTTGGAAACTTCTCTTCTCCCCCTGGTCCACGGCCGCTTTTCGCGTTCCTCCGAGCGTTTTGGACCGAACCGAACCCACAGGCGAGCGACAGGCCACGGCCAAACGTCCTCTTCGATCGGTGCGGGCCGCGGACGCGGAGCCTTGCCCCGTTCGTTCGGCCGTTCCGAATCCACCAACCGCGATCACGTCGTCGGCTGCGCAACCACCTCTGACCTCGGGATCCAGTCCGCTGGCTGGAGCTGGACCTCGATTCCGCAGCCGATCACGGCTCGTGAATCATGCCGCGCCGCTGCCCCCACGGCCACTGGAGAGGCTGGAGCGGAGACGTTTCACGACGGGACGAGCTGGGAGCGGTTTAACCTGACCCGGACGGGCCAGCCGCTGCCCCCGCGGCAGGAGGCGGAGGAGGAAAGGGCGTCCACGTAGTACCACGTCTGGAGGAGCTCCGTACGGTGATTCTCTGCCCGACGTGTCCCGGTGCGGTGTCGGGGGACCTGCAGCTGCAGGTGGCATGGCAACAGGGTGGTAGGGCATCCAGACAAAACTGCGTCGCCGGCCTTGGGCGCACACGCCATCGCATCTCGCAATCGCAAGCGTGGCCTTTGGGCGCCAGCTCGAGACCGCGGCGGCAGCATCTATCGTTCGCAAAGAGCAAACCAACAAGACCCACCCGCGTCGTGTGCCCAGCTGCCGCACCTGGCCACCCACACGGGATTCCTGTAGCAACAGCTAGTATCTGCTGCCCTTCAATTTTTCAGAGAAATATAATATTTTTGTTCTTCCTTCCTTTCCCACTTGTTTTGGAAGAAAATAGTTTTCTTCTATAGTTCGGGCCATGCGGCTCTCCTGGGCTCAAGGCCCAGTTAAATGTTGCACAGGCCATCATCCGGTTGGCCCTGACTTACTGGCCCGCCGTGGGCCGAATGAACTTGTGGTACTACAATTCGGTGGACTGACCGGTCCTTTTAATAAAAAAAATTGAGCCGTCCAAATTTGACCATCCTGATTCGAAAAAAAAAAACCATCCTAGGGCTTGTTCACTTCCCCGTTCCAACCCAAAATATTTCCTCTTCCACTTATCACATCAAATCTTTCGACGCATGCATGGAGCATTAAATATAGGTAAAAAGATAACTAATTACATAGTTTGTCTGTAAATGTCGGGACGAATCTTTTGAGCCTAGTTAGTCCATAATTGGACAAATTTTACCAAATAACAACGAAAGATGCTACAGTAACTTTTCACCTACTTTTCGCGAAGTGAACACACCCCTAGTTGAGACAAGGGCTGCGCTGCGCACCTTCACCGTTCTTGCATGCAAGTTCGTGGCCTCACGTCCTCGCCCATACGCTGCCGTTAATCCAAGCGGACAGCGGCGCCACAGACCCACAGTGCAGTCTCGAGATGGATGAGTCAGCACGCCACCTGTTCGAAGCTTGTCACAGAGGAGTAACACAGCGCATGCACTGAAAGCAAGCGGCAAACCATGGAATTCAGGGCAGGGCGTGGTATTCACCTTCACCACATCACATGACACGTACCACGCGGTTACATTACATTCAAGTGTCGGACCAACGACTCCTGCTACTATGATTCACTGGTCCTCACGTAGGAGTACGCATGGGGAAAAAAGAAAGAAAGAAAGACTGGAATACTTAGTACACACACATTTTTTAGGTAAGACTACTAGTACACACACATGCCCGTCTCTATTAACGTTACGTACATGCACTGCTGCATGGTCGATCGGCTGCTCCGTGCACGCGGCGCTCCGGCAGACCAACAGATCAACGCGGCGCCGGTGTGCATGCAATGCAATGCATGCATCTTCGCTCCTGCTCGAAGCTGGTTCATCACTTCGCACGGACAAACGCCGCGATCCTGCCGAGGAGCTCCTTGGCCTCCTCCATCTCGGGATCCAGGAGGAAGAAGACGTGACCGACCCCCTCCGACTCCAGCATCTCCACCGCCGCCGTATCGGCCAACAACTCCGCTCGTGCCACACCCTTCTTCGCCTGCGCCACGGCCTCGGCGTACGCCTTACCACGCCACCGCAGGTGGTCTCCCTCGGCCACGCACACCATCACCTTCTCGCACGCCAGGCTCTCCAGCCCCGGGGCGCCCGGTGCCGTCGGGTTCATCCGGGGGTCGTCAACGCCGTCGACCGCGCCGGGGCACACGAACTCCCACAGGTGCTTCTTCCTCCCGCGGCCCTCCGCCTCCGCGCGCTTCGCCCGGGGCCTCCTGTGCTCCTGCTCCCCGCCGATGGGCTCCTTGCCCCAGAACCACGGGTGGATGAGCACGACGCCCCTCAGCCCCGCGCCCTGCTTGACGTCCGGGTGCATGGCCAGGTGGTGGCAGATGTTGCCGCCGGCGCTGTCGCCGACCAGGAACACGCGGCCGAGGTCGCCGTGCGTGGCCAGCCACGTGTCCGTGGCCGAGAGCACCCACTTGAGAGCCGCCAGGGAGTCCTCGTACGCGGCGGGGAGCATGTGCTCCGGCGCGAGGCGGTAGTCGACGGAGACGGCCACGGCGGGGCAGGCGGCGACGAGGTCGTTGACGAAGCGGTGGTACACGCAGGAGCCCGCCGACCCCATCACGAAGCCGCCGCCGTGGAAGTAGACGACCACGGGGAGCTTGTTGCCCTTCTTCTTCTCACCGCCGTCGTCGCCTGAGCTGGTGGCGTCGTCGGGCGGGAGGTACAGCCGCACGAAGGTGGAGGGCGAGAGGGGCACGTCCTTGGACTCGACGCCTGTGGCGGCGTCGTGGCCGGGCAGGTCGAACGGCATGACGAGGGGCCGCTCCAGGCGCCCGCTCCTGTACACCAGGAGGAGCGGGGAGAAGTCGTGGACGACCTCGTTGTCGCCGTTGGTTCCCGTGGCGCCCGGCATTGTGTGTGCAAGGGTGACAACTCGCCGGAGTGTCTGCTGGTTTGTTTCGTGGCTTCAGACTTTCTCCAGTGACCGCTACTTGTAAGCTGAGAAGAGAGATATGGGCGCCCTTCATGGCGACGCATGTGCTGGGTGGGCGGGTGGCTGTCGTGGGACTGGTGTGCCATGAATGTCCTCAATTCGTCGGTTCCATTGCCATGTCAGGCTGCTGTCAGACTATCCGCACTCGTCGTACTCTAAATTTATCCTCTAAAAGAAATATTCTCTTCTAGTCAGCGAGATTCTCTCCTCTATACCAATTTCTTCCGCACTCATTCATCCTCTATATCTCATCCTCTATATCGTGGGTCCCACATGTCATACACCATCCCTCTCTCTCCCTTCTCCCCCTCCCCATCTGTCCCCACGGTCTCTCTCCTCCCTCCCTCCTCCCCGCGCAGCCTCCCTCCCTCCCTCCCCGCGCAGCCTCCCTGCCTCCCCGCGCGGCCTCCCTCCGTCCTCGGCGCGTGGCCTCCCTGCCTCCCCGCGCGGCCTCCCTCCGAGCGCGGGCCGGCGAACGCGCGCGTGCACAGGCGTGGGTGGCTCGTCCGGCGGCGGCGGGGGCGAGCGAGCTGCGGTGGCGAGCTCCGCCGACTGGAGGCACGCGGGTGGCGGCCGGGCGGGCGGACGGCCGGCGCGAGCGCGCGACCTCGCGGGCGGCGTCCTCCGGCGGACGGCCGGCGCGGGCTCCACGACCTAGGTCATGGCCGTGTAACACTCCGGTGTTACGCAAGCATTTGCATGGCAATCATATGCATGGCATTTCATATCATCATAATCATACATGTTAATATTATAATTTGAGTGAAATAAAATCTTAGAAAGTGGTATTTGAGGTGTAATGTATAATGTGCTAATCACATTCCATCAAAATTGTGCAACTAAAAATTTTATATCACTCAGAATTATAGGTCAAAATTTTTGGAGCAACTAAATGACTCAAAGTTTTGTCAAAAAGCTTGTTCAAAAATATTAATTAAAATATTCAAAAATCCTCTCTAAATTAGCTTTTATTCTTCAATTCAAAATCTATTGAGAATTTTTAGTTGGCCCCTTAATCAAAGTTGTAGAGAATTAAATTCTAAGCAACTTTTATTTTTGGGTCAATTCCAGAAAATGTCTTCTTCTTGTTCCAAATAGGGTTTGAAATCTGTGTTTGAATTTGATTTGAAATGAAAAATTTGAAAAAAAATCAAATCCAGCTTAGCAGGCCGCCGCCTCGGATTCGACCCGCTGGCCGAATCGGCCCGCGCCACTCCCGCGCGCGCGCCCGCAGCCGCCTCCGCCTCGGCCCGGCCCGGCCTGCCTCCGCGTCGCTCCTCTTCTTCCCGCCCGCGCGCGCGCTGTCGCCCCGGCAGAAAACGCCCGCCGCGTGGCGGCCGCATGCCGGCGACGCCACCCGCGTGGCCGCCGTGGACCCCGCGCCCGCGCTCCGCTTCAAAATCGCCCGGGCACCTGGTTTCTCTCCCACTTGCGCCTTGGTTGCTTCCCTTCTTCCTCCCTCCGGTGAAACCGCAGCGACACATCGCTCGCCACCGAGCTCCGCCACCATCCCCGCCCTGTTCCGGCACCGGTGGACCACCTCCGTCTAATTGCCCGTGCACGAGGCTCCGCCCCATCCTCCCCTCCTCCTAACGGGTGTCGCCATCCCCTCGTTTGCCTCGGTAGGGCTCAATTTCCCTCGCTCCGCCGCGCCATCGCGTCGGTGCCGCCGAAACCATGCCCCGCGCACCGCCTCACTCGCTCTCTCTCTGCCCTCCCGCGTCCCCTTCACGTGTTCGCTACTCTCTTGCGAGCATGTTGCGCTCCTTAGCTGGTCGCGGTTTGGCCGGAGCCGGCCGTTGGCCCTCGGCCGCCGCCGTGACGGCGAGACCATGGACGCCGACGACCGCGCTCCGTTTCCCCCTCCTCTCGGTGGACTGGGCTACGCCCTGTGGGCCGCGCCCCGAGCAGGCCGGCTCGGCCATTCCCCCCCCCCCCCCCCCCCCCCCCCCCCCCCCCCCGCGCGCACGATGCCAGGCCGAGAACGGCTATGGGCCGCTTGATTCCCCGGGCCGGCCCAGTGCCGTTATGAAAATCCATTTCTATTTTCTTTTATTATTCTTGTTGAAAATGCTTTGGAAAATGTTTTAGTAGTCATTTCAGCTCCAAAAATTGTGAAATAAATTTCTAGGGATTCATTGGAACCAGATCTACAATCTAAAAATATTGCATGTCATTTTTGGGATACTTTTCTATAGAGCTTTAATTAATTCTTAATATTGCTGATATCTTGTAAAATAGCTAGTAAATCCTATATGTATCAGAAAAATATGATTTAAAGTTTGTTAATCTTCTTATATCATGTACTTCCTAGGAAAAATATGTTTCATGCATGTGCTGTGGGAAAATGTTGAAGTGTAGTTCAAGTGCCTTTAATGGCTGATTTTTGTTATTTTTGCTAGAGAGCAAACTTTGTATAAAACATGCATGTGATAATTTTTGTACAGTCATAGTATGCTATAAAGAACCTAGAAAAAATATTAATTCTGTTGTTTGACACTTTCCATAGTACAAAGTAATTTCATGCTCATTTTTATGCTATAGCTTGTCATTTTTGTATAGGATGGTTTACTTATCCAAATGCCATGAAATTTTTATGGTAGTCTGTTTAGAGTAGTATTATGCTACTGTAATTTTCTTAGATTTTTAGGAGCATCAGAAATATATGTTGCTATTCAAACCTACTATTATTACTTAGGGTTTAAGCAAGTGTTGCTTTAAGTGTGATTAAGAAATTAGTAAAGCTTTTGTGTATCTTTGAAGCATTTCATAAGGTAGGTTAACTTAACATAATAGTAGTAGAAGAGAATGCAGTAGATGACATGTGCTTGTAGTGTATAGTTTCTGGATGATGTTGGCTACCTTGCATTTCAACATATTCATTGCATTCATCTCCTTCGATGCATACTTACATAATCACTTACGCGTATTGCATCATACAGGATCGCAAACCGAGAACCCAGTCGTCTTACCCGAGGAGCCAGAGGAGCAGGTCGAGGTGCAGCAGCAGCAGGTGACAGAAGCCGAAGAAGAGGCCGGTGAAGATCTCCCGGAGTGCCCCGACCACCGTCCAAGTTCCTTCGAGAGAGGCAAGCCCCGGAGCATTTCTCTCCCGGTTTGCAAATAATTTATTATTAACTTTACTTAATTTGATGCATTACGTTTAGGAGTTGTTTGCAAACGTTGCTGCATTATACCTTGCTTACCTTTGTTATACTATATCCTTGTTACCCTGGTATCCGCAGTCGAGTCAATGCTTAGCTGGCTTAGACCGGTAGAAGTCGGGTGATTTCCTGTCACCTGCGAGCTATAGGTGGTTACCTTTATCTGTTTGGATAACTATGAAGTCATGGTATAACTAAGTGTGAAATGAAATTGAGACCGGACGGAAACTTGCAGGGTTTCAGACTGTAGTGTTTTCCGTCTGTGTCGATTAAGGACCGTCCGTTGTTGTCCCTCGGGTCATGTTGAACGCATGCCTCACATTTAGCTGGCCGGATAAAGTACCTTCCGACCGTGAAACTGGGAGATTATTCGGGCCGAGTGGATTGCCCGCAACGCACTGTACCGGAGCAGTAGTGGCAGGATACGGGGGCGCGATGATAAGGCCAAAGAGCAGTCGGGTGGCCCCCGGGTACAAATGGTTCCTGGCAAGCTCGCGACTTTATCTGAATGGTTGACTCGGCGACCAACACCTCACTTTAGCAGGTGAGTGAGGTTTGTGTGAGGAATAACTTACCAGCTGGTTAATAATCGATTCGAATCGCCATCGTTCACTAGATAGTGAACACTTGACTTGAGCTACTTCATCGTAGTAATATTGATGAAACACTTGGATAGTTATGTGAAAAATGGCATGGTAATTATTGTTAATGATCAATCGTAATCATTACTTGATTAATTACATGGTTACTCTAGTATAAGTGCAAACATAGTTGACAGGTAATAAAGATTATAATCCTGCATGCTTTTGTAAACAAACTGTTAGTTTATATGCTTTTCTTGCAAATGAGTCAGCTACCCCACCAAAAAGCCTATCATGATTTCCTTGGTGTCTTTTATTTCTGGTTTATGACGGGTAAGTCTAGCTGAGTACCTTCTCGTACTCAGGGCTTTGTTCCCACTTGTTGCAGATGGACAGTTGTACTATGGCTATTGTATCAACTGTCTCTATCCTGCAATGGGCGAAGCATAGGACCATGGGCAATGGTCATTCGCTACTTCTCGTCTGATGCTTTTGCTGGAGATGGTCACAAGCTGGCACTTTATTTAAAAATATTGTGTGTGTGCGTGATTTGAACTACCGTTTCCGCTACTTTTATTCAAACCTGGTTTGTAATAACTATGTTTAAACTCCGATGTATTTTATGCCGCGAACATTTATGTAACTTATGACGGTGACCGCTAAACTTAGTACGATCTTGGCTATTATGTAAAATGGTTTGAAATCCGTCGAGATTTCACGAACTACCGGGTCATACGGGCTTAAGTTTGTTAAATTGTCCTTCTGTTGGATGATTTTCCTACTTAATCTCGTATAATTAGGCGGTTCTGTTACAGCTGGCATCGGAGCATGGTTTAGCGTAATTACTGTTATAAGTGTATTTAAAACAAAATTCTATTTAAAAAGTGTGATTTTAAAACTAAATGTGTGCCAGTGGTCATATCCTGTATGCCCAGTTAAGGACTCTAGGTGGCTATTTAAGTACTAACTTGGGGTTCTTGCACCATATTTCTCTTTCGTTGCTCATACGGCGTGATATTGTATGAGTGCCACTTAATTGAGTGGTAATGTATGGATCAGTTACCTCTACGCTTTGGTAAGTGTGAGCTGTGAGAGCATGATCGGATACATCGCCGATCTAGGGAGAGTGTTTTATATGATACTAGAATAATTACATGTTGTACACATGTTTTTATGAAAGTATCGCATGTGTGGGTGTTCCGTCCGTTGAGGCGATGCCGTCAATAGGACGATGTGTTTGGGTAGTTACTACCGTTGTACACGCATCTGGGGATTCGTGTAGAGCGTGTAGGTAGATTTACTGCTTTCATGCATTCATGGGGAATGGGCTGAAATGAATTTTCTACAGGTACATAACAGCGTTTATCGTGTAGATCGAATTAGTTACGTATATGAGAGATCGTTTGTATGCCACCGAATTCATCGTTAGATGTCTTTATTTTCTAAGTTTGTGAGAACGTAAGACTCACGCATGCATCATACTGCCTAAGCATTTCATTCATAACCTGCATTCCTCCCCTTATAAAAAAGGATTATCCCAGTTTGATAAAAGTGACATCAACTTAAAATATGTCTCACCGGGTAATTTAAAACTTGTGCTACAGATGGCCCGCACGAAGAAGACTGCCCGTAAGTCCACTGGTGGAAGAGCACCACGTTACCAGATGGCCCCGCGGGAGCGCCGCAGCACGGACACTTTTCTAAGTGAGTTTGGCATACCCACCTTGCTTTGGAGAGTGCTCCATGATGTGGGGTACCCAGAGGGTCAAGAGCCGGTGTACTCTTGGAATGAGAGCCAGCTAGCTGAGGATGGACTTGCAATAGTGGAGATCACCGTCCCTGCCCTTGGTGATGTGCCAGAATGGGCTGGTTGGCATTTGGAGTTTGAAGGGCGCACTCCAGTTGAGGGTGCAGAGGGTGCAGCCTTTCACGTCATCCGAGACATAATGAGCAGGTTTCCTAGTGAGTTGGCAGCAGCCTTGGCCGGTACCTTCCCGAGAGATGATCCTCGTGATGCCATTTGAGTGCAGCCACAAGGTAGTGCTTTGGTCAGAGGCCCAAGTGAAGGATAGGCTAGCGACAACCACACGATGAGTGCCATGTATACAGCCATCAGAGCATACCAGGGTCTTGAGAATACCTATTGGACCTTGACTGGTCTAAGAGGTAATGATCGGCTTGAAGCAAGAAAGCAGAAGAAGAAGCAAGCACGTGCTATAGCTAGCTTGCAGGAGCAGTTGGCTGACATGAGCTTGCAGCGAGATCGGGCTCTCGAGAGAGGTGAGAGTGCTATGCAGCGGGTGTAGACGTTGACTCAGGCCAACAGAAATGCAGATCGCATGATGGGACGGCTAGTGCGGGAAAGAAATGAAGCCTGGAACGAGAGGGACCTTCTTAGGCAAAGGGTCGAGGAGCTAGAAGGGTATAACGCCAACTTGCATGAAGAGTTCCATGCCCTCTACAACGGGATAGGCCCGTACGCTCCTCCGGACGCCGCCCAGATGGACGTCGACGATGACGCCGCTACTGATGGTAGCGATGGTGACACCTCCGACCTCAACGACGGCCCCGAGGAGTAGGCTAGTCGCCTTGCGTTAGTGATAGGCTTTATCGCGATGGCCATCTTTTGGTTCCCATGTATCGTGTTGTATCCTGTTCGATCTTGAGACTGGTGATCTTTTGGATCTTGGTTGTGTATGTGATGCTTGAACGCATGAAAGTCCAGTGTATGTATGCTGGCAACATGGTTGTATGGAACGCGATGTTGCATTCGAAGTAATTTGATTAGTGATGTTGTTTTAATTGGAATGTGATTATTGCGCCTCTGTTTTATTGCATGACTTGTTCTCTCCAATAAATTCAGTATGGCATGATTGTTCATTCGGATACAATTACTACCACTTCGCTCAATTATTACGTGTTGCTGAAATATGCAGATGGCAAACACTCGCCGTGCCACGTATGAGGCCGCTGAAACTGGTGGCAACGGTGCAGGGGCTGGTGGGGGTGGCGCAAGCAACGTCAATCACCAGGAGCCACAGCCAGAGCCACATTTGCCCCCTCCTCCACCGCTCACTGCAGAAGTGTTCTTCGCACTGTTTCTTGGAAGCTAGCGCAACGCCGAGCAGTCACAAAGGAATATGGAAGATTTTCTGCGTACCATCGCTGAAAACGTTCAGAGAGGAAATAATCAAGGTGGTGGCCATGGAGTGAACCAGTACAACAATTTCAAGGATTTCATGGATACTAGGCCACCTATTTTCAAGGAAGCAGCAGAGCCACTCGACGCTGAATAATGGATCAACACTATGGAAGATAAGTTTCGTGTGCTGAGACTGACAGAAGTTCTGAAGACAGAATATGCTGCACATCAGTTACAGGGACCAGCAGGGATGTGGTGGAAGCATCACCGCACCACCTTTCCTCCCAATGCCCAGATTACTTGGAGAGAATTCACTGAAGCGTTTAGGGGAGTTTATATTCCCCCAGGGTTGGTTGAGATGAAGCTCGGAGAGTTCTTAGCCTTAAATCAGGGTACCAAGACTGTAACACAGTATCTGCATGCCTTTAATAGCTTGTGCCGCTATGCTCCAGACATGGTCGACACAGATGCAAAGAGAATTGCTAGTTTCAAGAGAGGGTTAAGTCCGAAGATGATGAAGCATGTGGGTACCAATACCCGCGCCAGGTTCAATGACTTTGTCAGTGATTGTTTGAAGCAAGAAAAGAACAACAACGCCTACACTGCATCCAAGAATCGCAAGAGGGTGTTTGAGTCAGGACCCTCCCAGTCCAGAGTTGTCACTGCAAATCGTCCTTCTTATCGTCCGTCCGCACCTGGTGCAAGGTTCAGGCCTCCACAGCATAAAACTCAGAACTACAAGGGACCACAGAAGCCGTACAAGATGGCCGTGCTGCCAGCAAAGATCACCGTAGCTGTAGAACAGAGCAACTCCAAGGGAGTAGTAGGATCTGCTGGTACAGTGAAGGGGCCCTGCTACAATTGTGGTCAGCCAGGCCACTTTTCAAAGTTCTGCCTTTATCCGCCTAGAAAGAAACAACAGACTTACACTGCCCGTGTGCACCATACCACCGTTGATGAGATTCCTGAAGGAGAACCTGTAACTGCCGGTAAGTTTCTTGTTAACCATCACCCTGCAGTTGTTCTATTTGATTCTGGATCCTCGTATTCTTTTATGAGTCAAGCATTTGCACGGAAGCATGAACAACTATGCACAGAATTGAGTTATGGTTATCGCATAAGTTCAGCAGGGGCTGATGTGCTAACCAATAAGATGGTTAGAGGGGCAACCCTTGAGTTAGATAGTCAGAAGTTTCGAGTGAACCTAATAGTTATGCCGGGACTAGTTTTGGATGTAATAATAGGAATGAACTGGATGAAAGACTGGGGAGCAGTCATAGATACAAGCAGTCGATTGCTTACCCTTAAGGATCCGCAGGCAGAGGGTACTTTTCAGGTACCATTGCCCAAAAGAACAGACCTTGAGAGTGTGACCTGTGCCATGGAAGTTGTTCCTATCCGCCAGATCCCGGTAGTGTGTGAATTCCCGGATGTGTTTCCAGAAGAGTTACCTGGCCTTCCTCCAGATAGAGATGTTGAGTTTGGAATCGAGTTGATCCCCGGAACAGCTCCTATTTCGAGGAGACCTTATCGGATGCCTCCGGATGAGTTAGCTGAGTTGAAAAAGCAACTGGAAGAATTGCTAAAGAAGGGGTTTATCCGACCAAGTAAGTCTGAATGGGGATGTCCTGCCTTGTTCGTGAAGAAAAAGAAAGAGGGTACTCTGAGGATGTGTGTGGATTATCGACCTCTTAATGCGGTAACTATCAAGAATAAATATCCTTTGCCTCATATCGATGTTTTGTTTGATCAGTTGGCTAAAGCTAGGGTGTTCTCCAAGATAGACCTAAGATCAGGGTATCATCAGATAAAGATCAGGCCACAAGATGTCCCGAAAACCGCCTTTTCTACCAGATACGGGTTGTACGAGTATCTTGTTATGTCCTTTGGCTTAACAAATGCTCCTGCATATTTTATGTATCTGATGAATACGGTTTTCATGCCAGAGTTGGATAAGTTTGTAGTTGTCTTCATTGATGACATTCTAGTATACTCTGAGAATGAGAAAGATCATGAAGAACATCTGAGAATTGTCTTGACCAGATTAAGAGATCATAAGTTGTATGCTAAGTTCAGCAAATGTGAATTTTGGTTGAAGAAAGTTCCTTTCCTTGGTCATATTTTATCTGAGAATGGAGTTTCGGTAGATCCGAGCAAAGTGCAAGAGGTTATGGATTGGAAAACTCCAACCACAGTGCCAGAAGTCAGGAGTTTCCTAGGGTTAGCTGGTTACTATCGCCGCTTTATCCCAGACTTCTCGAAGATTGCTAAGTCAATGACAAGTCTGTTACAGAAAGATCATAAGTTCGTGTGGACAGAGGAGTGTGAGACAGCTTTCCACATATTGCGAAAACTGTTGACCACTACTCCAGTTCTTGCACAGCCAGACATCGAGAAACCTTTTGATGTGTTCTGTGACGCATCAAAAACAGGATTAGGCTGTGTTCTGATGCAAGAAGGAAGAGTCATTGCTTATGCCTCCCGTCAGCTGAGAAAACATGAAATCAATTATCCGACACATGATCTTGAGCTTGCCGCCGTGGTGCATGCCTTAAAGATTTGGAGACACTATTTACTTGGTAATGTGTGTAATATTTTCACCGATCACAAGAGTCTCAAGTACATTTTCACCCAACCAGAATTGAACATGAGACAGCGAAGATGGTTAGAACTAATTAAAGATTACAACTTGAATGTACAGTATCACCCTGGGAAAGCCAATGTGGTAGCCGATGCTTTGAGTAGAAAGTCGCATTGTCTGAATATGCAACCCTTACTCGAAGATGGTTTTAATCTAATGCACCCTGTCGTGTTACACAGTATTCAGATCAGTTGTACCTTGGAGAGTAAGATAATAGAAGGTCAGAAAGCAGACAAAGGGATATTCCACATCAAAAGGAAAATTAAAGAAGAACCTTTAAAACACTTCAGAGTGGACGAGCAGGACGTGTAGTGGTTCGACAACCGTCTTGTTGTTCCAAAGGATAGAGAGCTTAAGAATAAAATTATGGATGAAGCTCATCACTCTAAGTTATCCATTCATCCTGGCAGTAGTAAAATGTATCAAGAACTAAGGCCTCGTTTTTGGTGGACAAAGATGAAGAAGGAAATTGCAGCTTATGTAGCCAGATGTGACACATGTTGTCGAGTAAAAGCTATTCACATGAAACCTGCCGGATTGTTGCAACCTTTGTCAGTACCTAGTTGAAAGTGGGATGATATAAGTATGGATTTCATCACAGGTTTGCCCACTACTCAGAAAGGCCATGATTCGATTTGGGTAATCGTGGACCGTCTTACCAAGACCGCTCACTTTTTGCCTGTCAAGACAGCTTATAGACCACCTCAATATGCCGAGAAGTATATTGCGGAGATTGTGAGATTGCATGGCATACCGAAGACTATAGTGTCTGACAGAGGGTCACAGTTCACTGCTCACTTTTGGGAGCATTTGCACAAAGGTTTGGGGACTAGTCTGATTCGTAGCACTGCCTATCATCCTCAAACAGATGGTCAGACTGAAAGAGTTAATGCTGTTTTAGAAGATATATTGAGAGCTTGTGTGTTGTCTTCCAGAGGTTCATGGGAGTCATGGTTACCTCTAGCAGAATTCGCATATAATAATAGCTATCAAGAAAGTATCAAAATGGCACCTTTTGAGGCTTTGTATGGACGAAAGTGCAGAACACCTTTAAACTGGATTGAGCCAGGGGAAAGAAGGTATTATGGTATTGACTTCGTGGAAGAAGCCGAAAAGAAAGTTCATATCATTCAGCAAAATATGAGAGCAGCTCAGTCACGTCAGAAAAGTTATGCGGATAAGAGAAGGAGACCACTTGTGTTTGAAGTTGGTGACTATGTTTATCTGAAAGTCACGCCAATGAAGAAGAAGCGGTTTGGATTACGCAGAAAGCTTGCCGCCAGATTTGTCAGACCCTACAAAATCTTAGAAAGAAAGGGTCCAGTGGCTTACAAATTGGAATTACCAGAATCAATGGGTGCTATATTCCCAGTTTTTCACATATCACATCTCAAGAAATGTTTGCGCGTTCCAGAGGAAATAATTGAACCCCGAAGCATAAAACTTAAGTCAGATCTGGTGTATCGTGAGCAGCCAATTCGAGTTTTGGATTCCAAAGAAAGGGCTACTCAGAACAGTGTGGTGAAAACATATAAGATACAATGGAGTCATCATGATGAGGGAGATGTATCGTGGGAAACGGGTGAATACCTACAAAAAGCATACGGAGATTTTTATAATAAATGGTTCGTAACCCAAATCTCGGGACGAGATTTTTATAAGGGGGGAGGGCTGTAACACTCCGGTGTTACGCAAGCATTTGCATGGCAATCATATGCATGACATTTCATATCATCATAATCATACATGTTAATATTATAATTTGAGTGAAATAAAATCTTAGAAAGTGGTATTTGAGGTGTAATGTATAATGTGCTAATCACATTCCATCAAAATTGTGCAACTAAAAATTTTATATCACTTAGAATTATAGGTCAAAATTTTTGGAGCAACTAAATGACTCAAAGTTTTGTCAAAAAGATTGTTCAAAAATATTAATTAAAATATTCAAAAATCCTCTCTAAATTAGCTTTTATTCTTCAATTCAAAATCTATTGAGAATTTTTAGTTGGCCCCTTAATCAAAGTTGTAGAGAATTAAATTCTAAGCAACTTTTATTTTTGGGTCAATTCCAGAAAATGTCTTCTTCTTATTCAAAATGGGGTTTAAAATCTGTGTTTGAATTTGATTTGAAATGAAAAATTTGAAAAAAATCAAATCCAGCTTAGCAGGCCGCCGCCTCGGATTCGGCCCGCGCCACTCCCGCGCGCGCGCCCGCAGCCGCCTCCGCCTCGGCCCGGCCCGGCCTGCCTCCGCGTCGCTCCTCTTCTTCCCGCCCCCGCGCGCGCGCTGTCGCTCCGGCAGAAAACACCCGCCGCGTGGCGGCCGCATGCCGGCGACGCCACCGCGTGGCCGCCGTGGACCCCGCGCCCGCGCTCCGCTTCAAAATCGCCCGGGCACCTGGTTTCTCTCCCACTTGCGCCTCGGTTGCTTCCCTTCTTCCTCCCTCCGGTGAAACCGCAGCGACACATCGCTCGCCACCGAGCTCCGCCACCATCCCCGCCCTGTTCCGGCACCGGTGGACCACCTCCGTCTAATTGCCCGTGCACGAGGCTCCGCCCCATCCTCCCCTCCTCCGAACGGGTGTCACCATTCCCTCGTTTGCCTCGGTAGGGCTCAATTTCCCTCGCTCCGTCGCGCCATCGCGTCGGTGCCGCCGAAACCATGCCCCGCGCACCGCCTCACTCGCTCTCTCTCTGCCCTCCCGCGTCCCCTTCACGTGTTCGCTACTCTCTTGCGAGCATGTTGCGCTCCTTAGCTGGTCGCGGTTTGGCCGGAGCCGGCCGTTGGCCCTCGGCCGCCGCCGTGACGGCGAGACTATGGACGCCGGCGACCGCGCTCCGTTTCCCCCTCCTCTCGGTGGACTGGGCTACGCCCTGTGGGCCGCGCCCCGAGCAGGCCGGCTCGGCCATTCCCCCCCCCCCCCCCCGCGCGCGATGCCAGGCCGAGAACGGCTATGGGCCGCTTGATTCCCCGGGCCGGCCCAGTGCCGTTATGAAAATCCATTTCCATTTTCTTTTATTATTCTTGTTGAAAATGCTTTGGAAAATGTTTTAGTAGTCATTTCAGCTCCAAAAATTGTGAAATAAATTTCTAGGGATTCATTGGAACCAGATCTACAATCTAAAAATATTGCATGTCATTTTTGGGATACTTTTCTGTAGAGCTTTAATTAATTCTTAATATTGCTGATATCTTGTAAAATAGCTAGTAAATCCTATATATATCAGAAAAATATGATTTCAAGTTTGTTAATCTTCTTATATCATGTACTTCCTAGGAAAAATATGTTTCATGCATGTGCTGTGGGAAAATGTTGAAGTGTAGTTCAAGTGCCTTTAATGGCTGATTTTTGTTATTTTTGCTAGAGAGCAAACTTTGTATAAAACATGCATGTGATAATTTTTGTACAGTCATAGTATGCTATAAAGAACCTAGGAAAAATATTAATTCTATTGTTTGACACTTTCCATAGTACAAAATAATTTCATGCTCATTTTTATGTTATAGCTTGTCATTTTTGTATAGGATGGTTTACTTATCCAAATGCCATGAAATTTTTATGGTAGTCTGTTTAGGGTAGTATTATGCTACTGTAATTTTCTTAGATTTTTAGGAGCATCAGAAATATATGTTGCTATTCAAACCTACTATTATTACTTAGGGTTTAAGCAAGTGTTGCTTTAAGTGTGATTAAGAAATTAGTAAAGCTTTGGTGTATCTTTGAAGCATTTCATAAGGTAGGTTAACTTAACATAATAGTAGTAGAAGAGAATGCAGTAGATGACATGTGCTTGTAGTGTATAGTTTCTAGATGATGTTGGCTACCTTGCATTTCAACATATTCATTGCATTCATCTCCTTCAATGCATACTTACATAATCACTTACGCGCATTGCATCATACAGGATCGCAAACCGAGAACCCAGTCGTCTTACCCGAGGAGCCAGAGGAGCAGGTCGAGGTGCAGCAGCAGGAGGTGACAGAAGCCGAAGAAGAGGCCGGTGAAGATCTCCCGGAGTGCCCCGACCACCGTCCAAGTTCCTTCGAGAGAGGCAAGCCCCGGAGCATTTCTCTCCCGGTTTGCAAATAATTTATTATTAACTTTACTTAATTTGATGCATTACGTTTAGGAGTTGTTTGCAAACGTTGCTGCATTATACATTGCTTACCTTTGTTAGACTATATCCTTGTTACCCTGGTATCCGCAGTCGAGTCAATGCTTAGCTGGCTTAGACCGGTAGAAGTCGGGTGATTTTCTGTCACCTGCGAGCTATAGGTGGTTACCTGGATCTGTTTGGATAACTATGAAGTCATGGTATAACTAAGTGTGAAATGAAATTGAGACCAGACGGAAACTTGCAGGGTTTCGGACTGTAGTGTTTTCCGTCTGTGTCGATTAAGGACCGTCCGTTGTTGTCCCTCGGGTCATGTTGAACGCATGCCTCACATTTAGCTGGCCGGATAAAGTACCTTCCGACCGCGAAACTGGGAGATTATTCGGGCCGAGTGGATTGCCCGCAACGCACTGTACCGGAGCAGTAGTGGCAGGATACGGGGGCGCGATGATAAGGCCAAAGAGCAGTCGGGTGGCCCCCAGGTACAAGTGGTTCCTGGCAAGCTCGCGACTTTACCTGAATGGTTGACTCGACGACCAACACCTCACTTTAGCGGGTGAGTGAGGTTTGTGTGAGGAATAACTTACCAGCTGGTTAATAATCGATTCGAATCGCCATCGTTCACTAGATAGTGAACACTTGACTTGAGCTACTTCATCATAGTAATATTGATGAAACACTTGGATAGTTATGTGAAAAATGGCATGGTAATTATTGTTAATGATCAATCGTAATCATTACTTGCTTAATTACATGGTTACTCTAGTATAAGTGCAAACATAGTTGACAGGTAATAAAGATTATAATCCTGCATGCTTTTGTAAACAAACTGTTAGTTTATATGTTTTTCTTGCAAATGAGTCAGCTACCCCACCAAAAAGCCTATCATGATTTCCTTGGTGTCTTTTATTTCTGGTTTATGACGGGTAAGTCTAGCTGAGTACCTTCTCGTACTCAGTGCTTTGTTCCCACTTGTTGCAGATGGACAGATGTACTATGGTTATTGTATCAACTGTCTCTATCCTGCAATGGGCGAAGCATAGGACCATGGGCAATGGCCATTCGCTACTTCTCGTCTGATGCTTTTGCTGGAGATGGTCACAAGCTGGCACTTTATTTAAAAATGTTGTGTGTGCGCGTGATTTGAACTACCGCTTCCGCTACTTTTATTCAAACCTGGTTTGTAATAACTATGTTTAAACTCCGATGTATTTTATGCCGCGAACATTTATGTAACTTATGACGGTGACCGCTAAACTTAGTACGATCTTGGCTGTTATGTAAAATGGTTTGAAATCCGTCGAGATTTCACGGACTACCGGGTCATACGGGCTTAAGTTTGTTAAATTGTCCTTCTGTTGGATGATTTTCCTACTTAATCTCGTATAATTGGGCGGTTCTGTTACAGGCCGTGGCGGGCGGCCTTGGCCGCGAGCTAGGCGGCGCGGCGAGCGGCGCTTCTCGGCGGGCTCGGCCTCACCTCCCTCCCCGTCGCCTCCGTCCCTGCTCCATGCGGAGGACGACGCCGCGCGGGCCCGTACTTGCGTGGCGCTTACCGTTCGCCTTTTCCCCTCCGCCAGAAGTAGCGGACGAGCGCCCGTCCGCTTGGATTGCGGACGGGGTAGCGCACGCCGCTGCGGCGTTTTTTACGGTAAATTCGTCCTCCAGTACCGGGTAGCGGACGCCGCTGCGGGTCGTCTCAGCCCGCGAGCTGACGATATCAATATAGGGCCGGTTTAGTTGCAGTTTTTTTTTTGCAAAATGATACTGTAGTATTTTCGTTGTTATTTGACAATTAGTGTCCAATCATAGTCTAATTAGACTTAAAAGATTAGTCTCGTCTATTTCGTTTAAACTGTGTAATTAGTTTAATTTTTTATCTATATTTAATGCTTCATGCATGCGTCAAAGATTCGATGTGATGGGAAATCTTGAAAAATTCTGTAAAATTTTTGGCAACTAAACAAGGCCATAATGTTTGAGACTAGATATTGTTTGTCTTGTAATAATGTATATATTCTGGTTTAGTTGTCATTTGCAACTAAACAAGGCCATATATGTATGCTCGTCCCTATTAATGAACCTGTTTGCTGGTCTGAACTTTTCAGACCAGCCGGCTTGTTCCCCCACTCATTTCACTGTTTATCAAACCAGCCAAACAATGTTTTCTCTCACAAAACCAGCCAGTTTCAGCCAAGATTCTGCTAGCCGAACGGAGCCAATACATGCAAATACACTGTACCTATAATCTCTGAGACTGATATTCTTTGAGAGTTAGGCCTTGTTTACTTTCCCATCCCAACCCAAAATATTTTCTCTTTCACCCATCACATCAAATCTTTCGACGCATGCATGGAGCATTAAATATAGGTAAAAAAAGATAACTAATTGCATAGTTTGTCTGTAAATGTCGGGATGAATTTTTTGAGCCTAGTTAGTCCATGATTGGACGAATTTTGCCAAATAACAACGAAAGATGCTACAGTAACTTTTCACCTACTTTTCGCGAAGTGAACACGCCCTTAGGCCAAAAGTCTTGAGATTAACAAAGTTAACACAAGTGTCTTGCTATTGAGGACACATCAGCTCTACTACTAGAAAGTTCTAGATTCCATTTAACATGGGTTTTCACTTTGTTATTGGATCCCATGTTTACGAATATAAATATTTATTACGAGTTTGTTTTTAATTCAAGGTATTACAATTGTAACCTTGTAAGTTAAACTATTCTAAAGGCTGGTTTGATAGGGTTCTGAAAAAGGCTTCGCTCTAGAAGTTCTGTCAAACGATTGAGCCCCAATTTTAACAAAATTCATATAGAACAATCATATCATGTCTATCACATCTTATCATTATTTCTTTGATTTCACTGAAACTTGGATTGTTTGACGTAGAAGTTAGAACTTACTCCGTTCTTTGAGCTTGTATATATACCTCAAAAAATACATGGAGGATACCGTACTCGAATCTTGGTACAGCTCCCACAACAGTGGCATTAACTACGACCCATCTATATATAGTAGCGTCCACGAGTTGGTAAATTCTCAATGCTAATAACGGTTGCGATCCTTTCACAAGGACACAAACCTCTGTCTGCTCGTAAATTCGTATGCATGTGATGTGATGTCACTGTCACCGGTGCTGTGAACTGTGTGATGGTACGTGTGACGTACCTGTAGACTCTAGTAACATGCACACATTGAACCGTCTTTTATTTCTCTTGCCGTTCCATATATCGTACGTGCATGCATTTTTATCCTAATCCGCGTACGTAAAACACACACCGCTCGCGTGTACCGTGTGTATGTAGTAGCAGTATACGTAACGCTACGTACGTATATACCACACTAACCACACGATGTCCACCACTAACGCGTCATCCTCCTCATTCCGTACTGACAAACGCCGCTATCCTGTCCAGCAGCTCCCTGGCCTTCTCTTGCGCGGGCTCCAGCAGGTAGAACACATGCCCGACTCCTTGGGACTCGAACAGCTCCACGTCCTTTCTGGCCCGCGCCGCCGCCTCCGCGTACAGCTTCCCGCGCCACCGAAGGACGTCCCCCTCGGCCACGCACACCATCACCTTCTGGCAGGCTAGGTTCTCCAGCCCCGGCGCGCCGGGCGCCGTCGGGTTCATCCGGGGGTCGTCCACGCCGTCCACCGCGCCGGGGCAGACGAACTCCCACAGGCCCTTCTGCTGCTGCTGCTTCGACTTCGAGGCCGGGATCCGCGGCTCCTCCCCGCCGACGGGGTCCTTGCCCCAGAACCAGGGGTGGATGAGCACGATGCCCTTCAGGCCCGCGCGCTTGACGTCCGGGTGCATGGCGAGGTGGTGGCAGATGTTGCCTCCCGCGCTGTCGCCGGCGAGGAACACGCGTGCGGGGTCGCCGTGCGCCGCGAGCCACGGGTCGTCGCCGGCCTCGGCCGCCGCGGACGACGGCGGCGGCGGCGACAGCGCCCACTTGAGCGCCGCGAGGGAGTCCTCGTACGCGGCGGGGACCGGGTGCTCCGGCGCCAGGCGGTAGTCCACGGAGACGGCCACGGCCGGGCACGCGGCGGCGAGGTCGTTCAGGCAGCGGTGGTACGCCGCGGATCCGGCCGATCCGATCACGAAGCCGCCTCCGTGGAAGTAGACGACCACGGGGAGCTTCCTTTCGGCCGTGGCGGCCGGCGGGAGGTACAGGCGCACGAAGGAGTGCGGCGAGAGGGCCACGTCCTTGGACACGACGCCCGTGGCGGCGTCGCGGCCGGGCGGGACGCGCGGCATCGCGAGTGGCCGCTCGAGGCGGCCGCTCTTGTACACCAGGATTAGCGGGGCGAAGTCGTGCACGACCTCGTCGTCGTCCCCTGCAGCGGCCGTCGTGGCGCTCGACGACATAGTGCGTTACCGGGCTGTGTGCGTCCGGAGCGCGGCTCTGGCGGCGCGATCGAGAGCATGCGTCGTCTGTTCCGCCATTTGTAGACGACTCACTGGCGTGGACTAGGAGGAAATATGCGCGAGTTGCGTGACGGCACGCGTGGCTCCGTGCAGTTGTGTGAGTGAGGCTGTGAGGTGTTGGCACGCAAGTGGGTGAGTCACACGAATGCTGTCACTTTGCCAGGGCCGGTAGAGCATGCGTTTTTGTGTTCTTCTTCGCTGGTTTCCTTGTGCGCCGCGCGGGTTGGATCGGAGATGCGGCAGATGCCCTCCACGGCTCCAACATGCCCTACCGGATACCATACTACTTGCCTTGCTCCGTTGAAGGTTTTACGGGAATTTGAGGCGACAGTACATTAATTACTCAAAATTTGAGGCCTTGTACTTCTCAAAAATTAAGCTTGTCTGCCCCAATTTGAGTACTTTTCAAAATTTAAGCCTGCCTGCCCCAATTTATGCCTTGTAGTACTACATAAAACCAGATGCCTCAATTTGAGTACTTTTCAAATTTTAAGCCTGTCTGCCCCAATTTAAGCCTTGTACTACATAAAACCAGATGCCTCAATTTGAGTACTTTTGAAAATTTATTAAGCCTGTCTGTCCCGCTACTATTGCAAGCCAGAATTGAGGCCCATGGACTAGGATAGAAAAAGAATTCCTTTATGCTCTGTATATAATGTTCGAGGAATTGTTTGACCCGCGTCATTGAGAAATGCTGTAAGCGATACCGGTAGCACGTCACGTCATAATCTCTCTCAGATGTCCTTGCGAGGTTTCAAAAAAAATCTCTCTCTCAGATCTCAATAGTCATATAATCTTGTGATAGTTGACGTTCGTCTAGAACTGAGAAATTCAATCGAGTTGGGTGTCCTTTTAGGGACGCATTACCGCATTGGTTTCAATTTAGACACGGTTGCCGTGCAAGGATATATATGTACGAAAGAGAAGATAGCTATAGTATGCCAATCATTATTAGAGGCAAAAGCCATGCCGTTGAATTGATGTCCTTTTATTTTCGCATCAGTATTGCTTGAACTCTTAGTGAGCTTGCTACTATGCTAGTAACTAGTGCTGGCAGTGGTGAATCTAGAAAAAAAATATTTAGGGGGAGTCTGGATCAAAGAGAGCTAGACCAACTTAATAACTCAATTATATCCCATACAAAGCTAACATATAGCAGTTTTAAACTTTTTACTTGACAACTTAGATAAACAATTGAATGTGCATCATAAAACGTATAAGAAGTAAAAGATACAATTTTTATAACTAACCAACAAAAAATCGATCGATGACGACATTCACGCTGCCATTTTTTTCATGAATCATTAGAAGCAATCTATATACAAGAAAAAATAAATTAGTGACACAAATTTCAAGTATTTAACATCAAAGCTTTGAAGGTAGAAGAGAACGTATATCATATCACTAAATTGTTTCGAGGCACTAACATCCGTCGGGTTTTAATATCTTCAAATCATTTTATGATTTTATCATTCTTGATGCTTCTAAATATCTCCTTCTCAGTGTAGCATATCATTAAGTCATTGAGGTATTCATCACCCATTTTGTTACGCAACTCTGTCTTTACAATAGACATAGCAGAAAATATCCTCTGAACTGAAGCTGTTGCCACCGGAAGAATTAATGTTGAGATATCGTTGTGCAATTTTTTGCACCTTTATCATATGCATCCTTAACGGTCTCAACTTTATCTTTCTATCGATCAACCATCTCTCTGAATATACCCTTGTTGTTGGAAGTAGAGGACTCATCATGTCCACCGAAAGCGTCACCTTGCATTTTGAGAAATATTGCTACATCTAGAGAAGATGTCAAGCGAATCTCATATCTTTTCTCTTCCTCCTTGCTAATTGCATTAATTTTTCTAGCCACATTTGTTCTTTGATTCATAAAGTCATCACACTTTAGTCTACCATCATTGTGAGTCTTGCAAGTAGTGTGACGATTAAAAGTTTCCTTAGCTTTTTTTCCAATTATTATAACCTTTTATTGCAAACACAGAACTACCAAAATTTTCATGCTTTCCTAGATCAAAGAAAATATAAAAATATAAGCAATAAGCTGCATCCTTAGACTCACTATACTCAAACCAATCAAACTCGTCAAACTAAGTTTGTTGAAATGATCTCCATTGACAATTTTGCCATTTAAAAACAAAGGTAAGAATACGAGGTTGGGTTGTTGGACCTCTCAAAGCATATGCCCATCTTACTTGGTCTCTAATTTCATGTACATATTCTTCAATTGGTTTGCGATTTCCAGGATCAGCAACTACATCGGATTGACTAAACTCCACTCTACGTATCTTTGGTTGATTTGTGCTGTCATTAGTGCCTAGAGTTGTTGATGTACCACTTGAACTATAAAAATATGTGTGCAATGTTGTTTTGGACATTTTGAACAATCTGCAATTTATCCTTAATCAAATTTTGAACAATTAATTATGTGTAAAAAAATCAAATCTAAAGATCAGAAAATCAAAATATACCTTCTGGGCTACTGCCTTTTGCTACCTGGTGCTTGCCTGCGCCCTGTGGGCTGCGGCTGTGGCCTTTGGCCTGCTTGCTGCCTGGTGCCTGCCTGCGCCATGTGGGCGGTGGTTGTGGACTCTGGCCTGCTTGCTACCTGGATCATGGTAATCATGTCAACACACCTTATTGTTGATAACCTGTGGGCAACCACAACTGTCGTCTTGCCGACCATCAATCGATCAAGGGCTTCTTGAACGATACTCTCTAAACCAGCATCGAGTGCACTAGTGGCCTCATCTCCTAGCAGGAGTTTTGGATTCTTCAGCATGGCACGGGTAATGGCAATACTTTGCTTCTGACCACCAGAGAGTTGAAGTCCCCTCTGTTTGCATTCAAGAAGTCAGTATTAGCTACCATAAACACAGAGGCGTAACCAGAGGGCTAGCAGGGGCCGTGCCCCAGCACTGTAGATTTAGTTAATAACTATATAAATATTTAAATTTACAGCACAAAAAATATCAATTTTCATCCACTTTTTATAAAATATTATGATTTTGATTATAAATAGTGTAAACATTTTAAAAAAAATGTTGAAACATATAATTATGTATATTTTATCACACTAAAAAATGTGATCATATTTGTCCAGCCCCCTTAATTAAAATCGCTGGTTCCACCTCTGCATAAATAAAATAGCGATAAAGAAGATAAAACCAACAGGACTATTTTGTTATAGGAAAAAATTGCAAACGTGTTTAAGAGAATTGCAAAACAATAAATGAAGTGCAAATGTCATTAGAAATTAGAATATAAATAGAATTAGAACCCACATGAGTGTTGTAGAGCCATTAGGAAGAAGAGCAATGAAGCTATGGGCATTGGCTGAAGTAGCCGCAGCCTCAACCTCCGCCATTGTGGCATCAGGCTTGCCATAAAATGTTCTCAAGAATTGTAGTTGCAAAAAGTGCAGGTTCCTGATTCACCAAACCAAACTGGTCCCTGAGCCACTTCAATTGCAGCATCTTGATGTCCACATTATCCAACAAAACTTGCCCTACACCAACAATCATGACCACTTATTAAAAATTAAATAGACTGACAAGTGACAACAACATAAGGTGAACAATTCATTTGCTCAGCCTGATTAGGATCGTAAAACCACATAATGAGAGCAACACCCGTGCTCTTTCCAGACCCATTGTCTCCATCGACCGTTGAGATCTTCCTAGCGGCAAAGAAGAGAGAAAAATCGTGGAAAATCATGACATCCGGGCGGGAAGGATAGCTGAAGGCCACTTCCTTGAACTTTATGTTGCCATGAACTTCATCAAGGCACCTCCCATCAGTCGTGTATCCTGAACTATCGTTGGCCTCTGCCTTATCACCTCCAGCAGCTTGTAGCCAGCAGTTTGAAAATGACTACAACCTGCTGGACACGTATTCTCATGGGGGGCTCTACAGTCGTGGCCAGGGTAGGTGAGCTCGAGCCCCCTAGCCCCGGTGGCAGATCCGCCCCCGCTTCTGAACTACACTTTCTCCTTCCTTCTGCCCTATGAGACATGGGAAACATACTGAGCTCCTTAAACATCGATGTGCCAGTAGCGATTACTATCGTCTGTGGTGTAGTCTGTGTCATAGCACTGGTCATCATCGCTCTCTGCACCTGCCGTGGGAGAGTCGACAAGGGGCTAGGTCAGATCCGTGACCTGGAGGCATGCCAGCACCGGGCACGAGAGGCAGTGCGATGCCGGCAACCGGCGTTGTCCATGTGGTGCACGAAGTGGGCAGGGTGATCAAGCACTGGAACCCAGAGATGGGGGGCTATTTGGGCGTAGATCCCTCCACCGACCGCGGTCGACAACAAGGTTGGCAGCGACGGCGACGAGGTCAGCGACGAGCTCCGCAACAAGGTTCGCGTGTCCTTGTATTAGTACTTTTTTGGCTGATTGGAAGGGGGAGGATCCAATGTTGTGATTTTGAACGTAACGGCAGGAGCTCTGCCCTTCAATTAAGATAGATAAAATAGAGTTTTATGTACAAGAAAAATAGCCCTCGCGAGCAAACAAAACATAGTCCAGGCCCCATTCTCAACAAAGTGGGCTTTATTCCCTCTCTAAGCTGGCTCTCTTTCTTTGCACAATATCCTCCCTTACTCTGGAGGCTGCCTGCATTAGTGACTCTGAAGTGTTGTTGAATATGATCCAATGTTGTGTTGGTGTGTAATCTTTCTGGACTAATGCCCTTTTCCATAAAAGGTCCGAAAACTTCTCTATTACTAGACATATGCTCATGCGTTGCACCGGGGTGTTAAATTTCTTGTCTGAACCTCAGTAATCGGACACGGACGTGTGTGCTCCGAGGATTTCGTCTTGAACGCGGAAGTGGATCCGGTTTTCAAATCGGATCTTGGTAGGACGCGGGACTGGAGGATGATTCGTATCGGTCACGGACAGGGACCAAGATTTGGTATCACCAGGTAGATGATGACGTTAGAATCTTTTTAGGTGTAGAAGAAGAGATAGAGATTATCTCTAAAAAACGATGTCTATTTCTAACAGTAGCGTTGATGTAGCTGTGATTTTGTTCAAGCCTGTCTCCCAGAACCGAGGTCTATGGGCTAGGCTGGAGAATAAGGACCCAGGACTTTCGCTTCTAATTTTGTGCCTTGATTATGAGCCCGTTCGCTTCGCTGAAAAGTCATGGCTGAAAGTACCGTTCGCTGATTTGTTGTGAGAGAAAAATACCGTTCCGACTGAAAAAACAAGCTGAAAAATACGAATTATAAGACCAGCGAACAGGGCCACAGCTCGTGCCACGTTTCCCTCATGTGTGTCAGTTTTGGTTCGTCTGCGAAGTCGGCGATGACTCTTCTGCATGACCGAGACAGGAGTTGCCTGCTCGGTTGCACACACCTGCTACCAGGTGGCGTACAGTGACCCTCTGATGACCGTGCGTTCTCTCCACCGCACAGACAACCGGTTGGTGCGCCGTGCCGTGCGCATCTAGAACGATGAAATTCAACCCACCTGCACCTGCAGGCTGCAGCTGGCTTCCTGGGCGGCACCGGGGCTTCTGGACGGACTTTGACGGGCCGGCATCCTTCATCCTTCGCACGTCCCAAGTCGGCATACGCATGCGGGCCTGCGGGGGCCCAGGGTGATCGCCACATGCGCGCATCATGTACGCAGTCCACACCTGGCCAGCTGGCCTCTCCCGATCTTTTGTTTGCGAATTGCGATCGATCACACCCTGACAGTCTTACACGGCGGGTGCCGGCCGGGTCTTGAACGGTCGAACTGTCCAAGCATGCATGGACGACGGATGTCTGTGACTGTGATGTGCACACCCTCACACCCGTGTTCGTTCGTTCTCACCTCTCCATCGATCGGGCGGCCGGCGGCGCGTGTATTGGCAATTGCAAACAACGTTCACCTTATGTTACATGACACGTACGCACGCACGCACGCAACCACGGTCCACGGGGAGTACACGTCGTCTCTCTTGCAGCTGACAAAAGAAATCACTATCCCATATTTTCTCGTCCCGTGTGATGGAAGCCGTGACACTAGCTAGGCAGCTCGATCGCCCATTCGCCGTAGCAGCCCGTGGCATCGAAAAGGCAGACGAGGGCTTCTACAGCGATGCCCCCGCCCTGCCCATCCTTATCTTTCCCGCAGTGACACGGTGACAGTGACATCCACCCCATTCAGCTGCTACCTGCATCACCACAGTGCCACGTCAGCGTCGAGACGCGCGTTAAGGAATAATCGTGTGGGCCGTTGAAGAGACCGACCGCCTGTGACCCGTGAACAAACCCTTCATCGCCTGGATTCATAGGCCCCGTTCGGCTGTGCTGATAAGCCGGCTGAAAAACACTGTTGGCTGATTTATTGTGAGAGAAAAATATTGTTCCGACTGAAAAAACAAACTGAAAAAGACGGATTATAAACGGGATGAGCCATAGCCATGGAATGGAATGAATGGACCGGCCGATGGAGAGGGAAGGCTCGATGGACCTGCATGCAGGCCCACCAGTTAACTCGCCTGTCTGGAATCGGAATACGATATTGTTTTACTTCTAATCTGTCTACGTGTGTGATGCGCAGTTTGTCCCCCACAACGATCTTCTTCAGCTGATCACAATTCGATCCATGCATTTACTGACTTTCCCGCAAGGGAATTCCCTTTTATAATTCGGTTCGTTGTGTAATTAATTCGCTTGGTGACGGTAGCGATAATTTGAGCAGCAATAGAAAAAGGCAGACACCGGATGGTATGATCAGCAGCAGCAAGCCAGCAAATCTGCATATATATATACTCGTAAAAGATAACAGAAGATAACCAGGCAGGTTCGTTCTGTGCCAATCCCCGACGCGGACGGCGGATCCATATGGAGGCCTCGTTTAGACGAGAGAATTGTGAAGAAAAACACTGTATCAGAATTCCTGTAGCATTTCGTTTGTATTTGATAAAAATTATCTAAATTTTAACTAACTAGGCTTAAAATGTTCGTCTCGCAAAGTACAACAAAACTGTGCAATTAGTTTTTGATTTTATTAACATTTAGTACTCCATGCATTTGCCGATATTTTGATGTGACGAGAAATCTTTTTTTTGCATAGTGAAATTTAGGGAGAATTGGGGAAACTAAACAAGGGCGGAGTTGGAGAGTGCATGCAATGCTGTCTGAACTGACCATTCAATTTGAACCCCTCTCCTAAATCCCAACTGCTGATGCTTGGATGGATGCCAATGGAGTTGTTTAATGCCTGGAGGCTGTTGTAGAGTGCGTAGCAAGGCAGCCTCGTCAAGTCATCCCACGACATGACGACTGCCTTCTCCATCATGGTCTGAAGCTCTGAGCGTCTGACTCGCATACGCGCGTCAACCGGAGCGAGTTTAGTACATGCATGGGATCGTCTCAACTCTCAACATGCGAACGCCCTGTTCGTTTGGACTTATCAGTAGAATCAGCAGTCATCTAGCAGTGTTTTTCTCTCACAACAAACCAGCGAACAGTGCTTTCAGCACCATAAACCAGCGAAACGAACAGGCTGAAAACTGCCAAGGGGATGGATAACTGTACTCTTCACAAACGTTTTATTTATCTCACATTCTCAACCAAACCCAACAAATAAAGTCAGCAGCGGCAGGCTGCGACCGCGAGAGCTCTCCCCCTCTTCTCTTCATCATTCATTCATTTGCGTCTCAAGGAATCAGGAGGTGTTTCCGTGGAAGCTTCTCCGCAATTGGGAGATTTCTTCCTGCCTGGGAGTTGTGACAGGGAGGAGCAGCCGGAGAAAATTCCAATTGGTCGGTCTCGGTCTACTAGTGCTACGTACTCCTATCCGTTAATTTGTTGGTTACGCGAGCGAACCGTTGGTTGTTGTTGGGGCTCGTTCTCTGTGCTGTCGCAGCCGGCAGTTTATTTTATCCGGAGCTGACTCTGGTGGTTACGCATCATTGGTTCTACTTCTAGAACGGGTACGGTGACGCTGCGGTGTCTTGACTTCCACGGAGGGAGAGAGAGAAAAAAGGCCGTGTCCAGTAGGCAATAGCACATGTGAGTTGTGACTACGTGAGATATGACGATCACATACTCTGACGGCACAGGATATATGTACGTAAGTGTTTACTTGCGCTTTTTTCTATAAGGGGATGATGTTGCCTGTGGTTTTGAGAGAATGCTTGGTTGCTGCCCTTAACGCACCATGCCACATCCATGACTGTCACACCTTATCGATGCTCCTGTTTATTGGTTGATGGCGCATGTTCGACGGCCGTAGGAAAGTTCGCTACGAGCCTACGAGTGTGGCACCGCCATAATTACTTATAGCAAGGCGAGGCTAGAACCAAAGAAACTCTGAGTTTAGCGTTTTGCAATAAAACCTATCGAGGTTCCAATCGGCGTTGGGTCCCCTAGTTTATGCAGCTTGATGACCAGGCATAGCCCCCGCGGTACTCCTAGCTTAGTTAGTGTTTGAATCTATAGGGATTTTAAGAATCTGGATAGAAAAAAAAATCTCAAAATCATATAATCCTATCTAAACACCGTACGTATTCTAGAGGATTATAGCACCAGGCACAGAATCCAAGAGATTATTTTTATCTAGAATTTGAATTTTAGAATCCTACTGGTATCAAACATGCCCCTCCTAGTATCTCCATCGTGATGGAGGCATGCTGCAGCTCCGGCTCGGCAGGACTGCAGGCACAGCGGCACCGAGCCACGGACGCGCCCAGGGTTAAAAATACCGCTCGGTTTACCGCGGTAAACTGCGGTTACCGCCCTAATCGGGCCGGTCCGGTTCCGGTCCGGTCCGGTTAGGTATTTCCCAAATTCAAATTTAAAATTTGAAAAAAAAAATGCTGAAAAAAATTCCTAAAAATAGTTTATGATTTATAGAAGCCAATGGTGTAAAAATTTTTTAAATTCGAGTTCGTTTAGTATTTATTTATACGTATAAAGTTTGAAAAAAAGAAAAAAAATCCCGGTCCCGGCCCGTTAAGACCCCAAATTCAAATTTAAAATTTAAAAAAAAACAAAAAATACTGAAAAAATTCCTAAAAATAGTTCATGATTTATAGAAGCCAATGGTGTAAAAATTTTTCAAATTCGAGTTCGTTTAGTATTTATTTATACGTATAGAAGTTTGAAAAAAAAAAGAAAAAAAAATTCTAAACTCAAACCGAGCGGTAAACCGGTCAAACCGGCCGGTTACCGCTCCAAACCGGCCGGTAAACCTGACCCGAACCGAACTGAAGGAGCGTTTGAATTTAAATTTGAATTCGGCCGGTTACCGGTAAACCGGGCCGGTTTACCGCTACCGGAGGTCGGCGGTTACTGGAAACCGGTCGGTAAAAAAAACCCTGGACGCGCCATGTTCCAGGACACGGTTGTCGTTTGCACGTGTCAGCCGCTTGTGCGAGTGTACTACTAGGCCGTAGCAGGACTTGCAGAGGTCGAGGAGCACTGCACACCAGGCACCAGCACCTGGGCCATGGCCGTGTTTAGATGCCGAGTCGGGGGCGCCGAGTCGGGTGTTGCTTGGAACACTGTAGCGGCTTTTGTTTTATAGTGTAAAAAATTATTTAAAAATTGATTAATTAGACTCAAAATGTTTGTCTCGCAAAGTACAACAAAACTGTGCAATTAGTTTTTGATTTCATCTACATTTAGTACTCCATGCATTTGCCAACATTTTGATATGACGAGGAATCTCCTTTTTGCATATTGAAATTTGGGAGAGAAATTGGGAACTAAACAAGGCCCATGTTTAGATGACACCAAAATGCAAAAAGTTTTCAAGATTTCCCGTCACATTGTATATGTCGGTACATACATAGAGTACTAAATATAGGTAAAAAAATAACTAATTACACAGTTTGTCTGTAAATATCGAGACAAATCTTTTAAGACTAGTTAATCTATAATTAGACAAAGTTTGTCAAATACAAACGAAAAGTGTTATAGTGCTCATGGCCGTGGTAGCGGAAGCGGAGGCTGACACACAGCCAGAGTCCAGGGAAGCGAACAAGAAAGCGTGCCAGGCCAGGACAAATCGTCTCCATTATCCGAGGACGCGGGCGCGGGGGCGGGGTGGCGAGCCGGACGTGCCGCCTGACGCCGTTACCCGCTACCGCCGGCGCGCTGATGAGGTTGCCCCGGGCCCCGGGCTGCGGTAATGACAAAGCAACCACTCTCTACTATCAACTGATGATTGTGATTGATGAGGGCATTCTGCCATCTACTACTGCGCTGGAGCAGTTCGATCGGGCGATGTATTTGACGGGCTGACGGTTGATCAGGTATAAACGAGACAAATACATGAGTCGAGAGCAGCTGGCCAACTGGCGGCCAAGTCAATGTAACGTAAAGATTGAAAATGTACGGATAGCAAAAAAATAGTACTGGTGGTACTGCCCTATTTTGGCAACTATACTCGAATACTAATTTACGTAATTGATTATACGCGCGAGCTGGCGCAACAGTTGGCATAAAATGACAAACGTTTGATGACAGCATCTGGGACGAGTTTTCGAGGCAAAAGTAGTAGCTGCCTATGCTTCATATCACACTCCACGTATATATGATGTCGTCGCCCTCCCGCACCCTAACCCCCCCGCCGCCGCCGCCGGCGCCCCCATCCCCTCCTCCTCCCTTCTCCCAACCTCCCCCTCCACCTCCCCTCCCCTGCCCACGGACGAACCCGCTCGTCCGCACCCCAGCCCCAACCCTAGCGGCCAGTTCCTGTCGCCGCCGCCGCCGGCTGCCCTCCTCGTGCCGCCCCCAGCTCCCCCTCCGCCTCCAGCCGACCTCCCCTGCCCTCTCCCTCAGCTAGCGCCGGCGCGCGCGAGCGCCTGTGGATGGCCCGGCCCGACCCCGCCGCTACCGTCGTCTTTGGGCGCGGCTCCCGGTCTTCCGCCCGCTGGATCCGCCTGGCCTCTAGCGGCAGCGACTGGATCCGTCGGCGGGCCGGCCTCCCTGCTGGGCCGACTGCAGATGTCCCCCGCCGGCGCTAGGCCAGCCTCCCCCGTGGTGCCGGCTCCCCCTGCTCCACCGGCGCTGGCGGGCCGCACCGGCGGCGTCCCATCGGTTGGTGCGGCTCATGGCGCAGGTGCATGGCCGAGTGCTGCCCCCGTCGGGGCAGGCGCTCCGTTGAGTGTGGTGGACGAGACGCTGGTCCTCGTTGAGGACGTTCTAGAGGAGAGCGACGATGACGCAGATGCTGACCGGGGAGCCGCCAGCCTCGATGTCTTCCTGATCCACCTGTCTGCCCCCACTTCGACCCTGTCATCCTCTCTGTCCCCCAATGCCGCGCCTTTCCATCCGGGGGCGACACGGAGGGACACTCCAAGGCTCGTCGTTGGGCGGACGAAGACCGCATCGACATCTCCGATGTGGAAATGACGCCAACCTCTTCCTTGCCCTACCTGGACGCGCTTCGTCGTGTGCCACAGCTGGCGACGTTGGAGACTCGGCCCACCTTGCCTCTGTCTTCGGGCCTTGGCGCCGCGGTGCCTTGCCGCCAGGGTGCAGGCCGATGGCGAGGGAAGCGCCATCGACCGCGCCCACAGCTGGTGCACGGCATGCCAGCCCGACCTGAGGAGGGTCGCATCTCGGCTCGTCAGCGCCTCGGACGCCGATGGGTCTCCACCCCTGACGTTGATGGGTGGCGGGAGATCCTCCGCCAGCAGGCGACGCACCCGATGACCACCTCGCCCGTGCCACCTAGGCCAACTCGCGGGGGCCGGCCTGCGGGTCGTCGACCACCGATCCTGGCCAATCTCCACGGCAAGTGCCTCAATTGCCTCTCCTTCGGGGCACCGGGTGGCTACCTGCAAGCTGCCCCAACGATGCCTGCGGTGCAGGGGTCTTCGACACGTTGCGCACGACTACAAGCGCCCAAGGCGCGTGGGCTTCCGGAGCTCGGGTGTTCGCGCCTCCGGTCGCTCCGATGGGCCAGTGGAATTTGGTGGGCCGCGCGGCCTTGGCGGGGCCATGACGGACACCATCCACCTTGGTGGAGCCACCACGAACACCACTGCCCCCGCCACAGACGGACGGCAGCGGAGGAGGCGGAGGCGCCTCGGGCCATCGACCGAGTCCGCGCGGACAGCGCCGACCTTCACTTTCGATCCCGGGCAGGTCGGCTGAGGTGAGCTGATCGGCACGCTGGCCCCCGTCGAGCTCGACCCGCTCACGCTGACAACGCGCTCGGATGCTGTCATTTGCGGCATTGCTGATGACCCGATGATGATGGAGCTCGCTGCTTCGCTCAACGATACTCAGATCGTCCTGAGGCCTCCTCTGGTCTACCAGCCGGAGGACGAGGTCCCGGTGGTGGCCACTGCTGTTTGCACGCAGTGCCAGCAGATGCTGCGGGCACCCTCGGTGTTGCCTCGGTTTGAGCAGCCACGGGCCACACCAAAGCGGTTGGTGTTCGACGACCCCTCGGGCGTTGTTGCACCCATGGTGGATGAGGAGTGTAACAGAACCGACCAAATTATAAGAGCACAAGTACAAAAACAAGCACTGAAGTGCTCAAATTTTCGAACTTGAGCCCATATAATCCCGGTAGTCAATCGAAACCACGAAGGATTTCAAACCAACTTGCTTACAACCAGGATCGCATCATTCAACATACAACATCATACGTTACGTTACACCAGTAGTTCTGAAATAAGTTTACACACACGGAGTTGCAATTATTACAAACCAAGTTTATAAAAGTAGCGGAAGCAAACACACACCAATTGTTTAACTACTGCCAGTCTTGTTGATCAACATCCTACAAAAGCATTAGGAAAGTACATAAAAGATGATCACGCCCAAGTGATCTAGTCTTCGTCACCCGCAGGGTGGAGACAAATTTTGTATAAGCCTTGGTAGAGCATATCATCTGCAACAGGAGGGAATAAACCCTGAGTACTGGAATGTACTCAGCTAGACTTACCTGTCGAAAATCAGAAATAAGATGACACCAAGGATTATGCAAGGCTTTCACAAGAGGCTAGCTGACATCACATTTTTGCATAAAGGCATAAGTAATTGAGACTCTTATAACCTGTACTAGCAGTTATTTTTAGCATTTACCTGTCATCTATCTTAGCACCTGTACTAAGCATGCACTTGATTATAATCAAACAATTATCATTATTATATCCAGAGCAGGTATGAATTGTGGCAACATTATATCATTTCCTTAACCACTGGTTCATTTAATGAGATCTACGTTGCCGCTGCTCAAGTCAAGTGCTCACTAACCGGGAGCGACGGCGATTCGAATCGAATTCCTATCCAGTTGGAGGGGTATTTCTAACACTCACCGTGCAGACCCCTGCCAGGGTCGCACAGGCCACCGTTTCATATGATTCAGGAATCGCGGGTCCGAATAATGTCGCGACCCCAAGGGCGACACTCTGCCAGGTGATAGGGACTCTAACCCCCCTTGGTCTCACGCCAATGTCCCCAAGCACATCCTTTCTCTCCTCCAAGAAGCAACCTACCATTCGATTCCCGGCCTGAACCACATTACTCGGCTTCGCGGTCGGAACGACTTATCCGGCCAACTAAGTGTTAGACTGCGTTCAACATGACTCAAGGACGTACAGGGAATCGGTCCTTAAACGACTCAGACGGGCATAGCTCCACACCCAAGACGTGAAGTGTCTTGCGGCTGTACTATCGAACTCTCGCCCGGTCTCCAATTTATTTTTAAGCATGGTTCCATCCACGATAGCCATAAAGCCACTCGTGACTCCTTCCTACATCTCGCAGATGACCGGAAATCACCCGACTTCTACCGTACTAAGCAGGGCTAAGCATTGACACGTGCCTAAACCTAATATAGGGTTAAGTACGATATCTAGACAAGGACAGGTATAATGCAACAATTATTTTCATACAACTCCTACAACTTAATGCATTAAACAATTAAAAATACTCAAGATAGATTTATAAAATGATGGGTTCAGCATGCACCGGGGCTTGCCTTTCAGAAAGGTCGAAGGCCGGTGGTCAGGACACTCGGGTAGATCTTCGGCAGGAGCTTCGTCGCCGGTTGATTCCTCTAGCTGCTCCGGCTGGTCCTGGACTTCCTCCGGAATCACTGGCTCGAATTCGAGGAGAGTTACCCCCTCCGGAACACCTATTGCATGAGTGCACAATAAATATCATGGGTGCATAATGGTGCAACATGCTCGGAATGAAATGCATTTCAGAAATAAAATATAATAATCTAATCAAGTTACTTTATCAGTACATGCAAATCTCTTCTCCGGTGGAGAAGTACTTACCTAATCTACCCAACCTAAGATATAGTTGTTCATCTTCGGTTAAGGCCCTAACACCTAACAAACACAAGAGTGACATTATTTAGGTTACCACATCCAACCCAAAATATCACAGTAATACATTCTGGACAACAGCTACTTGTTTCTAACACAACTGGAGATTCCCAACTCCAAAAGATATGATCTAAGACAATCTGGAAAGCTTAAGAAATGTACCACAAAATATTTTCAGACCACAACACTAAATTCCAAAGTTTACCCAGTCGAAATTCCAAAGTTTCAGAATCTGTCCTCCCCAACAGAGAGCAGTCAATTCTGGACTGTCACTTAAAACAGCAATAACTCCTAAACTACTAAGCCAAATGCTCTCAAATTTTGACACAAGCTAATTTATCAAGTTTACTATAACTTTGGTATTTACAAGTTTTCCAGCAAACACTTTTATCAAGGTCAAACCTAAAAATACTACCAGCTGTCCAGAAAACCTAGAATTGTAAAGGTTAAATATTTATTGATGTGGCAAATATCCCATAAGACCAAACTAATGTTACCACAAGTTCACATAGGTCACAAAAACACCAGAAAGTAAGGTTGGCCCACCTAAAATATTTATTTAAACTCATTTCTTAATTTACTTAAGTAATTAAGTGGAATTTTAAACATATATGTAAACTACTCCTAAAATTCTACAAAAATTACAGAAGACTCTTTGACCCAAAAAGAGGCTACTGTAAAAATTTGAACTAAATTTATTCACAGGAACTTCCTACACAAAATTCACAAGCCAAAAAGGCTGATTTTTGTATAAATAACAAAGTATAGTAAAAAGTGTCAAACAACAGATTTCCTAATTTTCTTGGACACTCTAGGGTACCAAGACATTCTCCAAAAATTTATATGAACATTGCACATGTAGAAAATTACTAAAATTCATTTAAGTATTTCCTAGAATAACAAGATAGCATTATAACTTGAAAAGTACTTAAGCACTACTGTCCAAATTTTTACCAGAGCTAGAGCAAGTATAAATTAGCCTACCCCCCAAATTTCATAATTTTTGGAACACTGAAACTCAAGATATAATTTAAACAAGTTTGCATGTGATTTAAAACACATTTCAAAGACCTATTTAAATATCCCAGAAACTACACATCACATAACCAAATCATATTTTTCTAAAATACTACACATCATGTAGATCATAACAAAATTTATCTCATGATTTTTGAGCAGGTGAAACCCTAGATCTACCTTTTCTAAACCCCAATAAAAACTATGACAAAATAAAATAAATGAAACTGATTTTATCTGGAACTGGGCCGGCCCGGGACAGACGCGGCCCAAGACGCGCGCGCACGGCCCGCTCGGGCTCCCGCCCACGTGCGGCAACAGACAGGTGGCCCCCGCGTGTCAGCGAAAGAGGACAGGGGAGCGGGCGGCAGTGAGCTCCGGCGAGCGATTCCTCGCCGCCGGTGGCTCCTCCGACCAATCCAAGTTCATCGACGACTTGCCCAGACCCAACCGCACCGAGGCTACCCCTTTTCCCCAAAGCTGATGCACCGCAGCACCTAGGCCGACGGCGATGGCGGACGGCCGTGGTGCCTGGCGGTACGCCGGCGAGTCCCGGCCGTCGCACGGCCTACCGAAGGGTGCATCACCTTCCTGGACTCCTAGTGGACCTCTCGAGACCACTCACACAGACGGGGATGGAACGGAGCCGCTTGACCGCGTGAGCACTTGGCTGGCAGCCATGGCGCGGCCGTGCACGGTCTCGTTCCGTCATGGCTGTCCCGATACTGGCGGTAACATCTTCATCCTAGCATCTACACGTGACAGGGAGGTGGAAACATGGGTGAAGGCAGACGGAGAACTACGGTGTGGTGCTGGCCACGGTGACCCGCACATGGCGGAGCTCCGGTGAGCTTCGGTGAGCGGGCGAAAACGGCAATGCGGCTCACCTTGGCTCAATCCAACCTACCGACGGGTCGAGGAGGTGTAGGACGGGGAGGCGGAGGGATGGACGTGGTCCGGCGAGTGGTGGTGAGTGCACGAGCTCGGAGACAGCTGCGGCGGCAATGGTGTCTCCGGTTTCCGCCTCGGCGAGCCCGGCCAGAGCGAGAGGGAGGGAGAAGAAAATGAGCGCGAGTGAGGGGGTGGAGGTGGCCGCTCGGTGTTCAATCCCGCGTCTGGGCTCGCGACGTGGAGGCGATGGCAGCTCTCGGTCGACACGCGGCGACGCTCTTCTGCCCGAGCGCCACGACATGCCGGTGTTCGAGCTCGTTGACTGAAACCGAGCCTCCAAAGACCGACTGACAGGGCAGTTTCGTCGACGATTTACTCTCAAACCAGCTCGTTTTAGTGAAACCTCCAATTAGCAAAGTTGTAGACCTATGTGAGCACTACAAGTTTGTAAAAGGCACCATGAGCTGGTTCGGTTTGGATTTGAAACTACAGGGCTCCAAAGTAGTGTACTTGGAAACTGAAACCTAGTTTCAGTCATTAGGCCGACTGAAACCTAATTTTCAAGACACCACATCTCCTAAACCATTTAGAACTAGGTGATGGTCATGTTGACAATGTTGTAGAGCTATGTGTGGACAACAACTTTGTCAATTGGCTCAAGGACTGGTTTGGCCTAGTTTGTGAGTTACAAGTTGCCAAAGTGAGGTACAGTGAAACGGTTTTCAGCTTCACACTTAGCCAAAATTGCTAAGTCCCAAAACAGCCTCTAATACTGACTTGTGGGCCTTTTTTGAGCATGTTCTGATCATTTTCATGAGATGGTCATATTAGAACTTTTGTTCCTTATGAAATTCTCTACAACTTTGCTTAAGGGTGCTCCTCCATGCAAGGTCTCTAAGCTGGACTTTTTAATTGGTCAAACTAGAGCATCCTAGGGCTAAATGGTGGTCAACTACACCTTGGAGGGCATTTTGGTGATTTTGGTCAACATGAACCTTGCTCCATGAGTGACCCTAAGTATAACTAAGGTGTTGTGAGATATAATTGGCTACTCTACCCTTTAGTTACACCAAATTCCTAGTGTCACATACTTTGGAACAAGTAATTCAATACTTTCACCCAAATGTTGCAAGCTCATGTTGCACATGTTGCATGAGTGTGTTGCATAACACTTGCTAATTATGTTACACTAAAGTGGTTGACATGTCTCACAAAGGAAATTGCACATAAGGTACTTGTGTTTTGCACACTACTCACTTCTTACTTCACATGAAATATAAACATATGTGACAATGTTTCCAAAGCATGTTTCACATATTATAAGCTTATGCATGAAATGAATGATGCTTGCTTATGCTTATGCAAATGCAATGCAATTAAGGAGCTAAACACCTGAGGTGTTACAAGGAGGACCCGGCCATAGCGGCCGCCACACTGAGCCCCTCAGCTGGCGCGTCGTCGCCTCGGCGTCCGTCCATTTCGATGCCCGTCTCTCAGGATGGGGACTCTTCTGCTCGGCGGATGACGGATCCGACTCCGTTGTTGCCGGTGCAGGAGGAGCTGCCGATGCCACCAAACGTCGGCGACGTGACACCACATGAGGTTGCTCGCCATCTCACCCGGTTCATCGACGAGGTGCGGATCGAGCGGACGCCGCCTTTGACTGCCAGCCCCCAAAGCAGGCGGAGCCGATCAGGCGGCATCCCGTGGTGAAAAGGAGTACTTGGATTGCCGCTCGGCCGTTGTCGCATATACCGACATCCAGGCAAGGAGAGGTACTGCTCAACATGAGGATGGGCATCGAACCGCCGGCGGCGCCAGTTTCTCCAGCTCCCAAGAGTTTACACGAGGCTATTCTCAATGGGAACTTGACGTCAAGCCAGATTGATGCTCTGGACGGGTATTTCCCGGCGGCCATTCAGTGGACCGGCGGAACACTCCTCTCCGACATCGGAGTGGACTCTCACGGCGCCGCTTCGTAGTTTATAGCGCCGCTCCTTCCAAGGTTGTTGTCCTTTATGTAATATCGAATCTCACTGTTTGTTTGTTAGGACGGTCCGGCCTACGGCCGTAAGACCTCCGGTGGCATTTGTCATAAGCGCGTCGTTTGTATGTTTGTACTCTTCTTCTTAATGCAATGATACGCAAATCTTTTGTGTATTCGAGAAAAAAAACACTCCACGTATATAAGTTATATATAGTCACCCATTGGGTCATTAGTGGTAAATAAGTCGGATATACTCGGTACTTTTAGTAATAATGGTGTTGCGGTGATTTTCAAGCTCTTTAAATTATTGTTAGTTCAGATTATTTTTAGGACATGTCTATAAAATAATATAATAATAAGTAAGAATCACGTGTGTCCTTTCAGAGGCTTCTTTTAGCGAGCTATGATTCTGGTTCTACACACTGAAATAATTATTTTCTTGCCAATACAAAAAGAAAGAGCCCCATTTCGACTGGAAAAATGTGAGTACTATGTTTTAGACAGTTTATTATCCAACTCCCTCTATGAAAAGATCAAAAGTCATTTAAGAAGCTTTTCACTCCAATGGTGTAGACATTTGCTACCTGCTATTTTCCTCAAAGCATGAGGGAACAAGGCTATGCCTCAATGCCTTAACAAATGCTCCTTGAAGTTCTTGGTTCCGTAGCTCAGCTATCTACTCCCTCCATCCTAAAACACAAGATATTCGAACAATTTAAGGACCAACTAAAGAGTATGATAAAAGATTAGCTTATCTCTCACTAATTTGGTTGTCAACTTATTGCTTTTTTTAGCATCATTGTCAACTTATTGCTTAATTTCCTAGTAACACATAACTTAAAAAGGCATGCATATATGTCACCGATTTCGGCTACCAATTACAAGAGTCATTTTGCACAAAATGTTGTTTAAAATACATGCACGTATTAGATTTAATTGTTTAAAAGACAAACACATATAGGTTGAGCAATATAGAATACCTTATGATTTCAGATATAATTGTATTTTCTGATAATAGGATTCTAGTGGGATGTTTTATGCACTTGGATCTTGTTTAGATTGGATAGGGAATTTGAGAACTACTATCTAGATTCTCTTGAATTTTGAGATTTTCAAGTCTATCCATTGGAATACACTATAGAATATAATATACTCCCTCTATCCCAAAATAATTGCACATGTTGTTCCTTAAAAAGTCTTCTTTTAAAATAAAAAATGACTAGATATATAGAAAATAATATCAACATTTGTATCTCTAAATAAGTTTATTATGAAAAATATATTCCACGACCAATCTAGTGATACTTATCATGTATCAGAAATACTATTAGTGTATTTGGTTAAACTTCCAAACATTCAACTACTTGAGAATGAGATACACTTATTTTAGAGGTGAGAGTATTGGATTAGATAGGAATTTTTTTTCATAAAATCATTAGAATTTGCTTCGATAATTTAATGTCAATTTTGGCAGAAAATATGTATGCGTGAATGCGTTAAAAAGAAAATACATATGCATGCACGTACGTGTGCTTGGAGACACCCATACAGGTACTAGTAGTATAGGGCCTTGTTTAGATCCCAAATTTGGGATCCAAACTTTGCATAGTAAATGCCCCGTCACACTGTAGCAATTTTGTTTTTATTTGGTAATAATTGTACAAATATTGATTAATTAGGCTTAAAACATTCGTCTCGCAAAGTACAACAAAACTGTGTAATTAGTTTTTGATTTCATCTACATTTAGTACTCCATATATATGCCGACATTTTGATGTGATGAGAAATCTTCTTTTTACATAGTGGAATTTAGGGATGAATTTGGTATCTAAACAAGGCCTAGTATGTAGTGTGCATATCTACACTGGTGTGCATGGTTATAAAAGAAATTTTCCCACTTTCGTCAACGCTCTAGAGGCAGTGAAAATGAGAATGCCTGTCAATTCACCCATCGCTTACGGTTGTTGATAAACCCTGGCGATCGTGTCATGTCAACCTTTACCTGCCGTGCCGTGCCGTTAACTCTGACCCCTCTTGGTCTCGCTGAACGCCGTCAGGTGTCAGCCCGTCACTCACCCAGGGCCCACCGAAGGCATTGGGCGTGTTTAGATAAAAAAAAATTGAGAAAAAGTTTCTGTAGCGTTTTTCATTGTTATTTGGTAAAATTTATCCAATCATGAACTAACTAGGCTCAAAAGATTCATCTCGATATTTACAGACAAACTATACAATCAGTTATTTTTTACCTATATTTAATGCTCCGTGCATACGTCCAAAAATTCGATATGACAGATACTTAAAAAAATTTAAGCCTTTTTGGCCATCTAAACGCAGCCAAAACTAGCCAGCCCAAGCCAGAAGGCTCTGCTTGCAGCTTGCCAGTTACAACAACAGAAAAATAATCCCATAAAAAAAAGGAGAGGCAAAAGCGAAAGGAAAAAGTCTACTTTTTCTCCCCTAACTTCCACGAAAGTCCACTTTTCCTCCCTCAACTCCAAAACCAGGCAAATCACCTCCCTCAACTTTTCAAACCGTGCATTTTACCTCCCTGGAGGGGTTTCGAAGGCGGTTTTGCTACAGTAAACGATGGTTTTGCTACAGTAAGGCGGTTTTGTCTTTTTCTTTTTTTATTTATTTCGGCTGAATCTTTGAAAAATCATATTAAATCACAGAAAAATCATAAAATGAAAAATCCAATTTTGTTGCACTCCACATGAGTAGATCTACACAGTGAACATATAATATGGTATCCTTTAGTACAAAGTTTTTGCTATGAAGGTTTTGCCTTTTTCTTTTTTATTTATTTCGGCTAAATCTTTGAAAAATCATAGTAAATTACAGAAAAATCATAAAATGGAAAATCTAATTTTGTTGGACTCCACATGAGCATATCTACACAGTGAACATATAATATGGTATGCTTTAGTACAAAATTTTTATTGTAGCTTTAGATCTATGCTTTTCTGTAATTAATTGAAATAATTCATAGCTGCAGCTTCTATAATTATTTTGTTGGACTAAAGTATACCGTATTATATGTTCACTGTGTAGATCTACTCATGTGGAGTCCAAAAAAATTAGACTTTCTATTTTATGATTTTTCTGTGATTTACTATGATTTTTCAAAGATTCAGCCAAATAAATAAAAAAGAAAAAGACAAAACCTTGGTAGCAAAAAATTTGTACTAAAGCAAACCATATTATATGTTCACTGTGTAGATATGCTCACGTGGAGTCCAACAAAATTAGATTTTCTATTTTATGATTTTTCTGTAATTTACTATGATTTTTCAAAGATTTAGCCGAAATAAATAAAAAAGAAAAAGGCAAAACCTTCATAGCAAAAACTTTGTACTAAAGGATACCATATTATATGTTCACTGTGTAGATCTACTCATGTGGAGTGCAACAAAATTGGATTTTTCATTTTATGATTTTTCTGTGATTTAATATGATTTTTCAAAGATTCAGCCGAAATAAATAAAAAAAGAAAAAGACAAAACCGCCTCACTGTAGCAAAACCACCGTTTACTGTAGCAAAACCGCCTTCGAAACCGCTCCAGGGAGGTAAAATGCACGGTTTGAAAAGTTGAGGGAGGTGATTTGCCCGGTTTTAGAGTTGAGGGAGGAAAAACAGACTTTCGTGAAAGTTGGAGGATGAAAAGTAACTTTTTCCAAAGCGAAAACCCCTCCCCTTCCGGCTTCCGCCGCCCTCCCCCTCCTCCTCCTCCCGCAAGAACTCGAGCAGGAGCGTGGCCGCGGCAGCCGGGTTGACCCGCCCGCGAGCTTATAAGCGGTTTCTCCGGGAACGTCTTATCGCGCAAGTTTTCCCGCGCCGGCCACCTCCGCCTGCTTGCTCGGTCTCAGATTCCCGCGCACGAAAGCGAGGACCGGACGGCCCGGCGGAGTACGCTTCTTTCTTTCATTCCCTGTCCTTGTCTCTCGTGCTCTCCGTCCGTTTCGTTCCGTTCCGGCAAAAGCGGCGCGCGAAGATAGTCTGGGAATCGCTGAGCGTTTCTTGATTCCCGCGGCGGAAAGGAGGTGCGGGTTTCGTTCCTTGGGCCGTGCATGTGAGGGAGGCGCCGCGCGCGGCCTCGGATTCGGACAGAGCGTCCGTGGCCCGTCGCCCGACGGCGGCGGCGGCGGCGGCCGACCGATGGAGTCGGTGAAGGGGTGGGTGGCGGCCAACTACGCGGAGGCCATGGCGTCGATGCAGCACTCGCTGCGCGTCGCCTACGTGGTCTTCTCCTTCTGCGCCGCCTTCTTCCTCGGCGGCATCAAAGGCACGCCCTTTCTTGTAATCAATCGCGTCTTGCCATGTTCTGGATTTGGAGCCTTGCTTTGCTTTGCTTGAGGGGGTTCTGCGCCCGCCTGTTCTTATTTTTGTTGCCGCCTTCTCAAATGGATGTGCAGCGATGGTGGTCGGACCCGTTGCCGCCGCGCTGATGATAGTGGGCAACGTCGGCGTCATACTCGTGCTCTTCCCGGCGCACGTCTGGTGGACAATCTACTCGCTCATCAAGTAAGCCGCCCAGCAACTAGTCCTTGTGTTCTTGCTTTGATTATCTACTCCACTCCATTCCAGCAAAATCCGATACTTCTTGTGGATAATGAATTTGATCTTCTTGCACCTTTATTTCTTTCCAAAATTCCTTCTGTCACCAATTGCATCTTCTCGAGACCGATAGATGGTCATACTGTTTGACTGATCGTTGTTGCCCTGCAATCTGCATCCGCAATCCAGGACTGACCGTGTCAACGCGGGCCTGAAATTAGCCGTGCTCTTCGCGCTGCCCGTGCTGTTCGGCCTCTGGCTGGGGCTCGGCATCTTCGGCAGTGCGCTGGTGGCTCTCGGGTACGGCTTCTTCACGCCGTGGATCTCCACCTTCGAGGCGTTCCGGCAGGAAAGCGAGGCCAAGAAGTTCGTGCACGGCATTGTGGTAAGACAGATCAGAGCATCCCCTGCACGACGCAGGTCAAAAGATTCAGGTCCCCGCAGCTGTTGACCATGCCTCCCAACAACACTGTCTGAGATGGTTCTGGTTTGAGCAGGACGGGACGTGGGGCACGATCAAGGGCAGCTGCACGGTGGTTAGGGACTTCGCTGACATATGCTTCCACTCCTACCCGGTCTACCTCAAGGAGCTGCGCGAGAGCTGCCAGAATCGTGAGCCCCATTCGATAAGGTATCTGTCCCACTAGCCACCATTCTTTCGGTTGATTTAGGATTAGCTCTGTGCTGTGTAATCCTTGTGACAAGGATGGGATTGTCATGACAAGGACATGATTAGCCTTTTGCCATAAAATACCCTGCTCTGGCAGTGTGTCATGTTCGTGATAGTGTTACTTAAGTATATTCTCTACAAATTCCATCATTACGAATTAGATATGTGATCTATTTTCTTCAAAATATGATGCATATGATCTTTTTTCTTTTAAAAACAATTGATTAATTATGTTTTGCATGATTTCACACTGCAGTTGCTTGAAACTTAACATTTTAATTTTAATAATTAAATTTAAAAAAAAATAAGTTGTTGGTTCTGAGTGTTTTTTTTCCTCTCGAAAGGATGGCAAGAGATTTCCGTGAATTATATTAGAATGTAAGGAAAAAAAATACAACTTAGCACCGTGCAGGCCCCTCACAACCTAAAAAAAAAACAACCACCTTCCCCCAAATATATTGTCTTGTGGGTATAACAATCTTGAATGTTGTTCTTGCAGGTTGCTTGATGTGCCCTCATGTATAGTTGTTGCTCTCCTGGGGCTAGTCGTTGACATACCACTTTACACAGTGATTGCACTGATCAAGAGCCCCTACATGCTCTTCAAAGGCTGGCAGAGGCTGCTGCATGACCTTATAAGCCGAGAAGGCCCGTTCCTTGAAACAGTTTGCGTGCCGATTGCTGGCCTAGCTATCCTTTTCTGGCCACTGGTGGTGGTTGGGAGTGTTCTGTTGGCTATCGTCTCAAGCATTTTTGTGGGGCTCTACGGAGCAGTCATTGTTTTCCAGGTTGCTACATTATTAACAATTTACCACACTAGCAATTTTTGTGTGAATGATTTTGTGATGCGAGTACTTACAAAATTCATTGCTGTTGCAGGAGAAGTCTTTTCAAAGGGGAGTTTCGTATGTTGTGGCCATGGTTGCAGAGTTTGATGAGTACACCAATGACTGGCTTTACCTCCGCGAAGGAACAGTTCTCCCAAAGTACTGCATTTCCCCTTGATTGTTCCGAACTGACAGTCATGTGCTGCTTGCCTGGTTCCTAGCCATGCAATTGTTTAACCTGTTGTGTTTTGAAAAAAACAGGCCGTCATACAGAAAGAGAAAATCATCCAACTCCACAGAATTCTCAGTCAGAACAAATGCCTCTGTCAAAGGAGCTGACTACCCTACTGGTCCCAGTGAAGCACCGGCAATGTTGGTTCCGAATTTGGCTCCTGCAAGATCAGTAAGAGAGGCTATACAGGAAGTCAAAATGGTCCAGGTATGTTCCTTCCATGGCATTCCATTTCCCAGCTTGTCTACAGTCTGCATGCAAATTTTTCAGACACATCCTTGATTCGCACTTTTACCTTAGAAAAAATTCTAATACTCACTTCAAACTTGGTAAAAAAGCGCATGTTTCATGTCCTCCTGTGTAACTATCCAGTAGTTGTATTTCAGTCATTTTACGCCTAGTGAGTTAACATATTCAGTAGTCTTCCAGCGTATTTTGAAGAGGGAAATGCTCCAACCCTTTCAGTGTTTCCCCTGTCTTCAGAGTAAAGACAGTGTTGACAGAGATTTCAAAGGGCCCGGCCCATTCCTTATTTCCTTCTGCAGTACTTTGTGTGTGTTAATGACACAAAATAAAGACACACCCTTCTAGCTGTGTCCATGCTATCTTTTGTATCCAAGAAAGTTAATTTCATGAATGGAACTATACTTCTCCAAGTAGGGGATAGCAAGACAAATTTGTGTTGCTGTTGTCACGCTTTCTTCGGTAGGCGAGCCAGTTCTAGTTCAGGAAATGGGATCAATGATATGGGCATGCAAGAGTGGGTACAGGTAGACAGTTTAATTGTTGCATTGATGGTACCATAGAATATAGATTAGGCGAGCTAGTTCAAGTGAAGCAATATCATGATTCACCAATGAAAGGAACCTCACAAGAGATGCAACTGCTGTGCATTTTATATGTGTGTTTGCTTTATACTGTAGCCAGCTGTAAAGAACTGTGATAAGCAATTCGGCTTACTACACAAAGATATACATTTTTTTAAAGGAGATTTACTCTGCTTTTAAGAAAGCATATAAGAGTCTTTACAAGCTGGGGATACCAGCTACCATTCAGTACCAAGAAACACAGCGCAAAACAAAAGAAACGCTCCACTCTATAAGAGTCTTTACAAGCTGGGGATACCAGCTACCATTCAGTACCAAGAAACACAGCGCAAAACAAAAGAAACGATCCACTCTACTAAACCACAGAAACGGACATCAAATGAACACTACATCAGAGCTCGCATCTGGGTACTTCTTGTTGGTCCAATCCTCTAGACAACGTACTGCCTTCAAGAAGTTTGCTCTTGTCAGCCTCTGTATGGAGATTTTTCAATGGCCATCTTGTTCCTATTCTTCCAGATCGCCCATGCCAAACCTGCAAAGAAGAAGATAACTATTCTTTGAGGGATTCCTAGCCTCCTTGGCAACCATTTAGACAGAATTTCCTGTAGAAAAGTCAGGAATTGATTCCAACCAAAAGCCTCCCTAATACAGCACCAAATGTATTGGGCTAACACACACTCAAAGAAGATATGATTAACCATCTAAGGTTTATTACACACACAGCAAAGATGGCTCCCATGCCATCCTTTTCGTTTCAAGGTAGTTGCAGTTTGTAGTTTATCATCAAACATCTACCATAGAAAAATTTTAAACTTTTAGAGGCACTTTGCTTTTCCAGATAAGGTTGGTAAGGCGGTCTCTAACTCCCCCATGAGTCAAAACATAATACAGTGACTTAGTTGTGAAGACATTATATTTATCTATGGCCCATTTGACTTCATCCTCTCTAGTCCCATCAATTTGAATTTCATCCAGCAGCCTATTCAAGGACTCCCACTCTTCAGCTAGTTCCCCATGAAGGCTTCTTCTGAAGGAGACATTGCAGTCCTCCCCATTCCACTCTTCTGCTAGTTCGCCTGGAATTTCATCCTGATCGACTTAAACCATGGCTGAAGTCCTAATTTGGCTCCTTGTTTTGCAGATATGGGAAAACATGATGAAGTCATGTGAACAAAGGGGCAGGGACCTTCTGAACCTGAATGTCATAACGACCGCCGGCCTGACAGAGTGGTTAAGGGCAAAGGAGAGCAGCCACGAGACCATAAGCCTGGGCCTGCCTTCGTACTCCCTGCTGTGCACCGTGCTGCAGTCGATCAAGGCTGGCTCCGGAGGGCTGGTGCTGGGCAACTTTGAGGTCAACCAGCAGAACAGGCCACAGGACCGGCTGCTGGACTGGTTCTTCCACCCCGTGCTGGTGCTGAAAGAGCAGATACAGGCGCTGAGGATGACCGAGGAGGAAGTGAGGTTCCTGGAGAAGCTGACTGTTTTCGTTGGCAACGCCGCGAGCTCTGGTGGGTGGGATAATGGCGCCGAGATGCCCCAGGATCCTGTGAGGTTGGCACAGATTCAGGCCATCAGTAGAAGGTATGCATGCTGCACTGCATCTTCCTGTGTGTGCTGGATGAGGACAATGGTTTCTGCTCATTTCAGTAGACTGTCACATTCACTTCTTCATGACATGTGTGCTGAATGAGGACAAGTAATACGTTCTAAGTGCTGCCGTTTCTTTGCAGGCTGGTTGGAATTGTGAGGAGCCTGTCGAAGTTCCCGACGTACAGGAGGAGATACAGGAACGTCGTGAAGCTGCTCATCGCCTACTCCATCGAGAGGGAAAGCTCGTCGGCTTCAGGGCACTCGGTCTCTTACTTTGAGATAACACAGCTGGATGTGTAATTTGGGAAGCGAGCAATCTGCAATTGTAATTAAGCTGTTTCTAGAATCAGGTAGCTCCAGTTGCTTTTGTTTTTCGCCCCCACCTTCAGTAAATATCTTTCGCACACCGTTGTTAGTGCCTTCGAGTGTTTCAAGCCTAGTGAGTTTTTTGTAGTAGCACTAGTCGTCGTTACAGGAGATAGGCGCTCCATTGCAGATGCTGATCAGGCAGTGCCAAAGCTTCAGAGTTCAGACATAAGTCAGCCGCTGCACTGCATAATTGTACACATTTTCTTTTGTACTGTATATAGCCTGTCGATCCAATGCACATGTGCTGTTCTTTTGTATCTCTTCCAAAGCTGTGCAGCCTTTTGTCACACGGTTCATCGAGTCCCTGTCGAGAGCTGGCACGGTGGCACCTGGCATTACAGCTGCAAGGGAGAATTCGTAGTAGTCGTAGAGTCCGCTGTCTGCCGGCTGCCGGTGCTGAAACCAAACAAAAATCTTGGGCATGTGCAAGCGTACCCCGACTTGGAAGTGATCCAGCTGAGCTGCTATCCAGAACCAACAGCAGGATCAGCCAGCCTCATCCGTTCCTGGCTATAAAGTATAAACACCCCGGATTTTCTCCTCCGCTCGGCTAATCCCGGCGAGATTCACGGGGGATTAAGCCCGTCTGGTAGCAGAATTTTCTTGTGTGCCCCGGCCCGGCCATTTGGAGGTGTCAGGTGTGTACCAGCTGGACATCTCGGATTTGTCGTTGAAATTGGGGCCTGAAACTGTGATTATTCTGATCACACATAGGTCTCGGTAATGTCCGGCCTGCTGTCACTAATAAATTTCAGTCGAGACCGCACGTCGCCCTGAAACTCCAACGAAATTCCGAGTGCATAGCGTTATCAATAGCAGGGTGACAGTAGGCGACGAGGTCTCGTGACTCTCGTCGGTCGTCACATCCATCGTCCATCGGAGCAAGGTGGCAGCAGCGCGACTCCCAAATGTTTGCCCATACCGCCGCAGAAACATTCCGGCCGTGTTTAGTTGGCCTGATTTGGGATGGCCCAAATCTGCATAGTACCAGATTCTGCACTGTAGCATTTCGTTTGTATTTGTGAATTTTTGTCCAAACATTGACTAATTAGGCTCAAAAGATTCGTCTCACAAAGTACAACTAAACTGTGCAATTAGTTTTTGATTTCATCTACATTTAATACTCCATGCATGTGCCGACATTTTAATGTGATGAGGAATCTTCTTTTTACATAGTGGAATTTGGGGGAAATTTGGGATCTAAACAAGCCTCCGCGTGGTTGCAGTCGGCGGCCGGCCTCGCACTGGCTCCGTCCGTCGTCTGTCCACCCACCACGGGCATGGAGAACAACCACCAAGTCATAAACAGAGATGCTAACAAGAACTAGTAGTAGTATATAAAACACAGCAGGGCCCTTTCATCTTGGAAGAACATACAAGAGGGTTTTAATCAGTCCCGACCTCGAAAGTGAGGTGACAGGATCACAGGAATAGCACAAGAAAGCGTTGCTGTTTTGGATCGAGTCATGGAGGCAGCAGCTCGCGTCGATCCCGCCAAATTGACGCGAGGCAGGAAACAAGGAGGACTCAGTCTCGGTTGGCAGGAAACAAGAAAGCCGAACGACGAAAGCTCTTCTTGATTACCCTTTGCTTTCAGTCTTAGAATCAATCCGGAAATATTTCCCGTTGACGCTGGCTTTCATCTTAACAGTGGTAACTTTAAACAAAAGTTTTCTCCTTTGCATGTCACATCGAATCCCTAAGGCCTGGTTCGTTTACCCCGGATTCATTCCAACCTGAAATCTTGTGATAATTATGAACCGAACAGGCCCTACCACTTGTCTTAGTTCCTATTTTACGCTCTCTAACCATGTTAAGAACCTAAATGGAATAATGGGTGTTTCAAACTACTTCCTCCATTTCAAATTATAAGACGCTTTAGTTTTTCTAGATAAATTGTTTTTTTTGCTATATAGTAAAAGCTATGAATTTATAAAAGCCAAAACGTCTTATAATTTGAAATTAAGGGGGCTACAACCCGGTGCACAGGTGCTGGATTTTCTTTGCCAATAAACTATAGTCATGTATCTTTTAAAAAATATGTAGTGCTTATAATTGAATTGTCAAAGCATATATGTTATGATGTTTTAGTCAAAATACAATAAACCTACCTGTAGAAGCAACTAAGATACTTTATTAATAAAAGACTTGCTTGGTTGGCTTTCAAAATTTGCCAAGCCAATGATTTGGCAACCAAAAGTTGCTAAAAGTTGGGCAAAAATATTTGCCACAAATTTGACAAGCTAAAAGTGAGATGTAGACAAATTTTGACAACCAACCAAATACAAATAGAGGTCAAAAACTTGGCTTCCCCAAGTTTTGGCAACCAAAATTTGGTTATCGACCAATCAGGCTCAAAATGCAATACCATTGCTACTGTTATTTAATATGTAAATCATTTGGAAAACATCTATCATGTTTGCTGAATAAGGAAATTGACATGTTCATTCTCTCCCATGCGGCCATGCATGTATATCATGGAAGCATCGTATATGTATACCAAACACAATACTCATACATATACTTTCTTATTATGTATTCCATCTAGGTGTGATTATAGAATCTAGTAACTAATTACTCTATGATTTTCCATCTCTATTATAGTTTGAGGGAATGGTAGCTCCCGGACGTCCGGATGCCGGTGCCAGCCCCCCGTTTCTTGCTGCTGCACCTCGTGGCACCAAGCGGGGCCCGCGCCGCCCACCTGACCTGTAACACGCGGAGACCGCTCGTGCCCCGTACGCTTTCCACGCGCATGCAGGTGGGGACAATCTGTGCCCGCTTGGCGGCGCCCCAGAAACTACAGCAGGCGGTTGCGGCAGGTTGTCCTATTCCAACATGTGTAATACCATATCTACTTTTATAACATCTAGATGAAATACTTTTAACATACGTCCAAAACAGTTGAAACACTAGCAACAAACGTCTGAAACACTTGCAAAACACCCGATAAAGACTTGAAAGCCATTGCAAACCCATGCAACATCGAGATCTACTTTTGCAACATACAATATGAAACGTCTGAAACACTTGATATATACACTTGCAACATGCATATTATACAACATCTAGATATACTTCTACAACATCCAGATAAAACACTTGAAACATATGTATGAAACAACTAAAACACTTGAAAGATATACTTACAACATGTATATATAGCCATTGCAACATAGGCAATATCCAGATGAAACACTAGAAAACATACTTCTGAAACACCTAAAAACACTTAGCACGGCATCGGTGACCACGACCTACCTGGTGGGGAACTGCGGTAGCCAGCAAGCAGCACTCGGGTGCAGTGGAGAGGGAGGATGGCGGCATGCAAGCGGCTGGGCATGGTGAAGAACGTCGTGCCGGAGAAGTCGTCGTGGACCACATTGCGTCGGCTCGAAGAACTCGGCGGTGAGTGGTGAATGGCGGCGGGGAGATAGGAAGGTAGGCGACAGTGCTCGGGCGTGGTGCTACACACTGTTGCGTTTAGCCGACGGTAGCGTGGTCGTGGTAGAGCACGCCGCAGCGGTGCCGGCACGTCGGCGATTCGAGAGTGGGTTGGATGCGGGCCCAACGGCGATTTGAGAGGAAAGTGATAGATATTTTTTTATTTTGAGCAACGTGAGATGGCTAGATGGGTGCGTCCGTGCGGATGACAGTGTTGGACCATTCGAGCGGGTGTTAAGGCCCACCAACGCGCGTCCGAACGAAACGGGCGCTCTAATGAGGACATCCTCCACTATTATCCGCTGGCAAAGACGCAACAAAGGCCCTGTTCATCTGGCTTATAATCCGTCTTATTTGGCTTATTTTTTCAGCCGAAACAGTATTTTTCTCTCACAAAAAATCAGCCAACAGTGTTCTTCAGCCGGCTTATAATTTCAGCCGAACGGCCCCAAAAAAAGGCCAAGTGGCCTAGTTGTAGCCGGGCGACGACCGTGTGAGCCTCTGAATAATCTCACCTTGCTTAGCTTGGGAGGAGGAAGCCACCTTAAAAGAGAGAGTCACTCTTCCCCTATCGGACTAGTCTTTTAGGGACATTGAGCCTTTCTCCGAGTGGGTGTGTATAAGAATTGTTGGGTCCGGACAACCTTAATTTATTGGGCCTCGACCAACTGAAATGTCTTGATGGCTAGAGGGTGGGTGAATAGCCTTTTAAAAATTCTACAAAGACAAGCTAAACAAGTTTATCAATATAACAAATAGCGAGATGCGAATTTTGCTTAGCCTACGGGGTGTTTGCAAGCCACCTATCAAATTCACAATTCTAGTATATTTGCACTCAACCGCACAAGTCAAACCGCACAACTTAGTTTACAACTAAAGCTAACTAGCTACACAAGCTAAGAGCTATACTAACAAGCTAGCAAGGTAACTAAAAAAATAATACAAGAGAGAGTTAGAAGGGTATCACCGAGGGGCGAAGTATTAAGCCAACCAACCAATATGATCAAGAGATGAATTCCATAATACACAACCACCGGGATCGATTAATCACAAAAAGAATGATGACACAAAGATTTATCCGGTTCACGTGCTTGCTGGCACGCTAATCCCCGTTGTGTCCCTCTTCACCATGTGGTTCAGTGGCTAATCGGTCTCACACCGAGCCTCTCAAAAAGGCGCCAAAAGAACCTACCAAATGGCAAAAGGTTGCAAATGACACGAGCAATCCACTAATGTTGCATTTGGCGCTTCGCTGAGGTAGGCACAAACCCTCACAATCAACGGAGGTGGCCAAGAACAATCACCAACTCTTGCCAACGCCTCCAAACTGCTCCAAGCCGTCTAGGTGGCGGCAACCACAAAGAGAAACAAGAATCCCGCAGCAAATCAACCACCAAGTACCAACTAGATGCAATCTCTCAATGCAGATGCACTTGGATCACTCAATCTCACTTCAATCAGAGAACCGAGACACGGTCACACGCTGAGCACTGACCGGACGCGTCCGGTCACACAGAGACCGCGTCCAGTCCAGCGTCCGGTCACCACTGTGACCTCCGTTCGCCTCCGTTTGATTCACCCTTTCACATATGAGCTAGACTAAGTATATGTGTCACCTTAGCACATGTTTTAGCTCATGAAACAACATGTGACAACGTCTCCAAATCTCGACAATGACGTAAAGGAAAATAGGCGTTTCAATTCCTCGAAAACGCCTGAATCCCGCCTCGCAAGCTCGGTGGGAGGAAGAGAGGACCCCAAACCCTCTCTACCACACAAACTTCAATGCCATCGCAAATGTGCTAACACCACCAAGTGATCACGTCATGTGTGAGTGTGTTAGCATTTTCACAATCATTTTTTGAGGCGTTATTAGTTCTATCCAAATGCATATGATTATAAAATGCACACCTAGAGACACTTAGGAGTTCAATAGCCACGTCATTCCCCTCTTTATAGTATGGCTATCTATCCTATAATGTAACCACACCCACTAGGTGTCTTGGTTACTAAAACACAACCCTTAAGCATATACCTCTGCCTTGATCACATAGGGTTGCGTCCAAATCCAAGTGTGGCCATCATGATCGCCATGTCCATCTTGCCACCAACCTTAGAATGTACTAATCCTCATATGCTATATACAACTTAGGCATAGAATTAGTACTTAGGCATTGTCACTAATTACCAATACCAAACATAGAGCTTTCAATCTCCCCCTTGTTGGTAATTGGTGACAACCCTTTCACAAAGATATTATGATAAATTTTGATTGAACCCATGTCATATTGTCCAAGTATATTACCATGTGTAAGGATTATGGACATGTGATCATGAATTCAAATTGATAGCAATGGCCCCCCCTACATGTATGCTATATGTTTGGATTTAAGAAGTATACATGCTTAGATAGGAAAAAAATAGGAGCATTGACTATCAATAGGTGCTAAGTGTTTTAGATTATAGACCTTTGAAGCGTGATACCATCGGAGTAGCGATAAACACCATCTTAGCGCTTTGTGTAGTTAGATACCACTTGGAAAAAGCACAAACATAACTAGAAACCTCGTGAGATCAATATTATAAGCAAGGCTCTAGTACCACTTTGAAAAACATGAAGCAAGAAAAATCTAACTACTTCCTATTCATGCTAGTACCTCAATATACCATTCAAATTATACTAGCAAGTCACCACACAAGCAATGTATCGGAGAAAAAAAAATGCATAATTATGCATCATACATATGAAGTGCACATGAAAATGCAACATTCATGTTTAAGAGCTAGCTCCCCCTACTTGTGTGCTCAAAATTTTAGTTGATCCCCTTCTTTTATCAATTCTCCCCTTTAGGTTTTCTTCCCCTTTAGAATCTATCTTTGTGAACAATATTTTCTCCTCCTTTAGCACCAATGACCACAAGGGACCAATTTTAGATAGAATATCATGTCATGTTATGGGGTGAGGATCAAGTTTGTGATTCAACCTAGATTGCTTGCATAAATAAAATGCTTCGGTTTGATCTAAGGGCAAGCTTCTTCACATCTCACTAGAAGGGTTATCATGCACCATGTTGAAGCAAATATTTAGACAAGTTTTCTAGAATAAACACTTAGGATCACAAGCTACTTAAACAAGGTTTATGCTACCACTAGATCATACAAGACATGGAAACAATAGTGGCACCATATAAACTTCAAATTCATTTGATTTTCATGAATGAACCTAGAATATGTAAATTATGACTAGATGCACTAAATGAGTCCTTAGCATAGAATGTATGACATGTCAACCAATTGTACCTTGGGGCTCGAAGGAGAGGCATGTCATATATGAGGTGCATCAACTCATGTTTGAGAAGTCAATTATGTTTAACTCATTCTTTAGCTTGTGAAATCTCTTCTCATCAAGTGGCTTGGTGAATAGATCGGCTAATTGATCTTCGGTGCCCACATTCTCAATTGCAATGTCACCCTTTTGTTGATGATCTCTAATGAAGTGATGATGAACATCAATATGCTTTGTTATTTGATGTTGAACCGGATTGTTGGTTTAGCTTCACGGCACTTTCATTGTCACATAGCAATGGCATATTCTTGAAATTGATTCCAAAATCCTTCAATGTTGCCTTCATCCACAAGATTTGTGCACAACAACTACCCACGGCGATATATCTGGCCTCGGCGGTAGATAGTGCAATGCTATTTTACTTCTTGGATGACCATGAGACAAGTGATCTTCTCAACAATTGACAAGTCCCGGAGGTGCTCTTTCTCTCAACTTTATCACCGACATAGTTGGAATCCGAATATCCAACTAGCTCAAAGCTTGCACCTTTGGGATACCATAATCTAACATCTTGTGTATGCTTCAAATACCTCAATATTCTCTTTGTTGCCTTCAAATGACTTTCTCTTGATGAGGCTTGAAATCTTGCATACATGCATACACTAAACATCACATCGGGCCTTGATGCCATCATATAGAGTAGGCTACCAATCATTGATCTATATAGTTTTTGATCCACCATGTTGCCACTCTTGTCACTATCCAAGCTTCCATTAGTTCTCATTAGAGTAGTGATTCCTTTTGCATCTTCCATACCAAACTTCTTTAGCATATCCTTTATGTATTTGGTTTGGCTTACAAATGTTTTTTCCTTCATTTGTTTGATTTGAAGTCCAAGAAAGAAACTAAGTTCACCAATCATTGATATTTCAAATTCTTTTGCCATCATTTTCCCAAACTCATCATAATAATCTTGATTGGTTGAACCGAATATGATATCATCAACATATATTTGCAACACAAACAAGTATTTCCCAATCTTCTTGGTGAAGAGAGTAGTATCCACTTTGCCCACGACAAATCCTTTGGATAGCAAGAAGTCCCTCAATTTTTCATACCATGATCTAGGTGCTTGCTTCAATCCATACAAAGCTTTTCTCAACTTGTAGACATGATTTGGTTTCTTGTCATCTTCAAAATCGGAAGGTTGCTCCACATACACCTCCTCTTGGATGTACCCATTGAGAAATGCACTCTTCACATCTATTTGATATAGCTTGATATTGTGAGCACAAGCATAGGCAAGTAAGATCCTAATTGCTTCCAATCTTGCAACCGGGGCATAAGTTTCACCAAAGTCAAGACCCTCTATTTGTGTGTAACCTTAAGCCACTAGTCTTGCTTTGTTCCTTACTACTATCTCATCTTGATCTTGCTTATTGCGAAAGACCCATCTTGTTCCAATGACATTGTGATCCTTAGGCCTCTCAACTAGTTCCCATACTTCATTTCTCTTCAAGTTGTTGAGCTCTTCATGCATTGCATTTACCCAATCCGGATCTCTCAATGATTTATCAATGTCCTTGGGTTCTTCCATTGACACAAAAGAAGAGTGAGCACAAAATGATGACAATCTTGATCTAGTTTGAACTCCCCTTTGTATGTCATCAATGATGGAGTCTAATGGATGGTCTCTTGCAATGTTAGTTGGTTGAAGCACTTGGACTTGATTGCTTAGATGTTGATGTTGATCATGAGTTGGAGATGATGAACTAGCCACTTGTTGATCTTGTTGCACTTGAGATGATGTACTAGATTGATTTTGCATTAGAGATCCACTAGCTTGTGTAATTAAACTTTGGAGCACTTGATCTTTGTAGTCATCCACATCAATCACTTGCTTTGGCCTAATATCACCAATATCCATTTTTTCATAGCATTGGTCAATTGAGTTCCTCTCACATCATCCAAGTTATCTTCCTCATCTTAAGAGCCATTTGTTTCATCAAACTCAACATCATGAACTTTCTCAAGTAAACTACTAGCCAAATTCCAAACTCTATAAGCTTTGATAGTAGTAGAGTAACCAAGTAAGAATCCTTCATCACATTTCTTCTCAAACTTGCTCAATCTAGTGCCTTTCTTCAAGATATAGCATTTACAACCAAAAACCCGAAAGTATGCAATGTTGGGCTTTCTTCCATTTAAGATCTCATATGGTGTCTTCTCTAGGAACTTGTGGCAATAGAGGCGGTTGCTATAGAAGCAAGTCGTGTTGATTGCTTCGGCCCAAAATGAATGACTCACATTATACTCATTCAACATTGATCTTGCCATATCAATTAAGGTTCTATTCTTCCTCTCAACTAGGCCATTAGATTGAGGTGTATAATTGGCCAAAAATTGATGCTTGATTCCAAGCTCATCACATAGTTCATCAACTCTTATGTTTGTAAACTCACTTTCATTGTCACTTCTCACTTTCTTGATTGTGGTCTTAAACTTATTTTGCACTCTCTTGATGAACTTCTTGAATATGTCAAATACATCACTCTTGTCCCCAAGAAAGAATACCCACGTATATCTAGTGAAATCATCCACAATCACAAAGACATACTAGTTGTCACCAATGCTTATGTATGTAGTTGGCCCAAATAGATTCATGTGCAACAACTCAAATGTCTTGAAAGTACTCATAATGCTCTTCAATGGATGAGTATTGCCCACTTACTTTCTGGCTTGACATGTACTACATAGCTTATCTTTCTCAAATGTGAAATCCTTCAAGCCTCTAACTAAGTCATGCTTCACTAACTTATTCAATTGCTTTATGCCAACATGATCAAGTCTTCTATGCCATAACCAACCCATACTTGATTTGGTGAGCAAGCATGTTGAAAGTTGAGTGTCACTAGCATTAAAATCAACCAAGTATAGATTCTCATATCTAAAGCCCTTGAAGATCAAGTTGGAGCCATCAACACTAACTATCTCCACATCATCAACACCAAATACGCACTTGAAACCAAAATCACACAATTGAGCAACCGAGAGAAGATTGAAGTTTAACTTTTCAACTAAAATCATATTAGAAATGCTATGATCATTTGAGATTGCAATCCTTCCAAGAGCCTTCACATCACCCTTGCTATTGTCACCAAATGTGATACTATCAATGCCACTATCATTTAATTTGAGAGAGTTAAACATTCTTAAATATCTGGTCATATGTTGAGAGCACCCACTATCAAGCACCCAATGCCTTCCTCCGGCCTTGTAATTTATCTACAAAACAAATTAATGTCTTTTAGGTACCCATACTTGCTTGGGTCCTTGGAGGTTAGTAACTAAGCTCTTTGGTACCCAAATGACCTTCTTCTTTGGACCCACAATTGGTGTACCAACAAACTTAGCCTGCACACCCTTCTCACCCTTGGTAAGCACATAACAAGAATCAAAAGGAATGCAATCCATTTTAGCATGAAACTTGTTGTTATTGTACATTTTATTACAATTAATCTCTAGATGCCCAACTTGCTTGCATCTATTGCAATAACGACTATTGCTCTTCACAAAACGAGGCTTTGGAGCAGCAAAGGCCGCCTTGCCCTTCTTAGGAGTATAGCCTAAACTCTCTTTATTAAGAGAGAACCTTTGGCTACCCAAACATTTTAGCAAGCGGGCATCCCCACCAAAGGCATTGCCTAATGCGCGGGTGAGATCATCCACCTCTCTCTTGAGAGTCTCATTCTCAACCACAAGTGTTGTATCACAAGTAGTAGAGATAGAGTTGGTTGTGGTGGATGATGATGAGCTACATGAAGCATTAGTAGGACCAACAAATAAAGAATCATCAATAATATCACATGTTAGTCCAATATCACACGTGACAATCACTTGCCCCTCCTTAGCTTCCTTCATGAACTTCTCCAACTTGAGGTCCTTTTTCTTGATGAGCTCAAGTAGAGTAGAGTGGGCTTCCTTAAGCCTAGTGTGAGCAACTTCAAGGTCCTTATGGTCTTCCTTTAGATACTCACGAGAGGCCTCTAGCTCATCAAAGGATTTCCTAAGAGCTTTGAGCTCTTATTCAATTCCTTTGCACTCCTTACTCTTTTTGAGAGCAACAAGCTCCTCCATCAAGGCATTATTTTCATTGCTTTTGGCAATGAGCTCTTGCTCCAAGATTTTACACTTCTTGGTTGTCCTCTTGTAGCCCTTGCTCATTTGATCTATTATGCCTAATAGATCATCCTTGGAGTAGTCCTCATCCTCCTCCTCATCACTCCTATAACCATCACTAGCACAAGAATCATCATCACTATCATCATATTTTACCTTGGTGGGCATGTCGATAAGGCATATCGATGTAGTATCGAACATGGATGGCTTGTTGGAGAGGGCGATGCTTGCAATGGTTTTCTAGATGGGCTTTTCATCATCATTTGAGCTATTATCATTGTCATCATCGGAGTCATCACTATCTCAAGTGACCACATAGCCACCACCATTCTTCTTCTTGTTGATAGTGAAGCTCTTCTCTTTCTTCTCCTTCTTGTCCTTCTTCTTCTTCAACTTCAACTCCTCATCATGATATCTTTTGTCTTCATAGGGGCACTTCATCACTACATGATCGGGGCTATTGCAATTGTAGCAAAGCATCTCTCTAGATTTCATGTGATCTCTTCTCTTCCTTGCACCATAGCCTCTCTTCTTCATGAAGTGACCCATCTTTTGCACTAGAAGAGCCATGGTCTCATCATCAAATGGATCATCATTATCACTATCAATCTTGCTCTTGCCCTTTGAGGATGAAGCTTTGAATGTGGTGGTCTTCTCTTGCTTGACCTTAATCTCCTTCTTCTCATCTTCATCTTCATCATCATCATATTGAGTATCGGTCATGACATCTCCAAGCACTTGGTTTGGAGTCACCTTATCCAAACCCTCTCTTTGGATCATCTTCCTCAAGATAGTAAACTTCTTAGGTAAGTTCATCAAAAACTTGTGTGAGAAGTTCTTGTCCTTGACATCTTCTCCTAGGCTCTTGAGATCATTGACAATAACTTGTAGCCTATAGAACATCTCCGGTATAGACTCATCATCCTTCATCTTGAAGCTTGCAAACTTGTCCTTGAGCATATAGAGCTTGGCACTCTTTACCGTTAAAGTGCCCTCATATGTTTCCTTTAATCTTGTCCACACTTCACTTGCCATCTCAAGGTCCTTGATTTGCTCAAAAACCTTTGCATCAATCCTATTGTAGAGAGTGTTGAGAGCCATAGTGTTATTGGTTGTTGATGCGGTCATTGTTGGTGAGGTTATCGGGATCAATAATAGCATAGTCATTACATGTCACATCCCAAACCTTCTCATTAATAGAGCCAAGATATTGCTTTATCTTTTTTTTTCCAATGATCAAAAGATGAGACACCATCAAAGAATGGAGGCTTGCCTCCGACATGGTTGAACACAACTTGAGCCATCTTACATCGAGGTTGTTAAGCCTTACAAACGGTGGCCCTGGCTTCAATACCACTTGAAAGGTCTTGATGGCTAGAGAGAGGGTGAATAGCCTTTTAAAAAATTCTACAAAGACAAGCTAAACAAGTTTATCAATATAACAAATAGCGAGATGCGTGTTTTGCTTAGCCTATGGGGTGTTTGCAAGCCATCTATCCAATTCATAATTCTAGTATATTTGCACTCAACTGCATAAGTCAAATAGCATAACTTAGTTTACAACTAAAGCTAACTAGCTACACAAGCTAAGAGCTATACTAACAAGCTAGCAAGGTAACTAAGAAAATAATACAAGAGAGAGTTAGAAGGGTATCACCGAGGGGCGAAGTATTGAGCCAACCAACCAATATGATCAAGAGATGAATTCCACAATACACAACCATCGGGATCAATTAATCACAAAAAGAATGATGACACGAAGATTTATCCTAAAGTTCACATGCTTGCCGGCACGCTAGTCCCCGTTGTGTCCCTCTTCACCACGTGGTTCAGTGGCTAATCGGTCTCACATCGAGCCTCTAAAAAAGACACAACAAGAACCTACCAAATGACAAAAGGTTACAAATGACACGAGCAATCCACTAATGTTGTCTTTGGCGCTTCGCCGAGGTAGGCACAAACCCCTCACAATCACCGGAGGTAGCTAAGAACAATCACCAACTCTTGCCAACGCCTCCAAGCTGCTCCAAGCTGTCTAGGTGGCGGCAACCACCAAGAGAAACAAGAATCCCACAGCAAATCAACCACCAAGTGCCAACTAGATGTAATCTCTCAATGCAAATGCACTTGGATCACTCAATCTCACTTCGAATATGCAAAGAAGCAAGAGAGATGACGGGAAGGGAGTTGCTTAGCTCAAAGTGCTCACAAGTATGTCAAAGAATGCTAGAGGGTGAGCCTTAAGCCGGTCAACGAGTATTTATAGATGTACCCCTTCGAATATAGTCGTTAGGCACTTGAAACAGCTACAGTCGCGCTGACCGGACGTGCTGGTCGCGCGGACCAGACGCGCTGGTCAAGCCTGAGCAGCGCTCCAACGAATCAGCGACCGGACGCGTTGCTAGTCGCACCGGACGCCACAGAGCCAACATCCGGTTGGAGTCCAGTAAGCTCCCACAACGAACGAACGCGTCCGGTGAAAGTCCTATGTTTGGTGTTGGTAATTAGTGACAATGCCTAAGTACTAATCCCATGCCTAAGTTGTATGTAGCATATGAGGATTAGTACACTCCAAGGTTGGTGGCAAGATGGACATGGTGATCATGATGGCCACACTTGGATTTGGACGCAACCCTACGTGATCAAGGCAAAGGTATATGCTTAAGGGTTGTGTTTTAGTAACCAAGACACCTAGTGGGTGTGGTTATATTATAGGATAGATAGCCGTACTATAAAGAGGAGAATGACGCGGCTATTGAACTCCTAAGTGCCTCTAGATGTGCATTTCATGATCATATGCATTTGGATAGAACTAATATCGCCTCGAAAAATGATTGTGAAAATGCTAACACACTCACACATGACGAGATCACTTGGTGATGTTAGCACGTTTGCGACGGCGGTGGAGCACATGAGCGGTAGAGAGGGTTTGGGTTCCTCGGCGGGATTCAGGCGTTTTCGAGAAGTTGAAACGATTATTTTCCACTACGCCGGAAGTCCGGAAAAGAAACGGAGGCGAACGGAGGTCACACAGGTGACCGGACGCTGAACCGGACGCGGTCCTTGCATGACCGGACACGTCCGGTCAGTGTTCAGTGTCTGCGTGTTTTTCAGTTCGATGATCGGACGCGAGGCGCGTCCGGTCACTGATGATCGGACGCGTCCGGTCGTTCAGGGAGCTTACTGGACTCTAACCGGACGCTGTCACTGTCGCGTCCGGTCATTTTCTTCAGCGCGTCCGGTCACTGTTTCATTGAGCGCTGCTTAGGCGACCAGCGCGTCTAGTCCTTCACGGGACCAGCGCGTCCGGTCGTTCCCGGCGCGTCCGGTCAGTTGGACCAGCGCGTCCGGTCGTTGCTTCGCAGTTAGCCGTTGGGCGACCAGCGCGTCCGGTCGTTTGGACCAGCGTGTCCGGTCAGTACTTCACGAGTTAGCCGTTGGGCGACCGGCGCGTCCGGTCAGTTGGACCAGCGCGTCCGGTCAGCCCGATTTCGGCTGTTTAAGTTTCTAACGGCTATATTCGAAGGGGTACGTCTATAAATACTCGTTGGCCGGCTCAAGGCTCTCTCTCTCGAACTTTTGACATACTTATGAGCACTTTGAGCTAAGCAACTCCCCTCCCACTCATCTCTCTTGCTTCTTTGCATATTCGAAGTGAGATTGAGTGATCCAAGTGCATTTGCATTGTGAGATTGCATCTAGTTGGCACTTGGTGGTTGATTTGCTGCGGGATTCTTGTTTCTCTTGGTGGTTGCCGCCACCTAGACGGCTTGGAGCAGCTTGGAGGCGTTGGCAAGAGTTGGTGATTGTTCTTGGCCACCTCCGGTGATTGTGAGGGGTTTGTGCCTACCTCGGCGAAGCGCTAAAGGCAACGTTAGTATATTGCTCGTGTCATTGCAACCTTTTGCCATTTGGTAGGTTCTTGTGGTGCCTTTTGAGAGGCTCGGTGTGTGACCGATTAGCCACCGAACCACGTGGTGAAGAGGGACACAACGGGGACTAGCGTGCCGGCAAGCACGTGAACCTCGGGATAAATCTTTGTGTCATCACTTTCATATTGTGATTGATTGATCCCGGTGTTTGGTTATCTTGGTATTCATTGTTGATCATATTGGTTGGCTCAATACTTCGCCCCTCGGTGATACCCTCCTAACTCAACTCCACATTACTTTCTTAGTTATCTTTGCTAGCTAGTTAGCTTTGCTAGAGTAGCTTCTTTATGTAGCTTGCTAGTTGTAGTTTCCTTCTTGGTTTGACTTGTGCGGTTGAGTGCAATTACTAGAATTGTGAATTGGTTAGGTGGCTTGCAAACACCCCGTAGGCTAAGCAAAACTCGCATCTCGCTATTTGTTTATTGATAAACTTGTTTAGCTTGTCTTTGTAGAAAATTTTAATAGGCTATTCACCCCCCCTCTAGCCATCAAGACCTTTCAAGTGGTATCAGAGTCGTGGTCACCGTTTGTAAGGCTTAACAACCTCGGTGTAAGATGGCTCAAGTTATGTTCAATCATGTTAATGGCAAGCCTCCATTCTTTGATGGCGTCTCTTCCTTTGATCATTGGAAAAGGAAGATGAAGCAATATCTAGGCAATATACATGAGAAGGTTTGGGATGTGACCAAAGAAGGATACGTCATTCTTGATGAGGAAAACCTCACTCCCAATGACCGCATCAACAAACAATGCAATACGGCGGCACTTGACACAATCTATCGTGCCATTGATGATAAAGTATTTGAGCAAATCAAAGATCTTGAAAAGGCAAATGAGCTTTGGATAAGGCTTGAAGAAACATATGAAGGTACTTCAACGGTAAAAAGTGCCAAACTATATATGCTCAAGGACAAGTTCTCCACATTCAAGATGAAGGATGATGAATCCATCCCGGAGATGTTCTATAGGCTCCAAGTCATTGTCAATGATCTCAAGGGGCTTGGGGAGAAGGTTGAGGACAAGGACTTCTCACACAAGTTCTTGATGTGCTTACCCAAGAAGTTTGCCACCTTGAGAAGAATGATCTTTAGAGAGGGATTGAACAAGGTCAAACCAACCAATGTGCTTGGAGATATAATGACCGATGCCCAATACAATGATGATGAAGATGAGGTAGAAGAGAAGAAGGAGACCAAGGTCAAGCAAGAGAAGCCCATTGCATTCAAGGCTTCATCCTCTAAGGGCAAGAGCAAGGTAGAAAGTAATGATGATGATCCATTCGATGATGAGACCATGGCCCTCCTTGTGCACAAGATGGGAAGGTTCATGAAGAAGAAAGGATATGGGGCAAGGAAGAGGAGAGACACTATAAAGGCAAAGACCCTTTGCTACAATTGCAATAGCCCCGATCACATAGTGGCGGATTGCCCCTATGAAGATAAGAGATTTCATAATGGGGACTTGAAGCTCAAGAAGAACAAGAAGGATAAGAAAGAGAATGAGAAGAAAGCAAAGAAGAGCTTCACTTTCAACAAGAAGAAGAAGGGTGGTGGTTATGTAGTCACTTGGGATAGTGATAACTCCGATAGTGATGATGATGAAAGCTCTAGTGATGATGAGAGGATCACTCGACGAGCCACTGCAAACATCGCCCTCTCCAACAAGCCATCCATCTTCGACACTACATCAACATGCCTTATGGCCAAGCCTACCAAGGTAAAATATGATGATAGTGATGATGATTCTTGTGCTAGTGATGATTGTAGGAGTGATGATGAGGAGGATGAGGACTACTCCAAGGATGATCTATTAGGCATAATAGATCAAATGAGCAAGGGCTACAAGAGGACAACCAAGAAATACAAAATCTTGGAACAAGAGCTCATTGCCAAGAGCAATGAAAATGATGCCTTGATGGAGGAGCTTGTTGCTCTCAAAAAGAGTAAGGAGTGCAAAGGAATTGAACAAGAGCTCAAAGCTCTTAGGAAATCCTTTGATGAGATAGAGGCTTCTCGTGAGTGTCTAAAGGAAGACCACGAGGATCTTGAAATTGCTCACACTAGGCTTAAGGAAGCCCACTCCACTCTACTTGAGCTCATCAAGGAAAAGGACCTTAAGTTGGAAAAGTTCATGAAGGAAGCTAAGGAGGAGCAAGTGATTGTCACTTGTGATATTGGACTAACATGTGATATTATTGATGATTCTTTATTTGTTAGTCTTACTAATGCTTCATGTAGCTCATCATCATCCACCACAACCAACTCTACCTCTACTACTAATGATTCATCACTTGTGGTTGAGACTCTCAAGAGAGAGGTGGATGATCTCACACGCGCATTAGGCAACGCCTATGGTGGGGATGCCCGCTTGCTAAAATGCTTGGGTAGCCAAAGGTTCTCCCTTAACAAAGAGGGATTGGGCTATACTCCCAAGAAGGGCAAGGCGGCCTTTGCTACTCCAAAGCCTCGCTTTGTGAAGGGCAATGGTCGTTATTACAATAGATGCAAGCAAATTGGGCATCTAGAGATTAATTGCAACAAAATGAATAAGAACAAGAAAAATGCTAATGTACCTTATATTCCTTTTGATTCTTGTTATGTGCTTACCAAGGGTAAGAAAGGTGTGCATGCTAGGTTTGTTGGTACACCAATTATGGGCCCAAAGAAGAAGGCCATTTGGGTACCAAAGAGCTTAGTGACTAACCTCCAAGGACCCAAGCAAGTATGGGTACCTAAAAGACATTAAATTATTTTGTAGGTAAATTACAAGACCGGAGGAAGGCATTGGGTGCTTGATAGTGGGTGCTCTCAACATATGACCGGTGATTCAAGAATGTTCAACTCTCTCAAATCAAATGATAGTGGCATTGATAGCATCACATTTGGTGACAATAGCAAGGGTGATGTAAAGGCTCTTGGAAGGATTGCAATCTCAAATGATCATAGCATTTCTAATGTGCTCTTAGTTGAAAAGTTGAACTTCAATCTTCTCTCGGTTGCTCAATTGTGTGATCTCGGTTTCAAGTGCATATTTGGTGTTGATGATGTGGAGATAGTTAGTGTTGATGGCTCTAACTTGATCTTCAAAGGTTTTAGATATGAGAATCTATACTTGGTTGATTTCAATGCTAGTGACACTCAACTTTCAACATGTTTGCTCACCAAATCAAGTATGGGTTGGTTATGGCATAGAAGACTTGGTCATGTTGGCATGAAGCAATTGAACAAGTTAGTGAAGCATGACTTAGTTAGAGGCTTGAAGGATGTCACATTTGAGAAAGATAAGCTATGTAGTGCATGTCAAGCCGGAAAGCAAGTAGGCAACACTCATCCATTGAAGAGCATTATGAGTACTTCCAAGGCATTTGAGTTGTTGCACATGGATCTATTTGGGCCAACTACATACACAAGCATTGGTGGCAACAAGTATGGTTTTGTGATTGTGGATGATTTCACTAGATACACATGGGTATTCTTTCTTGTGGACAAGAGTGATGTATTTGACATATTCAAGAAGTTCATCAAGAGAGTGCAAAATGAGTTTGAGACCACAATCAAGAAAGTAAGAAGTGACAATGGAAGTGAGTTTAGAAACACAAGAGTTGATGAGCTATGTGAAGAGCTTGGAATCAAACATCAATTCTTGGCCAAGTATACACCTCAATCAAATGGCCTAGTTGAGAGGAAAAATAGAACCTTAATTGATATGGCAAGATCAATGTTGAATGAGTATAATGTAAGTCATTCATTTTGGGCCGAAGCAATCAACACGGCTTGCTTCTATAACAACCGCCTCTATTGCCACAAGTTTCTAGAGAAGACACCATATGAGATCTTAAATGGAAGAAAGCCCAACATTGCATACTTTCGGGTATTTGGTTGCAAATGCTACATCTTGAAGAAGGGCACTAGATTGAGCAAGTTTGATAAGAAATGTGATGAAGGATTTCTACTTACTCAACTACTAGCAAAGCTTATAGAGTTTGGAATTTGGCTAGTGGTTTACTTGAAGAAGTGCATGATGTTGAGTTTGATGAAACAAATGGCTCTCAAGATGAAGAAGATAACTTGGATGATGTGAGAGGAACTCAATTGAGTAATGCTATGAAAGAAATTGATATTGGTGATATTAGACCAAAGCAAGTTATTAATGTAGATGACAACAAAGATCAAGTGCTCCAAAGTCCAATCACTCAAGCTAGTGGTTCTCTAATGCAAAATCAAGCTAGTACATCATCTCAAGTGCAACAAGATCAACAAGTGGCTAGTTCATCATCTCCAACTCATGATCAACATCAACATCCAAGCAATCAAGTCCAAGTGCTTCAACCAACTAACATTGCAAGAGACCATCCATTGGATTCCATCATTGGTGACATACAAAGAGGAGTTCAAACTAGATCAAGATTGGCATCATTTTGTGCTCACTCATCTTTTGTGTCAATGGAAGAACCCAAGGACATTGATAAAGCATTAAGAGATCCGGATTGGGTAAATGCAATGCATGAAGAGCTCAACAACTTCAAGAAAAATGAAGTATGGGAACTAGTTGAAAGGCCTAAGGATCACAATGTCATTGGAACAAGATGGGTCTTTCGCAACAAGCAAGATCAAGATGGGATAGTAGTAAGAAACAAAGCAAGACTAGTGGCTCAAGGTTACACACAAATAGAGGGTCTTGACTTTGGTGAAACTTATGCCCCGGTTGCAAGATTGGAAGCAATTAAGATCTTACTTGCCTATGCTTGTGCTCACAATATCAAGCTATATCAAATGGATATAAAGAGTGCATTTCTCAATGGGTACATTCAAGAGGAGGTGTATGTGGAGCAACCTCCCGGTTTTGAAGATGACAAGAAACCCAATCATGTATACAAGTTAAGGAAGGCTTTGTATGGATTAAAGCAAGCACCTAGAGCATGGTATGAAAGATTGAGGGACTTCTTGCTATCCAAAGGATTTGTCATGGGCAAAGTTGATACAACACTATTCACCAAGAAGATTGAGAAAGACTTGTTTGTGTTGCAAATATATGTTGATGATATCATATTCGGTTCAACCAATCAAGATTATTGTGATGAGTTTGGAAAAATGATGGCCAAGGAATTTGAAATGTCAATGATTGGTGAACTTAGTTTCTTTCTTGGACTTCAAATCAAACAAATGAAAGAAGGTACATTTGTGAGCCAAACCAAGTACATCAAAGATATGCTCAAGAAGTTTGGCATGGAAGATGCAAAGGGCATTACAACTCCAATGAGCACTAGTGGAAGTTTGGATAGTGACAAGAGTGGCAACATGGTGGATCAAAAGCTATATAAATCAATGATTGGTAGCCTACTCTATGTGACGGCATCAAGGCCCGATGTGATGTTTAGTGTATGCATGTGTGCAAGATTTCAAGCCTCATCAAGAGAAAGTCATTTGAAGGCAACAAAGAGAATATTGAGGTACTTGAAGCATACACAAGATGTTGGATTGTGGTATCCCAAGGGTGCTAGTTTTGAGCTAGTTGGTTATTCGGATTCCGACTATGCCGGTGACAAAGTTGAGAGAAAGAGCACCTCAGGGACTTGTCAATTGTTGGGAAGATCACTTGTCTCATGGTCATCCAAGAAGCAAAATAGTATTGCACTATCTACCGCCGAGGCTGAATACATTGCCGCGGGTAGTTGTTGTGCACAAATCTTGTGGATGAAGGCAACATTGAAGGATTTTGAAATCAATTTCAAGAATGTGCCATTGCTATGTGATAATGAAAGTGCCGTGAAGCTAACCAACAATCCGGTTCAACATCAAAGAACAAAGCATATTGATGTTCGCCATCACTTTATTAGAGATCATCAACAAAAGGGTGACATCGCTATTGAGAGTGTGGGCACCGAAGATCAATTAGCCGATCTATTCACCAAGCCACTTGATGAGAAGAGATTTCACAAGCTAAAGAATGAGTTGAACATACTTGACTTCTCCAACATGAGTTGATGCACCCCATATATGACATGCCTCTCCTTCGAGCCCCAAGGTACAATTGGTTGACATGTCATACATTCTATGCTAAGGACTTGTTTAGTGCATCTAGTCATAATTTATATGTTCTAGGCTCATTCATGAAAATCAAATGAATTTGAAGTTTATATGGTACCACTATTGTTTCCATGACTTGTATGATCTAGTGGTAGCATATAACTTGTTTAAGTAGCTTGTGATCCTAAGTGTTTAATCTAGAAAACTTGTCTAAATATTTGCTTCAACATGGTGCATGATAACCCTTCTAGTGAGGTGTGAAGAAGCTTGCCCTTGGATCAAACCGAAGCATTTTATTTATGCAAGCAATCTAGGTTGAATCACAAATTTGATCCTCACCCCATATTTCAACATGATAATCTATCTAAAGTTTGCTCCTTGTGGTTAATTGGTGCCAAAGGGGGAGAAAATATTGTTCACAAAGATAGAACTCAAAGAGGAAGAAAATGTTGTGGGGGAGAAAATGTTGTTCACAAAGATAGATCCTAAAGGGGGAGAATTGATAAAAGAAGGGGATCAACTAAAATTTTGAGCACATAAGTAGGGGGAGCAAGCTCTTAAGCATGAATGTTGCATTTACATGTGCACGTCATTTGTATGATGCATAGTTATGCATTCCGTTTTCTCCGATACATTGCTTATGTGGTGACTTGCTAGTATAATTTGAATGTTGCATTAAGGTACTAGCATGAATAGGAAGTAGTTAGATTTTTCTTGCTTCATGTTTTTCAAAGTGGTACTAGAGCCTTGCTTATAATGTTGATCTCACGAGGTTTCTAGTTATGTTTGTGTTTTTCCAAGTGGAATCTAACTACACAAGGTGCTAAGATGGTGTTTATCGCTACTCCGATGGTATCACGCTTCAAAGGTCTATAATCTTAAACACTTAGCACCTATTGGTAGTCAATGCTCCTAATCTTTCCTATCTAACATGTATGCTTCCAAAATCCAAACATATAGCATACATGTAGGGGGAGCCATTGCTATCAATTTGAATTCATGATCACATGTCCATAATTCTTACACATGGTAATATACTTAGACAATGTGACATGGATTCAATCAAAATTTTATTATAACATCTTTGTGAAAGGGTTATCACCAATTATCAACAAGGGGGAGATTGAAAGTCCTATGTTTGGTGTTGGTAATTAGTGACAATGCCTAAGTACTAATCCCATGCCTAAGTTGTATGTAGCATATGAGGATTAGTACACTCCAAGGTTGGTGGCAAGATGGACATGGTGATCATGATGGCCACACTTGGATTTGGACGCAACCCTACGTGATCAAGGCAAAGGTATATGCTTAAGGGTTGTGTTTTAGTAACCAAGACACCTAGTGGGTGTGGTTACATTATAGGATAGATAGCCGTACTATAAAGAGGGGAATGACGCGGCTATTGAACTCCTAAGTGCCTCTAGATGTGCATTTCATGATCATATGCATTTGGATAGAACTAATATCGCCTCAAAAAATGATTGTGAAAATGCTAACACACTCACACATGACGAGATCACTTGGTGATGTTAGCACGTTTGCGACGGCGGTGGAGCACATGAGCGGTAGAGAGGGTTTCAGGCGTTTTCAAGAAGTTAAAACGATTATTTTTCACTACGCCGGAAGTCCGGAAAAGAAACGGAGGCGAACGGAGGTCACACAGGTGACTGGACGCTGAACCGGACGTGGTCCTTGCATGACCGGACGCGTCCGATCAGTGTTCAGTGTCTGCGTGTTTTTCAGTTCGATGATCAGACGCGAGGCGCGTCCGGTCACTGATGATCGGACGCGTCCGGTCGTTCAGGGAGCTTACTGGACTCTAACCGGACGCTGTCACTGTCGCGTCCGGTCATTTTCTTCAGCGCGTCCGGTCACTGTTTCATTGAGCGCTGCTCAGGCGACCAGCGCGTCCGGTCCTTCACGGGACCAGCGCGTCCGGTCGTTCCCGGCGTGTCCGGTCAGTTGGACCAGCGCGTCCGGTCGTTGCTTCGCAGTTAGCCGTTGGGCGACCAGCGCGTCCGGTCGTTTGGACCAGCGCGTTCGGTCAGTACTTCACGAGTTAGCCGTTGGGCGACCGGCGCGTCCGGTCAGTTGGACCAGCGCGTCCGGTCAGCCCGATTTCGGATGTTTAAGTTTCTAACGGCTATATTCGAAGGGGTACGTCTATAAATACTCGTTGGCCGGCTCAAGGCTCTCTCTCTCGAACTTTTGACATACTTATGAGCACTTTGAGCTAAGCAACTCCCCTCTCACTCATCTCTCTTGCTTCTTTGCATATTCGAAGTGAGATTGAGTGATCCAAGTGCATTTGCATTGTGAGATTGCATCTAGTTGGCACTTGGTGGTTGATTTTCTGCGGGATTCTTGTTTCTCTTGGTGGTTGCCGCCACCTAGACGGCTTAGAGCAGCTTGGAGGCGTTGGCAAGAGTTGGTGATTGTTCTTGGCCACCTCCGGTGATTGTGAGGGGTTTGTGCCTACCTCGGCGAAGCGCTAAAGGCAACGTTAGTATATTGCTCATGTCATTGCAACGTTTTGCCATTTGGTAGGTTCTTGTGATGCCTTTTGAGAGGCTCGGTGTGTGACCGATTAGCCACCGAACCACGTGGTGAAGAGGGACACAACGGGGACTAGCGTGCCGGCAAGCACGTGAACCTCGGGATAAATCTTCGTGTCAACACTTTCATATTGTGATTGATTGATCCCGGTGTTCGGTTATCTTGGTATTCATTGTTGATCATATTGGTTGGCTCAATACTTCGCCCCTCGGTGATACCCTCCTAACTCAACTCCACATTACTTTCTTAGTTATCTTTGCTAGCTAGTTAGCTTTGCTAGAGTAGCTTCTTTGTGTAGCTTGCTAGTTGTAGTTTCCTTCTCGGTTTGACTTGTGCGGTTGAGTGCAATTACTAGAATTGTGAATTGGTTAGGTGGCTTGCAAACACCCCGTAGGCTAAGCAAAACTCGCATCTCGCTATTTGTTTATTGATAAACTTGTTTAGCTTGTCTTTGTAGAAAATTTTAATAGGCTATTCACCCCCCCTCTAGCCATCAAGACCTTTCATCCGGTCAATCATGACCGGACGTGCCACCGCGTTCGATCAGAGAACCGAGACACGGTCACACGCTGAGCACTGACCGGACGCGTCCGATCACACAGAGACCGCGTCTGGTCCAGCGTCTGGTCACCACTATGACCTCCGTTCGCCTCCGTTTGATTCACCCTTTCACATATGAGCTAGACTAAGTATATGTGTCACTTTAGCACATGTTTAAGCTCGTGAAACAACATGTGACAACTGTAACAGAACCGACCAAATTATAAGAGCACAAGTACAAAAAAACAAGCACCGAAGCGCTCAAATTTTCGAACTTGAGCCCATATAATCCCGGTAGTCAATCGAAATCACGAAGGATTTCAAACCAAACTGCTTACAACCAGGATCGCATCATTCAACATACAACATCATACGTTACATTTCACAAGTAGTTCTGAAATAAGTTTACACACACGGAGTAGCAAATATTACAAACCAAGTTTGAAAGTAGCGGAAGCATAACACACACACTAGTTAATTAAATACTGCCAGTCTGGATGATCGACAACCCGCAAAAGCATGAGGAAAGTACATAAAGACGATCACGCCCTTGTGATCTAGTCATCATCACCCGCAGGGTGGAGACACGTCTTGCAGAATCCCTGATAAAGCATGTCATCTGCAACAGGAGGGAATAAACCCTGAGTACTGGAATGTACTCAGCTAGACTTACCCGTCGAAAACCAGAAATAAGATGACACCAAGGATTATGCAAGGCTTACACAAGGGGCTAGCTGACATAACATTTTGCATAAAGGCATAAGTAATTGAAATTCTTATAACCTGTACTAGCAGTTATTTTTAGCATTTACCTGTCATCTATCTTAGCACCTGTACTAAACATGCACTTGATTATAATCAAACAATTATCATCATTATATCCAGAGCAGTTATGAATTGTGGCAACATTGTATCATTCCCTTAACCACCAGTTCATTTAATGAGATCTACGTTGCCGCTGCTCAAGTCAAGTGCTCACTAACCGGGAGCGACGGCGATTCGAATCGAATTCCTATCCAGCTGGAGGGGTATTTCTAACACTCACCGAGTCACGCCTGGCGAGGGCTGCTCAGGTCATCTTTTGTACAGTTCAGGAATCGCGGGTCCGAATAATGTCGCGTCCCCAAGGGCGACACTCTGCCAGGTGATAGGGACTCTAACCCCCCCTTGGTCTCACGCCAATGTCCCCAAGCACATCCTTTCTCTCCTCCAAGATGCAACCTACCATTCGATTCCCGGCCTGAACCATACTACTCGACTTCGTGGTCGGAACGACTTATCCGGCCAACTAAGTGTTAGACTGCGTTCAACATGACTCAAGGACGTACAGCGAATCGGTCCTTAAACGACTCAGACGGGCATAGCTCCACACCCAAGACGTGAAGTGTCTTGCGGCTGTACTATCGAACTCCCGCCCGGTCTCAATTTCATTTTAAGGCATGGTTCCATCCACGATAGCCATAAAGCCACTCGTGACTCCTTCCTACATCTCGCGGATGACCGGAAATCACCCGACTTCTACCGAACTAAGCAGGGCTAAGCATTGACACGTGCCTAACCTAATATAGGATTAAGCACGATATCTGGACAAGGACAGGTATAATGCAACAAGTGTTTTCATATAACTCCTACAACTTAATGCAGTAAACAATTAAAAGTACTCAAGATTAATTTATAAAACAGTAGGTTCAGCATGCACCGGGGCTTGTCTTTCAGAAAAGTTGAAGGCCGGTGGTCAGGGCACTCCGGCAAGTCTTCAGCGGCGTCTCCTTCGTCTGCTGGATCCTCGGGCTCCTGCTGCTCCTGGTCCTCCTCCGGAATCACAGGCTCGAATTCGAGGAGAGTTATCCCCTCCGGTGCACCTATTGCATGAATGCACAATAAATATAATGGATGCATAAATGGGTGCAACATGCTCGGAATGAAATGCATTTCAGAATAAAATACTCTATTCAAGTTATTTTATTAGTACGTGCAAATCTCTTCTCCAGTAGAGAAGTACTCACCTAATCTACTTAACCTAAGATAAAGCTGCTCATCCTCAGTTAAGGCCCTAACACCTAACAATTACAAAAGTAGCATGTCTTAGGATATTACACCATATCAATCAGCAAAACACTACAGTAAGCATTCTGGACAGCAGCTACTTGTTTTTATCACAACTGAAGATTTACAATTCCAAAAGATATGATCTAAGACAATCTGGAAAGCCTAAGAAATGCACTACAATTCATTTTCAGACCTCAACTCCAAACTCCTAAGTTTTCCATGTTAAACTTCACAAGTTCCAGAATCTGTCCTCTCAAAACAGAGAGTAGAAGATTTTGAACTGCCACTTTAAACAACAGTAACTCTCAAACTACTAAGCCAAATGCTCCCAAATTTTGACACAAGCTCATTTACAAGTTTTACTACAACTTTGGTATTTACAAGTTTTTCAGCAACCACCTTTATCAAAGCCAAATTTAGAATTACTACTAGCTGTCCAGAAAACCTAAAATTACAAAGGTTAAATATTTATTGATGTGACCAACATTCTCTAAGACCAAACTAATACTACTACAAGTTCACAAATGTCACAAAAACACCAGAAAGTAAGGTGTGCTCACCTAGAATATTTATTTATACTCATTTCTTATTTTACTTAATTAATTAGGTGGAATTTTAAACATATATGTAAACTGCTCCCAAAATTCTACAAAAATTACAGAGGACTCTTTGACCCAAAAAGAGACTACTGTAAAAATTTGAACTAAATTTATTCACAGGAACTCCCTACACAAAATTCACAAGCTAATAAGGCTGATTTTTACATAAATAGGAAACCCTATTGAAAAGTGTCAAACAACAGATTTCATATTTTTCTTAGACACTTTAAGATACCAAGACATTCTCCAAAAATTTATAAGAACATTGCACATGTAGAAAAATTACTAAAATTCCTTAAACATTTCCTAAAATAACAAGATAGCATTATAACTTGAAAAGTACTTAAGCACTGATGCCCAAATTTTTACCAGAGCTAGGGCTAGCATAGAGTAACCTACCCACCAAATTTTATGATTTATGGAACACTACAGCTCAAGTTATAAATTTAACAAATTTACATGCATTCTAAAACACATTTAAAGGATCTATTAAATTCTCCTAGAAATTAAACATCACATTCCAGATTTATATTTTTCTAAAATACTACACATCATGTAGACCCTAACAAAATTTATCTCATGATTTTTGGATCATTAAAATCCTAGATCTATATTTTTCCAACTTGTACAAAAATCAGTGACAAAATAATAAAAATGAATTTCATTTCGGATGAATTGGACCGGCCCGGAAAACTCGGCCCACACTCGCGCGCGCGCGGCCCGCTCAGCGCTCCCGCCCGCGCGCGACACTGACGGGCGGGCCCCCGCGGTCAGTGACCGGAGACAGGGGAGCGGCAGCCGTGAGCTCCGGCGAGCCCAAGCTCGTCGGAGGGAAGCTCACCCGGAAAAATCGAGCCCACCCACGCGTTCCCTGTTCCGTAACGCTTCGATTCATGCTAGTGGAAGAGCTTAGGTTGGAGTGGGAGGGCTCGCCGTCGTGAGCGGCGGCCGGTGAGGGTCGGGTGAGGGTATGCCGTCGCCGGTGAGGCCGCACGGCCATATCTAAGCTCGGTACGAGCTACACTACGCCCGGGTGAATCTATTGAGGTAGAAAGGAGGTTTGGAAGAGGTCCTAACTACCCTGGCCACGGAGTGCCGTGACGCGGTGCGGTGAGCGCGACGACGGTGGTCGTCGTGTTCCGCTCCGGCGAGGTCGCATCCCACTGTAAGGTCATGCCTAGAGCTAGAGGAAGGCCTACACTATTCCGAACGCTGACCACAGAGAGAGGAGGGTGAAAGAGGACGTCGGTGGTGAGCTCGCAATGGCGGCGGCCATGGCGGAGCTCCGCACCGCCGAGGTTTGATTGGGTGATTTGCCCTCTACCTTGACCCAACGGCTGACCCAATGTGCGGAGGTTGTAGAGTATGGGCAGGCGGTGCTGTTCGTGAGCTCTCGGGTGTGGTGGCGCAGTGGTTGGCGCAACCGAAGGCGGCGGAGCCGGCTATGGGGGCGGAGGACGCTCGGTCGCCTTACCGGTGAGCTGGGGAAGGAGGGCGATGGAAATGGAGGGGGAAGCGGGTCGTCCTGGTCTTCATGCTGAGCTCGCAGGCGACGTGGGGCGTCGGCAGAACACGCGCGCCACGCGGCCACCGGGCTCTGCCCGAGCGCCACGACGCGGTCGGCCGTCCGACTGAACGGCGACACTGTTGACTGAATGGAGGCCATCATCGTTCGACTGACAGCACGATTTCAACGGTGATTATCTTCGAAAACAGCTCGAGTTAGCCGAAGGTGATAACATCAAATTTGTAGAGCTTCGTGAGGGCTACAACTTTGCTAATTGGCTCAAGAACAGATTCGGCTTGGATTTGAAATTACATATCCCCAAAATGGTGCCCTTTGAAACTGAAACGTAGTTTCAGTCATTAAACCGACTGAAACCCTATTTTCTAGACACCATATCTCCTAAACTATTGAGAACCAGGTGATGGTGATATTGACAATGTTGTAGAGCTATGTGTGGACAACAACTTTGTCAATTGGCTCCAGGACTGGTTTGGCCTAGTTTGTGAGTTACAAGTTGCTAAAGTGAGGTACAGTGAAACTGAAAAGTCCAATTTCCAGACTTAGAATTTTTTCTAAGTGTTGATCACCACTCAAGCTGACTTGTGGGCCATTTTTGAGCATGCTCTGGTCATTTTCATGAGATGGCCATATTAGAACTTTTGTTCCTCATGAAATTCTCTACAACTTTACTTAAGGTTGCTTCTCCATGCAAGATTTCTAAGCTGGACTTTTTAACTGGTCAAACTAGAGCCTTCTAGGGTCAAATGGTGGTCAACTTCTCTTGGAGGGCAAATTTGTAATTTTGGTCAACATGAAACTTGTTCCAAATGTTACCCTAAGTATAACTAAGGTGTTGTAGGTCATGATTGGCTACCTTACCTTTTTGTTACACCAACTATCAAATACTTCATGAAATAAATCAAACAACCCTAGAATAAACACATGTGTTGCATCACATAAAATAACAAACATGAATGATGCATGCTTATGCTTATGCCATGCAAATGCAATGCAATTATGGAGCTAAACACTTGAGGTGTTACAGCCCTCCCCCCTTATAAAAATCTCGTCCCGAGATTTGGAAAGCGTACCATTTTTTATAGAATTCTTTATAACCATCCCGCAAATAATCCTCCCGTTCCCACGTAGCATCACTCTCACTTCCCTGATTACTCCACATCACTTTGTACCACTTAACCACTTTACTTCTAGTTACTCGTTCCTGAGTATCGATCACTCGGACTGGCTTTTCTTCATAGGTTAGGTTGGATTCCAGTCTGATATCACCTAAAGGAACTTGTTCCTCAGGAACCCGAAGACACTTTTTAAGCTGAGATACATGGAAAACGTTGAATATGGCTCTCATCTCAGGAGGCAACTGGATTTTGTACGCAACAGCTCCACTCTTGCCTATGATCTGGAAAGGACCCACGTATCTTGGTGCAAGTTTCCGCTTAACACCAAAACGTTGGACACTCTTCATTGGAGAAACTTTCAAATAAACGAAGTCTCCAACTTCAAATTCGAGTGGTTTTCTACGACGATCCGCATAGCTTTTCTGTCTCGCTTGTGCTGCAGCCATGTGTTTCTGGATGGTACGGACTTGTTCCTCGGCTTCCTGGACAAAATCAATGCCATAATACCTTCTTTCCCCAGCTTCTACCCAGTTTAGTGGAGTTCGACACTTTTGACCGTACAAAGCTTCAAATAGGGCCATCTTAATACTCTCTTGATAACTATTATTGTACGAAAACTCGGCTAGAGGTAACCATTTTTCCTAAGAACCCTTGGATGAAATGACGCATGCTCGCAACAGATCTTCCAAGATTTGGTTAACTCGTTCTGTCTGACCCGATGTCTGGGGGTGATAAGCCGAGCTTCTCACTAACTTGGTTCCCAGAAGGTGATGCAAATGCTCCCAAAAACGAGCAGTGAACTGGGGACCACGGTCAGAAACAATAGTACGAGGTATCCCATGAAGCCGGACTATCTGATTGAAGTACAACTCAGCATAGTCAGTGGGACGATAGTCCACTCTCACTGGAATGAAGTGAGCTGATTTGGTCAAACGATCCACAATTACCCAGATGGAATTATGATTTTTGACAGTAGGAGGAAGTCCGACAATGAAATCCATACTTATCTCTTCCCATTTCTAGCCTGGAATGGAAAGTGGCTGAAGTAGCCCAGCTTTCATGTGCACAGCTTTAACTCTGCAACAGGTGTCACATCTAGCAACATATGCTGCTATCTCTTTCCGCATCTTGGTCCACCAATAAAGGGGTTTCAAATCATAATACATCTTATTACTACCCGGATGGATGGACAACTTGGACGAATGTGCTTCGGACAGGATCTGATCTCTAAGCTCTCGGTCCTTAGGTACCACTAACCTATCCTTAAACCACAGCACACCTTCGTCATCTAACCTGAAATGCTTAGTCTCTCCTTCATTCATCTTCCGTTTTATGTGAAAGATACCCGGATCAGTCTTTTGGAGCTCAATGATTCTATTTCTGAGAGTACCACTGACAGTGATGTTGTACAGGACTGCCGGATGTAACAGGCGAGATTGGTAAAAATCAGTTTCAATTAAGGAATGGCAATGAGACTTACGGCTTAAAGCGTCCGCAACCATATTTGCCTTGCCTGGGTGATAGTGTACTTGAAGATTATAATCTTTAATCAACTCGAGCCATCTTCTCTGACGCATATTTAGCTCGGGTTGGGTGAAGATGTATTTGAGGCTTTTGTGGTCCGTATAGATATTGCAGACATTGCCCAGCAGATAATGCCGCCATACTTTCAAAGCATGAACAACTGCAGCCAGTTCTAAGTCATGCGTTGGATAATTCACCTCATGCTTCCGAAGTTGTCGGGAAGTATATGCAATCACTCGGCCTTCCTGCATCAAAACACCTCCCAAACCTATGCCTGAGGCATCACAGTAAACATCAAAAGGTTTCTCGATATCCGGTTGCGCCAAAACCGGAGCCGAGGTTAGGAGGGTTCGTAGTTGGTGAAAAGCCGCATCACACTCAGGAGTCCAGACAAACCTGGTGTCTTTTTGCAGCAACCGAGTCATGGGTTTGGCTATTTTTGAGAAATCCGGGATGAAGCGACGATAATAGCCAGCCAACCCAAGGAAACTCCGGACCTCGTGAACCGAGATAGGAGCCTTCCAGTTCAGTACTTCCTGTACCTTGGCGGGGTCCACCATAATTCCTCCATCAGACAACACATGCCCAAGGAAAGGTACTTCTCGAAGCCAGAATTCGCACTTACTGAACTTTGCATATAGTTGATGTTCACGCAGTCTTGTGAGGACTATACGCAAATGTTCAGCGTGATCCTCCTCATTCACAGAATATACCAGGATGTCATCAATAAATACCACCACAAACTTGTCCAATTCAGGCATAAACACCGAATTCATCAAGTACATGAAGTGTGCGGGGGCATTTGTCAAGCCGAAAGACATAACAAGATACTCATAAAGACCGTATCTGGTAGAAAAGGCTGTCTTTGGGACATCTTCCGGGCGAATTTTAATTTGATGGTAGCCAGATCTTAGATTGATCTTGGAGAAAACTTTAGCTTTAGACAACTGATCGAACAAGATGTCGATTCGCGGTAGAGGGTACTTATTTTTTACAGTGACTGCATTGAGAGGTCTATAATCTACACACATCCGCAACGACTGATCCTTCTTCTTTACAAAGATAGCAGGACATCCCCATGGCGATGAACTAGGACGAATCAACCCCTTCTTTAAAAGTTCATTCAATTGCACCTTAAGTTCAGCGAGTTCATTTGGAGGCATCCTATAGGGTCTCCTAGAGATGGGAGCCGTGCCAGGCAACAACTCGATTTTAAACTCCACATCCCGATCCGGAGGGAGTAAATGATATGTATGATATAATTAAACATGATGCATGCACGTTTCGTACGCCCTCTCACCTTAGTAGAAACCTAAAGTTCTAACGCTAGGCGGTGGCATACATACGTTCTCTCATATAAGCGAAACTATCGGTCTACTCGTTACGTTGTTAGTGTACCTGCAGAAAATTTCATTGCAGCCCAACAATTCCCAATATATGCACACAAGAAAGCAGTAAATTAAATACTTTCCATATACACATCCCCAGATGTATATACTTCAGTATCAAAGCTACCCGATAATAAGGTTCCCACAATTAAGTGCTTACATAATTACATGGTTTAAACACGTAAGTATGCAAGTCACCAAAACTACTCTCCCCTAGATCGCCGGTTGGACGATCATGCTCTCACAACTCACACTTACCAGAGCGTCGAGGCACTTGATCCATACATTACCACCCAAGTGGATGGCATCCATACAATATCACGCCGTATGGACGACGAAACAGAAACAAACAAGGCCCCCAAGTTAGTCTTTATAATAAGCCACCTAAGAGTCCTTAATTGGGCTAAGGGATGTGATCACTGGCATACCTATAAAATAATTTTTTTTTTGAGTTTAACCCTTTTTGCAAACAAATACTTTTGTTTTTAATTACCCGTAAGATGTGTTTAATGTTGAATTATGCTCCGGTACCAGCTGTAACAGAACCGACCAAATTATAAGAGCACAAGTACAAAAAAACAAGCACCGAAGCGCTCAAATTTTCGAACTTGAGCCCATATAATCCCGGTAGTCAATCGAAATCACGAAGGATTTCAAACCAAACTGCTTACAACCAGGATCGCATCATTCAACATACAACATCATACGTTACATTTCACAAGTAGTTCTGAAATAAGTTTACACACACGGAGTAGCAAATATTACAAACCAAGTTTGAAAGTAGCGGAAGCATAACACACACACTAGTTAATTAAATACTGCCAGTCTGGATGATCGACAACCCGCAAAAGCATGAGGAAAGTACATAAAGACGATCACGCCCATGTGATCTAGTCATCATCACCCGCAGGGTGGAGACACGTCTTGCAGAATCCCTGATAAAGCATGTCATCTGCAACAGGAGGGAATAAACCCTGAGTACTGGAATGTACTCAGCTAGACTTACCCGTCGAAAACCAGAAATAAGATGACACCAAGGATTATGCAAGGCTTACACAAGGGGCTAGCTGACATAACATTTTGCATAAAGGCATAAGTAATTGAAATTCTTATAACCTGTACTAGAAGTTATTTTTAGCATTTACCTGTCATCTATCTTAGCACCTGTACTAAACATGCACTTGATTATAATCAAACAATTATCATCATTATATCCAGAGCAGTTATGAATTGTGGCAACATTGTATCATTCCCTTAACCACCAGTTCATTTAATGAGATCTACGTTGCCGCTGCTCAAGTCAAGTGCTCACTAACCGGGAGCGACGGCGATTCGAATCGAATTCCTATCCAGCTGGAGGGGTATTTCTAACACTCACCGAGTCACGCCTGGCGAGGGCTGCTCAGGTTATCTTTTGTACAGTTCAGGAATCGCGGGTCCGAATAATGTCGCGTCCCCAAGGGCGACACTCTGCCAGGTGATAGGGACTCTAACCCCCCCTTGGTCTCACGCCAATGTCCCCAAGCACATCCTTTCTCTCCTCCAAGATGCAACCTACCATTCGATTCCCGGCCTGAACCATACTACTCGACTTCGCGGTCGGAACGACTTATCCGGCCAACTAAGTGTTAGACTGCGTTCAACATGACTCAAGGACGTACAGCGAATCGGTCCTTAAACGACTCAGACGGGCATAGCTCCACACCCAAGACGTGAAGTGTCTTGCGGCTGTACTATCGAACTCCCGCCCGGTCTCAATTTCATTTTAAGGCATGGTTCCATCCACGATAGCCATAAAGCCACTCGTGACTCCTTCCTACATCTCGCGGATGACCGGAAATCACCCGACTTCTACCGAACTAAGCAGGGCTAAGCATTGACACGTGCCTAACCTAATATAGGATTAAGTACGATATCTGGACAAGGACAGGTATAATGCAACAAGTGTTTTCATATAACTCCTACAACTTAATGCAGTAAACAATTAAAAGTACTCAAGATTAATTTATAAAACAGTAGGTTCAGCATGCACCGGGGCTTGCCTTTCAGAAAAGTTGAAGGCCAGTGGTCAGGGCACTCCGGCAAGTCTTCAGCGGCGTCTCCTTCGCCTGCTGGATCCTCGGGCTCCTGCTGCTCCTGGTCCTCCTCCGGAATCACAGGCTCGAATTCGAGGAGAGTTACCCCCTCCGGTGCACCTATTGCATGAATGCACAATAAATATAATGGATACATAAATGGGTGCAACATGCTCGGAATGAAATGCATTTCAGAATAAAATACTCTATTCAAGTTATTTTATTAGTACGTGCAAATCTCTTCTCCAGTAGAGAAGTACTCACCTAATCTACTTAACCTAAGATAAAGCTGCTCATCCTCAGTTAAGGCCCTAACACCTAACAATTACAAAAGTAGCATGTCTTAGGATATTACACCATATCAATCAGCAAAACACCACAGTAAGCATTCTGGACAGCAGCTACTTGTTTTTATCACAACTGAAGATTTACAATTCCAAAAGATATGATCTAAGACAATCTGGAAAGCCTAAGAAATGCACTACAATTCATTTTCAGACCTCAACTCCAAACTCCTAAGTTTTCCATGTTAAACTTCACAAGTTCCAGAATCTGTCCTCTCAAAACAGAGAGTAGCAGATTTTGAACTGCCACTTTAAACAACAGTAACTCTCAAACTACTACGCCAAATGCTCCCAAATTTTGACACAAGCTCATTTACAAGTTTTACTACAATTTTGGTATTTACAAGTTTTTCAGCAACCACCTTTATCAAAGCCAAATTTAGAATTACTACTAGCTGTCCAGAAAACCTAAAATTACAAAGGTTAAATATTTATTGATGTGACCAACATTCTCTAAGACCAAACTAATACTACTACAAGTTCACAAATGTCACAAAAACACCAGAAAGTAAGGTGTGCTCACCAAGAATATTTATTTATACTCATTTCTTATTTTACTTAATTAATTAGGTGGAATTTTTAACATATATGTAAACTGCTCCCAAAATTCTACAAAAATTACAGAGGACTTTTTGACCCAAAAAGAGACTACTGTAAAAATTTGAACTAAATTTATTCACAGGAACTCCCTACACAAAATTCACAAGCTAATAAGGCTGATTTTTGCATAAATAGGAAACCCTATTGAAAAGTGTCAAACAACAGATTTCATATTTTTTTTAGACACTTTAAGATACCAAGACATTCTCCAAAAATTTATAAGAACATTGCACATGTAGAAAAATTACTAAAATTCCTTTAAGCATTTCCTAAAATAACAAGATAGCATTATAACTTGAAAAGTACTTAAGCACTGATGCCCAAATTTTTACCAGAGCTAGGGCTAGCATAGAGTAACCTACCCACCAAATTTTATGATTTATGGAACACTACAGCTCAAGTTATAAATTTAACAAATTTGCATGCATTCCAAAACACATTTAAAGGATCTATTAAATTCTCCTAGAAATTAAACATCATATTCCAGATTTATATTTTTCTAAAATACTACACATCATGTAGACCCTAACAAAATTTATCTCATGATTTTTGGATCATTAAAATCCTAGATCTATATTTTTCCAACTTGTACAAAAATCAGTGACAAAATAATAAAAATGAATTTCATTTCGGATGAACTGGGCCGGCCCGGAAAACTCGGCCCACACTCGCGCGTGCGCGGCCCGCTCAGCGCTCCCGCCCGCGCGCGACACTGACGGGCGGGCCCCCGCGGTCAGTGACCGGAGACAGGGGAGCGGCAGCCGTGAGCTCCGGCGAGCCCAAGCTCGTCGGAGGGAAGCTCGCCCGGAAAAATCGAGCCCACCCACGCGTTCCCCGTTCCGTAACGCTTCGATTCATGCTAGTGGAAGAGCTTAGGTTGGAGTGGGAGGGCTCGCCATCGTGAGCGGCGGCCGGTGAGGGTCGGGTGAGGGTATGCCGTCGCCGGTGAGGCCGCACGGCCATATCTAAGCTCGGTACGAGCTACCTACGCCCGGGCGAATCTATTGAGGTAGAAAGGAGGTTTGGAAGAGGTCCTAACTACCCTGGCCACGGAGTGCCGTGACGCGGTGCGGTGAGCGCGACGACGGTGGTCGTCGTGTTCCGCTCCGGCGAGGTCGCATCCCACTGTAAGGTCATGCCTAGAGCTAGAGGAAGGCCTACACTATTCCGAACGCTGACCACAGAGAGAGGAGGGTGAAAGAGGACGTCGGTGGTGAGCTCGCAATGGCGGCGGCCATGGCGGAGCTCCGCACCGCCGAGGTTTGATTGGGTGATTTGCCCTCTACCTTGACCCAACGGCTGACCCAATGTGCGGAGGTTGTAGAGTATGGGCAGGCGGTGCTGTTCGTGAGCTCTCGGGTGTGGTGGCGCGGTGGTTGGCGCAACCGAAGGCGGCGGAGCCGGCTGTGGGGGCGGAGGACGCTCGGTCGCCTTACCGGTGAGCTGGGGAAGGAGGGCGATGGAAATGGAGGGGGAAGCGGGTCGTCCTGGTCTTCATGCTGAGCTCGCAGGCGACGTGGGGCGTCGGCAGAACACGCGCGCCACGCGGCCACCGGGCTCTGCCTGAGCGCCACGACGCGGTCGGCCGTCCGACTGAACGGCGACACTGTTGACTGAATGGAGGCCATCATCGTTCGACTAACAGCACGATTTCAACGGTGATTATCTTCGAAAACAGCTCGAGTTAGCCGAAGGTGATAACATCAAATTTGTAGAGCTTCGTGAGGGCTACAACTTTGCTAATTGGCTCAAGAACAGATTCGGCTTGGATTTGAAATTACATATCCCCAAAATGGTGCCCTTTGAAACTGAAACGTAGTTTCAGTCATTAAACCGACTGAAACCCTATTTTCTAGACACCATATCTCCTAAACTATTGAGAACCAGGTGATGGTGATATTGATAATGTTGTAGAGCTATGTGTGGACAACAACTTTGTCAATTGGCTCCAGGACTGGTTTGGCCTAGTTTGTGAGTTACAAGTTGCTAAAGTGAGGTACAGTGAAACTGAAAAGTCCAATTTCTAGACTTAGAATTTTTTCTAAGTGTTGATCACCACTCAAGCTGACTTGTGGGCCATTTTTGAGCATGCTCTGGTCATTTTCATGAGATGGCCATATTAGAACTTTTGTTCCTCATGAAATTCTCTACAACTTTACTTAAGGTTGCTTCTCCATGCAAGATTTCTAAGCTGGACTTTTTAACTGGTCAAACTAGAGCCTTCTAGGGTCAAATGGTGGTCAACTTCTCTTGGAGGGCAAATTTGTAATTTTGGTCAACATGAAACTTGTTCCAAATGTTACCCTAAGTATAACTAAGGTGTTGTAGTTCATGATTGGCTACCTTACCTTTTTGTTACACCAACTATCAAATACTTCATGAAATAAATCAAACAACCCTAGAATAAACACATGTGTTGCATCACATAAAATAACAAACATGAATGATGCATGCTTATGCTTATGCCATGCAAATGCAATGCAATTATGGAGCTAAACACTTGAGGTGTTACAACAACGCCTCCAAATCTCGACAATGGCGTAAAGGAAAATAGGCGTTTCAATTTCTCGAAAACACCTGAATCCCGCCTCGCAAGCTCGGTGGGAGGAAGAGAGGACCCCAAACCCTCTCTACCGCACAAACTTCAACGCCATCGCAAATATGCTAACACCACTAAGTGATCACGTCATGTGCGAGTGTGTTAGCATTTTCACAATCATTTTTCGAGACGTTATTAGTTCTATCCAAATGCATATGATTATGAGATGCACACCTAGAGGCACTTAGGAGTTCAATAGCCGCGTCATTCCTCTCTTTATAGTACGGCTATCTATCCTATAATGTAACCACACCCACTAGGTGTCTTGGTTACTAAAACACAACCCTTAAGCATATACCTCTGCCTTGATCACGTAGGGTTGCGTCCAAATCCAAGTGTGGCCATCATGATCATCATGTCCATCTTGCCACCAACCTTGGAATGTACTAATTCTCATATGCTATATACAACTTAGGCATAGGATTAGTACTTAGGCATTGTCACTAATTACCAACACCAAACATAGAGCTTTCACCAACCGTGTGGCAAAGACGCAAAAAAGGCCAAGTGGTCTAGTTGTAGTCGGGCGGCGACCGTGTGAGCCTCTGAATAATCACATCTTACTTAGCTTGGGAGGAGGAAGCCACCTTAAAAGAGAGAGTCACCCTTCCCCTATCGGACTAGTCTTTTAGGGATATTGGACCTTTCCCCGAGTGGGTGTGCATAAGAACTGTTGGAGTCCAAGCA